>CM042685.1:298075617-302875617 GCA_023614405.1 Avena insularis
GTGTGCTCTGTTTACTAACAACAACCAGAGTCATTGCATGTGTGTTACATTCAGAGACCACACATGGATCGACCAGTGTCATTGCATGTGTGTTCTTTTTATTAACAACCAGAGTCATTTCCTGACTATTATTTTCACATACCACATATGGATCCACCAGTGTCATTGAAATGTGTGTTCTCTTCAGAGACCACACATGGATCCACTAGTGTCATTGCATGTGTGTTCTTTTTACTAATAACAACCAGAGTCATTTCATGACTATTATTTTCACATACCGCATATGGATCCACTAGTGTCATTGAAATGTGTGTTCTCTTCAGAGACCACACATGGATCCACCAGTGGCATTGCATGTGTGTTCTTTTTACTAACAACAACTGGAGTCATTGCATGTGTGTTCTTTTGACAATCCACCTATAGATCCACTAGTGTCATTGCATGTGTGCTCTTTTTACTAAAAACAGCCAGAGTCATTGCATGTGTGTTCTCTTCAGAGACCACACATGGATCCACCAGTGTCATTGCATGTGTGTTATTTTTACTAACAACAACCATAGTCATTTCATGTATGTTCTTTTCACATACCACACATGGATCCAACACTGTCATTGCATGTTTGTTCTTTTTACTAACAACCGCTGGAGTCATTGCATGTGTGTTCTTTTCACAATCCACCTATGGATCCACCAGTGTCATTCCATGTGTGCTCTTTTTACTAACAACAGCCAGAGTCATTGCATGTGTGTTCTCTTCAGAGACCACACATGGATCCACCAGTGTCATTGCATGTGTGTTCTTTTTACTAAAAACAACTGGAGTCATTGCATGTGTGTTCTTTTCACATACCACATATGGATCCACAAGTGTCATTGCATGTGTGCTCTTTTTACTAACAATGTACCAGAGTCATTGCATGTGTGTTCTGTTTAGAGACCACACATGGATCCACCAGTGTCATTGCATGTGTGTTCTTTTTACTAACAATAACTGGAGTCATTGCATGTGTGTTCTTTTCACAATCCACATATGGATCCACCAGTGTCATTGAAATGTGTGTTCTCTTCAGAGACCACACACGGATCCACCAGTGCCATTGCATGTGTGTTCTTTTTACTAACAACAACTCGAGTCATTGTGTGTTTGTTCTTTTTGCGTACCACATATGGATCCACCAGTGTCATTGCATGTGTGCTCTTTTACCAATCCACTTATTGATCCACCAGTGTCATTGCATGTGTGATCTTTTTACTAACAACAACCAGAGTCGTTGCATGTGTGTTCTCTATAGACACCACGCATGGATCCACCAGTGTCAGTGCATGTGTGTTCTTTTTACTAACAACAACTAGAGTCATTTCACATAACACACATGGATCCACCAGTGTCATTGCATGTGAGTTCTTTTTACTAACAACAACTGGAGTCATTGCATGTGTGTTCTCTTTATGGACCACACTTGGATCCACCAGTGCCATTGCATGTGTGTTCTTTTTACTAAAAGCAACTAGAGTCATTTCAAGACTATTCTTTTCACATACCACATATGGATCCACCAGTGTCATTGAAACGTGTGCTCTCTTCAGACACCACACATGGATCCACCAGTGTCATTGCATGTGTGCTCTGTTTACTAACAACAACCAGAGTCATTGCATGTGTGTTCTGTTCAGAGACCACACATGGATCGACCAGTGTCATTGCATGTGTGTTCTTTTTATTAACAACCAGAGTCATTTCCTGACTATTATTTTCACATACCACATATGGATCCACCAGTGTCATTGAAATGTGTGTTCTCTTCAGAGACCACACATGGATCCACTAGTGTCATTGCATGTGTGTTCTTTTTACTAATAACAACCAGAGTCATTTTATGACTATTATTTTCACATACCGCATATGGATCCACCAGTGTCATTGAAATGTGTGTTCTCTTCAGAGACCACACATGGATCCACCAGTGGCATTGCATGTGTGTTCTTTTTACTAACAACAACTGGAGTCATTGCATGTGTGTTCTTTTCACAATCCACCTATAGATCCACTAGTGTCATTGCATGTGTGCTCTTTTTACTAAAAACAGCCAGAGTCATTGCATGTGTGTTCTCTTCAGAGACCACACATGGATCCACCAGTGTCATTGCATGTGTGTTATTTTTACTAACAACAACCATAGTCATTTCATGTATGTTCTTTTCACATACCACACATGGATCCAACACTGTCATTGCATGTGTGTTCTTTTTACTAACAACCGCTGGAGTCATTGCATGTGTGTTCTTTTCACAATCCACCTATGGATCCACCAGTGTCATTGCATGTGTGCTCTTTTTACTAACAACACCGATAGTCATTGCATGTGTGTTTTATTCAGAGACCACACATGGATCCTCCGATGTCATTGCATGTGTGTTCTTTTTACTAAAAACAACTGGAGTCATTGCATGTGTGTTCTTTTCACATACCACATATGGATCCACAAGTGTCATTGCATGTGTGCTCTTTTTACTAACAACAGCCAGAGTCATTGCATGTGTGTTCTGTTCAGAGACCACACATGGATCCACCAGTGTCATTGCATGTGTGTTCTTTTTACTAACAATAACTGGAGTCATTGCATGTGTGTTCTTTTCACAATCCACATATGGATCCACCAGTGTCATTGAAATGTGTGTTCTCTTCAGAGACCACACACGGATCCACCAGTGCCATTGCATGTGTGTTCTTTTTACTAACAACAACTCGAGTCATTGTGTGTGTGTTCTTTTTGCGTACCACATATGGATCCACCAGTGTCATTGCATGTGTGCTCTTTTACCAATCCACTTATTGATCCACCAGTGTCATTGCATGTGTGATCTTTTTACTAACAACAACCAGAGTCGTTGCATGTGTGTTCTCTATAGACACCACGCATGGATCCACCAGTGTCAGTGCACGTGTGTTCTTTTTACTAACAACAACTAGAGTCATTTCACATAACACACATGGATCCACCAGTGTCATTGCATGTGAGTTCTTTTTACTAACAACAACTGGAGTCATTGCATGTGTGTTCTCTTTAGAGACCACACTTGGATCCACCAGTGTCATTGCATGTGTGTTCTTTTTACTAAAAGCAACTAGAGTCATTTCAAGACTATTCTTTTCACATACCACATATGGATCCACCAGTGTCATTGAAACGTGTGCTCTCTTCAGACACCACACATGGATCCACCAGTGTCATTGCATGTGTGCTCTGTTTACTAACAACAACCAGAGTCATTGCATGTGTGTTCTGTTCAGAGACCACACATGGATCGACCAGTGTCATTGCATGTGTGTTCTTTTTATTAACAACCAGAGTCATTTCCTGACTATTATTTTCACATACCACATATGGATCCACCAGTGTCATTGAAATGTGTGTTCTCTTCAGAGACCACACATGGATCCACCAGTGGCATTGCATGTGTGTTCTTTTTACTAACAACAACTGGAGTCATTGCATGTGTGTTCTTTTGACAATCCACCTATAGATCCACTAGTGTCATTGCATGTGTGCTCTTTTTACTAACAACAGCCAGAGTCATTGCATGTGTGTTCTCTTCAGAGACCACACATGGATCCACCAGTGTCATTGCATGTGTGTTCTTTTTACTAACAACAACTGGAGTCATTGCATGTGTGTTCTTTTCACATACCACATATGGATCCACCAGTGTCATTGCATGTGTGTTATTTTTACTAACAACAACTAGAGTCATTGCATGTGTGGTCTTTTCACAATCCACCTATGGATCCACCAATGTCATTGCATGTGTGCCCTTTTTACTAACAACAACCAGAGTCATTGCATGTGTTCTCTCTTCAGAGACCACACATGGATCCACCAGTGTCATTGCATGTGTGTTCTTTTTACTAACAACAACCAGAGTCATTTCATGTATGTTCTTTTCACATACCACACATGGATCCAACACTGTCATTGCATGTGTGTTCTTTTTACTAACAACAGCCGGAGTCATTGCATGTGTGTTCTTTTCACAATCCACCTATGGATCCACCAGTGTCATTGCATGTGTGCTCTTTTTACTAACAACAGCCAGAGTCATTGCATGTGTGTTCTCTTCAGAGACCACACATGGATCCACCAGTGTCATTGCATGTGTGTTCTTTTTACTAACAACAACTGGAGTCATTGCATGCGTATTCTTTTCACATACCACATATGGATCCACCAGTATCATTGCATGTGTGCTCTTTTTACTAACAATGGCCAGAGTCATTGCTTGTGTGTTCTCTTCAGAGACAACACATGGATCCACAAGTGTCATTGCATGTGTGTTCTTTTTACTAACAATAACTGGAGTCATTGCATGTGTGTTCTTTTCACAATCCACCTATGGATCCACCAGTGTCATTGCATGTGTGCTCTTTTTACTAACAAAAGCCAGAGTCATTGCATGTGTGTTCTCTTTAGAGACCACACATGGATCCTGATGTCATTGCATGTGTGTTCTTTTTACTAATAACAAGTTGAGTCATTGCATGTGTGTTCTTTTCACAATCCACCTATGGATCCACCAGTGTCATTGCATGTGTGCTCTTTTTACTAACAATAGCCAGAGTCATTGCATGTGTGTTCTCTTCAGAGACCACAGAGACCACGCATAGATCCACTAGTGTCATTGCATGTGTGCTCTGTTTACTAATAACAACCAGAGTCATTGCATGTGTGTTCTGTTTAGAGACCACACATGGATCCACCAGTGTCATTGCATGTGTGTTCTTTTTTACTAACAACAACCAGAGTCATTGGATGTGTTTTCTTTTCACATACCACCTATGGATCCACCAGTGTCATTGCATGTGTGTTCTTTTTACTAACAACAACTGGAGTCATTGCATGTGTGTTCTCTTTAGAGACCACACATGGATCCACTGATGTCATTGCAGTGTGTTCTTTTTACTAAAAACAACTAGAGTCATTTCATGTCTATTCTTTTCACATAACACATATGGATCCACCAGTGTCATTGAAACGTGTGCTCTCTTCAGAGACCACACATGGATCCACCAGTGTCATTGCATGTGTGGTCTGTTTACTAACAACAACCAGAGTCATTGCATGTGTGTTCTGTTCAGAGACCACACATGGATCCACCAGTGTCATTGCATGTGTGTTCTTTTTACTAACAACCAGAGTCATTTCCTGACTATTATTTTCACATACCACATATGGATCCACCAGTGACATTGAAATGTGTGTTCTGTTCATAGACCACACATGGATCCACTAGTGTCATTGCATTTGTGTTCTTTTTACTAACAACAACCAGAGTCATTTCATGACTATTATTTTCACATACCGCATATGGATCCACTAGTGTCATTGAAATGTGTGTTCTCTTCAAAGACCACACATGGATCCACCAGTGTCATTGCATGTGTGTTCTTTTTACTAACAACAACTGGAGTCATTGCATGTGTATTCTTTTCACAATCCACCTATAGATTCACCAGTGTCATTGCATGTGTGCTCTTTTTACTAACAACAGCCAGAGTCATTGCATGTGTGTTCTCTTCACAAACCACACATGGATCCACCAGTGTCATTGCATGTGTGTTCTTTTCACATACCACAACTAGAGTCATTTCATGTGTGTTCTTTTCACATACCACATATGGATCCACCAGTGTCATTGAAATGTGTGTTCTCTTCAGAGACCACACATGGATCCACTAGTGTTATTGCATGCGTGTTCTTTTTATTAACAACAACCAGAGTCATTGCATGTGTGTTCATTTCACATACCACATATGGATCCACCAGTGTGATTGCATGTGTGCCCTTTTCACAATCCACCTATGGATCCACCAGTGTCATTGGATGTGCGCTCTTTTTACTAACAACAACCAGATTCATTGCATGTGTGTTCTCTTCAGAGTCCACACATGGATCCACTAGTGTCATTGCATGTGTGTTCTTTTTTAATAACAACAACTAGAGTCATTGCATGTGCATTCTTTTCACATACCACCTATGGATCCACCAATGTCATTGCATGTGTGTTCTTTTTACTAACAACAACTGGAGTCATTGCATGTGTGTTCTCTTTAGAGACCACACATGGATCCACCAGTGTCATTGCATGCATGTTCTTTTTACTAACAACAACTGGAGTCATTTCATGACTATTCTTTTCACATACCACAATTGGATCCACCAGTGTCATTATAATGTGTGCTCTCTTCAGAGACCACGCATAGATCCACTAGTGTCATTGCATGTGTGCTCTGTTTACTAATAACAACCAGAGTCATTGCATGTGTGTTCAGTTTAGAGACCAAACATGGATCCACCAGTGTCATTGCATGTGTGTTCTTTTTTACTAACAACAACCAGAGTCATTGGATGTTTTTTCTTTTCACATACCACCTATGGATCCACCAGTGTCATTGCATGTGTGTTCTTTTTACTAACAACAACTGGAGTCATTGCATGTGTGTTCTCTTTAGAGACCACACATGGATCCACCAGTGTCATTGCCTGTGTGTTCTTTTTACTAAAAACAACTAGAGTCATTTCATGTCTATTCTTTTCACATACCACATATGGATCCACCAGTGTCATTGAAACGTGTGCTCTCTTCAGAGACCACACATGGATCCACCAGTGTCATTGCATGTGTGGTCTGTTTACTAACAACAACCAGAGTCATTGCATGTGTGTTCTGTTTAGAGACCACACATGGATCCACCAGTGTCATTGCATGTGTGTTCTTTTTACTAACAACTAGAGTCATTTCCTGACTATTATTTTCACATACCACATATGGATCCACCAGTGACATTGAAATGTGTGTTCTGTTCATAGACCACACATGGATCCACTAGTGTCATTGCATTTGTGTTCTTTTTACTAACAACAACCAGAGTCATTTCATGACTATTATTTTCACATACCGCATATGGATCCACCAGTGTCATTGAAATGTGTGTTCTCTTCAGAGACCACACATGGATCCACCAGTGTCATTGCATGTGTGTTCTTTTTACTAACAACAACTGGAATCATTGCATGTGTATTCTTTTCACAATCCACCTATAGATTCACCAGTGTCATTGCATGTGTGCTCTTTTTACTAACAACAGCCAGAGTCATTGCACGTGTGTTCTCTTCGCAAACCACACATGGATCCACCAGTGTCATTGCATGTGTGTTCTTTTCACATACCACAACTAGAGTCATTGCATGTGTGTTCTTTTTACTAACAACTAGAGTCATTTCCTGACTATTATTTTCACATACCACATATGGATCCACCAGTGACATTGAAATGTGTGTTCTGTTCATAGACCACACATGGATCCACTAGTGTCATTGCCTGTGTGTTCTTTTTACTAAAAACAACTAGAGTCATTTCATGACTATTCTTTTCACATACCACATATGGATCCACCAGTGTCATTGAAATGTGTGTTCTCTTCAGAGACCACACATGGATCCACTAGTGTTATTGCATGCGTGTTCTTTTTATTAACAACAACCAGAGTCATTGCATGTGTGTTCATTTCACATACCACATATGGATGCACCAGTGTCATTGCATGTGTGCCCTTTTCACAATCCACCTATGGATCCACCAGTGTCATTGGATGTGCGCACTTTTTACTAACAACAACCAGATTCATTGCATGTGTGTTCTCTTCAGAGTCCACACATGGATCCACTAGTGTCATTGCATGTGTGTTCTTTTTTACTAACAACAACTAGAGTCATTGCATGTGCATTCTTTTTACATACCACCTATGGATCCACCAATGTCATTGCACGTGTGTTCTTTTTACTAACAACAACTGGAGTCATTGCATGTGTGTTCTCTTTAGAGACCACACATGGATCCACCAGTGTCATTGCATGCGTGTTCTTTTTACTCACAACAACTGGAGTCATTTCATGACTATTCTTTTCACATACCACATATGGATCCACCAGTGTCATTGAAATGTGTGCTCTCTTCAGAGACCACGCATAGATCCACTAGTGTCATTGCATGTGTTCTCTGTTTACTAATAACAACCAGAGTCATTGCATGTGTGTTCTGTTCAGAGACCACACATGGATCCACCAGTGTCATTGCCTGTGTGTTCTTTTTACTAACAACAACTAGAGTCATTGCATGTGTTTTCTTTTCACATACCACATATGGATCCACCAGTGTCATTACATGTGTGTTCTTTTTACTAACAACAACTGGAGTCATTGCATGTGTGTTCTCTTTAGAGACCACACATGGATCCACCAGTGTCATTGCTTGTGTGTTCTTTTTACTAAAAACAACTAGAGTCATTTCATGACTATTCTTTTCACATACCACATATGGATCCACCAGTGTCATTGAAACGTGTGCTCTCTTCAGAGACCACACATGGATCCACCAGTGTCATTGCATGTGTGGTCTGTTTACTAACAACAACCAGAGTCATAACATGTGTGTTCTGTTCAGAGACCACACATGGATCCACCAGTGTCATTGCATGTGTGTTCTTTTTACTAACAACCAGAGTCATTTCCTGACTATTATTTTCACATACCACATATGGATCCACCAGTGACATTGAAATGTGTGTTCTCTTCAGAGACCACACATGGATCCACTAGTGTCATTGCATTTGTGTTCTTTTTACTAACAACAACCAGAGTCATTTCATGACTATTATTTTCACATACCGCATATGGATCCACCAGTGTCATTGAAATGTGTGTTCTCTTCAGAGACCACACATGGATCCACCACTGTCATTGCATGTGTGTTCTTTTTACTAACAACAACTGGAGTCATTGCATGTGTGTTCTTTTCACAATCCACCTATAGATTCACCAGTGTCATTGCATGTGTGCTCTTTTTACTAACAACAGCCAGAGTCATTGCATGTGTGTTCTCTTCACAGACCACACATGGATCCACCAGTGTCATTGCATGTGTGTTCTTTTTACTAACAACAACTAGAGTCATTGCATGTGTGTTCTTTTCACATACCACATATGGATCCACCAGTGTCATTGCATGTGTGTTATTTTTACTAACAACAACTAGAGTCATTGCATGTGTGGTCTTTTCACAATCCACCTATGGATCCACCAGTGTCATTGCATGTGTGCTCTTTTTACTAACAACAACCAGAGTCATTGCATGTGTTCTCTCTTCAGAGACCACACATGGATCCACCTGTGTCATTGCATGTGTGTTATTCTTACTAACAACAACCATAGTCATTTCATGTATGTTCTTTCCACATACCACACATGGATCCAACACTGTCATTGCATGTGTGTTCTTTTTACTAACAACAGCTGGAGTCATTGCATGTGTGTTCTTTTCATAATCCACCTATGGATCCACCAGTGTCATTGCATGTGTGCTCTTTTTACTAACAACAGCCAGAGTCATTGCATGTGTGTTCTCTTCAGAGACCACACATGGATCCACCAGTGTCATTGCATGTGTGTTCTTTTTACTAAAAACAACTGGAGTCATTGCATGTGTGTTATTTTCACATACCACATATGGATCCACAAGTGTCATTGCATGTGTGCTCTTTTTACTAACAACAGCCAGAGTCATTGCATGTGTGTTCTCTTCAGAGACCACACATGGATCCACTAGTGTCATTGCATGTGTGTTCTTTTTACTATCAACAACTGGAGTCATTGCATGTGTGTTCTTTTCACATACCACATATGGATCCACCAGTGTCATTGCATGTGTGTTATTTTTACTAACAACAACTAGAGTCATTGCATGTGTGGTCTTTTCACAATCCACCTATGGATCCACCAGTGTCATTGCATGTGTGCTCTTTTTACTAACAACAACCAGAGTCATTGCATGTGTTCTCTCTTCAGAGACCACACATGGATCCACCAGTGTCATTGCATGTGTGTTCTTTTTACTAACAACAACCATAGTCATTTCATGTATGTTCTTTTCACATACCACACATGGATCCAACACTGTTATTGCATGTGTGTTCTTTTTACTAACAACAGCTGGAGTCATTGCATGTGTGTTCTTTTCACAATCGACCTATGGATCCACCAGTGTCATTGCATGTGTGCTCTTTTTACTAACAACAGCTAGAGTCATTGCATGTGTGTTCTCTTTAGAGACCAGACATGGATCTACCAGTGTCATTGCATGTGTGTTCTTTTTACTAAAAACACCTGGCATCATTGCATGTGTGTTCTTTTCACATACCACATATGGATCCACCAGTGTCATTGCATGTGTGCTCTTTTTACTAACAATAGCCAGAGTCATTGCATGTGTGTTCTCTTCCGATACCACACATGGATCCAACAGTGTCATTGCATGTGCGTTCTTTTTACTAACAATAACTGGAGTCATTGCATGTGTGTTCTTTTCACAATCCACCTATGGATCCACCTGTGTCATTGAAATGTGTGTTCTCTTCAGAGACCACACACGGATCCACCAGTGCCATTGCATGTGTGTTCTTTTTACTAACAACAACTCGAGTCATTGTATGTGTGTTCTTTTGGCATACCACATATGGATCCACCAGTGTCATTGCATGTGTGCTCTTTTACCAATCCACCTATGGATCCACCAGTGTCATTGCATGTGTGCTCTTTTTACTAACAACAGCCAGAGTCATTGCATGTGTGTTCTCTTCAGAGACCACACATGGATCCACCAGTGTCATTGCATGTGTGTTCTTTTTACTAAAAACAACTGGAGTCATTGCATGTGTGTTATTTTCACATACCACATATGGATCCACAAGTGTCATTGCATGTGTGCTCTTTTTACTAACAACAGCCAGAGTCATTGCATGTGTTCTCTTCAGAGACCACACATGGATCCACTAGTGTCATTGCATGTGTGTTCTTTTTACTAACAACAACTGGAGTCATTGCATGTGTGTTCTTTTCACATACCACATATGGATCCACCAGTGTCATTGCATGTGTGTTATTTTTACTAACAACAACTAGAGTCATTTCATGTGTGGTCTTTTCACAATCCACCTATGGATCCACCAGTGTCATTGCATGTGTGCTCTTTTTACTAACAACAACCAGAGTCATTGCATGTGTTCTCTCTTCAGAGACCACACATGGATCCACCAGTGTCATTGCATGTGTGTTCTTTTAACTAACAACAACCATAATCATTTCATGTATGTTATTTTCACATACCACACATGGATCCAACAGTGTTATTGCATGTGTGTTCTTTTTACTAACAACAGCTGGAGTCATTGCATGTGTGTTCTTTTCACAATCGACCTATGGATCCACCAGTGTCATTGCATGTGTGCTCTTTTTACTAACAACAGCTAGAGTCATTGCATGTGTGTTCTCTTTAGATACCAGACATGGATCCACCAGTGTCATTGCATGTGTGTTCTTTTTACTAAAAACACCTGGCATCATTGCATGTGTGTTCTTTTCACGTACCACATATGGATCCACCAGTGTCATTGCATGTGTGCTCTTTTACTAACAATAGCCAGAGTCATTGCATGTGTGTTCTCTTCCGAGACCACACATGGATCCAATAGTGTCATTGCATGTGCGTTCTTTTTACTAACAATAACTGGAGTCATTGCATGTGTGTTCTTTTCACAAATCACCTATGGATCCACCTGTGTCATTGAAATGTGTGTTCTCTTCAGAGACCACACACGGATCCACCAGTGCCATTGCATGTGTGTTCTTTTTACTAACAACAACCCGAGTCATTGTATGTGTGTTCTTTTGGCATACCACATATGGATCCACCAGTGTCATTGCATGTGTGATCTTTTACCAATCCACCTATGGATCCACCAGTGTCATTGCATGTGTGCTCTTTTTACTAACAACAACCAGAGTCATTGCATGTGTGTTCTCTTCAGAGACCACACATGGATCCACCAGTGTCATTGCATGTGTGTTCTTTTTACTAAAAACAACTGGAGTCATTGCATGTGTGTTATTTTCACATACCACATATGGATCCACAAGTGTCATTGCATGTGTGCTCTTTTTACTAACAACAGCCAGAGTCATTGCATGTGTGTTCTCTTCAGAGACCACACATGGATCCACTAGTGTCATTGCATGTGTGTTCTTTTTACTAACAACAACTGGAGTCATTGCATGTGTGTTCTTTTCACATACCACATATGGATCCACCAGTGTCATTGCATGTGTGTTATTTTTACTAACAACAACTAGAGTCATTGCATGTGTGGTCTTTTCACAATCCACCTATGGATCCACCGGTGTCATTGCATGTGTGTTCTTTTTACTAACAACAACCAGAGTCATTGCATGTGTTCTCTCTTCAGAGACCACACATGGATCCACCAGTGTCATTGCATGTGTGTTCTTTTTACTAACAACAACCATAGTCATTTCATGTATGTTCTTTTCACATACCACACATGGATCCAACACTGTTATTGCATGTGTGTTCTTTTTACTAACAACAGCTGGAGTCATTGCATGTGTGTTCTTTTCACAATCCACCTATGGATCCACCAGTGTCATTGCATGTGTGATCTTTTTACTAACAACAGCCAGAGTCATTGCATGTGTGTTCTCTTCAGAGACCACACATGGATCCACCAGTGTCATTGCATGTGTGTTCTTTTTACTAAAAACAACTGGAGTCATTGCATGTGTGTTATTTTCACATACCACATATGGATCCACAAGTGTCATTGCATGTGTGCTCTTTTTACTTACAACAGCCAGAGTCATTGCATGTGTGTTCTCTTCAGAGACCACACATGGATCCACTAGTGTCATTGCATGTGTGTTCTTTTTACTATCAACAACTAGAGTCATTGCATGTGTGTTCTTTTCACATACCACATATGGATCCACCAGTGTCATTGCATGTGTGTTATTTTTACTAACAACAACTAGAGTCATTTCATGTGTGGTCTTTTCACAATCCACCTATGGATCCACCAGTGTCATTGCATGTGTGCTCTTTTTACTAACAACAACCAGAGTCATTGCATGTGTTCTCTCTTCAGAGACCACACATGGATCCACCAGTGTCATTGCATGTGTGTTCTTTTTACTAACAACAACCATAGTCATTTCATGTATGTTCTTTTCACATACCAAACATGGATCCAACACTGTTATTGCATGTGTGTTCTTTTTACTAACAACAGCTGGAGTCATTGCATGTGTGTTCTTTTCACAATCGACCTATGGATCCACCAGTGTCATTGCATGTGTGCTCTTTTTACTAACAACAGCTAGAGTCATTGCATGTGTGTTCTCTTTAGAGACCAGACATGGATCCACCAGTGTCATTGCATGTGTGTTCTTTTTACTAAAAACACCTGGCGTCATTGCATGTGTGTTCTTTTCACATACCACATATGGATCCACCAGTGTCATTGCATGTGTGCTCTTTTTACTAACAATAGCCAGAGTCATTGCATGTGTGTTCTCTTCAGAGACCACACATGGATCCAACAGTGTCATTGCATGTGCGTTCTTTTTACTAACAATAACTGGAGTCATTGCATGTGTGTTCTTTTCACAATCCACCTATGGATCCACCTGTGTCATTGAAATGTGTGTTCTCTTGGAGACCACACGGATCCACCAGTGCCATTGCATGTGTGTTCTTTTTACTAACAACAACTCGAGTCATTGTATGTGTGTTCTTTTGGCATACCACATATGGATCCACCAGTGTCATTGCATGTGTGCTCTTTTACCAATCCACCTATGGATCCACCAGTGTCATTGCATGTGTGCTCTTTTTACTAACAACAGCCAGAGTCATTGCATGTGTGTTCTCTTCAGAGACCACACATGGATCCACCAGTGTCATTGCATGTGTGTTCTTTTTACTAAAAACAACTGGAGTCATTGCATGTGTGTTATTTTCACATACCACATATGGATCCACAAGTGTCATTGCATGTGTGCTCTTTTTACTAACAACAGCCAGAGTCATTGCATGTGTGTTCTCTTCAGAGACCACACATGGATCCACTAGTGTCATTGCATATGTGTTATTTTTACTAACAACAACTGGAGTCATTGCATGTGTGTTCTTTTCACATACCACATATGGATCCACCAGTGTCATTGCATGTGTGTTATTTTTACTAACAACAACTAGAGTCATTGCATGTGTGGTCTTTTCACAATCCACCTATGGATCCACCAGTGTCATTGCATGTGTGCTCTTTTTACTAACAACAACCAGAGTCATTGCATGTGTTCTTCTTGAGACCACATGGATCCACCAGTGTCATTGCATGTGTGTTCTTTTTACTAACAACAACCATAGTCATTTCATGTATGTTCTTTTCACATACCACACATGGATCCAACACTGTTATTGCATGTGTGTTCTTTTTACTAACAACAGCTGGAGTCATTGCATGTGTGTTCTTTTCACACTCGACCTATGGATCCACTAGTGTCATTGCATGTGTGCTCTTTTTACTAACAACAGCTAGAGTCATTGCATGTGTGTTCTCTTTAGATACCAGACATGGATCCACCAGTGTCATTGCATGTGTGTTCTTTTTACTAAAAACACCTGGCGTCATTGCATGTGTGTTCTTTTCACATACCACATATGGATCCACCAGTGTCATTGGATGTGCGCTCTTTTTACTAACAACAATCAGATTCATTGCATGTGTGTTCTCTTCAGAGTCCACACATGGATCCACTAGTGTCATTGCATGTGTGTTCTTTTTTACTAACTACAACTATAGTCATTGCATGTGCATTCTTTTCACATACCACCTATGGATCCACCAATGTCATTGCATGTGTGTTCTTTTTACTAACAACAACTGGAGTCATTGCATGTGTGTTCTCTTTAGAGACCACACATGGATCCACCAGTGTCATTGCATGCATGTTCTTTTTACTAACAACAACTGGAGTCATTTCATGACTATTCTTTTCACATACCACATATGGATCCACCAGTGTCACTGAAATGTGTGCTCTCTTCAGAGACCACGCATAGATCCACTAGTGTCATTACATGTGTGCTCTGTTTACTAATAACAACCAGAGTCATTGCATGTGTGTTCTGTTCAGAGACCACACATGGATCCACCAGTGTCATTGCATGGGTGTTCTTTTTTACTAACAACAACCAGAGTCATTGGATGTGTTTTCTTTTCACATACCACCTATGGATCCACCAGTGTCATTGCATGTGTGTTCTTTTTACTAACAACAACTGGAGTCATTGCATGTGTGTTCTCTTTAGAGACCACACATGGATCCTGATGTCATTGCATGTGTGTTCTTTTACTAAAACAACTAGAGTCATTTCATGACTATTCTTTTCACATACCACATATGGATCCACCAGTGTCATTGAAACGTGTGTTTCTCTCAGAGAGACCACATGGATCCACCAGTGTCATTGCATGTGTGTTCTGTTTACTAACAACAACCAGAGTCATTGCATGTGTGTTCTGTTCAGAGACCACACATGGATCCACCAGTGTCATTGCATGTGTGTTCTTTTTACTAACAACCAGAGTCATTTACTGACTATTATTTTCACATACCACATATGGATCCACCAGTGACATGGAAATGTGTGTTCTCTTCAGAGACCACACATGGATCCACTAGTGTCATTGCATTTGTGTTCTTTTTACTAACAACAACCAGAGTCATTTCATGACTATTATTTTCACATACCGCATATGGATCCACCAGTGTCATTGAAATGTGTGTTCTCTTCAGAGACCACACATGGATCCACCAGTGTCATTGCATGTGTGTTCTTTTTACTAACAATAACTGGAGTCATTGCATGTTTGTTCTTTTCACAATCCACCTATGGATCCACCAGTGTCATTGCAGGTGTGCTCTCTTTACTAACAACAACCAGAGTCATTGCATTTGTGTTCTCTTCAGAGACCACACATGGATCCACCAGTGTCATTGCATGTGTGTTCTTTTCACATACCACAACTAGAGTCATTTCATGTGTGTTCTTTTCACATACCACATATGGATCCACCAGTGTCATTGAAATGTGTGTTCTCTTCAGAGACCACACATGGATCCACCAGTGTCATTGCATGCGTGTTCTTTTTATTAACAACAACCAGAGTCATTGCATGTGTGTTCATTTCACATACCACATATGGATCCACCAGTGTCATTGCATGTGTGCCCTTTTCACAATCCACCTATGGATCCACCAGTGTCATTGGATGTGTGCTCTTTTTACTAACAACAACCAGATTCATTGCATGTGTGTTCTCTTCAGGGTCCACACATGGATCCACCAGTGTCATTGCATGTGTGTTTTTTTACGAACAACAACTAGAGTCATTGCATGTGCATTCTTTTCACATACAACCTATGGATCCACCAATGTCATTGCATGTGTGTTCTTTTTACTAACAACAACTAGAGTCATTGCATGTGTGTTCTCTTTAGAGACCACACATGGATCCACCAGTGTCATTGCATGCGTGTTCTTTTTACTAACAACAACTGGAGTCATTTCATGACTATTCTTTTCACATACCACATATGGATCCACCAGTGTCATTGAAATGTGTGCTCTCTTCAGAGACCACGCATAGATCCACTAGTGTCATTGCATGTGTGCTCTGTTTACTAATAACAACCAGACTCATTGCATGTGTGTTCTGTTTAGAGACCACACATGGATCCACCAGTGTCATTGCATGTGTGTTCTTTTTTACTAACAACAACCAGAGTCATTGGATGTGTTTTCTTTTCACATACCACCTATGGATCCACCAGTGTCATTGCATGTGTGTTCTTTTTACTAACAACAACTGGAGTCATTGCATGTGTGTTCTCTTTAGAGACCACACATGGATCCACCAGTGTCATTGCCTGTGTGTTCTTTTTACTAAAAACAACTAGAGTCATTGCATGTGCATTCTTTTCACATACCACCTATGGATCCACCAATGTCATTGCATGTGTGTTCTTTTTACTAACAACAACTAGAGTCATTGCATGTGTGTTCTCTTTAGAGACCACACATGGATCCACCAGTGTCATTGCATGCATGTTCTTTTTACTAAAAACAACTAGAGTCATTTCATGACTATTCTTTTCACATACCACATATGGATCCACCAGTGTCATTGAAACGTGTGCTCTCTTCAGAGACCACACATGGATCCACCAGTGTCATTGCATGTGTGGTCTGTTTACTAACAACAACCAGAGTCATTGCATGTGTGTTCTGTTTAGAGACCACACATGGATCCACCAGTGTCATTGCATGTGTGTTCTTTTTACTAACAACCAGAGTCATTTCCTGACTATTATTTTCACATACCACATATGGATCCACCAGTGACATTGAAATGTGTGTTCTGTTCATAGAACACACATGGATCCACTAGTGTCATTGCATTTGTGTTCTTTTTACTAACAACAACCAGAGTCATTTCATGACTATTATTTTCACATACCGCATATGGATCCACCAGTGTCATTGAAATGTGTGTTCTATTCAGAGACCACACATGGATCCACCAGTGTCATTGCATGTGTGTTCTTTTTACTAACAACAACTGGAGTCATTGCATGTGTATTCTTTTCACAATCCACCTATAGATTCACCAGTGTCATTGCATGTGTGCTCTTTTTACTAACAACAGCCAGAGTCATTGCATGTGTGTTCTCTTCACAAACCACACATGGATCCACCAGTGTCATTGCATGTGTGTTCTTTTCACATACCACAACTAGAGTCATTTCATGTGTGTTCTTTTCACATACCACATATGGATCCACCAGTGTCATTGAAATGTGTGTTCTCTTCAGAGACCACACATGGATCCACCAGTGTCATTGCATGCGTGTTCTTTTTATTAACAACAACCAGAGTCATTGCATGTGTGTTCATTTCACATACCACATATGGATCCACCAGTGTCATTGCATGTGTGCCCTTTTCACAATCCACCTATGGATCCACCAGTGTCATTGGATGTGTGCTCTTTTTACTAACAACAACCAGATTCATTGCATGTGTGTTCTCTTCAGGGTCCACACATGGATCCACCAGTGTCATTGCATGTGTGTTCTTTTTTACTAACAACAACTAGAGTCATTGCATGTGCATTATTTTTACATACCACCTATGGATCCACCAATGTCATTGCATGTGTGTTCTTTTTACTAACAACAACTGGAGTCATTGCATGTGTGTTCTCTTTAGAGACCACACATGGATCCACCAGTGTCATTGCATGCGTGTTCTTTTTACTAACAACAGCTGGAGTCCTTTCATGACTATTCTTTTCACATACCACATATGGATCCACCAGTGTCATTGAAATGTGTGCTCTCTTCAGATACCACACATAGATCCACAAGTGTCATTGCATGTTCTCTGCTTACTAATAATAACCAGAGTCATTGCATGTGTTCTCTTCAGAGACCACACATGGATCCACCAGTGTCATTGCATGTGTGTTCTTTTTACTAACAACAACTAGAGTCATTGCATGTGTTTTCTTTTCACATACCACATATGGATCCACCAGTGTCATTGCATGTGTGTTCTTTTTACTGACAACAACTGGAGTCATTGCATGTGTGTTCTCTTTAGAGACCACACATGGATCCACCAGTGTCATTGCATGTGTGTTCTTTTTACTAACAACAACTAGAGTCATTTCATGACTATTCTTTTCACATACCACATATGGATCCACCAGTGTCATTGAAACGTGTGCTCTCTTCAGAGACCACACATGGATCCACCAGTGTCATTGCATGTGTGTTCTGTTTACTAACAACAACCAGAGTCATTGCATGTGTGTTACATTGAGACCACACATGGATCCACCAAAGGTCATTGCATGTGTGTTCTTTTACTAACAACCCAGTCATTTCCTGACTATTATTTTCACATACCACATATGGATCCACCAGTGACATTGAAATGTGTGTTCTCTTCAGAGACCACACATGGATCCACTAGTGTCATTGCATTTGTGTTCTTTTTACTAACAACAACCAGAGTCATTTCATGACTATTATTTTCACATACCGCATATGGATCCACCAGTGTCATTGAAATGTGTGTTCTCTTCAGAGACCACACATGGATCCACCAGTGTCATTGCATGTGTGTTCTTTTTACTAACAATAACTGGAGTCATTGCATGTTTGTTCTTTTCACAATCCACCTATGGATCCACGAGTGTCATTGCAGGTGTGCTCTCTTTACTAACAACAACCAGAGTCATTGCATTTGTGTTCTCTTCAGAGACCACACATGGATCCACCAGTGTCATTGCATGTGTGTTCTTTTCACATACCACAACTAGAGTCATTTCATGTGTTTTCTTTTCACATACCACATATGGATCCACCAGTGTCATTGAAATGTGTGTTCTCTTCAGAGACCACACATGGATCCACCAGTGTCATTGCATGCGTGTTATTTTTATTAACAACAACCAGAGTCATTGCATGTGTGTTCATTTCACATACCACATATGGATCCACCAGTGTCATTGCATGTGTGCCCTTTTCACAATCCACCTATGGATCCACCAGTGTCATTGGATGTGCGCTCTTTTTACTAACAACAACTAGATTCATTGCATGTGTGTTCTCTTCAGAGTCCACACATGGATCCACTAGTGTCATTGCATGTGTGTTCTTTCTTACTAACAACAACTAGAGTCATTGCATGTGCATTCTTTTCACATACCACCTATGGATCCACCAATGTCATTGCATGTGTGTTCTTTTTACTAACAACAACTGGAGTCATTGCATGTGTGTTCTCTTTAGAGACCACACATAGATCCACCAAATGTCATTGCATGCATGTTCTTTTACTAACAACAAAGTCATTTCATGACTATTCTTTTCACATACCACATATGGATCCACAGTGTCATTGAAATGTGCTCTCTTCGAGACCACGATAGATCCACTAGTGTCATTGCATGTGTGCTCTTTACTAATAACAACCAGACTCATTGCATGTGTGTTCTTAGAGTCCACACATGGATCTACCAGTGTCATTGCATGTGTGTTCTTTTTTACTAACAACAACCAGAGTCATTGGATGTGTTTTCTTTTCACATACCACCTATGGATCCACCAGTGTCATTGCATGTGTGTTCTTTTTACTAACAACAACTGGAGTCATTGCATGTGTGTTCTCTTTAGAGACCACACATGGATCCACCAGTGTCATTGCCTGTGTGTTCTTTTTACTAAAAACAACTAGAGTCATTGCATGTGCATTCTTTTCACATACCACCTATGGATCCACCAATGTCATTGCATGTGTGTTCTTTTTACTAACAACAACTGGAGTCATTGCATGTGTGTTCTCTTTAGAGACCACACATGGATCCACCAGTGTCATTGCATGCATGTTCTTTTTACTAAAAACAACTAGAGTCATTTCATGACTATTCTTTTCACATACCACATATGGATCCACCAGTGTCATTGAAACGTGTGCTCTCTTCAGAGACCACACATGGATCCACCAGTGTCATTGCATGTGTGGTCTGTTTACTAACAACAACCAGAGTCATTGCATGTGTGTTCTGTTTAGAGACCACACATGGATCCACCAGTGTCATTGCATGTGTGTTCTTTTTACTAACAACCAGAGTCATTTCCTGACTATTATTTTCACATACCACATATGGATCCACCAGTGACATTGAAATGTGTGTTCTGTTCATAGACCACACATGGATCCACTAGTGTCATTGCATTTGTGTTCTTTTTACTAACAACAACCAGAGTCATTTCATGACTATTATTTTCACATACCGCATATGGATCCACCAGTGTCATTGAAATGTGTGTTCTATTCAGAGACCACATGGATCCACCAAGTGTCATTGCATGTGTGTTCTTTTTACTAACAACAACTGAGTCATTGCATGTATTCTTTTCACAATCCACCTATAGATTCACCAGTGTCATTGCATGTGTGCTCTTTTACTAACAACAGAGTCATTGCATGTGTGTTCTCTTCACAAACCACACATGGATCCACCAGTGTCATTGCATGTGTGTTCTTTTCACATACCACAACTAGAGTCATTTCATGTGTGTTCTTTTCACATACCACATATGGATCCACCAGTGTCATTGAAATGTGTGTTCTCTTCAGAGACCACACATGGATCCACTAGTGTTATTGCATGCGTGTTCTTTTTATTAACAACAACCAGAGTCATTGCATGTGTGTTCATTTCACATACCACATATGGATCCACCAGTGTCATTGCATGTGTGCCCTTTTCACAATCCACCTATGGATCCACCAGTGTCATCGGATGTGTGCTCTTTTTACTAACAACAACAGAGTCATTGCATGTGTGTTCTCTTCAGAGTCCACACATGGATCCACTAGTGTCATTGCATGTGTGTTCTTTTTTACTAACAACAACTAGAGTCATTGCATGTGCATTATTTTTACATACCACCTATGGATCCACCAATGTCATTGCATGTGTGTTCTTTTTACTAACAACAACTGGAGTCATTGCATGTGTGTTCTCTTTAGAGACCACACATGGATCCACCAGTGTCATTGCATGCGTGTTCTTTTCACTAACCACAGCTGGAGTCCTTTCATGACTATTCTTTTCACATACCACATATGGATCCACCAGTGTCATTGAAATGTGTGCTCTCTTCAGATACCACACATAGATCCACTAGTGTCATTGCATGTGTTCTCTGTTTACTAATAATAACCAGAGTCATTGCATGTGTGTTCTGTTCAGAGACCACACATGGATCCACCGATGTCATTGCATGTGTTCTTTTTACTAACAACAACTAGAGTCATTGCATGTGTTTTCTTTTCACATACCACATATGGATCCACCAGTGTCATTGCATGTGTGTTCTTTTTACTAACAACAACTGGAGTCATTGCATGTGTGTTCTCTTTAGAGACCACACATGGATCCAGATGTCATTGCTGTGTGTTCTTTTTACTAAAAACAACTAGAGTCATTTCATGACTATTCTTTTCACATACCACATATGGATCCACCAGTGTCATTGAAACGTGTGCTCTCTTCAGAGACCACACATGGATCCACCAGTGTCATTGCATGTGTGTTCTGTTTACTAACAACCAGAGTCATTGCATGTGTGTTCTGTTCAGAGACCACACATGGATCCACCAGTGTCATTGCATGTGTGTTCTTTTTACTAACAACCAGAGTCATTTCCTGACTATTATTTTCACATACCACATATGGATCCACCAGTGACATTGAAATGTGTGTTCTCTTCAGAGACCACACATGGATCCACTAGTGTCATTGCATTTGTGTTCTTTTTACTAACAACAACCAGAGTCATTTCATGACTATTATTTTCACATACCGCATATGGATCCACCAGTGTCATTGAAATGTGTGTTCTCTTCAGAGACCACACATGGATCCACCAGTGTCATTGCATGTGTGTTCTTTTTACTAAGAATAACTGGAGTCATTGCATGTGTGTTCTTTTCACAATCCACCTATGGATCCACTAGTGTCATTGCATGTGTGCTCTTTTTACTAACAACAACCAGAGTCATTGCATTTGTGTTCTCTTCAGAGACCACACATGGATCCACCAGTGTCATTGCATGTGTGTTCTTTTCACATACCACAACTAGAGTCATTTCATGTGTGTTCTTTTCACATACCACATATGGATCCACCAGTGTCATTGAAATGTGTGTTCTCTTCAGAGACCACACATGGATCCACCAGTGTCATTGCATGCGTGTTCTTTTTATTAACAACAACCAGAGTCATTGCATGTGTGTTCATTTCACATACCACATATGGATCCACCAGTGTCATTGCATGTGTGCCCTTTTCACAATCCACCTATGGATCCACCAGTGTCATTGGATGTGCGCTCTTTTTACTAACAACAACCAGATTCATTGCATGTGTGTTCTCTTCAGAGTCCACACATGGATCCAGTAGTGTCATTGCATGTGTGTTCTTTCTTACTAACAACAACTAGAGTCATTGCATGTGCATTCTTTTCACATACCACCTATGGATCCACCAATGTCATTGCATGTGTGTTCTTTTTACTAACAACAACTGGAGTCATTGCATGTGTGTTCTCTTTAGAGACCACACATGGATCCACCAGTGTCATTGCATGCATGTTCTTTTTACTAACAACAACTGGAGTCATTTCATGACTATTCTTTTCACATACCACATATGGATCCACCAGTGTCATTGAAATGTGTGCTCTCTTCAGAGACCACGCATAGATCCACTAGTGTCATTGCATGTGTGCTCTGTTTACTAATAACAACCAGACTCATTGCATGTGTGTTCTGTTTAGAGACCACACATGGATCTACCAGTGTCATTGCATGTGTGTTCTTTTTTACTAACAACAACCAGAGTCATTGGATGTGTTTTCTTTTCACATACCACCTATGGATCCACCAGTGTCATTGCATGTGTGTTCTTTTTACTAACAACAACTGGAGTCATTGCATGTGTGTTCTCTTTAGAGACCACACATGGATCCACCAGTGTCATTGCCTGTGTGTTCTTTTTACTAAAAACAACTAGAGTCATTGCATGTGCATTCTTTTCACATACCACCTATGGATCCACCAATGTCATTGCATGTGTTCTTTTTACTAACAACAACTGGAGTCATTGCATGTGTGTTCTCTTTAGAGACCACACATGGATCCACCAGTGTCATTGCATGCATGTTCTTTTTACTAAAAACAACTAGAGTCATTTCATGACTATTCTTTTCACATACCACATATGGATCCACCAGTGTCATTGAAAGCAGTGTGCTCTCTTCAGACCACACATGGATCCACCAGTGTCATTGCATGTGTGGTCTTTTACTAACAACAACTTGAGTCATTGCATGTGTGTTCTTTTAGAGACCACACATGGATCCACTGATGTCATTGCATGTGTGTTCTTTTTACTAACAACCAGAGTCATTTCCTGACTATTATTTTCACATACCACATATGGATCCACCAGTGACATTGAAATGTGTGTTCTGTTCATAGACCACACATGGATCCACTAGTGTCATTGCATTTGTGTTCTTTTTACTAACAACAACCAGAGTCATTTCATGACTATTATTTTCACATACCGCATATGGATCCACCAGTGTCATTGAAATGTGTGTGTTCTTGAGACCACACATGGATCCACCAGTGTCATTGCATGTGTGTTCTTTTTACTAACAACAACTGGAGTCATTGCATGTGTATTCTTTTCACAATCCACCTATAGATTCACCAGTGTCATTGCATGTGTGCTCTTTTTACTAACAACAGCCAGAGTCATTGCATGTGTGTTCTCTTCACAAACCACACATGGATCCACCAGTGTCATTGCATGTGTGTTCTTTTCACATACCACAACTAGAGTCATTTCATGTGTGTTCTTTTCACATACCACATATGGATCCACCAGTGTCATTGAAATGTGTGTTCTCTTCAGAGACCACACATGGATCCACTAGTGTTATTGCATGCGTGTTCTTTTTATTAACAACAACCAGAGTCATTGCATGTGTGTTCATTTCACATACCACATATGGATCCACAGTGTCATTGCATGTGTGCCCTTTTCACAATCCACCTATGGATCCACCAAGTGTCATCGGATGTGTGCTCTTTTACTAACAACAACCAGATTCATTGCATGTGTGTTCTCTTCAGAGTCCACACATGGATCCACTAGTGTCATTGCATGTGTGTTCTTTTTTACTAACAACAACTAGAGTCATTGCATGTGCATTATTTTTACATACCACCTATGGATCCACCAATGTCATTGCATGTGTGTTCTTTTTACTAACAACAACTGGAGTCATTGCATGTGTGTTCTCTTTAGAGACCACACATGGATCCTGATGTCATTGCATGCGTGTTCTTTTTACTAACAACAGCTGGAGTCCTTTCATGACTATTCTTTTCACATACCACATATGGATCCACCAGTGTCATTGAAATGTGTGCTCTCTTCAGATACCACACATAGATCCACTAGTGTCATTGCATGTGTTCTCTGTTTACTAATAATAACCAGAGTCATTGCATGTGTGTTCTGTTCAGAGACCACACATGGATCCACCAGTGTCATTGCATGTGTGTTCTTTTTACTAACAACAACTAGAGTCATTGCATGTGTTTTCTTTTCACATACCACATATGGATCCACCAGTGTCATTGCATGTGTGTTCTTTTTACTAACAACAACTGGAGTCATTGCATGTGTGTTCTCTTTAGAGACCACACATGGATCCACCAGTGTCATTGCCTGTGTGTTCTTTTTACTAAAAACAACTAGAGTCATTTCATGACTATTCTTTTCACATACCACATATGGATCCACCAGTGTCATTGAAACGTGTGCTCTCTTCAGAGACCACACATGGATCCACCAGTGTCATTGCATGTGTGTTCTGTTTACTAACAACAACCAGAGTCATTGCATGTGTGTTCTGTTCAGAGACCACACATGGATCCACCAGTGTCATTGCATGTGTGTTCTTTTTACTAACAACCAGAGTCATTTCCTGACTATTATTTTCACATACCACATATGGATCCACCAGTGACATTGAAATGTGTGTTCTCTTCAGAGACCACACATGGATCCACTAGTGTCATTGCATTTGTGTTCTTTTTACTAACAACAACCAGAGTCATTTCATGACTATTATTTTCACATACCGCATATGGATCCACCAGTGTCATTGAAATGTGTGTTCTCTTCAGAGACCACACATGGATCCACCAGTGTCATTGCATGTGTGTTCTTTTTACTAAGAATAACTGGAGTCATTGCATGTGTGTTCTTTTCACAATCCACCTATGGATCCACTAGTGTCATTGCATGTGTGCTCTTTTTACTAACAACAACCAGAGTCATTGCATTTGTGTTCTCTTCAGAGACCACACATGGATCCACCAGTGTCATTGCATGTGTGTTCTTTTCACATACCACAACTAGAGTCATTTCATGTGTGTTCTTTTCACATACCACATATGGATCCACCAGTGTCATTGAAATGTGTGTTCTCTTCAGAGACCACACATGGATCCACCAGTGTCATTGCATGCGTGTTCTTTTTATTAACAACAACCAGAGTCATTGCATGTGTGTTCATTTCACATACCACATATGGATCCACCAGTGTGATTGCATGTGTGCCCTTTTCACAATCCACCTATGGATCCACCAGTGTCATTGGATGTGCGCTCTTTTTACTAACAACAACCAGATTCATTGCATGTGTGTTCTCTTCAGAGTCCACACATGGATCCAGTAGTGTCATTGCATGTGTGTTCTTTCTTACTAACAACAACTAGAGTCATTGCATGTGCATTCTTTTCACATACCACCTATGGATCCACCAATGTCATTGCATGTGTGTTCTTTTTACTAACAACAACTGGAGTCATTGCATGTGTGTTCTCTTTAGAGACCACACATGGATCCACCAGTGTCATTGCATGCGTGTTCTTTTTACTAACAACAACTGGAGTCATTTCATGACTATTCTTTTCACATACCACATATGGATCCACCAGTGTCATTGAAATGTGTGCTCTCTTCAGAGACCACGCATAGATCCACTAGTGTCATTGCATGTGTGCTCTGTTTACTAATAACAACCAGACTCATTGCATGTGTGTTCTGTTTAGAGACCACACATGGATCTACCAGTGTCATTGCATGTGTGTTCTTTTTTACTAACAACAACCAGAGTCATTGGATGTGTTTTCTTTTCACATACCACCTATGGATCCACCAGTGTCATTGCATGTGTGTTCTTTTTACTAACAACAACTGGAGTCATTGCATGTGTGTTCTCTTTAGAGACCACACTTGGATCCCTGTGTCATTGCCTGTGTGTTCTTTTTACTAAAAACAACTAGAGTCATTGCATGTGCATTCTTTTCACATACCACCTATGGATCCACCAATGTCATTGCATGTGTGTTCTTTTTACTAACAACAACTGGAGTCATTGCATGTGTGTTCTCTTTAGAGACCACACATGGATCCACCAGTGTCATTGCATGCATGTTCTTTTTACTAAAAACAACTAGAGTCATTTCATGACTATTCTTTTCACATACCACATATGGATCCACCAGTGTCATTGAAACGTGTGCTCTCTTCAGAGACCACACATGGATCCACCAGTGTCATAGCAGCTGAGGTCTGTTTACTAACAACAACCCGAGTCATTGCATGTGTGTTCTGTTTAGAGACCACACATGGATCCTGATGTCATTGCATGTGTGTTCTTTTACTAACAACCGAGTCATTTCCTGACTATTATTTTCACATACCACATATGGATCCACCAGTGACATTGAAATGTGTGTTCTGTTCATAGACCACACATGGATCCACTAGTGTCATTGCATTTGTGTTCTTTTTACTAACAACAACCAGAGTCATTTCATGACTATTATTTTCACATACCGCATATGGATCCACCAGTGTCATTGAAATGTGTGTTCTATTCAGAGACCACACATGGATCCACCAGTGTCATTGCATGTGTGTTCTTTTTACTAACAACAACTGGAGTCATTGCATGTGTATTCTTTTCACAATCCACCTATAGATTCACCAGTGTCATTGCATGTGTGCTCTTTTTACTAACAACAGCCAGAGTCATTGCATGTGTGTTCTCTTCACAAACCACACATGGATCCACCAGTGTCATTGCATGTGTGTTCTTTTCACATACCACAACTAGAGTCATTTCATGTGTGTTCTTTTCACATACCACATATGGATCCACCAGTGTCATTGAAATGTGTGTTCTCTTCAGAGACCACACATGGATCCACTAGTGTTATTGCATGCGTGTTCTTTTTATTAACAACAACCAGAGTCATTGCATGTGTGTTCATTTCACATACCACATATGGATCCACCAGTGTCATTGCATGTGTGCCCTTTTCACAATCCACCTATGGATCCACCAGTGTCATCGGATGTGTGCTCTTTTTACTAACAACAACCAGATTCATTGCATGTGTGTTCTCTTCAGAGTCCACACATGGATCCACTAGTGTCATTGCATGTGTGTTCTTTTTTACTAACAACAACTAGAGTCATTGCATGTGCATTATTTTTACATACCACCTATGGTCCACCAATGTCATTGCATGTGTGTTCTTTTTACTAACAACAACTGGAGTCATTGCATGTGTGTTCTCTTTAGAGACCACACATGGATCCACCAGTGTCATTGCATGCGTGTTCTTTTTACTAACAACAGCTGGAGTCCTTTCATGACTATTCTTTTCACATACCACATATGGATCCACCAGTGTCATTGAAATGTGTGCTCTCTTCAGATACCACACATAGATCCACTAGTGTCATTGCATGTGTTCTCTGTTTACTAATAATAACCAGAGTCATTGCATGTGTGTTCTGTTCAGAGACCACACATGGATCCACCAGTGTCATTGCCTGTGTGTTCTTTTTTACTAACAACAACTAGAGTCATTGCATGTGTTTTCTTTTCACATACCACATATGGATCCACCAGTGTCATTGCATGTGTGTTCTTTTTACTAACAACAACTGGAGTCATTGCATGTGTGTTCTCTTTAGAGACCACACATGGATCCACCAGTGTCATTGCCTGTGTGTTCTTTTTACTAAAAACAACTAGAGTCATTTCATGACTATTCTTTTCACATACCACATATGGATCCACCAGTGTCATTGAAACGTGTGCTCTCTTCAGAGACCACACATGGATCCACCAGTGTCATTGCATGTGTGTTCTGTTTACTAACAACAACCAGAGTCATTGCATGTGTGTTCTGTTCAGAGACCACACATGGATCCACCAGTGTCATTGCATGTGTGTTCTTTTTACTAACAACCAGAGTCATTTCCTGACTATTATTTTCACATACCACATATGGATCCACCAGTGACATTGAAATGTGTGTTCTCTTCAGAGACCACACATGGATCCACTAGTGTCATTGCATTTGTGTTCTTTTTACTAACAACAACCAGAGTCATTTCATGACTATTATTTTCACATACCGCATATGGATCCACCAGTGTCATTGAAATGTGTGTTCTCTTCAGAGACCACACATGGATCCACCAGTGTCATTGCATGTGTGTTCTTTTTACTAAGAATAACTGGAGTCATTGCATGTGTGTTCTTTTCACAATCCACCTATGGATCCACTAGTGTCATTGCATGTGTGCTCTTTTTACTAACAACAACCAGAGTCATTGCATTTGTGTTCTCTTCAGAGACCACACATGGATCCACCAGTGTCATTGCATGTGTGTTCTTTTCACATACCACAACTAGAGTCATTTCATGTGTGTTCTTTTTACTAACAACAACTGGAGTCATTGCATGTGTGTTCTCTTTAGAGACCACACATGGATCCACCAGTGTCATTGCTTGTGTGTTCTTTTTACTAAAAACAACTAGAGTCATTTCATGACTATTCTTTTCACATACCACATATGGATCCACCAGTGTCATTGAAACGTGTGCTCTCTTCAGAGACCACACATGGATCCACCAGTGTCATTGCATCTGTGGTCTGTTTACTAACAACAACCAGAGTCATAGCATGTGTGTTCTGTTCAGAGACCACACATGGATCCACCAGTGTCATTGCATGTGTATTCTTTTTACTAACAACCAGAGTCATTTCCTGACTATTATTTTCACATACCACATATGGATCCACTAGTGACATTGAAATGTGTGTTCTCTTCAGACACCACACATGGATCCACTAGTGTCATTGCATTTGTGTTCTTTTTACTAACAACAACCAGAGTAATTTCATGACTATTATTTTCACATACCACATATGGATCCACTAGTGTCATTGAAATGTGTGTTCTCTTCAGAGACCACACATGGATCCACCACTGTCATTGCATGTGTGTTCTTTTTACTAACAACAACTAGAGTCATTGCATGTGTGTTCTTTTCACAATCCACCTATAGATTCACCAGTGTCATTGCATGTCTGCTCTTTTTTCTAACAACAGCCAGAGTCATTGCATGTGTGTTCTCTTCACAGACCACACATGGATCCACCAGTGTCATTGCATGTGTGTTCTTTTTACTAACAACAACTAGAGTCATTGCATGTGTGTTCTTTTCACATACCACATATGGATCCACCAGTGTCATTGCATGTGTGTTATTTTTACTAACAACAAGTAGAGTCATTGCATGTGTGGTCTTTTCACAATCCACCTATGGATCCACCAGTGTCATTGCATGTGTGCTCTTTTTACTAACAACAACCAGTGTCATTGCATGTGTTCTCTCTTCAGAGACCACACATGGATCCACCTGTGTCATTTCATGTGTGTTCTTTTTAATAACAACAACCATAGTCATTTCATGTATGTTCTTTTCAAATACCACACATGGATCCAACACTGTCATTGCATGTGTGTTCTTTTTACTAACAACAGCTGGAGTCATTGCATGTGTGTTCTTTTCACAATCCACCTATGGATCCACCGGTGTCATTGCATGTGTGCTCATTTTACTAATAACAGCCAGAGTCATTGCATGTGTGTTCTCTTCAGAGACCACACATGGATCCACCAGTGTCATTGCATGTGTGTTCTTTTTACTAAAAACAAGTGGAGTCATTGTATGTGTGTTATTTTCACATACCACATATGGATCCACAAGTGTCATTGCATGTGTGCTCTTTTTACTAACAACAGCCAGAGTCATTGCATGTGTGTTCTCTTCAGAGACCACACATGGATCCACTAGTGTCATTGCATGTGTGTTCTTTTTACTAACAACAACTGGAGTCATTGCATGTGTGTTCTTTTCACATACCACATATGGATCCACCAGTGTCATTGCATGTGTGTTATTTTTACTAACAACAACTAGAGTCATTGCATGTGTGGTCTTTTCACAATCCACCTATGGATCCACTAGTGTCATTGCATGTGTGCTCTTTTTACTAACAACAACCAAAGTCATTGCATGTGTGTTCTGTTCAGAGACCACACATGGATCCACCAGTGTCATTGCATGTGTGTTCTTTTTACTAACAACCAGGGTCATTTCCTGACTATTATTTTCACATACCACATATGGATCCACCAGTGACATTGAAATGTGTGTTCTCTTCAGAGACCACACATGGATCCACTAGTGTCATTGCATTTGTGTTCTTTTTACTAACAACAACCAGAGTCATTTCATGACTATTATTTTCACATACCGCATATGGATCCACCAGTGTCATTGAAATGTGTGTTCTCTTCAGAGACCACACATGGATCCACCAGTGTCATTGCATGTGTGTTCTTTTTACTAAGAATAACTGGAGTCATTGCACGTGTGTTCTTTTCACAATCCACCTATGGATCCACTAGTGTCATTGCATGTGTGCTCTTTTTACTAACAACAACCAGAGTCATTGCATTTGTGTTCTCTTCAGAGACCACACATGGATCCACCAGTGTCATTGCATGTGTGTTATTTTCACATACCACAACTAGAGTCATTTCATGTGTGTTCTTTTCACATACCACGTATGGATCCACCAGTGTCATTGAAATGTGTGTTCTCTTCAGAGACCACACATGGATCCACCAGTGTCATTGCATGCATGTTCTTTTTATTAACAACAACCAGAGTCATTGCATGTGTGTTCATTTCACATACCACATATGGATCCACCAGTGTGATTGCATGTGTGCCCTTTTCACAATCCACCTATGGATCCACCAGTGTCATTGGATGTGCGCACTTTTTACTAACAACAACCAGATTCATTGCATGTGTGTTCTCTTCAGAGTCCACACATGGATCCACTAGTGTCATTGCATGTGTGTTCTTTTTTACTAACAACAACTAGAGTCATTGCATGTGCATTCTTTTTACATACCACCTATGGATCCACCAATGTCATTACATGTGTGTTCTTTTTACTAACAACTGGATTCTTTGAATGTGTGTTCTCTTTAGAGACCACACATGGATCCACCAGTGTCATTGCATGTGTTCTTTTACTAACAACAACTGAGTCATTTCATGACTATTCTTTTCACATACCATATGGATCCACCGGTGTCATTGAAATGTGTGCTCTCTTGGAGACCACGACAGATCCACTAGTGTCATTGCATGTGTGCTCTGTTTACTAATAACAATCAGAGTCATTGCATGTGTGTTCTGTTCAGAGACCACACATGGATCCACCAGTGTCATTGCATGTGTGTTCTTTTTTACTAACAACAACCAGAGTCATTGGATGTGTTTTCTTTTCACATACCACCTATGGATCCACCAGTGTCATTGCATGTGTGTTCTTTTTACTAACAACTGGAGTCATTGCATGTGTGTTCTCTTTAGAGACCACACATGGATCCACCAGTGTCATTGCATGTGTGTTCTTTTTACTAAAAACAACTAGAGTCATTTCATGACTATTCTTTTCACATACCACATATGGATCCACCAGTGTCATTGAAACATGTGCTCTCTTCAGAGACCACACATGGATCCACCAGTGTCATTGCATGTGTGGTCTGTTTACTAACAACAACCAGAGTCATTGCATGTGTGTTCTCTTCAGAGACCACACATGGATCCACCAGTGTCATTGCATGTGTGTTCTTTTTACTAACAACCAGAGTCATTTCCTGACTATTATTTTCACATACCACATATGGATCCACCAGTGACATTGAAATGTGTGTTCTCTTCAGAGACCACACATGGATCCACTAGTGTCATTGTATTTGTGTTCATTTTACTAACAACAACCAGAGTCATTTCATGACTATTATTTTCACATACCGCATATGGATCCACCAGTGTCATTGAAATGTGTGTTCTCTTCAGAGACCACACATGGATCCACCAGTGTCAATGCATGTGTGTTCTTTTTACTAACAACAACTGGAGTCATTGCATGTGTATTCTTTTCACAATCCACCTATAGATTCACTAGTGTCATTGCATGTGTGCTCTTTTTACTAACAACAGCCAGAGTCATTGCATGTGTGTTCTCTTCACAAACCACACATGGATCCACCAGTGTCATTGCATGTGTGTTCTTTTCACATACCACAACTAGAGTCATTTCATGTGTGTTCTTTTCACATACCACATATGGATCCACCAATGTCATTGAAATGTGTGTTCTCTTCAGAGACCACACATGGATCCACTAGTGTCATTGCATGCGTGTTCTTTTTATTAACAACAACCAGAGTCATTGCATGTGTGTTCATTTCACATACCACATATGGATCCACCAGTGCCATTACATGTGTGCCCTTTTCACAATCCACCTATGGATCCACCAGTGTCATTGGATGTGCGCTCTTTTTACTAACAACAACCAGATTCATTGCATGTGTGTTCTCTTCAGAGTCCACACATGGATCCACTAGTGTCATTGCATGTGTGTTCTTTTTTACTAACAACAACTAGAGTCATTGCATGTGCATTCTTTTTACATACCACCTATGGATCCACCAATGTCATTACATGTGTGTTCTTTTTACTAACAACAACTGGAGTCATTGCATGTGTGTTCTCTTTAGAGACCACACATGGATCCACCAGTGTCATTGCATGCGTGTTCTTTTTACTAACAACAACTGGAGTCATTTCATGACTATTCTTTTCACATACCACATATGGATCCACCAGTGTCATTGAAATGTGTGCTCTCTTCAGAGACCACGCATAGATCCACTAGTGTCATTGCATGTGTTCTCTGTTTACTAATAACAACCAGAGTCATTGCATGTGTTTTCTGTTCAGAGACCACACATGGATCCACCAGTGTCATTGCCTGTGTGTTCTTTTTTACTAACAACAACTAGAGTCATTGCATGTGTTTTCTTTTCACATACCACATATGGATCCACCAGTGTCATTGCATGTGTGTTCTTTTTACTAACAACAACTGGAGTCATTGCATGTGTGTTCTCTTTAGAGACCACACATGGATCCACCAGTGTCATTGCTTGTGTGTTCTTTTTACTAAAAACAACTAGAGTCATTTCATGACTATTCTTTTCACATACCACATATGGATCCACCAGTGTCATTGAAACCTGTGCTCTCTTCAGAGACCACACATGGATCCACCAGTGTCATTGCATGTGTGGTCTGTTTACTAACAACAACCAGAGTCATAGCATGTGTGTTCTATTCAGAGACCACACATGGATCCACCAGTGTCATTGCATGTGTATTCTTTTTACTAACAACCAGAGTCATTTCCTGACTATTATTTTCACATACCACATATGGATCCACTAGTGACATTGAAATGTGTGTTCTCTTCAGAGACCACACATGGATCCACTAGTGTCATTGCATTTGTGTTCTTTTTAGTAACAACAACCAGAGTAATTTAACAACTATTATTTTCACATACCGCATATGGATCCACCAGTGTCATTGAAATGTGTGTTCTCTTCAGAGACCACACATGGATCCACCACTGTCATTGCATGTGTGTTCTTTTTACTAACAACAACTGTAGTCATTGCATGTGTGTTCTTTTCACAATCCACCTATAGATTCACTAGTGTCATTGCATGTGTGCTCTTTTTACTAACAACAGCCAGAGTCATTGCATGTGTGTTCTCTTCACAGACCACACATGGATCCACCAGTGTCATTGCATGTGTGTTCTTTTTACTAACAACAACTAGAGTCATTGCATGTGTGTTCTTTTCACATACCACATATGGATCCACCAGTGTCATTGCATGTGTGTTATTTTTACTAACAACAACTAGAGTCATTGCATGTGTGGTCTTTTCACAATCCACCTATGGATCCACTAGTGTCATTGCATGTGTGCTCTTTTTACTAACAACAACCAGAGTCATTGCATGTGTTCTGTCTTCAGAGACCACACATGGATCCACCTGTGTCATTGCATGTGTGTTCTTTTTAAGAACAACAACCATAGTCATTTCATGTATGTTCTTTTCACATACCACACATGGATCCAACACTGTCATTGCATGTGTGTTCTTTTTACTAACAACAGCTGGAGTCATTGCATGTGTGTTCTTTTCACAATCCACCTATGGATCCACCAGTGTCATTGCATGTGTGCTCTTTTTACTAACAACAGCCAGTCATTGCATGTGTGTTCTCTTCACAGACCACACATGGATCCTGATGTCATTGCATTTGTGTTCTTTTTACTAAAAACAACTGGAGTCATTGCATGTGTGTTATTTTCACATACCACATATGGATCCACAAGTGTCATTGCATGTGTGCTCTTTTTACTAACAACAGCCAGAGTCATTGCATGTGTGTTCTCTTCAGAGACCACACATGGATCCACTAGTGTCATTGCATGTGTGTTCTTTTTACTAACAACAACCAGAGTCATTGCATGTGTGTTCTTTTCACATACCACATATGGATCCACCAGTGTCATTGCATGTGTGTTATTTTTACTAACAATAACTAGAGTCATTGCATGTGTGGTCTTTTCACAATCCACCTATGGATCCACCAATGTCATTGCATGTGTGCTCTTTTTACTAACAACAGCCAGAGTCATTGCATGTGTGTTCTCTTCAGAGACCACACATGGATCCACCAGTGTCATTGCATGTGTGTTCTTTTTACTAACAACAACCATAGTCATTTCATGTATGTTCTTTTCACATACCACACATGGATCCAACAACATTGTGCATGTGTGTTCTTTTACTAACAACAACTGGAGTCATTGCATGTGTGTTCTTTTCAATCGACCTATGGATCCACAGTGTCATTGCATGTGTGCTCTTTTTACTAATAACTAGAGTCATTGCATGTGTTCTCTTTAGAGACCAGACATGGATCCACCAGTGTCATTGCATGTGTGTTCTTTTTACTAAAAACACCTGGCGTCATTGCATGTGTGTTCTTTTCACATACCACATATGGATCCACCAGTGTCATTGCATGTGTGCTCTTTTTACTAACAACAACTCGAGTCATTGCATGTGTGTTCTCTTGAGACCACACATGGATCCAATGATGTCATTGCATGTGCGTTCTTTTTACTAACAATAACTGGAGTCATTGCATGTGTGTTCTTTTCACAATCCACCTATGGATCCACCTGTGTCATTGAAATGTGTGTTCTCTTCAGAGACCACACACGGATCCACCAGTGCCATTGCATGTGTGTTCTTTTTACTAACAACAACTCGAGTCATTGTATGTGTGTTCTTTTGGCATACCACATATGGATCCACCAGTGTCATTGCATGTGTGCTCTTTTACCAATCCACCTATGGATCCACCAGTGTCATTGCATGTGTGCTCTTTTTACTAACAACAGCCAGAGTCATTGCATGTGTGTTCTCTTCAGAGACCACACATGGATCCACCAGTGTCATTGCATGTGTGTTCTTTTTACTAAAAACAACTGGAGTCATTGCATGTGTGTTATTTTCACATACCACATATGGATCCACTAGTGTCATTGCATGCGTGTTCTTTTTATTAACAACAACCAGAGTCATTGCATGTGTGTTCATTTCACATACCACATATGGATCCACCAGTGTCATTGCATGTGTGCCCTTTTCACAATCCACCTATGGATTCCACCAGTGTCATTGGATGTGCGCACTTTTTACTAACAACAACCAGATTCATTGCATGTGTGTTCTCTTCAGAGTCCACACATGGATCCACTAGTGTCATTGCATGTGTGTTCTTTTTTACTAACAACAACTAGAGTCATTGCATGTGCATTCTTTTTACATACCACCTATGGATCCACCAATGTCATTGCATGTGTGTTCTTTTTACTAACAACAACTGGAGTCATTGCATGTGTGTTCTCTTTAGAGACCACACATGGATCCACCAGTGTCATTGCATGCGTGTTCTTTTTACTAACAACAACTGGAGTCATTTCATGACTATTCTTTTCACATACCACATATGGATCCACCAGTGTCATTGAAATGTGTGCTCTCTTCAGAGACCACGCATAGATCCACTAGTGTCATTGCATGTGTTCTCTGTTTACTAATAACAACCAGAGTCATTGCATGTGTGTTCTGTTCAGAGACCACACATGGATCCACCATTGTCATTGCCTGTGTGTTCTTTTTTACTAACAACAACTAGAGTCATTGCATGTGTTTTCTTTTCACATACCACATATGGATCCACCAGTGTCATTACATGTGTGTTCTTTTTACTAACAACAACTGGAGTCATTGCATGTGTGTTCTCTTTAGAGACCACACATGGATCCTGATGTCATTGCTTGTGTGTTCTTTTTACAAAAAACAACTAGAGTCATTTCATGACTATTCTTTTCACATACCACATATGGATCCACCAGTGTCATTGAAACGTGTGCTCTTCAGAGACCACACATGGATCCACCAGTGTCATTGCATGTGTGGTCTGTTTACTAACAACAACCAGAGTCATAGCATGTGTGTTCTGTTCAGAGACCACACATGGATCCACCAGTGTCATTGCATGTGTATTCGTTTTACTAACAACCAGAGTCATTTCCTGACTATTATTTTCACATACCACATATGGATCCACTAGTGACATTGAAATGTGTGTTCTCTTCAGAGACCACACATGGATCCACTAGTATCATTGCATTTGTGTTCTTTTTACTAACAACAACCAGAGTAATTTCATGACTATTATTTTCACATACCGCATATGGATCCACCAGTGTCATTGAAATGTGTGTTCTCTTCAGAGACCACACATGGATCCACCACTGTCATTGCATGTGTGTTCTTTTCACAATCCACCTATAGATTCACCAGTGTCATTGCATGTGTGCTCTTTTTACTAACAACAGCCAGAGTCATTGCATGTGTGTTCTCTTCACAGACCACACATGGATCCAGATGTCATTGCATGTGTGTTCTTTTTACTAACAACAACTAGAGTCATTGCATGTGTGTTCTTTTCACATACCACATATGGATCCACCAGTGTCATTGCATGTGTGTTATTTTTACTAACAACAACTAGAGTTATTGCATGTGTGGTCTTTTCACAATCCACCTATGGATCCACCAGTGTCATTGCATGTGTGCTCTTTTTACTAACAACAACCAGAGTCATTGCATGTGTTCTGTCTTCAGAGACCACACATGGATCCACCTGTGTCATTGCATGTGTGTTCTTTTTAAGAACAACAACCATAGTCATTTCATGTATGTTCTTTTCACATACCACACATGGATCCAACACTGTCATTGCATGTGTGTTCTTTTTACTAACAACAGCTGGAGTCATTGCATGTGTGTTCTTTTCACAATCCACCTATGGATCCACCAGTGTCATTGCATGTGTGCTCTTTTTACTAACAACATACGAGTCATTGCATGTGTGTTCTCTTGAGACCACACATGGATCCTGATGTCATTGCATGTGTGTTCTTTTTACTAAAACAACTGAGTCATTGCATGTGTGTTATTTTCACATACAACATATGGATCCACTAGTGTCATTGCATGTGTGCTCATCTTACTACGAACCCCCAGAGTCATTGCATGTGTGTTCTCTTCAGAGACCACATGGATCCACTAGTGTCATTGCATGTGTGTTCTTTTACTAACAACAAGAGTCATTGCATGTGTGTTCTTTTCACATACCATATGGATCCACCAGTGTCATTGCATGTGTGTTATTTTACTAACAACAACTAGAGTCATTTCATGTGTGGTCTTTTCACAATCCACCTATGGATCCACAGTGTCATTGCATGTGTGCTCTTTTACTAACAACAACCAGAGTCATTGCATGTGTTCTCTCTTGAGACCACATATGGATCCACATGTGTCATTGCATGTGTGTTCTTTTTAATAACAACATCCATAGTCATTTCATGTTTGTTCTTTTCAGAGACCACACATGGATCCAACACTTATTGCATGTGTGTTCTTTTTACTAACAACAGCTGGAGTCATTGCATGTGTGTTCTTTTCACAATCGACCTATGGATCCACCAGTGTCATTTCATGTGTGCTCTTTTTACTAACAATAGCTAGAGTCATTGCATGTGTGTTCTCTTTAGAGACCAGACATGGATCCACCAGTGTCATTGCATGTGTGTTCTTTTTACTAAAAAAAACAGTAGTCATTGCATGTGTGTTCTTTTCACATACCACATATGGATCCACCAGTGTCATTGCATGTGTGTTATTTTTACTAACAACAACTAGAGTCATTGCATGTGTGGTCTTTTCACAATCCACCTATGGATCCACCAGTGTCATTGCATGTGTGCTCTTTTTACTAACAACAACCAGAGTCATTGCATGTGTTGTCTCTTATGAGACCACACATGGATCTACCAGTGTCATTGCATGTGTGTTCTTTTACTAACAATAACCATAGTCATTTCATGTATGTTCTTTTCACATACCACATGGATCCAACTGTTATTGCATGTGTGTTCTTTTTACTAACAACAGCTGGAGTCATTGCATGTGTGTTCTTTTCACAATCGACCTATGGATCCACCAGTGTCATTGCATGTGTGCTCTTTTTACTAACAACAGCTAGAGTCATTGCATGTGTGTTCTCTTTGGAGACCAGACATGGATCTACCAGTGTCATTGCATGTGTGTTCTTTTTACTAAAAACACCTGGCGTCATTGCATGTGTGTTCTTTTCACATACCACATATGGATCCACCAGTGTCATTGCATGTGTGCTCTTTTTACTAACAATAGCAAGAGTCATTGCATGTGTGTTCTCTTGAGACCACACATGGATCCACGATGTCATTGCATGTGCGTTCTTTTTACTAACAATAACTGGAGTCATTGCATGTGTGTTCTTTTCACAATCCACCTATGGATCCACCTGTGTCATTGAAATGTGTGTTCTCTTCAGAGACCACACACGAATCCACCAGTGCCATTGCATGTGTGTTCTTTTTACTAACAACAACTCGAGTCATTGTATGTGTGTTCTTTTGGCATACCACATATGGATCCACCAGTGTCATTGCATGTGTGCTCTTTTACCAATCCACCTATGGATCCACAGTGTCATTGCATGTGTGCTCTTTTACTAACAATAGCTGAGTCATTGCATGTGTGTTCTCTTGAGACCACACATGGATCCTGATGTCATTGCATGTGTGTTCTTTTACTAAAACAACTGAGTCATTGCATGTGTTATTTTCACATACCACATATGGATCCACAAGTGTCATTGCATGTGTGCTCTTTTTACTAACAACAGCCAAAGTCATTGCATGTGTTCTCTTGAGAGACCACACATGGATCCACTAGTGTCATTGCATGTGTGTTCTTTTTAACAACAGACAGAGTCATTGCATGTGTGTTCTTTTCACATACCACATATGGATCCACCAGTGTCATTGCATGTGTGTTATTTTTACTAACAACAACTAGAGTCATTGCATGTGTGGTCTTTTCACAATCCACCTATGGATCCACCAGTGTCATTGCATGTGTGCTCTTTTTACTAACAACAACCAGAGTCATTGCATGTGTTCTCTCTTCAGAGACCACACATGGATCCACCAGTGTCATTGCATGTGTGCTCTTTTTACTAACAACAACCAGAGTCATTGCATGTGTTCTCTCTTCAGAGACCACACATGGATCCACCAGTGTCATTGCATGTGTGTTCTTTTTACTAACAATAACCATAGTCATTTCATGTATGTTCTTTTCACATACCACACATGGATCCAACACTGTCATTGCATGTGTGTTCTTTTTACTAACAACAGCTGGAGTCATTGCATGTGTGTTCTTTTCACAATCCACCTATGGATGCACAGTGTCATTGCATGTGTGTTCTTTTTACTAACAACAGCAGTCATTGCATGTGTTCTCTTCAGAGACCACACATGGATCCTGATGTCATTGCATGTGTGTTCTTTTTACTAAAAACAACTGGAGTCATTGCATGTGTGTTATTTTCACATACCACATATGGATCCACAAGTGTCATTGCATGTGTGCTCTTTTTACTAACAACAGCCAGAGTCATTGCATGTGTGTTCTCTTCAGAGACCACACATGGATCCACTAGTGTTATTGCATGTGTGTTCTTTTTACTAACAACAACTGGAGTCATTGCATGTGTGTTCTTTTCACATACCACATATGGATCCACCAGTGTCATTGCATGTGTGTTATTTTTACTAACAACAACTAGAGTCATTGCATGTGTGGTCTTTTCACAATCCACCTATGGATCCACCAGTGTCATTGCATGTGTGCTCTTTTACTAACAACAACCAGAGTCATTGCATGTGTTCTCTCTTGAGAGACCACATGGATCCACAGTGTCATTGCATGTGTGTTCTTTTTACTAACAATAACCATAGTCATTTCATGTATGTTCTTTTCACATACCACACATGGATCCAACACTGTTATTGCATGTGTGTTCTTTTTACTAACAACAGCTGGAGTCATTGCATGTGTGTTCTTTTCACAATCGACCTATGGATCCACCAGTGTCATTTCATGTGTGCTCTTTTTACTAACAATAGCTAGAGTCATTGCATGTGTGTTCTCTTTAGAGAGACATGGATCCACCAGTGTCATTGCATGTGTGTTCTTTTTACTAAAAACACCTGGCGTCATTGCATGTGTGTTCTTTTCACATACCACATATGGATCCACCAGTGTCATTGCATGTGTGTTATTTTTACTAACAACAACTAGAGTCATTGCATGTGTGGTCTTTTCACAATCCACCTATGGATCCACCAGTGTCATTGCATGTCTGCTTTTTTAGTAACAACAACCAGAGTCATTGCATGTGTTCTCTCTTCAGAGACCACACATGGATCCACCAGTGTCATTGCATGTGTGTTCTTTTTACTAACAATAACCATAGTCATTTCATGTATGTTCTTTTCACATACCACACATGGATCCAACACTGTTATTGCATGTGTGTTCTTTTTACTAACAACAGCTGGAGTCATTGCATGTGTGTTCTTTTCACAATCGACCTATGGATCCACCAGTGTCATTGCATGTGTGCTCTTTTTACTAACAACAGCTAGAGTCATTGCATGTGTGTTCTCTTTGGAGACCAGACATGGATCTACCAGTGTCATTGCATGTGTGTTCTTTTTACTAAAAACACCTGGCGTCATTGCATGTGTGTTCTTTTCACATACCACATATGGATCCACCAGTGTCATTGCATGTGTGCTCTTTTTACTAACAATAGCTTGAGTCATTGCATGTGTGTTCTCTTTAGAGACCACACATGGATCCAATGATGTCATTGCATGTGTTCTTTTTACTAACAATAACTGGAGTCATTGCATGTGTGTTCTTTCAATCCACCTATGGATCCACTGTGTCATTGAAATGTGTGTTCTCTTGAGACCACACACGAATCCACCAGTGCCATTGCATGTGTGTTCTTTTTACTAACAACAACTCGAGTCATTGTATGTGTGTTCTTTTGGCATACCACATATGGATCCACCAGTGTCATTGCATGTGTGCTCTTTTACCAATCCACCTATGGATCCACCAGTGTCATTGCATGTGTGCTCTTTTTACTAACAACAGTGAGTCATTGCATGTGTGTTCTCTTGAGAGACCACATGGATCCTGATGTCATTGCATGTGTGTTCTTTTACTAAAAACAACTGAGTCATTGCATGTGTGTTATTTTCACATACCACATATGGATCCACAAGTGTCATTGCATGTGTGCTCTTTTTACTAACAACAACAAAGTCATTGCATGTGAGTTCTATTCAGAGACCACACATGGATCCTCTCGTTTCATTGCATGTGTGTTCTTTTTACTAACAACAACTGGAGTCATTGCATGTGTGTTCTTTTCACATACCACATATGGATCCACCAGTGTCATTGCATGTGTGTTTTTTTTACTAACAACTAGAGTCATTGCATGTGTGGTCTTTTCACACCCGACCTATGGATCCACCAGTGTCATTGCATGTGTGCTCTTTTACTAACAACAACGAGTCATTGCATGTGTTCTCTCTTCAGAGACCACACATGGATCCTCCAGTGTCATTGCATGTGTGCTCTTTTTACTAACAACAACCAGAGTCATTGCATGTGTTCTCTCTCTTGAGACCACACATGGATCCACCAGTGTCATTGCATGTGTGTTCTTTTACTAACAATAACCATAGTCATTTCATGTATGTTCTTTTCACATACCACACATGGATCCAACACTGTCATTGCATGTGTGTTCTTTTACTAACAACATGGAGTCATTGCATGTGTGTTCTTTTCACAATCCACCTATGGATCCACCAGTGTCATTGCATGTGTGCTCTTTTTACTAAGAATAGCCAGAGCCATTGCATGTGTGTTCTCTTCAGAGATCACACATGGATCCCTGATGTCATTGCATGTGTGTTCTTTTTACTAAAAACAACTGAGTCATTGCATGTGTGTTATTTTCACATACCACATATGGATCCACAAGTGTCATTGCATGTGTGCTCTTTTTACTAACAACAGCGAGAGTCATTGCATGTGTGTTCTCTTGAGACCACACATGGATCCACTAGTGTTATTGCATGTGTGTTCTTTTACTAACAACAACTGGAGTCATTGCATGTGTGTTCTTTTCACATACCACATATGGATCCACCAGTGTCATTGCATGTGTGTTATTTTTACTAACAACAACTAGAGTCATTGCATGTGTGTTCTTTTCACAATCCACCTATGGATCCACAGTGTCATTGCATGTGTGCTCTTTTTACTAACAACATCCAGATTCATTGCATGTGTTCTCTCTTGAGAGACCACACATGGATCCACCGATGTCATTGCATGTGTGTTCTTTTTACTAACAATAACCATAGTCATTTCATGTATGTTCTTTTCACATACCACACATGGATCCAACACATTATTGCATGTGTGTTCTTTTTACTAACAACAGCTGGAGTCATTGCATGTGTGTTCTTTTCACAATCGACCTATGGATCCACCAGTGTCATTGCATGTGTGCTCTTTTTACTAACAACAGCTAGAGTCATTGCATGTGTGTTCTCTTTGGAGACCAGACATGGATCTACCGATGTCATTGCATGTGTGTTCTTTTACTAAAAACACTGGCGTCATTGCATGTGTGTTCTTTTCACATACCACATGGATCCACCAGTGTCATTGCATGTGTGCTCTTTTTACTAACAATAGCTGTAGTCATTGCATGTGTTCTCTTCAGAGACCACACATGGATCCAATGATGTCATTGCATGTGCGTTCTTTTACTAACAATAACTCTGAGTCATTGCATGTGTGTTCTTTTCACAATCCACCTATGGATCCACTGTGTCATTGAAATGTGTGTTCTCTTGAGACCACACGAATCCCAGTGCCATTGCATGTGTGTTCTTTTTACTAACAACAACTCGAGTCATTGTATGTGTGTTCTTTTGGCATACCACATATGGATCCACCAGTGTCATTGCATGTGTGCTCTTTTACCAATCCACCTATGGATCCACCAGTGTCATTGCATGTGTGCTCTTTTTACTAACAACAGCCAGAGTCATTGCATGTGTGTTCTCTTCAGAGACCACACATGGATCCTGATGTCATTGCATGTGTGTTCTTTTTACTAAAAACAACTGGAGTCATTGCATGTGTGTTATTTTCACATACCACATATGGATCCACAAGTGTCATTGCATGTGTGCTCTTTTTACTAACAACAGCCAAAGTCATTGCATGTGTGTTCTCTTCAGAGACCACACATGGATCCACTAGTGTCATTGCATGTGTGTTCTTTTTACTAACAACAACTGGAGTCATTGCATGTGTGTTCTTTTCACATACCACATATGGATCCACCAGTGTCATTGCATGTGTGTTATTTTTACTAACAACAACTAGAGTCATTGCATGTGTGGTCTTTTCACAATCCACCTATGGATCCACCAGTGTCATTGCATGTGTGCTCTTTTTACTAACAACAACCAGAGTCATTGCATGTGTTCTCTCTTCAGAGACCACACATGGATCCACCAGTGTCATTGCATGTGTGCTCTTTTTACTAACAACAACCAGAGTCATTGCATGTGTTCTCTCTTCAGAGACCACACATGGATCCACCAGTGTCATTGCATGTGTGTTCTTTTTACTAACAATAACCATAGTCATTTCATGTATGTTCTTTTCACATACCACACATGGATCCAACACTGTCATTGCATGTGTGTTCTTTTTACTAACAACAGCTGGAGTCATTGCATGTGTGTTCTTTTCACAATCCACCTATGGATCCACCAGTGTCATTGCATGTGTGCTCTTTTTACTAACAACAGCCAGAGTCATTGCATGTGTGTTCTCTTCAGAGACCACAGATGGATCCACCAGTGTCATTGCATGTGTGTTCTTTTTACTAAAAACAACTGGAGTCATTGCATGTGTGTTATTTTCACATACCACATATGGATCCACAAGTGTCATTGCATGTGTGCTCTTTTTACTAACAACACCAGGCGTCATTGCATGTGTGTTCTCTTCAGAGACCACACATGGATCCACTAGTGTCATTGCATGTGTGTTCTTTTTACTAACAACAACTGGAGTCATTGCATGTGTGTTCTTTTCACATACCACATATGGATCCACCAGTGTCATTGCATGTGTGTTATTTTTACTAACAACAACTAGAGTCATTGCATGTGTGGTCTTTTCACAATCCACCTATGGATCCACCAGTGTCATTGCATGTGTGCTCTTTTTACTAACAACAACCAGAGTCATTGCATGTGTTCTCTCTTCAGAGACCACACATGGATCCACCAGTGTCATTGCATGTGTGTTCTTTGTACTAACAACAACCATAGTCATTTCATGTATGTTCTTTTCACATACCACACATGGATCCAACACTATTATTGCATGTGTGTTCTTTTTACTAACAACAGCTGGAGTCATTGCATGTGTGTTCTTTTCACAATCGACCTATGGATCCACCAGTGTCATGGCATGTGTGCTCTTTTTAGTAACAACAGCTAGAGTCATTGCATGTGTGTTCTCTTTAGAGACCAGACATGGATCCACCAGTGTCATTGCATGTGTGTTCTTTTTACTAAAAACACCTGGCGTCATTGCATGTGTGTTCTTTTCACATACCACATATGGATCCACCAGTGTGATTGCATGTGTGCTCTTTTTACTAACAATAGCCAGAGTCATTGCATGTGTGTTCTCTTCAGAGACCACACATGGATCCAACAGTGTCATTGCATGTGCGTTCTTTTTACTAACAATAACTAGAGTCATTGCATGTGTGTTCTTTTCACAATCCACCTATGGATCCACCTGTGTGATTGAAATGTGTGTTCTCTTCAGAGACCAGACACGGATCCACCAGTGCCATTGCATGTGTGTTCTTTTTACTAACAACAACTCGAGTCATTGTATGTGTGTTCTTTTGGCATACCACATATGGATCCACCAGTGTCATTGCATGTGTGCTCTTTTACCAATCCACCTATGGATCCACCAGTGTCATTGCATGTGTGCTCTTTTTACTAACAACAGCCAGAGTCATTGCATGTGTGTTCTCTTGGATCCACCAGTGTCATTGCATGTGTGTTCTTTTTACTAACAACAACTGGAGTCATTGCATGTGTGTTCTGTTCAGAGACCACAAATCTATCCACCAGTGTCATTGCATGTGTATTCTTTTTACTAACAACCAGAGTCATTTACTGACTATTATTTTCACATACCACATATGGATCCACTAGTGACATTGCAATGTGTGTTCTCTTCAGAGACCACACATGGATCCACTAGTGTCATTGCATTTGTGTTCTTTTTACTAACAACAACCAGAGTAATTTCATGACTATTATTTTCACATACCGCATATGGATCCACCAGTGTCATTGAAATGTGTGTTCTCTTCAGAGACCACACATGGATCCACCACTGTCAATGCATGTGTGTTATTTTTACTAACAACAACTGTAGTCATTGCATGTGTGTTCTTTTCACAATCCACCTATAGATTCACCAGTGTCATTGCATGTGTGCTCTTTTTACTAACAACAGCCAGAGTCATTGCATGTGTGTTCTCTTCACAGACCACACATGGATCCACCAGTGTCATTGCATGTGTGTTCTTTTTACTAACAACAACTAGAGTCATTGCATGTGTGTTCTTTTCACATACCACATATGGATCCACCAGTGTCATTGCATGTGTGTTATTTTTACTAACAACAACTAGAGTCATTGCATGTGTGGTCTTTTCACAATCCACCTATGGATCCACCAGTGTCATTGCATGTGTGCTCTTTTTACTAACAACAGCCAGAGTCATTGCATGTGTGTTCTCTTCACAGACCACACATGGATCCACCAGTGTCATTGCATGTGTGTTCTTTTTACTAACAACAACTAGAGTCATTGCATGTGTGTTCTTTTCACATACCACATATGGATCCACCAGTGTCATTGCATGTGTGTTCTTTTTACTAACAACACCTGGAGTCATTGCATGTGTGTTCTTTTCACAATCCACCTATGGATCCACCAGTGTCATTGCATGTGTGCTCTTTTTACTAACAACAGCCAGAGTCATTGCATGTGTGTTCTCTTCAGAGACCACACATGGATCCACCAGTGTCATTGCATTTGTGTTCTTTTTACTAAAAACAACTGGAGTCATTGCATGTGTGTTATTTTCACATACCACATATGGATCCACAAGTGTTATTGCATGTGTGCTCTTTTTACTAACAACAGCCAGAGTCATTGCATGTGTGTTCTCTTCAGAGACCACACATGGATCCACCAGTGTCATTGCATGTGTGTTCTTTTTACTAAAAACAACTGGAGTCATTGCATGTGTGTTATTTTCACATACCACATATGGATCCACAAGTGTCATTGCATGTGTGCTCTTTTTACTAACAACAGCCAGAGTCATTGCATGTGTGTTCTCTTCAGAGACCACACATGGATCCACTAGTGTCATTGCATGTGTGTTCTTTTTACTAACAACAACTAGAGACATTGCATGTGTGTTCTTTTCACATACCACATATGGATCCACCAGTGTCATTGGATGTGTGTTATTTTTACTAACAACAACTAGAGTCATTGCATGTGTGGTCTTTTCACAATCCACCTATGGATCCACCAGTGTCATTGCATGTGTGCTCTTTTTACTAACAACAACCAGAGTCATTGCATGTGTTCTCTCTTTAGAGACCACACATGGATCCACCAGTGTCATTGCATGTGTGTTCTTTTTACTAACAATAACCATAGTCATTTCATGTATGTTCTTTTCACATACCACACATGGATATAACACTGTTATTGCATGTGTGTTCTTTTTACTAACAACAGCTGGAGTCATTGCATGTGTGTTCTTTTCACAATCGACCTATGGATCCACCAGTGTCATTGCATGTGTGCTCTTTTTACTAACAATAGCTAGAGTCATTGCATGTGTGTTCTCTTTAGAGACCAGACATGGATCCACCAGTGTCATTGCATGTGTGTTCTTTTTACTAAAAACACCTAGCATCATTGCATGTGTGTTCTTTTCACATACCACATATGGATCCACCAGTGTCATTGCATGTGTGTTATTTTTACTAACAACAACTAGAGTCATTACATGTGTGGTCTTTTCACAATCCACCTATGGATCCACCAGTGTCATTGCATGTGTGCTCTTTTTACTAACAACAACCAGAGTCATTGCATGTGTTCTCTCTTCAGAGACCACACATGGATCCACCAGTGTCATTGCATGTGTGTTATTTTTACTAACAATAACCATAGTCATTTCATGTATGTTCTTTTCACATACCACACATGGATCCAACACTGTTATTGCATGTGTGTTCTTTTTACTAACAACAGTGAGTCATTGCATGTGTGTTCTTTTCACAATCGACCTATGGATCCAACAGTGTCATTGCATGTGTGCTCTTTTTACTAACAACAGCTAGAGTCATTGCATGTGTGTTCTCTTTAGAGACCAGACATGGATCTACCATGTCATTGCATGTGTGTTCTTTTACTAAAAACACACAGCGTCATTGCATGTGTGTTCTTTTCACATACCACATATGGATCCACTAGTGTCATTGCATGTGTGCTCTTTTTACTAACAATAGCCAGAGTCATTGCATGTGTGTTCTCTTCAGAGACCACACATGGATCCAACAGTGTCATTCCATGTGCGTTCTTTTTACTAACAATAGCTGGAGTCATTGCATGTGTGTTCTTTTCACAATCCACCTATGGATCCACCTGTATCATTGAAATGTGTGTTCTCTTCAGAGACCACACACGGATCCAGATGCCATTGCATGTGTGTTCTTTTTACTACCAACAACTCGAGTCATTGGATGTGTGTTGTTTTGGCATACCACATATGGATCCATTGCATGTGTGCTCTTTTACCAATCCACCTATGGATCCACCAGTGTCATTGCATGTGTGCTCTTTTTACTAACAACAGCCAGAGTCATTACATGTGTGTTCTCTTGAGACCACACATGGATCCTGATGTCATTGCATGTGTGTTCTTTTACTAAAAACAACTGAGTCATTGCTTGTGTGTTATTTTCACATACCACATATGGATCCACAAGTGTCATTGCATGTGTGTTCTTTTACTAACAACAACCGAGTCATTGCATGTGTGTCCTGTTCAGAGACCACACATGGATCCACTAGTGCCATTGCATGTGTGTTCTTTTTACTAACAACCTGAGTCATTGCATGTGTGTTCTTTTCACATACCACATATGGATCCACTAGCGTCATTGCATGTGTGCTCTTTTTACTAACAACAACCAGAGTCATTGCATGTGTGGTCTTTTCACAATCCACCTATGGATCCACCAGTGTCATTGCATGTGTGCTCTTTTACTACCAACAGCCAGAGTCATTGCATGGGTGTTCTCTTCAGACACCACACATGGATCCACCTGATGTCATTGCATTTGTGTTCTTTTTACTAAAAACTTGTGTCATTTCTTGTGTGTTATTTTCACATACCACATATGGATCCACAAGTGTCATTGCATGTGTGCTCTTTTTACTAACAAAAGCAAGAGTCATTGCATGTGTGTTCTCTTGAGACCACACATGGATCCACTGTGTCATTGCATGTGTGTTCTTTTACTAACAACTGGAGTCATTGCATGTGTGTTCTTTTCACATACCACATATGGATCCACCAGTGTCATTGTATGTGTGTCATTTTACTAACAACAACTAGAGTCATTGCATGTGTGGTCTTTTCACAATCCACCTATGGATCCACCAGTGTCATTGCATGTGTGCTCTTTTTACTAACAACAACCAGAGTCATTGCATGTGTTCTCTCTTTAGAGACCACACATGGATCCTCCAGTGTCATTGCATGTGTGTTCTTTTTACTAACAATAACCATAGTCATTTCATGTATGTTCTTTTCACATACCACACATGGATCCAACACTGTTATTGCATGTGTGTTCTTTTTACTAACAACAGCTGGAGTCATTGCATGTGTGTTCTTTTCACAATCGACCTATGGATCCACCAGTGTCATTGCATGTGTGCTCTTTTTACTAACAATAGCTAGAGTCATTGCATGTGTGTTCTCTTTAGTGACCAGACATGGATCCACCAGTGTCATTGCATGTGTGTTCTTTTTACTAAAAACACCTGGCGTCATTGCATGTGTGTTCTTTTCACATACCACATATGGATCCACCAGTGTCATTGCATGTGTGTTATTTTTACTAACAACAACTAGAGTCATTACATGTGTGGTCTTTTCACAATCCACCTATGGATCCACCAGTGTCATTGCATGTGTGCTCTTTTTACTAACAACAACCAGAGTCATTGCATGTGTTCTCTCTTCAGAGACCACACATGGATCCACCAGTGTCATTGCATGTGTGTTCTTTTTACTAACAATAACCATAGTCATTTCATGTATGTTCTTTTCACATACCACACATGGATCCAACACTGTTATTGCATGTGTGTTCTTTTTACTAACAACAGCTGGAGTCATTGCATGTGTGTTCTTTTCAGAATCGACCTATGGATCCACCAGTGTCATTGCATGTGTGCTCTTTTTACTAACAACAGCTAGAGTCATTGCATGTGTGTTCTCTTTAGAGACCAGACATGGATCTACCAGTGTCATTGCATGTGTGTTCTTTTTACTAAAAACACCTGGCTTCATTGCATGTGTGTTCTTTTCACATACCACATATGGATCCACCAGTGTCATTGCATGTGTGCTCTTTTTACTAACAATAGCCAGAGTCATTGCATGTGTGTTCTCTTCAGAGACCACACAAGGATCCACTAGTGTCATTCCATGTGCGTTGTTTTTACTAACAATAGCTGGAGTCATTGCATGTGTGTTCTTTTCACAATCCACCTATGGATCCACCTGTCTCATTGAAATGTGTGTTCTCTTCAGAGACCACACACGGATCCTGATGCCATTGGATGTGTGTTCTTTTACTAACAACAACTCGAGTCATTGTATGTGTGTTCTTTTGGCATACCACATATGGATCCACCAGTGTCATTGCATGTGCTCTTTACCAATCCACCTATGGATCCACCAGTGTCATTGCATGTGTGCTCTTTTTACTAACAACAGCCAGAGTCATTGCATGTGTGTTCTCTTCAGAGACCACACATGGATCCACCAGTGTCATTGCATGTGTGTTCTTTTTACTAAAAACAACTGGAGTCATTGCATGTGTGTTATTTTCACATACCACATATGGATCCACAAGTGTCATTGCATGTGTGCTCTTTTTACTAACAACGCCAGTCATTGCATGTGTGTTCTCTTCAGAGACCACACATGGATCCACTAGTGTCATTGCATGTGTGTTCTTTTTACTAACAACAACTGGAGTCATTGCATGTGTGTTCTTTTCACATACCACATATGGATCCACCAGTGTCATTGGATGTGTGTTATTTTTACTAACAACAACTAGAGTCATTGCATGTGTGGTCTTTTCACAATCCACCTATGGATCCACCAGTGTCATTGCATGTGTGCTCTTTTAATAAAAACAACGAGTCATTTCATGTGTTCTCTCTTTAGAGACCACACATGGATCCACCAGTGTCATTGCATGTGTGTTCTTTTTACTAACAATAACCATAGTCATTTCATGTATGTTCTTTTCACATACCACACATGGATCCAACACTGTTATTGCATGTGTGTTCTTTTTACTAACAACAGCTGGAGTCATTGCATGTGTGTTCTTTTCACAATCGACCTATGGATCCACCAGTGTCATTGCATGTGTGCTCTTTTTACTAACAATAGCTAGAGTCATTGCATGTGTGTTCTCTTTAGTGACCAGACATGGATCCACCAGTGTCATTGCATGTGTGTTCTTTTTACTAAAAACACCTGGCGTCATTGCATGTGTGTTCTTTTCACATACCACATATGGATCCACCAGTGTCATTGCATGTGTGTTATTTTTACTAACAACAACTAGAGTCATTACATGTGTGGTCTTTTCACAATCCACCTATGGATCCACCAGTGTCATTGCATGTGTGCTCTTTTTACTAACAACCAGAGTCATTGCATGTGTTCTCTCTTCAGAGACCACACATGGATCCACCAGTGTCATTGCATGTGTGTTCTTTTTACTAACAATAACCATAGTCATTTCATGTATGTTCTTTTCACATACCACACATGGATCCAACACTGTTATTGCATGTGTGTTCTTTTTACTAACAACAGCTGGAGTCATTGCATGTGTGTTCTTTTCAGAATCGACCTATGGATCCACCAGTGTCATTGCATGTGTGCTCTTTTTACTAACAACAGCTAGAGTCATTGCATGTGTGTTCTCTTTAGAGACCAGACATGGATCTACCAGTGTCATTGCATGTGTGTTCTTTTTACTAAAAACACCAGGCGTCATTGCATGTGTGTTTTTTTCACATACCACATATGGATCCACCAGTGTCATTGCATGTGTGCTCTTTTTACTAACAATAGCCAGAGTCATTGCATGTGTGTTCTCTTCAGAGACCACACATGGATCCACTAGTGTCATTCCATGTGCGTTGTTTTTACTAACAATAGCTGGAGTCATTGCATGTGTGTTCTTTTCACAATCCACCTATGGATCCACCTGTCTCATTGAAATGTGTGTTCTCTTCAGAGACCACACACGGATCCACCAGTGCCATTGCATGTGTGTTCTTTTTACTAACAACAACTCGAGTCATTGTATGTGTGTTCTTTTGGCATACCACATATGGATCCACCAGTGTCATTGCATGTGTGCTCTTTTACCAATCCACCTATGGATCCACCAGTGTCATTGCATGTGTGCTCTTTTTACTAACAACAGCCAGAGTCATTGCATGTGTGTTCTCTTCAGAGACCACACATGGATCCACTGATGTCATTGCATGTGTGTTCTTTTTACTAAAACAACTGAGTCATTGCATGTGTGTTATTTTCACATACCACATATGGATCCACAAGTGTCATTGCATGTGTGCTCTTTTTACTAACAACAGCCAGAGTCATTGCATGTGTGTTCTCTTCAGAGACCACACATGGATCCACTAGTGTCATTGCATGTGTGTTCTTTTTACTAACAACAACTGGAGTCATTGCATGTGTGTTCTTTTCACATACCACATATGGATCCACCAGTGTCATTGCATGTGTGTTATTTTTACTAACAACAACTAGAGTCATTGCATGTGTGGTCTTTTCACAATCCACCTATGGATCCACCAGTGTCATTGCATGTGTGCTCTTTTTACTAACAACAACCAGAGTCATTGCATGTGTTCTCTCTTTAGAGACCACACATGGATCCAGCAGTGTCATTGCATGTGTGTTCTTTTTACTAACAATAACCATAGTCATTTCATGTATGTTCTTTTCACATACCACACATGGATCCAACACTGTTATTGCATGTGTGTTCTTTTTACTAACAACAGCTGGAGTCATTGCATGTGTGTTCTTTTCACAATCGACCTATGGATCCACCAGTGTCATTGCATGTGTGCTCTTTTTACTAACAACAGCTAGAGTCATTGCATGTGTGTTCTCTTTAGAGACCAGACATGGATCCACCAGTGTCATTGCATGTGTGTTCTTTTTACTAAAAACACCTGGCGTCATTGCATGTGTGTTCTTTTCACATACCACATATGGATCCACCAGTGTCATTGCATGTGTGCTCTTTTTACTAACAATAGCCAGAGTCATTGCATGTGTGTTCTCTTCAGAGACCACACATGGATCCAACAGTATCATTGCATGTGCGTTCTTTTTACTAACAATAACTGGAGTCATTGCATGTGTGTTCTTTTCACAATCCACCTATGGATCCACCTGTGTCATTGAAATGTGTGTTCTCTTCAGAGACCACACACGGATCTACCAGTGCCATTGCATGTGTGTTCTTTTTACTAACAACAACTCGAGTCATTGTATGTGTGTTCTTTTGGCATACCACATATGGATCCACTAGTGTCATTGCATGTGTGCTCTTTTACCAATCCACCTATTGATCCACTAGTTTCATTGCATGTGTGCTCTTTTTACTAACAACAACTAGAGTCATTGCATGTGTGTTCTCTTTAGAGACCACACATGGATCCACTAGTGTCAGTGCATGTGTGTTCTTTTTACTAACAACAACTAGAGTCATTTCACATACCACATATGGATCCACCAGTGTTATTGAAATGTGTGTTCTCTTTAGAGACCATACATGGATCCACCAGTGTTATTGCATGTGTGTTCTTTTTACTAACAACAACTGGAGTCATTGCAACTGTGCACTTTTCACAACCCACTAGTGTCATTGCATGTGTGATCTTTCTAGTAACAACAGTCAGAGTCATTGCGTGTGTGTTCTCTTCATAGACCATACATGGATCCACTAGTGTCATTGCATGTGTGTTCTTTTTACTAACAACAACCGGAGTCATTTCATGACTATTCTTTTCACATACCACATATGGATCCACAAGTGTCATTGAAATGTGTGTTCTCTTCAGAGACCACACATGGATCCACTAGTGTCATTGCATGTGTGTTCTGTTCACATACCACCTATGGATCCACCAGTGTCATTGCATGTGTGCTCTTTTCACAATCCACCTATTGATCCACCAGTGTCATTGCATGTGTGCTCTTTTTACTAACAACAACCAGAGTCATTGCATGTGTTCTCTCTTCAGAGACCACACATGGATCCACCAGTGTCATTGCATGTGTGTTCTTTTTACTAACAACCATAGTCATTTCATGTATGTTCTTTTCACATACCACACATGGATCCAACACTGTTATTGCATGTGTGTTCTTTTTACTAACAACTGCTGGAGTCATTGCATGTGTGTTCTTTTCTGTCCACCTATGGATCCACCAGTGTCATTGCATGTGTGCTCTTTTTACTAACAACAGCTAGAGTCATTGCATGTGTGTTCTCTTTAGAGACCAGACATGGATCTACCAGTGTCATTGCATGTGTGTTCTTTTTACTAAAAACACCTGGCGTCATTGCATGTGTGTTCTTTTCACATACCACATATGGATCCACCAGTGTCATTGCATGTGTGCTCTTTTTACTAACAACAGCAGAGTCATTGCATTTGTGTTCTCTTCAGAGACCACACATGGATCCAACAGTGTCATTGCATGTGCGTTCTTTTTACTAACAATAACTGGAGTCATTGCATGTGTGTTCTTTTCACAATCCACCTATGGATCCACCTGTGTCATTGAAATGTGTGTTCTCTTCAGAGACCACACACGAATCCACCAGTGCCATTGCATGTGTGTTCTTTTTACTAACAACAACTCGAGTCATTGTATGTGTGTTCTTTTGGCATACCACATATGGATCCACCAGTGTCATTGCATGTGTGCTCTTTTACCAATCCACCTATGGATCCACCAGTGTCATTGCATGTGTGCTCTTTTTACTAACAACAGCCAGAGTCATTGCATGTGTGTTCTCTTCAGAGACCACACATGGATCCACCAGTGTCATTGCATGTGTGTTCTTTTTACTAAAAACAACTGGAGTCATTGCATGTGTGTTATTTTCACATACCACATATGGATCCACAAGTGTCATTGCATGTGTGCTCTTTTTACTAACAACAGCCAAAGTCATTGCATGTGTGTTCTCTTCAGAGACCACACATGGATCCACTCGTGTCATTGCATGTGTGCTCATTTTACTAACAACAACTTGAGTCATTGCATGTGTGTTCTTTTCACATACCACATATGGATCCACCAGTGTCATTGCATGTGTGTTATTTTTACTAACAACAACTAGAGTCATTGCATGTGTGGTCTTTTCACAATCCACCTATGGATCCACCAATGTCATTGCATGTGTGCCCTTTTTACTAACAACAACCAGAGTCATTGCATGTGTGTTCTTCTTGAGACCACACATGGATCCAGTGTCATTGCATGTGTGCTCTTTTACTAACAACAACCAGAGTCATTGCATGTGTTCTCTCTTCAGAGACCACATATGGATCCACCGGTGTCATTGCATGTGTGTTCTTTTACTAACAATAACCATAGTCATTTCATGTGTTCTTTTCACATACCACACATGGATCCAACACTGTCATTGCATGTGTGTTCTTTTTACTAACAACAGTGAGTCATTGCATGTGTGTTCTTTTCACAATCCACCTATGGATCCACCAGTGTCATTGCATGTGTGCTCTTTTTACTAACAACCAGAGTCATTGCATGTGTGTTCTCTTCAGAGACCACACATGGATCCACCCGTGTCATTGCATGTGTGTTCTTTTTACTAACAACAACTGGAGTCATTGCATGTGTGTTCTTTTCACATACCACATATGGATCCACCAGTGTCATTGCATGTGTGCTCTTTTTACTAACAACAACTAGAGTCATTGCATGTGTGTTCTCTTCAGAGACCACACATGGATCCACTAGTGTCATTGCATGTGTGTTCTTTTTACTAACAACAACCAGAGTCATTGCATGTGGTTTCTTTTCAGAGACCACACATGGATCCACCAGTGTCATTGCATGTGTGTTCTTTTAACTAACAACAACCATAATCATTTCATGTATGTTATTTTCACATACCACACATGGATCCAACACTATCATTGCATGTGTGTTCTTTTTACTAACAACAACTGGAGTCATTGCCTCTATGTTCTTTTCACAATCCACCTATGGATCCACCAGTGTCATTGCATGTGTGATCTTTTTACTAACAACAGCCAGAGTCATTGCATGTGTGTTCTCTTCAGAGACCACACATGGATCCACCAGTGTCATTGCATGTGTGTTCTTTTCACTAACAACAACTGGAGTCATTACATGTGTGTTCTTTTCACATACCACACATGGATCCACTAGTGTGATTGCATGTGTGCTCTTTTTACTAACAATAGCCATAGTCATTGCATGTGTGTTCTCTTCAGAGACCACACGTGGATCCACCAGTGTCATTTTATGTGTGTTCTTTTTACTAACAACAACAGGAGTCATTGCATGTGTGTTCTTTTCACAATCCACCTATGGATCCACCAGTGTCATTGAAATGTGTGTTCTCTTCAGAGACCACACACGGATCCACCAGTGCCATTGCATGTGTGTTCTTTTTACTAACAACAACTCGAGTCATTGTATGTGTGTTCTTTTCGCATACCACATATGGATCCACCAGTGTCATTGCATGTGTGTTCTTTTCACAATCCACCTATAGATCCACTAGTCTCATTGCATGTGTGCTCTTTTTACTAACAACAGCCAGAGTCATTGCATGTGTGTTCTCTTGGATCCACCAGTGTCATTGCATGTGTGTTCTTTTTACTAACAACAACTGGAGTCATTGCATGTGTGTTCTTCAGAGACCACACATGGATCCACCAGTGTCATTGCATGTGTGCTCTTTTACTAACAACAAGAGTCATTTCATGACTATTCTTTTCACATACCACATATGGATCCACTAGTGTCATTGCATGTGTGTTCTCTTCAGAGACCACACATGGATCCACTAGTGTCATTGCATGTGTGTTCTTTTTACTAACAACAACTTGAGTCATTTCATGACTATTCTTTTCACATACCACATATGGATCCACCAGTGTCATTGAAATGTGTGTTCTCTTCAGAGACCACACATGGATCCACCACTGTCAATGCATGTGTGTTATTTTTACTAACAACAACTGTAGTCATTGCATGTGTGTTCTTTTCACAATCCACCTATAGATTCACCAGTGTCATTGCATGTGTGTTCTTTTTACTAACAACAGCCAGAGTCATTGCATGTGTTGTCTTCAGAGACCACATGGATCTACCAGTGTCATTGCATGAGTGTTCTTTTTACTAACAACAACTGGAGTCATTGCATGTGTGTTCTTTTCACATACCACATATGGATCCACCAGTGTCATTGCATGTGTGTGTTATTTTGACTAACAACAACTGGAGTCATTGCATGTGTGTTCTTTTCACAATCCACCTATGGATCCACCAGTGTCATTGCATGTGTGCTCTTTTTACTAACAACAACTAGAGTCATTGCATGTGTGTTCTCTTCACAGACCACACATGGATCCACCAGTGTCATTGCATGTGTGTTCTTTTTACTAACAACAACTAGAGTCATTGCATGTGTGTTCTTTTCACATACCACATATGGATCCACCAGTGTCATTGCATGTGTGTTCTTTTACTAACAACACCTGGAGTCATTGCATGTGTGTTCTTTTCACAATCCACCTATGGATCCACCAGTGTCATTGCATGTGTGCTCTTTTTACTAACAACAACCAGAGTCATTGCATGTGTGTTCTCTTCAGAGACCACACATGGATCCACCAGTGTCATTGCATTTGTGTTCTTTTTACTAAAAACAACTGGAGTCATTGCATGTGTGTTATTTTCACATACCACATATGGATCCACCAGTGTCATTGCATGTGTGCTCTTTTTACTAACAACAGCCAGAGTCATTGCATGTGTGTTCTCTTCAGAGACCACACATGGATCCACCAAAGGTCATTGCATTTGTGTTCTTTTTACTAAAACAACTGGAGTCATTGCATGTATGTTATTTTCACATACCACATATGGATCCACAAGTGTCATTGCATGTGTGCTCTTTTTACTAACAACAACCAGAGTCATTGCATGTGTGTTCTCTTCAGAGACCACACATGGATCCACTAGTGTCATTGCATGTGTGTTCTTTTTACTAACAACAACTAGAGACATTGCATGTGTGTTCTTTTCACATACCACATATGGATCCACCAGTGTCATTGGATGTGTGTTATTTTTACTAACAACAACTAGAGTCATTGCATGTGTGGTCTTTTCACAATCCACCTATGGATCCACCAGTGTCATTGCATGTGTGCTCTTTTTACTAACAACAACCAGAGTCATTGCATGTGTTCTCTCTTTAGAGACCACACATGGATCCACCAGTGTCATTGCATGTGTGTTCTTTTTACTAACAATAACCATAGTCATTTCATGTATGTTCTTTTCACATACCACACATGGATATAACACTGTTATTGCATGTGTGTTCTTTTTACTAACAACAGCTGGAGTCATTGCATGTGTGTTCTTTTCACAATCGACCTATGGATCCACCAGTGTCATTGCATGTGTGCTCTTTTTACTAACAATAGCTAGAGTCATTGCATGTGTGTTCTCTTTAGAGACCAGACATGGATCCACCAGTGTCATTGCATGTGTGTTCTTTTTACTAAAAACACCTGGCGTCATTGCATGTGTGTTCTTTTCACATACCACATATGGATCCACCAGTGTCATTGCATGTGTGTTATTTTTACTAACAACAACTAGAGTCATTACATGTGTGGTCTTTTCACAATCCACCTATGGATCCACCAGTGTCATTGCATGTGTGCTCTTTTTACTAACAACAACCAGAGTCATTGCATGTGTTCTCTCTTCAGAGACCACACATGGATCCACCAGTGTCATTGCATGTGTGTTCTTTTTACTAACAATAACCATAGTCATTTCATGTATGTTCTTTTCACATACCACACATGGATCCAACACTGTTATTGCATGTGTGTTCTTTTTACTAACAACAGCTGGAGTCATTGCATGTGTGTTCTTTTCACAATCGACCTATGGATCCACCAGTGTCATTGCATGTGTGCTCTTTTTACTAACAACAGCTAGAGTCATTGCATGTGTGTTCTCTTTAGAGACCAGACATGGATCTACCAGTGTCATTGCATGTGTGTTCGTTTTACTAAAAACACCTGGCGTCATTGCATGTGTGTTCTTTTCACATACCACATATGGATCCACTAGTGTCATTGCATGTGTGCTCTTTTTACTAACAATAGCCAGAGTCATTGCATGTGTGTTCTCTTCAGAGACCACACATGGATCCAACAGTGTCATTCCATGTGCGTTCTTTTTACTAACAATAGCTGGAGTCATTGCATGTGTGTTCTTTTCACAATCCACCTATGGATCCACCTGTGTCATTGAAATGTGTGTTCTCTTCAGAGACCACACACGGATCCACCAGTGCCATTGCATGTGTGTTCTTTTTACTAACAACAACTCGAGTCATTGTATGTGTGTTCTTTTGGCATACCACATATGGATCCACCAGTGTCATTGCATGTGTGCTCTTTTACCAATCCACCTATGGATCCACCAGTGTCATTGCATGTGTGCTCTTTTTACTAACAACAGCCAGAGTCATTGCATGTGTGTTCTCTTCAGAGACCACACATGGATCCACCAGTGTCATTGCATGTGTGTTCTTTTTACTAAAAACAACTGGAGTCATTGCATGTGTGTTATTTTCACATACCACATATGGATCCACAAGTGTCATTGCATGTGTGCTCTTTTTACTAACAACAGCCAGAGTCATTGCATGTGTGTTCTCTTCAGAGACCACACATGGATCCACTAGTGTCATTGCATGTGTGTTCTTTTTACTAACAACAACTGGAGTCATTGCATGTGTGTTCTTTTCACATACCACATATGGATCCACCAGTGTCATTGCATGTGTGATCTTTTTACTAACAACAACTAGAGTCATTGCATGTGTGGTCTTTTCACAATCCACCTATGGATCCACCAGTGTCATTGCATGTGTGCTCTTTTTACTAACAACAGCCAGAGTCATTGCATGTGTGTTCTCTTCAGAGACCACACATGGATCCACCAGTGTCATTGCATTTGTGTTCTTTTTACTAAAAACAACTGGAGTCATTGCATGTGTGTTATTTTCACATACCACATATGGATCCACAAGTGTCATTGCATGTGTGCTCTTTTTACTAACAACAGCCAGAGTCATTGCATGTGTGTTCTCTTCAGAGACCACACATGGATCCACTAGTGTCATTGCATGTGTGTTCTTTTTACTAACAACTGGAGTCATTGCATGTGTGTTCTTTTCACATACCACATATGGATCCACCAGTGTCATTGCATGTGTGTTATTTTTACTAACAACAACTAGAGTCATTGCATGTGTGGTCTTTTCACAATCCACCTATGGATCCACCAGTGTCATTGCATGTGTGCTCTTTTTACTAACAACAACCAGAGTCATTGCATGTGTTCTCTCTTTAGAGACCACACATGGATCCACCAGTGTCATTGCATGTGTGTTCTTTTTACTAACAATAACCATAGTCATTTCATGTATGTTCTTTTCACATACCACACATGGATCCAACACTGTTATTGCATGTGTGTTCTTTTTACTAACAACAGCTGGAGTCATTGCATGTGTGTTCTTTTCACAATCCACCTATGGATCCACCAGTGTCATTGCATGTGTGCTCTTTTTACTAACAATAGCTAGAGTCATTGCATGTGTGTTCTCTTTAGTGACCAGACATGGATCCACCAGTGTCATTGCATGTGTGTTCTTTTTACTAAAAACACCAGAGTCATTGCATGTGTGTTCTTTTCACATACCACATATGGATCCACCAGTGTCATTGCATGTGTGTTATTTTTACTAACAACAACTAGAGTCATTACATGTGTGGTCTTTTCACAATCCACCTATGGATCCACCAGTGTCATTGCATGTGTGCTCTTTTTACTAACAACAACCAGAGTCATTGCATGTGTTCTCTCTTCAGAGACCACACATGGATCCACCAGTGTCATTGCATGTGTGTTCTTTTTACTAACAATAACCATAGTCATTTCATGTATGTTCTTTTCACATACCACACATGGATCCAACACTGTTATTGCATGTGTGTTATTTTTACTAACAACAGCTGCAGTCATTGCATGTGTGTTCTTTTCAGAATCGACCTATGGATCCACCAGTGTCATTGCATGTGTGCTCTTTTTACTAACAACAGCTAGAGTCATTGCATGTGTGTTCTCTTTAGAGACCAGACATGGATCTACCAGTGTCATTGCATGTGTGTTCTTTTTACTAAAAACACCTGGCGTCATTGCATGTGTGTTCTTTTCACATACCACATATGGATCCACCAGTGTCATTGCATGTGTGCTCTTTTTACTAACAACAGCCAGAGTCATTGCATGTGTGTTCTCTTCAGAGACCACACATGGATCCACTAGTGTCATTCCATGTGCGTTCTTTTTACTAACAATAGCTGGAGTCATTGCATGTGTGTTCTTTTCACAATCCACCTATGGATCCACCTGTCTCATTGAAATGTGTGTTCTCTTCAGAGACCACACACGGATCCACCATTGCATGTGTGTTCTTTTTACTAACAACAACTCGAGTCATTGTATGTGTGTTCTTTTGGCATACCACATATGGATCCACCAGTGTCATTGCATGTGTGCTCTTTTACCAATCCACCTATGGATCCACCAGTGTCATTGCATGTGTGCTCTTTTTACTAACAACAGCCAGAGTCATTGCATGTGTGTTCTCTTCAGAGACCACACATGGATCCACCAGTGTCATTGCATGTGTGTTCTTTTTACTAAAAACAACTGGAGTCATTGCATGTGTGTTATTTTCACATACCACATATGGATCCACAAGTGTCATTGCATGTGTGCTCTTTTTACTAACAACAGCCAGAGTCATTGCATGTGTGTTCTCTTCAGAGACCACACATGGATCCACTAGTGTCATTGCATGTGTGTTCTTTTTACTAACAACAACTGGAGTCATTGCATGTGTGTTCTTTTCACATACCACATATGGATCCACCAGTGTCATTGCATGTGTGTTATTTTTACTAACAACAACTAGAGTCATTGCATGTGTGGTCTTTTCACAATCCACCTATGGATCCACCAGTGTCATTGCATGTGTGCTCTTTTTACTAACAACAACCAGAGTCATTGCATGTGTTCTCTCTTTAGAGACCACACATGGATCCACCAGTGTCATTGCATGTGTGTTCTTTTTACTAACAATAACCATAGTCATTTCATGTATGTTCTTTTCACATACCACACATGGATCCAACACTGTTATTGCATGTGTGTTCTTTTTACTAACAACAGCTGGAGTCATTGCATGTGTGTTCTTTTCACAATCGACCTATGGATCCACCAGTGTCATTGCATGTGTGCTCTTTTTACTAACAACAGCTAGAGTCATTGCATGTGTGTTCTCTTTAGAGACCAGACATGGATCCACCAGTGTCATTGCATGTGTGTTCTTTTTACTAAAAACACCTGGCGTCATTGCATGTGTGTTCTTTTCACATACCACATATGGATCCACCAGTGTCATTGCATGTGTGCTCTTTTTACTAACAATAGCCAGAGTCATTGCATGTGTGTTCTCTTCAGAGACCACACATGGATCCAACAGTATCATTGCATGTGCGTTCTTTTTACTAACAATAACTGGAGTCATTGCATGTGTGTTCTTTTCACAATCCACCTATGGATCCACCTGTGTCATTGAAATGTGTGTTCTCTTCAGAGACCACACACGGATCCACCAGTGCCATTGCATGTGTGTTCTTTTTACTAACAACAACTCGAGTCATTGTATGTGTGTTCTTTTGGCATACCACATATGGATCCACTAGTGTCATTGCATGTGTGCTCTTTTACCAATCCACCTATTGATCCACTAGTTTCATTGCATGTGTGCTCTTTTTACTAACAACAACTAGAGTCATTGCATGTGTGTTCTCTTTAGAGACCACACATGGATCCACTAGTGTCAGTGCATGTGTGTTCTTTTTACTAACAACAACTAGAGTCATTTCACATACCACATATGGATCCACCAGTGTTATTGAAATGTGTGTTCTCTTCAGAGACCATACATGGATCCACCAGTGTTATTGCATGTGTGTTCTTTTTACTAACAACAACTGGAGTCATTGCAACTGTGCACTTTTCACAACCCACTAGTGTCATTGCATGTGTGATCTTTCTAGTAACAACAGTCAGAGTCATTGCGTGTGTGTTCTCTTCATAGACCATACATGGATCCACTAGTGTCATTGCATGTGTGTTCTTTTTACTAACAACAACCGGAGTCATTTCATGACTATTCTTTTCACATACCACATATGGATCCACAAGTGTCATTGAAATGTGTGTTCTCTTCAGAGACCACACATGGATCCACTAGTGTCATTGCATGTGTGTTCTGTTCACATACCACCTATGGATCCACCAGTGTCATTGCATGTGTGCTCTTTTCACAATCCACCTATTGATCCACCAGTGTCATTGCATGTGTGCTCTTTTTACTAACAACAACCAGAGTCATTGCATGTGTTCTCTCTTCAGAGACCACACATGGATCCACCAGTGTCATTGCATGTGTGTTCTTTTTACTAACAATAACCATAGTCATTTCATGTATGTTCTTTTCACATACCACACATGGATCCAACACTGTTATTGCATGTGTGTTCTTTTTACTAACAACAGCTGGAGTCATTGCATGTGTGTTCTTTTCACAATCGACCTATGGATCCACCAGTGTCATTGCATGTGTGCTCTTTTTACTAACAACAGCTAGAGTCATTGCATGTGTGTTCTCTTTAGAGACCAGACATGGATCTACCAGTGTCATTGCATGTGTGTTCTTTTTACTAAAAACACCTGGCATCATTGCATGTGTGTTCTTTTCACATACCACATATGGATCCACCAGTGTCATTGCATGTGTGCTCTTTTTACTAACAATAGCCAGAGTCATTGCATGTGTGTTCTCTTCAGAGACCACACATGGATCCAACAGTGTCATTGCATGTGCGTTCTTTTTACTAACAATAGCTGGAGTCATTGCATGTGTGTTCTTTTCACAATCCACCTATGGATCCACCTGTGTCATTGAAATGTGTGTTCTCTTCAGAGACCACACACGGATCCACCAGTGCCATTGCATGTGTGTTCTTTTTACTAACAACAACTCGAGTCATTGTATGTGTGTTGTTTTGGCATACCACATATGGATCCATTGCATGTGTGCTCTTTTACCAATCCACCTATGGATCCACCAGTGTCATTGCATGTGTGCTCTTTTTACTAACAACAGCCAGAGTCATTGCATGTGTGTTCTCTTCAGAGACCACACATGGATCCTGATGTCATTGCATGTGTGTTCTTTTACTAAAAACAACTGAGTCATTGCATGTATGTTATTTTACCATACCTCATATGGATCCTCCAGTGTCATTGCATGTGTGCTCTTTTTACTAACAACAGCCAGAGTCATTGCATGTGTGTTCTCTTCAGAGACCACACATGGATCCACTAGTGTCATTGCATGTGTGTTCTTTTTACTAACAACAACTGGAGTCATTGCATGTGTGTTCTTTTCACATACCACATATGGATCCACCAGTGTCATTGCATGTGTGTTATTTTTACTAACAACAACTAGAGTCATTGCATGTGTGGTCTTTTCACAATCCACCTATGGATCCACCAGTGTCATTGCATGTGTGCTCTTTTTACTAACAACAACCAGAGTCATTGCATGTGTTCTCTCTTTAGAGACCACACATGGATCCACCAGTGTCATTGCATGTGTGTTCTTTTTACTAACAATAACCATAGTCATTTCATGTATGTTCTTTTCACATACCACACATGGATCCAACACTGTTATTGCATGTGTGTTCTTTTTACTAACAACAGCTGGAGTCATTGCATGTGTGTTCTTTTCACAATCGACCTATGGATCCACCAGTGTCATTGCATGTGTGCTCTTTTTACTAACAACAGCTAGAGTCATTGCATGTGTGTTCTCTTTAGAGACCACACATGGATCTACCAGTGTCATTGCATGTGTGTTCTTTTTACTAAAACACAGCATCATTGCATGTGTGTTCTTTTCACATACCACATATGGATCCACCAGTGTCATTGCATGTGTGCTCTTTTTACTAACAATAGCCAGAGTCATTGCATGTGTGTTCTCTTCAGAGACCACACATGGATCCAACAGTGTCATTCCATGTGCGTTCTTTTTACTAACAATAGCTGGAGTCATTGCATGTGTGTTCTTTTCAAAATCCACCTATGGATCCACCTGTCTCATTGAAATGTGTGTTCTCTTCAGAGACCACACACGGATCCACCAGTGCCATTGCATGTGTGTTCTTTTTACTAACAACAACTCGAGTCATTGTATGTGTGTTCTTTTGGCATACCACATATGGATCCACCGTGTTCATTGCATGTGTGCTCTTTTACCAATCCACCTATGGATCCACCAGTGTCATTGCATGTGTGCTCTTTTTACTAACAACAGCCAGAGTCATTGCATGTGTGTTCTCTTCAGAGACCACACATGGATCCACCAGTGTCATTGCATGTGTGTTCTTTTTACTAAAAACAACTGGAGTCATTGCATGTATGTTATTTTCACATACCACATATGGATCCACAAGTGTCATTGCATGTGTGCTCTTTTTACTAACAACAGCCAGAGTCATTGCATGTGTGTTCTCTTCAGAGACCACACATGGATCCACTAGTGTCATTGCATGTGTGTTCTTTTTACTAACAACAACTGGAGTCATTGCATGTGTGTTCTTTTCACATACCACATATGGATCCACCAGTGTCATTGCATGTGTGTTATTTTTACTAACAACAACTAGAGTCATTGCATGTGTGGTCTTTTCACAATCCACCTATGGATCCACCAGTGTCATTGCATGTGTGCTCTTTTTACTAACAACAACCAGAGTCATTGCATGTGTTCTCTCTTTAGAGACCACACATGGATCCACCAGTGTCATTGCATGTGTGTTCTTTTTACTAACAATAACCATAGTCATTTCATGTATGTTCTTTTCACATACCACACATGGATCCAACACTGTTATTGCATGTGTGTTCTTTTTACTAACAACAGCTGGAGTCATTGCATGTGTGTTCTCTTCACAATCCACCTATAGATCCACCAGTGTCATTGCATGTGTGCTCTTTTTACTAACAACGCCAGTCATTGCATGTGTGTTCTCTTCACAGACCACACATGGATCCACCAGTGTCATTGCATGTGTGTTCTTTTTACTAAAACACAGCGTCATTGCATGTGTGTTCTTTTCACATACCACATATGGATCCACCAGTGTCATTGCATGTGTGCTCTTTTTACTAACAATAGCTAGAGTCATTGCATGTGTGTTCTCTTCAGAGACCACACATGGATCCACCAGTGTCATTGCATGTGTGTTCTTTTTACTAACAATAACTGGAGTCATTGCATGTGTGTTCTTTTCACAATCCACCTATGGATCCACCTGTGTCATTGAAATGTGCGTTCTCTTCAGAGACCACACACGGATCCACCAGTGCCATCGCATGTGTGTTCTTTTACTAACAACAACTCGAGTCATTGTATGTGTGTTCTTTTGTCATACCACATATGGATCCACCAGTGTCATTGCATGTGTGCTCTTTTACCAATCCACCTATTGATCCACTAGTGTCATTGCATGTGTGCTCTTTTTACTAACAACAACCAGAGTCATTGCATGTGTTTTATCTTTAGAGACCACACATGGATCCACCAGTGTCAGTGCATGTGTGTTCTTTTTACTAACAACAACTAGAGTCATTTCACATACCACATATGGATCCACCAGTGTTATTGAAATGTGTGTTCTCTTCAGAGACCACACATGGATCCACCAGTGTTATTGCATGTGTGTTCTTTTTACTAACAACAACTGGAGTCATTGCAAGTGTACTAACAACCCACTAGTGTCATTGCATGTGTGATCTTTCTAGTAACAACAGTCAGAGTCATTGCGTGTGTGTTCTCTTCATAGACCATACATGGATCCACTAGTGTCATTGCATGTGTGTTCTTTTTACTAACAACAACCGGAGTCATTTCATGACTATTCTTTTCACATACCACATATGGATCCACAAGTGTCATTGAAATGTGTGTTCTCTTCAGAGACCACACATGGATCCACCAGTGTCATTGCATGTGTGTTCTGTTCACATACCACCTATGGATCCACCAGTGTCATTGCATGTGTGCTCTTTTCACAATCCACCTATTGATCCACCAGTGTCATTGCATGTGTGCTCTTTTTACTAACAACAACCAGAGTCATTGCATGTGTGTTCTCTTCAGAGACCACACATGGATCCACCAGTGTCATTGCATGTGTGTTCTTTTTACTAACAACAGCCAGAGTCATTGCATGTGTGTTCTCTTCAGAGACCACACATGGATCCACTAGTGTCATTGCATGTGTGTTCTTTTTACTAACAACAACTGGAGTCATTGCATGTGTGTTCTTTTCACATACCACATATGGATCCACCAGTGTCATTGCATGTGTGTTATTTTTACTAACAACAACTAGAGTCATTGCATGTGTGGTCTTTTCACAATCCACCTATGGATCCACCAGTGTCATTGCATGTGTGCTCTTTTTACTAACAACAACCAGAGTCATTGCATGTGTTCTCTCTTCAGAGACCACACATGGATCCACCAGTGTCATTGCATGTGTGTTCTTTTTACTAACAATAACCATAGTCATTTCATGTATGTTCTTTTCACATACCACACATGGATCCAACACTGTCATTGCATGTGTGTTCTTTTTACTAAAAACACCTGGAGTCATTGCATGTGTGTTCTTTTTACAATCCACCTATGGATCCACCAGTGTCATTGCATGTGTGGTCTTTTTACTAACAACAGCCAGAGTCATTGCATGTGTGTTCTCTTTAGAGACCACACATGGATCCACCAGTGTCATTGCATGTGTGTTCTTTTTACTAAAAACACCTGGCGTCATTGCATGTGTGTTCTTTTCACATACCACATATGGATCCACCAGTGTCATTGCATGTGTGCTCTTTTTACTAACAACAGCAGAGTCATTGCATTTGTGTTCTCTTCAGAGACCACACATGGATCCACCAGTGTCATTGCATGTGTGTTCTTTTTACTAACAATAACTGGAGTCATCGCATGTGTGTTCTTTTCACAATCCACCTATGGATCCACCTGTGTCATTGAAATGTGTGTTCTCTTCAGAGACCACACACGGATCCACCAGTGCCATTGCATGTGTGTTCTTTTTACTAACAACAACTCGAGTCATTGTATGTGTGTTCTTTTGGCATACCACATATGGATCCACCAGTGTCATTGCATGTGTGCTCTTTTACCAATCCACCTATTGATCCACCAGTGTCATTGCATGTGTGCTCTTTTTACTAACAACAACCAGAGTCGTTGCATGTGTGTTCTCTTTAGAGACCACACATGGATCCACCAGTGTCAGTGCATGTGTGTTCTTTTTACTAACAACAACTAGAGTCATTTCACATACCACACATGGATCCACCAGTGTTATTGAAATGTGTGTTCTCTTCAGAGACCACACATGGATCCACCAGTGTTATTGCATGTGTGTTCTTTTTACTAACAACAACTGGAGTCATTGCAAGTGTACTAACAACCCACTAGTGTCATTGCATGTGTGATCTTTCTAGTAACAATAGTCAGAGTCATTGCATGTGTGTTCTCTTCATAGACCATACATGGATCCACTAGTGTCATTGCATGTGTGTTCTTTTTACTAACAACAACTTGAGACATTTCATGACTATTCTTTTCACATACCACATATGGATCCACAAGTGTCATTGAAATGTGTGTTCTCTTCAAAAACCACACATGGATCCACCAATGTCATTGCATGTGTGCTCTTTACATACACCTATGGAACCACCAGAGTCATTAAATGTGTGCTCTTTTCACAATCCACCTATTGATCCACCAGTGTCATTGCATGTGTGCTCTTTTTACTAACAACAACCAGAGTCATTGCATGTGTTCTCTCTTCAGAGACCACACATGGATCCACCAGTGTCATTGCATGTGTGTTCTTTTTACTAACAATAACCATAGTCATTTCATGTATGTTGTTTTCACATACCACACATGGATCCAACACTCTTATTGCATGTGTGTTCTTTTTACTAACAACAAATGGAGTCATTGCATGTGTGTTCTTTTCACAATCCACCTATGGATCCACCAGTGTCATTGCATGTGTGCTCTTTTTACTAACAACAGCTAGAGTCATTGCATGTGTGTTCTCTTTAGAGACCACACATGGATCCACCAGTGTCATTGCATGTGTGTTCTTTTTACTAAAAACACCTGGAGTCATTGCATGTGTGTTCTTTTCACATACCACATATGGATCCACCAGTGTCATTGCATGTGTGCTCTTTTTACTAACAATAGCCAGAGTCATTGCATGTGTGTTCTCTTCAGAGACCACACATGGATCCAACAGTGTCATTGCATGTGCGTTCTTTTTACTAACAATAGCTGGAGTCATTGCATGTGTGTTCTTTTCAAAATCCACCTATGGATCCACCTGTCTCATTGAAATGTGTGTTCTCTTCAGAGACCACACACGGATCCACCAGTGCCATTGCATGTGTGTTCTTTTTACTAACAACAACTCGAGTCATTGTATGTGTGTTCTTTTGGCATACCACATATGGATCCACCAGTGTCATTGCATGTGTGCTCTTTTACCAATCCACCTATGGATCCACCAGTGTCATTGCATGTGTGCTCTTTTTACTAACAACAGCCAGAGTCATTGCATGTGTGTTCTCTTCAGAGACCACACATGGATCCACAAGTGTCATTGCATGTGTGATCTTTTACATAACAACAACTGCAGTCATTGCATGTGTGTTCATTTCACATACCACATATGGATCCACCAGTGTCAGTGCATGTGTGGTCTTTTACTAACAATAGCCAGAGTCATTGCATGTGTGTTCTCTTCAGAGACCACACATGGATCCACCAGTGTCATTGCATGTGTGTTCTTTTTACTAACAATAACTAGAGTCATTGCATGTGTGTTCTTTTCACAATCCACCTATGGATCCACTAGTGTCATTGAAATGTGTGTTCTCTTCAGAGACCACACACCGATCCACTAGTGCCATTGCATGTGTGTTCTTTTTACTAACAACAACTCGAGTCATTGTATGTGTGTTCTTTTGGCATACCACATATGGATCCACCAGTGTCATTGCATGTGTGCTCTTTTACCAATCCACCTATTGATCCACTAGTGTCATTGCATGTGTGCTCTTTTTACTAACAACAACCAGAGTCATTGCATGTGTGTTCTCTTTAGAGACCACACATGGATCCACCAGTGTCAGTGCATGTGTGTTCTTTTTACTAACAACAACTAGAGTCATTTCACATACCACATATGGATCCACCAGTGTTATTGAAATGTGTGTTCTCTTCAGAGACCAAATATGGATCCACCAGTGTTATTGCATGTGTGTTCTTTTTACTAACAACAACTAGAGTCATTGCAAGTGTGCTCTTTTCACAACCCACTAGTGTCATTGCATGTGTGATCTTTCTAGTAACAACAGTCAGAGTCATTGCGTGTGTGTTCTCTTCATAGACCATACATGGATCCACTAGTGTCATTGCATGTGTGTTCTTTTTACTAACAACAACCGGAGTCATTTCATGACTATTCTTTTCACATACCACATATGGATCCACAAGTGTCATTGAAATGTGTGTTCTCTTCAGAGACCACACATGGATCCACTAGTGTCATTGCATGTGTGTTCTGTTCACATACCACCTATGGATCCACCAGTGTCATTGCATGTGTGCTCTTTTCACAATCCACCTATTGATCCACCAGTGTCATTGCATGTGTGCTCTTTTTACTAACAACAACCAGAGTCATTGCATGTGTGTTCTTTTCACATACCACCTATGGATCCACCAGTGTCATTGCATGTGTGTTATTTTTACTAACAACAGCCAGAGTCATTGCATGTGTGTTCTCTTAGAGACCACACATGGATCCACCAGTGTCATTGCATGTGTGTTCTTTTTACTAACAACAACTGGAGTCATTGCATGTGTGTTCTTTTCACATACCACATATGGATCCACCAGTGTCATTGCATGTGTGTTATTTTTACTAACAACAACTAGAGTCATTGCATGTGTGGTCTTTTCACAATCCACCTATGGATCCACCAGTGTCATTGCATGTGTGCTCTTTTTACTAACAACAACCAGAGTCATTGCATGTGTTCTCTCTTCAGAGACCACACATGGATCCACCAGTGTCATTGCATGTGTGTTCTTTTTACTAACAATAACCATAGTCATTTCATGTATGTTCTTTTCACATACCACACATGGATCCAACACTGTCATTGCATGTGTGTTCTTTTTACTAACAACAGCTGGAGTCATTGCATGTGTGTTCTTTTCACAATCCACCTATGGATCCACCAGTGTCATTGCATGTGTGCTCTTTTTACTAACAACAGCCAGAGTCATTGCATGTGTGTTCTCTTTAGAGACCACACATGGATCCACCAGTGTCATTGCATGTGTGTTCTTTTTACTAAAAACACCTGGCGTCATTGCATGTGTGTTCTTTTCACATACCACATATGGATCCACCAGTGTCATTGCATGTGTGCTCTTTTTACTAACAATAGCTAGAGTCATTGCATGTGTGTTCTCTTCAGAGACCACACATGGATCCACCAGTGTCATTGCATGTGTGTTCTTTTTACTAACAATAACTGGAGTCATTGCATGTGTGTTCTTTTCACAATCCACCTATGGATCCACTAGTGTCATTGAAATGTGTGTTCTCTTCAGAGACCACACACGGATCCACCAGTGCCATTGCATGTGTGTTCTTTTTACTAACAACAACTCGAGTCATTGTATGTGTGTTCTTTTGGCATACCACATATGGATCCACCAGTGTCATTGCATGTGTGCTCTTTTACCAATCCACCTATTGATCCACTAGTTTCATTGCATGTGTGCTCTTTTTACTAACAACAACTAGAGTCATTGCATGTGTGTTCTCTTTAGAGACCACACATGGATCCACCAGTGTCAGTGCATGTGTGTTCTTTTTACTAACAACAACTAGAGTCATTTCACATACCACATATGGATCCACCAGTGTTATTGAAATGTGTGTTCTCTTCAGAGACCATACATGGATCCACCAGTGTTATTGCATGTGTGTTCTTTTTACTAACAACAACTGGAGTCATTGCAACTGTGCACTTTTCACAACCCACTAGTGTCATTGCATGTGTGATCTTTCTAGTAACAACAGTCAGAGTCATTGCGTGTGTGTTCTCTTCATAGACCATACATGGATCCACTAGTGTCATTGCATGTGTGTTCTTTTTAATAACAACAACCGGAGTCATTTCATGACTATTCTTTTCACATACCACATATGGATCCACAAGTGTCATTGAAATGTGTGTTCTCTTCAGAGACCACACATGGATCCACTAGTGTCATTGCATGTGTGTTCTGTTCACATACCAATGGATCCACCAGAGTCATTGCATGTGTGTTCTCTTCACAATCCACCTATGGATCCACCAGTGTCATTGCATGTGTGCTCTTTTTACTAACAACAACCAGAGTCATTGCATGTGTTCTCTCTTCAGAGACCACACATGGATCCACCAGTGTCATTGCATGTGTGTTCTTTTTACTAACAATAACCATAGTCATTTCATGTATGTTCTTTTCACATACCACACATGGATCCAACACTGTCATTGCATGTGTGTTCTTTTTACTAACAACAGCTGGAGTCATTGCATGTGTGTTCTTTTCACAATCCACCTATGGATCCACCAGTGTCATTGCATGTGTGCTCTTTTTACTAACAACAGCCAGAGTCATTGCATGTGTGTTCTCTTTAGAGACCACACATGGATCCACCAGTGTCATTGCATGTGTGTTCTTTTTACTAAAAACACCTGGCGTCATTGCATGTGTGTTCTTTTCACATACCACATATGGATCCACCAGTGTCATTGCATGTGTGCTCTTTTTACTAACAATAGCCAGAGTCATTGCATGTGTGTTCTCTTCAGAGACCACACATGGATCCACCAGTGTCATTGCATGTGTGTTCTTTTTACTAACAATAACTGGAGTCATTGCATGTGTGTTCTTTTCACAATCCACCTATGGATCCACCTGTGTCATTGAAATGTGTGTTCTCTTCAGAGACCACACACGGATCCACCAGTGCCATTGCATGTGTGTTCTTTTTACTAACAACAACTCGAGTCATTGTATGTGTGTTCTTTTGGCATACCACATATGGATCCACCAGTGTCATTGCATGTGTGCTCTTTTACCAATCCACCTATGGATCCACCAGTGTCATTGCATGTGTGCTCTTTTTACTAACAACTCCAAGAGTCATTGCATGTGTGTTCTCTTCAGAGACCACATGGATCCACCAGTGTCATTGCATGTGTGTTCTTTTTATTAACAACAACCATAGTCATTTCATGTATGTTCTTTTCACATACCACATATGGATCCACCAGTGTCATTGCATGTGTGCTCTTTTTACTAACAACAGCCAGAGTCATTGCATGTGTGTTCTCTTCAGAGACCACACATGGATCCACTAGTGTCATTGCATGTGTGTTCTTTTTACTAACAACAACTGGAGTCATTGCATGTGTGTTCTTTTCACATACCACATATGGATCCACCAGTGTCATTGCATGTGTGTTATTTTTACTAACAACAACTAGAGTCATTGCATGTGTGGTCTTTTCACAATCCACCTATGGATCCACCAGTGTCATTGCATGTGTGCTCTTTTACTAACAACAACCGAGTCATTGCATGTGTTCTCTTTGAGACCACACATGGATCCACCAGTGTCATTGCATGTGTGTTCTTTTTACTAACAACAACCATAGTCATTTCATGTATGTTCTTTTCACATACCACACATGGATCCAACACTGTCATTGCATGTGTGTTCTTTTTACTAACAACAGCTGGAGTCATTGCATGTGTGTTCTTTTCACAATCCACCTATGGATCCACCAGTGTCATTGCATGTGTGCTCTTTTTACTAACAACAGCTAGAGTCATTGCATGTGTGTTCTCTTTAGAGACCACACATGGATCCACCAGTGTCATTGCATGTGTGTTCTTTTTACTAAAAACACCTGGCGTCATTGCATGTGTGTTCTTTTCACATACCACATATGGATCCACCAGTGTCATTGCATGTGTGCTCTTTTTACTAACAATAGCCAGAGTCATTGCATGTGTGTTCTCTTCAGAGACCACACATGGATCCAACAGTGTCATTGCATGTGCGTTCTTTTCAGATACAATAACTGGAGTCATTGCATGTGTGTTCTTTTCACAATCCACCTATGGATCCACCTGTGTCATTGAAATGTGTGTTCTCTTCAGAGACCACACACGGATCCACCAGTGCCATTGCATGTGTGTTCTTTTTACTAACAACAACTCGAGTCATTGTATGTGTGTTCTTTTGGCATACCACATATGGATCCACCAGTGTCATTGCATGTGTGCTCTTTTACCAATCCACCTATTGATCCACTAGTTTCATTGCATGTGTGATCTTTTTACTAACAACAACTAGAGTCATTGCATGTGTGTTCTCTTTAGAGACCACACATGGATCCACTAGTGTCAGTGCATGTGTGTTCTTTTTACTAACAACAACTAGAGTCATTTCACATACCACATATGGATCCACCAGTGTTATTGAAATGTGTGTTCTCTTGAGAGACCATACATGGATCCACCAGTGTTATTGCATGTGTGTTCTTTTTACTAACAACAACTGGAGTCATTGCAACTGTGCTCTTTTCACAACCCACTAGTGTCATTGCATGTGTGATCTTTCTAGTAACAACAGTCAGAGTCATTGCGTGTGTGTTCTCTTCATAGACCATACATGGATCCACTAGTGTCATTGCATGTGTGTTCTTTTTACTAACAACAACCGGAGTTATTTCATGACTATTCTTTTCACATACCACATATGGATCCACAAGTGTCATTGAAATGTGTGTTCTCTTCAGAGACCACACATGGATCCACTAGTGTCATTGCATGTGTGTTCTGTTCACATACCACCTAGGGATCCACCAGTGTCATTGCATGTGTGCTCTTTTCACAATCCACCTATTGATCCACCAGTGTCATTGCATGTGTGCTCATTTTACTAACAAGAACCAGAGTTATTGCATGTGTGTTCTTTTCACATACCACCTATGGATCCACCAGTGTCACTGCATGTGTGTTCTTTTCACAATCCACCTATGGATCCACCAGAGTTATTGCACGGGTGTTCTTTTTACTAACAACTAGAGTCATTGCATGTGTGTTCTCTTCAGAGACCACACATGGATCCACCAGTGTCATTGCATTTGTGTTCTTTTTACTAACAACAACTGGAATCATTGCATGTGTGTTCTTTTCACATACCACATATGGATCCACCAGTGTCATTGCATGTGTGTTATTTTTACTAACAACAACTAGAGTCATTGCATGGGTGGTCTTTTCACAATCCACCTATGGATCCTCCAGTGTCATTGCATGTGTGCTCTTTTTACTAACAACAACCAGAGTCATTGCATGTGTTCTCTCTTCAGAGACCACACATGGATCCACCAGTGTCATTGCATGTGTGTTCTTTTTACTAACAATAACCATAGTCATTTCATGTATGTTCTTTTCACATACCACACATGGATCCAACACTGTCATTGCATGTGTGTTCTTTTTACTAACAACAGCTGGAGTCATTGAATGTGTGTTCTTTTCAGTTTCGACCTATGGATCCACCAGTGTTATTGCATGTGTGCTCTTTTTACTAACAACAGCTAGAGTCATTGCATGTGTGTTCTCTTTAGAGACCACACATGGATCCACCAGTGTCATTGCATGTGTGTACTTTTACTAACACAACAGTCATTGCATGTGTGTTCTTTTCACATACCACATATGGATCCACCAAGTGTCATTGCATGTGTGCTCTTTTACTAACAATAGCCAGAGTCATTTCATGTGTGTTCTCTTCAGAGACCACACATGGATCCACAGTGTCATTGCATGTGTGTTCTTTTACTAACAATAACTGGAGTCATTGCATGTGTGTTCTTTTCACAATCCACCTATCGATCCACCTGTCATTGAAATGTGTTCTCTTCAGAGACCACACGGATCCACCAAGTGCCATTGCATGTGTGTTCTTTTTACTAACAACAACTCTAGTCATTGTATGTGTGTGTTCTTTTGGCATACCACATATGGATCCACCAGTGTCATTGCATGTGTGTTCTTTTACCAATCCACCTATGGATCCACCAGTGTCATTGCATGTGTGCTATTTTACTAACAATGTACCAGAGTCATTGCATGTGTGTTCTCTTGAGACCACACATGGATCCTGATGTCATTGCATGTGTGTTCTTTTTACTAAAAACAACTGGAGTCATTGCATGTGTGTTATTTTCACATACCACATATGGATCCACAAGTGTCATTGCATGTGTGCTCTTTTACTAACAATACCGAGTCATTGCATGTGTGTTCTCTTGAGACTACACATGGATCCACCAGTGTGATTGCATGTGTGTTCTTTTTACTAACAACAACTGGAGTCATTGCATGTGTGTTCTTTTCACATACCACATATGGATCCACCAGTGTCATTGCATGTGTGTTATTTTACTAACAACAACCAGAGTCATTGCATGTGTGGTCTTTTCACAATCCACCTATGGATCCACCAGTGTCATTGCATGTGTGCTCTTTTTACTAACAACAACCAGAGTCATTGCATGTGTTCTCTCTTAAGAGACCACACATGGATCCACCAGTGTCATTGCATGTGTGTTCTTTTACTAACAATACCCATAGTCATTTCATGTATGTTCTTTTCACATACCACACATGGATCCACCAGTGTCATTGCATGTGTGTTCTTTTTACTAACAACAATCGGAGTCATTGCATGTGTGTTCTTTTCACAATCCACCTATGGATCCACCAGTGTCATTGCATGTGTGCTCTTTTTACTAACTACAACTGGAGTGATTGCATGTGTGTTCTGTTTAAAGACCACACATGGATCCACCAGTGTCATTGCATGTGTGTTCTTTTTACTAAAAACACCTGGCGTCATTGCATGTGTGTTCTTTTCACATACCACGTATGGATCCACCAGTGTCATTGCATGTGTGCTCTTTTTACCAACAACAGCCAGAGTCATTGCATGTGTGTTCTCTTCAGAGACCACACATGGATCCACCAGTGTCATTGCATGTGTGTTTTTATTAACAATAACTAGAGTCATTGCATGTGTGTTCTTTTGACAATCCACCTATGGATCCACCACAGTGTCATTGAAATGTGTGTTCTCTTGAGAGACCACACAGATCCTGATGCCATTGCATGTGTGTTCTTTTTACTAACAACAACTCGAGTCATTGTATGTGTGTTCTTTTCGCATACCACATATGGATCCACCAGTGTCATTGCATGTGTCCTCTTTCACCAATCCACCTATCGATCCACCAGTGTCATTGCATGTGTGCTCTTTTTACGAATAACAACCAGAGTCGTTGCATGTGTGTTCTCTTTAGAGACCACACATGGATCCACCAGTGTCAGTGCATGTGTGTTCTTTTTACTAACAACAACTAGAGTCATTTCACATACCACACATGGATCCACCAGTGTTATTGAAATGTGTGTTCTCTTCAGAGACCACACATGGATCCACCAGTGTTATTGCATGTGTGTTCTTTTTACTAACAACAACTGGAGTCATTGCAGGTGTGCTCTTTTAACAACCCACTAGTGTCATTGCATGTGTGATCTTTCTAGTAACAACAGTCAGAGTCATTGCATGTGTGTTCTCTTCATAGACCATACATGGATCCACTAGTGTCATTGCATGTGTGTTCTTTTTACTAACAACAACTTGAGTCATTTCATGACTATTCTTTTCACATACCACATATGGATCCACAAGTGTCATTGAAATGTGTGTTCTCTTAAGAGAACACACATGGATCCACTAGTGTCATTACATGTGTGTTCTTTTACATACCACCGAGTCATTGCATGTGTGTTCTTTTCACAATCCACCTATGGATCCACCAGTGTCATTGCATGTGTGCTCTTTTTACTAACAACAACCAGAGTCATTTCATGTGTTCTTCTTCACATACCAATGGATCCACTAGTGTCATTGCATGTGTGTTCTTTTTACTAACAACAACCAGAGTCATTGCATGTGTGTGCTTTTCACATACCACACATGGATCCAACCAGTGTCATTGCATGTGTGATCTTTTTACTAACAACAACCAGAGTCATTGCACGTGTGTTCTCTTCACAATCCACCTATGGATCCACCAGTGTCATTGCATGTGTGCTCTTTTTACTAACAATAACCAGAGTCATTGCATGTGTGTTCTCTTCAGAGACCACACATGGATCCACCAGTGTCATTGCATGTGTGTTCTTTTTACTAGCAACAACTGGAGTCATTGCATCTGTGTTCTTTTCACAATCCACCTATGGATCCACCAGTGTCATTGCATGTGTGCTCTTTTTACTAACAATAGCCAGAGTGATTGCATGTGTGTTCTCTTCAGATACCACACATGGATCCACTAGTGTCATTGCATGTGTGTTCTTTTTACTAACAACAACTGGAGTCATTACATGTGTGTTCCTTTCACATACCACATATGGATCCAACGGTGTCATTGAAATGTGTGTTCTCTTCAGAGACCACACATGGATCCACCAGTGTCATTGCATGTGTGTTCTGTTTACTAACAACTGCCAGAGTCATTGCATGTGTGTTCTTTTCACATACCACATATGGATCCACCAGTGTCATTGCATGTGTGCTCTTTTAGACCGATCCACCAGTGTCATTGCATGTGTGCTCTTTTTACTAACAACAACCAGAGTCATTGCATGTGTGTTCTCTTTAGATACCACACGTGGATCCACCAGTGTCATTGCATGCGTGTTCTTTTTACTAATAAGAACAAGAGTCATTTCATGACTATTATTTTCACATACCACATATGGATCCACCAGTGTTATTGAAATGTGTGTTCTCTTTAGAGATCACACATGGATCCACCTGTGTCATTGCATGTGTGTTCTTTTTACTAACAACAACTGGAGTCATTGCATGTGTGTTCTTTTCACAATCCACCTATGGATCTACCAGTGTCATTGCATGTGTGCTCTTTTTTACTAACAACAGCCAGAGCCATTGCATATGTGTTCTCTTCAGAGACCACACATGGATCCACCAGTGTCATTGCATGTGTGTTCTTTTTACTAACTACAACTATTCATGACTATTCTTTTCACATACCACATATGGATCCACTAGTGTCAATGAAATGTGTGTTCTCTTCAGAGACCACACATGGATCCACTAGTGTCATTGCATGTGTGTTCTTTTTACTAACAACAACTAGAGTATTTGCATGTGTGTTCTTTTCACATACCACATATGGATCCACCAGTGTCATTGCATGTGTGATCTTTTTACTAACAACCAGAGTCATTGCATGTGTGTTCTTTTCACATACCACACATGGATCCACCAGTGTCATTGCATGTGTGTTCTTTTTACTAACAATAACTATAGTCATTGCATGTGTGTTCTCTTCAGACCACACATGGATCCACAGGTCATTGCATGTGTGTTCTTTTTACTAACAACTGAATCATTGCATGTGTTCTTTCACATACCACATATGGATCCACCAGTGGCATTGCATGTGTGTTCTTTTACTAACAACAACTAGAGTCATTGCATGTGTGTTCTTTTCACAATCCACCTATGGATCCACCAGTGTCATTGCATGTGTATTCTTTTTACTAACAACAGCTAGAGTCATTGCATGTGTTCTTCTTCAGAGACCACACATGGATCCACCAGTGTCATTGCATGTGTGTTCTTTTACTAACAACTACCGAGTGATTGCATGTGTGTTCTTTCACATACCACACATGGATCCAACACTGTCATTGCATGTGTGTTCTTTTTACTAACAACAACTAGAGTCATTACATGTGTGTTCTTTTCATAATCCACATATGGATCCACCAGTGTCATTGCATGTGTGTCATTGCATGTGTGTTCTCTTCAGAGACCACACATGGATCCACTGATGTCATTGCATGTGTGTTCTTTTACTAACAACTGGAGTCATTGCATGTGTGTTCTTTTCACATACCACATATGGATCCACCAGTGTCATTGTATGTGTGCTCTTTTACTAACAACAGAGAGTCATTGCATGTGTGTTCTCTTGATACCACACATGGATCCACTAGATGTCATTGCATGTGTGTTCTTTTTACTAATAACAACTAGAGTCATTTCATGACTATTATTTTCACATACCACATATGTATCCACCAGTGTCATTGAAATGTGTGTTCTCTTGAGACCACACATGGATCCTGATGTCATTGCATGTGTGTTCTTTTACTAACAACAACTAGTCATTGCATGTGTGTTCTTTTCATACCACATATGGATCCACAGTGTCATTGCATGTGTGCTCTTTTACTAATCCACCTATGGATCCACCAGTGTCATTGCATGTGTGCTCTTTTTACTACCACATATGGATCCACTAGTCATTGCATGTGTGTTCTCTTCAGAGACCACACATGGATCCAGATGTCATTGCATGTGTGTTCTTTTTACTAAAACCAACTGAGTCATTGCATGTGTGTTCTTTTCACATACCACATATGGATCCACTAGTGTCATTGCATGTGTGATCTTTTACTAACAATAGAGTCATTGCATGTGTGTTCTCTTCAGAGACCACACATGGATCCACTAGTGTCATTTCATGTGTGTTCTTTTTACTAACAACAACTAGAGTCATTGCATGTGTGTTCTTCTCACATACCACATATGGATCCACCAGTGTCATTGCATGTGTGCTCTTTTTACTAACAACTAGAGTCATTGCATGTGTGTTCTTTCACAATCCACATATGGATCCACCAGTGTCATTGCATGTGTGCTCTTTTTACTAACAACAACAGAGTCATTGCATGTGTTCTCTTCAGAGACCACATGGATCCACCAGTGTCATTGCATGTGTGTTCTTTTACTAACAACAACTAGAGTCATTTCATGTATGTTCTTTTCACATAACACACATGGATCAAACACTGTAATTTCATGTTTGTTCTTTTTACAAACAACATAAGGAGTCATTTCATGTGTGATCTTTTCAGAATCCACCTATGGATCCACTAGTGTTATTGCATGTATGCTCTTTTTATTAACAACAGCCAGAGTCATTGCATGTGTGTTCTCTTAAGAGACCACACATGGATCCACCAGTGTCATTGCATGTGTGATCTTTTTACTAACAACAACTAGACTCATTTCATGACTATTATTTTCACATACCACATATGGATCCACCAGTGTCATTGAAATATGTGTTCTTCTCATTAACCAACCGTTAGCCACAAACAATCGGGACGTAGAGCTAACCAGCAACCGCTCTGGGCTTCTAGAAGACCCGATCTCCGATTGTTAGGCGCCGTTGGATCGGGGTGCATGGACGATAAGGATGTCCTTCACGAGGGCGATCCACGAGAAGTCTATTCTGCAAACTGATTAGCAGTGGCAACGACGCTGGGCTTACGTCCTTGCCTTATCCCCTTAACCTCGGGGCCGAAGATCAGATCGTGTTCCTTCATCGCCATGGAGAGGGAGAGGCCCAAACTCAGATGGCACGAGGCTCAGATGTTCGCCAACTACGACATACAAGGGACATCGTTCGGGAGGCTTCCGGGCGGCTTTGAGCTCAGCTACGCCGGGGTTCCTGTCCCGTCGCTCTTGCGCGACAACACGTTGGCGAGGCAGATCGAGGAGCGATGCCGCCAGCTGTCGGAGCGGAAGAGGGCAATGGCACGGTACTCGCGCACGAGCGCTACTGGCAAAATTTGTTCAAGCAGGAGCGGGCTGTGTTGATTGAGCTGTGCGGAACCCACCGGCGGGAGATCCACCCGGATCTGCACAACCCCGAAGCGAGGCAGCGCTTCTGGGCAGTGCCTGGGCATACGACCTCCACCGTTATCGATGCAGCGCACCGTGAAGAATCCATGAGGAGGAGGAACGCTGTCGGGAACGTCGGCATAGATTCCGACGCGAAGGAGGCTGGCGGCGACATGGACAATGTCGTCAATTATGGAGACTACGGGAGCGTCATAGTCGATTAGGGCCACTTAAGCATAAATTAAATCTATGTACAGTATCTTAATGCGCTCTTTGGATCTGGGTCACTTGAATCATGGTCGATTATCGTCATAATATATATATGTTGGCCATGGTTTAGTTGTCTTTGTCTTTGAAACTAGTCGATCGAAACTCGTCCGATCCTGAAAATAAAGTCCGCGTGTTCCTGATATATTTGATGGGACAATACGCTGACTCTGCTCCCAGCACTTGATGTCACAGCCATAATTTGGAGTGCACCAGAGGAGAAGGGATCGAGCGTGTTGTAATAGTGTACTACTCCTGTCCAGATATAACTGACTTAGTTTTTTTAGATATTTAATAAATGTGTCTATACCCAAAACATGTCTAGATACATGTTTTAGGTTTCTCTATCTTTCAAACTAATCAAAAGTCATCAAATTCTGAACAAACAAAGTCATTGTGTTCACATCTGATGGGACAATACGCTGACTCTGCTACTTGATGGCACAACCATAATTGTGGAGTGCGCCAAAGGAGATGGGAATGCAAGGGATATGGGAACTAGTAGCCGCGTCCAAACGCAGGTAAAAAGTTAATGTAATAATATTTAAAAACATTGTAATCTGGTCCACATGACCCCATCACACACACGTTGCACACGCTAGATATAAATAAAGACGACATGACTAGTTTAGTTTCAATGATATAATTCAACATACGACGTTACTGTGCCCGCATCTTTCTGCTCCTCTTATTAGAATGCTAGCCCACGCTGCATTAAGCATCAGTTGATGAGGATAAAAAATGATAAAATGGCAAATAAAACAATTTTTAAGCTTACCTTTCATCCGGAGAATTGTACAAAGATGAAATTGGCAGGGATTTATTATTTCTCCTGCAGTTAGCCGAAAGATCCTCAAGAACATCCTAAATCACCCCTGCAACTTCTTCATATTCTAATACACCTCCATTATTTGTAATTTCCTCGTGTCGCTTACCCTTTTGTTTCTGTTCACACCCTTTTCTCGCCGGCACCTCCACTTCTTCATAAATTGGCTGCTTACGTACGTTTTCCTCCGAGTGCTCATCACCGTCTTTGCGCTGCTCTTCCTCCAGTTTTGGCTGGAAGCCTCATTTTCAGCCACCAGGGTGTGAACAGGGACAATATCATGTGTAACTGGGTTTTTGCACAACCTCTTGATATGGCCGAATCCGCCACAACGTTTGCATTTCCTTTTCCTAGCTCCCAGCCTTGAACCTTTATCGGTGGAGGCTTTGATCCTTAGCTTTCTAGGCCTCCCAGGTGGCCTCCTAAGAACTGGTGGTTGAAGTTTGAACCCTGGATCGACAATCTCCCAATCATTTTCATCGGCCATAAGTGGTATGTTTTCTACATAAGTTGCAGCAAACTTGTCCACAAAGAAATAGTTGTCGACATAGTTCTCTATTTAAGCTACGCTACCTCTAAGCTTTACAATGAAGTAAATGGCATGGTGACATGGTAGACAAGTAATCTTCCAACAAGTCTTGTTTCCAATGTCTACAGTGTACCTCCGTTCACTTCCACGCTTGTATTCTGCATAAACCTCAACCAATGTTCTGGAACTTCTGACCATCCTCATCTTTATCGTTCTCATTGCCCTAGTTCTCGCATTAAGTAACATAACCACCTTTAGAACTATTTTATGGCCTAAAAATTTTCTTGCACAAATTCTTTGCCTTAAATCTATCTTCACCATTATGCACTGTCTTATTGCATCCAACAAAATAACAATTCCATGTGTCTTCATGCCCGAAATCTTATCATTGAAACTCTCTACCAAACTATTGCAAAAAAAATGCACCTTGCTTAACTCACCAAACTTGCTTCTGGCCCATAGCTTGGTGTGATGTTCTTCAAGGTATTTTTTCACCTTTGGAACTACATACATGTTTTGCAAGTAAGTAGCATGCATTCTTGGGGAGTATGTGTATGTTGATCGCCACAAGTCCTCTTCAAAGATCTTTCCTTTGATCTTCTTCGTGAAGTTAGTAGCGAGGTACCGCATGCATTCCCTATGCTCAACCCCAAGAAACACAGCATCAACAACATTATCAAGACCATCGCATGCACCGGTGTGTATCACCAAGCCTTCAGGGTAACCAATTACTTCCCATAGTCTCTGCATGAACCATGTCCAGCTTTCATTTGATTCACCCTCAAGAACAACATAAGCTACGGGTAGAAGCCAATTATGCGCGTCCAAAGCACAAGCAGAAGCAACATGTCCCCTGAACTTCCCTGTTAAAGAAATTGCGCCTATTGCCAAGTGTGGCCTACAATCGTCGAGGAACCCCTTCCAGCATGCCTTCAGGCAGACAAAACATCTCCTGAAGCATATCTTATCTTCCCCTCAAGACCTTATCTCTTCTTGACCCCCCTCGAGACCTTTTCTCTTCCTTTCACAACCTCGTAATCGATGTTAACAACACTACCAGGTGATTTTTTCTCTATGTGAATGAAGTCTAGATCCATCACCTTCCCATCAAAGACTCTGTGGTAAGGAATCAGAACGTTAAACTTTTTCCTAATCTTTGCTCTGAGTTCAGCAGGTCCAATCTTATGATCCTGCCTCACCTAGTCAAGTACAGTAGCAGCAATCCACTTGGTAGTCATCAGTCTAATTTTATCACTGAAAGAAGTATTAGGGCAGTTGTGTTTCTTCGTGTTTACTTTGATCTCCATTCGATAAGAATCCAAATAATTCGGAGCTAGTTATCAGCAGAATAAATATGAGAAAGACTGAAACTAAATGTAGCTATTGCAACCTGAAATGGGTGTCCACCCCGCATTGGAGATGCATGCAATCTCCATTTACACACATTCTTTTGGTCGCTCTTTTCAATGATAAATTGGAACCCAACTTTGATGAGGTTGCAACTGCATACCTGCAATCCTCCACATTATCAAAGACAGTCCCCTCATCAATTGTAGGATTGTCCCTGTCAAAGTGTATCACTGGCCTGTCCTCGTCTTCGTCATCGTATCTACATCCCATTTCCACATCTTCACATTCCTCTTCCTCATCAGTCCCATAGTCAGGATCAAAGTTCGAATCAAATATTCCCTACTCTCCATCCTATCAGGGTCAGCAGCCACGTATGGATATGCTTTCTCATCATCATACGCACCGTCACACATTTTAGTGCCTTCATGCTCGCTTGACAAAGCATCATGCTCAAGGACAAGCTATACAGATGTCCTGCGGTTAACAATACATAACCTTGCCATCACCACGGGACTACCAACGCTAATGGGGGTATGCAAAAAAGGAATCACAGTTCTTAACCTTCAATGTGGACGCACGACACCTTCTCCGGGCTCTTCACCGCGCTTCCTCTCCCCCTGTTTTGTTGTCCTCTGTGCTTTCTAGACTTGAAGGAGATTCCGTGCACTCCAGCTGACATGGGTATACCCTGTAGGTACTCGAACTTGGTATATACGGTCCAAATACGTATAGGCCCACAGTGTCGCCAAGGCCCAGATAGAAGGACTCGAGTAACCTGTGGACTCTCGATTGTTTGAAGATCAAGAGAAAGCTGGAGATAGAAAGTTTGAAAGGGGAAAACCCTAACTTGTAACCGACTCGACCTACTACCTGAGACCTAGCCTATCTATATAAGGGCTAGGAGGGGGCGGCGAGGAGAACACACACAATCCTAGCTTCCACAAACCCTCGCCAGATCGCATCTGCGCACCAATGTAACTTTCGACTCCCTCAATAATTCCACGAGTAGACAGGCAGGAGTAGGGACCTCTACGAGGCCTGAACCTGGGTAAATCCTTTGTCCCCTGTGTGCTTGTTTGCTAGCCGGTAGATGTCTCCAGCGCTCCCTCCTTCTCCAAAACCCAAGTCCATAACAATGGGCACTGATGAGTTAAACCCTCGTCAATTGGCGCCGTCTGTGGGAATTGGCAGTGGTGATGTTGCGGCTTCTTCGGCCCCATCAAACGCGATCTAGAACTCTGCAACAGCGGAGATTCGCTAGCTTTTCGGCGCCTTCGACTTCACCGTCCACACGCCGGCTACTCGCCCGGCCTTCGAGTCCGTGGGCGACGGAATCAACCTGGCGATTGGGAGCTTCCGCTTCCAAGTTGGTCAGATGGGCACGCTTCGCATGCCCGATCAGCCGACGGCACCGGCGATTGCCCCAGCATCATGGTTCCCTCCATCGATCAGCACCCTCAGTGAGCTCAATGCTCCGGCGGCAGTTGGGAACATGGTCAGCGACAGCAGTCCCGACTCCGATCTAAGCGATCTGGCCACTAAAGATGGAACTTACGGTTCCGGATCTGAAAGTTGTGGAAGGAACAGCTTCCCAAATCACTTCATGTGCGCCGTCATCAACACGGGTGACACCTCCGCCAACCGCGGTAACGGTGGCAACACCGGCAACGACACTGATCCACCCAATGGCGGCAACGGTGGTAACACTGGCAACGGCACCGACCCACCCAACGCCGGCAACAGCGGTAACGGTGGAACCGGGGGAGCAGTCGAACCTCCTAGCATAATCAACGAGCAAACCGGCGAACGCGTCGTGATCAGGCTCAACGAGCAAGAGTGGGAACGCTGTCGCGAAGCCCTACGAGGTGCACCTCTACCCTTCGGGTCCCTGCAGGAACTACTGATGGGCTACCACTGGATCCTAAAGAGGAATTCAAGCGCCAAAATCAAGGAATCCGCAACTTGAGGCGCGTAAAAAGGTGGCGGACGAGTCGAGCCTTCGTCGCGCTGGGCTCTCCTCCTATGGAGGATCCTCCTAAAGAGGCAACGAGCACCTCGCCAGGAAAAGGCAATCGCGGATGGCTCACCTCACCGAACAAGAACGCATAGACGCCGTGAAAATCCTCGACTTTGGCTCTATGATGGTCGACACGAGAGGCAACGTGGTTCCTAGGACACCGCAGGCCGCGGTGATAGCGGCCACCATGTACCTTCTCAATAACCAGCCACCAGCTGGAGATCCCCGAATGGCCATGCACCGATCTACGATCGCGGGCCTGGGGCTAATCGAGGCCGCCCTCGACAAGGAACCGGTACCAGACCCAAAAAAGGGCAAAGCGTTAGCAAAACGCTACTCCTCGCCCTCATCCAACGATGACAGTCACGACTTGTCTCGGCACCGCCGCTCATGGCAACACGATCGCGACTACGATGCACGCGATGAACTCACGGAGCGCAAGATCGACAAGTCAAGGGCACGACGTGCTCGGTCGACTGACTCGGAAGAAGAAGATGGGGAGCTCTGTGGCGCCAGATGCTTCAGCAGATCCATGAGGCAAAAGCGAATGCCTAAAGGGTTCAAACTCCCATCGGAGAACCCGAAATTTAACGGTCTACAGGACCCCAAGATCTGGCTGGAGGATCACATCTCCTCCGTCTGGCTAAATGGAGGCAGTCGAAGTACTACCATGCAATGCTTGCAGCTACAGCTGCAGGGCGCCGCCCGGGCATGGCTCAATAACTTCCCACGCGGATCCATTCGCAGCTGGGATGAGCTGGTCTACAGCTTCATGAGCAACTTTAAGGGCACGTACAAACGCCCCGCCTCAATCGAAGAACTGAGATGCTGCTAGCAAAGATCTGGCGAATCGCTGCGCTCTTACATCCAAAGGTGGTCCATCATCAAGAACTCCGTGGAGAACATCTTGGAAGACCGCGCGATTGATGCATTCAACGGTGGGGTCCTCCGCATGGAACTCAGGGAGGAGCTAGGCTGCTCAAAGCCCCAGACCATCGAGCACCTGATCGAGATCGCGAATCGGTGGGCCGATGGAGAAGATTCGATGAAGAATCGCGTTCACTCCGACAAGGAGGCAGAACTTGAACGAAGACGCGACCGTTGGAGTAAGCGTCGCGTGCGCGTCTACGACGATCGCGATGACGTCAACATGGTCGCAGCCGGCTACGCCGATAGACGCGATGATAACCGCAATAGCGGATACCGCAGCGGCGGATACCGCGACTCCGGGAAAACCACGCAAGTGTGGCAACACCGCACTCGCGATGAAGCACCCGCGACCTCCATCGAGGACAAACTGTCCGGGCCATGCACGGTACACTTCTACATCGACAAGCATGATGGCAAGAGAAAGTCCAGCCACCTCCTCAAGGACTGCCGCGAGTTCCTCAAGCTACATGAGGGATTGGTTCGGATGAACCACAATGCAGTCGAAAGAGGTTACGGAGCCGCTCCAGGCACCGTGGCACATGGCGCACCACCACCACTACCTGGGCCACCCCCGAACGGAGATGCACCGGACCAGCACCACGGAGGCGAACCGTACCCATGGGCCATGGGTACCATGATGATCCAAAAGGGGCGCCCCTCTAATAGGGCGCGGAATGCCATCACTCGCCAAGTCAACTTGGCCATGCACTCGCCACCATCCACCACTGAGTACCTCAGTGGCAGTGAGTCATGCATTACCTTCGACAAACGCGACCACCCGCCTCAAGTACCTCGCCCAGGTCATTGCCCCCTCGTACTCGAGGTGCAAATTGGAGGCTTCGACATGAGTCGCGTCTTCATGGATGGCGGAAGCGGCATCAACCTCATATTCGCGAGTACCTTGCGAGCAATGAGGATTCCTCTAACCTGCTTGGAGGCATGGGACACAACGTTCCATGGCATCGTCCCAGGGAAAGGCGTATACCCCTGGGCAAAATCAACCTTGACGTCATATTCGGCACGCCAAGGAACTTTCGGCGCGAGCGCATCGATGCTGAGGTCGTCGACTGGCCCTCACAATACCACTGCATCCTCGGACGCGTCGCGTTCGCTAGGTTCATGGCGGTACCCCACTACGCCTACCTGCAGATGAAAATGCCAGGTCCCAACGGCGTCATTACGATCAACGGGAGCTTCAAGCGATCTGACAGCTGCGACAGTGAATTCAACAGAATCTCCCAGTCCTTTGGCATGCAGGAGGAGCTCGCGCGATTGAAGGAAACGACAGACAACAGTCTGCCCCTTCTGAGTAGGCCAAGCACACCTGACCTCTCCTTCGACTCATCTGCGCACACAAAGAAGGTGCAGGTCCATCCATCAGATCCCTGGAAACAAATTGAGTCCCGCATAGGAACTCGCGCTCGTCGAAATCCTCCGTGAGCACTGGGAAATTTTCGCCTGGTGTCCTGTGGACATGCCAGGAGTTCCTAGGGAATTCGCCGAGCACGCACTCAACGTCAACCCCGACGCAAGGCCGGTCAAGCAAACAATCAGGCGACTGTCTGAGCCACGAGCGCAGGCAGTCGGAATGGAGATCAACAGACTCCTCGAGGCCAAATTCATACGCGAGATCAAGGAAAGCACTTGGCTCGCCAATACGGTGCTGGTACCAAAAAAGGACATGGATATCCTACGAATGTGCATGGACTTCACTTCTTTACGAGCAGTCCTCCTCGACATCCATGAAGGGACCTGCGGGCACCACGCCGGCAGTCGCGCCCTCGTTGCCAAAGCTCTACGAGCTGGATTCTACTGGCCCATGGCCATGCGCGACGCCAAGGATATAGTCCAAAAGTGCAACGCTTGTCAGGGATTCGCGGACAAGCCACACGCACCAGGCGCAGAACTACGGCCCATTTCATTGGCCTGGCCCTTCGCACAATGGGGGCTTGACAAGGTGGGCAAGCTCTCAAGGTCCTCGCAAGGAGGCTACGTCTACCTCTTGGTCGCAGTCGACAAGTTCACCAAATGGATCGAGGCCATGCCAGTGACCAAGCAATCAGAGCACAGCGCGGTCCAGTTCTTCGAATCCATTATCTACCGCTTCGGGGTGCCACACAGCATCATCAGTGACAACGGGACGAACTTCACATCCAAGGAGTTCCAAGAATTCTGCGGAAACCTGGGGATCAGCATCAGTTACGCCTCAGTCGCGCATCCACAGACCAACGGTCAGGTGGAAAAAGCAAACGGGCTCGTCTGTAGCGGCATCAAGAAGACACTCCTTCGACCACTCGAGCAAGCCACGGGTTGCTGGCCAGATGAGCTCCAATCCGTACTCTGGAGTCTACGAACAACTCCAAACAGCGCCACGGGCTACACACCATACTTTATGGTGCACGAAGCCAAAGTGCGATACAAGGCGCCGCGTGTAGTCGCTTACAGTGAACAAGAGTCATCTCTTGCACTCGAAGACTCCGTCGATCTCCTCGACGAGGAAAGAGAAATCGCCACAGCAAGATCCACGATCTACCAGCAGAACCTGCACAACTACCACAGTAGAAGGCTTCGCCCCAGATCCTTCGTCGAAGGTGACCTGGTCCTGCGACTGAAGCAGTAGGGGCATCTCAAGCTCGAATCCCCCTGGGAAGGACCGTACGTGATTAGAAAAGTAATCCTAGGTGGCGCCTATTGCCTTCAAGATTTAGATACAGGAGTCGCACACTCCAACCCTTGGAACGTCGCACAACTGCGACGCTTCTACCCTTAGTCGTTTTTTCTTTTACGTCGCAAATAAGGCTATTCAGCCAAGGCTACTTAGCCGCACATTGTACCTCGTACTATTCTTCGAATAAATAAAAGCTAAGTGCCCCGAAACTCTGTGTCCTCCTTTACTTTGTCAATTTTCATACTCGGGGGCTACGCCACCGTATACACATATGTTCTTCGAACAAAAACGCGACATCCTGAGTAGCTGGCACATCAATCGAACCCCTTAACACAAACTCAACCCAGCTGCAACGCACCTGACAGGTTGACAAGGGAACGAGGTACAAAGATGGCCAGGCTAACGAAAAGGACTCACATAAGTGCAACGCACCCCACGCTTATAAAGCTATTTGTACACATTCAACAGTAAATTATCTACAAATATATATGAGCTTTACAACACTAGTACACTTATGTGCAGGATACATATTTGGCTACCGTTGCAACAGAAGAACATTAGTCTGTTCCTCGAAGAATTCGACAACCTCCTCGGCTGGACGGTCCACCGCCTGATAGTGCGGCACCATGTTCCGGGAAGATCCTGCTGGTGGCACCGGTGGCCCAGAGGCAATGGCGGCGACATCCACGTCAGGCCTGCGCAAACACACCATGGAGAGGGCAGCCTTGGCACCAGCCACCAACTGCTGCCTCACGCACTCGCGAACCCCGGACATATCTTGAAATTTGGTCAGGAGAGCCAGCAGGCTTGATGGAGTATCATCCAGCGGGAACATCGCCTGATAGATGTTCTTCAAACATGACTGCGACTTCTTTAGAAAGAGCAGCACTCGCGAGGCGCGATCCTGCAGGGTCGCCAATGCAGTTGCACGATCATGATCTACCTAGAAGTATCCACTCTCCTGAAGTTGCTCCTGGGTGAGATCATGAAGGCGGATGGCAATCCTATCCCTCTCCTCCTATGGATGGCGTGCGCTAACAACTACACGAAGCAACATCAACAGCATGAGTACAACGTACCATTGCGATTAACTACAAAGGAAAAGACGAGGATGAGCAAACTAACACTTAAACTGGTCGCCCAGCTGTGTCCCCTCGCCAAGCAGATATTGCTCACGGGCGGCGGCTTTTTCAGCCTTTGACTTCCACACGTCCGCGCTACCGCGGATCACGGGCAACTCACGCTCCAGTTGCTTAACGCGATCACGAAGTTGTGAAAGCAAGGACAACTCCTCTACCCTGGAGCGTGGTGGTGCCATTGTATCCTCAAGAGATGGAGAGTCCGGGGTCTCCCCCACAGGACCACTTGATGCACCCTACCAAAAATCAAGCCAGAGGCAAATAAGGCGACCAACTCAAAAGTCAAAAGTAATAGATGCATTCAGGATCAGCATAAAGTATCCACAAACACACTCGCCAACAGGCATGTTCTCCAATCAAAAGGGCAATTCATCAACTATTAAAAAAAACTAACTACGAAGCAGCTGGCTTCTTCGACTTCGCTGACCTCGGGGGCTTCATCAAGTCCGTGGCAGTATCAGATGCCACTGACTTTCCGCCGGCCCGTGAGGCCGAAGCTTTCGCCGCCTTATTCGCACGATTGAGCTCCTCCGAATACTTGGCAACAATATTTATCAAGGAATGGCCATATTTGGCACAGGCAGTCACAAAGGGAGCAAATACTACCTGCTGACCATCCGCAGGCAAGCATCGTCTTGACACATGAAGGATCTACTTCGACTTCGTGGGCTTGCACCATGGTCGCGCCAGCTGCGCGGAGGGAGTTCTTGTACGTGGCAGGCACACCCCCAGCGAGCGACTCCACCAGCTCTTCCACATTGTCGACCAGCTCCGTCTTCGGCATCAACTCCTGCCGGAGGCGACTCAGGGTGGCCTTGGCCTTGGACAACGTATTTTGGACAGTGACGCTACGATCCTCGACCGCAGACACCGCGCCCGCCAGAGCGTCATCGCGACAAAGGGCTTGTGGATCAAAACTCAAGTCGCTAGCATCTACACCAAAATACACACATGGATCAAACTTCTAGTGCCACCGGCACTCCAGATGCATAGAAGAACATCAATAAAATATCTACCAAAAAAGGTACCTGAGAGGGCCTTGGCGACTGAGAATAGTTGCTCTTCGAACAACTTCTCCCTGGCCGCAAAGGAGGCACGCAGATCCTCTTTGCGCTTATGGGCATCATCAGGAGCCGCGATTGCCTCGCCGCGCCCCTTCACAGCTACGGCTAGTGTCTTCTGCAATGTGGCGACGTCGCACAGTAAAGCGTTATGCTCAGCTACATGGCAGTCAATAATTGGCTGGCAGTCAATTATACCAAAACAGAGAGAAGACAAAAAGAATAAGTATAGAACACTCACTCTTGACCACGCGGTGGCGCGTGTCCAGCATCGCATGCTGGCGATCCATCGCCATCACCTGCTCTGCCACCTGCGCGTCTTCCTTTACAAGGAGCTGTCGCACAAAACAAGGAGTCAGCAAAGGACAGCAGAAGGCATTGACTACCACATTAAAAAAGAAGGAAAGATATACTTACATGGTCCTCCAGCGACTCCGAAGAAGTTTGCTGAACCGTCATCCGAGCAACTACACGATGCTCCCCTACGTGAGGAGAGCTCGAAGAATTGTGCCTGGAGTGGGCCGCCGCTGGAGGAGAAAGAGCGCGCTCGACCTCTACCTTGGCCCTTGAAGTCGCGACTCCCGATTCCTTCAAAAACTCGACGTCGCCAGAAGATGACGACGCCTCTTGACTGCAAGACAAAGTCCACATCGAGAAAAGGGCAAACTCTAGGGCAAAAACCAACAAGAAGAAAACAGAAAAGAATGAATGACCCAGCAAACTTACCAGTTAAAGTTGTCAAGATCAAACGTGGCAGCCGTCGATTCTGACGAAGACTCCTTGGGCAATCGCATCTTCTTGCGAGAAGACGGTGCCACAGCCCTCACAGGAACAGCTGGAATTGGCGACTCCGCGCCAACAGCCGCGCCTCCTAGAGTTGAAGGAGTCGACGCGTCAGAGTCCCCGCTACGTGAACGCTTGCGAGTATCCGGGCTCTCGGACTCGAGGGCTTCCTCTTCAACATCAGAAGGGACAGTCGACCCAGACTCGTCCTCTTCCAAAGCTTCATGAGGAATAATCCCCTCAGAGAGGGGAGGCATACAAGGCGACACCGCCCAATCCTGCATACAATCAGTAAAGATCAGCAAACATAACAGGTAAGCAACAGAAAACACAATCACGAAAATAAGCTGCTGCGTAGCACAACTGTACCTCAGGAGGAGGATTCGAAGCATCAAAAGGAGGAACGACTGGCTCGTTCAGAAGCACATCCTTGAGGGTGTACTTCGTGACCAGTCGCACCCTCTTATCTACCTCACTCGCGGACATGCCATCAGCAGACACGCGAGTGGCATCATCAGCGCCACCCTATTGAAACATGGGATGGACCCTGGCCTAGAGAGGCTGGACGTGACGATGTAGCCAAGTCCTGACAAGGGCGCAGCCTCCCTCTTCTGCGCCTATGCGACTCTCGAGGTTGCAGACGCGTTGATATAGCACGTCTGTCTCCGCGAGTTCGGAAGGCATGATCACGTTCTTCCAAGAACGCATCTTCTTGCAGGGAGTTGCGGGATCGAAAGGCACATGTCCAAAGTGCTCGTCCTTGGCCTTCTGGTCGTGAACATAGAACCATTTGTCCCTCCATCCCTGGACGGACTTGGTAAGCTTGATGTCGAAGTAGGTGGCGGATGGGTCGACATGGATACCGCAACCACCTACGTCGTAAACTAAAGAGCCAGAGGCGGATTGACGCTTCAATTGAAACAGGCGCTTGAAAAGACCAAAGTGTGGCTCGATTCGGAGCCAACACTCGCAAAGAGTAATGAAACAGGTGATGTGGAGAATCGAATTTGGGGACAGCTGATGGAGTTGGAGCCCGTAGAAGCAAAGAAGACCCCTAAGAAAGGGGTGGAGAGGCAAGGAGAGACCACGAATGACGAATGCAAGAAACATCACTCGAAATCCAGCAGGAGGTACAGGAATGGTCTCACCGCTGGGGGCGCGTTCATCAGCGACTGCCGCAGAGATAACTCCATCTTGGCGAAGAAGACGGAGATCCGACGCCTTGATGATAGAGGGGCACCATGCGCCATTGGTCACGCGGGTGCCCGCGACCTTGTTCTTCCCGCCGGCGGCAGCACTGGTGCCCGCAGCAGCGGGGACACCCTTCTTCTTCGTCGCGGCGATGGTGGCCGCGGAATCAGCGCCAGCGCCTCCTTTCTTTTCCCCATTGCGCGGTGGCGATGAGAGCGCAGAAAGTAACTTGGAAACGAACGGAGGTGGTCCAGCGCTGTGAAGGAGACGAGCATAGGAAAGCAGAAGAACATCAGCAATGGCAATGGTAGCGAGGACGAAAAAGTGCAGATGAAAAATTACCACCGCAGTGCCGCTATTTAACCCGTGGAAGATGCAATCCAACGGTTGACAAAAACCCTATTAGACGCGTGGCGCGCATCGCGTTGGACACGTGGAGAAGAGGAAGCGCAAACCGTCCCCCCACTACTACCATTACGCGCGAAAATCGAGGAGGCGCAGTTAAAAATAAGATTACGCACGCCCAGTCAAATCAAAGTCAGAAAGTGGGACCCAACGCTCGTCACGTCCCGTTAAACTCGCTCACGCGGGCAACAAAGGTCATACAAGCGTCAACACTGATGTCACCAAGGCTATGCAGTGGAAAACTTCGACTATTTTTAGTCCTTGCTGGAGTCTTCGACTCCACCAAGCACTCGGGGGCTACTCCCATAGGGAGTGCTGGCCGCGCACCCTACGACTTTTCTTTTTCTTGTTGCAGGAACATGCATAATCACAAAAGCAAACCCAACCACTCGAAACACAGTTCGATTATGGACATGGGTTACTCCCATAGGGAGCGCCCGAAACAAATTCGACTGAAACAAGCAGGCAAAACAGCAGTCGCGAAAGTTTTTTGGTCCCTGCCTGAGTCATCAACTGAAACAAGTAAGCAAAAAGACGACAACAGTCGCAAAAGTTTTTTAGTCCCTGCCTGAGTCTTCGACTCAACCAGGCACTCGGGGGCTACTCCCATAGGGAGCACTGGTCGCGCACCCTATGATTATTTGCACAAAAACTGTGTATTGATGACATCCACACTCGCAACCATTGGCGACACCACCTCACAAATTTTCCCTACAAAGAGACTACGTCTCCTGGGACGCCCGAATCGTCTCCGCGATGATAAAATTCGGATGCCGCGCCTGCGGCGTGAAGGTAAGACCTGAATAAGGCCTGGCAACACATTTAACTATGCACTACCAGAAACATATCCGTTCCTACAGGCACGATGAATATTCCTTGACGGACGCATCAAGTGCTCACACCCATATAACTGGAATTCGACTCCTGTAAGACCTCCGCGGCTTGAGTCGAATTACACCAGCACTTTTCCGGATTCGAGTCCGGGGACTCGAATTTGAGTAGATTGCGTTGTTTCACCCTAAGGTGGTTAATTGATACCGAGACTTCGGTTATATCAGGCACATATATCAACAATCCCTATGACATAAATAAAGGCAGTCGAAAATGTGCTCATTCAGGCACTCGAAGACTTCAAAAAAGTCTCCAGTCGAATCTGCGATTCCACTGGACACTCGGGGGCTACTGACATGGGTATACCTTGCAGGTACTCGAACTTGGTATATACGATCCAAATACATATAGACCCACAGTGTCGCCAAGGCCCAGATAGAAGGACTCGATTAACCTGCGGCCTCTCGATTGCTTGAAGATCAAGAGAAAGCTGAAGATAGAAAGTTTGACAGGGGAAAACCCTAACTTGTAACCGATTCGACCTACTACATGAGACCTAGCCTATCTATATAAGGGATAGGAGGGGGCGGCGAGGAGAACACACGCAATCCTAGATTCCACAAACCCTCGCCAGATCGCATATGTGCACCGTTGTAACTTTCGACTCCCTCAATAATTCCACGAGCAGACAAGCAGGAGTAGGGACCTCTACGAGGCCTGAACCTGGGTAAATCCTTTTTCCCCTGTGTGCTTGTTTGCTAGCCGATAGATGTCTCTAGCGCTCCCTCCTTCTCCAAAACCCAAGTCCATAACAATGGACATTGATGAGTTAAACCCTCGTCACCAGTTGTGCAGGACCCATCTCCGTGTTCTCAAGCCTCGCAGGATCCATCTCTGAGCGGGATCCGGATCACTAGCATCGTTGGGCCCCTAACCCAACAGCCGACTCTCGGTTTTTGTTTCTAGATGTGCCTGGGCACTGGACGGAGACAAGGAGTGAGGGAAGGGAGGGGAGGGCAGGGGACGTGAGGGGATGGCAGGGAGAGGGAGGGAGGGATGACGACGGCCTAAGGGGACCACGAGAGAGTTGCACGACTGAGCACAGTGGCGGCGGCAGGAGCAGAGGAGCGGAGCTGGTTGCGACAAAGCATTGAAAATTGCACAATAATGTGTTGGTGGGCGGCACCAGCCCTCGAACCTGGGACGCGCGCCGTCGAAGGTGGAGGAGGCGGGCCCGTTAGTCAGAAAACATGCCACCTATCAGCGCACTATGCACGGTAGAACTTCACGGAATTTTTTAGCAGGTCCCACATGTCATCGCCGCCGAACTTGAAGGAAAATCATCATAGATCCCTACTCTTCCCTCTCTTCTCTACCGGTCCCCTCTTAGAAATCTTCGCAGCATCCATTAGGTACGTGTAGTGCTTTCGCGCATGATTATAGTTCAAAGAGTACTAGTCTGGTGTTACTACTACATATGAAGCCTAGTAGTAGAGAGAAAGCAGACCCCATCATGTGAGCCATATTTTTTCTGAGAGATAAAATCTATCATGATCCGCAAATTTAGCTCCCAATCCTCATATTTGATTTTTTTCTCGCATAGAACATCACACGAACATTTAGTTTTTATCTGTGGAGCTGCATCAAATCTTACTATAATATAATGTATGCATAACATTGAATATTCAACGTTGGATCAAGACTCCCAAATCCCAACATTGCCAACCGTTGGATCTTCTTTTCCATTATAGGATCTAAAAGATTCTATTGATCGTGTTTAGTAGAATGACTATGCACAACCCTAAAAACACACTTCTTGATCATTCTAGAATCTCCTCCGTCATTTCTCTAGACCATAGTCCCAAAATTTTAAATTATTAGGTAGCTAATAAACATTTATTTCAACATGATATAAAGTACAAGAACCAAATATACACCATTAATTTATAGATGTGACTCTTCAAATTTTTCCGAGGTTTACCTATTACATAACATAATTTTTATATAATGTTGATATGTCATACTTTATTATTATGTTAGTCTCACGTGCAAGGCATGTGCAACCTACTGATGACCCACAAGTATAGGGGGTGTATCCAAGTATTTTTGAGGGAAGTGAAACCCAATTTATTGATTCGACACAAGGGGAGCCAAAGAATATTTATAAGCCTTAACAACTGAGTTGTCAATTCAGCTGCACCTAGAAACAATCTTGCACACAGCAGTTTATCAGTAGCAATAGTTTTGTAGTAGAATTAGCAAAGTAGCAGCAACAGTAAAGTAAAGACAGTAGTAACAATAGCAGTAAACAGTAGGATTCGAGTACGGTAGGCATAGGGATGGATAGACGGGCGTTGCATGGACAAGACAATTCACCTAGCAATCAGAACATAGGGCAATTGCAGATAAATAAGATAAAGCATCCAAGTACTAGATAATCCTAGGCATGTGTTTCATATATAGTCATACGTGCTCGCAATGAGAACATGCACAACATCTTTTGTCCTACCAGCCCGTTTGCAGCGGGGCCTCATGGGAACTACAGGCAATTAAGGTGCTCCTTTTAATAGAGCACCGGAGCAAAGCATTAACACTCCATGAACACATGTGATCCTTGTTTTATTATATCTTTGTGTTTATGATAAATGTTTACATTCATGCTATAATAGTATTCTATCATGAACATTGAGATGTTATATCACCTTTACCGGATGGATGCATTGGTTATTGTTCGGAGAAATGTCTCGACTCATGCATAATTAAATAAATGGTTTATTTAAATCCTAAATTGAAAAGTCAAGCGGCTAGTTGCAAGTTCTCCCAAGCCGTCAAGTTAGAGCCCTCTACTTCCTTACCATCGCCGTTGTCTTTGCCGGCGAGGCGAGTGCTACAACCTCCGCTACCTGCTGGAACAAGGAGAGGTCTTCATAAATGCCCTAACGGTGGTGACATTGCAGAGGCGGAAGCTGAGCTGGCCTTGGAAGGATCGAATCTGCTCTCGTTAACACTTTGGAATCTTCGAGGTGAGTTATTCCATCAATCTAGTAGATAGATCTTGCTTGCATGCAACTCAGTATAAGTATAAAGTTTTTTTGGTGCCTTTTTCTCTATAGTGAGTGGAATCCAATTTACAACGGGTGATTAATCATATCACATATTATGAATTGCATGTGATGTTAATCCTTTATGCATCACGAAGCAAGCAGATTTTTTGCTTACGTAGCGATCTCAAATTGATCTTTGAGACGGCTTCTGAAAAGTTCTTTAACCGCAAGATGGAAGAGGGCAGCCCGCTCGGTGAGAGCATGCTTGAGATGTGCTGCAAACAAACTTCAACAAGCAGTTGCTAGAACTGTTTGCTATGTTAAAGAAAACTAGTATTAGTAGTGCCTACTATTTATTTTTGGTTCGGAGAATCAACATAACAATAAGATTAAATTTCTACGTTACGATCGGACTTGACACCGCGGAACACCACAAACGTAATGGTGTGTCCAGACGTCAAATCGCACTTTAAATAGGGCACCGTCTAAATCCGTTAAAAAACACCGTATGAATTATATCTGGAAGCCTAAAAAAGTTAAGTTAGAGCAAGCTTGAACCCAAAGCGAAAATTCTCTCGAAATTGTGGCAGCGACGCCCGTAAAGAAGTTCTGGTGTGGCACCAATTAACTTGATTGAAGTTGCTGAAGCCCTCTGTCATCAACGAAGAACACTGCCCAGATTTGTTATGATGACTTATCGGATGCCGAAGGCTGTCGAGAACAAATAAAGCAGATGTGATGGTATAATATTCATTTGTCTATAAGCTCGACGCAAAGGGAATGGAACATAGCAAGAAAAGGTTCTTTTGCCCATATGTCTTCCTCGATGAGTGATGAGTAGGACTCTATTCCCTCGCCATTTGCATATCTTTGTAGTTTTGACTAGCGATATCATGAACAGCTCGTTGTTAATGGTTACACGATGCTAGTTTGGAACCGATCCGGATGTAATCTAGATTAGATGACTCTAGTGCAAGTGGGAGGCTTTGGAGATATGTTTATGATAAATGTTTTAATACTAGCTTGTTGGTTAATGGATGATTGTGGTTTCCTATCATGAACATTGAGATGTTATTAACAACAAGATCATAGGATCACATATCACGGGAAGAAAAAAAGTACTGATCGATGAGGTTAAACTAGGTATGCGGAGATACGTGATCATAACCTCGGATAAGTAAACTATCGTGAGACAAATATGAATTTCCAATTCCTCTATTGGTTATTGTTGTCTCGAATGGGATTCGGGATATGGGAATGGTTCCGTGTTTTCATCGGGAACATTCTAGAAGGGGAAAAATAAAGGGTTTATTTAAATCCTAAATTGAAAAGTCAAGCAACAAGTTTTGGTCTCCTCCCCAGCCGCGCCCCACCAAGAGTTGTGGGAATCCTCACATCAAACTTATTCCCTCCGGTTATCCCGATTTCTGTCTCTTCGGGGCCTTTTGTTTCGGACAACAACGTGTGTATACAACTTGCAGATAAGACCATAAACAATACTATCATAATGAATCAATAACATGTTCAGATCTGAAATCATGGCACTCGGTCCCTAGTGACAAGAATTAAGCATAACAAGTCACAACAAAGTCATAAAGCACTAATAAAAGATACTAGGCACCATGCCCTAACAATCTGATGCCATTATATGAACGATTTTATCCAATCCCAACCATCCCCATAGCATACAGCGGGGGATTACTCACTCATAGATGGGGGAAACATGAATGGTCGATTGAGAAGCGATGGTGATGATGATGGCAATGATCTCCTCCAATTCCACGTCTCGGCAGGGTGCCAGAACGGAGATTCTGGTGCTGTTTCGTGGAATCTGGTGGTGGCGGCGGAGCGGAACTCCTTCTGAAAACCGTCGAAACCCCCTGACTTTTTAGGTTAGAAGGCATCTTATAGGCGAAGAAGGAGACCGAGGGGGTGTCTGGGGCAGCCAGACAACCCCCTGGCATGACCTAGGCTTGCCTGCGCGGCCAGGTGGTGTGGCCTGGGCCCAGCCCCGTCCGTCTCGTATTATGGCTCCGGGAGTCTTCTGGTGAAATAGGATTTTTGGCATATTTTCCAGGATTTTTCCTGATAGCTGATTTTCTGCACAAAAAGTGTTCTGCGTTAGTTGCAAAGAGGAACTCCTTCTGGAAAAACGCAATTCTGCTGAAAACAACATCAGTCCGCGTTAGTTGCACCCAAATCACACAAGTTTAGAGGAGAAACAATAGCAAAAGTGTTCGGGAAAGTAGATACGTTTTGGACGTATCACCTACTAATAAAAGAATGGTGCACAAATACAAAGAGGCCACTAATCTTATCAACTAAACATGGAATGTGTAGATAAGGCCTCAGAATATACAAAAAGGACCCTAGTACAGAAAGGAAAGGCGTAATCAGGTAGATATTCATTGATTATCAATGGTGGTATAAAAGAAGGGCATGGGTCGAGGCCGGATTTTAGAGTCCTCATTTCCGCCCACCCAAATCGCAATGTTTTGGATCATCACTCTGAAGTTGGAAGCCACCATTCTCAACTGTTCCTCATGCTCCCATCCCCTAAAGGCCCGACAGGTATACAAGGTCTCTCCATTTCTCCCTCACAATATATTGATTTTTCTTTTATCGGTTCGTCCATGCAACTATTATATTTTTCGAACTTGCATTTCTACAGTGCGTAGATATTCATCTAGTCTTCCATCAATGCGTTCGAAAGGTCACCTCCTGCTAGAAGTGCGAGCACCCTAGCGGCGGTTTAACCCACGAGCCCGCCATGGACGTTGTCTTATCAGCGGCTAGGGTTGAGTGCGCCCACAAAGGCCGCAGTAGTTTGCTGCCCTACTACGAACTCCACAACCATGAAATCACGTGTCGGTACTCTCCTTGCACTTGCACGGAGACCTTCTATGACTTTTCCGCCCCACCGTTAGTGTTGGTCGCCGACCTCGAAGCGGTCCACTCGATCCAAGTGCACAAGATCCACTATGCCACCAACAAAGCGTTGCAGGAGCTAGTGCCGCTGCCGGGCGAGGCGTACCGCTAGCTCATCCTCATCGGGAAGTAAGACGGTGTCGTGTTCGTCCTGATGATTGGCACAGTATGCACGGTCCCCCTCGTGTCTGTTGTATGTGTTAGTGTCGCGATGTGCGACATGCCAGTGTATAGGGTGAGGATGTGGGAAGAATGCCCACCACTGCTCTCCTGGACAGACGACAGGAGGAGGACCGGCACTGTGAAGGTGGAGCTCGACGGGTCAAGCTCCGCAAAGTCAGGCAACGTCGCGTTTGAGGACCTTACGTCTTACCTGGCGGTGCTGCCACATTACCTGGTTGGTCGTGCTACGTCAAAGCAGCTGCGTTTCTTCCATCATTCGCATCGATTTTTACTAGGGATGTAAGCTGCTCTTAATTGTTTTAATTGTAGAAATCGTTTGCATACTAGGGATGGTGGATTTTGTAGTAGTAGTACTCTACCTCCGTCCTAAGAAATAAGGCTCCCTTCCTTTTCGTGTTTTTTGTTTGGCAAAGATTTACTCTATATATAAAAAATGTTGGTACTGTACAAAATTAGCATCATTGGAAAGTGTGTGTCAGTATGAATTCAACGGTACAAATTTTACACAATATATTTAAATTTTAGTTGCTCTATTTATTTGGTCAAACATTAATTTTAGTTGCTATATTTAAATGTGTGTGGACCTTATTCCTCGAAATGGAGTTAGATGAGTTCGGTGGATGTACTCTCCTGAGTATTTTTCATGAAGGCTTAGGGTATGTTTAATTCTGAAATTTGGTGGAACGGAACCTGTTCGTTCCGCGCCTAGCGTACATTCGGGTGTTTGGTTGGATTAAAGGAACGAAACTAGATAGTCCCCCAGAATGGAATCTTACCACTATATAGTGCACTAATAACTTTGAATATGGACCGTTGGATCAAGACTTGCGAATTCGAACATTACCAACCGTTGGATCTTATTTTCTATTCTAGCATCTAGAAGATAATAATGATAGTCTTTAGTATAGTGAACGCTATGCACAAACGTCAAAATACACTTCTCCATCATTATAGAATCTTCTCCATCGTTTCTCTAGAGCATGATATCAAAATTTTCAAGTATTAGGAATAGCTAATAAATGTTGACTTCTACGTGATACAAAGTACAAGAACCAAATATACACCAATACTTCATAGATATCAATCAAATTTATAATTTTTGAGCTTTACCTATTATAGAATAATCTAACCACTATATAGTGTACCAAAAATATGAAATTTGATAGTTGGATCCGGACTGGCAAATACTTACATTGCAAACCATTGGATCTTGTATATCCATTCTAACATCTAGAAGATTTTTTATGGACGTGGCTCAAAGTTATAATAATTTTTTGAGCTTTACCTGTTATGGTTTTTTTAAATAATATGTCATACTTTTATTATCAGATTCTCATCACGTGTGCAATGCATATTAGTATTCCTCTGATATGTGGAACGAGGTCGTGCGACCAAATTGGCTGGATCGCACAAAACGGCTTGCTAATTCGCGCAATTAGCCTCTCTCTCTCTCTCCCTCTGTTGCAGGTGGCGCACGCAACAGGCCCGACAGCGGTAGGCAACGCATGTGGCCGGGTACTTCTGATTTCTCACGTCCAGCAACAATGATTTTGGCTAATTTTGACCTCCAAATTTGACCTCTATCCTCTAATTGACCTCCAATTTTACAAGATTCTTTGTCACTGTTAATTATAATTTGGTAAGAGGATTAAGTTTAATCTCAAATCAATGGAATATTTAGCAGTGTTTTGGTTCTAGGTTGTATTCTTTGATTCCACCAACCGAACAAAAAAGGGAACCATTCCATTCCTTGATTGTTTACGAACCGAACATGGGGTCGGAACTCTTCCATGATGTTGGAACGGAACCATTCTGTTCCGCCCCCTATGGTTCTTGAACCGAACACACCCATAACTTCCGATGGGTTCGGTGGATATACTATGATGATCCCTCTATTTAGGATTATAAGTCCAGAGGACCAATTCGCTAATACTACCAAGTAGATGAATTGTTCACCCTAATTAATTTATGCATGCACCACTAGTTTTACATGCATAAGATGCTAGATAAAAAATAGGGTTCATGATGAGAGATGAAACAACATGCATTGGAGATTGAGAGAAAAGAGAGATATCTAAATTAATGAGTCACGGGAATTAAGAAAATAAAGAAGATATGTCTTATAATTTTTAATAATTTTAAAAAGCTCTCTGGCATAATAATCCCAAATAGATGTAGGAGTACTACTCTACATATATTCGGGAGTAGTACGTAGTAGTAGTACAATAGTGGAGTTTGGTAGTAGTGGTACTCCCCATATATTCATATTAATTGTCACTGGACTGGAGGTACTCCTATCTAGCACTAAAACATGTCTAGATACATCCATTTGCGACAAGTAAATATAGCTATTTTTGGGGTAGTAGTTTGGTTGGAAGAAATCAGATTATTTCCGCAGTAGGAACGGTGGTTTTTTGCTAGTAGTAATAGTAGTACATAGCAGGTAGTACTATATATGTTTATAGTATATTTTACTACTCAACATACATCAGGCAATCGACAAAAGTTCGTCTTTCGGTTCTACTGCTATAGTTCTACTATTTTTTTTAGGTGCGCATTCACGCTCTGTATTTGAGGAGTAGTCCGCCCTTCAACAGTATAAATTGAATTAATCAAATAAAGTCTGTACCACTATCAAATTAATCTTCCATACCTTTTGATTGACAAGATAATTCATTAGGGGTGGTGGGCTGGTGGCGTGTTATGATGCCTCATCCTACACTCCTACTAGTACTCTGCAGTGAAAATAAAAGAAACAACTGTGATTCCTTGGATTAATTCTTACCTCTGCCCCTTGCATGCCTATAGTATATATATCCAATAACTTCTTCGAGTAGTAGTACAAGTAGTATCAAGCAAGGATAAACCAAAACACAAAGATATACTCGTAGGTCACATGGTGTACCATTCAGAGTCTCCGCCTTATTCTTATTCTTTGGTCTTCTTGCGCTTGCCCTTTCCCTTCTTCTTTAGTTCTTTTTTGTTGTACATTTCGAGAGTATGTTGACCCCTCTCGAAGTTGACTATCCACCTATATACCTCGTAGGTCGTGTAGGCGTCGAGTCTTGCATACTAGATCTGGTCTTCGGTTAGGGGCATGTTCCCCAACTTCTTGTGGTCCACATCCTTCTTCTTCTTCATGACTTTGTAACGGATGTCTGTGAGGTCCACTGCGTAGTAAACCAAAGAATCCTTCTCATTCATGGAGCCGGCAGGCTTCCACCTCTTCTGGATGTCCATGAAGTTCGTCCTGGCACTAGAGACGCCTAAGCCAGATATAGTTGTCGCTGATGTCGACTCCTGGAAAGGAAATGTTAGGGTTGGCGAGGAACTCTGCTAACTTGGATCATAACTGGTCGGCCTGGTAGATCTGGTAGACTAGGCAATCCGTGCCCACACATAGCTAGACGATAGAAGCCTTCTACATCGATGATTTCTCATTGGGGTACTCGATATCGAGGCCAATAATCTTGTCGTCCTCTTCCTCCAGGAGCATTTGGATTTTCTCGATGTAATCGTTCACCACCGATGCACTGTTGGTATACGCCACCTGTAGTATGGTGTTGTTGCCAGGGTCCAGGAAGGAGTACATCTTTTCGAACGGCGTTGCCATGGATGGTGATTGGTGCCTTCTTTTGTTTTGTAGAGGTCTGGCGGGGTGATAGAAAAGTTATGGGATCGAGAAGATGAAAGGAACCGCTAGGAAGATCAGGAGATGCATGCATGAGCGTTTGTGGAGATGAAAGGGCATACAGTTTCCTCCTGACTCGCCCACGTACTGCTATAGAGTAGAATTTATTTACGCATCAGTTTTACAGACGCAGATTATTTACGTATCTATAGGTTGATTTCTAGATGATACAAAAAGTACAAGAACCAAACACACGTGAAACTTTATGAATGTGGCTCGAAATTATAAATGTTTTTTGAGTTTCACCTATTACAATTTTATATAAATAATAATATGCCATATTTCTATTCTCTGATACTCAAGTCCAAGGTACTTGCAACTCACTAGTTATTTCTTATCTTACAACTATATAGTGTACAAATAACTTTGAATATTGACCGTTGGATGAAGACTCGCGAATCCCAACATTTCCAGTCGTTGGATCATCTTTTCCATTCTAGCATCTAGAACATTTTATTGATAGTGTTCATCACAATGAATGCTATGCATAAAACTCAAAACACACTTCTCCATCATTCTAGAATCTTCTCCCTCTTTTCTCTAGACCATGTTACTAAAATTTTCAAGGTTTAGATAGCTAATAATCATTGACTTCTACATGATACACAAAGTACAAGAACAAAATATACACCCATACTTTATAGATGTTGATCAAATTTATATTTTTTCTGCTTTACATATTATAATTTTATATAGTGATGATATGTCAGATGTCTATTATCTCAGTCTCACGTGCAGGACATGTGCAACTTACTAGTTATATAAAGTATACAAATAACTTAAAATATTGAGCATTGGATCAAGACTCTCAAATCCCAATACTGCCATCTGTTGGATCTTCTTTTCTATTTTAGCATCTAAAAGATACTACTTTTGATAATGTATGCATATTACTACACTTCAAGTTACATACCACTCTAACCAGCCTTAGAGCATCTCTAGCATGGAAAAAAATAGCATGCTATTTCACGCTATTTAGCATGATATAGCGTATTTGGAGAGTCCACGCTATTTTTCAATATTTTGCTCGCTATGGCGCTATTTTTTAAATAGCTTGCTATATCACGCTAAAATATCATAGCGTTAGCGCTATTTCATGTGTAGGACGGTATTGTTTTGTTGGCGGGTGTGGAGTAAGATATCATATGATGAATGTGTCGAGTAAGCAAACATACGATGAAAATTTTGATTGTTAAAGGTAAGTGACCGCATCAAGCCGCCCCCTCCTCATGCAGCACCCGACACTGTACCTAGATTCAGCCCTGTCGGTTCTCCTCCAATTTAGGTAGCACCAAAATTGATTATGCATGTACAAGTATTACTCGAGGCAAATCATTAGATGCTAAAATCCGTTATATTCATGATATGCCTCTTATATTTTTTAATTATTACAAAAAGTTGTTTTATAATATAGCAAGTTATTAAGCCACGCTAAATTAATTAGCATGTTACTATTTTTTTCCTTGATCTCTAGTGGCTTCTCTAAATTGGTAGTCTATTATAGTGGCTTCTAAATTTGGTAGTCTACATCTTCACATAGATAATGTTGTAAAAATATTCCTTTTTACACGAATTTAGTTTTCTAGTGGATAGTCTATATGTCCATCTGCACACGAATAATCAAAATACACAGCAATTCAGTACAACAAATGCTCTTATTTGGCGCAGGAGAGAGCTCATGAGCGACCATCGCTTTGCTTTACACATGATGGCTCGGTTCTCTAGATATGGACAACGAGTAGCTAGTTTGGAGGATGTCTAAATTTTAGACCACCGGATAGACAAGCCATTGGAGATATGTTTTGGTCCATGGTGGTCTATATTTGGGTTAGACTAGCGGATACACTAGCCACTAGAGATGCTCTTAGGCTAGACATAGTGGGTACTAATAACATACTAGTTCATGTTACTACCTTCATGTGTGTACGTAATTAAAAGACCCTATTTTTTGCAGAAATGGCTCCAGAAATACTCCGTACCTACAAAGGCTAGGACATTACAGTAAACTATTTTTTATAGTCATTGAACTATAGCTACTCCTAGGATAGGATATTATTATTCTATATCTTTTGAATTGTATAGCCAAATTCAAAATCCTAGAGTGGAGAATTCTCCCGCCTCACCTCCACAGAAATCTTTCGAGGGGTCACACGCAACAAGTTTTAGCCGTATGAAATTCTTTTTCTACCCTTGACAATGGCCTATCTACTAATGTCGGGGCGTGGGTATGGTTTGTAATACCCCACCTCCAGGTACCCACGGCTATGAAGCTGGGTAGTCCACCTTCCAGCGACGCCATTTCTCCCATCGCACTCCAAAAAAACCTAACCCTCTATTGCACCTCCGGCTCCTGCACCACCGCACCGGAGCATCCCTGCCGCGCTTCGCCGGCCTACACACTACCTAACCCCCTCTCACCTCCAGCACCTACACCACCGCACCGTAATCATTTCCGCCACACTTTGCCAGCCTACACGCCATCCAACCCCTTATCTCACCTCCAGCTCCTGCACCACCGCATAGGAACATCACCGCCGCACTTCACCCACCAACACGCCACCCCAAACCCCCTATCCCATCTCCGGCTCCTACACCACCGCACTTTGTCAGCCTACATGCCATACCTCGACATCATAAACTCCTCACTAGTCTACCCGATCAGCCCACGTCCACCTTACCGAACCTAGTTCACTGACACCCTTTTCCATACAACCGTGTTAGTTTGCTGACTCCCTCGTCCCTAGCACCTGACCTGATTCAGCTACGCTGGTGTGCGCTGCATTAGATCTGCTTCACGGACTCAACAGTCTACTACACCAGATCTGGTTCACTGATGCTCTTGTGCAAAGCCTCAAATCCATAATCGGACATAACAGATCTGCTTCACCTATGATTCCTTGGACTACACTGGATCTCCTTCACCGGATATCCTGTCAAGCAAGCTAGACCCATCAACAACCCCCACAGATCTGCTTCACCAACGCCGCCGAGATCTATCTGCTTCAGCGCGACTCACCACTACTGGGCACCCTCGGTGCCCTTGACGTGACCCGCAAAGATGTCGTGTATGCGTAGACGACACCGTGATATAGGTATACCAAATCTGCTTGTTCGTTTCAATATAGCAGGTATAAGCCTACGATAGTGAACTACATTTCTGTATTGGTGGTAAATTCCTACCTCAATACTGGCTTAATTGATATCCCGCTCTCCCTTGAAAAATTTGGTGTAGTCTATGTTAAATCCAGACGTTAATCTACTCCTTTTGTTTAAGGCGTCATTGTTCTGGGTGTTTTTTCTTTGACCAACAATTACTCTTATTATATATAAAAAAATTGGTAGTACAAAACTAACATCATTAGAGTTCATTGGTATTATGCTATTCATGGCAAATGTGAATTCACTAAACATCTAAATCTCCCTACCTTTTCTACAATTTCGCAAGTTATGTCATCATAATATGTATTTGCTTTCTTCACTACATGTAATTTGTGAGTTTATTGGTAGTTTTAGGCCACTAAACATGTGGATTAATATTCCCTGCTCTTCAAGATCATAATTTATGTTATTTTATTTTCAAACTTGTTGTACTAAGAAACCACAATAATTGCCTTCCGTTATGTAATTCATCGCAAATTTATGTCATTGAACTTGTTGGTTTTTCATTTCCTCTCCAAATTATTCCATTACTATTTGTTTGAATTAAGCTTCGACAGTAGCTACCGCCTATTGTGTACTACTCCCTCCGTTACAAAATAAAAGATGATTTAGCTTTGTGAAAGGAGTGTATCTAGACACCATTTAGTGTGTAGGTATTCCAAACCTACATGGACCTACACACTAAAAGTGGTCTAGATACACTTCTTTCACAAAGCGAAAACATCTTATATTTTGAAATGAAGAGACTACATCTATTCCCTAAAAGAAGGCCTAACAATGATAACTTTGACCAATCTCATAGAAAAATAAATTAAGAGTTAATTTGTGGCATTTGTGTCTATGAAAATATATGCCCCGGTGTATCGAATGGCATTCGTTTGGCATGGTAGATGTTCCCGGTATGTTCAACAAACTTGGTCAAATTTTGCATTGATTGACTTGTGAAAAAATTATACGCCTTATTTACTTTGGATTGGAAGTAGTATTACATGGCAAGTTTTAAGAAACTTAACATGGTTATCTGCATGCCTGCTCAATAAATCCAAGTTTGTCAATTATAATTTTTGTAGCAGCAGTGTCTACCTTCTATTATATAGTTCATGGCTTTTTAAGTCACTTCACATATGGGTTTGCATTCCTTGCTCTTTAAGTTCACAAGGTATACCATTGTAATGTTTATCTTGTTCATCCAAATGTTAGTACAGTAATTGCCTACTTTGGAGATCGTGATAAATTTTATGGCACTTTTCATATTTCTTTGCAATCCTATTTTACAAGTTAAATTATTGAAATTTCTCTCTTGTTCGTGCTAAGGAGTGATTGTAACTGCATTCTATTTTATCGTCATGGCAAACTTTATGTCATTCAAATATTTGTTTATATTCCGCCATTCCTTGCTCTACGTGTCCACAAGTAGTTATACTATAACGTCTATCTAGTACTTTGTAAACAGCAACATCCACTATCTGATATTATTTCCTCTCACAGGGAACACGGAGAATTGTAGAGTGATTTTCCCCTACAATCTTGTAAGTCCCTATTGCTTTGTATTGCTGAATAAAAATCTGTTTTATGTGAATGAGTGGCCTGAAGCTATATGCATAGGAGTGACAATAAAGTAAATGGATCATCTATCCAAGTACTGGATGCGCTGGATGTCTTCAAGGAACAAACTGACAACAGGATGTCCTACAACGGGGGCACAAAGAGAAGTAGTAAGTCTCTTATTTTTACTGAGATGTGCTTAGTGTCAGATGCTTGTTTGAAGGAGGCACCACATGATTCGGCTAATGATTAGAACAAGATTTACCTTAAACAAGACTAGACAAAAACCAAACGTAAATCCCTCTATTTATAATTCAATGTGCTCACTTGATTTCAGTGATGATCAATTATTTATATATTTTACTTATGTTCATCTATCTATCTATCTATACGTTAACTAGACCATGATTACGTGGTGGTGATTTAAGTATATCCACTTTTATGCTATATTTTTCTGCTATGTAAAAAAGATCAAATGTAAATATCTCGATTTATAATTCAATTTTCTTGCTCAATCATCGTGACGATATATTATTTTCTATATTTTACTCATCATCATATCTATCTATCTATCTATGTATCTATCTATCTATGTATCTATCTATCTATCTATATATGCGTTAAATAGACTATGATTAGTATTATAGTATTTTTCTGCTATATTTAAGAGTTCATATGTACTCTGGAGGTAGTCACATTGTCTAGTGTCGGCACCACATGAGTTGGCCAAGGATTAGAGCAACATGACCTTTAACGGTACTACACAAAGACCAAACATAAATCCCTTGATTTATAATTCAATTTGCTCACTCAATCATGGTAGAGATCTCATTTTTCTATATTTGACTGATGATCATCTGTCTATATATATATATGTTAACTAGACCATGATTAGGTGGTGGTGATTGAAGTGTATCCAGTTTTATTCTAATTTATATTCTATTGTAATATTAGAGATTGCCACCATGATTGAGCTTATATACACTCTGGAGGTAGTAACATAGTCTAGTGTTATATATATGAGACTAGTATAAATTACTTGGTCTTGGTGGGGAGTAACTTGGACTATTAAAAATGCATATAATACTAGTACAAGTTACTCTACCAACACTAAAGGGGGTCTAGATACATTCGTTTCACAAAAGCCAAAACATCTTATATTTTGAAACGGAGGGTGACATAGGTACGATTACTCAGATGCTCATGATTGGCTACCCTACATTGGGTAAAAGGATTACGACCCAAGGAGATTTCAGATGACGGCCGAGAAGAAGCAACCGACAAAGGCTTTTACTATATTAGGAAAGAGACTATGAACCGACATTATATTGGTTTTGTAATTACGTGTGTATAAAACCTATCCACATAGAGCTTTTAGACCCAGCCTATTATATATAGGACGGGAGAAGCCTAGAGAGAGGAGATAGAAATGTAGAGGACAACTTGTAATAGTGTGTTTTACTCAATATTCAGGTGACTTGTCTTCATCATTTTCCAAACATCCGATTACATCCCCAGCATTCTGTTTTCCGCAAAACCCCAAGTCCATCATCATGGGTATTGCCGAGGTTACCCCTCGTCAATTGGCGCCGCCTGTGGGAAACCTGAGCGCTGGAACCACGGATTCACCGGAACGCTCTCCACCAAGCATCAACTCGATGAAAGAAGATCCGCGCCCGCCCACCCCTGTATCGGTATCCGACGATTTTAACGGCGGATCCGATCTAATCATCGGAAGCTTCCACTTCCAAGCAGACAACCCGCAAGAATCACGACCTTCGGCCCTGATCGCATTAGAACCGTCGGTGGAAAAAGCTACGCCTATGGAGGTACCAGCATGTTCCGCCAGATCCTCCACGGACGTCATAGCACAGATCGAAGCAGGTGAAGAAGGTCATCAGCCAACCCCACCACATCAATCAAACCCAACAAACTCATAACCCGACACAAGTAGCAAAAACATCGACTTCGAAGAAAGGCTAGGGAAAATCTATCTAGAACTACAATCTCGGAATACTATCATCCCACACTTTGAAGCCGCAGACGATGCCATCATACCACGTACAACACGCCACCAAGTGTGCATGATCAACAGGGATACCTCAACACCACGTGACGAAAACGGTAATCCCATCCTCAACCCCGATGATATTTTATAAGATGACAATGCAGGAAACCATGACAATGAAGGAGGCCACGGGAACAGAGGGGAAACAACGGATAATTGTATAATCCAAGGAAGAGGTGGAGAACCGCACGCAGGAGAGAGACAAGGACTTTGGCTACCAGCATCGGCATGGCAAAAAGCAAGGGAGGCAATTTCGGGAGGAGTCCCGATGACAGCGGATGCTTCACATGAGGATCTATTGGGATACCAGTATCTACTCCACCACAAAAAGAGAGACCTACTTAGGAGGCAGAGGCAACTCGACGAAAGAAAGAGATTAGCTGACAAATCCAGCTTACGACGGGCACAGTTAATCTCTACTCGAGGATCAAGGAGCATGACAGGAGGAGCACCACCAATAAGGGCAACATATCGACTAGCACATCCCCGAAACAGAAAGAAGTGGACTCATCTGAGATCTTGCTCTATCCTTCATGTCGATCGACCAAGTAGGAAACATCAAGGCAAAAACAGCTCAAGCAGCCATTGTGGCCGTGCAAACACATCTGATCACCACTCAGCCCACACCTGATACGTTGCTAACGTATCCATAATTTTTGATGTTCCATGCTTGGTTTTTATCTACTTTCTTATGTTTTGTCCACACTTTGGAGTACTTTTTATACACTTTCTTGGACTAACCTATTAACAAGATTCCATAGTGCCAGTTGCCTGTTCTCTCCTGTTTTTGGTTCTAGGAAAGTCAGAAAATGAATATTCTAGGAATTGGACGGGACAAAAGCCAAAGTCAGTTTTTCACCGAGGGGGACATGGAGCCAGAACACAAGACGGAGAGGGGCCAGAGGGACGCCACACGACCTGGACATGCGGCCAGGCCTGGCCCGCGCCAGGGGGTGGTGTGGCTTCCTAGGGCACCCCCTCGGCCTCCCCTTTCACCTATATTTCGCCTCCGATATAGAAACCCTAAGTACCTGATCAAAATTCCACAAAAGAGTCTGTAGCCCCGGTCATCTCCATCCCTAGATCGGAAGGGATCTGTAGCTCTTCCCGGCGCCCTGTTGGGGGGGGGAGAATTTACCCTAGAGGCCTTCTTCATCACAATGCAAGCCTCCGGTGTGATGCGTGAGTAGTTCATCCTCGGACTACGGGTCCATGTAGTAGATAGATGGTTGGTTCTTCTCCTTTTTTCTACCATGTTTAGATCTTGTGAGCTCCGTTCATGATCAAGATCATCTATTTGTAATCCTACATGTTGTGTTTGCGGGGATATGATGGATATTGAGATGCTATTTCAGATTGATTATTGATTCTATCATGTCTTTGTTATTTGTGATCTTTCATGCTTTCCGTTGTTAGTAGCTATCTTAGCCAAGTAGATGCTAGCAACTCCAAGAGTTAGTATATATGCTCGATAGTGGGTACATGCCTCTAGTAATCTGGGGAAGTGACAGAAATCTCTAAGGTACTAGATGTGTTGTTGCTACTAGGGAGAAAACATCAATCCTTTCTTCATAGAACAATCATATTGTTTACTTTACACGCAATGTGTAATGCAATTATCTATTGCTTGAACCTTAATACTGGAGGGGGTTCTGATGATAACCTGGAGGTGGATTATTAGTCATAGATGCAGTTGGATTACGGTATATGTATAATGTTGTAATGCCCAATCAAATCTCAAATGAGTCAAATGATTAGTATATGCATGTTTTCTTTCTCGATGTTTGTCAGTTGCCCCGCTATAATTTGTTCACCCAGCATGTCATCTATCTTAAGGAGAACCACCACTAGGGAACTATGGACCCCGGTCCTTTCTTTTATCATCAATCTACAATTGTTTACTGCTTTCTATTAATTTCTGCAAGATTTTACTTTCTTCCACACAATACGTTTAATCCTTTGTTTTCAGCAAAACCGGTGAGATTGACACCTCACTATAATTTGGGGGCAAAGTTATCTGGTTGTGTTGTGCAGGATTCCAAGTTGGCAACAACACCTTGGAGGTGTTTCCTTTCTCCTATTGGTTCGATAACCTTGGTTTCATAACTGAGGGAAACTTACTGTTGTGCTCATCATACCTTCCTCTTGGGGTTCCCCAACGAGCTCGACATCAACCACGAGCCAGCAAGTATTTTCCTGGCGCCGTTGCCGGGGAGTCAAGGACATCTTCACAATGGGAGTCCCTCATAACCAATCTCTTTACTTTGTTGTTTTGGTTTTGCTTAGTTTATTTCTGCTTTGTTTGCTTGTTTCTTTATCAAAAACACACAAAAAATAGTTTTACTAGTTTGCTTTCTTTATTAAAACACCAAAAAAATGACTACTCTTGAAAACACCAAGTTGTGTGACTTCACTAGAACCAACAACAATGATTTCATGTGCACACCTATTTCTCCACCTGTTCCTGAAGCTACTTTCTTTGAAATTAAACCTGCTTTACTCAATCTTGTTATGAGAGAACATATTTCTAGTATTGGTAATGAAGATGCTGCTGCTCATCTAAATAACTTTGTTGAAATTTGTGAGATGCAAAAGCATAAGGGTATAGATGGAGATATTATTAAGCTTTGAGAGGAAAAGCTAAAGAATGGTTGAATTCCTTAACTAGGAATAGTATTGATTCTTGGACTAAATGCAAAGATGCTTTCATTGGAAAATACTATCCTCCTGCTAAGATTATATCTATGAGAAGTGAAATAATGAAGTTTAAACAATCTGATAACGAACATGTTGCTCAAGCTTGGGAAAGAATGAAATCTTTGGTAAAGAATTGTCCCACTCATGGACTGACTGCTTGGATGATTATCCAAACCTTTTATGCAGGATTGAACTATTCTTCAAGAAATCTATTGGACTCTGCTGCTAGAGGTACCTTTATGACCATTACTTTGGGTGCTGCAACAAAGCTTCTGGATAATATGATGGTTAACTATTCTGAATGGCATACTGAGAGAGATCCACCAGGTAAGAAGGTATATTCTGTTGAGAAACGTCCTCCTTATGTGATAAAATTGATGTTATTATGTGTATGCTTGGTAATTAGAAAGCTCATATTGATCCAAATCATGTCCCCTTAGCCTCTTTGGTTGCTCAAGAAGAGCAAGTTGATGTGAACTTTATAAGAAATAATAATTTTAGCAACAATGCCTACATGAATAATTTTGGTAATTATTATAGGTCATATCCTCCCAACAATGGTAATGCTTATGGAAATTCCTACAACAATAATAGGAGTGCACCCTCTGAACTTGAAGTTGTGCTTAAAGATTTTCTTAGTAAACAAACTTCTTTCAATAAAACTATTGAGGAAAAACTCTCTAATCCTGAAAGAAATATAGCATCATTGGCTGAAGCACAATCTTCTTAGAATTAAATGGCTGCTAAACCTGAAACTATTGATAATCCCTTTGATGCTACTGATGCCATACAAGTTAGAATTGATGAAAATGTTAGATTTTTAACTGAACTGCATGCTAAGTGGAAGAGAGAAGATGAAATTGCTAGAAATATTAGTGTTTCTACTATCACTACCACTAGTGTAGAAGCTAGTAATAGCTCTACTACTCTAGATGATAGCTATGATTTTGATCTTGATGGTTGTAACATCTCTGAAGTTATTAAGTTCGTACAAAAGCTTGCTAAAAGTCCTAATGCTAGTGCTATGAATATGGCCTTTACAAAACATGTTACTGATGCTCTCATAAAAATATGAAAATAAAAAACACGTTCCTATGAAACAAGAAGATGGCTGGGAACCCATCATTAATATGAAAGTAAATGATTTTTATTTCAAAGCATTATGTGATCTTGATAGTAGTGTTTAAATTATGCGCAGAAGGATTTATGATATGCTTGATTTGCCACCATTGGAATATTGTTATTTGAATGTCCCACTTGATGATAATGCTAAAAAGAAACTCATGGGGAGTATTAATGATGTTCTTATTATGGTTAACAATTCCTATGTCCCCATTGATTTCTATGTTTTGGATGTTGAATGCAATGCTTCTTGTCTTATTACTTTGGGAAGACCTTATCTTAGAACTGTTGGTGCCATTATTGATATGAAAGAAGGCACCATTAAATATCAACTCCCACTCATAAAAGGTATAGAACACTTCCCTAAGAAGAGAGAGAAGATTTATTTGGCCTCTCCTATGCAAACAAAATTTTCTCTTAATGCTTCTTCATTTAAGAACACTTGATTCTTTTTCTTTCTTCTTATGCCTAACTTAAAGGCGTTAAAGAAAAGTACTTATTAGGAGATAACCCAAAAGTTTTAGATGAGTCTTGGAAGTTATTACTTCTGTAATAACCGCTCTTTATCCTTTTTATTTGCTTTTTCTGCCAAGAGTAACGTCTAATGAGAGAGAAGTAATGCTGGGGAAAGTTGCAGTCCCGAAATAGATTTCTGTTCTTCATCGTAAAAATTTGTGTAAAATCTTTGTATGTTGGTATGAGGCATGAATTTTGTGCTTCTGCCACAGGTTTGTTTTCTAACTTTCGTTGGTTCAACACTTTTTGATTTGAGCAATAGAAGGTCTTCGAAAAAATTGGTTTTTACCTGCTGCTCTGTTTTGACAGATTTCTACCATTATTTGCATTTACTTCTTATTGGTTCCTTTTTGAGTTCTTTTGGGGAATTGAGCTTTTTGAGGGAAGTGCTACAGTAGCTTGTGTTTTAATGAAAGTTTTATTGGTGTTGAAACTGAACCCAAAGACTTATTATCTTAAGTGCACTAATGTTGCTAATAATGATTGTGTGAAGTTTTGTATGAAGGAAAAATTTCAGGTGTATGTAAGGAATGATGTAATGAGATGAAGAATGTACTAAAGCTCAAGATTGGGGATGCCACACGTGTCACCCCAAGAAATATCCAAAAAGTACACGCGTCAATGCTTGGGGATGCCCAAGGCATCCCCTTGTTCATCAATAAAAATCCCAGGTTTCTTCCAAACACTTCATTTTTATTGTTTCATGCACAGTTGTGTTGTTCTTGGAGCGTCTTCTTTTTCGTTTTTGTTTTGGTTTTTCGTTTCCTTGGTTTTCTTAGTTTGCTGAATAAATTGGTTGGACCCACTCTTTCATACATTAGTTTTCATATAAGTTTGGTTTGGATTGGAAAAGAGTAGGAAAGTTCATGCTTAAGTGGTAAAAGGAGTTTGGTTTTGGCTTTATATTGTTTTGGCTTTATGCTTAGTGATCTTTTCTGTAGCATGGCATGTTATAAACAATTGAGATTTCTTAATGTGCCTTGGATAAATCATGCGTTTTTAGCATATTAAAGCATAGTATTGTGGTATTCTCCTTTGATGCTTTATTTGGGTTGACTTGGCGCATGATCACACCATGTTATGACTATCCCAAGTCACCATAGCCTTTATAATCCTTTAGTTTTCGACTTGTAATATCACTTTATGCTTTGATTAATGATGTTTTGTTGCTCTACATGATTATGGCCATTATTGCTCTCTTAGTTGGTCGCTCCTAGTCTTTTGCTAGCCTCCGTAACCAAGTATGAGTTCCACTCATGCATCCAACTCCTAAAACCAAGTTATTCCAATGAGTCCACCATACCTACCTATTAGCATTTGCTATTCCAAGTATATTCATGTGTTTATCTACCTTCCAAATTAAACTTGTTATGAGAAAACTAGTGATTAAAGCTCTCACAAACTTGATGGCACACTTTACTTTTCTTGCCCTTAATAAACTTCTACCATTGTGTCGTCTATGTTGTATATGCTTGCACTTATTTGTTGCGGATTAGCAGAACCATGATGTCATGGGGAACGCTTTCAACAGTGCACTTGTACATTGTACCTAGTTTATATCATGCTCTTTTGTCTATGGATGTCGTCGGTGTGAAATGAAATGGGAGCTTGTAAGTCCATCGAGTTATGTATGTGTGTTAGAGAAACGCCTGGGCCGCCGGTCTAATCCATTCCTAATCATGGTGGAAACCTACAGTGTAACCATAATGAGCTGTCTATGAAGCATTCTTCTTATAAAAAAAAGAGTTAGATATTGAGAAAAAGAGAAAAAAAAGAGAGAAAGAGGAAAGAGAGAAAAAAGCACCATTTACCCATGGTAAATAAGAATATTGCTAAGATGCTTGTTGTCCGCTTGCCTTGTCATTTTGATATGGGGATTCTTCCGTATCATCGGGAAAGGGGTACCCTGTTGGCGGTTCTCTATGATACACATCTACTTACTATGATAAGAACTTACCGGTAACTAAACTTGAGTAGCATGAGGAGCGGCCCTCGTATTCAAGGGACATGAGAGTTCCAACTTTAATCCTTTGATTTCAGCAAAATCGGTCAGATTGACAACCTCACTGTAAGTTGGGGGCAAAGTTATGTGGTTGTGTTGTGTAGGATTCCATGTTGGCAACAACACCTTGGAGGTGTTTCCTTGCTCCTACAGGTTCGATAACCTTGGTTTCATAACTGAGGGAAACTTACTGTTGTGCTCATCATACCTTCCTCTTGGGGTTCCCCAATGAGCTCGACATCAACCACAAGCTAGCACGGCCCTTCATCGCTCCACCCTAATGAACCTTGGCATGGTAGGAGCCTCTCTCGCGGAAACATAATAAGAAACCACACGTCAACCCAAAAGATCTCCACGTCATCACAATTGTCCTCGGCAAGTAAGACACAGCCGACGATATCGATCACCACACTAGGCGCATCTCGTAGGATTCGAGCAGCGAAGCAATAAAAGAAACAACAAAATGCAACATAGGAGTAGCGGATCCAGAGATAAAGTCGTAGCCGACGATATCAGGATGGATACGACGAAGATGATCATGAGCTATGCGGGCTAGCTATTTAACGCAGAGGATTCGCAAGGCCTCAGTACCCAAGGACTTCAAACTTCCAGATGACCACCATAAGTATGATGGACTCTAGGAACCCGAAGCTTGGTTAGCCGATTATTTGGCTACTATAAAATTACAGGTTGGCTCCACAACTACCGCAATGCAAAGCCTACAATTACATCTCACCAGAGCCACAAGATCATGGCTCGGGCAGTTACCCGAAGATTCAATTGGTAGCTGGAACGATCTGGATGATAAATTCATCCGTCATTTCCATTCCTTGTTCAAACGACCAGAATCCTTGGAGCAGTTGAGAGCGTGCAAACAAAAATCTGGAGAATCAATAAGAGCATGCATATAGTGATGGAATATTATCAAAAATTCAGTTGAATCCATATCCGACGAAAGGGCAATCGACGCCTTCAACGATGGCCTCCGTCATCGAGAATTCATAGAAGAACTAGGACTAGTCAAATCCAAAACAATATTACGATTAATGTAGATAGCAAATCGATGGGCCAATGGAGAGGACACGATGCATAATAAGCGTGCACGGTCACCCGAAGAAGACAGGGATAAGCGTGGCAATGATAGAAGAAGAAGGAACAACGATGGAAATACGGGACCAAGCTACGTCGTAGAAGGTTTTTCGGGTGAAGGTAACAACAGAAGCAACAACCACAATGGTGGATACCACCAGAACAGGGAAGACATTAGAGGAGCCAGTCCGCACAGCGCTATCAACCATGAGCACGGGACCCACCTATGTCTGCAATGCATCACTGGAAGGACCCTATAATTTTACGTTGACTCGGCAGGCAGACGACAACCCAACCACCTCATGAAAGACTGCCGAACATTCTTGAAGATGTAGGAGTTATGCAATGCAAAGGCAACCGAAGCCGCAAATCGAGGATACGCATCTATGTCTGGCACACTAGCCATCGTTGCACCACCACCCCAAGTGGCACCACCACAAAACACAAACGACCAAAACAACGAGTACCCTAGATCAAAAGGAGCAATGTCTATGATTCAGAAAGGGCGTCCATCTAATAGAATTCAGAAGCTCATCACAAGACAAATCAATATGGCGGAAACGACAGCATCAACTACACCCGAATATCTCCATTGGTCAGAGCAAGAAATCACATTCCGCAGAGCAGATCATCCGCTTCGGGTCCCAAGACCGGGTCACTCAGCCTTGATAGTCGAAGCACAAATTGGCGGGTTTGATATGAGAAGGGTGTTCATGGACGCAGGAAGTAGCATAAATCTGATCTACGCAAAAACACTATGAAAAATGGGCTACCCCCTAGACAACCTTGTGCCAACAAAAACATCCTTCAACGGAATAGTACCAGGTAAAGCTGAAATCCCTTTCGGCAAAGTTTTTCTTGACGTTGCACTAGTAGAAAATGGGCCTTTGGTTCAGGCCATTAGTCCCGACCGTGGCTGGGGCCGGGACCAATGGTCCGAACCAGACGGCCCGAGGAGGCCGAGGCACTTTGTCCCGGTCCGTAAGGAACCATTAGTCCCGGTTTGAGATACAAACCGGGATAAATGGGTCTGGGCCAGCGCGCGTGCTCCTGGCAGAACCTTTAGTCCCGGTTTGTATCTCAAACCAGGACTAATGGCCTGGCCCTATATATATGCACCCAGCCCTCCACTCTCTCCTATTTTTTTTCCTATGTGAGAGGTGGGTATAACTTTGTGCTAACTTTTTTTCTTCACATGCACTAGAGGTGTTCGGTGAAATGCCTGTTACAGCGATGCCACTTGAGTTCACACAAGACAAAATATGATATGAGGTGCCAGAGCGACACTTAAGGTTTCTCCTCTTTGTTTTGAAGTGTCCTAAAAGGTTAGCAACTATTTTCTCGTTTTGACTGCGCGGTACTCATTTAAGCATCGTGATTGCGTTTGATATATATGCATGGTTGTATGATGCAGATGAGCCACCCATGGAGGTACGGTGACCGACACTCTGACGCTTACAGAGAAGTCATGCGTTCTTTTCTCCTTGTGGCCGAGGCGAACAAGCGGCGGGATGGTTTTATGTGTTGTCCATGTGTTGAATGTCGGAATGAGCAGGCTCACACTTCCTCAAGAGTCATTCAGAGCCACCTGCTTTGGTCCGGTTTCATGTCCGGCTATAATGTTTGGACCAAGCACGAAGAAAGAGGGGTTATGATGGAAGACGGTGATGAAGAAGAGAATGATGATGACAACTACCGACCTATGTTCCCTGAATATGATGATACCGCAGTTGAAGATAATGAAGAAGGGGGTGAAGAACGGGAACCAGATGAGCCCATTGATGATTTTGGTCGGGTCATTATTGATGCAAGGCGAGACTGTGACACAGAAAAGGAGAGGTTACAGTTCGATCAGATGTTACAGGACCACAACACATTATTGTATCGAACTTGTGAAGATGGCCAAAAGAAGCTGGGTAGCACAATGGAATTGTTGAAGTGGAAGGCAGAGACCGGTATGACTGACTCGGGATTTGAAAAGTTGCTGGTAATAATGAAGAAGTTGCGTCCAAGCAATAACCAATTGCCCTCCAGTACGTACGAAGCAAAGAAACTTGTCTGCCCTCTAGGATTAGACGTGCAGAAGATACATGCATGCCCTAATGACTGCATCCTCTACCGCGGTGAGAAGTACAAGAATATGGATAAATGCCCGGTATGCACTGCATTGTGGTATAAGATCAGAAAAGATGACCCTGGTGATGCTGAGGCCGAGCAACCCAGGAAGAGGTTTCCTGCCAAGGTGATGTGGTATGCTCCTATAATACCACGGTTGAAACGTTTGTTCAGAAATAAAGAGCATGCCAAGTTGTTGCGATGGCACATGGAAGACCATAAGAAAGACGGGATGTTGAGGCACCCTGCTGATGGTCGGCAGTGGAGAAAAATCGAGAGAGACTTTGCTGGTGACGCAAGGAACTTACGGTTTGGTCTAAGTACCGATGGCATGAATCCTTTTTGGGAGCAAAACTGCAGTCACAGCACCTGGCCCATGACTCTATGTATCTACAACCTTCCTCCTTGGTTGTGCATGAAGCGGAAGTTCATTATGATGCCAGTGCTCATCCAAGGCCCGAAGCAACCCGACAACGACATTGATGTGTACCTAAGGCCATTAGTTGATGAACTTCTACAGTTGTGGGCAAAACCAGGTGTACGTGTGTGGGATGAGCACAAACAGCAGGAATTTGACCTACAAGCGTTGTTGTTCGTAACCATCAATGATTGGCCTGCTCTTAGTAACATTTCAGGACAGACAAACAAAGGATACAATGCATGGATGCACTGTTTAGATGAGACTCAAAGTATATATCTGGATAAATGTAGAAAGAATGTGTACCCGTACAATCATCGTTTTCTTCCGCCCAGTCATCCCTTAAAGAAGAAAGGCAAGCATTTCAATGGCAAGGTAGAAACCCGGACGAAGCATGTCCCCCGTAGTGGTGCTGATGTATTTGGTATGGTCAAGGATTTGGATGTAATCTTTGGAAAGGGTCCTGGAGGACAACCTGTTCCGAAAGACCCCATTACCAGACACGCACCCATGTGTAAGAAGAAATCTATATTTTGGGATCTACCCTATTGGAAAGTGCATGATGTCCGCTCTGTAATCGACGTGATGCACCTGACGAAGAATCTTTGCGTGAATATTCTAGGCTTCCTGGGCTTGTATGGGAAGTCAAAAGATACCCTGACAGCACGGGAGCACCAGCAACATCATAAAGGATGAAACGACAAGCATCTAGGGTAGTTTCAAGGGCTTGCTAGCTACGCTCTTACCAAAGAAGAGAAGGAAATATTTTTTGAAGTCCTTTTCAGTATCAAGGTCTCGTCTGGCTTCTCGTCGAATATAAAGGGAATAGTAAATATGAAAGAGAAAAAATTTCAAAACCTAAAGTCTCTGCCATGTGCTTATGACGCAATTGCTTCTGGTTGCATTGAGGGGAATTCTACCAGAAAATGTTTGACTAGCCATTGTGAAGGTATGTGCATTCCTCAATGCAATCTCTCAGAAGGTAATCGATCGAGAAAGTCTATCAGGGTTACAGATTGATGTGGTCCAATGTCTGGTCAGCTTCGAGTTGTTGTTCTCGCCATCCTTCTTAAATATTATGACGCACCTCCTAGTTCACCTAGTCGAAGAGATTAGAATTCTCGGTCCTGTGTTTCTACACAATATGTTCCCCTTCGAGAGGTTCATGGGAGTCTTAAAGAAACATGATCATAACCGTTCTAGGCTAGAAGGAAGCATCTCCAAGGGCTATGGAACAGAGGAGGTCATTGAGTTTTGTGTTGACTTTATTCCTGACCTTAAGCATGATTGGTGTTCCTGAATCTCGTTATGAGGGGAGGATGACTGGAAAAGGCACACGAGGAAGGAAATCAATGGTATGTAGGTACGAGCATTCTTTCAATCAAGCACACTACACAGTTCTACACAATTCCACCGTGGTGGCTCCGTATATCGAGAAACACAAGAATATTCTACGCTCCGAAAACCCGGGGAAGCCTGAAACCTTGATTAAAGGGGAACACGAGAAGAATATTGGCAATTGGTTGCAGACACATCTCATGAATAACACCACTGTTGGAGATGAGTTGTACTCATTGGCCAGGTTACCATCTTCGACTATATGTACTTTCCAAGGGTACGAGATAAATGGGAATACATTTTACACGATCGCCCAAGATAAAAAGAGCACCAACCAAAATAGTGGTGTCCGCTTTGATGCAACATATGACAATGGCAGAAGGACACATATTATGGGTACATAGAGGAGATATGGGAACTTGACTATGGACCTACTTTTAAGGTCCATTTGTTTCGGTGCAAATGGGTCAAGGTGATAGGAGGCGGGGTACATGTAGACCAAAAGTATGGCATGACAACAGTGGATCTCAACAATCTTGCGTACATGGATGAACCATTCGTCCTAGCCAACGATGTGGCTCAGGTTTTCTATGTGAAGGACATGTCTACCAAACCGAGAAAAAGGAAACATAAGCAAAAGAGTACAGAATACGATGAGCCAAAGCGCCACATAGTTCTTTCAGGGAAAAGAAACATCGTGGGAGTGGATGACAAGACAGACATGTCAGCAGATTACAATAAGTTTAATGAAATTCCGCCCTTCAAAGTGAAAACTGACCCAAGCATCCTGTTAAATGATGAAGATTCTTCATGGCTACGGTGCAGAAGAAAACCACAACACTAGATGTTGGTGATGTGTAATAATGTATTAAAACTTTTATTTGAGACATAAATCTATGTAATGTATTAAACCTTTTATTTGAGACATAAAGGTCCCCTTTCATGTAATACATCTTGCTCAATCAAACTAGACGTTGACGACCGGGTTCTGAGCCGCGGGAGGTGATCACACAAAGAGAAGGAACCATCACAAGGGAAGGAACCCACAAACACTAAGGATACATAGCACAACTTAAAATTAAGATACATAGCACAACTAAAAATTAAGAAACATCCCTAATGGTTGGAGTGATTCATTCATGCTCTTGCCTAGCCCTGTAATACGCGCCACTATAGTCGTCGTAGTCATCGGCGCCGTCGTTGTTGTCGTCGTCGGGGTCACCATAGTCGAACCTTGAAGGTTGGGCACGCGTGGGCTGGATTTGAGGGTACCGTAGGCGGGGGTTATTGTCGGTCGTGTTGTAGGCCATGACACTCTGGAGAGTCCGGCCGCGCCACCACAGCCGACGTTCGGCCTCGTTGAAGTTCGATGGAGGTGGGCCGTCCTCCTCGTGCCTGGCGAGCGCCCTCTCATGTCGATTGATGAAGAAGGCTTCCCAAGTCGGGAAATAGTCGGGATGCTAGTTGGGATTCCTCCGCTGCTCTCGCGTGAGCTCGAGGTAGTAGTGGTTCGTGATGGCCATTCGGCGCTCCACACCTAGAGGGACAGGAGGGACCGGCACGCCTCCGGCGCTCAGCATCTAGCCGGTGGGGACGCGGTAGCCCGGTGGGCAGGGGTAGTTCGAGGCGCAAAGCGCCTCCGCCTCCCAGGTGGTTAGAGATACGATGGAAGCCATGGGAAGAGAATGATGAGTCTAGATCTGATATGTAAATGGAGGCCAAGCGTACATATATATACTGAAAAAATGGCGGGAAGATAGAGGTTGGAACTGGTGGAAAGCGCGGGAACGCAGTGGCGCGGGAAACTTTCATCCCGGGTGGGGGCTCAAACCATGACAAAAGATGGGGGGCCTTATCTAGGGGGGCTTATCTGGGAGGGCCTTATCTGGGTGGTGGCTAACCTTTAGTACCGGCTGGTGGGTGCAACCGGGACTAAAGGTGGTTTTTATGTCATCTAACAAAACTGTCGGTGGGATAAGGACGCGTGGGTAACCTTTAGTACCGGGTGGGGGCCCAAACCGGGACTAAACCTTTAGTACCGGTAGGATAAGGACGCGTGGGTGGACGCACTGCTCGATGAGATAAAGCATGTAGCGCACGACGCCCTGTCGGAGGAAGAAGACAAAGTAGAAGCGGCGCCGTGCCTATAAAAGGAGCATCGATACGCCATGGAAAGCAACTCAACAAGCCAACATGGATGGAGAGTTTCATCCCCATGGATGGAGGAAAGGGTTGGGAAATCTCCCGTGGCGGAACTTCTCGAAGATGCCCTTGGTGCACACGCCCTATGGCATCTTCGGAAGTTCCGCCTCGGAAAATATTTTCCTGCTAGCCCGTGAAAGACTCCATCTCCGCCTCCCTAGGTTAGAGGTATGGTGGAAGCCATGGGATAGAGTGGAGAGAGGCGGAAGATATGAGACTAGATGTGCTATGGCAACGACCAAGCCTACATATATATAGTGAGAAATGGCGGGAAGTCATAGGAGGGAACCCTAAACCCTAAACCAAAAACCCTAAACCCTAAACCCTAAAGGGGCTACGATCCGGAAGAGAACGGGCGGGAAGAAAACGGGCGGGAAAAAGTAAGGCGGGGTAGACGATCCGGGGCCCCCGGTCTAGGGTTTCGCTGGAGGAAGACCACCGGAGCATCGGAATCACATGAAAATGGCAAAATGGTTAATAGATTGACTAGTTAGAATAATTATTTTATAAAACAGAAAATTGATTTGAATCATTTATTCAAAAATATGCAAAATATAATAGTTAATGCATTTTTAAATTCAAAATGGCAAAATGGTTATTAGTTTCACTAGTTAGAATAATTATTTTATAAAAAAGAAAATAGATTTGGATTACTTATTCGAATTCAAGAACTTTTCATGTTGAAATTTTTCTCAAATTCATAAGTATGCAAAAACTGTAAAATTCAAATGTTTAAAGGTGTGGCATTGCCGCGCGCGTTGGGCGGTGCCGAAAACCCTTTATTCCCGGTGGTTGGCACGCACCGGGACTAAAGGGGGGACCTTTAGTCCCGGTCCGTATAACGCACCGGGAGTAATGACTCTTTAGTCCCGGTTCGTTATACGGGCCGGGACTAAAGGTCCCCCACCTATATATCTTCTCCCCACGCGCCCCTTCTTCTCCCCACGCTGAGAACACCCACGCATGCGAGGACGACGAATCGATGCCGGTAGGCTGCCCAACTCGCTCTCTGGCCGCCACCATCCCAACCGCCGCCGCCACTGCAGCCGCCTCGCCCCTCCCCAGCCAGGTACACTGCCCGCCTCCCCTCTCCCTCTCCCTCCCGCTCTTGTGGGCCACTGGCCCAGCTATGTAGCAGGCGGGCAGACGGCTGCAGCTTCGCCAGTGGTCTGCAGTGATTGGCGATGTCGGCGCCCCCGGCCAAGTTCTCTGTTTTTAGTTTTTCCATTTTTTTTATTTTGTACTATATAGCTAATTGTAATAGTATTTAGTAGTTGCAATATTTAGTTGTAATAGTATTTTGTAGTATATAGTTAATTTTATTTTGTAGTGTAACATTATTTAATTTTGTGTCTTATTTAGTAGTGTGTAATTGTAATATTATTTAGTAGTTGTAATATTATTTAGTAGCTAGTGTAATAGTAGTATATATTATTTAATTTTGTGTGTAATAATATTTAGTAGTGTAATAGTAGTGTATACTTGTAATATTATTTAGTAGTGTAATATTATTTTTTAATAGTAGTGTATACTTGTAATATTATTTTACTAGTGTAATATTATTTTGTAATATTACTTAGGGTTAGGGTGGTAGTGCTCGCAGGCCCCCGCACTTAGGGTTAGGGTGTAGTGGTCACGGAGCCCCGCATTTAGGGTTAGGGTGGTGGTGCTCGCGGGCCCCCAGACTTAGGGTTAGAGTGGTGGTGCTCGCGGGCCCCTGGAGATAGGGTTAGGGTGGTGGTGCTCGCGGGCCCCCGGACTTAGTGTTAGAGTGGTGGTGCTCGCGGGCCCCCGGACTTGGGGTTAGGGTGGTAGTGCTCGCGGGCCCCAGGACTTAGGGTTAGGGTGGTAGTGCTCGCGGGCAGCCGGACTTAGGGTTAGGGTGGTGGTGCTCGCGGGCCACCGGACTTAGGGTTAGGGTGGTAGTGCTCACGGGCAGCCGGACTTAGGGTTAGGGTGGTGGTGCTCGCGGGCCACCGGACTTAGGGTTAGGGTGGTAGTGCTCGCGGGCCCCCGGACTTAGGGTTAGGGTGGTAGTGCTCGCGGGCAGCCGGACTTAGGGTTAGGTTTATGGTGCTCGCGGGCCACCGGACTTAGAGTTAGGGTGGTAGTGCTCGCGGGCAGCCGGACTTAGGGTTAGGGTGGTGGTGCTCGTGGGCCACCGGACTTAGGGTTAGGGTGGTAGTGCTCGCGGGCAGCCGGACTTAGGGTTAGGGTGGTGGTGCTCGCGGGCCACCGGACTTAGAGTTAATGTGGTAGTGCTCGTGAGCCCCCGGACTTAGGGTTAGGGTTAGGGCATCACTAGAATTTTGCTATTGTTTAGTATTATTGTAGAAAATTGCGTGTTCATATTATTGTTTAGTATTATTTCATGCAGAAATATTGAATGAAAAATGCTATTGTGTGCATTTTGTAGAAAACTATGGATCCAATCCAGAGAGACCTAGCACAGGAAGAAATTCTCGAGGATATGATCAACGACACCCCCCATGTTGATCCACCCGAATATCCGTCGATTTATCTGAACCCCTCCGGTAAGGGAGAGGAGGTCAACTGAAATGATCAAGGAGAAGCCGACGGCTCCGATGGTGGAGAAGCCGACGGCGAGGTATATATATAAAGTCTGGTGATCAGTAGATGCATTAACTGAGTTGTATATATATATAAATTGACGAATGTTTCTTCTCTTAGGCCTCCACATCGAGCAAAAAATATTCCAATCGAGGCCCGGCCAAAGAGTTGGACGCATCTACACGTTATACAATTACGCGGGTATCACCACGGGGTGAACCGGTGGAACCCAAAAAGGCTAAAACTGTATTTAAACAACAATGCGGAGTTATGGTTAGGGATCGCATCCCCATCACCGTTCGAGAGTGGAATAAGACCAAAGGGGCGAAAGAGGGTGAGTATGTCACCGACAGGTGCAAAGAGGGTCTTTGGAATGACCTCATGACACATTTCACCCTGCCAGAATGTGAGGATGATGATGACACAACTGCATTGAGGAAGAAAGTCAAGCAGTGGACTCTTACGAAGATGGCCGAACTATTCAAGAACTGGAAGAAAGCATTATGGCAAAAGTATCAGAAGACAAAGAAGACTCCTAAATTTGAATGCTATCTAACGAAGCAGCAGGCTAACTGGGATGCATTTCTGAAGTACAAGGAGTCACAACCTGCTATGGAAAGTTCGGAAAAAACAAGAAAAATGTCGCGATGAAGAAATATCACCATCACCTAGGGCCAAGGGGCTACGCGGCTGCCATGTCAAAGTGGGATGCTAAAGAGAATGAGCTGCTTGCTAAAGGGATCACTCCAGAACCAATATGCGAAGAATGGGATCTGAGGGCAAGGAATTGGTTCCTTGGGCATGGGAGTGAGTATATGGAAAGTCTGAGGACCTTATTTGCAGTGACGGGATTAGGATACCCCGGGATACATGGCAGAAAGTGGTAAAGGAGATTAAAGCGGGGACAACAAAGTTGCGTCCCGATAGAGAGAAAGACTTGCTGACAAAGGTCCTCGGGAATGACGAACGCGGAGGACGTGTACGAAGCCTTGGCCCTAGTTATACGTGGGAGATGGGGTTTCCCAAAGACAGAGATACTCATAGGAGCCGAGAGAGAGCAAAGAGGCGACGGCAGGAGGAGGAGGGAGACAGGTTAACCGAGTTGCTAGGAAAACTTCGAATGCATCAGCAACAGATTGACGAACTTCGAGGAGCAGCGCGCCTGCAAGATCCTGTACTCGATATTACCGCCGTCCCATCTCAGCGGAGAAGCGGTGTGGCTGAATCGGAGGTCCCTTCTAACGATGCACGTATGGTAGATGGCGGTCCCAGCTACCCCGTGGATGGAATCAAGGAGCAGGCATATTGTGAGCTCCATCAGAAGGTGAAGAACCTATCCATCAAGGTGGCGGTCGGATGTGCTTTACCTTGTCCACCTGGCGCACACTGGCATGGCCGTGAGATTCCAGCTGGCTATGCTAAAGTTGGTGTGGATGAAATCGCAATGTGGTGGGACTCAATGGAGCTTGACATCCCTGGACCTGAAGGTGAGAGGACACTCGGAGAAGTACTGGTTGGTATCATTCTATGGGACAAGAAGAACATCAAGCTTCCAGGCTGGACGCCAAAGCCAACACCGTCTCCGATTGGTCGCATGTCACCTTCACCTCCATCACCTCCAAGAAGCCCACCCCATGACTACGAACACCACAGCCTGAGTCCATCTCGATCTCCGCCGCAGCCTCCGATTAGTACTAAACGACGCAGGAGCCCAAAACGACAAATGTCGCCCCTCCCAAGAGTACCTCATAAGAATCTTCCTATCAGACCTTACGATCATACTGACGAGGAAACCGACATGATCGTAAAGGCCGAATGTGTTGTGCAGCTTCAAAAGAAGAAGCCTGAGCCCGCCCCGGTATACACCGAGAAGCAAAAAGCGTATGCACTTTCTTTTCTGAGCACAAAATCACAATATGACTTGCACCACAAGCCAGATGACTATCAACGCACACTTCAGAAGGAAGTGAAGAAGAGCAAATCAAGTAGAAGTGCAAGCGGGAGCAAATCATCAAGTCAAAGTGCAACCGGGAAAAGAAAGGACGTCCCCCAGCTCGGGGAACAGGCCAAAAAATTGACCCCACCCCTCAAGGTGGTATCCCATGACATTCCCCAGCAGAATATGGAAGAAGCTGCGAATCTTGCGGCCTCTATGAATGTGACTGTTGAGGAATTGCTAGGTTCCTAGGACGACAAGTTACCCAAGGCTCAGGTAGTCCCTACATATGTCCTAGGGAAGCCTCTGGTCAGCTTTGAGCAGTTCCAACAACTGCCAACACAAATGCGGAGTTTACATAAATGGTACTTGAAAGCCGTAAAGGAGGAGAATATAATGATCGTGACGAAAGTCCCACATGACTACTAGTTCCGAGAAGAAGAGGTCCATGTTAAGTTTCTAGAACTCTTACAGTTATACATTTTCGACGCCCTCGACAAAAGTCTCATGAGTTGCTATTGTCTGTAAGTTGTTGAATTCATTGTCTATATATAAGTTATTCATTATTTTAAGTTGTTCAGTTCATTGCATGTAATTATCCTAATTATATCCTTTTGTACTCTATTATTATGCAGAATGAAGATCATGGAATGCAAAAGAAGGTCAATCTTCAGTGTTGGGTTCATTGACACAGATAAAATACATTGTCAGACGCTAAAGGATAAACCCAAGGACACACAGGAAAACCTTCTAAGGTTTCTAACGGAGCAGAATTTCTGTGACCACATACTGTTTCCTTACAATTTCGCGTGAGGGTCTTACTCTATTGTACACATTCTCTTTTGCTTACTCGATGTTAAGTGTAATTGATGAGTTACTGATGTATATATAAACGTGTACAGTTTCCACTGGATTCTCATGGACATTCAACTTGATAAGGGAAGAGTTGAAGTCATGGACCCATTAAAGAGACCCCTGGAAATGTTTAGGGACATGCAGGACATGCTCCAGAGGTATGTTTCGCGCTACATCGGTCTCTTTCGTTGATTTCCTGAGATATCACGTAATAAATAACTCATTCATTTTCTTTACCGGGTAGGGTTTGGAACTAGTTCAAGAGTGCGGTTATGGGTGACTTTAGTGAGAAGCTGACGATTAAGCCGGTCTCGGTAAGTAGTACGCGCATCTCTTTACTTCTAGTTTCAATACAATTATGATGCTGGATTATTATTTTGATTGAATTCTATTCTTGTAAAGTGCGCGAGGCTAGCCACCGAAGACGAATCTATGTGGATTCTACGTTTGTGAGTTCATTCGCACGTTTACCAGTGAGCTGAATGATTATAGAGTCGATGTAAGCAATACATTCATAACATTATTTTTATTACCATCACTTTTTGTTATCATGATTGATATTCATATTGATATCCTTTTCTTATATAGTTCGAGAAAATGCGGGATCAGATCCTACCACAGCAACGTGTAGTAGCAATTGCTGAAGAACTAGCAGGATTCTTGATGAATGAGATGATAGATGACGCCGGAGAATTTAGTTTGAATAGGCGCCGATGATCCCTGACCGTGTAATTGAATATATGGGCTCTAGTCCCGATAATTGTGATCTCCATGTGTAACTATCATGTATATATTTGTATGCTCGATCTTAAGAGAAGTTATCTTATGTATGCACGAACATATACGGTATGTGGTAGCGTAGAAAACTATTTTGAAATGAAAAAAAAGGATACAAATTGAATTCTCTGCCGCGGCAGAGAAAGTGCCTAAAATTCTGCCGCGGCAGAGAACCATTTGTCCCGGTTCGTACTACGAACCGGGACTAATGGGGGGGCACCCAGCGCCCGCAAAGACAACCACGTGGATGCCCATTGGTCCCGGCTGGTAAGAGGGCCGGGACTAATGGGTGGGCCTTTAGTCCCGCCCCTCCAGTCCTGGTTACCAGGTCCGGTACTAAAGCCCCTTACGGGTCGGGACTGGAGGCCCTTTTTCCACTAGTGTTGTTTTTGGTTCCCAAGTAAATTTTAGGCGAGAAAACTCGAATTCGAAGTCATAGACTGGCCATCACAATATCACGCAATCCTGGGATGACCGGCCTTTTGACGATTCATGGAAGTGTTGCATTATGCATACTTAGTGATGAAAATGCCAGAACCCAAAGGAATTATCACGGTAAAAGGAACCTTCACCCGTGCCGACAATTGCGATCGGGAGTTCAACAAAATTTCTGAATCCTTCGGGATGGCAATGGAGTTTGAACAACTCAAAACCTCAGCAAACTCCGATGCTCATGATTGGCTACCCTACATTGGGTAAAAGGCTTACGGCCCAAGGAGATTTCAGATGATGACGCAGAAGAAGCAACCGAAAAAGGATTTGACTGTATTAGGAAAGAGACTATGAACCGATATTATGTTAGTATTGTAATTACTCATGTATCAAACCTATTAGCATACAGCTTTGAGACCCGTCCTATTATATATAGGACGGGAGAAGCCTAGAGAGAGGAGACAGAAATCTAGAGGACAACTTGTAATAGCGTGTTTTACTCAATATTCAGGTGACCTTGTCTTCATCGTTTTCCTGACATCCGACGAAATCCCCAGCATTCTCTTTTCCACGAAACCCCAAGTCCATCATCATGGGCATTTCCTAGGTTACCCCTTGATGTCTACGCACTTCTATTCTTGTAGACAGTTGTTGGGCCTCCAAGTGCAGAGGTTTGTAGAACAGCAACAAGTTTTCCCTTAAGTGGATCACCCAAGGTTTATCGAACTCAAGGAGGAAGTGGTCAAAGGTATTCCATCTCAAGCAACCCTACAGTCAAGATACAAGAAGTCTCTTGTGTCCCCAACACACCCAATACACTTGTTAGGTGTATAGGTGCACTAGTTCGGCGAAGAGATAATGAAATACATGTGGTATGGATAATTATAAGTGGTAACGGTGATAGAAAATAACTTGATGGCGTGGAAAAGACTAAAGGAAACTGAAATAAAGATGGACGAAAGAAAACATGTAACAGATCTAATTGCAAACGGTGTTTCAATGTTTATAAACAAGGCCTAGGGATCATACTTTCACTAGTGAACACTCTCATATAAATATATTCTTCTTTATGATACTACGCTGAACTACTCTCCGGTTGGACACTCTAATTATTGGTAGGGCTATAACAGCACACCTCAAAGTAAGTCTTTCCCATCTAGAAAACCCCACACTGTCACCTTGAGTACTAGATCGGTCCAACAAACACCACAATTTCATAAAGACATCCAACTCCAAATATAACTCATAACAAGAATTTCTAATCTCTAGCCTAAGTGCCACCATGGTGAGCACGCTGTCACTTTCACACACATGGGGAGAGCAGATATCTAATAAAGCACTTGAGTAGCAAGGTAGATGTACCTGATTACAAAGCTCATGATCTCAATAAGATCATGCATAGAGAGAGAGATGAACACATAGTTATCGGTAGAACCCTTAGCCTCGAGGAAGAACTACTCCCTCCTCATCATGGGAATCAGCAATGGTGATGGAGATGGTGGTGGAGATCGATGGAGATGACTCCGGGGGCACTTCCACGTCCCGGCAAGGTGCCGGAACAGAGACTTTCTGTCCCCCGAATCTCCCCTTCGGTGGCGGCGGTGCTGCGGAACTTTTCGTGGCTGGAGGCTTGATTCTTTAGGGTTTATGCATCGGGAGGCTTCTTATAGGCGAAGAGGCAAGGTCGATGGAGTGCCAGGGGGCCCACACCACCTGGTGGCGTGGCCAGGGCTAGCCCGCGCCACCATATGGTGTGGCCAGGCCCTGGCCCTCCTCCGTCTCTGCTTCGGGCTCCGTGAGTCTTCCGGTAAAATAGGAACTTTGGCTTTTGTCTGGTCCAATTCCGAGAATATTAATTTTCTGACTTTCCTGGAACCAAAAACAGCAGAAAACAAGCAACTGGCACTATGGCATCTTGTTAATAGGTTAGTCCAAGAAAGTCTATGAAAAGTACTCCAAAGTTGAAACAAAACATAATAAAGTAGATAAAACCAAGCATGGAACATCAAAAATTATAGATATATTTGCAATGTATCAACATCCCCAAGCATAACTCCTGCTCGTCCTCGAGTAGGTAAGTGATAAAAAGAAAAAATAATTTTTGAGGTGACATGCACCATCAAAGACTTGATGAAAGTATTTGCAAAACATTCAAAGCTGGGATCATAATAATTCAATCATAACATGAAAGACAAAGTTCTAGCAATAAGCAAAGAAACTATGATGCAACATGAAAAGGCACAAACAAAAGATTCATGAATAACAATGCTTTGCAAGACGTTTGTTTGTTTCACATAAAGAAAACATAGCATAATAGTATTCAGCTTGTCCCTCAATAGAGTAGAAAATATAAATGCATAGGACACCTTCAAAGTTCATAAGAGTGCCTAGATAGAATAGTTTAAAACAAGCAATATCAAAGTATGCATTAATCAACTAGTCTTGGGACAATGCACATAGAACTAAGAATGGCCACTATGCTCTCAAAGTAAGTGCATAAAGATAGAAGGTGGAGACTCAATATAATGGTGGAAGAAAGGCCTTTGTAAAAGGAAGTAGGGATTCAAGTCTCATAAAGAGCTTCCAAAAATTATGGTACTTATAGCTTTGAGCTCTCATTGCCCCTTGTATACGAGGGCTGCTCCTCATGCTACTCAAGTTTAGTCACCGGTAAGTTCTTGTCATTTTAAGTACATGTGTATCATTGAGAACCGCCAACGGGGTCCCCTTGGCCGATGATACGGAAGAATCCCCATATCAAAATGACAAGGCAAGCAGACAACGAGCATCTCAGCATTTATTTACCATGGGAATATGGTGCTTTTTTCTCTCTTTCCTCTTTTCATAGTATCTCTTTTTTCCCTTTTTTCTCTTTTTTCTTTCTCAATATAGGACTCTTTTTTTATAAGAAGAATGCTTCATAGACAGATCATTATGGTTACGCTGCAGGTTTCCACCATGTCAGCATGGATTAGACCAGCGGCCCAGGCATTTCTCTAACACATATACATAACTCCATGGACTTACAAGCTCCCCTTTCATTTCACACCGACGACATCCATATACAAAAGAGCATGATATCAACTAGGTACAAGTACCAAGTGCAATGTTGAAAGCGTTCCCCATGAAAGCATGGTTCTGCTAATTCCCAACAAATAAGTGCAAGCATATACAACATACAAGACACAATGGTTCAAGTTTATTAAGGGCAAGTAAAGTAAAGTGTGCCATCAAGTTCGTGAGAGCTTTAATCACTACTTTTCTCATAACAAGTTTAATTTGGAAGGTAAACAAAAGCATGAATATACTTGGAATAGCATAAGCTAGTAGGTAGGTATGGTAGACTCTTTGGAATAACTTGGTTTAGGGAGTTGGATGCATGAGTGGAACTCATACTTTGTTGTGGAGGCTAGCAAAAGACTGGGAGCGACAAACTAAGAGAGCAATAATGGCCATAATCATGTAGAGCGACAAAACATCATTGATCAAAGCATAAACTGATACTACAGGCTGAAAACTAAAGGATCATAAATGCTAATGTGACTTGAGATAGTCATAACATGGTGTGAGCATGCGCCAAGTCAACCCAAATAAAGCATCAAAGGAGAATACCACTATACTATGCTTTAATATGCTAAAACAACACATGATTCATCCAAGGCACATTAAGCAATCTCAATTGTTTATAACAAGTCATGCTACAACAAAGAATACTAAGCATAAAGCCAAAACAATATCAAGCATGGAATGACAGAGCATAGGCCACAGTCAAAAACAAGCTCTTTTTACCACATAAGTATTAACTTTCCTACTCTTTTCCAAACCAAACCAAACTATTTGCAAACCAATGTATGAAAGAGGGGGTCCAGCCAATTTATTTAGAAAACTAAGCAAACAAAAGAAAACGAAAAAGCAAAACAAAAACAAAAAAGAAGACGCTCCAAGAACAACACAATTGTGCATGAAACAATAAAAATGAAGAGTTTGGGAGAATCCTGGGATTTTTATTGATGAGGAAGGGGATGCCTTGGGCATCCCCAAGCTTTGACACTTGTACTTATTGGATATTTCTTGGGGTGACAAGCATGGCATCCCCAAGCTTGAGCTTTAGTCCATCCTTCATCTCATTAAATCATTCCTTTCATACACCTGAAATTTTTCTTCATACAAAACTTCACACAATCTTTATTAGCAACATTAGTGCACTCAAGATAATAAGTCTTTATGTTCAGTTTCAACACCAAAAAAACTTCCATTAAAACACTAGCTACTGTAGCGCTTCCCTCAAAAAGCTCAATTCCCCAAAAGAACTCAAAAAGGAACCAACAAAAAGCAAAAGCAAATAATGGCAGAAATCTGTCAAAACAGACCAGCAGGTAAAGTCGAATTTTTTCGAAGACCTTCCATTGCTCAAATCGAAAAGTGTTGAACTAACGAAAATTAGATAACAACCTGGGGCAGAAGCACAAAAGTTCACGCCTCAAAAAGACATACAGAGATTTTACACGAATTTTTACGGAGAAGAACAGAAATCTGTTTCGGGGCAGCAACTTTCCCAATCATTACTTCTCTCTCATTAGAGGTTACTCTTGGCACAAAAAGCAAATAAAAAGGATAAGGAGCGGTTATTACTGAGGTAATAACTTCCAAGACTCATCTAAAACTTTTGGGTTATCTCCCAATAAGTACTTTTCTTTAATGCCTTTAAGTTAGGCTTGATAGTTTGAGAAGATGCTCACATAAGAAATATGAATTGAAGTAAAAGAGAGCACCAAGAAGCAAATTCAAAGCACATTTAAGTCTAACCCACTTCCTATGCATAGGAATCTTGTAAATAAACAAGTCATGAAAGCACAAAGCAACAAGCATAGTAAAGCAAAACAAGTGCAACTTCAAGACTTTCAACATAAAGAGGGGAAACTTAATATTGTTGAGATGCATAAAACCATGTTTCCCTCTCTCATAATAACTTTCAGTAGCATCATGAATAAAATTAACAATATAACTATCACATGAAACATTCTTATCATGAGCCACATGCATAAAATAATTAATAGTCTCCACATAAAAAAGTCATTCTTATTGATTGTAGTGGGAGCAAATTCAACAAAATAGCTATCATTATTAGTCTCATCACCATAATCATCAAATATATGAGGCATATTGTAATCATAATTACTTTCCTCCTCAATAGTAGGTGGACTGAAAATATCATATTCATCATTGCAATCATCATATATTGGAGGCATTGTATCATCAAAGTAAATTTTCTCCTCCATGCTTGGGGGACTAAAACTATCATGCTCATCAAAACTAGATTCCCCAAGCTTAGACTTTTCCATAGAATTAGCAATAATGGTGTCCAAAGAATTCATACTAACAACATTGCTATTAGCACACAAATAAAGTTGCACAGGTTTTTTAATTTTCTCTTCAAACACTTCATGTCCTAACTCAAGATAAATGCTATAAACCGCTCTAAATTTTTTTTTGTTTTCCATTAAGCCTAACTAGTGAAAACAAGAAACAAAAAGACAAAATTGCAGAATCTAAAGGAAATAACTTTGAGCACTCACACAGGAGGATGTGAGTACCTTTTACCTTACCTCCCCGGCAACGGCGCCAGGTAATAGGCGTTTGTCGTGGGAGGTTCTTCTTCTTTAATCCTCCAGTGTGAATACCTTTTACATTACCTCCCTGGCAACGGCGCCAGAAAATAGCTTGATGTCTACGCACTTCTATTCTTGTAGACAGTTTTTGGGCCTCCAAGTGCAGTGGTTTGTAGAACAGCAGCAAGTTTTCCCTTAAGTGGATCACCCAAGGTTTATCGAACTCAGGGAGGAAGTGGTCAAAGGTACTCCCTCTCAAGCAACCCTGCAATCAAGATACAAGAAGTCTCTTGTGTCCCCAACACACCCAATACACTTGTCAGGTGTATAGGTGCACTAGTTCGGCGAAGAGATAGTGAAATACAAGTGGCATGGAAAATTATAAGTGGTAACAGTGATAGAAAATAACTTGATGGCGTGGAAAAGACAAAAGGAAAACTGAAATAAAGATGGAAGCAAGCAAACATGTAACAGATCTAATTGCAAACGGTGTTTCAATGTTTAGAAACAAGGCCTAGGGATCATACTTTCACTAGTGAACACTCTCATATAAATATATTCTTCTTTATGATACTACGCTGAACTACTCTCCGGTTGGACACTCTAATCGTTGGTAGGGCTATAACAGCACACCTCAAAGTAAGTCTTTCCCATCTAGAAAACCCCACACTGTCACCTTGAGTACTAGATCGGTCCAACAAACACCACAATTTCATAAAGACATCCAACTCCAAATATAACTCATAACAAGTATTTGTAATCTCTAGCCTAAATGCCACCATGGTGAGCACGCTGTCACTTTCACACACATGGGGAGAGCAGAGATCTAATAAAGCACTTGAGTAGCAAGGTAGATCTACTTGATTACAAAGCTCATGATTTCAATAAGATCATGCATAGAGAGAGAGATGAACACATAGTTATCGGTAGAACCCTTAGCCCCGAGGAAGAACTACTCCCTCCTCATCATGGGAATCAGCAATGGTGATGGAGATGGTGGTGGAGATCGATGGAGATGACTCCGGGGGCACTTCCACATCCCGGCAAGGTGCCGGAAGAGAGACTTTCTGTCCCCCGAATCTCCCCTTCGGTGGCGGCGGCGCTGCGGAACTTTTCGTGGCTGGAGGCTTGATTCTTTAGGGTTTATTATAGGCGAAGAGGCAAGGTCGGTGGAGTGCCAGGGGGCCCACACCACCTGGTGGCGCGGCCAGGGCTAGCCCGTGCCACCATATGGTGTGGCCAGGCCCTGTCCCTCCTCCGTCTCTGCTTCGGGCTCCGTGAGTCTTCCGGTAAAATAGGAACTTTGGCTTTTGTCCGGTCCAATTCCAAGAATATTAATTTTCTAACTTTCCTAGAACTAAAAACAGCAGAAAACAAGCAACTGGCACTATGGCATCTTGTTAATAGGTTAGTCCAAGAAAGTCTATGAAAAGTACTCCAAAGTTGGAACAAAACATAAGAAAGTAGATAAAACCAAGCATGGAACATCAAAAATTATAGATACATTTGCAATGTATCACCCCTCATCAAAGGGAGTTCTAAATAGTCTACTCATAGTGAGATTGTCATAGCTAGTATCATCTAATATGATACATAGTTACTGTATATATATGTACTATACCCATCTTAATATGATCTAGAAGTCCATCATGTATCTGGAGTTTGATTGCTTAATTCATTACCTCAATAGCTACTCTACATGATGCACATATAGATTCTATTGCCAATTTGATTCTTTAGTTTGCTCACGATTAAAGCAATGTAATGATTTTCTTAACTTAAATGATGCAAATTTCTATGAGAAATACAATATTTGGTTAATAATAAACAAGAGACATTGTGCATATGTTATGACTCATGTCTGCTAGATTTCATCTATACATGATCAAATGATCTTGCGAGTTTAATATTAGCCACCAGATGGTTCACTTGGTTATGGTTCCTGTGCATTTTTAGTTGACTTATGATTGCAATAATGCGATATTCTGTCGTGGTTCGCATGGATATAATATGGATAATAGAGCTCGTACACCTATACTTGACATTATATATGTTGGATATCTTTTTGTCAAATAATCTAGCAATTTATATGATGCACACGGCATATGATTGCTCCATTTCCTATCTACCTAATCTACATGGTGCACAAAGTGCTTCTATCAAAATAATGTCACATTCTGCTTAATTTGATCTACCACTTCATACCAGATTACATTGTTTAAATACTTCATTGACCTTGCAAGGTGCACAATGTATCATTTGCTTGTTTGTCTACTAGATTTTCTTGCCTGGTTATATGTACAATGATACTGTTAGCAGTTGGAAATACAATAGTTGGAGGCATTACTAAGAAGGTTTGTGCTACTTTTTGGCTGCATCCAACTATTGTTTTGGCAGCAAATGACTCATCTTTTTGTTTCTCTTCTTTTTTATTTACTGGCCCGACGATCAAAATATTTCAATGATCTGGCTATTGAAAAGCAATGGTTGATATCTTGTTTCTCTGAAATGATGTTGGTAGTCTATTTAAGACACACTTGATCGATTACTTATTTTTCCAAGGTACTATCATAGTTTCCCTATGATTAAAACAATGCCACCTTCTATGAACTTCACACTTATCTAGCTAGTTCATACTATAGACCATTTTTAAACGCGAGTTTTATATTTGAGGTTAATGCTTTGTTGTCCCGACCAGTTCTAAGTTGCTGAAGGAATCTCACACACCTCTTTTTGTTATATTTTCTATATTTCCGTTATGTAGTGATATGATTAGTTTATGAGGGAAAGAGTCGAGTTGCTTGATTCCCTATATTTATTCCAAACTAATTTAGTTAGTATGCATGAGACACACATGTTTATTGCTTGATTTGTTATATTAGGACAATGCCAATTTTAAAATTCTTTGAGAACAAACATGGTGATTTTTCACCTAATTTGTTGCTCTAACATAATACGTCTTAGTTTCAGCATGCAAATAATCTGTAGTGTTTATTCCCAAGTGGCTATAATAGTGGCACATGTACGCATGACTGTTCATGTTATTCCAGAAAGAGATGTACGAGGCACATCATTGATTGTTCCTAGCGAATGATAAATTAGAATTATTTTACATAAGATGGACGCCAGTTAGCTGGTACGTTGTGCTGACTTGTTTTCTTTGTTTCAGGTTGCACATGAAGTTATGGGGGAACATGGGGGGAATCCTACGTTAAGTATTGAGGTCATTTGACATATCAGCAATGATAGTGGTTACAATTGCACTCCAAACAATTGATTTAATTGAACAAGGAACAGAGGAAATAGATGAGAAAATCACGATTACATGTGAATAGATACAAGAACTTAAAGATCGACAAGATTGGACAGATCGTCTACTTGATAATCTCTTCTGCAGCTGTCATGGTATGTCAATTCTTACTTGTATGGTGATGTAAGCTCCGTGGTCTGTAATAAATTTCAAAAAAAATATGTTGATGTAATAGGGTGATCCAAGCACGGCCATTAGCCGGCTGAAATAGTAATGGACTGTTTAAAACAAGAAATGTGCTATAGTTATAGAATACACAAATATGTCGTCCAGCAGATGTACCCAATAAACAGTAAAAGACCGTAAGTGGTAGGACAAAATAGTGGTGGAACTCATAAGCGAACATGGTCCTAAAAACATACAGGGCTGAACAACAGCATGCCAGAGTAGTAAAAGACCCGAACAATTATAAACCTGAATAGTAAAAGGCCTAAACAGTAAAAGGCCTGCATAGTAAAAGGCCAGAAGGGCAAAATGACCAGAAGAGTAAAACACCTGAACAGTAAATGGCTGAATCAATAAAGTCCAGAACAGTAAAAGACCAGAAGAGTAAAAGACCTAAACAGTAAATGGTTGGAACAGTAAAAGGCCAGAACAGTGAAAGGCCAAAACATTAGAAGGCCATACCAGTAAAGGACCCTAATAGTGGCAACCCAGAAATATAAAAGGCCATAACTATAAATGGGTAGAACAGGAGCGGACCCTATGGGCTGTAGGAACAGTAATGGGCCGGCAGCAGGCCTCAACAGTACCGGACCTAATAGCGTAGACCGCTAATGGGCCGCATATTATTGGACCAAGGTGGGCCTTCTCTAGTCTAAACAGTAACAGTCCTAAAATCGCATGGGCCTCGAAGGGCTGCACTAACGGGCCCACTTCAAACAGTGCAGGGTGAAATAGTAAAGGGTCGTAATTTTATCGGGATCTCCTCATGGGCCAGACCACTTAATAATTAGCAGGTCTTGGCTGGGTCAGGCTTCTACCATGGTTTCTGTCACTGTTAACGGCTGTAGCTAGGCGTTAATGTCGTTTTCCACGTGGTGGTTTGCATGACGTCAGCAGTCAAGACGGCTAACAAACATATCGACGATGGAACAAGTTTTCATGGCTGAAGGGTACGATCCACAATGGTTGAGAAAAATCGTGGTAGATTCTTTTATGATGGGGCTTTTACCATGAAGGGCATCCATCATAGAATTCTTTTTAACCACGAAAAAGGTCCTTTAACCATGAAAATCGTCTGTTGTCAAATCCAACTTTTCTTGTAGTGACGTGGGTGAACAAATCCCTCTCTTGAGACATAATGCCTCTACATTCCCCCTCCGAATACCTAAACACACCTTTATGATCACCGTATAACCGTGTGACGTTTAATGCTATCTAAGTATTCTCGGGTGACAGTGATTGCTACGGTCTCACGGTCTAAGGAGAAGGAGACAACATTTCTAACTATTACAACAATGAACTCTATGACTTGATCGTTGATGTCTACACACTTCTATTCTTGTAGACAGTTGTTCAGCCTCCAAGTGCAGAGGTTTGTAGGACAGCAGCAAGTTTCCCTTAAGTGGATCACCCAAGGTTTATCGAACTAAGGGAGGAAGTGGTCAAAGGTATCCCTCTCAAGCAACCCTGCAATCAATATACAAGAAGTCTCTTGTGTCCCCAACACACCCAATACAATTGTAAGGTGTATAGGTGCACTAGTTCGGCCAAGAGAAAGTAAAATACAAGTGGTATGGATATAAGACAACGGTGCCATAAAATAGCTTGATGGCGTGGAAGAGACTAAAGGCAATCTGAAATAAAGATGGAAGCAAGCAAACATGTAACATATCTAGTTTCTAACGGTGTTTCAGTGCTTAGAAACAAGGCCTAGGGATCATACTTTCGCTAGTGAACACTCACATATAAATATCTTCTCTTCGTGATACAACTCTGAACTACTCTCTGGTTGGACACTCTAATCCATGGTAGGGCTATAACAACACTCCTCAAAGTTCGTTTTCCCCATCTAGACAACCCCACACTGTCACCTTGAGCGCTAAATGGTTCCGACAAACACCACAATTTCATAGAGACATCCAACTCCAAATATAACTCATAACAAGTATTTATAATCTCTAGCCTAAGTGCCACCATGGTGTGCACGCTGTCACTTTCACACACATGGGGAGAGTAGAGATCTATTAAAGCACTTGAGTAGCAAGGTAGATATATAGCTTACAAAGCTCATGATCTCATAAGATCACGCATAGAGAGAGAGAGATGAACACATAGCTACTGGTAGAGCCCTTAGCCTCGAGAGAGAACTACTCCCTCGTCATCATGGGAAACCACAATGGCGATGGAGATGGTGGTGGAGATTAATGTAGATGGCTCGGGTGGCAATTCCCCGTCCTAGCAGTGTGCCGGAACAGAGACTTCTGTCCCCCGAATCTCCTCTTCGGTGGCGGTGGCGCTGCGGAACTTTTTGTGGCTGGAGGCTCTTGTATTTAGGGTTTTCTCATCGGAGGCGTCTTATAGGTGAGAGGGGAGGCCGAGGGGGTGCCGGAGTAGCCCACACCACCTGGTGGCGCTGCCAGGGGGACCCGCGCCACCCTATGGTGTGGCCAGCCCCTGTCCCTTCTCCGTTTTGTCTTTAGGCTCCGTGTTCCCCTCGGTGAAATTTTGACTTTGGCTTTTGTCCCGTCCAATTCCGAGAATATTCATTTTCTGACTTTCCTGGAACCAAAAATCACTACGAGGAAACAGACTATTTGTGGCGCATGAAAAGGGGACTTCTGTGGCGCATATCTTTATCGCCACTGTTACCTCGCCACTTACTTCCTGTGGCGCATATGGATATGCGCCATAGAAGGTCCAGACTTCTGTGGCGCATTCCTTCATATGCGCCACAGGAAGAACTTCTGTGGCGCATTTACGTGTATGCGCAAGAGATATGCCATGCGCCACTAACTATATAATTATATGCGCCACTAATTGTGTAACATGTATTCGAAGTAAAATACTTTCCTGGTGTATAATCAGGTATTTATACAGGATTTATATAGTATTTATCCAGATGAGTAAAAAATACATTGCACAAGTTGTAGATGCATGAAAACCGACATATATATAATACAAACACTTAGAGCCCGATCGAGATACATATATAGTGTCAAGTGCCAAATTTTTACACAAGCGCTGAATACAAAGTTCATATCATCTCACATTACAAATATGAAGTGGCCACCGCCACCTACACTAGGATCAAATAGAATACAACTGTGATAATGCTGAGCAAGAGCATTAGCCCGACCAATATCTTCATCCAGTTCTTCTTCCACAAGTGGTTCCTCCACTTGGCTATCGCCTCCTCTCTAGTCGCGTATCCTTTGTAGATGTTGTCGCTGAACTTGTTCACTTGTTTGTGGCAATCCTCCCACTCCTCGTAGACTCCTGGAACCCTACCCATGTACACCACATACCACCTCATCGACATCTCTATAGACGACAAGGTATATTAGTAAAAATACAGCGAAAAGAATGAATAAAGGGTTCACATCCATATATATATATATGTTCATAGAATATAAAACAAAGGATCCATAAACCTAAAAGTTAGATCATCATAGAAGCAATAAGTTCAACGATAACACGACCACAAGGTAGTTTAAGACTAACAACAATGACCATTTCGACCACGAGATAGTAAAGTTTATGACACACACACACTAATACAGCAGGCGTCCATCAAGAATATACACACACTAGATCATGCTAGAGGCACACATCGATCATGATGAAGACTTCCTCTTCTGGCTCGGCTTCGGGAACGGTAGATAGCCCTCTTTCGTCATCCACATCCTTGTGTCACCCTGCTTACGGAGGCGTTCTTCGATCTCCCTCTTACTCAACCCTCTGGCTTGTTGTAGGGCACCGCCCCTTGTGTTGACATCTTCAATGATGATTTGCGACAACTTCATCTGAATCCGATGGAAGTCTTCTCTAAGATCAACATCATCGATTTTCGCCAAAGTTTCGGCCCATCCTCGGAGACTAGATGGCAGCGTTACGTTATGGCAATCCCGAACATATCCTTAAGGTGATGGAGGACGTAGAAGGCCTCCTTGGCACCAGCAGTCGACTGCATGACGCAGGGGAAGTTGAGCACGTGCTTGAACACGTGTTTGCCATCCTTGATACATTCCCCCTATCTACGAAGGTGCATCCCTTCTTGGTGTAGCCCTCGAGAGCCTCATTGAGAACACCCCTTATTCTGGTGTAGTCTTTCTTCTTCGTCAAACTCCCTGAGTCGAAATACATGGCTAGCGAATACCTCGGGGCAAGGACGATGAGTGTACTGTATTTGTCTCTACGCAACACAATTGGAACGGAATGTTGGAAAAAGAGCAAAGGAAAGAAATCTATAAGAAATGCATAAGTTACGGTGACTATGAGCGAGTGTGTGTACGTACTCGGGAAAGAAAGGCAAAAGAAGTGTGCTCTTCCTCTTGTTGTCCACCATGAACTTCTCGAGGTACGCCGTCGCCTTGGTCCGTGTCTCTGATCCTTCGACCAACTGGCTGTCCCGCATGTAGTAGGGATCCACTATCGCGATTTCCGGGGTACTTTCTCTCTTGATCGTGAGCGCCAGATTGAGCGCGTATAGGCGTACCAAGTTATAGTGCAACCGTTTCGTGAGAAACAGCTTGAATATGACCTCGAACGCTATGAAGAATATATCCGCGGGGGGTTCATCGACAAAGCCCACGTCCAATGGCACCTTGGCCGTGAAAACCGGGTAATTTGGATCTTCGTCTTTAAGAAGGAGGGCCTCTAGTGTCTTGACACCCTCGTGCAAAGTTAACATGGCTCCAACCGCAATGTGGATCATATCCAGAGTCAATATCGGATCACCAGCTACATGCACTCGGGGCAAGCCAAATTGTGTGGATGAATGACGGCGGCGTCGACCCGGATCCTCTTCGAAAGAGGCTGGCTCGCACCCTTCTTATTATTATTATTACCTCTCTTCCTGTAGTGCTTCTTATTCACAACAGTGTCAGCCACTACCATCTGCTCATCAGTCGCCTTTTGGTGTGTGTTGGGGCTGAAAACCAATCCTGGTTTCTCTTGTGGTGGATCGGCGGCCGGAGGCGTCTCTTGAGAAAGACCATGGAAGACCAGACGCTGCATGCATGTATTGGGCCGACCATCTTGATGGTCGTCGCGAGCTGCGAAGGGTTCTTCATCCACAGAAGGCATATACAATCCCTTGGCGGCGCCGGTGTTGATGAAGTCGTCAACGTTGAACAATTCATCATCATCTTCATGGGTGCCATCATGTGGTGGTGGTAGCGGGGGCGACGGCGGTGGCGGCACAACGTATTTGCCATGTGGCGGTGCACACGCTGCCATGAGTTGATGGTGACGGCTGGTGGTGGCGACAACGGCGACTACTGGCTTCCGAGGTGGTGGCCCGGTGATGATCGATCGAGAGGTGGCGCTGGTGCTCCCCCCCGCAGGACGAATCTGGGTCTTCGGCCATGTCAAGGGCCAGTTGTAGCATTCCCCAAGGGTCTTGTGTTCGTCGTCTCCCTGAGGCTGAAAGGGGGGTTCCATGTCGTCGCACCCTGGAAACACCCTAGCCAACCTGACCCTCATCACGTCATCATCCATTGGATTATTGTGCATCGTGCGGCTCGCCGGTTGTATAAGAGTGCCCTTGGCAACATCCTTCAGCTCACCACCGACATCTTTAAGCAGGAGTATGCAAGAAGTGTCCTGAGGCAAAAACATGTTGTTGGGCATCATGAGATGGCAATAGTCATGCATCAAAGGCATAAAGGAGATGACATGCACTAACTAATTAGTTACCTTGGTGATGGCATGGATCTCGGCTAATGTAGAGACACGGCTGATGCCGGCGGTTGGCCTATCATCATCTGCAATCTCCCGCTCGGGTGCCTCACGAAGCACCACCGCCGTCGGCTGCGCCTTATTGGTATCTTTGGCGGGAGGGGGCGTCGGTGTGACAAAAACGAGGGGTTGCGTCCCGACGTTGACGGCCGGCGGGGTCACCAAGTCCAGCTACACGGTAACATTGATGCCCGAGTTGCTGCCGCTTCAGCTGGACAGATGTATCGGTCCCTGTCGACCTCCCGCATTCCAAGCAGTAAGCCCCTCAAAAAACTCAGGGGGGATGATCGAGCGGAGCTTCTCTTCCACTAACTTGTCCACCATTTTCTGGTCCACCGCCTTCTCCTCTAGTGTCTGCACCTTCATCTTCAGCTCTGCAACAACGGCTTTATCCTGGTTCTTCCTCTCCCTTCTTTTCTTGGCGTTCTCTTTGTAGAACTCCTTGAACTTCATGCTCGTACCGAAGCCGGACACACGGCCAGCTGAGGACGGCGGCAACCCCTTGTCCCTCTTCTTGTAAGCATTGGTCGCCCTGTTGAAAACCGTGTCCCATGGCTCCGTCAAAGCCTGGGACGACTCTGTGGCAGTAGCGTTCAGTTCCTCCTCCTGCAGAGACAAGCAAAGGTGAACCCATTTAGATTCTTGGCTTCATTATCTAAATTAGAATGCAATAGACTTGAGATCAGCGATAAATTCCTTACCAGATTCTTCTCGAATTCCTTTACCTCCAGATCGTCGGTGATGAAATCCCCTATTTCCTTGTCCAGGTAGTAGCGGGCCCGAACAAATTGCCTAAGCTGCAAGTCCGTCATTTTAAGCCAAGGGTTGTCTTTACCAAGGCGTTCAAGCTCGGCGTCCTCCTTGTCCCAAATGGCCTGTTTCCCCCTGTAACCGCCGCTTCCAATGTGGTGCTTACCTATGTTCTGTTCCCGCATACTCCTTCCCCATTGAGTCCATTTTATAGCGTCAGCGGTAGCTATATCCGCCTTGAATATCCTAAACTCCTCTTCGTCGAGCATCGGATTTTTCTTACTAATAACCTCCCAGCTTTCACCTTTGTCAATGCTATTCTTCACCCAAGTTTTCTAGCTGCTCAAGGCGTTGCTCATCTTCGTGAGGGCTAGTTTGTTCACCGGGTTCTTTCTCTCGAGGTTTCTAAACTACTCTGGGAATCTGTATCGCTTGTGAAGCTTCTTAAGGAGGTTATCGACCAAAGCTGCATGGTCATGTTGTCTGATGTACTTCGTGTTGATCGACATGCTTTCCTGGAGGATGCACCCGAGTTGCAGGCCGTACCCTTTAGCAATCGCCTCTGGCGCAACGGGTTGGCCACTTTCTGTGACCTCAGTGAACTCATCGCAGATGGTGGCGAGCACTGGCACCTTCCACTCCTTCTGTTCCTTCTTCTTCTTCTTCTAAGAAGCGGCCGGGTTGCCTCTACCGCCATCCGTGCACTCGCCGCCATCGGTGCGGGCGCCGCCATCGGTGGTGTCATCCTCTTCGCCGCTGCCTTCACTAGTTCCATCGTAGTCGTCTTCGTCCCCCTCGTAATCAGGATCTCCGCCCTCATTGGCCCCAGCAGCTCTAGCGACAGTCGCCTCCTCCTCCGGTGGTGGTGTCATCCTCATCGCCTCCTCCTCCTCCTGTTGGGACCCCTGCCAGAATGACTGGTTGGCCTGTCTAGCTTGTTCTTCGACGCTGATCATGTGCTTAGAAGGGCCAAACTCCTTGTTTCCCAACATGTTTGCACTATTCTATTTAAAAGAGGCAAAAAGTTAGCACAAATCTCAGCCGAAAAATTCGGCATGGCCTTTGCTAATATTTTGACCTAGGAGTGCCCATTTCTCAACCGAAACGGAAGTGAATCGACACTTCGGGAGAAATGGGCAACTCAAATGAAATCCCTGCAACATTCACACACAAGAAAACAACCCCATTCACAGCCCCCATCCAGCCACATTCATAGCCCCCATCCACAACCCCATTGAATCAGACAACACCATATTTTGTAAATAGAAATAATAGGACCACATGTACATCATCACCATAGTCCAAATAAGGGTCATCAACTTGATGGCCAGGACACAAAGAAGAACCAGAAACTTACCTCAACCTGCAATCAAAGTAGATCTAGTCCAGATCATGGATCCTTAATATTTATACATCTAGAGGCAAAACAAATTTACATGTAAATAAAAAAAACTTGGGACATATTCAGAGGGAAAACAGGTTTACATGTAAAACATTTTCAGGTATTGATTTAACAGTGAAATAACCCAGATCAGTAAACATTGCTTCAGCTCCTTTTCATTTGACAGTGAAATGACCCAGATCAGCAACATTTTCAGGTATTGATTTACAAATATTGCGTTGCATAGAAAGGCAGAACAAGGGTCATTTTCATCCCTTTGTAACATTCTTATAGTTTCAATGTAATATTTTTGGTACTGCTAAACATATGGTACTGCTAAACATATGGGTGCTTAGAGTTGCTGTTGTTACAACTAAGCACCATAGTACCAAATATAGTACCAAATATAGTGGAGACAGAATATTTTTGAAATAATATTTTCTCCATTTGTATGCACTAAGTCACTTGTTTCCACTCATAGTAGCCGCAAAGGTTAAATTTCTAAAAAATCCCTGAGCCAGGCCTGAAATTGCTAAAATTTAACAAAGATAAAATCTCCATGTGTCTTAGAACCATTCTTTTTAATGGCTTGAAGTGCTGCTAGTTTCTGCCAAAATTATTGCAATCGCCTTATTGTATGACTACCGGTGCAGCTTAGATATAACTATACTGAAAAAAGGAGACATAGATACAGTTCCAATTCTGATGATTATTATGTTATCATGCAGCTGGTTCATCTGAATGTAACTAGTAATTCTACGCACTTAAACCTTTTTTCCCGCATCTGCAGAAATCTGCAAACATGTTGTCAAAGTTGGCCCGCAATGCACCTTGAGATAATGAGCTGATGCTAGGAAGGGGGAATATTGCCATGTAATGTCTGCAAGGGAAGAATTGAGAGTCCCTTTTCTAGACTGAATGTTGGTCCAAATAAACAGTTGTAACATAGTATGTGAGATGTTTGATTGTACTCTAGACTTGGAAGAGCATTGAACATGCTTTTCCTAGCCTGAATTATCTACTAGTACTAAATAAACAGTGGAAATACAGTATTGAATCCCTGCTTGTACTACTTCAGATTTCAAGCTCAAGAAAATATAGTGTCTGTCAGTGAGAACTAGGGTTCAAACGGAGGGTGGGGGTGGATTTACGATCACGAGGGTGGCGGGCTACAGTGCGGCGGCTCCTCCTCCACTGGTTCGCCGGGCGGGCGCGGCGGCTCCTCCTCCACTAGTTCGTCGGGCGGCTCCTCCTCCACTAGTTCGTCGGGCGGGCGCGGCGTCCTCCACTAGTTCGTCAGGCGGATCCTCCTCCACTGGTTCACCGGGCGGTGCGGCGGTGGCTAGGGCGGTGCTGGGGTTTGCGACGATAGAGAGAAAGGGGGATCGAGAGAGAATTTTGGCTAAGTGATAAATTAGGGGGGATTAGGGTGGGCGAGGCCGAACCGTTCTGTGGCTAAGTGTGAAAGTTCTGTGGCGCATTCCCACAGAATGCGCCACAGAAGTTGGAACATCTATGGCGCATTCTGAAGGAATGCGCCACAGAACTTCTTGACATAGTACAAAAAAGCGTGACGTCGTTGTTTGACAAGATCTGATACTTGTCCTAGTGGTCTTGCTCGCTGTTTCACTGGGCAGCCAGGTTCGAATCCTGGCTGTCTCACACATTTTTTTTCTTTTTTTTTAAATATTTTTAATTACATACATATGCATATTTATTAAAAAAAGTTAGAACATATACATATATGCATATTTATTCACATATGCATATTTATTCAACAAAAGCAAGAACATATACATATATGCATATTTATTCAAAAAAAGCAAGAACACATATGCATATTTATTCATACATATATATTTGTGTGTTTGCTTGTCACCAAAAACTAATACACCACACGAATTAATACACCAAAAAGTCACACAATTGCTAGTGTCTCTTCACAATCTTCTATCCCTTTTTCGTCGCGGTTGAATATTTTAGCCCGTGCATTTTGAGATTTCTTCTTGTGAATGGACAACCTTTAGTAGGCAGTGTGGTCTTCCTTCTTACTTTAGTAGTAGTAGGCATGTCGAAGTACTTGTTGAATTCCTCTTCGATCTTCGGGTCGCCGTTTTTGTCGAAGTTTTTCTCGTTGGCGGCTCCTTCCATTCCGATGATGCTCCTCTTGCCCCTCTTAACTACAACACGGTTGGGATTTGACGGGTCGGTAATAAAAAACAATTGCTCAACTTGGCTAGCGAGTACCCAAGGCTCATTTTTTGCGGAGGCGTTCTTTGTTGATTTGGCATCTGGTATAACCATTGTGGTGAAATAGCGGCCTTCTTTTTCCACATTCTTGCCCCATCTAACACGGAACATCGGTACGATCTCTCCATAGTAGTCGAGCTCCCATATCTCCTCGACCCTTCCGTAGAATCTTTCCATCACATTAGTCTCGTCATCAGCAAAGGATTACATAGTTACTCCTGAGTTTTGATATTCACTATTCTTGTCCTTTTCCTCGGTGTAGAATATGTAACTGTTTATGTCGTATGACTGATAGGTCCTTAGGTTGTGCCCTGGGCCCTGCGACAAGGAGAATATGAGTTTTTCATCTTCCGTAGAAGGCGTCTATGGGGGATTGTCCAGTTGCCTTTTCTTGAACCAACCCGTGAAGCTAGAGTTATGCTCTCTGGTTACATCTCCCTTCTTCCTCGGCCGGCCCTGGTCGACGTACTCCTGCTCGATTAAGCTTCTGTGCTCTTCGACCCAAGGGCCGACCACTTCAATGTGTTGTAGCGCGACTCGGTGTGCCCTTTCAAAATCAGTGCGTCGACCATCAATGCCGACAGGTAGTGAGCGGCAGCCCTCGCGGTGACCATATCCACCGAGCCTGCTGAGGTGCTTCTTTGTGGGTATTCCAACATCCTCGTTCTCGGTGGTTAGATAATTCTGGCAGAAGGAGATGCACTCGTAGATCAGAAAGCCCTTGGCTATGCTTCCATCTAGACGAGACCTGTTGCGAACGAATCCTTTGATGACACCATTTAGCCTTTCAAACGGCATCATGTTGTGCAGGAATGTCGGCCCGAGCTAGATGATGTCGTCCACGACATGTACAAGCAGATGCACCATGATGTCGAAGAATGCGGGCGGGAAGTAAATCTCAAGCTCGCATAGTATCATCATGATCTCTTCCTATAGCCTGTCGAGCTGCTTCACACCGATTGACTTCCTAGATATGACGTTGAAAAAGTTACAGAGGCCAAACAACGTCTCACGGCCATGCTCGTCCATTATCCCACAGATCGCAACGGGGAGTATCTGCGTCATCAGCACGTGACAGTCGTGAGTCTTCATACTGCTGAACCTCTTCTTCACCACGTCCAGATATCTGCTTATCTTCCCCGAGTAACCGTGAGGAACTTTCACTGCTAAGAGGCACCTGAAAAACTGCTCGAGCTCCTCCAGACTCCGAGTGAAGCAGGCAGCGCGAAGCACCACCTCATTCTTCTTAACTCTTTTGCGGCGACCTTGAGTCCCTTCCTGATGATGATGATGATCATCATCATCACTATCAGGGTACTAAAGATCTTTATTTATGCCAAGCAATTTAAGGTCCTTTCTTGCTTTCGGCCCATCCTTGGTCCTCTCCGGCATGTTCAGTAGAGTGCCAAGCAGACTCTCGGTAACGTTCTTCGTGATGTGCATTACATCGAGGCTATGGGGAGTGTGAAGGACCTTCCATTACGGCAGGTCCCAAAAAACAGACCTTGCTTTCCATACACCCAGCAGCGGCTTTGTCCTCGGTCGTTTTTTTCCAGGCGCAGGGCAATCTACCCAATTATTCAAAAGCTACTCGATTTCTTCGCTGATCCTCGGACGCGGGGCTCTTTCGAGCTCGTCCTTACCATGGAATAGGTCACCACGTTTTCTCCACGGGTGATCCATGCGGAGCCACTTTCGAGTACCTTAGAACACGGTTTTCGAAGCCCCGGGATCCCTTGGTAGCTGGAGATGCTATGTCTCATCCATGCACTTGACACATGCATTGTGTCCGTGGTTCACCTGGTCCGATACATATGCGTAACCAGGATAGTCCTACACGGTCATGAGCAAAGCGGCTCTTAGATGGAAATATTCTTTAGTGTAGGCGTCCCACGTACGGTTCGGCGTCTCCCACAAGCTGGCTAACTCCTCTCTCAATAGCCCGAGATACAGATGTATATCGATACCTGGTTGTTTTGGCCCCTGAATAAGAATGCTCATGTGTACATATCTTTGCTTCGTGCATAGCCACGGGGGGAGGTTGTATGGCCATACAAACACGGGCCAGGTGCTATGCGTGCTACTCTAGTTTCCAAAAGGATTGAGTCCATCGGTGCTCATACCCAGCTTGACGTTCCTTGCATCGCCCCCGAACTCTTCGAACTCGATGTCTAATGTGTTCCACTGGCTAGCGTCTGAAGGGTGTGTCAGGATCTTGCCCTTCTCTGGATCATCTTCGGGTTTCTCTCTTTCCGCGTGCCATTGCATGAGCTTTGCTTCCTTAGGATCTACGAAATATCGCTGTAGACGAGGGGTGATAGGAAAGTACCATACCACTTTTCGAGGAACTTTCTTGTTCCCTCTCTTGTACCGTCCTTGGCCACACACCAGACAAGTGGTTCTATCCGCGTACTCATTCCAATAAAGTGCGCAATCATTGATGCATGCGTGGTATTTAATGTGTGGTAGGTCGAGAGGGCACACGATTTTCTTGGCCTCCTCGATACCTCTTGACAATGTGTTCCCCTTAGGAAGTCGGTCGTGCCAGTATTCCATGTTCACGTTGAAGCTCACATCGGTCCATTTATGTTCGGCCTTCATTTCTAGAACCTTGAGCGTTACACTCAAACGTGTATCCTCGGGGCGACACCCAGGATACAATGGAGTCATCCCGTCTACCTCCATTTGGGCCAGCTTGGCTTTCTCTCTGGCTGCAGCTTTGTTGTTGCTCGTCTCCTTGAGGATCAGTTCTTGAACATGAGGGTCCTGCAAGATCGAAGTTAGCAGCGTATGTGTGTTCGCGTCTTCTCCTTCTTCATGATCATGCCCGTCGTCATCTCCTTCTCCATGTTGATCATGCCCGCCAGCATCTCCTTCGTCATGATGATCATGCCCACTGGCATCTCCTTCGTCATGATGATCATTCCCGGTAGACTCTTCGTCTTCTCACCCGCCCACGTCTTCGTGACCACCACCATGTCCTGCCGGCGCCTCATTGAGGTCGCGCATGAAACCGCGCCTAAGCAGGTGACCCTCCAATTATCCAGATTCAGGGTCGATCCAGCGCTGCAGTTTGCATGTTCGACATGGACATCTTATCATGGTCTTGTTGTTCAGAATCATGTCCTCCTTCGCGCCTTTCTTGTATCTAGCAATTCGACCTTCGCTCATCATGAGGACCATGGTTGCCTGAGCGGTCAAAACAGAGAGTATAGGTGAGAACTACACCATATGAACACACACATGCATGAATGCTAGCCGGAAAAAATTCGGCATGACCTTTCCTAAAATTAGGACATATGGGTAGTGCAAAAATTTGACGACATGGAAATGAATCAACATTTCGGCAAACATCCATGCAACTCCACCGGCCGGGCCCGACAACAACAAGAAAACAACAAAAAACTTCCTCCCATTGCAAACATTCATGCACCACACACAACCATCGTCTCGCCATGGATCGCACACACACACCGCCCGCGCGACAAGCTTCACCTACATGTTCATGATGGCCAAGTACTCACCTATAGTAGACACAATAATAGCGAGACGAGACTGCGCGATGAGAGAGTGTGGACAAATAGATCTACAATGCAAGTTGGTGGAGAGGAAATTAGTAAAAAAATAGAGATGTGAGAGAGAAAAGTAAGGAACTTCTAGATCTAGAAGTTGGAGCGAAGCTTCCACTTACCAATCTATGGATTAAAGTAGGTTTAGATACAAGAAAATGGAGAAACTATGTGCAAGATGGGGTGTCAGGGAGGAGGAAGACGAGTTGGGAGGAGGTAGAGATGTGAAATGGGCGGTGGTGGATAGATAGATAAGAAAGCTAGATCTTGTCACCTTTTTAACATGGATCTGGACGCCCTCATCTGTGGCACATATCGAGGAAATGCGCCACAGATGCTGAAACTTCTGTGGCGCATAAGTCCATATGCGCCACAGAAGTGGGTGAATAAGATTCCCTGTGTGGGGCCTACCTCCAAGTTCTGTGGCGCATGTTGGACTTATGCGCCACATAAGTGAAACACATCTGTGGCGCATATGTCAACATGCGCCACAGAACTTGGGTGAATTAGATTCCGTGGTGGGGCCCCCCTCCATGTTCTGTGGCGCATGAGGAAATATGCGCCACAGAAGTTCCCTCTTCTATGGCGCATATTTCAGAATGCGCCACAGAACTTGGATCATGACACCCCGACCGATGGGTCCCACCAATCTTCTGTGGCGCATGTTTTGGACAATGCGCCACAGAACTTCCAATCTTCTGTGGCGCATGCGTTCTGGTGCGCCACTGATGTTTTCCTGTGGCGCATAGTTTGGCATATGCGCCACTGAACATCTTGTCTATCTATAGGTTGTTTCCTAGTAGTGAATAGCAGAAAACTGGCAGCTGGCACTGTGACATCTTATTAGTAGGTTAGTCCAAGAAAGTGAATAAAAATACACCAAACTGTGGACAAAACATAAGAAAGTAGATATAAAACAAGCATGTAACATCAAAAATTATAGATACATTAGCAACGTATGAACATACCCAAGCTTAACTCCTGCTCGTCCTCGAGTAGGTAAGTGATAAAAAAGAAAGAATAATTTTTGAGGTGACATGCACCATCACAATGTTGATCAAGTTATAAACCATTGATAGTTGGGATCATAGTACTTTAACATAGCATGAAAGATATAGTTCTAACAACAAGACAAAGCAACTATGTTGTAACATGAAAGGATACAAACAAAGGTTCTTGAATAACAATGCATTGAAAGACGTTTGTTTGTTTCACATATATAAAACATAGCATAGTGGCATTCAGCTTGTCCCTCATGGAGTAGCAAAACCTAAATGCATAAGACACCTTCAAAGTTCATAAGGGTGACTAGTTACAAATAGTATAAGAACAAGCAATATCAACATTATGAATCAATCAACAAGTCTTGGGACAATGCACGTTAAACTAAGAATGGACACGATGCTCTCTTAATTGGTGCCTAAGGATAGAAGGTGGAGACTCAACATAAAAGTAAAAGAAAGGTCTCGATAGAAGGAAGCAGGGATTCAAGTCTCATAAAGAGCTTCCAAAAATTATGGTACTTATTAGCTTTCAGCTCTCATTGCCCTATCATAAACATCTTGAGGTGATTAAGGTTAAAGTGAACAAACCATGGAGTATATGCTTGACAAAGTATAAGTTGGAAATCTCATGTCCCCTGAATACGAGGGCCGCTCCTCATGCTACTCAAGTTTAGTCACCGATAAGTTCTTGTCATAGTAAGTACATGTGTATCATAGAGAACCGCCAACGGGGTACACCTTGCCCGATGATACGGAAGAATACCCATATCAAAATGACAAGGCAAGCAGACAACAAGCATCTCAACAATCTTCTTATTTACCATGGGAAAATGGTGCTTTTTTCTCTCTTTCCTCTTTTCTCATATCTTTTTTTTCTTTTTCTCTTTTTCTCAATTTCTGTCTCTTTTTTTATAAGAAGAATGATTCGTAGATAGCTCATTATGGTTACGCTGCAGGTTTCCACCATGATTACGCATGGATTAGACCGGCGACCCAGGCGTTTCTCTAACACACATACATAACTCTATGGACTTACAAGCTCCCCTTTCATTTCACACCGATGACATCCATAGACAAAAGAGCATGATATCAACAAGGTACTATGTACAAGTGCAATGTTGAAAGCGTTCCCCATGACAGCATGGTTCTGCTTATCCCCAACATATAAGTGCAAGCATATACAACATAGATGACACAATGGTTCAAGTTTATTAAGGGCAAGAAAAGTAAAGTGTGCCATCAAGTTCGTGAGAGATTTAATCACTAGTTTTCACATAACAAGTTTAATTCAGAAGGTAGATGAAAACATGAATATACTTGGAATAGCAAATGCTAATAGGTAGGTATGGTGGACTCTTTGTAATAACCTAGTTTTATTTTGAGTTGGATGCATGAGTAGAACTCATACTTGGTTATGAAGGCTAGCAAAAGACTGGGAGCGACCAACTAAGAGAGCAATAATGGCCATAATCATGCAAAGTGACAAAACATCATTAATTAAAGCATAAAGTGATATTACAAGTCAAAAACTAAATCATCATAGAGGCTATTGTGACTTGGTATAGTCTTAACATGGTATGAGCATGCGTCAAGTCAACCTAAATAAAGCATTAAAGGAGAATACTACAATACTATGCTTTTGTATGCTAAAACAACACATGGTTCTTTCAAGGCACATCAAGCACTCTCAATTATTTGTAACAAGTAATGCTACAACAAAAATCACTAAGAATAAAGCCAAAAACAATATCAAGCATGACATGATAAAGTCTAAGTCATAGTCAAAAACAAGCTCATTTTATACCACTTAAGCATGAACTTTCCTACTCTTTTCCAATCCAAACCAACTTTTTTTGAAAGAACTCACAAAGATAATAATAAATAAAGATCAGTGAGATTGTCTAACAAAGCCAGAAAGAAGAACTAAAAAGTTCTAAGATGAAAGCACAAGAAAACTAAGGCTAAACCCAGTGCTAGCAAAAGAGAACACTCACAAAACAATAAGAATGAAAACTAGAGTGTTCTAAACAATGAATAACGGGGTGTGTATCTCTCCAAAAGAAGTGTCTTGGGATCCAACCAACTTATTCAAGAAAACTAAGCAAACGAAAACCAAAAAAAAAAAACAAAGATGCTCCAAGAACAACACAACTGTGCATGAAACAATAAAAATGAAGTGTTTGGAAGAAACCGGAGATTTGTATTGATGAAGAAGGGCATGCCTTGGTCATCCCCAAGCTTTGACGCTTGTACTTCTTGGATATTTCTTGGGTTGACACGGGTGGCATCCCCAAGCTTGAGCTTTAGTCCATTTTTCATCTCATTACATCACTATTTCCTTACACCTAAATTTTTTTCCTTCATACAAAACTTCACACAATGTTTATTAGCAACATTAGTGTACTCAAGATAATAAGTCTTTCAGTTTCAACACCAATAAAAGATCCATTAAAACACAAGATACTGTAGCACTTCCCTCAAAAAGCTCAATCCCCAAAGAGAACCCAAAAAGGAATCAACAAGAAGCAAATGCAAATAATGGCAGAAATCTGTCAAAACAGACCAGCAGGTAAAAACCAATTTTTCCGAAGACCTTCTATTGCTCAAATCGAAAAATGTTGAACTAACGAAGGTTAGATAACAACCTGGGGCAGAATCACAAAAAATTACATCTCAAACCTAAGTATAGATATTTTACATAAATTTTTACAGCGAAGCACAAAAATCTGTTTCGGGACAACAACTTTCCCAACCATGACTTCTCTCTCATTAGAGGTTACTCTTGTCACAAAAAGCAAATAAAAAGGATAAGGAGTGGTTATTACAGAGGTAATAACTTCCAAGACTCAACTAAAACTTTTGGGTTACCTCCCAGTAAGTACTTTTCTTTAACGCCTTTAAGTTAGGCATGATAATTTCAATGATGCTCACATAAGAAATATGAATTTAGAGTAAAAGAGAGCATCAAGAAGCAAATATAAAACACATTTGATTCTAACCCACTTCCTATGCATAGGAATCTTGTAAATAAACAAGTCATGAAAGCACAAAGCAATAAGCATAGTAAAGCAAAACAAGTGCAACTTCAAAAATTTCATCAGAAAGAGAGGAAACTCAATATTGTTGAGATACATAAAACCATGTTTCCCTCTCTCATAATAACTTTCAGTAGCATCATGAATAAGATTAATAATAAAACTATCACAAAAAACATTCTTATCACGAGCCACATGCATAAAAGAATTAATACTCTCCACATAAACATAGTCATTCTTATTAATCGTAGTGGGAGCAATTTCAACAAAATAGCTAACATTATTATTCTCATCACCATAATCATCAAATATAGGAGGCATATTGTAATCATAATTAATTTTATCCTCAATAGTAGGTGGAATGAAAATATCATATTCATCATTGTAATCATCATATATTGGAGGTAGAGTATCATCAAAGTAAATTTTCTCCTACGTGCTTGGGGGACTAAAAATATCATGCTCATCAAAACCAGCTTCCCCAAGCTTAGACATTTCCATAGCATTAGCAATAATGGTGTTCAAAGAATTCATACTAATAACATTGCTATTAGCATGCAAATAAAGTTCCATAGGATTTTTAATTTTCTCTTCAAACACTTCATGTCCTAACTCAAGATAAATACTATAAAGATCTCTAATTTTGTTGTTGTTTTCCATTAAGCCTAACTAGTGAAAACAAGAAACAAAAAGACAAAATTGCAGAATCTAAAGGAAATAACTTTGAGCACTCACACTGGAGCATGTGAGTACCTTTTACCTTACCTCCCTAGCAACGGCGCCAGAAAATAGCTTAATGTCTACGCAATTCTATTCTTGTAGACAATTGTTGGGCCTCTAAGTGTAGAAGTTTGTAGAACAGTAGCAAGTTTCCCTTAAGTGGATCACCCAAGGCTTATCAAACTCAGGAAGGAAGTGTTCAAAGGTATCCATCTCAAGCAACCCTGCAATCAAGATACAAGAAGTCGCTTGTGTCCCCAACACACCCAATACACTTGTCAGGTGTATAGGTGCACTAGTTCGGCGAAGAGATAGTGAAATACAAGTGGTATGGATATAAGACAATGGTGCCAGAAAATAGCTTGATGGCGTGGAAGAGACTAAAGGCAATCTAAAATAAAGATGGAAGCAAGCAAACATGTAACAGATGTAGTTGTGAATGTTGTTTCAATGCTTATAAACAAGGCCTAGGGATCATACTTTCTCTAGTGAACACTCTCATATAAATATCTTCTCTTCATGATACTACTCTCTGGTTGTACACTCTAATCCATGGTAGGGCTATAACAACACTCCTCAAAGTTCGCTTTCCCCATCTAGACGACCCCACACTATCACCTTGAGAGCTAGATGGTTCCAACAAACACCACAATTTCATTGAGACATCCAACTCCAAATATAACTCATAACAAGTATTTGTAATCTCTAGCCTAAGTGCCACCATGGTGTGCACGCTGTCACTTTCACACACATGGGGAGCGCAGAGATCTATTAAAGCACTTGAGTAGTAAGGTAGATCTATAGATTACAAAGCTCATGATCTCATAAGATCACGCATAGAGAGAGAGGTGAACACATAACTACCGGTAGAGCCCTTAGCCTCGAGAGAGAACTACTCCCTCGTCATCATGGGAATCAGCAATGGCGATGGAGATGGTACTGGAGATCGATGGAGATGGCTCCGGGGGAAATTCCCCGTCCCGACAGTGTGCCGAACAGAGACTTTTGTCCCCGAAATCTCATCTTCGGTGGCGGCGGCATTGTGGAACTTTTCGTGGCTAGAGGCTCTTGTATTTAGGGTTTTCTTATCAGAGGCTTCTTATAGGCGAGAGGGGAGGCCGAGGGGGTGCCGGAGGGTCCCACACCACCTGGTGGCGCGGCAAGGGGGACCCGCACCACCCTATGGTGTGGCCAGCCCCTGGTCCCTCTCCATCTCGTCTTCTGGCTCCGTGTTCCCCTCGGTGAAATATTGACTTTGGCTTTTGTCCCGTCCAAATCCAAGAATATTTATTTTCTGACTTTCCTGGAACCAAAAATAGCAGAAAACAGGCAGTTGGCACTGTGGCATCTTGTTAATAGGTTAGTCCAAGAATGTGAATAAAAATACTCCAAAGTGTGGACAAAACATAAGAAAGTAGATATAAAACAAGCATGGAACATAAAAAATTATAGATACGTTAGCAACATATCAATCGTGTCGCAATCTTTTGGGTGATGTACATTAGATCATTCACCAATTATATGACCTTGTTGTCAATTGGCATAAATGCCCCATGATCAGGAAACCTTGATCATTGATTTCCCAATGAACTAGTATGAATAGAAGCTACTAGGGACTTGGTTTGTTTCATACAAAACCTGTACCAATGTTTCCACTTGATACAGTTATAGCACAATATAAAACAATTATAAATAACTGGCATATGATCATAAAAACCCATTTATTATTTTCCTCTAGGGCATATCTTATTTAGTATCCCACTTCCACTAGAGTTCAAATAATCTAGCTCGCATTTTACTCATCATAAACCATATCACATATGTGTTTATTGATGACGCATGCTTATGGAAAAAGTCATGTCCATGTTCTGTTTTATCAGATCATTATGTATTTTGCAAATCGTTAATGTCTTCCTAATTTTGACATTTACACCATTATATCATAATGGGTTGAAGTATTCATTTGGCGACAAAGTGAGACTTTGTTTCTAGTGTTTACTATGACGGTCGCTTTCACTGTTGTCACGTAAACTTTGAAACACACTTAGCACTCTTTTGTGTATGTATATTAGTTATAGCAATAGAGTGAGGTCGATTTCCAGGAGCCAGCAGTCACATTAGATCAGTCAAAGCGAGCTTTCTCATGGGCAATGTGCCATGAGACACACCCTCTGCGTAAGGACGAAGTAGTCCCTCCACAACAATATACATCACATTAGATCGTACCCCTCTACTTCTATATCTATGTAGATCCTAGTCAATGAAATGCAACTATGCGCCTTACTTTGCTTCTTGCGATTTAAGGACAAACATAATTCTGGTTCAGTGATTAACCGAGGAATCACCTCAAGACATGTTCTTATAGTTAAGAGCTTGTTCTTCCTACCAGAACCTTGGGTCACATTACGTCGAGTATACAATATGGTTATATGGAAGAACCCATGACTGAGGAATAGGAGATGCAATACATATCTTTCTTTCTTTTAACCATAGTTGTATTATTGAGGCTAACTCAATGCTTCATACCAGCAAGAAACTTTTTTTACCTTGTTCTATTCTGAGCCATTTCAGAATCTTGTCTAGGATATTCCGAACATCTTTCAGAAGCATGTCCAGGAAGCATTCGATAATACTAATTTATTAAACTTACCAATCTATATCGTTGGATCTTAGAGCATCTCTATGTAGGGGTTCCGCGTATGAAAAAAATAAAATTTTGCCCTACGCCCCTGAACCCCTGAAGCTGCCAGGACCTATCTATTAGTAATACAGTAACGGGAGGGACTTTTCGCGAACTTACCCTCGAAGAACGAAAAGCGTTGCCAACGCTCAGGAGAGCGTGGTTGATGTAGACGAGCCGAAGCCGACCTCAAGATCGTGATGAAGTCCTTGCGCTCCTTCGCTCCAACGAATTGAGTGCCTCAAGTGCGACACCTCGCGGGGAGTTACACATGTCCGGTTCCTGACGATGACTCTCGCTTCCTCGATCCAGCAGCAGTTGCGGAAGTAGAGCTCCTAGATCCGAATCCCGCAGCACGACGGCGCTCCGCGGTGAAGATGCCTCTCGCTCGCGTAGTCCAGACTTGGGACCACGGTCATGAGAGAGAGAGAGGGGAGAGAAAAAATATCAATTAGAGGTCCTTCCAAAAGTGGGGATACCTTTATTGATTATTGGTGTATTTTATTTGGCCAAATACCCTACTATATATAGGGGGAGGAGGGGGTACAACCTCCCTCAAAGTCCCGGGGTGGGACTAAAGGATAGGAGGGGGGAGGGGTGGCGCCAGCCACCCTAGTGGGCCCTACGTGGGGGGCTAGGCCTAGCCGGCCTCCCCCTTGCCCTTCTTCCTCTCTCCTTTCCCCTAATGGGCCCTCTCCCTCCGAAAATTGGCCCATTAAGCCTTTGACCATTAAATTGTTTTTTCTCTTTATTAAATAATTATGAATAAATGATTAAATCAATGTTTAACATTCATTCACATATTATTCAATCTCCGTGGCCATGGAACACCTTCCACCTCCACTCCGGACATCCTCCAGACTTACAGAAACCCTTCCAGTTTTCTTCCCACTCTTCTTCGGTGATTCCACCAATCCTATAAACACTCTCTAAGCATCATCAAGCCCTTAAGCGTGATACCCCATGGTTTTGAAACACTCTAGACATGGTCGGGACACTCCCGCACCAATGATCGATAGAGGGACCTGGATGGCCATGTGACCCCTGTGTGTTCCATGAAGATCTTTCATCGTTTGAACCGGGATAGTCATGTCTTATCCCTTTGTCACTCGATACTTGCATTGCCCGAGATCTGATCAATGACATCACCATGTCGTGTTCAATCTCGTTACTGAACAATGCTACTTAACCCGTTCATACAAGTGATATCCCCGTGATCAAATTGCATGCTGCGTAGCTATTGGATATAACTTCTCCGAGTGGGCCCTTCGAGTATCTTTCTGTCACATGGACGGACAAATCCCTCTCTTGACATATATTGCCTCAACGGTTTCCTCCGAGTACCTGAACACACCTTTATAACCACTGTATTACCAAGCGGCGCTTGATGCTATCAAAGCACTCTCGTGAGACAGTGATTGATATAGCCTCACGGTCTAAGGAATAGTCTTCGAGGATCCATTTCTAATCATCATAACTTGAACTTTGTGACATGATCAGGTCATGATGTTTAGGTTTGGTATTGGTTCATGACCTCATTTCCAACTGGCATAAATAACACATGATCAGGAAACATGATCATCCGTTAACCAATGAACCAGTGACTAGAGTTTGACTGCGAACCCCTGGTTGTTTGTATATCACACGTGTATTGATGTTTCCACTCAATACAGTTATAGCATGATATAAACTTAATCATAAAGTATATGGAATATGATAATAGTCCTTACTACTATTTGTCTCTAGGGCATATTTCCAACACTCTACTCATAGGCCGTTCCCAGGCCGAAATCCGCAGGTAAATAGGGCCGGAGGACGGAGCTAGTTTTTGGCCTGGGAATGGCCGGTTATTAATGAGTGCATATTTGCATCATGTTTTACATTATTATTTTGCATTGTAGATGTAGGATTTTGGTATTTTACGGTGCTCGCGTGCATATTTTATGTTTGTTTTCACCAGGATCAGGACAGATGATGGATCCAATGGATACAATTATTGGAACAGTTGTACTAGGGAGAAAAGGAGTAAAAAACAACGTAAATCGCTTATTTGGGAAATATTAATAATACCAGAAGAAAACCAGAAGCGAACAAAGGAGCAGAGAGTCCAACGACCAACTATACGACCGGAGCAACTTTTCCGGCCGTATAGCTCCAGCCATATAGTTGGCGCCACCTCCACCTCATCAAATAGTTTCACCCCGTGCAATTGGTTCAGGGGGACGACATACAGAACACCCAGAAATCGCAGAAACCTCACCTCCGGAAGGCATCTGGAGAGGGATCTCATCCACAAGGGATCCATCTTGGCCCTGCACAGATCCGGGAGGCTAAGGGATCGATCTTCATCATCCACCACTGCATCACCACCATCTCTATCCATCCCATCTACGTCTTTTCTAGATCTTGTTATAATTCCTATACTCGTTGTGGATTTATACAAGTACTATTCATCTATTGTTGTTTACATTACCATTGCCATGATGTTAATTGCCTCCATGTCTGAGTAGATCATTAGTTCTTGGGGAGATGGAGAAACCCTAGTATGAGATTGAAATAAGATAAAGTCTATTATGATATTCATCGCTGTGACCATGTGTTAGATTTTCTACATCTTGATGTTGAGAGAAGTCAACCTCTCAATATTTGCCTCTCGTGGGGACTTGATGGAGGAAACTACTTGTTGGTAGAGGGAGGTGTGCTAGCACTTACAGTGACTATAAAGTTGTTGAGGAAACTCACGGAACACTATCCATGTCATGGGATACGTCCTACGCACTAGTGGAAAAATGGCCTCTAGTCCCGGTTCATAAGGGCCATTGGTCCCGGTTCTAGAACCTGGATCAATCACTCGGGACTAATGCTAGTCCCGGTTCGCGCACGAACCGGGACCAATGGGTCTCCACGTGGGCGGGCGAGCTACGAGGGGGGTGGATCATTGGTCCCGGTTCGTGGGAAAAACCGGGACCAATGGGTCCCCACGTGGCAGCACCAGAGACGGGCGGGGGTGGATCATTGGTCCCAGTTCTTGGCACAAACCGGGATCGTTGGTCTCTGTGCCGCGGCAGGATTTTCGGGCTATTTTTCTGCCGCGGCAGGATTTTTTTTATAAATTTAATGGTACTACATATATACAGCAATAATGAAACCACGATATATATATTACACATCATGCATGATCACAAATATATACACCGTCTCATCCGTCTTCTTGGTCGAAACATATTATAATTACAAACGATACTCTCACACGAATTTGATCTAATTTACACTTCTTTTATACACTTCACCCTTCCAAATGAAGTGGGTAATAGTATTCTCCTTTCGGATCTATGACTTGTTCTAACAAGAATCCGGCAATTTCCTCTTGAATTGCTTGCACACGTTCTTGTGATAGAAGACCGTCCGGCATCCGTTCGATCTAATATAAAGAAGGGGATCAATATATATGAATGAAACTAAACACAATTGGTGGTAATAAAATAAAGTTGTGATTATTGTTTAGCGTACTTCAATTTTTTTGATGTTCCGGTCTGCCCCCTTCTCTTTGGTCATCTGGCGAATGAACTCGCAGACATAGTATCCACATAAGTTATTCCCGGCTTCCTGCCTCAAGCACTTTACGAGAACGGAGTTCAATCAAAATAATAATCAAGCATGATAATGGTGGTATTGAAACTAGAATCAAAGAGATGTGTGGATCTAGCAAGGAGTACTTACAGTTAATGGTTGAAATGTAAGCTCTGGCTTCCAAACACCCCTAGTTTTGGTGGTGAACTGTTTCCAAGCCATCTGGAGGCATTCCTGCATGTCCGCCCACTTTTCTAATGGTGTGCGTTTCGAGTCCAGGACTTTTACTACTCCGGTGTCAACAGAAATGATTAAGAGAATATAGTGGAAGCTTGACACACTAACAAAATATAACACGAGTCAATTATGCGCTTAACATCGAGTAATCGATAATAGAATGTGTACAAGACAATAACACTCACGCAGCATTGTAAGGAAATAGTATTTCCCTTCTGTTGCTGAAATACTTCAACGCTTCGAACAAGTTATCCTCTGTCTCTTTGGGATTTGTTTTTAGAGTAACTTCATGAACGAAATTACAGTCAACAAACCCAAGGTCAAAGATTTGTCCTTTGTTGCATTCTTGAATCTTCATTCTGCATATATAATTAGTATAGTGATTAGTAAGATTATACAAGCAACGAATCAGAAGAGCTAGAAAGACTTAATTACAGAAATTAATAATACTTATAAACAATAGGCACTGACGATAGCTTTGTTAAGGGCGTCTTGTTGGTAAAACTGAAATAATTCTGGAAATTCAGTCAGTATGAAGCCATCTCCATGACCGTAATGGTGGTGTTTATATGCAACATAGATCCAGTTTTTGGAATCAACACAGGCTTGGATGTACCATTTATGCAATCTTCGCATTTTTGTTGGTAGATCTTTGACTAACTCGGGTTTGACGAGAGGAGCCCCGTACTGGTACATGTATGCTGTTTCTTGGTACCCCTCGAACTCATGCATACGGCTCATGTACTCAGTAATAGAGAGTCCATATAATTGGGCTTTTTCTCCGTACAGTCGAACAAACTCCGGATTAACGTTCGGATCATGCCGCTCCTGGATCATCCACTCATTGGTATCGTACACTTTGAGCGGTTTGATCGATTGATTTTTATATTGTCCGAGCTGGGCAACTTCATTCCCGACGCTCCGCTCTTTTGCCTCAGCCGACTTAGTAATAGAGCGATTATAGTCTGATGTGAGCGCTATGGGTTGGTGAAGATGAATCTTAAGCGCGGTTGCTTTGGCTTTATCTTCTGCGGTGACCGGGAAAAATGCCTCTATCGGCTTTTTCTTGTTAGCCATGTCAATCTTCCACTTTTCATAATGGGCAGCTGCGGCCGCATCAGTTTCCTCATCTGTCTTCTCGCAAGGTAGCTTCTTCATATTCTGATGAGGTACTTTTGGGAGGGGCGACAGCTTACGTTTCGGTGATCGGAACGTGCTCTTGCTGCTGCTGGTGGTGCTGCCCCCTTAGTATACTTCCGCTTTTGTCTCTGAGGCTCAAGGGATGGAGACGGCTGAGGCTCAGGGGATGGAGACCATTGCGCTGAGCGGTGAGGCAGTGAAAGCAACGGTTGCGCTGGAGAATTGTGAGGTGGCGGCGAAGGTGGATTGCTTCTCTGAGGAGTGGGTGTCCTTGGCGGCACATAATTTGGAAGCATGATGCGCTCCTTTAGCCATAGAATAGTCCCCCCTTTGGCTTCTCCTAGTTGAGTCGGCTCCATATCTTCCCCTGTAGGGTGGTCTAGCTTCAGCTCCTCAAAATCTTCCTTCACCTCATCCACCGTGACGACAGCGTACCCTTTTGGAACCGGTCTGCAATGCCAAGTTGGGTTAGGCCCAATTGGTACCGCCATGCTGATCGCCGCCGTCACCCTTAAGTTCATAACCTGCACCTTTAGCTCAGAGGTTGTTGTCTCCGTGATATCATCCACTGGGTAGCGTTTAGGAGGAGATGTCGTCGGTGCATCATCATCAACATCATGGCCTGCGTGGAAGCGACACTGCTTTTCTTATTCGATGGGGTGCCGGTACCCTTGAATGCAGCTTCTACCACGTGCCGCTGAGATTGGCCGCTAGTACCTTGCTGGCTAAGTATGTCGAGTTGATCCTGGTGCCGCTTTAATAGTTCTTCTACATTACGCAGCCGGTCTGCAGCGGCCGCTTTCTCAGCTGCCTCCCTTTCCTTTCTCCTCTGATAGCTTTTATCGAGATATCTCTTCATTTCTGAGGGGAGCCAACCTTCCACGACTTGGAATTTTAAAAAACCTTTAACAGGAAAAGTGCTTCAATTTAAATAACTAATCAAAAACCATTTTCAGTTTTCAAATATTTTTATTTGAACTATACAATTATACTATTTACAATTAAAATTGCATTAACAAAATATTTATTGCATAATTTGGAATTTTAAAAAACTTTTAACAGGAAAAGTGCTTCAATTTAAATAACTAATCAAAAACCATTTTCTGTTTTCAAATATTTTTATTTGAACTATAGAATTGTACTATTTACAATTAAAATTGCATTAACAAAATATTTATTGCATAATTTGGAATTTTAAAAAACTTTTAACAGAAAAAGTGCTTCAATTTAAATAACTAATCAAAAACCATTTTCTGTTTTAAAATATTTTTATTTGAACTATACGATTGTACTATTTACAATTAAAATTAAATTAACAAAATATTTATTGCATAATTTGGAATTTTAAAAAACTTTTCAAGATTTAAACTACAAGTACATGATATAATTCTTGTGAATTTTTCAAAAAAACATTTATAGGTTCACAACATGCTATTTCATCAAAGATCCACTTCAAGTTCAGCGAGGCTCAGCCCCGGTCATATTATGTGTCACAGTTGCAAGGAAAAATATTGAACTTGAAAAATTGCAAACATCATAAAAAATCGTTCACAAAATAACCTATCATGTTCGAGGTTTCATGGCATTTAGTTCAAACCACCAATGTTATGGCTAGAATCAGGGCATAGTTTGTGACAATGTGCCCATACTGTGCACACATGTGCATCTTGGGATGGCTTACGATGTTGCAGGAGAAATTTTTCCCTTTTCACACACGAAAAAGCCAATTTCCATTTTTGAGGTGCCGAAATCGGGGTGTTCTGTGAAGCAACCACCAAATTAAAGTTTGGCATTGGTACCAAACCATTTTTCAAAAATACTATACCACCTAAATGGACAATTTCCCAACCGGTGTATCAGGAACCTTTCTGTCCATCCCTCATAAAAAAGACAAATTCCTGCCGAATCGGTAGGAGATTGCCAATATTTGAACTACGAGTACATGATATAATGCTTGTGAATTTTAAAAAAAATAATTTATAGGTTCACAACATGCTATTTCATCAGAGATCCACTTCAAGTTCAGCGAGGCTCAGCCCCGGGCTAAGAAGCTTCATGCCCGCCGTTTTGAATATAGTTTGAAACGGGCATAAGAAATTCAAAAATGATCCAAACAATGTGAAACCTTCGCGTGGTGTCATATTATGTGTCACAGTTGCAAGGAAAAATATTGAACTTGAAAAATTGCAAACATCATAAAAAATCCTTCACAAAATGACCTATCATGTTCGAGGTTTCATGGCATTTAGGTCAAACCACCAATGGTATGGCTAGAATCAGGGCATAGTTTGTGATAATGTGCCCATACTGTGCACACATGTGCATCTTGGGATGGCTTACAATGTTGCAGGAGGAAGTTTTCCCTTTTGACACACGAAAAAGCCAATTTCCATTTTTGAGGTGCCGAAATCGGGGTGTTCTGTGAAGCAACCACCAAATTAAAGTTTGGCATTGGTACCAAACCATTTTTCAAAAATACTATACCACCTTATATGGACAATTTCTCAACCGGTGTATCAGGAACCTTTATGTCCATCCCTCATGAAAAAGAAAAATTCCTGCCGAATCGATAGGAGTTGCAAAGATTTGAACTACAAGTACATGATATAATGCTTGTGAATTTTTTAAAAAATCATTTATAGGTTCACAACATGCTATTTCATCGGAGATCCACTTCAAGTTCAGCGAGGCTCAGCCCTAGGCTAAGAAGCTTCATGCCCGCCGTTTAGAATATAGTTTGAAACGGGCATAAGAAATTCAAAAATGATCCAAACAATGTGAAACCTTCGCGTGGTGTCATATTATGTGTCACAGTTGCAAAGAAAAATATTCAACTTGAAAAATTGCAAACATCATAAAAAATCCTTCACAAAATGACCTATCATGTTCGAGGTTTCATGGCATTTAGGTCAAACCACCAATGTTATGGCTAGAATGAGGGCATAGTTTGTGATAATGTGCCCATGCTATGCACACATGTGCATCTTGGGATGGCTTATGATGTTGCAGGAGGAAGTTTTCCCTTTCAACACACGAAAAAGCCAATTTCCATTTTTGAGGTGCTGAAATCGAGGTGTTCTGTGAAGCAACCACCAAATTAAAGTTTGGCATTGGTACCAAACCATTTTTCAAAAATACTATACCACCTTATATGGACAATTTCCAAACCGGTGTATCAGGAACCTTTCTGTCCATCCCTCATGAAAAAGACAAATTCCTGCCGAATCGGTAGGAGGTTGCCAAGATTTGAACTACAAGTACATGATATAATGCTTGTGAATTTTTAAGAAAATCATTTATAGGTTCACAACAAGCTATTTCATCAGAGATCCACTTCAAGTTCAGCAAGGATCAGCCCCTGGCTAAGAAGCTTCATGCCCAACGTTTTGAATATAGTTTGAGACGGGCATAAGAAATTCAAAAATGATCCAAACAATGTGAAACCTTCACGTGGTGTCATATTATGTGTCACAGTTGCAAGGAAAAATATTGAACTTGAAAAATTGCAAACATCATAAAAAATCCTTCACAAAATGACCTATCATGTTCGAGGTTTCATGGCATTTAGGTCAAACCACCAATGTTATGGCTAGAATCAGGGCATAGTTTGTGATACTATGCACACATGTGCATCTTGGGATGGCTTACGATGTTGCAGGAGGAAGTTTTCCCTTTCGACACACGAAAAAGCCAATTTCCATTTATGAGGTGCCGAAATCGGGGTGTTCTGTGAAGCAACCACCAAATTAAAGTTTGGCATTGGTACCAAACCATTTTTCAAAAATACTATACCACCTTATATGGACAATTTCCCAACCAGTGTATCAGGAACCTTTCATCCATCCTCATGAAAAAGACAAATTCCTGCCGAATCGGTAGGAGGTTGCCAAGGTTTGAACTACAAGTACATGATATAATGCTTGTGAATTTAAAAAAATCATTTATAGGTTCACAACATGCTATTTCATTAGAGATCCACTTCAAGTTCTGCGAGGATCAGCCCCGGGCTAAGAAGCTTCATGCCCGCCATTTTGAATATAGTTTGAAACGGGCATAAGAAATTCAAAAATGATCCAAACAATGTGAAACCTTCGCGTGGTGTCATATTATGTGTCACAGTTGCAAGGAAAAATATTGAACTTGAAAAATTGCAAACATCATAAAAAATCCTTCGCAAAATGACCTATCATGTTCGAGGTTTCATGGCATTTAGGTCAAACCACCAATGTTATGGCTAGAATCAGGGCATACTTTGTGATAATGTGCCCATACTGTGCACACATGTGCATCTTGGGATGGCTTACAATGTTGCAGGAGGAAGTTTTCCCTTTCGACACACGAAAAAGCCAATTTCCATTTATGAGGTGCCGAAATCGGGGTGTTCTGTGAAGCAACCACCAAATTAAAGTTTGGCATTGGTATCAAACCATTTTTCAAAAATACTATACCACCTTATATGGACAATTTCCCAACCGGTGTATCAGGAACCTTTCTGTCCATCCCTCATGAAAAAGACAAATTCCTGCCAAATCGGTAGGAGGTTGCCAAGATTTGAACTACAAGTACATGATATAATGCTTGTGAATTTTTTAAAAAATCATTTATATGTTCACAACATGCTATTTCATTAGATATCCACTTCAAGTTCAGCGAGGCTCAGCCCCGGGCTAAGAAGCTTCATGCCCGCCGTTTTGAATATAGTTTGAAACGGGCATAAGAAATTCAAAAATGAACTTGAAAAATGTGAAACCTTCGCGTGGTGTCATATTACGTGTCACAGTTGCAAGGAAAAATATTGAACTTGAAAAATTGCAAACATCATAAAAAATCCTTCACAAAATGACCTATCATGTTCGAGGTTTCATGGCATTTAGGTCAAACCACCAATGTTATGGCTGGAATCAGGGCATAGTTTGTGATAATGTGCCTATACTGAGCACACATGTGCATCTTGGGATGGCTTACGATGTTGCAGGAGGAAGTTTTCCCTTTCGACACACGAAAAAGCCAATTTCCATTTTTGAGGTGCCGAAATCGGGGTGTTCTGTGAAGCAACCACCAAATTAAAGTTTGTCATTGGTACCAAACCATTTTTCAAATATACTATACCACCTTATATGGACAATTTCCCAACCGGTGTATCAGGAAGCTTTCTGTCCATCCCTCATTGAAAGGACAAATTCCTGCCGAATCGGTAGGAGGTTGCGAAGATTTGAACTACAAGTACATGATATAATGCTTGTGAATTTTTAAAAAAATCATTTATAGGTTCACAACATGCTATTTCATCAGAGATCCACTTCAAGTTCAGCGAGGCTCAGCCCCGGGCTAAGAAGCTTCATGTCCGCCGTTTTGAATATGGTTTGAAACGGGCATAAGAAATTCAAAAATGATCCAAACAATGTGAAACCTTCGCGTGGGGTCATATTATGTGTCACAGTTGCAAGGAAAAATATTGAACTTGAAAAATTGCAAACATCATAAAAAATCCTTCACAAAATGACCTATCATGTTCGAGGTTTCATGGCATTTAGGTCAAACCACCAATGTTATGGCTAGAATCAGGGCATTGTTTGTGATAATGAGCCCATACTATGCACACATGTGCATCTTGGGATGGCTTGCGATGTTGCAGGAGGAAGTTTTCCCTTTCGACACACGAAAAAGACAATTTCCATTTTTGAGGTGCTGAAATCGGGGTGTTCTGTGAAGCAACCACCAAATTAAAGTTTGTCATTGGTACCACACCATTTTTCAAAAATACTATACCACCTTATATGGACAATTTCCAAACCGTTGTATCAGGAACCTTTCTGTCCATCCCTCATGAAAAGGACAAATTCCTGCCGATTCGGTAGGAGGTTGCCAAGATTTGAACTACAAGTACATGATATAATGCTTGTGAATTTTTTAAAAAATCATTTATATGTTCACAACATGCTATTTCATTAGAGATCCACTTCAAGTTCAGCGAGGCTCAGCCCCGGGCTAAGAAGCTTCATGCCCGCCGTTTTGAATATAGTTTGAAACGGGCATAAGAAATTCAAAAATGAACTTGAAAAATGTGAAACCTTCGCGTGGTGTCATATTACGTGTCACAGTTGCAAGGAAAAATATTGAACTTGAAAAATTGCAAACATCATAAAAAATCCTTCACAAAATGACCTATCATGTTCGAGGTTTCATGGCATTTAGGTCAAACCACCAATGTTATGGCTGGAATCAGGGCATAGTTTGTGATAATGTGCCTATACTGAGCACACATGTGCATCTTGGGATGGCTTACGATGTTGCAGGAGGAAGTTTTCCCTTTCGACACACGAAAAAGCCAATTTCCATTTTTGAGGTGCCGAAATCGGGGTGTTCTGTGAAGCAACCACCAAATTAAAGTTTGTCATTGGTACCAAACCATTTTTCAAATATACTATACCACCTTATATGGACAATTTCCCAACCTGTGTATCAGGAAGCTTTCTGTCCATCCCTCATGAAAAGGACAAATTCCTGCCGAATCGGTAGGAGGTTGCGAAGATTTGAACTACAAGTACATGATATAATGCTTGTGAATTTTTAAAAAAATCATTTATAGGTTCACAACATGCTATTTCATCAGAGATCCACTTCAAGTTCAGCGAGGCTCAAATTGCCCGAAGAAGCTTCATGTCCGCCGTTTTGAATATGGTTTGAAACGGGCATAAGAAATTCAAAAATGATCCAAACAATGTGAAACCTTCGCGTGGTGCCATATTATGTGTCACAGTTGCAAGGAAAAATATTGAACTTGAAAAATTGCAAACATCATAAAAAATCCTTCACAAAATGACCTATCATGTTCGAGGTTTCATGGCATTTAGGTCAAACCACCAATGTTATGGCTAGAATCGGGGCATTGTTTGTGATAATGAGCCCATACTATGCACACATGTGCATCTTGGGATGGCTTGCGATGTTGCAGGAGGAAGTTTTCCCTTTCGACACACGAAAAAGACAATTTCCATTTTTGAGGTGCTGAAATCGGGGTGTTCTGTGAAGCAACCACCAAATTAAAGTTTGTCATTGGTACCACACCATTTTTCAAAAATACTATAACACCTTATATGGAAAATTTCCCAACCGGTGTATCAGGAACCTTTCTATCCATCCCTCATGAAAAAGACAAATTCCTGCCGAATTGGTTGGAGGTTGCCAAGATTTGAACTACAAGTACATGATATAATGCTTGTGAATTTTTTCAAAAATCATTTATAGGTTCACAACATGCTATTTCATCAGAGATCCACTTCAAGTTCAGCGAGGCTCAGCCCCGGGCTAAGAAGCTTCATGCCCGCCGTTTTGAATATAGTTTGAAACGGGCATAAGAAATTCAAAAATGAACTTGAAAAATGTGAAACCTTCGCGTGGTGTCATATTATGTGTCATAGTTGCAAGGAAAAATATTGAACTTGAAAAATTGCAAACATCATAAAAAATCCTTCACAAAATGACCTATCATGTTCGAGGTTTCATGGCATTTAGGTCAAACCACCAATGTTATGGCTAGAATCAGGTCATAGTTTGTGATAATGTGCCCATACTGTGCACACATGTGCATCTTGGGATGGCTTATGATGTTGCAGGAGGAAGTTTTCCCTTTCGACACACGAAAAAGCCAATTTCCATTTTTGAGGTGCCGAAATCGGGGTGTTCTGTGAAGCAACCACCAAATTAAAGTTTGTCATTGGTACCAAACCATTTTTCAAAAATACTATACCACCTTATATGGACAATTTCCCAACCGGTGTATCAGGAACCTTTGTGTCCATCCCTCATGAAAAGGACAAATTCCTGCCGATTCGGTAGGAGGTTGCCAAGATTTGAACTACAAGTACATGATATAATGCTTGTGAATTTTTAAAAAAATCATTTATAGGTTCACAACATGCTATTTCATCATAGATCCACTTCAAGTTCAGCGAGGCTCAGCCCCGGGCTAAAAAGCTTCATGTCCGCCGTTTTGAATATAGTTTAAAACAGGCATAAGAAATTCAAAAATGATCCAAACAATGTGAAACCTTCGCGTGGTGTCATATTATGTGTCACAGTTGCAAGGAAAAATATTGAACTTGAAAAATTGCAAACATCATAAAAATCCTTCACAAAATGACCTATCATGTTCGAGGTTTCATGGCATTTAGGTCAAACCACCAATGTTATGGCTAGAATCAGGGCATAGTTTGTGATAATGTGCCCATGCTGTGCACACATGTGCATCTTGGGATGGCTTATGATGTTGCTGGAGGAAGTTTTCCCTTTCAACACATGAAAAAGCCAATTTCCATTTTTGAGGTGCTGAAATCGGGGTGTTCTGTGAAGCAACCACCAAATTAAAGTTTGGCATTGGTACCAAACCATTTTTCAAAAATACTATACCACCTTATATGGACAATTTCCCAACCGGTGTATCAGGAACCTTTCTGTCCATCCCTCATGAAAAAGACAAATTCCGGCCGAATCGGTAGGAGGTTGCCAAGATTTGAACTACAAGTACATGATATAATGCTTGTGAATTTTTAAAAAAATCATTTATAGGTTCACAACAAGCTATTTCATCAGAGATCTACTTCAAGTTCAGCAAGGCTCAGCCCCGGGCTAAGAAGCTTCATGCCCACCGTTTTGAATATAGTTTGAAACGGGCATAAGAAATTCAAAAATGATCCAAACAATGTGAAACCTTCGCGTGGTGTCATATTATGTGTCACAGTTGCAAGGAAAAATATTGAACTTGAAAAATTGCAAACATCATAAAAAATCCTTCGCAAAATGACCTATCATGTTCGAGGTTTCATGGCATTTAGGTCAAACCACCAATGTTATGGCTAGAATCAGGGCATAGTTTGTGATAATGTGCCCATACTGTGCACACATGTGCATCTTGGGATGGCTTACGATGTTGCAGGAGGAAGTTTTCCCTTTCGACACACGAAAAAGCCAATTTCCATTTATGAGGTGCCGAAATCGGGGTGTTCTGTGAAGCAACCACCAAATTAAAGTTTGGCATTGGTACCAAACCATTTTTCAAAAATACTATACCACCTTATATGGACAAGTTCCCAACCAGTGTATCAGGAACCTTTATGTCCATCCCTCATGAAAAAGACAAATTCCTGCTGAATCGGTAGGAGGTTGCCAAGGTTTGAACTACAAGTACATGATATAATGCTTGTGAATTTAAAAAAAATCATTTATAGGTTCACAACATGCTATTTCATCAGAGATCCACTTCAAGTTCAGCGAGGCTCAGCCCCGGGCTAAGAAGCTTCATGCCCGCCGTTTTGAATATAGTTTGAAACGGGCATAAGAAATTCAAAAATGAACTTGAAAAATGTGAAACCTTCGCGTGGTGTCATATTATGTGTCATAGTTGCAAGGAAAAATATTGAACTTGAAAAATTGCAAACATCATAAAAAATCCTTCACAAAATGACCTATCATGTTCGAGGTTTCATGGCATTTAGGTCAAACCACCAATGTTATGGCTAGAATCACGTCATAGTTTGTGATAATGTGCCCATACTGTGCACACATGTGCATCTTGGGATGGCTTATGATGTTGCAGGAGGAAGTTTTCCCTTTCGACACACGAAAAGGCCAATTTCCATTTTTGAGGTGCCGAAATCGGGGTGTTCTGTGAAGCAACCACCAAATTAAAGTTTGGCATTGGTACCAAACCATTTTTCAAAAATACTATACCACCTTATATGGACAATTTCCCAACCGGTGTATCAGGAACCTTTCTGTCCATCCCTCATGAAAAGGACAAATTCCTGCCGATTCGGTAGGAGGTTGCCAAGATTTGAACTACAAGTACATGATATAATGCTTGTGAATTTTTAAAAAAATCATTTATAGGTTCACAACATGCTATTTCATCAGAGATCCACTTCAAGTTCAGCGAGGCTCAGCCCCGGGCTAAAAAGCTTCATGTCCGCCGTTTTGAATATAGTTTAAAACAGGCATAAGAAATTCAAAAATGATCCAAACAATGTGAAACCTTCACGTGGTGTCATATTATGTGTCACAGTTGCAAGGAAAAATATTGAACTTGAAAAATTGCAAACATCATAAAAAATCCTTCACAAAATGACCTATCATGTTCGACGTTTCATGGCATTTAGGTCAAACCACCAATGTTATGGCTAGAATCAGGGCATAGTTTGTGATAATGTGCCCATGTTGTGCACACATGTGCATCTTGGGATGGCTTATGATGTTGTAGGAGGAAGTTTTCCCTTTCAACACACGAAAAAGCCAATTTCCATTTTTGAGGTGCTGAAATCGGGGTGTTCTGTGAAGCAACCATCAAATTAAAGTTTGCATTGGTACCAAACCATTTTTCAAAAATACTATACCACCTTATATGGACAATTTCCCAACCGGTGTATCAGGAACCTTTCTGTCCATCCCTCATGAAAAGGACAAATTCCTGCCGATTCGGTAGGACGTTGCCAAGATTTGAACTACAAGTACATGATATAATGCTTGTGAATTTTAAAAAAAATCATTTATAGGTTCACAACATGCTATTTCATCAGAGATCCACTTCAAGTTCAGCGAGGCTCAGCCCCGGGCTAAAAAGCTTCATGTCCGCCGTTTTGAATATAGTTTAAAACAGGCATAAGAAATTCAAAAATGATCCAAACAATGTGAAACCTTCGCGTGGTGTCATATTATGTGTCACAGTTGCAAGGAAAAATATTGAACTTGAAAAATTGCAAACATCATAAAAAATCCTTCACAAAATGACCTATCATGTTCGAGGTTTCATGGCATTTAGGTCAAACCACCAATATTATGGCTAGAATCAGGGCATAGTTTGTGATAATGTGCCCATGCTGTGCACACATGTGCATCTTGGGATGGCTTATGATGTTGCAGGAGGAAGTTTTCCCTTTCAACACACGAAAAAGCCAATTTCCATTTTTGAGGTGCTGAAATCGGGGTGTTCTGTGAAGCAACCACCAAATTAAAGTTTGGCATTGGTACCAAACCATTTTTCAAAAATACTATACCACCTTATATGGACAATTTCCCAACCGGTGTATCAGGAACCTTTCTGTCCATCCCTCATGAAAAAGACAAATTCCGGCCGAATCGGTAGGAGGTTGCCAAGATTTGAACTACAAGTACATGATATAATGCTTGTGAATTTTTAAAAAAATCATTTATAGGTTCACAACAAGCTATTTCATCAGAGATCTACTTCAAGTTCAGCAAGGCTCAGCCCCGGGCTAAGAAGCTTCATGCCCACCGTTTTGAATATAGTTTGAAACGGGCATAAGAAATTCAAAAATGATCCACACAATGTGAAACCTTCGCGTGGTGTCATATTATGTGTCACAGTTGCAAGGAAAAATATTGAACTTGAAAAATTGCAAACATCATAGAAAATCCTTCGCAAAATGACCTATCATGTTCGAGGTTTCATGGCATTTAGGTCAAACCACCAATGTTATGGCTAGAATCAGGGCATAGTTTGTGATAATGTGCCCATACTGTGCACACATGTGCATCTTGGGATGGCTTACGATGTTGCAGGAGGAAGTTTTCCCTTTCGACACACGAAAAAGCCAATTTCCATTTATGAGGTGCCGAAATCGGGGTGTTCTGTGAAGCAACCACCAAATTAAAGTTTGGCATTGGTACCAAACCATTTTTCAAAAATACTATACCACCTTATATGGACAATTTCCCAACCAGTGTATCAGGAGACTTTCTGTCCATCCCTCATGAAAAAGACAAATTCCTGCCGAATCGGTAGGAGGTTGCCAAGGTTTGAACTACAAGTACATGATATAATGCTTGTGAATTTAAAAAAAATCATTTATAGGTTCACAACATGCTATTTCATCAGAGATCCACTTCAAGTTCAGCGAGGCTCAGCCCCGGGCTAAGAAGCTTCATGCCCGCCGTTTTGAATATAGTTTGAAACGGGCATAAGAAATTCAAAAATGAACTTGAAAAATGTGAAACCTTCGTGTGGTGTCATATTATGTGTCATAGTTGCAAGGAAAAATATTGAACTTGAAAAATTGCAAACATCATAAAAAATCCTTCACAAAATGACCTATCATGTTCGAGGTTTCATGGCATTTAGGTCAAACCACCAATGTTATGGCTAGAATCAGGTCATAGTTTGTGATAATGTGCCCATACTGTGCACACATGTGCATCTTGGGATGGCTTATGATGTTGCAGGAGGAAGTTTTCCCTTTCGACACACGAAAAAGCCAATTTCCATTTTTGAGGTGCTGAAATCGGGGTGTTCTGTGAAGCAACCACCAAATTAAAGTTTGGCATTGGTACCAAACCATTTTTCAAAAATACTATACCACCTTATATGGACAATTTCCCAACCGGTGTATCAGGAACCTTTCTGTCCATCCCTCATGAAAAGGACAAATTCCTGCCGATTCGGTAGGAGGTTGCCAAGATTTGAACTACAAGTACATGATATAATGCTTGTGAATTTTAAAAAAATCATTTATAGGTTCACAACATGCTATTTCATCAGAGATCCACTTCCAGTTCAGCGAGGCTCATCCCCGGGCTAAAAAGCTTCATGTCCGCCGTTTTGAATATAGTTTAAAACAGGCATAAGAAATTCAAAAATGATCCAAACAATGTGAAACCTTCACGTGGTGTCATATTATGTGTCACAGTTGCAAGGAAAAATATTGAACTTGAAAAATTGCAAACATCATAAAAAATCCTTCGCAAAATGACCTATCATGTTCGAGGTTTCATGGCATTTAGGTCAAACCACCAATGTTATGGCTAGAATCAGGGCATAGTTTGTGATAATGTGCCCATACTGTGCACACATGTGCATCTTGGGATGGATTACGATGTTGTAGGAGGAAGTTTTCCCTTTCGACACACGAAAAAGCCAATTTCCATTTATGAGGTGCCGAAATCGGGGTGTTCTGTGAAGCAACCACCAAATTAAAGTTTGGCATTGGTACCAAACCATTTTTCAAAAATACTATACCACCTTATATGGACAATTTCCCAACCAGTGTATCAGGAACCTTTCTGTCCATCCCTCATGAAAAAGACAAATTCCTGCCGAATCGGTAGGAGGTTGCCAAGGTTTGAACTACAAGTACATGATATAATGCTTGTGAATTTAAAAAAAAATCATTTATAGGTTCACAACATGCTATTTCATCAGAGATCCACTTCAAGTTCAGCGAGGCTCAGCCTCGGGCTAAGAAGCTTCATGCCCGCCGTTTTGAATATAGTTTGAAACGGGCATAAGAAATTCAAAAATGAACTTGAAAAATGTGAAACCTTCGCGTGGTGTCATATTATGTGTCATAGTTGCAAGGAAAAATATTGAACTTGAAAAATTGCAAACATCATAAAAAATCCTTCACAAAATGACCTATCATGTTCGAGGTTTCATGGCATTTAGGTCAAACCACCAATGTTATGGCTAGAATCAGGTCATAGTTTGTGATAATGTGCCCATACTGTGCACACATGTGCATCTTGGGATGGCTTATGATGTTGCAGGAGGAAGTTTTCCCTTTCGACACACGAAAAAGCCAATTTCTATTTTTGAGGTGCCGAAATCGGGGTGTTCTGTGAAGCAACCACCAAATTAAAGTTTGGCATTGGTACCAAACCATTTTTCAAAAATACTATACCACCTTATATGGACAATTTCCCAACCAGTGTATCAGGAACCTTTCTGTCCATCCCTCATGAAAAGGACAAATTCCTGCCGATTCGGTAGGAGGTTGCCAAGATTTGAACTACAAGTACATGATATAATGCTTGTGAATTTTTAAAAAAATCATTTATAGGTTCACAACATGCTATTTCATCAGAGATCCACTTCAAGTTCAGCGAGGCTCAGCCCCGGGCTAAAAAGCTTCATGTCCGCCGTTTTGAATATAGTTTAAAACAGGCATAAGAAATTCAAAAATGATCCAAACAATGTGAAACCTTTGCGTGGTGTCATATTATGTGTCACAGTTGCAAGGAAAAATATTGAACTTGAAAAATTGCAAACATCATAAAAAATCCTTCACAAAATGACCTATCATGTTCGACGTTTCATGGCATTTAGGCAAACCACCAATGTTATGGCTAGAATCAGGGCATAGTTTGTGATAATGTGCCCATGCTGTGCACACATGTGCATCTTAGGATGGCTTATGATGTTGCAGGAGGAAGTTTTCCCTTTCAACACACGAAAAAGCCAATTTCCATTTTTGAGGTCATGAAATCGGGGTGTTCTGTGAAGCAACCACCAAATTAAAGTTTGTCATTGGTACCAAACCATTTTTCAAAAATACTATACCACCTTATATGGACAATTTCCCAACCGGTGTATCAGGAACCTTTCTGTCCATCCCTCATGAAAAGGACAAATTCCTGCCGATTCGGTAGGAGGTTGCCAAGGTTTGAACTACAAGTACATGATATAATGCTTGTGAATTTAAAAAAAAATCATTTATAGGTTCACAACATGCTATTTCATCAGAGATCCACTTCAAGTTCAGCGAGGCTCAGCCTCGGGCTAAGAAGCTTCATGCCCGCCGTTTTGAATATAGTTTGAAACGGGCATAAGAAATTCAAAAATGAACTTGAAAAATGTGAAACCTTCGCGTGGTGTCATATTATGTGTCATAGTTGCAAGGAAAAATATTGAACTTGAAAAATTGCAAACATCATAAAAAATCCTTCACAAAATGACCTATCATGTTCGAGGTTTCATGGCATTTAGGTCAAACCACCAATGTTATGGCTAGAATCAGGTCATAGTTTGTGATAATGTGCCCATACTGTGCACACATGTGCATCTTGGGATGGCTTATGATGTTGCAGGAGGAAGTTTTCCCTTTCGACACACGAAAAAGCCAATTTCTATTTTTGAGGTGCCGAAATCGGGGTGTTCTGTGAAGCAACCACCAAATTAAAGTTTGGCATTGGTACCAAACCATTTTTCAAAAATACTATACCACTTTATATGGACAATTTCCCAACCGTTGTATCAGGAACCTTTCTGTCCATCCCTCATGAAAAGGACAAATTCCTGCCGATTCGGTAGGAGGTTGCCAAGATTTGAACTACAAGTACATGATATAATGCTTGTGAATTTTTAAAAAAATCATTTATAGGTTCACAACATGCTATTTCATCAGAGATCCACTTCAAGTTCAGCGAGGCTCAGCCCCGGGCTAAAAAGCTTCATGTCCGCCGTTTTGAATATAGTTTAAAACAGGCATAAGAAATTCAAAAATGATCCAAACAATGTGAAACCTTTGCGTGGTGTCATATTATGTGTCACAGTTGCAAGGAAAAATATTGAACTTGAAAAATTGCAAACATCATAAAAAATCCTTCACAAAATGACCTATCATGTTCGACGTTTCATGGCATTTAGGCAAACCACCAATGTTATGGCTAGAATCAGGGCATAGTTTGTGATAATGTGCCCATGCTGTGCACACATGTGCATCTTAGGATGGCTTATGATGTTGCAGGAGGAAGTTTTCCCTTTCAACACACGAAAAAGCCAATTTCCATTTTTGAGGTCATGAAATCGGGGTGTTCTGTGAAGCAACCACCAAATTAAAGTTTGTCATTGGTACCAAACCATTTTTCAAAAATACTATACCACCTTATATGGACAATTTCCCAACCGGTGTATCAGGAACCTTTCTGTCCATCCCTCATGAAAAGGACAAATTCCTGCCGATTCGGTAGGAGGTTGCCAAGATTTGAACTACAAGTACATGATATAATGCTTGTGAATTTTTAAAAAAATCATTTATAGGTTCACAACATGCTATTTCATCAGAGATCCACTTCAAGTTCAGCGAGGCTCAGCCCCGGGCTAAAAAGCTTCATGTCCTCCGTTTTGAATATAGTTTAAAACAGGCATAAGAAATTCAAAAATGATCCAAACAATGTGAAACCTTCGCGTGGTGTCATATTATGTGTCATAGTTGCAAGGAAAAATATTGAACTTGAAAAATTGCAAACATCATAAAAAATCCTTCACAAAATGACCTATCATGTTCGAGGTTTCATGGCATTTAGGTCAAACCACCAATGTTATGGCTAGAATCAGGGCATAGTTTGTGATAATGTGCCCATGCTGTGCACACATGTGCATCTTGGGATGGCTTATGATGTTGCAGGAGGAAGTTTTCCCTTTCAACACACGAAAAAGCCAATTTCCATTTTTGAGGTGATGAAATCGGGGTGTTCTGTGAAGCAACCACCAAATTAAAGTTTGGCATTGGTACCAAACCATTTTTCAAAAATACTATACCACCTTATATGGACAATTTCCCAACCGGTGTATCGTGAACCTTTCATCCATCCTCATGAAAAGACAAATTCGGCCGAATCGGTAGGAGGTTGCCAAGATTTGAACTACAAGTACATGATATAATGCTTGTGAATTTTTAAAAAAATCATTTATAGGTTCACAACAAGCTATTTCATCAGAGATCCACTTCAAGTTCAGCAAGGATCAGCCCCGGGCTAAGAAGCTTCATGCCCACCGTTTTGAATATAGTTTGAAACAGGCATAAGAAATTCAAAAATGATCCAAACAATGTGAAACCTTCACGTGGTGTCATATTATGTGTCACAGTTGCAAGGAAAAATATTGAACTTGAAAAATTGCAAACATCATAAAAAATCCTTCACAAAATGACCTATCATGTTCGAGGTTTCATGGCATTTAGGTCAAACCACCAATGTTATGGCTAGAATCAGGGCATAGTTTGTGATAATGTGCCCATACTGTGCACACATGTGCATCTTGGGATGGCTTACGATGTTGCAGGAGGAAGTTTTCCCTTTCGACACACGAAAAAGCCAATTTCCATTTTTGAGGTGCCGAAATTGGGGTGTTTTGTGAAGCAACCACCAAATTAAAGTTTGGCATTGGTACCAAACCATTTTTCAAAAATACTATACCACCTTATATGGACAATTTCCCAACCAGTGTATCAGGAACCTTCATCCATCCCTCATGAAAAGACAAATTCCTGCCGAATCGGTAGGAGGTTGCCAAGGTTTGAACTACAAGTACATGATATAATGCTTGTGAATTTTTAAAAAAATCATTTATAGGTTCACAACATGCTATTTCATCAGAGATCCACTTCAAGTTCAGCGAGGCTCAGCCCCGGGCTAAAAAGCTTCATGTCCGCCGTTTTGAATATAGTTTAAAACAGGCATAAGAAATTCAAAAATGATCCAAACAATGTGAAACCTTCGTGTGGTGTCATATTATGTGTCACAGTTGCAAGGAAAAATATTGAACTTGAAAAATTGCAAACATCATAAAAAATCCTTCACAAAATGACCTATCATGTTCGACGTTTCATGGCATTTAGGCAAACCACCAATGTTATGGCTAGAATCAGGGCATAGTTTGTGATAATGTGCCCATGTCAGGCACACATGTGCATCTTAGGATGGCTTATGATGTTGCAGGAGGAAGTTTTCCCTTTCAACACACGAAAAAGCCAATTTCCATTTTTGAGGTCATGAAATCGGGGTGTTCTGTGAAGCAACCACCAAATTAAAGTTTGTCATTGGTACCAAACCATTTTTCAAAAATACTATACCACCTTATATGGACAATTTCCCAACCGGTGTATCAGGAACCTTTCTGTCCATCCCTCATGAAAAGGACAAATTCCTGCCGATTCGGTAGGAGGTTGCCAAGATTTGAACTACAAGTACATGATATAATGCTTGTGAATTTTTAAAAAAATCATTTATAGGTTCACAACATGCTATTTCATCAGAGATCCACTTCAAGTTCAGCGAGGCTCAGCCCCGGGCTAAAAAGCTTCATGTCCTCCGTTTTGAATATAGTTTAAAACAGGCATAAGAAATTCAAAAATGATCCAAACAATGTGAAACCTTCGCGTGGTGTCATATTATGTGTCATAGTTGCAAGGAAAAATATTGAACTTGAAAAATTGCAAACATCATAAAAAATCCTTCACAAAATGACCTATCATGTTCGAGGATTCATGGCATTTAGGTCAAACCACCAATGTTATGGCTAGAATCAGGGCATAGTTTGTGATAATGTGCCCATGCTGTGCACACATGTGCATCTTGGGATGGCTTATGATGTTGCAGGAGGAAGTTTTCCCTTTCAACACACGAAAAAGCCAATTTCCATTTTTGAGGTGCTGAAATCGGGGTGTTCTGTGAAGCAACCACCAAATTAAAGTTTGGCATTGGTACCAAACCATTTTTCAAAAATACTATACCACCTTATATGGACAATTTCCCAACCGGTGTATCAGGAACCTTTCTGTCCATCCCTCATGAAAAAGACAAATTCCGGCTGAATCGGTAGGAGGTTGCCAAGATTTGAACTACAAGTACATGATATAATGCTTGTGAATTTTTAAAAAAATCATTTATAGGTTCACAACAAGCTATTTCATCAGAGATCCACTTCAAGTTCAGCAAGGATCAGCCCCGGGCTAAGAAGCTTCATGCCCACCGTTTTGAATATAGTTTGAAACAGGCATAAGAAATTCAAAAATGATCCAAACAATGTGAAACCTTCACGTGGTGTCATATTATGTGTCACAGTTGCAAGGAAAAATATTGAACTTGAAAAATTGCAAACATCATAAAAAATCCTTCACAAAATGACCTATCATGTTCGAGGTTTCATGGCATTTAGGTCAAACCACCAATGTTATGGCTAGAATCAGGGCATAGTTTGTGATAATGTGCCCATACTGTGCACACATGTGCATCTTGGGATGGCTTACGATGTTGCAGGAGGAAGTTTTCCCTTTCGACACACGAAAAAGCCAATTTCCATTTTTGAGGTGCCGAAATTGGGGTGTTTTGTGAAGCAACCACCAAATTAAAGTTTGGCATTGGTACCAAACCATTTTTCAAAAATACTATACCACCTTATATGGACAATTTCCCAACCAGTGTATCAGGAACCTTTCTGTCCATCCCTCATGAAAAAGACAAATTCCTGCCGAATCGGTAGGAGGTTGCCAAGGTTTGAACTACAAGTACATGATATAATGCTTGTGAATTTAAAAAAATCATTTATAGGTTCACAACATGCTATTTCATTAGAGATCCACTTCAAGTTCAGCGAGGCTCAGCCCCGGGCTAAGAAGCTTCATGCCCGCCGTTTTGAATATAGTTTGAAACGGGCATAAGAAATTCAAAAATGATCCAAACTATGTGAAACCTTCGCGTGTTGTCATATTATGTGTCACAGTTGCAAGGAAAAATATTGAACTTGAAAAATTGCAAACATCATAAAAATCCTTCGCAAAATGACCTATCATGTTCGAGGTTTCATGGCATTTAGGTCAAACCACCAATGTTATGGCTAGAATCAGGGCATAGTTTGTGATAATGTGCCCATACTGTGCACACATGTGCATCTTGGGATGGCTTACAATGTTGCAGGAGGAAGTTTTCCCTTTCGACACACGAAGAAGCCAATTTCCATTTATGAGGTGCCGAAATCAGGGTGTTTTGTGAAGCAACCACCAAATTAAAATTTGGCATTGGTACCAAACCATTTTTCAAAAATACTATACCACCTTATATGGACAATTTCCCAACCGGTGTATCAGGAACCTTTCTGTCCATACCTCATGAAAAAGACAAATTCCTGCCAAATCGGTAGGAGGTTGCCAAGATTTGAACTACAAGTACCTGATATAATGCTTGTGAATTTTTAAAAAAATCATTTATATGTTCACAACATGCTATTTCATCAGAGATCCACTTCAAGTTCAGCGAGGCTCAGCCCCGGGCTAAGAAGCTTCATGCCCGCCGTTTTAAATATAGTTTGAAATGGGCATAAGAAATTCAAAAATGAACTTGAAAAATGTGAAACCTTCGCGTGGTGTCATATTATGTGTCATAGTTGCAAGCAAAAATATTAAACTTGAAAAATTGCAAACATCATAAAAAATCCTTCACAAAATGACCTATCATGTTCGAGGTTTCATGGTATTTAGGTCAAACCACCAATGTTATGGCTAGAATCAGGTCATAGTTTGTGATAATGTGCCCATACTGTGCACACATGTGCATCTTGGGATGGCTTATGATGTTGCAGGAGGAAGTTTTCCCTTTCGACACACGAAAAAGCCAATTTCCATTTTTGAGGTGCCGAAATCGGGGTGTTCTATCAAGCAACCACCAAATTAAAGTTTGTCATTGGTACCAAACCATTTTTCAAAAATACTATACCACCTTATATGGACAATTTCCCAACCGGTGTATCAGGAACCTTTCTGTCCATCCCTCATGAAAAGGACAAATTCCTGCCGATTCGGTAGGAGGTTGCCAAGATTTGAACTACAAGTACATGATATAATGCTTGTGAATTTTTAAAAAAATCATTTATAGGTTCACAACATGCTATTTCATCAGAGATCCACTTCAAGTTCAGCGAGGCTCAGCCCCGGGCTAAAAAGCTTCATGTCCGCCGTTTTGAATATAGTTTAAAACAGGCATAAGAAATTCAAAAATGATCCAAACAATGTGAAAGCTTCGCGTGGTGTCATATTATGTGTCACAGTGGCAAGGAAAAATATTGAACTTGAAAAATTGCAAACATCATAAAAAATCCTTCACAAAATGACCTATCATGTTCGAGGTTTCATGGCATTTAGGTCAAACCACCAATGTTATGGCTAGAATCAGGGCATAGTTTGTGATAATGTGCCCATGCTGTGCACACATGTGCATCTTGGGATGGCTTATGATGTTGCAGGAGGAAGTTTTCCCTTTCAACACACGAAAAAGCCAATTTCCATTTTTGAGGTGCTGAAATCTGGGTGTTCTGTGAAGCAACCACCAAATTAAAGTTTGGCATTGGTACCAAACCATTTTCCAAAAATACTATACCACCTTATATGGACAATTTCCCAACCGGTGTATCAGGAAGCTTTCTGTCCATCCCTCATGAAAAAGACAAATTCTGGCCGAATCGGTAGGAGGTTGCCAAGATTTGAACTACAAGTACATGATATAATGCTTGTGAATTTTTAAAAAAATCATTTATAGGTTCACAACAAGCTATTTCATCAGAGATCCACTTCAAGTTCAGCAAGGATCAGGCCCGGGCTAAGAAGCTTCATGCCCACCATTTTGAATATAGTTTGAAACGGGCATAAGAAATTCAAAAATGATCCAAACAATGTGAAACCTTCACGTGGTGTCATATTATGTGTCACAGTTGCAAGGAAAAATATTGAACTTGAAAAATTGCAAACATCATAAAAAATCCTTCACAAAATGACCTATCATGTTCGAGGTTTCATGGCATTTAGGTCAAACCACCAATGTTATGGCTAGAATCAGGTCATAGTTTGTTATAATGTGCCCATACTGTGCACACATGTGCATCTTGGGATGGCTTATGATGTTGCAGGAGGAAGTTTTCCCTTTCGACACACGAAAAAGCCAATTTCCATTTATGAGGTGCCGAAATCGGGGTGTTCTGTGAAGCAACCACCAAATTAAAGTTTGTCATTGGTACCAAACCATTTATCAAAAATACTATACCACATTATATGGACAATTTCCCAACCGGTGTATCAGGAACCTTTCTGTCCATCCCTCATGAAAAGGACAAATTCCTGCCGAATCGGTAGGAGGTTGCCAAGATTGGAACTATAAGTACATGATATAATGCTTGTGAATTTTTTCAAAAATCATTTATAGGTTCACAACATGCTATTTCATCAGAGATCCACTTCAAGTTCAGCGAGGCTCAGCCCCGGGCTAAGAAGCTTCATGTCCGCCGTTTTGAATATGGTTTGAAACGGGCATAAGAAATTCAAAAATGATCCAAACAATGTGAAACCTTCGCGTGGTGTCATATTATGTGTCACAGTTGCAAGGAAAAATATTGAACTTGAAAAATTGCAAACATCATAAAAAATCCTTCACAAAATGACCTATCATGTTCAAGGTTTCATGGCATTTAGGTCAAGCCACCAATGTTATGGCTAGAATCAGGGCATTGTTTGTGATAATGAGCCCATACTATGCACACATGTGCATCTTGGGATGGCTTACGATGTTGCAGGAGGAAGTTTTCCCTTTCGACACACGAAAAAGCCAATTTCCATTTTTGAGGTGCTGAAATCAGGGTGTTCTGTGAAGCAACCACCAAATTAAAGTTTGTCATTGGTACCAAACCATTTTTCAAAAATACTATACCACCTTATATGGACAATTTCCCAACCGGTGTATCAGGAACCTTTCTATCCATCCCTCATGAAAAGGACAAATTCCTGCCGAATCGGTAGGAGGTTGCCAAGATTTGAACTATAAGTACATGATATAATGCTTGTGAATTTTTTCAAAAATCATTTATAGGTTCACAACATGCTATTTCATCAGAGATCCACTTCAAGTTCAGCGAGGCTCAGCCCCGGGCTAAGAAGCTTCATGTCCGCCGTTTTGAATATGGTTTGAAACGGGCATAAGAAATTCAAAAATGATCCAAACAATGTGAAACCTTCGCGTGGTGTCATATTATGTGTCACAGTTGCAAGGAAAAATATTGAACTTGAAAAATTGCAAACATCATAAAAAATCCTTCACAAAATGACCTATCATGTTCGAGGTTTCATGGCATTTAGGTCAAACCACCAATGTTATGGCTAGAATCAGGGCATTGTTTGTGATAATGAGCCCATACTATGCACACATGTGCATCTTGGGATGGCTTACGATGTTGCAGGAGGAAGTTTTCCCTTTCGACACACGAAAAAGCTAATTTCCATTTTTGAGGTGCTGAAATCAGGGTGTTCTGTGAAGCAACCACCAAATTAAAGTTTGTCATTGGTACCAAACCATTTTTCAAAAATACTATACCACCTTATATGGACAATTTCCCAACCGGTGTATCAGGAACCTTTCTATCCATCCCTCATGAAAAAGACAAATTCCTGCCAAATCGGCAGGAGGTTGCCAAGATTTGAACTACAAGTACATGATATAATGCTTGTGAATTTTTTCAAAAATCATTTATAGGTTCACAATATGCTATTTCATCAGAGATCCACTTCAAGTTCAGCGAGGCTCAGCCCCGGGCTAAGAAGCTTCATGCCCGCCGTTTTGAATATAGTTTGAAACGGGCATAAGAAATTCAAAAATGAACTTGAAAAATGTGAAACCTTCGCGTGGTGTCATATTATGTGTCATAGTTGCAAGGAATAATATTGAACTTGAAAAATTGCAAACATCATAAAAAATCCTTCACAAAATGACCTATCATGTTCGAGGTTTCATGGCATTTAGGTCAAACCACCAATGTTATGGCTAGAATCAGGGCATTGTTTGTGATAATGAGCCCATACTATGCACACATGTGCATCTTGGGATGGCTTACGATGTTGCAGGAGGAAGTTTTCCCTTTCGACACACGAAAAAGCCAATTTCCATTTTTGAGGTGCCGAAATCGGGGTGTTCTATCAAGCAACCACCAAATTAAAGTTTGTCATTGGTACCAAACCATTTTTCAAAAATACTATACCACCTTATATGGATAATTTCCCAACCGGTGTATCAGGAACCTTTCTGTCCATCCCTGATGAAAAGGACAAATTCCTGCCAAATCGGTAGGAGGTTGCTAAGATTTGAACTACAAGTAGATGATATAATGCTTGTGAATTTTTTTAAAAATCATTTATAGGTTCAAAACATGCTATTTCATCAGAGATCCACTTCAAGTTCAGCGAGGCTCAGCCCCGGGCTAAGAAGCTTCATGTCCGCCGTTTTGGATATAGTTTGAAACGGGCATAAGAAATTCAAAAATGATCCAAACAATGTGAAACCTTCGCGTGGTGTCATATTATGTGTCACAGTTGCAAGGAAAAATATTTAACTTGAAAAATTGCAAACATCATAAAAAATCCTTCACAAAATGACCTATCATGTTCGAGGTTTCATTACATTGAGGTCAAACCACCAATGTTATGGCTAGAATCAGGGCATTGTTTGTGATAATGTGCCCATACTATGCACACATGTGCATCTTGGGATGGCTTACGATGTTGCAGGAGGAAGTTTTCCCTTTCGACACACGAAAAAGCCAATTTCCATTTTTGAGGTGCTGAAATCGGGGTGTTCTGTGAAGCAACCACCAAATTAAAGTTGGTCATTGGTACCAAACCATTTTTCAAAAATACTATACCACCTTATATGGACAATTTCCCAACCGGTGTATCAGGAACCTTTCTATCCATCCCTCATGAAAAAGACAATGTCCTGCCGAATCGGTAGGAGGTTGCCAAGATTTGAACTACAAGTACATGATATAATGCTTGTGAATTTTTTCAAAAATCATTTATAGGTTCACAACATGCTATTTCATCAGAGATCCACTTCAAGTTCAGCGAGGCTCAGCCCCGGGCTAAGAAGCTTCATGCCCGCCGTTTTGAATATAGTTTGAAACGGGCATAAGAAATTCAAAAATGAACTTGAAAAATGTGAAACCTTCGCGTGGTGTCATATTATGTGTCATAGTTGCAAGGAAAAATATTGAACTTGAAAAATTGCAAACATCATAAAAAATCCGTCACAAAATGACCTATCATGTTCGAGGTTTCATGGCATTTAGGTCAAACCACCAATGTTATGGCTAGAATCAGGTCATCGTTTGTGATAATGTGCCCATACTGTGCACACATGTGCATCATAGGATGGCTTACGATGTTGTAGGAGGAAGTTTTCCCTTTCGACACACGAAAAAGCCAATTTCCATTTTTGAGGTGCCGAACTCGGGGTGTTCTGTGAAGCAACCACCAAATTAAAGTTTGTCATTGGTACCAAACCATTTTTTAAAAATACGATACCACCTTATATGGACAATTTCCCAACCGGTGTATCAGGAACCTTTCTGTCCATCCCTCATGAAAAGGACAAATTCCTGCCGAATCGGTAGGAGGTTGCTAAGATTTGAACTACAAGTAGATGATATAATGCTTGTGAATTTTTAAAAAAATCATTTATAGGTTCACAACATGCTATTTCATCAGAGATCCACTTCAAGTTCAGCGAGGCTCAGCCCCGGGCTAAGAAGCTTAATGTCCGCCGTTTTGGATATAGTTTGAAACGGGCATAAGAAATTCAAAAATGATCCAAACAATGTGAAACCTTCGCGTGCTGTCATATTATGTGTCACAGTTGCAAGGAAAAATATTGAACTTGAAAAATTGCAGACATCATAAAAAATCCTTCACAAAATGACCTATCATGTTCGAGGTTTCATGGCATTTAGGTCAAACCACCAATGTGATGGCTAGAATCAGGGCATTGTTTGTGATAATGTGCCCATACTATGGACACATGTGCATCTTGGGATGGCTTACGATGTTGCAGGAGGAAGTTTTCCCTTTCGACACACGAAAAAGCCAATTTCCATTTTTGAGGTGCTAAAATCGGGGTGTTCTGTGAAGCAACCACCAAATTAAAGTTTGTCATTGGTACCAAACCATTTTTCAAAAATACTATACCACCTTATATGGATAATTTCCCAACCGGTGTATCAGGAACCTTTCTGTCCATCCCTCATGAAAAGGACAAATTCCTGCCGAATCGGTAGGAGGTTGCTAAGATTTGAACTACAAGTAGATGATATAATGCTTGTGAATTTTTTTAAAAATCATTTATAGGTTCACAACATGCTATTTCATCAGAGATCCACTTCAAGTTCAGCGAGGCTCAGCCCCGGGCTAAGAAGCTTCATGTCCGCCGTTTTGGATATAGTTTGAAACGGGCATAAGAAATTCAAAAATGATCCAAACAATGTGAAACCTTCGCGTGGTGTCATATTATGTGTCACAGTTGCAAGGAAAAATATTGAACTTGAAAAATTGCAAACATCATAAAAAATCCTTCACAAAATGACCTATCATGTTCGAGGTTTCATTACATTGAGGTCAAACCACCAATGTTATGGCTAGAATCAGGGTATTGTTTGTGATAATGTGCCCATACTATGCACACATGTGCATCTTGGGATGGCTTACGATGTTGCAGGAGGAAGTTTTCCCTTTCGACACACGAAAAAGCCAATTTCCATTTTTGAGGTGCTGAAATCGGGGTGTTCTGTGAAGCAACCACCAAATTAAAGTTGGTCATTGGTACCAAACCATTTTTCAAAAATACTATACCACCTTATATGGACAATTTCCCAACCGGTGTATCAGGAACCTTTCTATCCATCCCTCATGAAAAAGACAAATTCCTGCCGAATCGGTAGGAGGTTGCCAAGATTTGAACTACAAGTACATGATATAATGCTTGTGAATTTTTTCAAAACTCATTTATAGGTTCACAACATGCTATTTCATCAGAGATCCACTTCAAGTTCAGCGAGGCTCAGCCCCGGGCTAAGAAGCTTCATGCCCGTCGTTTTGAATATAGTTTGAAACGGGCATAAGAAATTCAAAAATGAACTTGAAAAATGTGAAACCTTCGCGTGGTGTCATATTATGTGTCATAGTTGCAAGGAAAAATATTGAACTTGAAAAATTGCAAACATCATAAAAAATCCGTCACAAAATGACCTATCATGTTCGAGGTTTCATGGCATTTAGGTCCAACCACCAATGTTATGGCTAGAATCAGGTCATCGTTTGTGATAATGTGCCCATACTGTGCACACATGTGCATCATAGGATGGCTTACGATGTTGTAGGAGGAAGTTTTCCCTTTCGACACACGAAAAAGCCAATTTCCATTTTTGAGGTGCCGAACTCGGGGTGTTCTGTGAAGCAACCACCAAATTAAAGTTTGTCATTGGTACCAAACCATTTTTTAAAAATACTATACCACCTTATATGGACAATTTCCCAACCGGTGTATCAGGAACCTTTCTGTCCATCCCTCATGAAAAGGACAAATTCCTGCCGAATCGGTAGGAGGTTGCTAAGATTTGAACTACAAGTAGATGATATAATGCTTGTGAATTTTTAAAAAAATCATTTATAGGTTCACAACATGCTATTTCATCAGAGATCCACTTCAAGTTCAGCGAGGCTCAGCCCCGGGCTAAGAAGCTTAATGTCCGCCGTTTTGGATATAGTTTGAAACGGGCATAAGAAATTCAAAAATGATCCAAACAATGTGAAACCTTCGCGTGCTGTCATATTATGTGTCACAGTTGCAAGGAAAAATATTGAACTTGAAAAATTGCAGACATCATAAAAAATCCTTCACAAAATGACCTATCATGTTCGAGGTTTCATGGCATTTAGGTCAAACCACCAATGTGATGGCTAGAATCAGGGCATTGTTTGTGATAATGTGCCCATACTATGGACACATGTGCATCTTGGGATGGCTTACGATGTTGCAGGAAGAAGTTTTCCCTTTCGACACACGAAAAAGCCAATTTCCATTTTTGAGGTGCTAAAATCGGGGTGTTCTGTGAAGCAACCACCAAATTAAAGTTTGTCATTGGTACCAAACCATTTTTCAAAAATACTATACCACCTTATATGGACAATTTCCCAACCGGTGTATCAGGAACCTTTCTATCCATCCCTCATGAAAAAGACAAATTCCTGCCGAATCGGTAGGAGGTTGCCAAGATTTGAACTACAAGTACATGATATAATGCTTGTGAATTTTTTCAAAAATCATTTATATGTTCACAACATGCTATTTCATCAGAGATCCACTTCAAGTTCAGCGAGGCTCAGCCCCGGGCTAAGAAGCTTCATGCCCGCTGTTTTGAATATAGTTTGAAACGGGCATAAGAAATTCAAAAATGAACTTGAAAAATGTGAAACCTTCGCGTGGTGTCATATTATGTGTCATAGTTGCAAGGAAAAATATTGAACTTGAAAAATTGCAAACATCATAAAAAATCCGTCACAAAATGACCTATCATGTTCGAGGTTTCATGGCATTTAGGTCAAACCACCAATGTTATGGCTAGAATCAGGTCACCGTTTGTGATAATGTGCCCATACTGTGCACACATGTGCATCTTAGGATGGCTTACGATGTTGTAGGAGGAAGTTTTCCCTTTCGACACACAAAAAAGCCAATTTCCATTTTTGAGGTGCCGAACTCGGGGTGTTCTGTGAAGCAACCACCAAATTAAAGTTTGTCATTGGTACCAAACCATTTTTAAAAAAACTATACCACCTTATATGGACAATTTCCCAACCGGTGTATCAGGAACCTTTCTGTCCATCCCTCATGAAAAGGACAAATTCCTGCCGAATCGGTAGGAGGTTGCTAAGATTTGAACTACAAGTAGATGATATAATGCTTGTGAATTTTTAAAAAAATCATTTATAGGTTCACAACATGCTATTTCATCAGAGATCCACTTCAAGTTCAGCGAGGCTCAGCCCCGGGCTAAGAAGCTTAATGTCCGCCGTTTTGGATATAGTTTGAAACGGGCATAAGAAATTCAAAAATGATCCAAACAATGTGAAACCTTCGCGTGCTGTCATATTATGTGTCACAGTTGCAAGGAAAAATATTGAACTTGAAAAATTGCAGACATCATAAAAAATCCTTCACAAAATGACTTATCATGTTCGAGGTTTCATGGCATTTAGGTCAAACCACCAATGTGATGGCTAGAATCAGGGCATTGTTTGTGATAATGTGCCCATACTATGCACACATGTGCATCTTGGGATGGCTTACGATGATGCAGGAGGAAGTTTTCCCTTTCGACACACGAAAAAGCCAATTTCCATTTTTGAGGTGCTAAAATCGGGGTGTTCTGTGAAGCAACCACCAAATTAAAGTTTGTCATTGGTACCAAACCATTTTTCAAAAATACTATACCACCTTATATGGACAATTTCCCAACCGGTGTATCAGGAACCTTTCTGTCCATCCCTCATGAAAAGGACAAATTCCTGCCGAATCGGTAGGAGGTTGCTAAGATTTGAACTACAAGTAGATGATATAATGCTTGTGAATTTTTTAAAAAATCATTTATAGGTTAACAACATGCTATTTCATCAGAGATCCACTTCAAGTTCAGCGAGGCTCAGCCCCGGGCTAAGAAGCTTCATGTCCGCCGTTTTGGATATAGTTTGAAACGGGCATAAGAAATTCAAAAATGATCCAAACAATGTGAAACCTTCGCGTGGTGTCATATTATGTGTCACAGTTGCAAGGAAAAATATTGAACTTGAAAAATTGCAAACATCATAAAAAATCCTTCACAAAATGACCTATCATGTTCGAGGTTTCATTACATTGAGGTCAAACCACCAATGTTATGGCTAGAATCAGGGCATTGTTTGTGATAATGTGCCCATACTATGCACACATGTGCATCTTGGGATGGCTTACGATGTTGCAGGAGGAAGTTTTCCCTTTCGACACACGAAAAAGCCAATTTCCATTTTTGAGGTGCTGAAATCGGGGTGTTCTGTGAAGCAACCACCAAATTAAAGTTGGTCATTGGTACCAAACCATTTTTCAAAAATACTATACCACCTTATAGGGACAATTTCCCAACCGGTGTATCAGGAACCTTTCTATCCATCCCTCATGAAAAAGACAAATTCCTGCCGAATCGGTAGGAGGTTGCCAAGATTTGAACTACAAGTACATGATATAATGCTTGTGAATTTTTTCAAAACTCATTTATAGGTTCACAACATGCTATTTCATCAGAGATCCACTTCAAGTTCAGCGAGGCTCAGCCCCGGGCTAAGAAGCTTCATGCCCGCCGTTTTGAATATAGTTTGAAACGGGCATAAGAAATTCAAAAATGAACTTGAAAAATGTGAAACCTTCGCGTGGTGTCATATTATGTGTCATAGTTGCAAGGAAAAATATTGAACTTGAAAAATTGCAAACATCATAAAAAATCCGTCACAAAATGACCTATCATGTTCGAGGTTTCATGGCATTTAGGTCCAACCACCAATGTTATGGCTAGAATCAGGTCATCGTTTGTGATAATGTGCCCATACTGTGCACACATGTGCATCATAGGATGGCTTACGATGTTGTAGGAGGAAGTTTTCCCTTTCGACACACGAAAAAGCCAATTTCCATTTTTGAGGTGCCGAACTCGGGGTGTTCTGTGAAGCAACCACCAAATTAAAGTTTGTCATTGGTACCAAACCATTTTTTAAAAATACTATACCACCTTATATGGACAATTTCCCAACCGGTGTATCAGGAACCTTCTGCATCATCCTCATGAAAAGGACAAATTCCTGCCGAATCGGTAGGAGGTTGCTAAGATTTGAACTACAAGTAGATGATATAATGCTTGTGAATTTTTAAAAAAATCATTTATAGGTTCACAACATGCTATTTCATCAGAGATCCACTTCAAGTTCAGCGAGGCTAAGCCCCGGGCTAAGAAGCTTAATGTCCGCCGTTTTGGATATAGTTTGAAACGGGCATAAGAAATTCAAAAATGATCCAAACAATGTGAAACCTTCGCGTGCTGTCATATTATGTGTCACAGTTGCAAGGAAAAATATTGAACTTGAAAAATTGCAGACATCATAAAAAATCCTTCACAAAATGACCTATCATGTTCGAGGTTTCATGGCATTTAGGTCAAACCACCAATGTGATGGCTAGAATCAGGGCATTGTTTGTGATAATGTGCCCATACTATGGACACATGTGCATCTTGGGATGGCTTACGATGTTGCAGGAGGAAGTTTTCCCTTTCGACACACGAAAAAGCCAATTTCCATTTTTGAGGTGCTAAAATCGGGGTGTTCTGTGAAGCAACCACCAAATTAAAGTTTGTCATTGGTACCAAACCATTTTTCAAAAATACTATACCACCTTATATGGACAATTTCCCAACCGGTGTATCAGGAACCTTTCTATCCATCCCTCATGAAAAAGACAAATTCCTGCCGAATCGGTAGGAGGTTGCCAAGATTTGAACTACAAGTACATGATATAATGCTTGTGAATTTTTTCAAAAATCATTTATATGTTCATAACATGCTATTTCATCAGAGATCCACTTCAAGTTCAGCGAGGCTCAGCCCCTGGCTAAGAAGCTTCATGCCCGCTGTTTTGAATATAGTTTGAAACGGGCATAAGAAATTCAAAAATGAACTTGAAAAATGTGAAACCTTCGCGTGGTGTCATATTATGTGTCATAGTTGCAAGGAAAAATATTGAACTTGAAAAATTGCAAACATCATAAAAAATCCGTCACAAAATGACCTATCATGTTCGAGGTTTCATGGCATTTAGGTCAAACCACCAATGTTATGGCTAGAATCAGGTCATCGTTTGTGATAATGTGCCCATACTGTGCACACATGTGCATCTTAGGATGGCTTACGATGTTGTAGGAGGAAGTTTTCCCTTTCGACACACGAAAAAGCCAATTTCCATTTTTGAGGTGCCGAACTCGGGGTGTTCTGTGAAGCAACCACCAAATTAAAGTTTGTCATTGGTACCAAACCATTTTTTAAAAATACTATACCACCTTATATGTACAATTTCCCAACCGGTGTATCAGGAACCTTTCTGTCCATCCCTCATGAAAAGGACAAATTCCTGCCGAATCGGTAGGAGGTTGCTAAGATTTGAACTACAAGTAGATGATATAATGCTTGTGAATTTTTAAAAAAATCATTTATAGGTTCACAACATGCTATTTCATCAGAGATCCACTTCAAGTTCAGCGAGGCTCAGCCCCGGGCTAAGAAGCTTAATGTCCGCCGTTTTGGATATAGTTTGAAACGGGCATAAGAAATTCAAAAATGATCCAAACAATGTGAAACCTTCGCGTGCTGTCATATTATGTGTCACAGTTGCAAGGAAAAATATTGAACTTGAAAAATTGCAGACATCATAAAAAATCCTTCACAAAATGACTTATCATGTTCGAGGTTTCATGGCATTTAGGTCAAACCACCAATGTGATGGCTAGAATCAGGGCATTGTTTGTGATAATGTGCCCATACTATGCACACATGTGCATCTTGGGATGGCTTACGATGATGCAGGAGGAAGTTTTCCCTTTCGACACACGAAAAAGCCAATTTCCATTTTTGAGGTGCTAAAATCGGGGTGTTCTGTGAAGCAACCACCAAATTAAAGTTTGTCATTGGTACCAAACCATTTTTCAAAAATACTATACCACCTTATATGGACAATTTCCCAACCGGTGTATCAGGAACCTTTCTATCCATCCCTCATGAAAAAGACAAATTCCTGCCGAATCGGTAGGAGGTTGCCAAGATTTGAACTACAAGTACATGATATAGTGCTTGTGAATTTTTTCAAAACTCATTTATAGGTTCACAACATGCTATTTCATCAGAGATCCACTTCAAGTTCAGCGAGGCTCAGCCCCGGGCTAAGAAGCTTCATGCCCGCCGTTTTGAATATAGTTTGAAACGGGCATAAGAAATTCAAAAATGAACTTGAAAAATGTGAAACCATCGCGTGGTGTCATATTATGTGTCATAGTTGCAAGGAAAAATATTGAACTTGAAAAATTGCAAACATCATAAAAAATCCTTCACAAAATGACCTATCATGTTCGAGGTTTCATGGCATTTAGGTCAAACCACCAATGTTATGGCTAGAATCAGGGCATAGTTTGTGATAATGTGCCTATACTGAGCACACATGTGCATCTTGGGATGGCTTACGATGTTGGAGGAGGAAGTTTTCCCTTTCGACACACGAAAAAGCCAATTTCCATTTTTAAGGTGTTGAAATCGGGGTGTTCTGTGAAGCAACCACCAAATTAGAGTTTGGCATTGGTACAAAACCATTTTTCAAATATACTATACCACCTTATATGGACCATTTCCCAATCGGTTTATCAGGAACCTTTCTGTCCATCCCTCATGAAAAGGACAAATTCCTGCTGAATCGGTAGGAGGTAGCCAAGATTTGAACTACAAGTACATGATATAATGCTTGTGAATTTTTAAAAAAATCATTTATAGGTTCACGACATGCTATTTCATCAGATATCCACTTCAAGTTCAGCGAGGCTCAGCCCCGGGCTAAGAAGCTTCATGTCCGCCGTTTTGAATATAGTTTGAAACGGGCATAAGAAAATCAAAAATGATCCAAACAATGTGAAACCTTCGCGTGGTGTCATATAATGTGTTACAGTCGCAAGGAAAAATATTGAACTTGAAAAATTGCAAACATCATAAAAAATCCTTCACAAAATGACCTATCATGTTCGAGGTTTCATGGCATTTAGGTCAAACCACCAATGTTATGGCTAGAATCAGGGCATTGTTTGTGATAATGTGCCCATACTATGCACACATGTGCATCTTGGGATGGCTTATGATGTTGCAGGAGGAAGTTTTCCCTTTCGACACACGAAAAAGCAAATTTCCATTTTTGAGGTGCTGAAATCTGGGTGTTCTGTGAAGCAACCACCAAATTAAAGTTTGTCATTGGTACCAAACCATTTTTCAAAAATACTATACCACCTTATATGGACAATTTCCCAACCGGTGTATCAGGAACCTTTCTGTCCATCCCTCATGAAAAAGACAAATTCCTGCCGAATCGGCAGGAGGTTGCCAAGATTTGAACTACAAGTACATGATATAATGCTTGTGAATTTTTTCAAAAATCATTTATAGGTTCAAAACATGCTATTTCATCAGAGATCCACTTCAAGTTCAGCGAGGCTCAGCCCTGGGCTAAGAAGCTTCATGCCCGCTGTTTTGAATATAGTTTGAAACGGGCATAAGAAATTCAAAAAATGAACTTGAAAAATTGCAAACTGTTGCAAGGAAACATATTGAACTTGAAAAATTGCAAACATCAAAAAAATCCTTCACAAAATGACCTATCATGTTCGAGGTTTCATGGCATTTAGGTCAAACCACCGATGTTATGGCTAGAATCAGGGCATAGTTTGTGATAATGTGCCCATACTGTGCACACATGTGCATCTTGGATAACCTTTAGTCCCGGCTGGTGCGTGCAACCGAGACTAAAGTTGTCGGTGGGATAAGGACGCGTGGGTAACCTTTAGTCCCGGCTGGTGGGTGCAACCGAGACTAAAGTTGTCGGTGGGATAAGGACGCGTCGGTAACCTTTAGTTACGGCTGGTGGGTGCAACCGAGACTAAAGATGCCGGTGGGATAAGGACGCGTGGGTAACCTTTAGTGCTGGCTGGTGGGTGCAACCGAGACTAAAGCTGTCGGCGGGATAAGGACGTGTGGGTGGACGCACTGCTCGATGAGATAAAGCATGTAGCGCACGACGCCCTGTCGGAGGAACAAGACAAAGTACAAGCGGCGCCGTGCCTATAAAAGGACCATCGATACGCCATGGCAAGCAGATCAACAAGCCAACATAGGTAGAGAGAGTTTCATCCCCATGGATGGAGGGTTGGGAAATCTCCTGTGGCGGAGCTTCTCGAAGATGTCGTTGGTGCACACGCCCTACGGCATCTTCGGAAGCTCCGCCTCGGAAAAATTTCCCTGGAAGCCCGTGAAAGCCTCCATCTCCTCTAACAGTGTTGGGGAAAGGGTTGGGAAATCTCCCGTGGCGGAGCTTCTCGAAGATGTCGTTGGTGCACACGCCCTACTACATCTTCGGAAGCTCCGCCTCGGAAAAATTTCCCTCCAAGCCCGTGAAAGACTCCATCTCCTCTAACAGTGTTGGGGAAAGGGTTGGGAAATCTCCCATGGCGGAGCTTCTCGAAGATGTCGTTGGTGCACACGCCCTACGGCATCTTCGGAAGCTCCGCCTCGGAAAAAATTTCCCTGCAAGCCCGTGAAAGACTCCATTACATAAAGTTTCGATACATCACATAAAGTTTCCATACATTACATAGATTTACATAGGGTTTAGGGTTTAGGATATGAATCCTTCGTTGCGTATGTCGATCCCTTGCCTATGATCGCTTCTTAGGCCGTAACCATGGAGCATCTTCTTTGCTTAACGGGATGCTTGGGTCAGTTTTCACGGTGAAGGGTGGAATTTCATCAAACTTATCATAATCTGCTGACATGTCTGTCTTGTCCTCGACTCCCGCGATGTTTCTTTTCCCTGAAAGAACTATGTGATGCCGGGGCTCATCGTCTGACGTATTCGTTTCCTTATTTTTTCTTTTTTGCGGTCTAGAGGGCATGTCCTTCACATAAAAAACCTGAGCCACATCATTGGCTAGGACGAATGGTTCGTCTCTGTAACCAAGATTCTTGAGATCCACTGTTGTCATTCCGTACAGCTGGTCGACCTTTACCCCTTCTCCATTCATGTTGACCCAACTGCACCGAAACAATGGGACCTTAAAAGTAGGTCCATAGTCAAGTTCCCATATCTCGTCTATGTAACCATAGTATGTGTCCTTTTTCCCATTCTCGCATGTTGCATCAAAGCGGACACCACTGTTTTGGTTGGTGCTCTTTTTATCATGGGCAATCGTGTAAAATGTATTCCCATTTATCTCGTACCCTTGGAAAGTCAATACAGTCGCAGATGGTGTCGCAGCCAACAAGTAGAGCTGATCTCCAATAGTGGTGTCATTAATGACATGTAATTGCAACCAAGTGCTGAAAGTCTCCATGTGATTTTTTTTAATCCAGTAGTCATCCTTCCCCGGGAACTTGGAACGTACAACATTCATGTGTTCCTCGATATATGGAGCCACAAAGGTAGAACTTTGGAGAACTATGTAGTGTGCTTGATTCAAAGAATGTCCGTCCCTAAATATCATTGCTTTCTTTCCTAGCGTGCCTTTTCCACTCAGTCTCGCCTCATACCGTGATTCAGGAACACCAATCGGCTTAAGGTCAGGAAGAAAGTCTACACATAACCCAATGACCTCCTCTGTTCCATAGCCCTTGGAGATGCTTCCTTTTGGCCTAGCACGGTTACGAACATATTTCTTTAAGACTCCCATGAAACTCTCGAAGGGGAACATATTGTGCAGAAATACAGGACCGAGAATGTAAATCTCATCGACTAGGTGAACTAAGAGATGCGTCATAATATTGAAGAAGGACGGGGGAACACCAACTCAAAACTAACAAGACATTGAACCACATCCTTATGTAGCATTTCCAGACTTTCTCGATCGATTACCTTCTGAGATATTGCATTGAGGAATGCACATAGCTTCACAATGGCTAATCGAACATTTTCCGGTAGAAGCCCTCTCAATGCAACCGGAAGCAACTGTGTCATAATCACGTGGCAATCATGAGACTTCAGGTTCTGAAATTTTTTCTCTGCCATATTTATTATTCCCTTTATATTTGACGAGAAGCCAGCCGGGACCTTGATACTGTAAAGGACTTCAAAAAAGATTTCCTTCTCTGCTTTGGTAAGAGCATAGCTACTTAAGTATTTACGTCCTTTATCAGTATGCTTGTTGTGTGGGTCTTTGATACGTTGCTGGTCCTCCCGTGCTTCTGGTGTATCTTTTGTATTCCCATACACGCCCAGGAAGCCTAGCAGGTTCACACAAAGATTCTTGTCACGTGCATCACATCGATTGAAGAACGGACCTCTAGGTCTTTCCAATACTCAAGCTCCCAAAATATAGATTTCTTTTTCCACATTGCCGTGTGTCCGGTAATGGGGTCTTTCGGAATAGATTGACCGCCAGGACCCTTTCCAAAGATTACTTCTAGGTCCTTCACCATACCAAATACATCAGCAACTTTAGGGAGCTTAGGCTTCTTCCGGTAATCTGCCTCACCGTTGAAATTCTTGCCTTTCTTTCTTACTTGATGATTGGTCGGAAGAAATTTACGACACCCTAGGTACACAACCTTCTTACATTTATCCAAATATGTACCTTTAGTATTATCTAAACAATGCGTGCATGCATTGTATCCCTTGTTTGACTGTCCTGAAATATTACTAAGAGCAGGCCAATCATTGATGGTTACGAACAACAACGCTCGTAGGTCAAATGGCTCCCGTTTGTGCTCATCCCACACCTTTACACCTGGTTCTGCCCACAACTGCAAAAGTTCATCGACTAATGGCCTTAGGTACACATCAATGTTGTTGTCGGGTTGCTTCGGTCCTTGGATGAGCACTGGTATCATAATGAACTTCCGCTTCATGCACAACCAAGGAGGAAGGTTGTAGATACATAGAGTCATTGGCCAGGTGCTGTGACTACATCTCTGCTCCCCAAAAGGATTCATGCCGTCTGTACTTACACCAAACCATAAGTTCCTCGCGTCACCTGCAAAGTTCAAGTACTTTCTCTCGATGTTTCTCCACTGCGACCCATCGGCAGGGTGTCCCAGTTTCCCGTCTTTCTTACGCTCTTCTTTGTGCCATCGCAACAACCTAGCATGCTCTTTATTTCTGAACAGATGTTTCAACCGTGGTATTATAGGAGCATACCACATAACCTTAGCAGGAACCCTCTTCCTGGAGGGCTCGTCATCGCCCTCGACATGCATTGCATACCGGGCATTTATCCATATTCTCATTCTCACATGATGCGGGATATGCATTAATGCATGCATGTATCTTCTCCACATCTAATCCTAGAGGGCAGATAGTCTTCTTTGCTTCATACGTTGTCTCGGGCAGCTCGTTATCCTTTGGAAGCTTCGGCTTCATTATTTTTAGTAACTTCTCAAATCCCTTGTCAGATAAGCCAGTCTCTGCCTTCCATTTTCAGCAGTTCAAGTGTGGGACCGAGCTTTGTGCTGCCATCTTCGCAATTTGGGTATAATAACTTTTTGTGATCCTTTTGCATGGCCTCCAACTTAAGCTTCTCCCTTTCTTTATCACGTTGTTGCTTTGCATCAGAAATGACCCGACCAAGACCATCAGCGGGCTCATCTGATGCCCGTTGTTCTTCTTCATTGCCGCCTCCCTCTTCTTCATTGTCTTCCATTGCAGTATCACCGTATTCTTCAGGGGACATAGGATAGCTGTCATCATCCTCCTCTTCTTCATTTTCTTCCAGCCTAACCCTTCTTTCTCCGTGCATGGCCCAACAATAATATCTAGGCATGAAACCTCTCCGAAGCAGATGGCTTTGAAGGATTCTCGGGGCAGAGTGCTCCGCCACGTTCGACAATCGGCGAGGACAAGGCATAAAATTATACACTTTGTTTGCCTTAGCCAAATCGATAAATTTATGGAGGCTTGCAATAAAATCGGAATGGCGTCGGTCGCCATACATCCATCGCATCCGTGCATCGATCTGCGTCATAATAATTAACCATTACAATAACATCATGAATAGTAAAATGACCACCCTACATGGACAGATGCAATATTTTTGTATCAGTTAAAGATAAAGAAGATAAGGTTGCTAACCTCAGCCGAGGATACCGTGTTGTGCAAACTAAAGTGTGGCTCGGACATTTCGTCGAACACCTTGTGTGCAATCAAAGAAAAAAAAAGCTAGCACCCACTCCTCACACACAATCCAGCAAAATTTGGTGGGCAAAGGGCTGGGCTTATATAGCTAGGGAGGTTTTGGTCCCGTTATTGCCACGAACCAGGACCAAAGCCCTCCCAGCGACATGTGGCAGCCCAAGCACCCACCAGGTCATTGGTCTCGGTTGATGGCACGACCGGGACCAATGACTTCGATGGGGCGCTGGCTGCCACGCAGCTGCGAGGGGCTTTTCCCGGTCGTGGCAATAATCGACCAAAGCCTCCGTTGCTTCATCGTCACGCGCCATAAACTGAGGCAGGCCGCTTTTGCCGCGCCTGCCTCTCTGCAGTCCCTCTCCACCCCACCACTTTGCCTCTCCACTGCGCCGTCGTTTTGCCTCCCCTCCCTCTCCAATCTCCACTGCGCTGTCATGGAGGTGCCCACGCTCAACCACTACGAGGCGGCTGCGTTTGCGATCTACGGCATCCTCGCGCCGCCGCGCGCGACCCTTCCCGCTGGATGTCGCATCAGCGAGGGGGTGTGCCGGTGGCTCCGCTCCTCAACCCCCGCGGATACGAGATGGAGTACGTCATAGCGGAGCATCGCTGCCAACTGCCCGCGTGCATTAGGGCGTTGCCCCGGTACGCGGCGGGCAACGAGTATTGGCCCCGGCTGTTCAAGAAGGAGCGGAAGGCCAAGCTTTGCAACCGTTTCGTGGACGGGCGCCTGGTGCACCCGGATCGCCGCAACCAAGAAGGGCGGGAGTTGTTTTGGTCCGTCCCTGGACGGACCATCTACACCGCCATCGACGCCGCTATGCGCGCAGACGAGCTCCGTCTCTCGAACAACGCCGAAATCGTGGAGATTTCGTCCGACGACGACGAGGAAGCCGGCGGCATGGAGGACAACGGCTCGGAGGACAGCGGCCGCGGAAGTGTTGTCGACTAGAAATTTATAGAGTCGCATCTTTATTTGTATGAAAAAATTTGTGGTCGAATAATAAAATGTCCCAATTTAGACCTTTGTCTCGATTAATTCGTGAAAGATTTGTTCAAAAATAGTGATCAATTCAATTTCTACCTCGAATTAATTTCTGCCTCGAATTAATTTCTGTGCTGAATTAATTTACATTAATTCCTGGACTGCTGACCGTTGCGGGGTTTTTGGTCCCGGTTGTTGGCATGAACCGGGACCAATGCCTCGCAGAGAGCCACATGTGCATCGCGGGGTCATTGGTCTCGGTTCGTGCCATAAACTGGGACCAATGCTTACAGATGAACCGGGACCAATGCCCTGGCGGCATGAACCGGGACCGGTGCCTGGCATTGGTCCCGATTACGGAAATGAACCGGGACCAATGGAACTTGGGTGCTGGACCAAAGGCCCTCTTTCTACCAAGGTGTGAGTATCGTCCCTTAATAAGTAGCGATTCATTGTCGATCTGTGGTTATGAGGATGATGTGAGCAGCGGTTGCTGCCTATTCATCCAAATATGGAGTTCCTCCCACACATAGATAGTTGAGAATATTCATGATAATAATCTTTATCTTAGATACTCATAATACTTGTGGTATATCCGCTACTCCCAGAGAACACTTTTTCCCTACTGCAGTTCCAATCTTTCTTACATACACGATACTTACTTTTCTGTATTAACTTATTTTTCTTTAATTTATTATTGATCGTATACCTAAAACCAAAAAACACCCTTTTACACAATACTCGCATTTTATCTTGTTACTTAGAACTTAATCTAGCATTTCTATCCTAATATTTATTTCAAGAGTTATTAGACTCTGGACTCCTACTCCCTATGAGATCGATTTATTTATTTCGAAACTAGCTACAAACGATCTATGCACTTGCAGTCATTAGTTATCTAGTCGTGTTCCCAGGCCGAAGTCCCAGTTTTGAACAAATTTTATCAAAATACGGCAAAATTTAGGCGAATATAGGGGGATTTCATTGATAGATGGGCGATTCATAAATATTACATCGAATTCAGGCGGGCACCCCAATTCTGACTTCACTTAGGCTAAAAAACATAAAAAAGAACTAGAGAAGACGATGCTAAAGACTATGCCGATGCCGACGATGTCGGTGGACACCGTCTACATGTCGAAGTTGCAGTAGAAATTGGTGTAGTCCGGGTTCGCCTTGCCGTTGTCATCATCGCCATCGTCATTGCCGCCGTCGCTTGGTGTCTGTGGGGAGCGCGAGCTACCCTGGTAGGATGGGTCGACGTAGGGGAGGGTGCGTCCTGGCACACTCCACCACCGACGACACCCCGCCGAGTTGTTGCGCTTCGGTGGCATGTCGGGCAGCCCCTCATGGGCGGCAAGCTCGCGCAGCCACCGTTTGGCGAAGAACTGGGTCCTCCTAGTGGAGCAGGTTGCCGGGGTCTTCGGCGAGTTCAGGGTCCTCAATCGCCGGGGAGGCCTCCTGGATCGCCTCGACCATTTGGTCGCCCTCTGGCACCATCGGTATCGTTATGCCGCCGGGGCTGAGCTTCGAGTCGGCCGGGTAGCGGAAATCCGGCAGTGCCATGTACCCGGCTTAGTATAGCATTCGCGCCTCCCACGGCTACAGACTGCACCGGTCGAAGCCATTGGCCACTGTGAGTCGCCTGGGTACCTTTTCGCCATGGGTGGTTTGCCGAGGTCTATTGTTCGCTGGTGTTGGAGAAGGGTTGGGGAGAGTGTGAGCCGTGAGGTGGCTGGATTTTAAAGGTCGAAGTGGGCAGCGAAGGCGAGAGGGGTGTAGATGATTCGGCGGGAAAAGGGGAATTGGCGGGAAGCCGAGGCGGCTGGGTCATGCCATTACGGTTCTGCGTGGCCAACGGGACGTGCTAACGTTTGCCCGGCGGGCCTTCGCGGGAGCCGAGGCAGGAGGATGACAACGAGGCAATTTCGGTCACTAACTGGGTGGGTCCACGCGCTGAGGCGTTTTTTTCACGCTCAATTCACTTCGTCCGGCATTCCCAGCGCCTTCCCGGCGCCACGGGATCAGCCTGGGAACGCGGGATGTATTTTGGGCTAAAGTCGGATGAAACCGGCGTCCTAGGAACGCGACTGGGCAAAAAATAGCCGTCTGGACGGAAAATGGCCCTTGGAATGGCCTCCTGGGAACCCGAGTGGAGATGCTCTTATTGTTTAATAACTTGTTCAACTTCATCCATATTTACTAACTTAAATGCTATTAGTACCAATGACATCATTCATATATGTCATGCACATATTTCAGAAATAATGTCACGCTTCCACTCAAATATGACATCCATATATGAGATCTAGGGATTTCACTTAGGTCCCACTTAAAATATGTCTCCTACATATTATGATTTAGCCAAGCTACTTTGCTCCTACTCAAATGCAGATCCTCTCAATAATATTGGATATTCCAAAAAAATGAATCACCATCAAATCGAGAATTTCAGTTACAAGACTTCAATATCCATATATTGCTGGTGTAAATCCAACTGAATCGAGCGTCACTACATTTGTAGTCAACTCCTTGAATTTGTCCGGACATACTTTGTGACAAATCAAGCCATACGTCTTCATTAAGTTTCATTTCCTCCTTATAACTTTGCAGTCATTTAGAAATATCAAGTAAACATATTTACTTAATGAGATCAAGTAACATATTACTTTGTAGTCTTAAATGTAACTTAATATAGGATTTTATGACTCCTAGTCATTTCTCGCACTTAGGTCCATCACGCTTCTTTGTAGTTCATAGGTTTGTCTTGTTCAAATAACATCACAAGTGAATCAATAATATAATTTCGCAAACTTTAGTAAAAATATTCGCTGAAACTTTGTGATCATTATCAATAGTTTCTCCTCTATTCATAGAGTTTGGTTTCACGAAATAAATTCTGCTGCGCCACTCAACAATCTAGAGGTAAGGTTAAATAACTTATTTTGATCTTACTTTCTTCCACCTATATCTTCATCAAGAAAGACAACAACAGGTTTTCCTCTTGTGCAAGATGTATTCATAGTTTCCCAAGAATACTCCACAAAGACTTGTTTATTCACCACGATTCCAAATTATCGATATCTCCAGAAACTCGAACGTGTCATAACTCTTATGATGTTGTTTCCATACATCTTTAGATGTTCATTTGTATTTCAACTGAATGATTGCTTATTTTGATCTCCAAGTCTAAACTATAATCCTGATAAGAGATAATATTAGAGCAGATGTATCTAATACAAAATGACTATGATATTTAAGCATTTCAATACACTTTGAAATTTCCCTATTATCATAATTCGTAAACCTCTTTCACATGTCCTTTTATGCCCAAAAATTAACTTAAATACTTTAGTCATGTTGATCAAATCAAACAGACTTTGTATTTCTGTTAATTCAATATCCTCCTTCACTTTGAAATCTTCTAAACAATTCAAAACAACAATGAAGTATGAAATAATGATTTTCACTATTTGTTAAAAATACGATACATCATTATGTATAAAATTCAACATGAAGTGATAATGATTTCCCCTCTTTGTTGAAAATATGATACGTCATTATGTATGTCATTATATATAAAGTTCAACATTTTTTCGCATATCACCGTTTTACCAGAACACGGAGTTTTAGTCATTTTGTCAAATGAGGCATGGTTTTGCAAAGTCTATAGATCAGACATCTAAGATCCCGGTCTTCATTTAGAATGAAAAACATGCAATAACCACCATGACTTAAACAATAGTGTCATGTCATTATTAAATTTTGGATATCATTTACCATTCTAATCCTTGGATAATACACATCTTGTATTATGTGTGCGTTCAGAATTTAGAACTCTCATCTTGTAAACTCTCATACTTTATGTGTAATAATACAATTTTGTATTATGCAATATCAGGCACATGTGTTTCGAGGCCATGTCTACACATTCTAGACTCACCAAATTTGTAACATGGCTTACACCCACTATATACGAATGCAATTATGTCTGACACCCAATTTCACGGCCTACCTTATAACGGAGAACTTTCTTGGTGATACACACGCAGGGAAAACATTATCATTGCAATTATTTAGAGATTATCTTATCTGCTACCATTGAGTATCTAATACCAGCATATAATAGCCCGCCTATCGTGTGCTTCTAGGAAAATGCAATTAATATGAAGATAGAGATAGAGAGATGGATATAGAATACAATAATCTAGTGGCCAACCTTAGAGTCAACACTATAGTACGAGTGACTTAGATATTGGCTATAGATGACATGGCAGCTGCATATAGCCAACAACTGGCTATATTATTGAACATTCTTTTAGGCATGTGGCTTGGCGCTCTGTAGCGCCTATTGGCCCAGACCCAGCCGCCGAGTACTTTCCGGTGACTGCGACGGCGAAACTCCGGCGAACACACGCACGTATATGAAGATAGAGCTAGATTACTTTCCTGGCCAACTCGACTACTCCCGCGAACATGTGTTTCGAGGCCATGTCTACACATGCTAGGATTCTAGTATGCCGACTCGACTACTAGCCCAACTCTAATCCTAGTAGTACTCAGTTACATGCAAGTATACGGATTGGATTCAACACACACACACACACACCCTCGGTGTAGTGAACTCCTATACATATACAACTCGTATACGTGACACCGTGTCAGTGCTGGACACAGAGCGCTTATTCCTTACAATCACCCCCTAAGCACGACGTGCTCTTCAACATCCACCTGGATCCCAAATATACACGTTGCTTCTCACGGGCGTCATCCACAACATTGCTTTCGCCGCTTCCTTCCTCAGCACCCATGTCACCGACTTTGCTTTTGTCGGCTTCTCCATGGCTTCACATCGACAACCCTTTTTGTCCGCACCCTTCTCCACGCCTTCACGCTGACTGTCCTTTTTGTCCATGCCTTAAGACATTATACTTAGTTCGATGAAGTACTTTCTCATCGATGCTTCACATATTTGATCTTCTACTTGCCGGTACTCTTGGATGCAATAGAACAAATACGTAGGAGCTAGGTCATGTTGGTTGACTAGCAAAGCTAGCTTTCTACCGTGACTAGCAATTCTGACTTCTACCTGCTCCTGACCAACATCGTCTTCTGGCTCGTCCGGAGTAGCAAGGCACATGTTGCCTACCTGTAGCGATTCATCTTTTCTTTTTGAATCCTTTTCTGGCGTGTTTTCTTCTAACTTCTCTATACCACGCGAAAAACCTCTTGATGGATCTGCACCCCCTATTGTTGGGTCTCCTCGATCTGTCTGACCACTAGTCCACACTCTTGGACCATCGCCTTCTAGCCTTGCTGGCCTGTTTGGTGGGCTCGCTTCAACTCTCCCTCCTCCTCTAATTGTTGGGCCAACAAGTGCAGGTATCACTGCACATGCGCGTCCTTCCAGCTCCGTGTCTTCTGGCCACGGACTAGCCTTATCTTTAGACTCTTTTTCTTTTGGGAGAATCCCTTGTGTTTCTGGCCTGATGTCCACGCCTGGAGCACCTCCTAGGCCTTGTGGTCCCGAACTTGCTGACAAGGATAAGCTTGGTTGATCCATATTTTCTTCATACTCAAGATCCCACGTGACATGAAAAGTTGGATATCCCGGTTCGTTAGAGCCCCAATTCCATGAGTCGCCTTCCTTAAAGATTACGTCGCCCCTGACAACCACCTTATTGGTATAAGGATTGCACAAGCGGTATTCCTTTGAGCTTTCATAGCCTGTTATGATCATTAGAGTTCTTTGCTCCGCCAATTTACTCTTATGGTCGGACTCCGTCTTGACATGCACCACGCACCCAAAAGTGCGAAGATGATCAACTGAGGGTTTCCAACCGTACCATGCTTCGTACGGTGTTATACCAACGCCACTCTCAGTTGGTCCATGTTCAGCAAATACACAGCCGTATTGACTGCCTCACCCCAGAATTTTCCTGGCAAGCCTTTACTCTTCATCATGCTCCGTGCCATGGTCAACACAGTTTGATGCAGCTCACCCCCTTGATCAATGTGTAGGGCTCTTATCTTCACCTCCAACTTGAACTCTTCGGCTTCCTTGATCTTCTCGAATGCTTGTTGAGCTTGATCCTTACTTTTCAGCAACATAATCCACATGTATTTACTATGATCATCCACCACAAGCATGAAGAACATATTGCCGGACGGAGTTGCGGGTGAAATTCCAACGCATAGATCACCATGAACTAGTCCCGAGGCTTCACTTGCCTCAAACGTGGCTTCACATGGTAACGGGGCACTCCGTTCCTCATGATCCACACACGGTAGATCGTGATCCACTTACGCCACAATCTTCGTAGCCGGTGATGGAGGATCCTCCTCATCCTTCAGCTCAGTTACTTCGAGCATCAACATCATCGGTCCATCATCTCCTTCCTGGGCGATGAGAGCCCTCTCCTTTTCTTTGGTGGTTTCCGGCAACAGCCTTGAAGTGACCGAGCTCGCCGCAGTTATGACACCTTACTTTATTTATATCAAACTTCCTCCGCGGCGGGGTGTCATCTTCGTCCTCTTGCCCCGCGATGTACTTTTTCGCTGGGCGTTGCTTCTCCTTGCCGGTCGTGGAGCCTCCTTGCTTTTCTTTTGAAAGAGTCATCCACTTCTGCTTCATGAGCATCAGGTGCTCAACCTGTTCTGGATCACCAAAGCTGATCAGGATTCTCTCGTCGTGTGCCTTGAATCTTCCGACGAGATCCTCAACCGTCAATGTATTCACGTCGAGACATTGTTCGATCGATGTGACGATCTGCATGTAGCGCGCCGGTGCCGCACGCAGGAACCTTCTGACGTTCTTGACCTCATCCAATCTCTCGCCATATCCCCTGATTGCGTTGATTAGGGTAACTAAACGGGCGGCAAATTGATCAACCATCTCGCTCTCCTCCATCTTCAGATCTTCATAGCTTTTCATCAAAGTTTGAATATGCGCTTCCTTCACGCGGGCATGACCACGGTGCAAGATCTTGATCGTCTCCCATGCATCCTTTGCCGATTTCTTTCCGACAAGGTGCTGCTTCACGTCCTTCGGCACTACAGAATAGAGCGCCGTTGACGCTTGGCGATCCTTCCGGTACTTCGCGCCTACCTTGACGTACTCGTCGCCTCCTGGATCGACGACCTCCCAAACCTCCTGAGCCTCCATGGCCACCTCCATGTTGAGTGCCCATAGCCCGTAGTCCTTCCGATCGAGGCGCGGATACAAAGCCGCCCCCACCGTCTCCGTCACCGGTGCCGCTGCCGAGCTCTCGCCAAAATTCACCATCGCCATGGCCTCCTTGTACTTTCAGCAGATCACGAACGACGACCTTGGCTCTGATACCAATTGTTGACCCAAACCTAGCCGCCGAGTACTTTCCGACGACTGTGACGGCGAAACTCCGGCGAACACACGCACGTATATGAAGCTAGAGCTAGATTACTCTCCTGGCCATAGCAACTCACACACGTACATACGGAAACAATATGATCGCTACACGCACGTATCGTGCGTCCTCTTTTTATTGCTTTGAACTCACGGTGTGTTTACAAACCGGGGTACATGCATATATATACTAGGATTCTAGTATGCCGACTCGACTACTAGCCCAACTCTAATCCTACTAGTACTCAGTTACATGCAAATATACGGATTGGACTCAACGCACACACACCTCGGTGTAGTGCAATCCTATACGTATACAACTCGTATATGTGACACCTTGTCGGTGCTGAACACGGAGTGCTTATTCCTAACAGCGCCTAGGTTGTTTAGTGTCTGGCCGTCTACAACCGCCTAACATTTGTCAAATTTCCGCAGGTTGATGTGTCACTGCTTGCTGGCTTTTTCCGTTTGCCCGTGAAACCTATCCTCCACACTGCACTATAAATACTTGGCTAGATCGTCTGGAAAGTCACTGTGAGATTCTCCACTCGAGTACCCGACGAGTAGTGTTCAACCAAGGGAGAGACAAGCTAGCCAGGTAGTAGTTGAGAATGATGGATGAAATTAATGTGGGAAGCATTGTAGGATGCTTCAGGGGCAAGAGTATCCTCATTACTGGTTCAACTGGCTTCCTAGGAAAATGTATGTGCTCATAAACGGTACCTTTTAGGATGTGTGCTGATCAGTTGGAGCCTTATAATTTCGTGTTTGATATGCAAATAGTGCTTGTGGAGAAGATATTGAGGGTTCAGCCTGAAGTTAAGAAGCTCTTCCTTTTGTTTCGGGCCTCCGATGTTGAGTCTGCCAAGCTTCGCATTCAGAGTGAGGTAAATATGTGCTTATAACTTTTCCCCTATCAGTTCTATTGTTGTTAATATCGTGAGTGCAGAAGGTGAGATCGTGCTTTCAGGAGACAAAACTGAAATACGAGTGAAATTACCATTAGCGCATTCATCTCTCGGAAATAGTTGCTCCCGAAAGTGTTTTACGAATGCATGCTACAGTAACTAAGTTGTAATTCAGACTATCTGTTTTGTTATTTTTAGGTTACAGGGACAGATGTCTTTCAGGTGCTGAAACAAAAACATGGTATGGCGTTCCATAAATTCATCGAAGAAAAGGTATGTCCTTTGGTAGGAGATATCATGTTTGAGAACTTTGGACTAGAAATTACCAAGCTGAGAGAATTGTCGAAGGACATAGACATTATCGTCAACGGAGCTGCGACTACAAAATTTTTTGAAAGGTTTGAGATGATTTCAGGTCCTAGATGATATATTTAGTGTTAGAAGAACTTAAATGTTTTTGAAATAGGTCACAAATGTCATGTTTTTCAGATACGACGTAGCTTTTGACGTGAATGTCTTAGGAGCAAAGCATGTCTGTGCATTGGCAAAAAACTGTACTAAACTCAAGATGTTGCTTCATATTTCAACAGGTTTGAATGATATATACATGATCGTTGTTTACATGTCTTTCTGACTTCTAACTGATTAGGAACTATATAACCTGAACAGCCTATGTAGCTGGTGAACAAAAGGGGCTAATTCAGGAGAGGTCATTCTTGATGGGAGAGACACAAAGGGTAGGCACACATTTGGACATTGAATCCGAACTAAATCTGATTAAAGAAACCAGGAGAGAACTCGAGGCTAATTGTTCCATGGTGATGTTTGAGAGGAAAACCATGAAGGAGCTTGGCCTTAAGAGGTTAGACGTGAACAACTTATAAGAAAATCCAAACACCAACATGCATGTACCTGTTACTTTTTTTCTGCCACCCGCAACACTCAAAATGATGTACATTTGTTGCATGTTTCTTATCTTATGCATGAACGAAGAGCACGGCACTTTGGGTGGCCAAACACATATGTCTTTACCAAGGCAATGGGGGAGATGATGCTTGGACACCTAGAAGGTGACTTTCCGGTGGTCATCCTCCGTCCGAGCATCATAACTAGTACTCTCAAGGATCCGTTGCCTGGATGGATTGAAGGAGTCAGGTAATCTATCCCTTGATTTATCTTTCAAATGTGTAGCAGAATGGATGTGCTACAACCGAATGAGCGCTGGAAATGTTCATCTTTCATAGGTTAATCGATACCATGATCATTGGTTACGCCAAGCAGAACTTGTCATTCTTCCTAGGCGACCTTGATTTAATATTGGACGTTGTGAGTTTTCTCGGAAAATTGAAACAGATTTATTAATCAAACATGATCCAGTTACCACATAACCAGCAGTAGTGGGTCGGTGTTGGTTGTTTACAGATTCCAGGGGACATGGTTGTCAACGCTATGATGGTTGTTATGGCAGCACATCTAGAGGAACAAGCAAAAATCATCTACCATGTAACTTCGTCCGTACGCAACCCGGCACCCTATGCCATTCTCTCAGAGTCAGTCCATCGGTACTTTTTCGACAATCCACCAAAAACAGGGAGGAACGGCGAGCATGTAAAACTGAAGAAGATGCGATTCTTTGGCACAGTCACGGGGTTAAGATTATACATGGCTATCAAGTACAAGCTTCCGCTCGAGGTGAATTAGCTTTCCATTTTAACGTTAGATTAATGCAAACATGTTGATATCATAGCAGACATGCGAATGAAACTTATATCATGTGATTCTTCCTTTGGTTTGACAGGTGGTTCGCCTGATCAATATTGCACTTTGTGGCATTTTATCACGGCACTACAACGAGCTCAACAGAAAATTTAGATTCTTAACACATATGCTCGAGCTCTACGCGCCATATGCCTTGGTCCATGGGCGGTAAGGAACTTTAAACCCTAATCAAATTATCCTTTTACAAGAGGAAAAGATGCCCTTCCCAGATTTTTTTTCGATTGCATGGTATAGTCATATGCACCCACAAACACTAAGACATCACTTGAAGTACAGTTTTCTAACATCATTTTATGAACTTTATGAAGCTTCGATGACATGAACTTGGAAAGGCTAAGAATGGCGATGAAAAAGGATCAAAATACCAACGAAGCCTGTTACTTAGATTTTGACCCCATGTCTATCAACTGGGATGGCTATTTCTATAGTATTCACATTCCTGGTGTGCTCAAGCAGATGCGTGGTTGAGTTATATTTTTATAATTTGAATCATAAGTCGCGAGCATTGGAAAATCGTTTCAACGGCGTTCATATTCACTCATCCTGCACGGGATCAAACCCACTCTTACCATGAACTATATATGATCATTATTCTCCCGGTGGGGGACAGACATTATGGACCTTAGCGAGGAGCCTAATGTGTGAATACAGTCTACAGTTGGGACTGCACATGTTTGTTCGTGTGCATGACTCCGTGGGAGTTTTCTGTGGTGTTTCGAATAGTGTATTTTATTTATATAATAAAAATTGTATGTATTTCTATTGTTTGGTCCATTATTTATGCAGTTGTATCCCCTTTCCTCTTGTACCAGTTGTAAAGAAAATGTGTGCAAATGTACCACGTATGTATTTTATTCTTACCTTCAAAAGGTACCACAATATTTCAGCCAGGAAGAGTTCTAAGCCCAGAAAGAAAGGAACAACGAGGAAAAGGCAAAGAAGCTGACAATAAATTATGGGCAACGCTAAAAATTAGAAGAAGACAGTAAAACAACAAGCGGCTTTGGAGGCCCTCCAACCACCAGTTCCTAGAAACCCTATTTACATCCTCCACCCCTCTGGTTGTCGCTGCTGTACTCGCCGGCAGCGGTGGTGGCGCCAACCCCATCGAAGACCCGGCAGCGTTACATGGGGGGAACATGGTGTTGGGGTGGGAGGAGGAGATAGACACACAACCTCCCACTCTCCTGCCTGTGGTGAACCTTCGAGGATAGTTTCAATCAACAGATATGCAGCGGAAATAAAACAATGAGCACATGCATAGGTGACACAAGGATTTACGTGGAAAACCCTCCTCAAGGTGAGGAGGAAAAAAAACCACGGGTGCGGACCAACCGGTCCACACGAGCTTCACTATCAGCAACCTGGGTACAGAGTCTTCTCTATAACATCTAGAGATATACAACACACTCAGCATGTTGCCAACCGGCAACAACAACAACCATTTGAGAGAAAGATTACAGCAAAGCAGAGTATCTTAGTTTTTGTCCCCTTCGGTAATCAGCAAACTGCTCTTAAACCGCAGATCCAATCAGCACGAAACATGGTAGACAAGCTGACATACGAGTACCCAACATACACACCAAATTTCAGGTCAATCGGACAACGTTTGCCTGCCCAAACTGTTCGTCTACCAAAACTGCTCTGTGCTAAAACTGCAGCAGTCCGAACTGAATAAACCATTTCCAAATCTGAAGCTACACTGACCCAGACCTCAAACCAGCTAACCAGATCGAAGTACTCAAAGCAAGGAACGAGCTCACCAAGTTTGGAGTCAATCCAAGCACCCTTGAGCCTCCAAACACTAGCTTGAACACAGACCGGTCAGATCTCAGAAATCTAGAGAGAAATCACCTCTCCTTCTTCTTCCTCTCTTCTTGCTAGGTTGTGGTGTTCTTGTGTGTTCTCTCACCCTCTCTCAGCAGCAGCCATGATGGCTTGCTTCTCTCACTTGCTCACTTTGCTCCCCCCCACAGCCACCAATTGTGGCTAGGGTTTTTTTATACTCCTCTCTCAAGGACCACCTCAGCCGTTAGATACGAACATCGATCAACGGTTGAAACGTGTTGGACTTCACGGGCTGACGTTGGGCTGCCAACACACCTCCATGTGGAGGGACCTGGCCCAACAAACTCCCCCTCCCGACATCATGGAGGGTCTCACTGCCAACCGGCAGTCATGCCGGCGAGCCGACGGCATACCTCGAGCTTTCCCCTTGTCACCACCTTGGTCAACATATCAGCCCCATTGTCATCTGTGTGCACCTTCTCAATTTGCATTTGCTTGGAATTCAACACATCTCGAATCCAATGATAGCGCACATCAATATGCTTCGACCTTGAATGAAAACATGCATTCTTACTTAGGTGAATGGCACTTTGGTTATCACAAAACATCACATACTTGTCTTGCTCAAAACCAAGCTTATAAGCCAATCGTTTCAGCCACAATAGCTCCTTGCTTGCCACAGTTACTACAATGAACTCGGCCTCAGTTGTGTTCAGCGCCACACACTTTTGCAACCTGCTTTGCCATGCCACTGCTCCCCCTGAATGGGTAATCAAATAACCTGAAGTAGACTTCCTTCCATCGACATCTCCAACCAAGTCTGAATCTGAATATACAATCAGCTTGGGCTCACTACCACCAAAGCAAAGCTTCATATTAGTGCTGCCCCGGAGATACCTCAAAATCCACTTCACGGCTTCCCAATGTGGTTTTCCTGGATTGGACATAAATCTGCTCACAGTACTAACCGCTTGAGCAATGTCAGGCCATGTGCACACCATAACATACATCAAACTCCCAACAGCTGAAGCATAAGGAACCTTTTGCATTTCCTTTTCCATGTCTTCAGTGGAGGGACATTGCTTTTTACTCAACCTGAAATGAGCTGCAAGTGGAAAACTCACCTCCTTTGCCTTGTCCATCTTGAACTTGCGAAGTACCTTCTCAATATATTTCTCTTGAGACAAGTACAACTTGTTGGATTTTCTATCTCTCTCAATTCTCATGCTGAGAATACACTTTGCTGGACCCAAGTCTTTCATGGCAAAACTTTTGCTCAACTCTTTCTTTAGTCTAGCAATCCTAGAGACATTCTTGCCAACAATCAAGATATCATCCACATAGAGCAATAACATGATAAAATCATCACCTTCGAACCTCTGGATAAATACACAATGGTCTGAGCTACATCTCTTGTAGCCTTGCTCCCCCATGACAGATTCAAACTTCATGTCCCATTGTCTCGGTGCTTGTTTCAGGCCATAGAGACTTTTCTTCAATTTCCACACATAGTCTTCTTTGCCTTTAACAAGAAACCCCTCAGGCGGCTCCATTTAGATTTCTTCCTCCAACTCTCCATGAAGGAAAGCTGTCTTCACATCCATTTGCTCAACCTCCAAGTTGAGACTTGCTGCCATGCCAAGGATCATTCGGATTGATGTCATCTTCACCATCGGAGAAAATATTTCATCAAAGTCAATACCTTTTCTCTGCCTGAATCCTTTTACAACTAGTCTGGCCTTGTACCTTGGATGTGACGTGTGCTCTTCTTGCTTGATTCTGTAGACCCACTTGTTCTTTAGAACTTTCTTGCCCTTGGGCAACTTCACCAGCTCATAAGTATGATTCTTATGCAAGGAATCCATCTCTTCTTACATAGCCTTATTCCACTCCTTCTTGTTCTCATCTTTCATTGCATCTTGAAAGCACTCAGGTTCTAAACCATCAGACAATAACACCACATATTGGTCTGAATCGTACCTGGTGGAAGGAACACGGTCTCGGCTGGACCGTCTGAGTGGAGAAGCTGGTGGACTATCTGGTTCAGGTGCTTGCTGATCATGATCATCTTCTTCAGCATCATACTCTTGCTGCTGGGGAGCTTCCTCACCTGTACCACTATGTGCATCACCTTGCACATCTTCTGCATCATCATCTTCAGCTTCTTCTTCAACTGAATCTGCAGGAACTGGGTCAGAATCAGATCTGTCTTGCTGCTGATTTCGAGGAGGAACATGCACCGGAATTTGCACCGGAGCCTGCACCTTCGTCTTCACAATATCCTCAATTGTCTGGTCTTCAACAAACACAACATCACGACTTCTCACAACCTTTCTTGCTATTGGATCATACAACTTGTAGCCGAACTGATCGCCTCCATAGCCAAGAAATATACACTGTCGTGTCTTTGAATCAAGCTTTGACCTTTCATCTTGAGGGATATGAACAAAGGCCTTGCACCCAAAAACCTTCAGGTGCTCATACGAGACGTCCTTGTCATAGAAGACCCTGTTTGGAACATCTCCCTGCAATGGATAACTTGGTGAGAGATTAATAAGATAAACTGCAGTCGACAAAGCATCACCCCAATAATGTTTAGGCAGCTTTGCACTTGATAGCAAGCATCTAACTCTCTCGACAATTGTCCTGTTCCTCCTCTCAGCAAGACCATTCAGCTGTGGTGTCTTCGGAGGAGTAAATTGGTGCCTAATTCCCTGTTCCTTGCAATAGGCATCAAATGGTCCAATATACTCTCCCCCATTATCAGTGCGAATGCACTTGATCTTCTTCTTAGTTTCTCTCTCAACTGAGACTTGGAATTGCTTGAACATACTTAGTACTTGATGTTTGTTCTTCAAAACATAGACCCAAACCTTTCTAGAAAAGTCATCAATAAATGTGACAAAGTACTTTGCTCCACCCAATGACCTCACCGACATTTTGCAAACATCGGAATGTATCAAGTCCAGCACCTCGGGCTTCTTGTGAGGAGGTTAACTCTTGAACGCAACTCTGTGTTGCTTCCCCGCTAGACAATCTGAACTCCCTTCACACCTTTCAACAGATTTTTCTTCACTAGCACCGCCATCCCTTTCTCACTCATGTGCCCAAGCCTCTTGTGCCATAAAGCACACACATCCTCTTTCTGCAACGCATTGACACAAGCAGCAGAAAGCTTAGCATGAACATGATACAAAACTGAAACCATGTTACCTTTAGCAACAACCAGATTTCCTTTGGTGAGCTTGTATTGTGTATTTCCAAATCTGCTCAAGTACCCATCTCTATCAAGCAATCCAATCGAGATAATGTTGAGCCGAAGGGCCTCAACATGCCTCACCGACTTGAGGACTAGTGTCGTACCATTTTTAGTCTCCAAGTGCACATCTCCTCTTCCAATGATTTTTGCTCTATCATTATTTCCCATCTTCACAACACCAAAATCACCCGATGTGTAGTTGGTGAAGAGCTCTCTACGAGATGTAGCATGTATGGTAGCACGGCTGTCCGAAATCCAAGTCATCTCATCACCATCTACAAGGCTGATGGTGTCACCAGAAACTACAGTGATCCTCTCCTCAATGGTGGAAACACTGCTGCCATCATGTTCTTCATGCATGAGAAACATGATCTCCTCTACCACAGCAATCCGGCCTCCCTCACTCTCACTGTCACTGTCACTGTCGGTTTGTTTCTGAACTTTCTTCCTTTTCTTTTTGTCTTTCTTCCATTGTTCACAATACTGCTTGATGTGGCCCTTCTCACGACAGTGATGGCATATAACACCAGCATACTTGTCTTTGCCTCTTGATTTGCTTCTACTTCTTTCGGCTCCCTTACTCGGACCTTTGCTCTTGCTTCTCCTCCGTGACTCGGTCACTAAGATTTCAGAATGTGAGGAAGAACAGTCCTTGTCAGCAATTTTTCTGGATTCTTCATTTAGTACCTTGGTCTTCATAAGGTTCCAAGTGACAACTCCATTAGGTGCTGAATTGCACACGGTGACCTTAAAGGTCTCCGAAGTGTCCGGTAATGAGCCAAGTAGCAGCAAGGCTCTGACTTCATCTTCAAATGTAATTCCCATTGAAGATAGCTGATTTATAATGCCCTGAAATTCATTTACATGATCTGCAATTGGAGTGCCCTCCTTGTACCTCAAACGCATCAATTTCTTGAGCAAGAACATCTTGTTGGTACCTTCTTTGTGGGCATAAAACTCCTCCAATTTCTGCCATAAGGTACGTGCATGTGTCTCTTCAATGATATGGTTCAAAACATTGTCATCCACCCATTGTCGGATGAACCCACATGCTTGGAGATGAAGTATCTCCCATTGATCTTCTTTCATATCACTGGGCATCTCAGTGGAGAACACCGACATCCAGTAATCCTTCACATATAACAAGTCCTTCATCTTGCACTTCCAAGATTGATAATTTGTACCATTCAAAGAAATCATCCTATTGGTATTCACTTCCATCTTTCACCACAAGCAAATGCAATCAGCCCAAAACAAACCTTGCTCTGAAACTGAATACAAACTGAACCTCAGCTCTGATACCACTTTGTTGGGGTGGGAGGAGGAGATAGACACACAACCTCCCACTCTCCTGCCTGTGGTGAACCTTCGAGGATAGTTTCAATCAACAGATATGCAGCAGAAATAAAACAACGAGCACATGCACAGGTGACACAAGGATTTACGTGGAAAACCTCCTCAAGGTGAGGAGGAAAAAAAACCACGGGTGCGGACCAACCGGTCCACACAAGCTTCACTATGAGCAACCTCGGTACAGAGTCTTCTCTAGAACATCTAGAGATATAAAACACACTCAGCATGTTGCCAACCGGCAACAACAACATCAACCACTTGAGAGAAAGATTACAGCAAAGCAGAGTATCTCAGTTTCTGTCCCCTTCGGTAATCAGCAAACTGCTCATAAACCGCAGATCCAATCAGCACCAAACTTGGTAGACAAACTGACATATGAGTACTCAACATACACACCAAATTTCAGGTCAATCGGACACCATTTGCCTATCCAAACTGTTCGTCTACCAAAACTGCTCTGTGTTAAAACTGCAGCAGTCCGAACTGAATAAACTGCTTCCAAATCTGAAGCTACACTGACCCAGACCTCAAACCAGCTAACCAGATCGAAGTACTCAAAGCAAGGAACGAGCTCACCAAGTTGAGAGTCAATCCAAGGACCCTTGAGCCTTCAAACACTAGCTTGAAGACAGACCGGTCAGATCTCAGAAATCTAGAGAGAAATCACCTCTCCTTCTTCTTCCTCTCTTCTTGCTAGGTTGTGGTGTTCTTGTGTGTTCTCTCACCCTCTCTCAGCGGCAGGCACGATGGCTTGCTTCTCTCACTTGCTCACTTTGCTCCCCCACACAGCCACCAAGTGTGGCTAGGGTTTTCTTTTATACTCCTCTCTCAAGGAGCACCTTAGCCGTTAGATACGGACATCGATCAATGGTTGAAACGTGTTGGACTTCACGGCTGACGTTGGGCTGCCAACACACCTGCATATGGAGGGACCTGGCCAACACATGGGACGCCGGCTAAGGGCACAAGGCCCTTCCTCTTCGCACGGGCACACTTGTCAGCCAGCACAAACAACTTCGAAATTGTAGTGATGGTATTCACGCTCATCTTTTCCAACATCTTGACGTCGCGCACATTCGTATGAAATACGGTGACGATGGCCACGTCCGAAGCCCCCGAGATGGTGTTGTTGCGCTTTAAATGGGACCACACACTCCCAGGACAGATCCTCTTAGTCGGATGATAGAGTCACCAATATGTTTGACCAAGTAATGTATATGGTCTTGATTAGGGTTACCTGGAAGAGTAAGGCTGATGCACCTCAATAAGTTTCAAGGAGGCTGATATCACAAAGTGATACGCAAGACAGTGAGTCCGCGCTTTTTATACCAGAATCCCTAGTTTTTCGGGATGAACCCCGTGTGAGATTCCGGCGGCTATTGGTTGAGTTACAAAATATAATCGCTCTAACTCGGTTATCGATCCTTCGAAACGCGGAGTTCCCGAAGAAAGGGAAGCATGGACAAGGGTTTGAGGAGGTAAAACTAGACGAAAAGTAAATAGTATTGAAGTTGTCGATTGTGTGCTTAATTCAATTGGCTGGCACCCCTCATAATTTATATAGGGCAGATGGTCTTTACGTACAAGCCTAGAAGACTATTACCCCGATACAATACAGTTTCCTTAATTAGAAAATAACTCTAAACTAGGCAACTTTCATTGGCTTCGTACAGACTCTAAGCGTCTGAGTAACCCTTTCCAGAGTCACTTTCCTTCCGTGTTGGTCGTGACGTCGAGGGTATTTAGCCATTTTCTGGCCAAGTCTTGGTATTTTGTTCATAAGTGGGCTTGCCGATACTAGAAACGCCTACTAATTAGGTCTGCTTCGTGATATTCCTTCGGATAGGATATTCTTCAAGTGCAGATTATCTTCAGGCGTCAATCGCCGGTTCTGCACTAGAATCTAAAATTCGGCCAAATATGTCCACGAGTGACTTACATCTTCTAAAAACGGTTGTATTTTTATCAGCCCAAAACGTATGCTAACAGGTGAGTTGTACCGCGCTGAAACGCAGCAAGTACTTTCGCGGAGTGTCCCCGGCCACTACGTTAGTGTGTGTAGATCCCTAATCATGCCTCCCTGGAACGCACCAATGATTGCTCGCACAGGTTGCTCCAAGACATGATACATTTGGGCGGGAGGATCATGAGCCAAGGATGCGTTTTCGGCTTGAAGGCCAATGGACAAAAGTTGGTCATGACCTTGATCACATTGGTACTCCCTCCGTTTCGGTTTACAAGTTCTACACGTATATCTAGATTATCTATTTAACCACTAAAATATTTTTTTTATGGGAAAAAACTTGTATTACTCACAAAAAACATCAGGGATTACATTCTCGACGGCATAAGCTTAGGAGACCGTCAGGTACGCACCCAAGCCATACAGCCGTGCGAGCCTCAGATCTAGCCAAATTTGCCATGAAATGACTATTGAAGTGTGATCCAAATTCTATTAAGGAGGCTTACTTCTGACGGAGCGGAGCGAGACCCGTCACCGGGAGACTTAGGCCGAAGCGGATCGTTGATGATCTAGATTACCACCGCTATATATACCTCTTGTAAGCCGCCGGCTGAGAAGAGATGCATCTGTGAAATCCCCGGTGTTGTCTAAACACTCCTCGTTATAGTGAAGTTTCGCTAGCTTGCGTCCGTGATTTTTTCCTCTCATTGTTGGAGAGGTTTTTTCACGTTAAATCTGTGTCCCGTTTGATGTGATTTCTTTATCGTTATTCATTATTTGATTGTCGCAAAGCTAACAAGTGGTATCAGAGCCACAGGTTCTAATCTAGGGGTTGCGACATATCGTCATTGAAGTTTGACCTTCCCCAGTTGTACTACACCACAAGATTCTCCTTGTGGGAGGTGAAGATGCGGACGATTCTCGCCCAAACTTCAGATCTGGGGGAAGCACTGGATGAATTCGATGGAAAAGATGCTAAGGACTGGTCCAACAAAGAGAAGCGGAAGGACCGTAAGGCTTTTTTTTATTCAACTTCATCTATCCAATTATATCTTGCAGGAAGTATTGGTAGAGAAATCTGTTGTTGATCCTTGGGCGAAACTGGAATCGATCTGCATGTCAAAGGATCTAACCAGTAAGATGCATGTGAAGATAAAGTTGTTCTCGCATAGGTTGCAAGAAGGTGGATCGGAAATGAGTCACTTAACCCTTTTTAGAGAAATTGTCTCTGACTTGCAATCTATGGAGGTAAAATATGATGATGAGGATCTAGGCCTCTTACTCTTATGCTCGCTGCCTAGTTCTTATGCTCACTTCCGTGATACAATATTGTTGAGCCGTGATACAATAACCCTTGATGAAGTACAAGAGGCCCTCAAACAGAGGGAAACGATGAAAACTATGGTACAGACAGATGGGACGTCTTCCAAGGCTGAAGCTCTGCAGGTTCGTGGCATGACCGAGCATAGATTTAACAACTACGGCAACCGAGATAAGAGCAAGGACGGTAGAAGTCGTTCGAAGTCCAAGGGAAAGGACAAGTTCTGCAGATATTGTAAGAAATCTAATCATGTTATTGATGATTGTTACAAACTGCAGAATAAGGAGAAAAGGAACGGAACTTACCAACCGAAAGATAAGTCTGAAGATACTGGTAAGGATGCTATTGTTTCAGGTGATAGTTCTGACGGTGAATGTTTAGCCGTTTTTGTTGCTTCTGCTTCTCCTGATGATGAATGGATACTTGATACCGCATGTTCGTTCATATTTGCAATCACAAACATTTGTTCAGTTTATATGAGTGTGCAGACTAGAGATTTTGTACGTGTGGGAAATGACAAAACATGCTATATTCTCGGAGTTGGATATGTTAAGATCAGGACACATGATGGCGTGACGCGTACGTTGAATGAGGTGAAGAACATTCCAAGCATGACCAGAAATCTTATCTCCCTGAGTACCATGGACGTTGATGGATACAAGTACATCGGTGGGCGTAGATTGTTGAAGGTATCAAAAGGTTCTCTTATTCATATGATAGGTGATATGAATTCTGCTAAGTTATAAGTTCTTAAAGGTACCACTTTTCATGGTATTGTTGTTGCTGTTACTTCTAATGATTCTGATGATTATGGTAAAACAAATATGTGGCATATGCGTCTTGAGCATATGAGCGAGCAATGCATGGTAGAGTTGGTTAAGAGAGAGCTGATTGATGGTTGCAACTTGAGTAAGTTTGAGTTCTATGAGCACTGTGTTTTTGGTAAACATAAAAGAGTTAAATTCAATGCTTCCGTTCATACTACCAAAGGCATATTAGATTGTGCGCATGTTGATGTATGAGGACCTTCCCATAAGACTTCTATTGGTGGTGGTAATTATATGTTTACTATAATTTATGACTACTCAAGAAAAGTGTGGCCATTTTTTCTGAAACATAAATCTGATGTTTTTTATGCTTTTAAGAAGTGGAAACTTATGGTTGAAAAGCAAACTGAAAGGAAGGTAAAGGTACTACGTACTGATAATGATATGTAATTCTGTTCTAATGAGTTTGAAGAGTTTTGCAGTAACGCTGGTATGATCGGGCACCACACCATCCCTTACACTCCTCAACAGAATGGCGTGGTTGAGCGCATGAACAGAACCATCATCTCAAGGGCTCTTTGTATGTTCTCCAATGCATGTGTGCATAGACGTTTCTAGGCTGAAGCAGCCAACACACCATGCTACCTCATCAACAGGTCACCTTCTATTCCACTTGAAAATAAAACTCCCAAGGTATGGTCAGGTTCGCCTACTGATTTTTCACAGTTGAGAGTTTTTGGTTGCACTGCTTATGCTCATGTTGATAATAGAAAGTTAGAGCCTAGAGTTGTTGAGTGCATATTCCTTGGTTATGGTTCAGGAGTTAAAGCATATAAACTATGGAATCCTGAAACTAATTTTTTTTGTTGAGTAACGTTGTTTTCAATAAATTCGTTATGTATCATGATAACTTGCCATCAGATTCCTCTCCTGTTACTATTGGAGAGGAGGGAGTTAGTGTGCAGGTGGAACCACTACAGAAAACTGTTGCTAATAATGTTGTGGTTGATGATACTCATGAGGAAAACATTGATGATCATGTTGTTCAACACTCACCTACTATTTTGCAGCAACCACATAAGTCTATTGTTGCTGATAGACCGAGGCGTAACATAGTTCCTTCTCGTCGTTCAATTGAAGAGTGTAATCTTGCTCATTATGCTTTTAGTTGTGCTGAACAGGTGGAGCATGATACTGAACCTGCTACATATAATGAAGTTGTTTCATCCGTTGATCGCGAGAAGTGGATTTCTGCTATGCAAGAAGATATGCAATCCCTTGATAAGAATGGCACATGGAAAGTTGTGCGCTTGCCTAAACAGAAGAAGTTCGTCCGCTGTAAGTGGATATACAAGAGAAAGGAAGGTTTGTCTCCTAATGATCCTCCAAGGTTTAAGGCAAGGTTTCAGCCAAATTCCAGGTATTGGCTATAATGATGTTTTCTCTCCGGTTGTGAAGCATAGTTCCATACGTACTTTCTTTGGTATTGTTGATATGCATGATCTTGAGCTTGAGTAGTTAGATGTAAAGACTGCTTTTCTGCATGGTGAACTGGAGGAGGAGATTTACATGGACCAACCTGAAGGGTTCATAGTTCCTAGAAAACAGGATTTTGTGTGCAAATTGAAGGGATCGCTTTATGGTTTGAAGAAATCTCCAAGAAAGTGGTACAAAAGGTTTGATTAATTTATGATCTCACAAGGTTTTAAGAGGTCTCAGTTTGATAGTTGTGTTTATATAAAATTTGTTAATGGATCACCTATATACTTGCTATTATATGTTGATGATGTTTGGTCCGCAGCATAGAAAAACAAAATTTTCCTACGATGAGAACTATACGCCAAGATCTATCTACTAGTTACATTGCAATAGGTGGACATACATCCATGGAGAACTTAGCCTCGAAGACAACAAGTTTTGTTAATGAGTAGGAACTCGTGGTTGATGTAGTCGTACGCTTGCCGATCTCAAGATCGTGTGGAAGTCCGGGCACCGCAAATCATCAGCGCATCTGTCCTTGCACACACGTTCAAGCCACCGGACAACCTCCACCTCCTCGCTCCAGCGAGTCAGCGGAAGCGGCAACTCCTTCCAGACGCAAGGCTACCGGGAACATGTATCTCGCTAATCCGAGACCATGGGGAAATATCTAGAGGGGGAGAGAGATCCTTCACGAGGAGGTGTGTTTTGTGAGGGAGGAGAGGGGGCCTTTTATAGGACAGGGGGGACTCCTCCCCTACCATGGCCGGCAGCCAAGGAGGGAGCCCCCTCCTCTTCCTCATTCATGTGGTGGAAGCTCCACTCACATCAATTCAAGCTCCACCCAAAGTTCCACTCACATGCATTAAATTTCCACCAAATTTAATGCAACTCTCAATTAATAAAACTCTTTTATTTATTTTATTCATAATTTTGTTAATTACTTTAATTAACAAACATTCACATAAAACCCCTTGCAACATTTCAATGTCACATGCATAACCACTTTCTGCAATTTCACCCGAAACAATTCTGGTTTCTGTCGAAACAATTCATGTTTCTATCGAAACATTTCCTCCGCTTTGCAAACCTTTTGTCTGAAACATATGTTCTCCTAAATGGTGTCCGGCAACCCTTAAGTGTGCCCCCCTATGGTTCGTGAATAATGCAGACATGATTGAGACTCCTCTCAGATCAATAATCAGAAGCGGGACCTGGAGATCCATACTGACTCCTGCACATTCAACGATGACTTCTGTGATCGTGAGAACCTTTAACGCTAGTAATTTAATCCCTTTGTCTCATGATATAATAGATGTCTGAGATTCGATCATCGGTATCCAAATACCTAGTTTGATCTCATTACCGACATGCACTCTTTTCTTGTTCCCGTGATATAACATTCTAGTGATCACATCACTTGCTTGCAAGCTATCTTAATGTGATATCACCGAGAGGGCCCAGAGTATATCTATCCGTCATCGGGATTGACAAATTCCACTCTTGATCCATGAGCCTCAACATAACACCTTCGTAGCACTGAACCCACCTTTATAATCACCCTGTTACGGTGTGACGTTTGATGTTATCAAGATACTCTTACGGTGTTAGCAATTAACATGATCTCATGGTCTAAGGACTAAGATTACTTCGTATGATGTTATAGCAATGTAAACATGATGACTTGATCGTAATGCTATACTTCATATGAATGTTCATCACATCATTTCACAAATGTTGTGACCTCGTTATTAACAACATCCAATATCCATGATCATGAAACCTTGATCATCTTGTTAATCAACGAGCTAGTCTTAAAGAGAGGCATAACTAGGAACCCTTTTTGTTTATTAAACACACATGTATTGACGTTTCCTTTCAATACAATTATAGCATGCAAAATAAACATCTATCATATACAAGGAATACATAATAACAACTTTATTATTGCCTCTCAGGGCATATTTCCTTCAGTCTCCCACTTGCACTAGAGACAATAATCTAGTTTACATAGTGATAAATCTAACACCCACGGAGTTCTGGTGTTGATCATGTTTTGCCCTAGGGAGAACTTTAGTCAACAGATCTGCTACATTCAGGTCCGTGTGCACTTTACAAATCTTTATATCTCCATCCTTGACATGCTCGCGGATGGAGTGAAACCGGCGCTTAATATGCTTGGAATTCTTGTGAGACCTTGGTTACTTGGCGTTGGCTATGGATCCATTGTTGTCACAATAGATCACCATTGGGTCCAGTGCACTAGGAACCACACCTAGTTCCGTTATGAACTCCTTCATCCAAACCGCTTCCTGCCCCGCTTCTGAAGCAGCAACATATTCCGCCTCCATCGTTGATCCAGCCACCACAGGTTGTTTGGAACTCCTCCAACTAACTGTTGCTCAGTTCAAGAGAAATACGTATCCGGATTGAGACTTAGAGTCATCCGGATCGGGGTCAAAGCTAGCTTCGACATAACACTTAGCGACTAGCTCTTCTTCACCTCCGTATACAAGAAACATATCCTTAGTTCTTCTCAAGTACGCAAGGATATTCTTGACCGATATCCAGTGTTCCGAACCTAGATCACATTGGTACCTACTAGTCAAACTAATAGCATGTGCCACATCCGGTCTTGTACATGGCATGTCGTACATTATAGAGCCTATGGCTGAGGCATAGGGGATCTTATCCATTATCTCTCTTTCTTCCGCCGTAGCCGGACTTTGAGTCTTACTCAATGTCTTGCCCTGCAACATAGGTAAGAACCCCTTCTTACTTCCGTCCATATTAAACTTCTTTAATTTGCTGTTTAGATAACTTTTAACACTGTTTAAAAGATCTATATCATTTCCAATCAATAATATGTCATCCACATATAATATCAGAAATGCCACATTGCTCACACTCACTTTCTTGTAAATACAAGCCTCTCCATAAGTTTGGACAAATCCAAACTCTTTGATCACCTCAAAGCGGAGATTCCAACTTCGGGATGCTTGCTTCAGTCCATAGATGGATCGCTGAAGTTTGCATACCTTATCAGCATCCTTAGGATCGACAAAACCCTTAGGTTGTATCATATACAACTCTTATTCAATATTACCATTGAGGAATGCAGTTTTGACATCCATCTGCCATATTTCATAATCAAAATATGTGGCAATTGCTAACATAATCCTAAACGACTTAAGCATCGCTATGGGAGAGAATGTCTCATCGTAGTCAACTCCTTGAATTTTTCGAAACCCCTTTGCGACAAGTCGAGCCTTATAGATGGTCACATTACCATCAACATCAGTTTTTCTTTTGAAAATCCATTTATTCTCAACGGCCTTTCGATCGTGAGGTAAGTCCACCAAGGTACAAACCTGGTTTTCGTACATGGATTCCATCTCGGATTTCATGGCTTCTAGCCATTTGTTGGAATCCGGGCTCATCATCGCTTCTTCATACGTTGTGGGGTCATCTATTTCATCAATCATGAAATTCATAACATGATTGCCGTACAGTTCAGGAGCTGCACGTGTCCTGCTTAACCTGTAAGGTTCGGTAGTGTCCTCTTTCGGAGTTTCATGATCAATATCATTAGCTCTCTCTTCATTAGTTGAAGTCAACTCCGAAACAACTTCCGGTGCTGCGCTACTCGCCATTTCATGAAGAGAAGGTTCAATAACCTCTTCGAGTTCTACCTTCCGACTACTCACACCTTTCGCGAGAAACTCCTTCTCAAGAAAGGATCCATTCTTGGCAACAATAACCTTGCCCTCGGATCTGTGATAGAAGGTATACCCAATCATTTCCTTAGGGTATCCTATGAAGACGCATTTTTCCGCTTTGGGTTTGAGTTTATCTGGATGAAGATTCTTCACATAAACACCGCATCCCCAAACTTTAAGAAATGACAGCTTAGGTTTGTCTCCAAACCATAATTCATACGGTGTCGTTTCAATAGATATAGATGGTGCCCGATTTATAGTGAATGCAGCGGTTTCCAGTGCATAACCCCAATATGGCAGTGGCAAGTCAGTCAGGCACATCATAGATCGAACCATATCTAATAAAGTATGATTACGACGTTCCGACACACCATTACGTTGTGGTGTTACGGCAGGCGTGAGTTGTGAAACTATTCCACAGTTTTTCATATGTGTGCTAAACTTGTAACTAAGATACTCTCCTCCGTGGTCGGACTGCAGAAATTAGATCTTTCTGTTATGATGATTTTCCACTTCATTCTGAAATTCCTTGAACTTTTCAAAAGTTTCAGACTTATGTTTCATCAAATAGATATACCCATATCTACTCAAATCATCTGTGAAAGTAACAAAATAACGATATCCACCTCGCGCCGACACACTCATTGGTCCACACACATCAGTATGTATGATTTCCAATAAATCTGTCGCCCGTTCCATTGAACCGGAAAACGGTGTTCTAGTCATCTTGCACATAAGGCATGGCTCACATGTATCAAATGATTCAAAATCAAGTGATTCCAAAAGTCCATTAGAATGGAGTTTCTTCATGCGTTGACGCCAACATGACCTAGACGGCAGTGCCACATATATGTAGATATATCATCATCAAATTTTGGATCAACACAATGAATATGCATAATACTATTATCGAGATCTGATGCACTCGACGATCGACGTAGAGTTCGTTGGGAACCCCAAGAGGAAGGTATGATGAGCACAATAGAAAGTTTCCCTCAATTATGAAAACAAGGTTTAATCGAACCAGTAGGAGCAAGGGAACACCCCAAAGGTGTTGCTAGCTGAGCTTTGGCAGGGCGCACTGCCGGTGCTAGTAGCAACGTGGAGACCTGCACAACACACCACATAACTTTGTCCCCAACTTGCGATGAGGTTGTCAATCTCACCGTGTTTTGCGGAAAACAAAGGATTAAATGTATCGAATGGAAAGAAGTAAAAGTTTGCAGAAGTAAACACAAAGCAGTAAACAGTTGTAGATTGTATGTAAAGTAAAAGGACTGGGATCCATAGTTCACTAGAGGTGGCTCTCCTTAGATAGATAACATGTTGGGTGAACAAATTACAGCGGGGCAATTGACAAACACCGAGAAAGCAATACATGCATATACTAATCATCTTGACTCCTCTGAGACTTGATTGGGCAATACAACATAATACATAGACCGCCATCCAACTGCATCTATGACTAATAATCCACCTTCAGTTTATCATCCGAACCCCCTCCAGTACTAAGTTGCAAGCAACAGATTATTGCTTTACGAACTGTGTGTAAGGTAAACAATACAATTGTTCTATGAACAAAGGATCGTTGTTTTCTCCCTAGTAGCAACAGCGCATCTAGTACCTTAGAGATTTGTCACTTCCCAGTTACGAGGCATGAACCCACTATCGAGCATAAATACTAACTCTTGGAGTTGCTAGCATCTACTTGGCCAAGATAGCTACTAACAACGGAAAGCATGCAAGATCTCAAATAACAAAGAGATGATAGAATCAATAATCAATCTGAAATAGCATCTCAATATCCATCGGATCCCCGCAAACACAACATGTATGGATTACAAATAGATGATCTTGATCATGAACGGAGCTCACAAGATCTAAACATGAAAGCACAAAGGAGGAGAAACCAGCCATCTAGCTACTACATGGATCCGTAGTCCAAGGATGAACTACTCACGCATCACACCGGAGGCTTGCATGGTGATGAAGAAAGCCTCCAGGGTGAATTCCCGTCTCCGATAGTGTGCCGGGAAGAGCTTCAGATCCCTCCTGATCTAGGGACAGAGATGACGGCGGCTACAGACTCTTTCGTGGATTTTTGATCGGGTACTTAGGGTTTTCGTCCCGAGGGCAACTTATAGGCGGAAGGAGAGGCCGAGGGGGTGATGGGGGCGGCCAGACCACCCCTGGCGCGGGCCAGGCCTGGCCGCGCGGCCATGTGGTGTGGCCGGCCCCCAGCCCTTCTCCGTCTCGTATTCTGGCACTTGATCCCTTCTGGAAAAATAGGCACTTTGGCTTTTGTCCCGTCCAATTCCGAGGATATTCATTTTCTGACTTTTCTGGAACCAAAAACAACAGAAAACAGGCAGCTGGCGCTATGCCTCTTGTTAATAGGTTAGTCCAAGAAATCATAATAAAAGTACTCCAAAGTTGGAACAAAACACAAGAAAGTGGATAAAACTAACCATGGAACATCAAAAATTATAGATACATTTGCAATGTATCAACATCCCCAAGCTTAACTCCTGCTCGTCCTCGAGTATGTAAGTGATAAAAAGAAAGAATTTTTGAGGTGACATGCACCATCAAAGACTTGATCAAAATATTTGCAAAACACAAAGCTGGGATCATAGTACTTCAATCATAACATGAAAGACAAAGTTCTAGCAATAAGCAAAGAAACTATGATGCAACATGAAGAGGCACAAACAAAAGATTCATGAATAACATGCTTTGCAAGACGTTTGTTTGTTTCACATAAAGAAAACATAGCATCATAGTATTCAGCTTGTCCCTCAATAGAGTAGCAAATATAAATGCATAGGACACCTTCAAAGTTCATAAGAGTGACTAGATACAATAGTTTCAAACAAGCAATAACAAGTTATGCATCAATCACTAGTCTTGGGACAATGCACATAGAACTAAGAATGGCCACTATGCTCTCAAAGTAGTGCATAAAGATAGAAGGTGGAGACTCAATATATAATGGTGGAAGAAAGGCCTTTTGTAAAAGGAAGTAGAGATTCAAGTCTCATAAAGAGCTTCCAAAAATTATGGTACTTGTAGCTTTTAGCTCTCATTGCCCCTATCATAAGCATCTTGAAGTCATTAAGGTTAAAGTGAAATACTATGGTGTACATGCTTGACGAAGTATAAGTCAGAAATCTCATGTCCCTTGTATACGAGGGCCGCTCCTCATGCTACTCAAGTTTAGTCACCAGTAAGTTCTTGTCATTGTAAGTACATGTGTATCATTGAGAACCGCCAACGGGGTACCCCTTGCCCGATGATACGGAAGAATCCCCATATCAAAATGACAAGGCAAGCAGACACCAAGCATCTTAGCATTCTTCTTATTTACCATGGAAATATGGTGCTTTTTTCTCTCTTTCCTCTTTTCATAGTATCTTTTTTTTTCTTTTCTCTTTTTTCTCAATATAGGACTCATTTTTTATAAGAAGAATGCTTCATAGACAGCTCATTATGGTTACGCTGCAGGTTTCCACCATGTCATTATCGATTAGACCAGCGGCCCAGGCGTTTCTCTAACACATATACATAACTCCATGGAATTACAAGCTCCCCTTTCATTTCACACCGACGACATCCATATACAAAAGAGCATGATATCAACTAGGTACAAGTACCAAGTGCAATGCTGAAAGCGTTCCCCATGAAAGCATGGTTCTGCTAATTCCTGACAAATAAGTGCAAGCATATACAACATAGACGACACAATGGTTCAAGTTTATTAAGGGCAAGTAAAGTAAAGTGTGCCATCAAGTTCGTGAGAGCTTTAATCACTAGTTTTCTCATAACAAGTGGAAGGTAAACAAAAGCATGAATATACTTGGAATAGCATAAGTTAGTAGGTAGGTATGGTGGACTCTTTGGAATAACTTTGTTTAGGGAGTTGGATGCATGAGTGGAACTCATACTTTGTTGTGGAGGCTAGCAAAAGACTGGGAGCGACAAACTAAGAGAGCAATAATGGCCATAATCACGCAGAGCGACAAAACATCATTGATCAAAGCATAAAGTGATACTACAGTTGAAAACTAAAGGATCATGAAGGCTATGGTGACTTGAGATAGTCATAACATGGTGTGAGCATGTGCCAAGTCAACCCAAATAAAGCAACAAAGGAGAATACCACTATACTATGCTTTAATATGCTAAAACAACGCATGATTCATCCAAGGCACATTAAGCAATCTCAATTGTCTATATCAAGTCATGCTACAAAAAAGAATACTAAGCATAAAGCCAAAACAATATCAAGCATGGCATGACAAAGCATAGCCACAGTAAAAAAACAAGCTCTTTTACCACATAAGCATGAACTTTCCTACTCTTTTCCAAACCAAACCAAACTATTTGCAAACCAAAGTATGAAAGAGGGGGTCCAACCAACTTATTCAGAAAACTAAGCAAACCAAGCAAACTAAAAACCAAAACAAAAACGAAAAATAAGACGCTACAAGAAAAACACAACTATGCATGAAACAATGAAAATGAAGCGTTTGGAAGAAACCTGGAATTTTTATTGATGAAGAAGGGGATGCCTTGGGCATCCCCAAGCTTTGACGCTTGTACTTCTTAGATATTTCTTGGGGTGACACGCGTGGCATCCCCACTCTTGAGCTTTAGTCCATCATTCATCTCATTACTCATTTCTTCCATACACCTGAAATCTTTCTTTCATACAAAACTTCACACAACATCATTAGCAACATTAGTGCACTTAAGATAAATAAGTCTCAAGGTTCAGTTCTAACACCAAATAAACTTCCATTAGAACACTAGATACTGTAGCACTTTCCTCAAAAAGCTCAATTCCCCAAAGGAACTCAAGAAGGAACTAACAAGAAGCAAATGCAGAAAATGGCAGAAATCTGTAAAAACAGACCAGCAGGTAAAGACGAATTTTTTCGAAGACCTTCTGTTGCTCAAATCAAAAAGTGTTGAACTAACTAAAGTTAGATAACAACCTGCGGTAGAAGCACAAACAATTACAGCTCAATCCGACATACAGAGCTCTCTCAGGAATTTTTACGGTGAAGCACAGAAATCTGTTTCGGGACAGCAACTTTCCCAATCATTACTTCACTCTCATTAGAGGTTACTCTTGGCACAAAAAGAAAATAAAAAGGATAAGGAGAGGTTATTACAGAGGTAATAACTTCCAATACTCAACTAAAACTCTTGGGTTATCTCCCAACAAGTACTTTTCTTTAACGCCTTTAAGTTAGGCATAAGAAGCAAAGAAAGAATCAAGTGTTCGCAAATGAAGAAGCATTTAAGACCAAATTTTGTTTTCATAGGAGAAGCAAAAGAAATCTTTTCTCTATTTTTAGGGAAGTGTTCTATACCTTTCTTGAGTGGAAGTTGATATTTAATGGTGCCTTCTTTCATATCAATGATGGCACCAACAGTTCTAAGAAAAGGTCTTCCCAAAGTAATAGGACAAGAAGCATTGTATTCAACATCCAAAACATAGAAATCAACGGGGACATAGGAATCATTAACCATAATAAGAACATCATTAAGACTCCCCATGAGTTTCTTTTAGGCATTATCATCAAGTGGGACATTCAAATAACAATCTTCAAGAGGAGGCAAATCAAGCATATCATAAATCCTTTTAGGCATAATAGAGACACTACTATCAAGATCACACAAAGCTTTGAAATCAAAGTCATTCACTTTCATATTAATGATGGGTTCCCAGCCATCTTCTAGTTTTATAGGAATAGAAGCTTTATGTTTCATCTTTTCTTCTTTAATATTTATGAGAGCATCAGTAATGTGTTTTGTAAAGGCCATGTTCATAGCACTAGCATTAGGACTTTTAGCAAGATTTTGTAGGAACTTAATAACTTCAGAGATGTTGCAACCATCAAGATCAAAATCAACTTTATCATCTAAAGTAGTAGGACTATTACTAGCCTCAACACTAGTGGTGGTAATAGTAGAAACACTAATGTTTCTAGCAATTTCATCTTCTCTTTCCCACTTAGCATGTAATTCAGCTAATAGTCTAACATTTTCATCAATTCTTACTTATATAGCATTAGTAGCTGCAAAGGGATTCTCAATAGTTTCAGGTTTAGCAGCCATTTTATTCAAAGTAGATTGAGCTTCAGCCAAAGATGCTATATTTCTTTCAGCATTAGAGAGTTTTTCCTCAATAGTTTTATTGAAAGCAGTTTGTTTACTAATAAACTCTTTAAGCATAACTTCAAGTTCAGAGGGAGCACTCTTATTACTGTTGTAAAAATTTCCATAAGCATTACCATTGTTGGGAGGATATGGCTTATAATTGTTGTTACCGAAATTGTTCCTATAAGCATTATTACCGTAAGCATTGTTGCCAAAGTTGTTATTTCTTATGAAGTTCACATCAACTTGCTCTTCTTGAGCAACCAAAGAGGCTAAATGAACATTATTTGGATCAATATGGGCTTTCCCATTAACAAGCATAGACATAATAATATCAATCTTATCACTCAAGGAGGAGGTTTCTTCAACAGAATTTACCTTCTTACCTTGTGGAGCTCTCTCAGTATGCCATTCAGAATAATTAACCATCATATTGTCCAAAAGTTTTGTTGCAGCACCCAAAGTGATGGTCATAAAGGTACCTCCAGCAGCTGAATCCAATAGGTTCCTTGAAGAATAGTTCAATCCTGCATAAAAAGTTTGGATGATTATCCAAGCAGTCAGTCCATGAGTGGGACAATTCTTAGCCAAAGATTTCATTCTTTCCCAAGCTTGAGCAACATGCTCATTATCAAGTTGTTTAAACTTCATTATTTCACTTCTCATGGATATAATCTTAGCAGGAGGATAGTATTTTCCAGTAAAAGCATCTTTGCACTTAGTCCAAGAATCAATACTATTCCTAGTTAAGGAATTCAACCATTCTTTAGCTTTTCCTCTCAAAGAGAAAGGAAACAATTTTAGTTTAATAATATCACCATCTATGTCCTTATGCTTTTGCATCTCACAAAGTTCAACAAAGTTATTTAGATGGGAAGCAACATCTTCATTACCAATACCAGAAAATTGTTCTCTCATAACAAGATTGAGCAAAGCAGGTTTTATCTCAAAGAAAGTATTTTCAGCCATAGGTGGAGCAATAGGAGTGCTCATAAAATCATTGTTGTTGGTGCTAGTGAAGTCACACAACTTAGTGTTTTCAAGAGTAGTCATTTTTTTTGGGTTTTCAAATAAGAAAGCAAAACAAGTAAAACTAATTTTTTGGATTTTTGAAGAACAAAACAAGCAAACAAAGCAAAAAAGAAAACTAAGAAAAACAAAAGCAACAAAGTAAAGAGATTGGTTATGAGGAACTCCCCTTGTGAAGATGTCCTTGACTCCCCGGCAACGGCGCCAGAAAATGTCTTGATGCACTCGACGATCGACGTAGAGTTCGTTGGGAACCCTAAGAGGAAGGTATGATGAGCATAGCAGAAAGTTTCCCTCAATTATGAAACCAAGGTTTAATCGAACCAGTAGGAGCAAGGAAACACCCCAAAGGTGTTACTAGCTGAGCTTTGGCAGGGCGCACTACCGGTGCTAGTAGCAACGTGGAGACCTGCACAACACAACCACAAAACTTTGTCCCCAACTTGCGATGAGGTTGTCAATCTCACCGTGTTTTGCGGAAAACAAAGGATTAAAAGTATCGAATGGAAAGAAGTAAAAGTATGCAGAAAGTAAACACAAAGAAGTAAACAGTTTGTAGATTGTATGTAAAAGACAAGGACCAGGATCCATAGTTCACTAGAGGTGGCTCTCCTTAAGATAGATAACATGCTGGGTGAACAAATTACAGCGAGGCAATTGACAAACACCGAGAAAGCAATACATGCATATACTAATCATATTGAATCCTCTGAGACTTGATTGGGCAATACAACATAATACATAGACCGCCATACAACTGCATCTATGACTAATAATCCACCTTCAGGTTATCATCTGAACCCTCTCCAGTATTAAGTTGCAAGCAACAAATTATTGCTTCACGAACTGCGTGTAAGGTAAACAATACAATTGTTCTATGAACAAAGGATCGTTGTTTTCTCCCTAGTAGCAACAGCACATCTACTACCTTAGAGATTTCTGTCACTTCCCCAGTTTACCAGAGGCATGAACCCACTATCGAGCATAAATACTAACTCTTGGAGTTGCTAGCATCTACTTGGCCAAGATAGCTACTAACAACGAAAAGCATGCAAGATCTCAAATAACAAAGACATGATAGAATCAATAATCAATCTGAAATAGCATCTCAATATCCATCGGATCCCCGCAAACACAACATGTATGGATTACAAATAGATGATCTTGATCATGAACGGAGCTCACAAGATCTAAACATGAAAGCACAAATAGATGAAGTCTCTTCCTGCATCGTGACCTCATCCCTTGCTAGCTGTCGCTTGTTCCGCAACCCCTGAATTGAGTTACATATATTAGCAACCGATCCCGTATCAAATACCTAGGTGCTACTGCGAGTACTAGTCAAGTACACATCAATAACATGTATATCACACATACCTTTGTTTTCCTTGCCGGCCTTCTTGTCCGCCAAATACTTGGGACAGTTGCGCTTCCAATAACCAGTTCCCTTGCAATAGTAGCACTCGGTATCAAACTTAGGGCCAGCTCGGGGTTTCTTTTCAGGTGCAGTAATAGATTTGCCGCCCTTCTTTCCCTTCTTCTTGCCTTTCTTGTCCTTCTTGAAACCGGTGGTCTTATTGATCATCAACACTTGATGTTCTTTCCTAATCTCCACTTCTTCAGTCTTAAGCATTGACAGAAGCTCGGGAAGAGACTTCTTCATGCCCTGCATATTATAGTTCATCACGAAGCTCTTGTAGCTAGGTGGCAGAGATTGGAGAACATGATGTATGCCTAAGTCAATGGGAATCGTTATTCCCAAGGACACAAGCTTATCGGCATACCCAGACATTTTGAGTATGTGCTCACTAACAGAGTTGTTCTCTTCCATCATGCAGCTAAAGAACTTATCAGAAGCATTATAACTCTCTACGGCAGCATGGGTATCGATAATTATTTTCAATTCTCCCATGGTATCAAAGGCATTGCCATTTTTGAAACGCTTTCGAAGTTCTGGCTCTAGCCCATACAATATGCCGCAATGAACTAAGTTGTGGTCCTCCTAACGAGTTATATAGACATTCTTTTCCTTGTTGGGGCATCAGGAGTTGTTGGGGGGCCTAGCGGCGCATCTAACACATATTGCTTTTGTGCAGCAGTGAGGAGAATCCTCAAATTCATAGCCCAGTTGGTGAAGTTGCTACCATTCGCAACAAGCTTCTCTTTCTCCATGAACACATTGAAATTAAAAGCAGGTGGTGCCTTCTACAACATAATTTGTAAAGTTAATTTAGACTAAGTTTATGATAGATTGAGTTCAACTAATCCAAATTATTAATGATCTCCCACTCAAAAACGACATCCCTCGTGTCTTTTTGGTGATTACATGAACCAAATCCACTACACCAAGTCCGATCATCACGTGAGTCAGTGTAGCCTCAAAGGCGAGCATCAATATGGGCATCATATCAACTATATGAATCATGATTAACCTTTAGGTCCGTGTTCCGAGGCCATCTCTGTACATGCTAGGCTCATCAAGTAAGAACCTTAGTATTCCGCGTGTGTAAAACTTTCTTCCACCCGTTGTATGAAAGCACGGAGTCGAGTACACCCGATCATCACGTGATGTCTCGAAACATGATCCATAGAACGGTGCATACTGAAGGAAGAACACATTTTATCTTGATATCTAAATGAGGGATCATCTTACAATGCCACCAAAAGCGCCAAACTAGCAGTATAAGATGGTAACATCTAATGTGTAAAGTGAGATGATATGGTCCATGCATTTGATCTCTATCATTGCATCTAGGTATGATCTCTATCATTCCTGTGTGTGTAAGGCCAAGGTCTATGGAATTTACACGTTAAGTGTGTTGTAAGAATATCTATCATACATCTACTTACAAAAATATCATATCAAGACACTAGCCCAACAACGATCTAAACTAGACGCCTCTAATTTATTAATTGCAAGTTTTACGTGGCTTAGGGCTTTCGGAGGTAGAACCGGTCTTACCTACGAACATGAACCACAACGAGGATAACTAAGTTATTAGCAACTCGTTTTAAATCAGATATTAACTATAGTAGGAGAGACAGACACCCGCTAGCCACTTATGCAAAACTAGTTGCATGTCAGTCGTGGAACCGGTCTCATGTACGATGACATGTAAGGTTGGTCCGGGCCACTTCATCCCACTATGCCACCAATATCCAAAATACATAGAAGATGCAATAACATGATCATAATCGCCCACATATAAACATATGTGTACTACCCACGCAAAGCACCTACGCATAGATCAGGCTCTGATACCACTGTTGGGTCCGGAGCATAGAAAAACAAATTTTTCCTACGATGAGAACTATACGCCAAGATCTATCTACTAGATACAGAGCAACAAGTGGACATACATCCATGGAGAACTTAGCCTCGAAGACAACGAGTTTTGTTAATGAGTAGGAACTCGTGGTTGATGTAGTCGTACGCTTGCCGATCTCAACATCGTGTGGAAGTGCGGCAACTCCTTCCAGACACAAGGCCACCGGGAACATGTATCTCGCTAATCCGAGACCATGGGGAAATATCTAAAGGGGGAGAGAGATCCTTTACGAGGAGGTGTGTTTTGTGAGGGAGGAGAGAGGGGGCTTTTATAGGAGAGGGGGACTCCTCCCCAACCATGTCCGGTGGCCAAGGAGGGAGCCCCCTCCTCTTCCTCATTCATGTGGTGGAAGCTCCACTCACATCAATTCAGGCTCCACCCAAAGTTCTACTCACATGCATTAAATTTCCACCAAATTTAATGCAACTCTCAATTAATAAAACTCTTTTATTTATTTTATTCAGAATTTTGTGAATTACTTTAATTAACAAACATTCACATAAAACCCCTTGCAACATTTCAATATCACATGCAGAACCACTTTCTGCAATTTCATCCGAAACAATTCCGGTTTCTATCGAAACAATTACTGTTTCTATCGAAACATTTCCCGTGCTTTGCAAACCTTTTGTCTAAAACATATGCGGTCCTAAATGGTGTCCGGCAACCCTTAAGTGTGTCACCGTACGGCTCGCGAATAATGCATACATGATTGAGACTCCTCTCAGATCAATAATCAGAAGCGGGACCTGGAGATCCATACTGACTCCTGCACATTCAACGATGACTTCTGTGATCGTGAGAACCTTTAACGCTAGTAATTTAATCCCTTTGTCTCATAATATAATACATGTCCGAGATTCGATCATCGGTATCCAAATACCTAGTTTGATCTCGTTACCGACATGCACTCTTTTCTCATTCCCCTGATATAACATTCTAGTGATCACATCACTTGCTTGCAAGCTATCTTAATGTGATATCACCGAGAGGTCCTAGAGGATATCTATCCGTCATCGGGATTGACAAATTCCACTCTTGATCCATGAGCCTCAACATAACACCTTTGTAGCACTGAACCCACCTTTATAATCACCCTGTTACGGTGTGATGTTTGATGTTATCAAGATACTCTTTCGGTGTTAGCAATTAACATGATCTCATAGTCTAAGGACCACGATTACTTCGTATAATGTTATAGCAATGTAAACACAATGACTTGATCGTAATGCTATACTTTGAATGAATGTTCATCACATCATTTCACAAATGTTGTGACCTCGTTATTAATAACATCCAATGTCCATGATCAGGAAACCTTAATCATCTTGTTAATCAACGAGCTAGTCTTAAAGAGAGGCATAACTAGGAACCCTTTTTGTTTATTAAACACACATGTATTGACGTTTCCTTTCAATACAATTATAGCATGCAAAATAAACATCTATCATATACAAGGAATACATAATAACAACTTCATTATTGCCTCTCAGGGCATATTTCCTTCAGATGATATGTTAATTGCTGCCAAGAGCATGAAAGAAATCACTACTTTGAAGGCACACCTAAGTAGTGGATTTGAGATGAAAGTTCTTGGTGCTGCTAAGAAAATCCTAGGTATAGAAATTAAACGGGACAGAAAATCTAGGTTGCTATTTCTTAGTCAGCAAAGTTACATTGAGAAAGTTCTCCAACGTTTTAATATGCATGATGCAAAGTCTGTTAGTAATCCCGTGGCTCCTCAATTTAAATTGTCAGCATTGCAATGTCCTAGTTTTGATGAAGATATTGAGTACATGTCTTGAGTTCCTTATTCTAGTGATGTTGGTTTCTTGATGGATGCCATGGTTTGTTCTCGCCCTAATTTATCATATGCTATGAGTTTGGTGAGTCGTTACATGGATAATCCTGATAAAGAACATTTGAAAGTTGTTTAGTGGTTTTTCAGGTTCCTCCGTGGCACATCCAATGCTTGCTTGAAGTTTGGCAAGACTGGTGAGGGACTCGTGGGCTATGTGGATTCAGATTTGGCTGCCTACTTGGATAAGGGAAGGTCCCTCATAGGTTATGTGTTCAGGGTAGGTGGATGTGCCGTGAGTTGGAAGGCAACGCTGCAACCAGTTGTTGCTTTATCTACAACCGAAGCATAATATATGGCTATTGCTGAAGTTTGCAAAGAGTCTATTTGGTTGAAAGGTTTGTATGCTGAGCTTTTTCAGGATGATTCTTGCATTAACATGTTCTATGACAGTCAAAGTGCTATTTACCTTACTAAGGATCAAAGTTCTATGAGAGAACAAAGCACATTGATATCAAGTACCATTATGTTCGTGACGTTGTTGCACAAAGTACACTAAAGGTATGCAAGATAAGTACTCATGATAATCCAGCTGATATGATGACAAAGCCTATTCCTGTTGCTATACTCAAACTTAGTTGGTATAACTGCTTATCCCAAGTGGCTGTTGGCGCTGAAAGTGTTTTTCTTTGTTTGTTCAGGGAGATGATTCCTGTTGATGCTACAGAGAGGAATTTGTCTCAAGGTGATGTTTGTTGAAGTATGATCCAAATTCTATTAAGGAGGCTCACTTCTAACGCAGCGTAGCGAGGCCTGTCGCCGGGAGGCTTGCGCCGAAGCGGATCGTTGATGACCTAGGTTACAACCGCTATATATACCGCTTGTAAGCCGCCGGCTAGGAAGAGTTATATCTGTGAAATCCCCGATGTTGTGTAAACACTCCCCGTTATAGTGAAGTTTCGCTGGCTAGCGCCCATGGTTTTTTCTCTCTTTGTTAGAGAGGTTTTTCCACGTTAAATCTGTATCCCCTTTGCTTTGATTTCTTTATCGTTCTTCGTTATTTGATTGTTGCAAAGCTAACAATGACTACTATTATATTGGCTTCTCCTAATATGCATATACTCGACCAACGAACCTTCATCAAACTTTTGATCTCTTCTATTGTTGTTGAAAATACAGACCGGTCCATCTCTCCATTATTTAGTGCTTTGACCATCTCCAAACAATCCACTTCAACAAGTTACAGCAATGCAGGGCCAAAGAAATACCTTCGAGCTTCAAATTCTGCTCCAAGAGCATCACGGCAAGAAAACAGTTGACTGCAAGAAGAGATGACCACTAAAATATTAATTTCATACCACAAAAATTATATCATTAGAAAATATAACATCTAAAGTTTCTAATAGTACAATTTTTGTGCGATAGAATTTATATTTATGGAGTAAATTGACGATCTAGGTAGGACTTGTATAAATTGAAATGGAGGGACTATTGCCTCTCGTAGCTCGGCATGCCATGGAATAAACCTTCAAAAAACATGCGGGGGTTGGTCGTCCCATTGTACTTGTTTTGCATATCCGGCATGAATTTGTGTGGCCAGATCACGTCTGGCAGCTGCGGCGTGAAAGCCGGATATCCTTCACCCTACGTCGATGCCCTCGCCTAGTCTGCCGAGTTGCTGCGGGACTGCTCCTCCAAACGCTCGATCCCTATAGGAAAATCCTTGCATGGTAAAGGTTGGTACCCATTATGGGCACTTACGGCCCTTTTCGGCACGGATGACCCGATGGATATGTGTTGTGGGTCACCCTCTACTCCTCTAGGGACCCTGTCGTTGTCACCCTAGAACACGCCAGCATTGCCGCTGCAACGGAGGGCTCCTTCTCGGATGCGGCCTATGTAGCCTTGTGAGAACGCACAATGTTTGGATGGTGCCGAGTATATCAGGCGAGCTCCGTGAGGTGTTCCCGCCATGCCTCCATGAGAATTGAGAGGTGAGTTCGCGGGTCGCAGTTACTAATAAAGCATACTTCCATGGCAGACAGGGCTCCCGTAGGCTATGGCAGCTGGACTGTCACAATTCAGTCCTTCGCGAGGTGGCCCCGGTTGGACCTCCCCTTGTTTCCTCAGCCCCCAGTCGAGAGGGAGGCCGAGCTTCACTGATTTGGTACGCCGAGCGCGGTGGCTCGGTATTGTCGCACGAGGGTTGCATGGATGCTAGCGGTTGTGACCACCATTGCTCCCCTGACAGGTGCTGCAATAGTGAAAGTGGAGGAGGGTCCGGGTCTCCTCGCCAGGAAGACTCCTCCACCTCCAGACGCGACTTCTCCTCCTTGGCCTGCCCATGATAAACGGATGCAGGCTCCTTGGCTTCCCCCTTAGGGCTAGCCTTAAGCACCCGCTAGTGGCTCGCCTGTGGTGGCGCATTGGCCCCCTGTTTTGGGAATGCGTGGGGGAGTGTTCTGATTGGAGATGGAGCGCTCAGAGTTGCTCGCCGGTGGCCGGCGTTGAGAGATGCCCGACGTTTTCCTCCCGCGAGACAAAGGTTCATGGTCGATCTACTTTCCACCACCATGCTTGTGGCCGCACACGATGTGTCCTAGTGTGACTATACCCCCTACTTGGTGTGCCAAATGTCGTGTGCGTGTACATGGACACTAGGGATACGTAATACCCCTTTTAGTTGTTCGGAGGCGGGCGACAAGCAATCTCTAGTTCATCTTCTCCAATCTGCAAGGCACACAATGCACAAACGAGTTTATTGTGTTTAGGCCGCCCGGGGCTAATATCACAACTTCATGTTTTTTTTATGGTATAGCTCACTAAAGAACAAGATATTTACTAGGATTCCCTTGCCACGTCCGGTGAGGGGTCTGGCTATCATATTACTTGAACTCCCACTTCTCTCTTGGCCATGGCCCTCTTTTATAGTTCCAAGGGGTTACCACAGTGGCTGATAGAATCTTTTGCCTATTCACTCGTGGCTTGGAGTGAAGAGGGGACAACAAAGCTTTTACACGACAAAGCGGCTTCAGGCAGAAAACGATGAGGATCCGTCCTCGCCAATCCCGTCCTTTGATCCTGTCTTTCCTACCAACCTGCACCAACCTATGCCTAGGCCTTGCCTAATCGCGCGACGTTACAAGTACGCTATGTTCCGCCCTATGGAGGGCAATTTGCACTGCAACGAAACTGTGGCGCATAGGAGGCTAGGCTGATGACGACCAAGCAGAGAATTCTTGCCTCCCACTAGCACCATCGGGCCTGGTATAAAGCAGTTGTGGGCGGGCATGGTTAACGACGTAGACCATCCCAGGGCAAGGGGTGGCGTCATGGCTCATGTTTCCTTCCTGGCCACCGTGCACCGAGGATCGGATCTCGCGGGCTCTCCCGTACGGCCATTTTGGGTTCCCGCGTACGATGCATAGGGCCCCACAATCAGCAAGCTAGGGATACCACGATTTTCCCAAATCCAACATCCATGTTATTATTTTTTTTTCATATCATGAATGATTACATCGATAATTTTATTATTTATTTTAAACAGCTCGACATCAAAACTTTCAACCCAAAAGAGGGCTAGACCTCCCCCTTCCCTTCACAAACCACGCGCTTTAGGCTGAGCCTCCAGAGGATGCCGTTTACAAGACGAGTTGAGAGAGATGAGTGTCGGCAAGGCATTCCAGCTCCTTAATTGTCCAAGGGTCGCCCACCCCCCTGGAGTACCATGCCAAGTCTCTCATTGCTTCTGACAAGCATGATATTCTGCTTTGTTAGTTGACCAGGTTCCCCTGGATGGTTGCCTCCTCTTCTTCCTCTTTCCCCTCTCCCACATTCTCCTGTAATTACTGGCTACTTGAATCAGTGCCAGTGCCTTTGTTTTATTTCCCGCCGTGTCCCTAAAGGGAAGACCAAAGTTATGCCTTCCTTGCTCCATAGCTCTGGTTCTCACAACAGCTAGAGGATTCTGATCTACTGGCCTAGAAACCGCATTTGAGCACGTGAGCCTAGGTGCAGCTGGTAGCGGCTAGCCATCAAGGGCCCCCTTGGCGGCCAAAATAATCGTGATTTATTTAGCCTCAATACTGGAGGCTTGTACAACAACCGCAGGCACTACTGTCTCCGCTATCTTCTTGGGGTGCGCTTGTGAGAGAAACGCATTACTCGTTGGGGTGTCTCTTCAGTTTCTTTAGCCTCGGGCACACTAGAGGGGGCGACATGTTCTTGGTGGGGCGGCATATTCTTAGGGGGTGACATTTTCCCGGGGGCAACATGTTTTGGGAGGTGGCGCTTATTTTGAAGAGTGCGTTGTATTATTTGTTGGAGTTGGCCCACAATCGTTGGCAATTCACCCATCTCTTCGGTTTCTAAATCATCATCAGCTTGAAAAACTAGTGCTTCCTTGATCATGGCAGTGGGCGTTGTTGGTGAGTGATGTGTCGAGGACGGCTCTGGCTTGTCAAGAAGGATATATTCCTTGGGCCACTCGATGAAACTCCCTTCACTTGTAGGATGCACTAGCACTTAGGCAGCCGTCTCGGGTCCATCTGAGCCGACTTTCCTCACTAGTAGCTGGCAGATGGTGGCTACCTACAAAAACAAGTTTAGGTCAACTAGCTAGGATGCCACATGAAGAAGCATAATTCATTTGACGTACACTAGTAGAAAACAGACCTTTGTCTAGGGGTATTAGCCCGGTTTTGCTACAAACCGGGACTAATGCCCTAGTCCAACGGCTAGATCTAGCCCCCCGGGGGTGGCAGGCACTAGCCCCAGTTCGAGCGGGACCTTTAGCCCTGGGTCGTCTAACAAACCGGAACTAAAGGGTTTCAGGCAGGCCGGATCGGGCGCCAGATCCTTTAGTCCTGGTTTGTTATACGACCCGGGGCTAAAAGTGGACCTTTAGCCCCGGTTCTAGACACGAACCGGGGCTAAAGGTCTGGCTATATCTTCTTCCCCTGCCCGAGCCACCATTCAAGCTGGTGGCTCTCCTCTCTCTCTTTCTTGCTTCAAGCTCGAGTTCATGCCCTTTTTTTCTCAAGATTTGTCTATATTTTGTGGTGCCCCATCTATCCAAAGGTTCTAAAAGGTGAGCAACTTCATCCTTTGAACTATAATTCCTATATTAGCTCATTTCATGCTCTATCTTGTAGATGGATTTGTGGATTTAGTTTGGTAGTAATTTTTGCAATGATAGCATGAGATCGATGTTTAGATTCTATCTATCTTGTATTATTGTAAGGAACTCTAAGGAATATCACAATATGTGGATTCTATCTATATATATCTTATTTGGTACATAGTCTCGAAATTTGATTTTAGAAGCACACACATGCGTCAGTCCATCATTCTAACTAGCTGGGCAAAATATCCTTCTTCGTCTACCTGCGTTCAACAAACTGAAAAAATTGTATCAAAGATAGGGTTAATTCATAAAAACTTGATAAGAAGATATTACAGTACATCTTCGAGAAGCTCCTCTATGGCGAGCTCCTCGAAGATGTGTGAGGATAGGATCCTAAGACATCTTCGAGAGAAGCTCTGCCGTAGTGGTGTCCCTCCGGCACCATCTTGGAGTTAATAACTTCTGTAGCTATAGATTAATACGCCGGATAACTAAAACAATTCACATATTAGGGAGTGCCTATATGGCGAGCTCTTCGAAGATGTCTGAGGACGGGATCCTAAGACATCTTCGAGAAGCTCTGCCGTAGTGGTGTCCCTTCTCTCGCAAACCATCTTTCAGTTTATATCTTCTCTAGCTAGATCAGTATGCCGGTGGAGCTAACTAATTTCATATATTAGAGAGTGCCTCTACGGCGAGATCCTCGAAGATGTCTAAGGACGAGGTCCTAAGACATCTTCGAGAAGCTCCGCCGTAGTGGTGTCCCTGGTCTCGCACACCATCTTGCAGTTCTTCACAAGAATGCATACCTATTTATAGATTAAGCAACACAACATAGTGTCGGGCACTGATGACATAATGTCGACACACTCACCCCTGGCATAGTGCTGCCACCCACCCAAAATAGTGTCGTCATTTAATTTACTAGCTTAGTGCTGCCCACTGAGGATATAGTGTCGATATGTTGTCTCCACATCCACATTTAGTCCCGGCTGGTTCCTTCAACCGGGACTAAAGGTTCATCATATCTTTAGTCCCGGTTGCTGGCTTTAATTTTGTTTTTAGATTAGTACTAATTAATTATGATTATGCTGTCACCCACCCAAAATAGTGTCGTCATTTAATTTACTAGTTTAGTGCTGCCCACTGAGGACATAGTGTCGACATGTTGTCTCCACATCCACATTTAGTCCCGGTTGGTGCATTCAACCGGGACTAAAGGTTCATCATATCTTTAGTCCCGGTTGCTGGCTTTAATTTTGTTTTTTAGATTAGTACTAATTAATTATGATTATGCTGCCACCCACCCAAAATAGTGTCGTCATTTAATTTAGTGGCTTAGTGCTGCCCACTGAGGACATAGTGTCGACATGGTGTCTCCACATCTACATTTAGTCCCGGTTGGTGCCTCCAACCGGGACTAAAGGTTCATCATATCTTTAGTCCCGGTTGATGACTTTAATTTTGTTTTTTACATTAGTACTAATTAATTATGATTATGTTTGATGTACTTAATTAATTATATAATGCAGATGAGCCGGCAATGGATGTACACTGGCCGACTCTCTAACGAGTTTATTAAAGGCGTGCATTCTTTTCTTCTTGTGGTCGATGCAAACAAGCGGAATGGTTTTATGTCTTGTACATGTGGTGTTTGTCGGAATCATAAGGAATACTCTTCCTCAAAAGTCCTTCACAGCCACCTGTTTCGGTCCGGTTTCATGACCGGCTATAATTGTTTGACCAAGCACGGAGAAAGAGAGGTTATGATAGAAGACAACAAAGAAGAAGAGAATGATAACGACTACCCTACTATGTCCCCTGAATATGATGGTACTACAATGGAAGACATTGATGAAGAAAAAGATGAAGAACGGGCATCAGATTTGCCCGATGATAATCTTAGTCGGGCCATTGCTGATGCCCAGGAAGAATGCGTAACTGAAAGGGAGAGGTAGAAGTTCAAGAAGATGTTAGAGGATCACAACAAATTGTTGTACCCAAATTGTGAAGATGGCACAAAAAACTAGGTAGCACACTGGAATTGCTACAATGCAAGGAAGAGAACGGTGTGACTGACAAAGGATTTGAAAAGTTGCTGAAAATAATGAAGAAGTTGCTTCCAAAGGATAATGAACTGCCCGCCAGTACCTACAAAGCAAAGAAGGTTGTCTGCCCTCTAGGATTAGAGGTGCAGAAGATACATATATGCATTAATGACTGCATCCTCTACCGCGGTGAGGAGTACGAAAATTTGGATGCATGCCCAGTATGCACTGCATTGCGAAATAAGATAAGACGAGATGACCCTGGTGATGTTGAGGGCGAGCGCCGCATGAAGAGGGTTCCTGCCAAGGTGATGTGGTATGCTCCTATAATACCACGGTTGAAACGTTTGTTCAGGAACAAAAAGCATGCCAAGTTGTTGTGATGGCACATGGAAGACCGTAAGAAAGACGAGATGTTGAGACACCCCGCTGATGGGTCGTAGTGGAGAAAAATCGAGAGAGAGTTTCCGGACTTTGCAGGTGATGCGAGGAACTTATGGTTTGGTCTAAGTACAAATGGCATGAATCCTTTTGGGGAGCAGAGCTGAAGTCATAGCACCTGCCCTGTGACTCTGTGTATCTATAACCTTCCTCCTTGGTTGTGCATGAAGCGGAATTTCAGTATAATGCCAGTGCTCATCGAAGGCCCGAAGCAACCCGGCAACAACAATGATGTGTAGCTAAGGCCATTAGTTGAAGAACTCTTACAGTTGTGGCACGGACAATGTGTACGTGTGTGGGATGAGAACAAGCGGGAGGAATTTGACCTACGAGCGTTGTTGTTCATAACAATCAATGATTGGCCTGCTCTTAGTAACATTTCAGGATAGACAAACAAGGGATACAATGCATGCACACACTGTTTAAACGAGACTGAAAATATATATTTGGATAAATGTAACAAGAATGTGTACCTAGGAAATCGTCGTTTTCTTCAGCCCACGCACACCCTAAGAAAGAAAGGTAAGCATTTCAATGGTGAGGCAGACAGCCGGTGTAAGCCTATCCGCCGTACTGGTGATGATGTATTTGATATGGTGAAGGATTTAAAAGTAATCTTTGGAAAGGGTCCTGGTAGACAATCTGTTCCGAAGGACGATGTCGGACACGCACCCATGTGGAAAAAGAAATCTATATTTTGGGAGCTACCCTATTGGAAAGTCCTAGAGGTCCGCTCTGCAATTGACGTGATGCAACTAATGAAGAATCTTTGCGTGACGCTGCTATGCTTCTTGGGCGTGTATGGGAAGAGAAAAGATACACCTGAAGCACGGAAGGACCAACAACGTATAAAAGACCGAGACGACATGCATCCAGAGCTGTTTGAAGGTACTGCTAGCTACGCTCTTACCAAAGAAGAGAAGGAATTCGTTTTTGAAGTCCTTTACAATATCAAGGTCCCGTCTGGTTTCTGGTCGAACATAAAGGGAATAATGAATATGGCAGAGAAAAAATTTCAAACCCTAATGTCTCATGACTGCCACGTGCTTATGATCCAGCTGCTTCCGATTGCATTGAGGGGACTCCTGCCGGAAAATGTTCGAGTACCCATTGTGAAGCTATGTGCGTTTCTCAATGTAATTTCTCAGAAGGTAATCAGTCTAGATAGTCTAACAAGGTTACAGAAAGATGTGGTCCAATGTCTTGTCAGCTTCGAGTTGGTGTTCCCACCATCCTTCTTCAATATTATGACACACCTCCTAGTTCACCTAGTCGAAGAGATTAACATTCTTGGTCCTGTATTTCTACATAATATGTTCCCCTTTGAGAGGTTCATGGGAGTGTTAAAGAAATATGTTCATAACCGTGCTAGGCCAGAAGGAAGCATATCAAAGGAATATGGAACAGAGGAGGTCATTGAGTTTTTTGTTGACTTTATTCCTAACCTTAAGCCCGTCGGTGTTCCTGAATCACGGCATGAGGGTAGACTTAGTGGAAAAGGCACGCTAGGAAAGAAAGCAAGGATATGTATGGATGGACATTCTCTCACTAAAGCACACTACACAGTTATGCAAAGTTCCACCTTGGTGTCTCCGTATATCGAGGAACACAAGAATATTGTACACTCCAACAACCCGGGGAAGCCTGGTTCCTGGATTAGAGATGAACACATGAGGACTTTCGGCGGTTGGTTACAAACACATCTCATGAATGACATAAATGTTGGAGAGCAGTTGTACTTGTTGGCCAGGTCACCATCTTCGACTATATTGACTTTCCAAGGGTACGAGATAAATGGGAATACATTTTACACGATCGCCCAAGATAAAAAGAGCACCAATCAAAACAGTGGTGTCCGATTTGATGCAACAGACGAGAATGGGAAAAAGGATACGTATTATGGTTACATAGAGGAGATATGAGAACTTGACTATGGACCTTTTTTAAGGTTCCTTTGTTTCGGTGCAAATGGGTCAAGCTGACAGGAGGCGGGGTTGAGGTAGACAAGAAATACGGAATGACAACAGTGGATCTCAACAACCTTGCATATAGAGATGAACCATTTGTCCTAGCCAATGATGTGGCTCAGGTTTTTTATGTGAAGGACATGTCTACCAAACCGAGAAAAAGGAAAGATAAGCAAAAGAATACAGCATCCGGTGAGCCAAAGCGCCACATAGTTCTTTCAGGAAAAAGAAACATCGTGGGGTGGAGGATAAGACAGACATGTCAGACGATTATGATAAGTTTCATGAAATTCCACCCTTCGCCGTGAAGGATGACCCAAGCATCCGTTAAGTAAGGAAGATGCTCCATGGTTACGAATTAGAAGAAAACCCTAACATGTGTGGATGTTGGTGATTTACAATATTATTAAACCTTTATTTTTAACGATCTTCTTATATATATGGATATGAACTATCTCGATCTCAATAGGTAGTATTGCAACTTGCTGTGGGCAGACATTTATTAATATTAAAACGTAAAAATTAGTCATAATCATATCTAGCCCTGTAGTACACAGCTTCAGGGTCGTCTTTGGAATCGTCATCGTCATCGTCGTCGCTCGTAGCACGTGGATGGATCCTCAGCCCTTCCTCGTAGCACGCGGATGGATCCTCCGGCCTCGGATTCATGACGCGCGGGGGAGGGGGCTCCCGGATGACGACCCCAGTACGCCCTAGGCCTTCACCACTACCACCATTCTTGTGGCTATGCGGCTGGTGAAAGTGCGGGTACCTCAGGCGAGGATGGTCTCCCATGGCGATGTAGCGCATCACGCCGGCGATAGTCCGGTTCGCCCACCACAGGCGGCGACCAGCCTCGTTGTGGTTCACTTGGGGCGGGCCGTCACCCTCGTACCTGGTGAGCTCCCTTTCTTGCCGGTTTGTCAAGAAGGCATTCCAGGTGTCGAGGTTGTTCACGGGGAGCCTCTGGTCAGTTCTGAGAGGCTTCGGGATATGCCAACACAAATGCGACGATTCCACGAATGGTACATGAAAGCATCAAAAGAATGCAATATTAGCTCTTACTGAAAGTTCGAAAATCGCATTACTTCGCTGAAGACGAGGTCCCTGTTGAATTTACAGAATTATTTCAGTTATTCAATCTAAAGGAACTCGACAAAACTATCCTCAGTTCCTATTGTCTGTAAGTGATTACTTTATTTATGTAATAAAGTCTCTATCTCAACTTGTTCAATTCATTGCCGGTAAGTATACTCACTATATTCTTTTATATGCTATATATAATGATGCAGAATGAAGATTCTCGATTGTAAAAGAAAGGCTATCAATGGATTTGGGTTCATTGACCCACATCGAGTTCATGGAGTTATACTAAAGGATAAACCACTGGAGACCGAGCATAACTTGTTACGGTTTCTCACGATCCCGCATTTCTGTAATGAAATACTATTTCCTTACCACGACGACAAGTGTGTTCTTGTACACATTAAATTTTGCTTACTCGATGTTCAGTGTAAATGATGAGTTACTGACGTGTGTAAACCTTGCGTAGGTACCACTGGATTCTTTTAAGCATTTCAATTGACTTGGGAAGAGTTCACATCATGGACTCACTAAACAAAGACATTGAAGACTACCGTATCATTATCGATGCGCTGCAGAGGTAATTTCAACTAATATCACACTATATCGGTTTCTTTCGTTTATTTTCTGGGATATCAAGTAGTTGTTAACTCATACATTAATTTTCTTTGTCGGGTAGGGTTTGCACACGGTTCAAGAACCATGTCCGCGGTCAATGGCGTGAGGAGCTATTTTTTAAATCACTCTCGGTAAGTAGTACGAGCTAAGTCCGCGCTGTTGGAGATATGCCCTAGAGGCAATAATAAATGTAGTTATTATTATATCTTTGTGTTTATGATAAATGTTTATATTCATGCTATAATAGTATTAACAAGGAAACATTAATACTTGTGTGAATTGTAAACTTAAATTGAAGTCCCTAGTTATAGCCTATACTCTTCACTTGGTTGTTGGATGATTGATTGGTTTTTTCTATCATGAACATTGAGATGTTATCAACAACAAGATCATATCGTTAGGGAGAATGATATGGTGGACATACTCCTATAGATAAGCGTAGCATAAAGATCAAGTCATTTCAATAGTTCAATTGCTATATGCCATAGTAACCTAATTCCTTCGACCATGAGATCATGCATATCACCTTTGATGGATGCTTTGATGTCATCAAACACCAGGTGGCTATAAAGGTGGCATTGAGTGTTCGGAAAGTATTGGTTGAAACACATGGATCAAGAGTGGATTTGTCCATCCACATGACGGATAGATATTCTTGAAATGTCATCCAATTAGCTTGCAAGCATGTGACTTGGTCACAAGGGATCACATATCACGAAAAGAGTTCTTATGGTTGAACTAGGTATGCATATCGTGAGACAAAGGGAATTGGTATCGTATGTAAGTGGTTCATTCGATCGCAGCGTAATAAAAAAATGTGGGAGCCATATGAATTTTTTGATTCTTCTTCTATTATTTTTTTTTGAAGTCTCTCTCGATCATGTCCGCAATTCACGAACCGTAGGAGACACATTGTTTGAGTAGTTATGGTATTATGAGAAAGAGACCATGTTGTTGTTCGAGTCTGGATGGGATCCGGATATCACGAGGTGATCCCGGGTGGTCCGAGAATAAGATTCATATAAGGAAAGTGTTGGGGAATGGTTCCGTGTTTTCATCAGAACATTCTAGAAGGTCCCGGGGAAGGGTACATGAATGTGTCATTACATATTGAATGATTGCAATGTACTAACCAGTGTTCTCGCTGTCCAAAAAATTTAAATCCTAAATTGAAAAGTCAAATTGAAATTCAAACGCAATTTTGAAAGAGGACCTCCCACTAAACTGAGCCCTCTAATTGGTGTGTCTAATTACTAGACCACTAAATAGCCTCTCATAAGCCACCATACTAATTTTTGAGGAGAGTACAACCTCCGCTTTCTTTGGAACAAGAGGAGGGAAGGGTCTTCGAGCACCCGAAACCGTGACCATGTGGGGCCGCTGCTGGAGCGCGCGCGGGCGCTGGAGATGAATCATCTCTTGAGACCTGAATCGGAAAATACCACTACACCACCACGAGAAATCCCTCCTAAACACTTTTGAATCTCTTTGGGTGAGTTATTCCATCAACTCGTTGCTGCAATCTAGTAGATAGATCTTGGCTTGTTTGTTTGTATGCGATAGAAATTTTTTGTTTTCCATGCTACGAACCCCTTCACGCGCATCTATTTAATTCTAGTTTATGTGCATTTATCATGCTAGAGTTATTATTTGATTGAATTCTATTCTTGTAAAGTGCACGAGGCAGTCACAGGGGACTAATCTATATGGATTATACGTGTGCGAGTTCATTCGCATCAATATTGAGAAGCCCTCGGAAAATGTTCGAGTAAGTAAACAATATATTCACCCTTTATTTTTATTACAAAAAGTTGTGTTGAGTCTAATTCATATGATCTCCTTTTTATATAGTTAGACGCGATGTGGGACAAGCTCCTACCAGAGGACCGCCTAATAGCAATCCAAGAGGAATTTGCTGAATTTTTTGTCGACGAGGTCATAGATCCACGCGGAGAATACTCTATACGTAGACCCTAAAGCATCTATGTAATGATCTCCATGTAATCAAATAGACATGCTCTGGACCCGGTTAGAACTCCATGTATGCTTGTAAGAGAAATTATATTATATATTGCATCAATATGTACAAGTACTGTGTAGCAGCGTTCAGTATGTATATGAAAACTTGTTTCTAATAAAAACACAGAATGAAAAATAATTGAACACAAAACACAAAATGAAAAGAAAAACACAAAACACTAAAACCACATCCCCTGCCGTGGCAGCCAAATGGCCCAAAACGCTGCCGCGACAGGGAACCTTTAGTCCCGGTTCGTAACACGAACCGGGACTAAATGTCCTGCCGCCCAGCGCGGCTCGCAGGGCCATGTGGTTGGACCTCTAGTCCCGGTTCGTAACAGAACCGGGGCTAAAGCTTGGACCTTTAGTCCCGCTTTGGCAGTCCCGGTTCGCAATCCGAGACTAAAGGTCCTTACGAACCGGGGCTAATTGCCTAGTTTATACTAGTGTTACTACATACTTTGCATGATCAATGAGTTTAATTAACTCTATGTGATCACAAGGATAGTTGATGATCGCGTCCCTATCAGCATCGATGACGACTTGGGACAAAGAAGCAGAATTTCTCGGAGGTTGAGAAACGACGGTGAAAGGTGATTACCCTTAAACTCCAAATCCCTTCTTATCACTCCCAGTATTTTATCATTCATTTTTCTCTCATATCTTTTTCATAAAGCCCTTACTTATCTTTTTTGCAAGAACGCTTGACCTCAACTTCTAGTCGGGTCCTATTTTCCATGGGGCAATGGTACTTGTCCCTTCGTGCGACCATGGTGCTCTGAGCCTAGCACCTCTATGAGGACATCTCCCCTGCTTGTTTCTCAGCATCCGTCTCCACCTACAAAACAAATTAATGAAGTCTTCAGACCAAAGGCTAATTTTGATGAAATAATCATCAATTCTAGCTAACACTTGTGATGCCTCACCACTTTATTAAAGGTTGTGATGTCCTTAGGGTTAAGTAAAGTTGGCACAAATCCCGTCTCTTTGCCAGATGTATCTCTAGCTCTAGTCCATTATATTGCCCTTGCATCTTTAATGTCACCAAATGGTTTTGGCAGCTAGGCTGCCTCTGCCTCTAAATCCTCCTTTTGCCATTTAGCGGCCATGCCTGCATACCAAGAAGTCCCCATATTGTGGTGGTTCTTATTTGACAAGGCGATCTCTCACGGTTCCATACTCTTCTTTTTAGTCTCACGAGAGGACTTCATTCACGCAAACTCATCACAAGAATCCTCGCTAATCTGTGGGTACAGTTCAATAGGGATGTTCTCTTGATCCATGAACTCTGTCATGAATCTAGACTTCCATTGCTTCCAGGTCTTGCATACGAGCAATAAGCCGCTCGCTCAACATGATTCAAGTCCTTGCTATTTCAGACGGTGAAGTACTGAAGAATCTAATATTCTTGATTATTTCACAAGCGTTTTTGGATAATTTCCTCCAATCCAAATGGTTAATGGACACTCGTTCTCGTTCAACAAGCCCACAAAACCTCAAGAACTTTATTCTTGAAACATGTAGCTTCAACGGAGCACCGTTTGTCGGATTGATATGTGTCACGGTATACTTAAAAACTTGATTTCTAACTGCCGTCACCTTTGAGTATTATTATTGTTTCTAGTTCATGTAGATATTAAGGACTACGGGTCGGAGCCACTCATGCATATATAGAAAAATCAATATAGATATTAACACAAAAATAGTATACATATGTATAGGTAAATTAACTGTGACACTATAGTGCCCAAACACCATACATGATACGCGTATTTTTTGCCATGACCTATACATACCATGACGGTATACATACCTACCATGGTGTCCCATATGAGCTTCCTATATATATAATTATGACAAATTTTTTAGTGCACTTTTTTTTTGAAAGTTTACAATACAAATTTGCTCTTAAAAACATTCGTACAACTAAACAAATATCACAATGAAAAGAAACGTGAAATATATTGACCAATGAGCAATATTAAGCACTGACAAAATGATACCATAGTTCACCGCCTCAAATGCAATTTCATGTAATTAACATATGTATTATTAGAACTATAAAATGAGGTATATAAATATGTAACATTTTAGTAATGTTTTTAGGTACATATATCAGCACTACTATAAATATGCACTTCATTGTTTAACAATTATATTATGTGCTCTTTACAATTAAATTTTTGCTTAAGAAATATATATATGAAATTACAAATTTGGCATTGTAACCTGTAACGCCCCTGAATCACGTCTATGCGGATCTCCGCATTTCCCTCCAAAATCCGCATAAGCGATTCAAAGACGTCCACTAGACACTTTCATGTGAGCGGATTCTGTTACAAGTAGTTACATTAGAATAGTTTACAAGAATCCACAGGAACTTATATATACAACAACGACTCAACAAGTCAAGAATATAAAATATACAATTCAAGGATAAAACTCAATAAGAAAGCAAAATAGTGTGCGAGTACGGACAAGATCCAAATGGGACTAAGAGTCTTGAAGAATAACTTAGTGGTGTCCATAACCCTATCCAGGCTAAGACGGAAGGGTAACCTTTCTAACGTCATCGATCATGAACCTGTCAAAGCAAAAGGAATACCGACAAAGGGCAACGGAAAACAGAAATAGAGCGGTCAGTACAGAGGGCAGTACACGGAGAGGCTAGAATTAGGCGGTCCTCTCCTACATAGGTATGGTAGGCTCAGCGCAGCAAAAATTGCACTATCTAACTTATAGAGACACACTACAACTTCGGCTATTAGAGCGAGGTAAGAGAGCGCTATCTAGTAACATGAATATAACTCCAAGCATAACCCATCCTCAGATTTCCCCCTCGAAGACCAGTCGAGGAAGTCCTCTTGTGGAGCACATACGGTGGCAATTTTAGTTAAGCAATTGTTTAGTGGATAAGCCTAATTACTAATCATTTTATTAGAGGAAAAACATTACTCCCTCCGTCCCAAAATGTAAGGTGCTTAAGTTTTAGTCAAAAGTCAACATATTTTAAATTTGACCAAATTTATACGTAAAAATATAAACATTTATATTACTAAATCAATATCAATAGATTCACCAGAAAGTATACTTTCTCAAAAAGTCCATTTGATATTGTAGATATTCATGATTTTTCGTATAAACTTAGTCAAACTTAGAAGATGTTGACTTTTGGCTAAAGCTTAGGCGCCTTACATTTTGGGACGGAGGGAGTAGTTGATAGGCTTATATTACCAAGATAGTCAAATAAAGGTAGGATCCTCTCCCTCTCTCTTCCCAAGCACTAAAAGACAAGAGGGGTGCTACAGTGCTGTGACCAGAGGGGGACGTGGATGCTGTGCAATCTTGATAGGCCAGGTTGGTAGGAGGTTTGATGGGGTTTCAAGGATGAAATGGAATGATTTCAAATATTGGCCAAACTTTGGATCATGCAGCAACTCTTGATTTATGAGATGGGAAAGATAGGGAAGTGATACTAGTGGATAGATATGTTCAAGATATCTCTCTTAGAATTATTTGAGATTTTTCAAAGGAGATTTAGTCCACTTAAATTCATTTATTTAAATACTGCTAAAATGGTTTTCAGGAGTTGTTTTGATATTTTTGAGTTGGAAAAGGTGAGTTTTTGAGTTAAGATAGTCCCAAGCATGAATTAGAACTTTGGGAAATTTTCCCAAGATTTATTGAGGAATAAAAGTATTTAAAACGATTATTGTTCCATTTCTGCCATTTTAGAAAAAGGGCAAAAATAAATAATAAAGCTCTTCAAAAATATTTATTTTTTAATTTAGAAGATAGGTCTGATAATTATACTTCAAGTGAGCTTAAATAGGGGGATGTGTTTTGGAGAAAGTCAAACTTTCTTTTATAGATTGGGTTTTGGAGTTTTTGTCAATTTAAGAGATTAAATAGGTTTTGGTCAATAATTATGGATAATGTTTGATAAATCTTTATATCCAAGCAGTATGATGTCCACATGTTGTACCTACAATTTTCATTATTATGTTTTGGAAACCCAACGTAATTTGGAAGGAAAGCAAGAGATATAGGATCTTAGGCATTATTATTTTTATACCTTCAAAACATGGTTGGATCTTGGGGCTCAGTGCTCCCCTCGGGTCATAGAGTATATGGATGTATATACCAAGTGGCGTAGATCACCATGGTATAGAGGTTTGAGCTGGATCATTATTGAGCTCTCCAAAGATTGATTCCAAACTTTGAATAAAATAAGCCTGCCAAAGCAGATTATCAAATGGCCTTCAAAACCATGTGGGGTTTTCAAGCACAAGGATCCATTTGGAACACGTGAAGTAGTTATTGCTATACCTTTATGAGTAGAACACAATCATGCAATCAGTTGGTGAAAAGAAGATAACATGTAGGTGTGAGCTTCTTTCAAAGTAGGCATGTTGATAAGATTTGCAGGAATTATTATCTTCTTGCCTGCAAAACTATCGACAACAAGGGGGTTAGAGGATGGTCTAACCAAGGGAAAGAGTGATCCTTGGTAGTACTTATTATGGTCTGTAAGATGGTTCAAGTGCATTACCAAAAAGGCGCAAGGGTTGAGAAAGAGAGGCACTTAAAGAAGTGATGTTGAAATAGTTACCAGACTTAGTCCAAATTTGGCAGATTTAGGGTTTTTTACTAGAATATGAGTGGGGATGTTTTTGAGGGTTTGCAAGGTATCAAAGCATCATCAAGCGGATGATGTTGAAGTATATATTGGGTAGAATAGATCCATGCTTGATATTGGTCTTCATTGACTTAGAAACTTCTAGAATGTATCACTTTAAAATTGATCTGGTTAGGGGTTTTAGATGATCACTTAGTGGCTAGAGATCATATCCATCTTGTATTCTTTCTTACGGTTTGGGGATTTCAAAGTTTCTTGATCCTAGAGGATGAGCTCCTAGAGTAGCTCATACTACTTCTAAGAAATCATGTCAAACATCAGATCAAGGCAACTCATCTTACAAACAAATCAACTACTACTAGGGTTACCATCAAGCTTAGCTTGAGGTAAGGATGGGAAATTTTGAAAGGTTGGAGCTTGAATAAGATAAGAGTCCTTGGTATCCCTACCAAGAGTAGAATTCAAATGTTTTATACAAGGTTTTGGAAATCCTAAAGGTAAGAGTAGTTGAAGGTTCTGTCTTGAAAACATAAGGAGATTATAGCTAACCATAGTTTTGTCAATAGAAGCTACTAAAATAGTTTTGGTTATAGAAGCATCTTGGCTCATGTTTCAAATGCCAGAACATTTGAGAATATGTAAAATGAGCCAGGATAGTTTTGTTAAATAGCTTGACACTGATCTTGAGGTAAGGAGTATATCATAAGCTATACCATTAGAAGCATAAGCACAGAGAACAAGAAACAAGCACTGCACCTTTAAATAAGAAAAAGTTTTTGTTCACCCTCATTTTTGCATTCTGGACAACTAATCAGGGTTGCTGAAGTTGGGATGTTACAGAACTTTCCCCCTTAAAAGAATCTCGTCCCGAGATTTGGGAGGGTAGGGTTAGGGGATTTGTGTCGGGGTTAGTACTATGTGTTTTATGAACTTCGTCTTTGAACGTGATGACCGTGTCGGTGAAGTTGAGCTTTAGTCTTCGTAGAAGCTTAGAGAGTTGGTCGTCTTCGTAGAAGCTCAGAGAGCTGGTCAAGTTCCAGTCTTGATTGCGTTGGATGGTCTTCTTTTGGTAAAGATTTTATGGCATTTCATTGAAGGCTTGTGGGAAAGACTGTGTGTTTCCCCCTTAGAGTTAAACTAGGGTAGCTTAGAGCTAACGTAGTCGTTCCTAGTAGGAGCAGTCGGATGATGCTTGTAGACTATTGCCAACCTTTCTTCCAGAGTTGGAATCTTCTGATGACGTTTGCCAGCTGGTTCTCTTGAGGCTCATATGTTATTTTTATTCGTACTTAGCCTATCGGGACAGTTGAATTAGTAGACCATCTAGGAAGGTTAGAGCTGATGGGGTTAGTGCTTCAGCGGTCCTTCAGGTGGGTCTTTAGCGGCAGTAGTAGAGAGTCTTCGTAAACCTTCAGTTATTTCCTCATCTGATGACTCGGGAATGGATGCTTGGCGGAAGACGTCAGATCTGGTATTCCTTCTGGAGTATCTTCTGGTAGACAGTCTTCGGGATTTGAGTTGGAAAGACCACCTTACAGATTCACTAAGGTCCTTCGAGAGTGGTGCATATCTTTCGTCTTGAAGGGCTGGTGCGATGCGGCAGAAGGCTGTACCTCTGTGGGTCTTGATATGAGGTCCTTGAGTGATGCCCTATTTCACAAACCTTGGTGTGGGTGGTTCCCTAACGAGGTTTGAAGCTTTAGCTTAGGGCAAGTTAGCGGTTAACGACTCTTCTTGCTAGCCTTCGGTCAAGTTAGAGGCATCCAGCTTCAGATTAGTTGAACCTTTGAGGTTGTTTCTGCATGATGGCGGAGTAGACTCGTTGTCTTCAGGCAGTCTAGTCCTCAGGATTTTGGAGTATTCTGGCTTTCTGGTGTGGAACTTTTCGTTGATTTGGGTGGGGTCGACTAAAATATTTAGTCGCTTGAGGTGATCGGAACCTCTAATATACCAAGGGTCAGTAGAGTCAGGTCTTCACTTCTTGTCTTTGTTATCTTGTCATGTGGCTTCTTGTGGATGATGTGAATCCTTTGGTGGTAGACTTCCAGCTTCAACTAGGTTCTTGTTATAGCTGGCAGATGAGTACTGGAGGGCTGTGTTGTCGACAAGTCTTGAGAGTTGAGTGTGATGAAGTAGGCCATCCTGCTGAGGAGGAATCTTTGAGTTGTTCTAACTTGATGACGTCGAACTCAGGTTTCTGGCGATGCTTTTCCTCTCATATCTCTCGAGGTTAGTATGGGTTCTGGTTATTGACGACTAACCTAGGGGTTTTTCCTGTGTTACCAGGTGGGTTATCGATCCTCGAGTCACATATGACTAAGGTCAAAATAGGCCAGAACACACATACACAGTGAACAGAGCGAGGGGGTCGCAATGTCCTTCGCAAACAACACGCATCAAGCAACACGTTAAGCACTTAGGCAAGAACATGGCCTACTATGGGGACCATGGAGTTAACTACTCACGATGTAGGGGAATCCTATCTTAGGACTATTAATCCTAGACATCATCGTTCTTAGGGTTTGAGTCACTATCTTATGTAAGAAGCCTTCACCGGGTCATTCGACGCTTCTCGATAGTGTAATATTTGATTTCTTCTGATTAGGAGGATTCCGCTGGTAGCGCGATCTTGTAGTCTGCTTGTGTTTGTTGGTAGTTGCTTCTCTTCATCTCGATAGTCTTCACCAGGTTCTACGTCCTAGTTATTTGAAATCCGTAGGTTTGAAATTTGGACGAGGGATAGAGGAAACCATGTCCCGCTATTGATCATTGATGGAGATCATGTCTGTGCCATTCCCGAGCCGTGAGGAAATACACTTAAGGGTACGATGAGCTAGAGATCCTCTGTAAGTTGGAATCACCATAAGAAAGAGAAAAGGAAACCGGAAAAGTTCTGTGAGAGAACCGAAATCGTTCCGGGAAAGATCCGAAGTCGTTCGAAGGAAATTAAAAGGGAACCAAAAGGTGTTTCGGGTCAAATCGGATTTTGTAATATGTGTTTATATATTAATTAATGTAATTAATATTAAATATAATATTAAAATCTAATTTGATGGGGTATTCCACTAATGGGCCAAACTTCATAGGGAAAAGGGCCTATGAGGGAAAACCGAAGGAGGGAAGGGCCAAGGGTCAAGGCCTAGGCACCTCAAGGGGACCCACCCGTCCAGCCTAGGGCTGTGCGTGGGGTGGGGCCCATCCCTGGCTGGCTGGCCCATGAGACCCATGCGCCTCCCCCTCTCTCCCTTGTTTAGTCCCACATGGGAAACCCAAAGGGGAGGGCACACCCCCTCCCCCTATATAAAGGGATGCCCATGGGAGGGATTTGACACACCAATATTTGGAGAAGTCTTTTGGTTGACTTGCTCCTTCCATCCCTCTCTCTCGTCTCCATGTGTTGGCACGGTCCCAAGTAAGGACTGTCCGAGCAAGAGACACCGCACCTGCAGCACGCCGTTGCGCTGCAGGGATTCCAAGCCGGAGATCTACTTCCGCACTCCCGGTAGGGATCAAGGAGTCGGAGATCGTCATTGTACACCGTATGTGTACGAAACCACGAGGGGCCTCACTTGAGGCACCTTCGATGTCGTGAGCCGGAGCTGCTGTACGATGTGAGGAGCATCGTGAACTTGAGGTCGGCTACGGGGTCGAGTACTTCAACCACGTTCCCCTCGGAACGTTAAACGCGTATGGTCTACAAGCGTATGTATTCTGTACGCTCGTCCATTACCGCATTACTACATAGATAGATTTTGGGCATTAGGAAGTTTCGACGTAGAATTATTTTTGTTTTCTGCTGCGAAACCCTTCAGTCGCGGCACGTCCAAAGTGTGCCGCAGCAGCCTGCCCTGTAGTCGCGGCAGGCCGATTCGGTGCCACGGCAGGAGGACACTGGCCCGCCCCAAATCTGGGATTCACCACCTAGCTTCCAACACCAGTTTGATTACCAGGAGCTGAACCTTGAGGTAAAGTAAAGAACCACTCTAGGACGCAGCCGCAACGGCATCCATGACCTGTTTGAGCATGTTTGGATCTAAAGAAGCATGCGGACCATTACTATTTTGAGCCGCGTTTCTTTTCGACTGGTTCATCCGGCCTCCATTTCGTCCTCCCTGCCACGATTGTCCACCCCCACGGGTAGCCCGGAGCTCGTATCGGCGTCTATTTTGGTACCCTAGATCACCAGCACCATTGTTGTTGCCGCTACCTTGGAAATCAAAACCCGTGTCCGCCTGGAAGCCACCTGCCTCGCCACTCCGAAAGCTGTTCTTGCTAGAGAAGGCTCCAGAAGAATTCCCCTCAAATCTCGGTAGATCGGTTCTTCCAGTACCACCTGCCTCGCCATTATTCATCTCAAGCTCTAGCCGCCTCCCAGGTAGGGTTTCGGTCTTCGCTCGCTCAGATAGATGACGAACGTAAGCAACAGTCCCGAAATTAGCGTCCGTGGATATCAGTACCGTAGGTTGCAAGGTGGGACCAAGTATTGGCGAGCCAAGGACACTTCGGGCATAGAAACACCTATGTTACTTGTCCGAACCTGCCAAGGTACCGGGCCAGCGAACCGATGTCCAATCCATGCCCGTCTAGGGCCCATCGATTTGGAATCCAAAATTTGCTAGATTTTCGGATCAATAGATCTCGCTTCCAACCTGATCGAGGACGGCGAACTAGCCATCTTTTATGCTCGTCGCCGGCGGACCCTGATCCAGCCATCACCTCCATCATCCAGAAAAATAGATGGTTCAATCGGTGGTCTTCTAATCGAAGAAGACGCACTCGATCTTTGCTTGACAGAATCACTTCTGGTAACCTCCGCTTGACAAACACGTACCTCCGTCAATGGCAACGTCCACAGCTCCAATGCCGCGAGTCATTGCTGACGACGGCGCTCCATCCTCTTGGCCACTCTTGAGGAGGACGAGACAAGCCCCGACCCATCTCCTTCCTCCGGTGAGCAGAGGTATCGGGCTGCATATTCAAACCCCCCCACCAGAGGTAGAATAGGCCTCCTCATCCTCCCGACCATCGGACGATAGGACCGAAAACCTCCCCTTCTCCGACAAGATCTCCTCCGTTAAGATCTTCTCCGGCGTGGTCTTCCGCGGCGAGCCCTTCCCCAACGAGAATGATCTCTGTGGAAAGTCGCCAGAGGAATCTCTGTGTACTAAAAGTAAGCTGCTTATTGTTATTGTGTATCATTACTAGAGCCCCAAATTAATTTTGGTTGATATGATTATGTAAATGACACTATGTCTGATCTATAAGAAATTTGGCTTAGTGTCTATAACAGTATATATGATCAAGAAGTTACTTGACTAAAGAGTGTCAATACAAATATGTTTATATAGCTGGTCAGGGGCAGATTTTATTTCAGGACAAACTTGTATTTCATATAGTTCTAGCAAATCCAGAATAGGAGTAGCAGAAAATATAAAAAAGTTGACAGTACAGATTATTCAGATGATTTAGAAGAACAGGCGATTAGCACTTAAGGAGTATATTTAGTACTCTGATTTCATGCAAGTAGCGCCAGGAGAGTATATTTAGCTCACTCGCAAGTGGAGGTTGGCATATGCACTGACCAAACATAAATGCAGCATGCTACGTATTTCATGGAAGTAAATCCGGAGTAGCCTGTATTTCACACCACGTATTTACAGGCCATCATTAGTGCAAGCTCATTTTGTATACATTGCACTATGCATATTTACCGGTATAAATGCATTTGGTTGCTCTCCTTTTCAGAACCAATGTAGAGCATGTTAAAATGTATTTGTTTGATTTCCGAACTGAAAAAAGGTTTCCATTTCTTGCCCACTAAACATGAAATAAAATAAATGCATATATGCACAGACATAGGCGTCCATGTAGCTTAATTATGCACCAGGCATGGTGGATAAAAGTAAAATGCAGTGTTGGTGCAGGGCTGAAAATATCTGTTATGCTAAGACAAAGAATGCAATGCACGGAAACATCTATCTTTCATATTCCAAAGTGAACACAAAACACCTAGATTCAAAAGGGCACTTGATGATATAGCTAGCAGCTATGAATATATTCTGTCAGTTTTGTGTCACAGCGACCTCTGTACATCAGCCTATACTCTGTTGGGCCGCAATCCAGGCCATTCCATGCCTTTGTGGGATTAAACGAACGAGGCCTTACCACAGAAATTTTTATGAGACTAATTCATGGAAACTAGAATCACAGTTTCCATATATTGTAGCTAAAGGACGTGCATCTTAGAGTCAATGCTATGGATATGAATGATCTATCTACTGATGTCTGGAATTATGTATGGGGATCAGGGGAATTCACAACCAGCAAATTTTATCAGTTTTGTTTCCGAGACATTCATCCACACATATCCTTAAAATGGTTATGAAACAGCAAGTGTACGCCCAAGCTTAAATATTTCTGCTGGTTACTTTTGTCAGACAGGTTGAATACGTAAAATATGTTGAAGAGAAGACATTATATGTCTCTGCATTTGACTGTCTTATCTACAACAACTCTGAAGAAACAGTAGAACATATGTTCTTTAGTTGCCCTTTCAGTAATCAATGCTGGCAGTTACTTAGAATACAATGGCGTAATCAGGGAGACCGTTTGCAACTTATAGAGCAAGGTAGAAGAGGATGGACGAAAAAATTATTCATGGAAGTCTTCATGGTGGCATCTTTGAGTCTCTGGAACGAGAGGAATGACCTATGTTTTAATGCTATCATATCTTTTGTGGCCTCATGGAGGACTAGATTTCAGCAAGACTTTAGACTTCCAGTTCATAGGACTAGACCTGATCTACACCAGGTTATTTCTTCCATTTGTAATTCCATGCAATTCACCTCCGTGTTCTTACCCCAGTTGGAAAAGCCATGTAACTACCCTGGGTCTCCCCACCTTGGGGAATCTTGTTTTAATATACTAGCACAATGCCCGCGCGATGCTGCGGAGGAAAAAATATTAACTTGGTTACAATATCTTATAATCAATATCACTTTTTGTTTAAATTAGACATATTGTTTGCACAAATGTTGATAATCTTCGATGTATCTATGAGGAACAGTTAGGTTCTTCGTGAACATGTGTTAATTGTAAATGTTTGTGGTACGTTCCCAAATGGATAGGAGTCAAATTGCAAAAGCAAGCAACCATCTCACCTCAAGAATACTATGAAAGACATTTCATGTTTTTTCTTATTGTCTTACCCGTGAACCGGAAGGTCGCCAAGTCGCTAAGAAATATTGAGTGAATGCAAATACACTTAACCTAACAAATCAAAAGATGAACAAAATTTTCAATTTCGGTTCTAATGTACCGCTGAAGCAAATATACGTGAACTCCGGCCTCGTTACCCTGCAATGCCGAGAGAGATACACTACCAGTTCATCACCCTTATATCCACAATTATGTATTTATTCATGGACTACAAAAGAGGCTCTCAGACAGTCGGTATGAACTCATCTTTAGCAGCAGGCTTGGATTTTTCATCCATTTTCTAGCAATGGAGCATCTGCTGGACAGTCACTTGAGTGTGCACGGAGATGTTGTTCACATCCTTGAACTCGCCTCCAAAGATACCCTTGCCAGCTCTTTCTCCACGTATTGTTGAAGCGCTTGCTTCACTGTTATGTCATTGTAGTTCGGATAGTACCCAAGGCTTCTCCGATTGTTGCAGGTGAGACTACCATGCGATCAATAATCCTCTTCTATACTCCTACCAACTTTACAATGGGGAAAGCAAAACAAAAATCTAGTAGCAAACAGACCAACAATTAAGATTTTTGGTTGCATCTCCTACACTGACATCATTATTTTGATGGAGCTTACATCTATAGCTTCCAATTTGGTTTGCTTGTTTTGCTGGAAACACCATTTTCTAGATGAAAGATATCAGGAAGTTTGCAAGATGTAATATTGACCTCAACAAAGTAAAATATGGTACCTGCAATTTTGTTCAAAAATTTAGATATCAGCAAGTTGTACACTGTGAGCCAGATCTTGATCCCGTATACTTTTAATAGAAGGTTGTGTGCATCATACCGATGCAGAGGCTAGGGTTATATTCCCCTTTTCGAAAAAAATATCTTGATCCTGTCCATGGTCATGCCGCCATCGCTGCCACGAGGTGGCCCTCCCCTCCCAATGCTTATCTACCTGGATCCCCACCAGGCCAGAACAACCCAAATCTCTGCATCATTGAAACCTATCACATCCTTATGTTCTTACTTTGAAAAGTGAGAATGAACCCAAGGCGAACATATAAGGATATGTACTTCATCCAAAATGGCATCTTAAGCATGATCTAGGAATAAGGAAGTGCATAGATTGTCAATATTTAATTCATTGTGGTTTGATTATAATCATTTGAACAGAGTAGCTGGCTTGATAAAATAATCAATTCCATTGTCATCCAGGCCCACCAAATTCATATGGTAGCAGCTCGATTTGTCAAAACTAAAAGATTCAACGTTACTCTGTACTATGGAGTCAACATTTGTCAAGCAATCAGCAAAATACTGAAATAAATGTTATATTTAGAAAAAATAACTGTAATAGACTGAGGACACGGACCTTGCTCTGCGAATTAATAGGCCCAGCCAGGGATGTTGAGTCTCCTTGCCAATCTTGGAAGCAAGTTAGACTCTTATGGACGATGGCAAAAATGGGGAAGAGCGTGTTGGTCGCTGCAGAAGATACCGTCAGATAACCACTCGTGAAAAATGATCTCTAGAAAACACAAGAATCAGCAAGGTTGTAAGATGTAATTGACCTCAGCAAAGTAAAAGATGGTACCTGTAATTTTGTTCAGAAAACTTCAGATATCAACAAAGGTTGTACACGGTGACCCAGATCTTGATCATGTATTTTCCCCCATAGCTGAATGAACTGATACACTTCAGTTTTGGAAACCATTTCCAATTTTATTAATCTTCATCTGAGCCTTTCTCATTCTTTTCATTTTTCCAGGCATGTAACTTCACCTCTCTCAGTTGTATGTGAAATCATTCACCAAAAACATGATAGAAACAGAGTAAGCTAACTGAATGATCTGCATCGTTCAAAATCAGATGCCTTCAGGACAATAGGTAATTCAGAGTACACTCTTAAATTGTTGAATGTGTCTAGTGTGCATAAGTTGTATGTACTGCAGATGGACCAGTCCAGTCTGGTCCTGTGAGGAATCCATCTGGAATGCAAGGGATTTTGTAACATGGCCTGCTGAACCTCTTGCTGAATTAAGTGCATCGTACATGCTGTTGCCTGCCCGCTGTCGAGCATGGTATGAAATCTGTGGGTGGAAAAGCTTTAGCTGCAGTCCACGGAGGGCCTTGTGACGTTTGGACCGTGAGTTCGTTGCTGCTTCTTTTTGCGGATGATGATGAAGGCCTTTGAACAGGGAAAGCACTTGGATTTTCAGCGACATTCAGAGACTTCCTAACCGAGGGAATATCCATCAGCTTCCACATCAGGCCCCCCTGTACTTGCCATGAATCAGAGGAGAAAGCATCAAAAAATCAGGCGTGTCGTTCATGGGGACCTCTCCACCGTTAGAGTGGGTTACAGGTCGAGAGAACATCCAACGGATTGGAAGGGAGAAGATTGAACTGGAAATACCTCATCGGGGAGGCACGCCCGCCTTCTTTGCTCACTCCCGCCGCTGGCCAAGAGAAAGAGGAGATCTCGGGGGAAGAAAGGGATGAGGGGAAGAACCTGGACTCCCACGACCGGCCCTTGTTATCTCGCCGGAGTAGGAGAAGGACAGGAGGACGGGGCTGGTTACCAGAGGCGGCGGCGGCGCAGCTCAAGTCCTATCGAGGGTGGGTGGATGGGAGAGGTCAGAGGTGGGGTAGTCGTTGGGCAGGCCTATGTTTTTTTTCCCTCGAAAACGCAACGAAGCGATAACTTGCAGATGGCAGGGGTGGGTAATTTTCTCCAACTCCAGGGGCAAATCGGTAATTTCAAGACGGACAAAGGACAGAAACGCTCCTTCTTTTATTATTAGGTATAGATATAGATAGAAAGCAGTAGGAACTTTTCCTACTCCCTCCGATCCACATTAATTGACTTGAGTTTATCTAGATTCGGATGTACCTAATACTAAAACATGTCTAGATACATCTGAATTTAGACAAATCGAAGTAAATTAATTTGGATCGACGGGAGTACTATTAATTGTTCAAAAAAAAGAGTAGTACTTGGGTTGGTGTTGATGGAGGACACGAGGTTGGTGTAGCTAGCGTCGAGGACGCACCCCACCATCTCATCTTCATCAACAAGCTTGCCTCGGGCGGCGATCTCATACCCGAAGCTGTCCAGACCGTTTTTCTCATGTAACCGTGAGAAAAACCCTTACGGTTGCATTGTTCAAGGGGAGAGGGGGAGCGATCGGAAGATGAGTACTACTCCAAGTTCCTAGCGCGTACAAGTACGGAACACGTACTAGAAGGAGTCCGAGAGAGGTACAACACGTAGCGTGTCAACAGGCAATATATTTTGTCTAACAGCAACAAGTATGGTTGTTACTCTAGGGACGGCCTGAACCTCGGTAAATTCGTTCTGGTTGAGTGCTTTGCAAATCGGGGATGATGAATTAGAGTCTTCTTGGAACCAACTACCGAATCTGTAAACGGAGGTGTCTCGATCCCTAGTGTCTGTGTTTCCACACACAGACAAGTTAATCCTGCCGAGCCCCCATACACACTGTCGCTTCTGGGTAGCCAGACAGAATCGTCCTGGTCTTCATTGGGGCAGAGAGTTGGAAACTGATAGTGTACAACCAACAGTAGCGGAATTAAATATTGTTAAGCATCGTTCCCCAAAAAAAAAAAAAAAATCTACTGAAGCAAATATATGGCCTTTTCAACTAAAGTGTAATGCTAGCTTGAGTTGGCGCTAAGGTACATGTAAAATTATTAAGATAGCACATGCAAGTAGTTAGGTGTTTTACCTCAAAAAAAAAAGTAGTTAGGTGTTACACTAGCCAGGCGGATGATGAATGCTCACTCAATGGCATATGTGTGCGCAGTGGGAGTAAGCTTCTCTCTATAAATAAAGCCTTCCAAGGTCCCCTCGCTAACCCAGACAACTATCCAAAGTTCCAAACTGAAGTGGCAGCAATGGCATTCTCTTGTTTCCCTGAACTAGTCGCGTCCACACTTGTTCTACTTGTAGTCTTTTACTGCACCATATCTAGGAGATCAGGAAATCCACTGCTGCCGATAGAATGGCCAGCTCTTGGCATCCTCCCTTCTATCGTATTGAACCTCCACATATTCCACGATTATATCACCAACATCCTTGCTTCTTGTGGACAGACCTATAAGTCATGCTTAACTGGAATGCGGTTCTTCATCACCTGTGACCCGACGAATGTCAGGTACATCTTCACCTCAAACCATGCAAACTACCTCAAGGGACAAGAGTTCGGACAAGTGTTCGACGTGACAGATGGCAGCTTCTTCACCGTCGACGGCGAGCCGTGCCGTCGGCAGCGGGCGAAGACACAAAGCATCTTCGGCAGCACGCAATTGCTTGCCTTGATGGCTCAGTGCTGTCGTGAGAAGGTGGAGAAAGGCCTTACCCCATTCCTAGAGCGCATGGTAAGAACTGGGGCTCCCTTTGACATGCATGATCTACTTACAAGGTTTTCGTTTGATGTCACTGCAACGCCGGTCTTTGGTGTGGACCCTTCTCTCTTGTCGGAGAACATGCCACCTGCCCATGTCGCTGCCGCGATGGATACAGTCATGGAGGTGGCCATGCTCCGGCACACTGTGCCGATGTGTTGCTGGAAAGGGATAAGATGGCTAAACGTCGGGCCGGAGAGAAGGCTCGCTGCAGCGCACAAAGTGCTGCGCGAGTTCGTCACAGAGATGATGGAGAAGAGGAAGAACAGACATCATAGTGATGTGGACATTATTTCTTCATACATTGACGATCCTGAATACAGCCCTGAGTTGCTTTGTTCGACACTTATTAACTTCATGATTGCTGGGAGAGACACGATCGGCACCGCCCTATTGTGGATCTTGTACAACCTCGCCCAAAATCCTGATACCGTGTCAACTATCCGAGAAGAACTGCGGCATATCGCTGCCAAGAAAGAAGTTGTTAGCAACAACATGGTTATATTTGAGCCAGAGGAGACCAAATCCTTAGTCTATTTGCATGCCACCATATTTGAGTCTCTCAGGTTGTTTCCTCCTATCCCCATCGAGCGCAAAACAGTAATCGCCAACGACCAGATGCCGAACGGCCATGATGTGCGTGCTGGTGACACCATCCTCATCTCCCTCTACTCCATGGGTAGAATGCAAGACGTCTGGGGTGAGGACTGCAGGGAGTATAGGCCGCAGAGATGGCTCCTGGGAAATGGCACCAAGCTACGATATGTCCCGTCTCACAAGTTTTTGGCGTTTAACTCGGGGCCGAGGATGTGCCTCGGCAAGGACATCGCAATGATGCAAATGAAGACTGCCGTGGCCGCAATTATGTGGAACTTCAACCTAGCTGTTTTGGAAGGGCAGGATGTCGAGCCCAAGTTTTCGTGTATACTGCAGATGAAAAATGGGCTCATGGTAAAAGTGAAGAAGAGAGAAATGTAACGCCCAAAAAGCCGGGCGCAAGACGACCGCAAATGCACCGACTGCTATCAATTATGGGAGTGGTCTGAATGGCCATGACGCAAGTATTGTTGTACTCCCTCCGTTCAAAAATATAAGATGTTTTAGCTTTGTGAAAATAGTGTATTTAGACTTATTTTAGTGTGTAGGTTCGCTCCAAACTTAGACAAACCTATAGATACACTTCATTCACAAAGCTAAAACATCTTATTTTTTAAAACAGAGGGAGTATTGTGTTATCTCGTATGGTGTGAACTTGTGATGATATTATATTTCATACTATCAATAATAAAGCCATCATGTGTGATATATAAGTATATAACTAATACTATCAATAATGGCTTCTAAAAAGCATTTCTTCCGATTTGGTAGATTTAATATTAAGCATGGATCGCAGATGCAATTATTGGAGGATAAATGCCTTGGTTAGCCTTCTCTCTATGAACAATACCTTGCTCTATATAGTATTGTGCGGCAGAGAGGAGATACGCTCTCCACAGTACAACTGTCTGAAGGTCCCGATGAGTTCAGCTCGAATTTACTTAAGAATGGAAAATTCTCGATAGACTACATGTATATAGTAATGGTACAACTTGATATTCCAGTTGATGATAATAGTAAATTCTGAAAGATGAAAATACTTTTAAAGACGAAAATATTCAAATGATATTTATCTCGAGGAATTATTCTCACAAAAGAGAATCTTGTAAAACAAAATTGGTAAGTAAAACTAGTAGAAAACAGGTCTTTCGTCTAGAGCATTAGTCCCAGTCATGTTTGGGACCGGGACTATTGCACTGGTTCCAGCGGCTAGAAACTGTCGCACGGTATGATCACGTCTAGTCCCGGTTTAAACGGAATCTTTAGTCCCGATTGAAGCCACCAACCGGGATTTAAAGGGTTTGCGTCTGGCTGCGATTGGTGCCAGCCCTTCATTCCCGGTTGGTGTCTCCAACCGTACTAAAGAGATTCCTATATATGTCATCATCGCTCCCCCGAGCCATAGAAAGACCGATCTTTAGCCATTTTTCTCCTCTGTTTCTCCACGAGCTTGAGTTCATCGCTGTTTTTCTCCAAGAGTGTTCAAGATTTGGTGCCTCCCCATCTATCCAAAGTTTTAATAGGTTAGAAACTTCATCCTTTCATCTTCCATTGCTAGTTTAGCATATTTAATGCTCTAGAAGTAGAGGGATTTGTTGGTTTTAGTTTGAGAGTAATTATGTTAGATTTTATTTCATTTATATGCAATCTGAGGTCAAATTAACTACTTAGTTTACAATAATGGGGTTCATTGCATAGAAAACAAAAAAAATCCTATGGTTGCAACTGCCAAGTTCGAATCTAGGATATACTTGTAAAGGTTTTAGATAGACTCACCCTCGAAAACCGTAAAACGGGAATATATTGCCGCAAACAAACGTGGTTGTTGTAGAGTGTACACGACCGTCCTGAATGGTGTGGTGATACTCCCCTGCCCGCCCAGGTTCAAGTCCTAGTTCTCGCATTGCTGGTGTGTACGCATGAATACATCTTTCAAAAAATAACATCTTTCAAAAAATACCAGGGCTTCCTCCCCATGTGAAATCATTTTTTTATTCCTTTGTGTCCCTTCTTCGTCGCTCTCACGCACCGATCGTCATCGTTACCTAACTGTGTATGAGATTATTCATAACAAAACACACTCCTATCTAGCACCCACCTTGTTGTTCTCACTCATCGGATGCTCATGCTCTGTTGAGTGTGGCGCACATGTTGTATTGCGTACACGTCCCGCACGATGTTGTGTTGACAGTGTACATATATGCAATGTGTTCATGTGGATCAATGACTCTAGTGGATATATATCAGTGTGTGTATTGGTTTAGGAAAAGAACACACATCATGCAATCGCTATAGGGGATCCGTGTGTCTTATTAAACCATGCATGGTCACAGAGACCAAAAACACATAGGAAAGCAGCTTGCATGTTGCATCATTGTGACACAAGTGGCATCACAAAATCCACTGGAGTATGTGTATGGTCATGCATATAGATATCACGTGGTTTTGGAAAAGAGCACATGCAATGTAGTCATGTGGATCAATGACTTGAGTGGATATCAATGTGGGTTTTAGAAAGAGAACACACACATGCAATTAATTAATGACTCTAGCAGCTAGGGGATCCATGTGTCAAACCATGCAAGGTCTCACAGAGTGTGTGTGTGTGTGATATAAGTTGCACCATAAAATCTACTAGTGTGTGTGGTCATGTGGATATATCAATGTGGTTTTGTAAAATAACACATGCAATGTGGTCATGTGCGGATCAATGACATCTAGTGTGGATATCAATGTGGTTTAGGAAAAGAACACATGCAATGACTCTATGGGGTTCCATGTGTACAACCATGGTCACAGAGACCAAACACATAGGAAAAGCAGCTTCCACACATTGCATGTTGCACCAGTGTAACAGAAGTTGCATCATAGAGTGTGTGTGGTCATGTAGATATCAATGTGGTATTGGAAAAGAACATATGCAATGTGGTCATGTGGTTCTATCAACAATGACTCTAGTGGATATCAATATGCGAGGGTTAGGGAAAGAACACATGCAACATATAATGACTCTAGGAGATCCATGTGTCAAACCATGGTCATAGAGACCAAAAACACATATGAATTAATGAAAGCAGCTTCCACATTTCATCCATGGTTGCACTAGTGTATGTGACAGAAGTTGCATCACAGAATCCAGTGGAGTATGTGTGTGGTCATCATGCATATGTAGATATCATTATGGTTTTGGAAAAGGACACATGCAATGTGTGGATCAATGATGACTAGTGGATATATCTCAATGTGTGTGGTTTATTAGGAAAAGACCACATGCAATGAGTACTCTCCATGGGTTCCATATGTGTCAAACACATAGGAAAGCAGCTTCATTGCATGTTGCACTAGTGTAACGGAATGTTGCATTAATCCACCGGACTATGCATGTGTGTGGTCATGCATGAGATATCATATATTATGGTTTTGGAAAAGAGAGAACACATGCAATATTAATGTGGTCATGTGGATCAATGACTCTAGTGGATGTATATCAATATGGTTATTAGGAAGATAACACACATGCAATTAATTAATGACTCTAGCAGCTAGGGGATCCATGTGTCAAACCATGCATGGTCTCAGAAAGACCAAAAAACACATAGGAAAGCATCTTCCACATGTTGCATGTTGCACCAGTGTGTGTGTGTGTGATAGAAGTAGCATAAGAAAATCCACTTGAGTGTCTGTGTGGTCATGTAGATATCTATATCAATGTGGTTTTGGAAAAGAATACATGTAATGTGGTCATGTCTGGATCAATGACATCTAGTGTACATATCAATGGTTTAGGAAAAGAACATATGCAATGACTCTAGGGGTCACATAGACCAAACACATAGGAAAAGCAGCTTCCACATTGCATGTTGCACCAGTATGACATAATTTGCATCAGAGAGTGTCTGTGGTCATGTAGATATCAATGTGCTATTGGAAAAGTACACATGCAATGTTGGTCATGTGGATCTATCAACAATGACTCTGGTGTTGGGTCCGCAGCATAGAAAACAAAAAATTTCCTACGATGAAAACTACACGCCAAGATCTATCTACTAGGTACAAAGCAACGGCTGGACATACATCCAACGAGAAGTTACCCTCGAAGACAACGAGTTTTGTTAACGAGTAGGAACTCGTGGTTGATGTAGTCGTACACTTGCCGATCTCAAGATCGTGAGGAAGTCCGAGTGCCGCAACTCAGCAGCGCATCTGTACTCGCACACATGTTCAAGCCACCGGATAACCTCTACCTCCTTGCTCCAGCGATCCAGCAGAAGAAGCAACTCCTTCCAGACAAAATGCCACCGGGAACATGTATCTCGCTAATCCGAGACTATGGGGGAATAATTCTAGAGGGGGAGAGAGATCCTTCACAAGGAGGTGTGAGGAAGAAGGAGGAAGAGGGTGACCCTTTATAGGAGGAGGGGGGTGCCCCTCCTTCATGACCGGCGCATGGGGGGGTGACTCCTCACCTCCCCCATTCAGGTGGTGGTAACCCCTCCACATTAAAATTCCTCTTCACATTCCCTTTAAAGTCCCTACTTTAAATGCATTAAAATTCTCCAAGTTTAATGCTCTCTCATTTAATAAAACTCTTTTATTAAATTTATTCAGAATTTTGTTAATTACTTTAATGAACAAACATTCACATATAACCCCTTGCAATATTTCAATATCACATGCGGAACCACTTTCTGCAATTTCACCCGAAATAATTTCCGGTTTCTATCAAAACAATTCTTGCGCTTTCAATTCTTTCGTCTGAAACATATGTGCTCCAAAATGGTGTCCGGTAACTCTTAAGTGTGTCACCCTATGGTTCGCGAATAATGTAGACATGATCGAGACCCCTCTCCGATCAATAATCAGTAGCAGGACCTGGAGATCCGTACTGACTCCTACACATTCAACGATGACTTCTGTGATCGTGAGAACCTTTAACGCTAGTAACTAAATCCCTTTGTCTCGCGATATATTACATGTCCGATATTCGATCATTGGTATCTCCATACCTAGTTTGATCTCGTTACCGACATGCACTCTTTTCTCGTTACCATGATATAACATTCCAGTGATCACATCACTTGCTTGCAAGCTATCTTAATGTGATATCACCGAGAGGCCCAGAGTATATCTATCCGTCTTCAAGATTGACAAATTCCACTCTTGATCCATGAGCCTCAACATAACACCTTCGTATCACTGAACCCATCTTTATAGTCACCCTGTTACGGTGTGACGTTTGATGTTATCAAGATACTCTTCCGGTGTTAGCAATTAACATGATCTCATGGTCTAAGGATAAAGATTACTTCATATGGTGTTATAGCAATATAAACATAATGACTTTGATTGTAATGCTATACTTCGGATGAATATTCATCACATCATTCAACTAATGGTGTGACCTTGTTATTAACAACATCCAATGTCCATGATCAGGAAACCTTGATCATCCTATTAATCAACAAGCTAGTCTATAAGAGAGGAATAACTAGGAACCCTTTTGTTTATTAAACACACATGTATTGATGTTTCCGATCAATACAATCATAGCATGCAAAATAAACATTTATCATAAACATGGAATAAGATAATAACCGCTTTATTATTACCTCTCGGGCATATTCCCTTCAGTCTCCCACTTGCACTAGAGTCAATAATCTAGTTTGAAAAACTTTGCGTATTGAACACCTATGGATTTCTGGTGTTGCATATACGCTATTACTAGTGGTTAACATAATCTCCGGATCTGACAGTTTCAGGTCCGTGTGTATTTGCATGTCTTCACGTCTCTACGCATCACTCATTCTCAAATGAGATGGCATTGTATAAATTTGGTCATTTGGTGAGACCTTTAGTTCGTTCCAGTTAAAATATATTGATATTATTGTCAGACAATATATCTTCATAGTATTAGCCCACTTTCAACCACACCTAGTTTGATAACAAACTACTAAACACAAATGCCCTCCTTTGTTGCTACTATAGCAGTTATATACTTAGCCTTTTGTTGTAGTATCCGTCACAATGTCTCAACTTTGGAACTCATCCAAATCCATCATGGAACATCCTTTCCATTACATTGTGCCACCCATAGTCTAAATTGAGATAAATTTTATTTGTATCTTGTGACAAAACTAGTATCAATGTAAAACTTTACAATGAACTACCTTTAACTATTTGTCACTTACACATGATATATTCTTAGTTCTTCCAAAGCTCATAAGAATATATTTACTATTGTCCAATGATCATATTATGAATCATTCTGGTATGTGCTCATAACATTTAGAGCATAGGACATTCTGGATATATACATATCATGGTATAATCGATCAAAATCTTCATGTGATTTTACTCACCAAGTGTTGAAACACTTGAATTTTGATACAATCCTTTCCATGCAACAAGAACCTTTCTTGTTGTTTCCATATTGAACCTTTTCAATATCTCATATATGTATGTCTCGCACAACCATATTAGCGCCTCAACCTATCCATATAGATATTGATGCCAAATATTCCGGTTTTGCCCAAGTCTTTCATCGAAATCTTATTTTAATGAAATTCTTAACTTGTGTTAATACAAGATACATCATTTCCAATCAACAATATGTCCTCTACATAATGTATTAGAAATATGTCTCAGCTCTCCCACTTAATTTCTTGCAAATGCAAGCATCTTCATCATCTCTGATGAATTTAAACTCTTTTAACAGTTTCATCATGGTGAAGATTCCAACTCCGCTATGCTTACTTCAACTATTGAAGTTTGCATGCCCTTTTAGCACCCTTTGAATTAACAAAACCCTTCGGACCGTGTCTTGTACACGTCCTAGGTAACCATTCTATTAGAAGAACATTGTTTTGTTTGTTCAACTACCATACATCAAATTATATGTAGTGGTTGCTACATTAATCCGTCAAGACTAAATATCACTATGAAAGATCAAATCTTGTCATAGTCAACTCCTTGAACATTGTCGTAAATTTCTTTCCGACATGTCGACTATTTCATAGATGTTAAACATCCATGTCTATTTCTTTATAGATCCAAACACGACCGATAGGCTTCACACCTTTCCGGAGGGTCTTCCAAGTTCAGAAACTTGATTTCTCGTGTATGGATACTATCACGGATTCTATGACTTCTAGTCATTTTATGGAGTCAGGGCCCATCATCGCTTCTTTGCATCTAGTCGGTTCATCATTGTCAAAACAATAACAACTTGCTTATCAAATCACACTATTTGATTCTTACCGCCCCACACGGTTCAATAGGAACTCTAATCTCCGAGATCACACCCTTTGTAATCACGGGAGCCATGAGCATTTTGGCCGCCACCGGGACACTTTCTCTTCCGCGCCGCTACTTAGCACATATAGCTAAGGTTCAACAACCTTATCAAAGTTCTATTGTCCTCCCACTTAACTTTTCACGAAAAATTCCTTCTCAAGAAACTTGATGTTCCATGTAACAAACTCTTTTATCCTCGGTATTATGGAGAAATTCCCAACAAATTCTTTGCGATAACCTACAAAGATGTGCTTATCCGACTTTGGTTGTAAACATTTTACTTATGCATAGCATACCAAAATTTAAGAAAAGACAATTCGGGTTTTATCCCAAACCATAACTTGTATGGTGTCATTTCAATGGATCACGATGGTGCTCTTTTTAGTGTAAAAGTGGTAGTCTCTAAAGCTTCGATCCTTAAAACATAATGGCAATTTTATAAATGACACCTTTGATCTTACCATGTCAAACATGGTTTGATTTCATCTCTCGAATATTCCATACTCCTATGGTTTATCAGGAAAACACAAATCATGGAACAATTCCTCAAGTCTTAGGTGTTTTTGCTAAACATGTAACTCAAATATCTTCCTTTATGATCGAATCATAAACTCTTTATTTTCTTGTTACAATGATTTTCCACTTCATCTTGAAAGTCTTTGAACAATTTTCAAATGTTTCATACTTCTTCCTTATTAAGTAAATATATAGATATATTCACTTAAATTTCTGGAGAAAGCATATGAAGCAAAAGGATCCATCATATATGGCTACACATAATGGACTATATACATCAACATGCATAATATCCAATAAGTTAGTCATCCGATCCTCTTTGGCCTATGAACGGAGTTTCAATTATCTCGAGGAAAGTCTCACAAGCGTCAATTGATCAAAATCAAAGACTCCAAAAATCCATCAACATGGAGTTTCTTCATGTTTTCTTTCCAATATAATTTAAACAGCGATGTCACTTCATAAGTGATCTTTCAATCATTTGTCTTGTGACATTTTAGCAATAGTGTTTATGGATGTGATTTCTCCCACTAGACTTGTAAAAGTTCATCCATCCTTTATGGAATATAGTAATTATTTTAACAACCATTTGTTCTCATGATACCGGAACAAAATAACAATTATTAAAACAAATCTTGCAGGCTAGGTTTGACGACAACCAAAAACACAATAACACTTTATTTGTTTTCGATGAACATCATCACTTATTCTCTTTGCCAGTTACTTAGGCCATTGCAGTTCATGAATTGCGTTGTCCTGTATGACACTTCATACCAACCAATTCGGTATCCAAAAGCGGTATCCAATACCTAAGAACCACATTGTTTAACAAGCAAGGAATACATCCATAACATGTATATCTTCTATATACCTAAGTTGGACATCTCCAACTTTTTCTTTTCTGCCAAATATTTTATAGATTATCTTTCAACAATTCCTTTTCTTTTAAAAGAATCTATGAAGATCAATAGTGGTGTCATTCACATGACACATAGTACAAAGCGTATATAGTCAAACACTAATACCTTTGGACTTGCACTTTGAAGTGGATCACCATCATCAAATGTTTGGCATTCTTTCAAAAATCCATTCTTTAGTAATCTTTTAGTGTAGTAAATGTTTTACTTACATCTTCTATTCATCCTTATCATGAAAACTTTCATGATCAATCTACTATAGCCTATAAGGAAGAATGATGAGTATAATTTTAGTTCCCAAAACCTTTTTGGGAGATTCGGATGCCTAGCATCTCCATCCTACACAAATTCTCATACAATATGAGAACATGTATTTTGCTAGATTATACTCTATCATAATGCAACCAAAAACATTGTTTTCAGATATCACAATAGCTTCCACACATGATGGTTTCTGAAACAATTTTCAGCTCTTATATAATCTTGATATTAAAACAACTTTTGAATATCAATAATCATGGAGGCAAACATGATACTTTAGATACTAACATTGGAATTCTTACACTTGATTTAATACTACTTATTAAACTTCATGGAGTAAATAGAGTTTGCTGAAAGTTTGTAATAGGACTTCTAAATTTTAAATTGACATTCAAAACAATACGATACCAGTTCGTAAAGTAAATATCCAGAATTCTATAGTTCTATTATCTCAATTAAAACTAAGCATAAGGTAGTGAATAGACGCCAATGACTACAACAAATTATGCAAATTCACTTCGATTTAGTTTATGCCAAATTGAGTTCGACTAATCCAAATTAGAAATGATCTCCCACTCAAAAACGACATCCCTCATGCCTTTTTGGTGATTACATGAACCAAATCCACTACACCAAGTCCGATCATCACGTGAGTCGGTGTAGCTTCAAAGGCGAGCATGAATATTGGCATCATATCAACTATATGACTCATGCTTAACCTTTCGGTCCGTGTTCCGAGGCCATGTATGTACATGCTAGGCTCGCCAAGTAAGAACCTTAGTATTCGCGTGTGTAAAACTGTCTTACACCCGTTGTATGAAAGCGTAGAGTTGAGTACACCCGATCATCACGTGATGTCTCAAAACACGATCCATAGAATGGTGCATACTTAAGGAAGAACACATTTTTATCTTGATATCTAAATGAGGGATCATCTTACAATGCTACAGAAAGCGCCAAACTAGCAGTATAAGATGCTAACATCTAATGTGTAAAGTGAGATGATATGGTCCATGCATTTGATCTCTATCATTTGCATCGTGGTATGATCTCTATCATTCCTTTGTGTGTAAGGACAAGGTCTATGGAACTTACACGTTAGGTGTGTTGTAAGAGTATCAACTATACATCAACTTACAACATTACCATATCTTGACACTAGCCCAGCAACGATCTAAACTAGACGCCTCTAATTTATCAATTGCAAGTTTTACGTGGCTTAGGGCTTTTGGAGATAGAATCGTTCTCACCTGCGAACATGAACCACGACGACGATAACCAAGTTATTAGCAACTCGTTGTAAATCAGATATTGACTATAGTAGGAGAGACAGACACCCGCCAGCCACTTATGCAAAACAAGTTGCATGTCAGTCGTGGAACCGGTCTCATGTACGATGTCAGTCGTGGAACCGGTCTCATGTACGATGACATGTAAGGTTGGTCCGGGCCGCTTCATCCCACTATGCCACCAATATCCAAAATACATAGAAGATGCAATAACATGATCATCATCGCCCACATATAAACATATGTGTACTACCCGTGCAAAGCACCTACGCATAGATCAGGCTCTGATACCATTGTTGGGTCCGCAGCATAGAAAACAAAAAAATTCCTACGATGAGAACTACACGCCAAGATCTATCTACTAGGTACAAAGAAACGGGTGGACATACATCCAACGAGAACTTACCCTCGAAGACAACGAGTTTTGTTAACGAGTAGGAACTCGTGGTTGATGTAGTCATACACTTGCCGATCGCAAGATCGTGAGGAAGTCCGAGCGCCGCAACTCAGCAATGCATCCGTACTCCCACACACGTTCAAGCCACCGGACAACCTCCACCTCCTCGCTCCAGCGATCCAGCGGAAGCAGCAACTCCTTCTAGACGAAATGCCACCGGGAACATGTATCTCGCTAATCCGAGACCATGGGAGAATAATTCTAGAGGGGGAGAGAGATCCTTCACAAGGAGGTGTGAGGAAGAAGGAGGAAGAGGGTGGCCTTTTATAGGAGGAGGGGGTGCCCCTCCTTCATGGCCGGCACATGGGGGGGTGACTCCTCACCTCCCCCATTCATGTGGTGGTAACCCCTCCACATTAAAATGCCTCTTCACATTCCCCTTTAAAGTCCCTACTTTAAATGCATTAAAATTCTCCAAGTTTAATGCTCTCTCATTTAATAAAACTCTTTTATTAAATTTATTCAGAATTTTGTTAATTACTTTAATTAACAAACATTCACATATAACCCCTTGCAATATTTCAATATCACATGTAGAACCACTTTCTGCAATTTCACCCGAAACAATTTCCGGTTTCTATCAAAATAATTCCTGCGCTTTGCAATTCTTTCGTCTGAAACATATGTGCTCCAAAATGGTGTCCGGTAACTCTTAAGTGTGTCACCGTACAGTTCGCGAATAATGCAGACATGATCGAGACCCCTCTCCGATCAATAATCAGCAGCGGGACCTGGAGATCCGTACTGACTCCTACACATTCAACGATGACTTCTGTGATCGTGAGAACCTTTAACGCTAGTAACTAAATCCATTTGTCTCGCGATATATTACATGTCCGAGATTCGATCATTGGTATATCCATACCTAGTTTGATCTCGTTACCGACATGCACTCTTTTCTCATTCCTGTGATATAACATTCTAGTGATCACATCACTTGCTTGCAAGCTATCTTAATGTGACATCACCGAGAGGGCCCATAGTATATCTATCCGTCATCAGGATTGACAAATTCCACTCTTGATCCATGAGCCTCAACATAACACCTTCGTAGCACTGAACCCATCTTTATAGTCACCCTGTTACGGTGTGACGTTTGATGTTATCAAGATACTCTTCCGGTGTTTGCAATTAACATGATCTCATGGTCTAAGGATAAAGATTACTTCGTATGGTGTTATAGCAATATAAACATAATGACTTTGATCGTAATGCTATACTTCGGATGAATGTTCATCACATCATTCAACTAATGTTGTGACCTTGTTATTAACAACATCCAATGTCCATGATTAGGAAACCTTGATCATCTTGTTAATCAAAAAGCTAGTCTATAAGAGAGGCATAACTAGGAACCCTTTTTGTTTATTAAACACATATGTATTGATGTTTCCGATCAATACAATCATAGCATGCAAAATAAACATTTATCATAAACATGGAATAAGATAATAACCACTTTATTATTGCCTCTCGGGCATATTCCCTTCATCTGGTGGATATCAATGTGGGTTAGGAAATGAACACATGCAACATATGTAATGACTCTAGGAGATACATGTGTCAAACCATGGTTGTAGAGACCAAAAACACATAGGAATTAATTAAAGCAGCTTCCACTTAGCATGCATGGTTACACTAGTGACAGAAGTTGCATCACAGAATCCACTGAGTATGTGTGTGGCCATCATGCATACACTACTAGGAAACATCTTATCTGTGACGCATGGAAATGCATCTTCTGTGGTGCATATCCTAGTCGCCACTGTTACATCGCCACTGATATCTGCTTCATGTGGCGCATATAGATATGGGAAACAGAAGTCTCAGACTTCTGTGGCGCATTTCTTCATATGTGCCACATGATTATTTTCAGCGTGGCGCATTTCTTCATATGCGCCACAGAAATCATATGCGCCACTGACATATTTTATATATGCGGCACTGACTATATAACATGTATTCAAAGTAAAATACGTTCCTGGTGTATAATCAGGTATTTATACAGAATTTGTACAGTATTTATCCAGATGAGTATAAATAGTACATTGCGCGGGCTAGGGCTAGGGAGAGGGCTAGGGCGGCGAGGGTAGCTAGGGTTTGCGTGCGGCGAGCGAGGCTAGAACGCGGCGAGTGAAGAATCGAATGGAGAAGGGGAATGAAAGGCCGGATCGTTTATTTGGCTAAGTCCACTAGTTCTGTGGCGTATTGCAACTTCTGTGGTGCATAGTGCCGAAATGCGCCACAGAACCTGTGGACTTAGTACAAAACGCGGCACGCGTGGTAGTATGACAAGATCACACACTTGCCTTAATAGTCTCTACTTGCTTGTGCCATTCTAAACCTGGGGTAGCCAGGTTCGAATCCTGGCTATCTCACACTTTTCTCCTTTTTAATAACATATTTTTAATTATAGATCTGTTTAAAATAAAGCAAGAACATATAGAAACATTCATATTTATTCAAAAAACTCTCTCCCCGAACATATACAATCATGTGATTTGTTTTTAATTATATATATGTTTAAAATAAAGCAAGAACATATACAAACATTCATATTTATTCAAAAAACTCTCTCTCCAACCATATACAATCATGTGACGTGTCGAGCTAGCGTCTCTTCACAATCTTCTTTCCCTTTTTCGTCGCGGTTGAATATTTTAGCCCGTGCACTTTGAGATTTCTTCTTGTGAGTGGACAACCTTTAGTAGGTAGTATGGTCTTCCTTCTTACTTTAGTAGTAGTAGGCATGTCGAAGTACTTGTCGAATTCCTCTTCGATCTTCGGGTCGCCGTTTTTGTCGTAGTTTTCTCGTTTGCGGCTCCTTCCATTCCGATGATGCACCTCTTGCCCCTCCTAACTACAACACGGTTGGGCTTTGATGGGTCGGTAATAAAAAAGCATTGATCAACTTGGCTAGCGAGTACCCAAGGCTCATTTTTTGCGGAGGCGTTCTTCATCGATTTGGCATCTGGTAGAACCATTGTGGTGAAATACCGGCCTTCTTTTTCCACGTTCTTGGCCCATCTAACACAGAACATCGGTACGATCTCTCCACAGTAGTCGAGCTCCCATATCTCCTCGATCCTTCTGTAGAATCTTTCCATGACAGTAGTCTCGTCATCGGCGAAGGATAACATAGTTACTCCTGAGTTTTGATATTCGCTACTCCTGTCCTTTTCCTCGGTTTAGAATCTATAACCGTTTATGTCGTATGGCTGATAGGTCCTTAGGTTGTGCCCTGGTGAAAGAACATTTCATGTTTTCCTATGTTTTGCGTGTTAGATAACAATACTGTGGAGATTATTCATGTGCGCTAAGTGTGCAGGAAGCTTTGAGGGGAGCCGGATTATCCACCCCACCAAGTGCCGGATAATCCGGCCTACCTCATTGCTCAAAGGGAGCCAAGGCGCGTCGCTCGGTATCCGGTCGGATTTTCTTCCAGAAAATCCGAACTGGGGCGGTTTTTCCTCCCCAGGCCGGATAATCCGGCTGTCGCATGGGCCGGATAATCCGACCCCCAGTTTTTGAGCAAAGGGAGCCAAGGCGCGTCGCTCGGTATCCGGTCGGATTTTCTCCCGGAAAATCTGATCTGGGGCGGTTTTTCCTCCCCAGGACGGATAATCCGGCCTTCACATAGGACCGGATAATTCGGCCCCCAGAAGTTGATCAAGGGCAAGCTCGGTGTGACGCTCTGATAGGGGCGGATTATCTGCTGGATATTCCGAGTCTGGGGCGGTGTTTTCCCTAGGCCGGATAATCCGGCCCTCACTTGGGCCGAATAATCCGGCCCCCAAAATGTCCAACGGCTGGTTTCGGAAGGGGGTATAAATACCCCTTCTTCCCCAATGTTCAGAACTCTTGATTCATTCGAAATTGTCCAGACATTGTGCAAGAGCTCTCATTCTCGATCTCCCACTTCAACCACCCGAAGGTCTTGGTCTTTGGGGGAATTGAAGGAGGAGAAGTTCATCATCAACATCACTAATCAAGCGCTTCAACTCCTCTCCATTCACTTGGAGAAATCCCTGATCTAGTATTCTTGTCAATACCTAGATCTTGTTCATTGTATTTGATAACTTTGTTCTTGTGGCAGCTTGTTGTGATTTCGGGAGCCTCCAAGTTGTTTGTGGAGTTGTTGCCCCGCTAGTTGTGTAAAGGCGTCGGTGCCCGCCTCGAAGGGTACCTATAGTGGAAAGGTGGATCAGGCCTTTGGTGGCGGGATCCATCGGAGAACAGGGTGAGGCCTATTCTGGCGTGGTGGTCTTAGTACCGCCCACCCCTCCAACGCAGATGTACTTCCCTTAACAAGGAAGGAACTGCGGTTAAACAAATCATGTGTCTCCGCGTGTTTCACTACGGTTTACCCGTTCCTCTTCCACTCGCTCTTTACTCGCTAGTAGATAGATTTGCATATAGGGAATTTCCACCTAATAGTTTATCTAGAGAATTTACCCTTTGTGCTAAGCCTAAAATTGAAAAAGTATTAAAAATTGGTGTAGCACCTATTCACCCCCCCTCTAGGTGCCCATACGATCCATTTCAATTGGTATCAGTGCCCCGGCTCTTAATTCAGGCTTAACCGCCTAAGAGTAGTATGGGTACCAAGGATGATGGGAATGAGGCTGTGGATAAGGTCACAATGGATGATCTCAAGTCATTGGAAAAAACCTTGTTGAAATCCTTTGAGGCCAAGATGGAGGAGATGAATCAAATGATTGCTCGCCTCACATCATCCATAGCCCCATCTCCATCCTCCTCTGAGGCTGCCACACCATCATCTAAGGAAAAGGGTAACACCGGATCCAAGGATGATGATGTGGAAGGTGAAAACTTAATGGTTCCACCTCCAAGAAGGGAAGTGGTAAGGAGGAATATAGTGAGGTTCGCCACGCATATTCCCCCGACCCACCTATCCCTCATCCTCATATAAACAATAGGGGTGATCCACCCAAGCTCACTGCATCCTCTTTCAATCAATGGACATTCTTAATGAAATCTCATGTTTGCAGCTCCTCTATTGAAATTTGGAGGATTATTGAAGAGGGTCTTCATATTGGAGATCAAACCAACCTAACAAGAAGAGAAGTTGTGGACAGCCAGTTCAATGCCACCGCTCTCCACATGATATAGCTGGGTGTGGGTCCCAAGGACATGCCACACATTGAACATCTCAACACAGCTAAAGAAGCTTGGGATGCTCTTACAGATCTCTTTGTTGGGAATGAAAGCATGAGAAGGAATAGGTATGATGCCCTTAGTAATGAAGCTGAGGGATTCTACATGTTGGATGGTGAAAACCATGAGGACATGTATAGAAGACTCAAGGGCATCGCAACAACATTTAGAAAGCATGGGGACACTCACATTGATGATGCATGGATAAAAAGGAAATATGTGAGTGCCTTAATGCCTTTCGAGCCAACGGACTTGAAGAGCCTGCAAGGTAGACATAACTACCATCAAATGACATCCAATGAAGTCATGCAAGAAATGGCGTCATTCAAAGTGGCAGCAAAGAATGCTGAAGATGCCCGTGCTCGGGCCATTGGAATGCAAAAGGGTGTCAATGTGGCTCTCAAAGCCAATGTTGTTGAGCAAGAGGAAGATGAAAGAGTTTTTGAGGGGGCCTCCATGGACTGCCCCGATGAAGTCAAACATGCTCATGGTGAGTACATGGCGTTTTATGCAAGGAATTTTTGGAAGGACCCTGCCAAAGCCAAGTGGGAACTTGAGCGCAAGAACAGGTCAAATGGAAGAAGAGAAAGTGGCCCAAGATTGAGAACTTGCTACAACTGTGGAGATAGAATGCACTTTGTAGTCGAGCGTCCGTATCAAAATAGAGAAGACAATGGTGGCAGGCTCATTCTTAAAGAGAAATCTAAAGCACCTAAGAAGAAGCCATTTATTAAGAAGAATGGCCCCTTCAAGAAACAACCCAAGATCGTCTTAGTTCCACAAGAAGAATACTCCTCTGCAAGTGAAGATGAAGAGGATGATGATAGTTCCCGCGAGGTGGCTGCTATAGCCACCACATCGACTCCTTCATCTCCCTTCGACTAGCCAAACAAGAACATCATCAACAACAACGCCACTTCCCTAATGGCAAGAGGGTCCGAGGTATCAACTTCTAGCTCTTCATTTCCTAAGACTAACATAATCTTGGATATGGATGATCATGATAGTCTTAAAATGAAAGAAGAAGTTATTGCTTTGGATACTTTTTTCACTAACCTGCAAGGTGAGCACAAACTCCATTTTGATGCTCTTAGGAGTCAACTTGCTCAAGCCGAAGATCTTCTTGAAGAAAAGGGCAGAATTGAAAGAGAAGATGCCTTGGAGATAGCCTCTTTGAAGAATGCCTTGGAAGAGGAAGATGAAGCTCGAGTATCTTTGGAAGAGAGACTCAAATCCATTGAGGAGTCACAGGAAGAAGCTATAGCACAGCTCATCAAAGAACGTGACCATGCTCTTGCCAAGGTAAAGAAACTAAAGAAAGAAAAGATTGACTTTGGGGCTGTTCATGCTAGACTTTTGGAGAAGTTTGATAATCTTGAAAGTGCTCACAAGGCATTGAAGAGTGATCATTCTACTTTAAATGAGTCTCATGACCAGCTCCAAACTCAATTGAAACGGTATGATGTGCCAAGTACCTCCACTTCACCCTCTAGAAAAGAAGGTCTTGCAAGAAGTTCTCAACACAAAGGTAAAGAAGTTATTGATGAGATACTGAGCAAGCAAAGGACAAACAATAGTAAAGAAGGTCTTGGTTACATTCCCAAGACAAAGTGCAAGAAAAACAAGAAGAAGAAGAAGAAGAGCAAGACTGCTCAACCAAAGACTAGAAACATTACCAATGACAACACTAATCATGATGGTTTTGCACGGGTCAACAATCCTAACTTTGAACTATATTGCGATTATTATGGTGATGTTTATGCTAGTTATGTAGGCCCTTATGATTGTTACATTCCTTGGTCTATTTGGGATCCCAAGACCCTTGTTACTAACATGAGAGGACCCATTGAAAAATGGGTACCTAAAACCAAGAAGTAATTTTCTTGCAGGGCTATGCTTCCGGTGGTTCTAAATGGGTACTCGATAGCGGTTGCACGAGTCATATGACCGGAAGCAAGGAGATCATCACGGAGATGCGGCCAAACCTTGATCACATAACCGTCTCCTATGGTGACAAGTCAAAATTTGAGGTATTGGGTCTCGGCAAAGTTGTGGTGGCTCACAATATCTTTCTCGTGGACGTCATGCTTGTTGAGACCCTTGGTTACAACTTACTTTCAGTTCGCGCCCTTGGTAAGATGGGCTTTGCAGTTTATATTGATGTTGATTTGGTGGTACTCTTGTGGAGCAAGTCTCTAAAAGTCGCTTTCGTGGGATATGTCGAAAATGACCTGTACGTGGTGGACTTTTCGGGGAAAACCACTACAGGCCCAATGTGTCTTCTCGGAAAGACTGACGCGGGTTGGCTATGGCATCGCCGACTAGCCCACGTCAATATGAGAACTTTGCAAAGTCTCCACAAGGGTGGCCACATCCTTGGACTAAAAGAAAATGTCTCCTTTGCCAAAGATCGTGTTTGTAGGGCGTGTGTTGAAGGGAAAATGCATGACTCTCCTCACCGAAGGAAAACTAGTATCTCATCAAAAAGGATTTTGGAGCTCCTTCATGTGGACCTATTCGGACCTCCATCTCATGCAAGCCTCGGTGGGAAGAAGTATTGCCTAGTGATTGTTGATGATTACTCAAGATACACTTGGGTTTATTTCTTCAAGTTGAAGAGTGAAACTCAACAAACAGTCATCGACTTCGCCAACGAGGTTCAACGTCAACACAACATCCCCATTCTGGCTATAAGAAGTGATAACGGCTCTGAGTTCAAGAACTACACCATAAATGAGTTCCTAAGTGAAGAGGGGATAAGACATCAATATTCCGATGCGTACACCCCTCAACAAAATGGTGTAGCCGAGAGGAAGAATCAAACTCTAATGGATATGGCAAGATCAATGTTAACCGAATTTAAATCTCCATATAACTTCTGGGCTGAAGCAATCTCTACTGCTTGTCATTCATCCAACCGATTATACCTCCACAAGATCTTGGACAAGACTCCTTATGAAATACTTACTAGTAACAAGCCAAACATCTCATACTTTTGGGTATTCGGGTGTAAGTGTTTCTTTCTTATCAAGGGAGTTCATTTATCTAAGTTTGAATCTAAGGCTCTAGAAGGTATTTTTGTTGGTTATGGTGCCAAATCCCACACTTATAGAGTCTACAATAAGCTCTCCGGAACTGTTGTAGAATCTTGTAGTGTGGTGTTCGAGGAAAATGATGGTTCCCGTGTGGAGCAAGTTGGTGTTTGTGATGCAGATGTTGAAATACCCCAACATGCCATAAGAAGAATGGGCGTGGGATTTTTCCGCCCCATTGAGGAACCGCTTGATGACCCACAAGTATAGGGGGTGTATCGTAGTATTTTCGATAAGTAAGAGTGTCGAACCCAACGAGGAGCAGAAGGTGCTGGCTAGTGGTATGGATCAGGAATTCTCTGCAAATACTTAGCAAACGGATTTTTAGGGGTTTTCGATAAAGCAAATAAACAAAGTACGAGTAAACAAAAGACAGTAAGAATGAATGCAGCAAGTGGCCCAATCCTTTATGCAGCAAAGGACAAGCCGGTTGTATTTCTATAGATGACCAAACGTTCTCGAGGACACATGGGAAGGATCAAGTGCTTTCGCTTCATATAGTCGATTAATCTTCTCTAGCTTGCTAAGTGTTGTGTGGGTGAACCTGTGCTAATGTACCGTCCCATCCAAGACTTAATACATACTTGTGATTAAACCCCCTTGCAAACATCCGTAAGTACAAGAAAGTAATTAAGGTAAAACCTAACCACAGCTTTAAACTCTAAGACCCTTACGTCCCTTGTGCAATGGTTTCCTAACGGGGGTTCAGGTTTCTGTCACTCCGGCAACCCCTACGATTAGTAGCCAAATACACAATGCATTCCCCTAGGCCCTTATAGGTGAAGTGTCATGTAGTCGACGTTCACATGACACCACTAGAAGAAGTACACCACAACTTAAATAACAATCTATTGAATCTTTCTCAACGCAACTCCACTACTAACAATAAGACTTCTCCCATGTCCTCAAGAACAAAACGAACTACTCACAAGACATCATATGGATCATGATCAGAGATGGAATAATGATGTATAACGATCTGAACATAAACAATAATTCAATGGTTCACTCAATAGCATCAATTACAAAGAGTAATCAACAACGGGAAAGTTTCCCCTATGAACTATAGCAAGATTCAACCAATTGTTATAGCAATATGGAGATGGTGATGAGGGTGCTGATGGTGATGATGGTGGTGATGATGATGATGATCCCAATGAAGTCCAGCTTGATGGTGGTGTTCATGGCGACGATCTCCCCTCTCCGGGAAGGAATTCCCCCGGCAGAAATCTGTCTGCCGGAGAGGTCTTTCTCTCTCGGTGTTTTCCACCTCGCAGAGGCGGCGGAATCTTTCTGTGGTCGCTCCCCGAGTCTTAGGGTTTCGAGAGGAAGATATACGCCAGAGGGGAGTGCCTGGAGTGGGCCAGGGCGGCCACACCACTCCCTGGCGCGGCCTAGGCCTGCCCGCGCCATGGGGTGGTGTGGGCCCCCTGTGGCCCACCTCCACTCCATCTTCTGGCATCTTGAGTCTTCTGGAAAAATAGAATTTTCCGTATATTTTCCCGGATTTTCTGATCTTCGTGAATTTTGCCTCCAAACAGCACCTTTTCCATCAGAATCCTGACTGCAGCGGTCCATGCTCCAAAAAGTCATCAACCATGCAAAAACAGATGAAATAACATAAGTACCACCTCTCAATATGAAATATATCAATGAATAATAGTAAATTAAGACATAGAATAGTGATGCAAAATGGACGTATCACCGCTTGTGGCGGATCGGGAAGGACAATGCTCTTCCCATGAAGAGCCCTCGTCTACACATGCCCAACAAGTTCCCACCACGGGAGCAAATTCTGCACCATCTCCATCAACTGCTGAAGGTCAACTGCTCTAGAAAACTCCAGGCCGGATTATCCGGTGGACACCAGATTATCCGGCCACCCCGCTCCAGCTGACCATTTTGCTTCTGGTGGTGAAGATATCAATGCAAGCTCCAGGCCGGATTTTCCGGCAACCCCCGGATTATCTGGCCCCTCGCCAGTTCAAGCAAGCCCAGGCATCCTGATGAAGCTGATACATGTACTGCCAGGCCGGATTATCCGGCCTCTCCATTGGCCAGATTATCTGGCCCTGACTCTCCGGTTCAGCAGCCTCTTGTTACGGCTACTGACTCACCTCAAGGTAATGCTTCACCACCACCTGCTGCCAATACTCCAGTTCCTGATCAAGGTCGAGTAAATGCTTCCAATGAAGATTCAAGTGATGAATCTACTCCTCCAAGAGACAACAAACTTATTGAACTTTGTCGCAAGGCTCGAGCTGATCGAAACCTTGAGTTGAGGGGTCACACTCTCAACAAGGTTGTTGGTGATCTTCGACGAAGAGTTTCTACAAGAAGAGAATTGGCCAGTTTTGGTGAGCATCAAGCTCATATCTCTATGGTGGAACCTAAGAAGGTCTTTGAAGATCTTGAAGATCCAGACTGGGTTGTTGCTATGCATGAAGAATTGAATAATTTCGAGCGCAACAAAGTCTGGAAACTCGTGGAGAAACCCAAAGATTGCCGCAATGTTATCGGCACCAAGTGGATATTTAAAAAGAAGCAAGATGAGAATGGCATTGTTGTGAGGAACAAGGCAAGACTTGTGGCACAAGGTTACTCCCAAGTTGAGGGCATTGACTTCGGCGAGACCTATGCTCTAGTGGCTCGCCTTGATTCCATCCGTATCCTTCTTGCTTATGCTACCCATAACAATTTTAAGTTGCAGCAAATGGACGTCAAGAGTGCCTTCCTTAACGGTCCTCTACATGAGTTGGTATACGTAAAGCAACCCCTAGGTTTTGAGGATCCTAACTTTCCGAACCATGTCTACAAACTCGATAAGCCACTCTATAGCCTTAAACAAGCCCCACGTGTGTGGTATGAGCACCTTAAAGAGCTTTTGTTAGATCGTGGCTTCGAAGTTGGGCAAATCGATCCCACTCTTTTTACTAAGAAGGTTAAGGGGGAGCTCTTCGTATGCCAACTATATGTAGACGATATCATCTTTGGTTCTACTAATAAAGCTTTTAATGATGAATTTTCAAAGCTTATGACTGACAGGTTTGAGATGTCCATGATGGGGGAATTACGGTTCTTTCTTGGATTCGAGATCAAGCAACTTAGATAAGGAACCTTTATTAATCAAGTAAAGTACATCCAAGACATGCTCAAGAGATTCAAGATGACGGATCTAAATGGTGTCGCCACTCTGATGCAAACAAAATGTCATCTTGAACTTAACCCACATGGTAAAGATGTGGACCAAAAGGTATACCGGTCCATGATCGGTTCTCTTCTTTACCTCTGCGCATCTAGACCCGATATTGTGTTGAGTGTGGGAGTGTGTGCAAGGTATCAAGCAACTCCTAATGAAAGACACTTAGTGGCAGTCAAGAGGATCTTTCGATATTTGTTTCATTCTCCTAACTTTGGTCTCTGGTATCCCAAGGGCTCCAATTTCTCTTTATGTGGTTATACCGACTCAGATTGGGCTGGTGATAAGGATGATCGAAATCCACTTCTGGAGCTTGTCAATTCTTGGGAAGATCTCTTGTATGTTGGTCTTCTAAAAAGTAGAATTGTATATCTCTCTCCACCACCGAAGCTGAATATGTTGCTGCCGCCAGCGCTTGCACTCAATTATTGTGGATGAGGCAAACTTTAAAGGAATACGGTGTCAATTGTGACAAAGTGCCTCTTTTATGTGATAATGAAAGTGCAATCAAAATTGCGTACAATCCTGTTCAGCAGACAAGGACGAAGCATATTGAGATTTGGAATCATTTTATTCGTGGCCATGTTGCTCGCGGCGATATTGATCTATCCTTTGTGAGCACGAAGAACCAACTTGCGGATATTTTTACAAAGCCACTTGATGAAGCAAGATTCTGCTACTTGAGGAATGAGCTAAATATCAGTGATTCCAGGAGCTTGTCTTGATTACCCATGCACTCACTCGTACATCTCAATCCTTCTTTGGTCTAGGTGTGGGCATGGATATAGGGGGAGTGTGGTCCTAACTCATTGGGCTAACCCTCCCCCCATAATGCCAAAAGCAAGATAAATCATTTCTCTTAATATCATTTTGTGATATGTGAGCTTATTGATGAGTATTGGTCGTGAACCCAAGATACATCTTCGTGGTGTCACACCATACACTCCAACAAGGTGGCTTCGGCCACCGCCCTCTCCCTTGAGGAGAATTGGACCTTTTTGGCTGTTCTTTGCTATCTTATGTTCTTATGGGAATCACACTCAATCTTGGCTTTTATTTGATTTGGATCTTGCAATTTTGAGTGTCTAGTACCATCTCAGTTTGGCTCTATTAATCCTAAGCCTTTCCCTACCCCTAAGCCATCTATTCTAGCACACAAGTCCCTTGTACACCTTGTGGGGGTGTTGTTTGGGGACGCGCGGGCCTGGTTCTGTGTACAACAGAATCCCAGATTTGAGGCCGGATAATCCGGCCCAAGTGTAGGCCAGATAATCCGGCCCTGGCGGATTTCATCTTAAAGGGCAGGGCTCAGGGGGAAGGGCTCATAACAAGCAGCACTTCTCCCCCAACCCTCTCCTCCTCCTCAGCCACCGCCTGCCGTCCCCCACCCTCCCAGAGCCTCTTCGGCAATCGGATTTTCCGGATCTTCTTCTCTGCGCCTCCGGGTACCTTCTGCTCCGCGTTCTTCCTCCAATGAGTGAGGGTGGTTCCAGTGTTCCCAAGACCTACAAGCGCCGCCCTCGCGCCAAATACTTTCGGGACGACGGACATGGTAACTTAGTGGACGAAGTTGAGTTGAGGAGAAGAAAGAACGAAGAGAAGCGCATGTCTGAACAAGCAAAGAGGACTAGGAAAGGGGTGTCCAAGAGGAAGGGCAAGGAGCCCAAGATCAACTACAGGACTTTGGATGCGGTCTCCTATTCCTCCATCCATCACCGTGACTTGTTTGCTGAGCTGCCTCGTGATGATGAGCTGGGGGATACTCGTTTTTGGTGTGCAGAACAGAAGGGCATGTATGAAGATGTGTATGCCAGGCTGAACATTAGGCCTATGCACCCACTGGTACTTGCTGATGCTTTGGAGAAGGCTCATCTTGTGGATGCGATGTATGTGGCCGAGAGGATGGGGCTCCACCATCTCATGTCTCTCTAGTGCTCCTTTGACTCTGAGGTGGTGAAGCAGTTCTTCTCCACTTTGGTTATTTGTGGGGATGAGCATCGCACTATGAAGTGGATGACTCATGACAGGCATATGATTGCTGATTTTCACGTGTTTGCTGAGGTTCTTGGATACTCTTTCCGCAGCAGGGATAGAGCCAGTGGCCACCGCATCATCACCTAGCTGAAGCCCAACAAAGATGCAGCTCTCTCTCCTTGCAATGTGGACAATGGCATTGTGGGCACTCTGGCTGGTCTTGCTCCCATCTATGCTGCCTTAGTGGGTCTCTTCCGTGACTCCATTACTCCGAGTGGGGGCAACAATGACAGCATCCGTGGCCACCATGTTCAGCTACTTCAATTTTCTCATGAGGTTGCCTCTTGCGAGGACGAGTCAGTGCAGTATAGGCTGGATGTCATGGACTTCATTTACCATGAGTTGACTGATGCTATGTTCAACCGTCTGTCCATTCCCTATGCACCCTACATTATGATGCTCATCAGGCACTTGCTTCCTGCTGAGGAGTTCCACATTGACTCGGTGCATAAGGCCAAGAAGATCTACACCAAGGTTCGGAAGACCTCTCACCCCTCCTCTGCTACTTAGGGCCTCATGAGGGATGCTCGCAGGCCCCCAGTGCCTCCCGTTGCCCATGAGATCAAGCAGCTGAACTGGTTCCAGCGTAACATACTCTGCATGGGCGTGGACACGCGCAAGGGTCAGTACGAGGCTTACAAGCAGCGCCATGAGTTTGCTCACTCCCAACAGCTCATTCTCCACCATGTGTCCGGTGCTTCGGGTGATCCTCCGGCTCCTACACCTCCCACTCCGTATGCTCGGTGGAACTCTTCCTCCGGGTTGAACTATGGTGAGCTGGAGCGTCACTTGTTCCCCTCTGCGCCTGCTGCTGATGATGAGGATGAGGAAGGTGACACTGAGCAGCTTGAAGATGAGGATGAGGATGAGAATGAAGACGAGGAAGAGGACGAGGACGAGGACTACGAGTGATCCCGTGGGGCGCTAGCATCGCTCTTCTCCCTTTTTGGTGTCTCGATGCCAAAGGGGGAGAAGTAGTTCTATTAGGATGTCCGTGGATTTGCATGGGTCGGGCATGAGCAATTGCATTTTTCTATTCGTCGTTTTCTTGCTTATGCCCATTTAGCGTTGAACTTTATATTTGTGGTTTGTGGTTGTTTGAGACTCTATGTGGTTGTCTGTATTATGCCTTTGGATTTCATCTCATGGATTATACGTATGGATCTATCTATTCATATCCTATTGCTGGAGGTTGGAAGGCGCTTATATTGGTTATCCGGTAATGATTGTGGCTTATGTCAAGGATGCCTTACCTCTACCTCGGTGGTATGTTTATGTTGCTCATATGTCTATGGAATAGATTCACCTATTTGTGTGCATTTGTATTCCAATGCAAAATTCTATTATGCACACATTGAGTGGGAGTCTCTTCCATAGTTATTACTGTTTGTCTTGTGACTTTCTCCTGCAAATCCTGGTATTGTCATCTAAAACCAAAAAGGAGGAGATTGAAAGAACATTTCATGTTTTCCTATGTTTTGCGTGTTAGATAACAATACTGTGGAGATTATTCATGTGCCCTAAGTGTGCAGGAAGCTTTGAGGGGGGCCGTATTATCCACCCCACCAAGGGCCGGATAATCCGGCCTACCTCATTGCTCAAAGGGAGCCAAGGCGCGTTGATCGGTATCCGGTCAGATTTTCTTCCGGAAAATCCGAACTGGGGCGGTTTTTCCTCCCCAGGCCGGATAATCCGGCTGTCCCATGGGCCGGATAATCTGGCCCCCAGTTTTTTAGCAAAGGGAGCCAAGGCGCGTCGCTCGGTATCCGGACGGATTTTCTCCCAGAAAATCCGATCTGGGGCGGTTTTTCCTTCCCAGGCCGGATAATCCGGCCTTCACATAGGACCAGATAATCCGGCCCCCAGAAGTTGATCAAGGGCAAGCTCGACACGATGCTCTGATATGGGGCGGATTATCTACCGGATATTCCAAGTCTAGGGTGGTGTTTTCCCTAGGCCGGATAATCCGGCCCCCAAAGTGTCCAATGGCTGGTTTCGGAAGGGGGTATAAATACCCCTTCTTCCCCAACGTTCAGAACTCTTGATTCATTCGAAATTATCCAGACATTGTGCAAGAGCTCTCATTCTCGATCTCCCACTTCAACCACCCGAAGGTCTTGATCTTTGGGGGAATTGAAGGAGGAGAAGTTCATCATCAACATCACAAATCAAGTGCTTCAACTCCTCTCCATTCACTTGGAGAAATCCCTGATCTAGTATTCTTGTCAATACCTAGATCTTGTTCATTGTATTTGATAACTTTGTTCTTGTGGCAGCTTGTTGTCATTTCGGGAGCCTCCAAGTTGTTTGTGGAGTTGTTGCCCCGCTAGTTGTGTAAAGGCGCCGATGTCCGCATCGAAGGGTACCTATAGTGGAAAGGTGGATCAGGCCTTTGGTGGCGGGATCCATCGGAGAACAGGGTGAGGCCTATTGTGGCGTGGTGTTCTTAGTACCGCCCACCCCTCCAACGCAGACGTACTTCCCTTAACAAGGAAGGAACTACGGTCAAACAAATCCTGTGTCTCCGCGTGCTTCACTACGGTTTACCTGTTCCTCTTCCTCTCGCTCTTTGATCGCTAGTAGATAGATTTGCATATAGGGAATTTCCACCTAATAGTTTGTCTAGAGAATTTACCCTTTGTGCTAAGCCTAAAATTGAAAAAGTATTAAAAATTGGTGTAGCACCTATTCACCCCCCTCTAGGTGCCCATACAATCCATTTCACCTAGGCCCTGCGATAAGGAGAATATGAGTTTTTGATCTTCCGTAGAAGGTGTCTGTGGGGGATTGTCCAATTGCCTTTTTTTTGAACCAACCCGTGAAGCTGGAGTTGTGCTCTGTGGTTACGTCTCCCTTCTTCCTCGGCCGGCCCTAGTCGACGTACTCCTGCTCGATTAAGCATCTGTGCTCTTCCACCCAGGGGCCAACCACTTCAATGTGTTGTAGAGCGACTCAGTGTGCCCTATGAAAGTCGGTGCATCGACCATAAATGCCAACATGCAGTGAGCGGCAGCCCTCGTGGTGACCATATCCACCGAGCCTGCCGAGGTGCTTCTTGGTGGGTATTCCAACATCCTTGTTCTCGGTGGTTAGATAATTTTAGCAGAAGGAGATGCACTCGTAGATCAGAAAGCCCTTGGCTATGCTTACTTCTGGATGGGACCTGTTGCGAACGAATCCTTTGATGACACCATTTAGCCTTTCAAACGGCATCATGTTTTGCAGGAATGTCGGCCCGAGCTGGATGATGTCATCCACGACATGTACAAGCAGATGCACCATGATGTCGAAGAACGCAGGCGGGAAGTAAATCTCGAGCTCGCATAGTATCATCACGATCTCTTCCTGTAGCCTGTCGAGCTGCTTCACACCGATCTACTTCCTAGATATGATGTCGAAAAAGTTACAGAGGCCAAACAGCGTCTCACTGACATGCTCGTCCATTATCCCGTGGATCGCAATGGGGAGTATCTGCGTCGTCAGCACGTGACAGTCGTGAGACTTCATACCGCTGAACCTCTTCTTCACCATGTCCAGATATCTGCTTATCTTCCCCGAGTAACCGTGAGGAACTTGCACTCCTAGGAGGCACCTGAAAAACTGCTCGAGCTCCTCCAGACTCAGAGTGAAGCAGGCAGCGCGAAGCACCACCTCATTCTTCTTAACTCTTTTGCGGCGACCTTGAGTCCCTTCCGTCTGATCCTCATCATCATCACTATCAGGGCACTGAAGATCTTTCTTGATGCCAAGCAATTTAAGGTCCTTTCTTGCTTTTGGCCCATCCTTGCTCCTCTCTGACATGTTCAGTAGAATGCCAAGCATACTCTCGGTAACGTTCTTCGTGATGTGCATTACATAGAGGCTATGGGGAGTGTGGAGGACCTTCCAGTACGGCAGGTCCCAGAAAACAGACCTTGCTTTCCATAGACCCAGCAGCGGTTTTGTCCTCGGTCGTTTTTTCCCGGCGCAGGGCCATCTACCCAATTATTGAAAAGCTCCTTGATTTCTTCACCACTACTTGGACGTGGGGCTCTTTCGAGATCGTCCTTACCATTGAACAGGTCACCGTGTTTTCTCCATGGGTAATCTATGCGGAGCCACTTTCGAGTACCTTGGAACACGCCGGGATCCCTTGGTAGCTGGAGATGCGGTGTCTCATCCATGCACTTGACACATGCATTGTGTTTGTGGTTCACCTGGGCCGATACATATGCGTAACCAGGATAGTCCTGCACCGTCATGAGCAACACGGCTCTCAGATGGAAATATTCTTTAGTGTAGGCGTCCCACATATGGGCCGACTGATGGGTTCGTAGCATGGAAAACAAAAAAATTCTACTGCAAGAACGAACAAAACCCAGATCTAATCTAGATAAAAGCCAAGATCTAATCTATTAGACATGTGCAACGAGATAGATCTGTACTAACCCTTCTAGACCCGAAAGCGTTACGTGATCGGATCTCGTGGTTGATGTAGTCGATCACTTGCCGATCTCAAGATCGAGTAGACGATCCTTCCGGCGCCACGTTCCGGCAGCGCTTCCGCAGTCGGTCACACGTGCGGAGTCAAAGCAGACCTTGCTCTCCCCATTCCAACGAGCAGTGGAGGTAGTAGATCTCTCCACGGAATCCCAGCAGCACGACGGCGTGGTGGTGGTGGTGGAGTAGAGAATTCTGCAGGGCTTCGCCTAAGCCAGAGCAGAGGGAAGGAGGAGGAGAGAGGCGGCTAGGGTTTGAGGATTGAAGGGGCAAGGGGGTGGCGCCTCCACCCCTCTATTTAAAGGAGGGAGGCGCCATGGGAGGGGGAGTCCTAGTAGGACTCCCCTCCCTTCCTTGTCCGATGGATTGGGAGGGGGGGAGGAGTCCTCCTCCCCCACTACTCCTTGTCTTGCCCCACAAGGATTCCTTGATCCTTTCTTGGTTTTCAAGCAAACTCCAAGAAATCTTCTAGAACCTTCCGGAACATTCCGAAACCTTCTAGAATCCCCATACAAATACTCCGGAACATTTCCTAACTTAGAAAATGATCCCCAATATATGAATCTTATTCTCCGGACAATTCCGGATCTCCTCGTGATGTCCCAGATCCAATCCGAGACTCCGAACAACATTCAGTTTCCAACGCACATTCCATATCTACTTAAAACAACTTTGAACCTTAAGTGTTTCACCCTACGGTTCGTGAATATGCAGACATGATGGAGACACCTCTCCGATCAATAACCATCAGTGGGATCTGGAGATCCATAATGGCTCCCACATACTCAACGATGACTTCGTGATCGATATAACCATTAACATACGAAAACAATTCCCTTTGTCACGCGATATTCTACTTATCCGAGGTTTGATCGTCGGTATCTCCTTACCTAGTTCTACCTCGTTACTGATAAGTACTCTTTACTCGTTCCATGATATGTCATCCCTTGTGACCTAGTCACATGCTTGCAAGCTAACTAGATGACATCCCACCAAGAGGGCCCAGAGCATATCTATCCGTCATATGGATGGACAAATCCCAATCTTGGTCCATGCGCTTCAACACATACTTTCAGAATACCCAATGACACCTTTATAACCACCCAGTTACGAAGCGGTGTTTGATGTCATCAAAGTACCCATCCGGTGATGGTGATTAACATAACCTCATGGTCGAAGGATTAGGTTACTATGCATTTGAAAGCTTATAGCAATACGAACTTAATGACTTGATCTTATGCTACGCTTACTATGGGTGTGTGTCCATCACGTCATTCTCCTAATGATATAACCTTGTTATTAATGACATCCAATGTCCATGATCAGGAAACCATGATCATCAATTAATCAACAAGCTAGTTCAACAAGAGGCTTACTAGGGACTCTTTTATGTTTACAAAACACACATGTATTAGTGTTTCCTTATAATACAATTATAGCATGGGATGTAAACATTCATCATAAACACAAAGATATAATAATAACCATTTTATTATTGCCTCTTGGGCATATCTCCAACAGTCTCCCACTTGCACTAGAGTCAATAATCTAGATTACATGGTAATATACCTAACACCCATGGCGTTCTGGTGTTGGTCATGCTTTGCTCTAGGGAGAGGTTTAGTCAACGGATCTGCCACATTCAGATCAGTGTGTACTTTGCAAATCTTTATGTCCCCATCTCGGACATACTCGCGAATAGCATGGAAACGTAGCTTGATGTGCTTCAGCTTGCTATGTGACCTTGGCTCCTGTGCATTAGCTATGGCACCTGTGTTGTCACAGTAGATGGACATCGGGTCCAACGCACTGGGAACCACGCCAAGTTCAATAATGAACTCCTTCATCCATATGGCTTCTTGTGCAGCCTCTGAAGCAGCTATGTATTCCGATTCCGTTGAAGATTTCGCCACAACGCTTTGCTTGGCACTCCTCCAGCTTACTGCAGCACCATTCAAAATAAATACGTATCCAGACTGTGACTTCGAGTCATCTGGATCGGTGTTCCAACTAGCATCAGTGTAACCGTTTACAACAAGATGTTCATCACCTCCATAAGAAAGAACCATATCCTTAGTCCTATTCAGGTACTTTAGGATATTCTTGACCGCTGTCCAGTGCTCCATTCCAGGATCACTTTGATATCTGCTAGTCAAACTAACAGCATGTGCTATATCCGGTCTTGTACACAGCATGGCATACATGATAGAACCTATGGCTAAGGCATAGGGAATATTATTCATCTTTTCTCTATCTTCTGCCGTAGCCGGACATTGAGTCTTACTCAAGGTCTTACCTGACAACATGGGCACGAACCCCTTCTTGCTCTCTTCCATTCTAAACTTCTTTAGAACTTTGTCTAAGTATGTACTTTGTGAAAGCGCTATTAGGCGTCTTGATCTATCTCTATAAATCTTGATGCCTAGAATATATGCCGCTTCGCCAAGATCCTTCATTGAAAAACTATTATTCAAATAGGTTTTGATGCTATTAAGAAGTTCTATATCATTCCCAATCAACAATATGTCATCTACATATAGTACTAGGAATGCTACAGAGCTCCCACTCACTTTCTTGTAAATACAAGCTTCTCCATAAGTTTGTATAAATCCAAAGTTTTTGATTACTTTATCAAAACATTGGTTCCAACTCCGGGATGCTTGCTTCAGTCCATAAATGGAGCGCTGAAGTTTGCATACCTTGTCAGCATCACTAGGATCGACAAAACCCTTGGGTTGTACCATATACAACTCTTCCTCAATGTCACCATTAAGGAACGCCGTTTTGACATCCATCTGCCAAATCTCATAATTGAAATATGCAGCAATTGCTAACAAAATCCTCATAGACTTTAGCTTCGCTACAGGTGAGAAAGTCTCATCGTAGTCAACGCCTTGAATTTGTTGGAACCCTTTCGTGACAAATCGAGCTTTATAGACAGTAACATTACCATCAGCATCTGTTTTGCTTTTGAAAATCCATTTGTTCTCGACAGCCTTACGGCCATCCGGTAAGTCCACCAAAGTCCATACTTGGTTTTCGTACATGGATCCAATTTCGGATTTCATGGCTTCTAGCCATTTGTCGGAATCTAGGCTCACCATGGCTTCTTCATACGTCGCAGGGTCATCAGGGTTGTCCACCAACATGACGTTCAAGGCAGAGTCATACCAATCAGGAGTGGTACGAACCCTCGTTGACCTGCGAGGTTCTGTAGTAACTTCGTTCAAAGTTTCATGATCACCATCATTAGCTTCCTCTCCAATTGGTGTAGGCGGCACAAAAACATCTTTCGGTGCTATGCTACTCTCAACTCCGAGAGAAGGTTCAATAACCTCGTCGAGTTCTACTTTCCTTCTAGTCACTTCCTTCGAGAGAAACTCCTTCTCAAGAAAGGATCCATTCTTGGCAACAAAAACTTTGCCTTCGGATCTATGATAGAAGTTATACCCAATTGTTTCTTTAGGGTATCCTATGAAGACGCATTTCTCCGCTTTGGGTTCAAGCTTATCAGGCTGTAACTTTTTAACATACGCTTCGCAACCCCAAACTTTAAGGAACGACAATTTAGGTTTCTTACCAAACCACAATTCATACGGTGTCATTTCAACGGATTTAGATGGTGCCCTATTTAAAGTGAATGCGGCTGTCTCTAATGCATACCCCCAAAACGATAGCGGTAAATCTGTAAGAGACATCATAGACCGAACCATATCTAAGAGAGTTCGATTACGACGTTCGGACACACCATTACGCTGTGGTGTTCTAGGCGGTGTCAACTGCGAAAGTATTCCACATTTCTTTAAATGCATGCCAAACTCATAACTTAGATATTCACCTCCGCGGTTAGAACGCAGAAACTTAATCTTCTTGTTAGGATGATTTTCCACTTCACTTTGAAATTCCTTAAACTTCTCGAAAGTTTCGGACTTATGTTTCATAAAGTAGACATACTTAAGTCATCCGTGAAAGTAAGAACATACCGATATCCACCACGCGATGCTACACTCATTGGACTGCACACATTGGTATGTATTATTTCCAAGAAGTCTGCAGCTCACTCCATTATTCCAGAAAATGGAGTCTTAGTCATTTTTCCCATTAGACATGCTTCGCATCTTTCAAGTGATTCAAAATCAAGTGATTCAAGAAGTCCATCAGAATGGAGTTTCTTCATACGCTTCACTCCAATGTGACCAAGACGACAGTGCCACATGTATGTAGAATTATCATTCAATTTTATTCGTTTAGCATCTATGTTGTGAACATGTGTATCACTACTATCGACATTTAATAAGAATAAACCATTCATCTGAGGTGCATTACCATAAAAGATATTACTCATATAAATCGAACAACCTTTATTCTTAGACTTAAAAGAGTAACCGTCTCGCAATAAACAAGATCCAGATATAATGTTCATGCTTAACATAGGCACCAAATAACAATTATTTAAATTTAAAACTAATCCCGATGGTAGATGTAGAGGGAGCGTGCCGACGGCGATCACATCAACCTTGGAGCCATTTCCAACGCGCATCGTCACCTCGTCTCTCGCCAGTCTTCGTTTATTCCGCAGCTCCTGTTTCGAGTTACAAATATGAGCAACCGAACCAGTATCAAATACCCAGGCACTACTACGATTACTAGTAAGATACACATCAATAACATGTATATCAAATATACCTTTCTTCTTGATGTTGCCGTTCTTCAGATCCGCCAGGTACTTGGGGCAGTTACGCTTCCAGTGACCAGCACCCTTGCAGTAGAAGCATTCAGTTTCAGGCTTAGGACCAGCCTTGGGCTTCTTAGCAGGTGCGGCAGCTTTCTTGCCGTCCTTCTTGAAGTTGCCCTTTTTCTTAGGCTTGCCCTGTTTCTTGAAATTGGTGGTCTTATTAACCATCAACACTTGGTGCTCCTTCTTGATCTCCACTTCAGCAGTTTTCAGCATGGACGATAGTTCAGGCAACGTCTTGTTCATGCAAAGGTATATTGTAGTTCATCACAAAGTTCTTATAACTCGGTGGCAGTGATTGGAGGACACGGTGAATCCCTAACTCATTAGGAATCGTTATCCCCAACTCTTGGAGCTTGTTTGCATGCCCAGACATGGTGAGCACATACTCGCTAATGGACCTTCCCTCTTCCATCTTACAGTTAAAGAACTTTTCGGAGGCCTCATAGCTCTCCATGGCCGCATGAGTCCCCAAAATGAGCTTGAGCTCCTTAATGATCTCGAACGGGTCGTGGTGCTCAAAGCGCTCCTGAAGCTCCATTTCTAAACCGTACAAGATGGGACACTGAACTGTGGAGTAATGATTTTTCTGAGTGGCGTAAACATTCTTTACGTCATCGGTGGCATCTTCTACAGGTGGGTCACCTAGCGGTGCTTTGAGCACATAGGTCAACTGACCAGCCCTGAGGAAGATCTTCAGACCACGGAGCCAGTCCGTGAAGTTGCTTCCATTGTTCTTAAGCTTTTCTTTCTCTAGGAACGCATTGAAATTGATGGAGAGGTTCGCCATAATCTACAACAAATTTGCAAGTAGTTTAGACTAAGTTTATGATAAATTGAGTTCAATTTTAATTATTAAATTAACTAGGTGAACTCCCACTCAAAACAACATCCCTCACATTGTCTTAGTGATTACACGAACCAAGTCCACTACACCAAGTCCGATCTTCACGGGAGAAGATGTAGTTTCATCAGCGAACAATCTTCATGTTCATCATATCACTTATATGATTCATGCTCTACCTTTCGGTATTTCGTGTTCCGAGACCATGTCTGTACATGCTAGGCTCGTCAAGATTAACCTTAGTTTCCGCATGTGCAAATCTGGCTTGCACCCGTTGTATGCACACGTAGAATCTATCACATCCGATCATCACGAGATGCTTTGAAACGACGAGTCTTAGCAACGGTGCCAACTAAGGACGGACATTTTATTACTTGATATTTAGTGAGAGGGATCATCTTATAATGCTACCGTTACGATCTAAGCAATACAAGATGCATAAAGGATTAACATCACAGGCAATTCGTAATTAGTGTGATATGATATGGCCCTTTCTTCTTATGCCTTTGATCTCCATCTCCAAAGCACGGACATCATCTCCATCATCACCAGCATTGCGCCAAGGTCAGTGGCGCTGCTTCATGGTTGTCCATCATCACTAGCAACTGTTACAACTACTTGGAATAAAGCTATTACAAGATGAATAGACACGCAGGTCTTAACAGAATTAAAGACAACCATTAGGCTCCTGCCGGTTACCATATTACAACAAGGATCATTGCATACATCAAATATAATCACAATCACATGATGTCCATATCACATCACAAAACCCCTGCAAAAACAAGTTAGATGCCTCTAATTTGCTTTGCATGTTTTACGTGGTTTGGGGCTTTCGAATAAGAACGGATCTTACCTACGAAACTGAAACCACAACATTGATACAAGTGCTATCAAGTGCAAAGTGTAAATTGGATCTATACTATGGTGGGAAAGACAGACACCCGCAAAGCCACTTGTGCAAAGCAAGTTACACGTCAAGCGTGGAGCAAGTCTCATGTGCGATGACATGTAAGGTTAGCCCGAGCCGCTTCATCCCACCATACCGCAAGATGCAAAGTACACAAAGCAAAAGACGGCACGAGCACCAACACCCACAAAACCATTGTGTTCTACTCGTGCAATACATCTACGCATAGACACGGCTCTGATACCACTGATGGGTTCGTAGCATGGAAAACAAAAAAATTCTACCGCAAGAACGAACAAAACCCAGATCTAATCTAGATAAAAGCCAAGATCTAATCTATTAGACATGTGCAACGAGATAGATCTGTACTAACCCTTGTAGACCCGAAAGCGTTACGAGATCGGATCTCATGGTTGATGTAGTCGATCACTTGTCGATCTCAAGATCGAGTAGACGATCCTTCCAGCGCCACGTTCTGGCAGCGCTTCCGCAGTCGGTCACACGTGCGGAGTCGAAGCAGACCTTCCTCTCCCCGTTCCAGCGAGCAGCAGAGGTAGTAGATCTCTCCACGGAATCCCAGCAGCACGGCGGCGTGGTGGTGGTGGTGGAGTAGAGAATTCTGTAGGGCTTCGCCTAAGCGGAAGCGAGAGGAAGGAGGAGAGAGGCGGCTAGGGTTTGAGGATTGAAGGGGCAAGGGGGTGGCGCCTCCACCCCTCTATTTAAAGGAGGGAGGCGCCATGGGAGGGGGAGTCCTAGTAGGACTCCCCTCCCTTCCTTGTCCGGCGGATTGGGAGGGGGGGAGGAGTCCTCCTCCCCCACTACTCCTTGTCTTGCCCCACGAGGATTCCTTGATCCTTTCTTGGTTTTCAAGCAAACTCCAAGAAATCTTCTAGAACCTTCCGGAACATTCTGAAACCTTCTAGAATCCCCATACAAATACTCCGGAACATTTCCTAACTTAGAAAATGATCCCCAATATATGAGTCTTATTCTCCGGACAATTCTGGATCTCCTCGTGATGTCCCGGATCCAATCCGAGACTCCGAACAACATTCGGTTTCCAATGCACATTCCATATCCACTGAAAACAACTTCGAACCATAAGTGTGTCACCCTACGGTTCATGAATATGCAGACATGATGGAGACACCTCTCCGATCAATAACCATCAGCGGGATCTGGAGATCCATAATGGCTCCCACATACTCAAGGATGACTTCGTGATCGATAGAACCATTAACATACGAAAACAATTCCCTTTGTCACGCGATATTCTACTTATCCGAGGTTTTATCGTCGGTATCTCCATACCTAGTTCTACCTCGTTACTGATAAGTACTCTTTACTCGTTCCATGATATGTCATCCCTTGTGACCTAGTCACATGCTTGCAAGCTAACTAGATGACATCCCACCGAGAGGGCCCAGAGCATATCTATCCGTCATATGGATGGACAAAACCCAATCTTGGTCCATGCGCTTCAACACATACTTTCAGAATACCCAATGACACCTTTATAACCACCCGATTCTGAGCGGGGTTTGATGTCATCAAAGTACCCATCCGGTGATGGTGATTAACATAACCTCATGGTCGAAGGATTAGGTTACTATGCATTTGAAAGCTTATAGTAATACGAACTTAATGACTTGATCTTATGCTACGCTTACTATGGGTGTGTGTCCATCACATCATTCTCCTAATGATATAACCTTGTTATTAATGACATCCAATGTCCATGATCAGGAAACCATGATCATCAATTAATCAACAAGCTAGTTCAACAAGAGGCTTACTAGGGACTCTTTTATGTTTACAAAACACACATGTATTAGTGTTTCCTTATAATACAATTATATCATGGGATGTAAACATTCATCATAAACACAAAGATATAATAATAACCATTTTTATTATTGCCTCTTGGGCATATCTCCAACACCGACGTCTCCCACAAGCTGGCTAACTCCTCTCTCAACAGCCCGAGATACAGATGCATATCGATACCTGGTTGTTTTGGCCCTTGAATAAGGATGCTCATGTGTACGTACCTTTGATTCGTGCACAGCCACGGGGGGAGGTTGTACGGCCATACAAACACAGGCCAGGTGTTATGCATGCTATTATGGTTTCCAAAAGGATTGAGTCCATCGGTGCTCATACCCAGCCTGACGTTCCTTGCATCGCCCCCGAACTCTTCGAACTCGATGTCTAATGCATTCCACTAGCTAGCGTCTAAAGGGTGTGTCAAGATCCCGCCCTTCTCTAGATCATCTTCAGGTTTCTCCCTTTCCACGTGCCATTGCATGAGCTTTGCTTCCTTAGGATCTATGAAATATCACTGCAGACGGGGTGTGATAGGAAAGCACCATACCACTTTTCTAGGAACTTTCTTGTTCCCTATGTTGTACCGTCCTTGGCCACACACCGGACATGTGGTTCTATCCACGTACTCGTTCTGATAAAGTGCGCAATCATTGATTCATGCATGGTATTTAATGTGTGGTAGGTCGAGAGGGCACACGATTTTCTTGCCCTCCTCGATACTTGTTGGCAATGTGTTCCCCTTAGGAAGTCATTCGTGCTAGTATTCCATGTTCGTGTTGAAGCTCACATCGGTCCATTTGTGTTCGGCCTTCATCTCCAGAGCCTTGAGAGTTACACTCAAACGTGTATCCTCGGTGCAACACCCAAGATACAATGGAGTCATCCCGTCTACCTCCATTTGGGCCATCTTGGCTTTCTCTCTGGCTGCAGCTTTGTCATTGCTAGTCTCCTTGAGGAGTAGTTCTTGAACATGAGGGTCCTGCAAGGCCGAAGTTAGCAGCGTTTGTGTGTTCGCGTATTCTCCTTCTTCATGATGATCATACCCATCGCCATCTCCTTCTTCATGATGCTCATGCCCGCTGGCATCTCCTTCGTCATGATGATCATGCCCACCGGCATCTCCTTCGTCATGCTGCTCATGCCCGGTAGACTCTTCGTCTTATCACTCGCCCACGTCTTCTTGACCAGCATGTCCTGCCAACGCCTCATTGAGGTCGCACATGAAATCGCGCCTGGGCAGGTGACCCTCCAATTGTCCAGAATCAGGGTTGATCCAGCACTGGAGTTTGCATGTTCGACATGGACATCTTATCATGGTCTTGTTGTTCATAATCATGTCCTCCTTCACGTCTTTCTTGTACCTAGCAATTCGACCTTCGCTCATCGTGAGGACCATGGTTGCCTGAGCGGTCACAACAGAGAGTATAGGTTAGAACCACACCATATGCACACACACATGCATTACTGCTAGCCGAAAAAATACGGCATGGCCTTTCCTAAAATTAGGACATATGGGTAGTGCAAAAATTTGCTAAAATGAAAATGAATCAACATTTTGGCAAACATCCATGCACTACACCGGCCGGGACAACAACAAGCAAGCAACAAAAAACTTCCTCCCAATGCAAACATTCATGCACCACACAAGCATCGTCTCGCCATGCATCGCACACACACCGCCCGCACGACAAGCTTCACCTAAATGTTCATAGCCAAGTACTCACCTAGTAGACTTAATAATAGCAAGACGAGACCGCGCAATGAGAGAGTGTGGACAAATAGATCTACAAGTTGGTGGAGAGGAAATTAGTAAACAAATAGAGATATGAGAGAGAAAAGTAAGGAACTTTTAGATCTACAAGTTGAAGGGAGGCTTCCACTTATCAATCTATGGACTAAAGTAGGTTTAGTTACAAAAAAATGGAGAAACTATGGGCAAAATGGGGTGGGAGGGAGGAGGAAGATGAGCTGGGATGAGGTAGAAAAGAAGAAGAGATGTGAAATGGGTGGTGGTGGATAGATAGGGTGGGAGCTTGCCACCTTTTTCACATGGATCTGGACGCCCTTATCTGTGGCGCATATGGCGGAAATGCACCACAGATGTTCAAACTTCTGTGGCGCATATAGCTATATGCGCCATGGAACAAGGTGGTGCAGGTTAAATTGGTGGGACCTAGGTCAGGTTTCTGTGGCGCATGTGTGGATATGCGCCACAGAAATCAAACATATCATTGGCGCATATCAACACATGGCCACAAAAAGTGGGTCAAATAGACTCCATGGTGGGGCCCACCTCCATGTTTTGTGGTGCATAAGGAAACATGTGCCACAGATCTAGTCTCTTCTGTGGCGCATATGTCATTATGCGCCACAAAAAGTGGATCACCCCACCCCGGCTGGCAGGTCCCACCTGACTATTGTGGCGCATGTTCTACGAAATGCGCCACAAAAGTTTTTAGTATCTGTGGCGCATTTTTGGTAGTGCACCACTGATACCTATCTATGGCGCATGGTTTTGCATATGTGCCATAGAATAGCTTGTCTACCTATAGCTGTTTTCCTAGTAGTGATATGTAGATATCATTGGTTTTAGAAAAGAACACATGCAATGTGTGGTCATGTGTGGATCAATGATGAGCAGTGGATATCTCAATGTGTGGTTTATTAGGAAACTAACACATGTAATGAGTACTCCAGGGGATCCATATATATGTGTCAAACACATAGGAAAGCAGCTTCCACATTGCATGTTGCACCAGCAGTGTGACAGAAGTTGCATCACCATAGAATCCACTAGAGTATGCATGTGTGTGGTCATGCATGTATATTGTGGTTTTGCAAAAAAGAGATAACACATGCAATATTTATGTGGTCATGTGTGGGTCAATGACTCTAGTGGATGTATATCAATGTGGTTGAGGAAAAGAACACACATCATGCATGTAATGACTCTAGGGGATCCATGTGTCAAATTAAGCCATGGTCACAGAGACCAAAAACACATAGGAAAGCACCTTCCACATTGCATATTGCACCAGTGTGACAGAAGTTACATCACAGAATCCAGTGGAAGTATGTGTGTGGTCATGCATGCATGCATGTAGATATATCATTGTGGTTTTGGAAAAGAAGACATATGCAATGTTGTCATGTGGATCAATGACTCTAGTGGATATATCAATGTTGTTTATTATAGGAAGAGAACACACATGCAATTAATGACTCTAGGGGATCCATGTGTCAAACCATATGGTCTCACAGAGACCAAAAACACATAGGAAAGCAGCTTCCACATTGCATGTTGCACCAGTGTGACAGAAGTTGCATCACAGAATCCACTGGAGTGTGTGTGGTCATGCAGATATATCAATATGGTTTTGGAAAAGAACACATGTAATGCGGATCATGTGGATCAATGACATCTAGTGTGTGGATATCTATGTGGTTTGGGAAAACAACACATGGAATGACTCTAGAGGTTCCATGTGTACAACCGTGGTCACAGAGACCAAAAGACACTGGAAAAGCAGCTTCCACATTGCATGTTGCAATAGTGTGACAAAAGTTGCATCACAGAATCCACTGGAGTGTGTGTGGTCATGTAGATATCAATGTGGTATATATTGGAAAGGAACACATGCTGCAATGTGGTTATCTAGATCTATCAATGACTCCGGTGGATATCAATGTGGGTTAGGAAAAGAGCACATGCAATATGACTCTAGGAGATCCATGTGTCAAGGCATGGTCATATAGACCAAAAACACACATAGGAAAAGCAGCTTCCACACTACACGGTTGCACCAGTGTGACAGAAGTTGCATCACATAATCCACTCATGCATATGTAGATATATCAATGTGTGGTTTTGTAAAAGAACATGTAGTGATGTGTGATCATGTGTGGATCAATGACTAGCTAGTGGATATCTCAATGTATTAGGAAATTAAAAGAACACATGAAGTGTATGATCATGTGTGGACCAATGCCTAGTGGATATATCAATGTGTGGTTTATTAGGAAATTAAAAGAACACATGAATCAGTACAACAGGAGATCCAGATGTGTCAAACACATAGGAAAGTAGCTTACACATTGCATGTTGACAGAAGTTGCATCATCACAAAATCCACTAGAGTATGCATGTGTGTGGTCATGGATGTATAGATATCATTGTGGTTTTAATTTGGAAAAGAACAAATGCTGTCGGGGGGATGATCCCCGAATACCCCAACCGGACAAGAAACATGCAGTCGGATCACGTCCGTCTGACCAGACGCAGCCGGACAAAGCAAGGCAGGCCGGCTACCACACGGTAGTCGGATCAACTAGAAGCAGCTGGCTACGGCGACGTAGCCGGAACCAATCAAGGAGACATGACGATGTGCGTATCAGTGCACGGTACGCCCTGTATGATGACAAGACCGGCCATTACTCGGCCATACCGAAGACTTTGCGAGGATGACACGGGAACAGTGGCCCGGTGCTGACGACATGCTGGCACGACGTCCACTGTGCCTACGACATCCAAACCGCTCGTACCCCGATGCGACATACCATACTGAATACTGTAGATGACTAGCCGGCTGGGACCCGCCTATGGGGCCCGCCAGTCAGACTGGCCAGTGAGACCATTGCCTCTCTGCCTATATAAGGAGAGGCAAGGCCTCACTAGAAAGGGTTGGTCTCATTGCATTTACGACAGTAGATAGAGAATACAGCTCAAGGAGCACTTGTAGTTCGTATATCCCCGTAGTCAGATCCGGCAGGAGTAGGAGTTTTACCTCATCACGAGGGCTCCGAACCTGGGTACTTCCTGCGTCCCGTTACGCTTGCTTGTATCCAATCCCGCTTGTGGATGCCGTCGACAGCTTCCCTGCTAGTACCCACACCTCTATCTAACCTTCTTAGGTACTTCCGTTCCCAATACAATGACAGTTGGCGCCCACCAAGGGGTAAGATGGCTTCGACCGGAGTCACGTTCCGCACGGGACCCCGCACTTCAGCCGGTGAACGCGTGGCCTCCGGCCTGGTGCTCACGCTCGGCAAATTCGACTGCGTCATCGACAACGCTTCCTGCTTCGCTGGAACCTCCTTCCCGGCAAACGGCACCGTTCTGCTATTCGGCGACCTTCCTGTCTACGTCGTCACCATTCCGGAGCGTTTCCCAAGGGAAATCGTCTTTATCGCGGAGCTGCCGCATCCGGGCGGTAGCGCCTCCGTCGCGTCCTGCGGCATGGAGGTCATGATGGCCGGCTCCAGCTCTCACCCCCGCCTGCCGCGGGAGCGAGGCGCAGACGAGGTCGGAACTTGTGCCCCTCCGCAGCCTCGGAACCCATTGGAGGATGCCATTGATCGGCTCCTGACGCCGGTTATCCTTAGGGATAACCCGGAGGAGGCGGAGGCCTACTTCGCCATGGAGAGGCATATCCTCCTCTAGGAGGCCATGGAGCTGGCGGCTACCCATAAGCAACTCGAGATCACCCAGCGTGAGTACGACCGCGCGCATGGCTTCCCTGCGGCTACCGCGGAGCCGAGCCGGTGCGGCCAGGTGCGGCGCCGGGCGGCGAGCTAGGCGGTAGGATGGAAAAGGATGGGGAGCCGGATCCCGCGCCCGCCCTCATCCGGCCCACCTACAGCACGCCCATCAAGAACCTGCGCGCGGCGCGAGACGCGGCAGAGGAACTGCCGAATCTAGAGGGCGAGGAGCGAGCCCGCCAGCATGCTCGCGTGCAGGAGCTCCTCTGCATCGCAGACGAGCAGGCTGATGCCAACCGGTAGATGCAGGAGGACCCCAGCTACTCCAGAAGGAGCAAGCTGCCCGCCAACAGCAGGGGCGCGCCGCGCGACACCTAGCAGGCGTCCTCCCCTCAGCCGGCTAAGGCCCACAGCAGGCGTCGCAGCTCGAGCAACAAGGGCCAGCCGCGCCAGGAGTAGACGGTGAACAGCAACCCGCCGCCTCCCCCTCCACCAACCGGAGCGCGTAGACTTGCCGGTTCCCGTCTCTCGGGCCGGGTGAGAGCGCCCAACCCGGATTACCCGGATGGCCGTGACCGCATCGAGCTCCTCGCTCAAGCGCGTGTCACAGAGGAAGAAGATTCTACCGACCCGGTTTGTTTCGGACCCCGCATCCGGAACGAGCCATTCCCGGATAAGTTTTCCCTGCCCAGGGACACCCCCAAGTACGACAGCATCATGAAGCCGGAAGATTGGCTAACAGACTATGCTACGCCAGTCGGCATCGCCCACGGGAACAAGCGCACAGCCGTGCGCTACGTCCCCCTTATGCTAACCGGGTCGGGAAGGACGTGGCTCAATAGCCTTGCGCCCAACAGCATCAATGCCTGGCTAGACTTCGAGAAGGTATTCGTCCGCAACTTCAATGGCACGTACAAGCATCCAGGGCGCCCACGCGACCTGGCCTTGTGTGTCCAGGGTGACTGCGAGTACCTCGCCAAGTGGACGGAGCTGCACAACACTTGCGAGGGCATCCTGGAGAACCAGACCATCAGTTTCTTCATCGAGGGTTGCCGAGAAGGCACCATGCTTCGCCACCTGCTACTGTGTGGCGAGCCGAAAACCATGGCGGAGCCCATGACGGTTGCGGACCAGTACGCTACAGCGGATGCCGACGGGAGCCCATGAAGAAGCCTCTCCGAGTAAATGTTGACCGGTGTCTGACTCCCATAGAGCCGGCTTGGGACCGTCCAAGCAAATCCGGCTGGCGAAGCCGGATCCTCGAGACTCCATGGCAACGACAACCGATTCCATGGGGACCGCCAAGCCGGACAGCAGAAGCCCCGCTACCACGAGCGGCAGGTCAATGCCGTGGAAGGCGCGCCCGACGCGCCAGCCAACGATGCAAGGAGGCAGAAGCCACGGCTCACCTTCGACCAGATGTTTGACGGCCCGTGCAAGTGGCACAGCGGTCCATTCAAACCGGCTACTCACACCACCCGGAACTGCAGCTGGACCCACCAGCTAAAAGACCAGGGTAACCAGCCTCGTCTCCCCCCGCCCCTCCTGGTGGACCGCCGCCATCGGCTAGGGGAGCCGGTAATGATGGTAACGACAGCAACGATGGCAACAACAACAACGGCTACCCCCAGCCACACGCCGCCCACCACATCTTCGAGACGGAGTAGGACGACAAGCACAGCCGCAGGCGACGCTCCAAGGAGGTCAATGCCATCGTCTCTCCGGTCCCCCAGTACCTGAACTGTTCCGAAACCCCCATCACCTGGAGCCGTGCAGACCAGCCGGAGCAGCTGCCGACTCCTGGGGGCTATGCCATGGTGCTCGACCCCCTCATCGTCTCCAATGCGTGCACCTGCCGATTCTCGCGCGTCCTCATCGATGGAGGCAGCAACCTCAACCTCCTCTACCAGTCCTCGCTGGAGAAGCTGGGCACTCGTGAAAGCGACCTGCGCCCGACTACCACAACGTTCCACGACGTACTGCCGGGGCCAGCCTGCGCCTCGCTGGGGATAATCTAGCTGGACGTCATCTTCGGGACCGAGGAGAACTTCCACCATGAACCAATCTGGTTCGAGGTGGTAAACCTAACAAGCTCCTACCATGCTATCCTCGGGCGCCCCGCCCTCGCCAAGTTCATGGCCATCCCCCACTACGCGTACCACAAGACGAAGATGCCGGGACCCCACGGCGTGATCACAGTCGCCGGCTGCTTCAGGTCGTCGATGGAGTGCACCTCAGCCGGTTCCAAACGGGCAGAGGCCCTCATCATAGCCGAGGAGAAGCGCGTGATCATGCGCAATGTGGCCATGGCCCAGCAGGACATGCCGGCTAGCAGCAAACCGGCTAGAGAAGGAGCTTTCCAGCCGGCAAAGGAGACAAAGAGGATCCTGCTCGACCCCTCAGACCTAACTAAGTTCGTCACCATTGGTGCCGGCTTGGACAGCAAATAGGAAGGCGCGCTCGTCGACTTCCTCCGTGAGAATCGGGACATCTTTGCATGGTCCCCCAAGGACATGCCGGGTGTGCCGAGGGAGTTCGCCGAGCACTCACTTCACGTGCGGCCGGATGCCAAGCCGGTCAAGCAACCTCTGCGCCGGTTCGCAGAGAAGAAAAGGAAGATAATCGGTGATGAGATCACCCTCCATCAATCCATCACCAGAATCGGACTCCATCATCTAGGCAGGGAGCGCTCCGGCTGACGGAGCAGCAGAAGCGGAACTGGCAGAACCTTCGAAGAAAAAGAGCCGCACCAACTCCTGCAAGGCAATACCCTCTGGTTCGCAAGACCCGGGGGCTACCGGCTCGTCAAGCGGCTCGGGGTCTGCTGTCCCGGGTACGCCATCCGGACGACCCCCCGACATCCGTCAACCGGAGAGCGGGAGCATCCTCGTCATTCGGGAAGTGCCATCCTGGGCACAACCCTTCATGAACTACATCACCAACAGAGAACTTCCGGATGACGAGGTGGAAGCCAGGCAAATCCAGTGTTGCGCACACACGTACACCATCATCAACGGCGAACTGTACAAGCGCAGCGTATCAGGCATTTTCCAAAGGTGTGTGTATGTAGACACGGGCTACCAGCTACTCAAGTACACCCACCAGGGCGAGTGCGGGCATCACGCTTCGTCAAGGGCGATAGTCACCAAGGCGTTTCGCCATGGTTTCTGTTGGCCCACCGCCCTCGAGGACGCTGAGCAGCTGGTCCGCGCGTGCAATGGGTGCTAGCGCTTCGGGCAGCTCAGGCACATGCCAACTTTGGTACTCAAGACCATACCGATCACCTGGCCCTTCGCGGGTTGGGGCCTCGACATGGTCGGTCCCTTCAAGCGAGCACGTGTGGGTATGACCCATCTGTTGGTGGCGGTGGACAAATTCACGAAGTGGATCGAGGCCAAGCCCATCCAGAAGCTGGAGGGGGCGACAGTCATCACCATCTTCACCGACATCATCAACTGATTCGGCTACCCCAACAGCATCATCATCGACAACGGAACGAACTTCGCCAAGGGGGCCTTCGCCCGGTTCTGCAGCAACAAGGGCATCCGGCTGGACCTTGCCTCCGTCGCGCCCCCGCAGTCCAACGGGCAAGTCGAAAGAGCAAACGGCTTGGTGCTAGCCGGTATCAAGCCGCGTCTCATTGAGCCATTGGAGCGTTCACCCGGATGCTGGATCGAGGAGCTTCCGGCTATGCTATGGAGCCTCTGTACCATGTCGAATAGATCAACCGGTTACACCCTGTTCTTCCTGGTCTACGGATTGGAAGCCATCCTCTCTGCGGACATCGAGCTCGACTCACCGCGCAAGCTCCTATACGACGAAAAGGCCAACCAGGAGGCGCGGGAGGATGGGGTGGACCTCCTGGAGGAGGACCGCGAGCTGGCTCTGTCCAGGTCAGCCCTATACCAGCAACGGCTATGCTGCTACTAATTAGGTCGGATCCGCCCAGTCGCGTTCCGCGAGGGCGACCTGGTCCTCCGGCTGGTGCAAGACACAAAGGGCATGCACAAGCTATCGCCACCTTGGGAGGGCCCCTTCATCATCAGTAGGGCGGTGCCCAACGACTCCTACTACCTCATTGACGCGCAGCAGCCGCGCAAGAACAAGATGGACAAATCAGACAAGGAGACCAAGCATCCCTAGAACGCAGCCTTGTTGCACCCGTTTTACACCTAGTCGCCAGACAGTGTATGTATCCCGCAAACCCTATGAATGAAAATGCGGACCCTTACAAGATGCTCGGGGGCTCTTTGGTAGAAATGTGTTTTGCATCTATTTTCGGTTCTGGTTTTCCCCGGCTCCGGCAACCCCTACCCAGGGGCTCGCCGGCTGGCCCGGCCTGCTAAGTCAACAAACCGACTAAGTAGTGTGCGACAATGTCGGAGGCCCAATCTTCGTCTCAGCTACAGACCGCAACCTGGCTGTCCGGCTAGCAAGAGCAAAAGCCCGAGGCATCCCACACGAAAAACGGGGAGGAGACGCGCAGACCGGGCGTCCCGGCCTTGCAACTAGCTTAAGCCAATCCAGTTACTAAGCCGTTAGTACCGTGCGCAATGTATTTTCAGCTCCCTTCGATTCTGGCTGCAGACCGTAACCCGGCTGCCCGGCTAGGACGCGGTGAAAACAGCAGAGCACACGGGAAAGCGACCAAGTGTCCAGAGAGGCACAAGCTAGTTTTCCAAAAAACAAGTCTGTTTTTCGGCTACAATTTGGCAGACTAACCTATTAACCTGTGAGGATGTATGTATATGTGTATGTATATTCTTGTCCGACTACTTTGAGTCAGAATTGAGGAAGGAAAGGAGAAGAAGATTCGAAGTCCTTGCCTTCATCAAGCGCTCTGAATCTCGAGGGCTACACCCACAGGGTGCGCTCGCGCGCCCCCCGTGGAATCCTGTAGTTCCTGACCGGCTAAGGGCGTTTAGCCGGCCGTTCAGAGCCCAGGTGAGGGCAAGGGTAGGAGCAAGAGAGGGCAAGAAAGATTCGAAGCACTTGGCTACACCAGCTACTCCGAATCTCGGGAGCTACACCCAGTGGGTGCGCTCGCGCGCCCCCACTGGAATGTTAGTTCCCTAGCTGAAGGTGTTCAGCCAGCGAAAGCAGCCGACTAAGACGAGTCTAGTCGGATAAAGTTAGAAGACTTGGGAAAAAGAAGGAAGATTCGATGCACCTGGCTACGCCAGCTACTACGAATCTCGGGGGCTACACCTAGTGGGTGCGCTAGCGTGCCCCCACTGGAGGTGCAGTTCCTCCGGCTAAAGGTGTGTAGCCGGACGAAGTAAGCCGGATAAAGTCCACCGGCGAAATGTTGAAAGAAAATTCGAAGCACACGAGTTGAAAGAAACTCAAGCAAGTTCAATATTAACGGGCAAAGAAAAAAGGAGGCGAAGCTCCCATAAGTTTACCCGGTGTCAAAGACAGCCGGTACAGACAGACAAGTTTCAAACAGAACTAAAGCAAGACAAATACACCCGGCATCCCGGGGCAACGACTAAGCGGCAGGACCCTTGCCGAGAGGAGCATCTTGGCCGGTAGAAGCTTCAGGCGGAGGAGGAGGCGCGGTGCTCGATCCGGTTCCGGCGGCCGCAGGTGGCTGCGTCGGCCCTTCCACATCAGGAGTGTCGATGGACTCTGAGTCGGTGAGCACCTCGTTGGGGTCGACATAGTCGGCGATCTTGATGGCGGATCCCCGGAGCTCCGGATGGGCCTGGCCGATGGCGGCAAGGTCGGCGCCGGCACGGAAGCCTTCGTCGATCTTCTTGACGTGGGCGTCCTTGTACCAGGAGAGCATGAGGGCCAGAGCCATCTCCGCTCCGGCTCGCGTCGCCAAGTCCCTCAGCCGGTCCACCACAGCCCGCACCTCCCCCACCTTCCCAGCCAGCTGCGCCATCGTCTCCGGAACCGGAGCACCCGGCCACATGAAGGAGAAGATGTCTCGCGCCGCTTGACGAAGCTTGGCAGCTTCTTCGCCAAGAAGGATGACAAGCTCCTGAGCCATCGGCTGTGCTCCCGGCCAATTCTCCTGCAGCCGGTTGTATGCCAGCAGGTCTATGCCGGGATAAAACAAGGTCAGAAAAGAGAGTCATATCCGGCTACCGGATCCGGAATGAAAAAAGGCGGAGAATAAGAACTGACCCTTAACCGTGTGGCCAACCTGCATCAGCTCCTCCACCAGAGCCTTCTCCTTCGTCACCAGCCATTTGATCTCCTTCTCTTGGTCCTTGTTCTGGGCCTCGAGAAGGTTGAAGGCTTTGGTCCGACTGGCGAGCGAGGCGTCACGCTCCTTGATGGTGGCCTCCAGGCCGTCTACCCTTGTGTGCCAATCCATGTTCTGCAGCCGCAGAGTAGAGTTGGACTTGCTCAGCCGGTCGTTCGCTTTCTTCAAGCAATCGATCTCACGCAGAGCGCACACGAGGATGGCTGCGGCAAAACCGGCTATCAGTAAAAAAACGAGAGAAACCGGATGAAGCAAACTTACTCTAGGAAGTCCCGTTGGCAGCAGCGAGCTTCTGCTCCAGGGACCGGTTCCCACCGGCTGCGCCCTCCAGCAGCCGGATCTCCTTCACCGCTAGTTCGAGGCTGGCGGCGAGGTCCGTCAGCGAGGCGGCGGAGGAAGCGTCGTCATCCACGGTGTTGACGGCCAAGGACTCCTTCGCGGCAACCACCACGGTCCTCCACTCCTCCCCCGGCTCCTCGTCGAGTTGTCGTCGCCGACAACCACGAGCTCCTTGCTAGTAGCGCCCCCCTGCGCGCCCGCGGAAGAGCCACCCGGCTGAGGATCCGCCTCCGGCTGGGCCACCACGTCCGGCTCCGGACCCTCCGGTCCGGCTGAGGCAGCCGGTTCGGATCGAGGTGGCGGCGGAGGCGGCGCCGCGGGAGAAGGAGAAGCACACGCGACGAAGTCGAGCAGTGGCTCCAAAGGAGACCAGCGCGCTAAGACAGAAAACAAGAGGAAAGAAAGAAAAGGCAAATAAACCAAAGGCAGAAAGGGAGAAAAAAGAAGCAGGCAGAAAACGGCGAAAGAAAAGGTGAGGAGGGACGTACCCCGGCACAACTAGAGGCGGCCCCTTCTTCCGGCCAAGGCGGCTCGGCGGCAGGGTGCTGGTCCGGCTCCTCTTGGGAGTCGGCTCCTCCGTGGCAGGCCGGCGGGAGCCGGAACTGCTGGAGCCGCTCCCGGCAGCTTCGCCGTCCGTCGCAGGGCGCGGGGCCGGATTGGTGGTCGGCGCGGCCTCCTCCTCCTCGTCAACCTCCGGGTGGGGGTCGGCAGTCGACTCATCGTTCCGGCTGGGGAAGGCATCCCTGTCCCCGTCCGACTGCTCGCCAGACCGCCGAGTAGGCAGCTCGGGCAATTCAGGCGTGAACTCCTCGCGGGGAGCCTCACCCTCCTCGCGAAGGATGAAAGGGAATATCTGCCGAATACAGGAGATCAGTTGGATAAAACAAGAAAGAAGGGCAAGAAATACGAAAGAAAAAATCCGGCTAGAGGGACCTACCCGGGGCGCGCGGTTCTCCCGGCTGTAGGGCGCCAGACTGAACTTCCAGCCCTCCAGCAGCCGCTCCTTGGTGATCGTCCACACCCACTCCTTCAGGTTGTGGTAGCGGGGATCGTGGCGCGACAGCCGGGTCAGGTCCAGCCGGCCAGAGTAGAAGCACATCTTGTGCGCTCACGGCTGCCACAGCATCATCAGCCGGGACATCTAGTTGAGGGTGACGTCCAGGCCGGTCAGCCGGCATTGGACGAGCATGCGCATGCGTTTCAGCATCGCATCTGACTCCGCCTTGTCGCCATGGATCTTCAAGTCCCAGTGCAGCCGGCTGGACTCGACATCCTGGAAGGCCGGAAGGTTGATCCGGTCGACTTTGGTGAGGTTCTTGACATACAAGTACGACTGCTGCCACAGTCGTACCGTGTCGTGCAGAAGAAACTTGGGATAGCCGGTCTGCGCGCGGGAGTAGATGGAGGCGCCGCCACAGACGACTAGCGGCCCTTGCCTGAACTACACCTACGGCCGGATTCGGAAGAGCCGGCAGAAGAGCCCGAGATCCGGCTGGATCTCAAGGTAGCTCTCACAGAACGCCATGAAGTGCGCCAGCGTTCCGATGGCGTTGGCGCCGAGGTGGTGGAGGCGGAGGTCGAAGAACTCCATGAAAGTGAGGAAGAAGGGATGCACCAGCAGAGCGAACCCGCGCGACAGATGCGAGAGAAAGATAACCCGCTCCCCCTCCGCGGGGTGTGGGGACACCTCTCTTGCCGGTGCTAGCTGCACCGCCACTTCCTCCTACGGCGGGAGAACGCGAGTGGCGCGGTACTTCTGGATCTGGTCCTCGGTGATGGAGGAGCCGCACCAGGCCCCGCGGTCGGCGGCCATCTCCGGCTGGCAAGGAGGCGCGGCGACGGAGGAGTGGCGGTGACCCGTACCGTTGGCGACGACGAACGGGCGGCGCAGCGGGCTACAACGACAGAAGGGAAGAGCGCAGAGGGCAAGAGCGCGAAAGGGAAGGAGCAACTGGAAGCGGGGGAGCGAAGGAAGGGAACTGCCTCCCCCGCGTCATCCCTTTAAAGGGCCGGAAGAGGAACCGCCCACGACTCCACGTGGCAGCCATCCAGGCAACCCCACCCCAACCGCCGCCCAGATCCCGTGTGCCGAAGCGGGATGCGCAGAAGATCCCGGAGCGAGAACCGAAGCGTCGGGCAGCGGCTTCCCGAGGCGATGTGCGACGGGACGTTACGTTGCCCGCCGCAGTGTAATGATGGCACGTGCGCGCGTGGCCAGCGTCAGCACTGACGTCACGGGTGGCCCAACCGCCAGGCGTAGCCGGACACAAATTCAAAATCAGGAGGGAGCGCGCGCACATTTCTCCTAAGGGCGGAATCCAGACGCGCTCGGGGGCTAGTGTCGGGGGGATGATCCCCGGGTACCCCAGCCGGACAAGAAACATGCAGTCGGATTGCGTCCGGCTGACCAGACGCAGCCGGACAAAGCAAGACAGGCCGGCTACCACACGGTAGCCGGATCAACAAGAAGCAGTCGGCTACGGCGACGTAGCCGGAACCAATCAAGGAGACATGATGACGTGCGTATCAGTGCACGGTACGCCGTGTGCGATGACAAGACCGGCCATTACTCGGCCATACCAAAGACTTTGCGAGGATGACACGGGAACAGTGGCCCGGTGCTGACGACATGCTCGCACGGCGTCCACTGTGGCTACGACAGCAATACCGCTCGTACCCCGATGCGACATACCATACCGGATACTGTAGATGACCATCCGGCTGGGACTCGCCTGTGGGGCCCACCAGTCGGACTAGCCTGTGAGACCATTTCCTCTCTGCCTATATAAGGAGAGGCAAGGCCTCAGTAGAAAGGGTTGGTCTCATTGCATTTAAGACAGTAGCTAGAGAATACAGCTCAAGGAGCACTTGTAGTCGTATATCCCCGTAGTCGGATCCGGCAGGAGTAGGAGTTTACCTCATCACGAGGGCTCCGAACCTGGGTACTTCCTGCATCCTGTTACGCTTGCTTGTATCCAATCCCGCTTGTGGACGCCGTTGATAGCTTCCCTGCTAGTCCCCACACCTCTATCTAACCTTCTTAGGTACTGCCGTTCCCAATACAACGACACATGCAATGTGGTCATGTGGATTAATGACTAGTGGATATATATAGGAAAAGAAAACACATCATGCAATGACTCTTGGGGATCCATGTGTCAAATTAAACCATGGTCACAGAGACCAAAAGCACATAGGAAAAGTTGCATCACAAAATCCACTTAAGTTTCCTAGATGATACCTATCTTAACTTTTGTACATATTCTAGAAACACATGCAAGATATGGAGGGATTCACACGCTCCGATGCTCGGTTTTCAATGAAACCATAGACCGTGGGCCCCACAGACGATCTACCCCCTAGATTATTTCTCTGGATGAGGGTTGAACAATGGATTGTTATCCTTATTTATTTTGGCTAGATTTAGGTGCAATACCAAAGTTTGAGCCCAAGAAGATGCTGGATCAAGCGCATATCGATATATGTGAGAGACCATGCTCACTAGGGGCCTAGATAATGCCTATATCAACAACCCATCACACTTTTTTACATATATCATATAGGAAAACACATACATGCATGCAAGTTCTTCCAACGCTTAGATACCAAACTAATCAGTACATCCCAAAATATATACTACGTACACAAAATAAACTATAAGCTAATCTAGTTGAAACACATAATTTATCACCACCACTTGTTGTTGTCCTTGACTTGCTTCCCCTTCAACTGCTTGCTATCGCCACCTTTCCAAGATCCCGGCTCGTTTTGATACTTCTTTCTATCCTCCTCGTGCTTCTTCTCCTAGGCTAGCTTGTAACTAGGGCATAGTTGTGCCGCGAAAACCCCCGACTTAACCATCCCACATTTAATGGTAATGAGCTTATTGTATAACTCGTACGCTATGTAGGCATCTCTGGCTGCATACTCGAGGCGCACCTGGCTCAGGGCTTCCACACCCAGTAGTTGTGCTCGCTTCGCTTCAATTTCTTCAGTTTTGCATAGGATCTATTGATGATTTCTGCTGCCAGATCACCCATGCCATCCTTCACTGCGTATGGTTTGATCTTGTATAGATTTTGGATGTCGATGTGGTACCCATGTGGGATTTGTATCAATGCACGAGTAAACATAGTTGTGTCATTTCTGATATCCATGCTAGTAAAAGTTATCCCTTTCCTACACAAGAACTCGACCAGAGCCGGACAATGCTTCTCGGTTGGTTTACTCCTGCAGTTAGAGGCTTTTGGGGATGTAAGGGAACAAGGGATGCAGAAGTGGTGATCTCAAATTTAAATTCTAGATACCTACAGAAGTGGTAAACGAGGACCTCCTCATGTATGGCGATTTGCACGACGGTGATCTCTTGTGGAGGATTTTTCGCTTATCTACAAGGGTGTACTCCAAGTCTAGCCCCATGAACTTGTAGTTCTATTTCTCAAGCAATTTCTCATACCTAGCAAGAATTGTCTCCACAGTCGCTTCATCATTTGTGTACACCACTGTCAAAGTCGTGGTGCCATGGGCAAGCACGAAGTGGGTCTCTGTTGTTGTTTCCCATCGTCCATGCCTACAAGGAAATGGGTGAAAGGAAATTCCTGCAAGGAAATGCCTACGAGGAAGAACAAGAAGAACTGACGGTTCCCGAATAGAGGAATGAGCGAGGAAGAGAAAGAAGAAGTGCGCAAGAAAAACTGCATAGATCATGGATACGTAGTAATAATGAATAACTACAGCTTCGGTTCGAGAACTGACCGTGGTTAAGTGGAGATCGTGCAAGTGCTGCCGGTTCAACAAGTGGGGCCGGTTCCTGCGAGAATATGGAATTAGTTGTGCATTTTTTATGCGAGAAATTGAGAGAAATCATTTATATTTTCTCTTTCATAATTAAACATAATGAAGTTGGTACAACCCAAGATATTTGAACAAAAGAGATTTGCTAGTTTAACATACAACAACACAAAATATTCTGAGCATGCATTCTTCAAATTTAAATTCTGGTGATTTTCTCAGAAGTTCTGAGATACAATTGACATCACAGACGCTCTTGTTTTCGTCCTCCTCCTGCTTCTTGTCGTTGTCGTCTTCTGCATCCTCACGTTCCTCTGCTGGAACTATGACCACCTCAATAAGTAGCTTGATATAGTGCCTCATTAGCTTGACCTGGACAATGAGCAAATAATCATGGCAAATTCTTTTTTTAGCATAGAATTCAGTCCAGGGGTCGGTGAACTCAATGCAATCGTCATATACTTCTGAGTAACAAAAAATTATAACTGATCTTAGTTAACTAGCCACCCAAATAAATTTAAAAAATAAGAAGGAAAAACATGGGAAAAGTGATTAACTAACCATCTGATAAAGATCATCTACATCCCGCACCCGGTGCACTGAGGGATCTCAAAGACCTCATCTTCATCCAGGTCTCTTACAAACTCCTTCTAGAATGCCCAAGATATGGAATTCATTTCAGAGCAACTGACATTACATGGGTGCTGAAATATGGATTTCTCTAATGTCACCTTGCAACAATCTTCGGTCTTATAACACCCTGATCATGCATGTGAAATTGAAGAAGGTTTGTGTGTAAGGAACATATATAATTAAGAAACTAGTCATGTGTGTAAGAAAAAAACCAATTCAATGCAAATAAGTCAATAGATACACTGGTCTTGATCAACCCAAGGTTTCACAACATTACCAGCGTTTGACACTTCAACAATAAAGCACCTATCTACTCTATCGTATGAAAATGTGAGAACATCATTCTATTCAATGTTATAAGCTGCACATAACCCCCTCCAATATGGCCCACATAATCCTACCGACCTCCTAAAATTCCGACCATACATCGCATAGAAGTAGTATTCATCAATTGTTCTATTTTGATCATGCCGGTCAATCCGAGCAATGATCCAGGTCAGATGTGGACCAAGAGCGAATTATCGCATACGCTCAGCAAAACAACAAGGAATACCCTGCATAAATTTGTGACATAGAAAAAACCCATAAGATCATGAACATAAAGCATTATATATGGAAATTGAAAATAAGATATGTATATGAAAATCGAGAATACTTACAAATCCCTCTACAAAAAAAGGGTGATGTCACCCTCATTCTAAAATAGAACACATGGTCTGTGTTTCCACTCCCACACTAGGCAGGTTGCTGCTGACATGTTACATCGTTTTGAGTCATATTACTTTTTTTCTTAACACAAAAATTACAAAAGATCAGGAAAATAAATGATATGATGTTACTAATATTATATCTGAACACTACTACTAGTGTAAAAATATATAAATGGTATGATTTTACTAATATGACTACTACTAGTGTAGTTAAAAATATCAAAACTAAACTCTAAATTTGCAGCAATGATCTTTTGAGGAAAAACTACATTATCCAAGATAGGAAAATTATGGAATATATACCCAAGCTAAGAATATTAATGATATTTATTAATTGTACTTTATCTATTATATATATACTACTAACTACAACTAGTACTATATATGTGCAGAAATACAACCAGTCTGTAGTTCTACATAGATAATCCTGCAGAAATACAACTAATGATGTGCATACTGTACTAATCTGAAGATTGTTATTAACAAAATATCAGCACAAATTGTACCAATAAAAAAACCTGCAGAAATTCAACCCAACAAAATCTGCAATAATTTTTTTGCACATCCTAGATTTACTCAAGAGATTTGATGAAGCAATCTTAGAGAAGACTCTACGGATTCTATGAAGCACTGTAGAAAAAACACTATAGATTCGATGAAGAACAAGTACTATTAATGCAACTCTGAAAACCCTACAGATTCATCGAGCTACTACTGTTGAAGATCTTTGTCGCCGGTTATACTTCGGTGAAGGGGTTTCTTACTGCTGCTGTAGAGCCTCGGCACCGGTTATTCAACAAAAGATTGCGTCCCTCACTTTCCCATCGTCACGCGTGCCCATGGATGCTACAGCTCCCCTTCATTCATCCAGAAAACGCGTGAGATCGGGTGGCGTGCCGCGCACCTATACTCGAAGGAAGATCGCCGGAGATTGGAGAATATATTGGTCATGCACCTGCTTCTAGCGAAAGCTCACCGGAGGCAGCGATGGGGCATGCTCTCTCTCTCTCTCTCTAGAAGAGCTGCACCTTTCTTTTCCACTTTCTCTCTACGTACCTCTTCGGTTTCAAAAAATTTGAGACAAAATAGAGTCCGAAGAAATTCAATAAAATGGAAACCTCTAGGTCTCGAACACGCAACCAAAAGGTCCCTAACCGGTGGACCCACCTACGATGAACCCCACATGTCAGCTGGACCAGTGAAGATTCTTTCGCTGACTTGTGGGACCTACCTCTTTGTCACCCACACACTCAGCTAAACTCCACCCGGGAGATTTTGAAATCAGATCTGAAATCCGGTCCACCACATTCGGCGGCGGTGGCTAGGGAACCACCTGCCTTTGTCGGTCCACCACATGCTGTGGCGCCATCTCCCCGTCCATTTTGGTGTCCGTACTCCAAGGTTGTCTGCTGGGACTCCCCTTCTGCCGATGTGTCCAAGCACCTCGGTAGCTCCCCTTCCGGGCGCCATCTCCGTGTCAACTTGCTCGTCTCCATGTCTGCCAAGGTACATAATAGTTTGTTTAATTGTTCAACACATGGATATCACTTGGATTGTTGATATACAGAAAAATGTTCTTAAAAAGGATTATTCTTCTCAGAAATGTGATTAGTTTGTTTAATTGTACAACAGATTGATAGGAGTTGGATTTTTTGCATGGTAAAGTAAATTGTTCTGAAAAATGACTAGCCTGTTCTAAAAATGAGATTTGTTGTTTTAATTGTTCAACGCATGGATATGAGTTGGATTGTTCATTCTAAAAAAAACTGTTCTAAAAATCACTAGCATGTTCTGAAAGTGTGATTTGTTTATTTAATTCTTTACAGATTGATAGGAGTTGGGTTGTTCAAGGCATACAGTGCACTAAACCCTACAAAGCTAGCCTGAAATAGTTTATTACATTTGTCAAGGAGGGATATGGCGAGAATACTGAGGTTCCATGCCCCTGTCGTAAGTGTCTCAATCGAAGAACGGTACATGTAGGGCTTCTTTATCACCACTTACTCCTCAGTGGCATGTCGCAGACGTATACTCCATGGATACAACATGGAGAGCCACTTGATCTTGCTATTATTGAAGATGAACCCAATGGTGGTAACAATGGTGGTCATGCCGATGATGAGAATGACAATATGTATACAGATGATGAAGGCGATAATGATGGAGGTCACAACGTTCCAGATATGTTGCAAGACCTTAAGCACACAGTCGATGCATTAACTGCAGAGTAGATTCCGCTAATGTCACAACTGACGGTAAACATGAGAAATTGTTTGCAAAGTTGATGGAAGAGGCAGACCGCAAGCGTTACCCGAGAAGTAAACACTCCAGGCTGGCATTTGTTGTGAAGCTCCTTCATCATATGTCATATCACTGGATCACCAACACTGCTTTAGATGATTGGATGAAGCTATTTGTTGATGCACTACCAGATCCTAATACCCTGCGGAGATCATACCGTGAAGCAAAAACTTATCTGAAGGAGCTTTGACTTTCCTATGACAACATACACGTGGGCAAAAACAACTGCATGCTCTTTAGGAAGTACAATGACAAGTTGGACAACTACGTTACGTGTGGTGCCTCAAGGTGGAAATATCCGGAAAGAAGGTCATCGGCTGTCAAAGTGTTGCGTCCTATTCCTTTGGTGCCACGACTATAGAGATTGTTCTCTTCGAGGAAAACAGCGGAGAACATGCAGTGGTACAAGTTAAAGAGAATGCCCAGACATGGTATACTTTGTCATCTGGCTGATGGAGAAGCATGGAAGGATTTTGACAGAACATTGGAGGACTTTTCAGCTGACCCTAGAAACGTAAGGCTCGGCCTTGCCACTGATGGATTCAATCCTTATGGAACCATGAGCACAAGCTATAGTATGTGGCCTGTATTTTCCCTGACGTAGAACCTTCCACCATGGGATTGCATGGATGCATCAAACTACATGCTTTGCCTTCTAATCCCTGGCAAATCAAGTTCTGGAAAGTACTTTGATCTCTTTATTGAGCCTCTGCTGGACGATTTGCAACAACTTTGGAAGGGTGTGCGCTCTTACGATGCATTTCAAAATGAAACGTTTGATCTTCGAGCAGCGGTTCTTTTGTGTACCCATGACTACCCATCTTGTAGCACTATGTCTAGGCGTACAACAAAAGAATATTGTGCATGCCTACATTGTGACAAAAATCCTCTATCCAAATCCATAAAGAGCAAAATATGCTACATTGGGCACCATCGTTTCCTCTCGAAGTACCACCGCTTGCGACGAGACACGGAGGTTGCCGGCATTCATGATGACCACTCGAAGCCAGGCAAACTTACTGCATTTGAGTTACAAGTTGAGATGGAGAAGGTTAGGCATCTTAAACCAGGAGCTAGATGTGATCCTGGGAGTAAAAAGAGGAAGCGAACAGATCCTTCACCGATTTGGAACCGGCAGCATGGATTCTGGGACTTGCCTTACTGGCCATCGTTGAAACTTCGGCACAATCTCGATGTTATGCACATCGAGAAAAACATCTATGAAAACTTGATTGGCGCACTACCTTAACTTGACGGGAAGAATAAGGACACCTTGAAGGCTAGGTATGATTTTGAAGCCCTAGGCATTAGGCGAGATCTACAGGTGCAACCAACAGACATAGAGAAGGACCTTCCCTGTCCATATGCACTGTATTACCTGAATAAGGAGCAGAAGACAGGTTTCTATCAATATCTGTGGGACTGCACTTTTCTTGATGGGTTTTGTTCAAACATGGGAAAATGTGTCAGCGTTCCTACATGCAAGATCACGGGATTTAAAACCCATGACTGCCACATCCTGTTGCAGGGAATATTGGCTGCTGGCATGCGAGGGTATTTGCATCCCGATATCTACATGGCACTTGGAGAGCTAGAAAGATTTTTCAGGCAATTCTGTAGTAAAAACTTGAAACTTTTGGTGTTGGAAAGGCTCAAAGATGAAATCCCAGTAATTCTGTGCAAATTTGAACACATATTTCTGCCGACATTTTTTATGTGATGGTCCACCTGGTTGTGCATTTACCTGATGAGGCAATCACTACTAGAGAAAATCCTACCCAAGGCACACCTGGAACCCCATCCGAGGCGCATATGGTATGCGCCTCTAGCGTCGCGCCTCTAGTATTTGCTATGCGAGGCGCATATCATATGTGCCTCTAGTATCTGTTATGCGAGGCGCATATCACATGCGCGCCTCGCGTATATGAAGTATAGGAGGCGCATGTGATGCGCCTCGCGTATATGAAGTATAGGAGGCGCATGTGATATGCGCCTCGCATATGTGGTGGTATGCGCCTCGGGTAGTACCCAATATGCGCCTCCTATACTTCCCATATGCGCCTCGGGTATATTTTCGAAATTCAAATTTTACAGCAATTTTCAAATTACAGTTTACAGGTATTGACATATACAATATAGTCCAGAATACAGTATAAATAGCACATAATTTTCTAGAAACTTGGAATTGGCAAAAGCATAATAGAACCAGCATGAATACAAGTACATTACACATCAATCGCGACATACGCGTTCATACATCAACAAGTGCCAAGTTTTCACACAACACCAAGTGTTTGTGCCACAAGTTCACACCTCCGAGTACAAGTTCACAATCACATTACAACTCCGACGATGGAGGTCTATCTAGATCAAGAAGAGCACATAACCTACCATGAAGAGTAACAAGGATGTGATCATGAGGAAGTTCCTCCACTTCTTCCTCACGTGCCTCCTCCACTTCTCTTCTGCCACCTCTCTAGTCTTGTAGCCTTTGTAGCTGTTGCCCGAGAATTCATTCACTTCCTTCTGGTAGTCTTCCCACTCCTCGTACACACCTGGAACCTTGCCGGCATACACGACATAGCACTTCGCCATCTCCTATACACAAGATATATGATATTATCTATGTCAGTGCAAAGCAATAGCAGTTCACAAGATAAGATCATGCATATATATATGGGTGCAACAAGATGTAACAAATCACGTTCTAATCATCGGAATTTTGAAGAAAGACAAAAAAAGAAAACCAAGAATGACTTCCATTAGTGCCTCATACTTAGGTTGGGCATGGAAATAACAATGCTCGCTGTTTGATCTCGTGCGGCAAGTAGAGTATATGCCCAAATTACTAGTCTACTTGACACACGAGATCAAATAGCGGCATAGTCATACACATGATGCCACAACATGTTCTAATCAACGGAATTTCAAACAAGAACAAAAAAAAGCAAACCAAGAATGACTTGCATTAGTGCCTCATACTTAGGTTGGGCATGGAAATAACAATGCTCGACTGTTTGATCTTGTGCGGCAAGTAGAGTATATGCCCAAATTACTAGTCTACCTGGCACACGAGATCAAACAGCGGCATAGTCATACACATGATGCCACAACATGTTCTAATCATCGGCATTTTTAAGAATGACCAAAAAAAGCAAACCAAGAATGACTTTGATTCGTACCTCATACTATTCGTATCGCCGTAGACAAAAGAAGAGAAATACTTCCATGATTCATATAGCATGGGCATGATATGTCAAGTGGCAAAGCAAGGAAAGGATTCGGTCTCCACGACAACGACTCATTTCGAGTTTGGTGTGTCTAAAGGAGTCGTTGCCGTGGACCCATAACCCTTTCCTTGTCTTGCCACTTAACATATTATGTCTTATGTATATGAATCTTGAAAATATTTGTCCTCTTTCGACTTTGGGGCTACGAGATGAAATAGTTTATCATTTCATTGTATCGCCGAACGGAAATAAATCATTCCACGATTCATATAACAATGTCGCCAATGCTATACGAATAGTGAAATAATGTCTTTCATTTCGACTTTGGGGGCTACAATGAGATATTTGAAAATACATAATTCACCATTTCATTTACTTCATGCTATCTAATCTATTCGTATCGCCAAAGACAAAAGGAGAGAAATACTTCCATGATTCATATAGCATGGGCATGATATGTCTAGCGGTAAACCAAGGAAAGGATTCGGTCTCTAGGGCAACGACTCATTTCGAATTTGGTGTGTCTAAAGGAGTCATTGTCGTGGACCCAGAATCCTTTCGTTGGCTTGCCACTAAACATATTATGTCTGATGTATATTAATCTCGAAAATATTTGTCCTCTTTCAACTTTGGGGCTACGAGATGAAATAGTTTATCATTTCATTATATCGCCAAAGACGAAAGGAAAGAAATCATTCCACGATTCATACAACAATGTCGCCAATGCTATATGAATAGTGAAGGAATGTATTTCCTTTCGACTTTGGGGCTACAGTGTGATATTTGAAACTAAATACTTCACCATTTCATTTAATTCACGCTATCTAATCTATTCGTATCGCCAAAGACAAAAGAAGAGAAATAATTCCACGATTCATATAGCATGGACATGTTATGTCGAGTGGCAACAGAAGGAAAGGATTCGGTATCCACGACAATGACTCATTTAGAGTTTGGTGTGTCTAAAGGAGTCATTGCAATGGACATAGAACCCTTTCCTTGGCTTGCCACTCGACATATTATGTCTTATGTTTATGAATCTCGAAAATATCTGTCCTCTTTTGACTTTGGGGCTACGAGTTGAAATAGTTGCCTCATACATAGGTTGGGAACGGGAAATGACAATGCCGCTGATGGATCAGGTGTGGCAAGTAGAGTATATGCACAAACCTCTAGTCTACTTGGCACACTAGATCTAGCAACGGCATGGTCACACACATGACGCCACAACACGTTTTAATCATCGGCATTTCGAAGAAAGACAAAGAAAGCAAACCACAAGAAGTAGGGAGGCAATAACGAATGAAAAGAAACAACACTTAAAATAGTTCATAAGACAAATAACTAGCTAGTGTCTCTCACAATCAAGTTCAACGGTTGACGAAACATACTCTAGAGGTTTTGCTTGGCAAGTTTAACATAGTGATAAGAGGTTACAACACTAGTTCGGAACTAATAGCTAGCTACCCAGGCAATGCAATCATCAAGACTTCTAAGTATGTTGAGTCGGCTTTAGGGGGGCATTGATGAAGCCCAGCCGAGTTTTCGCCATCTGCATGAATGTCCTGCGGTCACCCTGTTGTGCTAAGCGTACGTCTATCTCCCTGTTGGGCGGTGTATGGCCGCCGTAGAAGAGGCCCCCGGATTTCATGACTCCCTGGTGCACGATTGTCGCAAGCTCCTCCTGGATGTCGAAGATGTGCTGCCTGAGGTTGCGATCATTTATTGTTGCAAGCCTTTCAGCCCACTTCGCGAGGTCAGATGGTAGCGTTTTTCTCTCCATGTCATTGAAGAACGCCTTCATGTGGTAAATGGCATAGAAGGCATCCTTCCTATTGCCAGACGGCTGCTTGACGCAGGCGAACTTGGTGTTGTGGCGAAACACGTGCGCGCCGAACTTCACATATGGCGTTGCCGGTTTGACGCCTCCTGCTGCGACGTAGCCGGTGAGAGCACCATCAAGAATGTTCTTGATATTGGTGTAGTTTTTCGGGTGCGCACTGTTTGAGTCGAGGTACATGGCTGTTGAGTGTTTCAAATTCAAGCATATGAGCACGTAGCTTGTCTGATCATCCTCCGTGATGGGATGGTAGGGAAGGAGAATCACATCCTTGTCCGAGTATGTTTGCAGGAAGGTTGAGAGCTAGTCGGTCGCCAGCGCTATGTCCTCGGCATTTTACAGGATGACGTCCCGCATGAAGTAGGGTTCCACTATCTGGATGCCCAGGATCTTGTCTCTCATGATGTGCATGGCCATATTAAGGGAGAATAGCCGGACCAGGGTATTGTGCAGCCGGAACCCGTTCAACATGTTGAAGATGTCGGAATGTCGCAGGTAGAAGATATTCCCGGGGGGTACATTGACGAAGCACAACACATAAGGCACCTTAGCCTTGAAAACAAGGTACGATTGATCGTTCTCGCGAATGCGGCGCTCCTCAATTGTGAGACAGCTATAATGAAGATTGCGCATTTGAGAGCCTGCGACCTCAAGAAACGAGTTACACATCATCAGTGCACCTGCCATGTGGTGTTGATTCCTAGCTTGCCCCGCATGGCCGTCCTGAGCCCGGAGAACAAGATTTGGACCCTTGCTCCGGTCACCCTTTAGGCTTCCTTTTGCAACCATGCTTCCTGCCCTTTGGGGCGTCGGCCACCGTGTTCACCTCACCGATCACCTTATGAAGGGTGCTGGGGCTGATCAAAGGAACTGCTGGCCTCGGAGGCTCGGTGAAGGGGGCGGGTGGCGGCGTCTCCTGACTAGTTGGGAAGTGACGCACCTAGCAAAGGGGTTTCGGCGGTGCTGGTTGGGTATCGGCAACTTGATGTGTGCCTGATGGTCCTGGCTCATACCAATCAGAAAATCTTGTGTTAACGAACTGGTCACAGAAGTTCGGATCAATTTCTCCATCATCATCATAGGGATCTTGTGCCATGTTGTCCAAGTCTGCCATCTCGAAGTATTCATCATGTGCTGGATGTGCTCGCTGTGCTGCCTCTGGGGTGATGTTGAGCTGGTCCTCCGTCCCCAAACGGATCTGGCTCTTTGGCCATAGGTACAAGTAGCCAAAGCCAGTATTGAGAACCGCCGCCATCTCCTCATCATCCCATCCTTGAGTTTGAGAGGGAGGTTCCACTTGCTCATAGCCCGGAAGCACCATACTGTATCTGACCCTCATCATGTCGGGTGGCATTGTGATATTGTGCATTTTGCGGTTCTCCGGTTGAACGATAGTACCCTTGGCAACATCCTTCAACTGGCCGCCCACCCAGTGCATTAGAGTGCAAGGAGTGTCTCCCTACGAAAGACATGTAGGCCAGACGTCAGTAAAATGAAGATCAAGTCATCGGTGTGGTTAAGCCTCCCAACTCTCGCTTTAATTAGTTAATTACCTTGAGGGCGTCGAACTCGGCCAGGGTCGAGGCACCGCCGCCGGCAGGCTTGAGCGCGCAGGTGGCGGAGTGGCTGCCTGATGGCACGGTGGTGCGTGCCGCAGCGGGCAAGTTAAGCTCCGGAGCTGGAGGAGTCTCCACGACCACCGGCCCCGCTGGAGGAGTCACCAGCGCCTCCGGCCGCGCCATGTTGTCCGATTGGGCGCTGTCGAGGTTGGGAACTGGTGGCGACCCTTGTTTACCACCCTTCTGCCACTTGATGTACTTTTCCATGTAGGCGGGAAGGATGGTGTTGAGCTTATTGTTCATTTGTGTCTAGACTTTTGCCTGGACTTGTGTATGAACTTGTTCTTGGAACTTTGTCTCGACAGGCGACATAGCCTGGTTCACGACATCTTCGACTATATTGGGAAAGGCTTCCACTTGTTCCCTTGGGTGTCTTACCTCGGCGCTTTTGGCCTTCCTGCCCTTCTGCTCCGTGGTGCCATAGTACTCGGACCATGTTATGTCGCCAAAGCTGAACACACGACCAGTCGATGACGGGGCCGCTAGGGGCTCGACATTCTTGGTCCGGTTAAGCGCCCTGTTAAAAGTGGTGTCCCACATGGCGGAAGGCGCCGACCCCTGGGATGAGGAGCTCCTACACTCCTCTTCCTGCGCACAAGGATCACGAAGCATTTGATTAGAAAACTGGACTTCATTGATTAATCGTGAATGCAATTAATCGACTTGCATGCAAACTACTTACATATTTTCTCATGAAGTCCGTCACCTTCGTAACGAAGGAGCCGACAAGCTCCGAGGAATAATCAGTACTCCCTTTCGGCTTTGCAAACCGGGCCCTGACAAAGTGCTTTGCCTGCTTCTCTTTTATGTCATCAAAGGGAGGTGTCAACCCCTTTGCATGAGTGTCGGCGTCCTCCTTCTCCCATTTGGGAAACACAGCTCTATAATCGCCGGAGCCGAGATGGTGGGTACCAATGTTCTTCTCGTACAACTCCTTGAAGTACTGACTCTTTGCCTTGCCCATGGCGGATTCACATCTGGCCTTGAAACCTTGAAGTGTTCTTCCGTGACTAGAGGCTCCCTCTTCACGACCTCCGAATAACTTAGCTCGTCCTCAAAAATCAGCTTCTTCACCCGGACCTTCCAATTCAATAGGGCCTTGGTCATCTTCTTGAGGGCATACTTGTTCACCGGATTCCCTTTGAGATTGTCGTTATTGTACGTGTGTTCCTCATCACCCGGGAATGCATATCTTGCGTGCAGCTTCTGGAAGAGCTGGATGCGGAAACCCCTATTCTCGTCGGCCTTCAGGTTCTCCGTGTTGATCGTGACAGTGTTCCAGAGGATTGCGGCAAGCTAGTTTGAGTAACCCACAACAAACTCGGCTGGCTCCAAAGGCGCACCTTCATCGTTCACGCTTGTGATGATGGACCTTTTGATGTCGACCATGATCGGGGCACGCTCCTTCTGGGCCTTCTTCTATGTGCTACCATCGTCCGTAGTAGCTTCACTGCCGCCATCGGTGGTAGTGGCGTTGCCATCCGTGTCCCCCCATCTCCTCATCGCCCGACGACATATCCTCGTCCGCCTCCATCTTGTTGCCCCGCGGAACGAATTCTGGGTCCTCTTGGGATTCCATCTCTCCCTGCTGATCCCAAAAGGACTTCTTGCTAGAAGGGCCTTGCTCCGCCGACATTTCTAAACACACAAATAAATGGAACTAATAAGCACAAAAATTCACAGAAAATTTCAGCATAACCTTTGCTAATTTTCTATGTCTAGGAGTGCCACAAATTCGCTGGAACGGAAATGAATCAATATTCCGGCGAAACATTCGCAACTCAAAAAGAAAAACCTGCACAAAGAATCCTAAATAGGCACAAACACAACCATTTTGCTGCCAGCATACACAAACACAACCATACACAACTTGCTTCCAGCAGCATACAACAAATTTAGACATCATACGAAGGTAAGCTTTTATGACCTTCTATGCACATGCACAAACTAAAAAAATAACTGAAAAATCTGGACAGCATACAGTGCAGGATATGCTAGCAGCAGCCATAAAAAGGGTGAATTTTTTGCTTGAAAAGCCATGGATTAACTGCTAAGAAAAGCATATATTGCTTGCATCCTACAAACAGTGAGCCATGACAAGTTAAAGACATGAGTTAGGAAGAGGAGGCCAGGCATGAATCAGTTGCTGATCCAGATCATTAAGAGTAGATCAAATCAAACCATGCAAGCTAACATCACTAATAAATCAATCCATGTTTTAGCCTCTTGCATCATAGTCATGGATTGGGAGGAGTTGCTCTTAGTATTGCATACAGGTGGTATGCAAGGCTCATCATCGATCTTGAGGCCACCTAAGAATTTATTCTTATTATCATATTTAGATAAAGGTCTTATTCAAATCATTTCCCTAAGTATACATACTAGGAATCATCTTTATATTCAAATCCACTAATCACTGAAGAAAGCTTCAGTATTTTATTATCCAAGCATCACTTCATCAAAGTTACACAATATTCCACTAGGTCATAGCCTAGTATCATTGACCTTTTGCATCATTGACCCAATCTAGAGAAAGAAGAAGGAATAGCCAAGAAACAGTGCACTCAAACCTGTTGGCTGGCTACTACTGGGCTCATTCCAAAATATTGGAAGCACCTCAGTAACAACCTAGAAACACAAGTTCCACTAGGGCCAGGGTTTACCAACTCAAGCTATAGTTTAGCAATCACCAACAATTTTAGATAAAGGTCTTATTCAAATCATTTCCCTAAGTATACATACTAGGAATCATCTTTATATTCAAATCCAATAATCACTGAAGCAAGCTTCAGTATCTTATTATCCAAGAATCACTTCATCAAAGTTACACATTATTACACTAGGTCGCAGCCTAGTATCATTGACCTTTTGCATCATTGACCCAATCTGGAGCAAGAAGAAGGAATAGACAACAAACAGTGCACTCAAACCTGTTGGTTGGCTACTACTGGGCACATTCCCAAATATTGGAAGCACCATAGTAACAACCTAGCAACACAAGTTCCACTAGGGCCAGGGTTTAACAACTCAAGCTATAGTTTAGCAATCACCAACAATTTTAGATAAAGGTCTTATTCAAATAATTTCCCTAAGTATACATACTAGGAATCATCTTTATATTCAAATCTACTAATCACTGAAGCAAGCTTCAGTATCTTATTATCCAAGCATCACTTCATCAAAGTTACACATTATTACACTAGGTCTCAGCCTAGTATCATTGGCCTTTTTCATCATTGACCAAATCTAGAGCAAGAACAAGGAATAGCCACGAAACAGTGCACTCAAACCTGTTGGCTGGCTACTATATACTAGGCACATTCCCAAATATTGGAAGCACCTCAGTAACAACCTAGCAACACAAGTGCCACCAGGGCCAGGGTTTACTGAAGCAAGCTTCAATATCTTATTATCCAAGCATCATTTAAGCCATGCAACACAAGTGGCCCTAGTGGCTACTACTGGGCACATTCCCAAATATTGGAAGCACCTCATTAGTAACAACCTAGCAACACAAGTGCGACTAGTGCCAGGGTTTACTAAAGCAAGTTATAGTCATTTAAGCCATGATGCAGTTATAGTAGATCCAAGGAACTAATCACTGAAGCAAGTTTTAGTAACTAATTCAAACACTAGGAGATTTGGATACTACAACTACGAACTACAAGCAGCAGGCAAGCACTAAACCGATAGTAGTAGTGGATCTAATCGTCTCGTGTCGATATCACACAGTCAGATCACAAACGGCGGTGAGGGTAGACGACGACAGCGGCATCACAAACTCAGAGGGGAGGGAAGAAGGGTAGTGGGACGAGGAGGGAGAGGGGAAGGGTGTCACCTTGACGACGGTGGACGGCGGGTGCGGACGGCGGAAGGAAGGGGCGATGACGGCGCGGAAGAGGAAGGGATGGCGTGGGCGGGTGATACGTCCATTTTGCATCACTAGTCTATATCATAATTTATTGTTATTCATTGATATATTTCATATTAAGATATGATACTTATGTTATCTCATCTGTTTTTGCATGGTTGATGACTTTTGGAGCATGGACCGCTACAGTTAGGATTCTGATGGAAAAGGTGCTGTTTGGAGGCAAAATTTGTGAAGATCAGAAAATCCGGGAAAATACATGGAAAATCCTGTTTTTCCAGAAGACGAAGAAAGCTAGAAGGGGAAGTGGAGATGGGCCATAGGGGGCCTAGACCACCCCCTGGCGCGGGCCACCCTAGGCCAGGCCACCAGGTGGTGTTGCCGCCCTGGTCCACCCCTGGCTCTCCCCTCTAGCGTATATTATCCTCCCGAAACCCTAAGATTCGGGGAGTGACCACAGAAATATTTTGTCGCCTCTGCGAGGCGGAAAACACCGAGAGACAAAGATCTCTCCGGTAGATAGAATTCTGCTGGGGGAATTCCATCTCGGAGAGGGGAGATCGTCGCCATCAACACGACCATCAAGCTGGACTTCATCGGGATCATCATCATCATCATCACCACCATCATCATCACCAGCACTATCATCACCACCTCATACCGATGTAACAGTTGGGTTGAATCTTGCATAGTTCTTAGGGAAAATTTCCTGGTGTTCATTACTCCTTGTAGTTGATGCTATTGAGTGAACCATTGAATTATCGTTTATGTTCAGATTGTTACACATCATTATTCCATCTCTGATCATGAATCATATGACGTCTTGTGAGTAGTTCGTTTTGTTCTTGAGGACATGGGAGAAGTCATGTTGTTAGTAGTGGAATTGTGTTGAGAAAGATTCAATAGTTTGATATTTAAGTTGTGGTGTACTTCTTCTAGTGGTGTCATGTGAACGTCGAATACATGACACTTCACCTATATGGGCCTAGGGGAATGCATTGTGTATTTGGCTACTAATCGTAGGGGTTGCTAGAGTGATAGAAACCTGAACCCCCGGAAGGAAACCATTGCACAAGGGACATCAGGGTCTTAGAGTTTAAAGCTGTGGTTAGGTTTCTACCTTAATTACTTTCTTGTACTTGCGGATGCTTGAAAGGGGTATAATCACAAGTATGTATTAGTCCTATGAAGGTCGGTACATTAGCATAGGTGCACCCACACAACACTTAGCAAACTAAAGAAGATTAATAAACTATATGCAGCGGAAGCACTTGACGATATTCCCATGTGTCCTCGAGAACGTTCGGTCATCTTAAGTAATACAACCGGCTTGTCCTTTGCTAAAGAAAGGATTGTGCCACTTGCTGCATTTATTCTTATTGTCTTTTATTTACTCATACTTTATTTACCTGCATTATCAAAAAACCATAAAAATCCATTTGCTAAGTATTTACAGAGAATTCCTGCTCCAAGCCATTCGCCAACACATTCTGCTCCTTGTTGGGTTCGACACTCTTACTTATCGAAAATACTGCGATACACCCCCTATACTTGTGGGTCATCAAGACTATTTTCTGGCGCCGTTGCCGGGGAGTAAAGCGCTATTGGAGAGTGGAACTGGTAAAGGAAACTTCTACTGTGAGTATTGTTAATTTCTGTTAGTTGCTTTATTTTAAATATGGATAATTCGTTGAGTTTCTTATTTCGTAATGCTACTACCACTGCGAAGGTAGTATATGAACCACCACCTGCTGAGAATGATACTTTTAAAATACCTACAAGAATTATTGATCGTGTTATGGATAACTATTATGTTGGGGATGGTCCATCTCGGTGATCATTTGCTCTTTGTACATGAATTATGCGGGTTGTTCAAGTGTGCAGGTATCACTACAGATCAAGTTAAGAAGAAGTTATGCTCATTATCACTAAAAGGAATAGCTGAGGACTTGTATAAGCTGCTGAAGCATGGTCAAGCTCTTCAATGGGAGGAAATAGTACCTCTCTTTTATTCCAAGTTTTATCCTCCTAGTGAGATTCATAAAGATCGGAACCAAATATACAATTTTTGGCCTGTTGATGGAGAGAGTACAGCTCAAACTTGGGGAGATTAAAGTTACTAATGCTCAAATGTCCCACTCATGAGCTCCCCAACAATATTATTATCAATAACTTGGATGCTTCTTGTGCTGGATCATTCACTCACATGGAAGAAGAAGCTAAATGGGATCTGCTAGACCGTATTCAAGATAATGCTGAAGCATGGGAGAATGACAAAGGAAGAAAGTCAGGTATAAATTATGATTATGAATGCATTGAATCTTTTATGGGAACTGATGACTTTCAAAATATAAAAAATGCTTATGGTCTAGATTGTCAAGCTATTGCTTCTTACTTTAAGGCTTTTGCTTCCTATATTTAAGTTCCTAAAAAGAAGTGGAATAAGTATCATGAACCATATAAAGATATTGCTAAGTGTGTTCCTGCAAGAAATACTGAAGTTTATACTGCTAATCATGTTTTACCTGAACCTTACGTTGAGAAAATCCCTTTCCCACTTAAGATAAAGGAAAATTCTATGATAGCTAGTATGGTTAATGAAAGTACAAATAAAGCTGTTGAACCTGATAAACAAATGGATGATGAACCTATAATAGAAAATGTTAAAGACTTTGTCACTAAATATGAAGAAGATGGACACACTATCCTCTGTAAGGATATCCCTAATATTGTTTCACAAAGTAGTGTTATGAGAGCTAGTGTCCCTGTGTTTTCTGTTAGGATAAGTGATCATTGCTACCATGGTTCTTGTGATAGTTATATCATTAAATTTATGCATGATACTGAAAGTTATTATGAAAGAGGTAAGAATGTTCTTATGCATCTCAATAATATAAAGTTTCCTCATTTTATGCTGAAAGTTTTTATGTTGCACTTCTTTTGCCTTCCTATGCTAGTAGCCTCTGGTTTCAACAACTTGTTTGTTTACAAAATTCCCTTGCATAGGAAGTGGGTTAGACTTAAACATGAATATTTTTGCTTCTTAATGCTCTCTTTCACTTCAATTCATATCTTATGTGAGCTTCATTAAAATTGTCATGCCCATCTTAATAGCTATCAAGAAAGGGCTTCTTGGGAGACAACCCAATACATTCTTGCTTTTAGTTTGTTTTTTCTTTGAGTCTTGGAAGTTGTTACTTTGGTAATGACCTCTCCTTATCCTTTTTGTTTGGTTCTTGTGTCAAGATCAACCTCTAATGAGAGAGAACTGAGATTTGGGGAAGTTGCTGTCCCGAAATAGATTTTTGTGCTTCACCGTAAAAATTGGTGAGAGATCTCTGTATGTCGGATTGAGCTGTAATTTTTTGTGCTTCTGCCCCAGGGTGTTATTTAACTTTCGTTAATTTTGCATTTTTTGATTTGAGCAACAGAAGATGTTTTAAAAAATTGATCTTTACCTGCTGGTCTATTTTGACAGATTTTGCCACTCTTCCATTTGCTTCTTATGTCTGTTTCCTTTTTGAATTCTTTTTGGGTTTTCGGAAGGAGTTGCTACATTAGTTTATGATTTGATGGATTTCAGTTGAAATTGGACTTAGGTTTATCACCTCGCTTACACTAATGTTGCTAATGAGAATTGTGTGATGTTTTGTCTGAAAGAAATTTCTAGGTTATTGGAGAAAATGGTGTAGTAAGAAAGTGAAAGGTTTCATGACTCGAGCATTATGAGTATGAAGATGAAGATATTGATGTTAATCAAGTGGTGACTCCGGGAGAGTCAACTAAATGCTAAATTCAGAGACCTGCAGAGTCCGTTTTCAAATAGGTAACAGTTCTGGTAAGAAAAGTTCCGCGAAAATTCTGTCCAGTTATATTTTTGGAGTTTTTATCCAACAAGGAAAGCAACAAAGTGATAGAGGGATAGAAACGGATCCAGGGTGGCTCACACCACCCCCTGGCGCGGCCCCCTGGCCGCGCCAGGAGGTGGCGTGGCCGCCTCGGCCTCCGTCTCCGACCCGTTTTCTTCTAGTACCTTCCTTTTGTTGTAAAACTGCATAATATATAATCCCCCGGATCCCCCGAGGTTCATATATCGTGTTCTCGACGTGTTTTCGTTTCGATCTGTTTCTGCTAGGAACTATTCTTGAAAATTAGAAGCACAATGGTGTTCGCCAAGCATAAGGGAAACGAGCCTATGGAGGTAGATCTCCAACACCCCGGACAGGAGAAGGAGATCAAGAGTGAAGATGAAGAGGAGGCAAAGCAAAGCCAACATCCGCACACCGGCACTACCATTGCAAGCATTGAGTGTTGGCAAGATCTTCCAGGGTCAGGAGGACTACACGGATGTCAACTGGAGGGAAAACTACGCATCACTGTTTGGCTCCACGGTCAATTCCTCCATGCACCAAGAATCCTTTCCATACCCTTATCCATGAGCATCAATACCAGAATATGCCCAAGGAAAAACTACCCTCCAATTGGGATTTGCCTCGTTCTAGTCATGCAGGAAAAGAAGACATCAAGGAGGAAGAGTGGGGAAAGAATCGCAAGAGCTGGAATTCGCAACCCGACATGATCATGAGCCGCATTGAGCAAAACTCACAGTTGATTCGTAATCTCGCCTTCGAGATTGAGGACTTGAGGAAACTAATCAAAGAGCTCATCGAGAGAATACCACCACCACCAAAGGAGTAATTCATCATCAGGTTTTGGCATCCCCTTGGTTTGTTCCAAGCTTGGGGGAGTGTCGCGGTATCACATCACTATCTTCTATCTTTTCACCTTTTTAGTAGAGTCATATAATGAATATAGAAGTTACCATGTAGGATGGATTGCATTCTAGAAGTGTCCTCCCTCTCGTTAGATATCTATGTATCCCTTGGTGTGAGTTGCCGTTATGGAATATTAATGAGAAGTTATATCATTTACTCTCTTGCATATCTTATATTAGTTTTCAATTCATGGTTATATGATTGATCTTGTCGTTAGTATTGGTATCACTTTGGGATCATTGAGTTAATTTAGTTGGTTTTGGCAAACCTGGCTCATTCAGTAGCAACACTATTTTGAGAATTGAATGAAAAAGATAAAAGTACTCTAAAGAAATATAATTTCACCATCTTTCTTTCTTGATTTTCTCATAAGTTTAGTATTCTCTAGTTAAGATCTTTTATGCTTCTAAAGAAGATTGCATGTTTTTATTTTATCATTTGTATGTTTGTTTGTTTCCTTTAACTCTTATGCTTGCTACCCAGCCTTTCTAGCCAAAAACCTGTACTGAGAGGGAATGCTTCTCGTGCATCCAGTCCTTAAACCAAAACCTATGCCATTTGTGTCCACCATACCTACCTACTAGCACTATTGCTATTCCAAGTAAATTCATGTTTTTATCTAATTTCCAAATTAAACTTGTTATGTGAAAATTAGTGATTAAAGCTCTCACGAACTTGATGGCACACTTTACTTTCTTGCACTTAATAAACTTGAACCACTATGCCATCTATGTTGCGTATATGCTTGCGCTTTGTAAGATGTGAATTAGCAGAACCATGCTCTCATGGGGAACGCTTTCAACATTGCACCGGTACTTTGTACCTATTTAATATCATGTTCTTTTGTCTATGGATGTCGTCGGTGTGAAATGAAAGGGGAGCTTGTAAGTCCATGGAGTTATGTATGTGTTTTAGAGAAACGACTGGGCTGCCGATCTAATCCATGTTGTCAGGGTGGAAACCTGCAGCGTAACCATAATGAGCATCTAAGAAGCATTCTTCTTGTAAAAAAAGAGAAGAGATAGAGACTATGAAAAAGAAAAAAAGATGAGAAAAGAGGAAATAGAGAAAAAAGCACCATATTCCCATGGTAAATAAGAAGATTGCTGAGATGCTTGTCATTTTGATATGGGGATTCTTCCGTATCATCGGGCAAGGGGTACCCCGTTGGCGGTTCTCTATAATACACATGTATTTACTATGACAAGAACTTACTAGTGACTAAACTTGAGTAGCATGAGGAGCGGCCCTCATATTCAAGGGACATGAGATTTTCAACTTACAACTTGTCAAGCATATCCTCATATTTGATCACTTTAACCTTAACCACCTAAAGATGCCTATGATAGGGGAAATGAGAGCTGAAAGCTAATAAGTACCATAATTTTTGGAACCTCTTTACGAAACTTGAAATCCCTGCTTCCCTTTGCGAAGGTCCTTTCTTTTACTTTTTAGTTGAGTTAGTAAACGTATTCCCTTCTACCTCAGCAAGTATTTTGAGTTGTTGTGTTTCATTCATTCATATGATGATTTATCCAATCATGTTTCTTATGTTCCTTATTTTGCACTTTGCTCTTATCTTAGTGTCTACTGCTTTGAAAGCTATCATTGAAAATCAGTTATTTGTGAACTCCAGCAAATTGTCAACTATTCTTCGACCAAAAGCTAAGTTTGCCATTACCAATTATGATTTATTTTATGTATCTTTATTGTGTTTCCTTTACATACTGCAAGTTAAGTTATATAATAGTGAGTTGTCTTCTATTATGAATTATGTATTGATGAATGTGATGCTTCTTGTCCGTATTCTTTTATCGACTCTTCACTCCATAAACCTGAGGTCATGTTTATTGAGTTCAGTTTCGCTTGGGGACAAGCGAAGTCTAAGCTTGGGGAGAGTTGATACGTCCATTTTGAATCACTATTCTATATCATAATTTACTGTTATTCATTGATATATTTCATATTAAGAGATGATACTTATGTTATGTCATCTGTTTTTGCATGGTTGATGACTTTCGGAGCATGGACCGCTGCAGTCAGGATTCTGATGGAAAATGTGCTGCTTGGAGGCAAAATTCGTGAAGATCAGAAAATCCAGGAAAATACATGGAAAATCCTATTTTTCCAGAAGACGAAGAAAGCCAGAAGGGGAAGTGGAGATGGGCCACAGGGAGCCCACACCACTCCCTAGCGCGGGCCACCCTAGGTCGCGCCACCGGGTGGTGTGGCCGCCCTGGTCTACCCCTGACTCTCCCCTCTAGCGTATATTATCCTCCCGAAACCTTAAGACCCGGGGAGTGACCACAGAAAGATTCCGCCACCTCTGCGGGGCGGAAAACATTGAGAGAGAAAGATCTCTCCGGCAGACATAATTCTACCGGGGGAATTCCTTCTCGGAGAAGGGAGATCGTTGCCATCAACACCACCATCACGCTGGACTTCATCGGGATCATCATCATCATCACCACTACCATCATCATCACCAGCACCATCATCACCACCTCTTACCGCTGTAAAAATTGGGTTGAATCTTGCATAGTTCTTAGGGGAAACTTTCCCGGTGTTGATTACTCCTTGTAGTTGATGCTATTGAGTGAACCATTGAATTATCGTTTATACTCATATTATCACACATCATTATTCCATCTCTGATCATGATCAATATGATGTCTTGTGAGTAGTTCATTTTGTTCTTAAGGACATGGGAGAAGTTGTTAGTAGTGCAATTGTGTTGAGAAAGATTCAATAGTTTGATATTTAAGTTGTGGCCTACTTCTTCTAGTGGTGTCATGTGAATGTCGACTACATGACACTTCACCTATATGGTCCTAGGAGAATGCATTGTGTATTTGGCTACTAATCGTAGGGGTTGCCGGAGTGACAAAAACCTCAACCCCCGTTAGGAAACCATTGCACAAGGGACGTCAGGGTCTTAGAGTTTAAAGTTGTGGTTAGGTTTCTACCTTAATTACTTTCTTGTACTTGCTGATGCTTGCAAGGGGTATAATCACAAGTATGTATTAGTCCTAGGAAGGTCGGTACATTAGGACAGGTTCACCCACACAACACTTAGCAAACTAAAGAAGATTAATCAACTATATGAAGCGAAAGCACTTGACGATATTCCCATGTGTCCTCGAGAACGTTTGGTCATCTTAAGTAATACAACCGGCTTGTCCTTTGCTAAAGAAAGGATTGGGCCACTTGCTGCATTTATTCTTATTATCTTTTATTTACTCGTACTTTATTTACCTGCATTATCAAAAAACCCTAAAAATCCATTTGCTAAGTATTTATAGAGAAATCCTGCTCCAAGCCATTCCCCAACACCTTTTGCTCCTCATTGGGTTCGGCACTCTTACTTATCGAAAATACTGCGATACACCCCCTATACTTGTGGGTCATCAGCGGGCTCCTCCTCTTGGGCATGGGCGGGGTCCTGCTCCTCCTGGGCATGGCGGGCGGGCGGGCTCATCCTCGTCCTGGGCACGGAGGGCGGGCGCGGGCGGAGCGAAGGAGATAGCAGCAGCGGAAGGGGCGACGAGTGTAGAATGAGGAGAAGCAAAGGCGTGCGTTGCAGTTCGTCCGATCTAGAGAAAAAGTGAAAGAGAAAAAAAGGATCAATGGACCAGCTTATGCGAGGCACATATTTGAAAATGCGCCTTGCATAAGTTTACGTGAGGCGCATACTGGCCATATGCGCCTCGGCTATTCTTCACTTCTAGTCAACTAGCGCGCTGCGCTAGTATCTGTCAACTAACACACACTAGCCCACTGGTATTGACCCTTGTCCTGTTCTAAACCCTAGCCACCCAAGTTCGAATCCTGGGGTAACATATTTTTGTAAAAAGTTTTTAAAGGCCATTTTCATGTAAAAATATTGTCCAAACACAATATAAACTATAAAATATACTGCAAATATTTTAAAAATTCAAATATTGCCAAAAAAACAAAAGTGAGTATTATGAATGTGCCTCGTCGATACATAATATTCTCGATGCAATATTATAACATACAAAAAATGATAATTGTGAATGTTTCGATACATGATAGTATGCCACACACACACGACAGTTCTTGACAATGGTCGGAGCGTGCTAGCGTTTCTTGACAATGGTTGTCTTCTTGCCCTTATTTGTCGCGGTTGCATAGGTTAGGTCCGGGACGTCTTCATTACTTCTTTTGAACGGGAGTCCTTTCTTAGGTAGGGTTGTCGTGTACGGTGCTTGGTTGCCGTATCCGTCTTCCATCTTCGGGTCACCGTTCTGGTCAAAGTCTTACTCGTTGGCGACTCCGTCCATTCCGATGATGTTCCTTTTGCCTCTCCTGACGACAACCCTACTAGGCTTTGACGGGTCTATGATGTACCAGCATTGGTCGACCGTGCTAGCTAGAACCCAAGGCTCATTTCTCGTGGGTGCGTTCGCGCTGGTGGTCTTTGACGGTATAACCATGGTGGTGAAATATCGGCCTTCTTTCTCGATGCTCTTGGCCCACCTAACACAAAACATCGGCATCTTCTCTGTAACGTATTGAGCTTCCAAATATCCTCGATCCTTCCGTAGTATCTTTCCGGGATGTCGCCCGTGTAGAATATCCCCGTAACCCCTAAGTTCTGGTAATCGCAGTTATTGTCCTTTTCCTCTGTATAGAACGTGTATCCGTTGATATCGTATGCCTGATAGGTCATTAGGTTGTGCGAGGCGCCCCATGACAAGGAGAATATGAGTAATTCTTCCTCCGAGTACTCGCCCTGTGGTGGATTAGCAATGAACTTCTCCCTGAACCACCGCCTGAAACCAGAGTTGTGCTCCTTGATAACATCTTCCTCCGATTACTGGCGCCCCTGGTTAGCGTAATTCTTCTTGATAAACTCTTTGTGCTCATATATGTATGAATCGACCACCTGCAGGTGCTTTAGCGTGACCAGGTTTGCTATTTCAAAGTCCTTGGTTCGGCCCTCGATGTCGACATGCTTTGGGCACCGACCCTCATGGTGACCGCATCCAGCGAGCCTCCCGAGGTGCTTGTTGAATGGCAGACCAAGAGGGGTCTTTGTTTGTAGAAAGTTTGAGCAGAAAGAGATGCACTCTTCGGCCAGGAAGCTGTTTGCTATGCTTCCATCTGGACGGGACCTGTTCTTAACGTATCCTTTGATGTGTCCATTGAGCCTTTCAAGCAGCATCATGCTTCGCAGAAACGAAAGACAGAGTTGGACGATATCCTCCACGACATGCAGAAGCAGATGAAGCATGACGTCGAAGAATGCGGGGGGGGGGGGGGAATAGATCTTGAGCTCGCATAGCATCACCACGATCTCGTCATGTAGCCTCGTGAGCTACTTAATGCCTATCGACTTCCAAGAGATGATGTCGAAAAAGTTGCAGAGGCCAAACAACGTTTCACGGATGTGCTTGTCCATTATACCTCAGATCGCGACTGGGAGTACCTGCGTCATCAGCACGGCGACGTCGTGAGACTTCATCCCACTGAAGCGCTGCTTCGCCTCCTGTAGCCATCTGCTTGTCTTCCCTGCGTAACCATTCGGAAATTTGACTCCGAGGAGGCACTTCATAAAATGTATGGCCTCCTTCATACTCAGAGTGAAGCACGAGGCCTTGAGCTTGACCTCCTCCTCCTCGTCATCGCTAGGTGGTGGTTGAAGTTCATCCCTGATGCCCATATGCTTGAAGTGGTTCCTTGCCTTCGACCCATCTTTGGTGTTGTCGGTGTTAAGGAGGGTGGCAAGCAGACTCTCGCCCATGTTGTTCGTGATATGCGTGAGATCGAGGCTATGAGGCACGCGGAGGATCTTCTAGTATGGCAAGTGCTAGAAAACAGACCTCGCCTTCCATACCTTCAGCAGCGGCTCTGTCTTCTTCTGGGTCTTTCCCGGTGCAAGCATTCCTTCCAGTTATTCAACATCTCATAGATTTGCGCGCCGCTCCTCTGGTTCGGGATTCCTTGGAGCTCGACCGCCCCATCAAACAGATCTTCCAGCTTTCTCCAGGCGTGATTCTTGGGAAGCCACCTCCGAGCTCCAAGGAACACGGTTTTCCCGGACCCGGGATATTTCTATAGCTGGCAATATGTTGTATTATCTTTGCACCTAACGCACCCATAGAATCCTTGGACCACCTGCCCCGAGAAGTATCCGTAACCGGGATAGTCTTGCACCATCGTGATCACCGCTGCTCTCATGTCAAAGTATTCTTGTCTCGAGGCATCCCACGTACGGGCTCCTTCTTCCCATAATGTGGCCAACTCCTCTTTCAACTACATGAGATACAAATTGATGTCTGTACCAGGTTGTTTTGGCCCTTGAACCAGCATACTCATGGTTACGTACTTCTTCTTCATGCACAACCAGGGGGGAGGTTGTAGATCCATACAAACACGGACCAGGTGCTTTGTGTGCTGCTCTCGCTTCCGAACGGATTGAGTCCGTCGGTGCTCACGCCCAGCCTAAGGTTCCTTGACTCTTTCCCGAAATGTTGGTAATATTGGAGGTCCAACGCCTTCCACTAGCAAGCATCCGAAGGGTGCCTCAACATTTCCTCCTTCTCCGGATCATCGTCTTCCGACCTCTTTCTTTCCGCGTGCCAGCGCATGAGCTCTACTTCCTTAGGGTCTGTGAAATACCGCTGCGGACGAGGAGTTAGAGGAAAGTACCACACCACCTTTCTAGGAGATTTCTCGGTCCCTCTCTTGTATCAAGAGGTCTTGCACACCAGACATGTGGTCTTCTCCGCGTCCTCGCCCCGGTAGATGATGCAATCATTTATGCAGACGTGGTATTTCACTTGCGGTAGATTGAGAGGGCACGCCACTTTCTTGGCCACAGCGATACTAGTCGAACATGTGTTCCCCTTCTCGGGAAGAATATTGTGCTAGAATGCAATGTTGTCGTCGAAGCATTCGTCGGTCATTTTGTGTTTCACCTTCATCTCTAGACCCTTGACTGTTACATTCAGATGGGTATCCCCGTTGTTGCATCCATCAAACAATGGAGTGACCGTGATGACCCACAAGTATAAGGGGTGTATCGCAGTATTTTCGAGGGAAGTGAAAACCAATTTATTGATTTGACACAAGGGGAGCCAAAGAATATTTATAAGCCTTAAAAACTGAGTTGTCAATTCAGCTGCACCTGAAAACAATCTTGCTCACAACAGTTTATCAGTAGGAACAATTTTGTAGTAGGAATAGCAAAGTAGCAAAGAAAGTAAAGACAACAAGAAGAATAATAGCAGTAAATAGTAGGATTCGAGTGCGGTAGGCATAGGGATGGATGGATGGGCATTGCATGGAAAAGATAATTCACATAGCAATCAGAACATAGGGCAATTACAGATAAATAAGATAGAGCATCCAAGTACTAGATAATCCTAGGCATGTGTTTCATATATAGTCATACGTGCTCGCAATGAGAACTTGCACAACATCTTTTGTCCTGCCAGCTCATTTGCAGCGGGGCCTCAAGGGAACTACTGGCAATTAAGGTGCTCCTTTTAATAGAGCACTGGAGCAAAGAATTAACACTCCGTGAACACATGTCATCCTCACATCAAAGCCATTCCCTCCAGTTATCCTGATTTCTATCACTTCGGGCCCATTGGTTCCGGACAACAACGTGTGTATACAACTTGCAGGTAAGACCATAAACAATATTATCATAATGAATCAATAACATGTTCCGATCTGAAATCATGGCACTCGGGCCCTAGTGACAAGCATTACGCATAACAAGTTGCAAAAAAGTCATAAAACACTAATAAAAGATACTAGGCACCATGCCCTAACAATCTGATACCATTACATGAACGATCTCATCCAATCCCTACCATCCCCATAGCCTACAGCGGGGGATTACTCACCCATAGATGGGGGAAACATGGATGGTCGATGGAGAAGCGATGGTGATGATGATGGCGATGATCTCCTCCAATTCCCCATCCCGGCAGGGTGCCAGAACGGAGTTTCGGGTGCTATTTTGTGGAATCTGGTGGTGGCGGCGAAGTGGAACTCCTTTTGGAAAACGTCGAATCCCCGTGAGTTTTTAGGTCAGAAGGCAACGTATATGCAAAGAGGGAAACCGAGAGTTCTGGCGGCAGACCACCTGGCGCGCCTTGGCTTGCCCACAGCGGCCAGTGGTGTGGCCGGGCCCAGCCCCCCTCAGAGTCTTCTGGTGAAATAGGATTTTTGGTATATTTTCCAGGATTTTTCCTGATAGTTGATTTTCTGCACAAAAAGTAGACACCAAGGAAATTCTACTGAAAACAGCGTCAGTCTACGTTAGTTGCCTCCAAATCACACAAGTTTAGAGGAGAGACAATAGCAAAAGTGTTCGGAAAAGTAGATACGTTTTGGACGTATTAACTCCCCCCAAGCTTAGCTTATTGCTTGTCCTCAAGCAATTCAGTTGAAAACTAAGTGCGATAAAAGAAATTTCACGAACACATTTGCTACATATGATGTATATATTCTCAGTGTGTGATCAACTAGTTAGACAATTCATAATAAGGAGTATGCAACTAAGTTTACTTAATAGGCATTGCAAGCTATGAAGAGATTCCAACTCAAAAATAATAAGTAGCAATAAGAATAAACATAAGCAACATTACAATGCTCATAACAGGGTATGATAGAGTGGTATCTCGCTTTCCTTTGATTATGAATGCCAAGGCACCTCTGAAGTTCAGGTGAAGATTAGAAGTAAAGATGTCAAAGATACAAGCATCAAAGTCATAACACAAATAATCAAGTAATGAGACAAGCACAAAAAATGACAACTATGCTCTCAAGAAGGTGCTCAAAGAATATCTGGAGACTCAATAAGTAAAAAAGGTTTTTTATAATTTGAAAAGCTTCCAAATGCTGAAAGTATGGTACTCATTAGCTTTTAGCTCTCATTGCCCATATCATAAGCATCTTTAATGTGGTTAAGGTGAAAGTGAGGTTCAATCTGAGTTATATGCTTGACAGACTATAAACTGAAAATCCCATGTCCCTTGAGTACGCGGGTTGCTCCTCATGCTACTCAACTTTAGTTACCGGTAAGTTCTTATCATCGTAAATACGTGTGTATCATAGAGAACCGCCAACAGGGTACCCCTTGCCCGATGATACGGAAGAATCCCCATATCAAAATGACAAGGCAAGCAGAGAATGAGTATCTCAGCAATCTTCTTATTTACCATGGGAATATGCTGCTTTTTTCTCTCTTTCCTCTTTTCATAAATCTCTTTTTTTCTTTTTCTCAATAGCTATCTCTCTTTTTTAATAAGAAGAATGCTTCATAGATATCACTATGGTTACGCTGCAGGTTTCCACCATGACGGCATGGATTCGACCGGCGGCCCAGGCGTTTCTCTAACACACATACATAACTCCATGGACTTACAAGCTCCCCTTTTATTTCACACTGACGACATCCGCAAACAAAAGAGCATGGTATCAACTGGGTATATATTTACAAGTGTTGAAAGCGTTCCTCGTGATAGCACGGTTCTGCTAATCCCCAGCCTATAATTTGCAAGCATATAACTTTCATGGACAGTCACAATGGTTCAGGTTTATTAAGTGCAGAAAATAAAGTGGGCCATCAAGTTCGTGAGAGCTCTACTAACTAACTTTCTCATAACAAGCAAACATTTTATTCGGAATAAAACAAGGAATATTAATTGAATATGCACAGAAATAGCAAATGATGCTAATAGGTAGGTATGGTGGACACTTTGGCAATGTTTGGTTTTAGGGAGTTGGAAACATGAGTAAAATACTCAGTGAAAGTGAAGTCTAGCAATAGTAAGGGAGCGACAAACGAGAGAGCAATAGCTGTCATAATCATGCTTGCAACAAAACAGGACTAAACATGGCATGAAAGTGATTCAAGATCCTCAAGGCAAAATAATTCATCGAGGCTTAACTGATTATTTCAGTCATATGCATGCGTGAGCATGTGCCAAGTCAATTCAAATGAAACATTCAGAGGAGGATACCACGATGTCATACCAAGTTATGAATAGAGTAATGCAAGCAAACATTCATAAGACATGCTACAAACTATTAGCAAGCTGAAACTAATCATACGGAAGCAAGAACTACTAAGCATCCAAAGATAACATAGACCCTACACGAACATACTAAGCATGCCCACAATGATGAGTATATGTACAAAAGTGAAAACAAATAGAGTTCGTTACCAGCCTCTTACCACGCCTCAAGTTGTCATTAATCCTCATTATTGCTCTTCACTTGTGTGGCTTGAATAATAATATGAAACCAATATCCACTGAGAACTGCTGAACCCTGCAGTAAAACTCACAAAACCAAAAAAACAAAGACAAATATATTTGTTGTTTTTGATTTTTTTAAACAAGAACCAAAAAGGAAAAGCAAGCAAAGCAAAATCGTTTTGGATAGGGGAAAACAAACCAAGGCGAAAAGAAGAAGAAGCAAACCAAGGAGAAACAATCAAAATATTTTTGGTCTTTTTGTGTTTTAGAAAGCAAAAGCAAAGAAATAACAAAAACTAAAAGGAGAACGAAACATGAATATACAGAGTACCAACACAACATGATAAGGAGATGAGTGCGATGCCGGCGTACCTCCCCTCAAGCTTAGGCTTTTGGCCTAAGTGGGTATCAATCCCAAGCTGGCCAGGATGACATGTCACCGTGGTACGACGAGGAGGTACCCTCGTCCTGGTGCGAGCTCGAGTACGTCCCTTCGTAGTGCGCAGAGTAATGGTAGGAGGGTACATCCTCCTGATGCTGCTCGTGGAAACCCAACAAGCGGAGCTGCTCGTCCACCTCCTCCTTAGAGAGCGACCACGGTCTCCTGTGAACACTAAATAAGGAAGACTGTGGCAAAGGGATCTCCCTCTCATCCCCGTCAGTAAACAACATCCTATATACTAGACTGTCCAAATCAAAATCAGAAGTGACAAAGTGATGAGTTTTCATAGCAACAAGGTCAAGCCTTTATGGTGCCAATACAGTATCATTGGGGTCCAATGAAAGTCCTAATGCATTGACCATACGCGAGGCAATGATGCCCCCATAGATAGGCCCCCTAGCAGCTAGGCGGCGAGCAATAAGCGAGCCAAGGTTGTACCGAGTATCATTGTTAAGCGCAACAGCGAGGAAGGATAAATGATAGTTGGAGATATTACTTGTGTTCTCCCTACCAAGTATGCTAGTAGCAAGATAATATGCAAAGTATCTAAGAGCAGGGAGTTGGATGTTTCTTGTCTTTCCGCGTTGCGCCATGTTGTCATCATCATTGGTCACCCCTCGGTAAAGCTCCAGCAAATCAGCGGGTCGCCCTTGAATTTTGTTCACGGTCACTGTCATGCTTACACCTACAATACTGCAAAATCTTTCCAATGGCATGGTAAAGGGCAGATTATAAATTTTGAAAGAGACAGTTGACTGATAGGGTGTGTTAGTAAACGCGAAGCTCTCAACAAAGGTTTTAGTGAGCATAGCGTATTTCTCACTCTCATCTTGCATATATGAGGTTAAACCAACCCTCTCAATCAGTAGCAAGAAATCATCAAGAATCCCTGCAGCTTGTAAGAAAGTAAAACAAGGAAAAGTAGATGGGTGAGCATCCCATCATCCCTTTCATTACCAATACGAGTTGCAATGAGATCTTCGTTGTATGATGCCCTAAACTGAGAGGCTAATCTTGAGGGCCTCGACCTCCTAGGTGCATCCCTCTCAAATATCTCTCCAAAGGTATGGTTGTTCATGGTTGATATTCTAAAATTTAAACACCTATTAAACAAGTGATTGCAAAGTGAATATAATAAAGGATACTACTCATAGTGACTTGTAAGAGGCCTAAACATGCATCAAAACTATATCTCTAAGCATCAAACAAGCTTAAAAGCTCTCATAACCTATCACCTACACCAGCAAAATACTCAAGATATAATCCACTGAACACAAATCTACTTGGACAAGGGGAGGAGTCACATACCAGAGAACAAGTGCTCCAAATTTCAGCAACAAAGATGGGCTGAGCAAGGAGATCAAAAAAATCGAGAGCAAGCACAGCAAGAACGCGATTTTGAGCAATGAACTGGAGCTTACTCGGGAGAGAGAAGAAAGTGGCAGGTGAGAGAGTTAGTGGAGGGCCAGGGGTGGCCCACACCATGGCATGGCGCCACCAAGGGCAGGCTGCACCACCAGGTGGTGAGCCTGCCTGGTGGGTCCCCCTGGTACCTCCCAGGCACTTCTCTGCCCCTTTTTCACGTAAAAATTTAATATGAATTTTTTGGAATTTTTCGAGACACTTTATTTTTAGGCATTTTTCACGTATAGATGAATGATTTTCTGACAGACAAATTTTTTTTTTTGGAATGACGCAATGACAAAACAAGGCTAGAACTATAGAAGTTCTAAGACACTCTAATATGCAAGCAACTAACAACAAAAAGAAAACTAAACGAAAGCAAAAACTAAAATGGAAAGAATAGAAGTACACGAAAATAATCATAGTGAAAACATTGTTTTGTTTAATGAAATCCTTTTGTTAACAAGGTTGATCAGGTCTTTTTACCAAAACAATTCCATATCAGACAAAACTTTGTATTCCACTAATGATTATGTTACCTCAACCTTGATAGCAATGGTCCCAATCATAATAGTTTCAAATTTTTCTCTTGGTATGGGACAATATATTTCTCCAACTTGAATGCCCTCAACATGTTCAATTGAATTCAAACCATAAGTCCTTTCAATCTTCTTGGGTCCTTTAAATCTTCTTGGGGAAATAGACAGTACGTTCCTTGTCATTAACATTGAAAGTCACCTTTGCTTTATTACAATTAATAACAGCTCCTACAGTATTAAGAAAAGGTCTCCCAAGAATAATGGACATATTATCATCTTCAGGCATTTCAAGCACAACAAAATCAGTTAATATCAAGCAATTATGAGCCACTTCAACAGGTACATCCTCACATATACCAACAGGAATAGTGGTAGATTTATCATCCATTTGCAAAGATATATCAGTTGGTATTAGTTTTTCAAGTTGAAGCCTCTTATAGAGATAGAAAGGCATAACTCTAACTCCAGCTCCCAAATCACACAAAGCAGTTCTAACATAACTGTTCTTAATAGAGCAAGGGATAGTTGGAATCCCTGGATCTCCAAGTTTCTTTGGAACCTTACCATTAAAGGAATATTTATCAAGCAAAGTAGATATTTCTTCATTAGGGATCTTCCTTTTATTCGAGACAATATCTGAAGGGAATATGCCCGAGAGGCAATAATAAAGTGGTTATTACCTTATTCCATGTTTATGATAAATGTTTATTTTACATGCTAGAATTGTATTGATCAGAAACATCAATACATGTGTGTTTAATAAACAAAAAAGGGTTCCTAGTTATGCCTCTCTTATAGACTAGCTTGTTGATTAACAAGATGATCAAGGTTTCCTGATCATGGACATTGGATGTTGTTAATAACAAGGTCACACCATTGGTGGAATGATGTGATGAACATTCATCCGAAGTATAGCATTACGATCAAAGTCATTATGTTTATATTGCTATAACATCATACGAAGTAATCTTTGTCCTTAGACCATGAGATCATGTTAATTGCTAACACCGGAAGAGTATCTTGATAACATCAAACGTCACACCGTAACAGGGTGACTATAAAGGTGTGTTCAGTGCTACGAAGGTGTTATGTTGAGGCTCATGGATCAAGAGTGGGATTTGTCCATCCCGATGATGGATAGACATACTCTAGGCCCTCTCGGTGATATCACATTGAAATAGCTTGCAAGCAAGTGATGTGATCACTAGAATGTTATATCACGGGAACGAGAAAAGAGTGCATGTCGGTAACGAGATCAAACTAGGTATGGAGATACCGATGATCGAATCTTGGACATGTAATATATCGCGGGACAAAGGGATTTAGTTACTAGCATTAAAGGTTCTCACGATCACAAAAGTCATCGTTGAATGTGTAGGAGTCAGTATGGGTCTCTAGGTCCCGCTGCTGATTATTGATCGGAGAGGGGTCTCGATCATGTCTGCATTATTCGCGAACCGTAGGGTGACACACTTAAGGGATACCGACACCATTTGGAGAAAATATGTTTCAGAAAAAGACTTAAGAGAGCGCTGGAATTATTTCAATAGACACTGAAACTGTTTCGGGTGAAAATGCTGAAATTGGTTCTGCATGTAATATTGAAATGTTGTAGGGGGTTTTATGTGAATGTTTGTTAATTAAAGTAATTAACAAAATTCTGAATAAAAATAATAAAAGAGTTTTATTAAATGAGAGAACATTAAATTTGGAGAAATTTAATGCATTTAAAGTGGAGACTTTAAAAGAGAATGTGAAGGGGCAAATTTATGTGGATGGAGTTACCACCACATGAACGGAGGAGGTGAAGAGTCACCTCCTCCATGCGCCGGCCATGAAGGAGGGGCACCCCCTCCTCCTATAAAAGGCCACCCCCTCCTCACTTCTCACACACACCTCCTGGTGAAGGATCTCTCTCCCCCTCTAGTATTTTTCCCCCATGGTCTCGGATTAGCGAGATACATGTTCCCGGTGGCTTTATCTGGAAAGGAGTTGCTGCTTCCATTGCTTTGCTGGAGCGAGGGACGGAGGTTGTCGGGGTACCGGACGTGTGTGCGATCACGGATGCACCGCTGCTTTGCGGTGCTGGACTTGGTGGTGCTGGAGCTGGATCTGATGGACGTGCTGGAGCCGGACCTGCCGGACTTCATCATGATCTTGAGATCGGGAAGTGTACGACTACATCAACCACGAGTTCCTACTCGTTAACAAATCTCATTGTCTACGAGGGTAAGTTCTCGTTGGATATATGTCCACCCGTTGCTTTGTACCTAATAGATAGATCTTGGCGTGTAGTTCACACCGTAGGAAAATTTTTGTTTTCTATGCTGCGGACCCAACAGTGGTATCGGAGCCTGATCTATGCGTAGGTGCTTTGCACGGGTAGTACACATATGTTGATATGTGGGCGATGATGATCATGTTATTGCATCTTCTATGTATTTTGGATATTGGTGGCATAGTGGGATGCAGTGGCCCGGACCAACCTTACATGTCATCGTACATGAGACCGGTTCCATGACTGACATGCAACTTGTTTTGCATAAGTGGCTGGCAGGTGTCTGTCTCTCCTACTATAGTCAATATCTGATTTACAACGAGTTGCTAATAACTTAGTTATCCTCGTTGTGGTTCATGTTCATAGGTAAGAACGGTTCTATCTCCGAAATCCCTAAGCCACATAAAACTTGCAATTGATAAATTAGAGGCGTCTAGTTTAGATCGTTGTTGGGCTAGTGTATTGAAATGGTATTGTTGTAAGTAGATGTATGGTAGATACTCTTACAACACAGTCAACATGTAAGTTCCATAGACCTTGGCCTTACACACAAAGGAATGAGAGATATCATACCACGATGCAAATGATAGAGATCAAATGCATGGACCATATCATCTCACTTTACACATTAGATGTTAGCATCTTATACTGCTAGTTTGGCGCTTTCTGTAGCATTGTAAGATGATCCCTCATTTAAATATCAAGATAAAATGTGTTCTTCCTTAAGTATGCACCGTTTTATGGATCGTGTTTCAAGACATCACGTGATGATCGGGTGTACCCGAATCTACGCTTTCATACAAACAGGTGTAAGACAGTTTTACACACGCGAGTACTAAGGTTCTTACTTGGCGAGCCTAGCATGTACAGACATGGCCTCGGAACACGGACCGAAAGTTTAAGCATGAGTCATATAGTTGATATGATGCCCATATAGATGCTCGCCTTTGAAGCTACATCAACTCACGTGATGATCGGACTTGGTGTAGTGGATTTGGTTCATGTAATCACCAAAAAGACACGAGGGATGTCGTTTTTGAGTGGGAGTTCATTTCTAATTTGGATTAGTCGAACCAAATTTGTCATAAATTAAATCAAATTGAATTTGCATAGTTTGTTGTAGTCATTGGCATTCTTTTCTACCTTAGGCTTAGTTTTTATTTCAGATAATAGAACTATAGAATTCTGGATATTTACTTTACGAACTGGTATCGTATTGTTTTGAATGTCAATTTAAAGTTTATAAGTCCTATTGCAAACTTTCAGCAAACTCTATTTACTCCATGAAGTTTAATAAGTAGTATTAAATCAAGAGTAAGAATTCCAATGTTAGTATCTAAAGTATCATGTTTTCCTCCATGATTATTGATATTCAAAAAGTTGTTTTAATATCAAGATTATATTGGAGCTAAAAATTGTTTCAGAAACCATCATGTGTGAAAGATATTGTGATATCTGAAACAATGCTTTTGGTTGCATTATGATAGAGTATAATTTAACAAAATACATGTTCTCATATTGTATGAGAATTTGTGAAGGATGGAGATGCTAGGCATCCAAATCTACCAAAAAGGTTTTGGGAACTAATATTATACTCGCGATTCTTCCTTATAGGCTATAGTAGCTTGATCATGAAAGTTGTCATGATAAGGATGAATAGAAGATGTAAGTAAAATGTTTACTACACTAATAGATTACTAAAGAATGGATTTTTGAAAGAACACCAAACATTTGATGATGGTGATCCACTTCAAAGTGCAAGTCCAAAGGTATTAGTATTTGACTATATACGCTTTGTACCATGTGTCATGTTGATGACACCACTATTGATGTTGATAGATTCTTTTAAAAGAAAAGGAATTGCTGAAAGAGAATCTATAAAATATTTGGCAGAAAATAAAAGGTTGGAGATGTCCAACTTAGGTATATAGAAGATATACATGTTATGGCTATATTCCTTGCTTGTTAAACAATGTGGTTCTTAGGTATTGGATACCGGTATTGGATACCGAATTGGTTGGTATGAAGTGTCATACAGGACAACACAATTCATGAACTACAATGGCCTAAGTAACTACCAAGAGAATGAGTGATGATGTTCATCAAAAACAAATAAAGTGTTATTGTATTTTTCATTGTCATCAAACCAAGCCTTCAAGACTTGTTTAAATAATTGTTATTTTGTTCCGGTATTTCGAGAACAATGGTTGTTCAAATAAATTACCGTATTCCATAAGGGATGAATGAACTTTTACAAGTCTAGTGGGAGAAATCACATCCATAAACATTATTGCTAAAATGTCGCAAGGCAAATGATTAAAAGATCACTTATGAAGTGACATCGCTGTTTTAAATTATATTGGAAATAAACCATGAAGAAACTCCATGTTGATGGATTTTTGGAGTCTTTTGATTTTGATCAATTGACGAATGTGAGACTTTCCTCGAGATAATTGAAACTCCATCCATAGGCCAGAGAGGAACGGATGACTAGCTTATTGGAAATTGTGCATGCTGATGTGCATAGTCCATTATGTGTAGCCATATGCGATGGATCTTTTTGCTTCATATGCTTTCTCCGAAAATTTGAGTGAATATATCTGTATATTTACTTAATAAGGAAGAAGTATGAAACATTTGAAAATTGTTCAAAGACTTTCAAGATGAAGTGGAAAATCATTGTAACAAGAAAATAAAGAGTTTATGATTCGATCATAAAGGAAGATATTTGAGTTACATGTTTAGCAAAAACACCTAAGACTTGAGGAATTGTTTCGTGATTTGTGTTTCCCGATAAACCATAGGAGTATGGCATATTCGAGAGATAAAATCAAACCATTTTTGATATGGTAAGATCAAGGGTGTCATTTATAAAACTGCCATTATGTTTTAAGGATTGAAGCTTTAGAGACTACCGCTTTTACACTGAAAAGAGCACCATCATGATCCATTGAAATGACACCATATGAGTTATGGTTTGGGATAAAACCCGAATTGTCTTTTCTTAAATTTTGGTATGCTATGCATAAGTAAAATGTTTACAACCAAAGTCGGATAAGCACGTCTTTGTAGGTTATCCCGAAGAATTTGTTGGGAATTTCTCCATAACACCAAGGACAAAAGAGTTTGTCGCTTGGAACGTCAAGTTTCTTGAGAAGGAACTTTTCGTGAAAAGTTAAGTGGGAGGACAATAGAACTTTGATAAGGTTGTTGAACCTTAGCTATATGTGCTAAAGTAGCGCCGCTTGAAAAGTGTCCCGGTGGCGGCCACAATGCTCATAGCTCTCGTGATTACAAAAGGTGTGATCTCGGAGATTAGAGTTCCTATAGAACCGTGTGGGTCGGTAAGAATCAAATAGTAAGATTTGATAAGCATGTCGTTATTGTTTTGACAATGATGAACCGACTACATGCAAAGAAGAGATGATGGGCCCTGACTCCATAAAATGACTAGAAGTCATAGAATCCGTGATAGTATCCATACACGAGAAATCAAGTTTCTGAACTTGGAAGACCATCCGGAAAGGCGTGAAGCCTATTGGTCATGTTTGGATCTATAAATAAATAAGAAATGGATGTTTAACATCTATGAAATAGTCGACATGTCGGAAAGAAGTTTACTACAATGTTCAAGGAGTTGACTATGACAAGATTTGATCTTTCATAGCGATATATAGTCTTGACGGATTAATGTAGCAACCACTACATATAATTTGGTATATGGTAGTTGAATAAACAAAACAGGGTTCTTCTAATAGAACGGTAACCTAGGACATGTACATGACATGGTCCGAAGGGTTTTGTTAATTCAAAGGGTGCTAAAAGGGCATGTAAACTTCAATAGTTGAAGTAAGCATAGCGGAGTTGGAATCTTCACCATGATGAAACTGTTAAAAGAGTTTAAATTCATCAGAGATGATGAAGATGCTTGCATTTGCAAGAAATTAAGTGGGAGCACTGAGACATATTTCTAATACATTATGTAGAGGACATATTGTTGATTGGAAATGATGTATCTTGAATTGACACAAGTTAAGGATTTCATTAAAATAAGACTTCGATGAAAGACTTGGGCAAACCCAGAATATTAGGCATCAATATTTATATGGATAGATTAAGGCGCTAATATGGTTGTGCCAGACATACATATATAAGATATTGAAAGGGTTCAATATGAGATATTGAAAGGGTTCAATATGGAAACAACAAGAAAGGTTCTTGCTGCATGGAAAGGATTGTATCAAAATTCAAGTGTTTCAACACTTGGTGAGTAAAATCACATGAAGATTTTGATCGATTATACCATGATATGTATATATCCAGAATGTCCTATGCTCTAAATGTTATGAGCATATACCAGAATGATTCATAAGATGATCAGTGGACAATAGTAAAGATATTCTTATGAGCTTTAGAAGAACTAAGAATATATAATGTATAAGTGACAAATAGTTAAAGGTAGTTCATTGTAAAGTGTTACATTAATACTAGTTTTGTCACAAGATACAAATTAAATTTATCTCAATTTAGACTATGGGTGGCACAATGTAATGGAAAGGATGTTCCATGATGGATTTGGATGAGTTCCAAAGTTGAGACATTGTGACGGATACTACAACAAAAGGCTAAGTATATGACTGCTATAGTAGCAGCAAAGGAGGGCATTTGTGTTAAGTAGTTTGTTATCAAACTAGGTGTGGTTCAAAGTGGGCTAATACTATGAAGATATGTTGTGTGACAATAATATCAACATATTTTGACCCGAACGAACTAAAGGTCTCACCAGAGGACCAAATTTATACAATGCCATCTCATTTGAGAATGAGTGATGCGTAGAGACGCAAAGACATGCAAATACACACGGACCTGAAACTGTCAGATCCAGAGATTATGTTAACCACTAGCAATAGTGTATATGCAACACCAGAAAGCCATAGGTGTTCAATACGCAAAGTTTTCAAACTAGATTATTGACTCTAGTGCAAGTGGGAGACTGAAGGGAATATGCCCGAGAGGCAATAATAAAGTTGTTATTATCTTATTCCATGTTTATGATAAATGTTTATTTTACATGCTAGAATTGTATTGATCGGAAACATCAATACATGTGTGTTTAATAAACGAAAAAGGGTTCCTAGTTATGCCTCTCTTATAGACTAGCTTGTTGATTAACAAGATGATCAAGGTTTCCTGATCATGGACATTGGATGTTGTTAATAACAAGGTCACACCATTGGTGGAATGATGTGATGAACATTCATCCGAAGTATAGCATTACGATCAAAGTCATTATGTTTATATTGCTATAACATCATATGAAGTAATCTTTATCCTTAGACCATGAGATCATGTTAATTGCTAACACCGAAAGAGTATCTTAATAACATCAAACGTCACACTGTAACAGGGTGACAATAAAGGTGGGTTCAGTGCTATGAAGGTGTTATGTTGAGGCTCATGGATCAAGAGTGGGATTTGTCCATCCCGATGACGGATAGACATACTCTAGGCCCTCTCGGTGATATCACATTGAAATAGCTTGCAAGCAAGTGATGTGATCACTAGAATGTTATATCACGGGAACGAGAAAAAGAGTGCATGTCGGTAACGAGATCAAACTAGGTATGGAGATACCGATGATCGAATCTTGGACATGTAATATATCGCGGGACAAAGGGATTTAGTTACTAGCGTTAAAGGTTCTCACGATCACAGAAGTCATCGTTGAATGTGTAGGAGTCAGTATGGATCTCCAGGTCCCGCTATTGATTATTGATCGAAGAGGGGTCTCGATCATGTCTGCATTATTCGCGAACCGTAGGGTGACACACTTAAGGGATACCGACACCATTTGGAGCAAATTTGTTTCAGATAAAGATTTAAGAAAGCTCTGGAATTATTTTAATAGACACCAAAACTGTTTCGGTTGAAAATGCTGAAATTGGTTCTGCATGTAATATTGAAATGTTGCAGGGGGTTTTATGTGAATGTTTGTTAATTAAAGTAATTAACAAAATTCTGAATAAAAATAATAAAAGAGTTTTATTAAATGAGAGAGCATTAAATTTGGAGCAATTTAATGCATGTAAAGTGGAGACTTTAAAAGAGAATGTGAAGGGCAATGTTTTGTGAAGAGGTGAAGTCACCTCCTCCATACCATGACTTGGTGGTTTGCACCGCTGCTTTATGCGTGCTCGACTTGGTGGTGCCGGAGCTGGATCCGATGGACGTCTTTGGCCGGACCCTTTGGACTTCATCATGATCTTGAGATCGGCAAGTGTACGACTACATCAACCACGAGTTCCTACTCGTTAACAAAGCTCGTTGTCTACGAGGGTTTGTTCTCATTGGATGTATGTCCACCGGTTGCTTTGTACCTAATAGATAGATCTTGGCGTGTAGTTCACACCGTAGGAAAAATTTTGTTTTCTATGCTGCGGACCCAACAATATCCTTCATATACTTTGAGTAAGGAGGAAATTTAATAGCATCAGTCAAAGGAATTTGCAGGAATAAAGGTTTCATCCACTCATAAAACTTATTATAGTGTTCATCGTTGTAACACCCCGTCCATTCCTGGACCCGGGGGGTGTCACTCCTGGTAGCTTAATAGGATATCTAGACTGGCCCCACAGACCAACACTAGTCTTTTCTGCGCACTTTGTCCTCACTGCATGCGCTTTTACCCACTTCCGGTCATCCATCCTAGAATTGTCCGGTCACCCATCCTAGAATTGCTCTAGGCCAAGCACGCTTAACCTTAGAGTTCTTTTCGAATGAGCTTCCGGAAAAGAAGTTGTAACTTGTTGGTATGAGTATTCTATCAATCCTATTAAGCCATGTGCCTGGTCTCACAATTGTCCTTTGACTCGTGTTTCTTATCAGGGAAAGGCATAGGTTTCTGGACCCAAGGTTCTCTTTCACTAGCATGTTTCTTAGCAATAAAATCTTCTTTAGTGTATTTAGTATTCTCAGTGTGCTTTTCAGGTTCTTCTTCAACTTTTCTTCATTAGGAACTTCATTTTCTTCATTACCACTTTCATTTTCAGCATCAGAAATAGATATACTATTAGGATCTATAGCAGGTTCAGAGGGTTCTACAACAGTTTTATGTTTCTTTTTCCTTTTGTTATGAGTAGAGCCACTATTTTCAGCTTGTTGAGAATCCTGCTCAATTATTTTGGGATGCCCCTCGGGATATAGAGGATCCTGGGTAGCAGCACCACTTCTAGTTCTAATTTCATAAGCATGTTTTTCTTTAGCAGCCTTAACTAGCAAGTCGTTTTGCACTTTAATGAGTTGATCTATTTGAGTTTGAACCATTTGAAAGTGTTTAACAATCATTTTAACATCATTAGAGGTTCTTTCCACAATATCTTTCAACTCAACAATAGCTCTAGTGTTTTCCATTAGATGATTTTGCACCCTTTTATTAAAATTGTCTTGCTTAACAATAAAGATATCAAATTCTTCTAAGCATTGATCAGGAGGTTTAGAGTAAGGGATATCACCTTCATCAAAGTGTTGGAGAGAGTGTACCTTGATAGTGGATGAGTAGGGAATAGGCTTACATAATTCTTCTATGGGAGGTAAATTATTTACATCTGCAGCTTTAATTCCCTTCTCCTTAAGACATTTCTTAGCTTCCTTTATCACCTTGTCATTTAATTCAATAATTCCCCTCTTCTTTGATGTTGGAATAGGCACTGGTATAGTATGTTCAGGTACAATTACTTCAGGTATAGCTTGTTCAAGAGGAGTCCAATCTTCATAGTTCTTACTTATTTTAGCCATTAATTCCTCAGCTTCCTTAGGAGTCCTATTCCTGAAAACACAATCAGCACAACTATCTAGGTATGTCCTAGATTCCTCGGTTAGTCCATTATAAAATATATCAAGAAGCTCATTCTTAGGTAATGGACTTCCATCCTGTGCATGAATCAAAGCACAAAACCTTCCCCGAGATTCGGGCAATATCTCTTTTTCTCCCTGTTTAAAATCAAAAAGTTCCTGCAAAATAGCATGTCTAGCACTTGGAGGAAAATATTTCTGCAGGAAAGTACTAATCAAGCATTCAAGGCTATCAATAGATCCAGGAGGTAAATTACTAAACCATGTTTTAGCTTCTCCTTTCAGTGAAAAGGGGAAATCTTAGCAACAAAGTAAGTACGCATCTTAATATCATCAGAAAACAAGACACTCATGGTAGAAAGATCATTCATATGTGCTACCGCACTTTCATTCTTAGTCCCACAAAAAGGTTTTTCTCAACAATAGCTATGTAAGATAGATTGAGAGAGAAATCATAATCTTCATCTATAATGTTTATGGGAGAAGCAGCAAACTTAGCAATAGGCGACAATTTGGGTCTAATAGTACGCCTCTCAAGGAGACTCTTAGCAGCGCTCCTATCATGGTTGTTTTTACATTCTTTAATAAATTCATCGGTAATCTCAACATAACCATCTTCAATATCATAACTCTCACTAGACTCAGGTGAACTAACAGGTGTACTAGTGTCTTCATTAGGAGTCTCAGTATTTCCAGCTATAGTTCTAGCAATTGTAGCATCTAGGAAAGGACCTAATGAACCAGTCTTATCAAGCACAGTAGAAGCAGCATCATAAGCGTCAGAAGTTTCAGATTCAGTAGTAGTAGTAGCAGTGTGTGTAGCATGTGTATGTCGTGGTGTAACGAGCTTACTCGTAACAGATGGTGAATCAAGAGCAATAGAGGTGTTCAGAACCGTACCTCTTCTTGTAGTGGATGGTAAAATAGGAACCTTGCCATCACGAGACTTACCCATGATGGATGGATAGCAGCAAACAATAGAGAATCCAAGTGAACTTGATAAATAAAGCTATGGTCCCCGGCAACGGTGTCAGAAAATAGTCTTGATGACCCACAAGTATAGGGGGTGTATCGCAGTATTTTCGAGGGAAGTGAAACCCAATTTATTGATTCGACACAAGGGGAGCCAAAGAATATTTACAAGCCTTAACAACTGAGTTGTCAATTCAGCTGCACCTGGAAACAATCTTGCTCACAGCAGTTTATCAGTAGCAACAGTTTTGTAGTAGGAATAGCAAAGTAGCAGTAGCAATAAAGTAAAGACAACAGTAACAATAGCAGTAAACAGTAGGATTCGAGTGCCGTAGGCGTAGGGATGGATGGACGGGCGTTGCATGGATAAGACAATTCATATAGCAATCAGAACATAGGGCAATTGCAGATAAATAAGATAAAGCATCCAAGTACTAGATAATCCTAGGCATGTGTTCCATATATAGTTATACGTGCTCGCAATGAGAACTTGCACAACATCTTTTGTCCTGCCAGCCCGTTTGCAGCAGGGCCTCAAGGGAACTACTGGCAATTAAGGTGCTCCTTTTAATAGAGCACTGGAGCAAAGCATTAACACTCCCTGAACACATGTGATCCTCACATCAAAGCCATTCCCTCCGGTTATCCCGATTTCTGTCATTTCAGGGCCATTGGTTCCGGACAACAACGTGTGTATACGACTTGTAGGTAAGACCATAAACAATACTATCATAATGAATCAATAACATGTTCCGATCTGAAATCATGGCACTCGGGCCCTAGTGACAAGCATTAAGCCTAACAAGTTGCAACAAAGTCATAAAGCACTAATAAAAGTTACTAGGCACCATGCCCTAACAATCTGATGCCATTACATGAACGATCTCATCCAATCCCTACCATCCCCATAGCCTACATCATGGATTACTCACTCATAGATGGGGGAAACATGGATGGTCGATGGAGAAGCGATGGTGATGATGATGGCGATGATCTCCTCCAATTCCCTGTCCCGGAAGGGTGCCAGAACATAGTTTCTTGTGCTGTTTCGTGGAATCTGGTGGTGGCTGCGGAGCAGGACTCCTTCTGGAAAAACTTCGACCCCCATGAGTTTTTAGGTTAGAAGGCAACTTATAGGCGAAGAGGGAAACCGAGGGGGAGTCTGGGGTGGCTAGACCACACCCTGGCGCGGCCTGGGCTTGCCCGTGCGGCCAGGTGGTGTGGCCTGGGCCCAGCCCCCCTTTGTCTCATATTCTGCCTCCGAGAGTCTTCTGGTGAAATAGGATTTTTGGCATATTTTCCAGGATTTTTCCTGATAGTTGATTTTCTGCACAAAAAGTAGACACCAAGGCAATTCTGCTAAAAATAGCGTCAGTCCGTGTTAGTTGCATCCAAATCACACAAGTTTAGAGGAGAAATAATAGCAAAAGTTTTCGAGAAAGTAGATACGTTTTGGACGTATCAAACCGCGTCTTTCTTGTCAGATACATCAGCTTGCAGTCGCGACACGGATATCTTATCTATGTCTTGTTTGCGCTTGCCATATCGGTCCTCGCGCATCTCATCCACCTATCCACGAGGGCTTTGCGAATCAGTGGTCGGACCATGGTCTCCTACGCGTGGTACAAAGAGCAAGAGAATAATTAGAGCATATATGGACATCTGGATCGCCCGAAAAATTCGGCATGACCTCCCCTAAAAAGAGGACATCCGTGAGTGCCAGAAATTCGCCGGAAAAGAAATTAATCGACATTCCGGTGAAACATTGGCATCTCAAATGAAATCCCTGCACAAAAAGAAGCATGCACCACAACACAATCATATAGTCGCGGTGTCGCCGACAACGCGCATGAGCATACACGCAACGCCTTCACGCTTCCTCCAACGACAACTTGCACAAGAGAGACGGAGGAGAAGTAAAGGGACATGTTGTAGATCTAGAGGAGCAAGAGACTTCACTTACATATGAGTGTCAACCAATGGAGATTGAGCAAGTCTATGGTGAATCAATGTGGGAAATGAGGTGGGAAGAAGGAGGGGGCGACCAAACCTGTCTTTTTGTGGAGAGGAAGAAGTGAGGCAAGTGAGTGGGGTGCATGTGCCAAAAAGGTGCAGAAAAAGTGAGCCAGGTTCTGCGAGGCGCATGTTGCAGTAAATGTGCCTCCTATAGTCTTAACTATCCGGGGCGCACATGCCAACTTGCGCCTCGCCTATGCGGCCACCCGGGCCCGCAGGGGTTACTTGAGGCGCACGTTCCCTAATGCGCCTCGCCTGTTGTAAGTATAGGAGGCGCATGTTACTATATGCGCCTCGCATATTGGACCACCAATCTCCATCCAGGCCCACCCAAGATATGCGAGGCGCATTTGTCACATATGCGTCTCGCCTGTTTAAGTACTAGAGGTGCATGTTACTATATGCGCCTCACATATTGGACCACCGATCTCCACCCGGGCCCACCCAAGATATGCGAGGCGCATTTGTCACATACACGCCTCGCCTGTTTAAGTACTAGAGGCACATGTCTGGCTGGTGCGCCTCGCATAAGATGGGGGTGCTAGATTTCGTACGTACAGATGCTAGAGGAGGCGTATCCTATAGATATGCTCCTCGCCTATTTAGTTACTAGAGGCGCATGACTATCTGGTGCGCCTCGCCTATCTTATCATAGGCGCATATAGTATAAATGCGCCTCTAATGTGCATGTCTCCTACAGGCTTTTCTCTAGTAGTGAATGCTCCGAGGCCTTATGAACTATGGATGGATGTATCCAATAGAGAGGTTGTTGTGTACTCTGAAGAGATATATCAGGAACATGTCACGTCTAGAAGGTTTAGTGTAAGAGGCCTACATTGCTGTCGAGTGCATGACTTTTTTCTCTAGATACCTTGATGATATTGTGACAAGATTCAATCGACCAACAAGAAATTTAGGTGACCAGCATGAATCAGCTTGTGATGTGTTTGACCACGGTGTGAATTTGATTGGAGGAAGCCATGTCGCCTGCTATGGAGGAAGCGATGATACTGATTTGACCCTCCAAAGGGAGCTACACAAGATGACTTGGTATGTCCTAAACAACTGCGAGGAGGTTAAGCCATATATCATGCACGTTATAATCTCCCATACTTATGAATCCAATATTTCCATACACCTAAAGATTTTAATTCTGAGTTACTCTCTGGATTGCAGTCTTCGCCGAAATAGCTGGTGAACGATGGGATGCCCAATGTGGAAAGAACGCTTGAGAAGGGATTTCAAAGATGGTTCAAGGACCATTTTAGTTTCCTTTTACATTTATCTCTATCCTTCATATATATAATTTTAATGCATGATTTGAGCATATTCTATTTCTGCTATGGTACATACAGATCATGAAAAAGCGACAGGAGAATCAAGAAGCTGTGGATGAAGAGCTTTTAGCATTGGCGTGTGGCCCTGACTTCCGAGTAAGAACATAGTCAAGTTGTATTGTGGATGGTGTTCGGTTCCTCACCGTTGATCGTGAGAAGGGCAAGAAAACACAAAAGAGTGGATTAAAGACTGAAGGCTGTCACTTGGAGAAGGATATCCATGTTTATGGTGTCCTAAGGATATCCATGTTTATGGTATCCTTGGCTGATTTGGAACACCAACTATCTGTTGTGTTATTCCACTGTGATTGGTATCAGCTTGAGGGCCACAAAGATACAAAGATGGTTTATTGTAAACTCTTCCGGAGTGTCAACATTACTAATTTTTGGTACAAAAATGATAGTTACATCTTGGCAACCCAGGCTACAAAACGGTTCTACGTGCTAGACACAGCCAAGGGCAGAAACTGGCGGGTGGTTAAACAAATATTTCAAAGACATAAGTTTGATGTTGCCAAAGGAGAGGAGGAGGATAAGATGGTGCATACTGATGTAGCATACCAACATTTTGTAGGCTCTAACATTGAGACTGTAACTGAGGCTCTGCAGTTCAGGAAACATCGACCCTCTGTCAGCGGAGGCCGCATCATAGATGCATCAGTGTTTGATTGTATTAGAGGTAAAAGGAAAATTGTTGAAGAGGAGGAAGTTAACAGTGGTCCTGAAGTAGACGACACCATTGAGGAGTACTAAAGTGACAAAGAATATGAAGTACAAGATGATTCACACAAACAGTAGTTCCAGCTTATGGTGGTGAAGTGTTCGATGCTTTGTGTTGCATGCTTGAACTGATGGATTGGTGCATGCTTGTGTTGAACTGATGATCGTGTGTGCATGCTTTGTGGTGCATGATTGAACTAATGGTTGTGTGCATGCATCTGTTGCATGCTTGGTGTTGAACTAATGGTTGTGTGCATGCCTTTGAACTGATCAATATGATTGTCCTTTAGTTCATGGAATTAATAGTTATTCATTGGGAAAATTAGCCAAAACATTGTGTTGTTATTCTGTTTGTTAAACTTGGCTGAACAAAAGCTCTTTTTGTGGTAGAAAAATTGTGTTGTTTTTCAGTTCATGTGGGACCCATTCTTTAACGTACTAGACGATGCCAGTGTGAACCAAAACCGCTCATGCATGGGACCCACCTATCATAGAAGCTAGAAAAAAAACCTTCTCCCCTCCATGCCACTCCCAAATCCCACACCAGTTCCCCCAAATCTGCGCTAGAGAAAACCCTCTCCCCTCCCTGCCAACGACCAAATCCCGGCGACGACGGTGGCAGCGAAGGCTACAAACTGATGTGTAAGTGCTCCTCAACTACGTCAACTCTTCATTAACCGGTCGGCGATGTGGCCGCCTCCTTGTTCTAGTTCGACGCATCGCCTCCTTGTTCTAGGTCACCATGTTGATGTTGCTATTTAATTAGTTCTAGTCTGATGCGTCGCCTCCTTATTCTATGGCAGCGTGTATGGACTCACAATCTAGTGCTCCACGTGTCGACATTGCTTCCTACGGCAAAGTCTCAATCTAGTTCACAGGAAGCACCCTTTAGTTTACTCACTAAATTTGGTTCTCGTAATAATTCACTAATTTGAATTGTAGTCTAACTTAGTTCTTGTATTTACTCTTTGGGGAAGGTATGATGAAGGCCAGGGAGATACGTGAGAAGGTTCTAAAATTGATGCTACTAGCACTACCGTTGTTTATGGTATAAAAACTAAACATTCTAATCAGTGCAATGTCTAATTTATGCTACAAAGGATGTTGTCGCCATCGACGTCTCATCTGATGATGATGTGAAGAAACCTGCTGCTGTAGTTTTTTGCAAGATGAATGCTAAGATAGCAAGGTGAAGAGCTAAAGCTTATATGAAAATATTTAGAGTAGTCGAGAAACTGAGGATCCTTATTCGTAGAGGTGTGGCATTATATTGGCTAAGTACATGTTTTGCTACATTTATATGCAGATAGAGATTATTACTTTCTATTAATTTCTTTCAAGGTCCAAGTATAATGGGGGATGAGGAATTTGATAAGCACTGCGTGTTTGAAAACAATTTGGAATTGACCTCTAACCAAGTTGCTTCCCTCAAAGTGATAGTTAAACGACACAAGCCATCTATACTATACGATCCGTGAAAGATGAACAAGTCAAATATAGTCCGTGGGAAGGCCAAGATGGTTAAATTTTGACATTTCAATATTTAAATTTTATTATGCAAAGTGAACTCTAGCCAACAACTAATATTATTCTTCTCCTATAATACTTTTCAGCTAGCTACAATCATGCCCACCTCAATCGCTATCTCCCAAAGGTGCTACCACTCGCATGCTCCTACAAGACCACTTTGGAGCATGTTAACCTCTTCCAAGGAATGAATGATGCTGAAAATGACAAGAGGCTGGTCTAATGTTCTCGAACTCGTTGGAATAAGAGAGGGGAACGTGTGCATCTTCACATTTTTAAATGAGGGGCTACATTGCTTCATGGGTTTGTTTAATGTTCTGTAGCGAGGCCAAAAAGTATCTTGTTTATGCTGGAGTTGGATGAACCATTAATGTAATATGTTGTCAGTGAACTTGTAGTGACATGGGTATGCCCAATAGGCACTCGACTATAGCCTACCTGGTGCGGCTCGACGAAAGGCCCACTCGACGAATTGCCCAGGTCCATGACGCCTATGACGGTTCGAGTGGTATGAAACCCATATGGACATGGACTCCCAAACGCACAAGACAAGAAATTCTCAATACTAGGGTTTGAATCTAACTTGTAACCAACTCGTATTGGTACCTGAGACCTAGCCTCCCCATATATAAAGGCTAGGAGGGTCCAACGAGAAGGCAATCTTTCAATCGCGACTCCCACAATAGACAGTAGATCTAGACAACACCCGTAGCATACACATACGCCAGATCTAATCTGCGCGACTACCGCCATTGGCGATATTGTAATCCTTCGGATCATCATCAATCAAGAGCAGACAGGAAGGAGTAGGGTCCTCTATGAGGCCTGAACTTGGGTAAACCTCGTGTCACCTGTGTGCTTGTTTGCTAGCCGATCGAGACTTCTAGCGCTTTTCCTTCTCCAAAACCCAAGTCCATAACAATGGGCATTGATGAGTTAAACCCTCGTTAATTGGAGCCGTCTGTGGAGACTTGGCGCGCTGATGTTACGATCTCGACGGCTCTATCATCTGCAATCTACGGCTCATCGTCCGGACGGCTCCCTACGTGCAGCCACAGGATCAAGTTGGAGACACCAAAGTCATCGCCAAGACAGATCAATAAGATGGATTTGACGTGTCGCTGATTTGCCGAGTCAAAGCATCATCCGATCCATGTAGCAGGAACGAATGATTGTGCCAGAACGACCACCGTTTTAGGTGTATCAATTCCCGATGAGACTGTATGTCGAAACAATAGATCGATCCAAAGTAAAGGAGTCAGGCGGCCGCCATAATTACGGTGTTGTTCGATTCCTTGAGAATGCGTGGATTCGAGTGCTGGATTGATAAGGTTGCGATGCAAGCTCTTACTTTAGGAAAAAAAACATATCGTACAAAGCATGAAGTACCACAGATCAGTTTTTGAGAAAACAAAAGAATTATCAAGAGATATCGCCGCACGTACTCCACAAGGTTCATTCGTTCAAAATTTTGGAAAGAAGAGAAACATAAGGTATATGGAAGTCTATCTAGCTAGCTCGAATCGATCGATCTGCTTGTCCGCCAGCTTGGTTTCTACATATACGGGAGTGTCTTGGCCAGTTCAGCACGGCGGTTGATCTAGCAAGCCGCGTGACGCGTCCTAGATGGTTGGAAAACACCCGCCGGCCTCGTACGATCAGGCCAATTTCGATAAAGCAATCAGCAGTCTCAAAATTTCAAGTCGCAGCAGCACGAGTCATCCGCCGCGTCGGCCACGTCGCAATTGCATCGATTTTTCTACACGTCCGCTCCATCGGCTTCCGCGATCACAACTCGTCGGTTACATCGGCTCTGCCTCGACTACATCAATCACATCTACTCAACACTCGGGGGCTCCATAGACCCGCTGCGGCCTTCAACTTCGGTGACCCGAGGGCTCTTTCGACTCCGCCGCACAACCCGCTGAGTCTTCGACAATGACAACTCGTGAGCGGCCTGTTGTGGTCTTCGGAAACGGCGAACCCACTTCAGTCTTTGGCTGCCGTGACCCACTTTGTTTTCGGTTACCGCGGCCCACTTCGGTATTCAGCTGACGCGACCTGCCATGGTCTTCTACTCCGTCGCATGATCTATTAATATTGGCACCGCGTGACCCGCTTCGGTCTTCAAATCCAGTGACTCGGGGGCTCCCTCCTCTACAACGACCCTCCGCGTCCTTCGACTCCGGCGACCTTTCTGCGTTGTCCGGGTGCGGTGACTCGAGACGGCATTCGACTGATGTGGCCCATTACAGTCTTCGAATGCAGCAATTCGTCATCATCACGCGATTTCGATCTGCCACGTCGACTACCTCCGCCGCGTGACCCACTCCTACGTCAACTACAAGACTGCTTCACAACTTTCGACCACCATGTTGACTACTCGTCCGGTGTCGACCTGGCGACCTGCTGCAGTCTTCGACTCCAGCGATTCGCTACGATCTTCGACTCCAACGACTCGGGGCTCGAGGGCTCCCTCCGCTTCGGCGACCCGCCGCGGTCTTCAACTTCGATGACCGGCTATGGTCTTCATATCGGGTGACTCGTGGGCTCCCTCGACTTCCGCGACCACGAGCCGCTACCATCTTCGACTCCCGTGACCCGCCGACCGCATTGGATCTTGCGACTCGTTCATCACGGCAACTATCAATAAAGCTAAGTTTTCTCTCTACTTAGAGCTGATTTCTTTTTTAACTCGCACTCAAAACACTCGGGGGCTGCGCCCTCTTCGAGTAACCTAATGTGCCATTGACTCCGCGCACTCGAGCACCTCATAGGCGACAGCCCGAGTAGCTGATTCTGCCTGATCGTCGAATCCTTGAACTCCGAGTACCTCGGCAAGGTACTGAGACCAAGGGAAATCAGGCTAACGAAAAGGCCTAGCATGCAGTGCAAAAGTATCGACTTGATTGGCACCAGAATTTTACTTTACAAGTTGACAAGCAAATATTCTTTACAAGATACAAGTACTTCACAATTCTTTATATTTTCTGCAGCTTACCAGGACGTCGACTGCGTCGAGCTATTCTATCGGGTCCTCCAACAGGAGTCGACAAAACAAATGGCTACGCCATACACTCAAGACCCGAGTCAAATTCTTCCTCGGTGATTGCATCGCTTGATGCTACAAAGACGCGGTGCTAATGATGCACCCGACAGAAGTGACTGTGTCGACTCCAACTGCATCGTCGATTCAAGCTCCTTATGCGTAACATGCTGACTCGATGCACTTCCGGGTCAGTGTTTTCTCCTCGCATGGTTTTCGACTACCACTTCAAGATACAAGACTCGAGTCTCTGCCCGAGTCTACGACTCCACCAGACACTCGGGGGCTACTCCAAACCGGAGCACTCGACGCGCATATACAAGATCCTCGAGTGACACGCTCTGAATCCTCACTCAAATCCACGATTCGACTAAGGAGTCGGGGCTACTCCCGTAGGTAGCGCTGGCCGCGCACCCGAAGAAATTTGCGAAGATATCCAAGCATCATGAAAACCGTTTACTCGAATCTACGATTAGATTGTGGACTTCGGGTTACTCCCATAGGGAGCGCTGAAAGCATATTCGACTGAAACAAGCAAAAGACGACAGCAGTCGCAAAATACTTATAGTCCCCACTCGAGTCTATGACTCGAATAGGCACTCGGGGGCTACTCCCATAGGGAGCGCTGGTCACGCACCCTATGATTATTTGTCCTTGTACATAGTACTGTGTGTCGGTAACATCCACACTCGAATGCTATGGCGACTCCGCCTCATATTTCCCTACAAAGAGATTACGTCTCCTTGGGTCACCCGAATCATCTCCGCAATGACAAAATTCGGATGCCGCGCTTACAGCGTGAAGATAAGACCTAAATAAGGCCTGGCAACGCATCTGCTGCGCTCTACCAGGAATAATCCGTACCTACAGGTACGATGAATAAGCCTTGACGGATGTGTCGAGTGCTCACACTTATACACTGGGATTCAACTCTATAAGACCTCCGCGGCCTGAGTCGAATTACGCCGGCAATTTCCGAATTCGAGTACGGGGACTCGAGTTTGAGTAGGTAGCGTTGTTTTTACCCTAGAGCAATTAACTGGTCCCGATCCGTCGAGCCCACCAAGCACGTTTACCATCATCCCTATGAGCTACTATAAAATCGACGGACTCGATGAATTTCCGGGAAAGTGCTTCGCACTCGAATCTACTTCTGAGTCTCCATCCGAATCTACGAGTCTCCATCCGATATCCTAATGCAAAGATCAAGACTTCGAAGTCTCCATCCGAATCTACGATTCACATGGACACTCGAGGGCTACTGACATGGGTATGCCCAATAGGCACTTGACTACAGTCTACCTGGTGCGGCTCAACGAAAGGCCCACTCGACGAATCGCCAAGGTCCATGACGCCTATAACAGTTTGAGTGGTATTAAGCCCATATTGACATGGACTCCCAAACGCACAAGAAAAGGAAGTCTCAATAATAGCGTTTGAATCTAACTTGTAACCAACTTGTATTGGTACCTGAGACCTAGCCTCCCCATATATAAAGGCTAGGAGGGTCCAACGAGAAGGCAATCTTTCAATCGCGACTCCCACAATAGACAATAGATCTAGACAACACCCATAGCATACACATATGCCAGATCTAATCTGCACGTGTACCGCCATCGACGACATTGTAATCCTTCGGATCACCATCAATCAAGAGCAGACAAACAGGAGTAGGGTCCTCTACGAGGCCTGAACTTGGGTAAACCTCGTGTCACCTGTGTGCTTGTTTGCTAGCCAATCGAGACTTCTAGCGCTCCTCCTTATCCAAAACCCAAGTCCATAACAATGGGCATTGATGAGTTAAACCCTCATCATGTAGTGGTAAGGAACTTGTTGTCAACATGGTGTTGTACATGCTAAGTAATATTATCTCCATATGCTATGTATATATTTGGTTGATTGTGTTCATGTTGTTGCTTTTATACGTACTCGTAAATGTTAATCTAAAAATATGCTCTGTTCTCTTTTTTATAGTTGTGTGAAATGTACAATATGTATCAACCGCGTCGATACATATATAATGTGATGATTTTCTTTTTTCGAATTACTTCATTTCCTGTGATTGAGAGCTGGTATGTAATATACAGAATAAAGTTGTACATCACAAAACCAATGGACAAGTGCATCAGTTGCAAATTAGTTCTGCAAAATATTGGTTGACGGTTCGATTCTGTCTACCTGCACGAAATGTTTTTCTGTTATTTACTTTCTATCAAACGGACTGATAGCTGGTACCAGCGGAAAACGTCACGAAGCAATATCAAACCCAGCACTACCGTGAGATACAATACCTACCGTCGACACCGAGCTGACATGTGGGGTTCAAGCAAGGAGGATACGGTCGATTGAAAAAAAGGGTCGAACATGTGCCGTGATGAAATCCATGACGAATTTGGCACCAGACGAAATGGACAACTGGGCTTCAGGGCCTGGGACGAAATGTGCGACGAATTAGGTTTGTTGGACCTCCAAGTGCAGAGGTTTGTAGAACAGCATCAAGTTTTCCCTTAAGTGGATTAGCCAAGGTTTATCGAACTCAGGGAGGAAGTGGTCAAAGGTATCCCTCTCAAGCAACCCTGCAATTAAGATACAAGAAGTCTCTCGTGTCCCCAACACGCCCAATACACTTGTCAGGTGTATAGGTGCACTAGTTCAGCGAAGAGATAGTGAAATACAGGTGGTATGTATAATTACGAGTGGTAACGGTGCCAGAAAAGATCTTGACGGGAGGAAAAGACTAAAAGCAAAAGGATGGAAGTAAGCAAACATGTAACAGATCTAGTTGCAAATGGTGTATTAATGTTTATAAACAATGCCTAGGGATCATACTTTCGCTAGTAAACACTCTCATATAAATATTTTCTCTTTATCAGACTACTCTGAACTACTCTCCGGTTGGACACTCTAATCCATGGTAGGACTATAACAACACTCCTCAAAGTTCGCTTTCCCTATCTAGATAACCCCACACTATCAGCTTGAGCACTAGATGGTTCCAACAAACACCACAATTTCATAGAAACATCCAACTCTAAATATAACTCATAACAAGTATTTGTAATATCTAGCCTAAGTGCCACCATGGTGTGCACGCTGTCACTTTCACACACATGGGGAGAGCAGAGATCTATTAAAGCACTTGAGTAGCAAGGTAGATCTACTTGATTACAAAGCTCATGATCACAATATGATCACGCATAGAGAGAGAGAGATGAACACATAGCTACCGGTAGAGCCCTTAGCCTCGAGAGAGAACTACTCCCTCATCATCATGGGAATCAGCAACGACGATGGAGATGGTGGTAGAGATCGATGGAGATAGCTCTGGGGACAATTCCTCGTCCTGGTATAGTGCCGGGACAAAGACTTTTGTCCCCCAAATCTCCTCTTTGGTGGCGGCGGCACTGCGGAACTTTTCGTGGCTGTATGATTGATTTCTTAGGGTTTCTGCATCGGAGGCTTCTTATAGGCGAAAGGGGAGGCCGAGAGGGTGCCCTAGGCAGCACGGCCAGGTGGTGTGGGCGGCCACTGGCCCCTCTCCATCTCATATTCTGGCTCCTTGTCCCCCTCTGTGAAATATCGACTTTGGCTTTTGTCCCGTCCAATTCCGAGAATATTCATTTTCTGACTTTCCTAGAACCAAAAACAGCAGAAAACAGGTAGTTGGCACTGTGGCATCTTGTTAATAGGTTAGTCCAAGAAAATGTATAAAAATACTCCAAAGTGTGGACAAAACATAAGAAAGTAGATATAAAATAAGCATGGAACATCAAAAATTATAGATACGTTTGCATCGTATCAATAACCCGACTGGAGGGGCTTGGAGCTCGTTGTGACAAAATGTTCTAGAATATCAGGAATACGCGACATTTTTAGGTCGTGTCATAAAAAATGTGATGGATCGTCTAGATTATTATAGTGTATGCACGGAACGACAATGAAACATAAGCAGGATAAGCATCAATAGTGCAATTAAACAGGAAACGTAACCTACGATACTGATTGTCCTATAGAACTCATCATATGACAGCTCACTATGAGCAATTTCTACAATGAGCATAAGGCATATGATGAAGCAGCCCAACTAATGCAAAAAAGCAAGATAGTGAAACCTTTCTCAAACCCAAATAGACCATAAGCCGAAATAGTATACATGTAGTTAAAAGGATAATCACAATAGAACATAAGTAGGATAAGAAACTATCATGCAAATAAACAAAATTTAACTTATGGTGTTGATTGTTTTATAGTAATGATCATGTAATAGAGTCTACTATGAGCAATTTATACTCTAATCAAAAGACATAGGATGAAGCAGCCAAACCAATGGAACAACCAAGATAATGCAAACTTTATCTGTATGTAAACTGATCATAAGTCGATTACTCTGAATCGCACTTATTAATTGGTTGGCTAGTTGCACTAATAAGTAGGGAAGGACAATTAAACATCAGAAGGATAAGCATCTTTCATGCAATTAAAATAGGGAATTAAACAAGTCATGACATATGATGTTGATTGTTCAATAGTAATCATCATGTAAAATAGACTACTATGAACAATTTATACTCTTCTCATTAGACATTTAATGAAGCAGTTAAACTAATGCAACATACATGATAATGTAACCCTGATCACAAGACTTGTAAAATCACAAGCAATTTCTCAGGCAGAACAAATAAGAAAGAATAACTTCAACAAAATAGGTAAATTTGTGGCATGAATAGGACAAGAACAACATTTCTCAAGCAAAGTAAAAGAACATGAGCGTCGAGGATGAGCATGTTTCCTTTCCTGCAGGCTGTAGGTTCTTTTTGATACCGAGTTTCTTGAAGTGACCCGGGGCATATGGCATCAAGTTTGATGGTGAGGTAGCAGACCTCGTCGACGTGGTCGACGATGAGGTGGACGGGCCTTGTCTGCGTGGTGATGACACCATCGAGGAGTACTGCAGTGAGAAAGAAGATGAAGTACAAGATGATTCACACGAAGAGTAGTTTCAGCTTATGGTGGTGGAGTGTTGGATTCTTTGTGTTGCATCCTTGAACTGATGGATGTGTGCATGCTTGTGTTGAACTGATGATCGTGTGTGCATGCTTGAACTAATGGTTATGTGCATGCCTGTGTTGCATGCTTTTTGTTGAACTAATGGTTGTGTGCATGCCTTTGAACGGATCAATATGATTGTCCTTTAGTTCATGGAATTAATAGTTATTCACTAGGAAAATTAGCCAAAATATTGTGTTGTTATTATGTCTGTCAAACTTGGCTGAACAAAAGCTTTTTTTTCGGTAGAAAAATTGTGCTATTTTTCAGTCCGCATGGGTACCCATTCGTGAGCGTACTAGATGATGCCAGTGTGAACCAAAACCGCTCATGCATGGGACCCACCTATCATAGCAGCTAGAAAAAAAATAGTCTCCCCTCCATGCCACTCCCAAATCCCACACAACTTCCCCCAAAATAGAGAAAACCCTCTCCCCTCACTGCCGACAACCAAATCCTGGCGACAACAGTGGCAGCAGAGGCTGCAAACTGACGTGTAAGTGCTCCTCAACCGTGTCAACTCTTTGTTAACTGGCCGGCGATGTCGTCGCATCCTCGTTCTAGTTCGATGCATCGACTCCTTATTCTAGGTCACCGCGTCGATATTGCTGTTTAATTAATTATAGTCTGATGCATTGTCTCCTTGTTCTATGGCAACGCATATGTACTCACAATCTAGTGCTCCGCGCGTCGACGTTGCTGCCTACGGCAAAGGCTGGATCTAGTTCACTGGAAGCACCTTTTAGTTTACTCAATGAATTTGGTTCTCGTAATAACTCACTAATTAGAATTGTTTTCTAACTTAATTCTTGTATTTAGTCTTTGGGGTAGGTACGATGAAGGCCCGGGAGATACGTGGGCAGGTTCTAAAATTGATGCTAGTGGCACTACTACTGTTTATGGCATAAAAACTAAACATTCTAATTAGTGCAATGTCTAATTTAGGATACAAAGGATGTTGTCGTCATCGACGTCTCATCTGATGATGATGTGAAGAAACCTGTTGATGTAGTTTTTTGCAAGATGAATGCTAAGATAGCATGGCGAAGAGCTAAACCCTATATGAAAATATTTAGAGTAGTCGAGAAATCGAGGATCCTTATGCATAGAGGTGTGGTATAATATTGGATAAATACATGTTTTGCTACATTTATATGCAGATAAAGAATATTAATTTCTATTATTTTCTTTCTAGGTCCAAGTATAATGGAGGTTGAGAAATTTTATGAGCACTGCATGTTTGGAAACAATTTGGAATTGACTTGTAACCAAGTTGCTTCCCTCAAAGTGATAGTTAAACGACACAAGCCATCTATACCATAGTATCCGTGATAGATGAACAGGTCAAATGTCATCCGTGAAAATGCCAAGATGGTTAAATTATGACATTTCAATATTTAAATTTTATTATGCACAGTTAACTCTAGCCAACAACTAATATTATTCTTCTCGTACAGTACTTTTCAGCTAGCGACAATCGTGCCCACCTCAACCGCTATCTCTCAAAGGTGTTACCACTCGCATGTTCCTATAATACCACTTTTGAGCATGTTAACCTCTTCCAAGGAATGAATGATGTTGTCCAAATGACAAGAGGCTGGTCTAATGTTCTCAAACTCGCTGGAATAAGGGAGGGAAATGTATGCACCTTCACCTTTTTAAATGAGGGGCTACATGGCTTCATGGGTTGTGTTAATGTTCTATAGCAAGGCCAAAAGGTTTCTTGTTTATGCTGGTGTTGAATGAACCATTAATATAATATGTTATCTGTGAACTAGTAGTGGCAAGGAACTTGTTGTCAACCTGGTGTTGTACATGCTAAGTAATATGATCTCCATATGTTATGTATATATTTGGTTGACTGTGTTCATATTGTTGCTTTTATACGTACTCGTAAATGATGATCTAAAAATATGCTATGTTCTCTTTTTTATAGTTGTGTGAAATGTAGAATATGTATCAACCGCATAGATACATATATAATGTGTTGATTGTCTCTTTTTGAATTACTTTATTTCCTATGATTGAGAGCTGGTATGTAATATACAAAACAAAGTTGTAGATCATCACAAAACCAATGGATAAGTGCATCGGTTGCAAGGTAGTTCTGCAAAAGATTGGTTGACGGTTCGATTCCGTCTACCTGTATGAAATGTTTTTCTGTTATTTAATTTCTATCAAACACACTGACAGCTGGGGCCGTCAGAAAATGTCACGAAGCAGTGTCAAACCCAGCATTACCGTGAGATACACTACGTACTGTCGACACCGAGATGACATGTGGGGTTCAAGCACGGAGGAGACAGTCGATTGAAGATAAGAGTCGAACATGTGTTGTGATGAAATCTATGAAGAATTTGGCACAAGACGAAATGGCAAACTGGGCTTCAGGGCCTGGGACGAAATCTACGACGAATTTGCCACGACAAAAACAAGGAACGTCATGGATAACCCGACTGGAGGGACTTAGAGCTTGTTGTGACAAAATGGTCTAGAATGTCAGGAATCCGCAACATTTTTGGGTTGCATCATAAAAATAATGTCACAGATCGTCCAGATTCTTATAGTTTATGCACAGAATGACAATAAAACATAAGCAAGATAAGCATCAATAGTGCAATTAAACAGGAAAGATAACCTACGATACTGATTGTTCTATAGAACTCATCATGTGACATCTCACTATGAGCAATTTCTACTATGAGCATAAGGCATATGATGAAGCAGCCAAACTAATGCAAAAAAGCAAGATAATGCAACCTTTATCACACCTAAATAGACCATAAGCCGAAGTAGTATACATGTAGTTAAAGAGGATAATCACAATAAAACATAAGTATGATAAGCAACTATCATGCAAATAAACAAAATATAACTTATGGTGTTGATTGTTCTATAGTAATCATCATGTAATAGAATCTACTATGAGCAATTTATACTCTGATCAATAGACATAGGATGAAGCAGCCAAACCAATGGAACAACCAAGATAATGCACACTTTACTCCTATGGTTTATTGGGAAATGCAAATCCATGGAACAATTCTTAAATCTTAGGTGTTCTGCTAAACATGTAATCATCCTTTATGATCGAATTATAAATTCTTCATTTTCTCGGTACAATGATTTTCTACTTCATCTTGAAAGTCTTTGAACAATTTTCAAATGTTTCATATTTGTCGTGGTATTGTCGACGAGTACGCCATGGAGGGTTCCTCACAGTGCGTGTTTAGACACGTGGGGTAAGGCGGAGAGTTGGTGGGTACGAAGTAACACAGCTTACCTAGGTCCCACAACGGTGGTGGAACTCTACTCCTGCTATAAATCACTATAATGGCAATACGCCGAGTTACAGAGATAGGTTCGCTGTGCGAGGTGTTGCACGTTGTACATAGCAATCTAAGTTGTCTTTTTCCCTAAAGGCTCCCGCATGACGGATTATAAAGGCGCCAAGACCTAGGGTTTACAGGGAAAGGTCCTTGCCGGACAAGATAAAGAGTCCTACACTAATACGAACTAGTCTTCCGTGTCTTGTACTCCAAGGACCTGAGTATGTTGGTGACTCCTGCGTAGCCTTCCTTGATCCGGCATGGGCCTCCCATCTAGATCCGTCTAACTAGGCCGCCCAACAGGCCATAGGCCTTGCTACCAACTATGGGCCACCCGGGTTAGGCGGATTGGTGAGATGCTATGAGGATACCCATATAGCATATCCCCAAAAGTAGCCCCCGGAGTACTTTGAAATCTTCCACCGTCTTTCCCATTGATCCTCAAGTATCCCGTCTAAGTGATGCCGGCAATTCGTCAAGCAATATCTCAAAGGTCTACCAAAGAACCCTGCAATCCTCTCCGGCTTCGGAATGTAGCCGGAGATTCCTTGAGTCTTTGTTTCTAGAGTCGGACTAAATCCATCTTTGATGGAATCTTCTGTCAGGGAGATGACGTAGGGTACAACCTATGCTACCTCCAAACTCACAAAAACAGAGAATTAAGCATCAGCTATTTTCACGTGCGTGAAATCCGAAATGGCGAGGCGGCAAAGACGGAGGACATGGCGACATTACCTTGCACGTTCACTTCCACGTCGGCAACGCTCCATCCATTACATCCCTTTGCCCTAATCTTGACGCGAGGTCTATATATTTTCATCGCGATTAATTTATTTTCTTTTACCCACATTCGCTTCCTCGTCTTCGTCTTCCTCCAGCCATGCGACTGTTCGAGCTCTCCTGTGAAAACCGTAGCCAGAGCCCTCCTTATCTTCACCTACCCCCCCCCCCCGTCTCAATGGCCTCTAGTAGCTCCATTCCTTCGATGGTGGCGACCCCCGAGGCTATGTCAGAGCCATCCTAGGGAGTGACTGTCCCGCCGGACGGGGTGGTCGTCCCTGTCAAGGCCTTCATGGAAACCACCGGAGATGACCAAGAACGAGCGGCGCCCGAAGCTGCATAAGAAGAAAGAAATTCCCATAAGGTGCTCTGACCTCTCCGCCGAAGATCTGCAGGAGCTGGTCACCGAGGGGTATCTCCCAGCAGCGAAGGAATTGGTCTGGCGGGCGGCACCAGCCCGCGAGGTGGCTCCTTCTCCCCAAGACGGAGAGAAGGTATACCTCAAGGCCCGGCTGGTGCGAGGCGTAAGCCTGCTAGTCTCCGACTTCTTTTTGGATGTCCTCCGGCACTTCCGGGTACTCCCCCACAATCTGTGTCCCAACAACATCTTAGTCCTTAGCAACTTTGTAGCCTTGTGCGAAGGGTTCCTAGGCATAAAACCTAGGTTAGATCTGTTTGTATGCTTTTTTACTGTCAAGAGAGAGTCCATAGAGTCCAAGGACGAATTGGGATATGTGGAACCATTAGCTTCAAGATCCGGCCTAGCCGGCACTTCACCGACATCGTAGGGCATGAGTCCTGCAAGAACTAGCAGCACACATATTTCTATGGCCTATACGTTCCTCTGCCTGATTGCCTTGAGACTTATCCCGACTTCGTCGATGGAGGTCACATGGCGGACCCCAGCCTCGCTTCCCTCTGACGACGAGGCCAACCACGCCGCAGGGCGGATTGAATGGCTCATAGACAGAGGTCTAACGGGCTTGGATCTTGCCATGTGTTGGTTCGTTAGTCAGATCCAGCCTCTGCGGCACCGCGCCGAGTTGATTTGTAAATACACTCAAGACAGGACAGATGCCATGCGAATTTTGTGGGATAACTTCTCTACTGACTCCGTCAAAGTCTAGCTTAAAGATATCGTCAGGATGAAAGATAGGAAGCGCAACTTCAAGATCACCTATGGTATGTTTGATTGTGGCAAATGCCTAGAGGTAGCTTTTGTTTCCATTGTTGCTCGTTATGTACTCTAAGGTTTTTCCGACTTGAAGTGGTTAGTCTATCATTCTTTTGTATCCCAGCTGATGACCTTGCCGACGGATCAAATGGCCTCCAAGGTCTATGATCCCAAGCTGAAGGATATCTAGGTGGTGTTCGATGACGCCCCCAAGGATCAACCAGCTCCGGCAGTGCGAAAGCGGAAGAGCTCCACCTCTAATACTGCTGTCGAGGCCAAGAAGAAGAAATCGGACAGTGGAGTCTCCAAATGATCCACTGCCGCCTTAGAGGAAGAGAAGAAGAAGAAGTCCACCGACACTCCCCTCACCAAGGCTCCTGTCGTGGAGTAAGTACTTTCATTCCGTGGCTTATGATTTATATCTTATACCTTTTTCAACTATTGTGCTTATACTTCATACGTTTCAGGAGGAAAGCTGGTGTTAGTTTGAAGCGATCCTGCAAAGATGCTGGAGGGTCAAAACATATTCGTGACATGCTTACCAGGGACATGGCCGCCAAGCCCCCTCCCGCTACTTCTCCATCCACTCCTGCCGCTAAGCCTTCTGTTGGCCCTACTGAACCTTCATCTCCCGTCATCCCTGAGATCTCCGCCATGGAGACAGATGTCAATCCAAACGTTGATATCTCATGCTCTATCGAGGCAGACATTGCTCCCAGCAGACAGGCGACGCAGGAGAGCATCTCCTCCAAAGTGGCTGAAGCTCTGACTAAGGATGCCACCGAGAAAGGGAAGAAAGTGGTGGAAGAGGCGGAGGCAGAAGCAACGGCTAAGGCGGGAGCCTCTACGCCCATCAACCCGTTTCGAAGATGCAACAGGTGGCTAGGGCATCCTCCATGCCTCCGGCTTCAACAACTCCTTTGGCCGCGATTCCTCCGATGTTCTGCCTAGATTATCTCATAGTGTAGGCATATGCAATTTATAACAACGTCCAGACCTTCCATGATTCCTATGCTCATCTGGCCAAAAATCTTAAGTTGATTGCCATCGTAAGTCTTTTCAACTTCACTTTGTTTACTTTGCGTAGTATATCCCTCTGTAGCCCCCGAGCTCTTAGGCGGATAAACAAAGATTATTGGCCTGAGTGCTCCAAAGAACTTTTAAGAGTAGAACTTGATAGTGTAGCCCCCGAGCGTCTAGGTGGAAGCTTAGTAAAATTCCGGATAGATGCTCTAAGAGTAGCATACTTGTTGATTTAAAAACTCGTACTGTAGCCCCGAGCGTGTAGTTGAAACCATATAGTTTCGACTAGATTCTCTAGAGAAACTAAACATGCTTGTTTGTTTGCACAATGAGAATAGGCGGAGGATCACGGCAAATGAGAGGTTTGCTGCATTGCGGAAGGAGCTGGACCTTGAACAGGGTACAACAGCCTTCCTAAAGCAACAGATCAAAAATAGCGAGAGTTTGTTTCTTGCAACAACTCCTTGCTTTCATCATGGACTTAATTTTGTCGTCTTCTCATAGTACTTCTTGATTTTCGTCTTACAGAAGCCATTGCCAAGGCCAAGAGCATCGTTGACCAATCCAAGCACATTCAGGAGCTCAATGATGAGAACAAAATTTTGAAGAAGGACCTGGCCGAGGCCGTCAAGGGCCATGAGGCAGCGATGAAGGTGTTGCAAGAATCTACCGACTCCGAGATGCAATGCCTGCAGGATGATATTGTACAACTCAAGGAACAGAACCAAGCTGCCAAAGAGCAGAATGCTAGGAACCTTGAGGTGTACAAGACAGTCCAGAAGGAGCAGGATTCATTGGAAGAGTCATGCACACAAGCAGAGACGAGCATCTTTGGTAACCTTTCTCTGTCTTGGTCATTTTTGTATCTTGGATAATCATTTGATTTTGTTGTGCTCATGGTCCTTTGTTTCTTTTGCAAACCATAGCCCCCATTGGTTTAGCCAACTTGGATGAAGGTGCTCCACCATTGCTCGGGGCAAGGAGATAACCCAGCCTCTAGGATTAACATCAAGGCGGCAGACTTAGTGGCCAAGTACGCGGAGATCCTACGCCAAGCTCCTGAGAAGGTCAAGGACTGGAAGGCCTCTTGCATCTGGGCTAGTGCTAGGATGTCTCTGTCTTTGGTCAAGGTGCACTACGACAACACCGACATCGACTTGGTGACCTCCGGCTTTCCCCAGCTAGAAGAGGAAGGGAGGGAAATCAATAGCGATGCTATTTGGAATTCCCTTGTTGGCTTCAACACCAGGGTTGCCAAGATGGTCTACGTCGATGTCTTTGTGCCTGCCGACATCCTTGACAAAGACATGGCCTCGTCCGAGTCTAGCCCATATCCCTCTGAGTTTGATGAGCTCTCCTGGCCTGGCTCTCCTGATGATGCCACCACGAAGCACCTTGCAGCAGAGCCATGAAAAACAATTTTTGTATTGAATGTGTCTCTGCAATGTGTATGCGGAAAAAATTATGTTTTGGTAAGGCGGAAAATCTTGTACTCAAGTTTTCCTACTACTTATCTGTTTCCAGCATGTGTATATTTTTAAGCAAGTGTTGGCTTATCCATTATCCTGGTTCATATGCTTAACCTTTCGTGAGAGGGAAGACTCGCAGTACTGAACTATGCCCTCAGGTGATGATGCTTAATAGCACCATCAAGAACCTAAGAGCAAAATCATTGGCTTTGAGTGTCGAGAAGTCACTACTCCGGAATCCACATAAAAACTTCAGAAAACGTGTAGACCATAAAATTTAAGCCAACGCATGTAGGCGGAATTTTCACAAGTGCAATGCTTTGCTTATGACGAACGGTCCTTCCCAAGGCGGGGATAGTTTGTGCGACTTCTCCTGCTTAAGTCTAAGCACCAGATCCCCTTATTTAAATGAGTGATGCCTTACGCAGAGACTATGTTATCCACACAACTTCTTCTGGTAGATGGCGGATCTCTGGCATGCCAGCAGGTGCTCTTCTTCAAGTAGGTCCACAGATAGGCGTCTGGATTCTTCAGCGTCATCTTCCTTGTAGGCGGGAACTCTGGGTGCATCATGGAGGATGTCAGATGGAAGGATTGCTTCATAAACTCCAGGAGACAAATGGTAATTCCTCCGCCCAGGGTCCAACTGCTCTATGTAGCGGTGCCTCTAAGCGTGGCTTGATTCCGTGCAGAATTAGTCCATTGACCCGTTCAACTTGCCCATTTGACTGTGGATGTGCCACAGATGCTAGGTCAAGGCGGATGCCTTTTTCATGATAGTACTCCTCGACTTATCCGAGAGATAAATTTCTCCCTTTGTCGGTGATGATGCTATGTGGGAGACCAAATCTCACCACTAGATCCCGGACAAATTTGAGGGTTATTGCCCCATCGAGCTTTCTAATGGGCTTAGCTTCAATCCATTTTGTGAACTTGTCCACTGCTACTAGCAAGTGTGTGAATCCACAAGGTGTTGTCTGCAAAGGCCCCACCATGTCTAGCCCCTAGACTTTAAACGGCTAAGTTACTAGTTTTGTTCGCAATTCTTCAGCTAGAACATCTGGTTGTCTTGCATAGAAATGACACCCAAGACATGTTTGTACCAACTTGTCAGCGTCCGCCTTGGCAGTTAACCAGTAGAATCCTTGTCGGAAGGCCTTAGCCACCAACGATCGGGGAGTGGCATGGTGCCCGCAATCTCCAAAATGTATTTCTCTATGGATTTCGATACCTTGCTGCTGCGAGACGCATTGAAGGAAAACTCCTGTGGTACTTCTTTTGTAAAGTTGTCCGTCAATGATGACGTAGCCTTTTGATCTTTGTACTATTTTCCGGCTTTCGACTTCGTCGGCGGGCAAAGTTCTGTTTTGTAGATAGTCCATGAACGGTTTCGTCCAAGATGGAGAGGTCACTATTACTGTATTAACAAATGAATCCACTCTATCCGGGTTGTCGGGGTCCACTCCCTTCACGGATGGGGTCCATAAATGTTCCAGGAAAACGCCTGGCGGAATTGGTCGACGAGCTGATCCAAGCTTTGACAGCAGATCTACCGCCTCATTCTCCTCCCTTTAGACGTACTTGACTTCGTAGCCGTCGAAGCACTTGGCTATTTCGTCTACTTCGTCTAGATATGCCGCCACTTGCTGGGCAACCAAGTTGGAATCTCCACAGCAAACTATGCGCTTGATGCCAATATCCTTGGCTACACGAAGCCCGTGAATGAGGGCCTCATACTCCGCCATGTTGTTGGTAGCATTGAAGTGGATCTGCAGGAAGTATTGCAAGTTTTCTCCTGTTGGTGATTGTAACAATACACCAGACCCCGAGCCGTTGACTAGCTTTGATCCGTCAAAGTGCATGACCCAATATTCCGGCTCTAGCACAGGAGTGTCTTCTGCCAGTTATGTCCAATATGCGAGAAAGTCCGCCAATGCTTGTGATTTGATAGCATCGCGTTTCTTGTAGGTGATTTCAAAGGATGCAACTTCAATGCCCCACTTTGCCACTCTCCCTATAGCGTCGCCATTGTTAATGATGTCGGGTTGTGGAGCTTTGCTCACTACTGTGATAGGGTGCTCCTGGAAATAATGCCTTAGCTTGCGTGAAGCAAGGAAAACTCCATAAGCTATCTTCTGGTAGTACGGGTAATGTTATTTAGATTCCGTCAAGACCTCGCTTAGGTAGTAAACGGGTCGCTAAACTCCATACTCATTTAACCTTGGGTTTACAGGGAGAGGTCCTTGCCGTACAAGGTAAAGAGTCCTACATTAATACGAACTAGTCTTTCGTGTCTTGTACTCCAAGACTCCGAGTATGTCGGTGACTCATGCGTAGACTTCCTTGATCCGGCATGGTCCTCCGTTCTGTATCCATCTAACTGGGCCACCCAGCAGGCCATAGGCCTTGCTACCAACTATGGGCCACCCGGGTTAAGCGGATTGGTGACATGCTATGAGGATACCCATATAGCATATCCCCAACAATAATTCTTCCTTATTAAGTAAATATACAGATATATTCACTGAAATTTTTAGAGAAAGCGTATGAAGTCGAAAGATCCGCCACACATGGCTACATATAATGGACTATAAACATCAATATGCACAATTTCCAATAAGTTAGTCACCCGTTCCCTTTTGGCCTATGAACGGAGTTTCAATTATGTCGAGGAAAGTCTAACAAGCGACATTTGATCAAAATCAAAGACTCCAAAAAACCATCAACATGGAGTTTCTTCATGTTTTCTTTCAAATATAATTTAAACGACGATGTCACTTCATAAGTAATCTTTCAATAGTTTGTCTTGCGACATTTTAGCGTTAGTTTTATGGACGTAATTTCTCCAACTAGACTTGTAAAAGTTCATCCATCTTCTATGAAATACGGTAATTATTTGAACAACCATTGTTCACATAATATCGGAACAAAATAACAATTATTTAAACAAATCTTGTAGGCAAGCCTTGGTGTGAAAGATGAACACAATAACACTTTATTTGTTTTTGATGAACATCATCACATATTCTCTTGGTAGTTACTTAGTCCATTGTAGTTCATGGATTGTGTTGTTCTGTATGACATTTCTTACCAACAAATTTCAGGATCGATCCCCAAGAACCGCATTGTTTAACAAGAAAAGAATACAACCATAACATGTATATGATCTATATACCTTAGCTGGACATTTCCAGTCTTTTATTTTCTGCCAAATATTTTATAGATTCTCTTTTGGCATATCCTTTTCTTTTTAAAAGAATTTATCAACATCAATAGTGACACCATACATATAACACATAGTACAAAGCGTGTATAGTCAAATACTAATACCTTTGGACTTGTACTTTGAAGTTGATCCCCATCATGAAATGTTTGGTGTTCTTTCAAAAATTCATTCTTTAGTAATCTATTAGTGTAGTAAACATTTTACCTACATCTTCTATTCATCTTTATCATGAAAACTTTCATGATCAAGCTACTATGGCCTATAAGGACGAACCATTAGTATAATGTCAGTTCCCAAAACCATTTTGGGAGATTAGTATGTCTAGCGTCTCCAACCTTTGCAAATTCTCATACAATATCAGAACGTGTATTTTGCCAAATTATACTCTATCATACTGCAACCATAAACATTGTTTCAGATATCACAATATCTTCCACACATGATGGTTTCTGAAACAATTCTTTCAGCTTCCAGATAACCTCGATATTAAAACAATATTTGAATATCAAGAATCATGGAGGCAAATATGATACTTCAGATACTATAACTGGAATTGTTACTCTTGGTTTAATAATACTTATTAAACTTCATGGAGTAAATAGAGTTTGCTGAAAGTTTGTAATAGGACTTCTAAACTTGAAATCTACATTCAAAACAATACGATACCGGTTCGTAAAGTAGATATCCAGAATTCTATAGTTCTATTATCTCAATTAAAACTAAGCGCAAGGTAGTGAATAGAAGCCAATGACTACAACAAATTATGCAAATTCACTTTGATTTTCGTTTATGATAAATTGAGTTCAACTAATCCAAATTACAAATGAACTCCCACTCAATACCAACATCCCTCGAGTTTTTTTGGTGATTACATGAACCAAATCTACTACACCAAGTCCGATCATCACGTGAGTCGGTGTAGCTTCAAAGGCGAGCATCTATATGGTCATCATATCTACCATATGAATTATGCTTAACCTTTCGGTTTGTGTTCCGAGGCCATGTTTGTACATGCTAGGCTCGCCAAGTAAGAACATTAGTACTCGCGTGTGTAAAACTATCTTATACTCGTTGTACGAACGTGGATTCAAGTACACCCGATCATCATGTGATGTCTTGAAGCGAGGAAACATAAAACGGTGCGTACTTAAGGAAGAAGACATTTTTATCTTGATATCTAAATGAGGGATCATCTTATAATGCTACTAAAACGCCAAACAAGCAATATAAGATACAAACATCACATGTGTAAAGTGAAATGATATTGTTCTTGCACTTGATCACTATCATGTGCATCGTGGTATGATCTTTATCATTCCTTTGTGTTTAAGGACAAGGTCTATGTAACTTACACGTTTAGGTGTGCTGTAAGAGTATCATCAACTTACAACATTACCATATCATGACACTAGCCTAGAAACAATCTATACTAGACGCTTCTAATTTATCCGGTGCAAGTTTTATGTGGCTTAGGGCTTTCGAAGATGTAACCGGTCTTACCTACGAACATGGAACCACAACGATGATAACCAAATTATTAGCAACTCGTTGTAAATCAGATATTGACTATAGTAGGAGAGACAGACACCCGCTAGCCACTTATGCAAAAATAGTTGCATGTCAAGCGTGGAATAGGTCTCATGTGCGAGGACATGTAAAGTTAGTCCGGGCCGCTTCATCCCACTATGCCACCAATATCCAAAATACAAATCAGATGCAATAACAGGATCAACATCGCCCACATACTCATATATGTACTACCAATGCAAAGAACCTATGCATAGATCAGCCTCTGATACCATTGTTGGGTTCGCAACATAGAAAACAAAAAGTTTCCTAGGATGGGAACTATTATACGCCAAGATCTATCTACTAGATACAAGAAACGGGTGGATATACATCCATAGAGAACATACCCTTGAAGAGGGACAAAGCATTATGATGTTGTACTCGTGGATGATGTAGTCGTACACTTGTCGATCTCAAGATCGTGATGAAGTCCTTCAGGTCTAGCAGTTCCAGCAGCATCAGGTCCAACACCATCAAGTCCAGCACCGCAAAACAGCGGTGCATCCGTGATCGCACACATGTCCGGTCCACCGAACAACCTCCGCCTCCTCACTCCAGCGATGCAGCGGAAGCAGCAACTCCTTTTGAGATAAAGCCACCAGAAACATGTATCTCGCTAATCCAAGACCATGGGGAATAACTAGTGGGAGAAGAGAACCTTCACGAGGAGGTGGGGCAAGAAGAGAGGAGCCATGGGGATCCTTTTATAGGAGAGGGGGCGCAGCACCAAGGGCATGGCTGGCTGGCCATGGTGGATGCCCCCACCTCTCCCACATTCATGTGGGTGGAGCTTCCACTAAGCCCACTCACATCATTTTCAACTCCACTCACTTTGCATTTAATGTCCACCAAATTAAATGCATTTTCTCTTTAAATAAAACACTTTTAATTATTTTATTCAGAATTGTATTAATTACTTTAATTAACAAACATTCACATAAAACTCCCTACAACATTTCAATATCACATGCAGAACCAGTTTCAGCAATTTCACCCAAAATAATTCCGGTTTCCAATGAAATGATTCCAGTGCTTTCATGATTTTTATCTGAAACATATTTGCTCCTAAATGGTGTCAGGATCCCTTAAGTGTGTCACACTACAGTTCGCGAATAATGTAGACATGATCGAGACCCCTCTCCGATCAATAATCAGCAGCGGGACCTGGAGATCCGTACTGACTCCCACACATTCAACAATGACTCTAGTGATCATGTGGACGTTTAACATTGTAACCAAATACCTTTGTCTCACGATATATTACATGTTCGAGATTCGATCATCGGTATCCCCATACCTAGTTTGATGTCGTTACCGACATGCACTCTTTTCTCGTTCCCGTGATATAACATTCTAGTGATCACATCACTTGCTTGCAACCTATTTCAATGTGATATCACCGAGAGGGCCCTGAGTTTATCTATCTGTCATCGGGATGGAAAAATCCCACTATTGGTCCATGAGCCTCAACGTAACACTTTTAGAGTACCCAAACCCACCTTTATAGTCACCCTATTATGGTGTGATGTTTGATGTTATCAAAGTACTCTTCTGGTGTTAGGAATTAATATGAGATCATGGTCTTAGGAATAACATTACTTCGTATGATTTTATAGCAATATAAACATAATGACTTTGATCGTAATGCTATACTTCGTACGAATGTTCATCAAATCATTCACCAATGTTGTGACCTCGTCATTACCAACTTCCAATGTCCATGACCAGGAAACCTTGATCATCTTGTTAATCAATGACCTAGTTTATAGGAGAGGCATAACTAGGAACCCTTTATTTGTTTATTAAACACACATGTATTAATGTTTCCAATTAATACAATTATAGCATGCAAACTAAACATTTATCATAAACAAGGAATAAGATAATAACCACTTTATTATTGCCTCTAGGGCATATTCCCTTCATTCCATTGGGGTCCTTGCTTGTGCTCTTGGGAGCCCTCGAGTGCTTGGGGTGCCCTCGGCCTCGGCAAGACCGAACATCTGCCCTGCGTCCGCTTTGGTGCACTTCTCCGCCATGATGAACAGATCGGCAGTGGTGATGAGGTTTTCCCCACGGATGCTAATCTTCTCCCTCATGCGGACGTCCTTGACCCCCTTAGAGAAGGCGGTGATCACGCTAGAGTCTGAGATCTTAGGGATCTTATTGCGAGTCTTGCTGAACCTCTGCAGGAAATTGAAGAGGGTCTTCTTGTCGTCATTTAACTTGGTGAAGGTCATAGTAGGATATCGGGCATCATAGGTTCCCTTGAAGTTGGCGATGAAGAGGGAGCATAGGGCTAACCACGAGCCGATGGATTCCTTGGGAAGGTTCATTAGTCAGGTCCACGCCATGTCCTTGAGGCTCAGTGGGAACCAGCTCCCCATGACGTGGTCATCGCCCCCCACTTCCTCAATACATGTGCTATAGGGCTACAGAAACTCGCAGGGGTCCGCTATTCCATCATAGCGTGATGGAATCTCGGGGCAGAACTTTTGTGGCCACACCACCTGAATGAGCTCCTTGGTGAAGGCAAGGAATCCATTACGCTGCACCTCCTTGCTGTTGGCAAGAGCAGCGCAGTTCTGCTGTCCCACCATGGCAATCTCCTCAACGATGCGGTCCTCCCTCCTGAAGGGGTGCCAGCGTGTTGGGGTAACGAGTAGGATACACTAGCGTAAATCAAAACTTTCTACCATGTCAACCAGGAATACTGATGTCATAGATCACGATATTACCACTAGACACGCAGTTGTGGAACTCGATGAAGCACGTCGGGCAGTGTACATGTTATACGTCTCCTCCTCCTCGTCGTCCCACGAGCAGCTCCCCTTTGCGTGGCTCAGCCATGTGCTATAGTTGCAGCACCTCCGATGTATCCACATGTCCGGAGTGGAAGTCGTCACATGCCAGACTGCTAGGTTTGCTCGTGCAACACAGGCATAAGAGGAGTGGTGGCTGGGTGGAATGCTCAACCCTATTCAGCTCGCCTCACTCTCTCTTATATAGGCATCCCTGGTGGGATCCTACATTAGCAGCCTAATCCTGGCCTAATTCGGATCCAATCCTCATTAGGCTTCCAGCCCCTAAAGTGTGTGACCCTATAGGTTCATATACGTATAGACATGACACAAGTACACTTACTCCATCAATAGTTTGTAGCAGCATCTAGCAAGACGTGCCAACTCCTAAACGCATATAAAGATCATTCAGACGAACCATCACAAGGTTGAGTACATGTCTTTCCCTTTGCCCTATGATATTTGGTCTAGCTCCAAGCTGACCTCTCTTTCTTGATACTGTGATTCGGAATCCCTTTACTAGGGTAACTCTTAACCATATGTAGCACAACCATGCATTTCTGGATCGGATCACTCGAGGGGCCCATAGATATCTCTCTCAAGTAGAGAGAGGGAAATCCCATCTTGATTGACCAATGCCTTGCAGCATGTATTAGGACAAACCCGAAAGCTACCTTTAAAACTACCTAGTTACGGAGTAGCGTTTGATAGCGCCAAAGTAGGTCGATCCACATCTCAAGTATGTGCAACAATCTCAGGTCTAAGGACAAAACGTACATGATGTGTGGAGAGAGCTCCAAGTATTATTGCTAGTCTCGAGTTGGGTCGGTCCAACCCCATGTTCATAACATGTGTCCACATCTTTGGTTTGACATCTCCATGTATATGACTTGCGAAACATAGTCATCAACCAATCGATGTGCTAGTCTAATATTCACGTGTGTCCTCACATGAACTCTTACTTGGGACAACTATTAGATAACAATACAAGTAAAGAGTTTCACAAACAATTCACATAATTGCCAATTAATACAAGTTGCCTGCTATGTGAATATTCAAGGAACACTAAAAAACTCATGGATACATATTAAATACAATCATCTCTATGATTGCCTCTAAGGCATATTTTCTTCAGTCTCCCACTTGCACTAGAGTCAATCTAGATAGTATCTAATACCTATTGCTCTTGTGTGCACTTCATGCGCAGGCTGCGGGAGTGGCTTTGTCAAGGGATCAGCAACATTTGAGTCTGTATGTATTTTAGATAACATGACACTACTATAATCAATGAACTCATGAATCAGATGGTAACGCATGCGAATATGTTTGTTCTTATGGTGCTGTATAGGTTCATTGGCTTGTGCAATAGCACTATTGTTGTCACAATAAACTTCCATGGGATTGGACGCGCCCTGAACCACACCAAGTGCGATAAGGAAATTCCTAATCCAAACAGCTTCCTTTGCAGCCTCCGAGGTGGTAATATATTCATCTTCTATATAAGAGAAGGCCACTTTGTCTTGCTTGGAACTTTTCTAGCTCACAGCACCACCATTCATGACAAACACATAACCTGATTGCGATTTGTAGTCATCTGAGTCGTTAAGGTAACTCACATATGTGTAACCCTCTACACTAAGTTCAACCTCGCCTCCATAAACTAGGAACATATCCTTAATCCTTCACAAGTACTTAAGGATATTCTTTACAGCTCTCCAGTGGCTTTCACTTGGATCAACCTGGTATCTGCTCATAACACTTAGAGCATAGGAAACATCTGGGTGAGAACATGTCATTGCATACATGATGGATCCAATAGCCAAAGCATATGGAACCCTACTCATGCGCTCTCGCTCATCAGTGGTCGAAGGACACTGAGTCTTGCTGAGTTTAATGTCGTGAGACATGGGCAAGAACCCCTTCTTAGCCTCTTCCATGCTGAACTGTTTCAACACTTTGTCGATGTATGTACTCTGGCTTAATCCAATTAGCCTCATTGATCTATCTCTATAGATCTTGATATCGAGAATATATGCCGCTTATCCTAAGTCATTCGTAGAAAAAAATTCAATGAGGTCTTAACAGACTCGAGCATAGGAATGTCATTTCCAGTCAGTAATATGTCATCTAAATACAAGATTAGAAATACAAGCAATTTACCACTTTCTTTCTTATACACACAAGGTTCTTATTCGTTTTTGATGAAGCCAAACTCCTTTACAACTTCATCAAATCGAATGTTCCAACTCCGAGATGCTTGCTTCAGCCCATAAATAGACTTTTGAAGTTTGCATACTTTCTAGAATTGTTTGGATCGACAAAACCTTCGGGTTGCATCATATACATGTCCTGAGTAAGGATTCCATTTAAGAAAGTCGTCTTGACATCCATCTGCCATATCTCATAGTCGAAATATGCAGCAATGGCTAGAATGATCCATATGGATTTAAGCATCACTACCAGCGAGAAAGTCTCATCGTAGTCAACTCCTTGAACTTGTCGAAAACCTTTTGCAACAAGTCGATCTTTATGGATGTGAACATTTCGGGTATCTCACACCCCTATCTTCCACACGCCTCGAGGACCCCCTCATGGTGTCATCAATCCGACGACACTCGATGGCTTTAAAACCATCAGGCAGGTCAACCAAGTTACAAAATTGATTGTCTCCCATGGACTCTATCTCGGATCTCATGGCAATCAACCATTTCTCAGAGACTTGTTCCACCATCGCTTATGCATAGGTCATAGGCTCATCATTGTCTAACAATAATAATTCCTGCGCTTCGTGGAGCCTTGCCGACCTTCGTGGTTGTGGTGCTTCTGTTGCCACGGGTTCCTCAACTTGTTCTGCTACAATAGCATCACTCGAAGAAGCATCCCCGACTGGCTCATCTTGAACTTCTTCAAGTCGCACCGACCTTCTAGTCGTTCCCTTTGTGAGAAACTCTTTCTCTAGGAAAACACCGCTATGAGCGACAAACACTTTGCCCTCTTCTCGGTTGTAGAAGTAATACCCTAAGGTTTCCCTTGGGTATCCCACAAAAATGCATTTATCAGATTTGGGTGTTAACTTGTCGGATTGAAGTTGCTTGACAAATGCATCACAACCCCAAATCTTTAGAAAAGACAAACTGGGACTCTTTCCAGTCCACATCTCATATGGTGTCTTAACTACGGATTTAGACGGTACCCTGTTTAGTGTGAAAGCTGTTGTTTCTAGAGCATAACCCAAAAATGATAATGGTAAATCCGACTGGATCATCATTGAACGAGCCATGTCCAACAAAGTTCGATTGCACCGTTCGGAGACCTCGTTTCTTTGAGGCGTTTCGGGTGGCTTGAGCTGTGGAACAATTCTGCAACTCTTAAGATGATTGCTAAATCCGTGACTCAAAAATTCACCTCCACGATCAGATCACAAGGCCTTTATTTTCTTGCCATGTTGATTCTCTACCTCACTCTGAAACTCTTTGATCTTTTCAAAAGTTTCAGATTTATGCTTCATCATATAGACATAGCCATGTCTACTGAAATCATCAATGAAAGTAATGAAGTAGTGATATCCTCGTCTAGTTGTCGTGCTCATTGGTCCACATACATTAGTATGTATGAGTTCCAACAAGTCTGTCGCTCTCTTGGGAAAACCCGTAAAAGGCGTCTTGGTCACCTTTCCAAGTAAACAAGCTTGACATGTCTCATATGATTCAAAATCAAACGAAGTTTGAAGACCATCACCATGGAGCTTCTTCATGCGCTTTTCACTTATATGCCCCAAACGACAATGCCAAAAATAGGTAGGACTCAAATCATTAGGCCGAAAACTTTTAACACTAACATTGTAAACATATGCATCATCAAGATTTAAAATAAATAACCCATTCACAATGGGACAATTAGCCACAAACATAGCATTCTTAGAGATTACAGAACCATTGTTTATACTCGTGAATGAATAATCATCCCTGATCCAACATGAAGGTGATAAAATGTTTCGACCCATATTAGGAATGTAATAACAATTATTTAATTCCATAATAAATCCTAACGGAAGGTGAAGCTCCACGATACCGATGAATAATGTAGCAACCCTTGCTTTATTTCCAACACGAAAGTCCACTTCGCCTTTCTACACTTATCTAGTCCTTTTTAGCCCCTGTATCTAGTCCTTTTTAGCCCCTGCATCGAATTGCAAATATGAGCAACCGATCTGGTATCAAATACCCAAGATCTAATAGAAGAATCTGCGAGAAAAATGTCCACACCATTTACAACAAGCGTACCTGAGTGGGAAGTGCTCTTACTTCCACTCTTCTTCAAAGAAGCCTGGTACTTGCTGCAGTTTCTCTTGTAGTGGCCATATTCATGACAAAAGACACACTCAGTGTCTCCTGTAGGTCCAGCCTTTTTCTTGGGTGCAGGATTTGGCTTAGGGATGGTATCCTTATCCTTGCCCTTCTTATTCTACCAAGAAGTGCCCTTTTTCTTGAAGCTAGGCTTCCTCTGCACATCCATCACATGGCTATGCCCTGCACTCTTCTTAATGTCACATCCCGATGTTTTCACCATCCCACATAACTCATTAAGGCCCTTCTCCACCCCATGTATATGGTTGTTCGAAATGAAATGCCAATAGCTAGATGGAAGAGACGCCAAAATTAAATCAGTGGATAACTCTTGGCCTAAAAGAAAACCAAGCTTTTCCAAAGTCTGACTGTAACCAACCATTTTGATCACATGGGGGCCTACAGCTGCTCCCTATTATAGCTTGCATTCCACAAAGGACTTAGCAACATTGTACCTCTCAGTCCTAGCCTGAGTCAGCAAAATGTCCTGCGCGATGATCATATTGTATGATTCCTGATCCTCAAACTGTTTTTGAAGACCAGGTTCCATGCATGTAAGCATAAGGCAGCTAACCTCAAGAGATTCATCACATGCTTTCTTGTAGGCATTCTTAAGGGCAGCAGTCGCATTATCAGCAGGTTCATCCAGGAATGGGGTATCCAGAATAGTTTCCCTTTTATCAGACCTGAGAACAATTCTTAGGTTAGGACCCAGTCCGAAAAGTTTGATCCATTTAGTTTATCTTTTTCAAGAATCGAACACAAAGAAAAATGTGATGAAGTGTTCGGTGCCATTGATCTACAACATAAAAACATGCAAAATACTAAGCCATGTAAACATGAAAGAGTAAAACATATTAAACAATTTAATATCATATACTCCCACTTAAATCAACATCCCTCTATTGATACTAAGTGATTCAAGATCCACAATTAACAAGTCGACTAGTGAGCTTTACCATCACTGCTAGAAGACAAGGTAAATCGGTAAGCAACCTTTGCTAATCATATCAGATATGACTCTTGTTGTTGGGTGACATCTCTATGTCAAAACTATGTGCCCACCCTTTATGCCCCAAGGTCCTTAACTATTAAGATGACCTTGTTAAGCTCACCAACCCTTATGCGTGTAGGTATCCGATACAAACCCATCCAGCCAAGGAAAACCGCGGCACCCTAATTTCATAGACCCACCAACGATTGTACAGGGCATAGTATGGTGCAAGGTTTGGTTGGGAGTGCATGGTTTAACTTAAACTTTTTGAGGGATCGTCCTACTTCTATCATGTAAGCATGCATAGTAGTAAAACGTATAAGAATAGCATTCACATAGATGTGATACAGTATGGCCCATTTTCTCATAGTGATCTCCATCGCCATAGAACCTGTCCACCATGATGATCTGCATCTTCATGCTCTATGCGAGACATACTCCAAGTGATGAGTTCTCTAAGAAATAATACAAGCTATTACTAATAACAACTAGTAATCAAAACTACATGGTGTTGGGATCATCACAAGTTGGCCGCAGGTCATTACAATAATTGATAACACATTTGGCTCTAGCTGTGTTTCCCTACTCACGACACGCGGGTCATGAAAAATACATACATGCATAACATACATTTTTGGGCCATACTGATCATATACATCCTGCAAAAACAAGTTGAGCATAGAATCGCATTCTACCGGATCATGTGAAATCGTAGAACCTAGGAACCTTAATGAGATACAAAAGGGGGGCTACGACTAAGAGGGGTCTAGGGGATCTTCCCCTACGGGGTTTGAAGGGGCAGCGCCCCTCGCGATATCTCTTTCTCGATACATTTTTCTTTAAGGACTTTGATCGGCAAATCAAATTTACCATAAACTGACTATTGTTCTGATTCGACCAAACTCCTTTGATCACAGTACAATGATTCAGACCTAGTTCCTGATTCGATCAACCATATTGATCTTCGCCTGATTCAACTAGATTTATGTGTCACTGTCTACCCTGATGGCGGAAACCGACAGGTAGGGGTAAGTCGTTCGACGACCTTAGAATCACAATCACGGAAAGTAAGATCATAGATCTATCCAGAACCACCACCATACTAACGATCACATCATTCATATCGATCTACATATCACCATATGCAAACTTCCCGAACCTATGACTGAACAGCATCGGCTCTAATACCACTATTGGGGTAACGGGTAAGCTACACTAACGTAAATCAAAAATTTCTACCCCGTCAATTAGGAATATTGATGTCATAGATCATGGGATTACCACTAGACGCGCAATTGCGGAACTCGATGAAGCAAGTCGGGGCAGTGTAGTGATGTCTACGCACTTCTATTCTTGTAGACAGTTGTTGGGCCTCCAAGTGCAGAGGATTGTAGAACATCAGCAAGTTTTCCCTTAAGTGGATCACTCAAGGTTTATCGAACTCAGGGAGGAAGTGGTCAAAGGTATCCCTCTTAAGCAACCCTACAATCAAGATACAAGAAGTCTCTTGTGTCCCCAACACACCCAATACACTTTTCAGGTGTATAGGTGCACTAGTTTGGCGAAGAGATAGTGAAATACAAGTGGTATGGATATAAGACAACGGTGCCAGAAAATAGCTTGATGGCGTGGAATATACTAAAGGCAAACTGAAATAAAGATGGAAGTAAGCAAACATGTAACAAATCTAGTTGCAAATGGTGTTTCAATGCTTAGAAACAAGGCCTAGGGATCATACTTTCACTAGTGAACACTCTCATATCAATATCTTCTCTTTATGATACTACTCTGAACTACTCTCCGGTTGGACACTCTAATCCATGGTAGGGCTATAACAACACTCATCAAAGTTCGCTTTCCCCATCTAGATAACCCCACACTGTCACCTTGAGCACTAGATGGTTCCAACAAACACCACAATTTTCATAGAAACATCCAAGTCCAAATATAAATCATAACAAGTATTTGTAATCTCTAGCCTATGTGCCACCATGGTGTGCACGCTGTCACTTTCACACGCACAGGGAGAGCAGAGATCTATTAAAGCACTTGAGTAGCAAAGTAGATCTACTTGATTACAAAGCTCATGATCATAATATGATCATTCATAGAGAGAGAGATGAACACATAGCTACCGGTAGAGCCCTTGGCTTCGAGGAAGAACTACTCCCTCATCATCATTGGAATCAGCAACGGAGATGCAGATGGTGGTGGAGATCTATGGAGATGGCTCTAGGGGCACTTCCCCATCCCAACAGGGTGCCGGAACAGAGACTTTCTGTCCCCCGAATCTCCCCTTCGGTGGCGGCTGCGCTGTGGAACTTTTCGTGGCTGGAGGCTAGATTCGTTAGGGTTTTCTCATCGGGAGGCTTCTTATCAACGAAGGGGCGATGTCAGAGGGTGGACCAGGGGCCCACACCACCTGGTGGCGCGGCCAGGGGGACCCACGCCACCACATGGTGTGGCCAGCCCCTGGCCCTTCTCCGTCTCGTCTTCTAGCTCCGTGAGTCTTCCGGTAAAATATCGACTTTGGCTTTTGTCCAGTCCAATTCCGAGAATATTCATTTTCTGGCTTTTCTAGAACCAAAAACAGCAGAAACAGTAAATCAAGGCTGTGGCATCTTGTTAATAGGTTAGTTCCAGAAAATGTGTAAAAATACTCCAAAGTGTGGACAAAACATAAGAAAGTAGATATAAAACAAGCATGGAACATCAAAAATTATAGATACATTTCCAACGTATCATGTAGATGTTCTACGTCTCCTCCTTGTCCTCGTTCCATGAGCAGCTCCCCTTTGTGCGGATCGTCCAAGTGCTACAGCCGCAGCACCTCCGAGGTATCCACATGTTCGGAGTGGAAGCCGTCACACGCCAGACTGCTAGGTCCGCTCGTGCAACACAGGCGTAAGAGGAGTGGTGGTTGGGTGGAATGCTCAACCCTATTCAGCTCGCCTCACTCTCTATTATATAGGCATACCTAGTAGGCTCCTACATTAGCAGCTCATTAGCATCCTAATCCTAGCCTAATTTAGATCCAATCCTCATTAGGCTTCTAGCCCCTAAAGTGTGTGACCCTATAGGTTCATATACGTATAGACATGACACGAGTACACTTACTCCGTCAATAGTTGGTAGCGGCCTCTAGCAAGACGTGCCAACTCCTAAACGCATATAAAGATCATTTAGACGAACCATCACAAGGTTGAGTACATGTCTTTCCCTTTGCCCTACGATATTTGGTATATCTCCAAGCTGACCTCTCTTTCTCGATACTGTGATTCAGAATCCCTTTACTAGGTTAACTCTTGACCATATGTAGCACGGCCATGCATTTCTGGATCCGATCACTCGAGGGGCCTAGAGATATCTCTCTGAAGTAGTGAGGGGCAAATCCCATCTTGATTGACCAATGCCTTGCATCATGTATCGGGACAAACCCGAAAGGTACCTTTATAACTACCCAATTACAGAGTAGTTTTTGATAGCCCCAAGGTAGGTCGATCAACATCTCAAGTATAAAAGTGCATAATCTCAGGTCTAAGGACAAAACGTACACGATGTGTATAGAGAGCTGCAAGTATTATTGCCAGTCTCAAGTTGGCCAGTCCAACCCCATGTTCATAACATGTGTCCACATCATTGGTTTGACATTTCCATGTCTATGACTTGCGAAACATAGTCATCAACCAATTGATGTGCTAGTATAATATTCATGTGTGTCCTGACATGAACACTTACTAGGGACAACTATGAGATAACCATACAAGTAAAGAGTTTCACAAACAATTCACATAATTGCCAATCAATACAAGTTGCATGATATATGGATATTCAAGGAACATTATAAAAACTCATGGATACATATGAAATACAATCATCTCTATGATTGCCTCTAGGGCATATTTCGTTCACAGTGGGTGGGGACAGCAGCGGTCAGAGGAGGGGAGATGATCTGGCAACTGTGACCGGGGCAGGATGCGGCGTCGCCGACCTTTGGTGCCCCGCCAGATCCCCGGGCAAGTAGCTGGCTGATAGCCCATGGCGCCTTGTTCTCAAGCTCAGCTCCCAGCATCTGGGGGACAAGGGTAGCGATGTCGAGGAGCTCTGAGAGCCGCTCGCACCACTTCACATGCCCCGACTCCGTCGGTGGGTGGTTGAGCAGCTCACACTACTAGGGAAAACCCTAGCCGAGGCGCACCAAAAACCCTATCTGAGGCGCATATGATATGCGTCTCTAGCGTCAGCCTAGTATTTGTTATGCCAACAGACATCATATGCGCCTCCTATATCGTAGATATGCGAGGCGCATATCGATCATATGCGCCTCCCATACTCAGAATATGGGAGGCGCATATTGATCCAAATGCGCCTCCTATATTCTACATATGTGAGGCGCATATTGATCCGAATGCGCTTCGGATATTATTTTTGAATTTTAAAAAATGGCGGCCAGATCTGGATCTGGCCGGAATTTCGTCGGAGCTCGTCGGAGGTCGTGCCCATGGCCACAACCTACCACCACAGGCAAGTGCGGCAGGCCATGGCCATGGGGGTCACCGGAGATGGTGGAGGAGGATGAGGCCATCGGAGGTGGAGGAGGAGGTGGTCGGTTTGGTTGTGGAGGCCATGGACGAAGTGATCGTCATCGTCAGAGGAGGAGGAGGAGGAGGATGTCACCAGATGAAAAGGAGGAGAATGTCGCCAGAGGAAGAGGAGGAGGATGCCACCAGAGGTGGAGGAGGAGGAGGAGGAGGAGGGGAGAAGGAGGAGATGTGGAGGAGAAGGAGAAGGAGAGGTGGAGGAGAAGGAGAAGGAGAAGGAGAGGTGGAGGAGAAGGAGAAGGAGAGGTGGAGGAGAAGGAGAAGGAGGAGAGGTGGAGGAGAAGGAGAAGGAGAAGGAGAGGTGGAGGAGAAGGAGAAGGAGGAGAGGTGGTAGGTGTGGTAGTGGCTGTTTCGAATTTAAATCCGGCTCTACCTATGCGAGGCGCATATCATATGATATGCATCTCAGATAGTTTTTTTAATTTTTTGCAGGAAAAAATCTTCTTTCGGCCATAAATTATTACTCTTTTGGAATTTGGGGATTCTGTAAAATCCAGAACGACTGTAGGGTGTTGAATTCGAATAGGAAATTTCGATACGATCGTTTTGATAGGTTAAAGTTTTTTTCGACATCGTATGCAAAAGTTATAGCCATTTTACTGTGCCATGACATATTTTTTCAAAATACATCGAAATTCATGTTTTCCAATTTTGTCTAGATCTATACCCTAAAATCTAACTACAATTCAAAGGAATTATTTTTTTGAAGTTTCTATCATTTTTGTTTATTTTTTACAAAACTTAAAAGGCGTTCAGGGGAGGGGGTTTGGATCTGCCAGGTTATAGGAGGCGCATATGGCAATATGTGCCTCGCATATTATCAAGTATAGGAGGCGCATATTGCCATATGCACCTCGCATATTCGACCACAGCTATCCTCCTGGGCCCATGCAACTTATGCGAGGCACATTCTTGCCATATGCGTCTCGCCTATCTAATATAGGCGCATATTATCAAAATGCGCCTCGCATTATATGTGGTGCCAAATTTTGTCCGCACAGAGACTAGAGGAGGCGCATCTTACAAATATGCGCCTCGCCTATTTTAATACTAGAGGCACATGTCTGGCTGGTGCGCCTCGCCTATTTTATCAGAGGCACATATAGTATAAATGCGCCTCTAATGTGCATGTCTCCTATATCCTTTTCTCTAGTAGTGTCATGCACCATGCGCCTGGCGGCCTCCAGGGTGGGTTATTGTGGCTGGGCGCAGGAGGCCGTGGTGCATGAGAGCAACATGTTGTCGTGGGGGGGGAAGCACGAGCTCTCGCGACAGTCGGAAGGAGGAGCCTTTATCATCCTCCAACCATGAGGATAGCTCTGGTGACGTGCGTTGGGGGGTGGGCTCCGTCTGAGCTCGGATGGACACGCGGCGGAGGGGGTGCTCCGTCTGTGTCTCGGTGTGAGCCAACATGCCGGGGAAGCAGTTGAAGGCCTTCAGAACACGCTAGATCCCCATACCTGGTGTTCCACATGTTAGAGAAGTGTCCCGCAAAGGAACAGGGGTCCAACGAGCCCTGAGTTCGAGAAGGGGCTGAATCACGTGTTCCGAGCTTCTCGGGGGCGGCGAAGACGGTGATACGCGAGTATGACAAAGAGCTTGATACGGGTTTTTTACCTAGGTTCGGGACCCTCATGAGGAGGTAAAGCCCCTACTCCTGCTTGGTTGTATTGCTCGCAGTGCTTCGCAAGGGTACAATGGAGGACCAATGTCTAGGGTTACAGATTGTAGGAATCAACCTCCTCCCAAGGTAGGAGAAGGCCTCATTTTATAGGGTGGCTAGGCCTCCTACCTCAAATGTTAGGCAGGAAGGGGGTCCACACTATCGTCCCTCGAAAACCCAGCCTACAAGGACTATTTTTGGTGGACTCGTTTCACTTGGCCGTAGTCGTTCGCTTATCCTTCATAAAGCCGGTCCATCTGACATCGTCCTCCGCTTCCTGATGTTACCTTTTCCCCTTAGAACCAAAGTGGCAAGGGACACCTTCCTTGGATCCACTGACATCCTTGGCATCCTTACACAAGTCGGTGGATGGTCCTACCTTTCTTTACCGAGGCGAACCATCCGAGACCGGTCTTCCCTATAGACTCTTGTCTTCTTCTTTCGCATCATGGCAGATTGCGTGTACGCCTAGGGCGCCTCGACCCTCTCGAGACCTCTTCAGAGACCCGGGAGAGCCCAGAAACGGCCCCACGAGGCACCATCCTTGAACTTCCCTCGTGAGGCCTTCTATCCGTTTGATCGCCACACGAAAAAGCGGAGGCCCCTTTAGTGGGCTAGTCGTCTGCAGAATTGGGGTACCTGATGAGTGCATATTTGCATCATATTTCATATTATTATTTTGCACTGTAGTTGTAGGATCTTGGTATTTTATGGTGTTCACACGCACATTTTATGTCTATTTTCACCAGGATCGGGACATATGATGGATACAATGAACACAATTCTTAGAGCAGTTGTATTGGGGAGAAAAGGAGTCAAAAACAACGTAAATCACTTATTTGGGAAATATCAATAACACGAGAAGAAAACTCAAAGCGATCGAGGCATCTAGAGGGTTTGATGACCAACTATACCACGGGAATAATTTTCCGGCCGTATAGATCAGGGATACAACATAAGAACACCCAGAAATCGCCAAAAACCTCACCTCCAGAAGGAATCTGTAGGGGAAGTCGCCCAAGGGATCCATTGTAGCATCCCAATTGTCTAACAATTGTAATGCTACTAGCCTAGTCTATATAATGCTACCTTCCTACATATAATTGTTGCATCATACTTATATCATGCTCATATCATCATGCCACATTGCATTTGGGCATCATATAAAACCCTTTTTCATTTGGTTCGTATCTCATATGCATTTATTAATTGTATTTGCCTCTTGATACATTGTAGTTGGTTCTTGATATATTGTTTAATGCCCAAGTTGAGTTGGGGGCATATCTTTTTCAATTCCACCACCTTTGCCACCTCCCCTTATCTCCACACACTTTTCCACCATTCCTTTTATATATGGGAAAATGCATTTCTCCCTTTGATATTTATCTCTAGCTCATGTATAGTTGGTATGATTCCATTCTATTCCTCATACTTCCATACTTGACCTAATATTGTTTTCACAATATTAATGTGGGAGCTACCTTGTCACCTTTTTCATGCTATGGGAGTATAACTCCTCCATAAGCTTCCATATGGTTTGAATTTGAATAAATGCTCATGTGAGAATTTAATTGTGGCTATATTTTGCCTAGTGGAGCACACACACAAGCTTCGCCACCATCTCTTCATGCATGATCTTTTATTTAGTCCATGTGGTAAACTAGCTCTCTTTTCTTTTGTTGATCATTATTCCAAAATTTGGGAATCTTGCTTATATAATTGCCATGAGATATTCTAGTGGTTTTCACTACTAGAGGGGGGCATTTAATATTCATGCATGGGCCATGCAAGATCTCTACCATCTTCTTTTCTTTGGGTTTTTCTTGGATTATTGAGTGGAGCATTCCTTTCTCTTTAGCTCCATTCCTTTGCTCTTACACAAACCCTCATCTCACATACATGCACATACATTTTTGTTTTCACAAAAATGCCACATGCATGTACTCCTTTGTTGCATACAATATAAACCCTCTACTCCTAGTCACATAAAATAACCACACCCTATGTGGTTATCTCTCTTGTTTTAAATGCCATTGAATTCTTGCTTAGTTTTAAAATGTGTTCTAAACCTAGTCTCTCATCTTTGTTCAAAACCTCTCTTGTGCACACATGTTACACCCATACCTCTTTTCTTCTTCTTTTAACCTTCCCTACCGAATCCCTTCCTTCTCTTGTTGTTTGGAACCAGGCCGAGCCACCACCCCGGACCTTTCCCTATGTTGCCAACCAGACCTGCCATCTGATCAAACCTAACCCCTCCCGGGTTCCCTCTTTCTCTCACGTCGAAAACTAGCAAAGAGAGAGGGGAGAGTACCTAGTCTACCGATCCCTCTCTCCCTCCCTTTTCACCTTTTTGGGGCAAAGCCACCACCACCACCACGTGAGCCCCCTCCTCCTCCCAGCTACCCTCTCATCTCCAACCAGATCGCGATCCAGCTCCTCCTCCTCTCTTCCCTTCCTCCCTAGCCATGGCCATGGCCTTTCTAAACCCTAGCCTCCTTCTCAGTTGCTAGCCGGTGGAGGAGTGGTACCCAGAGGTGGGGTTGGTCGGGGAGAGCTTTGCCGCCCTCACTGCCACCTCGCACCAGAGCTGCTACTGAGCGCGTGAGAAGCCTCGCCACAGGTTCGCTTATGATTACCGCCACCGGTGGTGCTTCAACCGGTTGCCTCCGACGCCCACGAGCTCCGCCGTCGCATCTGTACCAGCTAGGTGAGCCTCACCGCCTCCCTCCATCTCCCCTGCACGCTGTATGCAACCGTCGCACGCACCTCTCTACATCGCCGCTCGTCGCACGCAGCAGCACATGCCCAACAAACAGCAGCAACGCGTGCACACACCTGCTGTTGCTGCACGATCTGTTCCGCTCATCCTAGTCCACAACTCCAACCACTTCTGGCGAAACCAAGGACACCAACCTATAGCCCTATCATTCCTCTTTCTAAAGAACCAAACCTTGCCCTAAACGGAGTTCTACAGCGGTGGGAACCATTCATATGCTTGTGCACTTTATTTATGTTGGCCCTTGTTTGTTTGGTTCTTCTTTTGAATAGATGCCGAGCAGGGGAATTATCAAGAATCCCAGGAGTACTACCCAGACCCATCTCTCGCTTCAACTGAGCTGCCAGGCAAGCACTACCACATGCTTGCATCATTGAGTCGCGAATGCAATAAATTGAATCCCAAGTACTGCATAGCCTTTACTTTTAAACCCCACCGAGCTTGTTCCTCCATCCCATGAGCCATTACTACAGGAGTTGTTTGAGCCATGTGGGTCGTAGAACAACATGTGTAGGGTATGTGAGAGTATGATGGATAACGAGGTACCTAAAAAACATAACCTGAGTAGTAATGGGATAACTAATGAAAGAGGCACCGGTGGGCAATATTCTGTTATTTGGTTCTTCATGCCCACTTGTGTCCCGTAGGACCCCAAGTACTTGATTCCTGTTCCTTGACTATTCGCACTATCCACATCCGGGAGGCCATGGACCCTCCTGAGCCAGAGCTTGATTCATTTCTATTTCTTGGGGCCACAAAGTAGTTTGGGGCTTTATTACTATCCTATACTTATGCCATGCTTTACTGTTTTATTTAAGATTGTGTGTGGAGCACCTGTACTGTTTTGGATGCGGAGTGTTTCATGTATCGACAAGCCAATACATTTTCGGGTTCCCAGTCCTTTACAGCCATTGACGCAAACCTTGGGTCCGTCTCGGAGTTGGCCAACTTCGTTGCGGGTAGCTTAATGGGGTGGGCCCCGAAATATTTTATGAATCCTGTGATCGCTTTGTCGTGAATGCCTCGTTGGGTTTTGAGTTGGTTTTTCCGAGGTTGATCGAGTGTGTTTTGTTATTTGTGCACCCCTGCAGGGTAAATCTTTCTGAAAGCCGTGTCCGCGGTTATGGACGACTTGGAGCATAGTTTCTCGATCATAGACAAGCATAACTAAAGTACCGCTTTTAATATGACTAAATATCTGACTAGTAATTAGTGCAATACTCATGGAATGGTTAATAAAACTGCCAACGGATGGGTTGTTCGTCCGCTTCGCTGGTGTTTAGAAGGAGGATGGATCTCACATTTTATACTGTTATAACTGTTGTTTCTAATTAACGGACATCCGCCTATCATTGGTTAGGCGGATGGTTAGCGAGTATCTATAGACTTGTTAGTTATTATCTTTTGCTGCAATTGCGTCACCCCAGGTATATGTCCCCTTTAGAGGCATAAAGACTTGCTGAGTACCCCTAGGGTCTCACATGATAAATTGTTTGATTCAGATGAACAGGTGTATTCGCAAGATGGATACTGGGTGGAGGAGACAGATGATGTTGGCAACGATCACTCGGTGTAGAGATTCCGGGGATGGGGATCCGTGAGATCTGTGGGCGGGATGTGCTTAGTTATGTGGCATCTTATGCCGATTTGCTTCTTGTCCGTACTCGGATCTTGTTTCCCGCTTCCGCTTGATACTCTGTTGATTGATGTATGAGGAGCTATCCTACACTATTATCTCTTTCTAGGATATTTGGATCTTGTCGTATGGTGTTGCAATATTTTTATTTCTTTTAGATGGTATGGCTCTGAGAACTGTTGTAAGGTAGCTTGCATACATACTCACTTGTGTATGTATTTGATCTCTTCGCCTGTTGCCTACGCCGCTCGCTCTTGTCCCGATGTTCTTGGAAGTGGTTAGGGCAGCCGACGGGCCTACACGTGGGTGGCCCTGGGCCCCCGCTGTACTTCCTTAGCCACTTTTGGTTCATCCAGGCTTGAATTTAGAGTGTAGGGTCCGAGGTTGTTACATCCATCTTCGCCCTACGCAGATCTGGGAGGCCAAGGCATCGATCTTCATCTTCATCAACCGCTGCACCACCATCATCTCCATCCATCCATCTTCAACCCATCTAGATCATGTTGTAATTTCTATACTCGTTGTGGATTTATACAAGAACTATTCATTTACAATTATTTCTATCGTGGAAATGGCCACGGCAGTCGCTGCCACTAGCAGCGATTGAGTGTTTCGTGAGGAAGAGTTGGCGGCCATCTGCGGTGCGAGATAGGGGCGGATGGACATGGGTTTACCCAGGTTCGGCCCCCCGGAGGGTAAAGACCTACTCCTGCTAGATTAGATTATGAGAGAGCGAGTTACAGGGGTGGCGAGCTCGGCGGCTAGACAACGAGTCGCTTGAGGTGGTGTATGATGGAACGTAAGTCTCCAGGATACCCTAGGGAGGTTTATATATGAAGCACCTCGCTAGGGTTTACAAGTTATCCCCGAACAAGATAAGGATCCGGAGACTTTTGACCTAGTCTGACTAGGCTTCTGCTACGCTCCTGGGCTTCTAGTCGCCAGTCGCTGGGCCTTTCCATCCTTCGTAGTCCGCCTTTCGGACGCACTCAGAGGCCTTTCGCCTGATCGAACGCCCGCCGGGCATACCCTTCTTCGCATATCCCCATCAAGAGTCCCCGAGGCCATCGCTGATGCAGGCGGGCGCCCTTTTTATGAGGGCGAGCCCAATTTGGGTGTCCTGTCGAGTCGGCGATGGACTCCATTAGAACCAAGGAGAATTTCCCGATGTCTCCACACGCCGTCTCAATGAATGTCACCACCGCCTAGTCGTCGTCTCAGTGAGTGGAAAGACTGGTGAATGGAGGGTAGACTAAAGGAGTTGGACCGTCAAACCTGGTCAAACTATCCGTTGGAATTTCCAACGGTAACTACTGCGAATATGGGTAACAGCTACCCCGATTTTGGCGGGTGGCGTTTCCCATATAAGGGGACTGATGCTTCAGTTCGGCAGTCCTTCTTCGCATTCTTCACTCTTCCTTATTGGTTCTTCCTTCCTCCAGTCTTCCTGCCCGCGTCCTGCCGACTTGTTCTTTCCGCATCACGCGATTCCACATCCTACCCGATGGCGCCTCCTAAAGGCTCATGGGGGAAATCCAAGTGCACCACGACCCAGCTTAGATCTTTTGAAGACGTCGGAGTGCTCCGCAAGGGGAACTGGCGGGTTCCCCCCTCCTCTGAGACCGAGCCGAAGACGCGACCCGGCGAGTTCATCTGCTTCCCCAGTCATCTTGAGAGGGGTCTAGGATTCCTCACCTCACTCTTCTTCCGCCTCTTCTGCGCGTATTACGCGATCAAGCCATCAGATCTTGGTCCGCACAGCATCGAGTAGCTGGCGATCTTCGTCGCCTTCTACGAATGCTACCTTGGCTGCAGGCCGTATTTCCCGCAATGGCTGGAGCTCTTCCACGGCCGCATCGGGCGCGAGGCGTCCAGCGGCTTGATGCTGGCCGCAGGCGGGGTCACCTTTCAACTGAAGCTGAAGGCCAACTTCGTCAAGCTCCTCCTACCGAAGAAGGCCGCCAGCAAGTGGAAGAAGAGCTGGTTCTATGTCAAGGAAGCCACTCCCTCCGACGAGGTGTCTCTCTCCGAGTTCGTCGCCGAGAGGAGCGAGCCCTGTCGGTTGGCACCGAAGAAGCTTCCCGAAGATCAGTGGATGGCCGTCGCAGAAATGATGGATCAGATCCAGAAGCTGAAGGACCAGGGGTTGATTCCGATCAACCTCTACAACTGCTAGCTCAGGCGGCGCCTGGTTCCGCTGGCGGCTCGGCCGCACTGGATGTACGAATACAGCGGGAAGCATGATCTATCTCGAACCAGCAAGGAGTCATGGGAGGCCGAGGATTACAAGGCCGCCCTGAAGAAGATCACCGATGTAGAGTTCACCGGCGTGGCGGTCGGGGTCGCCCGTATACCCCTTTGAAGAATGAAGCCCCCATAGTAAGTCCTTTTTCCAATCGTTGTGTCCGTATCTCAATTCCAGTCTTCTCGCTTGGTGTTTTTTGACTCGTGGTGGTTCTCAGCTTTTTCAGGTATTGGAGGGCTGGCTCCCTTCGCTTGATGAGGAGGTTCCCCAGGAACTGGAGGAAGACTCCGAGGGGGATCCTTCTGACAGTGACGGGGAGGAAGAAGAGGTCCCTCCCCTAGCGCCTGTGGCTCGCATGACCCGGATGCAGAGACCACGAGAATTCGAAGCGAGCCGTAGCCTGGACGAACTCGAAGAAGGCGACGAGGTCGCCCATGAGCAAACGTCCCGGCGCACCGCTACACCGTCAAAGCCCCCACGCCGGCCCAAGTCGCCAGCAAAAAGGCCTGCATCACCGGCCAGGTCGTCGGTGGTGTTCGAGTCGGATGATGATTCCGACGACGAAGGATCTCCCGAGGTCTCACACAAGGCCCCAAGGGACGCAGTCCTGACGAAGGGGTTGGAGGGCGAGGACACGAAGGTGGTGGTAGATGTTCCCCTGGCGGCTATTGCGCCGACGACCTCGGGGGTTCCAAGCCAAGAAGCAGCTGAGGCAATGGCATCCAAGTCGCCACAGCCGTCAAAGGCGGCCGCATCAGAGCCGGAGATCCTGGCGGCTGCAGCTTCATCATCGAGGAAGCCCTCGGTTTCGTGGGCTTCGGACATCTTCGAGAGGGGGCTCAGCCACAAGCTGGGTCCTAAGTTGGACAAGCCCGCCCATATTAGCACCGGGCTTCGCGTCCTTCCAGTCGCTAAGTAAGTAGTGCTTCCTCGTCCCAATTCGCCTTGCTTCTTTTGTGTTGTTGTTGTGCTAATTGAAGGGGCTCGTGCAGGTCGGGGGCTAAAAAGATTGGTCGCCCTTCGGTGGCTAAGATTCCAACGGCCACTAACATGGGAGAGGGCGACCTACCTAGCAAGAGGAAGGCCTCCGAAGATGTGGCGCCCGCGGAGGTCGCGAAGAAGGTAAGGCGCCGACGATGTCGCGACAGGGAAGCGCCATGAGCCACTGTTGCGCTACCGCCACCGAGGTGGCGGCGACACGATTGGAGCCAACTTTCGCTGCGTCCGTCGAGGCGCCTGTCTCGCTACCAGCCGCCAGGCGCCGCAACGCCTCGCTTTTATGGCAAAGGGGTTTCTAGGTGTGGCGGACACGCAATCTCCGCATAGTCCGGAAATCGTGGATGCGTACATTGGGTCCCGCCTCAGGCGCACCTCCTTCACGATCCCGTTGACTGGCGTCGGGGAACTTCACAAGATGCTCGGCTCTGCTATTCAGGTATGTCCAGTTCCCGAATTCCTAGTCGTTGAATTTCAGCGGCTAGGAATTGTTTTTCTTTTTCTTCCTTCTCCAGTCCCCCAGTTCCTAGTCGCTGAATTTCGGCGGCTAGGAATTGTTTTTATTTTTCTTCCTTCTCCAGTCCCCTAGTTCCTAGTCGCTGAATTTCGGCGGCTAGGAATTGTTTTTCTTTTTCTTCCTTCTCCAGTCCCCGAGTTCCTAGTCGCCGAACTTCAGCGGCTGGGAACTGGGTTTTGTTTTGTCAAATGGTTAGGTGAGTTCTTTGTTTACAGGGATTACAAAGGGAGTCGACTGATCGGCAGGCTGCGAGAGAGCGCTTGGAGCGTGACTTGCGCGAAGCACAGGAGGTGAACCGGCAACTTCAGGAAACTATTGGTGAGTGTCTGTTTCGTCTTTGTTCTTCTCTTTCGGGTGTGAGCTGGTTGTGTATAGCATTCTGATGTATTCTCGTGCAGATTCTTTCCCGGCTGAGATCTCCCAAGGCCCGTGAGGGGTATGTTCCGGTCGCCGAGCTGGACGCGGCGAATGGGCGAGTAGCCTCTTTGGTGAAGGATTTGGAGGCGAGAGTGGCCTCGATTTCTTCGGAGGAGCGAGCGAAGGCTGCCGTTGCCGTAGCTGAGGAAGAACGCAAAGCCACGGATTCCATCATCATGGGGCTGCACAACGAGCAAACTGCCTTGGAGAAGCACGTCAAGGAGAACTTTCGCAAACTCCTTGGTAAGTCTTTGTCTTTGATTGATCCTTTCGTCTAGTCCCTGCTTTGGGGATTTCATATTTTCACTGACGCCTGACTTTGTAGCTGTGGTAGGCCAAAGCGACCTGCCAGTGATTTACAACGCCGCAAAGGCGTGATCGCCGTGGTGAATGCATCCACGGCTTCTGCAAGCGCCCAAGCGGGCCTCTCAGGCATGTCTCCCACCGGGTTATCCCTAGGGATGACGGAGGTGTGGTGCTATCCGGAAGAGGTGCCCGCCAGGAGTGGATGACGCGCTCGGTGTTCAGGCATGGGGCCGCCACGGCGTTGATCTTGGGTCTCGCACATTTCCTCGACGACTTCGATCTTGACGATGTGACGAGTGGCTATCCGTCGGCGACCGGCACGGTGGAGATGTCGGAGGTGCTAAAGCTGAGCGCGAAGGCCACTCCTTACACCGATCGTGTCTTGGCGATGGGGGATCTGCTGCCATATCAGGAGACAGTGTTGGCGCCTGGCGACTCTGAGCCAGAGTACCGTGGCATGAAGTCGGAGCAGCCCTTTCGGTCGTCGTTGTCGAAGTCGCTGACAACATATCCGACGAACCCGTGGCATCCTTTTGTGCATGTCAAGGGGGCTGGTGCTACTTCATCATCAGGGCCTGCTGAGTAAACAATGTAATTTTTCAAGTTGTGATGAATGCCAAGTGGCGAATGTTGTAATATATTTTGTAATATATGCCATGGGGGTCGATGGAGTCGTATTTTGATGGGTAATGTATGTTGTGTTTTGCTTATGCATTGTTTTGATTGAGCGAGTCCCCGGGCGCGTCCGCCTTTTAATTGGGTATAACTCGATTGTATACTTTTGTGTATTTGTTTTGTTTACGCGTTGTTTCCATCCCTCACGTCTTCTGAGTGGCGAGTCACCGAGCGCGACTGGGACTGACTTAGGAGCGAGTCCCCGAGCTCGAGTAGGACTGACTTCGGAGCGAGTCCCCGAGCGTGCTGCCCGGCCGTACTGTTCATGCTCCTATTGCAGGTTGTGAGTGCGTTGTTTGTAACGCGTCTCCTCCCCTGGCCCGGAGAGCCAGTCGCTTGGCTAGCCCTGGGAAGCTCTCTTACTTGGTGTGTTCCCGAGCCGCATGGGGGTTCCCGTTTTGTGGAGTCCCCGTGCGTGGTACTTAACCGTTCAAGTCGGTTTGCGCGAGGGTAGGAGGGACAGATCGCTGTGAGAAGCGTGTATCGGATGTCTTGGCCCGGCGGGCCAGTCGGGCTAGGCGACTCCAATGGCAGCTCCGGGTTGGCGTTTTTCGTGGACGACCCAAGGCCCGAATATTTCCGGTGCCCTTGTGCCGCACTACTTGGCCGTGCCGGTCACTCGACCAGAGGTTGACTTCCATAAGTAGTGTATTGCTAGCATGTACGAGTGCGAGTGGCACAAGAATATGGCGAGTGGACACAATTTGTGCGATCCGAATGAATTTCATTATATATTCCGATGGAGTACTGTGTGAGGCTCTAAGTATAGAACTTTCTGAGGAGCTTTACATTCCATGGCCTCCCGACCTCCAATTGGCCATCACCCCGTATGTTGATGAGGTAGTAGGCATCATTGCCAAGGACTCGGCCTATGGCGAATGGCCCCTCCCATGGGGGGGAGAGCTTGTGCATGCCCTTCTTGTCTTGGACCAGTCGTAGGACCAGGTCGCCTTCCTGGAAGGTGCGAGTTCGCACTCGGCGGCTGTGATAGCGGCGGAGTCCTTGTTGGTATATGGTGGAGCAGGAGCGAGCTAGGTCGCGCGCCTCGTCAAGTTGATCGATTCTGTCTTGACGGGCGATCTTGTTGGCCGCCTCGACGTAGTTGGCGACTCGAGGTGAGTCATGCTCCATGTCGGTTGGCATTACGGCCTCGGCGCCATACACCATGAAGAAGGGCGTGAACCCGGTTGATCGGTTGACGGAGGTGAGAATCCCCCATATAACAGAGGGGAGCTCGTCGACCCAGCATCCTAGGGTGCGCTCGAGGGGCACCTGTAGTCGCGGCTTGAGCCCGTGGAGGACGCTCTGGTTGGCGCGCTCTGCTTGGCCATTTGATTCCGGGTGAGCGACTAATGCGAGGTCGAGTCGGATGTCGTGTTCCTCTCAGAATTCCGCCATGGCCCCCTTGGCGAAGTTGGTGCCGTTGTCTGTGTTGATGCTGTGCGGGTAGCCATACCGGTAGATGAGTTCGCGTAGGAACTTGGTGGCCGTCTTGCCGTCGCACTTTTTATCGGCTTGGCCTCGGCCCATTTGTTGAACTTGTCGACTGCGACCAGGAGGTGAGTGAAACCAGACGGGGCCTTCTTGAATGGGCCTACCATGTCCATGCCCCATACGGCGAATGGCCACGTGATGGGGATTGTCTTGAGTGCCGAGCCAGGGAGGTGCGCTCGTTGGCGATTTCTGGCACCCGACGATCGCTGGACGATGTTGGTGGCGCTGGCGCAGCGGTGAGCCAGTAGAAATCATGCCGCATGGCCTTGGCGACTAGCGACTTGGTGCCAGCGTGATGGCCGCAGTCGCCGGCGTGAATGTCCCGGAGGATCTTGCGGCCTTCTTCTGGCTGTACGAAGCGCTGGAACACGTCGGTCACGCTGCACTTGTGGAGCTCGCCGTTGATGATGAGGAAGGATTTGCAGCAGCGCATGATCATTCGTGCCTCTGTCTCATTGCTAGGTAGGAGTTTGTGTTCCAGGAAGGCGACGTATGGCGCTGTCCAGTCGCTTGGTTCCACAATCATGGCGACTAAGGCCGGTTCTGGTTGCAGTGGGATCCCGACGTCGATTTCTTTCGATGGGTTGACCGAGGGTTTGTGGATGATGTCGAGGAAGACGCCTACTGGTGGTGCCTGTCAGGTTGATCGGATGCGGGAAAGGGCGTCTGCCTCCTCGTTTTTACGCCTGTCGATCCACTCGACGAAATAGCCGTCAAAGTGTCCTACCAACTGGTCGACAGCTTGGCGGTACGCGATCATTTTTGGGGAGACAGCATCGCACGTCCCGGCGACTTGGCCGGCGACTAGGTCGGAGTCGCCATAGCATCGTAGGCGGTTGACGTTCATCTCCTTGGAAGCTCTCATGCCGTGAAGGAGGGCCTCATATTCTGCCATGTTGTTGGTGCAGGGCTTGAAGTTGAGGTGGAGTACGTAGCGGAGCTTGTCTCCTTTGGGGGAGGTCAAGATGACCCCAGCCCCGCGCCGGGCGTTTTGGAGCCGTCAAGGGAGCGACCAGTAGTGGAGGTATGGGAGCTCGCTGCTGTGCTTCTTCCCACCGCAAGGAAATCATCCAGGCTTGTGACCTGATCGCTGGGCTCAGATTGATGTTGTGGACGCCGATCTCGACGCCCCACTTGGCGACTCGCTGTTTCGCTGACAGTGATGATGTCCTCGTAGGGCGCGGAGGAGACCATCGTGATTGGGTGCTCCTGGAAGTAGTGTGGGAGTCGCCGCTATGCTCGAAATACCGCGTACACCAGTTTTTGGTATTGCGGGTATCGTTGTCGTGAGTCCGTTAGGACTTCGCTGATGTAGTATACTGGGCGCTGTATGCGGCGCTCCTTGCCCTCTTCCGGTCGTTCGACGACCATCATGGCGCTGACGACTCGATTGGAGGCCGTGACGTAAACGAGCATTGGCTCTTTGTCGAGTGGCGCGGCGAGTAGTGGTGCCGCGAGTAGCACTTCTTTGAGCGCTTTGAGTGCGTCGTCGGCCTCCGCGTCCCATTGGAATGTTGGGTTCTTGCGCATCAGGCGGTAGAGGGGCATTGCCTTCTCGCCTAGCCGGGATGAAGCGATCGAGGGCCGCGACTCGCCTCGCCAACTTTTGGATGTCACACAAGCACTGGTTTCGAGTCGCGATGGTGTCGATCTTGGGGTTGGCTTCAATGCTCGCTTGGAGACTACGATCCCGTTGTCCGTGGGTACGCCAAGGTGCATTTTCTAGGATTCGCTTGATGTTGTACCGCAAGTTTGCGGCGTTTCAGCTAGATCGGCGAAAGCGATCATCCTAGCGGGTGGATTGTACCACCACGTCGTCGATGTAGACGTGAATGTTGCGGCCAATTTGGCTCGTTAGACACTCCTGCATGCACCTCTGGTATGTGGCGCCCGCGTTCTTGAGGCCGAACGTCATGGCCGTGTAGCAGAATGCGCTGAATGGCGTGATGAACGCCGTCTTATCCTCGTCTTCGACCGCCATCTTGATCTGGTTATAACCAGAGTAAGCGTCGAGAAAGCACAGCGACTCCGATCCCACGGTCGAGTCGATGATCTGATCGATGCGCGGTAGGACGAACTCCTCCTTCGGGCAGGCGCTGTTGAGGTTGGTGTAGTCAATGCACATTCTCCATGTGTTGTTCTTTTTGAGAACCAGGACTAGGTTTGCTAGCCACTTGGAGTACTTGATTGGCGAGATGAACCATGCAGCTAGCAGGCGCTGGACTTTCTCGGCGATTGCTCGGCGGCGCTCTTCATTGAAGGGCCGTAGCGACTGCTTTAATGGTCGCACTTTGGGGTCAGTGTTGAGTTTGTGCTCAACGAATTCCCTCGGGACACCTGGCATGTCAGATGGCTTCCATGCGAAGATGTCGCGGTTCTCACGGAGGAACCCGATGAGCACGCTTTCCTACGTTGGGCTCATGTGCGCCCCAATGGTGACCGTCTGGCTGGAGTCGCCTGGGACGAGCTCGACGGTGCGGGTGTGCGTGGTCGCCTCGAACGTGGAGTTCGCGGCGATTGGTTTCTTCAGGATGGTGCGGTCGTCCTTGTTGATGTTGCCCGCGTATTTCACGAGCTCCTCCGCATGGTCGGTCTCCGCGGCGATGAAGGCGTCGGCGATGACGGCGCTCTTGTCTTCGCATTCCACGGCCATCTCGGGGTCACCGTGGACGGTGATGATGCCGCTTGGCCCTGGTAGCTTCATCATGTTGTAGGCGTAGTGTGGGGTCGCCATGAACTTTGTGAATGCCTGGCGGCCCAGGACGCAGTAGTTGGGAATGCGGAGGTTCACCAGCTCGAAGACGATCCTCTCCGTGCCATAGTTTGCTCGAGTGCCGAAGGTGACTGGCAGCGTCACTTTCCCGATCGGGTACGCCTTCCGACCGGGGACGATGCCGTGGAAGGTCGTCAGTGTTGGCTCGATGGCTGTTTCTGGGAGCTGGAGCCTTTTGAACGTGTCGAGGTACAAGATATTGATGGAGCTCCCGTCGTCCATCAGCGTCTTGGGCAGCCAGTAGTCGCCACCTTGCTCGACTACGTGGCGACTTCGCCTCGGTACTGATTCTGGCACGTGATCCTCGCGACTCTGTGATGCTCGGACCAGTTTAGGAAGCGAGGGATGTTGACTTGCCTCACCGCATTGACGGCGACCGCGTGGGCGAGCACCTTCTTCTCACGCTTGGTGCCGAGTCCGGTGAAGGTATGTAGCGACCCGACGGCGGTTCCAAAGCCGCGGGGTCCTCCCGTTGTCCCGAGGTGGGTTGTTGTTGGGGTCATCCCTTGCACGTCTCTCCTTCTCAATCTCTTTGAGAGAGTGGCAATCGGCGGTGGTGTGGGTGGCGGGTTTTCCCTCCCTACTATGGTAGATGCAGAGCTGATTGAGCAGGGCGGCGGGGTCGAATTTCGGCCTTGTCGCGTGGTTGGCGCGGTAGTTCACGCTGCCGCGGTAGTTTCCTCTGCCGCGACGGTAGTTCTTGGAGTCGCGCTGGCCGTAGCCGGCGTTGGCGACGAAATCGACTCGCACGTCCGTGCGATGCTTTGTAACTACCTCGGTGAATTACGCTCTTAGTTGCATGCCTGGATGAGCGAAAGTGGTTAAAATAGTACGGTGGGGACTGGGGCCACTCACGGTAGACCTTTCGGCCGTCCTAACCACTTTCAGAACATCGGAACAAGAACGAGCGGCGTAATCGGCAGGCGAAGGGATCAACTACATACACAAGTGAGTATGTATGCAAGCCACCATACAACTGTTCACAGAGCCATTCCATCTAAAAGAAATAGAAATATTGCAACACCATACGGCAAGATCCAAATATCCTAGATAGAGATAATATTTTAGGATAGCTCCTCATACATCAAACATCGTAGTATCAAAGTGAAGCGAAAACAAGATCCGAGTACGGATAAGAAACAAATCGGCATAAGATGCCAAATAAATAAACACATCCCGCCCACAGATCTCACGGATCCCCGTTCCCAGAATCTCTACACCGAGTGATCGTTGCCAACATCATCCGTCTCTTCCACCCAGTATCCATCTTGTGAATACACCTGTTCATCTGAATCAAACAATTTATCGTGTGAGACCCTAGGGGTACTTAGCAAGTGTTTATGCCTCTAAAGGGGACATAACCTGGGGTGACGCAATTGCAGCAAAAGGTAATAACTAACAAGTCTATAGATACTCACTAACCATCCGCCTAACCAATGATAGACGGATGTCCGTTAATTAAGAGCAACCGTTATAACAGTATAATTAACAGATCCATCCTCCTTCTCACTTACCAACGAGAAAGCAAACGAACAACCCCCTCTGTTGGCAGTTTTATCAACCATTCTATGAGTATTGTACTATTTACTAGTCAGGTACTTAGTCAATTTAAAAGCGGTACTTTAGTTATACTTGTCTATGATCGAGAAACTGTGCTCCAAGTCGTCCATAACCGTGGACACGGCTTTCAGAAAGATTTACCCTGCAGGGGTGCACAAATAGCAACACACACTCGATCAACCTCGGAAAAACCAACTCAAAACCCAACGAGGCATTCACTACAAAGCGATCACAGGATTCTGAAATATTTCAGGGGGCCACCCCATTAAGCTACCCACAACGAAGTTGGCCAGCTCCGAGATGGACCCAAGGTTTGCGTCAATGGCTATAAAAGACTAGGAACCCGAAAGTGTGACTGGGCTTGTCGATACCGCGAAAACACTCCGCATCCAAAACAGTACAGGTGCTCCTCGCACAATCTTAAATAAAGCAGTAAAGCATGGCATAAGTACAGGATAGTAATAAAGCCCCAAACTACTTTGTGCCCCCAAGAAATAAGAATGAATCAAGCTCTGGCTCAAGGGGGTCCATAAGGCCTCCCGGATGTGGATAGTGCGAATAGTCAAGGAACAGGAATCAAGTACTCGGGGTCCTAAGGGACACAAGTGAGCATGAAAAACCAAATAGCAGATATTGCTCACCGGTGCCACTTTCATTAGTTATCCCATTACTAATCAGGTCAAGTTGTTTAGGTACCTCGTTATCCATCAGACACTCACATACCCTACACATGCTGTTCTACGACCCGCATGGCTCAAACAACTCCTGTAGTAATGGCTCATGGGATGGAGGAACAAGCTTCGGTGGGGTTTAAAAGTAAAGGCTATGCAGTGCTTGGGATTCAATTTAATGCAATCGCGACTCAATGATGCAAGAATAAGATAGAGGCAATAGGCACTATATGTATGCAAGCATGTGGTAGTGCTTTCCTGGCAGCCCAGTTGAAGCGAGAGAAGGATCATGGTAGTGCTCCTGGGATTCCTGATATATCCCCTGCTCAGCGTCTATTCGAAGAAGAACCAAACAAACAAGGGCCAACATAAATAAAGTGCACAAGCATATGTATTGAAATGCGACAAGAAAACAAGCATGTCATGATGAATGATGCACAATTTTCATGGCAATAAAGTAGCATGGCATGGGTGAGGTGTGGGGTACAAGAAATAAGCACTTTATTAAGTTTTAGTCATGTTTTGCTCTCATAACACTTGCTGTACACTTAATATTTATATGATGCATGCTGCAATTCAGAACATGAAAATCATATTTAGAACGGGCTCGTCGCGCTGATCGATTTAGACATATTATTTGTCAAATTTGGAGTTATAAAACTAAAGTTATTAATTAATTAAGAAAAGGGAATTTTATTGTAATTTTAATTAGCTCGAAAATTTAAAGTGCTCAAATAAAGTTTTGAATGGCATATTTGAATTCCTCACATTTTTCTGATTCCAAAACATATATTATTTGTGTTATTTGGAATTACAAAACAAAAGTTATTAAAACAGATTTAAATTTGAATTTAAACATTTTCTTAAAAGATTAAAACAAAACAGATAAGCAGAAAACCTTTTTCTACTCAGTCAGACCCAGCCCCCGTCACTGACGAGTGGGTCCGGCCTGACTGGGTGACACGCCGCGGCGAAAAGGATTTTTGCACCGGCACAGAGGCTAGCCCAGGAGGCTGACGTGCGGGCCCGACGGGGAAGAGGGGCCCACGTGACAGTGGCAGCGGTGGGTTGACCACGTGGCGCAGCGAGGGGAGTGCGGGTTGGGGGCCTGGAAAGCTAGTGGGGTTTTCTGTAAAATGAACAGGGACGCTGACAGGTGGGGTCGTGAGTACCGCGGGTTGAGGGAGAGATAAAGGGGGGCTATTTGTAAAGCGTCAACTGCCCGTACTGTTGATCTTCTCTGAACACAGCTGACAGATCGGTGCTCGACCGCGACAGAGCGCGGCGCGGGGGCTCGAACCCGCGACGCGGGGCGCGCGCGCTGTGGACAGGAACCAGTGCGGTAAGGACAGGATGGTGACAGGAGGACGGACGGGACCTAGCTGTGCTGCTGCGAGGCGCAGCGACGAGCCGAAGCAGCGGCCGCCGGCGCACAGAGGGTGTTCGGCGAAAACTCCGGCGAGCACAGACCGCGACGGCGACAACGGGGATGTCTAGGAGGGAGCTGGGCTTACCACGGGGTGGACGACGGAGGTGGATCGGGCTGGGAGTCGACGGAGGGTCGAGGACGCAGATGGCCGACGTGTTTAGGGTTTGCGGTGGCGTCGGCATGCAGCGTCTGTGGGGGCGGTCTCCTCCTTGCTGGGGCGCGCAGGGCCGACAACAAGGGCTTCCTCCGCTTCCCCGGCGCCTTAAACACCCGCCCACCGCCGTGGTTCTCGTGGAGGAAGGGAAGGCCGACAAGTCGCCGGTCGGTGGAGAAAAGGTAGCGGGGAAGGAGAGATGGTTGCGGCGCGAGGCCAGCGGGCTTGGGGGAGCACAGAGGAAGGTGGGAGGGAGATAAAGGCGAGGCCAGAGGGAGGCGATGCCGTGGGGGCGAGGGGAAGGGAAAACGGTGGCTTCGGCCACCTTTTTGCTCCGCCCTCACGTGCTCGTCGTGGGAGGCCAGGCAGGCAGCTCCAGCTGGGCCAGCAGAGAGGGGGGAGGCCAGGCTCGGGCTGTGGGGCCAGCATGGCAGGGAGAGAGGTAGAGAGAGAGGAAGAGGGTAGGGTGGAGCTAGGTTAGGAGGGAGTAGATGGCTAGGGTTGGGGGATAGCTTTGGCATGGGGAGAGAGGAGGGCTAGGGGGACCTGCTGGTAGCATGAGAGAGGTGAGAGAGCAGCTAGGGAGATGGGGCTCGGCATGGGGAGGGTTTTGTAGTTAGGGTTTAACTAGGTATGGTGATTAGGGTTAGGGAGGGAAGTGGAGAGAGGTGTTTAGGGTAGGGGATAGTATGGTGGTTAGGGTTTTACTCATGCCCCAAGCAAGATCAAGCATGAAGGGGAGGAGGAGTAGGGTTTGATGGGGAGGGTTTTTCATGACCATGCATGGCATTACACATGTGAGGGTGGCTTGATGGGCACATGGCAAGGATAAACCAACCGAGGTGGAAAGGATTGAGACAGAAGAGAGAGCTCAAAAGAGATAAACCACCCAAAATCCAAGTAAAATCCAAAAGAATGGAATGGGGTGATGGTTGCATGGCCCATGCATGTGTAATAAATGCCATGTTTTACTCTTGTGAAAACAAAAATAATTAATCCTGGCTTTTATACATATGCATTCCAAAATATGGAGTAAAGCCAAGCTAAAAGAGATAAAGGGATGCTCCATGTGGAGTAGAGGGTGATGACCATATTTGAATAAAAATGGGACATGCTAGTGTGTATGTGCCACTAGGTATTTAGTAAGCCCAAAAATATCCCAACATGAACATATATTCCAAAACAATCCATATGGAGGCTAGAATGAGGAGTATTACTCACAAAGCATGCCAAGGGGGCTCCACATATCAATCATGTGAAATCAACCAGGAGCTAGTGTGAGGGCATGTGGAAAAATAGAAGGGGGTCCATCCCAACCCACATGAGCTAGATTAAATGCCAAAAGAAAAATGTAAAAGCTCATGGATAATTAGGATGGTGGAATGATAAAGTGGTGACAAAGAAAGGTGGTGGAGTGGAATAAAAGATATGCCCCCAACTCAACTTGGGCATCAAGCATTCATCAAGATTCAAATACAATATACCAAGAGCCAAATACAATTAATAATGCATCTGAGAGAAGAACCAAATCAAAAGGGTTTTATATGATGCTCAAATGCAAGGCCGCATGATGACATGAGCATGATATAATTATGATGCAACAATTATATGTAGGAAGTAGCCATTATATTACTAGACCATGTAGCATTACATATGTTAGATAGATGGGATGCTACACGTTTGCCGGTGATGCGGGTGTTGCTGTAGCACATGTCGCGTAGGCGGCTGCTATCGTGGATGCTAGTGCGACATCTTCCTCCCGACTCGTCGTCGGAGTCTTGGTTGGGTTCCTCCTCCGCGTAGCGCTTGGAGATCTCGAGGAGGTCGGGGATGTTATCGAGCGTCCGGTAGACCCTCTTGATCTTGGCGACCAGGGGTTCGTACCAGCACGCGTTCTTCAAGCAGTGTATCGCCGTGTCTGGGTGGATGCCGGAGGCGTTTATCCATAGTTCTTGCCACCTTTGGATCCACCGGCGGGTCGACTCGCATTGTCCCTGGATGCATCGCTCCAGGTCCTCTATGGTGGTGGCGCGGGTGTAGGAGCCTCGGCGTTCGACGAAGGTGTCCCGCATTTCTTCCCAAGAATCAATGCTGTCGGCGGGGAGCGTGTTGATCCACTGCCGGGTCGCACCCTCCATCATCAGGGGGAGGTAGCGAGCGACGAGCAGGTCGGTGTGGCCTGCAATCCCCATTTCCATGAGGTATGTGTCTAACCAGACAGCGGGGTCGTACGTTGGGTCGTACTTCTCGATCTCCTTAGGGGCCTTGAAGTTGACGACATATTTTTCCCCGCGAATCATTGGCCCAAAACATTGCGGCCCGACTCGGCTGAGCGAGCCTCTTGGCTCCGGTTCGCCGCGGTTGGTGAGGGTGTGCCACAGGTTGTAGGGCTGGCACGACCGCCACGTCTGATTGTTGATGATGTTCGTTCGGGCGTCGAGGGGCTGCCCGTTGGCAGCGACCGTGTCATTCGCCGGTCGCGGCTTGTTGGTTGACAACGCAGGATTGGCGGCCCGTGGTTGGTTTGCCAGGGGCTGGGGTGGTGGGCAAACTAATGCGTTTGCCACGGTGGGGTGGCCGCTTGACACCGCCCTGCTTGTTGAAGAGCGGGAGTACATCCGCCCCTGCGGATCGACTCCCGTGGTTTGTTGCTCGACGGCCCTGACGAGTAGGGCCTTGGCGTACTGGATTTGTAGCACGTCGTCGCCTTGGACGTCGAGGTTGGCGATCGCGGCATCGGCCGCGACGACATTGTCCATTGGGGTGGAGTATAGTGGTAGCCCGTTGGCGTCACGGGCTTGAGGCGAGATGATGATCCGCGGTTGGTCTGGCGGGGGCGCGCGTCCCATGGGTGGTGGAGGGGCCCCAGTCGCCGGTGCTCCAGGTGGTGGTCTTGCGGGGTTGCTCCCGCCTGCTCGTAGTATTCGCTTTGGCGGCGTGTGGGGTCGCCCTCGTCGTTGAAATTCAGGATGCGGCCCTGAACGTTGGGGTTCAGGCGGGTCCTGGTGCGGCGCTGGTGATAGAGTGACAGCTCCGCGCCGCCTCGCTCGCCGAGGTATTTCTCGCTCGGCGAAGTTCATTGCGTTGCGCCCGCTGCGCTGCTGGCTTGCTCCACCTCCGTGGCCGCCGTGTTCGGCGGGATCGGCGTGGAGAACGATTCGCGGGCATCCGCATACCGCCATGTAGATCGCGTTGAAGCGATTGGATCTGGCGCGAAAATCCTCGGGGGATTCCGAGTCGGAATCGGAGTCAAAGATCCCCAGGATGGAGGGGTCCTCGAAGTCCTCGGGGTTGGAGACTCGCGTGATGGAGTCCTCCCGTGATGCGGCGGTGATGGATCCGTCGACCGACGCAGGGGTCGCAGAGTCGGCATCTTTGTTTAGGGCGCCATCGTTGGTGGCGGAGTTGGTCTCGACCGCATCGCTAGCGGCCGAGTCGTACTCGGTGACGAGGCCCCTGATGGAGCGGACCTGCTCCTCCGAAAGCAAATCGCGGTGTGGAGGCGACCCACCGACGATTACCGTCGCGGCTGGATCGACCGCGCTGGTGAAGCCGACGAAGAGGTTGATGGATCCGACCGGCATCACCGCGGCGTGAGTGACCGGACGTGACGCCGGGATGTAGCTGCTGGGCAGGATATGCAAGATCCCGCCGATGGCGATCATGCGGCCGGTGGCGAGCGGCCGATCGATCGGCGAATATGGTCTCGCCGCAGAACTCAGGCCAGTCCCGCTATGCCCCACGGTGGGCGCCACTGTCATGGAAATGGCCACGGCAGTCGCTGCCACTGGCAGCGATTGAGTGTTTCATGAGGAAGAGTTGGCGGCCATCTGCGGTGAGAGATGGGGGCGGATGCACATGGGTTTACCCAGGTTCGGCCCCCCGGAGGGTAAAGACCTACTCCTGCTAGATTAGATTACGAGAGAGCAAGTTACAGGGGTGGCGAGCTCGGCGGCTAGACAGCGAGTGGCTTGAGGGGGTGTATGATGGAACGTTAGTCTCCAGGATACCCTAGGGAGGTTTATATATGAAGCACCTCGCTAGGGTTTACAAGTTATCCCCGAACAAGATAAGGATCTGAAGACTTTTGACCTAGTCCGACTAGGCTTCTGCTACGCTCCTGGGCTTCTAGTCGCCAGTCGCTGGGCCTTTTCGTCCTTCGTAGTCCATTCGTCGTCTTTCCGACGCACTCGCAGGCCTTTCAGCCCGATCAGAACGTCCTACTGGGCATACCCCCTTCGGCATATCCCCATCAATTTCCATTACAATTGCTATGATGTTGATTGCCTCTATGTCTGAGTAGATCATTAGTTCTTGGGGAGACGGAGAAACCCTAGCATATGATTAAGATAAGATAGAGATTATTATGGTATACATCATTATGTGTATGTGTTAATTCTCTTCATCATGATGTTGGGAGTTATGCACCTCCTTAATATTTGCCTCTTATAGGGACCCGATGAAGGGGATTACTTGTTGGTAGACGGAGGGATGATATCTCTTACTGTGACTATAAAACTATTGTCATTCTTTACGTACTAACTTGGGGAAACAAGGAGAACTCATAAAGCCATGTCCATGCCACGGGAGAAAACCCTTAATAGGAGGATAATACGATTGATGTCGTTTATCTATCAGATGTGGTTATGAAGGATGATGTGAGCAGTGGTTGCTGCCTATTTGTCCATATATGGAGCTCCTCCCAGATACATACATATCATGTGAATATTTGTTATAATAATCTTGATTGCTTAGTCTAAATTGCTAGCGGTGTATCCGCCATTCCCTAAGAAGACCTTTTTCCCTATTGTAGTTCCAAGCTCTTTTACATACGCGATTCTTACTTTTTGCATTAAGTTTTACTTTAGTTTAGCTGCTTCATTCAATCAAAAACCAAAAAATAATTCTACTTTTCCGGCATCTCAAAATTATTCCTTAAGTACTTCGTGTAGTTTTAGTTAAAAGCATTTTAGTCTTTCGCCTACTGCTCCATGTGGGATCGATATCTTTATTTTGAAACTAGGTACAAACGATCTATGCACTTGCAGTCATCAAGTTATTTTTTACGCCGTTTGAGGAGCTTAGCGCTATAAGTCACTTTACTTTTAGTTATTTACTTTCGTTGTACTAATTTTTAATTTAAGTTGCAGGACCGCAATAATGGACAACACTCATCATTTAATCCAGCTTGAGGAAGTAAGGAAAATGGGTCCGCCCATGGATGCTTTTATAACTGTGAGTAAAAGAAAAAATCTGGATGGAATTGACATCCACCCTTTATTATTTTGAACTACCACACTCTAAGAAATTTGCAGGAACCGATGAAGAGCGTCCATATGGAAACTTACAATTTTTTGAATATGTTCTTGGTTCCTTTATATTCGATGACTGTAATCTTGATATGGTTAAAACTCAGTTGTTTAGACAAACTATCTATAATAATGTTTGCGACTAGTATAGATATTTTTGTGCATAAGCACCAAGGATTTGGACGGAATTGACAACCAATTTCTATCAAAATATTACTCAGAAAGCAAAGAACTTAGGATGAGAGGTATTATTATCAGTTTCAAAAATATTCCTGATGAGGGTTTGTATGAAGAGTATGTAAGGTACAAGAGGTATCTAGATAATTGCCCCCATTATTGTTTGCCTAATTGGTTAATCACTCACACTTTTTATGGAGGGCTTAATAACAAAAATAGACACCGCTTCTAATGGTAGTTTTCTATCTTATACCTATGATGAAGCCTGGAAACTAACAATGAAAATGAGGGAGGCAACAGAAAATCTTAAAAATGAGGAGAACATTACAAATAGTTTTTCTGAATATGCTTGTGTTAACGATTTCCTTGCAGATGAAGGGACTTGTGAAATGATTAAAACCCTTGGTATTGATTCTTACTCAATAAAGAAAATTATTGAGAATTATGCAAGGCATTTACAGGTACCTACAGAATGGGAACCCCATAAACCCCTCGAATAAAAGAAGCATCCAAGAGAAAGTGCGCTAATGGAAGAGTTCTCCTATGCACCTATTCAAGAGAATATCAGGAAAAAGCAAAAACAGGCAGAACAAACAAAGAGAAGATTAATTAAACCAGAAAATAACCCCGAAGCTACCAATATAAATAATGATATATTGAAGTATCTTATGGAAGAACGAACAGTGGATAATGAAGTGGTTATGCTAGACTTGAAACCTCTGGATTCATCGAAGGTAAGGTACGAGGTAACGAAACTTCTAAACCTATGACTCCTATATATTGTGCAGAAATTTTCTTATACGGAATTTGTGATCCGATTTGCACTATAAACATTATGCCTTCATCACTTTATGAGGAACTTTGCTACAATTTAATTAATCTAGATGTGGAACCGGTAGACACTACTATTAAATTGTCTAATAGAACTAATATAAAACCGGAAGGTGTTATCAAAAATATCTATGTATTTATGGGATCACTCATGTACCCCCTTGATTTTCATATTGTAGATATGCCTCGAGATTCTTTTTGTCCTATTCTTTTAGGTAGGACTTTTGTTTCCATAACCAAAGATCGAATTTATAATAAGAAGGAGACTATTTCATTGATGTTTGGAGAATAGGAAATGAAATTCATCTTCGCCAAACAAAAGAAGAGGCCATATGAAGTGGAAGATATCAAGGAAGAGAAAACAATTGTTGAGATGGCCGCAATTCATTTCAGTACTCCACAAGATGAATTAGAGAGGAGCCTAATTAATTGGGAGGAAGCACCAGATGATGAGGAGAGAGAAGACATGGATGATTACCTTGATTCAGTTCTGGAAGCACATAATCCACATGACTATGAAGAGCTGGTAAGAAAAGGAGATGAAGAACCTCTGCTAGTTGAACTGAAACAACTTCCAGACGATATGAGGTATGAGTTTTTAGATAATGAAAATAGATGTCATGTTATTATTAGTAAAAATCTATCAGAAAATTAAACAAATAAACTCATTTCGGTCTTGACTAAGCATCGTGAAGCTTTTGGATATACTCTAAGTGATATTAGAGCAATAGATCCATCTATTGTAACACATAAGATTACCATGCTTGATGATGCTGAACTTGTAGGGTATACACAAAGAAGGCTTAATCCGAAAATGAAGGAAGTAGTAAGAAAAGAGGTTATACAGTTATTAGATGCTGGCATAATATATCCTATTTCTGACAGTAAGTGGGTTAGACCAGCTCACTGCATACCAAGACAGGGGGTCTTGTTGCTGCTATGAATGGGGATGGTGATCTAGTTCCTGTAAAACCTATTGTTGGACATCGCATGTGCATTGATTTTAGGAAACTAAACCATGAGACACGAAAAAATCATAAACCTATACCTTTCATGGATAAAATTCTAGAAATACTTAGTAATAATTCTTATTTTTGTTTTCATAACGGGTATTCTGGATATTCTCAAATTGCCATACAACTGGAAGATCAAGAGAAAACAACTTTCACTTGCCCATATGGCACATATGCTTATAGATTAATTCCGTTTGGCTTATGTAATGCAGCTGCACCTTTTCAAGAATGTGTTTTAAAAATATTTGATGATTTTGGTGAGAAAACTATGGAAGTTCTAACAAATGATTTTGTTGTTTGTGGAACTACATTCGATAATTGCCTCTACAATTTAACCAAAGTTTTGTAGAGATGCAAGCAATCAAATTTGGTTTTGAATTGGGAACGATGTCGTTTAATGGAAAGAGAATGTAAAGTGTTTAGGCATACGGTTTCGAAGAAGGGTATAGAAATAGATTAAACTAATATAAATGATATAGAAAATTTTCCAATACCTCATGACATAAAAAAATTAAAAAGATTTCTGGGCATGCAGGTTTTTATAAGCATTTTATAAAATATTTTGCTAAAATAGCTATGCCTCTCACCAACCTTCTTGAGAAAGAAACTCCATTCTAGTTAGATCATGACTTCATTGCGGCTTTTGAGAACCTTAAAACCAAATTAGTTTCAGCACCCATCATGCAATCTTCAAATTGGGATGAACATTTCGAAATCTTGTGTGATGCTAGTGACTATGCTTTAGGGGCTGTGTTAGGGCAGCGAGACGGAAAGAATTTAAATGTTTTTTATTATGCTAGTAGAACTCTTAATAAGATTCGGAAAATTATGCTACTATAGAAAAAGAGTTCCTAGCTATAATTTTTGCTTGTGACAAATTTATATCTTACATCATTAATTCTAAGGTAATAGTTCATATGGATCACCAAGCTTTGTGTCTCCTCCTTGCGAAAAAGGATGCGAAGCCCAGGTTGATTATGTGGGTTTTATTGCTGCAAGAATATGATTTGCAAATAGTAGATAGGAGGGGTAAGTATAATCCGGTAGCAGATCATCTATCTAAAATGGAGGCAATAATTACTAACCTCGTACCTATAAATGAGTCATTTCCAGGAGAATATTTAGCAAACGTTGAAATTGTTGATCCTTGGTTTGCGGATTATGCTAACTATCTCGCAATAAGATTTGTACCTCCTGGTATGATAAGAAATCAAAGAATGAAATTCTTTAGTGATCTTAAATATTATTTTTGGGATGATCTGTATCTATATCGTCATGGACCTGAAGGAAAGATTCGGAAGTGTGTTCCTAACCATGAAATGAATGCAATTTTGCAAGCTTGTCATGACATACCGTATGGAGGACATCATACAGGCAAACAAAGTACAGCAAAGGTACTTCAATCCGAATTCTGTTGGCCCACCTTGCTCAAGGACCCACACAGGTATGTAGAACACTTTGATGCTTGCCAAACAAGGGGTCATATAGGTAGGAGACAAGAGATGGCAATGAATTATAGTCTTATAATTGAGCCCTTTGATGTACTGGGAATGGATTACATGGGACCTTTTATAGAATCAAATGGTTACAACCATATTCTTGTTGCTGTCGATTATGTTACTAAATGGGTTGAAGCTATTCCAACAAGCCATGCAGATGCAGCTGCCTTAGAAGATGATGAAGGATGTTATATTCCCTAGGTTTGGAGTTCCTAGATGTTTAATCACTGGCGGTGGTTCTCATTTGATAAAAGGAACTTTCAGGAAAATCCTCAGCAAATATGGAGTAACTCACTGCATTGCTTCACCATATCATCCTCAAATGAGTGGTCAAGTGGAACTCTCCAATAGAGCATTAAAGACTATGCTCGAGAATACAATGGACAAATCAAGAAAATATTGGTCATACAAGTTAAATGACACCCTATGGGCATACCGTACCGCATTTAAAAATCCAATGGGTATGACACCTTATAAGAAGGTATACGGTAGGGCGTGCCATTTACTTTTAGAATTGGAACACAAAGCTTTTGGGGCATCAAGAACCTAACTATGATCTTAAGGTAGTGGGAGAAAAACGTTTATTAGATATTCATGCTTTAGATGAGTTTAGAAGTTAGGCTTATGAGAATGCTAGATTGTTTAAAGATAAAGTGAAAAGATGGTATAATAGAAAAATAGAAAATAAGGCCTTTAAACGTGGAGACAAGGTGTTGCTCTATAATTCTCATCTTAAGTTCTTTCCATGAAAGTTTAGTTCAAAGTGGGAAGACCCCTATATAGTTGAAGAAGCTTATTCATCAGGAGTGGTGAAGCTCCAGGGAAAAACACCCTCTCTTTCATGGGTGGTAAATGGACAACGCTTGAAGCATTATCGAGCAAAAGAAGATATAAGGGAAGTCACCATATAAGTGATCACCTCTAAAGAGGTGATTTAACAAAGATATACAAGGAATGGCAACTACAAGAATGATGGAATCGAGATGAAATGAGAAACACTATGGCCAAGCTATTGACCACAAAAGAGCGCTTCATGGGAGGTAACCCATGCGAAATAAAGGTTTGAGTAAGTTTTTAAATTTTCAATTAAGTTTGTGTTAAAAAAGGAACATTTAAATCTCTAGCGAAGACAAAGAAGACTGATAATGCTAAAATCCCGTTCAAAGGATATTGGTCGAAAATTTAAGCTGCTATTTTTCTGTCAAAACATGATATTTCCTTAAGTTTCGAATTAATAAAGAATTCTCGGAGAAGCAGGTAATTTTTGGTGGATCCAGAAGGTTTAACGACCAACTATATGGTGGGAATAATAATTCCAGCCGTATAGTTGCAGTCGTATAGTTGTTTCGAAATCACGCCTTCCGTTTACGGTACTGAAGGTTTAACCACCAACTATACTGCGGAAATAAAAATTCCACCAGTATAGTTGCCGTTGTATAGATATCAACCCGTCTCCAAAAAAATTATTTGGAGTACATAAGGTTTAACGACCAACTATACGGCGGGAATAAAAATTCCCGCCCGTATAGTTTCGGCTGTATAGTTGGTTCTACTATAGAAGGAAATCTATAGTCGGTTTATAACGATACGGCGGGACCTATACGGGTCGCCCTCGTATAGTTGCTTGTTACGGACTGTGGTTAGGGTTTTCGACCTCCCCTTTTAAAGTTGATCGCATCTAACCTTTTTCATTAAGTTTTCGCAGAGCTACAGCCTCCATCCTCGAAAAATCCTCGCCATCCCTATACAATCCCCTTCTAACAATATCCGTGCAGCAAAGCCATGCATACCTTCCATGTTAACAAGATATGGAGGATGAAAGAAGAGAAGCCCGTGAAGAGGATCGAAGAAGTAGAACCTAAAGGATCATCATCATCGTCCAACCTAGAGATCAAGCCTCTCCCAAACTGGGAGGACATGTTCCTGCAAAGGATGGGGATGATGATGCAAGAAGAGCGGGGAAATAGCACGGATCAGTATATCCCTAATCCCTATCGTCGCAAGATAGGATCCTATTATAAACCTCCTCTCGGTCCGTCACCTCTTAAGCCTAAGAAGATGCGGCAAGATGAGATTCATGATAAGATCCATCAGTTAGAAAAAGCTTCGAAAGAATGTGTTGAAACAATTAGAGAATGGATTGACTCCTACTAGATGATGATCAAATAACTTGATAAAAATGTTTTTGAGTCGACAGATGAGAAGAAATTCCTCCAGAAGAAAATTTTGAAGCTTCAATACAACATGGCCGAGCTCAGCATTCACCTCGCAAGCATAGCTAAAGTTTGCAACACAGGGGAAGAAGGCAATACTCTTCCTACCCAAGAGGAGGAATAGGTACCAGCAAGGAGTTATTTGATCCCGCCTGGCTTGATTCCAAGCTTGGGGAGATCTTTAGGACCATGTAATCTATCTTATAGGTTTTATATTACTATTTTAGTTTTGCATTAGTTCGAGCTAAGAAATAAAGTTTGCATAATTTGAATTCCCTTAAGGAATAGTCGATCCCATTTGTGAAATTCCGAGTTTATTATAATATATGGAGCATTATTGAGTTTGTGCTTTTCTTATTGGATATATGAATGGCTTGAGTATAACTTTACTTGCACTTGATGATAGCAATAGGAGCCCTCCACACCATTGGTATCAATGGAACACATAAAGATAATTTAAATCGATATGTTGTAAGTTCATGGTTTGATTTACAAAAGTAAAAATTATCTGTTTAGTCAAGTTGAAAAAGAAACCTTCAATTTTTAAAAGTGCTATCAAAATAGGGTGAGATAAAGTCGAGGTAGAGTCAACAGGTCATGAAGATGCTTCATATACAATTGGAATTTGTTAATTTAGATCGTTAACCTTTGAATTCCTACATGAAGTGGAATGTATGGCTAGCTCCTTTGCACAACACTTAAACAAAAATGTGAGAACATATATATATATAGAGAGAGAGAGAGAAAGAGCGAATGTGCAAAGAGAAAATAGGCATACACAGTTATAAATTGTAGCATGACAAAGAAGCGTTTTGAGATTTTGAATCCCAAGTGAATATACTAATCTTAAAACACTTGGGACTGCCTCGCTAACTCATTCGGTCAAACCGAATACTTTTACATCATATTGAGATTCATCTTTCGTGAAATGTTGATCACTAAGGTGTGGAAGCCTTCTAATATTATTCGGATGGTTCGAGTAAGGTACTATTAATGAACTTATTCCTATGTATCATATATGATAAACACATGCTGCAACTGCCTCATTTATTTTATCGACTCAACTTCATGAATATGAGGATCACATCCATTAAGCTAAACTTGCTCGGGACGAGCAAGAGTCTAAGCTTGGGGAAGTTTATGAGTGCATATTTGCATCATGATTTATATTATTAGTTTGCACTGTAGTTGTAGGATCTTGGTATTTTACCGCGTTCGCAACCACATTTTATGTCTATTTTCACCAGGATCGAGATAGATGATGGATACAATGGACACAATTCTTGGAATAGTTGTATTGGGGAGAAAAGGAGTCAAAAACAACGTAAACCGCTTATTTGGGAAATATCAATAACACCTGAAGAAAACCCGAAGCGATCGAGACATCCAGAGGGTTTGGCGACCAACTATACGGCGGGAATAATTTTTTGGCCATATAGTTCCGATCGTACAGTTGGTGCCTCCACCGCCTCCTCAAATAGTTTCATCCCGTGCAACTGGATCATGGAGACGACATACAGAATACCCAGAAATCGCCGAAAACCTCACCTCCGGAAGGAATCTAGAGGGGGAAATCGTCCAAGGGATCCATCCTTGCCCTACGCAGATCTGGGAGGCCAAGGCATCGATCTTCATCTTCATCAAACGCTGCACCACCATCATATCCATCCATCCATCTTCACCCATCTAGATCTTGTTGTAATTTCCGTACTCGTTGTGGATTTATACAACTATTCATTTACAATTATTTCCATTACCATGGCTATGATGTTGATTGCCTCTATGTCTGAGTAGATCATTAGTTCTTAGGGAGACGGAGAAACCCTATCATATGACTGAGTTAAGATAGATATTATTATGTTATATATCATAATGTGTATGAGTTAATTGTCTTCATCATGATGCTGGGAGTTGTGCACCTCCTTAATATTTGCCTCTTATGGGGACACGATGAAGGGGATTACTTGTTGGTATACGGAGGGATGATAGCACTTATTGTGACTATAAAGTTTTTGTCATTCTTTAATTACTAACTTAGGGAAACAAGGAGAACTCATAAAGCCATGTCCATGCCATGGGAGAAATCCCTTAATAGAGGGATAATACGATTGATGTCTTTTATCTGTCATCTATGGTTATGAATGATGATGTGAGCAGTGGTTGCTTCCTATTGGTCCATATATGGAGCTCCTCCCGCATACATACATATCATGAGAATATTTGTTATAATAATCTTGATTGCTTAGTATAAATTGCTAGCGGTGTATCGAGCACTCCCTGAGAACGTCTTTTTCCCCATTGTAGTTCCAAGCTCTTTTACATACGTGGTTCTTACTTTCTGCATTAAGTTTCACTTTACTTTAATTGCTTCGTTCAATCAAAAATCCAAAAATAATTCTACTTTTCTTATGTCTCAAAATTATTCCTTAAGTACTTCGTTTAGCTTTAGTTAAAAGCACTTTAGTCATTCGTCTACTGCTCCCTGTGGGTTCGATATCTTTATTTCGAAACTAGCTACAAATGATATGTGCAATTTCAGTCATCAGTACCCGGGTACCAGTACTCCGACATATACAAATACATAAATACATCTATAAGTACCGATTTGCAGCATAATTGTCCAACTAACAAAGAAAAGAAAAACATCACATGAAGATCAAAATATCACTTTTCAGATTATTACTGCTCATCAAGTTCATAGGTATGCGTACTAATATCATATAAACAGATGGTCGTCTTCTTGTGGGGCCACTGTAGTGGAGAACAAGAATCATCATTTTTACATGGCTGATATCTTAATATTACACATCTTCCCGTGACATCACTTGAAAATAAAAATAGAACAGATCTTCACTGTCACATGGCTGTTATCCTGATATTACGCATGGTATATATACTTAACTCCCTTCTCGAAATATGTAAACACTAAGAAGACTAGTTAGGTGAGTATAGTAAGATGCATAACAACTAATAGACCTGGCTTGTAAAGATAATAATATTTAGTGTGTATGATGCGCACATTCTACAAAGTAGATGAAACTAGTTATCAAAATGAAATTAGTAGAAGTATCTACCTACTGATGGCTTTGAAAATAGCCATCTTTTTCCATGTTTGAATTGTATTTTTATTCAAACAAATGACCAAGAATCTCTCTAGCCTTTCTACTAATGACTAATTATTAGAAAGATATGGAATCCTTTGTTTTAAATTGTTGTTGTCTAGGAAATGTAACACCCTCGAATCGGCCCTATGAAAGTTTTAGCCCTTTCCGCCAAACCCGCATACAAACGATTCAAGGACGCCCACCAGGCACTCGTGCGGGTGGAAAACAAAGTAATAACATTACACAACAGTCCTCGATGAGACCCACAGAACAGATATATATACAACAGTGACTCAACGAGTCAAGAATACAGATATAATATACAAATATCCAAATCACCTTGAAAACGATAGAGCGTCCGACTAAGGACAAGATGCAAAGGGGCTAAGATCCCTGAAGAATAACCAATGGCGTCCATAACCCTGCCCAGGCCAAGCCGGAAGGGTAACCCTGCTAACGACGTCGATCTCAAACCTGCTAAACAAAAAGGGGTGCCGACAAAGGGCAAAGGAAAAAGAGGAGCGTCAGTACTGAGGCCAGTACACGGCGAGGCTAGAATTCAGCGGCTCTCGCCTACATAGGTATGGTGGGCTGAAGCAGCAGCGCAACGGCACTAAACAACCTATAGAGACTCAGAAAAACTGGCGGCTATTAGAGAGGGATAAGAAAGACCTAATCGGATCCAACCTGATACTAACACCAAACAAACCCATCCTAGTATCTCCCCCTCGAGACCAAACGAGGAAGTCGGACCAAGGAACTCACACAGTTAGCAATTTTACTCATTCCGTTACAGTTGCAGCAATTACTAATCAGATATAGATAGCATGAGTCATCCTGATAGCATAAGTAGTGGGCAGTTTTAATCACCATTCCGTTGTAGTGGAAACATTTACTAGTCAGATATAATTGTCCTGAGGAATCCCAAAACCCAACAGTTGTTGGCACTTTTATCACATTCCATTGGAGTTGCAATACTTACTAGGCAGGTATAGTATGACACAGAACAACCCAGATCCACCAGTTGTTGGCATTTTTAATATCCATTCCGTTATAGTTGCCTCTGATTACTAGTCACATATTAAGTCAAATTTATAGCACTACTTTAGTTATGCTTGTCTATGATCGAGATACTGTGCTCCAAGTCGTCCATAACCGCGGACACGGCTTTCAGAAAGTTTTACCCTGCAGGGGTGCACAAATAGCAACGCACACTCGATCAACCTCGGAAAAACCAACTCAAAACCCAACGAGACATTCACGACAAAGCGATCATAGGATTCAGAAATCTTTCAGGGGGCCACCCCACTAAGCTACCCACAACGAAGTTGGCCGGCTCCGGAACGGACCCAGGGTTTACGTCAATGGTTGTAAACAACGGGAACCCGAAAGTGTGACTGGGCTTGTCGATACCGCGAAAACACTCCACGATCCTAAACAGTACAGGTGCTCCACGCATAATCTTAAATAAAGCAGTAAAGCATGGCATAAGTACAGGATAGTAATAAAGCCCCAATCTACTTTGTGGCTCCAAGAAATAGAAATGATTCAAGCTCTGGCTCAGGGGGTCCATAAGGCCTCCCGGATGTGGATAGTGCGAAAAATCAAGGAACAGGTATCAAGTACTCGGGGTCCTACGGGACACAAGTGAGCGTGGAAGAACCAAATAACATCTATTGCCCACCGATGCCTCTGCATTAGTTATATCTAGCATTTTAATAGTTGTGTATAAAGACATGATCATCTCCACCAATAAGCATCTCCACCAGTAACATTTGCCAGTATTCCAACAACTGTGGTACTTGACAACACGAGATCGCTCCTGAGCAAGCAACTACGACTCGCAAGGCCAGCTATCTACCAAAAACGGGTAATAGGAGGTGTCCAAGGAAATATAGAGGCTGCATGGGATATAACTGGTGCACGGAAACTAAAGCATCGTGACACGGATAGCAATAGATCAACAGGAAGAAATAAAGACTATAAATGCAAAATAGGTAGAAGGGGAAGAGATGCTCGCCTGGGAAACACTGCCGAAGGTTCATATCCGGAGAGCTTGACTATACTCGCATCAACTCATCGGCCTAATCCGCGAAGAAGCAAACACTAGAAGAAACACCGGATGCAATATTTAATACTACAGCAGAAGATCCGGCCTGCTTATGATATGATGCATGGCATGGCACAGATGCGGTGCAAGTAGGCAGTATTAAGCGGAACCGGGGTCCCGCCAATTAATTAATAGGTTTGAGTTGTTTAGATACCCCGCATTTTAAATGTTGGCTTAGCAAGACAAAACAGGGCATCGGTTCGCTACACAAATTTAAATGGAGTCCGGAATAGACAAAAGATATCCTGTATATGGCCTCCATATTAATTATTAGATAAATAGTCGAAATCACCCGGACCCACAAAATATGTATGCATGAATAATTTTAGTATGCAACAAGATAGATGTCATTTATAAAAATAGGGATCTCGGAAAAAGGATCACACATCTGGGTCGAACAGCTTGGGGTTCGATGTGGTCCGGGTTCGGTCTCGGCGAGATCGGGGTTCGGACTCCGGGGTTCAGGGTCTTCAGATCCGTGAAGGAGATCATGGCGTTCCGAGGAGAAGATCTTGGTGTCCGGGTTCTCGGGCATCGGATCCGTGGTCTCTGGGGTACGGGGGTCTTGTCGTTCTGGTCTCGGGTCGGAGAACTTGTCGTTCGAAGGATCGGTTTCGGATCCGGAAGGAGATCTCGAGCTCATGAAGGAGTACTTGGAGTTCTGGGTCGGCAGCCTTCGGAGGATCTTGGCAAAAAAAAATCGGAGGAGAGATCTTCACGTGCTTCGGTACTCTTCGGGTGGCATCGCGTATTTTCGCACGGTCGTCATCCACGCCACAACCCACTCGTAGATCAACCAGACAGGTCGTAGGGCCACTATGCCATCATGGGCACTTCACACTATCAAGACATCAAGCAGATGACACAAGGATAAAACACAAAACAAAAACAAAGCACTGTGAGGCAACCTGTCTCGAACGGACATTTTCTCAACATCTTGTGGGTAACTGGTTCGTTGACTGCAGGGGCGGCCACGGTTCGATGCAGGGCCGGCAAGGTACAGGCGGCCGGAGCGCAGGGCGACGCATCGTCGGCGCGAGGCAGGCGCTAGACGCAGAGGCCAACGCGGAGAGCTGCGCGGGGTGCAGAGGGTGGGGCCGAAGGTCAGGGAGGCGCGGTCGGCGAGCGGGTCGAGCATCGACGTTGTGGGCCCTGCGGTGGCACGTGCTGGTCGAGGGCGGAGGGGCGGGCCCTGTGGCCGCAGAGACTCAGGGAGACGGGGCCGTGCCCGTGGCGGCTCGCTGGAGCCAGCGAGATGACGGTGCTGCAGGGGGTGGGCGACCTCGCGGGGGCTCGGCCGATGTGGCAAGGGCGAGGCCGGGCGGCGGAAGGAGGGAAGCAGAGCAGATGGCCACGGGTCGAGCCGTCGCGCGGAGGACGGTCAGCCGGAGGTGGGGGTCCCCGCGGACGAGGAGGAAGCGCCACCGGAGTCGGGGCAGGGGCGCGTCGCCGGGGAGATCGGGACCAACGGCGGCCTGCTCGGGGTAGCGGCGAGCGAGCAAGGTTGGGGGAGAGAGACCGGGCGGGCGAGCCGAGGGGGCGTGGAGATGACGAGGTGGTGGGGACGAGGTGGGCCACGCGTGTCTGGGTGTGCGGGAGGGTCGGGGCTAGCAGGCGAGTGGGGCCTGGGGAGCTGTCAGCCAGGGGGTGCGTGCAGGTTGGTGTGTGTCGGTGGGCTGAGGTGGCTGCGGGTGAGTGGGTGGGGAATTGGGCCAGGGTGACGTGGCGCGGTGGGATAGGTTGGGGTGAGGTGGCTGGGGGCTGGGTAGATTGGGATTAGGTAGAAAAGGGTTTGGGGGATCTGGGTTAGATAGGATTTTTATCTGGAGGTGGCCGGCTGGGCTTTCGGGCCTGGCTGGCTGCCTCCCAAAAATAATTTAAATATTTCATTTATTAAAAACGAGGCTTTCGAAAACCGTTGATAGACAAAACAAAATATTCTGGACAAGCCCGGTGTTTTTGATTTGAATTAAAGACGGGGTATTTAGAAAATCAAAACTGGACTTTTTGAAAATAGTTTTATGCAAACAAATGCATGATCACATGACGATGCTCAAATGCAATGTGGCATGATGACATGAGCATGCGATCATGAAGATGCAATGCACAAAAACAACGCGATTTTCTAGTAGTGGTTTTTACGGGGCGCCACAATTCGACACCACTAACAAAGGATCTCGCCCTCGAGATCCGCCTCATGGTACCAGGAAGAAGGTCGGCGATCTGAATCTTCTCGCTTCATGTCGATCCTCAGAACACCACTAACAAAGATCCTTGCTCCATCTTGAAATCGGCAACACCACTAACAAGAGGTCGTTGACCACGATCATCGAGAGAACACTCTGGGAACAAAGGCGAAGATAGAGGTATCAACAAATAAAGCCACCTCTAACTTCCATGGACGGAGTAAAATTGCTAGATCCACCGATTCAATGTACAAAGCGAATGATAAGAGTAGTGGTATGGTAGCTACTCCATCCCGCACTCAAAGCATTACTTTGCACATGAATAGTAGAATTATGCAACCAACTCTCGGAATACAGATTGAAGATCTCGACAAGCGAGATTTGGAACAAGAGGGGGTGATGTAGACTCTGCATCAGATCTGGAGTAGATGATGTCGTCGCGTCAGAAAACACCGGAAGGCACAAACAAGGAACAAAGAATGGTACCTCAGATAAAGGATCACTCAGATAGCATGAAGACCGGATGTAGAAACACCGTTGCCAAAGGAGGAAGCGAAACCCTGAAAGTACGATGGAAACCCAACCACGAGAATTCTTGGACTAGAAGATAACAGAGCAGATTCAAAACACGCAGAGGTAAGAGGAGAATAGCAGAGGGGTAAGGAGTAAAACAGACCTAATCAGATCTATCCAACCGATTTTGCAAAATAGTTTTGACACTCTAGATCGCCCGTTAGCTAGGTTATCCTACAGGCTGGACTTGTGGGGTATCGCAACTGCTGAGCTCTGATACCACTCTGTAACACCCTCGAATCAGCCCTATGCAAGTTTTAGCCCTTTCCGCCAAACCCGCATACAAACGATTCAAGGACGCCCACCAGGCACTTTCGTGCGGGTGGAAAACAAAGTAATAACATTACACAACAGTCCTCGATGGGACCCACAGAACAGATATATATACAACAGTGACTCAACGAGTCAAGAATACAGATATAATATACAAATATCCAAATCACCTTGAAAACGATAGAGCGTCCGACTAAGGACAAGATGCAAAGGGGCTAAGAGCCCTGAAGAATAACCAATGGCGTCCATAACCCTGCCCAGGCCAAGCCGGAAGGGTAACCCTGCTAACGACGTCGATCTCAAACCTGCTAAACAAAAAGGGGTGCCGACAAAGGGCAGAGGAAAAAGAGGAGCGTCGATCTCGAGGCCAAGACAGCGAGGCTAGAATTCAGCGGCTCTCGCCTACATAGGTATGGTGGGCTGAAGCAGCAGCGCAACGGCACTAAACAACCTATAGAGACTCAGAAAAACTGGCGGCTATTAGAGAGGGATAAGAAAGACCTAATCGGATCCAACCTGATACTAACACCAAACAAACCCATCCTGGTATCTCCCCCTCGAGACCAAACGAGGAAGTCGGACCAAGGAACTCACACAGTTAGCAATTTTACTCATTTCACATACAGGCAGCAATTACTAATCAGATATAGATAGCATGGGTCATCCTGATAGCATAAGTAGTGGGCAGTTTTAATCACCATTCCGTTGTAGTGGAAACATTTACTAGTCAGATATAATTGTCCTGAGGAATCCCAAAACCCAATAGTTGTTGGCACTTTTATCACATTCCATTGGAGTTGCAATACTTACTAGGCAGGTATAGTATGACACAGAACAACCCAGATCCACCAGTTGTTGGCATTTTTAATATCCATTCTGTTATAGTTGCCTCTGATTACTAGTCACATATTAAGTCAAATTTATAGCACTACGTTAGTTATGCTTGTCTATGATCGAGATACTGTGCTCCAAGTCGTCCATAACCGCGGACACGGCTTTCAGAAAGTTTTACCCTGCAGGGGTGCACAAATAGCAACACACACTCGATCAACCTCGGAAAAACCAACTCAAAACCCAACGAGGCATTCACGACAAAGAGATCACAGGATTCAGAAATCTTTCAGGGGGCCACCCCACTAAGCTACCCGCAACGAAGGTGGCCGGCTCTGGAACGGACCCAGGGTTTGCGTCAATGGTTGTAAACGATTGGGAACCCAAAAGTGTGACTGGGCTTGTGATACCGCAAAAACACTCCGCGATCCTAAACAGTACAGGTGCTCCACGCACAATCTTAAATAAAGCAGTAAAGCATGGCATAAGTACAGGATAGTAATAAATCCCCAAACTACTTTGTGGCCCCAAGAAATAGAAATGAATCAAGCTCTGGCTCAGGGGGGTCCATAAGGCCTCCCGGATGTGGATAGTGCGAAAAATCAAGGAACAGGTATCAAGTACTCGGGATCCTACGGGACACAAGTGAGCGTGGAAGAACCAAATAACATCTATTGCCCACCGATGCCTCTGCATTAGTTATATCTAGCATTTTAATAGTTGTGTATAAAGACATGATCATCTCCACCAATAAGCATCTCCACCAGTAACATCTGCCAGCATTCCAACAACTGTGGTACCTGACAATACGAGATCGCTCCTGAGAAAGCAACTACGACTCGCAAGGCCAGCTATCTACCAAACACGGCTAATAGGAGGTGTCCAAGGCAATATAGAGGCTGCACGGGATATAACTGGTGCACGGAAACTAAAGCATCGCGACACGGATAGCAATAGATCAACAGGAAGAAATAAAGACTATAAACGCAGAATAGGTAGAAGGGGAAGAGATGCTCGCCTGGGAAACACTGCCGAAGGTTCATATCTGGAGAGCTTGACGATACTCGCATCAACTCATCGGCCTAATCCGCGAAGAAGCAAACACTAGAAGAAACACCGGATGCAATATTTAATACTACAGCAGAAGATCCGGCATGCTTATGATATGATGCATGGCATGGCACCCTGTATGTAGTAAGCGATAAGCGGAACCGGGGTCCCGACAATTAATTAATAAGTTTGAGTTGTTTAGATACCCCGCATTTTAAATGTTGGCTTAGCAAGACAAAACAGGGCATCGGTTCGCTACACAAATTTAAATGGAGTCCGGAATAGACAAAAGATATCCTGCATATGGCCTCCATATTAATTATTAGATGAATAGTCGAAATCACCCGGACCCAAAAAATATGTATGCATGAATAATTTTAGTATGCAACAAGATAGATGTCATTTATAAAAATAGGGATCTTGGAAAAAGGTTCACACATCTGGGTCGAAGAGCTTGGGGTTCGATGTGGTCCGGGTTCGGTCTCGGCGAGATCGGGGTTCGGACTCCGGGGTTCAGGGTCTTCAGATCCGTGAAGGAGATCATTGTATTTCGAGGAGAAGATCTTGGCGTCCGGGTTCTCGGGCATCAGATCTGTGGTCTCTGGGGTACGGGGGTCTTGTCGTTCGGGTCTCGGGTCGGAGAACTTGCTGTTCGAAGGATCGGTTTCGGATCCGGAAGGAGATCTCGAGCTCATGACGGAGTACTTGGTGTTCTGGGTCAGTAGCCTTCAGAGGATCTTGGAAAAAAAAATTCAGAGCAGAGATCTTCACGTGCTTCGGTACTCTTCGGGTGGCATCGCGTATTTTCGCACGGTCGTCATCCACGCCACAACCCACTCGTAGATCAACCAGACAGGTCGTAGGGCCACTATGCCATCATGGGCACTTCACACTATCAAGACATCAAGTAGATGACACAAGGATAAAACACAAAACAAAAACAAAGCACTGTGAGGCAACCTGTCTCGAACCGACATTTTCTCAACATCTTGTGGGTAACTGGTTCGTTGACTGCAGGGGAGGCCACGGTTTGATGCAGGGCCGGCAAGGTACAGGCGGCCGGAGCGCAGGGCGACGCATCGTCGGCGCGAGGCAGGCGCTAGACGCAGAGGCCGACGCGGAGAGCCGCTCGGGGTGCAGAGGGTAGGGCCGCAGGTCGGGGAGGCGCGGTCGGCGACCGGGTCGAGCGTCGGCGTTGTGGGCCCGGCGGTGGCGCACGCTGGTCGAGGGCGGAGGGGCGGGCTCTGTGGCCGGCAGAGACTCGGGGAGACGGGACCGCGCCCATGGCGGCTCGCCGGAGCCAGCGAGACGGCGGCGCTGCAGGGGGTGGGCGACCTCACGGGGGCTCGGCCGATGTGGCAAGGGCGAGGCCGGGCGGCGGAAGGAGGGAAGCAGAGGAGGTGGTCGCAGGTCGAGCCGTCGCGCGGAGGATGGTCGGCCGGAGGTGGGGGTCGCCGCGGACGAGGAGGAAGCGCCGCCGGAGTCGGGGCAGAGGCGCGTCGCCGGGGAGATCGGGAGCAGCGGCGGCCTGCTCGGGGTAGCGGGGAGCGAGCAAGGTCAGGGGAAAGAGACGGGGCGGGAGAGCCGAGGGGGCGGGGAGATGACGAGGTGGTGGGGACAAGGTGGGCCACGCGCGTCTGGGTGTGCGGGAGGGTCGGGGCTAGCAGGCGAGTGGGGCCTGGGGAGCTGTCAGCCAGGGAGTGCGTGTAGGTTGGTGTGTGTCGGTGGGGCTGAGGTGGCTGCGGGTGAGTGGGTGGGGAATTGGGCCAGGGTGACATGGCGCGGTGGGATAGGTTGGGTGAGGTGGTTGGGGGATAGGTAGATTGGGATTAGGTAGAAAAGGGTTTGGGGGGATCTGGGTTAGATAGGATTTTTATCTGGAGGTGGCCGGCTGGGCATTCGGGCCTGGCTGGCTGCCTCCCAAAAATAATTTAAATATTTCATTTATTAAAAAAGAGGCTTTCGCAAACCGTTGATAGACAAAACAAAATATTCCGGACAAGCCAGGTGTTTTTGATTTGAATTAAAGACGGGGTATTTAGAAAACCAAAACTGGACTTTTTGAAAATAGTTTTATGCAAACAAATGCATGATGACATGACGATGCTCAAATGCAATGTGGCATGATGACATGAGCATGCGGTCATGAAGATGCAATGCACAAAACAACGCGATTTTCTAGTAGTGGTTTTTGGGGGGTGCCACAGGAAATCACACTTTTAAGGCAAATTTAGGAGCTATTAATGAAGATTATGAGGTTTTCTGCACAGCCAAGCACACCAAGGTCGAAACCCATCCTCTAGAAGGCTTAACGACCAAAAATACGCTCAAGGTTCACCCGTAGAGCCGTGATTATTGCTACATGATATTACCAACCACAAGCTCATTGCTACATGATATGATCTATTTGCTTATTTGCTCAAGGACGAGAAAAGGTTTAAGGTTGGGGGAGTTGATACGTTCATTTTACATCATCAATTTAGTGACTTATATGATCTGTTTTGAATGATATTTTCCATGATCTATCATTATTAATGCCTTTTTAGTTGATTTATGGGACATTCCTACAAAGTCCCTCTCATTGGTATTTAATTTCTGGGAGGCAGAAAACCTCCTTTTTCATATTTTGTTGTTTCAGGGATATTCTAGACACCCAAAAATCAAAAGAAAAAAATACCTGACCAGTTTTTCACCTCAAGAAGGACAATGAGCGAAAGAATCAGGCAAGAGGAGCTACTAGGCCCAAAAGAGCCCAGGTGGCACGCCACCCATGCTCGAGCATCGCCTTGGCTCCTCCTTCTGATAGATGCCTCCGTCTAGCCAGAAAACCTACGCCATAGTTTTTCGCGATTTACAGAGGCAGCGGAGGAGGCGAAAGTCCTCTCTTACTCCTGGAGAGGATAGATCCTATAGCATTGGAGCCTCCGGTGAGGGTGGAAATCGATGCCATCATCATCACCACTCCTCCTTGCCGTAGGGGGAGGCCTCTCCATCAACATCTCCATGTCCATCAACACCATCATCATCACCATCTCCATCTCCAAGATCCACCTCTTCCCCTCATAGTTTATGATTGATTGAACCCAGGATATTGTTTGAGTGTTATTTGCATGTTCGTGATTGGAAACTTGTTTTTATTTGGTCTAGGGATTATATTTTCAGATTGTGTTGTAATCCACATGCCACTGTTCTATATCATGTTTGTCACTTGTGAGTAGATCCCCATGTACTCGACGGCATAGGATGGATTGGTTATAATTTCCATATAGTATGCAATGAGTATTTGGTCAAGTTCATATCTTTTATGTGGTTCTATGATGGTTTTATGCGAACGTTGACTACATATTACTTCACCCCATAGGGATAATAGGGCTACACTTCAATGCAATGAATAGGGTTGGAAATCACAAAATGGCAGAAACTGTTTTCCAATACTTGCTCATACGGAAATCACAAAATGGCAGAAACTGCATTAGAGGGATTTCTGTCATGGACCAATGAACTAAATGCTATGATGGGACATTTATGTCTTAATGATTCCTATACTTACTCATAGAAATGGCTCTAATACCCATCATAAGGGGTGTACTTGCTCATATCCCTGGCTGCACCTAATTTAGGCTTGGCCCTAAAGGAATGAAACTTACCTAGATGTTCACCTTGTTATGTAGAAATCTGAATGCTAAGTAAATCCATGATGCCCTGGGGAAAGCTTCTCATATATAAGTTCACACACACTTGTGCTTTTCCTCTTTCTGCATAGAGGATTGGGCTTTCTCTCATTGAGAGCATTCACTTGTTTCTATCTACTTTCAATACTTCATTTTACTACAACCTACAAACCCAAAACTCCAAAACGACAGCACCCTTTTATTGTTTTACTTGTCAAACTTACTGATCAATACCTTTAGCTCCTCGTGGGTTCGACAACCTTTCTTGATGAAAAGTACTACAATTTATCTCCTGCAATTGGGAGCCATCATCCTCCTAATCCGTGATGGATCGGTGTCAGTTTCTCCCTATTCCCCTTTTTGCCGCCTGGTCCTCGTTCTTCTTGCTATGCCGCATAGTCCTCCTACTCCTATATGATGGATCGGATTATTCATCCTCATAGCTAGCAGCATTGCGTGCCACCTGCACCCGATGCTTATTTTCGTCGACCAATGCTTTCCTCTTCTCCCTTTCACTTGGAGTGTAAGTTCCCCTCATCTGCCTTGGCTTGAGGTTGAAACCCCGTGACCGTTGGCTAGACTGTGAGGCATTGATCAATTGATACATGCCTATCTCCTCTTGCTCGTCTTGTCCCTCCTCCTCATCCTCGTCCACATCCTCGAGTCCCTCCTATGAGTTACATGAAAGAGTGAGAACATTCTTGAAATTTCCATGGCAACATAACAAAAAAGTAAGAAAGTTAGCAATTAATTACCTCATCCTCATCCTCTCCCTCATCCTCCTCTTCATCCTCAAGATCATCCTCTAGTCTGGCATATACTTTACTTATACCTTCAACCTCAAGGCTTGAAGACCTTCTCGGTGACGAGGCCTCGAAGGTCCAGCAACCAAGAAAAACACCTAATCCACGTCCCCAATGCTTGGTACACTATGAAATTGACCAATGTGTTAGAAGATTTCTACACACATAAAAATACACGAGCAAGAAGAATGGTCCGAACACATACCTCCATGAACTCTCAAAGGGATGACTCGGACTCCTTACCTGGAGGGTGCTTTAGTGCTTCCATGGTGGCTTAGACGTGTTTTGAGATCTCCTCACGCTAGCAAAACAAGAAAGGAGTCACCATGTTTTATCTACTTACACAACATCGCTCTATAATGCAACACTTTCCACAAAGCGGATACCCCCCGCAGAATTTGCACCCCTGCCTCCTCGGACAAAATAAGGCAGATGTAGGTCAAATGAGACACTCTACCAAGCCACATGACATAGCGATTAAATGTTGCAGCATCATGCGGGTACCTCAGGATGAGAGACCGCATTTGGGTTTTCAATATCCTCATTCTTTGCATACCACTTCTGAATGTACTTGTGATGATATGTAGCCCAATTTTTCCCTCTTCAGCTTGATCTTGTCCAATCTACAATGAAATTTATCGCCTTATTAGTATCATGACACACCCAAACAAAGTTGCAAGTTAGGCTATGCGGATAACTCACCCATGAAGAACTGTGCTAGTGTCCTTGTATGGCGGCGGGGTCTGCTGGAATAAGCCAAACTGCCTCATCACTCGCAGTGGAAGGTGGAACTCAATAGTGTAGGCACATATTAATGCGGCACGGATCCATCAGAGATGTGCTTCTTCCATACATATGTGGTTCAAGTCGGCCTGGAACAAGACACATGTACCCACGTTCCCTTGAGTTCCGTATGGCACCCATTCCACCTGTGCGGAACGCAAGATTAGCATGTCGATTCGACGTATATTTGTAGGAAAACATGTGACATTGAGAACAATCAAACTATTACCTTATCCGGAGTTAGAAAGTCGATTTGGTTGGTGTACTGCAAGGAGCATTCCACAAATTCACCGTGGAAAACTTTGGTATTATCCCACAAGTATGCCCATGTAGGCCCGCGAAGACGGATATTGCCATGATCGTCCCACGGGTTTTCCTTCATCGAAATGGGGCACCCAACTGGTATGAGCAACCACAAATATATCTTGAGTAGAACCATAGGTCCACCAATACTTGCTCCTTTTCCGGTCCTACAAGATGCCTCATCCAACTGCATATGGAGCAAGCATATGTAAGTATCAAGTTGAGCAAACATATTTAGTAGTACCATCCAATAAGTATGGTTTATTACCAGTTGGTACAAACAAGCGAGTATCGCCGAACCCCAGCTGTGTGGCCTAACCCCTATAGCCCTATTTTGCAAATAGAGTGAGACAAATGAAGGATGCGTTCCTTCCCGTGCCATCCGAGAAAAGAGTCATATTTATGACATACCACAAATATGCACGGGCATACATCTGGATCACCTCCGCATCGGCGCCATTGGGGCACTTGCTAAAATTTTGTTGTATCCATTTGTAAGTAGCACCGGCAGACATCTTCTCTTGCATCGGCTCCTTACCAATTAAGACAATCATAACTTGAGGCCACTTATCGGAATTTGAGCTCATATACACGGGGTGTACTTTGATGGGAAGCGCAAAGATCATGGAAACATCCTACAAAATCACAGTCATTTCACCATAAGGGAGGTGAAAACTGTGCGTCTCTGATCTCCATCTATCAAGAAGCGCTCTGATCAAACAAGGGTCCATATGTGGCGTCGAACACGAGACACACTGGACGAAATGGAGAAGTCTAGCCCGCTCAACATACTTCGTGTAGCGCTCGTCATACAACATCTTCTTGCTACGCACCTAATTGGACCTCGGGTGCAACCACTTGAAGACCTCTCTCTTCTCCACAATGTACCTCCCATAGTGGCGTTGATCGTAATGTCCATTCAAAATAGATTCTCTTTCCATCCTACATATGTGAGCAAAAAAGAGAAGTGGATATTTTCGTACAAAGAATCAGTGTTAACAGAAACTAGACTTATGTTCCAATATATGTCCTACATATGGAAATTCTCTAAACAACCACACTTATGTTCTATGAGAGACTGATTCACCTTCCATCGTACATATGTGAGCGGATAACAATCAATACCATTACTTAGATTTAAACACATATGTTTGCATTGTTTAGCTCCAACAGTTGAGCATGCATGAAGGCATCAATGTCCACAGTAGATAAAGAATCTAACTAAATCAAACAAACTGATATCTAAATACTACATATATGTTCACAAATTGACATCTAGCAATTTGGGCTTTAGCATGGAGGAGTAGCAATGGAGGATTAGAACTGGAGGCATTAGTATGTCCACAAATGTGAGCAAATAGAGAAGTTCAAAATTAGCAACAAGACACATGTCATATATAAGAAACTTGAATTGCATACTAAGCAAAATAGCAAACCCACTAATTTTCTAAACTATCATTCTACCATATACATGTCAAATCTCCAAACTAATTTGAAATTCTACCACACTTAATTTTACTAACCCTAACCAAGCAACCACACTAATTTACTAACATTAACAAACTGTCATTCTACCATATACATGCCAAATCTCCAAAGAAATTCAAAATTCTTGGATGAACTATGGTTAAAAAGATGAGGGCAATGTGATGATTTTAACAAATATAAGAAAGAGAATCAAATGAGAATACCTTAAGTGGGGGAGGGGAAGAAAATCCACCAGAAATCGTCTCGGATCTGTGTGTTTTAGAGTGGAGATTTAAGGGAGGATGGGATGGGACGGGAGCCACCGCCATTGCCTCTGTTTCTCGGGTCGGGGAGGTAAGAGGGTGGGGAGGGGAAACTAGGAGGGGTCAGGGGTGCTCGTGTTGGTTTTCTTAGTCAAGGGCATGTCGCCCCTCAAAACGCCATGGCTGTAGGCATGGTGCGCCTTGGCGCCAAACATCAAAGAGTGGGTCCATGACGAGGTTGACCGCCACGTCAGACGAGACCATGGCGTTTTTCACCAGGCGCTAAAGGGACCATGGTGAGCAGGTTAGATCCTAATATCTTCGAAAAAGCAGGTTATTCTGTGATTTCTTCGCGGTTTTTTCCATACAAGATACGGTACAAGTCGAAAGTGCAAAATATACCGGGACGAATCTTAAAACACTCACAACTGTTGGATAAGACAGAGACCTCCAACGGGTGGTGGAAACACTGCGTCCTTGTTTGTTCTCTATTGTCTTCGTTCAGAGTGCCTTCTTAACTTGTAAATACAAGATGGGAAAACGCTAAATCCTTCTCAACCACATGCTCAATAGTACTCCATCCGTTTCAAAATATAAGATGTTTTAGCTTATAAAAGGACTGTTTTAGCTTCGTGAACCTACAAAAAAAAGTTTAAATACACTTCTTTCATAAAGTTAAAACATACAGAGGGAGTTATTAATAGTTACTTTATGTCGCTTGCTCATTAATATTCTAGAGTTACTACTTTACGTCGCCATAGGATTATTAAAGTGCAACAGCAGCACGGCTGTCTGATTAACTACTTCCCCCATTAGTCTACATACTAATCTAGAGTTACTTTTCGTCGCTATTGGATTGTTAAAGTGCAACATCAGCAGGGCTGCTGATTAACTACTCCCCTGTCTGAATAAATAATTTGAATTATCTAGATTGTACATATTTATATAATAAAACACGTCCAGATATCAACGATCTAAATCATTTATTTGCGGACTGATGGGTAGTACACTACGCATTTGGTTAAACCGTAGTAGTTGCCTCACAAGCTACCACTAGTAGAAAACATGCCTCTAGTGCTGGTTCGTCAGGCCTTTAGGCTGACTTCTTTTCAGCTTGTGATTCTAGAGAAGTTAGATTTTAGGAGATTGTGAGGAGAAGCTGTGGTGGGGAGAAGCTCATAGAATCAGGTTCTTTCCATTCTTTTTGGCTTGCAGACATTTGGCTTGTTTGATGAGTTGAGTTGTAAAATGTCTATAATGCTCCTAAATTTCATTAGTATGCTAGGTTTAAGCACATAATGAGATAGAATGAATAAAGAAGATTGTAAAAAAGTGAAATGAGATAATACCCTAAGTTGTATAATTCATTGGATGTCCGAAATAAAAGAAAGGTATTTTAGTGATTGAGCAATTAAAATTAAAAAAAATCTCACGAATGAAGTACTAGTACTCCGGATTGATCTGACAAACAGTTGTCGCTGATGCTGGACAGATCCTCCCGGGCGTATACGTACTTGGCCTCCAGGAAGCTCATCTTCAGTATCAGCAGCGCGTTGGGCGTTCCGCGCCGCGGCGTTGCGTTTGGCGACGGTCGCGTCAGGCGCGGCTGCGGCGAGCGGCGGCGCGGCGACGAGGTGGCGGCTAGGGCGGTTGGCGGCGCAACGGGCGAGTTGGCGGCTGGGCCAGGCGGCGGCCCGGCGCACGAGCTGGCGGCTGTGCATCAGCATCACAGCGGTAGGCCGGGGTGGCGGAGGCTGGCGGACTGGGTAGCGGCTGGGCGAGGGAGAGAGGCGTCGTTTTCCTTTTTTCCTTACCCTATTTTCCTTCGGTGGCATTTCCTGTAAATAAACGTAGCCGAAGGGGCACCGGTGGATACCGGTTCGATTTCTCGCGGGGAATCCCCTGTCCAGAATCGACTCCCGACCCGATTCTCATTTTGTAAAGGAAATGAGATTCGCGGTGAAAAAAAGCTGGCTAGAATCGAACCCCTTCTTTTGGGCTTTTGCGATTTTGGCCTAGAATCTGTTCAAAAGCTGAAAAGAAGTCGGCCTTATTCCCGGTTGCCAAACCGAGACTGCGGTGTTGGGACTAGAGGTCCAATCTTTAGTCACGGTTTTGTTACCAACCGGAACTAGAGTTCCACCACGTGGCCTCGCGTCATGCACTGGGCTGGAGGACTTTTACTCCCGGTTCGTAACATAAACCGGGACTAAAGGTTTCCACCTGTGGCAGTGTTTTGGGCCTAGCTGCCGCGACAGGAGATGGGATTTTAGGGTTCTGTGTTTTCCTTTTCATTTTGCGTTTTGTTTTTAATTATTTTTTATTATGTATTTTCATTTCAAACAAGTTTTCGCATACATACACGACTCTACTACAAAGTACTTGTACACGTTGATGCATATAATATAATTTTTGTTACGAGCATACATACATATATATAAACAATTTGGTATACGAGTCCCAACCAGGTTCAGAGCCTGTCTATTTGATTACATATGGAGATCATTAGATGGATGTTTTAGGGTCTATCTAGACTGTATTCTCCGTATGGGTCTATGACCTTATCAACCAGAAATCTCACCAAATCCTCTTGGATTGCTATTAGACGGTCATGTGGTAGGAGCTTTTCCCGCATCGCATCCAACTATAAAGAAGGCGATCAATATGAATAAGATCAATCATGATAAAAAAATATGAATGGAACTCAACACAAGTTATTGTAATAGAAATACATTGTGAATATATTGTTTACGTACTCGAAGAGTTTCCATGGGCTTCAGTAGTTGTAGCATCCTAATTGTCTAACAATTGCAATGCTACTAGCCTAGTCTATATAAATGCTACTTCCTATATATAATTGTTGCATCATATTTATATCATGCTCATGTCATCATGCCACCTTGCTTTTGAGCATCATATAAAACCCTTTTCAATTTGGATCTTCTCTCATATGCATCATTAATTGTATTTGCCTCTTGATATTGTTTTTGGTTATTGATATATTGTTTAAATGCCCAAGTTGAGTTGGGGGCATATCTTTTATTCCAATTCCACCACCTCTCTTGGTCACCACCTTTTTCCACCACCTCAGTAATCCATGAGCTTGTACATCTTTTTCTTTGGATTTTCATTCTAGCTCATGTGGTTTGGGGTGGATCAAATCCTTTAAATTCTTTTGCTTGGCCTTTATTCCACTTCTTGGGAATGCATAAGAATAATACCATGCTATTATCTTTGTTTTCACAAGAATTTAATCAAGGCATTTATTATTTTTGCATGGGCCATGCAAGAGTACCACCACCTTTAACCATTTGCTTCTCTCTTGGGATAAGTGGGTTTTCCTCTTTTTGGGATCATCTCCATCCCTCACCACCATCTCTCTCTACCACTCCTTTTTGCTTGATCTCTTTTGATCTTGCTAAAAATCCTACCACCACATCACCCTCTCTCTAATCCTCTCTCTATAACCTAACACCTCATCTAAAACCTCACTCTAGTTGCCTCTTTTTTTCTTCTAACCCTAGTTCTAAGCCAAACCTAACCACACCTCTCTCTCCTCTTCCCTCACCACCTTTGTATCTATTCTACTCCTTTTGCTAGATCTTTGCTTGATCTTGCTTGATCTTGTCAAAAACACTCCACCACACCTTTCTCTCTACTCTCTCCCTACCTTGTTGACCACCCTCTCCCTGGCCCACACCCCAGCCACCCCTCTCTCTAACCCTAAGCAAAAACCCTAACACGAGGCTACCCAACCCTAACCCGAGCCACCCCATCCCTCCAACCCTAGCTCCATGCCACCCCCCCTCTCTCTCCCTCTCTTCTCTTTCCCCAGAGGGCCCTCCTCCAGACCCTCTCTCCCTCACGCCTCACCGGCGATCCACTCCTCACTGCTGAAGACGTGAGGAGGTGGCCAAAAGGTGGACAAAGCCACTTTTACACCACCATCCCCCACGGCATCTCCCGAGCCTCCCTCCTTATCTACCCCACCCGGCTCTGCCGTACACCATCAACCCTCTCTGGCCTCGCTCCGTTCCTCCCTCCCCTCTACCCGATCTGCACCCTGACGGCCACCTTCTGCCTCCCCCTCTCCTCCAAGTAAAGCACGGCGGCGGGCGGGTGATCACGGTGTCGGTGAAGGCCGCGGCGTTCCACGTCGTCGTCCCGGTGCACGCGTACGAGGTGGAGAAGGCCAGATCGCCGCAGACCGACCTCGCCCTTCGCAAACCCTAGCCGCGCCGTCCGTCTGCGTCCTCGCCCCTACGTCGCCCCCCTTCGCGATCTGACCGCGTCGGCGACACCTCGGTGAGCACCTCTTGCTCCCAGACACGGCCCCCTTCTTCCTCTTGCGCCGTAGCTCCGCCGCTTTCCGTCGAACGCTCTGCAAGGCGTCAGTCTTGTGCGGCGGCCAGACTACCTCTAGCCCTGTTCTCGTCAAGCTTTGGCCAGCTGACCAACCCCGTAGTTGCTCCTGCATAAAGTTGTAGCCCGATGTCCCTCTTCATTTTTGTTTTTGGGCGTAGCGATTCGTCCAGCGTATCGTCGCCATCGTCGTCGGAAGCGGCGTTTTCGCCGCCCGGCAGCACTGTCTGTCGTATGGCAACAGCCGGCAGCTTTCTTGCACTTAGCCCCCTGCCCTTTTTCCCGCCCAAACCCGCAGCCCCAGGAGCCCACCTGTCAGTCGGCCACCGTTTTCGCAAAAAGGCACCTTAGTTTCCGGGAAAACTCCACCGCGCAGTCCTCGGACCGCCCACGTGTCGCATCCCCAGGGTGGCGCAACGCGTGGCCCCTACCGGACCCACATCAACCTCAGTGGCTAGGTAGAGTCGCGGTGAGAAGGGTTTTTCCTAGACGCGTGTGTCCCAGTCAGCCCTGGCCCCACTTGTCAATGACTGTGGCTAGGTCTGTGTGAGTGACAAAAGTATTTCTGTTTTTCTGTTTTAATTTAAACTTTTCAAATTTGTTTTAAATTCAAACTTAAATCTGTTTTCAAATATCTTTTAAAATATAATTCCAAATTAAACATGTAATATATGTTTTTGAATCAGAAAAATGTGAGGAATTTAAATATGCCCCTTCAAAATATATTTTGAAAACTTTAAATTTCGAGTTGATTAAAATTACAATAAAGTGCCCTTTTTCTTAATTTAATAATAACTTTTGATTTATAACTCCAAATTTGACAAATAATATGTCTAAATCGATCAGCGCAACGAGCCCGTTCTATCTATGCATTCCATGTTCTGAATTGCAGCATGCATCATATAAATATAAAGTATACAGCAACTTATTTGGGGTTAAAATGTGATTAAAACTCAATAAAAAGCTTTATTCTTGTATTCCACACCTCACCCATGCCATGCTACATTATTGCCATGCAAATTGTGCACCATTCATCATGGCATGATTGTTTCCTTGTCGCATTTTAATTCATATGTTTGTGCACTCTATTTATGTTGGCCCTTGTTTGTTTGGTTCTTCTTCGAATAGACGCTGAGCAGGGGATATATCAGGAAACCCAGGAGCACTACCCAGATCCGTCCCTCGCTTCAACTGAGCTGCCAGGCAAGCACTACCACATGCTTGCATACATATAGTACCTATTGCCTCTATCTTATTCTTGCATCATTGAGTCGCGATTGCATTAAACTGAATCCCAAGTACTGCATAGCCTTTACTTTTAAACCCCACCGAAGCTTGTTCCTCCATCCCATGAGCCATTACTACAGGAGTTGTTTGAGCCATGCGGGTCGTAGAACAGCATGTGTAGGGTATGTGAGTGTCTGATGGATAACGAGGTACCTAAACAACTTAACCTGAGTAGTAATGGGATAACTAATGACAGTGGCACCGGTGGGCAATATCTGCTATTTGGTTCTTCATGCTCACTTGTGTCCCGTAGGACCCCGAGTACTTGATTCCTGTTCCTTGAATATTCGCGCTATCCACATCCGGGAGGCTTATGAACCCCCCTGAGCCAGAGCTTGATTCATTCTTATTTCTTGGGGCCACAAAGTAGTTTGGGGCTTATTACTATCCTGTACTTATGCCATGCTTTACTGCTTTATTTAAGATTGTGCGAGGAGCACCAGACTGCTTTTGGATGCGAGTGTTTTCGGTATCGACAAGCCCACCACAGCTTCGGGTTCCCGATCGTTACAGCCATTGACAAACCTTGAGTCCGTCTCGAGCCGCCAACTTCGCTATGGTAGCTTAATGGGGTGGCCCCCTGAAACATTTTTGAATCCTGTGATCGCTTTGTCATGAATGCCTCGTTGGGTTTTGATTTGGTTTTTCCGAGGTTGATCAAGTGTGTGTTGCTATTTGTGCACCATCGAGGGTAAATCTTCAAAGCCGTGTCCGCGGTTATGGACGACTTGGAGCACAGTTTCTCGATCATAGACAAGTATAACTAAAGTACCGCTTTTAAATTGACTAAGTACCTGACTAGTAAATAGTGCAACTCCCATGGAATGGATAATAAAACTGCCAACGGATGGGGGGCTGTTCGTCCGCTTCCTCGTTGGTAAGCGAGGAGGAGGATGGATCTGTTAATATTACTGTTATAACTGTTGTTACTAATTCACGGACATCCGTCTATCTCTGGTTAGGCGGATGGTTAGCGAGTATCTATAGAATTGTTAGGTATTATATTTTGCTGGAATTGCGTCACCCCAGGTTGTGTCCCCTTTAGAGGCATAAATACTTGCTGAGTACCCCTAGGGTCTCACACGATAAATTTTTTGATTCAGATGAACAGGTAAACTCGCAAGATGGATACTGGGTGGAGGAGACGGACGATGTGGGCAACGATCACTCGGTGTAGAGATTCCGGGAACGGGGATCCGTGAGATCTGTGGGAGGGATGTGTTTATTTATGGGGCATCTTATGCCGATATGCTTCTTATCCGTACTCGGATCTTGTTTTCCGCTTCCGCCTGATACTCTGATGTTTGATGTATGAGGAGATATCCTAAACTATTATATCTATCTAGGATATTTGGATCTTGCCGTATGGCGTTGCAATATTTCTATTTCTTTTAGATGGAATGGCTCTGAGGACTGTTTTATGGTGGCTTGCATATATACTCACTTGTGTATGTAGTTGATCCCTTCGCCTGCCGATTACGCCGCTCGTTCTTGTCCTGATGTTTGGAAATGGTTAGGACGGCCGAAAGGTCTACCTGTGAGTGGCATTTGGCCCCACCGTACTATTTTAACCATTTCCGCTCATCCGGGCTTGCAACTAAGAGCGTAATTCACCGAGGTAGTTACAATTGGTATCAGAGCCATCCCGCCCTTCAGGGTCTCAGCCAAATGGTCGTTGTCAGTCTAGCAAATATTTTGGTAGCTATGTATACTAGGGAAAAACAAAACGTGAGAGTAGGACTGCTTCCACTTTTCTTCTTACCCAACCACCCACCCTTTTCTGGTAAGGAAGTGTAACGTTTTCAATCCTCTTCTTAAAATTCAAACTAGGATTCACGTGTTCTGGGTTTCCGTAGTACCATAGAAAGTGTGTGTGTGTGTAATTCTTTGTCTATCTGTTGCATCCAATTTGTTATCACAATCTGCCTTTGGTTATCAACTGTTGGTACATTCCATCGATGTGCTTTTGAAAACCGGCGCGATCTATCTGACTCCTTGTTAACCGGTGCCATCTTCTAAAGGGTGTTCTTCCTTCCAGCATGCTTTCACAGAATGTGGAGTTGCTAATCGCTACCTAATAGTGTTTTTGCGCATATATTGGTATTTTAATGCCGAAAATGCGGAAAAAATTTCTTTGATACATCTGTGCTTCCACACTCCTTTTCAGTCGTGTGTGAAACATTATCTACCGTCCTTGTATCAGCATGTCCATGCTAACTCATTCTTTTGTCACCGGCGCTTAATCCTAGAGTTTCATTTCATCTCCAATTCTCTTGGGCTAATTACATAACATGTGTCGATCCGATGCTGGTGATTGTAATTTGGCTCTCAGCATAGCTATATGACACTTATCATGAGTGGAATATGGAAAATGCAATCACCACTATCCTCCAAATGGTAACGGTTATCTCCTGTGATTTTTAGTACACCGTGATCATATCTATGCATATTCAAGTATCTTTGGCAATCCGGAGTTTCCAAGGCACTATGGTGGTCTATCATCTGTTTATCATGCTGCACATCTTTTTGAACTCCATATCTGCAAAATTCTCTTGAGACGAGGGAATTGCATCTTTTCGTCTCCGGTAGCTTTGCTTGAGGTATGAGCTATCATCGGTTCTTATCCAAGATCTCTTTATCTTTGTAACCGGTGATCCGATCGACAATGTGAACCAGGTGGCATTTCCTGTTCTCTTCCGAAGGACCAGATAACCTATTACGCGGCGCATCTTCTTCAACAGGAATCCTTACTCGTAACGTCGATCTTTCAAAGAGCGTTGAGCTCAGAAAGTGTTTCGAGCATTTGTTCGTTTCTCCCGCCTCTTAAACTTGATATTCTGGGAATATCCTGTTAATCCATGGTGGTATATGTTGATAATATGCTTGCCTATTCTATATCAATGGAAGGACATGGAAGATCATCTGTGTCTCTTTCTCTCAAGCTTCGTGAGCACTGCCTGTGTGCAAAGTCTCAAAGTGAGAATTCTGACTTTTTGAAGTCACCTATCTCGGCCACGTCCTTCTGCTAAATCTCTCTCAATCATTTCAAGAAGAACATGGAGTTCTTTCACCTCAGTCTCGTCAAGTGATCTTTTGAAACCCTCTCGTTCTATCATCTATGCTCAATCCACCGGAGGCCATGAAGATTTTTCAGATCTTTTGTAATACTTATGTGCAAGTGGTGCTATCTTTTTCTTTATCTGTGGAATCTTGCAGTTGTCTCCGTGATCTTCCTTCATATCTTTCCGGTGGCTGGTTACTTATGATATGACGACAACATCATCACCCTTATCTATCTGCGAACCCGGCAAATCGTTTGCATCTATCCTTGTTTTCTAGAATAGTTCCATGAGTTTTTGTCAATACCTTCAGTATGTTTCGGTAGTTGGGTTGCATGGTTTTCTTATTCATGTGCGGAGTAATGCTTTGAGTGCGGGATGGAGTAGCTACCATACCACTACTCTTATCATTCGCTCTCGTACATTGAACTGGTGAATTAATGTGATTTCACTCATTCCACGGAAGTTAGAAGTGGCCTTTATCCCTCGATACTTTTACTTCCGTCCTTGTTTTTCCGGAGTGCTCTCTCGAAGAAAGTAATCAATAATCTCTTGTTGGTGGTATGTCTATTATAGATGGAGCAAAATATTCAATTATATGGTAGAAACAAACGCAAACTCCTTTCGTTCCTCGTCTTTCTACCGATGCTCGACATCCCCAAACAAGATGAAAGGATACTATCTCGCTTTGTTTCATCAATTCTTTTTCTGTGGTAAAGCCAATTATGGTTGATGCCATCAGCCGCAAATCTATTGCGTTAGCCTCAAGGCTAAAGAAAGCAATAAGTATCTCTACAATAAACTCCAGATCCTCCATATTCTTTGCTTCTCGGGATTCCACCATGATCTGGCTTCACATCCGTCTCTGGAAGTTATATCCGCGCACCTCAATTGCGTGATCCTTTGGGTCTTACCAGCGCAAGAAGAATCTAATCCGACGATGTCTAACTAAATCTTTCTGTTGATATCAAGGGACTCTATTGTTTGAAGGCAATATTGTTTCCGAACTTCATTTCTCAAATCCGAGAGAAGATACGATGCTATTGTCATAGTGGTTCAAAACCTCTCCAACCTAGCTCTTTCTTCCGGCGAGACAAAGATTCATCCTCTCTAGTATCGGTAAATATTTAATGTTAACGGTGTGTCTTTCTGTATTCATGATACATCATCTTGTCTTTTTCTTTCAAGTGGTTCTAGTTCTCTTATCATGTTTCTTGAGAAAACCGGAGCTATGTCCATCCTATCCTTCTTGTCTCACGATAATCCTTCAACTCTTCTAACCGTTGTTTCTCAAGCAAAACGCAAGACTCGCAGAAAGTCTAGCAAGTTATTCTGTTGTTCATCAACTTGGGAACGTGAGGGTCACCTTCGTTCGAACACCCTCCTCTCCTTGTGTTGTTTTCTTTTCCTAGGAATCTCAGGGCGAGATTCTTGTTTAGTGGGGGAGAGTTGTAGCATCCCAATTGTCTAACAATTGCAATGCTACTATCCTAGTCTATATAAATGCTACTTCCTATATATAATTGTTGCATCATATTTATATCATGCTCATGTCATCATGCCACCTTGCTTTTGAGCATCATATAAAACCCTTTTCAATTTGGATCTTCTCTCATATGCATCATTAATTGTATTTGCCTCTTGATATTGTTTTTGGTTATTGATATATTGTTTAAATGCCCAAGTTGAGTTGGGGGCATATCTTTTATTCCAATTCCACCACCTCTCTTGGTCACCACCTTTTTCCACCACCTCAGTAATCCATGAGCTTGTACATCTTTTTCTTTGGATTTTCATTCTAGCTCATGTGGTTTGGGGTGGATCAAATCCTTTAAATTCTTTTGCTTGGCCTTTATTCCACTTCTTGGGAATGCATAAGAATAATGCCATGCTATTATTTTTGTTTTCACAAGAATTTAATCAAGGCATTTATTATTTTTGCATGGGCCATGCAAGAGTACCACCACCTTTAACCATTTGCTTCTCTCTTGGGATAAGTGGGTTTTCCTCTTTTTGGGATCATCTCCATCCCTCACCACCATCTCTCTCTACCACTCCTTTTTACTTGATCTCTTTTGATCTTGCTAAAAATCCTACCACCACATCACCCTCTCTCTAATACTCTCTCTAAAACCTAACACCTCATCTAAAACCTCACTCTAGTTGCCTCTTTTTTTCTTCTAACCCTAGTTCTAAGCCAAACCTAACCACACCTCTCTCTCCTCTTCCCTCACCACCTTTTTATCTCTTCTACTCCTTTTGCTAGATCTTTGCTTGATCTTGCTTGATCTTGTCAAAAACACTCCACCACACCTTTCTCTCTATCTCTCTCCCTACCTTGTTGACCACCCTCTCCCTGGCCCACACCCCAGCCACCCCTCTCTCTAACCCTAAGCAAAAACCCTAACCCGAGGCTACCCAACCCTAACCCGATCGACCCCATCCCTCCAACCCTAGCTCCATGCCACCCACCCCCCCCTCTCTCTCCCTCTCTTCTCTCTCCCTGCCAGGAGGGCCCCTCCATCCCGACCCTCTCTCCTGCCTGCCCTCTACGCCACCGGCAATCCCTCACTCCCTGCGAGCACGTGAGGAGGTGGCCAAAAGGTGGACAAAGCCACTTTTACACCACCGTCCCCCACGGCATCTCCCGAGCCTCCCTCCTTATCTACCCCACCCGGATCTGCCGTACACCATCAACCCTCTCTGGCCTCGCGCCGTTCCTCCCTCCCCTCTACCCCATCTGCACCCCGACGGCCACCTTCTGCCTCCCCCTCTCCTCCAAGTAAAGCACGGCGGCGGGCGGGTGATCACGGTGTCGGTGAAGGCCGCGGCGTTCCACGTCGTCGTCTCGGCGCCAGTCTGAGGTGGAGAAGGCCGGATCGCCCGCCATAAACCCTAGCCCGTCCGTCTGCGTCCTCGCCTCACGCCCCGCCAGCGATCGACCGCGTCGGCGACACCTCGGTGAGCACCTCTTGCTCCCAGACACGGCCCCCTTCTTCCTCTTGCGCCGTAGCTTCGCCGCTTTCCGTCGAACGCTCTGCGCGCACCGCGTACAATGCATGGACGGGCAGCCGCAGCCCCAGCTACCTCTGGCCCTCTGTTCCTCGTCGAAGCCTGGCCAGCACAGCCAACCCCTGTAGTTGCTCCCTGCATGAAAGTTGTAGCCCGATGTCCCCTCTTCGTTTTTCGTTTTTGGGGCGACGCGATTCGTCCAGCGTATGCGTCGCCATCGTCGTCGGAAGACGGCGATTTCGCCGCCCAAAGACTGTCTGTCGGCAGCCACAGCCGACGCTTTCTTGCACTTAGCCCCCTGCCCTTTTTCCCGCCTAAACCCGCAGCCCCAGGAGCCCACCTGTCAGTCGGCCACCGTTTTCGCAAAAAGGCACCTTAGTTTCCGGGAAAACTCCACCGCGCAGTCCTCGGACCGCCCACGTGTCGCATCCCCGCTGGGTGACGCGCGCACGTGGCCCCCCGCTGCCCCGGACCCACCTGTCAACCTCAGTGGCTAGGTAGAGTCGCGGTGATAAGGGTTTTTCCTGGACGCGTGTGTCCCAGTCAGCCCTGGCCCCACTTGTCAATGACTGTGGCTAGGTCTGTGTGAGTGACAAAAGTATTTCTGTTTTTCTGTTTTAATTTAAACTTTTCAAAATTGTTTTAAATTCAAACTTAAATCTGTTTTCAAATATCTTTTAAAATATAATTCCAAATTAAACATGTAATATATGTTTTTGAATCAGAAAAATGTGAGGAATTCAAATATGCCCTTCAAAATATATTTTGAACACTTTAAATTTCGATTTGATTAAAATTACAATAAAGTGCCCTTTTTCTTAATTTAATAATAACTTTTGATTTATAACTCCAAATTTGACAAATAATATGTCTAAATCGATCAGCGCGACGAGCCCGTTCTATCTATGCATTCCATGTTCTGAATTGCAGCATGCATCATATAAATATAAAGTATACAGCAACTTATTTGGGGTTAAAATGTGACTAAAACTCAATAAAAAGCTTTATTCTTGTATTCCACACCTCACCCATGCCATGCTACATTATTGCCATGCAAATTGTGCATCATTCATCATGGCATGATTGTTTGCTTGTCGCATTTTAATTCATATGCTTGTGCACTCTATTTATGTTGGCCCTTGTTTGTTTGGTTCTTCTTCGAATAGACGCTGAGCAGGGGATATATCAGGAAACCCAGGAGCACTACCCAGATCCATCCCTCGTTTCAACTGAGCTGCCAGGCAAGCACTACCACATGCTTGCATACATATAGTACCTATTGCCTCTATCTTATTCTTGCATCATTGAGTCGTGATTGCATTAAACTGAATCCCAAGTACTGCATAGCCTTTACTTTTAAACCCCACCGAAGCTTGTTCCTCCATCCCATGAGCCATTACTACAGGAGTTGTTTGAGCCATGCGGGTCGTAGAACAGCATGTGTAGGGTATGTGCGTTCTGATGGATAACGAGGTACCTAAACAACTTAACCTGAGTAGTAATGGGATAACTAATGACAGTGGCACCGGTGGGCAATATCTGCTATTTGGTTCTTCATGCTCACTTGTGTCCCGTAGGACCCCGAGTACTTGATTCCTGTTCCTTGAATATTCGCGCTATCCACATCCGGGAGGCTTATGACCCCCGCTGAGCCAGAGCTTGATTCATTCTTATTTCTTGGGGCCACAAAGTAGTTTGGGGCTTATTACTATCCTGTACTTATGGAATGCTTTACTGCTTTATTTAAGATTGTGCGAGGAGCACCTGTACTGTTTTGGATGCGGAGTGTTTTCGCGGTATCGACAAGCCCAGTCACACTTTCGGGTTCCCAGTCGTTTACAGCCATTGACGCAAACCTTGAGTCCGTCTCGGAGCCGGCCAACTTCGTTGCGGGTAGCTTAATGGGGTGGCCCCCTGAAACATTTCTGAATCCTGTGATCGCTTTGTCGTGAATGCCTCGTTGGGTTTTGATTTGGTTTTTCCGAGGTTGATCGAGTGTGTGTTGCTATTTGTGCACCCCTGCAGGGTAAATCTTTCTGAAAGCCGTGTCCGCGGTTATGGACGACTTGGAGCACAGTTTCTCGATCATAGACAAGTATAACTAAAGTACCGCTTTTAAATTGACTAAGTACCTGACTAGTAAATAGTGCAACTCCCATGGAATGGATAATAAAACTGCCAACGGATGGGGGGCTGTTCGTCCGCTTCCTCGTTGGTAAGCGAGGAGGAGGATGGATCTGTTAATATTACTGTTATAACTGTTGTTACTAATTCACGGACATCCGTCTATCTCTGGTTAGGCGGATGGTCAGCGAGTATCTATAGAATTGTTAGGTATTATCTTTTGCTGCAATTGCGTCACCCCAGGTTGTGTCCCCTTTAGAGGCATAAAGACTTGCTGAGTACCCCTAGGGTCTCACACGATAAATTGTTTGATTCAGATGAACAGGTAAACTCGCAAGATGGATACTGGGTGGAGGAGACGGACGATGTGGGCAACGATCACTCGGTGTAGAGATTCCGGGAACGGGGATCCGTGAGATCTGTGGGCGGGATGTGTTTATTTATGGGGCATCTTATGCGATTTGCTTCTTATCCGTACTCGGATCTTGTTTTCCGCTTCCGCCTGATACTCTGATGTTTGATGTATGAGGAGATATCCTAAACTATTATATCTATCTAGGATATTTGGATCTTGCTGTATGGCGTTGCAATATTTCTATTTCTTTTAGATGGAATGGCTCTGAGGACTGTTGTATGGTGGCTTGCATACATACTCACTTGTGTATGTAGCTGATCCCTTCGCCTGCCGATTACGCCGCTCGTTCTTGTCCCGATGTTTGGAAATGGTTAGGACGGCCGAAAGGTCTACCTGTGAGTGGCATTTGTCCCCACTGTACTATTTTAACCATTTCCGCTCATCCAGGCTTGCAACTAAGAGCGTAATTCACCGAGGTAGTTACAGTAGTCATAACACAAATGAGCTTGCAAACGTAGTATCCACATAGATTAGTCTCTTGTGGCTATGTCACACATTTTACAAGACTAGGAAACATGCCCGTGCGTTGCAACGGGAGAAAAATTGGCAAACAAAAAAAACCAAAATTATCTTGTTCAATTCTGCTTGCTCCTTTCTTGTCCCTTGGCTTTCAAGCTACACCACCACTATAATTTAGGTACATCTCATACATGATTCAATCAACATGATTAGTGTGAACTTTATTTAACGTTATAAAAATTCTGACAGAAGAGGACAAAATATTAAGAGTCGAGACATCAAGGTAACCTAATATAATGATGAAACTTCAAGATATTTTTAGATGTGGTTGTTGGGTAGGTCACACGAGAAATATTTCTTTTTTATTTTAGTTGTTTATATTTTCAATAAATTAATTTGGATAGTACAGCGTTAAATTATTAGAAATATTGTAGTTTGTATCGCTCAAACCACTTAGGTTTCACTTTCAGCTCATTTATACCATTTTGAAAATGACACGCTTCAATTCACAATTAGTTCCCTTGCTCATGTCTCAAAAAAGAAATAGGTACTTACTACTTATTTTCTAATCTTATTTGTTTTCTTACTATAGTATAGACCGTGTATATATATTGGACACATTACAAGTATAGACATTATATATATATATATTGGACATATTACAATATATCTATATCTAGCATCCTTGTATCTTTAATGAGAAAAGTAAAGAAAAACTCTAGTCTCTCATTGACACGAACTATTCCTTAGAAACAAACCTAAGTATATTAAGTGTAACTTTTAACAAAATATTTATAAACACGTACCTTCTCTGACCCATGACATCAATCTTTTTTGAAGTTAATATCAAATATTGTTTAATCTTTGGCTAATGGCTATACATAATAGATCTGATATTCTCTATATCACAAATTCTAAACAATCGCTTTCACTTCTTTGAACCAGAACCGGCATGTGTTATTCACAAATTCTGAAGATTGCACAATTTCTATGGAACGAATGCAAATACAATAGCAAATAAGCACAGAGCATTCAAATTCCAGTGCATAGCACCACATGTAACACACACTGGAAGCTACCATACCAACAATAAATCCAAGTAGTGCCAGTACCACATCATGGAATACAACACCCAGCACATGGACATGCCGTAGAAAAAAAGACAGAGCAACAACTCTTTTGAGCTTCACCAAGGCCTTCACTAAAATAGCATACCCTAGGAATCAGTTGTATCCAGGCTGCCAAACTGAAAACTGGAAGTCACTCGGATCATTAATCTTATTCCATAGCGTGTAAAATGGGGCAGAAATAACAGAGCCATAGAATATTAGAAGAACCACATGACTTCACTGTTGTCCACTCAAATTATCCCAAACTACAGAAAATTGTACCATAGACAAGTGACTGCAGTAACGAATTTAAGGGAATTCCAAGGCAACCTGCCAAAGAGCAATGTATTGCTGTGGTTTTGCTCCTTTGTTTTTTCTCTTTCACACCATTGTATTTACATGAAGTGTTTTCCCCTCTTCTATAACGCTTGTTGTTCCCCGTCAAAAAAGAGCAATTGTGTTAAAACATTTCTATCACTGTATGAGCACTAACTATGCCGAGAGAATAGAAGTTTCGGACAAGAAGTTAATTTATCAGATGGAACATGGACCGTAATGCTGAATACATTCCAACAGCTTGCTCTAAATGATACAATTGTGTCATGAATTAGAATCAAATAAGTTTAGCTCCAATGGATTTCAGGAAATAGAATGGAAATGCATGAAACCATGAAGAGTTTTGCAATGTAAAATTAATCGGGCCAGTAGAACATAAATAAATAACCAAACAAGCAGTTGGAGAGCATTTCAATGTAAGAGTATTTGCTAAGAAATCAACACAGAGAAAAGAACCTTGCAATACCATGAAGAGTATTTGCAAGTCCTTCACTTTGAGCCAAACCTATCACCTACATGCTCCAGGCCAGACCTAGATTTTAACTGCATGGGCTGCCTACTTGGATGGGTCTTCATTCTCATCCATCTTGGAATATATTTCTTCAATATTGGGCACAACATATGGGAATAAGTATGAGTAACTATTCTAAATTGACCAGAGATCATAATTTAAATCATTTCTGACAAGGGTTGTTCGCAAAACTGTATCAGATCATTTTGTGGTATAATTACATGGGCAAGTACATGCTTAAACATGACAAAATATGCTTCATTATGTTCCTGAAATTAAAAGGCTTTCATAGCAGTGCAAAGGTCATTCAACCGTGCAAAATAGCCACCTTATGAAGAGAAGTACTTTCTCCGAATCTTTGCCAAGGTTCCCAATGTTGTTATCCAATAGAATGGTGCAGCACTAAGCGACTCACCTTCGTATTGGTAATACCGTAATAATAACACTCTTCCCTCCGCATTTGATAGCAGCGACAACTGCCAGGTAGCTTTATCTCCAGCCTCCACATCCAACAACAAGATGACTCCTGTAGTACACAATAAAATTAATCAATTTCTTGATCATATTATCTCAAAAGAAAGCAAGTTCATCTCTATAACTAATAGAACAACAAACTTTTTTCTTACATACACCCCACCAAACGTACAAAAGAAATCAGCAGCACCGTCAACTCCACTTGAACAAATTTAATAGGTACGATGGATCTAATCCAGCGTCAAATATGCAGTTAGCAACTAATGCACTATCCCCGCGGCAGAAAAGTTACGCGCCTAACATACTCCTCCGCACATGAGTTGTTCAGTACAGGAAAAAAATAACGGGAACAATCACGATCTGCGCTGCTACCTCCACGCGTGCCTGCCTGCGCCGTCCTAATGCACCCTGTAATGCACCGTCGCCGCACTGCATGGCACGCGCCGCCCAGCCTGTCCTGCGCGCTTACCGTCACACGTGTCGTGACCTGCCGTCCTGTCCTGCATAGCCGACAACCTCGACTCTGACCAGCTCCTCGCCAACGGCAGCTACAGGCTCTTCTCTACTATGCAGCCAATTCCATCCCACAGAATCTAGATGTCTTTCTCTAGCTTTGCCATAAAAAAATAATACATAACAACCATCTGGTCCTTTTGCTCTTGCCTACACCTAAAATTCAATTAGATTGACACTGTGCAAATGCATGTAGCTGTATAATGAATGATGACATCCGGTTTATTATACTATCATGGAGCAAAGATCCATCTCCATTAAAATTTCCTAACACTTTCAAGCTCTAAATACAAGGCTTATGTATGTATCATTGTTATGTTCCATTGATGCCATAGTTCCTTCATGTGATTATCCATCCACTGCGAAGCTAGCAGGAAGACAAAGGACAAATCATCACAAATACAGAAAATAATATAGAAATTCAGTAGCCATCAACTACTATACATTGGAGCGAATATGTTGGACATGGTGCATCTCAACCTACAGTTGCATGGATAAAGTACAAAGGTAAACAGAAAATAGGCTTGAGTAGACAAACATTTTGAATGCTTCAATGAAAACATGGAATCCAGATGATATAGTAGAAAAACATAACATGCCTAAAGTTGAATTATTTGTTCTATAAAATCGATAAAGACCTTTGCACTTATCTAAAAAGAATCTTCCATAGAAGGTGCACAATTCACTACCAACTGAAATATATCTGAATGATTGATCTCAACCCAGTGAGAACAATATACAAAGCAGATTGAAATTTGAATGTTAACTTCAGTAGATCGACGTGTTCACCTGGGGATGGATCTCTGATCTTGTCAAAGTAATTGCATTACTGGGGAGGGTTCTTATGAAGTGAGATCCAGCAGGAACGCGGTACAACGGTGTTCAGCTTGCGGTATTTGGCCGTCATCATGTCCTACCCAAAGGCGAACATGTCCTCCTTGCTGTGCAGGTTGGCCAGTATGGCCCTGATGATTTTGAGCATTCGGAGATGGGTGTCACGAGATGCTCACACTCCTGGATCCACCCCATTTTACTGCTCGTCGGGCACGTCCTCTCCTCCTCTTCCTTTTGCTCTCAAGCATCACCCTACCTTCTTCTTACTTGAATACCCCCGCGCGCCACCCAGGTCAGAGACTGTCGGACTGGACTACGTGACATGATGTGGTAACACCATGACCATATGCTGTTAAGCACTACCTGATTCTTCCGTGGAATGGAATAGCATTGGTAGATGAAGCAATATTAAAATTGGCAGAAACCATTACCAGATTCTGGTAAATATTTAATCCCTCTTCATATTTGAATGAATCCAAGAACAATCCAAGTGTGATCCCTCAGCTTTCTAGTAATTTAATATGGCTACTATGTTCTTCATTCTACCAAGAAATGCAAATGAAGCCATGTACATGAGAGTACCGATAACCTTGACAATGGCAACAGCAAGGCTGATCGCTGGCTTCGGTGGCTTCGGTGGCTTGCTCAACTTTTCAACTTCTCCTTGATTGTCAACACCGAGCGCCACCACTGTGCCTTCGGTGGCTTGCTCAACTTTTCATCTTCTCCTCACGCCAGCCGTCCATGCGGAAGACAAGCGCTACTGTGGAGCAGGGGGGGGAGGGTGCATCCGGTGGAAATCGACGCAACAGTGGGAAGGCTCCGCCGCTGAACTCGATGCAGGGATAGGAAGGCACCACTGGGTGATCTCGATGCAGGGGAAGGGAGGGTTCCGCCGGTGGGCGGTCCAAACGATGGAGTCGCGTAGTCGGGGAGAGTTCAGGTCGGGAGGGAAAGAAGTCCAGATCACCCCCACAAGTATTGGGTTTGGGTCATTAACCCCCCTAACTAATAACTGGGTCACTTAGTCCCCCTAACTATCCAAAACCGTGCATATCACCCCCAGCGTGCTGAGAGCGGTATTGAGACCGGTTTTTGCCACCGTTGACTCCGGTTAAGGGACATGTGTACCTGGTCTGGTCGAACCCCAACGCATCTGGTTCGAGCCCGCCCCTGCTCTCCTCGCGCGAGGAAACTCGTGATGCTCCTCACCTCTCCGCTGTTTTCCCGTCGATGAAGGCAGCTGCTAGGCGGATGATCGGCAGCTGGATTTGAAGATTAGAGTGCGGCGCTGCGAGGTCTGCATGTTCGTTCTTGTTTTCCCCCAAAGGAATCTCGTTTTCTCCCTCTTTCTTTAACCGACAGCGGCAGGAGTATGGACAGCTTCATGCTCACAGTATAAGGTGGCGAGTTTGAGATGGAAACCTGACATAAGGGCTAGGGAAAGTAGTTTGTAGGCAAGTAATTTCTGTTGTTTGTCGATTTTGTGGGTTGATTTGGTGGCAAGTTGAGTTGGATGATTTTGTTGGACTAACAAGGCATGGTTTTGATAGTAAATTCAGTTTGCTTTAGAAAAATTAGTTAACATGACAAAATTTGGTCTTTAACCATGTACTAAACCATATTCTTGTTTTATTTTTCACATATTGTAACTGCACCATGTACTATATCATGTACTGAACCACAACGTTTTTGATTGTGTTGCAAGTCTTTCAGTTCAGGAAGCATTGTACTGAACCACACTTCACTTTAGTTTGCTTCACTTTAGTTCTTGTTTGCTTCTCTTTAGTTTAGTGCATAATGGTTGCTTCTCTTCAGTTTAGCTCATAGTGTTTGCTATTCATTATTTGAGTTATAACTTTCAGAATACATCTCTAAAAGAAGCCAAATGCTGTCAAAATACAGTGCACTAGAAGCACCTAATATGCTGTCAAAATTCAGTGCAGAAAAAGCATGTAACATGCCGTGACATTTCAGGCATAGATACAACACAATGCAGTGTACATACAGCAGCATTTGGCTGTGAAATTTCAAGCATAAATTAAGACAATCATTTCCCATAACTTGTTCATTCATATATACCAAAAGGTTTCAAGATTACATAGCTTGTCTGCTAACTGCGAGACTAGTTCATATATATATCCCAAAATACAGAACTGATCTTCAACTTACTGAAACCAACTCCACAATGCTACTACACTACTACTAGTTCATTGGCAGCACCCATATTCACTACTAGTACACTGCTGCTAGTTCATTGGTAGCACCCATCTTCACTACTACTACACTGCATCGACACGTACACTGCTGCTAGTTCATTGGCAGCACCCACTTGGCCATGACGTACATGCCACCGGTGCTGCGGAGGACGGCGAGGAAGCAGACGAGCTGGAGCCTGGCGCTGGCCTATAGCTTGGGCCCCATGAACTCTGCGGCCAGGAGCTCCACAAGGGCCATGTAGTGCAGCAGGCCGGCGGAGACGGCGTTGAGAATGCCGAAGATGATGAGCGTGGTGGGGCTGTTGTCCCTGTACACCTTGGTGATGCTCTTCGCCACCACATTGAGCTGGCCAAACAGAAAAGCAACAAGTAGCCAGTCAGCTCATCTTCCCCTGTGCTTGATCGATCAAAGGACAGTAACGCTTCTTATGTAAAGAAAAGGAGGCGGGGAACGTACCTCGATGTAGCACGCGGGCTGATGGGTTCGTAGCATGGAAAACAAAAAATTTCTACCGCAAGAACGAACAAAACCCAGATCTAATCTAGATAAAAGCCAAGATCTAATCTATTAGACAAGTGCAACGAGATAGATCTGTACTAACCCTTGTAGTTTCCAAAGCCTTGTTCGAGATCGGATCTCGTGGTTGATGTAGTCGATCACTTGCCGATCTCAAGATCGAGTAGATGATCCTTCCGGCGCCGCGTTCCGGCAGCGCTTCCGCAGACGGTCACACGTGCGGAGTCGAAGCAGACCTTCCTCTCCCCGTTCCAGCGAGCAGCGGAGGTAGTAGATCTTCTCCACGCAATCCCAGCAGCACGACGGCGTGGTGGTGGTGGTGGTGGAGAGAATTCTGCAGGGCTTCGCCTAAGCCGGAGCAGATGGAAGGAGGAAGAGAGAGGCGGCTAGGGTTTGGAGTGGGAAGGGGCAAGGAGGGGTGGCGCCTCCACCCCTCTATATATAGAGGGAGGGGTGTGGCCTAGGGTTCCCACCCCTAGGCCCACCCCTTAGGGCCGGCGCACTAGGGAGCTTGGGGGGAGAGTCCTTCCCCCCCAAGTTTCCCCTTTAAACTCCCCTTATCTTATCTTATCTTATCTCGGTTTTCAAATAAACTCCAAGATATCTTCTAGAACCTTCCGGAACATTCCGAAACCTTCTAGAATCCCCATACAAACACTCTGGAACATTTCCTAACTTAGAAAATGATCCCCATTATATGAATCTTATTCTCCGGACAGTTCCGGATCTCCTCGTGATGTCCCGGATCCAATCCGAGACTCCGAACAACATTCGGTCTCCAACGCACATTCAATATCTACTTAAAATAACTTCGAACCTTAAGTGTGTCACCCTACGGTTCGTGAATAAGTGGACATGATGAAGACACCTCTCCGATCAATAACCATCAGCGGGATCTGGAGATCCATAACGGCTCCCACATACTCAACGATGACTTCGTGATCGATAGAACCATTAACATACGAAACCAATTCCCTTGTCACGCGATACTCTACTTATCCGAGGTTTGATCATTGGTATCTCCATACCTAGTTCTACCTTGTTACTGATAAGTACTCTTTACTCGTTCCGTGTTATGTCATCCCTTGTGACCTAGTCACATGCTTGCAAGCTAACTAGATGACATTCCACCGAGAGGGCCCAGAGTATATCTATCCGTCATATGGATGGACAAATCCCAATCTTGGTCCATGCGCTTCAACACATACTTTCAGAATACCTAATGACACCTTTATAACCACCCAGTTACGAAGTGGTGTTTGATGTCATCAAAGTACTCATCCGGTGATGGTGATTAACACAACCTCATGGTCGAAGGATTAGGTTACTATGTATCGAAAGCTTATAGCAATGTGAACTTAATGACTTGATCTAATGCTACGGTTACTATGGGTGTGTGTGTCCATTACATCATTCTCCTAATGATACAACCTTGTTATTAATGACATCCAATGTCCATGATCAGGAAACCATGATCATCAATTAATCAACAAGCTAGTTCAACAAGAGGCTTACTAGGGACCCTTTTATGTTTACAAAACACACATGTATTAGTGTTTCCTTATAATACAATTACCGCATGGGATGCAAACATTCATCGTAAACACAAAGATATAATAATAACCACTTTTATTATTGCCTCTTGGGCATATCTCCAACAGTCTCCCACTTGCACTAGAGTCAATAATCTAGATTACATGGTAATATACCTAACACCCATGGCGTTCTGGTGTTGGTCATGCTTTGCTCTAGGGAGAGGTTTAGTCAACGGATCTGCCACATTTAGATCAGTGTGTACTTTGCAAATCTTTATGTCACCATCTCGGACATACTCGCGAATAGCATGGAAACGTAGCTTGATGTGCTTCAGCTTGCTATGTGACCTTGGCTCCTGTGCATTAGCTATGGCACCTGTGTTGTCACGAGATGGCCACCGGGTCCAACGCACTGGGAACCACGCCAAGTTCAGTAATGAACTCCTTCATCCATATGGCTTCTTGTGCAGCCTCCGAAGCAGCTATGTATTTCGATTCAGTTGAAGATTTCGCCACAACGCTTTGCTTGGCACTCCTCCAGCTCACTGCAGCACCATTCAAAATAAATCGTATCCGGTGTGACTTGAGTCATCCGGATCGGTGTTCCAACTAACATCGATGTAACTGTTGTTCATCACCTCCATAAGAAAGAACCATATCCTTAGTCCTATTCGTACTTAAGGATATTCTTGACGCTGTCCGATGCTCCATTCCAGATCACTTTGATATCTGCTAGTCAAACTAATAAAGATGTGCTATATCCGGTCTTGTACACAACATGGCATACATGATAGAACCTATGGCTGAGGCATAGGGAAGATTATTCATCTTCTCTCTATCTTCTGCCGTAGCTGGACTTTGAGTCTTACTCAAGGTCTTACCTGACAACATGGGCACGAACCCTTTCTTGCTCTCTTCCATTCTAAACTTCTTTAGAACTTTGTCCAGGTATGTACTTTGTGAAAGCGCTAGCAGGCGTCTTGATCTATCTCTATAAATCTTGATGCCTAGAATATATGCCGCTTCGCCAAGATCCTTCATTGAAAAACTATTATTCAAATAGGCTTTGACGCTATTAAGAAGTTCTATATCATTCCCAATCAACAGTATGTCATCTACATATATTACTAGGAATGCTACAGAGCTCCCACTCACTTTCTTGTAAATACAAGCTTCTCCATAAGTTTGTATAAAACCAAATTTTTTGATTACTTTATCAAAACGTTGATTCCAACTCCGGGATGCTTGCTTCAGTCCATAAATGGAGCACTGAAGTTTGCATACCTTGTCAGCATCACTAGGATCGACAAAACCCTTGGGTTGTACCATGTACAACTCTTCCTCAATGTCACCATTAAGGAACGCCGTTTTGACATCCATCTGACATATCTCATAGTCGAAATATGCAGCAATTGCTAACAAAATCCTCACAGACTTTAGCTTCGCTACTGGTGAGAAAGTCTCATCATAGTCAACACCTTGAATTTGTCGCAACCCTTTCGCGACAAGTCGAGCTTTATAGGCAGTAACATTACCATCAGCATCTGTTTTTCTTTTGAAAATCCATTTGTTCTCGACAGCCTTACGGCCATTCGGTAAGTCCACCAAAGTCCATACTTGGTTTTTGTACATGGATCCCATTTCGGATTTCATGGCTTCTAGCCATTTGTCGGAATCTGGGCTCACCATAGCTTCTTCATACGTCGCAGGGTCATCAGTGTTGTCCACCAACATGACGTTCAAGGCAGAGTCATACCACTCAGGAGTGGTACGAACCCTCGTTGACCTGCGAGGTTCAGTAGTAACTTCGTTCGAAGTTTCATGATCACCATCATTAGCTTCCTCTCCAGTTGGTGCAAGCGGCACGAAAACATCTTCCGGTGCTGCGCTATTCTCAACCCCGAGAGAAGGTTCAATAACCTCGTCGAGTTCTACTTTCCTTCCAGTCACTTCTTTCGAGAGAAACTCCTTCTCAAGAAAGGATCCATTCTTGGCAACGAAAACTTTGCCTTCGGATCTTTGATAGAAGGTATACCCAATTGTTTCTTTTGTGTATCCTATTTATACGCTTTTCTCCGCTTTGGGTTCTAGCTTATCAGGTTGTAACTTCTTTACATACGCCGAACCCCAAACTTTAAGGAACGACAACTTAGGTTTCTTTCCAAACCACAATTAAATGCGGTGTCGTTTCAGCGGATTTAGATGGTGCCCTATTTAAAGTGAATGCCGTCTCTAATGCATAGCCCCAAAACAATAGCGGTAAATCTGTAAGAGACATCATAGACGAACCATATCTAAGAGAGTTCTATTACGACGTTCGGACACACCATTCTGTTTGTGGTGTTCCGGCGGTGTCAATCTGAAAGTATTCCACATTTCTTTAAATGCATGCCAAACTCATAACTTAGATATTCACCTCCACGGTAACGCAGAAACTTAATCTTCTTGTTACGATGATTTTCCACTTCACTTTGAAATTCCTTAAACTTCGAAAGTTTCGGACTTATGTTTCATAAAATAGACATACCCATATCTACTTAAGTCATCCGTGAAAGTGAGAACATAACGATATCCACCACGCGATGCTACACTCATTGGACCGCATACATCGGTATGTATTATTTCCAATAAGTCAGAGCTCGCTCCATTATTCCAGAGAATGGAGTCTTAGTCATTTTTCCCATTAGACATGCTTCGCATCTTTCAAGTGATTCAAAATCAAGTGATTCAAGAAGTCCATCAGAATGGAGTTTCTTTATACGCTTCACTCCAATGTGATCAAGACGATTGCCACATGTATGTAGAATTATCATTCAATTTTGTTCGTTTAGCATCTATGTTGTGAACATGTGTATCACTACTATCGATATTCAGTAAGAATAAACCATTCATCTCAGGTGCATTACCATAAAGATATTACTCATATAAATCGAACAACCTTTATTCTCGGACTTAAAAATGAGTCTGCCTAATAAACAAGATCCAGATATAATGTTCATGCTTAACACAGGCACCAAATAACAATTATTCAAATTTAAAACTAATCCCGAAGGTAGATGTAGAGGGAGCGTGCCGACGGCGATCACATCAACCTTGGAGCCATTTCAACGCGATCGTCACCTGCTCTCGCCGGTCTTCGTTTATTCCGCAGCTCTGTTTGAGTTACAAATATGAGCAACCGAACCAGTATCAAATACCCAGCACTACTACGATTAGTAAGATACACATCAATAACATGTATATCGAATATACCTTTCTTCTTGATGTTGCCGTTCTTGATCTGCCGGTACTTGGGGCGCTTGCCCGATGACCAGCATCCTTGCGAGAAGCATTCAGTTTCAGGCTTAGGACCAGCCTTGGGCTTCTTAGCGAGTGGCGGCTTTCTTGCCGTCCTTCTTGAAGTTGCCCTTGTTCTTAGGCTTGTCCTGTTTCTTGAAATTGGTGGTCTTATTGACCATCAACACTTGGTGCTCCTTCTTGATCTCCACTTCAGCAGTTTTCAGCATGGACGATAGTTCAGTAACGCGTCTTGTTCATGCAGTGCATATTGTAGTTCATCACAAAGTTCTTATAACTCGGTGGCAGTGATTGGAGGACACGGTGAATCCCTAACTCATTAGGAATCGTTATCCCCAACTCTTGGAGCTTGTTTCCGTGCGCAGACATGCTGAGCACATGCTCGCTAACGGAGCTTCCCTCTTCCATCATGCAGGTAAAGAACTTTTCGGAGGCCTCATAGCTCTCCACGGCCGCGTGAGTCTCAAAAATGAGCTTGAGCTCCTTAATGATCTCGAACGGGTCGTGGTGCTCAAAGCGCTCAAGCTCCGCTCTGCATCCGTATAGAATGGCACACTGAACTGTGGAGTAATGATTTTTCCGAGTGGCGTAAACATTTTTTACGTCATCGGTGGCATCTTCTGCAGGTGGGTCACCTAGCGGTGCATCGAGCACATAGGTCATCTGACCAGCCCTGAGGACAATCTTCAGACCACGGAGCCAGTCCGTGAAGTTGCTTCCATTGTTCTTAAGTTTTTCTTTCTCTAGGAACGCATTGAAATTGATGGAGAGGTTCGCCATAATCTACAACAAATTTGCAAGTAGTTTAGACTAAGTTTATGATAAATTAAGTTCAATTTTAATTCTTAAATTAACTAGGTGAACTCCCACTCAAAACAACATCCCTCACATTGTCTTAGTGATTACATGAACCAAGTCCACTACACCAAGTCCGATCTTCACGAGAGAAGATGTAGTTTCATCGGCGAACAGTCTTCATGTTCATCATATCATTCATATGACTCGTGCTCTACCTTTCGGTATTCCGTGTTCCGAGACCATGTCTGTACATGCTAGGCTCGTCAAGATTAACCTTAGTTTCCGCATGTGCAAATCTGGCTTGCACCCGTTGTATGCACACGTAGAATCTATCACACCCGATCATCACGAGATGCTTCGAAACGACGAGTCTTAGCAACGGTGCCAACTAAGGACGAACACTTTTATTACTTGATATTTAGTGAGAGGGATCATCTTATAATGCTACCGTCGCGATCTAAGCAATACAAGATGCATAAAGGATTAACATCACAGGCAATTCATAATTAGTGTGATATGATATGGCCTTTTCTTCTTGTGCCTTCGATCTCCATCTCCAAAGCACGGACATGATCTCCATCATTACCAGCATTGCGTCAAGGTCAGTGGCGCCGCTTCATGGTTGTCCATCATCATAAGCAACTATTACAACTACTTGGAATAAAGCTATTACAAGATGAATAGACACGCAGGTCTTAACAGAATTAAAGACAACCATTAGGCTCCTGCCGGTTGTCATATTACAACAAGGATCATTGCATACATCAAATATAATCACAATCACATGATGGCCATATCACATCACAAAACCCCTGCAAAAACAAGTTAGACGCCTCTAATTTTCTTTGCAAGTTTTACGTGGTTTGGGGCTTTCAAATAAGAACGGATCTTACCTACAAAACTGAACCACAACATTGATACAAGTGCTATCAAGTGCAAAGTGTAGATTTGATCTATGCTATGATGGGAGAGACAGACACCTGCAAAGACACTTGTGCCAAGCAAGTTGCACGTCAAGCGTGGAGCAAGTCTCATGTGCGATGACATGTAATGTTAGCCCGAGCCGCTTCATCCCACCATACCGCAAGATGCAAAGTACACACAGCAAAAGATGGCACGAGCACCAACGCCCACAACACCATTGTGTTCTACTCGTGCAACAGATCTACGGATAGACAAGGCTCTGATACCACTGATGGGTTCGTAGCATGCAAAACAAAAAATATCTACCGCAAGAACGAACAAAACCCAGATCTAATCTAGATAAAAGCCAAGATCTAATCTATTAGACAAGTGCAACGAGATATATCTGTACTAACCCTTGTAGTTTCCAAAGCCTTGTTCGAGATCGGATCTCGTGGTTGATGTACTCGATCACTTGCCGATCTCAAGATCGAGTAGATGATCCTTCCGGCGCCGCGTTCCGGCAGCGCTTCATGACGGTCTGCGTCTTGAGTCGAAGCAGACCTTCCTCTCCCCGTTCCAGCGAGCAGTGGAGGTAGTAGATCTTCTCCACGCAATCCCATCAGTACGACGGCGTGGTGGTGGTGGTGGAGAGAATTCTGCAGGGCTTCGCCTAAGCCGGAGCGGACGGAAGGAGGAAGAGAGAGGCGGCTAGGGTTTGGAGTGGGAAGGGGCAAGGAGGGGTGGCGCCTCCACCCCTGTATATATAGAGGGAGGGGTGTGGCCTAGGGTTCCCACCCCTTAGGGCCGGCGCACTAGGGAGCTTGGGGGGAGAGTCCTTCCCCCCCAAGTTTCCCCTTTAAACTCCCGTTATCTTATCTTATCTTATCTCGGTTTTCAAATAAACTCCAAGATATCTTCTAGAACCTTCCGGAACATTCCGAAACCTTCTAGAATCCCCATACAAACACTCTGGAACATTTCCTAACTTAGAAAATGATCCCCATTATATGGATCTTATTCTCCGGACAGTTCCGGATCTCCTCGTGATGTCCCAGATCCAATCCGAGACTCCGAACAACATTCGGTCTCCAACGCACATTCAATATCTACTTAAAATAACTTCGAACCTTAAGTGTGTCACCCTACGGTTCGTGAATAAGTGGACATGATGAAGACACCTCTCGGATCAATAACCAGCAGCGGGATCTGGAGATCCATAACGGCTCCCACATACTCAACGATGACTTCGTGATCGATAGAACCATTAACATACGAAACCAATTCCCTTTGTCACGCGATACTCTACTTATCCGAGGTTTGATCGTTGGTATCTCCATACCTAGTTCTACCTTTTTACTGATAAGTACTCTTTACTCGTTCCGTGTTATGCCATCCCTTGTGACCTAGTCACATGCTTGCAAGCTAACTAGATGACATTCCACCGAGAGGGCCCAGAGTATATCTATCCGTCATATGGATGGACAAATCCCAATCTTGGTCCATGCGCTTCAACACATACTTTCAGAATACCTAATGACACCTTTATAACCACCCAGTTACGAAGTGGTGTCTGATGTCATCAAAGTACTCATCCGGTGATGGTGATTAACACAACCTCATGGTCGAAGGATTAGGTTACTATGTATCGAAAGCTTATAGCAATGTGAACTTAATGACTTGATCTAATGCTACGCTTACTATGGGTGTGTGTGTCCATTACATCATTCTCCTAATGATACAACCTTGTTATTAATGACATCCAATGTCCATGATCAGGAAACCGTGATCATCAATTAATAAACAAGCTAGTTTAACAAGAGGCTTACTAGGGACCCTTTTATGTTTACAAAACACACATGTATTAGTGTTTCCTTATAATACAATTACAGCATGGGATGCAAACATTCATCATAAACACAAAGATATAATAATAACCACTTTTATTATTGCCTCTTGGGCATATATCCAACAGCGGCCGTGTCAAGGGGAAGACGGGGAACGAGTAGGGGAGCCCACATTTCGGTGAAGGAGGAGACTGGGTGGAGGGCAATGAGTACAGGGAGGGTGGATTTCAATGGGATGGAGGAGGAGGCGGCGACGGGGACGGGACAGAGGAGGGGCGGCGATGGGGAATAACAGAGGAGGGAACCTAGATCATTCCCAAAATTAGGAGTTGATTTGAATTGCTTTCATTAATTGAGCCATTGCTTGTAAAATGACTCTTAGGTGAAATAAACATCATCTAGATCATTCCCAAACAAATCCCAAAGAAAAAGAAATCAAAATGAATAAAAGAAAGAAATGGTCATTTGTGCCATTTTAATCAACATGCCTACTTTGGCTATTCCTAGGACTCAATTCTTAACAGAAATAAATATGGATCTTTGCACCCCTTGCTAGTACATGTAGTGATGTACTAAGGCCCACTTTGTGATCTGCCAAAAACTTTCAAACACTAATTTTAAATGGCAATTGAAAATTGAATCTAGTGTATGTATCAAGATCACACTAATTCAAAAACCACTCAAATGAGCTCCATTTTCAAAACCCAAGCAACCACAGAGGCATAAGCATGTGTCTATCAAATCCACCAAAATTCATCCAAAAATTCACAACTTGAACTCTTTCGGCCATTTCTACAAACACCTTGTGGGCAATTTTCAAACAAAAACCAAAAACACTATTTGAGCAGTGTTCTGGCCAAACTTGTTCCCCACATTGCCACAACACTCTCTCCACTTCTTCCCCTACCCCTCTCTAGCCCGGCCAAGCACGTTGCCACGACCAAACGGTCATGGACATCAAAGTCGAGCCCAAAATGAGCACCCCAACGGCGACAGCGCGCCACAGCCGCCGCCAGCCTCGCCCACCATGTCTAGGAGGTGGCATGTGGTCCACCTCCACCGCCCAACCAGCCCTAGCCCGAGGACAGCGACCAGAGCAGCCAGGAACCGCCGTGCCTGGAGACTGTCGGCCATGCCGACGCCGCCCGTAGAGCGTACACGGTCCCTGCTCATCCAGGCCCCGCCTCGCTCCAGCCGCCCGCCTACACGATCCCCACCGGCCTAGGAAGCTAACGGACACGCCCATTCCCCCGACCGTGCCCCGTAGTCGCCGGCCGCCGTGAAACTCGCCGTCGGCAGAGACTTAGTGCGCGCCGTGCCATTCACTTCCCCCGACCGCAAACCACTGCACACTCACCGCCGTGACACTCACCAGGGCACCGCCCACTGTCCTAGCGCACCGCCCACACCTCTAGCTCGCTGTGCCGTCGTCACCGGCGAGCACCCATACTCCTCTGCCGCTTAGCCGCGCCTATAAAAGGAGGCCACCCCAGCATCGTTTCCTCACACCACTCCACTCCCCTCTCTTCATTGATCCTTCCCCACCTCTAGCCAGAGCAAGCCGCCGTCCGCAGCGCCGGAATTTCACCGGAGTCTGCCGCGGAGGAAGGAGAAGGGCGTTGTTGATCAAGGCCACCTCTCGGGACACCGTCGGTACCAGGAGGATTGCCGTCGTCTACAAATCCAAATGGAGTGATTCCAATTGTGTTGGAAAGCTTCTGAAAAGATCTATCCAAGCCCATTGGAATTAATTCAATTAGAGTTAGTTGCACCTTGCAACATTTTTATAAAATCAACCAAAATAGCTTTTGAGTTGATTCCAACTCTCAAAAATCACATTTAACCATACCTATCTGAATATGAAATAATATTAAGGTTTACATGCAGTGACTTTCGACTAGTACCAAAATAATGGTATATAGGCATTTCTAGTCACTTTAAATCATTAAATAATAAACTTAAACTTAAGTAAATGTGATCCAACCCTTAAATCACATTCCCACATGTGAGAATATGTGGTGAGGACATGTGTCCACCTGATCCCATATTTTATGGTGAATATTAAATCTTAGTTATTTTCAATGAGTAGAAATTACTTTTCTTAAATAAAAAGGATGAAACTAGTTAATAAAACTTTGTGATGCTTGTGATGGTAATAGATCATCAAATGTGTGCCTTAGAGTGCTAAGTAGACTAGTCAAGTATTGTTTGGTGATTGTGTACCCCGTATGTATTTTTAGACGATAGTACCGACCAAGCTTTCGAGGAGGAGGAGGAAAACTTCAACCACTGCACTACCCAAGGCAAGCTAACACTTGCAAGTATAATGCTTAGCCAGCTAGAATTAAGCTAGATAATCTAAGCAAGATGCACTGGTGTAACACCCCCGGTCACTCCGGACCGACGGCTGTCACTTCTGGCAGCTCAATAGGATCTCTAGACTAACCCCACAGACCAACACTAGTCTTTTCTGCGCACTTTGTCCTCACTCGTGCGCACCCGGTTACCCACTTCTCGGTCGGTCACCCATCCTAGAATTGCTCTAGGCCAAGCACGCTTAACCTTAGAGTTCTTTTCGAATGAGCTTCCGGAAAAGAAGTTGCAACTTGTTGGTATGGGTTTCCTATCAATCCTATTGAGCCATGCGCCAGGGTCTCACATACACCCACCCTTAGAAGATCGACGTCCTCGTCGATCAACCACAAGCCAGGAACGTCCCATCTACATGGATCCGTAGTCCAAGGATGGACTACTCACGCATCACACCGGAGGCTTGCATGGTGATGAAGAAGGCCTCAGGTGAATTTCTCTCCGTGGGTGCCGGGAAGAGCTTCAGATCCCTCTCGATCTAGGGATGGAGATGACGGCGGCTACAGACTCTTTCGTGGATTTTTTTGATCGGGCCCTTAGGGTTTTCGTCCCGAGGGCAATATATAGGCGGAAGGAGAGGCCGAGGCGGTGCTGGGGTTGGCCAGACCACCCCCTGGCACGGGCCAGGCCTAGCCGCGCGGCCAGGTGGTGTGGCCGACCCCCAGCTCTTCTCCGTCTCATATTCTGGCATCTGATGACTTCCAGAAAAATAGGCACTTTGGCTTTTGTCCCGTCCAATTCCGAGAATATTCATTTTTTGACTTTCCTGGAACCAAAAACAGCAGAAAACAGGCAACTAGCACTTTGGCTCTTGTTAATAGGTTAGTCCAAGAAAGTGGATAAAACCAAGCATGGAATATCAAAAATTATAGATACATTTGCAATGTATCAACGAACTTTCTCAGGAATGCACTAAAATCCAAGAAATACTTGTTTTGCTTCTCATTTTTTAGCTATGGATTTTGTATTCAAAGTTTGCAATGAATACTCTACAAGGACTTATTCGCTATTGTTTTGGTTATATCAAATAATCCCAAAACTTCCACGATGATCCATACTTGATTTGGAGCCGATCTCACGAATCCAAATGGTTCACTATATTTTCGAACTAATGGTTTCTAACTAATGGTTTCTACATCTACACTACAACGATTTATTTTCAGAATGAGTTAACTCCATTTCCAACTGGCATAAATGCCACATGATTAGGAAACTTGATCATTTGTTGATCAATGAACCAGTGACTAGAGTTTCACTGGGAACCCCTGGTTGTTTATATATCACACGTGTATTGATGTTTCCTCTCAATACAGTTATATCATGATATAAAACTTAATCATAAACTTTATGAAATATGATAACAATCCTTATTATTATTTGTCTCTAGGGCATATTTCCAACAATTGGAGGAGTTTTTCATCCCCGAATAAGTAAACGGTAAGATCAAGGTAAGTGTTCTTACTCCAATAAGTGATTTATTTTCACAGATTTTACTCCTAAAATTCCTCCCTTTGAATTTCTTGTGTTTTTTTGAAGTTTTTTAGGGTTTTTACCAACTATACAGGCGGAACTATACGACCAGAGCCAATATTCTAGCCGTATAGTTGGTGGTTAAACTACCAGACATTTTTCGTTTGCCTTATCATTTTTACAAATAAAATAAAAGTTATTGTCGGTTCTGATTCGTAACTTAATTGACACGGACTCGAGATATTTGGAAATAACTGCCCGGAACCAACTATACGGCCGGAGCTATACGGGTTGGCCCGTATAGTTGGTCGTTACATAGTAGGACTTTTACAAATCCGTGATTTCTTTCCCTGTTTCGTTAAGATTCTTTTCTTAGGCGAAAATTTGGTGTTTCTCGCGAGTTATATCGACCTCTGACCCCCTTATATATTGCCATTGTCTCTCTCTAATCATAATCTCCAGGAACTAATCTATCAATGCGCTATCTCGCCCCAGGCCGTGGAAAACCCATGGGTCTCATCGCTCCTTCCTCCTTGGGTCACATCGCTCCTTTCAGGGACCACTTAGCAGCCCATCCATGGAGGACGACAACGAGGAAGTGGACAGGTTTATCGCAAGGTACAAGGAGTACATCGAGCCAAGCATCTACAACAACGATTCCGACAAAGATTGGAGTGGCATCTAACTCTGCCGTGATGTCTATCATCCACCTGAGATCAATTGGGCGGTAATGAAGAGAGCTCAAGCAGAGAGAGAAGGTCGCAAGCTACATGGAAAAGGGTGTGTGGAGACAGTCAAGTTCATCACCACGGACCCTAGGCCGCATAAGCGTAAGGAAATTCCTAATACTGGTGCAGGTGATAGCAATGGAGCGACAACACCACTCTTGAAACCTACTATTTGTGCTCGTATGAGGGTGAAGCCTCAAGAAGAGTGGAAGAATGGTTTCCACTTCCCCGATTCGTCAATCATGTATGAGGAAGAGGAAGTTGTTCCCAAGACAAAGGATCGCGTGCGAGCACTAGAGATATATGAGAAGCAGGAACTACTTCATCGCGTTGAAGTCCGCCACCGTCTGAAGAAGATAGAGAAGAAGGATGATCTCCTCCCATTAGTGATTGAGCTCGCAGATAGAGTGGATACACTGCAATCTGATTTGCGCAGTTGCTACAGCCGCATCACCGCTCTGGAGGATACCAACAAGAAGCTACACACCGTGGTGTTACATGCCATGGCGCGATAGTGATCTACAATAATCACGGTATCAAATAATCGCAAGGGATTATTTGATCATGTCTGGCTTGATTCCAAGCTTGGGGAGATCTTTAAGACCTTGTAATCTATCTTATAAGTTTTTATTACTATTTTCGCATTAGTTCAAACTAGAAATAAATTTTGCATCATTAGAATTCCCTTCAGGAATAGTCGATCCCTTTTATGAAATTCTGAGTTTATTATTATATATGGAGCAATTTTCAAATTGTGTTTGTCTTATTGGATATATGAATGGCTTGAGTATGATTTTACTTGCACTTGATGATAGCAATAGGAGTCTTCCACACCATTGGTATTAATGGAACATACAAAGATAATTTGGTGAATATGTTGTAGGTACATGGTTTGATTTACAAAGAAAGAAAAATTATCTAACCTGTTGAGTTGAAAAACAAAACCTTGAACCAAGGAAAATAAAAGTGCTATCAAAATAGAGTGAGAACAAGTCGAGGTAGAATATTCAAGTCATAAGAATGCTTCATATACAATTGGAATTTGATAATTGAGATTGTTAAACTTTGAATTCCTACATGAAGTGGAATGTATGGCTAGCTCCTTTGCACAACAATTAAAAAAGTGTGAGCATATAAACAAAAGAGAAGAAAAGAAAGAAGAAAAGGAGCGAATGTGCAAAGAGAAAATAGGTATACACCACTATATTGTAGTATGACAAAGAGACAGTTTTGAGATTTTGAATCCCATGTGAATATATTAATCCTAAAACACTTGGGACTACCTCGCTAACTCATTAGGTTGAACCGGATACTTTTACATTATGTTGAGATTCATATTTCTTGAACTATTGATCACTCAGGTGAGGAAGCCTGCTAATACTATTCAGATGGTTCGAGTAAGGTACCATTCATGAACTTATTACTATGTATCGTATATGATAAACACATGCTGCAACCGCCTCATTTATTTTATCGACTCAGCTTCATGAATATGAGGATCACATCCATTAAGCAAAACTTGCTCGAAACAAGCAAGAGTATAAGATTGGGGAAGTTGATGAGTGCATATTTGCATCATGTTTTATATTGTTATTTTGCATTGTAGTTGTAAGATCTTGGTATTTTACGGTGCTCCCGCGCACCTTCTATGTCTGTTTTCACCAGGAGCAGGACAAATGATGGATACAATGGACACAATTCTTGAAGCAGTTGTACTGAGGAGAAAAGGAGTGAAAAACAAAGTTAATCGCTTATTTGTGAAATATTAATAATACCAGAAGAAAACCCGAACCAATTAAGGGAGATAGGTGGCTTAACGAGCAACTATACAGCGGGAATAAACTTTCCGGCCATATAGTTGGTGCCGCCACCGCCTCCTCAAATAGTTTCACCCCGTGCAACTAGATCATAGAGACGACATACAGAACACATAGAAATCGCAGAAACCTCACCTCCATAAGGCATCTGGAGGAGGAACTCGTCCACCGGGGATCCATCTTCACCCTGCAGATATCCGGGAGGCTAAGGCATCGATCTTCATCATCCACCGCTGCATCACCACCATCTCCATCCATCCCATCCACATCTTGTTGTATTTTCCATACTCGTTGTGCAATTATACAAGTACTATTCATCTATGATAGATTCCATTGTTATTGCCATGATGTTGATTGCCTCCATGTCTGAGTAGATCATTAGTTCTCGGGGAGATGGAGAAACCCTAGTATGAGATTGAAATAAGATAAAGTTACAAACCAGGGATTTGCCGATAAGCACATACAACAATAACCCACACGAATTCCGAGGCATGCCTCTCTAAGGCCCCTCCCACCGGCTCTTTCCGGTGCCACTCCGGCATCGTCGCACAAAAAATCATGGGCTCCTATTCACTTGATTCTTCTGGTGGTGATTGGAAAATCACCTATTCTGGGAGTTCCACCGATGGTAAGTTCCTTGTTGGATCTCTGGTTCTCTCAGCTAATCATTGGCTGGTCATTCTCAATGCCAACGGTTCTCCACTTGAGGGTAGAAGCATGGAAAATGGGGAGGTACTCATGATTGGTTCAGTGGTGAGGTTCCCCTCTCATCTTGCAAGAATCAATGATATTTCAGCACTATCTTCTGGTTTTCTTGGGATTTCTCATGTTATTGAAAACAAGGTTGAAGATTTGAAACTTATGTGGCACGTTACTAGTTCTTCCTTGCCATCTGATGATTTGGACAAAGCTCCTGGTTTTTTGGTCCTTTATTCTCTTGCAAAGCGTGTTGTGTTGCTAAATCATGACAAGGTGGTGATTGATGCTAGATTCCTTCTTCAAAATGAGAAGATCTTCTCTGGTGACTTTGGATCTGGTTATCAAAAGGGTGGTGGTGGGTGCTCAAATTGTCGACGTGCCTCTTGCATCATTGGACAAGATCAACAAATGCACCTCATTGGATTTCTCTAAAGGGAAGTTTTTTGAGACAAATACGTTCAAAAAATTTGGCCATCACATCAATTTCTCTAGAGGATTACGCAGAAGGCCTTTCTTCCTGGTTGGCTCATTTGGTCGTGCAAATTTTAAGATTGATGTTCATACTATTAGCATTGTACTCCAAGCATGTTTTGGGGGACAAGCATCAAAATTTCAAGTCAAGATCCTCCAAGATAGAACATTTAGGTTCTCTGTTGCATCACGTGTGGTGGGTTTTGAAATATATAATTCTGGTTCTTTCTCAGATGAATCATTTATCTTGAAGATCAACCTTTGGGGTGATGGAGGTCCAAATTGGAAATTTGAAGAGAAAGAATATTACAAAGAATTGGACAAGGATTGGACTTTTGTTTCATACAAAAAGAAAAATAAGAATTCAGTCTTTGATTGTATTGGTTCGCCGACATCAACGGCCCCATGCAATAACGGTCAAATCAAAGGTGATATTAAACGAGTTGTACCGGGTACATCATTTGTGGAAATAGTGATTAATGGTAAAGTTATTGAGGGTGCGAAATCTCCTGCAGACAACAAATCAACCTCAATTAATTTGCCTGGTCTTTTACCATTTTTGAAATTCCCAACTTTCCCTTCTTGTCCCTGGCCCGACAAATCTTACCTGTATTGGTTCAAGGCCCATGTCACGCCGCAAGTATCGCGGCCCAGGGTGTTTGATTGTCTTAAAGATTTTGCTCTTGCCCAAAAAAAGAATGCGCCCGAACCCCCTGCCTCCTCAACTCCCACGCCTGCAGAAACCCCAACTTCCGTGCTCTGCTCGTCGCCGGTGACAACCGCCGACGCAATGGCAAACATTCCACTTGACCCTCTGCCTTTCCTACCCCATGGCTTTGAGATTCTGCAGGTGGCTGGCCGGAATCGGGTCAAGAAGGTGGTGGTTCCTCGTTGACCAAGGGCACATGAACAGTATGCTATTGCGCAGATTCATCCCCTTCCCCTGGTCCAGTTCCATTTGATAATATCAGAGATGTGTTGCAAGATTTCTTTTTCAATGAGGCTCGTGTTGATTTCCGTGATATTCAAGATTGTCCATTTGGCTCTGTATATGTTCAATTTACCAATGTCAGTGACCGAGACCGTTTAATTGCTGCGGGTCCAATCCCCTTCCAGGATGTTGCAATCTCTTTTGCTAGGCACAATGAGGGCATTAACTAGCGTAGGACTCAATTTAACAATGAATGTTGGGTTATGCTCCTGGGTCCTCCACTTGATCATTGGCATACTAAGGATCTGAATGCAGTCTTCTCTGATATTGGTAAGGTGCTACTTTGGGAAAGGGACCCTGAGCACAAGGGTAGGATCATTGCTAAACTCAGAGTCATGAACTTTCTCTGTAGAACTTTTAAACAGAATCATGAACTTTCTCTGTAGAACTTTTAAACAGCAACCTCCTAGGAGGGGGCCCACCTGATGAGGACCCATTACCTGATGATGATGCTGACCCTCATCCCTTGCCTGTGGTGGGACCCATATTTGGCCCCCCTCCTCCACCACCTCCTCCACAACCTGAAGGGGACATTGGTGGATGGGACCAATGGGTTGAGCCTTCTCCTCAACAAAATAATGCTGGTTGGGGTAATTGGAATGCAGTTCAAGGACCTGTGTTTCCTGAGGGTGTTGACATGCCTATTGATAACCTAGATTTGCCACCTTAGGAGGGCAGCGGTCTTATCTTGGTTCCATTCCTGTTGCCAATGTTTCTTATGACAGTGACAAGGCATCTGTCCATGGAGCTGATGATATTGAAGTGGAACAACTGATTGCTGATGCCAACCAGGTTGTGGGCATGGGAGAGGGACTGCTTAATATTCTGCAGAATTACCAGGATGATGAGGAGGAGAACCACCATGCTAATGAAGGAAATCAACAGGAAGACTGGATGATTGAAGACACAAACCTTCTCTCCCCCAATGAGGCACACCTGCAAGTTGGGATGGCCATCACTCCTTTTGTCAATTCCTCTGAAGTGCTATCTGCTAGGCAGTCCTTCTCCCAAAGAAGGACCGGAACTCTGGGACAGATTCTTTGCTCCACACATCAACCCCTCACCTGACAAAGGCAAACTGCAATGTGATATCCCTGTAAGTTGGTTTAACTTTATCACCCTCATGCTCATCACTCCTGAAAAATTCAGTTGGGCAAGACACTTTCTTACTTCTCCCCTTTGGGATATTATTAATGAGCCATTTGCAGAAGAAAATACTTTCACTTTCATTATCCCTGATGAATGTGTTGGACAGATGCCTCCTCACTGCCTGAATGAATCTCCATCAAACTTGATGGTGCCAAATTCTCCTGCAAAAAAGAGGAGGGGTAAAGAACCATTGGTGGACTCTGAGGTGAGAAGGAGCCCCAGAATTGTGGAACTTAACGGGGGATTTAAAAGCCATGTGAATTGTTCTGATCCTAATTGTCTCTCTTGCAATGCTGCACCACCTTGTCTCAGTAATAAAGTTATTAAGAACCTTTCTGATTCATTTTGCAAGGTTAAGGAGGGGGAACTTGAGAAAAGGCTGCTGAAGAAGAGCAGGGTCAATGATATGATCATCAAGCCACCTGGAAAACCTGGACCAAAGAAGCCTGGTTCTGACACAAACCTTCCAAGCAAGAAGAAAGGTGGAGCTGCTGATTCTTGTGGACAACAGTCTAAGAAGAAAGAACCTAAATAATGTTTTTAATGTCTGCAAAATATTGTCCTTTTGTGACTGGATCATTTACCCTTGGAGTCTGTTATGAGTTGTTTAAAACCATTATGCTGCTATGCATGTTTATGAATTCAGTACCCTATGATATTTACAAGTTTGTTTGTGTGACTACAAACCTTGTGGCACCCCAATATTCACTCAATCTGTTTATCAATGAGTAACAACAGAAATTGGAAGATTCTAAACTGGAATCTCAGAGGAATTAACTCTGAGAAGAAATGGTTGGCATTAAGAAGTAAAATCATTGAATCTGAATGTGATATCATTTGTATCCAAGAAACCAAGAGAGAAATCTTTGATACCAATTATTTAAAGAAATTCTGTCCAAATAAGTTTGACAGCTTTGACTTCCTACCTTCAATTGGTGCTTCTGGAGGGATCATCATCATATGGAGTAGTTCATTATTTAATGGCATCAGAGCATTCCAAAATGAATTCTCCAGTTCTCTCACTTTCACCTCACAACTATCTAATGACTCCTAGACTCTTACAAATATCTATGGACCATGTCAAGCTGATAGGAAAATTGAATTTTTGGACTGGTTTTCCAACATCTCTATGACTGATAATGTAGATTGGCTTGTCTTAGGGGATTTTAATCTTATCAGAAGACTTACTGATAGAAATAAAAATGGGGGGGATGTTAATGAAACTATGCTTTTTAATGATGCTATCAGCAACCTGGGACTTATTGAACTACCACTAAAAGGAATGAAATTCACTTGGAGTAACATGCAGAAAGACCCACTTCTAGAAAGACTTGATTGGTTCTTTACTTCTAGCTCATGGACAACCAAATATCCATATACTTTGGTTAACCCCTTATCCAAGCCTACTTCTGATCATCTACCTTGTGTCATCTCTATTGGAACTAACATTCCCAAGACACAAATTTTTAGATTTGAAAATTACTGGCTTCATCATTCTGATTTTAATATGATTGTGCAAAATGCCTGGAATATACCAGTGAATCATCAGGACTTGGCAAAAAGGATATGTGCCAAGTTGAAAAATGTGAGGAGAGGCATCAAGATATGGGACAAATAGTTACCATGCTTAAGGGACCAAATTACTAAGGTGAATGACACAATTGACCTTTTGGGTCTACTTGAAGAATCTAGAACCTTAACCATCAATGAATGGCACCTCAGAGATATTCTGAAATCCCATATTATCTCTCTACTCCAGAATCAAAACACCTATTGGAAACAAAGAGGGAAAATTAAATGGGTAAAACTAGGGGATGAGAACAAAAAGTTTTTTCACTCCAAAGCTACCATCCGTTATAGGCACAATTATATTTCAATGATCAAGAATGAAATTGGCCATGAATGTTTCAATCACTATGACAAGGCTGATATTCTTTGGAATGACTTCAGAGCAAGAATGGGTACATCAAACAAAACTGAGATGCATTACAACCTGGCAGATTTCTATGGAAATGGAATGACTGATGAGATGAAGAATTCACTTGAAAAACCTTTTCTTGACAAAGAAATTGAGGAGGTTATCTCTGATTTGACAAATGACAAGTCACCTGGGCCTGATGGTTTTACTAATGAATTTATCAAAAGCTGCTGGTTAATCATTGGAAATGATATCAAATTACTGATTCATGATTTCTTCAATGAGAAAGTCTCTCTTGAGAGCATCAACTCATCCTACATTACTATCATTCCTAAAGTCACATGCCCTTCTACCTCTGCTGATTTAAGACCAATTTCCTTATTGAACTGTGTGTTCAAAATCATTACCAAACTTCTTGCAAACAGACTGCAATCTGTTATTCTGGAATTGGTGCATAAAAATCAATATGGTTTTCTCAATAATAGATCTATTCAGGATTTCCTTGGATGGGCTTTTGAATACCTATTCCAATGCCACAAGTCAAAGGAGGAAATCCTAATTCTAAAACTTGATTTTGAGAAGGCATTTGATACAATTGATCACTCTGCCATCATAAATGTCCTTAAAGCTAGAGGATTTGGCAGGAAATGGATCAAATGGATAGAAATGATCTTTGAATCTAGAACCTCTGAAATCCTACTAAATGGAGTGCCTGGGAAAAAATTCTATTGCAGGAGAGGTGTGAGACAAGGAGACCCTCTTTCACCACTACTATTTGTTCTTGCTGCTGACCTTCTACAATCTGTCTTGAATAAGGCCATGCATATGAACCTTCTAACCCCCCCTATAGATGGACCCCCCAAAAGTGATTTCCCTGTTATTCAATATGCTGATGATACATTGGTGGTACTTAAGGCAGATGCTACTCAATTATTGTGCTTGAAAGCACTTCTTCAAACATTTGCAAATTCCACCTGGCTCAAAGTCAACTATTTGAAATCTAGCATGATGCCAATAAACTTATGTAATGATAGGTTAATGCATTTTGCTATGACAATCAATTGTCAAACTGGTAGCCTCCCTTTCACCTACCTTGGATTGCCACTAAGCATTTCAAAACCATCTATGGAACATTTTTTGCCCATTGTTCAGAGAGTTAAAAGAAGATTATGTGGTATAGCTGATTTCTTGAACTATGGAGGAAAATTGCAACTGGTAAAATCCGTTTTGTCCTCACTCCCTCTATTTTTCATGGGCTGTTTGGAGGTACCAATTTCCATCAAGGATCAAATTATAAAATACATGAGACATTGTATGTGGAGAAAAAAGACTAAAGATGTTCAAGCAAAAGGACAAGCTCTGGTGTCTTGGGATAAAATCTGCCGTCCTAAAAATCAGGGGGGTTTAGGGGTACTAAACCTACAGATTCGAAATACTTCCCTCCTTCTAAAAAACCTGGACGAATTCTACAATCACCATGACATCCCTTGGGTTCATCTCATATGGGAAACTTACTACAAAAATGGAAAATTACCTGGAAGAAGCATGGAAGGATCATTCTGGTGGAAATCTCATATCAAATTAATTGATAATTTTAAAGGCATGGCTAAGTGCAATCTGAATTCAGGAAAGTCTGCATATTTTTGGTCTGACCTTTGGCAAGATGAGTGCCTGATGAATAAATTCCCTCACCTTCTTTCCTATGCTAAGTTTTCAAATATCAGTGTACATGACTTCTTACATGCTGATTTCTTGGAGGATAATTTTCACCTACCACTTTCTCAACAAGCATACTATGAGTTTATAATGATGGAAGAAAGATGCCAGGAAATCATGCATACCACCCATGGGGATACCCATGATAATTGGAGCTATATTGGGGGCCAGATAAATTTGAAGTAAAAAAGGCCTACTCAGCCATGATTGGATACTCACCATCACCACCACACTTCTCTTGGGTATGGACATCCTCTTGCCAAAATAAACACAAGTTCTTCTTCTGGCTTTTGCTTCTGGACAGATTGAATACAAGGAATCTTCTGAAAATAAAGCAGTTCATCTTGCCTGACTACAACTGTGTAACTTCCAACTGTTATTTGGAAGAGTCAGTAAACCATCTATTCTAGGAATGTTCAGTTGCAAACAAATGCTGGGACCATATTTATAGAAACAGAACTACAAACCTATCAGGATTGGAAGCTATTTCAGACATCAAAGAAAAGTTACACCTACCATTTGCAATGGAAATCATTATCATGACTACCTGGGTATATAGATATGCAGAAATGGGAAGATTTTTAATGACGAAAGACCCACACTTGAAAGATGGAAAGCAATCTTCTATCAAGAGATGAGATGGTTACAGTTCAGAATCAAAAGAAAATACAAGGGGAAATTCAAAGTCTGGCTGAACCAGCAATTAGATCAGGGATAGGGTAGACTTTACCCAGTTTAGAATGGTTTTATTTTCCTGTTTTGATCTAACTTAGATCAATAGACTATCTGTATTTATCTTTGTAACATACTCATAACTTATTAAAAAAATTTGTAGTGGGGATTCTCCGTACTGTTTCACCTCAAAAAAAAAGATAAAGTTTATGATGATATCCATCGATGTGACCATGTGTTAGATTGTCTTCATCTTGATGTTGAGAGAAGTCGACCTCTCAATATTTGCCTCTCATGGGGACTTGATGAGGGAACTACTTGTCGGTAGACGGAGGTGTGTTAGCACTTATAGTGACTATAAAGTTGTTGGCACTCCTTACGTATCAACTTGGGAAACCGAGGAAACTCACGGAACACTAACCATGCCATGAGATACATTCTACGGGATTACGTCCCTTAATAGCGCAGTAATTCGATTGCTAACTGATATGGTTATGAGGATGATGTGAGCAACGGTTGTTGCCTATTTGTCCAAATACGGAGTTCCTCCCACACATACATAGTTGAGAATGTTCATGATAATAATCTTTATCTTAACTCCTTATAATGCTAGTGGTGAATCTGCTACTCCCTAAGAACACTTTTTCCCTATTGCTGCTCAAATTTCTCTTACATACACGATACTTATTTTCTGTATTAAGTTGTTTTACTTTACTTATTATTGCTCTTATACCAAAACCCCAAAAACACTTTTTTATGCAATACTCGATTTTATCTTGTCACTCAGAACTTTATTAAACATTACTAGTATAATGTTTATTTCAAGAATGATTAGACTTCAGACTCCTGCTCCCTGTGGGATCGATATCTTTATTTCGAAACTAGATACAAATGATCTGTGCACTTGCAGTCATCAAGCTATTTTCTGGCACTGTTGGCGGGGAGCTAAGCATTGTAGGTCTTTTAGTTTTTTCTTATTTATTTTTTTCTCCCGAAGTTTTTTTTGAGTTACATGTTTCCACCAACATGATGGAGTTTGAGCATATGACTAGTGCTAATCCACTCAACCACTATGGGAAGCCATGTGATATTTATAAAAGAGACAACTCTAATGAAGGTTGTGCTGATGTCAGCCATGTGCCAGCATGATGTAGTAAGTCCTTTTTAAATGGTTTAATAATTTCAGAAATTGGTTTAATCTTAATCATGCATTGTTCAACAAACTTAATTAGAAGTTTAATTAGATGAACAAATGAACCCCCCCAGGTGATTCCGAGGTCCCCCTGTTGTACAGTTGTACCCCTCGGACCACGTTAAAATTGCCAAGCATGCCTTAGGGTCTCATTTCAATACAATTTAACTTGTCATGTCATCATAATTTCTTGGGGATTGCATCGATGCCATGTGTTGATGGTTTCTCTATCTTTCTGGTGTTTGGTTCTTGATCAAAGACCGAGGTTAACAACATTGAAGATCGACAGACAATACTTTATCAACTACAATCAAGTCTAGTACAAGATATCTTAAGCTCTGCTTTGTGGTTCTCAATAGGTAAATGCAAGCATAGCCCCACCATTATAAATCCCGTGCTTTCAAAGTATTTCAATTCTTGCCATGACGCATACGATTCAACTTTGGTATTCTATCGATATATAGAGTATCCTATCTGCTGCATTACTCCCTTGATCTTATATTACCTAATCCAGTGCTCCTAGCATAACTAGTTATGATGGGACTGGGAAAGTTTATCAGGGGCGCTCTTGGTTTATCAGTGCTCCTAGTATATTCTATCGATATACTAGCATCTGAACATAAACGATAATTCAATGGTTCACTCAATAGCATCAACTACAAGGAGTAATCAACACCGGGAAAGTTTCCCCCAAGAACTATGCAAGATTCAACCCAATTGTTACAGCGGTATGAAGTGGTGATGATGGTGCTGGTGGAGATGATGATGGTGATGATGATGATGATGCCGATGAAGTCCATCTTGATGGTGGTGTTGATGGCGACGATCTCCCCTCTCCGGGAAGGAAATCCCGACTTTGTCTCACGAGAGATCTTCTCTCTCGGTGTTTTCGCCTCAGAGCAAAGTGGAATCTTTCTGCGGTCGCTCTCCGAGTCTTAGGGTTTCGGGAGGATAATATACACCAGAGGGGAGAGGCTGGAGTGGACCAGGGCGGCCACACCACCTGGTGGCGCGGCCTAGGGTGGCCCGCGCCAGGGGGTGGTGTGAGCCCCCTGTGGCCCATCTCCACTTCCCCTTCTGGCAATCTTCGTCTTCTGGAAAAATAGGACTTTCCATGTATTTTCCCTGATTTTCTGATCTTCGTGAATTTTGCCTCCAAACAGCACCTTTTCCATCAGAATCCTGACTGCAGCGGTCCATGCTCGAAAAGTCATCAACCATGCAAAAACAGATGAAATAACATAAGTATCATCTTTTAGTATGAAATATATCAATGAATAACAGTAAATTATTATATAGAATAGTGATGCAGAATGGACGTATCAACTCCCCCCAATCTTAGACTTCGCTTGTCCACAAGTGAAAACTGAGCTCAATAAACATGACCTCAGGTTTATGGAGTGAAGAGTCGATAAAAGAATATGGACACGAAGCATCACATTCATCAATACATAAATCATATAGAAGACAACTCACTATTATATAACTTAACTTGCAATAAGTAAGGGAAACACAATAAAGATACATAAATTAAATCATAATTGGTAATGGCAAACTTAGCTCTTGGTCGAAGAATAGTTGAAAATTTGCTGGAGTTCACAAAAACTGGTTTTCAATGATAGCTTTCAAAGTAGTAAACACTAAGATAAGAGCAATGTGCAAAACAAGGAACATAAGAGACATGATTGGAAAAATCATCATATGAATGAATGAAACACAACAACTCAAAATACTTGCTGAGGTAGAGGGGAATAGGTTTACTGACTCAACTAATAAGTAAAAGAAAGGCCCTTTGCAGAGGGAAGCAGGGATTTCAAGTTTCATAAAGAGCTTCCAAAAATTATGGTACTTTTTAGCTTTCAGCTCTCATTGTCCCTATCATAGGCATCTTTAGGTGGTTAAGGTTAAAGTGATCAAATATGAGGATATGCTTGACAAGTTGCAAATTGAAAATCTCATGTCCCTTGAATACGAGGGCTGCTCCTCATGCTACTCAAGTTTAGTCACCGGTAAGTTCTTGTCATAGTAAATACATGTGTATCGTAGAGAACCGCCAACGGGGTACCCCTTGCCCGATGATACGGAAGAATCCCCATATTAAAATGACAAGGCAAGCAAACAACAAGCATCTCATCAATCTTCTTATTTACCATGGGAATATGGTGCTTTTTTCTATCTTTCCTCTTTTATCATATCTCTTTTTCTTTTTCTCTTTTTTCTCATTATCTGACTCTTTTTTTATAAGAAGAATGCTTCATAGATAGCTCATTATGGTTACGCTACAGGTTTCCACCATGACGGCATGGATTAGACTGGCGGCCCAGGCGTTTCTCTAACACACATACATAACTCCATGGACTTACAAGCTCCCCTTTCATTTCACACCGACGACATCCATAGACAAAAGAACATGATATCAACTAGGTACAAAGTACTGGTGCAATGTTGAAAGCGTTCCCCTTGACAGCATGGTCCTGCTAATTCACAACTTACAAAGCGCAAGCATATACGCAACATAGATGGGCACAATGGTTCAAGTTTATTAAGTGCAAGAAAGAAAAGTGTGACATCAAGTGTGCAAGAAAGTAAACTGGTTATTTATTATTTCCTATATGATGATGTTTAATTTAATTTAGTCTGACACACATGGATCCCCCTAGAGTCATGCATGTGTTCTAACCACATTGATATATCCACTATACTCTCTAGTCATTCACATGGATATGTGGAAGCTGCTTTAATTTTCCTATGTATTTTGGTCTGTTTAGTGATGCATCTTCTTTTGGCTCAAACTAATTGGATATATACCATATGTGTTGCTATGACCTAAAACTAACCAAAATAAGGATAAAAGTCCATCGTTCAACCCTAATCTGGAGAAATCCATTGTTCAAAATAAAGCGCATTTTGAATCATATCTAAATTTGAATATATTATCCAAAATACTTACCTCTCCTAGTAGATCATTATACAAGCCAGAATGTAAACTAGTAGTCCACATTATTGCTTTTTTCAAGACTTATTCGTCAATAATTTATAGTTTTCTTCACCAAGGCTCTTTTAGTGAAGACTTTCTAAAATATGGCTAATTTATTTGAACCCTCCATCATGCATCCGACGGCCAAGACACCAACCCCAAATTTCCAGGTCAGATCATCCCGCCCACGCGAAATTTGGCACTAGCGTGGGAGAGTTTCTACGCAAACGAAAATTTCTCGAGCTGCAATTACCTTTGAGCCCACCCGCACAGCGCCACCCAAGCAATCGCGTAAAGGTCATTTACGTAATCTATTCCAAAAACTTTTTTATCCCCTCGCCGAAATGAGACAGATCCAAATTTCCCCACCGCCCTCAGATCCGCTCTCCTCGCCGTCCTCCCCCTTTTCCCCTCGCCCTCCCCGCCATCCTCTTTGCCGTCCTCCCCCTTTCCCCTCACCGATGTATGTCCCTCCGCCCTCTGCCTTTAATCCCCTCATCTCCCTCTGCCCTTCCAGTAGTAACCTCTCCGTCACCCTAGCACAAACCCTAGCCCCTCGTCACCATCCCGGTTTTCCACCATGTGCGTCGACCTCGCCGGTCAGCCACCTCGCCGATAGCCCGCTGACCTTTTCTATCACCTCGCTGTACACTTCATCCGCAAAGTCGGCTAGCTTGCCATCCATCTCCCTGCTCACTAATGACCCATAAGTATAGGGGGTGTATCGCAGTATTTTCGAGGGAAGTTAAACCCAATTTATTGATTCGACACAAGGGGAGCCAAAGAATATTTATAAGCCTTAACAACTAAGTTGTCAATTCAGCTGCACCTGGAAACAATCTTGCTCACAGCAGTTTATCAGTAGCAACAGTTTTGTAGTAGGAATAACAAAGTAGCAACAGTAGTAAAGTAAAGACAGTAGTAACAATAGCAGTAAACAGTGGGATTCGAGTGCGGTAGGCATAGGGATGGATGGACGGGTGTTGCATGGACAAGACAATTCACATAGAAATCAGAACATAGGGCAATTGCAGATAAATAAGATAAAGCATCCAAGTACTAGATAATCCTAGGCATGTGTTCCATATATAGTCATACGTGCTCGCAATGAGAACTTGCACACCATCTTTTGTCCTGCTAGCCCGTTTGCAGCGGGGCCTCAAGAGAACTACTGGCAATTAAGGTGCTCCTTTTAATAGAGCACCGGAGCAAAGCATTAACACTCCATGAACACATGTGATCCTCACATCAAAGCCATTCTCTCTGGTTATCCCGATTTCTGTCACTTCAGGGCCATTGGTTCTGGACAACAACGTGTGTATACAACTTGCAGATAAAGACCAAAAACAATACTATCATAATGAATCAATAACATGTCCAGGTCTGAAATCATGGCACTCGGGCCCTAGTTGTTGGGGGGACAACCCCGGGCAGGGTTACTCCGGGGTATAAGGGCCGAGTTAGCCGAGGGTCGGCAAGGTCAAAGCGGATGCTGGCCGAGTCACCTCGAGGCAGGCCGGATCACGGAGTAACCCGGACCAAGGGGGGTCGCCTAACATTGTCTCGTCCGACTCAAGGAGTAAGTCGGAAATACTTGTCTAGCTTATATGCAGGAACAGGTGTGGGCGGATCAACTATGATCCGGATCCTCTCTTGTCTTCTAGGAGAAGGAAGGAATCTCTCTGGTCAAAAAAGAAGGTCCGGTGCGTACTGGATGAGTGAATAAAGCAAGGGCAGGACCACCAGATCGTGGCCGACAAGGGTGACGATGCTCACGTCGGCTGACGCGGGCGCCGCAGAGGCTACATCGCTAAAGCAAGTGTGACGCGGGGGAAAAGCACCCCTGTCGGTTACTACTTTGGGAGGGGGCATATTGTTAGGAATATGCCTCCACGTATGCCCTAGGCCAGGACCGAACCACCTCTATATAAGGGGGGGGGGTTAGGGTTCTGGTAAGGGGGTTGGGTTTTTTCTGATACAGAGCAAGGAGAATTCTAGTTAGTTGAGCACTAGTGGATCTAGGGTTCTTGGGCTAGTTGGTAGGCAAGAGTAAGAGAGTTTCTTCTTCCTCCTCTTGTCAATATAGCTCGAGGAGCTCTTGTAATCTTGGAGATCAAACATCAATACAAAGCTTCCGTGTAGAGAATCACTCTACTATCCCTCCCTAGATTCCCCTAGCGCATATTAGTCCCCACCTTTAGCCTATCCATGGCATCTGCCGTGACACCACCACGACACTAGTGACAAGCATGAAGCACAAAAAGTCGCAACAAAGTCATAAAGCACTAATAAAAGATACTAGGCACCATGCCCTAACAATCTGATGCCATTACATGAGCGATCTCATCCAATCCCTACCATCCCCATAGCCTACACCAGGGGATTACTCACTCATTGATGGGGGAAACATGGATGGTCGATGGAGAAGCGATGGTGATGATGATGGTGATGATCTCCTCCAATTCCCCGTCCTGGCAGGGTGCTAGAACGGAGTTTCTGGTGCTGTTTCGTGGAATCTGGTGGTGGCAGCGGAGCGGAACTCCTTTTGGAAAAACGTCGAACCCCCCCCCCCCCCCCAGAGTTTTTAGGTCAGAAGGCTCCTTATAGGCGAAGAGGAGACGAGGGTGCTGGGGCCCACACCACCTTGGCGCGGCCTGGCTCGCACCACCAGGTGGTGTGGCCACCCCGCTATTCTCCGCCTCGTATTCGCTCTTGAGTCTTCGTGAAATAGGATTTTCGGCATATTTTCCGGATTTTTCACGATAGTTGATTTTCTACACAAAAGTAGACACCAAGGCAATTCTGCTGAAAACAAATCGATCCAGCGTTAGTTGCATCCAAATCACACAAGTTTAGAGGAGAAACAATAGCAAAAGTGTTCGGGAAAGTAGATATGTTTTCGACGTATCAACTCCCCCCAAGCTTAGCTTATTGCTTGTCCTCAAGCAATTCAGTTGAAAACTGAGTGTGATAAAAGAACTTTCACGAACACATTTGCTTCATATGATGTAAATATTCTCAGCAATGTGATCAACTACTTAGATAGTTCATAATAAAGAGTATGCAACTAAGTTTACTTAATAGGCATTGCAAGATATGAAGAGATTCCAACTCAAAAATAATAAGTAGCATGAAGTATAAACATACGCAACATTACAGTGCTCATAAAAAGGTATGATAGAGTGGTATCTCACGTGCCTTTGATTAATATCAAGGCACCTCTGAAGTTCAAGTGATGACTAGAAGTAAAGATATCAAGGATACAAGCATCAAAGTCATAACACAAATAGTCAAGTAATGGGACAAGCACAAAGAATGACAACTATGCTCTCAAGAAGGTGCTCAAAGAATAAATGGAGACTCAACAAGTAAAGGAAAAGGTTTTGAATAATTTTGAAAGGCTTCCAAATGCTGAAAGTATGATACTCATTAGCTTTGAGCTCTCATTGCCCCTATTATAAGCATCTTTAATGTGGTTAAGGTGAAAGTGAGGTCCAATCTGAGTTATATGCCTAACAGACTATAAACTGAAAATCTCAGGTCCCTTGAGTACGAGGGCCGCTCCTCATGCTACTCAACTTTAGTTACCGGTAAGTTCTTGTCATCGTAAGTATGTGCGTATCATAGAGAACCGCCAACGGGGTACCCCTTGCCCGATGATATGGAAGAATCCCCATATCAAAATGACAAGGCAAGCAGACAATGAGTATCTCAACAATCTTCTTATTTACCATGGGAAAATGGTGCTTTTTTCTCTCTTTCCTCTTTTCATAAATCTCCTTTTTTTATTTTTCTCAATAGCTATCTCTCTCATTTTTTATAAGTAGAATGCTTCATAGATATCATTATGGTTATGCTGCAGGTTTCCACCATGTCAGCATGGATTAGACCAATGACCCATGCTTTCTAACACATACATAACTCCATGGACTTACAAGCTCCCTTTTATTTCACAAGCGACATCCATGAAACAAAAGAGCAAGGTATCAACTGGGTATATATTTACAAGTGTTGAAAGCGTTCCTCGTGACAGCACGGTTCTACTAATCCCCAGCCTATAATTTGCAAGCATATAACTTTCATGGAGAGTCACATATGGTTCAGGTTTATTAAGTGCAGGAAATAAAGTGTGCCATCAAGTTCGTGAGAGCTTTACTAACTAACTTTCTCATAACAAGCAAACATTTTATTCGGAAGAAAACAAGGCATATTGAATATGCACGAAAGTATCAAATGATGCTAATAGGTAGGTATGGTGGACACTTTGGCAATATTTGGTTTAAGGGAGTTGGAAACATGAGTAAAACACTCAGTGCAAGTGAAGGCTAGCAATAGTAAGGGAGCGACAAACGAGAGAGCAATAGCTATCATTATCATGCTTGCAACAAAATAGGACTACTCATAGGATGAAAGTGATTCAAGATCCTCAAGGCAAAATAATTCATCGAGGCTTAACTGATTATTACAGTCATATGCATGCATGAGCATGTGCCAAGTCAATTCAAATGAAACATTCAGAGGAGGATACCACGGTGTCATACCAATTTATGAATAGAGCAATGCAAGCAAACATTCATAAGACATGCTACAAACTATTAGCGAGCTGGAGCTAATCATAAGAAAGCAAGAACTACTAAGCATCCATAGATAACATACACCCTACACGAACAGACTAAGCATGCCCAAAGTGATGAGTATGTGTACAAAAAATGAAAACAAATAGAGTTCGTTACCAGCCTCTTACCACGCCTCAAGTTGTCATTAATCCTCATTATTGCTCTTCACTTGTGTGGCTTGAATAATAATATGAAACCAATATCTACTGAGGACTGCTGAACCCTGTAGCCAACTTACAAAAACCAAAGAAGAACGACAAATATTTTTGTTGTTTTTGATTTTTAAAACAAGAACCAAAAGGAAAAACAAGCAAAGCAAAATCTTTTTGGTTTTTTCGAATGGTTTAAACAAAGCAAAAAGGGAAAAACAAACCAAGGCAAAAAGAAGAAGCAAACCAAAGAGAAACAAAAGAAATATTTTTGGTCTTTTTGTGTTTTAGAAAGCAAAAGCAAAGAAGAACGAAAACTAAAAAGAGAACGAAAACATGAATATACAAAGTACCGATGCAACATGATATGGAGATGAGTGTGGTGTCGGTGTACCTCCCCCCAAGCTTAGGGTTTTGGCCTAAGTGGGTATCAATTCCAAGATGGCCAGGATGATGTGTCACCGTAGTATGACGAGGAGGTCCCCTCGTCCTGGTGCGCGCTCAAGTATGTCCCTCCGTAATGTGCGGTGTAATCATAGGAGGGTACATCTTCTTGGTGGTGCTCGTGGAAACCCAGCAAGCGAAGCTGCTCGTCCACCTCCTCCTTGGAGCGCGACCATGGTCTCCTGTGAACACTAAACAAAGAAGGTTGTGGCAAAAGGATCTCCCTTTCATCCCCGTCAGTGAAAAGCTACCTATATACTAGACTGTCCATATAAGAAGTAGCAGTGACAAAGTGATGAGTTTTCATAGAAACAAGGTCAAGCCTCTATGGTGCCAGTATAGTATCATTGGGATCCACTAAAATACCTAATAGATTGACTACACGCGAGGCAATGATGCCCCCATAGATAGGCCCCCTAGCAGCCAGACGGCGAGCAATAAGTGAGCCAAGATTGTACCGAGTATCATTGTTAAGCGCAACAGCAAGGAATGCTAAATGATAGTTGGAGATATTACTTGTGTTCTCCCTACCCAGTACACAAGTAGAAAGATAATATGCAAAGTATCTAAGAGTAGGGAGTTGGATATTTCTTATCTTTCTGCGTTGCGCCACGCGGTCATCATCATTGGTCACCCCTCGGTAAAGCTCCAACAAATGAGCAGGTCGCCCTTGAATTTTCTTCACGGTCCCTGTCATGCGTACACCTACAATACTGCAAAATCTCTCCAAAGGCATGGTGAAGGGCAGATTATAGATTTTAAAAGAGACAGTTGACTGATAGGATGTGTTAGTAAACATGAAGCTCTCAACAAAAGTTTTGGTGAGCATAGCGTATTGCGCACTCTCATCTTGCATATGTGAGGTCAAACCAACCCTCTCAATCAGTAGCAAGAAATCATCAAGAATACCTGCAGCTTGTAAGAAAGTAAAACAAGGAAAAGGGGATGGGTGAGCATCCCCATCATCCCTTTCACTGCCAATACGAGTTGCAATGAGATCTTCATTGTATAATGGCCTAAACTGAGAGGCTGATCTTGAGGGCCTCGACCTCCTAGGTGCATCACTCTCAAATATCTCTCCAAAAGTATGGTTGTTCATGCTTGTTATTCTGAAATTTAAACACCTATTAAACAAGTGATTGCAAAGTAAATATAATGAAGGATTCTACTCATAGGGACTTGTAAGAGGCCTAAACATGCATCAAAACTATATCTCTAAGCATCAAACAAGCTTACAAGCTCTCATAACCAGTCACCTACAGCAGCAAAATACTCAATATATAATCCACCAAAAACAAATCTACTTGGACAAGGAGAGGAGTCACATACCAGGGAACAATTGCTCTAAATTTCAGCAAGAAAGATGCGCTGAGCAAGGAGATCGAAAAAATCGAGAGCAAGCACAGCAAGAACGTGATTTTTAGAAATGAACTGGAGCTTACTCGGGAGAGAGAAGAAAGTGGCAGGTGAGAGAGTTTGTGGGGGGCCAGGGGTGGCCCACACCAGGGCTGGCCGCGCCACCAGGTGGTGTGCTTGCCTAGTGTGTCCCCTTGGTACCTCCCAGGTACTCCTCTGCCCCTTTTTTCACCCAAAAATTTAATATGAATTTTTTGGATTTTTTCGAGACCTTTTATTTTTGGGCATTTTCAGGCATAGAAGAATGATTTTCTAACAGACAGATATATATTTTTTCTTTTTGGAAACATGATGCAAAGACAAAACAAAGCTAGAACTACAGAAGTTCTAAGACACTCTAACAAGCAAGCAACTAACAACAAAAAGAAAACTAAACGAAAGCAAAAACTAAAATGCATATGATAGAGGTAAACGGAGATAATCATAGTGAAAACATTGTTTTGTTCGATGAAATCCTTTTGTTAACAAGGTTGATCAGGTCTTGCTACCAAAACAAGTCCATATGAGACAAAACTTGGTATTCCACTAATGATTATGTTACCTCAACTTTGATAGCAATGGTCCTAATCATAATAGTTTCAAAATTTTCTCTTAGTATGGGACAATATATTTCTCCAACTTGAATGCCCTCAACATGTTCAATTGAATTCAAACCATAAGTCCTTTCAATCTTCTTGGGGAAATAGACAGTATGTTCCTTGTCATTAACATTGAAAGTCACCTTTCGTTGATTACATTAATAACAGCTCCTGCAGTATTAAGAAAAGGTCTCCCAAGAATAATGGACATATTATCATCTTCGGGCATTTCAAGCACAACAAAATCAGTTAATATCAAGCAATTATGAGCCACTTGAATAGGTACATCCTCACATATACCCACAGGAATAATGGTAGATTTATCAGCCATTTGCAAAGATATATCAGTTGGTATTAATTTTTCAAGTTGAAGCCTCTTATAGAGAGAGAAAGGCATAACACTAACTCCAACTCCCAAATCACACAAAGCAGTTCTAACATAACTATTCTTAATAGAGCAAGGGATGGTTGGAATCCCTGGGTCTCCAAGTTTCTTAGGAACCTCACCATTGAAGGAATAATTAGCAAGCAGAGTAGAAATTTCTTCATTAGGGATCTTCCTTTTATTCGAGACAATGTCCTTCATATACTCTGAGTAAGGAGGCAATTTAATAGCATCAGTCAAAGGAATTTGCAAGAATAAAGGCTTCATCCACTCACAAAACTTATTATAGTGTTCATCTTCCTTTGACTTGTGTTTCTTATCAGGAAAAGGCATAGGTTTTTGAACCCAAGGTTCTCTTTCACTACCATGTTTCTTAGCAATAAAATCCTCTTTAGTGTATTTGGTATTCTTAGTGTGGTTTTCAGGTTCTTCTTCAATTTTTTTCATTAGGAACTTCATTTTCTTCATTACCACTTTTAGTTTCAGCATCAGTGATAGATATACTATTAGGATCTATAGCAGGTTCAGAGGGTTCTACAATAGTTTTATGTTTCTTTTTCCTTTTCTTACGAGTAGAACCACTATTTTCAGCTTGTTGAGAATCCTGCTCAATTCTTTTGGGATGCCCCTCAGGATATAGAGGATCCTGGGTAGTAGCTCCACTTCTAGTTCTAATTTCATAAGCATGTTTTTCTTTAGCAGCATTAACTAGCAAGTCATTTTGCACTTTAACGAGTTGATCTATTTGAGTTTGAACCATTTGAAAGTGGTTAACAATCATTTTAACATCATTAGAGATTCTTTCCACAATATCTTTCAACTCAACAATAGCTCTAGTGTTTTCCATTAGATGATTTTGCACCCTTTTATTAAAGTTATCTTGCTTAACAATAAAGATATCGAATTCTTCTAGGCATTGATCAGGAGGTTTAGAGTAAGTGATATCACCTTCATCAAAGTGTTGGAGAGAGTGTACCTCAATAGTGGATGAGTAGGGAATAGGCTTACATAGTTCTTCTATAGGAGGTAAATTCTTAACATCTGCAGCTTTAATTCCCTTCTCCTTAAGACATTTCTTAGCTTCCTTCATCACTTCATCATTTAATTCAATAATTCCCCTCTTCTTTGATGTTGGAATAGGCACCGGAATAGGAGGTTCCGGTATAATTACTTCAGGTATAGCTTGTTTAGGAGAAGTCCAATCTTCATAATTCTTACTTATTTTAGCCATTAAATCCTCAGCTTCCTAGGGAGTCCTATTCCTGAAAACACAATCAGCACAACTATCTAGGTATGTCCTAGATTCTTCAGTTAGTCCATTATAAAATATATCAAGAAGCTCATTCTTAGGTAATGGACCTCCAGCCTATGCATTAATCAAAGCATAAAACCTTGCCCAAGATTCAGGCAATACCTCTTTTTCTCCCTGTTTAAAATCAAAACGTTCCTGCAAAATAGCATGTCTAGCACTAGGAGGAAAATATTTCTGCAGAAAAGTACTAATCAAGGTCTCAGGGCTATCAATAGATCAGGAGGTAAATTACTAAACCAAGTTTTAGCTTCTCCTTTCAGTGAAAAAGGAAAAATCTTAGCAACAAAGTAAGTACGCATCTTAATATCATCAGAAAACAAGACACTCATGGTAGAAAGTTCATTCATTTGTGCTACCGCACTTTCATTCTTAGTCCCACAAAAAGGTTCTTTCTCGACAATAGCTATGTAAGATAGATCGAGAGAGAAATCATAATCTTTATCTGTAATGTTTATGGGAGAAACAACAAACTTAGCAATAGGAGACAATTTGGGTCTAGTAGTACGCCTCTCAAGAAGACTCTTAGCAACGCTCCTATCATGGGTGTTTTTACATTCTTTAATAAATTCATCGGTCATTTCAACATAACCATCTTCAATATCATAACTTTCACTAGACTTAGGTGAACTAACAGGTGTGGTAGTGTCTTCATTAGGAGTTTCGGTATTTCCAGCTATAGTTCTAGCAATCGTAGCATCTAGGAAAGGACCTAATGAACCACTCTTATCAAGCATAGTAGAAGCAGCATCATAAGCATCAGAAGTTTCAGATTCAGCAGTAGTAGCAGTGTGTGTAGCATGTGTATGTGGTGGTGTAACGAGCTTACTTATAACAGATGGTGAGTCAAGAGCAGCAGAGGTGTTCAGCACCGTACCTCTTCTTGTAGTGGATGGTAAAATAGGAAACTTGCCATCACGAGACTTACCCACGATGGATGGATAACAGCGAACAATATAGAATCCAAGTGAATTTGATAAATAAAGCTATGCTCCCCGGCAACGGCGCCAGAAAATAGTCTTGATGACCCACAAGTATAGGTGGTGTATCACAGTATTTTCGAGGGAAGTTAAACCCAATTTATTGATTCGACACAAGGGGAGCCAAACAATATTTATAAGCCTTAACAACTGAGTTATCAATTCAGCTGCACCTGGAAACAATCTTGCTCACAGCAGTTTATCAGTAGCAACAATTTTGTAGTAGGAATAGCAAAGTAGCAATAGTAGTAAAGTAAAGACAGTAGTAACAATAGCAGTAAACAGTGGGATTAGAGTGCGGTAGGCCTAGGGATGGATGGACGGGCGTTGCATGGACAAGACAATTCACATACAATCAGAACATAGGCCAATTGCAGATAAATAAGATAAAGCATCCAAGTACTAGATAATCCTAGGCATGTGTTCCATATATAGTCATACGTGCTCACAATGAGAACTTGCACAACATCTTTTGTCCTGCCAGCCCGTTTGCAGCGGGGCCTCAAGGGAACTCGCAATTAAGGTGCTCCTTTTAATAGAGCACCGAGCAAAGCATTAACACTCTGTGAACACATGTGATCCTCACATCAAAGCCATTCCTCCCGGTTATCCTGATTTACATCGCCGGGTCCATTGGTTCCGGACAACAACGTGTGTATACAACTTGCAGATAAGACCAAAAACAATACTATCATAATGAATCAATAACATGTTCAGGTCTGAAATCATGGCACTCGGGCCCTAGTGACAAGCATTAAGCACAACAAGTCGCAACAAAGTCATAAAGCACTAGTAAAAGAAACTAGGCACCATGCCCTAACAATCTGATGCCATTACATGAACGATCTCATCCAATCCCTACCATCCCCATAGCCTACAGCGGGGGATTACTCACTCACAGATGGGGGGAAACATGGATGGTCGATGGAGAAGTGATGGTGATGATGATGATGGCGATGATCTCCTCCAATTCCCCGTCCCGGCAGGGTGCCAGAATGGAGTTTCTGGTGCTGTTTCGTGGAATCTAGTGGTGGCGGCGGAGCGAAACTCCTTCTGAAAAAATGTCGAACCCCCTAGAGTTTTTAGGTCAGAAGGTTCCTTATAGGCGAAGAGGGAGACCGAGGGGGTGCCTGGGGGGCCCACACCACCCCTTGGCGTGGCCTGGCCTGGCCCGTGCCACCAGGTGGTGTGGCCACCCCCTGACTCTTCTCCGTCTCGTATTTTGGCTCCTTGAGTCTTCGGGTGAAATATGATTTTTGGCATATTTTCCGGGATTTTTTCTGATAGAGTATTTTCTGCACAAAAAGTAGACACCAAGGTAATTTCTCTGAAAACAGCTCCAGTCTGCATTAGTTGCATCCAAATCACACAAGTTTAGAGGAGAAACAATAGAAAAAGTGTTCGGGAAAGTAGATACGTTTTGGACGTATCACTCGCCGTCCACCTCGCTGACAAGGCCCGTCACCACACTGACAAGGCCCGTCCACCTCGTCGCCCACCTCATCGCCCACCTCGTCGACGAGGTCTGCTACCTCACCGTCCAGATCGATGCCACGTGCCCCGGGTCACTACAAAAACACGGTATCAAAAAGGCCCTACAGCCTGTTGGCAAGAAAACATGCTCATCCTCGATTCTCATGTTTTTTTACTTTGTCTAAGAAATGTTGTTCATTATCCTGTTCATGCCACCAATTTACCTTTTTTGTTGTAATTATTCTCCCTTATTTGTTCTGCCTGTGATATTTCTTGTGATTGTACAAGTCCTGTGATCAGGGTTGCATTATCATGTCTGTTGCATCAGTTTGACTGCTTGACATGTCTGATGAGCAGACTATAAATTGTTCTTAGTAGTCTGTTTTACATGATGATTACTATTGAACAGTCAACATCATATGTCATGAATTGTTTAATTGCCTATTTTAATTGCATGAAAGATGCTTATCCTTCCGATGTTTAATTGTCATGTCTTGCTTATTAGTGCAACCATCTAACTACTTGACAAGTGAGATTCAGAGTATTCGACTTATGGTCAGTTTACATACAGATAAAGTTTGCATTATCTTTGTTGTTCCATTGGTTTGGCTGCTACATCCTATGTCTTTTGATCAGATTATAAATGGCTCATAGTGGACTCTATTATGTGATGATTACTATAGAACAATCAGCACCATAAGTTATATTTTGTTTATTTGTAGGATAGTTGCTTATCTTGCTTATGTTTTATTGTGATTATCCTCTTTAACTACATGTATACTATTTCGGCTTATGATCTTTTTGCATGTGATAAAGGTTGCATTATCTTGCCTTGTTGCATTAGTTTGGCTGCTTCATCATATGCCTTATGATCATAGTGAGCTGTCACATGATGAGTTCTATAGAATAATTAGTACAGTAGGTTATGTTTCCTGTTTAATTGCACTATTGCTACTTATCCTGCTTATGTTTTATTCCCCCGCTATGCTTATTACTGCAACCAATTGGTGAATTGGCCAGCTTGTTCATCGTCTTGTCTCTTGCTTTGCTTTGGCTGCTTCATCATTAGTCTTGTGTTATGAGAAGTTCCTCATAGTGCAACAATAAATACCATAGGACATAGGTTATATTTTTGTAGCTTACTAAAGAGTTGTTTATTCATGATAGAACCACAATTACATCCCATGGAAGAAAGACGACTGGAAAACATCACAAGAAACAATGTGTGGATGCAAAAAAATGGGTCTTAGGTCCCTTGTTTATCCATCTCCCACTGAATTCTCCCCTAAAAGAAGCAAGGATGAAGGCTCTATATCTGACTATTATCCCGAAGAGGAGGGGGAGGATGAGCTAGAGGTAGTCCCCTTACTTGCCTACTCATCTTCTGTGTAATTATTTGGTTACTTAATTTTCCATATATGTTGTGCTTTTTTATCATCCCGAATTGACTACCTTTGAATTGTGTAGACTGAGAAGAGGAAATATAAGAAGAAATCTGTCGTCATGACAAGGATGGCTGCTGGTGGTGGATCAGCTGCTCAGAATTGCGTCTCGTTTAGCATGGCTGCCTCAACAGAAAGTACGAGACATACCAGGTCCAAGGGGAATCTTCCAGAAGTACTTCCACCTCTAAGTTCTCCATGACACCCACCAAGACCGCCAAGTGATGCGACCTCTTAGCAAGAAACTCAGAGTCCTGCAGATCCTGATGCTCGAGGAGAGAAGGTAGGAACCCAAATCGAGATGGCAGCACTCCATGGCAGGAAGACAACAGTTCAAGACGAGCAGACAGCTGCCCCAGGCAAGCAACCAACTCTCCAAGGAAAGCACATTATATTGTTTGAATGACACTTATTATATGGTAGAACACTAACTCCACATTATATGTTTGTAGATGATTTTGGACATCATCCTTCTGAAGACACTTTAAACATGATGATCCTCAAATTGTCTTGATGGAAAAAACATGGGGAAGCAGTGTGAGAACGTGTCCAAAGGAGGAAAGCTTCCATTTGCCATTCCTCCAGGAAGAACTATTGCTTCCAAGTTCGCCACTGAGTGTGCAAAAATAGTCAGGACTGGTATGCCTATTTTCCCCCACTGGAAAGAGTACAAGGAGAGGCCGGATGTCATAGCAGAGTTCTACGATAGAGTTTCCGTATATTCTGTGACTCAACTTCCCTTTTCTTCTCATTATTGTTCAAGCAGAGCCTGATGCACGATGTTTTATTTCAGTATAAGTTTGTCATGTATGCATCACACCCACATGTGTAGGTTGCTTGCAACCAGCAGTTAATGTGGCACGCAAGAATTCAAAGGCATCTCTTGAAGAAGCAGTTTTTTGACCCCCTCCCACTGAATGAAGTAACAAGGATTTCTCCCGTTGAACACATGAACAATGCAAAGTGGTGCAAGCTTGTTGATTCTTGGACTGACCCCAGGAACTAGGTCAAGTCTTGTCTACTCAACTTCCCCATGTTTGTGTTTAACCAGGACTGCCTCTTATACTCTATGCTCTCTCTTTGTGTAGGCCTGTTGTATAATAAACAGGCAAACAAGAAATAGACAACCTTATCGCAGTAACTTGTTTTTCTATAACAGCCGGGCTTCTCCAATCATAGTGTGGAAAAACCAACAGTAACCCTCCAGAATACTTTTCATCCTTCTCATCTTCCAAAATTTCAATGTCATATTTGTCTCTAGAATGAGTATAATCATATGTAATTTGCTGGCTATTTTTCCAATGTTTGATTCTATTCCTAAAACTCAATAGGCAACCAAGGAAAGCAAGATGGCACCTAATGGTATAGAAGATATCACTGAGGCTGAACAACCTCCTTCCACCGACACGGTGCACTATCCGCTGTCGCCGGACATCAGCATCCATTCTTCAAGACCAGCCAAGACTCTCCTTGAAGCGCAACTCGGGGCTTAGAGAGCAGGGAATGTGATACTACGCAGTGCCATTGTGGGGTTGCAGATGGAGAGACCAGATGGCGAGGCAGAAGCCCTGAAGGAAGCGTAGGAAGTGTGTAAGAAGCTATACCAGGTCCATCTTTGTCATCTTCGTATAATTCAATACCCTGTTTGTTCATGAATATTTGCTTGGAATTTGCTTGCTACTTGTCTAACATTTGCTTCTATAACTATCAGGGACCCATTGGAAGCACAGTGGCGCCATCTGTTGCATAAGATGGCATTGAGGATCAACCCCTTGCTTCCATTGATGAAAGCATCCATGCTTCAAGACCATCCAGCTCTTTCCTTGAAGCACAACTTTTGGCTGAGAGAGCATCGAATGAGGCATTGAGCAGACACATTGCATCATTGCTAAAGGAGATTGAAGCAAAGAATGAAGCACAGAAAACACTTGTGAACTTCACAGACCTTATAAATGCATCACTTTAGTAATTCTTAGCTATATTGCGTAAGTGAACTAGTGGTGTGACTCAAATCTTGATAGACTCTTTTCTTTATTTTGTTGGAAACTTATGTGCGAACCTATTTATGTCCCCTAAAACATGTGCCCTGCAATTTTTATCATTTTGATCTGGACGGTGCAATCTAGAAAAGTTGCTAGAACTCTTCTCCGACATAAATGAAAACGTCATGCTTGTTTAGTTGACGAAAATATTTCCGTCACTGATAGACTCCTATGTGGCGCACTTTCACTCGTCAACATCCTCGACGAAATAGGAACGTCAACTCTTCTGCCCTAATGAATTGAATTCTTCATGCGTTGGAGATACGTGTCCAGATCTCATTCGTACACGATTCGCGTTGTAGATGGACCACGTTTTTCCTTCTTATTGGTCCACGTGTCGCCCTGACGATCGGCCACGCGTAAGATGGCCAGCTTATTGCCATGACGAAAACAAAATTCTTCTCCACCAGCGTGACAAAATGGGAAGGATGACATAAGGAAATGAAAGGATTATGTCAGCAAACGGCGCTAGTGGAATTAGGCCGTGACAAAAAAAAGTCAGGAAGTCGATGACGTCGTAGATGGCAAACATGACGTCAGCAAACATTGCTGCATCATTCATGACAAAATAAAAACGTCATGAAGGACAGGGCCTGGGCTGGGCCGGTCCAGTTTGCCGCGACGAAATTGGAGGAACTTCACGGACGGGCCGTGACATTTTCAGACAGAAAAAACGTCACAGATTGAATTATGATGTGAGGTCTGTGACCTATTTTTTCATTGCAGAATTCGTCGCAGATGGACATCTATGACGTTTTGGCCCTCATCCACGACAATATTAGATCGTCATGAACCGCCCAGATTCTTGTAATGTATGTATCATTGAATATCTGATTCGATTGTCATTGAGGTTGTGTTGGACACACAACTTTGACTAATGTGAAAGTCGGCTGATGACTTGGTTCCACTTGTCATGGGCATGGTGATGCCATTCTGACTTACGCAGATTCAACTAATGAGTTTAGCAAGTCGGACTGACCCATATTGGGATGCAACAAACAAGTCGTCATTTGTATGTCTCAATCAATGTAATCCTTAGACCTGAGTTTATTGCACAATCCAAGTTGATGATCACCGATTTAGGTTCTATCAAACGTTGCTCCGTTAATGGGTAGCTCTAAAGGCAGAGTTCGGGTCGACTGAGAATTAAACTTCGTGATGTGGATGACCAAGATGGGATTTTGTCCCTCCACCTGGAGAGAGATATTCTCTAGGCCCTCTTGGAATATATTATTCGAAAAGCATGGCCATGCGCCACTCGGTTAAGTGTTAACTGAGGCGACCGACTAAGACACTACTAGGAAACGGCTCTTCTGTGGCGCATGTAATTACATCTTTTGTGGCGCATATCCTAGTCGCCACTGATATCTGCTTCCTGTGGCGCATATAGATATGCGCCATAGAAGTCCTAGACTTCTGTGGCGCATTTCTTCATATTCGCCACAGGAATGACTTCTGTGGCGCATTTACGCATATGCGCCACAGAGAATCCATGCGCCACTGACTATATAATTATATGCGCCACTGATTGCGTAACACGTATTCAAAGTAAAATACTTTCCTGGTGTATAATCAGGTATTTATATAGGATTTATATAGTATTTATCCAGATGAGTATAAAATACATTGCACAAGTAGTAGATGCATGAAAACCGACATATATATAATACAAACACTTAGAGCCCGATCGAGATACATATATAGTGTCAAGTGCCAAATTTTTACACAAGCGCCGAATACAAAGTTCATATCAGCTCACATGACAAATATGAAGTGGCCACCGTCGCCTACACTAGGATCAAATAGAATACAACTATGATAATGGTGAGCAAGAGCATTAGCCCGACCAATATCTTCATCCGGTTCTTCTTCCACAAGTGGTTCCTCCACTTGGCTATCGCCTCCTCTCTAGTCGCGTATCCTTTGTAGATGTTGCCGCTGAACTTGTTCACTTGTTTGTGGCAATCCTCCCACTCCTCGTAGACTCCTGGAACCCTACCCATGTACACCACATACCACCTCGTCGCCATCTCTATAGACAACAAGGCATATTAGAAAAAATACAACGAAAAGAATGAATAAAGGGTTCATATCCATATATATATATGTTCACATAATATAAAACAAATGATCCATAAACCTAAAAGTTAGATCATCATAGAAGAAACAAGTTCAACGACAACACGACCACAAGGTAGTTTAAGTCTAACAAAAATGACCATTTCGACCACGAGATAGTAAAGTTGATGACACACACACTAATACATCACGCATCCATCAAGAATATACACACACTGGATCATGCTAGAGGCACACATCGATCATGATGAAGACTTCCTCTTCTTGCTCGGCTTCGGGAACAGTAGATAACCCTCTTTCATCATCCACGTCCTTGTGTCACCCTGATTCCGGAGGCATTCTTCGATCTCCCTCTTACTCAACCCTCTGGCTTGTTGTAGGGGACCGCCCCTTGTGTTGACATCTTCAATGATGATTTGTGACAACTTCATCGGAATGCGATGGAAGTCTTCTCTAAGATCAGCATCGTCGATTTTCGCCAAAGTTTCGGCCCATCCTCGAAGACTAGATGGCAACGTTAGGTTCTGGAAATCCCGAACATAGCCTTTAAGGTGATGGAGGACGTAGAAGGACTCCTTGGCACCAGTAGTCGACTGCTTGATGCAGGGGAAGTCGAGCATGTGCTTGAACACGTGTTTGCCATCCTTGATACATTCCCCCTTATCTACGAAGGTGCATCCCTTCTTGGTGTAGCCCTCGAGAGCCTCATTGAGAACACCCCTTATTCTGGTGTAGTCTTTCTTCTTCGTCAAACTCCCCGAGTCGAAATACGTGGTTAGCGAATACCTCGGGGAAAGGACGATGAGTGTGCAGTATTTGTCTCTGCGCACAATTGGAACGGAATGTTGGAAAAAGAGCAAAGGAATTAATCTATAAGAAATGCATAAGTTACAGTGGCGATGAGCGAGTGTGTGTACTTACTCGGGAAAGAAAGGCAAAAGAAGTGTGCCCTTCCTCTTGTTGTCCTCCATGAACTTCTCGAGGTACGCCGTCGCCTTGGTCCATGTCTCTGATCCTTCGCCAACTGGCTGTCCCGCATGTAGTAGGGATCCACTATCGCGATTTCCGGGGTACTTTCTCTCTTGATCGTGAGCGCCAGATTGAGAGCGTATAGGCAGACCAAGTTATAGTCCAGCCGTTTTGTGAGAAATAGCTTGAATATGTCCTCGAATGCTATGAAGAATATATCCGCGGGGGGTTCATCGACGAATCCCACGTCCAATGGCACCTTGGCCGTGAAAACCGGGTAATTTGGATCTTCATCTTTAAGAAGGAGGGCCTCTAGTGTCTTGATACCCTCGTGCAAAGTTAACATGGCTCCAACCGCAATGTGGATCATATCTGGAGTCAATATCGGATCACCAGCTACATGCACTCGGGGCAAGCCAAATTGTGTGGATGGTAAGACGACGGTGTCCTGGCCCCAGATCCTCTTCGGAAGAGGCTGGCTCACACCATTCTTATTATTATTACCTCTCTTCCTGTAGTGCTTCTTCTTCACAACAGTGTCATCCACTGCCATCTGCTCATCAGTCACCTTTCGGAGTGTGTTGGGGCTGAAAACCAATCCCGGTTTCTCTTGTGGTGGATCGGCGGCCGGAGGCGTCTCTTGAGAAAGACCATGGAAGACCAGGCGCTGCGTGCATGTATTGGGTCGACCAGCTTGATGGTCGTCGCGAGCTACGAAGGGTTCTTCATCCACAGAAGGCATATACAATCCTTTCTCGACGCCAGTGTTGATGAAGTCGTCAACATTGACCAATTCATCATCATCTTCATGGGTGCCATCATGTGGTGGTGGTAGCGGGGGCGACGGCGGTTGCGGCACAACCTCTTTGCCATGTGGCGGTGCACATGCTGCCAAGAGTTGATGGTGACGGCTGGTGGTGGCGACAACGACGGCTACTGGCTTCCGAGGTGGTGGCCGAGCGATGATCGGTCGAGAGGTGGCGCTGGTGCTCCCCCCACAAGACGAATCTGGGTCTTCGGCCATTTCAAGGGCCAGTTGTAGCATTCCCCAAGGGTCCTGTGTTCGTCGGCTCCCTGAGGTTGAAAGGGGGGGTCCAAGTCGTCGCACCCTGGCAACACCCGAGCCAACCTGACCCTCATCACGTCATCATCCATTGGATTGTTGTGCATCGTGCGGCTTGCCGGTTGTATAAGAATGCCCTTGGCAAGATCCTTCAACTCACCGCTGACATCTTTAAGCAGGTGTACGCAAGAAGTGTCCTAAGGCAAAAACATGTTGTTGGGCGTCATGAGATGGCAACAGTCATGCATCAAAGGCATAAAGGAGATGACGTGCACTAACTAATTAGTTACCTTGGTGATGGCGTGGATCTCGGCTAATGTAGAGACACGGCCAATGCTGGCGGCTGGCCTATCATCATCTGCAATCTCCCGCTCGGGTGCCTCACGAAGCACCACCGTCATCGGCTGCGCCTTATTGGTATCTTTGGCGGGAGGGGGCGTCGGTGTGACCAAAACGAGTGGCTGCGTCCCGACATTGACGGCTGACGGGGTCACCAGGTCCGGCGACACGGTAACATTGATGCCCGAGTTGCTGCCGCTTAAGCCAAGTGATGTATCGCCCCCGCCGACCTCCGCATTCCAAGCGAGAAGCCCTCAAAAACTCAGGGGGGATCATCGAGCGGAGCTTCTCGTCCACTAACTTGTCCACCGTTTTCTTGTCCACTAACTTGTCCACCATTTTCTCGTCCACCGCCTTCTCCTCCAAAGGTTCACACCTTCATCTTTAGCTCTACAACAGCGGCTTTATCCTGGTTCTTCCTCTCCCTTCTTTTCTTGGCGTCCTCTTTGTAGTACTCCTTGAACTTCATGCTCGTACCGAAGCCGGACACACGTCCAGCTGAGGACGGCTGCAACCCCTTATCCCTCTTCTTGTAAGCATTGGTCACCCTGTTGAAAACCGTGTCCCACGGCTCCATCGAATCCTGGGACGACTCTGTGGCAGTAGTGTTCAGTTCATCCTCCTGAAGAGACAAGGAAAGGTGAACCCATTTAGATTCTTGACTTCATTATCTTAATTAGAACGCAATAGACTTGAGATCGGTGATAAATTCCTTACCAACTTCTTCTCGAATGCCTTCACCTCTGGATCGTCGGTGATGAACTCCCCTGTTTCCTTGTCCAGGTAGTAGCGGGCCCGAACAAATTGCCTAAGCTGCAAGTCCATGATTTTAAGCCAAGGGTTGTCTTTACCAAGGCGTTCAAGCTCGGCGTCCTACTTGTCTCAAATGGCATGTTTCCCCCTGTAACCGCCGCTTCCAAGGCGGTGGTTACCTATGTTCTGTTCCCGCATACTCCTTCCTTGAGTCCATTTTATAGCGTCAGCGGTAGCTATATCCGCCTTGAATATCCTAAACTCCTCTTCGTCGAGCATCGGATTTTTCTTACTAATAACCTCCCAGCTTTCACCTTTGTCAATGCAATTCTTGACCCGGGTTTTCTAGCTGCTCAAGGCGTTGCTCATCTTCGTGAGGGCTAGTTTGTTCACCGGGTTCTTTTTGTTGAGGTTTCTAAACTACTCTAGGAATCTATATCACTTGTGAAGCTTCTTAAGGAGGTTATCAACCAAAGCTGCATGGTCAACATGTCTGATGTACTTCGTGTTGATCGAAATGCTTTCCCGGACGATGCACCCGAGTTGCAGTCCGTACCCTTTAGCAATCGCCTCTGGCGCAATGGGTTGGCCACTTTCTGTGACCTCAGTGCACTCATCGCAGACGGTGGCGAGGACTGACACCTTCCGCTCCTTCTGTTCCTTCTTCTTCTTCTTCTTCTTCTTCTTCTTCTACTTCTTCTGAGAAGCGGCCGGGTTGCCGCTACCGCCATCCGTGCGCTCGCCGCCATCGGTGCGGGCACCGCCATCAGTGGTGTCATCCTCTTCGCCGCCGCCTTCACTAGTTCCATCGTAGTCGTCTTCGTCCCCCTCGTAATAAGGATCTCCGCCCTCATTGGCCCTAGCAGCTCTAGCGACGGTTGCCTCCTCCTCCGGTGGTGGTCTCATCCTCATCGCCTCCTCCTCCTCCTTCTCCTGTTGGGACCCCTGCCAAAATGACTGGTTGGCCTGTCTAGCTTGTTCTTCGACGCTGATCATGTGCTTAGAAGGGCCAGACTCCTTATTTCCCGACATGTTTGCACTAATCTATTTAAAAGAGGCAAAAAGTTAGCACAAATCTCGGCCGAAAAATTCGGCATGACCTTTGCTAATTTTTTGACCTAGGACTGCCCATTTCTCAACCGAAACGGAAGTGAATCGACACTTCGGGAGAAATGGGCAACTCAAATGAAGAAATATATCCCTGCAAGACAAAAGACCCCATCCCCCATGCATTGACCCCAGTATCCATCATCCATCATCCACAGTACATTTCAACAGCAGGTACCATCATCCCCATACAGCATGTATAACAAATATTAACTAGAATGCCTAGTATTTCTCATACAAGACAGAATAGTATGATCATAAACATAATTCTATAGTGCTCAGAAATCTGCAAATCTGCATAAATAATTAGTATATACAGCAGCAGTACATGTCCTTCAGCAGTGCATAGTTTAATATAGAAAATAGGATGGAAAGGCTTTGGTTTAAGCAGCAGCAGCAGTACATGTCCTTCAGCAGTGCATAGTTCAATACAGAAAATAGGATGGAAAGGCTCTGGTATATACAGCAGCAGTATATGTCCTTCAGAAGTGCATAGTTCAATACAAAATGATCACATAGTGTACTTAAAGCTAATGCTAAACAAATAAAATATTTTGTCCAACCCTATTGTATGTATCTAGTGGTTTGCTAGGATAGATTTATACACACATCACTTAGCACCACATTATCAGCTTTTTAAATAGCAAGTGGGACTGATTTACTCAGAATGGATTAGAACATCCTGTGGTGACTATCTTTAAGCACTGCAGTATTTCAGTGACATCCAGTCCTTCCTCTAGTGAGACAAAGTACACAAAACTTGTGGATAGTTAGAATCTAGAAATAGCATAGGATAGATAGTACACAAAGTACACAAAACTTGTGGCTGCCCATGTATTGGTACTTGGACTTCATTTCTACCAACAGTACTTTATTTTTTACCATACTTATCTTCAAGTCTAGGACAATGATGGTTTAGAACATCAGTCTAGTACTCAGATATCAGTCCAAGGACCCACTACAGTAAGAAACTTGAGTACACTGAATATTTTCTACCATGAAGTACACTGAATATTTTCTACCATGAAACTTGAGTACACTCATATACTTGCATTATAAACCAGCAAAACTGACAGAGATTCAAGAAAATCTCAATAACTTGAGTACACTCATATACACTGAATATACTTGAGTACACTCATATACACTCAAGAAAATCTCAATTAACTCATATACACTGAATATACTTGAGTACACTCATATACACTCAAGAAAATCTCAATTAACTCATATACACTCATATACACTGAATATACTTGAGTACACTCATATACACTCAAGAAAATCTCAATTAACTTGAGTACACTCATATACACTGAATATACTTGAAGAAAGGGGAAGAGCATCAGAGGGGGTGGGGGGTGGGGGGGACGAACCGTGGGGGTGGGGGTGGGGGATGAACTTGCTGTGGTGGTTGACGACGATGAGGGTTGCGGGGTTCAGTGCGGCGGCTCCTCCTCTACGGGCTTCAGGGCGGCTCCTCCTCCGACGGCTCCTCCTCCACGGGTTCGTTGGGCGGCTCCTCCTTCACTGGTTCACCGGGCGGTGCGGCGGTGGCGGCTCCGGCAGCAAGGGCTAGCGCGGCGGTGTGACGTCTGCGGTCTAGGGCTAGCGAACGGCGGTGAATGAATGGGGAGAAGGGGAATGAAGGCCGAACCGTTTATTTCACTAAGTCCACAGGTTACATGGCGCATTTGACAATATCGCCACGAAGTTGAACTTTGGCGCATCTTCAAATGTGCCACAAAACCTGTGGACTTAGTACAAAACGCGGCGCGCGTGGTAGTATGACAAGATCACACACTTGCCTTAGTGGTCTCTGCTGCTTGCTTGTGCCATTCTAAACCTGAGGCAGCCAGGTTCGAATCCTGGCTGTCTCACACTTTTTTATTTTTTAAAAATATATTTCAAATTATAGATCTGTTTAAAATAAAGCAAGAACATGAATGATGAAATGAATGATGAACTTGACTTGATCACAACAGGGTTGCGACTGACACTAGCTTCCCAACTTAGGTGATTCTAGAATTTTATTTTATCTTTCTTTGCTTCTAAACTAAGTTTAGGTTTCAAACTTAACTTTACAAGTAAACTTAGAGTTAGCACTTTACTTTAGTACTATCCTACATGTTAGTGGTAGTTTGCGAGTACTTAAAGAGTACTCATGGCTTTGTCCCTTGCTATTCTTATGGCCAGACTATGAAGGAGACTACCAAGATGATGGCCAGCAGGACGGCTATGATAACTAGGACTATCTTCCTTCGTCAGCATTGCTTGTGCCCCTGAAGACGGACCCCACCGCTACGCTTATTCTTCCGATGCTTGTTGTATTAAGACTGGATCATGAGATCCTTATTTGTGTAAGACCTCATGTATGGTTTGTAATGGATGATGTACTGTGATATCCAATCTGTTATGTCTCATAAAAATGGTAATCCTGGGATTGCGAGGTATGGCATAATAGGCATCTGGGATTAAAAATCCCGGTGTTGACAAGTTGGTATCAAAGCCATCCTGACCATAGGAGACCCTAGTTAGAATGGACGTCTAAACCAAAAACATAGTTCCAAAAACCAAAGTGACTATTTATGAAAAACGATTTCCTCTCTTATCCTTGGGAGTTCATTCTTTCTCAAAAATTCATGTTCCTCCAATTCTTACAGTACTACATAAAATTTTACACACTTGATCACTTCACTAACTTCCTCATCCTTAATTCTTGTAGAAGGAGTCTCAGTTCAGCAAGTTTTACCAGTTGGGAAACGTAGGTCAGCTGATCTTCGAGAGGGATTTGGATTCACAGTCTGAGTTATTGGGACGCCCGCATCCAGAGTTTCTTGGAGCTCAACTTCCAGGACCCCCCAGGAGGAGATTTGCAATGATTAGTCACCGCTGATCTTTGAGGAAGCATCAAAGCACCAATGTCTAGGAGAATCCAGTTCTCCGTCAGAGAGAACAACTGGCTAGATGGATTAGCCAGGACAATGCATGAAGCTCTCGCACGTCTATGTGCCCTCAGTGTCAACCAGATCCAAGGAACCCGTTTTGCTCACTATGCAAGACGTGACTTCATGGGAATGCTGATGGAGATGCCAAGTCATCCAGAACTGAAGCGCCAAGTGGAGAACCTCGACTTCCTGCTATACGATCGTCAGAAGGAATTGGACAATGCTAGGGAGTTTGCCAACCACAACTGTGCCATCGCTGACCAGAAGGACCAGACTTTCTCACTGCTTGTCAAGGACCGTCATTCTCTTTGCCACTAGCGTGAGAAGAAGGATCGCATCATCGCTCGTCTTTGCAAGAATGTGGCCGACCTCGAGAAGACCGTCAAGGAGCAAGAAGCTCAGCTTGCCATGAAGGAAGAAGAAGATGAGGGTGAAGACATCTAGGGAGACATGGATTCTTACCTCAGTAATGATGATGACTTTCTAGAGGAGGACGCTGTGGACTTCTACACTGACGTTGATGACTCTGACTTCATCGACGATGAGTAGATGCACTAGGTCACTGTCGTAGTAGGAGATGTATCGGTCCCACTGTATCGTAGCTTGCAGTATGGTTCTTAAAACCATCTGGTTTTCTTTGTTGTGATGTGTGTGTGTTGTATCGTGTGCCTGTTTGCATGAATGAAATGAAGTTAGTTGCAAAAACCTGAGTCAAACTCAAAGTTTTAGCTTTGAAACCAAAACCATGAACCCTAGAACCTTCCCTCTTACCCCCTTTATATACCTCAATCTTCAGATGACTCGTGGAAACCAAGGAGGGAGCAGCTCATCGCAAGACACAATGCTGCAGATCTTGCAGAATCTCATCGCAGATAGCGAAGCAAGCAGGGCAGAGCGCCAAGCTAATCTAGCAACACTGTACCACATCGCCCAAATGGCTCTCAACAACCAAGGGCATGGAAATCAGGATCATCAAGGATCCAAGATGAAGAACTTCCAGAATGCTAATCCCCCAATCTTTAGCACTTCAGAGAACCCCTTAGATGCTGATGACTGGTTGCAGATGATGGAAAACAACTTGGAGGTAGCCAGGGTTGATGATAACGAGAAAGTTCTCTTTGCCACCCACTATCTGGCAGGAGACGCAAGAGCCTGGTGGAACCATGGTCAAGTTATGACATGGGAAGCCTTCAAGATCAAGTTCAGTCGCACCCACGTGCCGCAAGGTCTAGTCACCCGAATGAGGGACGAGTTCAGAGAATTGAAACAGGGCAGAATGACTGTGGTGGAGTATCGTGACAGATTCCTGTCCTTAGCAAGGTACGCCCCTGATGAGATCAACACGGAGGCCAAGAAGGAGAGATTCATGAATGGGCTGCATGATGAGATGCAGACTGTCCTCGTCAACATCCGCTTTGAGGATCTTGAAGAACTAGTGGACTCTGCCATTCAGATGGAAGGAAAGATTAACCAGGCGAATGACAATCGCAAACATCGTATGATGCACCAAGATGGATCCAACAGTCACCAGAAGTACCGTCCCAACCCCTCACCAAGATATGCACCAAGAAACAACCGACCCCCAATGTCTCGCCCAAGCTACCCCAACCGTAGCGGAGGCAATGTGAAGTCCGGTGGAAACAAGAACAACTCCGGCAACACCAACAATTTAAACTGTGCCCCTCCCAAGAATAACAATAACAATACTGCACCCAGAACTGGCAGCAATGTTGTGCCTGTCGCAGCGAAAGACAAGTCCCAGATCACCTGTTTCGAGTGTGGAGTGAAGGGCCACTATTCCAATGAGTGTCCCAAGAAGACTGCCACCACTACTAATGTGAATGCCCCAGCTCAACAGCAGCGTCGTGTTCAACCAGGGAGAAGATTTGCCCCAGGGAACCCTCACAACCGCGACGGTTGTCTCTTCCACATGAACACAGAGGAAGCCCAGGAAGCGCCAGATGTAGTGCTGGGTATGTTTCCTCTCAACTCAGTTTAACAAGAGTGTTGTTTGATTCTAGAGCATCACATTCATTTGTCACCGAAGAATTTGCATGCACTAGTAAGATTCACCCAACCAACTTGAAGCATGTCATGATAGTTCAAATCCCCGGTTCAACTACAAAAGCTAGAAAAATTTGCAAAGTTGTGCCTATCAGAATACGTGGGATAGATTTTTATGCCAACCTAATTGTACTCGGAACCAAAGGTTTGGAAATAGTACTAGGTATGGACTGGATGTCAAGGCATAAAGGACTGATAGACTGTGCTAAGAAAGCCATCACCATGACCAGTAGCTCTGGAGTCACAGTAGAGCATATATCTAAAACCTTTCCCCGTCAATTTAAGTGCAACAAGAGTCTAGCCCTGCCCACCATAGACCAAGTCAGAGTAGTCTGTGAATAACCCAACGTATTCCTAGATGAATTGCCAGGTATGCCCCCGGATAGGGATATTGAGTTCATTATCGAACTAATCCCCAGAACTGGACCCATATCCCAGAGACCCTATAGCATGAACCCCTCAGAGTTAGTGGAACTAAAGAAGCAGTTGGATGCCATGTTAGCAACAGGCTTGATTCAACCAAGCGCATCGCCATGGAGATCACCAGTGTTATTCGTCGATAAGAAAGATGGAGGCAACTGTTGGTGCATAGATTACAGGAAGTTGAATGATGTCACCATCAAAAACAAGTACCCTTTGCCGAAGATAGAGGATCTATTTGATCAGTTGACCGGTCCCTAGGTATTCTCAAAGATGGATCTTAGGACTGGTTATCACCAACTTAAGATTCATGCAATGGATTCCGAAGACCACCTTTATTACTCGCCATGGTTTATACGAGTACACGGTTATGTCTTTTGGATTAACCAATGCCCCTGCTTATTTCATGAATCTCATGAATACGATCTTTATGAATTTCCTGGATAAGTTCGTCGTTGTGTTTATCGATGATATCCTTATCTACTCCAAGTCAGAAGAAGAGCATGAGCAACATCTGAGAATCATCCTAGAAACCCTAAGAGAGCATCGGTTATATGCCAAGTTCAGCAAGTGTGAGTTTTGGCTGAAGCAAGTAGGATTCCTACGACATATTGTGTCTGCCGGAGGAGTCTCTGTTGATCCCGCCAAGATCAAGGATGTCGAAGAATGGGAAGCCCCAACCACTCAAACCCAAGTCCGTGCATTTCTTGGATTAGCCGGATACTACCGCAAGTTCGTAGAAGGATTCTCGAGCATCGCCAGACCCATGACCCAATTGTTGAAAAAGGACACGAAGTTTGAATGGACTGACAAATGTGAAGCCAGTTTCCAAGAAATGAAGAAGAGATTGGTATCAGCCCCAATATTGATCATGCCAGATATCAAGAAGCCGTTTGATGTATATTGTGATGCATCCAAGATTGGTCTCGGATGTGTATTAATGCAAGAAGGCAAAGTCATCGCCTATTTGTCTCGTCAACTGAAGCAGGATGAGCAGAACTATCCGACCCATGATCTTGAGCTAGCAGCCTTAGTTTTGGCATTGAAGACATGGCGTCACTATCTGATGGGTAATTAGTTTGAGATTTACTCAGATCACAAGAGCTTAGAGTATATTTTCACTCAGAAGGAGCTGAATATGAGGCAAAGGAGATGGATAGAGTTAATCAAGGATTATGACCTTGACATTCACTATCACCCCGACAAAGCCAATGTGGTAGCGGATTCTCTTAGCAGATTGCCGTGTAGACTAAACACCATGATCAAGGAGAAACAACCCAGTTTGTATGAAGAATTGGAGCAGTTTAGGACTGAACTGGTTAGCACATGATTCTTAGCTAGCATTGAACTTCAACCCACATTAATCAGCCAAATCAAGGAAGCCTAGAAGGGAAATGGAAGTATCGATGGAATCAAACGTTGTATTGGTACAAGAAAGGTACCTGGATTCACTAAAGACGAAGAAGGAGTTCTGTGGTACAAAGGATGTATCTGTGTGCCAGCAGATTCGGAGTTGAAGCAAGTTATCATGCAGGAAGCTCATGATACTCTTTATTCTATCCACCCTAGAGGAACGAAGATGTATCATGATTTGAAAGAGCAATTTTGGTGGCACAAGATTAAGAGAGAAATCGTAAGCTACATCGCCAAGTGTGACATCTGTCAAAGAGTCAAAGCAGAGCATCAGAGACCCGTAGGACTGCCGCAACCTTTGCAGATTCCGGAATGGAAATGGGATTCTATCGGAATGGACTTTATCACCGGTTTACCTACTTCTAGTAGGGGAAATGACTCAATCTGGGTCATTGTTGATAAACTGTCCAAGGTAGCTCACTTTATCCCTGTCAAGACAACCTACCAGAGTTCGAAGCTAGCAGCGTTGTATATTGCTAGGATTGTTAGTCTGCATGGAACCCCCAAGACCATAGTATCAGATAGAGGAACCCAATTTACCTCAAGATTTTGTCAGAAAGTCCAGGAAGGATTAGGAACGAGGTTGAACTTTAGCACCGCTTATCACCCGCAAACTAATGGACAGACTGAGAGAGTCAACCAAATCCTAGAGGATATGTTAAGAGCTTGTGTTTTGGAGTACGGATCAAAATGGGAAGACTGCCTGCCTTTCACAGAATTCTCATATAACAATAGTTATCAAGCTAGTTTGCAGATTGCACCATTTGAGTTCCTATACGTCAGACAGTGTCGTACCCCTTTGAAATGGTCGCAAGTAGGAGAGAGTCAGATCTTTGGACCCGACATTCTTTGAGAAGCCGAAGAGAAGGTTCACAAAGTTCGTGAGCACCTCAAGACCGCTCAATCCAGACAGAAGAGTTATGCTGACAAGAGAAGGAGAGACATGACTTTCAATGTCAGAGATTTTGTATATCTCAAACTTTCGCCATTGAAAGGAAGCCAACGCTTTAGTCTGAAAGGAAAGTTATCCCCCAGATATATCGGACCTTTCAAGATTCTGAACCACCGAGGAGAAGTATCGTATCAACTAGAACTGCCAGAAGAGATGTCAGCCATCCACAATGTGTTCCATATCTCGTTACTTTGCAAATGCCTGGAAGTGCCAGAGAAGACTGAAGTTTTGTGAAGTGCCCATCTGTATCTTGGAAGAAGCCTACAAAATCACCTGGACTAGGAGTATCAAGTTTCTCAAGATTCAATGGAGCAACCATACCGAAAACGAAGCCACTTGGGAGCGAGAAGATTACATTAGGACAGAGTTCCCAGATCTCTTTAGTTCCTAGTTTTCTTTCGTAAATCTTGGGACGAAATTTTTTTTAAGGGGGGAAGGTTTGTAACATCCCAAAACTTCAATCCAAGGTTATTAAAATCCAAATCATCAAAATTAGGGTTAACAAAAACTTTTCCAATTAAAGTTATTAAAGCATTCATATGTGTGTGCATTTAAATTAGGAGTTGATTTGAATTGCGTTGATTAAGTGATCCATTGCTTGTAAAATGACTCTTAGGTGAAATAAACATCATCTAGATCATTCCCAAAAAAATCCCAAAGAAAAACAAATCAAAATGAATAAAAGAAAGAAATGGTCATTTGTGCCATTTTAATCAACATGCCTACTTTGGCTATTCCTAGGACTCAATTCTTAACAGAAATAAATATGGATCTTTGCACCCCTTGCTAGTACATGTAGTGATGTACCAAGACCCACTTTTTGATCTGCCAAAAACTTTCAAACACTAATATTAAATGGCAATTGAAAATTGAATCTAGTGTATGTATCAAGATCACACTAATTCAAAAACCACTCAAATGGGATCCATTTTCAAAACCCAAGCAACCACAGAGGCTTAAGCATGTGTCTAGCAAATCCACAAAAAATCATCAAAAATTCAAAACTTGAACTCTTTCGGCCATTTCTACAAACACGTTGTGGGAAATTTTCAAACAAAAACCAAAAACACTATTTGAGCAGTGTTCTTGCCAAACTTGTTCCCCACATTGCCACAACACTCTCTCCACTGCTTCCCCTACCCCTCTCTATCTCGGCCAAGCACTGTGCCACGACCAAACGTCATGGACATCAATGCCGAGCCCAAAACGAGCACCCGACCGACGACAGCGCGCCACAGCCGCCGCCAGCCTCGCCCACCATGTCCAGGAGGTCGCCTGTGGACTACCTCCACCGCCCAACCAGCCCCAGCCCGAGGACAGCGACCAGAGCAGCCAGGAACCGCTGTGCCCGGAGACTGTCGGCCATGCCGACGCCGCCCGCAGAGCGCACATGGTCCCCGCTCAGCCAGACCCCGCCACGCTCTAGCCGCCCGCCGACATGATCCCCATCGGCCTAGGAAGCTAACGGACACGCCCATTCCCCCGACCGTGCCCCGTAGTCGCCGGCCACCGTGAAACTCGCCGTCGGCAGAGACTTAGTGCGCGCCGCGCCATTCACTTCCCCCGACCGCAAACCACTGCACACTCACCACCGTGACACTCGCCAGGGCACCGCCCACCGTCCTAGCGCACAACCCACACCTCTAGCTCGCTGTGCCGTCGTCACCGGCGAGCACCCATACTCCTCTACCGCTTAGCCGCGCCTATAAAAGGAGGCCACCCCAGCATCGTTTCCTCACACCACTCCACTCCCCTCTCTTCATTGATCCTTCCCCACCTCTAGCCAGATCAAGCCGCCGTCCGCAGCGCCGGAATTTCGCCGGAGTCTGCCGCGGAGGAAGGAGAAGGGCGTCGTTGATCAAGGCCACCTCTCGGGACGCCGTCGGTACCAGGAGGATCACTGTCATCTACCAGTTCATTTGCCTGCCTCGCCACAGTAGCTGGAGCCCTGGTATGTGCCCTGTGCACACCCACCGAGCCGCTAGGGTTAGCCCTCGCCGGCGACATGTCCGTCATCGACGTCGAGCCCCAGCCGTCGATCTAGGTTCTAGTCTAACGGCCCACATCGCCCCGTACCGCTTCGCGTGTAAAGAGCCAATGACAAGTGGACCCCCCATGTCAGTTGTTCTCTGCGTCGCGGAACGCCACTAGGCCGGCCCATTTTCTTTCCCGCGCTAGCCCAGTAATTCAAATCTAGGTTTTTCTAATTTAGTTTGAACCTAGTTCTGTCCCTTAGTTTAAAAATCAATTAAGAGAGATTTAAAAATCCAAATGGAGTGATTCCAATTGTGTTGGAAAGATTCTTAAAAGATCTATCCAAGCCCGTTGGAATTAATTCAGTTAGAGTTAGAGAGCTCTCCTAGTAAAAATAACAAAACACAAGCATTTGCACCTTGCAACATTTTTATAAAATCAACCAAAATAGCTTTTGAGTTGATTCCAACTCTCAAAAATCACATTTAACCATAATAAACTTAAACTTAAGTAAATGTGATCCAACCCTTAAATCACATTCCCACATGTGAGAATATGTGGTGAGGACATGTGTCCACATGATCCCATATTTTAAGTGGTGAATATTAAATCTTAGTTATTTTCAATGAGTAGAAATTACTTTTCTTAAATAAAAAGGACGAAACTAGTACTAAAACCTTGTGATGCTTGTGATGGTAATAGATCATCAAATGTGTGCCTTAGAGTGCTAAGTAGACTAGTTAAGTATTGTTTGGTGATTGTGTACCCCGTATGTATTTTTAGACAATAGTACTGACCAAGCTTTCGAGGAGGAGGAGTTCTACCAAGAGGAGGAGGAGGAAAACATCAACCACTGCACTACCCAAGGCAAGCTAACACTTGCAAGTATAATGCTTAGCTAGCTAGAAGTAAGCTAGATAATCTTAGCAAGATTCACTAGGCATGCTTTGGTTATACCACCTTGACTATTACTTACTCCAAGTTTATTTCCAATCTTTTACTTCTTTACTTTACCAAAGTCCTTTACTTGTTTTGAAGGTAGCATAAAGAGTATAAAACTTTACCTATTTAGATAACCTTAGATGTCATTCTATGGCATGAGATTGATCCCATCTTTCCACCTTAGTGAACACTCTTAACTTAGTAGTTTAGAGTAGATAGAAACTTGAGTCACTTTAGATGGGAACACTTGGTGAAAATTATTTATGAAAACCTTGGAATGATGAGTCGTTCTATAGAGAGGTTTTGACATGTGTTGAGAAACACAAATGGTTTATGATGATGAAAATGTTGAGGCAGGAGCCTTAACCCTTTTACAAAACTAATGGTTGGATTCGGATGCGATACCATTCCAATTTTATCGTACAACCACAATACCTGAATTGGGTAAGGCTTAGCCGGAAGTTTATATGCATTAGTTTTAGTTCCCTCACGGGAGAGGTTTGAGGTGAGGCTACCTCTCAATGTTGTCCACCTATGCAGTGCCCAAGATGATAGCTGGTCGTGGTTGGGAGGCCATGCTCATAGGAGAGGTGCTTATACTAGCGTGTGTAAAGGAAAGGTTATGTTTGATTATCTGCATACTAAGTATGATAATTCAGGGTTATCCCTGACAGATGTATCGAATCTTGTGGTGAAAGTGTACCACCTCTGCAGAGTGTCAAACTATTCGAATAGCCGCGTCCACGGTTATGCACAGTTGGAGTGGCCATACTGTTTCGTTGTCAGATGTTTTCAAAATGACTTATGAAATGAATGATGAACTTGACTTGATCACAACAGGGTTGCGACAATGACACTAGCTTACCAACTTAGGTGATTCTAGAATTTTATTTTATCTTTCTTTGCTTCTGAAATCAGTTTAGGTTTCAAACTTAACTTTACAAGTAAACTTAGAGTTAGCACTTTACTTTAGTACTATCCTACTTGTTAGTGGTAGTTTGCGAGTACTTAAAGAGTACTCATGGCTTTGTCCCTTGCTATTCCTATGGCCAGACTATGAAGGAGACCACCAAGATGATGGCCAGCAGGACGACTATGATAACTAGGACTATCTGCCTTCGTCAGCATTGCCTGTGCCCCTTAAGATGGACCCCACCACTATGCTTATTATTCCGCTGCTTGTTGTATTAAGACTGGATCATGAGATCCTTATTTGTGTAAGACCTTATGTATGGTTTGTAATGGATGATGTACTGTGATATCCAATCTGTTATGTCTCGCAAAAATGGTAATCCTGGGATTGCGAGGTATGGCATAACAGGCATCTGGGATTATAAATCCGGGTGTTGACACTTTCCGTTGTTAGGAGCTATCTTGGCCAAGTACATGCTAGCAACTCCAAGAGGGAGTATTTATGCTTGATAGTGGGTTCATGCCTCTAGTAATCTGGGGAAGTGACAGGAATCTCCAAGTTACTAGATGTGTTGTTGCTACTAGGGAGAAAACAGCAATCCTTTATCCATGGGACAATCGTATTGTTTACTTTACACACTTTGCTTAATGCAATTATCTATTGCTTGCAACTTAATACTAGAGGGGGTTCAGATGATAACCTGAAGGTGGATTATTAGTCATAGATGCAGTTGAATTACGGTCTATGTATAATGTTGTAATGCCCAATCAAATCTCATAGGAGTCAAGATGATTAGCATATGAATGGTATGCTTTCTTGGTGTCTGTAAATTGCCCTACTGTAATTTGTTTACCCAATATGTCATCTATCTTAAGAAGAATCACCTCTAGTGAACTATGGACCCAGTCCATTCTTTTACCATCAATCTACCATCTATTGACTGTTTACTATTTACTTTATATAAGAAATTAATATCTTCCACAACATTTAATCCTTTGTTTTCAGCAAAACCGGTGAGATTGACAACCTCACTGTAAGTTGGGGCAAAGTTCTATGGTTGTGTTGTGCAGAATTCCAAGTTGGAAACAACACCTTGGAGTTGTTTCCTTGCTCATACTGGTTTGATAACCTTGGTTTCATAACTGAGGGAAAACTTGCTGCTGTGCTCATCATAGCTTCCTCTTGGGGTTCCCAACGAGTTCGAATATATTTTGAGCCATCACCCCTCAGCACGGAAACAACTGCATAAATACCCCCTCAGTTTCGCCAAATATCGAACCCTAGCGTCGCCACAGTGCTCAAATTGATTTTGCCGGAGCCCCCATTGGAGGTTGAGAAAATCGTCGATTCCATCACCCCGAGCCCTCCTTTTCCCTCTACGATGTTCCCCTCTCTGCACCGTATCGCCTCACCTTTTCCCCCGTCCGCAGGAACACTATGATGCCTAGGAGGCCTCACCGGCACACCGCCGCCGCCGCATGGCTCCATCCACTCCCTACTGTTGCCCGAGGAAGCGAGGGATCGTGCCGTGACCACCAGAAGGACCACCGTGCCGCTCCGCATCCCGTCCACTACATCGCCGCCACCACGTCATCCTCGTCGGTGAGCTTGCCACGGTCAACCACAACCATCCGTCTCACTTAAGATCCGACGGTCAAAATCCAGCCCGGGACCAGAAGGTTACCAGCGAACCAGGATGCGCCACGTCACGCGGAATATTCCCTTATAATTGAACTCATTAGAAATTTGCAGAAACTGAGTTAAACTTGTAAATTTAATATAAAAAGATATACATGTCCAAAAATAGCAACTAATATACCGTTCGATTCACAATTTTATGTAGAATATTAATAAGTAATTGGATCTGACATTTACTCTAAAATTTGTCGTGATTATTTAAATGGTTTAATACCCTTTTTGGAGAAATTAATTCATATCAAATAAACTGCAGATATGAAAATACAAATGATATACCCCTGGATTCACAAAATTGAGTAGAACATTATGCTAAAATAAAATTACGAGTTTACTATACATATAATGTTTGACATATTAAAATGCATATTGTAGTATTTTAATTCTAGAAAATTATTTGTAAACTATTTTGACATGAATCCTTTTGCTACTGGCTCTGAATCAAAATATCTATCCAGGAGTATTTTTGTCACAATTTAACAATACTGTTTACAATAGAGGCTAATCTAAATTGAATAATCCCATTAAATGGAATCAATAATTTGCATTAAATAGTTTTGTTGCATTAAAAACTTTCCATGCATGTCATTTAAGTCGTTTGTATCTAGTTTCGAAATAAAGATATGGATCCCACAGGGAGAAGTAGGCAAAAGACTAAAATGTTTTTAACTAAAACTAAACGTAGTACTTAAGAAATAACTTTAAGATGCAAAAGATAGAATTATTTTAGGGTTTTTGATTGAATGAAACAATTAAAGTAAAGTAAAGCTTAATGCAGAAAGTAAGAATCACGTGTGTAAAAGAACTTATAACTGCAATAGGAAAAAAGGCATTTTCAAGGAGTGGTGGATACCACTAGCAATTTAGACTAAGCAATCAAGATTATTATAACGAATATTCTCATGATATGTATGTTTCTGGGAGGAGCTCCATATATTGACAAATAGGCAGCAACCAGTGCTCACATCATCCTTCATAACCACAACCGATAGATAAATGATATCAGTCGTATTATCCCGCTATTAAGGGATTTCTCCCATAGCATGGACATGACTTTGTGAGTTCTCCTTGATTTTCCAAGTTAGTACGTAAAGAATGACAATAGCTTTATAGTCACAGTAAGTGCTATCATCCCTCCGTCTACCGACAAATAATCCCCTTCATCGAGCCCCCATAAGAGGCAAATATTAAGGAGGTGCACAACTCCCAACATCAAGATGAAAACAATTAACTCATACACATAATGATGTATAACATAATAATCTCTATCTTATCTCAATCATATGTTGGGGTTTCGCCATCTCCCCAAGAACTAAAGATCTACTCAGACATGGAGGCAATCAACATCATAGAAATGGTAATGGAATCAATTTTAAATGAATAGTCCTTGTATAAATCCACAACGAGTACGAAAATTACAACAAGATCTACATGGGTGAAGATGGGATGGATGGAGATGATAGTGGTGCAGCAGTTGATGAAGATGAAGATTGATGCCTTGGCCTCCTAGATCTGCGTAGGGCGAAGATGGATCCCTTGGGCGAGTTCCCCCTTCAGATTCCTTCTGGAGGTCAGGTTTTCGGTGATTTATGGGTGTTCTGTATGTCGTCTCCCCGATCCAGTTGCACGGGGTGAAACTATTTGAGGAGGCGGTGGCAGCGCCAACTATACGACTGGAACTATACCGCCCGAAAAAGTATTCCGATCGTATAGTTGGTCGTTGAACCGTCTGTAAGCCTTGATGGCTTCGGGTTTTCTTCTAGTTTTATTGATATTTCCCAAATAAGCGATTTACGTTGTTTTTGACTCCTTTTCTCTCCAATACAACTGCTCCAAGAATTGTGTCCATTGTATCCATCATCTCTCCTGATCCTGGTGAAAATAGCCATAAAATGTGCACGCGAGCACCGTAAAATACCAAGATACTACATCTACAATGCAAAATAATAATATAAAACATGATGCAAATATGCACTCATCAACTTCCCCAATCTTAGACTGTTGCTAGTCCCGAGCAAGTTTAGCTTAATGGATGTGATCCTCATATTCATGAAGCTGAGTCGATAAAATAAATGAGGCAGTTGCAGCATGTGTTTATCATATATGATACATAGTAATAATTTCATGAATAGTACCTTACTCGAACCATCCAAATAATATTAGAAGGATTCCACACCTTGGTGATCAACAGTCCACAAAGGATGAATCTCAACATGATGTAAAAGTATTTGGTTTGACCGAATGAGTTAGCGAGGTAGTCCCAAGTGTTTTAGGATTAACATATTAACTTGGTATTCAAGATCTCAAAACCCTTCTTTGTCATACCACAATATAGTGGTGTATGCCTACTTCTCTTTACACATTCGCTCTTTTTCTTCTTCTTCGTTTATATATATATATATATGCTCACATTTTTGTTTAAGTGCTGTGCAAAGAAGCTAGCCATACATTCCACTTCATGTAGGAATCGAAAGTTTAACGATCTCAATTATCAAATTCCAATTGTATATGAAGCATCTCGACTTGAAGATTCCTACCTCGACTTGTCCTCACTCTATTTTGATAGTACTTTTAATTTTCCTTTGTTCAAGGTTTCTTTTTCAACTTGACTAATCAGATTATTTTTACTTTTGTAAACCAAACCATGAACTTACAATGTATTGATTAAATTATGTTGATATGTTCCATTAATACCAATGGTGTGGAAGGCTCTATTGTTATCATCAAGTGCAAGTAAAATTATACTCAAGCCATTCATATATCTAATAAGACAAGCACAAACTCAATAATGCTCCATATATAATAATAAACTCGAAATTTCACAAATGGGCTCGACTATTCTTAAGGGAATTCAAATGATGCAAACTTTATTTCTAAACTCGAACTAATGCAAAACTAAGATAGTAATATAAAATTTATAAGATAGATTACAAGGTCTTAAAGATATCCCCAAGCTTGGAATCAAGCTAGGCAGGATAAAGTAACTCCTTGTTGGTACCTATTCCTCCTCCTGGTAGGAAGAGTATTGCCCTCTTCTTTTGTGTTGCCATCTTTAACTATGCTTGCAAAGCGGGTGTTGAGCTCGGCCATGTCATATTGAAGCTTCAACATTTTCTTCTTGAGGACTTTCTTCTCATCTGTCAATTCAAAAACAGTTTTAATCAAGAAACCAACTCTACCATCAATGTCATTGACCTTTTTCTCAGGGTATTTGCTCATCATCTAGTAGGAGTCAATCCCTTCTCCAATTGTTTCAACACATGCCTTCGAAGCCTTTTCCAACTCATAGATCTTACCATGAATCTCATCTTGCCGCACCTTCTTAGGTTTAAGAGGTCATGGACCAATAGGAGGTTTATAATAGGATCATATGTTATGACGATAGGGATTAGAGAGATACTCATCCTTGTTCTTTCCCCACTCAGCCTGCCTCATCATCTCCATCCTCTGCGGGAACATGTCCTCCCAATCTGGGAGAGGCTTGATCTCCAGGCTGGATGATGATGATACTCCTTTAGGTTCTACTTCTTTGATCCTGTTCATGGGCTTCTCTTCGTTCTTCCTCTAGATCTTGTCAACATGGAAGGGATGCATGGCTTCGCTGCATTGATGTTGTTAGAGGGGTTTGTATAGGGATGGCGAGGATTCTTGTAGGATGGAGGTTGTAGCTTTGCAAAAACTTAATTAAAAAGTTTAGATGCGATCAGCTTTAAAAGGGGAGGTCGAAAACCCTAGCCGCATTTCGTAACGACAAACTATACGGGCGTGGCCCGTATAGGTCCTGTTGTATAGTTACGAACCGACTATATAATTTCTTCTGCGATGGAATCAACTATACGGACAAAACTATACGGGCGGGAATTTTTATTCCTGCCGTAGAGTTTGTCGTTAAACCTTCTGTACGCCGAATATTTTTTTGGAGATGGGTCCATATCTATACGACCACACCTATACGAGCGGAATTTTGATTCCCGCCATATAGTTGGTCCTTAAACTATCAGTACCCAGAAAAGAGCTTTGTCAAAGGGGTCGATATCTATACAAAGGTAACTATACGGCTGGAATTCTTATTACCGCCTTATAGTTGGTCGTTAAACTATCAGTACCTTTTGTGGACTGAAGGGGTCATGTCGAAACAACTATATGACCACAGCTATATGACTAGAATTTTTATTCCCGCCATATAGTTGGTCGTTAAACCCTCTGTGTCCACCAAAATTTTCCTTCTACTCCAAGGATTCATTATTAATCTGAAACTTAACGAAATATCAAGTTTTGACAGAAAAATGACAGCTTAAATTTTCGACCAATATTGGCATTATCAATCTTCCTTTTTCTTCGCTAGAGCTTCAAATGTTTCTCATTTAACACAAGCTCATTAAAATTTAATTAAAAATTTAAAATCTAACTCAAACTTTTACTTTGCATGGGTTGCGTCCCATGAAGCACTCTTGTATGGTCAATAGCTTAACCGTAGTGTTGCTCATTTCGTCCTGAGTCTATTCTTCTTACAGTTGCCATCCCTTGTATATCTTTGATTAATCACCTCTTCTAGGGTGATCACTTATAAGGTGACTGCAATTATATCTTCTTTTACTCGATAATGCTTCAAGCATTATCCATTTACCACCCATGAAAGAGAGGGTGTTTTCCCTTGGAGCTTCTCTGCACACGATGAATAAGCTTCTTCAACTATATAGGTACCTTCCCACTTCGATCTGAGCTTCCCTATAAACAACTTAAGACGATAATTATAGAGCAATAGTTTGTCTCCACTTTTAAAAGTCTTATTTTCTATTTTTCTATCATGCCATCTTTTCACTTTTTCTTTAAACAATCTAGCATTTTCATCAGCCTCCCTTCTAAAATCGTCTAAAGAATGAATATCTAATAAACATCTTTCTCTTGTTGCTTTAAGATCATAGTTTAGGTTCTTGATTACCCAGAAAGCTTTGTGTTCCAATTCTAAAGGTAAATGGCATGCCTTACCATATACCATCTTATAAGGTGTCATACCCATCGCATTTTTAAATTCAATACGGTATGCCCATAGATTGTCATTTAACTTATATGACCAATCTTTTCTTGATTTGTCCACCGTCTTATCGAGTATGGTCTTTAATTCTCTATTGGAGAGTTCCACTTGACCACTCGTTTGAGGATGATATGGTGAAGCAACACGGTAAGTTACTCCATATTTGCTAAGGATTTTCCTGAAAGTTCCTTTCATAAAATGAGTACCACCGTTAGTGATTAGGAATCTAGGTACTCCAAACCTGGGGAATATTATATCCTTGATCATATTCACTGACGCGGCTGCATCTGCATGACTTGTTGGAATAGCTTCAACCCATTTAGTAACATAATCGACAGCAACAAGAATATGAGTATAACCATTTGATTCTATGAAAGGTCCCACATAATCCATTCCCCATACATCAAAGGGTTCAATTATAAGACTATAATTCATTGCCATTTCTTGTCTCCTACCTATATTACCTCTTCTTTGGCAAGCATCGCAGTGTTCTACATACCGTAAAGGCCCTTAAGCAAGGTTGGCCAATAGAATCTGGATTGAAGTACCTTTTGTTGCAGTTAAGCTTGTTCGCATGATGTCCTCCATACGGGCTGTCATGACAAGCTTGCAAAATCGCATTCATTTCATGGTTAGGAACACACTTCCGAATCATTCTGTCTGGTCCATGACGATATAGATACGGATCATCCCAAATGTAATATTTAAGATCTTTAAAGAATTTCATTCTTTGATTTCTTGTCATACCAGGAGGTATAAATTTTACTTCGACATAGCTAGCATAGTCTGCATACCAAGGATCAGCAATTTCAACATTTGCTAAATATTCTCCCAAAAATGAATCATTTATATGTACAGGGTTAGTAATTATTCCCTCCATCCTAGAGAGATGATCTGCTACCAGATTATCCTTACCCCTCCTATCTACTATTTGCAAATCATATTCTTGTAGTAATAGAACCCATCTAATCAACCTGGGCTTCACATCCTTTTTCACAAGGAGGTGACGCAAAGCTTGGTGATCCGTATGAACTATCACCTTAGAATTAATGATGTAAGATCTAAATTTGTCAAAAGCAAAAATTATAGCTAGGAACTCTTTTTCTATAGTAGAATAATTTTTCTGAATCTTATTAAAAGGTCTACTAGCATAATAAATAACATTTAAATTATTTCCGTCTCGTTGTCCTAACATAGCCCCTAAAGCATAGTCACTAGCATCACACATGATTTCGAAAGGTTCATCCCATTTTGGAGATTGCATGATGGGTGCTAGAACTAATTTGATTTAAGGTTCTCAAAAGCTGCAATGCAGTTATGGTCTAAGTAGAATGGAGTTTCTTCCTCAAGAAGATTGGTGAGAGGCACAACTATTTTAGCAAAATCTTTTATAAAACGCTTATCCAAACCTCCATGTCCTTGAAACATTTTAAGTTTCTTATGTCGTGAGGTATTGGAAGATTTTCTATAACATTTATATTAGTTTTATCTATTTCTATTCCCTTCTATGAAACTTTATGCCCAAAAACATTACCTTCTCTTTCCATGAAATGACATTGTTCCCAATTAAAAACCAAATTTGATTGCCTGCATCTCTACAAAACTTTGGTTAAATTGTAGAGGAAATTATCAAAGGTTGTTCCACAAACAACAAAATTATTTATTAGAACTTCCATAGTCTTCTCAACAAAATCACCAAAGATTTTTAAAACACATTCTTGAAAAGTTGTTGCATTACATAAGCCAAGCAGAATTAATTTATAAGCATATGTGCCATAAGGGCACGTGAAAGTTGTTTTCTCTTGATCTTCCGGTTGTATGGAAAATTGAGAATATCTAGAATAAGCATCAAGAAAACAGAAATAAGAATTATTACTGAGTCTTTCTAAAATTTTATCCATAAATGGTATACGTTTATGATTTTTCTATGTCTCGCGGTTTAGCTTAGTAGAATCAATGCACATACGATATCCAACAATAGGTCTTACAGGAACTAGCTCACCATCCTCATTCATAGTAGCATCAAGACCACCTTGTCTTGGTATGTAATGAGCTGGGTTAACCCACTTACTGTTAGAAATAGGATATATTATGCCTGCATCTAATAAGCGTATAAGCTCTTTTCTTACTACTTCTTTCATTTTAGGATTAATCCTTCTTTGTGTATCAACTACAGGTTCAACATCATCAAGCATGGTAATCTTATGCGTTACAATAGATGGATCTATTCCTTTAATATCAGTTCTAGTATATCCAAAGGCTTCATGGTGCTTAACCAAGACCGAAATGAGTTTATTTGTTTCATTTTATGATAGATTTTTGCTAATAATAATAGGACATTTATTTTCATTATCTAAAAACGCATACCCCATATCGTCTGGAAGTTGTTTCAATTCAATTGGCGGAGGTTCTTCATCTCCTTTTCTTACTAGTTCTTCGTAGTCATGTCGATTTTGTGTTTCCAAAACTGAATCAAGATAATCATCCATGTCTTATCTCTCATCATCATCCGTTGCTTCCTCCCAATTAATTAGGCTCCTCTCTAATTCATCTTGTTGAGTACTGAAATGAATTGCTGCTAGATCGACAATCGTTTTCTCTTCCTTGATATCTTCCACTTCATATTGCCTCTTCTTTAGTTTGGCAAAATGGAATGTTATTTATTCTTCTCCAAACATCAGTGAAATAGTCTGCTTCTTATTATCAACTCGAGCTTTGTTTATGGAAACAAAAGGCCTTCCTAAAAGAATAGAACAAAAAGAATCTCGAGGCATGTCAACAATTTGAAAATCAAGGGGGTACATGAGTGATCCAATAAAGACATAGATGTTTCTGATAATCCCTTCCGGTTCTATATTAGTTCAATTAGACAATTTAATAGTAGTGTCTACCGGTTCCTGATGAGTGCATATTTACATCATGTTTTATATTGTTATTTTGCATTATAGATGTAGGATCTTGGTATTGTATGGTGCTCCCGCACACCTTTTATGTCTGTTTTCACTAGGATCAGGACAGATGATGGATACAATGGACACAATTCTTGAAGCAGTTGTACTGAGGAGAAAAGGAGTCAAAAACAACATAAATCGCTTATTTGTGAAATATTAATAATACCAGAAGAAAAACCAAAGCAATCAAGGGAGACAGACGGTTTAATGACCAACTATACGGCGGGAATGAATTTTTTGGCCGTATAGTTCTCGTCGTATAGTTGGCTCCGCCACAGCCTCCTCAAATAGTTTCACCCTGTGCTACTAGATCAGAGAGACAACATACAGAACACCCAAAAATCGCAGAATTCTCACCTCCAGAAGGAATCTGGAGGGGGAACTCGTCCACAGGGGATCCATCTTTGCCCTGCGTAGATCCAGGAGGCTAAGGCATCGATCTTCATCATCCACTGCTGCATCACCACCATCTCCATCCATCCCACCTACATCTTGTTGTATTTTCCATACTCATTGTGGATTTATACCGGTACTATTCATCTATGATAGATTCCATTGTTATTGCCATGATGTTGATTGCCTCCATGTCTGAGTAGATCGTTAGTTATTGGGGAGATGGAGAAACCCTAGTATGAGATTGAAATAAGATAAAGTTTATTATGATATTCATCGCTGTGACCATGTGTTCGATTGTCTTCATCTTGATGTTGAGAGAAGTCGACCTCTCAATATTTGCCTCTCATGGGGACTTGATGTAGAGAACTACTTGTTGGTAGACGTAGGTGTGTTAGCACTTATAGTGACTATAAAGCTGTTGGCACTCCTTCCCTATCAACTTGGGAAACTAAGGAAACTCACGGTACACTATCCATGCCATGGGATACATCCTACGGGATTACGTCCCTTAATAGCACAGTAATTTAATTGATCTCGATTGCTGACTGATATGGTTATGAGGATGATGTGAGCAGCAGTTGCTGCCTATTTGTCCAAATATGGAGTTCCTCTCAAACATACATAGTTGAGAATGTTCATGATAATAATCTTTACATTAGCTCCTTATAATGCTATTGGTGAATCTCCTACTCCCTCAGAACACTTTTTCCCAATTGTAATTCTAATTTCTCTTACATACGTGATACTTATTTTCTATATTCAGGTGTTTTACTTTACTTATTATTTCTCTTATACCAAAAACCCCAAACACCTTTTTATGCAATACTCGTATTTTATCTTGTCACTCAAAACTTTATTAAGCATTACTAGTGTAATATTTATTTCAAGAATTATTAGACTTCAGACTCCTGCTCCATGTGGGATCAATATATTTATTTCAAAACTAGCTACAAACGATCTATGCACTTGCAGTCATCAAGCTATTTTCTGGCGCCATTGCCGGGGAGCTAAGTGCTTTAGGTCTTTTAGTTTTTGCTTATTTATTTTTGTCTTGCTAAGTTTTGTTTTGAGTTACAGGTTTCCACCAACATGATGGAGTTTGAGCATATGACTAGTGCTAACCCACTCAACCAGTTTAGGAAGCCCTGTGATATTTATAAAAGAGACAACTCCAATGAGAAGACAAGGGGGTTTGAAATAAATCCTCTATTACCTGGTATTCTACACAAGAAACAATTTACTTGAGATGAAGAAGATCCTGATCCATATAAGCATATTGCATGTTTCAAAGATATATGTGGCACTTTTCAATTAACGGGATATACTGCTGATGAGGTAAGGGTTAAACTTTTTAGTCAGACTTTGACTAGTACATCTCTCTCATGGTATAGATCTTTACCCCCGGAATCCACTACTACTTGGGATAATCTAGCTTGTGAATTTCTAGCAAAATATTATCCATTATCAAAATCTTTTGGAATCAGGCGTCTTATAATGACTTGGAAAACCCGTTCTAATGAAGGACTAGTAAGAGCTTATATCAGATTTAAAGATTTACTTCGCATATGTCCTCAACATGATTTGCCCTAATGTATTTATTGCATATCTTTTATGGTGGTTTATCTGAACCTAATAAAATTGAACTAGACTCTTTCACGGCAGGAGCCCTTATGAATCTTCCTATAACTAAAGCTTGGACTTTACTTAATAGAATTCGTGATCATAGAGTTTCATGGAATTTTGGTCTAGGAAGTGAAGGGGGCGTAGAAATAGAACATGATTGTATTCATGACTATAATAAAAAAAGGCCATGTTGAAGAATTATCTAAAGAACTTTATGTGGATTCAAATCTTGTGTTGCAAGTTGTTAAAGCTTTTACAGAACATATCAAAGCTCCAAAAGAGGGTTTGGTCAAGTATGATCCACTGATGTCTACGCACTTATATTCTTGTAGACAGTTGTTGGGCCTCCAAGTGCAGAGGTTTGTAGAACAACAACAAGTTTTCCCTTAAGTGGATCACCCAAGGTTTATCGAACTCAGGGAGGAAGTGGTCAAAGGTATCCCCTCTCAAGCAAAACTACAATCAAGATACAAGAAGTCTCTTCTGTCCCCAACACACCCAATACACTTGTCAGGTGTATAGGTGCACTAGTTCGGCGAAGAGATAGTGAAATACAAGTGGTATAGATAATTATAAGTAGTAACGGTGCCAGAAAATAGCTTGATGGCGTGAAAGAGACTAAAGACAAACTGAAATAAAGATGGAAGCAAGCAAACATGTAACATATCTAATTGCAAACGGTGTTTCGATGCTTAGAAACAAGGCCTAGGTATCATACTTTCACTAGTGAACACTCTCATATAAATATCTTCTCTTTATGATACTACTCTTAACTACTCTCCGGTTGGACACTCTAATCGATGGTAGGGCTATAACAACACACCTCAAAGTTCATCTTTCCCATCTAGATAACCCCACACTGTCACCTTGAGCACTAGATGGTTCCAACAAACACCACAATTTCATAAAGACATCCAACTCCAAATATAACTCATAACAAGTATTTGTAATCTCTAGCCTAAGTTCCACCATGGTGTGCATGCTGTCACTTTCACACACATGGGGAGAGCAGAGATCTAATAAAGCACTTGAGTATCAAGGTAGATCTACTTGATTACAAAGCTCATGATCACAATATGATCATGCATAGAGAGTGAGATGAACCCATAGCTACCGGTAGAACCCTTAGCCTCGAGGAAGAACTACTCCCTCATCATCATGGGAATCAGCAACATCGATGGAGATGGTGGTGGAGATCGATGGAGATGGCTCCGGGGGAACTTTCTCGTCCTGGCAGGGTGCCGGAACAGAGACTTTCTGTCCCCCGAATCTCCCCTTCGGTGGTGGCGGCGCTGCGGAACTTTTCGTGGCTGGAGGCTTGACTACTTAGGGTTTTCGCATCGGGAGGAATATATAGGCGAAGGGCCGAGGTCGGTGGCCGACCAGGGGGACCACACCATGCCCTGGCATGGCCTAGGTGGACCCACGCTTAGGGGTGGTGTGGCCACCCTGTGGCCCCTCTCTGTCTCTCCTTCTGGCTCCATGAGTCTTCCGGGAGAATAACAACTTTGGCTTTTGTCCGGTCCAATTCCGAGAAAATTCATTTTCTCACTTTCCTGGCACAAAAAATAGCAGAAAACAGGCAACTGGCACTGTGGCATCTTGTTAATAGGTTAGTCCAAGAAATCATATGAAAATTACTCCAAAGTGTGGACAAAACATAAGAAAGTAGATAAAACAAAGCATGGAACATCAAAAATTATAGATACATTTGCGATGTATCATCCACCCCACCCGTACCTGAGAAGAAAAGAGAAGTTAAAGCAACACTGGACTCCCTAGAACCAACATATGAGATACCTTTCCCTAACACTGCGCAAAAGCATATTTTTGAATATGAATAGGTCAAAGCAGCACAGGAAAATAAAGAAGAGGAAAGTATGCCAGAAGTCATGGAACATCTAGAAGAAATCAAAGATGAAGAGGTAACCAAGGAAGCAATTATGGCTATGTACGCAGATTGTAACATAGTTGAACTTGATGAAGATACTTCCGTAATGGTTGAAGGTAAGACAAAGGTAAAATATGTGGGTAAGCATATTCTTCCCTGCACATTTAAAGAAACCTCGCATTATGGTTTATGTGATCTTGGCACCGAAGTTAATGTTATATCTTATGATTTCTATTTAGAAATAAAAGTAGAAATAGAACCAGCTACAATTGAAAATACTGATATGACAATTATGTTATCCAATAAAAATCTTAGGATTCCAATGGGAGTAGTTGAAGATGCAAATGTCACAATTGGCAACTAAAACTTTCCTATCGGTTTTATAGTTGTTGATATGCCAGCTAACACTCTTTTCCCAATTATATTTGGAAGGAACTTTTTGAGTGATATAGGTGCCTATGTTGATTTTAAAAAGGGATAGTGTCTCTTAAGCTTGGGGGAGCGGAAAAGGAATTCCACTTTTCCAAATTTAAAGACAGGCCTCCACAAATACAAGAAGAAGAGAAAGAGAAAACTATCGAGGAAATGGCAGCTCTTTTCTTTAGTAATCGAGAAGAATAAATAAATGAAGACACAAAATATGAAGAAATAGTTATGGAGGACAAGTCCCTAGAAGAACTACAAGATGAACTCGATTCACTTCCCATTATAGGGCCTCCAATTGACGAGGCTTTTGAAGAGCCAGAAAAGAGAGGGGACAAGGAATTACCACCCCCAGAGTTGAAGACTCTACCAGATAATCTCAAATATAGGTTTTTAGATGATAAAAATAATTTTTTGGTTATTATTAGAGCCTAACCTTTCAGGATAAGAATAAGAAGAAGAACTCATGAAAATACTCAAGGAGCATCGCAAGGCCTTTGGGTACTCAATGGATGATTTGAAGGGAATTAGTCCCATGATAACCGTCCATCGAATATTCATCGAAGTAGGTGCTAAACTAGTTGTGAAATTTAATAGAAGATTGAAGCCTGAAATGATAGAACTGGTAAGGAAAGAAATTGTATGCCTACAGGACACAGGTATAATCTATCTTGTTAAAGAAAGTAAATGGGTAAGTCCTGTTCATTGTGTCCCTAAGAAGGGTGGTTTTACTATTGTTCCTAATGAAAATAATGAATTGATACAAGTAGAACTATTGTTGGGCATAGGATGAGCATAGACTTTAGGAAATTGAATAAAGAAACTAGGAAAGATCACTATCCTTTACCATTCATAGATCAAACTTTGGAAAGGTTAGCAAACCACACTCATTTTTTCTACCTAGATGGATACTCTGGTTTTTCTCAAATAGCTGGTCATCCGGATGACCAACTTAAAACAACTTTCATTAGTCCTTATGGTTTACATGCTTACCGACGTATGTATTTTGGTTTAGGTAATTCTCCATCTACTTTTCAAAGATGTGTGACTACTATTTTTGTGGATTTTTTAGAACTGATAATGGAAGTATTTATGGATGACTTTTCTGTCTATGGAACTTCGTTTACTTGTTGATTGGATAATATCAAAAGAGTTTTTCAGCGTTGTGAAGAAACCAATCTTGTTATAAACTGGGAGAAGTGCCATTTTATGGTGAAAGAAGGTATAGTCCTTGGACATAAGGTATCAGGTAAGGGAATTGAAGTGGATAGAGATAAGGTTGAGGCCATAGAGAGAATGCCGCAACCCAGAGATATTAAGGGTATAAGAAATTTCCTTCGTCATGTTGGTTTTTATAGAAGGTTCATTAGAAATTTCTCTGGAATATCTAAAGCTATGACTCACCTCCTGCAAAAGGGAGTAAGATTTAATTTTGATGATAAATGTCTTATAGCCTTTGATAAACTCAAGAATGATTTATCCCGTGCTCCCATTATTAAACCTCCTATCTGGGATATGACTTTTGACTTAATATGTGAAGCTAGTGATGATGTTGTATGAGTAAGTCTAGGACAACACATTGGTCATAGATTTAATGTTATACATCATGCTAGTAGAACTCTTAATGGTGCTCAAAAGAATTATCCTAAGGAAGAAAAGGAACTTTTCACTGTATTTTTATCTTATGGTAAATTTCGTTCTTATATAGTTGATGCAAAAGTGAGAGTTCATACGGATGGTTTAAAAGAACTCCTTGAGAGGAAATACCATAAGCCAAGACTGATCCGTTTGATTCTTTTACTTCAAGAATTTGACTTGTAGATTATGCAGAGGTAGGAAATAAAGATGTTGAATGCAGTGTCCATGTTTGCCCAGCAAGACACCAATCTTATTGAGAGGAACTTTAGTCCTGGTGATTTTCGTTTACGAGAATTATTCAATGAACTAAGGTTAATTCCTTCCAAAGAGAAGAAGTCTTTGTTTTTGGTGTAGGGGTTCCGCGTATGAAAAAAATAAAATTTTACCCTACGCCCCTGAACCCCTGATGTTGCCAGGACCTATCTATTAGTAATGTAGTAACTGGAGGGGCTTTTCACGAACTTACCCTTGAAGACCGAAAATCATTGTCAACGCTCAGGATAGCGTGGTTGATGTAGACAAGCCGAAACCGACCTCAAGCTCATGATGAAGTCCTTGCGCTCCTGCGGTTCCAACGACTTGAGTTCCTCAAGTGTCACACCTCGCGGGGAGTTACACACGTCTGGTGCCTGACGATGACTCCCGATTCCCTGTTCCAGCAGCAGTTGTGGAAGTAGAGCTCCCGGATCCGAATCCCGCAGCGCGACGGCGCTCCACGGTGAAGATGTCTCTTGTTCGCGCAGTCCGAACTTGGGACCACGGTCACGATAGAGAGAGAGACAGAGAGAGAGAGAGAATAACAATTGGAAGTCTCCCCAAAAGTGAGGAACTTTATTGAATATTGTGTGTATTTATCTGGACAAATAACCCCACTATATATAGGGGGAGGGGAGGTACTACCTCCCTCAAAGTCTTGGGGTGGGACTAAAGGAGGGGGGAGAGGTGGGGAGGCGTGCCGGCCAGCCCCCACCCATGGGCCCCACATGGGGCAGGCCCACTAGGGCCACCGGCCACCCCCTACGCCTCTCCTATGGGTGTGGTCCCCTCTTCGGCCCTTTCCCCTCCGTGAATTAGCCCATTAATCCCTTTGACCTTTTAAATTGATTTTCTCTTTATTAAATAACTATGAATAAATGATTAAATCAATATTTAACATTCATTCACATATTATTCAATCTCCGTGGTTATGGAACACCTTCCACCTCCACTCTGGACATCCTCCAAACTTACCGAAACCCTTCCAGTTTTCTCTCTTCTATTTTTTGGTGATTCTACCGATCCTATAAGCACTCTCTAAGAATCATCAAACCCTTAAGCATGATATCCCATGGTCCGGGAACACTCCTGGACCAATGATCGACAGAGGGACCTGGATGGCCATGTGACCACTGTGCATTCCACGAAGATCTTTCGTCGTTTGAACCAGGACAGTCGTGTCTTATTCCCTTTGTCTCTCGACAGTCGCATTGCCTGAGATCTGATAAATGACATCACCATGTCATGTTCAATCTCGTTACCGAACAATTCTACTTGACTCGTTCAACAAGTGATATCCCTATGATCAAATCACACACTGCGTAGCTATTGGATATAACTTCTCCGAGTGTGCCCTTGAGTACCTTTCCGTCACTTGGACGGAAAAATCCTGCTCTTGGCATATATTGCCTCTACGGTTCCTCCGAATACCTGAACACACCTTTATTGTCACTGTATTACCAAGTGACGTTTGATGCTATCTAAGCATTCTCGGGAGACAGTGATTGATATAGCCTCACGGTCTAAGGAATAGTCTACGAGGATCCATTTCTAATCATCGTAACTTGAAGTTCGTGACATGATCGGGTCATGATATTTAGGTTGGGTATTGGTTCATCATCTCATTTTTAGAATGAGTTGACTCCATTTCCAAATGGCATAAATGCCACATGATCAGGAAACTTGATCATCTGTTGACCAATGAACTAGTGACTAGAGTTTCACTGGGAACCCCTGCTTGTTTATATATCACATGTGTATTGATGTTTCCTCTCAATACAGTTATAGCATGATATAATTAATCACAAAAGTTATAATATATGATAACAATCCTTATTATTATTTGTCTCTAGGGCATATTTCCAACAGTCTCCCACTTGCACTAGAGTACAAATAAACTAGCTTCATTTGTTCTTAATCATTGGCACCATATATCCGGTACCCTGAACATGCTTGCTCATGGAAGAGGTTGAGTCTTGGTCTATACTTTTACAGTCCCAAATCCTTTGCAACTTACTAATGCAAGCTTGATTGACTTTAATACTATATCATCACATGATAACATCTGTGTGTATGCATCGTCGCTATGGCAGCAGAATGAGGTTGGATTCCAGGAGCCTACGGTGACTTTAGATCAACCTCGAGGGCTTTCTCATGGGCACTGTTGAAGGGAATATGCCCGAGAGGCAATAATAAAGTGGTTATTATCTTATTCCTTGTTTATGATAAATGTTTATTTTATATGCTATAATTGTATCAATTTGGAAACGTTAATACATGTGTGTTTAATAAACAAAAGGAAAGTACCTAGTTATGCCTCTCTTATAAACTAGCTCGTTGATTAACAAGATGATCAAGGTTTTCTGATCATGGACATTGGATGTTGTTAATAACGAGGTCACAACATTGGTGGAATGATGTGATGAACATTCATCCGAAGTATAGCATTACGGTCAGAGTCATTATGTTTATATTTCTATAACATCATACGAAGTAATCTTAGTCCTTAGACCATGAGATCATGTTAATTGCTAACAGTAGAAAAGTATCTTGATAACATCAAATGTCACACCGTAACAGGTTGACTATAAAGATGGGTTCAGTGCTATGAAGGTGTTATGTTGAGGCTCATGGATCAAGAGTGGGATTTGTCCATCCCGATGACGGATAGATATACTCTGGGCCCTCTCGGTGATTTCACATTAAGATAGCTTTCAAGCAAGTGATGTGATCACTAGAATGTTATATCACAGGAACAAGAAAAGAGTGCATGTTGGTAACGAGATCAAACTAGGTATTTGGATGCCAATGATCGAATCTCGGATATGTAATATATCACGAGACAAAGGGATTTAGTTACGACATTAAAGGTTCACACGATCACAAGGGTCATCGTTGAATATGTGGGTGTCAGTACGAATCTCCAGGTCTCGCTGCTGATTATTGATCGGAGAGGGGTCTCGATCATGTCTGCATTATTCGCGAACCATAGGGTGACACTCTTAAGGGATACCGACACCATTTAGGAGAAAATATGTTTCAGATAAAGATTAAGAAAGCACTGGAATTATTTCAATAGACACCGAAACTGTTTCGGGTGAAATTGCTGAAATTGGTTCTGCGTGTAATATTGAAATGTTGCAGGGGGTTTTATGTGAATGTTTGTTAACTAAGTAATTAACAAAATTCTGAATAAAATTAATAAAATAGTTTTATTAAATGAGAGAGCATTAAATTTGGAGAAATTTAATGCATTTAAAGTGGAGACTTTAAAAGAGAATGTGAAGGGGCAGTTTAATGTGGAGGGGGTTACCACCACATGAATGGGGGACGTGAAGGGACACCCTCCCCTCCTCCTATAAAAGGCCCCCCTCTCACTCCTTCTTCCTCACACCTCCTCGTGAAGGATTTCTCTCCCCCTCTAGTATTATTCGCCCATGGTCGCGGATTAGGGAGATACATGTTCCCGGTGGCTTTATCTGGAAAGGAGTTGCTGCTTCCGCTGCTTTGCTGGAGCAAGGGATGGAGGTTGTCGGGGTACCAGACGTGTGTGCAATCACGAATGCACCGCTGCTTTGCGGTGCTGGACTTGGTGGTGTTGGACTTGCTGGAGCTGGATCTGATGGACGTGCTGGAGCCGGACCTGCTGGACTTCATCACGATCTTGACATCGGCAAGTGTACGACTACATCATCCACGAGTTCCAACTCGTTAACAAAGCTTTGTTGTCTTCGAGGGTAAGTGATGACCCACAAGTATAGGGGTGTATCGCAGTATTTTCGAGGGAAGTGAAACCCAATTTATTGATTCGACACAAGGGGAGCCAAAGAATATTTATAAGCCTTAACAACTGAGTTGTCAATTCAGCTGCACCTAGAAACAATCTTGCTCACAGCAGTTTATCAGTAGCAACAGTTTTGTAGTAGGACTAGTAAAGTAACAACAGTAATAAAGCAAAGACAGTAGTAACAAAAGCAGTAAACAGTGGGATTCGAGTGCGGTAGGCATAGGGATGGATGGACGGGCGTTGCATGGACAAGAGAATTCACATAGCAATCAGAACATAGGGCAATTGCAGATAAATAAAATAAAGCATCCAAGTACTAGACAATCCTAGGCATGTGTTCCATATATAGTCATACGTGCTCGCAATGAGAACTTGCACAACATCTTTTTTCCTGCCAGCCCGTTTGCAGTGGGGCCTCTAGGGAACTACTGGCAATTAAGGTGCTCCTTTTAATAGAGCACCGGAGCAAAGCATTAACACTCCATGAATACATGTGATCCTCACATCAAAGCCATTCCCTTCCGGTTATCCCGATTTATGTCACTTCGGGGCCATAGGTTTCGGACAACAACGTGTGTATACAACTTGCAGATAAGACCAAAAACAATACTATCATAATGAATCAATAATATGTTTAGATCTGAAATCATGGCACTCGGGCCCTAGTGACAAGCATTAAGCACAACAAGTCGCAACAAAGTCATAAAGCAGTAATAAAAGATACTAGGCACCATGCCCTAACAATCTGATGCCATTACATGAACAATCTCATCCAATCCCTACCATCCCCATAGCCTATAGCGGGGGATTACTCACTCATAGATGGGGCAAACATGGATGGTCGATGGAGATGATGGTGGAGATCGATGGAGATGGCTTCGGGAACACTTCCCCGTCCCGGCAGGGTGCCGGAACAGAGACTTTCTGTCCCCCGAATCTCCCCTTCGGTGGAGGCGGTGCAGCGGAACTTTTCGTGGAAAAACGTCGAACCCCCCGAAGTTTTTAGGTCAGAAGGCATCTTATAGGCGAAGAGGGAGACCGAGGGGGTGCCTGGGGCCACCACACCATGCCCTGGCGCGGCCAGGCCCAGCCCGCGCCTGGGGGGTGTGGCCAGCCCCTGGCCCTCCTCCGTCTCGTATTGTGGCTCCTGGTATCTTCTACAAAATAGGCACTTTGGCTTTTGTCCCGTCCAATTCCGAGAATATTCATTTTCTGACTTTCCTGGAACCAAAAACAGCAGAAAACAGGCAGCTGGCACTGTGGCTCTTGTTAATAGGTTAGTCCAAGAAATCATATGAAAAGTACTGCAAAGTGTGGACAAAACACAAGAAAGTGGATAAAACAAAGCATGGTGCATCAAAAATTATAGATACATTTGCAATGTATCAACATCCCCAAGCTTAACACCTGCTCGTCCTCGAGTAGGTAAGTGATAAAAAAGAAAGAATAATTTTTGAGGTGACATGCACCATCAAAGACTTGATCAAAGTATTTGTAAAACATTCAAAGCTAGGATCATAGTACTTCAATCATAACATGAAAGACAAAGTTCTAGCAATAAGACAAATAAACTATGATGCAACATGAAAAGGAATGAACAAAAGATTCATGAATAACAATGTTTTGCAAGACGTTTGTTTGTTTCACATAAAGAAAACATAGCATAGTGGCATTCAGCTTGTCCCTCAAAGAGTAGCAAACATAAATGCATAGGACACCTTCAACGTTCACAAGAGTGACTAGATACATTGCAAGGCTTCCAAATGCTGAAAGTATGGTACTCATTAGCTTTGAGCTCTCATTGCCCCTATCATAAGCATCTTTAATGTGGTTAAGGTGAAAGTGAGGTCCAATCTGAGTTATATGCTTGACAGACTATAAACTGAAAATCCCAAGTCCCTTGAGTATGAGGGCCGCTCCTCATGCTACTCAACTTTAGTTACCGGTAAGTTCTTGTCATCGTAAGTATGTGCGTATCATTGAGAACGGCCAACGGGGTACCCCTTGCCCGATGATACGGAAGAATCCCCATATCAAAATGACAAGGCAAGCAGACAATGAGTATCTCAGCAATCTTCTTCTTTACCATGGGAAAGTGGTGCTTTTTTCTCTCTTTCCTCTTTTCATAAATCTCTCTTTTTTTTTCTTTGTCTCAATAGCTATCTTTCTCTCTTTTTTTTATAAGAAGAATGCTTCATAGATATCATTATGGTTACGCTGCAGGTTTCCACCATGTCAGCATGGATTAGACCAGCGGCCCAGGCGTTTCTCTAACACACATACATAACTCCATGGACTTACAAGCTCCCCTTTTATTTCACACCGACGACATCCGCAAACAAAAGAGCAAGGTATCAACTGGGTATATATTTACAAGTGTTGAAAGCGTTCCCCGCGACAGCACGGTTCTGCTAATCCTCAGCCTATAATTAGCAAGCATATAACTTTCATGGAGAGTTCACAATGGTTCAGGTTTATTAAGTGCAAGAAAATAAAGTGTGCCATCAAGTTTGTGAGAGCGTACTAACTAACTTTCTCATAACAAGCAAACATTTTATTCGGAAGAAAACAAGGCATATTGAATATGCACGTAAGTAGCAAATGATGCTAATAGGTAGGTATGGTGGACACTTTGGGAATATTTGGTTTAGGGAGTTGGAAACTTGAGTAAAACATACTCAATGAAAGTGAATGCTAGCAATAGTAAGGGAGCGAAAAACGAGAGAGCAATAATGGCCATAATCATGCAGAGCGACAAAACATCGTTAATCAAAGCATAAAGTGATACTACAAGTTGAAAACTAAAGGATCATAAAGGCTTATGGTGACTTGAGATAGTCATAACATGGTGTGAGCATGCGCCAAGTCAACCCAAATAAAGCATCAAAAGAGAATACCATAATACTATGCTTTAATATGCTAAAACAACGCATGATTCATCCAAGGATAATTAAGCAATCTCAATTGTTTATAACAAGTCATGCTACAGCAAAGAATACTAAGCATAAAGCCAAAACAATATCAAGCATGGCATGACAAAGCATAGGCCACAGTCAAAAAACAAGCTCTCTTTACCACTCAAGCATGAGCTTTCCTACTCTTTTCCAAACAAACCAAACCATTTGAACACCAACGTATGAAAGAGGGGGTCCAACCAATTTATTCAGAAAACTAAGAAAACCTAGCAACCTAAAAAACAAAAATGAAAACGAAAAAGAAGACGCTCCAAGAACAACACAATTGTGCATGAAACAATAAAAATGAAGTGTTTGGAAGAAACCTAGGATTTTTATTGATGAAGAAGGGGATGCCATGGGCATCCCCAAGCTTTGACGCTTGTACTTCTTGGATATTTCTTGGGGTGACACGCCTGGCATCCCCAAGATTGAGCTTTAGTCCACCCTTCATCTCATTACTCATTCCTTCCATACACCTGAAATTTTTCCTTCATACAAAACTTCACACAATCTTTATTAGCAACATTAGTGCACTTAAGATAAATAAGTCTTATGGTTCAGTTCTAACACCAATAAACTTCCATTAGAACACTAGCTACTGTAGCACTTCTCTCAAAAATCTCAATTCCCCAAAAGAACTCAAAAAGGAACCAACAAGAAGCAAATGCAGAAAATGGCAGAAATCTGTCAAAACAGACTAGCAGGTAAAGACGAATTTTTTATAAGACATTCTGTTGCTCAAATCAAAAAGTGTTGAACTAACGAAAGTTAGATAACAAACTGGCGCAGAAGCACAAAATATTACAGCTCAATCGGAGATACAGAGCTCGCTCACGAATTTTTACGGTGAAGCACAAAAATCTGTTTCGGGACAGCAACTTTTCCAATCATTACTCTCTCTCATTAGAGGTTACTCTTGGCACAAAAAGCAAATAAAAAGGATAAGGAGCAGTTATTACAGAGGTAATAACTTCCAAGACTCATCTAAAACTTTTGGATTATCTCCCAATAAGTACTTTTTTTTAATGCCTTTAAGTTAGGCATAAGAAAAAACTAAAATGGATAGAATAGAAGTAAGAAGAGATAATCATGGTGAAAACGTTGTTTTGTTCAATGAAATCCTTTTGTTAACAAGGTTGATCAGGTCTTGTTACCAAAACAATTCCATATGAGATAAAACTTTGTATTCCACTAATGATTATGTTACCTCAACCTTCATAGCAATGGTCCCAAGCATAATAGTTTCAAATTTTTCTCTTGGTATGGGACAATATATTTCTCCAACTTGAATGCCTTAAACATATTCAATTGAATTCAAACCATAAGTCCTTTCAATCTTCTTGGGGAAATAGACAGTATGTTCCTTGTCATTAACATTGAAGGTCACCTTCCCTTGATTACAATTAATAATATCTCCTGCAATATTTAAGAAAAGGTCTCCCAAGAATAATAGACATATTATCATCTTCAGGCATAAAAGTTTGAGAGGATGCTCCCATAAGAAATACGAGTTGAAGTAGAAGAGAGAATCAAGGAGCAAATTCAAAACAAATTTAAGTCTAACCCACTTCCTATGCATAGGAATCGTGTAAGCAAATAACAAAGTGACAGGCATAGGAAGATAAAACAAGAGTAACTTCAAAACTTTCAGCACATAGAGAGGTGTTTCAATACCATGAAAACTTCTACAACCATATTTTCCTCTCTCATAATAATTTTTAGTAGCCTCATGAATAAACTCAACAATATAACTATCACATAAAGCATGCTTTTCATGATCTACAAGCACTAGAGCTTTATCATAAACATCTTCAAAAGAATCCTCAGGAACATAACATTCATCCTTCCTTAGTAAGCATGGGGGGAAATCAAATAATGTAAGGGATAAAGTGTTACTCTCATTAGAAGGTAGGCATGGGTAGCTAATCCATTCTACCTCCTTTTGTTCTTCACTCTCCTTCTCTTTTTCATCTAATGAGATTTCAGGTTCATCAATTTCTTCTTCCATAGGATCCTGCAAGGCATTAGTCTCTTCCATTTGTGGAAAGCATCTATTAAAATATTCAATAATATAGCCATTTTCATCCTTGTAGTTATCAAAGCAAAATTTAAGTATACCATAAACCTCATACTTATAAGGTAAATCATCAATATTTTCAAGCAAACTAGCAAGTTCAAATGCACCCTTCCAAGCAATAAATTCCTCAATTTGTTCCACATCATAAAGGTCATAATTTACCTTAACATAGGAAGATATGGTAACATTATCATTATACTCACATTGAAAAGGGAGGTGTGTGTACCTCCTATAGCAAAAAGATTTATAAAGGCAATAAGTAACATTATGAGTAGAGCACACATTTCTAGCAATGGTATACAATCTATCAATTTGTCCCCATACGTGTTTCCCTTTTTGTGACAACCGGTGTTCCTTATAATAATATTTTTCATCTTCCGTGAACCCACCTTGCCAATAAGATTCAGTTTCAAAGAAACCAACCATTGACAACAAGCATGATAAAGCAAGACAATAACAGACCAACAAAAATAACAACTAGAGTAGGAACCAATTTTTTTGTATTTTTGATAAAGAAACAAGAAAACAAGGAGAAAATAAACTTAGCTTGAAAAATAGTGATTCCAAGTGAACTTGATAAATAAAGATATGCTCCCAGCAACGGCGCCAGAAAATAGTCTTGATGACCCACAAGTATAGGGGTTGTATCGCAGTATTTTCGAGGGAAGTGAAACCCAATTTATTGATTCGACACAAGGGGAGCCAAAGAATATTTATAAGCCTTAACAACTGAGTTGTCAATTCAGCTGAACCTGGAAACAATCTTGCTCACACCAGTTTATCAGTAGCAACAGTTTTGTAGTAGGAATAGTAAAGTAACAGCAGTAGTAAAGCAAAGACAGTAGTAACAAAAGCAGTAAAAAGTGGGATCCGAGTGCGGTAGGCATAGGGATGGATGGACGGGGGTTGCAAGGACAAGACAATTCACATAGCAATCAGAACATAGGGCAATTGCAGGCAAATAAGATAAAGCATCCAAGTACTAGACAATCCTAGGCATTGATGGGTTCGTAGCATGTAAAACAAAAAAATTCTACCACAAGAACGAACAAAACCCAGATCTAATCTAGATAAAAGCCAAGATCTAATCTATTAGACAAGTGCAACGAGATAGATTTGTACTAACCCTTGTAGTTTCCAAAGCCTTGTTCGAGATCGGATCTCGTGGTTGATGTAGTCGATCACTTGCCGATCTCAAGATCAAGTAGACGATCCTTCCGGCGCTGCTCAGCGCTTCCAGACGGTCACACGTCATGAGTCGAAGCAGACCTTCCTCTCCTGCTCCAGCAGCGGAGGTAGTAGATCTTCTCCACGCAATCCCAGCAGCACGACGGCGTGGTGGTGGTGGTGGAGTAGAGAATTCTGCAGGGCTTCGCCTAAGCCGGAGCAGATGGAAGGAGGAAGAGAGAGGCGGCTAGGGTTTGGAGTGGAAGGGGGCGAGAGGGGGTGGCGCCTCCACCCCTCTATATATAGAGGGAGGGGTGTGGCCTAGGGTTCCCACCCCTAGGCCCACCCCTTAGGGCCGGCGCACTAGGGAGCTTGGGGGGAGAGTCCTTCCCCCCCCCCAGTTTCCCCTTTAAACTCCCCTTATCTTATCTTATCTTATCTTATCTTATCTTATCTCGTTTTTCAAATAAACTCCAAGATATCTTCTAGAACCTTCCGAAACATTTCGAAACCTTCTAGAATCCCCATACAAACACTCTGGAACATTTCCTAACTTAGAAAATGATCCCCATTATATGAATCTTATTCTCCGGACAATTCCGGATCTCCTCGTGATGTCCCGGATCCAATCCGAGACTCCGAACAACATTCGGTCTCCAACGCACATTCAATATCTACTTAAAACAACTTCGAACCTTAAGTGTGTCACCCTACGGTTCGTGAATAAGTGGACATGATGAAGACACCTCTCTGATCAATAACCATCAGCGGGATCTAGAGATCCATAACGGCTCCCACATACTCAACGATGACTTCGTGATCGATAGAACCATTAACATACGAAACCAATTCCCTTTGTGATGCGATACTCTACTTATCCGAGGTTTGAACATCGGTATCTCCATACCTAGTTCTACCTTGTTACTGATAAGCACTCTTTACTCGTTCCGTGTTATGCCATCCCTTGTGACCTAGTCACATGCTTGCAAGCTAACTAGATGACATTCCACCGAGAGGGCCTAGAGCATATCTATCCGTCATATGGATGGACAAATCCCAATCTTGGTCCATGAGCTTCAACACATACTTTCAGAATACCCAATGATACCTTTATAACCACCCAGTTACGAAGTGGTGTTTGATGCCATCAAAGTACCCATCCGGTGATGGTGATTAACATAACCTCATGGTCGAAGGATTAGGTTACTATGTATCGAAAGCTTATAGCAATGTGAACTTAATGACTTGATCTTATGCTACGCTTACTATGGGTGTGTGTGTCCATTACATCATTCTCCTAATGATACAACCTTGTTATTAATGACATCCAATGTCCATGATCAGGAAACCATGATCATCAATTAATCAACAAGCTAGTTTAACAAGAGGCTTACTAGGGACTCTTTTATGTTTACAAAACACACATGTATTAGTGTTTCCTTATAATACAATTATAGCATGGGATGCAAACATTCATCATAAACACAAAGATATAATAATAACCACTTTTATTATTGCCTCTTGGGCATATCTCCAACAGTCTCCCACTTGCACTAGAGTCAATAATCTATATTACATGGTAATATACCTAACACCCATGGCGTTCTGGTGTTGGTCATGCTTTGCTCTATGGAGAGGTTTAGTCAATGGATCTGCCACATTCAGATCAGTGTGTACTTTGCAAATCTTTATGTCACCATCTCGGACATACTCGCGAATAGCATGGAAACGCAACTTGATGTGCTTCATCTTGCTATGTGACCTTGGCTCCTGTGCATTAGCTATGGCACCTGTGTTGTCACAGTAGATGGCCATCGGGTCCAACGCACTAGGAACCACGCCAAGTTCAGTAATGAACTCCTTCATCCATATGGCTTCTTGTGCAGCCTCCAAAGCAGCTATGTATTCCGATTCAGTTGAAGATTTCGCCACAATGCTTTGCTTGGCACTCCTCCAGCTCACTGCAGCACCATTCAAAATAAATACGTATCCAGACTGTGATTTCGAGTCATCTGGATCGGTGTTCCAACTAGCATCAGTGTAACTGTTTACAACAAGCTGTTCATCACCTCCATAAGAAAGAACCATATCCTTAGTCCTATTCAGGTACTTAAGGATATTCTTGACCGCTGTCCAAAGGCTCCATTCCAGATCACTTTGATATCTGCTAGTCAAACTAACAATGTGCTATATCCGTCTTGTACACAACATGGCATACATGATAGAACCTATGGCTGAGGCATAGGAACATTATTCATCTTCTCTCTATCTTCCGGCCAGGCTGGACTTTGAGTCTTACTCAAGGTCTTACCTGACAACATGGGCACGAACCCTTTCTTGCTCTCTTCCATTCTAAACTTCTTTAGAACTTTGTCCAAGTATGTACTTTGTGAAAGCGCTAGTAGGCGTCTTGATCTATCTCTATAAATCTTGATGCCTAGAATATATGCCGCTTCGCCAAGATCCTTCATTGAAAAACTATTATTCAAATAGGCTTTGACGCTATTAAGAAGTTCTATATCATTCCCAATCAACAATATGTCATCTACATATAGTACTAGGAATGCTACAGAGCTCCCACTCACTTTCTTGTAAATACAAGCTTCTCCATAAGTTTGTATAAATCCAAAGTTTTTGATTACTTCATCAAAACGTTGATTCCAACTCCGGGATGCTTGCTTCAGTCCATAAATGGAGCGCTGAAGTTTGCATACCTTGTCAGCTTTACTAGGATCGACAAAACCCTTGGGTTGTACCATGTACAACTCTTCCTCAATGTCACCATTAAGGAATGCCGTTTTGACATCCATCTGCCATATCTCATAATCGAAATATGCAGCAATTGCTAACAAAATCCTCACAGACTTTAGCTTCGCTACTGGTGAGAAAGTCTCATCATAGTCAACACCTTGAATTTGTCGGAACCCTTTCGCGACAAGTCGAGCTTTATAGACAGTAACATTACCATCAGCATCTGTTTTTCTTTTGAAAATCCATTTGTTCTCGACAGCCTTACGGCCATCCGGTAAGTCCACCAAAGTCCATACTTGGTTTTCGTACATGGATCCCATTTCGGATTTCATGGCTTCTAGCCATTTGTCGGAATCTGGGCTCACCATAGCTTCTTCATACGTCGCAGGGTCATCAGTGTTGTCCACCAACATGACGTTCAAGGCAGAGTCATACCACTCAGGAGTGGTACAAACCCTCGTTGACTTGCGAGGTTCAGCAGCAACTTCGTTCGAAGTTTCATGATCACCATCATTAGCTTCCTCTCCAGTTGGTGCAGGCGGCACAAAAACATCTTCCGGTGCTGCGCTACTCTCAACCCCGAGAGAAGGTTCAATAACCTCGTCGAGTTCTACTTTCCTTCCAATCACTTCTTTCGAGAGAAACTCCTTCTCAAGAAAGGATCCATTCTTGGCAACGAAAACTTTGCCTTCGGATCTATGATAGAAGGTATACCCAATTGTTTCTTTAGGGTATCCTATGAAGACGCATTTCTCCGCTTTGGGTTCCAGCCTATCAGGTTGTAACTTCTTTACATACGCTTCGCAACCCCAAACTTTAAGGAACGACAACTTGGGTTTCTTTCCAAACCACAATTTGTAAGGTGTCGTCTCAACGGATTTAGATGGTGCCCTATTTAAAGTGAATGCGGCTGTCTCTAATGCATAGCCCCAAAACGATAGTAGTAAATCTGTAAGAGACATCATAGACCAAACCATATCTAAGAGAGTTCGATTACGACGTTCGGACACACCATTACGCTGTGGTGTTCGCGGTGGTGTCAACTGCGAAAGTATTCCACATTTCTTTAAATGCATGCCAAACTCATAACTCAGATATTCACCTCCGCGGTCAGAACGCAGAAACTTAATCTTCTTGTTACGATGATTTTCCACTTCACTTTGAAATTCCTTAAACTTCTCGAAAGTTTCGGACTTATGTTTCATAAAGTAGACATACCCATATCTACTTAAGTCATCCGTGAAAGTGAGAACATAACGATATCCACCACGCGACGCTACACTCATTGGACCGCACACATCGGTATGTATTATTTCCAATAAGTCTGTAGCTCGCTCCATTATTCCAGAGAATGGAGTCTTAGTCATTTTTCCCATTAGACATGCTTCGCATCTTTCAAGTGATTCAAAATCAAGTGATTCAAGAAGTCCATCAGAATGGAGTTTCTTCATACGCTTCACTCCAATGTGACCAAGACGACAGTGCCACATGTATGTAGAACTATCATTCAGTTTTGTTCATTTAGCATCTATGTTGTGAACATGTGTATCACTACTATCGAGATTCAGTAAGAATAAACCATTCATCTCAGGTGCATTACCATAAAAGATATTACTCATATAAATCGAACAACCTTTATTCTCGGACTTAAAAGAGTAACCGTCTCGCAATAAACAAGATCCAGATATAATGTTCATGCTTAACGCAGGCACCGGATAACAATTATTCAAATTTAAAACTAATCCCGAAGTTAGATGTAGAGAGAGCGTGCCGACGGCGATCACATCAACCTTGGAGCCATTTCCAACGCGCATCGTCACCTCGTCTCTCGCCAGTCTTCGTTTATTCCGCAGCTCCTGTTTCGAGTTACAAATATGAGCAACCGAGCCAGTATCAAATACTCAAGCACTACTACGATTACTAGTAAGATACACATCAATAATATGTATATCGAATATACCTTTCTTCTTGATGTTGCCGTTCTTCAGATCTGCCAGGTACTTGGGGCAGTTGCGCTTCCAGTGACCAGCACCCTTGCAGTAGAAGCATTCAGTTTCAGGCTTAGGACCAGCCTTGGGCTTCTTAGTAGGTGCGGCAGCTTTCATGCCGTCCTTCTTGAAGTTGCCCTTGTTCTTAGGCTTGCCCCGTTTCTTGAAATTGGTGGTCTTATTGACCATCAACACTTGGTGCTCCTTCTTGATCTCCACTTCAGCAGTTTTCAGCATGGACGATAGTTCAGGCAACGTCTTGTTCATGCAGTGCATATTGTAGTTCATCACAAAGTTCTTATAACTCGGTGGCAGTGATTGGAGGACACGGTGAATCCCTAACTCATTAGGAATCGTTATCCCCAACTCTTGGAGCTTGTTTGCGTGCCCAGACATGGTGAGCACGTGCTCGCTAACGGAGCTTCCCTCTTGCATCTTGCAGGTAAAGAACTTTTCGGAGGCCTCATAGCTCTCCACGGCCGCGTGAGTCTCAAAAATGAGCTTGAGCTCCTTAATGATCTCGAACGGGTCGTGGTGCTCAAAACGTTTCTGAAGCTCCGTTTCGAGACCGTACAGGATGGCACACTGAACTGTGGAGTAATGATTTTTCCGAGTGGCGTAAACATTTTTAACGTCATCGGTGGCATCTTCTGCAGGTGGGTCACCTAGCGGTGCATCGAGCACATAGCTCATCTGACCAGCCCTGAGGACAATCTTCAGACCACGGAGCCAGTCCGTGAAGTTGCTTCCATTGTTCTTAAGTTTTTCTTTCTCTAGGAACGCATTGAAATTGATGGAGAGGTTCGCCATAATCTACAACAAATTTGCAAGTAGTTTAGACTAAGTTTATGATAAATTGAGTTCAACTTTAATTCTTAAATTAACTAGGTGAACTCCCACTCAAAACAACATCCCTCACATTGTCTTAGTGATTACACGAACCAAGTCCACTACACCAAGTACGATCTTCACGAGAGAAGATGTAGTTTCATCGGCGAACAGTCTTCTTGTTCATCATATCATTCATATGACTCGTGCTCTACCTTTCGGTATTCCGTGTTCCGAGACCATGTCTGGACATGCTAGGCTCGTCAAGATTAACCTTAGTTTCCGCATGTGCAAATCTGGCTTGCACCCGTTGTATGCACACGTAGAATCTATCACACCCGATCATCACGAGATGCTTCGAAACGACGAGTCTTAGCAACGGTGCCAACTAAGGATGAACACTTTTATTACTTGATATTTAGTGAGAGGGATCATCTTATAATGCTCCCGTCGCGATCTAAGAAATACAAGATGCATAAAGGATTAACATCACAGGCAATTCATAATTAGTGTGATATGATATGGCCCTTTCTTCTTATGCCTTTGATCTCCATCTCCAAAGCACGGGCATGATCTCCATCATCACCAGCATTGCGTCAAGGTCAGTGGCGCCGCTTCATGGTTGTCCATCATCACAAGCAACTATTACAACTACTTGGAATAAAGCTATTACAAGATGAATAGACACGCAGGTCTTAACAGAATTAAAGACAACCATTAGGCTCCTGCCGGTTGCCATATTACAACAAGGATCATTGCATACATCAAATATAATCACAATCATATGATGGCCATATCACATCACAAAACCCCTACAAAAACAAGTTAGACGCCTCTAATTTTCTTTGCAAGTTTTACGTGGTTTGGGGCTTTCGAATAAGAATGGATCTTACCTACGAAACTGAACCACAACGTTGATACAAGTGCTATCAAGTGCAAAGTGTAGATTTGATCTATACTATGATGGGAGAGACAGACACCCGCAAAGCCACTTGTGCAAAGCAAGTTGCACGTCAAGCGTGGAGCAAGTCTCATGTGCGATGACATGTAATGTTAGCCCGAGCCGCTTCATCCCACCATGCCGCAAGATGCAAAGTACACATAGCAAAAGACGGCACGAGCACCAACGCCCACAACACCATTGTGTTCTACTCGTGCAACAGATCTACGCATAGACAAGGCTCTGATACCACTGATGGGTTTGTAGCATGGAAAACAAAAAATTTCTACCGCAAGAACGAACAAAACCCAGATCTAATCTAGATAAAAGCCAAGATCTAATCTATTAGACAAGTGCAACGAGATAGATTTGTACTAACCCTTGTAGTTTCCAAAGCCTTGTTCGAGATCAGATCTCGTTGTTGATGTAGTCGATCACTTGCCGATCTCAAGATCGAGTAGATGATCCTTCTGGCGTCGCGTTCCGGCAGCGCTTCCGCAGACGGTAACACGTGCGGAGTCGAAGCAGACCTTCCTCTCCCCGTTCCAGCGAGCAGCGGAGGTAGTAGATCTTCTCCACGCAATCCCAGCAGCACGACGGCGTGGTGATGGTGGCGGAGTAGAGAATTCTGCAGGGCTTCGCCTAAGCCGGAGCAGATGGAAGGAGGAAGAGAGAGGCGGCTAGGGTTTGGAGTGGAAGGGGGCGAGAGGGGGTGGCGCCTCCACCCCTCTATATATAGAGGGAGGGGTGTGGCCTAGGGTTCCCACCCCTAGGCCCACCCCTTAGGGCCAGCGCACTAGGGAGATTGGGGGGAGAGTCCTTCCCCCCAAGTTTCCCCTTTAAACTCCCCTTATCTTATCTTATCTTATCTCGTTTTTCAAATAAACTCCAAGATATCTTCTAGAACCTTTCGGAACATTCTGAAACCTTCTAGAATCCCCATACAAACACTCTGGAACATTTCCTAACTTAGAAAATGATCCCCATTATATGAATCTTATTCTCCGGACAATTCCGGATCTCCTCGTGATGTCCCGGATCCAATCCGAGACTCCGAACAACATTCGGTCTCCAACGCACATTCAATATCTACTTAAAACAACTTCGAACCTTAAGGTTGTCACCCTATGGTTCGTGAATAAGTGGACATGATGAAGACACCTCTCCGATCAATAACCATCAGTGGGATCTGGAGATCCATAACGGCTCCCACATACTCAACGATGACTTCGTGATCGATAGAACCATTAACATACGAAACCAATTCCCTTTGTCACGCGATACTCTACTTATCCGAGGTTTGAACATCGGTATCTCCATACCTAGTTCTACCTTGTTACTGATAAGCACTCTTTACTCGTTCCGTGTTATGCCATCCCTTGTGACCTAGTCACATGCTTGCAAGCTAACTAGATGACATTCCACCGAGAGGGTCCAGAGCATATCTATCCGTCATATGGATGGACAAATCCCAATATTGGTCCATGCTCTTCAACACATACTTTCAGAATACCGAATGATACCTTTATAACCACCCAGTTACGAAGTGGTGTTTGATGTCATGAAAGTACGCATCCGGTGATGGTGATTAACACAACCTCATGGTCGAAGGATTAGGTTACTATGTATCGAAATCTTATAGCAATGTGAACTTAATGACTTGATCTTATGCTAAGCTTACTATGGGTGTGTGTGTCCATTACATCATTCTCCTAATGATACAACCTTGTTATTAATGACATCCAATGTCCATGATCAGGAAACCATGATCATCAATTAATCAACAAGCTAGTTTAACAAGAGGCTTACTAGGGACTCTTTTTTGTTTACAAAACACACATGTATTAGTGTTTCCTTATAATACAATTATAGCATGGGATGCAAACATTCATCATAAACACAAAGATATAATAATAACCACTTTTATTATTGCCTCTTGGGCATATCTCCAACAGGCATGTGTTCCATATATAGTCATACGTGCTCGCAATGAGAACTTGCATAAAATCTTTTGTCCTGCCAGCCTGTTCGCAGCGGGGCCTGTAGGGAACTACTGCAATTAAGGTGCTCCTTTTAATAGAGCATCTGAGCAAAGCATTAACACTCCATGAACACATGTGATCCTCACATCAAAGCCATTCCCTTCCGGTTATCCCGATTTCTATCACTTCGGGGCCATAGGTTCCGCACAACAACGTGTGTATACAACTTGCAGATAAGACCAAAAACAATACTATCATAATGAATCAATAATATGTTCAAATCTGAAATCATGGCATTCGGGCCCTAGTGACAAGCATTAAGCACAACAAGTCGCAACAAAGTCATAAAGCACTAATAAAAGATACTAGGCACCATGCCCTAACAATCTGATGCCATTACATGAACAATCTCATCAAATCCCTACCATCCCCATAGCCTACAGCGGGGGATTACTCACTCATAGATGGGGGAAACATGGATGGTCGATGGAGATGATGGTGGAGATCGATGGAGATGGCTCCGGGGGAACTTCCTCGTCCCGGTAGGGTGCCGGAACAGAGACTTTCTAGCCCCCCAATCTCCCCTTCGGTGGCGGCGGCGCAGCGGAACTCTTCGTGGAAAAACATCGAACCCCCCGAAGTTTTTAGGTCAGAAGGCTTCTTATAGGCGAATAGGTAGACCGAGGGGGTGCCTGGGGCCACCACACCATGCCCTGGCGCGGCAAGGCCCAACCCGCGCCTGGGGGGGTGTGGCCAGCCCCTGGCCCTCCTCCGTCTCGTATTCTGGCTCCTGAAGTCTTCTGGAAAAATAGGCACTTTGGCTTTTGTCCCGTCCAATTCCGAGAATATTCATTTTCTGACTTTCCTGGAACCAAAAAGAGCAGAAAACAGGCAGCTGGCACTGTGGCTCTTGTTAATAGGTTAGTCCAAGAAATCATATGAAAAGTACTCCAAAGTGTGGAAAAAACACAAGAAAGTGGATAAAACAAAGCATGGAGCATCAAAAATTATAGATACATTTGCAATGTATCAGTAAGTTCTCTATGGATGTATATCCACCCATTGCTTGTATCTAGTAGATAGATCTTGGCTTATAGTTCCCATCTTAGGGATTTTTTGTTTTCTATGTTGTGAACGCAATAGTGGTATCACGGGTAGTACACATATGTTTATATGTGGGCGATGATGATCATGTTATTGCTTCTTTCATGTATTTTGGATATTGGTGGCATAGTGGGATGAAGCGGCCCGGACCAACCTTACATGTCATCGTACATGAGAACGGTTCCACGACTGACATGCAACTAGTTTTGCATAAGTGGCTAGCGGGTGTATGTCTCTCCTACTATAGTCAATATCTGATTTACAACGAGTTGCTAATAACTTGGTTATCCTCGCTGTGGTTCCATGTTTGTAGGTAAGAACGGTTCTATCTCCGAAAGCCCTAAGCCACGTAAAACTTGCAATGGATAAATTAGAGGCGTCTAGTTTAGATCGTTGTTGGGCTAGTGTCATGATATGGTAATGTTGTAAGTAGATGTATGATAGATACTCTTACAACACACCTAACGTGTAAGTTCCATAGACCTTGGCCTTACACAAAAAGCAATGATAGAGATCATACCATGATGCATATGATAGAGATCAAATGCATGGACCATATCATCTCACTTGACACATTAGATGTTTGCATCTTATATTGCTAGTTTGGCGTTTTAGTAGCATTTTAAGATGATCCATCATTTAGATATCAAGATAAAAATGTGTTCTTCCTTAAGTATGCACCGTTCTATGGATTATGTTTCGAGACATCACGTAATGATAGGGTGTACTCGACTCTACGCTTTCATACAACGGGTGTAAGACAGTTTTACACACGCGAGTACTAAGGTTCTTACTTGGTGAGCCTAGCATGTATAGACATGGCCTCGGAACATGGACCGAAAGGTTAAGCATGAGTAATATAGTTAATATGATGGCCATATTAATGCTCGCCTTTGAAGCTACACTGACTCACGTGATGATCGGACTTGGTGTAGTGGATTTGGTTCATGTAATCACCAAAAAGGCACGAGTGATGTCGTTTTTGAGTGGGAGATCATTTCTAATTTGGATTAGTCGAACTCAATTTGTCATAAACTAAATCAAAGTGAATTTGCATAATTTGTTATAGTCATTGGCGTCTGTTCACTATCTTATGCATAGTTTTAATGGAGATAATAGTACTATATAATTCTGGATAATTACTTTACGAAATGGTATTGTATTGTTTTGAATGTCAATTTAAAGTTTAGAAGTCCTATTGCAAACTTTCAGAAACTCTATTTACTCCATGAAGTTTAATAAGTAGTATTAAAGGAAGAGTAAGAATTCCAATGTTAGTATCTAAAGTATCATGTTTGCTTCCATGATTCTTGATATTCAACAGTTGTTTTAATATCGAGGTTATCTAGGAGCTGAAATAATTGTTTCAGACACCATCATGTGTGGAAGATATTGTGATATCTGAAACAATGTTTTTGGTTGCATTATGATAGAGTATAATTTAGCAAAATGCATGTTCTCATATTGTATGAGAATTAGTGAAGGATGGAGATGCTAGGCATCCGAATCTCCCAAAAGGTTTTGGGAACTAAAATAATACTTGTCATTCTTCCTTATAGGCTATAGTAGCTTGATCATGAAATTTTTCATGATAAGGATGAATAGAAGATGTAAGTAAAATGTTTACTACACTAAAAGATTACTAAAGAATGAATTTTTTGGAAGAATGCCAAACATTTGATGATGGTGATCCACTTCAAAGTGCAAGTCCAAAGGTATTAGTATTTGACTATATACAAGCTTTGTACTATGTGTCATGTGAATGACACCACTATTGATGTTGATATATTCTTTTAAAAGAAAAGGAATTGCTGAAAGAGAATCTATAAAATATTTGGCAGAAAATAAAAGGTTGGAGATGTCCAACTTAGGTATATAGAAGATATACATGTTATGGCTGTATTCTTTGCTTGTTGAACAATGTGTCTCTTAGGTATTGGATACCAGTATTGGATACCGAATTGGTTGGTATGAAGTTTCATACAGAACAACACAATTCATGAACTACAACGGCCAAAGTAATTGGCAAGAGAATAAGTGAAGATGTTCATCGAAAACAAATAAAGTGTTATTGTGTTTTTCGTTGTCGTCAAACCTAGCCTTCAAGATTTGTTTTAATAATTGTTATTTTCTTTCGGTATTACGAGAACAATGGTTGTTCAAATAATTACCATATTCCATAAAGGATGGATGAACTTTTACAAGTCTAGTGGGAGAAATCACATCCATAAACACTATTACTAAAATGTCGCAAGACAAATGATTGAAAGATCACTTATGAAGTAACATCGCTGTTTAAATTATATTAGAAAGAAAACATGAAGAAAAACCATGCTGATGGATTTTTGGAGTCTTTGATTTTGATCAATTGACGCTTGTGAGACTTTCCTCGAGATAATTGAAACTCCGTTCATAGGCCAAAGAGTAACGGATGACTAGCTTATTGGAAATTGTGCATGCTGATGTCCATAGTCCATTATGTGTAGCCATATGCGATTGATCTTTTTGCTTCATATGCTTTCTCTAGAAATTTGAGTGAATATATCTATATATTTACTTAATAAGGAAGAAGTATGAAACATTTGAAAATTGTTCAAAGACTTTCAAGGTGAAGTGAAAAATCATTGTAACAAGAAAATAAAGAGTTTATGATTCGATCATAAAGGAAGATATTTGAGTTACATGTTTAGCAAAACACTTAAGATTTGAGGAATTGTTCCATGATTTGTGTTTCCCGGTAAACCATAGGAGTATGGCATATTCGAGAGATGAAATCAAACTATGTTTGACATGGTAAGATCAAAGGTGTCATTTATAAAACTACCATTATGTTTGAAGGATTCAAGCTTTAGAGACTACCGCTTTTACACTGAAAAGAGCACCATCATGATCCGTTGAAATGACACCATGTAAGTTATGGTTTGGGATAAAACCTGAATTGTCTTTTCTTAAATTTTGGTATGCTATGCATAAGAAAAATGTTCACAACCAAAGTCGGATAAGCACGTCTTTGTAGGTTATCCCAAAGAATTTCTTGGGAATTTGTCCATAACACCAAGGACAAAAGAGTTTGTTACTTGGAGCGTCAAGTTTCTTGAGAAGGAATTTTTTGCGAAAAGTTAATAAGTGGGATGACAATAAAACTTTGATAAGGTTGTTGAACCTTAGCTATATGTGCTAAGTATCACAGCGCCGGAAAGTGTTTTGGTGGCGGCCACAATGCTCATGGCTCCCATGATTACAAAGGTTGTGATCTCGGAGATTAGAGTTCCTATGGAACCGTGTGGGTCGGTAAGAATCAAATAGTGTGATTTGATAAGCAAGTCATTATTGCTTTGACAATGATGAACCGACTACATGCAAAGAAGCGATGATGGGCCCTGACTCCATAAAATGACTAGAAATCATAGACTCTATGATAGTATCCATACACGAGAAATCAAGTTTCTGAACTTGGAAGACCCTACGGAAAGGCGTGAAGCCTGTCGTTTGTGTTTGGATCTATAAAGAAATAGACATGGATGTTTAACATCTATGAAATATTCGACATGTCGGAAAGAAGTTTACAACAATGTTCAAGGAGTTGACTATGAAAAGATTTGATCTTTCATAACGATATTTAGTCTTGACAGATTAATGTAGCAACCACTACATATAATTTGGTATGTGGTAGTTGAATAAACAAAACAAGGTTCTTCTAATAAAAGGGTTACCTAGGATGTGTACATGACATGGTCTGAAGGGTTTTGTTAATTCAAAGGGTGCTAAAAGGGCATGCAAACTTCAATAGTTGAACTAAGCATAGCGGAGTTAGAATCTTCACCATGATTAAAATGTTAAAGGAGTTTAATTTCATCGGAGATGATGAAGATGCTTGCATTTGCCAGAAATTAAGTGGGAGCGCTGAGACAAATTTCCAATATATTATGCAGAGTACATATTGTTGATTGGAAATGATGTATCTTTTATTAGCACAAGTTAAGAATTTCATTAAAATAAGATTTCGATGAAAGACTTGGGCAAAGCCGGAATATTTGGCATCAATATCTATATGGATAGATTGAGGCGCTAATATGGTTATGCCAGACATACATATATGAGATATTGAAAGGGTTTAATATAGAAACAACAAGAAAGGTTCTTGCTGCATGGAAAGGATTGTATCAAGATTCAAGCGTTTCAACACTTGGTGAGTAAAATCACATGAAGATTTTGATCGATTATACCGTAATATATATATGTCCAGAATTTCCTATGCTCTACATGTTATGAGCACACACCAGAATGATTCATAAGATGATCATTGGACGATAGTAAAGATATTCTTATGAGCTTTGGAAGAACTAAGAATATATCATGTATAAGTGACAAATAGTTAAAAGGTAGTTCATTGTAAAGTGTTACATTGATACTAGTTTTGTCACAAGATACAAATTAAAATTTATCTCAATTTAGACTATGGGTGGCACAATGTAATGGAAAGGATGTTCCATGATGGATTTGGATAAGTTCCAAAGTTAAGACATTGTGACGGATACTACAACAAAAGGCTAAGTATATGACTGCTATAGTAGTAGCAAAGGAGGGTATTTATGTTAAGTAGTTTTTTATCAAACTAGGTGTGGTTCAAAGTGGGCTAATACTATGAAGATATATTGTATGACAATAATATCAACATATTTTATCTCAAACGAACTAAAGGTCTCACCAAAGGACCAAATTTATACAATGCCATCTCATTTGAGAATGAGTGATGCGTAGAGACGCAAAGACATGCAAATACACACGGACCTGAAACTGTCAGAGCCGAAGATTATGTTAACCACTAGAAATCGCGTATATGCAACACCAGAAATCCATAGGTGTTCAATACGCAAAGTTATTCAAACTAGATTATTGACTCTAGTGCAAGTGGGAGACTGAAGGGAATATGCCCGAGAGGCAATAATAAAGTGGTTATTATCTTATTCCTTGTTTATGATAAATGTTTATTTTGCATGCTATAATTTTATCAATTTGGAAACGTTAATACATGTGTGTTTAATAAACAGAAGGAAAGTTCCTAGTTATGCCTCTGTTATAAACTAGCTGGTTGATTAACAAGATGATCAAGTTTTCCTGATCATGGACATTGGATGTCGTTAATAACGAGGTCACAACATTGGTGGAATGATGTGATGAACATTCATCCGTAGTATAGCATTACGATCTGAGTCATTGTTTTTATATTTCTATAACATCATCAAAAGTAATCTTAGTCCTTAGACCATGAGATCATGTTAATTGCTAACACCAGAATAGTATCTTGATAAGATCAAACGTCACACTGTAACAGGGTGACTATTAAGGTGGGTTCAGTGCTACGAAGGTGTTATGTTGAGGCTCATGGATCAAGAGTGGGATTTGTCCATCCCGATGACGGATAGATGTACTCTGGGCCCTCTCGGTGATATCACATTAAGATAGCTTGCAAGCAAGTGATGTGATCACTATAATGTTATACCACGAAAACGAGAAAAGAGTGCATGTCGGTAACGATATCAAACTAGCTATTTGGATGCCAATGATCGAATCTCGGACATGTAATATATCGCGAGACAAAGGGATTTAGTTACAACGTTAAAGGTTCACATGATCACAAGGGTCATTGCTGAATATGTGGGAGTCAGTACGGATCTCCAGGTCCCGCTACTGATTATTGATCAGTGAGGGGTCTCGATCATGTCTGCATTATTCACGAACCATAGGGTGACACACTTAAGGGATACCGACACCATTTAGGAGCAAATATGTTTCAGATAAAGATTAAGAAAGCACTGGAATTATTTCAATAGACACTGAAACTGTTTCAGCTGAAATTGGTGAAATTGGTTATGCATGTAATATTGAAATGTTGCAGGGGGTTTTATATGAATTTTTTTAATTAAAGTAATTAACAAAATTCTGAATAAAATTAATAAAATAGTTTTATTAAATGAGAGAGCATTAAATTTGGAGAATTTTAATGCATTTAAAGTGGAGACTTTAAAAGAGAATGTGAAGGGTCATTTTAGTGTGGAGGGGGTTACCACCACATGAATGGGGGAGGTGAAGGGACACCGTCCCCTCCTCCTATAAAAGGCCCCCCTCTCACTCCTTCTTCCTCACACCTCCTCGTGAAGGATCTCTCTCCCCCTCTAGTATTATTCCCCCATGGTCTCGGATTAGCGAGATACATGTTCCCGGTGGCTTTATCTGGAAAGGATTTGCTGCTTCCGCTGCTTTGTTGGAGCGAGGGATGGAGGTTGTCGGGGTACCGGACGTGTGTGCGATCACGGAGGCACCGCTGCTTTGTGGTGCTAGACTTGGTGGTGCTGGACTTGCTAGAGCTGGATCTGATGGACGTGTTGGAGCCAGACCTGCTGGACTTCATCACGATCTTGAGATCGGCAAGTGTACGACTACATCATCCACGAGTTCCAACTCGTTAACAAAGCTTTGTTGTCTTCGAGGGTAAGTTCTCTATGGATGTATATCCACCCGTTGCTTGTATCTAGTAGATAGATCTTGGCGTATAGTTCCCATCGTAGATTTTTTTTTGTTTTCTATGCTGCGAACCCAACAACTGTGCCCTGTGACACATCATTCTACGTTAAAAGCGAACTAGCCCCGCCATAACATTATACAACACTTTATATGGTACCCTTAACTATTATTACAAATGTATTCATCGAAACACGAGTGCACTCTGTGCAACTTTCGATGCTTTGTTCATCTCGCTTCCTATTTGACTTTAGTCGGTATTTACAGGAGTTTCAACATATTCCCTTATAACATAACTCTTTATTCTTTAAGATATGCCATCCTTTATGGATCTAGAAAACATGTCTGCAATTCTCTATTAGACACTGCGGACAAACTTAGCTCAACATTCTATGATTCAAACTTAATCACTTTTCAAACGTTTCTTCTTGGATCATATATTATGTTAAGTTATCATCATGGTTTTCTAAGATAGAACCTATGTCTCAACATAGTGGATGATGATCATCCTTTTGTTTTTTTCAACCATTGATGTTAAACTTAATACTATTCCTAATTTGAGTTATTAAGGACCAGTTCCTTAATTAACTTCTATTCTGAAACCCTTTTCAGAATCCCTTAAAAAATACTACACAATATCATAATACACTTAATATCAACTTCTACTTCTTATAAATCATTATTTTCTGGTACTTGCGCTTTTATTCTTAACACACTTAAGAATCACTCCTATAATCTCCCACTCAAAATATGTTCCCAACATATTTGGGCATGAGTCACTACTGTTACTCAAACTATGTTCCTAAATATTTGAATTTGAGACTTGTATTGCTCCCACTCAAAAATATGTCATTCACATATTGTTTTAGGAATACTTTTATATCTCCCACTCAATTTCATGCAAATTGCATATCCACTCACTACATTGAACAATTTCAAAATCCTTTGATCAAATATCACACTTGGAGATTTGATATGAGATACTAGTACTATTACTAGTTTTAAATCCACTAGACATAAAGCACACTTGAATAAAATTCATTTGAATTCATCTAATACTTGACAAATTGTGCTTTTGTCATTCACCCCCTTTTTCCACTATGGCTTTGCAGTCATTTGGGAAAATTCAAGTAACCCCTTTTACTTGTGAGATTCAGCAACAAATTGCTTTCTAATCTCATGTGAATTTTGCTTCTAGGATTTCTCATAATTCTAGTTTACCATTATTTCCTTAGTAGTTCGTAGGTATGTCATATTCCGAGAATCATGACAAATGATTCACAAATGTCTCCATACAAGATATGAATTACATTTTGAATCCTACTTCATGTAGTGAAAACACTAGTGGGGAAAACACAATGATCATTATCATTGACTCTTTCCTTTGTGAAGAGAATCGTTCTGGAACGTTTCTATTGCACTTCTCAACACTCTAATGCAGGGTTTTCAATCCTCATCGTGTTTTTCACTATCTTACATTTGCTCCATAATCGAGAAATATCACTGAATGTGAATGATGGCTCAGTGTTGGCGCCAGGAAAATGCTGGTGCGATGTTGATGTAGAGCTCGTTGGGAACCCCAAGAGGAAGGTATGATGAGCACATCAGCAAGTTTCCCTTAGTTATGAAACCAAGGTTTAATCGAACTAGTAGGAGCAAGGAAACACCCCAAAGTTGTTGCTAGCTGAGCCTTGGCAGGGCGCACTACCGGTGCTAGTAGCAACGTGGAGACCTGCACAACACAACCACAGAACTTTGTCCCCAACTTGCGATGAGGTTGTCAATCTCACCGTGTTTTGCTGAAAACAAATCATTAAACGTATCGAATGGAAATAAGTAAAAGTTTGCAGAAAGTAAACACAAAGCAGTAAATAGTTTGTAGATTGTATGTAAAGAAAAGGACCGGGATCCATAGTTCACTAGAGGTGGCTCTCCTTAAGATAGATAACATACTGGGTGAACAAATTATAGCAGGGCAATTGACAAACACCGAGAAAGCAATACATGCATATACTAATCATCTTGACTCCTTTGAGACTTGATTAGGCATTACAACATTATACATAGACCGCCATCCAACTGCATCTATGACTAATAATCCACCTTCAGGTTATCATCCGAACCCCCTCCAGTATTAAGTTGCAAGCAACATATTATTGCTTTACAAACTGCGTGTAAAGTAAACAATACGATTGTTGTATGAACAAAGGATTGTTGTTTTCTCCCTAGTAGCAACAGCACATCTAGTACCTTAGAGATTTCTGTGACTTCCCCAGATTACCAGAGGCATGAACCCACTATCGAGCATAAATACTAACTCTTGGAGTTGCTAGCATCTACTTGGCCAAGATAGCTAATAACAACGGAAAGCATGCAAGATCATAAATAACAAAGACATGATAGAATCAATAATCAATCTAAAATAGCATCTCAGTATCCATCGGATCCCCACAAACACAACATGCAGAATTACAAATAGATGATCTTGATCATGAACGGAGCTCACAAGATCTAGACATGAAAGCACAAAGGAGGAGAACCAGCCATCTAGCTACTACATGGATCCGTAGTCCAAGGATGGACTACTCACGCATCACACCGGAGGCTTGCATGGTGATGAAGAAGGCCTCCAGGGTGAATTCCCCTCTCCGGCAGGGTGCCGGGAAGAGCTTCAGATCCCTCTCGATCTAGGGATGGAGATGACGGTGGCTACAGACTCTTTCGTGGATTTTTTTGATCGGGCCCTTAGGGTTTTCGTCCCGAGGGAAATATATAGGTAGAAGGAGAGGCTGAGGGGGTGCTGGGGTCGGCCAGACCACCCCCTGGCGCGGGCCAGGCCTAGCCGCGCGGCCAAGTGGTGTGGCCGGCCCCCAGCTCTTCTCCGTCTCATATTCTAGCATCTGATGACTTCTGGAAAAATAGGCACTTTGGCTTTTGTCCCGTCCAATTCTGAGAATATTCATTTTTTGACTTTCCTGGAACCAAAAACAGCAGAAAACAGGCAACTAGCACTTTGGCTCTTGTTAATAGGTTAGTCCAAGAAAGTGGATAAAACCAAGCATGGAACATCAAAAATTATAGATACATTTGCAATGTATCAACGAACTTTCTCAAGAATGCACTAAAATCCAAGAAATACGTGTTTTGCTTCTCTTTTTGTTTTAGCTATGGATTTTGTATTCAAAGTTTGCAATGAATACTCTACAAGGACTTATTCGCTATTGTTTTTGTTATATCAAATAATCCCAAAACTTCCACGATGATCCATACTTGATTTGGAGCCGATCTCACGAATCCAAATGGTTCACTATATTTTCTAACTAATGGTTTCTACATCTACACTACAACGATTTATTTTCAGAATGAGTTAACTCCATTTCCAACTAGCATAAATGCCACATGATTAGGAAACTTGATCATTTGTTGATCAATGAACCAGTGACTAGAGTTTCACTGGGAACCCCTGGTTGTTTATATATCACACGTGTATTGATGTTTCCTCTCAATACAGTTATATCATGATATAAAACTTAATCATAAACTTTATGAAATATGATAACAATCCTTATTATTATTTGTCTCTAGGGCATATTTCCAACAATTGGAGGAGTTTTTCATCCCCGAATAAGTAAACGGTAAGATCAAGGTAAGTGTTCTTACTCCAATAAGTGATTTATTTTCACAGATTTTACTCCTAAAATTCCTTCCTTTCAATTCCTTGTGTTTTTTCTGAAGTTTTTTAGGGTTTTTACCAACTATACAGGCGGAACTATACGACCAGAGCCAAATTCTAGCCGTATAGTTGGTGGTTAAACTACCAGACGTTTTTTGTTTGCCTTATCATTTTTACAAATAAAATAAAAGTTATAGTCGGTTCCGATTCGTAAATTAATTGACATGGACTCGAGATATTTGGAAATAACTGCCCGGAACCAACTATACGGCCGGAGCTATATGGGTTGCGCCCGTATAGTTGGTCGTTACACGGTAGGACTTTTACAAATCCGTGATTTCTTTCCCTGTTTCATTAAGATTCTTTTCTTAGGCGACAATTTGGTGTTTCTCGCGAGTTATACCGACCTCTGACCCCCTTATATATTGCCATTGTCTCTCTCTAATCATAATCTTCAGGAACTAATCTATCAATGCGCTATCTCGCCCCAGGCCATGGAAAACCCATGGGTCTCGTTGCTCCTTCCCCCTTGGGTCACATCGCTCCTTCAGGGACCACTTAGCAGACCATCCATGGAGGACGACAACGAGGAAGTGGACAGGTTTATCCCAAGGTACAAGGAGTACATCGAGCCAAGCATCTACAACAACGATTCTGACAAAGATTGGAGTGGCATCTAACTCTGTCGTGATGTCTATCATCCACCTGAGATCAATTGGGCGGTAATGAAGAGAGCTCAAGCAGAGAGAGAAGGTCGCAAGCCACATGGAAAAGGGCATGTGGAGACAGTCAAGTTCATCACCATGGACCCTAGGCCGCATAAGCGTAAGGAAATTCCTAATACTGGTGCAGGTGATACCAATGGAGCGACAACGCCACTCTTGAAACCTACTATTGGTGCTCGTATGAGGGTGAAGCCTCAAGAAGAGTGGAAGAATGGTTTCCACTTCCCCGATTCGTCGATCATGTATGAGGAAGAGGAAGTTGTTCCCAAGACAAAGGATAGCATGCGAGCACTAGAGATATATGAGAAGCAGGAACTACTTCATCGCGTTGAAGTCCGCCACCGTCTAAAGAAGATAGAGAAGAAGGATGATCTCCTCCCATTAGTGATTGAGCTCGCAGATAGAGTAGACACACTGCAATCTGATTTGCGCAGTTGCTACAGCCGCATCACCGCTCTGGAGGATACCAACAAGAAGCTACACACCGTGGTGTTACATGCCATGGCGCCACAGTGATCTACAATAATCACGGTATCAAATAATTGCAAGGGATTATTTGATCATGTCTGGCTTGATTCCAAGCTTGGGGAGATCTTTAAGACCTTGTAATCTATCTCATAAGTTTTTATTACTATTTTCGCATTAGTTCAAACTAGAAATAAATTTTGCATCATTAGAATTCCCTTCAGGAATAGTCGATCCCTTTTATGAAATTCTGAGTTTATTATTATATATGGAGCAATTTTGAATTTGTGTTTGTCTTATTGGATATATGAATGGCTTGAGTATGATTTTACTTGCACTTGATGATAGCAATAGGAGTCTTCTACACCCTTGGTATTAATGGAACATACAAAGATAATTTGGTGAATATGTTGTAGGTACATGGTTTGATTTACAAAGAAAGATAAATTATCTAACCTGTTGAGTTGAAAAACAAAACCATGAACCAAGGAAAATAAAAGTTCTATCAAAATAGAGTGAGAACAAGTCGAGGTAGAATATTCAAGTCATAAGAATGCTTCGTATACAATTGGAATTTGATAATTGAGATCGTTAAACTTTGAATTCCTACATGAAGTGGAATGTATGGCTAGCTCCTTTGCACAACAATTAAAAAAGTGTGAGCATATAAACAAAAGAGAAGAAAAGAAAGAAGAAAAGGAGAGAATGTGCAAAGAGAAAATAGGTATACACCACTATATTGTAGTATGACAAAGAGACAATTTTGAGATTTTGAATCCCATGTGAATATATTAATCCTAAAACACTTGGGACTACCTCGCTAACTCATTAGGTTGAACCGGATACTTTTACATTATGTTGAGATTCATCTTTCTCAAACTATTGATCACTCAGGTGAGGAAGCCTGCTAATACTATTTAGATGGTTCGAGTAAGGTACTATTCATGAACTTATTACTATGTATCGTATATGATAAACACATGCTGCAACCGCCTAATTTATTTTATCGACTTAGCTTCATGAATATGAGGATCACATCGATTAAGCTAAACTTGCTCGAAACGAGCAAGAGTCTAAGATTGGGGAAGTTGACGAGTGCATATTTGCATCATGTTTTATATTGTTATTTTGCATTGTAGCTGTAAGATCTTGGTATTTTACGGTGCTCCCGTGCACATTCTATGTCTGTTTTCACCAGGAGCAGGACAGATGATGGATACAATGGACACAATTCTTGAAGCAGTTGTACTAAGGAGAAAAGGAGTGAAAAACAATGTTAATCGCTTATTTGTGAAATATTAATAATACCAGAAGAAAACCCGAACCAATTAAGGGAGACAGACGGCTTAACGAGCAACTATACAGCGGGAATAAACTTTCCGGCCATATAGTTGGCGCCGCCACCGCCTCCTCAAATAGTTTCACCCCGTGCAACTAGATCAGAGAGACGACATACAGAACACATAGAAATCGCAAAAACCTCACCTCCATAAGGCATCTGGAGGAGGAACTCGTCCACCAGGGATCCATCTTCACCCTGCACATATCCGGGAGGCTAAGGCATCGTTCTTCATCATCCACCGCTGCATCACCACCATCTCCATCCATCCCATCCACATCTTGTTGTATTTTCCATACTTGTTGTGCAATTATACAAGTGCTATTCATCTATGATAGATTCCATTGTTATTGCCATGATGTTGATTGCCTCCATGTCTGAGTAGATCATTAGTTCTCGGGGAGATGGAGAAACCCTAGTATGAGATTTAAATAAGATAAAGTTACAACCCGAGGATTTGCCGATAAGCACATACAATAATAACCCGCACGAATTCCAAGGCATGCCTCTCTAAGGCCCCTCCCACCGGCTCTTTCCGGTGCCACTCCGGCGTCGTCGCACAACAAATCATGGGCTCCTCTTCACTTGATTCTTCTGGTGGTGATTGGAAAATCACCTATTCCGGGAGTTCCACCGATGGTAAGTTCCTTGTTGGATCTCTGGTTCTCTCGGCTAATCGCTGGCTGGTCATTCTGAATGCCAACGGTTCTCCACTTGAGGGTAGAAGCATGGAAAATGGGGAGGTACTCATGATTGGTTCAGTGGTGAGGTTCCCCTCTCATCTTGCAAGAATCAATGATATTTCGGCACCATCTTCTGGTTTTCTTGGGATTTCTCATGTTATGGAAAATAAGGTTGAAGATTTGAAACTTATGTGGCACGTTACTAGCTCTTCCTTGCCATCTGATGATTTGGACAAAGCTCCTGGTTTTTTGGTCCTTTATTCTCTTGCTAAGCGTGTTGTGTTGCTAAATCATGACAAGGTGGTGATTGATGCTAGATTTCTTCTTCAAAATGAGAAGATCTTCTCTGGTGACTTTGGATCTTGTTATCAAAAGGGTGGTGGTGGGTTCTCAAATTGTCGACGTGCCTCTTGCATCATCGGACAAGATCAACAAATGCACCTCATTGGATTTCTCTAAAGGGAAGTTTTTTGAGACAAATATGTTCAAAAAAATTGGCCATCACATCAATTTCTCTGGAGGATTACGGAGAAGGCCTTTCTTCCTGGTTGGCTCATTTGGTCGTGCAAATTTTAAGATTGATGTTCATACTATTAGCATTGTACTCCAAGCATGTTTTGGGGGACAAGCATCAAAATTTCAAGTCAAGATCCTCCAAGATAGAACATTTAGGTTCTCTGTTGCATGACGTGCGGTGGGTTTTGAAATATATAATTCTGGTTCTTTCTCAGATGAATCATTTATCTTGAAGATCAACCTTTGGGGTGATGGAGGTCCAAATTGGAAATTTGAAGAGAAATAATATTACAAAGAATTGGACAAGGATTGGACTTTTGTTTCATACAAAAAGAAAAATAAGAATTCAGTCTTTGATCGTATTGGTTCGCCGACGTCAACGCCCCCATGCAATAACGGTCAAATCAAAGGTGATATTAAACGAGTTGTACTGGGTACATCATTTGCGGAAATAGTGATTAATGGTAAAGTTATTGAGGGTGCGAAATCTCCTGCAGACAACAAATCAACCTCAATTAATTTGCCTGGTCTTTTACCATTTTTGAAATTCCCAACTTTCCCTTCTTGTCCCTGGCCCGATAAATCTTACCTGTATTGGTTCAAGGCCCATGTCACGCCGCAAGTATCGCGACCCAGGGTGTTTGATTGTCTTAAAGATTTTGCTCTTGCCCAAAAAAAGAATGCGCCCGAACCCCCTGCCTCCTCAACTCCCACGCCTGCAGAAACCCCAACTTCCTTGCTCTGCTCGTCGCCGGTGACAACCTCCGACGCAATGGCAAATATTCCACTTGACCCTCTGCCTTTCCTACCCCATGGCTTTGAGATTCTGCAGGTGGCTGGCCGGAATCGGGTCAAGAAGGTGGTGGTTCCTCGTTGACCAAGGGAACATGAACAGTATGCTATTGCGCACATTCATCCCCTTCCCCTGGTCCAGTTCCATTTGATAATATCAGAGATGTGTTGCAAGATTTCTTTTTCAATGAGGCTCGTGTTGATTTCCGTGATATTCAAGATTGTCCATTTGGCTCTATATATGTTCAATTTACCAATGTCAGTGACCGAGAACGTTTAATTGCCGCGGGTCCAATCCCCTTCCAGGATGTTGCAATCTCTTTTGCTAGGCACAATGAGGGCATTAACTAGCGTAGGACTCAATTTAACAATGAATGTTGGGTTATGCTCCTGGGTCCTCCACTTGATCATTGGCATACTGACGATCTGAATGCAGTCTTCTCTGATATTGGTAAGGTACTACTTTGGGAAAGGGACCCTGAGCACAAGCATAGGATCATTGCTAAACTCAGAGTCACTGATCTTTTAGATGTGCCTAAAAGTGTTAGATTCACCATTGGGGACCTTGTGGAAACAGAATCATGGACTTTCTCTGTAGAACTTTTAAACAGCAACCTCCTAGGAGGGGGCCCACCTGATGAGGACCCACTACCTGATGATGATGCTGACCCTCATCCCTTGCCTATGGTGGGACCCATATTTGGCCCCCTCCTCCACCACCTCCTCCACAACCTGAAGGGGACATTGGTGGATGGGACCAATGGGTTGAGCCTACTCCTCAACAAAATAATGCTGGTTGGGGTAATTGGAATGCACTTCAAGGACCTGTGTTTCCTGAGGGTGTTGACATGCCTATTGATAACCTGGATTTGCCACCTCAGGAGGCTGACAGTGCTGTTACTGGTTCCATTCCTGTTGCCAATGTTTCTTCTGACAGTGACAAGGCATCTGTCCATGGAGCTGATGATATTGAAGTGGAACAACTGGTTGCTGATGCTAACCAGGTTGTGGGCATGGATGAGGGACTGCTTAATATTCTGCAGAATTACCAGGATGATGAGGAGGAGAACCACCATGCTAATGAAGGAAATCAACAGGAAGACTGGATGATTGAAGAAACAAACCTTCTCTCCCCCAATGAGGCACACCTGCAAGTTGGGATGGCCATCACTCCTTTTGTCAATTCCTCTGATGTGCTATCTGCTAGGCAGTCCTTCTCCCAGCAAGGACTGGAACTCTGGGACAGATTCTTTGCTCCACACATCAACCCCTCACCTGACAAAGGCAAACTGCAATGTGATATCCTTGTAAGTTGGTTTAACTTTATCACCCTCATGCTCATCACTCCTGAAAAATTCAGTTGGGCAAGACACTTTCTTACTTCTCCCCTTTGGGATATTATTAAGGAGCCAATTGCAGAAGAAAATACTTTCACTTTCATTATCCCTGATGAATGTGTTGGACAGATGCCTCCTCACTGCCTGAATGAATCTCCATCAAACATGATGGTGCCAAATGCTCCTTCAAAAAAGAGGAGGGGTAAACAACCATTGGTGGACTCTGAGGTGAGAAGGAGCCCCAGAATTGTGGAACTTAATGGGGGATCTAAAAGCCATGTGAATTGTTCTGATCCTAGTTGTCTCTCTTGCAATGCTGCACCACCTTGTCTTAGTAATAAAGTTATTAAGAACCTTGCTGATTCATTTTGCAAGGTTAAGGAGGGGGAACTTGAGAAAAGGTTGCTGAAGAAGAGCAGGGTCAATGATATGATCATCAAGCCACCTGGAAAACCTGGACCAAAGAAGACTGGTTCTAACACAAACCTTCCAAGCATGAAGAAAGGTGGAGCTGCTGATTCTTGTGGACAACAGTGTAAGAAGAAAGCACCTAAATAATGTTTTTAATGTCTGCAAAATATTGTCCTTTTGTGACTGGATCATTTACCCTTGGAGTCTGTTATGAGTTGTTTAAAACCATTATGCTGCTATGCATGTTTATGAATTCAGTACCCTATGATATTTACAAGTAGGTTTGTGTGACTACAAACCTTGTGGCACCCCAATATTCACTCAATCTGTTTATCAATGAGTAACAACAGAAATTGGAAGATTCTAAACTGGAATCTCGGAGGAATTAACTCTGAGAATAAATGGTTGGCATTAAGAAGTAAAATCATTGAATCTGAATGTGATATCATTTGTATCCAAGAAACCAAGAGAGAAATCTTTGATACCAATTATTTAAAGAAATTTTGTCCAAATAAGTTTGACAGCTTTGACTTCCTACCTTCAATTGGTGCTTCTGGAGGGATCATCATCATATGGAGCAGTTCATTATTTAATGGCATAAGAGCATTCCAAAATGAATTCTCCAGTTCTCTCACTTTCACCTCACAACTATCTAATGACTCCTAGACTATTACAAATATCTATGGACCATGTCAAGCTGATAGGAAAATTGAATTTTTGGACTGGTTTTCCAACATCTCTATGCCTGATAATGTAGATTGGCTTGTCTTAGGGGATTTTAATCCTATCAGAAGACTTACTGATAGAAATAAAAATGGGGGGATATTAATGAAACTATGCTTTTTAATGATGCTATCAGCAACCTGGGACTTAAACTGTGTGTTCAAAATCATTACCAAACTTCTTGCAAACAGACTACAATCTGTTATTCTGGAATTGGTGCATAAAAATCAATATGGTTTTCTCAATAATAGATCTATTCAGGATTGCCTTGGATGGGCTTTTGAATACCTATTCCAATGCCACAAGTCAAAGGAGGAAATCCTAATTCTAAAACTTGATTTTGAGAAGGCATTTGATACAATTGATCACTCTGCCATCATAAATGTCCTTAAAGCTAGAGGATTTGGCAGGAAATGGATCAAATGGATAGAAATGATCTTTGAATCTGGAACCTCTGAAATCCTACTAAATGGAGTGCCTGGGAAAAAATTCTATTGCAGGAGAGGTGTGAGACAAGGAGACCCTCTTTCACCACTACTATTTGTTCTTGCTGCTGACCTTCTACAATCTGTCTTGAATAAGGCCATGCATATGAACCTTCTAACCCCCCCTATAGATGGACTCCCCAAAAGTGATTTCCCTGTTATTCAATATGCTGATGATACATTGGTGGTACTTAAGGCAGATGCTACTCAATTATTGTGCTTGAAAGCACTTCTTAAAACATTTGCAAATTCCACTTGGCTCAAAGTCAACTATTTGAAATCTAGCATGATGCCAATAAACTTATGTAATGATAGGTTAATGCATTTTGCTATGACAATCAATTGTCAAACTGGTAGCCTCCCTTTCACCTACCTTGGATTGCCACTAAGCATTTCAAAACCATCTATCGAACATTTTTTGCCCATTGTTCAAAGAGTTAAAAGAAGATTATGTGGTATAGCTGATTTCTTGAACTACGGAGGAAAATTGCAACTGGTAAAATCTGTTATGTCCTCACTCCCTCTATTTTTCATGGGCTGTTTGGAGGTACCAATTTCCATCAAGGATCAAATTATAAAATACATGAGAAGTTGTATGTGGACAAAAAAGACTAAAGATGTTCAAGCAAAAGGACAAGCTCTGGTGTCTTGGGATAAAATCTGGCGTCCTAAAAATCAGGGGGGTTTAGGGGTACTAAACCTACAGATTAAAAATACTGCCCTCCTTCTAAAAAACCTGGACAAATTCTACAATCACCATGACATCCCTTGGGTTCATCTCATATGGGAAACTTACTACAAAAATGGAAAATTACCTAGAAGAAGCATGGAAGCATCATTCTGGTGGAAATCTCATATCAAATTAATTGATAATTTTAAAGGCATGGCTAAGTGCAATCTGAATTCAGGAAAGTCTGCATATTTTTGGTCTGACCTTTGGCAAGATGAGTGCCTGGTGAATAAATTCGCTCACCTTTTGTCCTATGCTAAGTTTTCAAATATCAGTGTACATGACTTCTTACATGCTGATTTCTTGGAGGATAATTTTCACCTACCACTTTCTCAACAAGCATACTATGAGTTTCTAATCATGGAAGAAAGATGCCAAGAAATCATGCATACCACCCATGGGGATACCCATGATAATTGGAGCTATATTGGGGGTCAGATAAATTTAAAGTAAAAAAGGCCTACTCAGCCATGATTGGATACTCACCATCACCACCACACTTCTCTTGGGTATGGACATCCTCTTGCCAAAATAAACACAAGTTCTTCTTCTGGCTTTTGCTTCTGGACAGATTGAATACAAGGAATCTTCTGAAAAGAAAGCAGTTCATCTTGCCTGACTACAATTGTGTAACTTCCAACAGTTATTTGGAAGAGTCAGTAAACCATCTATTCTAGGAATGTTCATTTGCAAACAAATGCTGGGACCATATTTACAGAAACAGAACTACAAACCTATCAGGATTGGAAGCTATTTCAGACATCAAAGAAAAGTTACACCTACCATTTGCAATGGAAATCATTATCATGACTACCTAGGGTATATAGATATGCAGAAATGGGAAGATTTTTAATCACGAAAGACCCACACTTGAAAGATTGAAAGCAATCTTCAATCAAGAGATGAGATGGTTATAGTTCAGAATCAAAATAAAATACAAGGAGAAATTCAAAGCCTGGCTGAACCAGCAATTAGATCAGGGATAGGGTAGACTTTACCCACTTTAGAATGGTTTTATTTTCCTGTTTTGATCTACCTTAGATTAATAGACTATCTGTATTTATCTTTGTAACATACTCATAATTTATATAAAAAAATTGCAGTGGGGATTCTCCGTACTGTTTCACCTCAAAAAAAAATAAGATAAAGTTTATTATGATATCCATCGATGTGACCATGTGTTAGATTGTCTTCATCTTGATGTTGAGAGAAGTCGACCTCTCAATATTTACCTGTCATGGGGACTTGATGACGGAACTACTTGTCGGTAGACAGAGGTGTGTTAGCACTTATAGTGACTATAAAGTTGTTGGCACTCCTTACGTATCAACTTGGGAAACCGAGGAAACTCACGGAACACTACCCATGCCATGAGATACATTCTACGGGATTACGTCCCTTAATAGTGCAGTAATTCGATTGATGTCGATTGCTAACTGATATGGTTATGAGGATGATATGAGCAGCGGTTGTTGCCTATTTGTCCAAATACGGAGTTCCTCCCACACATACATAGTTGAGAATGTTCATGATAATAATTTTTATCTTAACTCCTTATAATGCTAGTGGTGAATCCGCTACTCCCTAAGAACACGTTTTCCCTATTGCTGCTCAAATTTCTCTTACATACATGATACTTATTTTCTGTATTAAGTTGTTTTACTTTACTTATTATTGCTCTTATACCAAAACCCCAAAAACACTTTTTATGCAATACTCGATTTTATCTTGTCACTCAGAACTTTATTAAACATTACTAGTATAATGTTTATTTCAAGAATGATTAGACTTCAGATTCCTGCTCCCTGTGGGTTCGATATCTTTATTTCGAAACTAGATACAAATGATCTGTGCACTTGCAGTCATCAAGCTATTTTCTGGCACTGTTGGCGGGGAGCTAAGCATTGTAGGTCTTTTAGTTTTTTATTATTTATTTTTTTCTCCCTAAGTTTTGTTTTGAGTTACATGTTTCCACCAATACGATGGAGTTTGAGCATATGACTAGTGCTAATCCACTCAACCACTATGGGAAGCCATGTGATATTTATAAAAGTGACAACTCTAATGAAGGTTGTGCTGATGTCAGCCATGTGTCAGCATGATGTAGTAAGTCCTTTTTAAATGGTTTAATAATTTCAAAATTTGGTTTAATCTTAATCATGCATTGTTCAACAACCTTAATTAGAAGTTTAATTAGATGAACAAATGAACCCCCCCGGGTGATTCCGAGGTCCCCCTGTTGTACGGTTGTACCCCTCGGACCCTGTTAAAATTCCCAAGCATGCCTTAGGGTCTCATTTCAATACAATTTAACTTGTCATGTCATCATAATTTCTTGGGGATTACATCGATGCTATGTGTTGATGGTTTCTCTATCTTTCTGGTGTTTGGTTCTTGATCGAAGACCGAGGTTAACAACATTGAAGATCGACAGACAATACTTTATCAACTACAATCAAGTCTAGTACAAGATATCTTAAGCTCTGCTTTGTGGTTCTCTATAGGTAAATGAAAGCATAGCCCCACCATGATAAATCCCGTGCTTTCAAAGTATTTCAATTCTTGCCATGACGCATACGATTCAACTTTGGTATTCTATCGATATATAGAGTATCCTATCTGCTGCATTACTCCCTTGATCTTATATTACCTAATCCAGTGCTCCTTGCATAACTAGGTTTGTCTTGTCAGCACTAATAGAGCTTTTATCTGTGTCTTGCTTAGCCATGCTTAGCTGTCAGTGCTGGTTTATCTAGATGACGTACCAAATGCAAAGAATCTAGTATGACATGAGAACAAGGTTTACTGATGAGGTTAGATCAGTGGTAAAGGTTAAACATGGTTAGGGTTGTATGGTAGGCCATGGTGGGATGTGGTTTTTGTAGTCCCATGCTTGCCACCACTAGGAAACAAGTTCTTGCCTTTGGAACTGAGACGAGCGTACAGCCACACGGGGCCTGTGAACCCCTCAACTTACTAACTTTCCTAGTAGATTCCATGAGTCACATATTTCGAGCGTTCCATTCGACATATGCATAGAAAAAGTTTTCAAAGATTTAGCGGGTGGAGGTGCATCATAACAGGTAGGTAAGCGTGGACCGGGTTGCTTGGAGTAGAGAGCGCCCCTGATAAACCAACCTCGCCTCACCTCTCTAGGGACTGGCTTCATGATTTGACCCATTACGGTGAAACCGTCCTTAGGGTGTGACTCATGGTCTCGGTGAAAGCAAGGTAAAGGTCGTGGCTGATGACCCACAAGTATAGTGGGTGTATCGTAGTATTTTCGATAAGTAAGAGTGTCGAACCCAACGAGGAGCAGAAGGTGTTGGCGAATGGCTTGGAGCAGGAATTCTCTGTAAATACTTAGCAAACGGATTTTTAGGGGTTTTTGATAATGCAGGTAAATAAAGTACGAGTAAATAAAAGACAATAAGAATAAATGCAGCAAGTGGCCCAATCCTTTCTTTAGCAAAGGACAAGCCGGTTGTATTACTTAAGATGACCAAATATTCTCGAGGACACATGGGAATATCCTCAAGTGCTTTTGCTTCATATAGTTGATTAATCTTATTTGGTATGCTAAGTGTTGTGTGGGTGAACCTGTGCTAATTTACTGACCTTCCTAGGACTAATACATACTTGTGATTATACCCCTTGCAAGAATCCGCAAGTACAAGAAAGTAATTAAGTTAGAAACCTAAACACAGCTTTAAACTCTAAGACCCTGACGTCCCTTGTGCAAAGGTTTCCTAATGGGGGTTCAGGTTTCTGTCACTCCGGCAACCCCTACGATTAGTAGCCAAATACACAATGCATTCCCCTAGGCCCATATAGGTGAAGTGTCATGTAGTCGATGTTCACATGACACCACTAGAAGAAGTACACCACAACTTAAATATCAAACTATTGAATCTTTCTCAACACAATTCCACTACTAACAACATGACTTCTCCCATGTCCTCAAGAACAAAACGAACTACTCATAGTACATCATATGGATCATGATCAGAGATGAAATAATGATGTGTAACAATCTGAACATAAACGATAATTCAATGGTTCACTCAATAGCATCAAATACAAGGAGTAATCAACACCGGGAAAGTTTCCCCCAAGAACTATGCAAGATTCAACCCAATTGTTACAGCGGTATGAAGTGGTGATGATGGTGCTGGTGGAGATGATGATGGTGATGATGATGATGATGCCGATGAAGTCCATCTTGATGGTGGTGTTGATGGTGATGATCTCCCCTCTCCGGGAAGGAAATCCCCTGGCACAATTTTGTCTGCCGGAGAGATCTTTCTCTCTCGGTGTTTTCCGCCTCGCAGAGGCAGTGGAATCTTTCTGGTCGCTCTTCGAGTCTTAGGGTTTCGGGAGGATAATATACACCAGAGGGGAGAGGCTGGAGTGGACCAGGGCGGCCACACCACCTGGTGGCGCGGCCCAAGGTGGCCCGCGCCAAGGGGTGGTGTGAGCCCCCTGTGGCCCATCTCCACTTCCCCTTCTGGCAATCTTCGTCTTCTGGAAAAATAGGATTTTCCATGTATTTTCTCGGATTTGCTGATCTTCGTGAATTTTGCCTCCAAACAGCACCTTTTCCATCAGAATCCTGACTGCAGCGGTCCATGCTCCAAAAGTCATCAACCATGCAAAAATAGATGAAATAACATAAGTATCATCTCTTAATATGAAATATATCAATGAATAACAGTAAATTATTATATAGAATAGTGATGCAGAATGGCCGTATCAACTCCCCCAAGCTTAGACTTCGCTTGTCCACAAGCGAAAACTGAGCTCAATAAACATGACATCAGGTTTATGGAGTGAAGAGTCGATAAAAGAATATGGACACGAAGCATCACATTCATCAATACATAAATCATAATAGAAGACAACTCACTATTATATAACTTAACTTGCAATAAGTAAGGGAAACACAATAAAGATACATAAAGTAAATCATAATTGGTAATGGCAAACTTAGCTCTTGGTCGAAGAATAGTTGGAAATTTGCTGGAGTTCACAAATAACTGGTATTCAATGATAGCTTTCAAAGTAGTAAACACTAAGATAAGAGCAATGTGCAAAACAAGGAACATAAGAGACATGATTGGAAAAATCATCATATGAATGAATGAAACACAACAACTCAAAATACTTGCTGAGGTAGAGGGGAATAGGTTTACTGACTCAACTAATAAGTAAAAGAAAGGCCCTTTGCAGAGGGAAGCAGGGATTTCAAGTTTCATAAAGAGCTTCCAAAAATTATGGTACTTTTTAGCTTTCAGCTCTCATTGTCCCTATCATAGGCATCTTTAGGTGGTTAAGATTAAAGTGATCAAATATGAGGATATGATTGACAAGTTGCGAATTGAACATCTCATGTCCCTTGAATATGAGGGCTGCTCCTCATGCTACTCAAGTTTAGTCACTGGTAAGTTCTTGTCATAGTAAATACATGTGTATCATAGAGAACCGCCAACGGGGTACCCCTTGCTCGATGATACGGAAGAATCCCCATATTAAAATGACAAGGCAAGCAGACAACAAGCATCTCATCAATCTTCTTATTTACCATGGGAATATGGTGCTTTTTTCTATCTTTCCTCTTTTCTCATATCTCTTTTTGCTTTTTCTCTTTTTTCTCATTATCTGACTCTTTTTTTATAAGAAGAATGCTTCATAGACAGCTCATTATGGTTACGCTACAGGTTTCCACCATGACGGCATGGATTAGACTGGCCCAGGCTTTCTAACACACATACATAACTCCATGGACTCACAAGCTCCCTTTCATTTCACAATCGCGACATCCATAGACAAAAGAACATGATATCAACTAGGTACAAAGTACTGGTGCAATGTTGAAAGCGTTCCCCTTGACAGCATGGTTCTGCTAATTCACAACTTACAAACCGCAAGCATATACGCAACATAGATGGGCACAATGGTTCAAGTTTATTAAGTTGAAGAAAGAAAAGTGTGACATCAAGAGTGCAAGAAAGTAAACTGGTTATTTATTATTTCCTATATGATGATGTTTAATTTAATTTAGTCTGACACACATGGATCCCCCTAGAGTCATGCATGTGTTCTAACCACATTGATATATCCACTATACTCTCTAGTCATTCACATGGATATGTGGAAGCTGCTTTAATTTTCCTATGTATTTTGGTCTGTTTAGTGATGCATCTTCTTTTGGCTCAAACTAATTGGATATATACCATATGTGTTGCTATGACCTAAAACTAACCAAAATAAGGATAAAAGTCCATCGTTCAACCCTAATCTGGAGAAATCCATTGTTCAAAAAAAGCGCATTTGGAATCTTATCTAAATTTGAATATATTATCCAAAATACTTACCTCTCTCGAGATCATTATACAAGCCAGAATGTAAACTAGTAGTCCACATTATTGCTTTTTTCAAGACTTATTCGTCAATAATTTATAGTTTTCTTCACCAAGGCTCTTTTAGTGAAGACTTTCTAAAATATGGCTAATTTATTTGAACCCTCCATCATGCATCCGACGGACAAGACACCAACCCCAAATTTCCAGGTCACATCATCCCGCCCACACGAAATTTGGTGCTAGCGTGGGAGAGTTTCTACGCAAACGAAAATTTCTCGAGCTGCAATTACCTTTGAGCCCACCCGCACAGCGCCACCCAAGCAATCGCGTAAAGGTCATTTACGTAATCTATTCCAAAAACTTTTTTATCTCCTCGCCGAAATGAGAAAGATCCAAATTTCCCCACCGCCCTCAGATCCGCTCTCCCCGCTGTCCTCCCCCTTTTCCCCTCGCCCTCCCCGCCATCCTCTTTGCCGTCCTCCGCCTTTTCCCCTCACCGATGTATGTCCCTCCGCCCTCTGCCTTTAATCCCCTCATCTCCCTCTGCCCTTCCAGTTGTAACATCTCCGTCACCCTAGCACAAACCCTAGCCCCTCCTCACCATCCCGATTTTCCACCATGTCCGTCGACCTCGCCGGTCAGCCACCTCGCCGATAGCCCGCTGACCTTTTCTATCACCTCGCTGTACACTTCACCCTCAAAGTCGGCTAGCTTGCCATCCATCTCCCTGCTCACCAATGACCCACAAGTATAGGGGGTGTATCGCAGTATTTTCGAGGGAAGTTAAACCCAATTTATTGATTCGACACAAGGGGAGCCAAAGAATATTTATAAGCCTTAACAACTGAGTTGTCAATTCAGCTGCACCTAGAAACAATCTTGCTCACAGCAGTTTATCAGTAGAAACAGTTTTGTAGTAGGAATAGCAAAGTAGCAACAGTAGTAAAGTAAAGACAGTAGTAACAATAGCAGTAAACAGTGGGATTCAAGTGCGGTAGGCCTAGGGACGGATGGACGCGTGTTGCATGGACAAGACAATTCACATAGCAATCAGAACATAGGGCAATTGCAGATAAATAAGATAAAGCATCCAAGTACTAGATAATCCTAGGTATGTGTTCCATATATAGTCATACGTGCTCGCAATGAGAACTTGCACAACATCTTTTGTCCTGCCAGCCCGTTTGCAGCGGGGCCTCAAGAGAACTACTGGCAATTAAGGTGCTCCTTTTAATAGAGCACCGGAGCAAAGCATTAACACTGCATGAACACATGTGATCCTCACATCAAAGCCATTCTCTCCGGTTATCCCGATTTCTATCACTGCGGGGCCATTGGTTCCGGACAACAACGTGTGTATACAACTTGCAGATAAAGACCAAAAACAATACTATCATAATGAATCAATAACATGTTCAGGTCTGAAATCATGGCACTCGGTCCCTAGTGACAAGCATGAAGCACAAAAAGTCGCAACAAAGTCATAAAGCACTAATAAAAGATACTAGGCACCATGCCCTAACAATCTGATGCCATTACATGAGCGATCTCATCCAATCCCTACCATCCCCATAGCCTACACCGGGGGATTACTCACTCATAGATGGGGGAAACATGGATGGTCGATGGAGAAGCGATGGTGATGATGATGGCGATGATCTCCTCCAATTCCCCATCCCGGCAGGGTGCTAGAACGGAGTTTCTGGTGCTGTTTCGTGGAATCTGGTGGTGGCGGCGGAGCGGAACTCCTTTTGGAAAAACGTCGAACCCCCCAGAGTTTTTAGGTCAGAAGGCTCCTTATAGGCGAAGAGGGAGACCGAGGGGGTGCCTGGGGGGCCACACCACCCCTTGGCGCGGCCTGGTCTGGCCCGCACCACCAGGTGGTGTGGCCACCCCTGGATCTTCTCCGTCTCGTATTCTGGCTCCTGGAGTCTTCGGGTGAAATAGGATTTTCGGCATATTTTCCGGGATTTTTCCTGATAGTTGATTTTCTACACAAAAAGTAGACGCCAAGGCAATTCTGCTGAAAACAGCGTCAATCCGCGTTAGTTGCATCCAAATCACACAAGTTTAGAGGAGAAACAATAGCAAAAGTGTTCGGGAAAGTAGATATGTTTTCGACGTATCAACTCCCCCCAAGCTTAGCTTATTGCTTGTCCTCAAGCAATTCAGTTGAAAACTGAGTGTGATAAAAGAACTTTCACGAACACATTTGCTTCATATGATGTAAATATTCTCAGCAATGTGATCAACTACTTAGATAGTTCATAATAAAGATTATGCAACTAAGTTTACTTAATAGGCATTGCAAGATATGAAGAGATTCCAACTCAAAAATAATAAGTAGCATGAAGTATAAACATACGCAACATTACAATGCTCATAAAAAGGTATGATAGAGTGGTATCTCACTTGCCTTTGATTAATATCAAGGCACCTCTGAAGTTCAAGTGATGACTAAAAGTAAGGATATCAAGGATACAAGCATCAAAGTCATAACACAAATAGTCAAGTAATGGGACAAGCACAAAGAATGACAACTATGCTCTCAAGAAGGTGCTCAAAGAATAAATGGAGACTCAACAAGTAAAGGAAAAGGTTTTGAATAATTTTGAAAGGCTTCCAAATGATGAAAGTATGATACTCATTAGCTTTGAGCTCTCATTGCCCCTATTATAAGCATCTTTAATGTGGTTAAGGTGAAAGTGAGGTCCAATTTGAGTTATATGCCTAACGGACTATAAACTGAAAATCTCAAGTCCCTTGAGTACGAGGGCCGCTCTTCATGCTACTCAACTTTAGTTACCGGTATGTTCTTGTCATCGTAAGTATGTGCGTATCATAAAGAACCGCCAACAGGGTACCCCTTGCCCGATGATATGGAAGAATCCCCATATCAAAATGACAAGGCAAGCAGACAATGAGTATCTCAGCAATCTTCTTATTTACCATGGGAAAATGGTGCTTTTTTCTCTCTTTCCTCTTTTCATAAATCTCCTTTTTTTTCTCAATAGCTATCTCTCTCATTTTTATAAGTAGAATGCTTCATAGATATCATTATGGTTACACTGCAGGTTTCCACCATGTCAGCATGGATTAGACCAGCGGCCCATGCGTTTCTCTAACACACATACATAACTCCATGGACTTACAAGCTCCCCTTTTATTTCACACCGACGACATCCACAAACAAAAGAGCAAGGTATCAACTGGGTATATATTTACAAGTGTTGAAAGCATTCCCCGTGACAGCACGGTTCTACTAATCCCCAGCCTATAATTTGCAAGCATATTACTTTCATGGAGAGTCACATATGGTTCAGGTTTATTAAGTGCAGGAAATAAAGTGTGCCATCAAGTTCGTGAGAGCTTTACTAACTTACTTTCTCATAACAAGCAAACATTTTATTCGGAAGAAAACAAGGCATATTGAATATGCACGAAAGTAGCAAATGATGCTAATAGGTAGGTATGGTGGACACTTTGGCAATATTTGGTTTAAGGGAGTTGGAAACATGAGTAAAACACTCAGTGCAAGTGAAGGCTAGCAATAGTAAGGGTGCGACAAACGAGAGAGCAATAGCTGTCATTATCATGCTTGCAACAAAACAGGACTACTCATGGGATGAAAGTGATTCAAGATCCTCAAGGCAAAATAATTCATCGAGGCTTAACTGATTATTACAGTCATATGCATGCATGAGCATGTTCCAAGTCAATTCAAATGAAACATTCAGAGGAGGATACTACGGTGTCATACCAATTTATGAATAGAGCAATGCAAGCAAAAATTCATAAGACATGCTACAAACTATTAGCGAGATGGAGCTAATCATAAGAAAGCAAGAACTACTAAGCATCCATAGATAACATACACCCTACATGAATAGACTAAGCATGCCCACAGTGATGAGTATGTGTACAAAAAATGAAAACAAATAGAGTTCGTTACCAGCCTCTTACCACGCCTCAAGTTGTCATTAATCCTCATTATTGTTCTTCACTTGTGTGGCTTGAATAATAATATGAAACCAATATCCACTGAGGACTGCTGAACCCTGTAGCCAACTTACAAAAACCAAAGAAGAACGACAAATATTTTTGTTGTTTTTGATTTTTAAAACAAGAACCAAAAGGAAAAACAAGCAAAGCAAAATCTTTTTGGTTTTTTCGAATGGTTTAAACAAAGCAAAAAGGGAAAAACAAACCAAGGAAAAAAGAAGAAGCAAACCAAAGATAAACAAAAGAAATATTTTTGGTCTTTTTGTGTTTTAGAAAGCAAAAGCAAAGAAGAACGAAAACATGAATATACAAAGTACCGACGCATCATGATATGGAGATGAGTGCGGTGTCGGTGTACCTCCCCCCAAGCTTAGGCTTTTGGCCTAAGTGGGTATCAATCCCAAGCTGGCCAGGATGATGTGTCACCGTAGTATGATGAGGAGGTCCCCTCATCCTGGTGCGCGCTCAAGTATGTCCCTCCGTAATGTGCGGTGTAATCATAGGAGGGTACATCCTCCTGGTGGTGCTCGTGGAAACCCAACAAGCGAAGCTGCTCGTCCACCTCCTCCTTGGAGCACGACCATGGTCTCCTGTGAACACTAAACAAAGAAGGCTGTGGCAAAAGGATCTCCCTTTCATCCCCGTCAGTAAAAAGCATCCTATATACTAGACTGTCCATATAAGAAGTAGCAGTGACAAAGTGATGAGTTTTCATAGCAACAAGGTCAAGCCTCTATGGTGCCAGTATAGTATCATTGGGATCCACTAAAATACCTAATGCATTGACTACACGCGAGGCAATGATGCCCCCATAGATAGGCCCCCTAGCAGCCAGGCGGCGAGCAATAAGTGAGCCAAGATTGTACCGAGTATCATTGTTAAGCGCAAATCAAGGAATGCTAAATGATAGTTGGAGATATTACTTGTGTTCTCCCTACCCAGTACACTAGTAGCAAGATAATATGCAAAGTATCTAAGAGCAGGGAGTTGGATATTTCTTATCTTTCTGCTTTCATCATGCCAGTCATCATCATTGGTCACCCTCGGTAAAGCTCCAACAAATGAGCAGGTCGCCTTGAATTTTCTTCACGGTCCACATCATGACACCTACAATACTGCAAAATCTCTCCAAAGGCATGGTGAAGGGCAGATTGTAGATTTTAAAAGAGACAGTCGACTGATAGGATGTGTTAGTAAACATGAAGCTCTCAACAAAAGTTTTGGTGAGCATAGCGTATTGCGCACTCTCATCTTGCATATATGAGGTCAAACCAACCCTCTCAATCAGTAGCAAGAAATCATCAAGAATACCTGCAGCTTGTAAGAAAGTAAAACAAGGAAAAGGGGATGGGGGAGCATCCCCATCATCCCTTTCACTGCCAATACGAGTTGCAATGAGATCTTCATTGTATGATGGCCTAAACTGAGAGGCTGATCTTGAGGGCCTCGACCTCCTAGGTGCATCACTCTCAAATATCTCTCCAAAAGTATGGTTGTTCATGCTTGTTATTCTGAAATTTAAACACCTATTAAACAAGTGATTGCAAAGTAAATATAATGAAGAATTCTACTCATAGGGACTTGTAAGAGGCCTAAACATGCATCAAAACTATATCTCTAAGAATCAAACAAGCTTACAAGCTCTCATAACCAGTCACCTACAGCAGCAAAATACTCAATATATAATCCACCAAAAACAAATCTACTTGGACAAGGAGAGGAGTCACATACCAGGAAACAATTGCTCTAAATTTCAGCAAGAAAGATGGGCTGAGCAAGGAGATCGAAAAAATCGAGAGCAAGCATAGCAAGAACGCGATTTTTAGAAATGAACTGGAGCTTACTCGGGAGAGAGAAGAAAGTGGCAGGTGAGAGAGTTTGTGGGGGGCCAGGGGTGGCCCACACCAGGGCATGGCGCCACCCAGGGCTGGCCGCGCCACCAGGTGGTGTGCCTGCCTGGTGTGTCCCCTTGGTACCTCCCAGGTACTCCTCTGCCCCTTTTTTCACCCAAAAATTTAATATGAATTTTCTGGATTTTTTCGAGACATTTTATTTTTGGGCATTTTCAGGCATAGAAGAATGATTTTCTGACAGACAGATATATTTTTTTTCTTTTTGGAAACATGATGCAAAGACAAAACAAAGCTAGAACTACAGAAGTTCTAAGACACTCTAACAAGCAAGCAACTAACAACAAAAAGAAAACTAAACGAAAGCAAAAACTAAAATGCATAGGATAGAAGTAAACGGAGATAATCATCGTGAAAACATTGTTTTGTTCGATGAAATCCTTTTGTTAACAAGGTTGATCAGGTCTTTCTACCAAAACAAGTCCATATGAGACAAAACTTGGTATTCCACTAATGATTATGTTACCTCAACTTTGATAGCAATGGTCCCAATCATAATAGTTTCAAATTTTTCTCTTGGTATGGGACAATATATTTCTCCAACCTGAATGCCCTCAACATGTTCAATTGAATTCAAACCATAAGTCCTTTCAATCTTCTTGGGGAAATAGACAGTATGTTCCTTGTCATTAACATTGAAAGTCACCTTTCGTTGATTACATTAATAATAGCTCCTACAATATTAAGAAAAGGTCTCCCAAGAATAATGGACATATTATCATCTTCGGGCATTTCAAGCACAACAAAATCAGTTAATATCAAGCAATTATGAGCCACTTGAATAGTTACATCCTCACATATACCCACAGGAATAATGGTAGATTTATCAGCCATTTGCAAAGATATATCAGTTTGTATTAATTTTTCAACTTGAAGCCTCTTATAGAGAGAGAAAGGCATAACACTAACTCCAGCTCCCAAATCACACAAAGCAGTTCTAACATAACTATTCTTAATAGAGCAAGGAATGGTTGGAATCCCTGGGTCTCCAAGTTTCTTAGGAACCATACCATTAAAGGAATAATTAGCAAGCAGAGTAGAAATTTCTTCATTAGGGATCTTCCTTTTATTCGAGACAATGTCCTTCATATACTTTGAGTAAGGAGGCAATTTAATAGCATCAGTCAAAGGAATTTGCAAGAATAAAGGCTTCATCCACTCACAAAACTTATTATAGTGTTCATCTTCCTTTGACTTGTGTTTCTTATTAGGAAAAGGCATAGGTTTTTGAACCCAAGGTTCTCTTTCACTACCATGTTTCTTAGCAATAAAATCCTCTTTAGTGTATTTGGTATTCTTAGTGTGGTTTTCAGGTTCTTCTTCAACTTTTTTTTCATTAGGAACTTCATTTTCTTCATTACCACTTTCAGTTTCAGCATCAGAGATAGATATACTATTAGGATCTATAGCAGGTTCAGAGGGTTCTACAATAGTTTTATGTTTCTTTTTCCTTTTCTTACGAGTAGAACCACTATTTTCAGCTTGTTGAGAATCATGCTCAATTCTTTTGGGATGCCCCTCAGGATATAGAGGATCCTGGGTAGCAGCTCCACTTCTAGTTCTAATTTCATAAGCATGTTTTTCTTTAGCAGCATTAACTAGCAAGTCGTTTTGCACTTTAACGAGTTGATCTATTTGAGTTTAAACCATTTGAAAGTGGTTAACAATCATTTTAACATCATTAGAGGTTCTTTCCACAATATCTTTCAACTCAACAATAGCTCTAGTGTTTTCCATTAGATGATTTTGCACCCTTTTATTAAAGTTATCTTGCTTAACAATAAAGATATCGAATTCTTCTAGGCATTGATCAGGAGGTTTAGAGTAAGTGATATCACCTTCATCAAAGTGTTGGAGAGAGTGTACCTCAATAGTGGATGAGTAGGGAATAGGCTTACATAGTTCTTCTATAGGAGGTAAATTCTTGACATCTACAACTTTAATTCCCTTCTCCTTAAGACATTTCTTAGCTTCCTTCATCACTTCATCATTTAATTCAATAATTCCCCTCTTCTTTGATGTTGGAATAGGCACCGGAATAGGAGGTTCAGGTACAATTACTTCAGGTATAGCTTGTTTAGGAGGAGTCCAATCTTCATAATTCTTACTTATTTTAGCCATTAAATCCTCAGCTTCCTAGGGAGTCCTATTCCTGAAAACACAATCAGCACAACTATCTAGGTATGTCCTAGATTCTTCAGTTAGTCCATTATAAAATATATCAAGAAGCTCATTCTTAGGTAATGGACTTCCAGCCTATGCATTAATCAAAGCGCAAAACCTTGCCCAAGATTCAGGAAATACCTCTTTTTCTCCCTGTTTAAAATCAAAACGTTCCTGCAAAATAGCATGTCTAGCACTAGGAGGAAAATATTTCTGCAGAAAAGTACTAATCAAGGTCTCAGGGCTATCAATAGATCCAGGAGGTAAATTACTAAACCAAGTTTTAGCTTCTCCTTTCAGTGAAAAAGGAAAAATCTTAGCAACAAAGTAAGTATGCATCTTAATATCATCAGAAAACAAGACACTCATGGTAGAAAGTTCATTCATTTGTACTACCGCACTTTCATTCTTAGTCCCACAAAAAGGTTCTTTCTCAACAATAACTATGTAAGATAGATCGAGAGAGAAATCATAATCTTTATCTGTAATGTTTATGGGAGAAACAACAAACTTAGCAATAGGAGACAATTTGGGTCTAATAGTACGCCTCTCAAGAAGACTCTTAGCAGCGCTCCTATCATGGGTGTTTTTACATTCTTTAATAAATTCATCGGTCATTTCAACATAACCATCTTCAATATCATAACTTTCACTAGACTCAGGTGAACTAACAGGTGTGGTAGTGTCTTCATTAGGAGTTTCGGTATTTCCAGCTATAGTTCTAGCAATCGTAGCATCTAGGAAAGGACCTAATGAACCACTCTTATCAAGCATGAGAAGCGACATCATAAGCATCAGAAGTTTCAGATTCAGCAGTAGTAGCAGTGTGTGTAGCATGTGTATGTGGTGGTGTAACGAGCTTACTTATAACAGATGGTGAGTCAAGAGCAGCAGAGGTGTTCAGAACCGTACCTCTTCTTGTAGTGGATGGTAAAATAGGAAACTTGCCATCACGAGACTTACCCACGATGGATGGATAGCAGCGAACAATAGAGAATCCAAGTGAACTTGATAAATAAAGCTATGCTCCCCGGCAACGGCGCCAGAAAATAGTCTTGATGACCCACAAGTATAGGGGGTGTATCACAGTATTTTCGAGGGAAGTTAAACCCAATTTATTGATTCGACACAAGGGGAGCCAAAGAATATTTATAAGCCTTAACAACTGAGTTGTCAATTCAGCTGCACCTGGAAACAATCTTGCTCACAGCAGTTTATCAGTAGCAACAATTTTGTAGTAGGAATAGCAAAGTAGCAATAGTAGTAAAGTAAAGACAATAGTAACAATAGCAGTAAACAGTGGGATTCGAGTGCGGTAGGCATAGGGATGGATGGACGGGCGTTGCATGGACAAGACAATTCACATACAATCAGAACATAGGGCAATTGCAGATAAATAAGATAAAGCATCCAAGTACTAGATAATCCTAGGCATGTGTTCCATATATAGTCATACGTGCTCGCAATGAGAACTTGCACAACATCTTTTGTCCTGCCAACCCGTTTGCAGCGGGGCCTCAAGGGAACTACTGGCAATTAAGGTGCTCCTTTTAATAGAGCACCGGAGCAAAGCATTAACACTCCGTGAACACATGTGATCCTCACATCAAAGCCATTCCCTCCGGCTATCCCGATTTCTGTCACTTCGGAACCATTGGTTCCGGACAACAACGTGTGTATACAACTTGAAGATAAGACCAAAAACAATACTATCATAATGAATCAATAACATGTTCAGGTCTGAAATCATGGCACTCGGGCCCTGGTGACAAGCATTAAGCACAACAAATCACAACAAAGTCATAAAGCACTAATAAAAGAAACTAGGCACCATGCCCTAACAATCTGATGCCATTACATGAACGATCTCATCCAATCCCTACCATCCCCATAGCCTACAGCGGGGGATTACTCACTCACAGATGGGGGGAAAATGGATGGTCAATGGAGAAGTGATGGTGATGATGATGATGATGGCGATGATCTCCTCCAATTCCCCGTCCCGGCAGGGTGCCAGAACGGAGTTTCTGGTGCTGTTTCGTGGAATCTGGTGGTGGCAGCGGAGCGAAACTCCTTCTAAAAAAACATCGAACCCCCTAGAGTTTTTAGGTCAGAAGGTTCCTTATAGGCGAAGAGGGAGACCGAGGGGGTGCCTAGGGGCTCACACCACCCCTTGGCGCGGCCTGGCCTGGCCCGTGCCACCAGGTGGTGTGGCCACCCCCTGACTCTTCTCCGTCTCGCATTTTGGCTCCTTGAGTCTTCGGGTGAAATATGATTTTTGGCATATTTTCCGGGATTTTTCCTGATAGTTGATTTTCTGCACAAAAAGTAGACACCTAGGTAATTCTGCTGAAAACAGCGCTAGTCCGTGTTAGTTGCATCCAAATCACACAAGTTTAGAGGAGAAACAATAGAAAAAGTGTTCGGAAAAGTTGATACGTTTTGGACGTATCACTCGCTGTCCACCTCGCTGACAAGGCCCGTCACCACACTGACAAGGCCCGTCCACCTCGTCGCCCACCTCATCGCCCACCTCGTCGACGAGGTCTGCTACCTCACCGTCCAGATCGATGCCACGTGCCCCGGGTCACTACAAAATCGCGGTATCAAAAAACCCCTACAGCCTGCTGGCAAGAAAACATGCTCATCCTCGATTCTCATGTTTTTTTTACTTTGTCTAAGAAATGTTGTTCATTATCCTGTTCATGCCACCAATTTACCTTTTTTGTTGTAGTTATTCTCTCTTATTTGTTCTGCCTGTGAAATTTCTTGTGATTGTACAAGTCCTGTGATCAGGGTTGCATTATCATGTCTGTTGCATCAGTTGGACTGCTTGACATGTCTGATGAGCAGACTATAAATTGTTCATAGTAGTCTGTTTTACATGATGATTACTATTGAACAGTCAACATCATATGTCATGAATTGTTTAATTGCCTATTTTAATTGCATGAAAGATGCTTATCCTTCTGATGTTTAATTGTCATGTCCTGCTTATTAGTGCAACCATCTAACTACTTGACAAGTGAGATTCAGAGTATTCGACTTATGGTCAGTTTACATATAGATAAAGTTTGCATTATCTTTGTTGTTCCATTGGTTTGGCTGCTACATCCTTTGTCTTTTGATCAGATTATAAATTTCTCATAGTGGACTCTATTATGTGATGATTACTATAGAACAATCAGCACCATAAGTTATATTTTGTTTATTTGTAGGATAGTTGCTTATCCTGCTTATGTTTTATTGTGATTATCCTCTTTAACTACATGTATACTATTTCGGCTTATGATCTTTTTGCATGTGATAAAGGTTGCATTATCTTGCCTTGTTGCATTAGTTTGGCTGCTTCATCATATGCCTTATGATCATAGTGAGCTGTCACATGATGAGTTTTATAGAATAATTAGTATAGTAGGTTATGTTTCCTGTTTAATTGCACTATTTCTACTTATCCTGCTTATGTTTTATTCCCCCGCTATGCTTATTACTGCAACCAATTGGTGAATTGTCCAGCTTGTTCATCGTCTTGTCTCTTGCTTTGCTTTGGCTGCTTCATCATTAGTCTTGTGTTATGAGAAGTTCCTCATAGTGGACTATTGGACATTATGATTAGTTTAGAACAATAAATACCATAGGACATAGGTTATATTTTTGTAGCTTACTAAAGAGTTGTTTATTCATGATAGAACCACAATTACATCCCATGGAAGAAAGACGACTGGAAAACATCACAAGAAACAATGTGTGGATGCAAAAAAAAATGGGTCTTAGGTCCCTTGTTTATCCATCTCCCACTGAATTCTCCCCTAAAACGAGCAAGGATGAAGGCTCTGTATCTGACTATTATCCCGAAGAGGAGGGGGAGGATGAGCTAGAGGTTGTCCCCTTACTTGCCTACTCATCTTCTGTGTAATTATTTGGTTACTTAATTTTCCATATATGTTGTGCTTTTTTATCATCCCGAATTGACTACCTTTGAATTGTGTAGACTGAGAAGAGGAAATATAAGAAGAAATCTGTCGTCATGACAAGGATGGCTGCTGGTGGTGGATCATCTGCTCGGAATTGCGTCTCGTTTAGCATGGCTGCCTCGATAGAAAGTACGATACATACCAGGTCCAAGGGGAATCTGCCAGAAGTACTTCCACCTCCAAGTTCTCCATGACACCCACCAAGACCGCCAAGTGCTGCGACCTCTTAGCAAGAAACTCAGAGTCCTGCAGATCCTGATGCTCGAGGAGAGAAGGTAGCAACCCAAATCGGGATGGCAGCACTCCATGGCAGGAAGACAACAGTTCAAGGCACGAGCGCATACTGCCCAGGCAAGCAACCAACTCTCCAACGAAAGCACATTATATTGTTTGAATGACACTTATTATATGGTAGAACACTAACTCCACATTATATGTTTGTAGATGATTTTGGCCATCATCCTTCTGAAGACACTATTAAACATGATGATCCTCAAATTGTCTTGACGGAAAAAACATGGGGAAGCAGTGTGAGAACGTGTCCAAAGGAGGGAAGCTTCCATTTGCCATTCCTCCAGGAAGAACTATTGCTTCCAAGTTCGCCACTGAGTGTGCAAAAACAGTCAGGACTGGTATGCCTATTTTCCCCCAATGGAAAGAGTACAAGGAGAGGCCGGATGTCATAGCAGAGTTCTACGACAGAGTTTCCGTATATTCTGTGACTCAACTTCCCTTTTCTTCTCATTATTGTTCAAGCAGAGCCCGATGCACGATGTTTTATTTCAGTATAAGTTTGTCATGGATGCATCACACCCACATGTGTAGGTTGCTTGCAACCAGCAGTTAACGTGGCACGCAAGAATTCAAAGGCATCTCTTGAAGAAGCAGTTTTTTGACCCCCTCCCACTGAATGAAGTAACAAGGATTTCTCCCGTTGAACACATGAACAATGCAAAGTGGTGCAAGCTTGTTGATTCTTGGACTGACCCCAGGAACCAGGTCAAGTCTTGTCTACTCAACTTCCCCATGTTTGTGTTTAACCAGGACTGCCTCTTATACTCTATGCTCTCTCTTTGTGTAGGCCTGTTGTATAATAAACAGGCAAACAAGAAATAGACAACCTTATCGCAGTGACTTGTTTTTCTATAACAGCCGGGCTTCTCTAATCATAGTGTGGAAAAACCAACAGTAACCCTCCAGAATACTTTTCATCCTTCTCATCTTCCAAAATTTCAATGTCATATTTGTCTCTAAAATGAGTATAATCATATGTAATTTGCTGGATATTTTTCCAATGTTTGATTCTATTCCTAAAACTCAATAGGCAACCAAGGAAAGCAAAATGGCACCTAATGGTATAGAAGATATCACTGAGGATGAACAACCTCCTTCCACCGACACGGTGCACTATCCACTGTCGCTAGACATCAGCATCCATTCTTCAAGACCAGCCAAGACTCTCCTTGAAGCGCAACTCGGGGCTCAGAGAGCAGGGAATGTGATACTACGCAGTGCCATTGTGGGGTTGCAGATGGAGAGACCAGATGGCAAAGCAGAAGCCCTGAAGGAAGCGTAGGAAGTGTGTAAGAAGCTATACCAGGTCCATCTTTGTCATCTTCGTATAATTCAATACCCTGTTTGTTCATGAAGATTTGCTTGGAATTTGCTTGCTACTTTTCTAACATTTGCTTCTATAACTATCAGGCACCCATTGGAAGCATAGTGGCGCCATCTGCTGCATAAGATGGCATTGAGGATCAACCCCTTGCTTCCATTGATGAAAGCATCCATGCTTCAAGACCATCCAGCTCTTTCCTTGAAGCACCACTTTTGGCCGAGAGAGCATCGAATGAGGCACTGAGCAGACACATTGCATCATTGCTAAAGGAGATTGAAGCAAAGAATGATGCACAGAAAACACTTGTGAACTTCACAGACCTTATGAATGCATCACTTTAGTAATTCTTAGCTATATTGCGTAAGTGAACTGGTGGTGTGACTCAAATCTTGATAGACTCTTTTCTTTATTTTGTTGGAAACTTATGTGCGAACCTATTTATGTCCCCTGAAACATGTGCCCTGCAATTTTTATCATTTTGATCTGGACGGTGCAATCTAGCAAAGTTGCTAGAACTCTTCTCCGACGTAAATGAAAACGTCATGCTTGTTCAGTTGACGAAAATATTTCCGTCACCGATAGACTCCTATGTGGCGCACTTTCACTCGTTAACATCCTCGACGAAACAGGAACATCAACTCTTCTGCCCTAACAAATTGAGTTCGTCATGCGTTGGAGATACGTGTCTAGCTCTCATTCGTACACGATTCGCGTTGTAGATGGACCACATGTTTCCTTCTTATTGGTCCACGTGTCGCCCTGACGATCGGCCACGCGTAAGATGGCCAGCTTATTGCCATGACGAAAACAAAATTCTTCTCCACCAGCGTGACAAAATGGGAAGGATGACATAAGGAAATGAAAGGATTATGTCAGCAAACGGCGCTAGTGGAATCAGGCCATGATAGAAAAAAGTCAGGAAGTCGATGACGTCGTAGATGGCAAACATGACGTCAGCAAACATTGCTGACGGCCACCTGCGGTGCCGTTAGCCACGTGGCATCATTCATGACAAAATAAAAACGTCATGATGGACAGGGCCTGGGCTGGGCCGGTCCAGTTTGCCGCGACGAAATTGGAGGAACTTCACGGACGGGCCATGACATTTTCAGACAGAAAAAACGTCACAGATTGAATTATGATGTGAGGTATGTGACCTATTTTTTCATTCCATAATTCGTCGCAGATGGACATCTATGACGTTTTGGCCCTCATCCATGACGATATTAGATCGTCATGAACCGCCCAGATTCTTGTAGTGTATGTATCATTGAATATCTGATTCAATTGTCATTGAGGTTGTGTTGGACACACAACTTTGACTAATGTGAAAGTCGGTTAATGACTTGGTTCCACTTGTCATGGGCATGGTGAAGCCATTCTGACTTATGCAGATTCATCTACTGAGTTTAGCAAGTCGGACTGACCCATATTGGGATGCAACAAACAAGTCGTCATTTGTATGTCTCAATCAATGTAATCCTTAACCTGAGTTTATTGCACAATCCAAGTTGAGGATCACCGACTTAAGTTCTATCAAACGTTGCTCCGTTAATGGGTAGCTCTAAAGGCAGAGTTCGGGTCAACTGAGAATTAAACTTCATGATGTGGATGACCAAGATGGGATTTTGTCCCTCCACCTGGAGAGAGATATTCTCTATGCCCACTTAGAAGATATTATTTGAAAAGCATGGCCATGCGCGACTCGGTTAAGTGTTAACTGAGGCGACCGACTAAGACACTACTAGGAAACAACTCTTCTGTGGCGCATGTAATTACATCTTCTGTGGCGCATATCCTAGTCGCCACTGTTACCTCGCCACTGATATCTGCTTCCTATGGCGCATATAGATATGCGCCACAGAAGTCCCAGACTTCTGTGGCGCATTTCTTCATATTCGCCACAGGAATGACTTATGTGGCGCATTTACGCATATGCGCCATAGAGAATCCATGCGCCACTGACTATATAATTATATGCGCCACTGATTGCGTAACAGGTATTCAAAGTAAAATACTTTCCTGGTGTATAATCAGGTATTTATATAGGATTTATACAGTATTTATCCAGATGAGTATAAAATACATTGCACAAGTAGTAGATGCATGAAAACCGACATATATATAATACAAACACTTAGAGCCCGATCGAGATACATATATAGTGTCAAGTGCCAAATTTTTACACAAGCGCCGAATACAAAGTTCATATCAGCTCACATTACAAATATGAAGTGGCCACCGTCGCCTACACTAGGATCAAATAGAATACAACTATGATAATGGTGAGCAAGAGCATTAGCCGGACCAATATCTTCATCCGGTTCTTCTTCCACAAGTGGTTCTTCTTCCACAAGTGGTCTTCGGCCATTTCAAGGGCCAGTTGTAGCATTCCCCAAGGGTCCTGTGTTCGTCGGCTCCCTGAGGTTGAAAGGGGGGTCCATGTCGTCGCACCCTGGCAACACCCGAGCCAACCTGACCCTCATCACGTCATCATCCATTGGATTGTTGTGCATCGTGCGGCTTGCCGGTTGTATAAGAATGCCCTTGGCAACATCCTTCAACTCACCGCCGACATCTTTAAGCAGGAGTAAGCAAGAAGTGTCCTGAGGCAAAAACATGTTGTTGGGCGTCATGAGATGGCAACACTCATGCATCAAAGGCATAAAGGAGATGACGTGCACTAACTAATTAGTTACCTTGGTGATGGCGTGGATCTCGGCTAATGTAGAGACACGGCCGATGCCGGTGGCTGGCCTATCATCATCATCAATCTCCCGCTCGGGTGCCTCACGAAGCACCACCGTCGTCGGCTGCGCCTTATTGGTATATTTGGCGGGAGGGGGCGTCGGTGTGACCAAAACGAGTTGCTGCGTCCCGACGTTGATGGCCGACGGGGTCACCAGGTCCGGCGACATGGTAGCATTGATGCCCGAGTTGCTGCCGCTTAAGCTGGGCAGATGTATCGGCCCCTCCCGACCTCCCGCATTCCAAGTAGTAAGCCCCTCGAAAAACTCAGGGGGGATCATCGAGCTGAGCTTCTCGTCCACTAACTTGTCCACCGTTTTCTCGTCCACTAACTTTTCCACCGTTTTCTCGTCCACCGCCTTCTCCTCCAGTGTCTACACCTTCATCTTTAGCTCTACAACAGGGGCTTTATCCTGGTTCTTCCTCTCCCTTCTTTTCTTGGCGTCCTCTTTGTAGTACTCCTTGAACTTCATGCTCGTACCGAAGCCGAACACACGTCCAGCTGAGGACGGCTGCAACCCCTTGTCCCTCTTCTTGTAAGCATTGGTCGCCCTGTTGAAAACCGTGTCCCACGGCTCCATCGAATCCTGGGACGACTCTGTGGCAGTAGCGTTCAGTTCATCCTCCTGCAGAGACAAGGAAAGGTGAACCCATTTAGATTCTTGACTTCATTATCTTAATTAGAATGCAATAGACTTGAGATCGGCGATAAATTCCTTACCAACTTCTTCTCGAATGCCTTCACCTCCGGATCGTCGGTGATGAACTCCCCTGTTTCCTTGTCCAGGTAGTAGCGGGCCCGAACAAATTGCCTAAGCTGCAAGTCCATGATTTTAAGCCAAGTGTTGTCTTTACCAAGGCGTTCAATCTTGGCGTCCTACTTGTCTCGAATGGCATGTTTACCCCTGTAACCGCCGCTTCCAAGGCGGTGGTTACCTATGTTCTGTTCCCGCATACTCCTTCCTTGAGTCCATTTTATAGCGTCAGCGGTAGCTATATCCGCCTTGAATATCCTAAACTCCTCTTCGTCGAGCATCGGATTTTTTTTACTAATAACCTCCCATCTTTCACCTTTGTCAATGCAATTCTTCACCCGGGTTCTCTAGCTGCTCAAGGCGTTGCTCATCTTCGTGAGGGCTAGTTTGTTCACCGGGTTCTTTCTCTTGAGTTTTCTAAACTGCTCTAGGAATCGATATCGCTTGTGAAGCTTCTTAAGGAGGTTATCGACCAAAGCTGCATGGTCAGCATGTCTGCTGTACTTCGTGTTGATCGAAATGCTTTCCCGTACGATGCACCCGAGTTGCAGTCCATACCCTTTAGCAATCGCCTCTGGCGCAATGGGTTGGCCACTTTCTGTGACCTCAGTGAACTCATCGCAGACGGTGGCGAGCACTGGCACCTTCCTCTCCTTATGTTCCTTCTTCTTCTTCTTTTGAGAAGCGGTCGGGTTGCCGCTACCGCCATCCGTGCGCTCGCCGCCATCGGTGCGGGCGCCGCCATCAGTGGGGTCATCCTCTTAGCCGTCGCCTTCACTAGTTCCATCGTAGTCGTCTTCGTCCCCCTCGTAATAAGGATCTCCGCCCTCATTGGCCCTAGCAGCTCTGGTGACGGTCGCCTCCTCCTCCGGTGGTGGTGTCATCCTCATCGCCTCCTCCTCCTCCTCCTCTTGTTGGGACCCCTGCCAAAATGACTGGTTGGCCTGTCTAGCTTGTTCTTCGACACTGATCATGTGCTTAGAAGGCCAGACTCCTTGTTGCCCGACATGTTTGCACTACTCTATTTAAAAGAGGCAAGAAATTAGCACAAATCTCGGCCGAAAAATTCGACATGACCTTTGCTAATTTTTTGACCTAGGAGTGCCCATTTCTCAACCGAACCGAAAGTAAATCGACACTTCGGGAGAAATGGGCAACTCAAATGAAGAAATATATCCCTGCAAGACAAAAGACCCCATCCCCCCATGCATTGACCCCAGTATCCACCATCCATCATCCATCATCCACAGTACATTTCAACAGCAGGTATCATCATCCCCATACAGCATGTATAACAGATATTAACTAGAATGCCTAGTATTTCTCATACAAGACAGAATAGTATGATCATAAACAGAATTCTATAGTGCTCAGAAATCTGCAAATCTGCATAAATAATCAGTATATACAGCAGCAGTACATGTCCTTCAGCAGTGCATAGTTTAATATAGAAAATAGGATGGAAAGGCTTTGGTTTAAACAGCAGCAGCAGTACATGTCCTGCAGTAGTGCATAGTTCAATACAGAAAATAGGATGGAAAGGCTCTGGTATATATAGCAGCAGTACATGTCCTTCAGCAGTGCATAGTTCAATACAAAATGATCACATAGTGTACTTAAAGCTAATGCTGAACAAATAAAATATTTTGTCCAACCCTATTGTATGTATCTAGTGGTTTGCTAGGATAGATTTATACACACATCACTTAGCACCACATTATCAGCTTTTTAAATAGCAAGTGGGACTGATTTACTCAGAATGGATTAGAACATCCTGTGGTGACTATCTTTAAGTACTGCAGTATTTCAGTGACATCCAGTCCTTTCTCTAGTGAGACAAAGTACACAAAACTTGTGGATAGATAGAATCTAGAAATAGCATAGGATAGATAGTACACAAAGTACACAAAACTTGTGGCTGCCCATGTATAGGTACTTGGACTTCATCTCTACCAACAGTACTTTATTTTTTACCATACTTATATTCAAGTCTAGAACAATGCTGGTTTAGAACATCAGTCTAGTACTCAGATATCACTCCAGGGACCCACTACAGTAAGAAACTTGAGTACACTGAATATTTTCTACCATGAAGTACACTGAATATTTTCTACCATGAAACTTGAGTACACTCATATACTTGCATTATAAACCAGGAAAACTGACAGAGATTCAAGAAAATCTCAATAACTTGAGTACACTCATATACACTGAATATACTTGAGTACACTCATATACACGGAATATACTTGAGTACACTCATATACACTCAAGAAAATCTCAATTAACTCATATACACTGAATATACTTGAGTACACTCATATACACTCAAGAAAATCTCAATTAACTCATATACACTCATATACACTGAATATACTTGAGTACACTCATATACACTCAAGAAAATCTCAATTAACTTGAGTACACTCATATACACTGAATACTTTCTACCATGAAAGTGCAAGTTAGATTTTTCTTTTCTTTAACTATACTTGCATTATAAAACTGATAGAGATTCAAGAAAATCTCAATAGCCAGCAAAACCAAAAACGGTATTAACTACTCTGTATTTAATTCCTTGTTCTCTGGATTTAACTGACAGAGAAAGGGCAAGAGCATCAGAGGGGGTGGGGGTGGGGGGGACGAACCGTGGGGGTGGGGGTGGGGGATGAACTTGCTGTGGTGGTCGACAACGACGAGGGTTGCGGGGTCTGGCACGGCGGCTCCTCCTCCACGGGCTGCAGGGCTGCAGGGCGGCTCCTCCTCCACGGGTTCGTCGGGCGGCTCCTCCTCCACTGGTTCACCGGGCGGCGCGGCGGTGGCGGCTCCGGCAGCAAGGGCTAGCGCGGCGGTGTGACGTCTGCGGTCTAGGGATAGCGCACAGCGGTGACTGAATGGGGAGAAGGGGAATGAAGGCCGAACCGTTTATTTCGCTAAGTCCACATGTTCTGTGGCACATTTCAGCAATATGCGCCACAGAAGTTGGAACTTCTGTGGCGCATACTGCCGAAATGTGCCACAAAACCTGTGGACTTAGTACAACACGCGGCGCGCGTGGTAGTATGACAATATCACACACTTGCCTTAGTGGTCTCTGCTGCTTGCTTGTGCCATTCTAAACCTGAGGCCGCCAGGTTCGAATCCTGGCTGTCTCACACTTTTTTATTTTTTAAAAATATATTTTTAATTATAGATCTGTTTAAAATAAAGCAAGAACATATACAAACATTCATATTTATTCAAAAAACTCTCTCCCCGAACATATACAATCATGTAATGTGTTTTTAATTATATATATGTCTAAAATGAAGCTAGAACATATACAAACATTCATATTTATTCAAAAAACTCTCTCTCCAAACATATACAATCATGTGATGTGTCAAGCTAGTGTCTCTTCACAATCTTCTTGCCCTTTTTCGCCGTGGTTAAATACTTTAGCCCGTGAACTTTGAGATTTCTTCTTCTGAATGGACAACCTTTAGTAGGCAGTGTGGTCGTCCTTCTTACTTTAGTAGTAGTAGGCATGTCGAAGTACTTGTCGAATTCCTCTTCGATCTTTGGGTCGCAGTTTTTGTCGAAGTTTTGCTCGTTGGCGGCTCCTTCCATTCCGATGATGCTCCTCTTGCCCCTCCTAACTACAACACGGTTGGACTTTGACGGGTCGGTAATAAAAAAACATTGATCAACTTGGCTAGCGAGTACCCAAGGCTCATTTTTTGCGGAGGCGTTCTTTGTTGATTTGGCATCTGGTATAACCATTGTGGTGAAATAGCGGCCTTCTTTTTCCACGTTCTTGGCCCATCTAACACGGAACATCGGTACGATCTCTCCACAGTAGTCGAGCTCCCATATCTCCTCGATCCTTCCGTAGAATCTTTCCATCACAGTAGTCTCGTCATCAGCAAAGGATAACATAGTTACTCCTGAGTTTTGATATTCACTATTCTTGTCCTTTTCCTCGGTGTAGAATCTGTAACCATTTATGTCGTATGACTGAAAGGTCCTTAGATTGTGCCCTGGGCCCTGCGACAAGGAGAATATGAGTTTTTGATCTTCCGTAGAAGGCGTCTGTGGGGGATTGTCCAGTTGCCTTTTCTTGAACCAACCCGTGAAGATGGAGTTGTGCTCTCTGGTTACGTCTCCCTTCTTCCTAGGCCGGCCCTGGTCGACGTACTCCTGCTCGATTAAGCTTCAGTGCTCTTCGACCCAAGGGCCGACCACTTCAATGTGTTGTAGCGCGACTCGGTGTGCCCTTTCAAAATCAGTGTGTCGACCATCAATGCCGACATGTAGTGAGCGGCAGCCCTCGCGGTGACCATATCCACCGAGCCTGCCGAGGTGCTTCTTTGTGGGTATTCCAACATCCTCGTTCTCGGTGGTTAGATAATTCTGGTAGAAGGAGATGCACTCGTAGATCAGAAAGCCCTTGGCTATGCTTCCATCTGGACGAGACCTGTTGCGAACAAATCCTTTGATGACACTGTTTAGCCTTTCAAACGGCATCATGTTGTGCAGGAATGTCGGCCCGAGCTGGATGATGTCGTCCACGACATGTCGAAGAATGCGGGCGGGAACTAAATCTCAAGCTCGCATAGTATCATCACGATCTCTTCCTGTAGCCTGTCGAGCTGCTTCACACCGATCGACTTCCTAGATATGACGTCAAAAAAGTTACAGAGGCCAAACAACGTCTCACGGACATGCTCGTCCATTATCCCACGGATCGCAACAGGGAGTATCTGCGTCATCAGCACATGACAGTCATGAGAATTCATACCGCTGAACCTCTTCTTCGCCACGTCCAGATATCTGCTTATCTTCCCCGAGTAACCGTGAGGAACTTTCACTCCTAAGAGGCACCTGAAAAACTGCTCGAGCTCCTCCAGACTCAGAGTGAAGCAGGCAGCGCGAAGCACCACCTCATTCTTCTTAACTCATTTGCGGCGACCTTGAGTCCCTTCCTGATGATGATGATCATCATCATCACTATCAGGGTACTGAAGATCTTTCTTTATGCCAAGATATTTAAGGTCCTTTCTTGCTTTCGGCCCATCCTTGGTCCTCTCCGGCATGTTCAGTAGAGTGCCAAGCAGACTCTCGGTAACGTTCTTCGTGATGTGCATTACATCGAGGCTATGGGGAGTGTGAAGGACCTTCCAATACGGAAGGTCCCAGAAAACAGACCATGCTTTCCATACACCCAGCAACGGCTTTGTCCTCGGTCGTTTTTTTCCAGGCGCGGGGCAATCTACCCAATTATTCAAAAGCTCCTCGATTTCTTCGCCGCTCCTCGGACGCGGGGCTCTTTCGAGCTCGTCCTTACCATTGAACAGGTCACCATGTTTTCTCCACAGGTGATCATTGCGGAGACACTTTCGAGTACCTTGGAACACGGTTTTCGAAGACCCGGGATCCCTTGGTAGCTGGAGATGCGGTGTCTCATCCATGCACTTGACGCATTCATTCTGTCTGTGGTTCACCTGGGCCGATACATATGCGTAACCAGGATAGTCCTGCACGGTCGTGAGCAACACGGCTCTTAGATGGAAATATTCTTTAGTGTAGGCGTCCCACGTATGGGCCGGCATCTCCCACAAGCTTGATGGGATCGTAGCATGGAAAACAAAAAAATTCTACCGCAAGAACGAACAAAACCCAGATCTAATCTAGATAAAAGCCAAGATCTAATCTATTAGACAAGTGCAACGAGATAGATCTGTACTAACCCTTGTAGTTTCCAAAGCCTTGTTCGAGATCGGATCTCGTGGTTGATGTAGTCGATCACTTGCCGATCTCAAGATCAAGTAGATGATCCTTCCGGCGCCGCGTTCCGGCAGCGCTTCCGCAGACGGTCACACGTGCGGAGTCGAAGCAGACCTTCCTCTTCCCGTTCCAGTGAGTAGCGGTGGTAGTAGATCTTCTCCACGCAATCCCAGCAGCACGATGGCGTGGTGGTGGTGGTGGTGGAGAGAATTCTGCAGGGCTTCGCCTAAGCCGGAGCAGATGGAAGGAGGAAGAGAGAGGCGGCTAGGGTTTGGAGTGGGAAGGGGCAAGGAGGGGTGGCTCCTCCACCCCTCTATATATAGAGGGAGGGGTGTGGCCTAGGGTTCCCACCCCTAGGCCCACCCCTTAGGGCCGGCGCACTAGGGAGATTGGGGGGAGAGTCCTTCCCCCCCAAGTTTCCCCTTTAAACTCCCCTTATCTTATCTTATCTTATCTCGGTTTTCAAATAAACTCCAAGATATCTTATAGAACCTTCCGGAACATTCCGAAACCTTCTAGAATCCCCATACAAACACTCTGGAACATTTCCTAACTTAGAAAATGATCCCCATTATATGAATCTTATTCTCCGGACAGTTCCGGATCTCCTCGTGATGTCCCGGATCCAATCCGAGACTCCGAACAACATTCGGTCTCCAACGCACATTCAATATCTACTTAAAATAACTTCGAACCTTAAGTGTGTCACCCTACGGTTCGTGAATAAGTGGACATGATGAAGACACCTCTCCGATCAATAACCATCAGCGGGATCTGGAGATCCATAACGGCTCCCGCATACTCAACGATGACTTCGTGATCGATAGAACCATTAACATACGAAACCAATTCCCTTTGTCACGCGATACTCTACTTATCCGAGGTTTGATCGTTGGTATCTCCATACCTAGTTCTACCTTGTTACTGATAAGTAATCTTTACTCGTTTCGTGTTATGCCATCCCTTGTGACCTAGTCACATGCTTGCAAGCTAACTAGATGACATTCCACCGAGAGGGCCCAGAGTATGTCTATCCGTCATATGGATGGACAAATCCCAATCTTGGTCCATGCGCTTCAACACATACTTTCAGAATACCTAATGACACCTTTATAACCACCCGATTTAAGTGGTGTTTGATGTCATCAAAGTACTCATCCGGTGATGGTGATTAACACAACCTCATGGTCGAAGGATTAGGTTACTATGTATCGAAAGCTTATAGCAATGTGAACTTAATGACTTGATCTAATGCTACGCTTACTATGGGTGTGTGTGTCCATTACATCATTCTCCTAATGATACAACCTTGTTATTAATGACATCCAATGTCCATGATCAGGAAACCATGATCATCAATTAATCAACAAGCTAGTTTAACAAGAGGCTTACTAGGGACCCTTTTATGTTTACAAAACACACATGTATTAGTGTTTCCTTATAATACAATTACAGCATGGGATGCAAACATTCATCATAAACACAAAGATATAATAATAACCACTTTTATTATTGCCTCTTGGGCATATCTCCAACAGTCTCCCACTTGCACTAGAGTCAATAATCTAGATTACATGGTAATATACCTAACACCCATGGTGTTCTGGTGTTGGTCATGCTTTGCTCTAGGGAGAGGTTTAGTCAATGCATCTGCCACATTCAGATCAGTGTGTACTTTGCAAATCTTTATGTCACCATCTCGGACATACTCGCGAATAGCATGGAAACGTAGCTTGATGTGCTTCAGCTTGCTATGTGACCTTGGCTCCTGTGCATTAGCTATGGCACCTGTGTTGTCACAGTAGATGGCCATCGGGTCCAACGCACTAGGAACCACGCCATGTTCAGTAATGAACTCCTTCATCCATATGGCTTCTTGTGCAGCCTCCGAAGCAGCTATGTATTGCGATTCAGTTGAAGATTTCGCCACAACGCTTTGCTTGGCACTCCTCCAGCTCACTGCAGCACCATTCAAAATAAATACGTATCCAGACTGTGACTTCGAGTCATCTGGATCGGTGTTGCAACTAGCATCAGTGTAACTGTTTACAACAAGTTGTTCATCACCTCCATAAGAAAGAACCATATCCTTAGTCCTATTCAGGTACTTAAGGATATTCTCGACCGTTGTCTAGTGCTCCATTCCAGGATCACTTTGATATCTGCTAGTCAAACTAACAGCATGTGCTATATCCGGTCTTGTACACAACATGGCATACATGATAGAACCTATGGCTGAGGCATAGGGAACATTATTCATCTTCTCTCTATCTTCTGCCGTAGCTGGACTTTGAGTCTTACTCAAGGTCTTACCTGACAACATGGGCACGAACCCTTTCTTGCTCTCTTCCATTCTAAACTTCTTTAGAACTTTGTCCAGGTATGTACTTTGTGAAAGTGCTAGTAGGCGTCTTGATCTATCTCTATAAATCTTGATGCCTAGAATATATGCCGCTTCGCCAAGATCCTTCATTGAAAAACTATTATTCAAATAGGCTTTGACGCTATTAAGAAGTTCTATATCATTCCCAATCAACAGTATGTCATCTACATATAGTACTAGGAATGCTACAGAGCTCCCACTCACTTTCTTGTAAATACAAGCTTCTCCATAAGTTTGTATAAAACCAAATTTTTTGATTACTTTATCAAAACGTTGATTCCAACTCCGGGATGCTTGCTTCAGTCCATAAATGGAGCGCTGAAGTTTGCCTACCTTGTCAGCATCACTAGGATCGACAAAACCCTTGGGTTGTACCATGTACAACTCTTCCTCAATGTCACCATTAAGGAACGCCGTTTTGACATCCATCTGCCATATCTCATAGTCGAAATATGCAGCAATTGCTAACAAAATCCTCACAGACTTTAAGCTTCACATCGGTGAAAGTCTCATCATAGTCAACACCTTGAATTTTCGAACCCTTCGCGACAAGTCGAGCTTTATAGACGGTAACATTACCATCAGCATCTGTTTTCTTTTGAAAATCCATTTGTTCTCGACAGCCTTACGGCCATCCGTAAGTCCACCAAAGTCCATACTTGGTTTTCGTACATGGATCCCATTTCGGTTCATGGCTTCTAGCCATTTATCGAATCTGGACTCACCATAGCTTCTTCATACGTCGCGAGGTCATCGGTGTTGTCCAACAACATGACGTTCAAAGGCGAGTCATACCACTCAGGAGTGGTACGAACCCTCGTTGACCTGCGAGGTTCAGTAGTAACTTCGTTCGAAGTTTCATGATCACCATCATTAGCTTCCTCTCCAGTTGGTGCAGGCGGCACGAAAACATCTTCCGGTGCTGCGCTATTCTCAACCCCGAGAGAAGGTTCAATAACCTTGCCGAGTTCTACTTTCCTTCCAGTCACTTCTTTCGAGAGAAACTCCTTCTCAAGAAAGGATCCATTCTTGGCAACGAAAACTTTGCCTTCGGATCTTTGATAGAAGGTATACCCAATTGTTTCTTTAGGGTATCCTATGAAGACGCATTTCTCCGCTTTGGGTTCTAGCTTATCAGGTTGTAACTTCTTTACATACGCTTCGCAACCCCAAACTTTAAGGAACGACAACTTAGGTTTCTTTCCAAACCACAATTCGTACGGTGTCGTTTCAACAGATTTAGATGGTGCCCTATTTAAAGTGAATGCGGCTGTCTCTAATGCATAGCCCCAAAACAATAGCGGTAAATCTGTAAGAGACATCATAGACCGAACCATATCTAAGAGAGTTCGATTACGATGTTCGGACACACCATTACGCTGTGGTGTTCCCGGCGGTGTCAACTGCGAAAGTATTCCACATTTCTTTAAATGCATGCCAAACTCATAACTTAGATATTCACCTCCGCGGTCAGAACGCAGAAACTTAATCTTCTTGTTACGATGATTTTCCACTTCACTTTGAAATTCCTTAAACTTCTCGAAAGTTCCGGACTTATGTTTCATAAAATAGACATACCCATATCTACTTAAGTCATCCGTGAAAGTGAGAACATAACGATATCCACCACGCGATGCTACACTCATTGGACCGCACACATCGGTATGTATTATTTCCAATAAGTCTGTAGCTCGCTCCATTATTCTAGAGAATGGAGTCTTAGTCATTTTTCCCATTAGACATGCTTCGCATCTTTCAAGTGATTCAAAATCAAGTGATTCAAGAAGTCCATCAGAATGGAGTTTCTTTATACGCTTCACTCCAATGTGATCAAGACGACAATGCCACATCTATGTAGAATTATCATTCAATTTTGTTCGTTTAGCATCTATGTTGTGAACATGTGTATCACTACTATCGAGATTCAGTAAGAATAAACCATTCATCTCAGGTGCATTACCATAAAAGATATTACTCATATAAATCGAACAACCTTTATTCTCGGACTTAAAGAGTAACCGTCTAAATAAACAAGATCCGGATATAATGTTCATGCTTAACGGCACCAAATAACAATTATTCAAATTTAAAACTAATCCTGAAGGTAGATGTAGAGGCGTGCGTGGCGATCACATCAACCTTGGAGCCATTTCAACGCGCATCGTCACCTCGTCTCTCGCCGGTCTTCGTTTATTCTACAGCTCTGTTTGAGTTACAAATATGAGCAACCAAAGATATCAAATACCGAGCACTACTACGATTACTAGTAAGATACACATCAATAACATGTATATCGAATATACCTTTCTTCTTGATGTTGCCGTTCTTGGTCTGCCAGTACTTGGGCGATTGCGCTTCGATGAGCGCACCCTTGCAGTAGAAGCATTCAGTTTCAGGCTTAGGACCAGCCTTGGGCTTCTTAGCAGGTGCGGCAGCTTTCTTGCCGTCCTTCTTGAAGTTGCCCTTGTTCTTAGGCTTGCCCTGTTTCTTGAAATTGGTGGTCTTATTTACCATCAACACTTGGTGCTCCTTCTTGATCTCCACTTCAGCAGTTTTCAGCATGGACGATAGTTCAGGCAACGTCTTGTTCATGCAGTGCATATTGTAGTTCATCACAAAGTTCTTATAACTCGGTGGCAGTGATTGGAGGACACGGTGAATCCCTAACTCATTAGGAATCGTTATCCCCAACTCTTTGAGCTTGTTTGCATGCCCAGACATGGTGAGCACGTGCTCGCTAACGGAGCTTCCCTCTTCCATCTTGCAGGTAAAGAACTTTTCGGAGGCCTCATAGCTCTCCACGGCCGCGTGAGTCTCAAAAATGAGCTTGAGCTCCTTAATGATCTCGAACGGGTCGTGGTGCTCAAAGCGCTTATGAAGCTCCGTTTCCAGACCGTACAGGATGGCACACTGAACTGTGGAGTAATGATTTTTCCGAGTGGCGTAAACATTTTTTACGTCATCGGTGGCATCTTCTGCAGGTGGGTCACCTAGCGGTGCATCGAGCACATAGGTCATCTGACCAGCCCTGAGGACAATCTTCAGACCACGGAGCCAGTCCGTGAAGTTGCTTCAACTGTTCTTAAGTTTTTCTTTCTCTAGGAATGCATTGAAATTGATGGAGAGGTTCGCCATAATCTACAACAAATTTGCATGTAGTTTAGACTAAGTTTATGATAAATTGAGTTCAATTTTAATTCTTAAATTAACTAGGTGAACTCCCACTCAAAACAACATCCCTCACATTGTCTTAGTGATTACACGAACCAAGTCCACTACACCAAGTATGATCTTCACGAGAGAAGATGTAGTTTCATCGGTGAACAGTCTTCATGTTCATCATATCATTCATATGACTCGTGCTCTACCTTTCGGTATTCCGTGTTCCGAGACCCTGTCTGTACATGCAAATCTAGCTTGCACCCGTTGTATGCACACGTAGAATCTATCACACCCGATCATCACGAGATGCTTCGAAACGACGAGTCTTAGCAACGGTGCCAACTAAGGACGAACACTTTTATTACTTGATATTTAGTGAGAGGGATCATCTTATAATGCTACCGTCGCCATCTAAGCAATACAAGATGCATAAAGGATTAACATCACAGGCAATTCATAATTAGTGTGATATGATATGGCCCTTTCTTCTTGTGCCTTCGATCTCCATCTCCAAAGCATGGACATGATCTCCATCATTGATGGGTTTCGCAGCATAGTAAATCAAAATTTTCTACGGAAGCGAACAGAGGGAAAGCCAAGATCTAATCTAGGAGATGCAAACAACGAGAGAGATTGGATTAGATCTTCATACCCTTGAAGATTCATGCAGAGCGTTAAATCCGGGCGTGGGTGATGTAGTCGTACTCGCTTCTCCTCCTCGCGATCCGATCCGATCTAGCACCACAAGTGGCGGTGCCTCCGTGAGATGCACACGTGCAGCACCTTGACGTCTCCTCCTTCCTCGGACCAGCAAGTATGGTGGAGAGATGGATTGGATCTACAGCACGACGGCGTGGTGTATATGGTGGAGAATTTCTGCTGCAGGGCTTCGCCTACAAATAGTCGGGAGGGAGAGAGGAAGGCAGCAGGGCTACTAGGGCTTGGAGGGAGATGTGTGTGTGTGGAAGGGGGCGCACCAGCCCTCTATATATAGAGGGGGTGGCGGCAGCCAGCCCTAGCCCCTCCTCCAAGCCTATCTCTAGTTTAAACGATTTAAACTCTCCCCTTATCTAGAAATTCTATCCCTAGATTTAAACGAGTTAAATCTATCTAGAATCGGCTGGGCCCTATGGGGCCTTGTGCCCCTGGCCCAATGCAGCCAGGACACTCCATCATAGGCCCATGCCCCCTCCCGGAAGGTGGGACCACGTTGGCCCCCTTCCGGAAGGTTCTAGAAGCTTCCGGTACAATACCGATTAACCCGGAACAATTCCGACTCCAAAACTGCACCGCCTTATATGAATCTTATTCTCCGGACCATTCGAACCTCTCGTGATATCCCGGATCCCATCCGAGACTCGAAACAAAACTCATAAACCAAGTATCCAATCTATCCTAGGCCGAGACACGTTAAGTGTGTGACCACGGTTCGAGAATATGCGCACATGATCTTCTATCAATACTCAACAGCGGGGTCTGGGCACCCATATTGACTCCCACACATTCATCGATGATCATATCTGATGAACCACGATGCCAGGATTCAATCAATCCCATATATATATTCCCTTCGTCTCGCGATATTTTACTTGCTCGAGATTCGATCGTCGGTGTCGTCATACCTAGTTCAATCCTGTTCACAGCAAGTACTTTACTCGTTCCGTAATCCGACATCACTTTGTGATTAACTCCTTAACCACATGCTTGCAAGCGGTGTTGATATCGATTACCGAGTGGGCCCGAAGTATATCTCCGACTTGAGGGACAAATCCCATCTCGATACATACAACCCAACAGATACTTCCGATCACACGAGAGACACCTTTATGATCACCCTCTCATAGGATGACGTTTGATGACCTCAAAGCTTTCTTCCGATACCAGGGAGTTGTATTATCTCATGGTCTAAGGAATACAATATTTGACATAAGAAAAGCTTCGCAAAGATGAACACAAGGACACGATCTAATTGCTTCGCTTAGTTTGGGTCTGTCCACCATATCATTCTCCCAATGATATGATCTCATTATCAATTGACAACTCATGTCTATGGTTAGGAAACCTTTAACCATCATTGATCAATGAGCTAGTCCATAGAGGCGTACTAGGGACACGGTGTTGTTCACAAACCACACAAGTATTAAAGTTTCCTCTTAATACAATTCTAGCATGGAATATAAACTTTATCATGAACAAGAATTATAATAATAACATCTTTATCATTGCCTCTAGGGCATAATTCCAACAGTCTCCCACTTGCACTAGAGTCAATAATCTAGTTTACATTTGGCAACAATCTCACACCCATGGCACTGAGGTGCTTATCATGTTTTACACGTGGAAGAGGTTTAGTCAATGGATCTGCGACATTCAGATCTGTATGTACTTTGCTGATCTTCAGATCTCCATCTGCTATATAATCTCGGATTATATGAAACTTGCGGTTGATATGCTTGGTCTTTGGATGATATCTTGGTTCCTTAGCGAGTGCTATGGCGCCAGTGTTGTCACACAATATCTCCAGTGGGTCCAATGCACTTGGAACCACGCCAAGCTCGATGATGAAGTTTCGATCCAAACTCCTTCACTTGACGCTTCTGCAGCAGCCATGTATTCCGCTTCTCATCAGAGATCCCGATCACGCTTTGCTTGCAGCTTCTCCAGCTCCAGCTCCTCCATTCAAAATATACACGTATCACGTGCGAGATTTAGAATCATCCTTGTGGGTGTCGAAACTAGCATCGACGTAACCTTTACGACGATTTGTTCATCACCCCATATACTAAGAACATTTCTTTAGTCCTATTTAGGTACCTTAGGATGTTCTTCACGGCTGTCCGATGTTCCACTCTGGATCACTTTGATATCTGTCACAAACTAAGAGCATTGGACACATCCGTCTAGTACACAAGATGGCATACATGATGGAACCTATGGCCGAGGCATAAGGCACTTTGCTCATAGCTTCCTATCATTTCATCAGAATGGACACGAGCCTTGCTCAATATCTTACTCGACAACATAGGCACTGAACCTTTCAATGCCTTATCCATTCTGAACCTTTTCAGAACTTTGTCTAGGTATGTACTCTGGCTTAAAGCTATCAAGCATCTTTGTCTATCTCTATAGATTTTGATGCCCAATATATAAGCAGCTTCACCTAGGTCTTTCATTGAAAAACACTTGTTCAAATAACTCTTCACATCGTTAAGCATGTTGATGTCATTTCCAATAATCAATATGTCATCCACATATAGTACCAGAAACGTCACCGAGCTCCCACTCACTTTCTTGTAGATGCAAGCTTCGTAGCAATTTGGAACAAATCCAAAGCTCTTGATCACTTGATCAAAACGAAGGTTCCAACTCCGAGATGCTTGCTTCAATCCATAAATGGAACGCTGAAGTTTGCATACTTTATCAGCATCCTTAGGATCGACAAAACCTTCGGGTTGCATCATATACAACTCTTCATCAATGTTGCCATTGAGGAAAGCAGTCTTGACATCCATTTGCCATATTTCATAATCATGAAACGCAGCAATTGCTAATAAAATCCGAATGGACTTAAACATCGCTACGGGAGAGAAAGTCTCATCGTAGTCAACACCTTGAACTTGTCGAAAACCTTTCGCAACAAGCCGTGCTTTATAGACGGTAACATTACCATCCGCGTCTGTTTTCTTCTTGAAGATCCATTTGCACTCAACGGCCTTTCGGTCGCTAGGAGGGTCCACCAAAGTCCATACTTGGTTTTCGCTCATGGATCCCAATTCGGATTTCATGGCTTCTAGCCATTTCTCAGAGTCTGGGCTCATCATCGCTTCCTCATAGTTCGTAGGTTCACCGTCTTCTACTAACAAGACAGTCAAGACATCGTTGCCGTACCACTCGGGAGAGGGCACGCGCGACCTTGTCGACCTGACGTTCGATGGCCATCGTCCGAAGCTTCATGATCCTTGTCATTTGCTTCCTCTAGTGTTGGTGCAGGCGGCACTGGAACAATTTCAGGTTCTGTGCTACTCTCCAATTCAAGAGAAGGTTCAATAACCTCGTTTAGCTCTACTTTCCTCCCACTCACTTCTTTCGAGAGAAACTCCTTCTCAAGAAAGGAACCGTCCTTTCCGACAAACACTTTGCCTTCGGTTCTGTGATAGAAGGTATACCCAATAGTTTCCTTAGGGTATCCTATGAAGACGCATTTCTCCGCTTTGGGTTCGAGCTTGTCCGGCATCAACTTCTTGACGTAAGCTTCGCATCCCCAAACTTTAAGAAACGACAACTTAGGTTTAGCACCAAACCACAGTTCATACGGTGTCATCTCAACGGATTTAGATGGAGCCCTATTTAAAGTGAATGCAGCGGTTTCTAATGCATAACCCCAAAATGATAACGGCAAATCAGTAAGAGACATCATCGATCGGACCATATCTAATAGGGTTCGATTCCGGCGTTCAGACACACCATTCTTGTGGTGTTCCGGTGGCGTGAGTTGTGAAAGCGATTCCACTTGCTTTGAGATGCGTGAGAAAATCATAACTCAAATATTACGCCCCGATCGGATCGTAGAAACTTAATCTTTCTGTTACGATGGTTCTCCACTTCATTCTGAAATTCTTTGAACTTTTCAAACGTTCCAGATTTATGTTTCATTAAATAGATATACCCATATCTACTTAAGTCATCGGTAAAAGTGAGAAAATAGCGATATCCACCGCGCGGCGAAACACTCATCGGTCCGCATACATCGGTATGTATGATTTCCAACAAGTCCGTTGCTCGCTCCATCATACCGGAGAACGGGGTTTTGATCATCTTGCCCATGAGGCATGATTCGCATGTGTCAAACGATTCAAAATCAAGAGACTCCAAAAGTCCATCAGAATGGAGTTTCTTCATGCGCTTTACACCAATATGACCTGAGCGACGATTACCACAAATAAGTAGTATTATCACTATCTACTTTGCATCTCTTAGCCTCAATGTTATGGATGTGTGTTTCATCCCTTTCGAGATTTAGAAGAAATAAACCATTCACAAGAGGTGCATGACCATAAAAGATGTTACTCATATAAATAGAACAACCATTATTCTCCGATTTAAATGAATAACCGTCATGCAATAAACACGATCCAGAAATAATGTTCATGCTCAACGCAGGCACATAATAACATTTATTAAGGTTTAAAACTAATCCGAAGGTAAAACTAAGGAGAGCGTGCGACGGCCATCACATCAACTCTTGATCCGTTGCCAGCGTGCATCGTCACCTCATCCCTCGCAAGCCGTCTATTCCGTAGCTCTGTTCGAGTTACACATATTAGCAACTGAACCAGTATCAAATACCCAGGCACTACAACGAGGGCTAGTAAGGAAAACATCAATAACATGTATATCAAATATACCTTTGATGGTGCCAGCCTTCTTGTCCGCTAATTACTTCGGACAGTTGCGCTTCCAGTGACCCTTGTCCTTGCAATAGAAGCACTTAGTGTCCGGCTTAGGACCAGACTTGAGCTTCTTCTCAGCAGGGGCAACGCGCTTGCCGCCTTTCTTGAAGGGCTTCTTTGCACCTTTACCTTTCTTAAAGGAGGGCTTGTTGACCATCAACACATGATTATCCTTCTTGATGTCCACCTCCGCAGCCTTCAGCTTTGCGAAGAGCTCGGTGATCGTATCAGTGGAACCAATCTGATTATGAGTCACTACAAAACTTTTGTAGCTGGGAGGGAGTGATTGCAGAACCCTGTCAATCTTGAGCTCCTCTGGAATCTTGCAGTCCAGTTGCTCAAGGCGTTGAGTGTAGCCCGACATCTTAATGGCGTGCTCACTACTAACTCCTTCCTCCATCTTGCGATTAAAGAACTTCTCATTGATCTAATATCTCTCGAGCGGGCTGAGTAAAACATGGTTTTCAGCTCCTCGAGAATCTCAAAGGGCCGGATAGTTTTCAAAAGCGATTTTGAAGTTCTGGTTCCATAGCAAACAACATGGTGCTCTTAATCACACCATAATCATCTTTCTTGTTGATAGACAGCTTTCTCATCAGGTAGCGCGATTGCGTAGGGATTACCTAACGCTTTCTCATGGACATAGTCCTTTTGTCCGCCAGACAGAATGATTCTTAGATTGCGGAACCAGTTGGTGAAGTTAGACCCATTGTTTCTAAGCTTTTCTTTCTCAGCAAAAACGTTGAAGTTGAAGTTGGACTTGGCTATGTGATCTACAGCATTTGCAAGTACAATTTAGACTATGTTCATGATAAATAGTTCAACTTAATCAAATTACTAGATGAACTCCCACTAAATTCAACATCCCTCAAGTTGTTTAGTGAACACGATCCAAATTCACCACACCTAATCCGATCATCACGAGAAGAGATGTGGTTTCAATGGTGGACAACGAAGTGACGATCATATCCCATATGACTCATGCTTAACCTTTCGGTTCTTGTGTTCCGAGGCCATGTCTATACATGCTAGGCTCGTCAAGTTAGACCCAAGTATTTCCGCGTGTGCAAAACTGGCTTGCACCCGTTGTATGTGAGCGTAGAGTCTATAGCACCTGATCATCACGTGATGCTTGGACACGACGAACTTCATAGCGGTGCATACTTGGGGAGAACACAGTTTTTATCTTGATCTTTAAGTGAGGAATCATCTTATAATGCTACTGTCGCGATCTAAGCATAATAAGATACATAAAAGGATAAACATCACATGCATATAACTTTATGTGACATGGTATAGCCAATCTTCGCGCAATGATCTCCATCTTGTGCGTTCCGGCATGATCTCCATCACTCCACCATGATTGCCTCCACCACGAATAGCAACTACAACTATTGCTAACTACTTAGCGATAAAGTAAAGCTATTACATGGCGTATAAGAAGTTGACTCGCAGGTCATACACAATTATAAAGACAACCATATGGCTCCTGCCGGTTGTGTACTCATCGACATGCAAGTGAAACATTACAAAACATGATCATCGCATACAATATACACATCACATCTTGGGCCATACCATATCACGAAAACACTCCTGCAAAAACAAGTTAGACGCCTCTACTTTGTTGTTGCATGTTTTACATGGCTTATGGGAGTAGATGCTAAGAACGATTCTTACCTACGGAAAGCCTAACAGTGATATTATGGTTGCCAAACTCGGTGTTAATCCCATGACAACTATAGTGAGAAAAGCGGACATCCACCAGCCGCATGTGTTGTACAAGCCACACGTCAAGTGCGGAGTCGGTCTCGCATGACGGCGTCGCGTAAGGTTGGCCTGGACCGCTTCAATCTCACTATCCCGTCATAAGAAGAACACAAACAAGAGGCTTGCAACAGAAAACATCAACGCCGCAACAACCATGTTGCGTTACTCGTGAATCACATCTACGCATAGATCTAGCTCTGTTACCCGATGGGTTTCGCAGCATAGTAAATCAAAATTTTCTACTGGAAGCGAGGGAAAGCCAAGATCTAATCTAGGAGATGCAAACAACGAGAGAGATTGGATTAGATCTTCATACCCTTGAAGATTCGCACAGCGGAACGTTCGTCGGAACGTGGGTGATGTAGTCGTACTCGCTTCTCCTCCTCGCGATCCGATCCGATCTAGCACCACAAGTGGCGGTGCCTCCGTGAGATGCACACGTGCAGCACCTCGACGTCTCCTCCTTCCTCGGACCAGCAAGTATGGTGGAGAGATGGATTGGATCTACAACGCGACGGCGCGGTGTATATGGTGGAGAATTTCTGCTGCAGGGCTTCGCCTACAAACAGTCGGGAGGGAGAGAGGAAGGCAGCAGGGCTACTAGGGCTTGGAGGGAGATATGTGTGTGGGGAAGGGGGCGCACCAGCCCTCTATATATAGAGGGGGTGGCGGCGGCCAGCCCTAGCCCCTCCTCCAAGCCTATCTCTAGTTTAAACGATTTAAACTCTCCCCTTATCTAGAAATTCTATCCCTAGATTTAAACGAGTTAAATCTATCTAGAATCGGCTGGGCCCTATGGGGCCTTGTGCCCCTGGCCCAATGCGGCCAGGACACTCCCTCATAGGCCCATGCCCCCTCCCGGAAGGTGGGACCACGTTGGCCCCCTTCCGGAAGGTTCTAGAAGCTTCTGGTACAATACCGATTAACCCGGAACAATTCCGAACTAAAAAACTGCACTGCCTTATATGAATCTTATTCTCCGGACCATTCTGGAACCTCTCGTGATATCCCGGATCCCATCCGAGACTCCGAACAAAAACTCATAAACCAAGTATCCAATCTATCCTAGCGTCGAGACACGTTAAGTGTGTGACCCTGCGGGTTCGAGAATATGCAGACATGATCTTCTATCAATAATCAACAACGGGGTCTGGGCACCCATGTTGACTCCCACACATTCATCGATGATCATATCGGATGAACCACGATGCCAGGATTCAATCAATCCCATATATATATTCCCTTCGTCTCGCGATATTTTACTTGCCCGAGATTCGATCGTCGGTGTCATCATACCTAGTTCAATCCCGTTCACAGCAAGTACTTTACTCGTTCCGTAATCTGACATCACTTTGTGATAAACTCCTTAACCACATGCTTGCAAGCGGTGTTGATATCGATTACCGAGTGGGCCCGAAGTATATCTCTCTGACTTGGGAGGGACAAATCCCATCTCGATACATACAACCCAACAGATACTTTCCGATCACCTGAGAGACACCTTTATGATCACCCTCTCATAGGATGACGTTTGATGACCTCAAAGCTTTCTTCCGATACCAGGGAGTTGTATTATATCATGGTCTAAGGAATACAATATTTGACATAGGAAAAGCTTCGCAAAGATGAACACAAGGACACGATCTAATTGCTTCGCTTAGTTTGGGTCTGTCCACCATATCATTCTCCCAATGATATGATCTCATTATCAATTGACAACTCATGTCTATGGTTAGGAAACCTTTAACCATCATTGATCAATGAGCTAGTCCATAGAGGCGTACTAGGGACACGGTGTTGTTCACAAACCACACAAGTATTAAAGTTTCCTCTTAATACAATTCTAGCATGGAATATAAACTTTATCATGAACAAGAATTATAATAATAACATCTTTATCATTGCCTCTAGGGCATAATTCCAACAATCTTTACCAGCATTGCGTCAAGGTCAGTGGCGCCGCTTCATGGTTGTCCATCATCATAAGCAACTATTATAAATACTTGGAATAAAGCTATTACAAGATGAATAGACATGCAGGTCTTAACAGAATTAAAGGCAACCATTAGGCTCCTGCCGGTTGTCATATTACAACAAGGATCATTGCATACATCAAATATAATCACAATCACATGATGGCCATATCACATCACAAAACCCCTGCAAAAACAAGTTAGACGCCTCTAATTTTCTTTGCAAGTTTTACGTGGTTTGGGGCTTTCAAATAAGAACGGATCTTACCTACGAAACTGAACCACAACATTGATACAAGTGCTATCAAGTGATACAAGTGTAGATTTGATCTATACTATGATGGGAGAGACAGACACCCGCAAAGCCACTTGTGCAAAGCAAGTTGCACGTCAAGCGTGGAGCAAGTCTCATGTGCGATGACATGTAATGTTAGCCCAAGCCGCTTCATCCCACCATACCGCAAGATGCAAAGTACACACAGCAAAAGACGGCACGAGCACCAACGCCCACAACACCATTGTGTTCTACTCGTGCAACAGATCTACGCATAGACCTGGCTCTGATACCACTGATGGGATCGTAGCATGGAAAACAAAAAATTTCTACCACAAGAACGAACAAAACCCAGATCTAATCTAGATAAAAGCCAAGATCTAATCTATTAGACAAGTGCAACGAGATAGATCTGTACTAACCCTTGTAGTTTCCAAAGCCTTGCTCGAGATCGGATCTCGTGGTTGATGTAGTCGATCACTTGCCGATCTCAAGATCGAGTAGATGATCATTCCGGCGCTGCTCCAAGCGCTCCAGACGGTCACACGTGCGGAGTCAAAGCAGACCTTCCTCTCCCTGTTCCACCGAGCAGCGGAGGTAGTAGATCTTCTCCACGCAATCCCAGCAGCACGACGGCGTGGTGGTGGTGGTGGTGGAGAGAATTCTGCAGGGCTTCGCCTAAGCCGGAGCATATGGAAGGAGGAAGAGAGAGGCAGCTAGGGTTTGGAGTGGGAAGGGGCAAGGAGGGGTGGCGCCTCCACCCCTCTATATATAGAGGGAGGGGTGTGGCCTAGGGTTCCCACCCCTAGGCCCACCCCTTAGGGCCGGCGCACTAGGGAGATTGGGGGAGAGTCCTTCCCCCCCAAGTTTCCCCTTTAAACTCCCCTTATCTTATCTTATCTTATCTCGGTTTTCAAATAAACTCCAAGATATCTTCTAGAACCTTCCGGAACATTCCGAAACCTTCTAGAATCCCCATACAAACACTCTGAACATTTCCTAACTTAGAAAATGATCCCCATTATATGAATCTTATTCTCCGGACAGTTCCGGATCTCCTCGTGATGTCCCGGATCCAATCCGAGACTCCGAACAACATTCGGTCTCCAACGCACATTCAATATCTACTTAAAATAACTTCGAACCTTAAGTGTGTCACCCTACGGTTCGTGAATAAGTGGACATGATGAAGACACCTCTCCGATCAATAACCATCAGCGGGATCTGGAGATCCATAATGGCTCCCACATACTCAACGATGACTTCGTGATCGATAGAACCATTAACATACGAAACCAATTCCCTTTGTCACGCGATACTCTACTTATCCGAGGTTTGATCGTTGGTATCTCCATACCTAGTTCTACCTTGTTACTGATAAGTACTCTTTACTCGTTCCGTGTTATGCCATCCCTTGTGACCTAGTCACATGCTTGCAAGCTAACTAGATGACATTCCACCGAGAGGGCCCAAAGTATATCTATCCGTCATATGGATGGACAAATCCCAATCTTGGTCCATGCGCTTCAACACATACTTTCAGAATACCTAATGACACCTTTATAACCACCCAGTTACGAAGTGGTGTTTGATGTCATCAAAGTACTCATCCGGTGATGGTGATTAACACAACCTCATGGTCGAAGGATTAGGTTACTATGTATCGAAAGCTTATAGCAATGTGAACTTAATGACTTGATCTAATGCTACGCTTACTATGGTTGTGTGTGTCCATTACATCATTCTCCTAATGATACAACCTTGTTATTAATGACATCCAATGTCCATGATCAGGAAACCATGATCATCAATTAATCAACAAGCTAGTTTAACAAGAGGCTTACTAGGGACCCTTTTATGTTTACAAAACACACATGTATTAGTGTTTCCTTATAATACAATTACAACATGGGATGCAAACATTCATCATAAACACAAAGATATAATAATAACCACTTTTATTATTGCCTCTTAGGCATATCTCCAACAAAGCTAGCTAACTCCTCTCTCAATAGCCCGAGATATAGATGCATATCAATACCTGGTTGTTTCGTCCCCTAAATAAGAATGCTGATGTGTACATACCTTTACTTCGTGCATAGCCACGGGGGGTGGTTGTATGGCCATACAAACACGGGCCAGGTGCTATGCGTGTTACTCTGGTTTCCAAAAGGATTGAGTCCATCGGTGCTCATACCCAGCCTGACGTTCCTTGCATCGCCCCCGAACTATTTGAACTCGATGTCTAATGCATTCCAATAGCTAGCGTCTGAAGGGTGTGTCAGGATCTTGCCCTTCTCTGGATCATCTTCGGGTTTCTCTCTTTCCGCGTGCCATTGCATGAGCTTTGCTTCCTTAGGATCTACGAAATATCGCTGCAGACGAGGGGTGATAGGAAACTACCATACCACTTTTCGAGGAACTTTCTTGTTCCCTCTCTTGTACCGTCCTTGGCCACACACCGGACATGTGGTTCTATCCGTGTACTCGTTCCGATAAAGTGCGCAATCATTGATACATGCGTGGTATTTAATGTGTGGTAGGTCGAGAGGGCACACGATTTTCTTGGCCTCCTCGATACTTGTTGGCAATTTGTTCCTCTTAGGAAGTCGGTCGTGCCAGTATTCCATGTTCGCGTTGAAGCTCACATCGGTCCATTTGTGTTCGACCTTCATCTCTAGAGCCTTGAGCGTTACACTCAAACGTGTATCCTCGGGGCGACACCCAGGATACAATGGAGTCATCTCGTCTACCTCCATTTGGGCCAGCTTGGCTTTCTCTCTGGCTGCAGCTTTGTCGTTGCTCATCTCCTTGAGGAGCAATTCTTGAACATGAGGGTCCTGCAAGACCGAAGTTAGCAGCGTCTGTGTGTTCACGTCTTCTCCTTCTTCATGATCATGATCATGCCCATCGCCATCTCCTTCTCCATGCTGATCATGCCCGCCGGCATCTCCTTCGTCATGATGATCATGCCCGCTGTCCTCTCCTTCGTCATGATGATCATTCCCGGTAGACTCTTCGTCTTCTCGCCCGCCCACGTCTTCATGACCACCACCATGTCCTGCCGGCGCCTCATTGAGGTCGCGCATGAAACCGCGCCTAAGTAGGTGACCCTCCAATTGTCCAGATCCAGGGTCGATCCAGTGCTGCAGTTTGCATGTTCGACATGGACATCTTATCATGGTCTTGTTGTTCAGAATCATGTCCTCCTTCGCGCCTTTCTTGTACCTAGCAATTCGACCTTCGCTCATCGTGAGGACCATGGTTGCCTGAGCGGTCAAAATAGAGAGTATAGGTGAGAACCACACCATATGGACACACACATGCATGAATGCTAGCCGGAAAAAATTCGGCATGACCTTTCCTAAAATTAGGACATATGGGTAGTGCAAAAATTTGCCGAAATGGAAATGAATCAACATTTCGGCAAGCATCCATGCAACCACACCGGCCGGGCCCGACAACAACAAGCAACCAACAAAAAACTTCCTCCCATTGCAAACATTCATGCACCACACAAGCATCATCTCGCCATGGATCGCACACACACACCGCCCGTGCGACAAGCTTCACCTACATGTTCATGATGGCCAAGTACTCACCTATAGTAGACACAATAATAGCGAGACGAGACCGCGCGATGAGAGAGTGTGGACAAATAGATCTACAATGCAAGTTGGTGGAGAGGAAATTAGTAAACTAATAGAGATGTGAGAGAGAATAGTAAGAAACTTTTAGATCTAGAAGTTGGAGCGAAGCTTCCACTTACCAATCTATGGATTAAAGTAGGTTTAGTTACAAGAAAATGGAGAAACTATGGGCAAGATGGGGTGTGAGGGAGGAGGAAGACGAGTTGGGAGGAGGTAGAGATGTGAAATGGGTGGTGATGGATAGATAGATAAGAAAGCTAGCTCTTGTCACCTTTTTAACATGGATCTGGACGCCCTCATCTGTGGTGCATATGGAGGAAATGCGCCACAGATGCTGAAACTTCTGTGGCGCATAAGTCCATATGCGCCACAGAAGTGGGTGAATTAGATTCCCTGTGTGGGGCCCACCTCCAAGTTCTGTGGCGCATGTTGGGATATGCGCCACAGAAGTGAAACACATCTGTGGCGCATATCAGAACATGCGCCACAGAACTTGGGTGAATTAGATTCCGTGGTGGGGCCCACTCCATGTTCTGTGGCGCATGAGGAAATATGCGCCACAGAAGAGGCAACTTCTGTGGCGCATATCTCAGAATGCGCCACAGAATTTGGATCAACCCACCCCGGCTGGCGGGTCCCAACAATCTTCTGTGGCGCATACTCTGGAGAATGCGCCACATAACTTCCAATCTTCTGTTGTGCATGCTTTCTGGTGCGACACTGATGTTTTCCTGTGGCGCATGCTTTCGCATATGCGCCACTGAACATCTTGTCTATCTATAGGCCATTTCCTAGTAGTGAGAGTTAGTCGGATGAACCACTTATCTCGGATCGAGAAAGAGAGTCGAACTATTTAATGGACGACGATTATTCGCCTACAGTTCGACAAGGCATATCGTGAGGCAAAAGGGACTTGGACGAAAGTCACATATTGGAAACGTATGTCGTCATGACTCTTTGGTACTTGGGAGTCGACACGTTTTGCTAGGAACCACTACCGACTGATCAGTCACGAGTGAGACTCGGATCGTGTCCGAGTCACCATGAGCCTGTCGGGTCACACACTTAAGAGCGGGAGCAAGTTTAGGTTGGACCCGAATCAGACATGGACTTAGTCAGTGAGTTGGACTCGCAGTGACTAATATAGTCCTTTTAGTGAATGGGCCACAAGTGAGTGGAGCCCACTTTTACTCCCTATATAAGCTGAGGCGCAGGTGCTTAGAGCACACGGTTAGGTCATTCCATGCGTTGGAAACCCTAGCGCCAGTTCAGTCCATCCACCGTACCGGGCCTAGCAGTCCAGCGTAGGCGCTCTTCCTTATACGTGTGGATACTGGTGGAGGTGTTGTATGTTGAGCACTTCGACGATCGGATCATGAGGACTGCACTGCATCAAGCGACGTGCTTCATCAATTCTACAACTCCACGTCAACTAGTAATCCTCGTGGCCTTCTACCTGCGCGATATCCTTGGTTCACCGTGTAGAGAAAAAGTTTTATTTATCTCTACGTGGCTCAATAGTGTTATCAGAGCGTTAGCTTTTGGTTTTAGGTACGAGATCGTGCATATTGAATTAAGTTCATAGCCTTCGGCAGCTGCTCCCCGAACTTTGGCCACGCCTTTTTTATAGATCCAGCACCTCGCCTTGGTAGAGAAGGAGGCATGGTTTCTGTCGGTAGAGGAGACGGGGGAGGGAAATCGTGAGTCGTGCAAGACGAACCATTTTATCACTTGCTCGTGGCACTAGAGGTAATTTCTACGATGGTAGGTGGAAAAATCTGTATCTTCTTTATCTTTATCTTTATAATACTTCCTCCGGCCATATTATTGTTCTTAACTTTATCTAGATTCAGACGTATCTAGTTAATGATTTAAACTAGATTAATCTGAATCTAGACAAAGTTAAGAACATTAAAGCAGTTGCTGCTCGCCAAGCCCTCACGGCTGGCAGGACCGACTCTAACAGGTATAGCACATCCACACATCACTCACCGGGAAGGCGTTCGACGGCGAGGAACCCGAGGGAAGCGGGTGCGGCTGCTGCACGCAAATGACCGTGGCTTCCGCACTATCCGGTAGCTGCACTTGCGCGATACCGCACTGCTATGTCAAGTGACATAGATAGTACGATTATGGTCAACAAGCGACTCATATGGCCAGCACCAAAGTGCAGATGAACTACATGTCGATTCTATGACTAGAAGCGCTAGCACCAAAGTGTAGATGAAGTACATGTCGATTTTATGCCTAGAAGTGCATATATATACTGAACCATGAAAACTGAATGCAGCCGTAATTAATTTTCTATACTGCTTTCTGCTATTCAGCCAGCATGGAGGATGACTTCTCCCAAGCAAATCAAAGATCCAAAACATGGGGTGATTGGTTTGGTTTTTTTTATCTTGATCAGATTGTGATTGATTTTCTTATGAATGTCCTCTGCGCCTCTAATTTGACGTAGAGAAACCAGTGCACCTTTAAAATCACAGAAGTTTTCTGGTTATAAGTTGTGAGCACTACTTGTTTGTTGAATTGTGTACAAGAAGTGAACTTTTCATTGTTTTCCATTCATATATGAGAGCAGATATCTTTGTTTTCTTGGATTATTTTGCTAGCTTCGGGTCTCTTTTCTTCTCATTTAGTTGCCCCGAGAGGTAAAAGTGAAAACTACGAACAACAATCAAAATTATGCCATGTGAAAAAAAGATGAAAACTGAATTTAGATGATATTTTGTGTGTTGTATATTGTTCCTACTTAATTGCAAATTATTTTTCCATTTCTTTGTAGGGCACTAAGTTCCATTATCTCCAATGAGTACAACCCAAACCATTTTCCATTTTGTTGTCCGCTACTTAGCTGACATGGAGGATGACCTCTCCCAAGCAAATCAAAGATTCAATAAATGGGTAATGGATTAGGGCTTCGTAATCTCTGATTTGGTGATTTCGTTGCCTCATTTTTAGGTAAATTTGTGATTTTAGTGGAGTCCACGAGCTTCTGGAGGGGATTTTGGGACCAGAACACGCTTTGCTAAAGAGAAAGAGACCTTGTGCGGGAGGTCAAATTTGACATGTGATGGTGCCTGTTAGATCGGTTCCAACATAGGTTTTGCTAAGGTTTTTTTTAAACGGCCCGCCATAGTTGTTTGTGTAATTGCAAGTCATGCAACCGGCGCTATATTGTGTTTTCTATGATGTGTAACATTCGTACGGTTTAGATTAATCCATACCCAATATTAATCTCTACATTATATTACACTTTATTGTATTATATGCCAAGATGTTTTTGTGTTATAAGTCACACCAATTGTATTGTTTAGACACAAGTCATACCAATCTTATTTCTAGGTCGCGTCGCACATTTATGACTCGCATGAGAGGGAAGCACGAGATGTCGTCGTCAGGGTTGATGTCAATGCACCGCAACAATGTGTCGCACGTCGGTAGTGTTCAGGCCACTTCCTGGGAGCTTGTCACCGGCCTTCAGGAGCTACGACGAGTATTACCTCTAGCTTTGGTAGAATGACCATGACAGACGCAACAGAAGGGCTCCATGTTGTGATTGGATAGCTGTTTTCTAAAATTAAATTAATAATTTCATATTGACGGAAGATAAAAAATGCTAATTCAGATTACAACTATTTTGATGCAGGGAGAAGAGCTCCACCTAGCTCTAAGAAATCTATCGGCCCATTGCATTGAAGGGATATGGATGGGTGCGAGGACATACTTTATGTGCCTCCAAGACCTCGAAGACACATCCTTTTCTCTCTTGTTGTAACACGTATGAGCTTAATGCAAAATGATCAAATGGCTTGTTTATAAAATATGACAAATAATTTATTGTTTGTTCTGTTTTTTGTCCCGTAACAGCGCACGGGCATTCATCTAGTATATGAAAAAAATGCTTACAGTTTTGATGGTCTCGTACGTCAATATTTTGATTGGATGATTTTACCCTTGCGTGTTCAGAAGTATTAGATGCACAGCCACCGCAAAGTCGAAGGCAAGATGATTCCCTCCCCTGTAACTCGCTCGATCCCCAGGTAAAAAAACTCGGTCGATCCCCCGTTCGCTGTGCGCAGGGCCGCCCCGCTCGCCTTTTGGCTCCGGCCGCAGCCAGCGCCTGCCGCGCAGAGCTTCGCCGCTTGCTGTTCTCCTACTCCGGCGTGAGACACGACCCAGCTCTGTCGCCTTCTTCAAGTTGCAGACGATTGACCCGAAATTGATGCAGATGGCGTAGGGGAGGACCTTGACGGGAGGAATCAGATTGTATCAATTTCATGGCCTGCTTACGTCTGCCATGGAAGAAGGCCTTCTGCTCTATTCATTTTTTCTGGGGTGGGGTGTGGTTGCGGATGAGAGGCAGCGAATGGCGGAAGCAAGCGGTGGGTGGGGGACGGGGCTGGTGTTGTGGCTGCCGTCGACCCAGCGCCGAATCTTTCTACCTTCGACCTCGGCCTGCTGCTCCACTGGGTCAAGGACACACCACCTCACCAGCCCTGGATCTTTCTACCTTCGACCGCGGCCGCTGCTACGCTGTGTCAAGGACACGCCAATCAGTTCACATATGAGGAGGTTGTTACAATCATAGACGCATAGTTGATGTACCGAGGATCAAGCAATCATACAGCACGATAACGACACCGAGATTTGTTAACGCAGTTCGGCAAATTGGTTACTCTGCGGGACATGACTACGTGCGTATACCGCTGCCCTGGCTGCCTTGGCCGCGGGCACAAGTCGCCGGCTCCCCTTGCGCGTCTGCTGCTATCAAGTCGTCATATGTTACATTGTGTGACACCCCTCATATTATATGGGAGGCCTAGGCTACAAGAGTCCGACTCTAATACTACTTGTATCCTATCCATAATACAACACAGGTCCAAACATAACCTAACTCGTACACTAATATTCGACACAAACTCAACAAACTCCACCTTGGCGAATATTCTCCGCTACTTTGATTTCGTCCAAGCGTCGAACTTCTATGTATTCCGGACTTGGTTGTCTCCGTGAGATTCGCTGCTACTCCCTGACTCAATGTGGCTTCACCTGCAACTGTAGTCCCTTCTTCCCGTTCAACACTATCACACACTGATCATTGACCTACGTGAAGATGCTTCCAACTTGAAGAAATTTCATCGTCGTCCTTGGATCACCCTGAGTCAAATTAACAATCATCTCATCCATTTCCGTATAGTCTTCTACATGTCTCACAACTATAGCACTCCGTCTCCTTCTAAATCGTGTCACCTGCACTTTGCCATGTGTACTGAACATCACAGAATATACAACCATCTGCTCTCTAAGCTTTCGACATTGCAGACTTTTCGCAACACTTTCTCACATTCCCCATGGTCAACTCATGTCCATCACCTGGCATCAATCCCGATAGACCCAATCACCAACTTGAACCTGGTACTCACCAACACTGCTTCAACACCTCTGTACACTTGTTAGACCACATGTCCAACCGCCAGTGCCCTAGTTCGTCGCTGTGTCCCATGCTTACCACACACCTCGTCGCTATCACCACGCCAAGCATCCGCAATCTTGGCCAAGATCTACCGGGCAGCTAACCCACACCACACCAGGCCCCATTGCAGATCCATCAGTCATATCCGATCGATGCCGAGTTCCACGTCTCCTCTGGACCACGGAGCTCTAGCCCGGACCTACGTGCTTCTCGCCTTCCCACTGACTAGGCTTTGATTCTCTGGTACCTTACACCGTAGCCCCTCCATCAGCCGAGTGGAATCCTCCGTCAGACTCCAGCTCCACCTTCAACATAACTCCATGGATAATGAGTCCACCCCACGCCCTGTCGACTTCAAGTTCTTATGTGCATATGCCGTCTTGAATGAACCCCGCGTCACTGCATGTCGAAGCACGCCGCCCTGAGGCATGCGCCATGTGTTTCCACACCCACAGAATTCGGACACCATCAGCCCTCACGCTCCTACGTTGTTGTCGCTGACTTTCACCGTCTTCTGTCCCGTCAGAACATCCAGTCTGACCCAGCCGAATTTTCCGAATGCAACCATACTCCACCTCGCGTCGTATCATCTGGACGTCCTTTTGGTATATGATCCTACACGACACACTCCAGAATCCGCCGAGCCTTATACGCACGCCGCTGTCCACGCCATACATGCCTCAAGCCCTCTAGTCAAACCTTAGACCTGAAGAATTCTCCCGTGCAAAGTATGCACAATTTTTGTTCTTCCTTGTCACCGTTTACTAGGAGTCCTTACATCCACGTAGACCCTTTTTCTTGGAACTTCTCGCTATTCTTCCTGGTAGCATCCATGTAACTCAACACCAAGATCAATTAAAAGATCCACACATGCTCCTGGTTACAAAGCTACGCATATAGCTTAGTTCCTTTTTTTCTATTAACAATCTCACGTTGGCCTCCGATCGATCTCCTGCGTGTGCCCAACGCGCATGCGCGCTTCCCACATGTCTTCCGACTCCCCTTGCACCTGGACCTGCCCAACTTGCACGTCTTGCTGCGCCACTACTCGCCGAGTCCGATCAGTCCTCGAACACGTACTGCACGCTGCTGCCTGGCTCGCCGATCCGATCTGATTTACCCCAGTGCTTTCCCAATTGCTTCATCCACCGCTCAATTCCGTCACCGACGTCTCCCATCGCCATGCCCAGTTTCTCGATGAATACATTAGCTACCTAAACGAACTCCGCCGCACCTCTAGATAACACTTGTTACAATCGTAGACGCATAGTTGATCTACCGAGGATCAAGCAATCACACAGCACGATAACGACACCAAGATTTGTTAACGCAGTGCGGCAAATTGCCTACTCTGCGGGGCATGACCACGGGCGCTCCTCCCCATTGATACCGCTGCCCCGATCACCTTGGCCGCGGGCACAAGCCGCCGGCTCCCCTTGCGTGTTTGCTGCTATCAAGTCGTCATAGGTTATATTGTGTGGCACCCCTCATATTATATGGAAGGCCTAGGCTACAAGAGTTCGACTCTAGTACTACTTGTATCCTATCTACGATACAACACAAGTCCAAACGTAACATAACTCGTACACTAGTATTCGACACAAACTCAACAGAGGTGTGGTTGACCGCTGACTGGCTGTTGAGCCCCGCGCTACTGGTGGTGTCTGCCAAGGTGGGCACTGTGGAGGACGGGCACGTGCAATCTCTGGCCGACCTGACGGTGGCGTGGGGACGGGCACGAACCATGCTGGCGCGCACATACGGCGTGTCGGAAATCACGCAGTCTTGACTGCTGGTCGCGGACGTTGGCTGGGAATCTGCTAGGTTGGAGGGAAAATATATTTACGGGACCTGGTCCACAGATTTGAGGTGTGGATCAACTTCAGCAAACAACACGTATTTAAACTAGAGAAAAACAAGAATGGTAACCGTTTTCTAGATCTAAATTGCCAGGTGTCAATCACATACGTTGTTCCATTTGTAGACCAGGTCCGGTAGTATTGGTTTGCTCCAGTTTCTGGATCGCTGCGACGCGGGCCACTTTCGACCGGTTGTCAGCGGCAGGCTGTGTAGTACCGGCAACACAACCGGTGTCAGAGTAGAATGACGACGTACATACATATAGAGTGACGACGTACATGAACGCAACCATAATTCTTCGATCACTTGCTTCAGCCCACCTCCTACAATGACCAGGGAGCCGCAGTGAGCCTCCACGTCTCCCCAGGCTGAACTACCATCAGAGGCGACCTCCAATAAGAGTTTCTCCACATTTCGTACACATCGCGTACGTGGTGGTTACAGAACTGCAGTCCAAACACAATTTTTTTTCGAAACGGGGAGCGGGGTCCCGGCCACTGCATCAAGCGATGTACACAACCTTTATTTATTATTCTAACCACATTGTTTGGCAAGGTCATTACAAAGATCATACAAACTGGAGCCTCCAAAGTAAAACACTGAGCAAAAACGATAATCGTATCGCCAGCTCTCCAACGAGATCTATCAAACGCCTATCTACATGTTTGAACCCCTCTCCATAGTCATCCACACTGTTGGCACTCGCCAAGAGAAAGTGGAGTGCCTTGGCGTGGCGGCACGAACTCAAGCAAAAGGCGTCAATAGAACCACACAACATATCGACGAAGTTGCGCCCATGCACACGCTCCAGATGTCGCCGTCTTCATAATCTTCCAACAACCCGTCGTCAGCATGTAGGTCGATGCGCAGACTCTCGCCACACTAGCCACCGACACCACCTCGGTGCCAAGCAGCACCACCCGCTGTGCGCTAGCCGCTCCACCCCTCCTGTCGCTTCCATCCAACTAGGGATGCAAGCGGACGTCCGCTTAGACAGCCAAGCCTGTCCGCCAGACCTTCAAATTTGAACCTAGATCAACTTAGTACTTAACAAAATCTATTCCTAATTTGTCCGCCGGACTGGCCGCCTGCATCCATACATCCAACGCTACTCCACAGGCGATGCTCCCAGGAGAGAACGCGATACCGACACCACGACACCGCCATCGCCCGACTCGAAGATCTTAGGGTTTTCCCCGGAGTAGCACGAGTGAGGTCGACACAAGGTGCACGACGATGCCTTCATCAAGGTAACGACGTGGTAACGCCGCTATGGCCTGCCAATGGATCAGTTTTCACCAGCACCTAGGTCTCCCCGCCTCGCTGCTGGGACTAGAAGACGGATCGCGAGAAGATGACCACCTCCACCAAACCTAGGGCCTCCGCCCTGGGCACACTCATGATGCAAAGTAGGCCGCAGAAGACCTCCGGATGACACCGACCGACGTCGAGGAGGCAAAGACGACCGATCTAGGAACCCTATATCTCGCCACCACCCGCCGCCCAGGGATCGCTTCCGTCAGAGCTCACCGGCCGCCGTCCACCCGCCATCACTGCTACAGATCCGCTGGGGCGCCGCCGCTGTTGCCTGGATCTCAAGCTGCTGCCGCCATGGAAGCGACGCGCGCGAGGGCTGGGGACCCGCCGCTGGAGCTTTGTCCGGCGACAGATCCGACGACGGCGGAGAGGAGGGGCGTGCGGGAGGGGGTGGCTAGCCGGCCGCACGGTGTCGGGAACACATATCGATTGATCGCGCAGACGAAACGACACCTCCAGGCCCCGTATCTCCGTCGTGCTCCAGCCGCCGCCTGCCAATCTTTCCCGGACAAGAAGAAGGTGAGGGCATCCCGGCACTCCGCGCCGCACCTTGCACATCATGTCGCGTCCATGCAAGAGCATTGTTAAATCAGGCGTGCTAATTAACAATTGGAGATGTGGTTCAATGGACGACAAGCAAGTGGATTTTTGTGGATGCTCTGCTGAATAGCTAGAGAGCACGCTGCATAGCATGTGTTAGCTTTGCGACAGTCAAATAACGAAGAACGATAAAGGAATCACAGCAAGGGGACATAGATTTAACGTGGAAAAACCTCTTCAACAGAGAGAGGAAAAAATCACGGGCGCCAGGCAGCGAAACTTCACTATAACGGGAAGTGTTTACACAACGTCGGGGATTACACAGATGCAACTTATCCCAGCCGGCGACTTACAAGAGGTATATATAGCGGTGGTAACCTAGGTCATCAACGATCCGTCAAAAGTTAGCCTCCTTAATAGAATTTAGATCAAACTTCTATAGCACTGTCAGCAGTCAAGATTTGGGAGTGGAATCAACAGATTTTGGCCAGGGGTGAGTATTTAATTTACACTCATGGCGGAGGACCATGAGCACATCAAGCATGCCGAACTGTACAGGAGTTGGGAGCTATACTTTGAAGCTCCCGTGCATGCACTATGGGAAAAAAGGACGCTGCCGTCGCCTCTCTCCTTTGCCGTGTGCCAAAAGTCCCGGAACACGGCAAAGAGAATCTTTGCCGTGTGTAAACCAACAAGAACACGGCAAAGGACAGGTGCACGGCAAACAGCAGAAACAGAACACGGCAAAGAAAGAAACACGGCAATGGACCGACTAGAACACACGGCAAAGAAAAGAATCACGGCAAAGTCAATAAAGAAACACGGCAAAGTTTTCCTCAAGGCAAAGATGTGGGCCCTGTGGCCTCGCAGGGCCACCCGCCGTCAGGGGCTGACGGCAGAATCTTTGCCGTGTGCCCTCAGCAAAGAGAATCTTTGCCGTGTGTTTCCTTCTGTACACACGGCAAAGAATTTTTTTCACCTTTTTCTTTTCCTTAATTAGCAAGGCTTTTATTACATATATGTTAGGTGATATTATTTCATAGGATCATGAGATCACACATATGATGATAGGTTATTGTGGTCTTGATCACTATATATACATGCACCCCCCTGATTCCGACGTTCTCATGGACTTCCTCTGGCGAAACCCTGATGATCTGTGGGCCTCGGATCGTCTACCCCCCTAGACATTCTTCTGACAGGGGTAGCCCGGCGTAGCTCTCTCTTGTTTTGTGTCTGACTAGGTCATAGGATGATGTGAAACCATGTTGGTTCACAAGTTGGGGCACTATACGGCCCGGTTTCACCTGAACGGGGAGATTCCCCCTTATACAGGTCCATAACCTTTCGCTTCTAGGTTAGAGCGCATGCATGTGAGGGGGGGCACATGCAATCACCTATACCAATCTTGCACCACACTCACACACATATGCTAGGGACACATGCAAGTTTTCAGATGATTCCGACGTTCTCGTGGACTTCCTCCGGCAAAACCCTGTAACACCCTCAGAATCGGCCCTATGCAAGTTTCAGCGCTTCCCGCCAAACCCGCATAGAAACGATTCAAAGGTGCCCACCAGGCACTTGCGTGCGGGTGGAAAACAAAGTAATATCATTAAACAATAGTCCTCGATGGAACCCACAAAACATATATATACAACAGCGACTCAAAGAGTCAAGAATACAGATTTACAGTACAAAGATCCAAATCACCTCGAAAACAATACAGCGTCTGAGTACGGACAAGATGCAAATTGAGCTAAGAGCCCTGAAGAATAACCAACGGCGTCCATAACCCTGCCCAGGCCAAGCCGGAAGGGTAACCCTGCTAAAACAAAAGGGGTGCCGACAAAGGGCAAAGGAAAAAGAGGAGCGTCAGTACTGAGGCCAGTACACGACGAGGCTAGAATTCGGCGGCTCTCGCCTACATAGGTATAGTGGTCTGAAGCGGAAGCGCAGCGGCACTAACAACCTATAGAGACTCGAAACAACTGTGGGTTATCAGAGAGGGATAAGAAAGACCTATTCGGATCCAACCTGAAACTAACACCAAACAAACCCATCCTGGTATTTCCCCCTCAAGACCAATCGAGGAAGTCGGACCAAGAAACTCACACAGTTGGCAATTTTACTCATTCCAATGTAGTTGCAGCAATTACTAATCAGATATAGAGCTTCCGTCATCCTAAGAGCATAAGTAGTGGGCAGTTTTAGTTAACATTCCGTTGTAGTTCGAACAGTTACTAGTCAGATATAATTGTCCTGAGGAATCCCAAAACCCACCAGTTGTTGGCATTTTTAATATCCATTTTGTTATAGTTGAATCTGTAGTCATATATTAAGTCAAGTTTATAGCACTATGCTTGTCTATGATCGAGATACTGTGCTCCAAGTCGTCCATAACCGCGGACACGGCTTTCAGAAAGTTTTACCATGCAGGGGTGCACAAATAGCAACACACACTCGATCAACCTCGGAAAAACCAACTCAAAACCCAACGAGGCATTCACGACAAAGCGATCACAGGATTCAGAAATATTTCAGGGGGCCACCCCACTAAGCTACCCGCAACGAAGTTGGCCGGCTCCGGAACGGACTCAGGGTTTGTGTGGACGGCTGTAAATGACTAGGAACCCGAAAGTGTGATTGGGCTTGTCAATACAGCGAAAACGTGTCACGATCCTAAACAGTACAGGTGCTCGTCGCACAATCGTAAATAAAGCAGTAAAGCATGGCATAAGTACATGATAGTAATAAAGCCCCAAACTACTTTGTGCCCCCAAGAAATAAGAATGAATCAAGCTCTGGCTCAGGGGGGTCCATAAGGCCTCCCGGATGTGGATAGCGCGAAAAATCAAGGAACAGGTATCAAGTACTCGGGGTCCTACGGGACACAAGTGAGCGTGGAAGAACCAAATAACATCTATTGCCCACCGATGCCTCTGCATTAGTTATATCTAGCAATTTAATAGTTGTAATTAAAGTCATGAACATATCCACCATAAGCATCTGCCAACCTGCCAACAACTGTGGTACTTGACAACACGAGATCACACCTGAGCAAGCAACTACGACTCGCAAGGCCAGCTATCTACCAAACACAGGTAATAGGAGGTGTCCAAGGCAATATAGAGGCTGCACAGGATATACTGGGGCACGGAAACTAAAGCATCGCGACACGGATAGCAATAGATCAACAGGAGGAAATAAAGACTATAAATGCAAAATAGGTAGAAGGAGGAGAGATGCTCGCCTAGGAAACACTGCCGAAGGATCATATCCGGAGAACTTGTCGATACTCGCATCAACTCATCGGCCTAATCCGCAAAGAAGCAAACACTAGAAGAAACACCGGATGCAATATTTAATACGATGGCAGAAGATCCGGCATGCTTATGATATGATGCATGGCATGGCACAGATGTGATGCAACTAGGCAATATTAAGCGGAACCGGGGTCCCGACATTTAATTAAACGGTTCAAGTTATTTATCTACCCTGCAAATTAAATGTTGGATTAGCAAGACAAAACATGGCTTCGGTTCGCTATGCCAATTTAAATGGAGTCCGGAATAAGACAAAGGTATTCCGCATATAGACTCCATATTTAATTATGAGGTGAATCAGCATAATGCCCCCAACCCACATGATATGCATGCGAGATGAACAATTTAATATGCAACAAGTTTTATATATAGCATTTATAAAATAGGGGCTCGAAAAAGGTTCACACATCTGGGTTCGGCAGATCCTGGGTTCCGGGGGGGTTCAGGGTTCGGACTCAGGGTTCGACGGGGATCGGGATCGGATACAAGATGGAGAACTTGGCGTTTTCAGGAAGAAGAACATGGTTTGGCGTCGGGGGGGCTCATCGGATTCACCCTGGTCGGTGTCGATCTTGTCGTCGTGAAGATCTTGTCGGGTATGCGTATCGGGATGAAGAACTTGGCATTCCGAAGGAGATCTTGCGGTTCTGGTGGAGATCTTGATGCTCCGGGCCGAAAATCCTCAGCTTCGGTTCCATGTGGACGGTCTTGGTGTCCGGGGATCTCGACGAACTTGGCGTCCGGTACTCGGGTGTCGGTGCGGGAAGGAGGTCTTGGCGTTCCTGGGCCTCGGTGTCCGAGAAGGCGGTCTTCAGGTCCCGTGAAGAAGATCTTGTCGACCCGTGGGGTCGATCTTGCTATCGATGACGAACTTGCATGGATCGGGTGCCGGTGTTCTTCGGGTTCGGGAAGGAGAACTTGCCGTTCGAAGGATCCGTCTTGGACACGGGAGGTAGATCTTATCGTACGGCGTCAATGCTTCCGAGAAGGAGAACTTGACCCACCGAGGGGTTCGATCTTCAGGTGCCGAGGCAGGGTCCTTGGTGTTCCGTAATCTTTCAGCGTTTTGTCACCTCTGGCTCCAACAAACCCAACAACTGAGCACACGGCCTCCGTCTTAGATTCAAGTGGCAGCTGGGAAAGCCGTGCCCGAGAGCAGGTCGGTTCGAGGCGACGGCGTTCGCGCGACGGCAGAGCTTGGCGGGGGACGAGCGACGGAGGGGTGAAGGGCCCGAGGACGAGGAGGACAGCCGCGCACGGCACCTGGCGGCGGAGCTTGGTCCGGTGGAACTCACCGGAGGCGCGGGACACGACAGCGGGGATGCAGGTCCCGGGCGGCGCGTGGCAGGGGCAGCCGAGATCGAGGCCCGGCTGCAGGGACGAGACGAGGGATGCCGGAGGTCAGGGCGGCCAGCGGTGGCGGCCAGAGAGAAGAGGCGGCGAGCTCGGTGGCAGTGGGTAAGATCTCGGCGAGGCCGGCGGCGGACATGGCTCGGCGAGGCGGGGCCTGCGAGGCCGCGACGGTGGCGCATCAGAGAGCAGAGGCGACGGTGCAGAGGGAGCGGGCGGTGCCGGCGAGTGGACGGCGGAGCGGCGACCGGCTCGGGCTCGACGAGAGGCGCGCGGAGAGAGACCTGACGCGGGGGAGGAAGAGGCGAGGAGGGCGGCCAGCGAGGAGGAGAGGAGGACCGAGAGGTGCGGCCGGCCGGGGAGTCGCTCGGAAGGCCGACGGAGAGAGAGGAGGGAGGCGCGCCTGGGCGGGGGAACCGAGGTCGAGCGGGGGCGGTCGCGCGAGCGCGTGAGGGGTGGAGAGGAGAGAGGAGGTGGCGACGTGGGGTCGTGCGGGAGTGGCGGGGCAGGTGTGGCCCGGTGTGGGGGGAAGCGTGCAGGGGACAGGAGGCGTGCGTGTCCGTGAGGGTGTGTGTGCGCGCCTGGGGAATCGAGGCCCAGGGGCGGTAGGTGTGGGGTGAGGTGGCGACGTGGTGGGCGGGAAAAAGGGCAGGAGGTGGGCCCTTGGGGATAGGTGGCAGGCTAGGAGTGGAGGGGGTGGAGGAAGTGGTGAGGTGGCGGGTGGTGATTGGCCGGGGTGATGTGGCTGGGGATGGGTAGATTAGGATTAGGTAGGAAAAGATTTGGGGTAGCTAGGATTTTATCTGGAGGTGGCCAGCTGGGCTTTCGGGCCTGGCGGGCTGCCTCCTAAAAACAATTTAAATTTTTTATTTATTTAAAACGGGGCTTTTGCAAACCATGGGTAGACAAAACAAAATATTCCGGAGACCCAGGTTTTGTGTTTGAGTAAAGACGGGGCGTTTAGAAAACAAAAACAGATTTTTCGAAAATAGTTTTTAAACAAACCATGCAAGATGATGACGATGCTAAAATGCAAGGTGGCATGATGACATGAGCATGCAGTCATGATGATGCAATGCACAAAAACACCGTGATTTTCTAGTAGTGGTTTTGGCGGGGCGCCACAAACCCTGATGATCTGCGGGCCTCGGATCGTCTACCCCCCTAGACATTCTTCTGACAGGGGTAGCCCGGCGTAGCTCTCTCTTGTTTTGTGTCTGACTAGGTCATAGGATGATGTGAAACCATGTTGGTTCACAAGTTGGGGCACTATACGGCCCGGTTTCACCTGAACGGGGAGATTCCCCCTTATATACAGGTCCATAACCTTTCGCTTCTAGGTTAGAGCGCATGCATGCGAGGGGGGACACATGCAATCACCTATACCAACCTTGCACCACACTCACACACATATGCTAGGGACACATGAGAGTTTTCAGATGATTCCGACGTTCTCGTGGACTTCCTCCGGGGAAACCCTGATGATCTGCGGGCCTCGGATCGTCTACCCCCTAGACATTCTTCTGACAGGGGTAGCCCGGCGTAGCTCTCTCTTGTTTTGTGTCTGACTAGGTCATAGGATGATGTAAAACCATGTTGGTTCACAAGTTGGGGCACTATACGACCCGGTTTCACCTGAACGGGGAGATTCCCCCTTATATACAGGTCCATAACCTTTCGCTTCTAGGTTAGAGCGCATGCATGTGAGGGGGGACACATGCAATCACCTATACCAACCTGAGACCACACTCACACACATATGCTAGGGACACATGCAAGTTTTCAGATGATTCCGACGTTCTCGTGGACTTCCTCCCATGAAACCTCGATGATCTGGCTTCGGATCGTCTACCCCCTAGACATTCTTCTGACAGGGGTAGCCCGGCGTAGCTCTCTCTTGTTTTGTGTCTGACTAGGTCATAGGATGATGTGAAACCATGTTGGTTCACAAGTTGGGGCACTATACGGCCCGGTTTCACCTGAACGGGGAGATTCCCCCTTATATACAGGTCCATAACCTTTCGCTTCTAGGTTAGAGCGCATGCATGCGAGGGGGGACACATGCAATCACATATACCAACCTTGCACCACACTCACACACATATGCTAGGGACACATGCAAGTTTTCAGATGATTCCGACGTTCTCGTGGACTTCCTCCGGCGAAACCCTGATGATCTACGGGCCTCGGATCGTCTACCCCCTAGACATTCTTCTGACAGGGGTAGCCCGGCGTAGCTCTCTCTTGTTTTGTGTCTGACTAGGTCATAGGATGATGTGAAACCATGTTGGTTCACAAGTTGGGGCACTATACGTCCCGGTTTCACCTGAACGGGGAGATTCCCCCTTATACAGGTCCATAACCTTTCGCTTCTAGGTTAGAGCGCATGCATGTGAGGGGGGCACATGCAATCACCTATACCAATCTTGCACCACACTCACACACATATGCTAGGGACACATGAAAGTTTTCAGATGATTCCGACGTTCTCGTGGACTTCCTCCCATAAACCTCGATGATCTCATGGTTCGGATCGCCTACCCCTAGACATTCTTCCGACATGGGTAGCCCATGTAGCTCTCTCTTGTTTTGTGTCCGACTAGGTCATAGGATGATGTGAAACCATGTTGGTTCACAAGTTGGGGCACTATACGCCGGCTTACTTCACCTGAACGGGGAGATTCCCCCTTATATACAGGTCCATAACCTTTCGCTTCTAGGTTAGAGCGCATGCATGCGAGGGGGGACACATGCAATCACCTATACCAACCTTGCACCACACTCACACACATATGCTAGGGACACATGAGAGTTTTCAGATGATTCCGACGTTCTCGTGGACTTCCTCCGGCGAAACCCTGATGATCTGCGGGCCTCGGATCGTCTACCCCCCTAGACATTCTTCTGACAGGGGTAGCCCGGCGTAGCTCTCTCTTGTTTTGTGTCTGACTAGGTCATAGGATGATGTAAAACCATGTTGGTTCACAAGTTGGGGCACTATACGACCCGGTTTCACCTGAACGGGGAGATTCCCCCTTATACAGGTCCATAACCTTTCGCTTCTAGGTTAGAGCGCATGCATGTGAGGGGGGACACATGCAATCACCTATACCAACCTGAGACCACACTCACACACATATGCTAGGGACACATGCAAGTTTTCAGATGATTCCGACGTTCTCGTGGACTTCCTCCGGCGAAACCCTGATGATCTGCGGGCTTCGGATCGTCTACCCCCTAGACATTCTTCTGACAGGGGTAGCCCGGCGTAGCTCTCTCTTGTTTTGTGTCTGACTAGGTCATAGGATGATGTGAAACCATGTTGGTTCACAAGTTGGGGCACTATACGGCCCGGTTTCACCTGAACGGGGAGATTCCCCCTTATATACAGGTCCATAACCTTTCGCTTCTAGGTTAGAGCGCATGCATGCGAGGGGGGACACATGCAATCACCTATACCAACCTTGCACCACACTCACACACATATGCTAGGGACACATGAGAGTTTTCAGATGATTCCGACGTTCTCGTGGACTTCCTCCGGCGAAACCCTGATGATCTCATGGCCTCGGATCGCCTACCCCCTAGACATTCTTCCCGACAGGTAGCCATGTAGCTCTCTCTTGTTTTGTGTCTGACTAGGTCATAGGATGATGTAAAACCATGTTGGTTCACAAGTTGGGGCACTATACGACCTGGTTTCACCTGAACGGGGAGATTCCCCCTTATATACAGGTCCATAACCTTTCGCTTCTAGGTTAGAGCGCATGCATGTGAGGGGGGACACATGCAATCACCTATACCAACCTGAGACCACACTCACACACATATGCTAGGGACACATGCAAGTTTTCAGATGATTCCGACGTTCTCTTGGACTTCCTCCCATGAAACCTCGATGATCTCATGGCTCGGATCGCCTACCCCCTAGACATTCTTCCGACAGGGTAGCCCGGCGAGCTCTCTCTTGTTTTGTCTCCGACTAGGTCATAGGATGATGTTAAACCATGTTGGTTCACAAGTTGGGGCACTATACAACCCTGAATCACCTGAACCGGGAGATTCCCCCTTATACAGGTCCATAACCTTTCGCTTATAGGTTAGAGCGCATGCATGCGAGGGGGGACACATGCAATCACCTATACCAACCTTGCACCACACTCACACACATATGCTAGGGACACATGCAAGTTTTCAGATGATTCCGACGTTCTCGTGGACTTCCTCCGAAACCCTCGATGATATGGGTTCGGATCGCCTACCCCTAGACATTCTTCCCGACAGGTAGCCCGGCAAGCTCTCTTGTTTTGTGTCCGACTAGGTCATAGGATGATGAAACCATGTTGGTTCACAAGTTGGGGCACTATATACGGCCCGGTTTCACCCGAACGGGAGATTCCCTTATACAGTCCATAACCTTTCGCTTCTAGGTTAGAGCGCATGCATGTGAGGGCGGACACATGCAATCACCTATACCAACCTTGCACCACACTCACACACATATGCTAGGGACACATGAAAGTTTTCAGATGATTCCGACGCTCGTGGACTTCCTCCCGAAACCCCGATGATCTCATGGCCTCGGATCGTCTACCCCCTAGACATTCTTCTGACAGGGGTAGCCCGGCGTAGATCTCTCTTGTTTTGTGTCTGACTAGGTCATAGGATGATGTGAAACCATGTTGGTTCACAAGTTGGGGCACTATACGGCCCGGTTTCACCTGAACGGGGAGATTCCCCTTATACAGGTCCATAACCTTTCGCTTCTAGGTTAGAGCGCATGCATGCGAGGGGGACACATGCAATCACCTATACCAACCTTGCACCACACTCACACACATATGCTAGGGACACATGCAAGTTTTCAGATGATTCCGACATTCTCGTGGACTTCCTCCGGTGAAACCCCTCGATGATCTCATGGGTTTCGGATCGTCTACCCCCTAGACATTCTTCTGACAGGGGTAGCCCGGTGTAGCTCTCTCTTGTTTTGTGTCTGACTAGGTCATAGGATGATGTAAAACCATGTTGGTTCACAAGTTGGGGCACTATACGACCCGGTTTCACCTGAACGGGGAGATTCCCCCTTATACAGGTCCATAACCTTTCGCTTCTAGGTTAGAGCGCATGCATGTGAGGGGGGACACATGCAATCACCTATACCAACCTGAGACCACACTCACACACATATGCTAGGGACACATGCAAGTTTTCAGATGATTCCGACGTTCTCGTGGACTTCCTCCGGCGAAACCCTGATGATCTGCGGGCCTCGGATCGTCTACCCCCTAGACATTCTTCTGACAGGGGTAGCCCGGCGTAGCTCTCTCTTGTTTTGTGTCTGACTAGGTCATAGGATGATGTTAAACCATGTTGGTTCACAAGTTGGGGCACTATACGGCCCGGTTTCACCTGAACGGGGAGATTCCCCCTTATACAGGTCCATAACCTTTCGCTTCTAGGTTAGAGCGCATGCATGCGAGGGGGACACATGCAATCACCTATACCAACCTTGCACCACACTCACACACATATGCTAGGGACACATGCAAGTTTTCAGATGATTCCGATGTTCTCGTGGACTTCCTCCCAGAAACCTCGATGATATCATGCCTCGGATCGTCTACCCCCTAGACATTCTTCTGACAGGGGTAGCCCGGCGTAGCTCTCTCTTGTTTTGTGTCTGACTAGGTCATAGGATGATGTGAAACCATGTTGGTTCACAAGTTGGGGCACTATACGGCCCGGTTTCACCGTAACGGGGAGATTCCCCCTTATACAGGTCCATAACCTTTCGCTTCTAGGTTAGAGCGCATGCATGTGAGGGGGGGCACATGCAATCACCTATACCAATCTTGCACCACACTCACACACATATGCTAGGGACACATGCAAGTTTTCAGATGATTCCGACGTTCTCGTGGACTTCCTCCCACAAACCCCGATGATCTCATGGGCCTTGATCGTCTACCCCTAGACATTCTTCTGACAGGGGTAGCCCGGCGTAGCTCTCTCTTGTTTTGTGTCTGACTAGGTCATAGGATGATGTGAAACCATGTTGGTTCACAAGTTGGGGCACTATACGGCCCGGTTTCACCTGAACGGGGAGATTCCCCCTTATATACAGGTCCATAACCTTTCGCTTCTAGGTTAGAGCGCATGCATGCGAGGGGGGACACATGCAATCACATATACCAACCTTGCACCACACTCACACACATATGCTAGGGACACATGCAAGTTTTCAGATGATTCCGACGTTCTCGTGGACTTCCTCCGACGAAACCCTGATGATCTCGGGTTTTGATCGCCTACCCCCTAGACATTCTTCCGACAGGGTAGCCCATGTAGCTCTCTCTTGTTTTGTGTTTGACTAGGTCATAGGATGATGTAAAACCATGTTGGTTCACAAGTTGGGGCACTATATACCTTGCTTTCACCTGAACGGGTAGATTCCCCCTTATACAGGTCCATAACCTTTCGCTTCTAGGTTAGAGCGCATGCATGTGAGAGGGGACACATGCAATCACCTATACCAACCTTGCACCACACTCACACACATATGCTAGGGACACATGCAAGTTTTCAGATGATTCCGACGTTCTCGTGGACTTCCTCCGGCGAAACCCTGATGATCTACGGGCCTCGGATCGTCTACCCCCTAGACATTCTTCCCGACAGGTAGCCCATGTAGCTCTCTCTTGTTTTGTGTCTGACTAGGTCATAGGATGATGTGAAACCATGTTGGTTCACAAGTTGGGGCACTATACGTCCCGGTTTCACCTGAACGGGGAGATTCCCCCTTATACAGGTCCAGAACCTTTCGCTTATAGGTTAGAGCGCATGCATGCGAGGGGGACACATGCAATCACCTATACCAACCTTGCACCACACTCACACACATATGCTAGGGACACATGCAAGTTTTCAGATGATTCCGACGTTCTCGTGGACTTCCTCCGGCGAAACCCTGATGATCTCATGGGTTCTGATCGCCTACCCCCTAGACATTCTTCCGACAGGGTAGCCCATGTAGCTCTCTCTTGTTTTGTGTCCGACTAGGTCATAGGATGATGTGAAACCATGTTGGTTCACAAGTTGGGGCACTATACGCCTGCTTTCACCTGAACGGGAGATTCCCCTTATACAGTACATGACCTTTCGCTTCTAGGTTAGAGCGCATGCATGTGAGGGCGGACACATGCAATCACCTATACCAACCTTGCACCACACTCACACACATATGCTAGGGACACATGCAAGTTTTCAGATGATTCCGACGCTCGTGGACTTCCTCCGCTAAACCCCGATGATCTCAAGGGCCTCGGATCGCCTACCCCCTAGACATTCTTCCGACAGGGTAGCCCTCTAGAAGCTCTCTTGTTTTGTGTCTGACTAGGTCATAGGATGATGTTAAACCATGTTGAAAGTTCACAAGTTGGGGCACTATACGGCAATTTCACCTCGAACGGGAGATTCCCCTTATATATGTGTCCAGAACCTTTCGCTTCTAGGTTAGAGCGCATGCATGCGAGGGGGACACATGCAATCACCTATACCAACCTTGCACCACACTCACACACATATGCTAGGGACACATGCAAGTTTTCAGATGATTCCGACGCTCGTGGACTTCCTCCCACAAACCTCGATGATCTCATGGGTTTTGATCGCCTACCCCTAGACATTCTTCCGACAGGGTAGCCCGTATCTCTCTCTTGTTTTGTGTCTAACTAGGTCATAGGATGATGTGAAACCATGTTGGTTCACAAGTTGGGGCACTATACGGCCTGTTTCACCGAACGGGAGATTCCCCTTATATGTGTCCATAACCTTTCGCTTCTAGGTTAGAGCGCATGCATGTGAGGGGGACACATGCAATCACCTATACCAACCTTGCACCACACTCACACACATATGCTAGGGACACATGCAAGTTTTCGATGATTCCGACGCTCGTGGACTTCCTCCGCGAAACCTCGATGATCTCATGGGTCGGATCGCCTACCCCTAGACATTCTTCCCGACAGGGTAGCCCATGTAGCTCTGTCTTGTTTTGTGTCTGACTAGGTCATAGGATGATGTGAAACCATGTTGGTTCACAAGTTGGGGCACTATACGGCCCGGTTTCACCTGAACGGGGAGATTCCCCCTTATACAGGTCCATAACCTTTCGCTTCTAGGTTAGAGCGCATGGATGCGAGGGGGACACATGCAATCACCTATACCAACCTTGCACCACACTCACACACATATGCTAGGGACACATGCAAGTTTTCAGATGATTCCGACGCTCGTGGACTTCCTCCCAGAAACCCTCGATGATCTCATGGTTCGGATCGCCTACCCCCTAGACATTCTTCTCCGACAGGTAGCCCGCCGTAGCTCTCTTGTTTTGTGTCTGACTAGGTCATAGGATGATGTAAAACCATGTTGGTTCACAAGTTGGGGCACTATACGGCCCGGTTTCACCTGAACGGGGAGATTCCCCCTTATACAGGTCCATAACCTTTCGCTTCTAGGTTAGAGCGCATGCATGCGAGGGGGGACACATGCAATCACCTATACCAACCTTGCACCACACTCACACACATATGCTAGGGACACATGCAAGTTTTCAGATGATTCCGACGTCCTCGTGGACTTCCTCCGCTAAACCCTCGATGATCTCATGGGTTTCGATCGCCTACCCCTAGACATTCTTCCGACAGGTAGCCCATGTAGCTCTCTCTTGTTTTGTGTCTGACTAGGTCATAGGATGATGTGAAACCATGTTGGTTCACAAGTTGGGGCACTATACGGCCTGGTTTCACCTGAACGGGGAGATTCCCCCTTATATACAGGTCCATAACCTTTCGCTTCTAGGTTAGAGCGCATGCATGAGAGGGGGGACACATGCAATCACCTATACCAACCTTGCACCACACTCACACACATATGCTAGGGACACATGCAAGTTTTCAGATGATTCCGACGTTCTCGTGGACTTCCTCCCATAAACCCTCGATGATCTCATGGGCCTTGATCGCCTACCCCCTAGACATTCTTCTGACAGAGGTAGCCCGGCATAGCTCTCTCTTGTTTTGTGTCTGACTAGGTCATAGGATGATGTGAAACCATGTTGGTTCACAAGTTGGGGCACTATACGGCCCGGTTTCACCTGAACGGGGAGATTCCCCCTTATACAGGTCCATAACCTTTCGCTTCTAGGTTAGAGCGCATGCATGTGAGGGGGGCACATGCAATCACCTATACCAACCTTGCACCACACTCACACACATATGCTAGGGACACATGCAAGTTTTCAGATGATTCCGACGTTCTCGTGGACTTCCTCCGGCGAAACCCTGATGATCTGCGGGCCTCGGATCGTCTACCCCCCTAGACATTCTTCTGACAGGGGTAGCCCAGCGTAGCTCTCTCTTGTTTTGTGTCTGACTAGGTCATAGGATGATGTGAAACCATGTTGGTTCACAAGTTGGGGCACTATACGACCCGGTTTCACCTGAACGGGGAGATTCCCCCTTATACAGGTCCATAACCTTTCGCTTCTAGGTTAGAGCGCATGCATGCGAGGGGGGACACATGCAATCACCTATACCAACCTTGCACCACACTCACACACATATGCTAGGGACACATGCAAGTTTTCAGATGATTCCGACGTTCTCGTGGACTTCCTCCGGCAAAACCCTGATGATCTGCGGGCCTCGGATCGTCTACCCCCCTAGACATGAAGTTCAGCATCCTCTAGGTAACCTTATGCTCTCTTGTTTTGTGTCCTGACTAGGTCATAGGCAATGATGTTAACCATGTTGAAAGTTCACAAGTTGGGGCACTATACATAAGCTTTTACCTGAACGGGGAGATTCCCCCTTATATACAGGTCCATGACCTTTCGCTTCTAGGTTAGAGCGCATGCATGTGAGGGGGGACACATGCAATCACCTATACCAACCTTGCACCACACTCACACACATATGCTAGGGACACATGCAAGTTTTCAGATGATTCCGACGTACTCGTGGACTTCCTCCCAGAAACCCCGATGATCTCATGGGTTTGATCGTCTACCCCCTAGACATTCTTCTGACAGCGGTAGCCCAGCGTAGCTCTCTATTGTTTTGTGTCTGACTAGGTCATAGGATGATGTGAAACCATGTTGGTTCACAAGTTGGGGCACTATACGACCCGGTTTCACCTGAACGGGGAGATTCCCCCTTATATACAGGTCCATAACCTTTCGCTTCTAGGTTAGAGCGCATGCATGCGAGGGGGGACACATGCAATCACCTATACCAACCTTGCACCACACTCACACACATATGCTAGGGACACATGCAAGTTTTCAGATGATTCCGACGTTCTCGTGGACTTCCTCCGGTGAAACCCTGATGATCTCATGGGTTTCGGATCGTCTACCCCCTAGACATTCTTCTGACAAGGGTAGCCCGGCGTAGCTCTCTCTTGTTTTGTGTCTGACTAGGTCATAGGATGATGTGAAACCATGTTGGTTCACAAGTTGGGGCACTATACGGCCCGGTTTCACCTGAACGGGGAGATTCCCCCTTATATACAGGTCCATAACCTTTCGCTTCTAGGTTAGAGCGCATGCATGCGAGGGGGACACATGCAATCACCTATACCAACCTTGCACCACACTCACACACATATGCTAGGGACACATGCAAGTTTTCGATGATTCCGACGCTCGTGGACTTCCTCCCTGAAACCTCGATGATCTCATGGGTTTCTGATCGCCTACCCCCTAGACATTCTTCCCGACAGGGCTAGCCCTGCGTAGCTCTCTCTTGTTTTGTGTCTGACTAGGTCATAGGATGATGTAAAACCATGTTGGTTCACAAGTTGGGGCACTATACGGCCCGGTTTCACCTGAACGGGGAGATTCCCCCTTATACAGGTCCATAACCTTTCGCTTCTAGGTTAGAGCGCATGCATGGTCGGGGGTCACATGCAATCACCTATACCAACCTTGCACCACACTCACACACATATGCTAGGGACACATGCAAGTTTTCAGATGATTCCGACGTTCTCGTGGACTTCCTCCCATGAACCTCGATGATCTCATGGTTCGGATCGCCTACCCCCTAGACATTCTTCTCCGACAGGTAGCCCATGTAGCTCTCTCTTGTTTTGTGTCGGACTAGGTCATAGGATGATGTGAAACCATGTTGGTTCACAAGTTGGGGCACTATACGACCCGGTTTCACCTGAACGGGGAGATTCCCCCTTATATACAGGTCCATAACCTTTCGCTTCTAGGTTAGAGCGCATGCATGCGAGGGGGACACATGCAATCACCTATACCAACCTTGCACCACACTCACACACATATGCTAGGGACACATGCAAGTTTTCAGATGATTCCGACGTTCTCGTTGACTTCCTCCATGAAACCTCGATGATCTCATGGGTTCTGATCGCCTACCCCCTAGACATTCTTCCGACAGGGTAGCCCATGAGCTCTCTCTTGTTTTGTGTCTGACTAGGTCATAGGATGATGTGAAACCATGTTGGTTCACAAGTTGGGGCACTATACGGCCCGGTTTCACCTGAACGGGGAGATTCCCCCTTATATACAGGTCCATAACCTTTCGCTTATAGGTTAGAGCGCATGCATGCGAGGGGGGACACATGCAATCACCTATACCAACCTTGCACCACACTCACACACATATGCTAGGGACACATGCAAGTTTTCAGATGATTCCGACGTTCTCGTGGACTTCCTCCCATGAAACCCCGATGATCTCATGGGTTTCGGATCGCCTACCCCCTAGACATTCTTCTCCGACAGGTAGCCATGTAGCTCTCTCTTGTTTTGTGTCTGACTAGGTCATAGGATGATGTAAAACCATGTTGGTTCACAAGTTGGGGCACTATACGACCCGGTTTCACCTGAACGGGGAGATTCCCCCTTATACAGGTCCATAACCTTTCGCTTCTAGGTTAGAGCGCATGCATGTGAGGGGGGACACATGCAATCACCTATACCAACCTTGCACCACACTCACACACATATGCTAGGGACACATGCAAGTTTTCAGATGATTCCGACGTTCTCGTGGACTTCCTCCGGCGAAACCCTGATGATCTCATGGGTTCTGATCGCCTACCCCCTAGACATTCTTCCGACAGGTAGCCCATGTAGCTCTCTCTTGTTTTGTGTCTGACTAGGTCATAGGATGATGTGAAACCATGTTGGTTCACAAGTTGGGGCAATATACTCTTGCTTTCACCTGAACGGGGAGATTCCCTTTATACAGGTCCATAACCTTTCGCTTCTAGGTTAGAGCGCATGCATGCGAGGGGGACACATGCAATCACCTATACCAACCTTGCACCACACTCACACACATATGCTAGGGACACATGCAAGTTTTCGATGATTCCGACGCTCGTGGACTTCCTCCGCTAAACCCCGATGATCTCATGGTTCGGATCGTCTACCCCCTAGACATTCTTCTGACAGGGGTAGCCCGGCGTAGCTCTCTCTTGTTTTGTGTCTGACTAGGTCATAGGATGATGTGAAACCATGTTGGTTCACAAGTTGGGGCACTATACGGCCCGGTTTCACCTGAACGGGGAGATTCCCCCTTATACAGGTCCATAACCTTTCGCTTCTAGGTTAGAGCGCATGCATGCGAGGGGGACACATGCAATCACCTATACCAACCTTGCACCACACTCACACACATATGCTAGGGACACATGCAAGTTTTCAGATGATTCCGACGTTCTCGTGGACTTCCTCCCAAACCCCTCGATGATCTCATGGCCTCGGATCGTCTACCCCCTAGACATTCTTCTGACAGGGGTAGCCCGGCGTAGATCTCTCTTGTTTTGTGTCTGACTAGGTCATAGGATGATGTAAAACCATGTTGGTTCACAAGTTGGGGCACTATACGACCCGGTTTCACCTGAACGGGGAGATTCCCCCTTATACAGGTCCATAACCTTTCGCTTCTAGGTTAGAGCGCATGCATGTGAGGGGGACACATGCAATCACCTATACCAACCTTGCACCACACTCACACACATATGCTAGGGACACATGCAAGTTTTCAGATGATTCCGACGTTCTCGTGGACTTCCTCCTGCGAAACCTCGATGATCTCATGTTCTGATCGCCTACCCCTAGACATTCTTCCGACAGGGGTAGCCCATGTAGAGCTCTCTTGTTTTGTGTCCGACTAGGTCATAGGATGATGTGAAACCATGTTGGTTCACAAGTTGGGGCACTATACGGCTTTCACCCGAACGGGAGATTCCCTTATACAGTCCATAACCTTTCGCTTCTAGGTTAGAGCGCATGCATGCGAGGGGACACATGCAATCACCTATACCAACCTTGCACCACACTCACACACATATGCTAGGGACACATGCAAGTTTTCAGATGATTCCGACGCTCGTGGACTTCCTCCCATAAACCTCGATGATCTCAGGGCCTCGATCGCCTACCCCCTAGACATTCTTTCCCGACAGGTAGCCCATGTAGCTCTCTTGTTTTGTGTCCGACTAGGTCATAGGATGATGTAAACCATGTTGGTTCACAAGTTGGGGCACTATACGCCTGCTTTCACCCGAACGGGAGATTCCCCTTATATATGTGTCCATAACCTTTCGCTTCTAGGTTAGAGCGCATGCATGCGAGGGGGACACATGCAATCACCTATACCAACCTTGCACCACACTCACACACATATGCTAGGGACACATGCAAGTTTTCGATGATTCCGACGCTCGTGGACTTCCTCCCATGAAACCCTCGATGATCTCATGGGTTCTGATCGCCTACCCCCTAGACATTCTTCTCGACAGGGTAGCCCAGTAGCTCTCTCTTGTTTTGTGTCCGACTAGGTCATAGGATGATGTGAAACCATGTTGGTTCACAAGTTGGGGCACTATACGACCGGTTTCACCTCGAACGGGAGATTCCCCTTATACAGTCCATAACCTTTCGCTTAGGTTAGAGCGCATGCATGCGAGGGGGACACATGCAATCACCTATACCAACCTTCCACCACACTCACACACATATGCGAGGGACACATGCAAGTTTACAGATGATACCGACGCTCGTGGACTTCCTCCCACAAACCTCGATGATCTCATGGCTTCGGATCGCCTACCCCCTAGACATTCTTCCGACAGGGTAGCCCATGTAGCTCTCTTGTTTTGTGTCTGACTAGGTCATAGGATGATGTGAAACCATGTTGGTTCACAAGTTGGGGCACTATACGCCTGCTTTCACCCGAACGGGAGATTCCCTTATACAGTGTCCATAACCTTTCGCTTCTAGGTTAGAGCGCATGCATGCGAGGGGGACACATGCAATCACCTTTACCAACCTTGCACCACACTCACACACATATGCTAGGGACACATGCAAGTTTTCGATGATTCCGACGCTCGTGGACTTCCTCCGCGAAACCTCGATGATCATGGTTTCGGATCGCCTACCCCTAGACATTCTTCCGACAGGGTAGCCCGCGAGCTCTCTTATTTTGTGTTTGATTATGTCATGGGATGATGTGAAACCATGTTGGTTCACAAGTTGGGGCACTATCCTACCCGGTTTCACCTGAACGGGGAGATTCCCCTTATATAGGTGCAGAAACTTTCGCTTCTAGGTTAGAGCGCATGCATGCGAGGGGGACACATGCAATCACCTATACCAACCTTGCACCACACTCACACACATATGCTAGGGACACATGCAAGTTTCAGATGATTCCGACGTTCTCGTGGACGTCCTCCCATAAACCCTCGATGATCTCATGTTTTGATCGCCTACCCCTAGACATTCTTCCGACAGGGTAGCCCATGTAGCTCTCTTGTTTTGTGTCTGACTAGGTCATAGGATGATGTGAAACCATGTTGGTTCACAAGTTGGGGCACTATACGTCCTGGTTTCACCTGAACGGGGAGATTCCCCTTATTCATGTGCAGTACCTTTCGCTTCTAGGTTAGAGCGCATGCATGCGAGGGGGACACATGCAATCACCTATACCAACCTTGCACCACACTCACACACATATGCTAGGGACACATGCAAGTTTTCAGATGATTCCGACGCTCGTGGACTTCCTCCCATGAAACCTCGATGATCTCATGGTTTCGGATCGTCTACCCCCCTAGACATTCTTCAAACAGGGGTAGCCCGGCATAGCTCTCTCTTGTTTTGTGTCTGACTAGGTCATAGGATGATGTGAAACCATGTTGGTTCACAAGTTGGGGCACTATACGGCCCGGTTTCACCTGAACGGGGAGATTCCCCCTTATATACAGGTCCATAACCTTTCGCTTCTAGGTTAGAGCGCATGCATGCGAGGGGGACACATGCAATCACCTATACCAACCTTGCACCACACTCACACACATATGCTAGGGACACATGCAAGTTTTCAGATGATTCCGACGTTCTCGTGGACTTCCTCCGGCGAAACCCTGATGATCATGGGTTCTTGATCGTCTACCCCCTAGACATTCTTCTGACAGGGGTAGCCCGGCGTAGCTCTCTCTTGTTTTGTGTCTGACTAGGTCATAGGATGATGTGAAACCATGTTGGTTCACAAGTTGGGGCACTATACGGCCCGGTTTCACCTGAACGGGGAGATTCCCCCTTATATACAGGTCCATAACCTTTCGCTTCTAGGTTAGAGCGCATGCATGCGAGGGGGGACACATGCAATCACCTATACCAACCTTGCACCACACTCACACACATATGCTAGGGACACATGCAAGTTTTCAGATGATTCCGACGCTCGTGGACTTCCTCCCAAAAACCTCGATGATCTCATGGGTTCGGATCGTCTACCCCTAGACATTCTTCTGACAGGGGTAGCCCGGCGTAGCTCTCTCTTGTTTTGTGTCTGACTAGGTCATAGGATGATGTAAAACCATGTTGGTTCACAAGTTGGGGCACTATACGACCCGGTTTCACCTGAACGGGGAGATTCCCCCTTATACAGGTCCATAACCTTTCGCTTCTAGGTTAGAGCGCATGCATGTGAGGGGGGACACATGCAATCACCTATACCAACCTTGCACCACACTCACACACATATGCTAGGGACACATGCAAGTTTTCAGATGATTCCGACGTTCTCGTGGACTTCCTCCGGCGAAACCCTGATGATCTCATGGGTTCGGATCGTCTACCCCCCTAGACATTCTTCTGACAGGGGTAGCTCGGCGTAGCTTTCTCTTGTTTTGTGTCTGACTAGGTCATAGGATGATGTGAAACCATGTTGGTTCACAAGTTAGGGCACTATACGGCAAGGTTTCACCTGAACGGGGAGATTCCCCCTTATATGTGTCCATAACCTTTCGCTTCTAGGTTAGAGCGCATGCATGCGCGGGGGACACATGCAATCACCTATACCAACCTTGCACCACACTCACACACATATGCTAGGGACACATGCAAGTTTTCAGATGATTCCGACGTTCTCGTGGACTTCCTCCGCACAAACCTCGATGATCTCATGGTTCTGATCGCCTACCCCCTAGACATTCTTCCGACAGGGTAGCCCGCGTAGCTCTCTCTTGTTTTGTGTCCGACTAGGTCATAGGATGATGTGAAACCATGTTGGTTCACAAGTTGGGGCACTATACGCCCTTGCTTTCACCCGAACGGGAGATTCCCCTTATATATGTGTCCATAACCTTTCGCTTCTAGGTTAGAGCGCATGCAAGATAGGGGGGACACATGCAATCACCTATACCAACCTTGCACCACACTCACACACATATGCTAGGGACACATGCAAGTTTTCGATGATTCCGACGCTCGTGGACTTCCTCCGCGAAACCTCGATGATCTCATGGGTTCTGATCGCCTACCCCCTAGACATTCTTTCCCGACAGGTAGCCCATGTAGCTCTCTCTTGTTTTGTGTCCGACTAGGTCATAGGATGATGTGAAACCATGTTGGTTCACAAGTTGGGGCACTATACTACCTGCTTTCACCCGAACGGGAGATTCCCTTATATGTGTCCATAACCTTTCGCTTCTAGGTTAGAGCGCATGCATGCGAGGGGGACACATGCAATCACCTATACCAACCTTGCACCACACTCACACACATATGCTAGGGACACATGCAAGTTTTCAGATGATTCCGACGTTCTCGTGGACTTCCTCCCATGAAACCTCGATGATCTCATGGCCTCTGATCGTCTACCCCCCTAGACATTCTTCTGACAGGGGTAGCCCGGCGTAGCTCTCTCTTGTTTTGTGTCTGACTAGGTCATAGGATGATGTAAAACCATGTTGGTTCACAAGTTGGGGCACTATACGGCCCGGTTTCACCTGAACGGGGAGATTCCCCCTTATATAGGTCCATAACCTTTCGCTTCTAGGTTAGAGCGCATGCATGTGAGGGGGACACATGCAATCACCTATACCAACCTTGCACCACACTCACACACATATGCTAGGGACACATGCAAGTTTTCAGATGATTCCGACGTTCTCGTGGACTTCCTCCCATGAAACCTCGATGATCTCATGGGTTCGGATCGCCTACCCCTAGACATTCTTCCGACAGGTAGCCCATGTAGCTCTCTCTTGTTTTTTGTCTGACTAGGTCATAGGATGATGTGAAACCATGTTGGTTCACAAGTTGGGGCACTATACGACCCGGTTTCACCTGAACGGGGAGATTCCCCCTTATACATGTCCATAACCTTTCGCTTCTAGGTTAGAGCGCATGCATGCGAGGGGGGACACATGCAATCACCTATACCAACCTTGCACCACACTCACACACATATGCTAGGGACACATGCAAGTTTTCAGATGATTCCGACGTTCTCGTGGACTTCCTCCCATGAAACCTCGATGATCTCATGGGTTCTGATCGCCTACCCCCTAGACATTCTTCCGACAGGGTAGCCCATGTAGCTCTCTCTTGTTTTGTGTCTGACTAGGTCATAGGATGATGTGAAACCATGTTGGTTCACAAGTTGGGGCACTATACGGCCCGGTTTCACCTGAACGGGGAGATTCCCCCGTATACAGGTCCATAACCTTTCGCTTCTAGGTTAGAGCGCATGGATCCGAGGGGGACACATGCAATCACCTATACCAACCTTGCACCACACTCACACACATATGCTAGGGACACATGCAAGTTTTCAGATGATTCCGACGTTCTCGTGGACTTCCTCCGGCGAAACCCTGATGATCTCATGGCCTTGATCGCCTACCCCCTAGACATTCTTCCGACAGGGTAGCCTGCGTAGCCCTCTCTTGTTTTGTGTCTGACTAGGTCATAGGATGATGTGAAACCATGTTGGTTCACATGTTGGGGCACTATACGCCTCGGTTTCACCTGAACGGGGAGATTCCCCTTATATGTGTCCAGAACCTTTCGCTTCTAGGTTAGAGCGCATGCTTGCGAGGGGGGACACATGCAATCACCTATACCAACCTTGCACCACACTCACACACATATGCTAGGGACACATGCAAGTTTTCAGATGATTCCGACGCTCGTGGACTTCCTCCCATGAAACCTCGATGATCTCATGTTCTGATCGCCTACCCCCTAGACATTCTTGGGACAGGGGTAGCCCGGCGTAGCTCTCTCTTGTTTTGTGTCTGACTAGGTCATAGGATGATGTATAACCATGTTGGTTCTCAAGTTGGGGCACTATACGACCCGTTTCACCTGAACGGGGAGATTCCCCCTTATACAGGTCCATAACCTTTCGCTTCTAGGTTAGAGCGCATGCATGTGAGGGGGACACATGCAATCACCTATACCAACCTTGCACCACACTCACACACATATGCTAGGGACACATGCAAGTTTTCAGATGATTCCGACGTTCTCGTGGACTTCCTCCGGCGAAACCCTGATGATCTCAGGGCCTTGATCGCCTACCCCCTAGACATTCTTCCGACAGGGTAGCCCATGTAGCTCTCTCTTGTTTTGTGTCTGACTAGGTCATAGGATGATGTGAAACCATGTTGGTTCACAAGTTGGGGCACTATACGGCCCAGTTTCACCTGAACGGGGAGATTCCCCCTTATATACAGGTCCATAACCTTTCGCTTCTAGGTTAGAGCGCATGCATGCGAGGGGGACACATGCAATCACCTATACCAACCTTGCACCACACTCACACACATATGCTAGGGACACATGCAAGTTTTCAGATGATTCCGACGTTCTCGTGGACTTCCTCCGGCGAAACCCTGATGATCTATGGGCCTCGGATCGTCTACCCCCCTAGACATTCTTCTGACAGGGGTAGCCCGGCGTATCTCTCTCTTGTTTTGTGTCTGACTAGGTCATAGGATGATGTAAAACCATGTTGGTTCACAAGTTGGGGCACTATACGACCCGGTTTCACCTGAACGGGGAGATTCCCCCTTATACAGGTCCATAACCTTTCGCTTCTAGGTTAGAGCGCATGCATGTGAGGGGGGACACATGCAATCACCTATACCAACCTTGCACCACACTCACACACATATGCTAGGGACACATGCAAGTTTTCAGATGATTCCGACGAACTCGTGGACTTCCTCCGCTGAAACCTCGATGATCTATGGGCCTCGGATCGTCTACCCCCTAGACATTCTTCTGACAGGGGTAGCCCGACGTAGCTCTCTCTTGTTTTGTGTCTGACTAGGTCATAGGATGATGTGAAACCATGTTGGTTCACAAGTTGGGGCACTATACGGCCCGGTTTCACCTGAACGGGGAGATTCCCCCTTATATACAGGTCCATAACCTTTCGCTTCTAGGTTAGAGCGCATGCATGCGAGGGGGACACATGCAATCACATATACCAACCTTGCACCACACTCACACACATATGCTAGGGACACATGCAAGTTTTCAGATGATTCCGACGTTCTCGTGGACTTCCTCCCATGAAACCTCGATGATCTCATGGGTTTCTGATCGCCTACCCCCTAGACATTCTTCTCGACAGGGTAGCCCAGTAGCTCTCTCTTGTTTTGTGTCCTGACTAGGTCATAGGATGATGTGAAACCATGTTGGTTCACAAGTTGGGGCACTATACGCCCCGCTTTCACCTGAACAAGGAGATTCCCCCTTATACAGGTCCAGAACCTTTCGCTTCTAGGTTAGAGCGCATGCATGCGAGGGGGACACATGCAATCACCTATACCAACCTTGCACCACACTCACACACATATGCTAGGGACACATGCAAGTTTCAGATGATTCCGACGTTCTCGTGGACGTCCTCCCTGAAACCTCGATGATCATGGGTTCTGATCGCCTACCCCCTAGACATTCTTCCCGACAGGGTAGCCCGCGAGCTCTCTCTTGTTTTGTGTCTGACTAGGTCATAGGATGATGTAAAACCATGTTGGTTCACAAGTTGGGGCACTATACGGCCTGGTTTCACCTGAACGGGGAGATTCCCCCTTATACAGGTCCATAACCTTTCGCTTCTAGGTTAGAGCGCATGCATGCGAGGGGGACACATGCAATCACCTATACCAACCTTGCACCACACTCACACACATATGCTAGGGACACATGCAAGTTTTCAGATGATTCCGACGCTCGTGGACTTCCTCCCACAAACCCTCGATGATCTCATGGTTCTGATCGCCTACCCCCTAGACATTCTTCTCCGACAGGGTAGCCGCGTAGCTCTCTCTTGTTTTGTGTCCTGACTAGGTCATAGGATGATGTAAAACCATGTTGGTTCACAAGTTGGGGCACTATACGACCCGGTTTCACCTGAACGGGGAGATTCCCCCTTATATGTGTCCATAACCTTTCGCTTCTAGGTTAGAGCGCATGCATGTGATGGGGGACACATGCAATCACCTATACCAACCTTGCACCACACTCACACACATATGCTAGGGACACATGCAAGTTTTCAGATGATTCCGACGCTCGTGGACTTCCTCCCACAAACCTCGATGATCTCATGGTTCGGATCGCCTACCCCTAGACATTCTTCCCGACAGGTAGCCCATGTAGCTCTCTCTTGTTTTGTGTCCGACTAGGTCATAGGATGATGTGAAACCATGTTGGTTCACAAGTTGGGGCACTATACTACCTGGTTTCACCCGAACGGGAGATTCCCTTTTATACAGGTCCATAACCTTTCGCTTCTAGGTTAGAGCGCATGCATGCGAGGGGGACACATGCAATCACCTATACCAACCTTGCACCACACTCACACACATATGCTAGGGACACATGCAAGTTTTCAGATGATTCCGACCAGCTCGTGGACTTCCTCCCATAAACCCCGATGATCTCATGGGTTTCGGATCGCCTACCCCCTAGACATTCTTCCGACAGGTAGCCCGGCGAGCTCTCTTGTTTTGTGTCCGACTAGGTCATAGGATGATGTGAAACCATGTTGCATCACAAGTTGGGGCACTATACTACTGCTTTCACCCGAACGGGGAGATTCCGCATGATATACAGGTCCATAACCTTTCGCTTGTAGGTTAGTGGGCATGAATGGTTGGGGGACACATGCAATCACCTATACCAACCTTGCACCACACTCACACACATATGCTAGGGACACATGCAAGTTTTCAGATGATTCTGATGTTCTCGTGGACTTCCTCCCATGAAACCCCGATGATCTCATGGGCCTTGATCGCCTACCCCCTAGACATTCTTCCGACAGGGTAGCCCGCGTAGCTCTCTCTTGTTTTGTGTCCGACTAGGTCATAGGATGATGTAAAACCATGTTGGTTCACAAGTTGGGGCACTATACTACCTGCTTTCACCCGAACGGGAGATTCCCCCTTATACAGGTCCATAACCTTTCGCTTCTAGGTTAGAGCGCATGCATGCAAGGGGGGACACATGCAATCACATATACCAACCTTGCACCACACTCACACACATATGCTAGGGACACATGCAAGTTTTCAGATGATTCCGACGTTCTCGTGGACTTCCTCCGGCGAAACCTCGATGATCTCATGGGTTTTGATCGCCTACCCCTAGACATTCTTCCGACAGGGTAGCCCATGTAGCTCTCTCTTGTTTTGTGTCTGACTAGGTCATAGGATGATGTGAAACCATGTTGGTTCACAAGTTGGGGCACTATACTGCTTTCACCCGAACGGGAGATTCCCCTTATATAGGTCCATGACCTTTCGCTTCTAGGTTAGAGCGCATGCATGTGAGGGGGGACACATGCAATCACCTATACCAACCTTGCACCACACTCACACACATATGCTAGGGACAGATGCAAGTTTTCAGATGATTCCGACGTTCTCGTGGACTTCCTCCCTGAAACCTCGATGATCTCATGGGTTTCTGATCGCCTACCCCCTAGACATTCTTCTCCGACAGGTAGCCCATGTAGCTCTCTCTTGTTTTGTGTCTGACTAGGTCATAGGATGATGTGAAACCATGTTGGTTCACAAGTTGGGGCACTATACGGCCCGGTTTCACCTGAACGGGGAGATTCCCCCTTATACAGGTCCATAACCTTTCGCTTCTAGGTTAGAGCGCATGCATTCGCGGGGGGACACATGCAATCACCTATACCAACCTTGCACCACACTCACACACATATGCTAGGGACACATGCAAGTTTTCAGATGATTCCGACGCTCGTGGACTTCCTCCCACAAACCCCGATGATCTCATGGTTTCTGATCGCCTACCCCCTAGACATTCTTCCGACAGGGTAGCCCATGTAGCTCTCTTGTTTTGTGTCTCACTAGGTCATAGGATGATGTGAAACCATGTTGGTTCACAAGTTGGGGCACTATACGGCCCGGTTTCACCGTAACAGGGAGATTCCCCCTTATACAGGTCCATAACCTTTCGCTTCTAGGTTAGAGCGCATGCATGTGAGGGGGGCACATGCAATCACCTATACCAATCTTGCACCACACTCACACACATATGCTAGGGACACATGCAAGTTTTCAGATGATTCCGACGTTCTCGTGGACTTCCTCCCAAACCTCGATGATCTCATGGCTCGGATCGTCTACCCCCTAGACATTCTTCTGACAGGGGTAGCCCAGCGTAGCTCTCTCTTGTTTTGTGTCTGACTAGGTCATAGGATGATGTGAAACCATGTTGGTTCACAAGTTGGGGCACTATACGGCCCGGTTTCACCTGAACGGGGAGATTCCCCCTTATATATAGGTCCATAACCTTTCGCTTCTAGGTTAGAGCGCATGCATGCGAGGGGGGACACATGCAATCACCTATACCAACCTTGCACCACACTCACACACATATGCTAGGGACACATGCAAGTTTTCAGATGATTCCGACGCTCGTGGACTTCCTCCGCGAAACCCCGATGATCTCATGGCCTTTGATCGCCTACCCCCCTAGACATTCTTCCGACAGGGTAGCCCGCGTAGCTCTCTCTTGTTTTGTGTCTGACTAGGTCATAGGATGATGTAAAACCATGTTGGTTCACAAGTTGGGGCACTATACGACCCGGTTTCACCTGAACGGGGAGATTCCCCCTTATACACTTCTAGGTTAGAGCGCATGCATGCGAGGGGGGACACATGCAATCACCTATACCAACCTTGCACCACACTCACACACATATGCTAGGGACACATGCAAGTTTTCAGATGATTCCGACGTTCTCGTGGACTTCCTCCCATGAAACCCCGATGATCTCATGGGCCTTGATCGCCTACCCCTAGACATTCTTCCGACAGGGTAGCCCATGTAGCTCTCTCTTGTTTTGTGTCTGACTAGGTCATAGGATGATGTGAAACCATGTTGGTTCACAAGTTGGGGCACTATACGGCCCAGTTTCACCTGAACGGGGAGATTCCCCCTTATATACAGGTCCATAACCTTTCGCTTCTAGGTTAGAGCGCATGCATGCGAGGGGGGACACATGCAATCACCTATACCAACCTTGCACCACACTCACACACATATGCTAGGGACACATGCAAGTTTTCAGATGATTCCGACGGTCTCGTGGACTTCCTCCATGAAACCTCGATGATCTCATGGTTTCGGATCGCCTACCCCCTAGACATTCTTCCCGACAGGTAGCCCGGCGTAGCTCTCTCTTGTTTTGTGTCTGACTAGGTCATAGGATGATGTGAAACCATGTTGGTTCACAAGTTGGGGCACTATACGGCCCGGTTTCACCTGAACGGGGAGATTCCCCCTTATACAGGTCCATAACCTTTCGCTTCTAGGTTAGAGCGCATGCATGCGAGGGGGACACATGCAATCACCTATACCAACCTTGCACCACACTCACACACATATGCTAGGGACACATGCAAGTTTTCGATGATTCCGACGCTCGTGGACTTCCTCCCGGAAACCTCGATGATCTCATGGGTTCGGATCGCCTACCCCTAGACATTCTTCTCCGACAGGTAGCCCGCGTAGCTATCTCTTGTTTTGTGTCTGACTAGCTCATAGGATGATGTGAAACCATGTTGGTTCACAAGTTGGGGCACTATACGGCTTTCACCCGAACGGGAGATTCCCCTTATACAGTCCATAACCTTTCGCTTCTAGGTTAGAGCGCATGCATGAGGGGGACACATGCAATCACCTATACCAACCTTGCACCACACTCACACACATATGCTAGGGACACATGCAAGTTTTCGATGATTCCGACGCTCGTGGACTTCCTCCCATGAAACCTCGATGATCTCATGGGTTTGATCGTCTACCCCCTAGACATTCTTCTGACAGGGGTAGCCCGGCGTAGCTCTCTCTTGTTTTGTGTCTGACTAGGTCATAGGATGATGTGAAACCATGTTGGTTCACAAGTTGGGGCACTATACGGCCCGGTTTTACCTGAACGGGGAGATTCCCCCTTATATACAGGTCCATAACCTTTCGCTTCTAGGTTAGAGCGCATGCATGTGAGGGGGGACACATGCAATCACCTATACCAACCTTGCACCACACTCACACACATATGCTAGGGACACATGCAAGTTTTCAGATGATTCCGACGTTCTCGTGGACTTCCTCCCCAAACCCCCGATGATCTCATGGGTTTCGATCGTCTACCCCTAGACATTCTTCTGACAGGGGTAGCCCGGCGTAGCTCTCTCTTGTTTTGTGTCTGACTAGGTCATAGGATGATGTGAAACCATGTTGGTTCACAAGTTGGGGCACTATACGGCCCAGTTTCACCTGAACGGGGAGATTCCCCCTTATATACAGGTCCATAACCTTTCGCTTCTAGGTTAGAGCGCATGCATGTGAGGGGGGACACATGCAATCACCTATACCAACCTTGCACCACACTCACACACATATGCTAGGGACACATGCAAGTTTTCAGATGATTCCGACGCTCGTGGACTTCCTCCGCGAAACCTCGATGATCTCATGGGTTCTGATCGTCTACCCCCTAGACATTCTTCTGACAGGGGTAGCCCGGCGTAGCTCTCTCTTGTTTTGTGTCTGACTAGGTCATAGGATGATGTAAAACCATGTTGGTTCACAAGTTGGGGCACTATACGACCCGGTTTCACCTGAACGGGGAGATTCCCCCTTATATACAGGTCCATGACCTTTCGCTTCTAGGTTAGAGCGCATGCATGTGAGGGGGGACACATGCAATCACCTATACCAACCTTGCACCACACTCACACACATATGCTAGGGACACATGCAAGTTTTCAGATGATTCCGACGTCCTCGTGGACTTCCTCCCATGAAACCTCGATGATCTCATGGGTTTCTGATCGCCTACCCCTAGACATTCTTCCCGACAGGTAGCCATGTAGCTCTCTCTTGTTTTGTGTCGGACTAGGTCATAGGATGATGTGAAACCATGTTGGTTCACAAGTTGGGGCACTATACGGCCCGGTTTCACCTAAACGGGGAGATTCCCCATTATATATGTGTCCATAACCTTTCTCTTCTACGTTAGAGCGCATGCATGCGAGGGGGGACACATGCAATCACCTATACCAACCTTGCACCACACTCACACACATATGCTAGGGACACATGCAAGTTTTCAGATGATTCCGACGTTCTCGTGGACTTCCTCCCGAAACCCCGATGATCTCATGGGTTCTGATCGCCTACCCCTAGACATTCTTCTCCGACAGGGTAGCCCATGTAGCTCTCTCTTGTTTTGTGTCCGACTAGGTCATAGGATGATGTAAAACAATGTTGGTTCACAAGTTGGGGCACTATACTAATCTGCTTTCACCCGAACGGGAGATTCCCCTTATACAGTCCAGAACCTTTCGCTTCTAGGTTAGAGCGCATGCATGTGAGGGGGACACATGCAATCACCTATACCAACCTTGCACCACACTCACACACATATGCTAGGGACACATGCAAGTTTTCATCTGATTCCGACGCTCGTGGACTTCCTCCGCAAAACCCCGATGATCTCATGGGTTTCGGATCGTCTACCCCCTAGACATTCTTCTGACAGGGGTAGCCCGGCGTAGCTATCTCTTGTTTTGTGTCTGACTAGGTCATAGGATGATGTGAAACCATGTTGGTTCACAAGTTGGGGCACTATACGGCCCGGTTTCACCTGAACGGGAGATTCCCCTTATATGTGTCCAGAACCTTTCGCTTCTAGGTTAGAGCGCATGCATGTGAGGGGGACACATGCAATCACCTATACCAACCTTGCACCACACTCACACACATATGCTAGGGACACATGCAAGTTTTCGATGATTCCGACGCTCTTGGACTTCTCCGCGAAACCTCGATGATCTCAAGGGCCTCGGATCGTCTACCTAATGGAAATGAAGTTCAGCATCCTCTAGAACCTTATGGTCTATTGCAAAGTGAGTGTTTCCATCGTCTGAATACAAACAAATAGGCAACAAAAAGTTAACTCATTTGAATGAAAAAATAAAAAGAAAATTAAAAAATATCATAAGACACACGGCAAAGGACAAAACACACGGCAAAGATGTCCTTTGCCATGTGCCTGTCGCCGTCAAACACACGGCAAAGGTCCTTTGCCGTGTGTCTCTATCCCTCAGACACACGGCAAATAATTTTTTCACCTTTAGCAAGGCTTTTATTACATATATGTTAGGTGATATTATTTCATAGGATCATGAGAGCACACATATGATCATAGGTTATTGTAGTCTTGATCACTATATACATGCACCCCCTGATTCCGACGTTCTCGTGGACTTCCTCCGGCGAAACCCTGATGATCTCATGGGTTCTGATCGCCTACCCCTAGACATTCTTCTGACAGGGGTAGCCCAGCGTAGCTCTCTCTTGTTTTGTGTCTAACTAGGTCATAGGATGATGTGAAACCATGTTGGTTCACAAGTTGGGGCACTATACGGCCCGGTTTCACCGTAACAGGGAGATTCCCCCTTATACAGGTCCATAACCTTTCGCTTCTAGGTTAGAGCGCATGCATGTGAGGGGGGGCACATGCAATCACCTATACCAACCTTGCACCACACTCACACACATATGCTAGGGACACATGCAAGTTTTCAGATGATTCCGACGTTCTCGTGGACTTCCTCCCATGAAACCTCGATGATCATGGTTTCTGATCGCCTACCCCTAGACATTCTTCCGACAGGGTAGCCATGTAGCTCTCTCTTGTTTTGTGTCCTGACTAGGTCATAGGATGATGTGAAACCATGTTGGTTCACAAGTTGGGGCACTATACGCCTTGCTTTCACCTGAACGGGGAGATTCCCCCTTATATACAGGTCCATAACCTTTCGCTTCTAGGTTAGAGCGCATGCATGCGAGGGGGGACACATGCAATCACCTATACCAACCTTGCACCACACTCACACACATATGCTAGGGACACATGCAAGTTTTCAGATGATTCCGACGTTCTCGTGGACTTCCTCCCATGAAACCCCGATGATCTCATGGGCTCGGATCGCCTACCCCCTAGACATTCTTCCCGACAGGTAGCCCGAGAGCTCTCTTGTTTTGTGTCCGACTAGGTCATAGGATTATGTAAAACCATGTTGGTTCACAAGTTGGGGCACTATACGGCCGGGTTTCACCGAACGGGAGATTCCCCTTATATGTGTCCATAACCTTTCGCTTAGGTTAGAGCGCATGCATGTGAGGGGGACACATGCAATCACCTATACCAACCTGGCACCACACTCACACACATATGCTAGGGACACATGCAAGGTTTCAGATGATTCCGACGTTCTCGTGGACTTACTCGTCTACCCCCCTAGACATTCTTCTGACAGGGGTAGCCCGGCGTAGCTCTCTCTTGTTTTGTGTCTGACTAGGTCATAGGATGATGTGAAACCATGTTGGTTCACAAGTTGGGGCACTATACGGCCCGGTTTCACCTGAACGGGGAGATTCCCCCTTATACAGGTCCATAACCTTTCGCTTCTAGGTTAGAGCGCATGCATGCGAGGGGGGACACATGCAATCACCTATACCAACCTTGCACCACACTCACACACATATGCTAGGGACACATGCAAGTTTTCAGATGATTCCGACGTTCTCGTGGACTTCCACCGCTAAACCCCGATGATCTCATGGACTCGGACCGTCTACCCCCCTAGACATTTTCGGTTAGAGCGCATGCATGCAAGTTCGTATAAGGGGACACATGCAAGTTTATGGTCTAGTGCAAAGTTCGTATTTCTATGGTCTCAATACTAACAAAAAGCCAAGAAAGATTTCACTTAAACATAAAATAAATACAAATGAAAGAAAAAACAATAAGAAAATTAGAAAATAGCATAAGACACACGGCAAAGGAGAAAACACACGGCAAAGATGTCCTTTGCCGTGTGTCTGTCTAGGGTACACGGCAAAGCTCTTTGTCGTGTTCCGCGCTGGTTGGCACACGGCAAAGGCATGCTAGTAGATAACGGCCCAGGCCCGCCCCCTCCTGCCTTATCCTCTCCCCACACCCGACCCCGCGCCTCCCCACACCCGACCCCGCCGCCTCGATCCAGCGCCGCCACTCGGCCTCTGCCAGGCCGCCACCTTCCTTCCCGCTGCCGGCTCCTCCTCCACCCGGTCCACCCCCCACCCGCCTCCGCGCCCATCCGCCCCGCCCCATCCGCCCCGCGCCCCATCCGCCCCGGCCGGCCCGTCCCCTCCACCTCCGCGCCAGCCACCGCCTGCCTGGAGTCAGCTGGCTCCACCTCCGCCAGCCCCCTCCACCCACCGCCAGCCCGCCCCATCACCACCCGGTATGTGTAGTATATGCATGTATGTGTATCTAGGTAGTATGTATGTGTAGCTAGTATGTATGTGTATGTGTAGTATATGTATGTGTAGCTAGCTAGTATATATGTGTAGTATATGTATGTGTAGCTAGTATGTATGTGTATGTGTAGCTAGTATGTATGTGTTGTATATATATGTATGTGTAGCTAGTATATATATGTATGTGTAGCTAGTATGTATGTGTATGTGTAGCTAGTATATATATGTATGTGTAGCTAGTATGTATGTGTAGTATATATTTGTAGTATATATATTGTTAGATATATATAGCATGTATTTGTCCCATGTATTTGTTACATATATGTATAGTAGTATGTATATATGTTGTTTCATATATGCATGTGTATAGTAGTAATTTAGGAATTATGTGTAATTTTTTGGCATGTCTATAGTAGTAATTTAGTAATTTTTCTTCATGCAGGGGATATGTGTCGAGTCTGAGGGTGGGGTTGTCGACGGCGTAGGTCATTTTGCGGGAGGGTCGAGCATCTTCTTCACCTCTCGATCACGCTTCAAGGATAAAAATCTATTCTCCTATCTTGCAAATACCTAGGGTTATTTTCGTGTGTAGATCACCAAGTCTGTCGCGTTACCTAGGCGTCTCTTCCCGGCCGTAAGGGTTACGCGGATAAATATGCATTAGTGGTCTCGCATATTATGAAGCGTAACTCTTACGGCATTTATCGGGACAGCCGGCGGATGCGTAGTTGGGTATGTTTTCCTTGTTCTACTCCAGTCCGAGATAGGATTTCGGCTGCGCCTCCCTGTTGTTCTCCGGATGCACATCCCTCTTGGCTTTTTGCCGAGACGTGTATCGGGAGAGCAGCGGGGAGGTGTTGCCGAAATTCTGTGTCGGATCGGGGTAGAGCAGGGAGAACATACTCAATCTACGGATCCGGCGGTTGATAGGACCCTCTTTACCTATTAGAGAGATAGGTGGATATATTTATGGCGTAAAATATATGTTTGCTAAAATTAACCGAACTAATACCGGATTTATTTATATGGCATGATTAATTGAAAGCATTATATATGTCGTTTTTGGTACTGATTAGAGGATGGAGAATCGTGACTGGATGTATGATGGCTATGTCAGTAAGTGGGACTTTACCTCAGAATGGCAAGAAAAGGCCGAGGACTTTGTGAACCGGGCATTTGCCCTCAGCAGACCCGTAAGAATTTTTTTGCCTCGTGCAAGATGCAAGAACCTGAATACACATTCGAAGGATGATGTGAGTACTCACCTGCTCAATTACGGGTTCACACCATCCTATAAGACTTGGAAATTCCATGGTGAAAAGTTAGCGAAACGTGCTAGGAGGGAGTCACGGCAGGGTCAGCAGCAGAGTCAGCCAAGGGGAGAATTTGATGTTGGTTTTGATAGGTGCATAGAAAACTTTGTGAATGCTAATGCACCTGAAAGCCCTCATGTAGAGGCGGAGACACCTCAGGAGGCGGAGACAAGTGAGGAGCCGGAGGAAAACACGGCAAAGTACTACGAGACTTTGTTTGCCTCACAGAGACCCCTTCATGCACATACAGATGTTACCCAACTGGATGCCATAGCTCGCCTTTTGACCTTCAAGAGCCACAGGAACTTGACCAGAGAGGACTTTGATGATATGCTTGCCGTTGTTGGCAGCATTCTGCCGAAAGGGCACCTCTTGCCGGAGAACTTCTACTATTCGACCAAACTCCTCCGTGACCTTAAGATGTCATATGAGCCGATACACGCTTATCCGAAGGGATGCATGCTATTCACAAAGGAGCATGCTAAGACAAATTATTGTATCCGCTGCAAATCCTCTAGGTACTTTGAGGTCGATCCCAATGGTGATGGTCAGAAGAGGCAGACCGGGGTTGCCCAAAACATTCTTCGGTATCTTCCAATCATACCGAGGCTCCAGCGACTCTTCATGACCGAGGATACTGCCCAGTAGATGCAGTGGGCAGTAGAAGGGAACAGATACCTCGACAATATGATACATCCATCGGATGGTAGTGCGTGGAAGAACTTTGTCAATAAATATCCTGATAAAGCCGGTGACAAGAGGAGCGTAGCAGTTGCCATATCAACCGATGGGTTCAATCCATATGGCATGTCGGCTTCAGTATATAGTTGTTGGCCAGTGTTTTTTATTCCCCTGAACCTCCCCCCTGGCGTCTGCATGAGATCAGAGAACATGTTTGTCTCGATGATAATCCCAGGGCTGAAATACCCGGGTAAGAACATGAATGTGTATCTAGAACCGCTGGTGGATGACTTGCTTCGTGGCTGGGAAGGTCGGGGGATCCGAACATTTGACGCTTCAAACAACGATCACTTCGATATGTATGTCTGGTACCATACCTCTCTGCATGACCTACCAGCACGTGTGTTGTTCTGCGGCTGGTGTACACATGGGAAGTGGCCTTGCCCAGTGTGCATGCAATCTCTGACTTTCTTCTGGTTGTCGAAGAGAGGCAAGTATTCCTGCTTTGATGAACATCGACAGTGTCTTGAGCCGAATCATCCATATAGGAGTGACAAAAAGAGGTTCAAGAAAGGTCGTGTTGTCCATGATCCAAAGCCACGTCTAAAGACCGGAAAGGAGATCAAGGTGAGTTAGAAGCTCTCCAGCCAAACTCCGATGGGAATGGTTTCGTGGGATATGGGGATACACACCAGTGGACCCACATTCCGTGCTTATGGAAGCTCCCTTACTTTGAGGATCTTGAGCTCCCGCATAACATTGATGTAATCCACACCGAAAAGAATATCGGTGAGGCCCTTTGGAGCACCATAATGCAAACCGAGAAGACGAAAGATAACATCAAGGCTCGAATTGATCAAGAAGCATTGTGCGATAGGCCAAAGTTGAACATGCAGCCACCCGGAACCAAAGGCAGAAAAAGGTGGTCTAAGCCAAAGGCTCCTTTCTGCCCAAAAAAGCCCCAAAGAAGGGAGATCTTCCAGTGGATCGCGCAAAGTTTGTTTTTCCCTGATGGTTATGCGGCCAACTGGATGAGGGGTCCGAACATGGAAATGTTGTGAGTACAAGGGCTCAAGAGTCATGACTACCACGTATGGCTTGAGCGGATAATGCCGGTGATGATTCGAGGCTATGTCGATTTGGAGACTTGGCGAGTGCTGTCGAGGTTGAGCTTTTTCTTCCGCCAGATTTATGCTAGGGAGTTAGACCGTAAAGTGTTTGAGAAGCTACATGAACAGGCACCCGAGTTGCTTTGCGATCTAGAGATGCTCCTTCCGCCAGGGTTCTTCAATCCGATGCAACATATGATCTTGCATCTTGCGGACGAGGCTTTAAAGGGGGGACCTGTGTGGGCCCGTTGGCAGTTTCCGCCCGAGAGAGAAACAAAGAAGCTTCGTAAGAAAACGGGCAATAAATGCAAGATCGAGGCATCCATAGCCGAGGCAGTCCTTAACGAGGAGGTTGCAAACTTCACCACAAAGCACTATGATGCCAACATTCCCACAAAGCACAACCCAGTGTTTCGTTACAATGCCGCCAACCCTGAAGATGTACCCAATCTTAGCATCTTCGTTGGGCTAGGTGGCAAATCAAGTGGCACAAAGAGGTTAGCAATGAAAAAACTTGAGCGGGAGTTGATCCACTCGTATGTCTTGAACACCATGGAAGAAGTGAAGCCGTACATCGAGTAAGTGATCACCATTTAGTTTTCCACAAACATTCACTGCTATGTCCGTGCCTAACTCTCTTTTAAATTGTTATAGACGATTCAAGAGTGCACATTGGAAGAATCCAAATAGGGAGCCTAACCCTCAAGAGGAGCAGGATCTTTTCGATAAGGGTGGTGGTTTCGGTTTAAATCGGTTCTGTGGTTTGGTGCTATTCGAGCCAACTTGCTGTGCTACACTTCTTGTGATAAACTTCTTATGCTAAACTTCTCGTTCTAACTTGTAGGCAATAACTGACAAAGAGATGCAACCCGAGCTAAGAAATATTGCCAGGGGCTTTAACCATTCAGTCGACACGTTCAATGCTTATGACGTGAATGGGTATCGCTTCCATACCCATGAATACACAACTAGCCGGCCCAACCGGAAGACAACAAATAGCGGGGTCTTTTGTGAAGGCTCAGATGGCCTCTAGTACTATGGAAGAATCGAGGGTATATATGAGCTGAATTACGGTTTTGGCAAAGGGCTAAATCCCGTTGTATTCAAATGTCATTGGTTCGACCCACATAAGGTGAAACAGGATCCTGAAATTGGACTGGTTGAAGTTAAGAGAAACTCCGTTTATGCGGGAGATGATGTTTACATTTTGGATACTCAGGCCTTCCAAGTATTCTATCTTCCGTACCCATGCCAAAACCCGACAAAACGTCTACAGTACTGGGATGTTGTGATGACGGTACCGACACGCAATAGGCCGCCCTTGCCAAACAAGGATGATTACCGCCGCCTAGACCCCTCAACAAATGATGGCGAGTTTTATCAAGAAGAAGGGCTCCCCGGGCAATTCACTATCGACTTGTCCGCCGATGGTGACATGGTCGTAGATGATGAGCAAGAAGAAGCTGAGGAGGAAGACACTGCGCAAGATGAAGCTGAGGAGGTTCACAACCAACAAGATGTGAGTTTGCTCGAGGCGTTCCATGCAGGCCTTGACGTGAACGATCCATAGGGACCACCTCCAGGTTTCGTGGATGATTATTGGTGGCCGGAAAATGATAGCGATGGTGAAACCTCTCGTCCAATTCATAATCCCGACTCAGGCTGCTGATCCATGCATGTAGTAGTAATAATCTTTGTAGTAGTGTTTGCTATGTAATCCCGCCGGGCTATGTAATAAAATTTCTTTCCTTTTGTCTTTGTATTTGTAAGAACTCTATTCTATGTAATAAAATTTCTTTCCTTTTGTCTTTGTATTTGTAATAACTCGTATCCCCAAAGTCAAGAGAGGACAAGTATTTTTGAGATTCATATAGCATGGGGATGTGACGGTGGCAAGCCCAAGAAAGGATTCTCGATCCACGACAACGATTCCTTTCGAGGAGTCGTTGCCGTGGAGACCGAATCCTTTCCTTGGCTTGTCGCGTCTCATACCCATGCTATATGGATCATGGAAGTATTTCTCTTCTTTCGTCTTTGCCGATACGAATATAGATTATCTAGCGTGACTTAAATGGAATAGATTAGATAGCCCTAAAGTCGAAAGGAAAGACATTACTTCACTATTCGTATAGCATGGGCGACATTGTTATATGAATCGTGAAATGGTTTCTTTCCTTTCATATTTGGAGAAACACAAGGAAGGCTTCATCTCGTATCCCCAAAGTCGAGAGAGGACAGGTATTTTCGAGATTCATATAGTATGGGGATGTGACGGTGGCAAGCCCAGGAAAGGATTCTCGATCCACGACAACGATTCCTTTCGAGGAGTCGCCGTGGAGACCTAATCCTTTCCTTGGCTTGTCTGGCCTCATACCCATGCTATATGGATCATGGAAGTATTTCTCTTCTTTCGTCTTTGCCGATATGAATATAGATTAGCTAGCGTGACTTAAATGGAATAGATTAGATAGCCCTAAAGTCGAAAGGAAAGACATTACTTCACTATTCGTATAGCATGGGCGACATTGTTATATGAATCGTGAAATGGTTTCTTTCCTTTTGTCTTTGGAGAAACACAAGGAAGGCTTCATCTCGTATCCCCAAAGTCGAGAGATGACAGGTATTTTCGAGATTCATATAGCATGGGGATGTGACGGTGGCAAGCCCAGGAAAGGATTCTCGATCCACGACAACGATTCCTTTCGAGGAGTCGCTGCGGGAGACCGAATCCTTTCCTTGGCTTGCCGCGTCTCATACCCATGCTATATGGATCATGGAAGTATTTCTCTTCTTTCGTCTTTGCCGATACGAATATAGTGTGTGTTTAAAACTTGAGTATTATTGTACTATTATGAATCTTGTGTCACTGATGTGTACTAATAAACTACTCTTTTCACTCTGTTTTGCAGGTGATTGAAAGATGCCGGGGGGAAAGGGAGTTACAAGAAAGCTGAAAAGCTTGGAAAAACTTGTGACTGGTGGTTCAAAAGATGTCAGGGGGAAGCAGCCTACTAGTGCTACTGCTAGTGCTCCACCGCGCACTTCACAGCGGCGGGGGCGTGGGAGGCGTGCGAGGACTCCTAGTCCCCCTCCGGTCTTCGAGGAGGACGAGAAGGAGTAGGAGAAGGAGCAGGAGAAGGAGGGGGAGGACAAGGAGGAGGAGGAGGAGCCAGTTCGGTGTCAGGAGGATGAGGGGACGCACTCGGATTCTGATGAGGAGGAGCAGGAGCAGCAGCAGGAGGATGAGGATGAGGGGTTGGGGTCTTTACCCTACGAGCTTGACACGTCCTTGAGGTGGGCGCCTCCGGAGGATGAGACGGAGTACCTTGAGGAGTACGCGGCCATGGACCCGAGCCTAGTGCCGCGGGAGAAGGCTCCATATCGGCGTGGGGTTTCGAGACTCCCCGACCTACCTTATCCCTATGCGGACAAGGTACTAGTGCCCGCTGGGTCGAGGTACATGATTTGACCCTAAACCATACATTGTAATTTTTATCACATACTGACCTTGTCTTTTCATTTTGCAGTGCCTTTCTATATGAGGATGGGATCAAGCCATATCGTGGCTACTCAAGCATCCTTGGAGCCTTGGTTAGAAAGTATTTTCATGGGATTGTCACTCTCCCAAATGGTTCAAAGGATGTGGCTTGGACTTGGAAGCATTACCACTATGCCGAAGATCCCGAAAAAAAGTACACCAACATCGCGGAGAAGGTTCAGGTTTTGTTCTGGGTAAGTTTGTTTCGCTTGTCATATTTCAATCGCCTTGAGGTTGAAATATACTTGAACTCGTGGCTTTGACCCCCCTTTTTTCCCTATGTGCATACTTGTAGAAGTTCTTCGACATGGACAGGACGCGCAAAAGGGAGTGTTTAATGATTGTTCACGAGCTTGCCAAGAGGAAGGTGCAAGACATGCACTACGAGGCACGCGTGAACTGCGTCCGCAACTGGTTCGGCGATCGCAAGATTTGGATGAACAAGAGCCAAGCCCGGGAGATGCTCTTCGAGCCGTGGCATTACCTACAGGTAGTTGCATTTTTGTTTTATTTATTTCTTGACCTTCTTCTATTTTCTATTGTACTAATACGTGTGTCTTTTGGATGTAGAACCCTCCTCAGTTCGTGGGTAATGACGAGCGGTGCTTCACGGCAATGGTAGCATGGTGGACACACCCCAATTACCTCCAGAAACACGCCGATGCAAAGAAGCGGCGAGAGGAGATGGGGGTGGATCACACCGCCAAGGCAGCATCCCCCTCGCCCTTCTTAGGCAAAAAGAGGTGAGAAAATGTTTTATTTGTTCTTGCTTGTAATTTTATTCTTTACTTCGCCCTTTGGAGTCCCCCTTCACTTAACTTCGTGCTCTTTTGTGCAGAAAATAAAGACAGGTCAAGAGCCGTCAGTGTTTGCCGTTTGGAAGAAGACACGCACGTTGGACGAGCCTAGGAACGGGAGCCTATGGATGAACGAGGGAGCCAGGCTCCGGGGTGAGAAGTACCCTGAGAAGTACAAGGAGGTGCATGGAGAAGATTCTAACTCGAGACCGCCTTCTTCGACCGAGGTCGCCGTCTTTGGCGGAGAAGGCCGTAAGAATGGTCGCCTATGGATCGGTCACGGGTCCGTCGACCCTAAGACCATCCCATCTATGCGCCAGTCGGCGTGGTAGGACGAGCGACCAGCCTGCTATAGAGACCCGCCACGCCTTGGTTGTAGCTCTCGAGCGATTCGGGTATGTTCTTCCTCGGTCATCTATGTTTTACTACATGTTTTATGTTGCAATGTTTATCTAATCGTATGACACGACGTAGGAGGAGATGGCGCTGATAGGGCACGCAGAGAGGCTAGGCTATGAGCAGCAGATGGCCCATCAGCAGGGGTTGCTGGAGCAACAGGGGCAGATGATGCGGTGGATGACACAGCAAATGCTCATCAATTCTCAACCAGGGACTCTTCCCACCCTCATTTTGCCTTCTCGTGGGTAAGTGATCAAGTGTCTTATTGTACAATGCTCGCAATTTTCAAGCTTGCCTTATTGTCTAATGCTCACAATTTCCAATGCTGCAGATGGACGATGCGATGCCGCCGCCTGGTGGGTCCGCGGGTGGATCGAACAACCAGGCACCGCCGTCTTTCACCGTCAACAATCCGTCGGTCGTCCGGAGGCTGAATCGGAGTCCTCCAGGTTTGTTTTCTTATACTTGTCAAATTTAGCCATGCCATCTCATTTGTAGAAATTTTAGCCATGATATGACACTTGTAGAAATTTTATCCTTGGCATGATACTTATAGAAAATTTAGCAATTCCATGACACTTGTGGGAAATTTAGCCTTGCCATGATACTTATAGCAAATTTAGCAATTCTATGACACTTGTAGATAATTCTATGCCATTGTCAAAATTTTAGCCATGCTATGAATTTTAGCCTTGCCATGACACTTATAGAAATTCTAGCCTTGGCATGGGACTTGTAGATATTCGTAATTTTACTTGTCATATTGATGTAATTTGCCATGAGACTCGTCAAAATCCCATGTTATTGCCATTTCCATCAACTTGCCTAGAAACTTGTACATATTGATGATTTTACTTGTCATATTTATGTACTTGTCTTTAACTTGTAGGATCTCACGATGGAGCATGAGCTTGTGGAGCACTCAGAGTTGATGGTCTTGTGGGTGGCAAGAATAAACTTGTAATATTTGTATAGTTTAGGGATTGTGCACTTGTTGGTTATGCACTTGTGTAATAAACTTGGTCTTGTGTGATATTTGGTATTGTTTGTGATGATATTATGATCATACTTGTGATATTTTGGTGTTGGCGATGCATTTTGGTGTTGGTGATACTTATATTATTCTTGTTCGATGCAATTTGGTGTTGCTGATGATCTGTATGATCATATATATATTCTATGTTTTGAATTGCAGGAAATGAATGGAAACAAAAAAAATAAAAAAACAGGGCTACTTTGTAGTGTGCCAAATGGTCACTTTGCCGTGTGTATACTGTTGGAGATATGCCCTAGAGGCAATAATAAATGTAGTTATTATTATATATCTTTGTGTTTATGATAAATGTTTACATTCATGCTATAATAGTATTAACAAGGAAACATTAATACTTGTGTGATTTGTAAACTTAATTTGAAGTCCCTAGTATAGCCTCTATACTTCACTAGCTTGTTGGTTGATTGATGATGGTGGTTTCCCTATCATGAACATTGAGATGTTATCAACAACAAGATCATATCGTTAGGAGAATGATATGGTGGACATACTCCTATAGATAAGCGTAGCATAAAGATCAAGTCATTTCAATAGTTCAATTGCTATATGCTTTCTGATACATAGTAACCTAATTCCTTCGACCATGAGATCATGCATATCACCTTTACTGGATGGATGCTTTGATGTCATCAAACACCACACCGTAACAGGGTGGCTATAAAGGTGGCATTGAGTGTTCGGAAAGTATTGGTTGAAACACATGGATCAAGAGTGGGATTTGTCCATCCACATGACGGATAGATATTCTCTGGGCCCTCTCGGTGAAATGTCATCCAATTAGCTTGCAAGCATGTGACTTGGTCACAAGGGATCACATATCACGGGAACGAGAAAAGAGTACTTATCAGTAACGAGGATGAACTAGGTATGCAGAGATACCGACGATCATAACCTCGGATAAGTAACATATCGTGAGACAAAGGGAAATTGGTATCGTATGTAAGTGGTTCATTCGATCGCAAAGTAATCGTAGAAATATGTGGAGCCATATGTATTTCCAGTTTCCTCTTTTGGTTTTTGTTTAGAGTAGTGTCTCGATCATGTCCGCATAATTCACGAACCGTAGGGAGACACACTTAAGGATTCGACGTTGTTTAAGTAGTTATGGTATTATGAGAAAGAGACCGAATGTTGTTCGGAGTATCGGATGGGATCCAGGATATCACGAGGTGATCCGGAATGGTCCGGAGAATAAGATTCATATAAGGAAAGTCCTGCTTTGAGTTGGGGAATGGTTCCGGTGTTTTCATCGGGAACATTCTAGAAGGTCCCGGAATGTCCGGCACTCCGGAGGGGGGAGGGTACATGAATGTGTCATTACATATTGGAATGATTGCATCATGTACTAAGTGTTCTTGCTGTCCCAAATAAAGGATTTATTTAAATCCTAAATTGAAAAGTCAAACGGCTAGTTTGAAAGTCAAACGGCAATTTTGGGAAGTGGGAAAAGAGGAGGAGGTGGAGACCGACTTGGGAGGAGTCCCTTGGCCGTGGCGCCCCCAAGGCCGACTTGGGAGGGACTCCTCCCCTTGGCCGCCGGCCCTCCCACCTATAAAGGGAGGGGCAGGGCCTCCCCTCCAAGACACACAAGTTTCCTATCCTCTAAACTAAACCCTAGATCTAGACCCCGGTTTAGAGCTATTTCGGTTTAGAGCCTTCTAATTGGTTTAGAGCCCTCTAATTGGTGTGTCTAATTACTAGACCACTAATAGCCTCTCTCATAAGCTCCACCATACTCGCACCGGCTTAAGGCGAAGCCTCTGGGATCTCCTCTACCTCCGTACCACGCCGCCAGTTGTCCGGAATCGCGAGGAGAGTGCTACAACCTCCGCCACCTGGAACAAGGGAGAGGAAGGTCTTCGTCGAAAACGCGACGTGACCGACTACGGAGCGCTGCGAACGTGGCGCGGAAGGATCGTCTCACGCGATCTTGAGATCGGAAAGAGTACTACATCACCCACGAGAATCTGCTCTCGTTAAACACTTTGGAATCTTCGAGGGTGAGTTATTCCATCGACTCGTTGCTACAATCTAGTAGATAGATCTTGGCTTGTTTGTTTGTATGCGATAGAAATTTTTTGTTTTCCATGCTACGAACCCCTACAAAGGGAATCGAGCCGTGTCTATATGTAGATCTGTTGCGAGTAGAACACAATGGTCATTGTGGGCGTTGATGCTTTTATTGTAGATTGCTTTTGTGTACTTTGCATCTTGCGGTATGTTGGGATGAAGCGGCCCGGGCTAACCTTACATGACATCGTTCATGAGACTTGCTCCACGCTTGACATGCAACTCGTTTTGCATAAGTGGCTTTGCGGGTGCCTGTTTCTCCTAGCATAGTAAAGATCCAATTTACAACGGGTAATCAACAATGCTAGTATCAATGTTGTGGTTCTTGTTCGTAGGTTAGAACGACACCTATGGAAAGCCCCAAACCACGTAAAATATGCAAAGAAAGTAGAGGCGTCTAACTTTGTTTTGCAGGTGTGCGATGATGTGATATGGCCATGATTGTGATTATATTTGATGTATGCAATGATCCTTATTGTAAGTTGGCAACCGCGTGAGCCATATGGTTGTCTTTAAATTCTGTTAAGACCTGCGTGTCTATTCAAAATAGTTGTAATAGTTGAAGCTGGTGGGCGACAACCATGAAGAAGCGTCATTGACCTTGATGCTATGCGGTGATGATGGAGATCATGTTCGCTTGAAGATGGAGATCGGAAGCACAAAGAAGAAAGGCCATATCATATCACATATTATGAATTGCATGTGATGTTAATCCTTTATGCATCTTGTATTGCTTAGTAGACGACGGTAGCATTATAAGATGATCCCTCATGCACATAAATTTCAAGTTCTAAAGTGTTCACCCTTAGTATGCACCGTTGCAAAGCTTGTCGCTTCAAGCACCACGTGATGATCGGGTGTCTTTGATTCCGCTGGTGAATACAACGTAAGCAAGCCAGATTTGCTTATGCGGTAGCTAAGGTTTGATCTTGACGAGCCTAGCATGTACGGACATGGCCTCAGAACATGGATCGCCGAAGGTAAAGCATGAATCATATAGTAGATATGATGAACATGATGATTGTTCGCCATTAAAACTATATCAACTCTCGTGATGATCGGTGTTGATGTAGTGGATTTGGTTCGTGTGATCACTAAAACAATGTGAGGGATGTTGTTTTGAGTGGGAGTTCACCTAGTTTAATTTCATTAATTAATTTGAACTCAATTTGTCATAAACTTAGTCTAAACTATTGCAAATAAGTTGTAGATCAATGGCAGCCCTACCATCAATTTTAATGCTCCTAGAGAAAGAAAAGTTGAAAACAATGGAAGCAACTTCATGGATTGGTTCCGCAATTTGAGGATTGTCCTCACATTTGGTAATTTGACCTATGTGCTGGATGCACCGCTAGGTGACCCACTGCAGCTGATGCTACCGATGAAGTAAAGAATGTTTACCTCGCCTAAGAATCAAGACTCCATAGTTCGGTGTGCTATCTTGTATGGTTTAGAATCGGAGCTTGAAAAGGTTTGAAGAGTCGATCCATATGATATTGTCGAGGATCTCAAATTAATCTTTGAGACTCATGCGGCAATTGAAAGTTATGAAGCTTCAAAAGTTCTTTAACCGCAAGATGGAAGAGGGTAGCTCACGGTGAGCATGTGCTTAAGATGTCTGGCACGCAAATAAACTTCAAAGTTTGGGTATAGTGATTCCTAATACTTTGGGGGTTTACCGCATCCTCCAATCACTACCACCAAGTTACAAGAACTTTGTGATGAACTACAACATGCAGAACATGAACAAAGAGTTGCCAGAACTATTTGCTATGTTAAAGTCTGCAGAAGTGGAGATCAAGAAAGAGCACCAAGTGTTGATGGTCAATAAGACCACCAAATTCAAGAAAGGCAAGTCTAAGCAAAAGGGACACTTCAAGAAGGGTGGTAAGAAAGCTACCACGCCGACGAAGAAGACCAAGGCTGGACCTAAGCCTGATACTGAGTGCTTTTACTGCAAGGGAGAAGGTCACTGGAAGCGGAATTGCCCAAAGTACTTGGCGGATTTGAAGAACGGCAACATCAAGAAGAAAGGTATATCTGATATACATGTTATTGATGTGTATCTTACTAGTATTCGTAGTAGTGCCTGGGTATTTGATACTGGTTCGGTTGCTCATATTTGTAACTCGAAACAGGAGCTGCAGAATAAACGGAAGCTAGTGAAGAACGAGGTGACGATGCGCGTAGGAAACGGATCAAAGGTTGATGTGATCGCGGTCGGCACGCTACCTCTTCATCTACCATCGGGATTAGTTTTATACTTAAATAATTGTTATTTGGTGCCTGCGTTAAGCATGAACATTATATCAGGATCTTGTTTATTGCGAGACGGTTACTTGTTTAAATCCGAGAATAATGGTTGTTCGATTTATATGAGTAATATGTTTTACGCACATGCACCTTTGATAGATGGTCTATTCTTGTTGAATCTCGATAGTAGAAATACACATATTAATAACATTGAAGCTAAACGATTGAAATCAAGCGATAACTCGAGCTATATGTGGCAATCGCTGCCTTGGTCACATTGGAGTGAAGCGTATGAAGAAACTCCATTCCGATGGACTTCTTGAATCACTTGATTTTGAATCACTTGAAAGATGCGAAGCATGTCCGATGGGTAAAATGACTAAGACTCCATTTTCGGTATAATGGAGCGAGCTACGGACTTCTTGGAAATCATACATACCGATGTGTGGTCCAATGAGTGTAGCATCGCTCGGTGGTTATCGTTATGTTCTTACCTTCACGGATGACTTGAGTAGATATGGGTATATCTATTTCATGAAACATAAGTCCGAAACTTTCGAGAAGTTTAAGGAGTTTCAAAGTGAGGTAGAGAATCAACGTAACAAGAAGATTAAATTTCTACGTTCTGATCGTGGAGGTGAATATCTAAGTTACGAGTTTGGCGAGCATTTGAAGAAATGTGGAATACTTTCGCTTGACACCGCCGAACACCACAGCAGAATGGTGTGTCTGAACGTCGTAATCGAACTCTCTTAGATATGGTTCGTTCTATGATGTCACTTACAGATTTACCGCTATCATTTTGGGGTTATGCATTAGAAACAGATTCACTTTAAATAGGGCACCGTCTAAATCCGCTGAAACGACACCGTATGAATTATGGTTTGGGAAGAAACCTAAATTGTCGCTCCTTAAAGTTTGGGGATGCGGCCTATGTAAAGAAGTTACAGCCGGACAAGCTTGAACCCAAAGCGAAAAATGCGTCTTCATAGGATACCCAAGGAAACTATTGGGTATACCTTCTATCATAGATCCGAAGGCAAAATCTTCGTTGCCAAGAATGGATCCTTTCTAGAGAAGGAATTTCTCTCGAAGAAGTGACTGGAAGGAAAGTAGAACTCGACGAGGTTGTCGAACCTTCTCTCGAATTGTAGTAGCGCAAGACCGGAAGAAGTTCCTGTGGTGCCTGCACCAATAAGAGAGGAAGCTAATGATGGTGATCATGAAACTTCGGTTGAAGTTGCTACAGCCTCGAGGTCAACGAGAAATCGTACCACTCCAGTTGGTATGATTCCGTTATGAATGTCATGTTGGTGGACAACACCGATGACCCCGAGACATATGAGGAAGCAATGATGAGCCCAGATTCCAATAAATGGCAAGAAGCCATGAACCGAGATTGGATCCATGTACGAAAACCAAGTATGGACTTTGGTGGACTTACCGGATGGCCGAAGGCTGTCGAGAACAAATGGATTTTCAAGAAGAAAACAGATGCTGATGGTAATGTTATCGTCTATAAAGCTCGACTTGTCGCAAAAGGGTTTCACAAATTCAAGGAGTTGACTACGATGAGACTTTCTCACCGAGTAAGCTAAAGTCTGGAGGATTATGTTAGCAATCGCTGCATATTATGATTATGAGATATGGCGATGGATGTCAAAACAGCATTCCTCAATGGAGACATTGATGAAGAGTTGTATATGATGCAACCCAAAGGTTTTGTCGATCCTAAAGATGCTAACAAGGTATGCAAACTTCAACGGTCCATCTATGGATTGAAGCAAGCATCCCGGTTGGAATCAACGCTTTGATAAGGTAATCAAAGTTTTGGTTTTATACAAACTTATGGAGAAGCTTGTATTTACAAGAAAGTGAGTGGGAGCTCAGAGCATTCTTAATACCGTATGTGGATGACATATTGTTGATTGGGAATGATGTAGAACTTCTTAATAGTGTCAAAGAATATTTGAATAATAGTTTTTCAATGAAGGATCTTGCGAAGCAGCTTACATATTAGGCATAAAGATTTATAGAGATAGATCGAAATGCCAAATATCATTGTCACAAAGTACATATTTGGACAAAGTTCTAAAGAGGTTTGGAATGGAAGATAGCAAGAAAGGGTTCTTGCCCATGTTGCTAATACGACCTTGAGTAAAACTCAAAGTCCGACATCGGCGTAAGATAGAGAAAGGATGAGTAAGACTCCCTATGCCTCAGCCATAGGATCTCTAATGTATGCCATGCTATGTACTAGACCCGACATTGCATATGTCGTTAGTTTAACTAGCAGATATCAAAGTGATCCAGGAGTGGATCATTGGACATGATCAAAAACATCCTTAAGTACTTGAGAAGAACTAAGGATATGGTTCTTTCTTATGGAGGTGATGAACAACTCGTTGTTAATGGTTACACCGATGCTAGTTGGAACACCGATCCGGATGATTCTAAATCACAATCTGGATAATGATTTATTTTGAATGGTGCAGCATTAATGGAGGAGTGCAAAGCAAAGCGTTGTGGCGAGATCTTCAACTGAATCGGAATACATGGGCTGCCGGAGGCTTCAGAAGCGATATGGATGAAAGAGTTCATTACAGAGCTGGGTGTGGTTCCTAGTGCTGGACCCAATGTCTATCTCTGTGATAACATGGGCGCCATAGCCAATGCGCAAGAACCAAGGTCACACAAGAAGTGAAGCATATCAAGCTGCGTTTCCACGCTATTCGAGAACATATCCAGGATGGGGATATAAAGATTTGCAAAGTACACACAGATCTGAATGTGGCGGATCCGTTGACTAAACCTCTCCAGGGCAAAACATGACCAACACCAAACTGCCATGGGTGTTCGTATATTACCATGTAATCTAGATTAGATGACTCTAGTGCAAGTGGGAGACTGTTGGAGATATGCCCTAGAGGCAATAATAAATGTAGTTATTATTATATATCTTTGTGTTTATGATAAATGTTTACATTCATGCTATAATAGTATTAACAAGGAAACATTAATACTTGTGTGATTTGTAAACTTAATTTGAAGTCCCTAGTATAGCCTCTATACTTCACTAGCTTGTTGGTTGATTGATGATGGTGGTTTCCCTATCATGAACATTGAGATGTTATCAACAACAAGATCATATCGTTAGGAGAATGATATGGTGGACATACTCCTATAGATAAGCGTAGCATAAAGATCAAGTCATTTCAATAGTTCAATTGCTATATGCTTTACGATACATAGTAACCTAATTCCTTGACCATGAGATCATGCATATCACCTTTCTGGATGGATGCTTTGATGTCATCAAACACCACACCGTAAGGTGGCTATAAAGGTGGCATTGAGTGTTCGGAAAGTATTGGTTGAAACACATGGATCAAGAGTGGGATTTGTCCATCCACATGACGGATAGATATTCTCTGGGCCCTCTCGGTGAAATGTCATCCAATTAGCTTGCAAGCATGTGACTTGGTCACAAGGGATCACATATCACGGGAACGAGAAGAGAGTACTTATCGATGCGAGGATGAACTAGGTATGCAGAGATACCGACGATCATAACCTCGGATAAGTAACATATCGTGAGACAAAGGGAAATTGGTATCGTATGTAAGTGGTTCATTCGATCGCAAAGTAATCGTAGAAATATGTGGGAGCCATATGAATTTCCAGATTCCTCTATTGGTTATTGTTCGGAGAAGTGTCTCGATCATGTCCGCATAATTCACGAACCGTAGGGAGACACACTTAAGGATTCGACGTTGTTTGAGTAGTTATGGTATTATGAGAAAGAGACCGAATGTTGTTCGGAGTCTCGGATGGGATCCGGGATATCACGAGGTGATCCGGAATGGTCCGGAGAATAAGATTCATATAAGGAAAGTCCCGTTTCGGAGTTGGGGAATGGTTCCGGTGTTTTCATCGGGAACATTCTAGAAGGTCCCGGAATGTCCGGCACTCCGGAGGGGGGAGGGTACATGAATGTGTCATTACATATTGGAATGATTGCATCATGTACTAAGTGTTCTTGCTGTCCCAAATAAAGGATTTATTTAAATCCTAAATTGAAAAGTCAAACGGCTAGTTTGAAAGTCAAACGGCAATTTTGGGAAGTGGGAAAAGAGGAGGAGGTGGAGACCGACTTGGGGAGGAGTCCCCTTGGCCGGCGCGCCTCCCAAGGCCGACTTGGGGAGGGACTCCTCCCCTTGGCCGCCGGCCCTCCCACCTATAAAGGGAGGGGCAGGGCCTCCCCTCCTAGACACACAAGTTTCCTATCCTCTAAACTAAACCCTAGATCTAGACCCCGGTTTAGAGCTATTTGGTTTAGAGCCTTCTAATTGGTTTAGAGCCCTCTAATTGGTGTGTCTAATTACTAGACCACTAATAGCCTCTCTCATAAGCTCCACCATACTCGCACCGGCTTAAAGCGAAGCCCTGCGGGATCTCCCCTCTACCTCCGGTACCACGCCTTGTCTTTAGGAATCGCGAGGAGAGTGCTACAACCTCCGCTGCTGATGGAACAAGGGAGAGGAAGGTCTTCGTCAGTACCGAACGTGTGACCGACTACGGGGCGCTGCGAACGTGGCGCCGAAGGATCGTCTCTGCGATCTTGAGATCGGAAGAAATCGACTACATCACCCACGAGAATCTGCTCTCGTTAAACACTTTGGAATCTTCGAGGGTGAGTTATTCCATCGACTCGTTGCTACAATCTAGTAGATAGATCTTGGCTTGTTTGTTTGTATGCGATAGAAAATTTTTGTTTTCCATGCTACGAACCCCTATACACACGGCAAAGAAGCCACGTGTAGCACACATGTGTGCTGCTGAGGTTATACACAGCAGCTTTGCCGTGTGCGCTATGCTAAAGGCACACGGCAAAGGATGAACTTTGCCGTGTGTCACCACTGAGAGGCACACGGCAAAGGGGAAGACACAGCAAAGTGGAATACACACGGCAAAAACAAAAGCACACGGCAAAGAACACACACACGGCGAAGGAAAGACACACGGCAAAGGAAGCACACACGGCAAATATCAAAGGCACATGGCAAAGGTCATACATGGCACCGATCTATTGGCTCCGTTAGATGGACGGAACCGTCAACTACTTTAGTGTGCCGTGTGTGACAAGAAAACACACGGCAAAGGGTTTGCCGTGTTCCGGGCGTCAAGACACACGGCAAAGGCTCTTTGCCGTGTCGGTCGTTGCCGTGAGGCTTTTGCCGTGTGTAAGCACACGACAAAGGGTTTGCCGTGTTCGGGGGGCCTTTGTCGTATGGGTACACCCACACGGCAAAGAACCTTTCTCCCGTAGTGAGGTGAAAAGGTTGACTAAAATGCCTTCCTGAGCCCATTTAAAATCATATTAGCTATGTGTGGATTTTGACGTACTCAATGCAAGGTTATCAAGGTCCAATGTGACAATCCTTATTCAGTGTAAAAAATTAGTTAGTTGATGATGGAGACTTACAAAACCGCCAAGACACAGAGGGATAAAATGGTAGATGGTTGTAGCTCGCCTTGTACCCCAACTTTCTCTCATTTAGCTATTCAAATATGCTATGTTATTAGATGATTAGCTTCCCTAACCTTCTTCACCATTCAAATCTTTTACTTGCAATTTAGGTTACATTTCCTCCCAGACTAATTTTCAACATATTGCTAGACCTTCTAAAATTCTCACCTTTAAATATACAGGGTGTATTATAAGCTTCAGAGTCATTTCAGATTCAACATATACAGGGTGTATTATACAGGGTCAATTTTGCTGAATATTTTTCTTGCAAAAATTGTACATTTCAGATTTCATTTGCTACATGATTTTCTCATGCCAATCCACTGTTCAAAAAATCGTCCGATATGTCGATTTATCGGCCGATTTATCGCTTATTGTTGGGTGACCAATAAGATGATTAATCAATTTATCGGCCGATAAATCGATTTATCGCCCGATAAATTGGCCGATACACCCAAAAATCACTAATTTTAGGCCAATCGAGAAGTTAATGATAAACGATATCCTCAACATTGTGCCAATCTGTTGGTTATTAGTTTCCTTTAGACGAGTCAAACCTCATTGTAAGTCTTTGTTTTTGTGTGATTCTCATGTATACAATGCTTGCATGAAATCTGTCAAGAATGGCGGAAAAGTTATCGCTTCTGACTTCTTGGACTTTGATAAGGCAAGGTATGTTCTTATGGAAAATTAATTGACTCCTATGTACTTTTACTGTTCTGAAAAGTATTTTTGTGTGGGGGGAGAGGTACTCTCCCATTTCTCAGAAAAGGGCAGGTTCAAAAAGTGTGCCAAATATGTGTTTCTTATTTTTGTACCTTTGATATTAGCATCATCTGTTTAGTCATTATTTAGATCTTCACTACTTACTATTTTGATGTCATCTATTTTGTTTTCAGTGGAAGACATATAGTATCTGGTTTGCCATTACCTTCCCAAGAAGTGTATAACCGGTGTTCGTTATAGTTTTTAAATAGTATATATTTTGTATATACCATGTCTGTAGTTGTTGTTTTATGTTGATGTCTTAGATCAAATGGAAGGCTACAAATTTGCATGTATTTATTATTTCAAAGACATAATTTATCAATCACTTATCAATTTTTACCTTTAGTAAATTCGATGCTTCCCTCCTGTCTTCAGTTGGAAATAGTTTGGAGCGGATAAAAAATTCGGTGAAGGTATTTTGATCCCCTTTTTGATTTTCATTGGCATGTATGTGTCCTCACGCCCAAGTGAATCAAGGTTAATTGTGCCAAGGGAAATAAATCAATTAGTTAAAGACGAAGCTATGGATTACAATACCCGTGTTGGTTTTCTGAAGTTTTCTGGTATTTCCATGTTCACATGCTTTTTACAAAGTTCCCTTGAGACCAGAGGTATGTATTTTTTGTTAGTGTGAAAATAGGAAGATGTGCAGAGCACCGTCCTTAATCAGTTAGGGAAACAAAATAATTGGTCCTGATTTTGCATGGTCGTTTCCTATGAATTATTGAATCCAAAGTTCGTGTATCTCATCGCTACATAGTTGTGGAGTCATAGGCTTTGACATTCTTCATCTGAGATGATATAACCTTTCTATGTCTCTTCCATAAGTGCCAAAATCATATAGGAACAACAATGTTTTGGAGTCGATTGAGTGATGTAAACAGTTCACCATTGTGCAATCGGTGTGTATATTAATTATGGTTCTATTAATGGTATCATTTACGTATAATGCAGAACCATTCAACAATTTTAGGCCAGCGGTGCATTCTTTCTTTTTTCATTGTTTAATCTGTCCGATCTTCTCTTGTCTATGTTTTTTTGTAATATATTAGTCTAACGAAAAGATATTTCAATTACATGTTTAGAGATGAATACTACATTTCATCTATAAATAAGTTTGCTAAGGGTATACCAAGGTTCATCTTGGAAATAGCTTATATTTTCTAGGTTGTTACATTGGTCTGCTAATGAACATGGCTAAGTTCAACAAAATTGTACAACGTATAGGGGCACTTTTTATCAGTTATTGTAATTGTGAGTAGACATGTGCTTATCAAAGGAAACCTTTTAACTGAAGATAAATAATTTCAGTATCAATCCAGAAATACAGTTACAATTTAGGAGTCTATTATTTATAGCAAGATTGGCATCCAGAAAAAATCAAGGTGAGAGGAATATCTTGATTATGGAAGTAAGATCGTGCTTTTGTATCTCCCTGGATTTTGGTATTTGATCCTTCAAATAAATTATTTATTCATTTGTGGTAATATGCCCATCAGCCTATTGCTGTTATATATATGCTAAAAAATTAAAATGCTTAGTTATTTTTTTCCTTTGTAGCAGTAGTTGGTTTATTTTAAGACTCTTATTTTAAAGAGGATTAATATCATTCCTTGGTAACACATGGCTGGATCTCCTCACTTTGGGGGTGTCAAGCAGGATTGGTAGGTTGATCTGTACGTTTCACTGTCTGTCTAAGTGGCTTTTGCACACGTGGTGTTTACGGCCGGTCGCTTGTGGTCGCATGTGCTCTGCATACAAGGAAAACATGGGACATGAGGTCGGCTTGCTGCTGCTTTGATCATCAGGTCCGTCTTCCCCGTTTTCTTCTTGGGGTGCCAGTGGTTTCCTTCTGTAGTGTGGTGGTTTGATGCTTCATGGCCTCTTGATGTTCGTTGTTGCGGGGATTTGTAGGCACGGCCGCTTGTGTTCTTCGGGGATGTCTGTTCGTGCTCTGGTTCATTTTCTCTTTACTTTACATTTTTCTTTCGCGCTATTGTGATGATTGGCTCTATTGTTGTGGTTTGTGGGATATGAGTATATGTATGATTTGTATTTGTCGTGATCGCCAGTGCGGCTGGTGGTTGGTAGCTGGTGTTGTTTCGTGGATGTGCCATGTGTGTTGCGGTGGATTTATGGAATTTTGGGATGCATGGGACATATTGTATGGTTAATTTCTGTTAGGATTTAATTAATAGATTAATTAAATAATAATCCTTCCTATGTTGGTTGGTCAACCGACTCTCCACATGTAATATACACGTCCGTTTCCCTTGTATAAATAGGTTGATCACAATAGAATAAAACATCAATTGAATCATTTTTGCTACGAGTATTTATCTCCCTCTCTCTCGATTTTCTCTAACACGTTATCAGCACGAATAGCCTTACCCAGGAGCACTATAACGATAGCACACGCGAGAGCAATTCTCAAGAAAAGATCGACGGGGAAGAAAGCCAAAAGGTAAGAACAAATCCAGTGGTTTTTATCCATGTTCTTCCGCCGGATCCTTCGTGACGACGGCCGGCGCCGTCCGTTCGTTGCTCGCTGCCGCATGAGCGGTCTCGGAGGACGACGGCCGGCGCTCCGGTGTGGGCAGCTACATCGGCCGCCGCGATAGCGCCGGTGGATACCGTGCGCCGTTCCCACGGCCTGGGCGTCCGCTCCACCAGCGTTGCGACCGGCGACGCCGCAGCCGTCGCGCCGCAAGCCAGCACCGCGGTCGTCGAAGCCAGCGTCGTGGCGCCACGCCTGCCATCTCCGACCCCAGCGGTCGTCGAGATAGAGGGCGACGCCCTCGCCTTCGTGTCCGCACCGACCGGAGCCTCCATCTCAACCTCCGGCGTGAGGACCTTGACGAGCGCCCTCGCGTCGCCTCTGTCCTCGCCGCGCACGGATATCTACGAGCCGCGCCTGTCGTCCCCAACTCCATCCACACCACCCCCTTCACCGCGAGCAAGTCCCCGCTGCCGTCTCTTGGCTCTCGGCCTCCCGCTGGCTAGACCATCGGCGGAGTCGCCAACGAGCCGCCGCGGCCGCCGCGCTACCATCCGAAGCCCAGAAGCACACCGACTCGCAAACGGCGTCGCCCCGGGGACCCGGCTCCCTGGGGAATTCTTCGACGAGGAGGGGGACAGCGGGGGCGCTGCTCTCCGCCGGTGAAGTCCGCTGCGGCGGCATGGAAGGAGGGACGTGCGGACGGCCGCCATGGCTGCTGTGGACGTGGAGGTCGTGCGTGAGGTGCTTGTGTTGGGGTCAACGACCACCGACCGCCCCACGACGCCTTATCCTCTTGGCCTGGATGGGCCGGCACAGTTTTCCACGTTTCCGCTTGCAAAGGCCCGCACGTCCACTAATTTGTTTAGGACATATTTTTTTCTCTCACAAGCTCTAGTCTAATTTAATTTCAGTATTAGACTAAGTTTAATTGCAGTATTTTTTTAGTACTGTAAATCTGTAGAATACTAATGTATTCCAGAACTATTGTGTGGTGTAATATATATTTCCATGTGCCCACATGTTGAGATTAATTACACCTATTATTTGCAATTGAGATTTTAATTTCTTGCAAATAACAATTGATTCGTCTTAATTGAGCCATTTTTGTTTCAATACGAGCAAGGATCGAATATGTAAAAATCTAAGTGACTTCTTCAAGTTGATGTTTTGGGATCAAGGATAGTGCACAGATCTACTGTATGCATGGCAGATTATCTCCACTAGCGTGATTACTTTAACAAGTGATCTTTCATACATTTTATTAAGTTATGACATAAGGTACTAGAAACATGAGTATCTACTGATTTCATCAGATTATACTCTCTAGTGCTGAGAGATGGACCCCAAAATTTCTTTTTGAGGAGTATCTACAATGTGTCAAAATTAACAATTTGAAGTTCACACTAATGATTTCGAGCCCACTTCTCGAAGTCATCATTAATTTTGCAATGTTTTGTTACAACATAACCATGATGGTTTTTGTTTTACCATGCGTAAATTAATAATCTCTAGTTTAACCATGATGGTAATCGATGGCCGAAAAAGAAAGTTCGATTCACTCGACCTCGATAGCCACAACTACCTTACGTGGGCCACGGACATCAAGATCGCCCTTGCGTCTCGTGGAATAGTGCATGCCATCTAGAACCCGGAGGACCCCCTTCCGGCTGGATTCGCACCGCTAAGAGAAGAGCAGAAATATGTTGTCTTGTACATTATAAGGTAACATATCCACCCGAATCTTAAGTCCAAGTATTTGGTGGAGGAATTCCCATTTACTTTGTTTCAGGCCCTCAAAACGAGGTATGAAAAGTAGAAGGCAGTTGTCCTGCCTGAAGCACTTCATGATTGGAATCATCTTCGATTCCAGGACTTCAAGTCCGTCGGGGATTACAACCATGAAGTTCATAAGATAAGTTCAAAATTGCGCTTTTGCGAGAAGGAACCTACAGATGCAGAAAAGATAGAAAAAACTCTATCCACTATGCTCCCATCTGAAAGGCTCCACCAGCAGCAATACCGCGCTCGTGACTACCAGGTCTATTCAGACCTTATTCATATCCTACTTCAGGATAAAAAGCAAGATGAGCTTCTTGCTAAGAATGGCTCTCAGCGCTCGGTTGTTCCCAACCTTTGCCGGAAGTTCATATGAATGTCACGAACGGAAGAAAGTTTGGTGGTGCCTTCAACGGCAACAAATTGAACTTCAAGGGTAAGCGTAAGCGCAACCAGAACAAAAAGCTCGAAACTCGGACCGTGGGAAAGGCAACGCAAAGCCCGGTTGGTTCCCAACCTTTGCCGAAAGTTCATATGAATGACAAAACTAGGCTTTGTGACAAGTGTGGATGCTAAACGCACCCTACTAACAAGTGCAATACCCCAAAGCATCTGGAAATTCTCTACCGGCAATCCCAAGTACACTAAGTACCCCAAGGGAAAAGGTTTGAAACTAACTTCAACCTTCATCTGAATAGCACCAATGGAGCTGGTTGTTCGCAAGATGTTTCTCTCAGACCTAGCAACACCATGACTCTCCAGCCGTCAGAGGACTCTATGAGCACGAAGGACATGATCGTTGAGTATACCTCAAACGACATGTTTGGAGACTTCAACTATTCCCACTATCTTCTTAATGATCAATTTTAGTCATGTGCATTTGTGATGTTGTAATAGAACATAGCTAATGTTGTCACAGTATATTGTATCAGCACTCTGATATAAATAAGATTGTATATAATCTATATATTTGAGAAAATATTTCCATAGCGAAAATCCTTCAACTCGATATATAGATTTCTACAGGGGCAGTCCGATGGATGAGGAACAAGTATTTAAAAAAATACCCTCTCTATTGTTTGGAACGTACTACATGTACATCCCACCCGTAGCACATGTTGTATACAAAGCAATTCCATTGGTCACAAGTTGCATGAGTCAAATTCCCTCGGTCATCAGAGTTTGTGTGCATATTGTGCAATACAGGGAAGCTAATTTTGAGGCATTCGAACCTCAAAATACAAGTTGGACCGCTTCAGTTCCTTGAACACATCCAGGGAGACATTTGTTATTTTCCAACCATTGTGTGGATCTTTTAAGGTATTTTTCATGGTTCTGAATTATGCATCTATACGATGCTCATACATGTGTTTTCTGTCCACATGGAACCATGCATTTATCATGATAATGAGGGAAGTAATCAAGTTACAGGTCCATTATCGAGAAAGTAGAATTTGACAAATTCGCAAGAAAAATGTTGCAGAATTCTCTTCATGTGCCTTTAATGAATATTGCATGGCCATGCGGATTGAAGTTCAGCACTCTATCTGATACATACACACTCATAATGGTTTGGTTGAATCCCTGATTAAGAGGATCAAACTCATTGCATGACTTTTTTCGATGAAATGCACTACCAACTTTACGTTGGAGTCATGAAGTTTTACACGCTGCTGACTGACTAACTGTATATAGCAGTACTTCCCCTCTACAATTGATACATGGAAATCCTCCGTAAGTTTGGAAGCGCTTCACTCGTACCTATCTCACCACCGCAACATACATTAAAAGGGACCACGAACTAGGGATCAATGTGGGGTACACATCTTCGTCGATCACAAAGTACCTGGAACCCTTCTTGCGGGATCCATTCATTGCCCAATATGTTGATTGCTATATCTAAGGATGGATTATTTCCAGGGCATTAGGGGGAGAATTCAAGTACCACATAGAATGCCAGGAAATCAACTGGGACTACACATTCCACCATAAATCCACGTATACAAGATTTTGAACTATACGTTCAACATTCAAACATTTGCAACATATTGCAAATAACATGCCAAAATCATTTACTGATCTAAAGGTGTTATAAAATCATATAACCCGGCTAGAAATGCGCCTGAAAGAGTGGAGGTACCAATAAAAACCACTCAACTCCCCATTTATGAAGAAGGGGAGTAGTACGGCCTCTAACCAGGATCGAGATTCCCACAAGCAACAAAGGAAATTGAGGAGAAATCCTCTAAGTCAGTAAATGCACGTTAACCTAGCATTAACAAACACCATATGGGTAGTATACACCCAGTGGAAGGGAAACCTTCACAACCCAGCTTCAGCTTGCACACACTGGCTGGGACATTGGAACACTCGGACACACACGTATTGGGAAATCACGAAGAGTCATCATGGGTGGATGCGATTTCCTCCAACTATATTGATTCTGGAGAATCATACAACAAAAGCCTACAACTGTCGACAAATATTTCTCTTGTATGATTGCCAAAACCTTCATGATGATTGAGATCCATAGACCATGGCCATGGCAGAGTGTAAACCACTCACTCGGACTAAAATAATCAAAGGGTGCAATCCAAGCAGAAAATAGCCTCGCTCTTCAAACTAAATTTCCTACATGGGATTCAATATGTTTTCTTCTAGAAATAGAATGAGAACAAGGTGGTGAGAAAGCAAGGCTTGTAGCACAAGGTCGGGTTTCCTCAGAGATCCGAGACCTACTCTCCAGACATGAGTGGAATCCTTATTTTCTGATACCTTTATCATTGGCAGTATAAAGTCATCTATTTGTGTAGTTGATAGATGCAGTGACTACATAGCCATGTGGATCACTAGATTCAGACATGTATGGTTACCAAAAGAATCTCAATCCAAATCGAACTACAAATGCAACATGATTGTGTAAAATCAATGAGTCGCTACATGGCTTATTGTTGTCGGCATATTTTGGTACAACCGACATAGTGATTTCCTTATACACAAGGAATACTCCTACAATGATGATTACACATGCGTGTTTGTCATGCTCAAGGATTACTCCTACAATGAAGAAGCACATGATCATCTAAAAGGTGGAATTTGAGATGAAGGATTTGGATAAAACCAATTAGTGCTTGTGAGTAATACTCAAGCACCTTCACTCAAGTATTATGGTACACCAAGTTGGCCATGTTAGAAAATATTGGATAAAACTTAATATGGACAAGTCATATCCATCTCCCATGCCGGTTGATCGATATCTAGACGTAGAGAAAGATTCACTCAAACCAAGGGATATTGTAGAAGGGATGTTGGGACTTGAAGTTCCATATCCCAGTGCCATTGGACCTACCAACACAATTGGTTGGAAATCAAGAATATCTTTCGATATCTCCAAGGAACCACACATTATTTGACATGTTCATGTAATTTCAGAGAAATATAAACTCCAATATCATCAGAATACACTGATGTTGGCTACTTGAATGATCCCCATAATGTGTACCTACATGGTAGAAGTGTCACCCCATTGATGTCTTCGAAATAGACTTCGGTGACTACACCTACCAATCATTCTGAAATACAAAGCCACATTGCCATGCGTAGCTTTACAGAATGATAAACCACATACATAAGTCATGTGGTATTGGTTCTCTTGAATCATCGACCATTATCTATACAGATAATGTTGCTTGTGTTGAATAGATGCAAATAGGATACATCGAGAGCAATATCACTAAGTGACATGGTTATACCCTACGGGTACCCGATGTTAGCATACCTGGTCCAGCCCGACGGAAGGCCCACTCGACAACAGATCTACCGAGGTCCACGACGCTCATGACGTTTTGGCTGCTATGAAGCCCATATGGACACGGAGTCTCAAGCGCACAAGACAAGGAAACCTCAAGACTAGAGTTTGAATACAACTTGTAACCTACTCGTATCGGTACCTGAGACCTAACCTCCCCATATATAAAGGCTAGGAGGGTCCAACAAGGAGGGCGCGACCTATAGACGCCATAACCCCCGATAGACGAGACCACAATAGATCTACAGATCTAGATAACTCGACTCATACTTTCACACACGCATCCACGCCAGATCGAATCTGCGCACCCTGTAACCTTCGGTTCCGCCGTAATCAAAGAGCAGACAAGCAGGAGTAGGGTTTTCCCTCCGGGGGCCTGAACCTGGGTAAATCTCGTGTCCCCTGGTTGCTTGTCTGTTAACCGTGTCACGATCTCCAGCATCCCCATCTTCTCCAAAACCCAAGTCCATAACAATGGGCATTGACGAGATTAAACCTCGTCAATTGGCGCCGTCCGTGGGATACATGGACGCTGATTGTGCGATCGTGACGGTCCCATCACCAGCAATCTTTGATTCGCCAACTTCGGAGACGCAGATCCACTTCGGCTTCCTCATCATCAACAACATCGACAAGTTCTATCGTCATCATCCGGTCCTATGTTGGGTCAGCGAATCAACAAAACTCTACAATGGAAAGATCACGCAGAGTTGGGCTCATCACAACACACGCGTCTAGTGCATCCACAGGATATTCGTTGAATCACCTTGGGAGACGGGAGAGGTCAGAGCAAGACCAAAGGAAAAATTACACGCCGTTTCGGTCAATCAAGTACGTGCATCATTGTATCAAGCCGCACGCGTCAAATTTTGGCAGCTTCAGCCGCTGGGTGCACGACACGCCAAAAGATTCAAGCTGCACGTGATACCAAGTTATTTCACGTGAAGACCATGTCTAGCTTGTACGTACACACAGCGTCTAACGGAGCGTGCACCAACTTTGCATCAAGATCAATCAACCAAGGATTCCACATGCATATCAAGTCGTGCAGCAATTCAAGCAAAGAGAAAAAAAAGGGGTCAATCAAAGCTAGCTAGCTGGTTTTTCACTGCGTGTCCAATTCAGATCAGCCGAAAAAACACATGGATCTCACTTCGACTCCGTCTATTGTGCCAATTCCGGATGACAAAATTCTGACGATTCTGCTTCGTGGCTTCGTCCGAGATCTTGTGATCCTTCACCTTCAGCTCTACGCTCGGAGGCTGCGGCGACTCCGTCGCGTGACCCGCCGAGTTCTCGACACTGGCGACCCGCCACAGTTTTCGACTCTAGCGCTCCGCGGATCCTTCGACACCGGTGACCCGCTGCGGTCTTCGACTGCGACGACCTGCCGTGGTATTCGGATACGGCAAATTGCTACGGTCTTCAGCTGCGCTGATTACACCCGGCGATCCGCTACGATCTTCGGCTCAAGTGTCTCAAGGGCTCGGGGGCTCCCCGGCGTCGGCGACCCGATGCGGATTTTGGCTGAAGTGACATGATACATCCTTCGGATGCGACGACCCAGTGTGGTCTTCGATTGCGATAATCTTCGGATGCAGAACTCGCTGTCGCCATCGACCCCAGGAACCCGTCGCTGATATGACTACGATCCGCCGCGTCGATTACGTCCGCCGTATGACCTGCTACCGCGTCAACTTCGCCACGACAGTCGACAAAGCTAAGTTTCCCTCTACTTAGAGCTGATTTTCCTTTTTTAACTCGCACTCGAAACACTCGAGGGCTGCGCCCTCTTCAAGTAACCTAATGTGCCATCGGTTCCATGCACTCGAGCACCTCGAATGCGATAGCCTGAGTAGCTGATTCTGCCTGATCGTCAAATCCTTGAACTCCGAGTGCCTCGGCAAGGTACTGAGACTAAGGGTAATCAGGCTAACGAAAAGGCCTAGCATACAGTGCAACAGTGTCGACTCGATCGGCACCAGAATCTTACTGTACAAGCTGAAAGGCAAATATTTCTTTACAAGATACAAGTACTTCACAATTTTTTATGTTTTCTGCAGCCTACATGAACGTTGAATTACATCTCGCTATTGTATCAGGTCCTCCAACAGGAGTCGACAAAGCAACTGGCTACGCCATAAACTCAAGGCCGAGTCAAAACCCTCCTCGGATGATTGCATCACTTGATGCTACACAGGCGCGACGCTGACTCGATGCACTTCCGGGTCAGTGGTTTCTCCTCACATGAGTCTCCACTCGAGTCTGCGACTCGACTAGACACTCGGGGGCTACTCCTATCAGGAGCGCTGGTCGTGCACCCGATGTATTTTCGGGTCAGCGGTACGCCCATGAGATTTTCTACTACAACTGCACGATACAAGACTTGAGTCTCTGCCCGAGTCTACGACTCCGCCAGACACTCGGGGGCTACTTCAAACTGGAGCGCTGGTCGCGCACACACAAGATCTTCGAGTCCTACGCCGAGTCTACGACTCCACTACGGACTCGGGGGCTACTCCCATAGGGAGGATTGATTCAAGCATCCAAAAAAAAATGTGTCCTACGGACCTGAAGCAAACAACGGCTGAATTAAAGTCTCTGCTCGAGTCTACGACTCGAACAGACACTCGTGGGCTACTCCCATAGGGAGCGCTGGTCGCGCACCTTATAGTCCATTGTGTTGACTACGTCCATGATGCCGATTCCTTTACAACAGCCGAACAAATTCAGCTGACTCGATGAACTTCCGGGTGAAGTGCTTCGCACTCGACACAACTTTCGACTCCGACATCCAAATACAAGGTTCAAGACAACTAAGTCTCCACCCGAATCTACATTTCGGATGGAGACTCGGGGGCTACTGACATGGTTATACCCTACGGGTACCCGATGTTAGCATACCTGGTCCAGCCCGACGGAAGACCCACTCGACAACAGATCTACCGAGGTCCACGACGCTCATGACGTTTCGGCTGCTATGAAGCCCATATGGACACGGAGTCTCAAGCGCACAAGACAAGGAAACCTCAAGACTAGAGTTTGAATACAACTTGTAACCTACTCGTATCGGTACCTGAGACCTAGCCTCCCCATATATAAAGGCTAGGAGGGTCCAACAAGGAGGGCGCGACCTATAGACGCCATAACCCCCGATAGACGAGACCACAACAGATCTATAGATCTAGATAACTCGACTCATACTTTCGCACACGCATCCATGCCAGATCGAATCTGCGCACCCTGTAACCTTCGGTTCCGCCGTAATCAAAGAGCAGACAAGCAGGAGTAGGGTTTTCCCTCTGGGGGCCTGAACCTGGGTAAATCTCGCGTCTCCTGGTTGCTTGTCTGTTAACCGTGCCACGATCTCCAGCATCCCCATCTTCTCCAAAACCCAAGTCCATAACAATGGGCATTGACGAGATTAAACCTCGTCACTAAGCATATTGCCTCTAAATTGTTTTATCTCCAGGAACTCTAGAAGAGTCAGGAAATAAATGTCTTGCGAGTCAAATCATGTGATAACCTCGCTGATCTATTCGTGAAGTCTCTACCAACTTTCATATTCCATAAATATTTTTATGGAATTGATATTTAACGGCTTCAAGATTTTCTAGAATCAGGGGGAGTATCTCCCTGGACTACTCTTGTTCAAAGCATCATATTACACTCTTTTTCCATTTATGAGTTTACTATCCAGATTCTCATTAAGGTTTTTAATAAGGTAATATCAACACAAGAGCATATGTCATACTTTCTTTTTCCCCCATCGGGGTTTTAAGGAAAGTATACACGACATATATATTGTCCTCTAAACTCTATGGGGCTTTCCCTTTTACAAGGTTTTCCTCATATGGAGTTAATACGGAGGCAATAATCATTATATGTTATATCATTTTCTCCTTATTTTTCCACTGGGTTTGAAGGAGTTTTAACTGCATATCTAACCATTATATGTTGCACCATTTTCTCCTTATTTTCTCACTGGATTTAAAGGAGTTTTAGCAACATATTATACACACTACTCCTCGCATTTTTCCCATAGGATTTTTGGAGGAGATGATTCCAAAGATGATCGATCACAAAGACAAGAAAGGATTAGGGGGAGTGTTAGGATTTAATTAATAGGTTAATTAAATAATAATCCTTCCTATGTCGGTTGGTTTGTCAACCGACTCTCCTCATGCCTCTTCATACGGACGCGCCCCATATACGCGTCTGTTCCCCTTGTATAAATATGTTTTTTTAAGTAAGGTCACATATAAATATGGAGCAACAGGCCGCCTCATTAAAAACCTTCCAGTCCCCTCAGGTATCCTGGTAAGGAAAAGAGTGCGTAAGAAACCTGTTGCCCAGAGAATTACAGAGTGTTCTTACAATCCAGTGTGACCAGCTCCCGAACAAACTCGGGTTCTGCATCACGACAGATACCAGAAAGGCCTGATTTCCCTAGCTGGGCTAAAACATAGGTGACACCATTACTCACTCGATCAACTTTTGAGATTGAAATGTCTTGGAAAATCTTTAGTAGTTCCCGAGCCTCAAAAATTGATGACCAGCTAGAGGAGCCCTCCACATCAGTGGATGTGATTGCATGCACAACACGTGAGCAGTCAGATTCCAGGGAGGCGGGCCACCTGCGTAAAAGAACGAGGTGTCGCAGCCCCTCCAAACATGCAACGATCTCAGCTTCTTCCGCGCTGGCGCAGAACGGAAGGAATTTTCATTCAGTTAATATGCACCTGCCCTGATGATCTCTAATAATAATTCCCACTCCAGCATTCTTCGATGTGGGGTCCCAACCTGCATCCACGTTGGCTTTCAAAGAGCCCAAAGTCGGGGCCTACCAGGAAGTGACTCCCGCCTTCGCCGCGCCATCACTCAGACCTGAAAAGGATTGCAAATAGCTTACCAGGTAGGAGACCGAGGCAATGACAGAAGCTTTCCCACCCCCGTGAACGATATTATTCCGATGATGCCAAGCACGCCATAGGGTGAACGTGATCGCCTGCCGTTGGGGCTTCGTGGCATTCCCTAGCAGATCGAAGAACCAGCCCATGTTTGAGTTCTGAAAGGGCCCCTCGGGGGGTAGCGACCAATGGCTACGGATCTCATAGCATAGGGCGCGGGCAAGGGTGCATGAGATAAGAGCATGATGAGTATCCTCCGGAGCCCGACCACATATGCCGCAAGTGGGAACCACCGTGGCTATGTGCCGATTCAAATTTGCGAGCACGCCGAGCGAGTCCGTCACGACCCTCCAAGCAAAAACCCTGAGCTTCGGGGGGACGTCAAGTTTCCAGACTAGGTCCCAAATTCTCCGTTCGCTTGATGACTCTGAGCTTGACTGTCCAGGGCTGAGCTGCATTAGTTTTGGTTGCATACCTATCCTGTAGGTTGAGCGAACACAGAAGGATCCGTTGCTCTCTCCACTCCAGGCAACAAAGTCGTCCGTCGCACGGACAGATAACTTAATATTCAGAATAATTTCCGCGTCATGAGGAAAGCAGCATTCACGGACCAGCGCCTCATCCCAAGTTCTAGTCTCCTGATTAATAAGTTCAGACACCCACTTCCGACGGGAATTCCCTTTTTTACCATCAACACGCAGCGCATCTGTCCTGGGAAGCCAGTTGTCTCTATAGATTTTGACACTAGAGCCTATTCCAATCTGCCAGATAATTCCTTTTTTCAGCAAATCAAGACCATGAACAATACCCTGCCAGGTTTGAGACTGATGTTTGATAAACGCGGTGTCGAGCAGATTTCCGGAGGGATAATATCTCGCCTTGAGGAGGCGTGCACACAAACTATCCGGGAACGTGAGAAGGTGCCAGGCTTGCCTGGCAAGCAAGGCCTGGTTAAATACACGAAGATCCTTGAAACCAATACCTCCAAACGCTTTCCCCTGTGCCAACTTTTCCCAGGAGAGCCAGTGCATCTTCTCCTTATTGGTCTCATCTCCCCACCAGAAATTACAAATAGTTTGTTCTAACTTATCAACCAAGCCGACAGGAAACTTAAAAATTCCCATAGCGTATGTGGAAATAGATTGAAGCACGACCTTTATCAAGATTTCCTTGGCAGCGGATGACATGTACTTTTCGGACCAGTCGCTAGCATGTTTTGAGAACTTCCCCTTAGTGGATTTAAATTTTCCTTTTGTCATTCTTCCTTCTGGCACCGGTAAACCCAAATATTTCTCTTCAAAGCAGGTTGTGTCATATTTTAAAATCTCCTTGATCTTAGCTTGTACCTCAGACGTACACTGATCTCCATACATGATGGAGCATTTGCCAAGACTCACAAGTTGCCATGTCCCTTGCTCATATTTATCCAAAATTGACTTGACAATATTTGCTTGATCAACCAAACCCTCAAAGAATAGGAGGCTATCATCCACAAATAATAAATGGGAGATCCCAGGGGCCCTTCAACATATGTGCAGCTCACGGAAGGGCATTATTCTCAATTTCCTTGTGAATCAGACATGATAAACCATCAGCGACAAAGAGAAATAAGTACGGTGAAAGGGGATCACCTTGGCGAATACCGCGGTAGGAGTGAAGGAGTCCAAACTCTGACCGTTAAAGCAAATCGTATACTGAACGGTGGTGACACACGACATAACCCACTGAATCCATTGACTATGAAAGCCCAATTTCGCTAGAACCCCTTGCAAGAACCTCCAGTCCACGCAATCGTAAGCCTTGGCCAAATCCATCTTATATGCGCAAAATTTCCTATGAGCTGCAGAACCCGTCTGTATAGAATGAATACACTCGAAGGCCATAAGAGCATTATCCGTGATGACACGTCCTGGGATAAAGGCACTTTGAGTGGGGGAAATTATATCATGGAGAATAGGCCTCAAGCGATTAACCAAGCATTTAGAAACCACTTTGAAAATGACGTTGCAGAGGCTTATGGGACGGAAATCCTTCAGAGCCTCGGGATCATTCTTCTTCGGGATAAGCACAATAACGGTCTAATTAACTTCATCAGGCATAATACCAGTAGAGAAGAAAACCTATACCGCCTGGACAACCTCATCTTTTAACAGATCCCAATTTCTCTGAAAGAAACGGGCAGGGAACCCATCTGGTCCAGGGGCCTTAAGGGGGCCAATTTGGAAAAGTGCATCGCTGATTTCTTTTTCAGTAAACGGAGCGCAAAGTTTCTCATTCATCTCTACATCAACACACGCACCCATGGCATCAAGAACAGGGGATGGATTTATGCCTTCCTCACGGGTGTAAAGGTGCTGGAAGAAGGCTTTTGCCATATTTTCCATCTCCGTTGAATCAACTGTCCATGTGCCATCATCCCGCTTCAAACGCCGGACTTTATTTTTTCGTCTGTGCCAAGAGGCCCGCCGATGAAAGAATTTAGTGTTACGGTCTCTCTCTCGCAACCAAGCAATACGTGACCTCTGCATCCACATTATTTCTTCTCTGTATAACAGTTCTTCCATCTATTTTTCAACGATTATGCGTGCAGCTGTGCTGGACTCATCCGAGGCAAGTCGTAGATCTTATAGCAAAGCACGCTTCTTCTCAATTTCTTTGGGAACAGACCGAAAGTGGTCCTTCTTCCATAGCTGCAGATTGTTCATAATGGAACGCAAGGCCACCACAACATTCCCAAGGTCGCCTCCAGGGAGGCGGCAAGACCAGGCCTCCTCCACTGCCACCGCATGGGATGGTTCCCACTCCCAAGCCACTTCGTACCTGCGGGTAGGGGAAGTATGTCGAGGATTAGCAGGAGAATCCAAGCAGAGCAAAATAGGGCAATGGTCAGAGCGAGTAGAGGAAATATGTCGTAGCCGGTGCTCTGGGAACATATTAGACCAAGCTGGCGCAGCCACAACTCGATCAAGCCGCACTTTAACGTTTCTTTCCCCCTTCTGTTTATTATCAAAAGTCCAGGGCACACCGACAAAGCCCAGATCATGCAAGTCACAATGAGACAAAACCTCTCCGAAATCCATCGTGAGACGTTCCGAGCGTGCCGTTTGAGAGAAGTGTTCCTCCTGCCACATAGCTTCATTGAAATCCCGAGCATGAGCCAGGGTTTATCCACTGACTTTTAATTTGCCTAAACTTTGTCCACATAAGATGACGATCAGACGATTTAGGCTCTCACCATAGACGAATGTACCTCTCCACATGTGATGATACGGGCCATCGCTAACATGAACATCAATGTGGCGCTTGCTGAAGGATAACAGATCGACAGTAACATTCTCATTCCAGTACAAAGCCAGACCTCCACCTTTCCCATCGCCTGTCACCTGGAAACATCCCTTCATCCCAATTCTCGAAATGCAAATTTTCCACTCTTTCTTTACTCTGTCTAGTCTCGCAAATGAACACGAGACTGGGCCTATACGTCTGCACTAGGCAGACCAGTTCCTGAACCGTCGCAGGGTGCCCAACCCCACGACCGTTTCAGCCTAATATCGACATTAGGCCCGGCGGTCCTCCTCGAGGGAGGCCGCCGATATTGCCAGTTAATTGTTTGTTGTCTTCCTTAACTTGTTACGCTCACGGGGATCAGTATAGGATGGTGGTGGCGGTGGGATCCTTGCCTTAGCACCAACTATGCCACCAGGATCAGCTGTCTCCGGGGACGCCATATCAAAATTAATTTGCTGCCTGGCAGTTGGGGGCACTCGCGCCCCGTCCTCCTGAACCACATCAGTAGCGACTTTAACTGGGCTGGAGGCCGTTTCCTTAAGGTCATCTTCCCCATCTAAAGAAGCCTCGACCGACGAACGCTTGCGCGGTTTGAACCGTGTCGTACCCCTTCCACTGCCAAATCCACGGCCCCGACCCCGAGTAATGAAAACTCGTGGCTCCTGGACAGGGGGATTGATCCGTCGGACGGCTAAAATGAAATCACCATACTGTAGATATTTTGCCGTCTAAACGCCATCGCCACACTCCTCATGATTGTGCCCAATTAGACCACAACGCTTGCAGAAAAAAGGAACTTTTTCATACTTGACAAAGAGCCACTTCGTGCCCTCGTTCTCCACAGTGAGAGGAACAACCCGCTTCAGACCACAATGAACATCTACCATCACTCGAATGCGCACGTAGTTTCCTTCATAGAATAGTTTAGAAGACATCTGAACCTCTTTAGTCTTCCCAATGCGACGAGCAAGATCATCCACTATAGTAATCTTCCTATAAAGTTCAGGGATACCATGTATCTGTGCCCAAACAAATAATCCACCGAAGGAGATCCTCTCTGGGTCTTCCTTCCCATTGTAATCCTCGATTAACACTGCCCAGCCTCGGAAGGTCCAGGGCCCCTGATGAACAACCTTCTTCCAATCCCCTAAACAATGCATTTGGAAAACAAAGAGGTTCTCCCCCGCTTCTCTGCAGATCGGCTCCCTCGATAAATTCCACACGGCCTTCATCTTCGCAAACAGAGCCTCTGAGCTAAAGGTGCGTGTCGTATGCACCTTTGCGATTGCAAGCCAGCGCGCCTCCATCTGGAATTCCTTCGCTTTATCAACGCCGATTACCACCTCATCACGCTCATCATCACGGAGATCTAGGTGCTTCAGTAGGTCATCGATCTCGGTCTCCTTCCTGGTCGCCGTACCCGACGAGCCTGCGCCGTCGTTCGAAGCCATCCCTCCAACCCCCAAAACCCTAGGGTTTGGTGGCAGAGAGAAAAGGAAAGGGTCAACGGGGCGATCCTGGTGAGAGGAACAAACTGGATGGATGGAAACGAGGTTTGCTTGGGCAGGAATTGGGAACGAAGAGATCTCACGCCGGCAGAAGCGTCGGCGGAGCACAAGAAACCCTAAACCGAGAGGGTACTGTTCTGTGAGGCGTGTCCCTTGTATAAATATGTTGATCACAATGGAATAAAACATCAATTGCATCATTTGCTATTTGTCTCTCTCTCTCTCTCGATTTCTTCTAACAATTTCGTTCGATTGTCGTTGGTGTGTTGTGATGTGTGTTGTTATCGGTTCAATGATTACAACATCTCGGTGATGATAGTTTGTGGATGCTATGAATTTTTCCGGTGTTCCTACTGCGGTTTTGGGGCAGGTGTGCCTAGGGTTGCCGCATACCCCTCTCCGGCTATGATCACGCGAAAAAGAAGACGAGAACGCAAGGCCCTTTTGGTACTATCCAAGTCATGCATGAATGGGAGCGCAACCACCCCATTGCATGCTCCCACCGAGAGTCCAAAACGAATTTTGTATGGTACTGAAGAATAAAATAAAGGACCGAAACGTTATTTTCTTTACAAGCAGTACATGGGCACGAAACAACCCACCAGCTGCATGTACCCATGAATGCAGGTAGCATGATACCAACTACTCCTGCTATGTAGAGGGATGTATATAATCCCTTCCACACCCGTCTCGATCGCAAACCCCAAACAAAACTCATCGGTCGAAATTAAGAAGAGCAACCGATCTACATAATGGAGCGTTGCCATCACCATCTAGTCCTAGTAGTTCTCTTCATTTCTATCGCGGTTGGAGACAGCATAGAGGTGTGCAATACTCAAGCATTAGCATTCCAGGTGTTCAGGTACTGTACAGCAAAGACCCTTAAAGAAGAGTGCTGCATGGCGGTATTGTCCTGCATTAACATGGACAGCAGTTTCGACCCCCCTTGCCTCTGCCGTGTGGAGGAAGAACAGGACTTCCTCGGCTCTGGGCTCGATGTATGGTACATAGCTCACCTGTATGACTCCTGCAACGGTCGCCAAGGACTAGCGAAGAAAGTCGCTTCGGCATGTGGTATGTACGATCTGGCTTGCGAGCTTTCCAGCTGGATCCTTTTTTTTTTTTTTGCTGTTGTACGGTCCCGATAGGTAATATCTTTGCTTGGTTTTTATGGTACAGCTACATCGACGTCTCCGAGGAAGAACCTCTCCACGCAGCCTCAGCAGCACGTCAAGGTCGTGCCATGATTTACTTGTGTTGACAAAGGTCGTCAAGCCGGTTCAGATAGACTATTTCCATCTGGCTTGTTTAGCATAATCTAACCGTGTCATAGTAGATGTGTAAGTTAGTTTCCACGTCATTCTTTGAACCTATCACAATCTGTAATTTAAAACCGTGATTCGCCAATTGTTCCTTGTTGGAGCTACGTTTGGATATGATTTCTCTTCAGCCCTATAATATATATACTACATGATAAGGTGACCTTTCGGATGAAGTAGTATGTCTTTCAATATGGATGATCCTATTAGATTTGTCTTAAACATTGTGTGTCCATGCAGCCCCTAGTCACATCTTTCTCTCGAATTAGGCTTTCGCCCCGCTTTATAAATAAAGCAAACATCCAACACAAGTTACATAGGTTCAACTGACGACATAACGAAAGTTGGGGCCATAGCACAAGACGACCCAGAGAAAGTCAACGGCACACTCGCCAAGCGAGAAAACACAAAACAACGAGAAAACATGCGCTCTAAGGGGGGGAGCCGCCGTGCCGCCTCCAGGAGACGCCGCAGGATCTTGTCCAGCCTCGCCTTGTCCAGCTGTCTACATAGCGGGTACCAGATCTGCAAAGATGCCAAGAATTTCAAGACCGAGTCAGAGACACGCCGAGGAAGGATCTTTTCATTGACCATCTTATTATGAATATTCCACAATGACCAGGACATCGCGACAAACACTAGCCAGAATAGGCAGCGTCTCTTTCCGGTGCGGTTTGCCTGGGTTTCTAGGAATTCTCCGAGATCATGGGCCCGCCAGTCCCGCCCTAACGCATCTCGAGTGAAGTTCCACAAGAACTGGGCTGTTACGTGGGTGCCCATTTCCGGGTCCCACATAATGGACATAACCCGTATATAATAAAAATCACCGTATAAATAAATTTCAAGAATATTAGGCATGACTAGGAACCAGCGCCCCCCAAATCATGAACTTATCCGACATACCCTATGATTCAAAATCAGATCACGCCGGACGTTATATTTGAGAGATAGAAGGACGAGTGGAGATGCTCTAAGTGAGTGGTGAGTGGCTCAACTTACACCCACCACCAATATATACGACGATGAGGATACTGGACACGTTTCCGTAGGACAGGAGAGGGCACAAGTTCGACATGGGCCCAAAGTTGTTCCACCGGAGGAGGAGCCACCAAGTCAAGGAAATTGCTCCCAAGCGCTCGTCCGATTTGTAACCCAGTTTCGCTTAAGGTTTCCAATGGTAGGCTCGGCCCGTTTATGCGCAAAGCTAGTCAGTTTTCTTCCTGACCTGAGCGTTCCGTCCTTTTAAGTTGGTCCTAGGTACCAGGTACGTGTTCTATTCTAACGATCTAGTCCATTTTTATTATTTATTATTTTTCCTCTATATGTATCTTTCATTCTTTTTTCCTTATACTTTTCCTATTTTTCTTTACCTTTTCTTTTTTCCTTTTTATAAGTATTTTTTATGTTTTTGTTCTTTGTGATGTATGTTTTGTTCCTAGATCTATAAAATATGTTCTTATTTTCAGAAAACTAGTTTCACAAAGATTTCTTCATGAATGTTTTCTGATTTTTTTCCTTAGGATTAGGATGTTCCTTTTTGCCCCTCATGTATAATTATTTGTTCCTTTATTGAAAAAGATTTGTCCATACCCTACAATGTTTGTTGCACTAAAACTTGTTCCTAGGCGCACTTTTTGTTCACTATGATGTACTATTTGTTCCTAGGTGCATTAGTATCGGTTCCTTCATTCAGGAAAATATGTTTATTTTCTTTAATTTATTTTCCGAACTCTGGTGTGTAGTTTCTATTGGTATATTTTTTGCATCATTAAACTTCTGTATTTAGCTCCTAATGTACATGTGGTAGGTTCCCGGGACGCTCACAGTATGTTCCATGTGTAGTCATTTGCAAAATAGTTTGTATGTACATTTGAATCTTGGTCTTGACTATACTTGTGATTTTCGTTCTAGCTAGTCTATAAAACTGTTCCTTCTCTAGATTCTATTTGTTCCACATGTCCTAAATTTGGCTCGACGCCTATCCATTTGCAAGTAAGATCAGATGTGTACTAAATTTGCCATCCCAGTTGTACTTCTGATTTTGTTCCGATTAGTCTAATTTTTTGTTGCTTATGTAAATGTGATTTTGTTCGTAGGCCCTAGCGATTTTGTTGCACTTAGTCACATATGTGATTTTGTTTCGTGGAGCCTAAAATGGTGTTTCTCTATTACTCCCAATGTAGAGCGCATATGGACAGTGTCCATGCGAAAAGAGCCTGTACCCGTTTTTTAATGCCAAGAACAATGTATGCATGCACAATCGCCAGTTGACTTTTATGTTGCCCTTGTTAATTGTTATCAAGCTATGCACAAGCAATGCACACGGCTGTCACTGCTCAATGGAAGCAGTATTTAGTCTGGTGATAGTGGAGAGTAATATAGGCTAGTAACATGCACAAGTTACTACTTTATGTTACTATCTTTATAGTGGAGAGTAACATATAAGTGGTGTCATATAAAGTATCATTTATTAGGTGATAGACTCCTCTTAGATTGGTATGTGTAATGTTACAGTAACCAAATATGTTACTCCATCCTCCTCTCTCTTTATTAACTTACTGCCACATAACCAATTTTGTTGAGTTAGATCCTTAGTTACTCTTGAAGTTACTTGCACTATGACCAGCCTTAGGCGTACGCGCGTTATGTGGGGTTGGGCATTGGCCAGCGGGCATTCCCACAAACAATATTAGTACCACCCCCAAAGTTTCGAAAGAAAACAACCAGTTTAAATAGGCACTCTCGCTCGCCGTATGCAAGCATACGAGTTACGCACGACACGGCGCCCGCACGGACGAACGATCCGAAATAAATGGCCCGAAAAACAAAGGCCCATCCAGAAGATCCTTCAGCGAAAGGAAAGACACCTAACGCACGAGCGCTCCTAAGGAGGACCCCCAATTCTAGCACTAACATTGACATCCCAAACGATCGCTCCCCACCGTCAAGCGGCTTGGTGGAAGTCAGGGGAAGCTTGGTTGGATTTCGCCCCCTACCGAGGAACTGGAGAGGAGGCTCTTATGACGCTAGGGCCCAAAAGTGGCCACCGATCGTGAGAGGGCGGGGGACGGTGAAGGCGAGGAGACAGAGATCTGGGCGGCGGCGGAGCGTTCTTTGGTCAACGGTGGAGATCTTGGCGGCGGTGCGGGAAAAGGGAAGGATATGGGAGCATCACCCACTCGAGTGGGGGAGAGTCTCACCTCGCACGCAGACGCCACCGCCAGGGGAAGAGGAGAGCGCGCGTATACAACGACCGTGAGGAAGTCGACATGATCACGGCTGGCTACGCTGATCGCCGTGATGACGATGGAAAAAACATGCAATCGTGGCAACATCACACTCGCAACGACGAAACATCCGCAATGGATAAGCTGTTGAGTCCCTGTAGCATCCACTTCTACATCGCTAAGAAGGATGGCAGAAAAAGTCCAGACACCTGCTCAAAGACTTCGGGAGTTTCAAAAGCTCTATGAAGGTCACGCCCAGCTGCGACGTGAGGCAGTAAACTAGGGGTTCGGTTCCGCCCCTAGGCCCCCATTGCATATGGCGCCCCACCACCACCTCGAGTACCCGCGCAGCCTGCGGCTGCGTCGGCCCAAAACAACAGAGGAGAGAAGTACCCACATGCATTGGGTACCATGATGATACAGAAGGGGCGTCCATCGAACATGATCCAAAAGACGATCACCTGCCAGATAAACTTGGCCTTCACCTCCCCACCGGTCGTACCTGAGTATCTCAGCGGCTCAGAATCATGCATCACCTTTGACCGATCTGATTATCCCCAAAATCCCTCATCCAAGCCACTCTGCCCTAGTGCTCGAGCCTCAGATTGGCGGGTTTGAGATGAGTAGAGTATTCATGGATGGCGGCATCGGCATAAATCTTATGTTCGCTAGCACCCTAGAGGCCATACGGATCCCGCTCACTAGCCTGGAGGCATCCAATACAACCTTCCACGACATCGTCCCAGGGAAAGGAGTCTACCCCTTGGGAAAGATATGGCTCGACGTCATCTTTGGCACCCATAAGAACTTTAGGCGCGAGCGACTCGAGTTCGAGGTGGTCGACTGGCCATCACAGTACCACGCCATCCTCGGTCGCATGTCGTTCGCATGGTTCCTGGCAGTACCGCACTACGCGTACCTCCTGCTAAAAATGCCAGGACCTAGCAGCGTAATCACCGTTCCTAGGAGCTTCACCAGATCCGACAACTGCGATAGGGATTTCAATAGAATTTCCTAGTCTTTTGGCATGCAGGAGGAGCTCGCAAGGATGAAGGAGTCAACAGACACCAAACTCCCTCATGTGACCAAGCAAAACGCTCCCGACCAGTCCTTCGACTCCATGGTCAACACCAAGGCGATCCAGGTCCACCCAACGGACCCCGGACGACCCTCATCGCCAACGACTTGAGTTCCGCATAGGAACTTGCACTCGTCAAATTCTCCATGAGCACTGGGAAATTTTTGGCTGGTGTCCTGCGGACATGCCAGGAGTCCCCAAGGAAGTCGCCGAGCATGCACTCAATGTGTATCGGGATGCGCGACCAGTCAAGCAGTCGATGCATCGACTGTCTGAAGGACGAGCTGAAGCAGTCAGCATGGAAGTCATAGACTCCTCGACGCTGACTTTATATGAGAGATCAAGGAGAGAACCTGGGTGGCTAACCCTATGCTAGTACCAAAGAAATACACTGACATCCTACGGATGTGTGTAGACTTCACGGCTCTCAACAAGCACTGCCCAAAAGACCACGGATCAATCAAATCAGTGATTCCACTGCAGGATGCGAGCACCTCTCTTTCCTCGACGCCTACTCAGGCTACAACCAGATTTTACTAAAAGTGGTGGATTAGGATAAAACAACGTTTATAACATCGTTCCGGGTCTTTTGTTACAACACAATGCCTTTCGGGCTCAGGAACACAGGTGCAACCTATCAATGGTGCATGCAGGCCTACATGAAGAACCAAATTGGTCGAAAAATCCAAGTGTATGTCGATGACATAGTGGTAAAGACCAAGGAAAGCCGAACATTGATCAACGACATAGTCTACTCTCCACCTCTCCCATCCTGATGACACCTAAGAAGAAGGAGCATATGCTGCTATACATAGCCGTAACACATCAGGTGATCAGCACCGTACTCATCGTCAAGTGACCCAAAGAAGGCAAGACTCATGGGGTACAACGCCTAGTGTACTACCTCAACAAGGTCCTGACACCAACAAAGCAGAGGTACCCTCACTACCAAAAGTTGGACTACGGCGTATTCATGACCAAGCGTCAACTGCGTCATTACTTTTAGGAGCATCAGATAGTGGTCGTCAACGATGCACCACTGTCCCATATCCTCAACAACCCCGAAGTGACGGGGCGACTGGCCCTCTGAGGCATCGAGTTATCCCCATGGGAAATCATCTACGAGCGAAGCACCGCCATCAAGTCACAGATGCTCCCTGATTTCCTTGTCCACTGGATGGAGCTCCAACTGTCGGACACCCTGGATATGTCTCAGGTCTGGACAATGCACTTCGATGGATCCAAGCGTGGAGAAGGTGCTGGAGCCGGCGTAATCTTGACATCTCCACAAGGAGGCAAGATGCGATACATCTTGTGGACGAGATTCTGTGCACCCAACAACGAACTAGAATACGAAGCACTGATCCATGGTATGGGAATGACCAAAGTGTGCGCGCCACTCGACTGGTCATCTACGGTGACTCTAACCTAGTTGTGCAGCAGAAGATGAACCAATGTGACATCGTCAGCGAAAACATGATCGCTTACCGCGACCTCAACAACGCACTCAAAGGAGACTTTGATGACTGCAAAATATGACATGTCGATCGAGAAAGCAATAAAGAAGCCGACAAGCTCGCCAACATCGGTTCTACCTGCGAACCGGTCCTACCATGTGTGTTCTTGGAGCAAATCTGCGAATGCTCCATCAAGTGGAAGAAATCCAAGGGCGCACCACAGCCCATGTTAAGCTCGGAGGCCATGCCACCCAAAGATCCCAAGACGCCCGCATAGGAGCAGTCGGAGGTTTCACTCGCAAACCTCATGTAGGTCATGGCGATCGAACAATCTTGAACTCAACTGTACGTCACGTACCCATTGAGAAAGAGGCCACCATATGATCCTATGGATGTGCAGCATATCGCTCGTCGATCCAAGGCCTTCACCATCATCAACAGCGATCTCTACAAGTGAAGCATCACTGGAGTCCTCCAGCGTTGCGTCACCAACGGTGACGGAAGGAGCATCCTCCTCGATATACATGAAGGTATCTGCGTCCACCACGCTGGCAGCCATGCCCTGGTAGCCAAAGCCTTACGGGTTGTCTTCTACTGGCCAACGGCGATGCGTGACGCCAAAATTATAGTCGAAAAATGCAACGCCTGCCAATGGTTTCCTGACAAGCCGTAACCCCAGGCTCGGAGCTGCGACCAATACCGCTGGCCTGGCCCTTCGCGCAATGGGTACTTGACATGGTCGGAAAGCTGTACAAGTCCTTGCCTGGAGGCTACGTCTTCCTCTTGGTCGCAGTCTACAAATTCACCAAGTGGATTGAGGCCATGCTAGTCACCAACCAATCTGGCGCTACCGTCGTCAAGTTCTTTGAGTCCATTGTTTCCAGGTTCAGGGTGTCGCACATCATCATCACCGACAATGGAACGAACTTCACCTCGAAGGAATTCCAGGACTTCTGCGACGGCCTTGACATCAACATCACCTATGCCTTGGTCGCACATCTGCAGACTAACGACCAAGTCAAAAAGGCCAACGGCCTCGTCTGCAACGATATCAAGAAGAGACTTCTACGACCTCTCGAACGAGCGGTGGGACCCTAGGAAGATGAAATACCCTCTATTCTCTGGAGTTTGTGCACAACGCAAAACATCTCCATGGGTTACACGCCCTTCTTCATGGTGCATGGTGACGAAGAAATGCTGCCTGCCGAGGTGCGCTACAAGGCCCCACGGGTAGTTGCATACATCGAGGCCAAATCAAAGGCCACACTCGAGGACTCCATCGACATTCTAGACGAGGAACGCAGCATCGCCGCCGTCCGTTCCACAATGTATCAACAAAGCCTCCGCAGCTACCATAGCCGATGGCTCCGACCAAGGTCCTTCATCAAAGGCGACCTCATCCTGCGACTCAAGCAGAGGGGGCACCTGAAGCTCAAGTCTTGCTGGGAAGGATCCTACATGGTCATAGAGGTGATTCCAGGTGGCGCCTACTGCCTCAAGGACGTCGAGTAAGGAGTATCATACTCCAACCCTTGGAAGGTTGCACAACTATGACACTTCTACCGTTAGCTGTTTTTACTTACAATAAGGCTTCTCAGCCAAGCTATTCAACCGAACCCTATACCTCCTTCTATATGATTAATAAAATCTAAGTTCCTTGTCCAATATGTATTCTTCTTCCACAAATTTACATTTAAAAAATATACTCGGGGGCTACGCCTTACCCGAAGACTTCGTTGGCTCCTTACTACTGCATTCTCCTGAGTAGATCACCATGTCATCGACCCTTGAAAAACTCTAGCCCAGTTGCAACCCAACTGACAGGATGGCAAGGAGCGGAGATCGACAGAGTGTCCGACTAACAAAAAGGGCATGCAAATTCACAAGAAAAGCACAACATGCACTATATTGTACAAACTTTAAGAGGGCACACTACAAGAATCTGTACAGTCCATGATGATATGATATCGTCGTGGATCAGTGGCAAAACATCGCAGATCACCATCCGCGACAAATTTTGCGATAAAAAAAAGGTCGTGAACCTCACGTCATAATTTGATCGGTGACGTTTTTTCCGTCTGAAAACGTCATGGCCGTCTATGACGTTCCTTCAATTTTTCCGCGATCGACGGGACATGATGTTTTTTCGCCACGATCGATGCCACATGGCAGACGGTGCGGCTGGCGGCCATTAGAGACTTCAGCTGACGTTGCGTCAGACGTTAGTGACATAATCATTGTCTTGACGTATTTTTCGTTAATGCTTGTTTCCGTTCTCGGAGCTTCCATGATGTCATCCATCCCGTTCCTGATATCATCAAGGCCGTTCATGATGTCATTAGGTCCGTGATGAATTTGTTTTTGTCACCACCTGTCTCCGGTCTCCTGACACGTGGGCGAATGGACGATGCCACGTGGCTCACCCGCTGCTTGACACGTGGGCTAATCAGAACAAGACACGTATCTCCTAACCATGACGAACTCTATGTGATGACGTGTAGCGTCCCCAACCTTTAATAAGATTGAGTCCCCTGTGTTTACAATGCTAGTCCCTGGATCAATAGCTAGCATCCACAGTTCAGATGTAATATCAAGAAACAAAGGACATAATACAACTTTATTACCAGGAATAAAATAGTTTTATTACATCAAACATAGCTCATTGGCTATTTTCATTACATTGCAGCGGAATAACTATAGTCATGGGTCCTTCATCTTCAAAGTGCCACATGCAGATGTTGGTTGTAGACTTTGTAATCCTAATCAATCAATCTTCACTAAATCAATCAAACCTGCAACATCATAAGTTACAGCCACAAGGGTCAATACATTTGAATTGTATTGGCAAGTGATACTTTGGTAGTATAGTGGAGTCTATCATCTATATGCATTTTGGCTAAGTGGAGTTGAGGCTTGCATTTGCTCAAAATAGATTTTTCCCTATCATTTTGAAAACACTAAGTTTTTGTTTGGCAAAAACTTTCCAAGACATCTACTAATCAAAGACTGGAGATCCACTCAGGGCATCTACCAATCAAAGATTGAAGATTTGCTTGGCAAAAACAAATTTCCTCAATCAATGATTTCAAGATCCTTGTACCAAGCCATCTCTCCATCAAAGATTGAAGAATTCACACAACCCTTGTTCACCCACAAGTTTTAGTTTAGAAATTGGAGTGATGAGATTCTTGATTGCTTCCATGTCTTGATGCTCAAATTGTCCTTTACCAAGGACATGGCTAAGTACTTAGGTTTTTTTACACTCTGCAGAGGTGGTGCACTTTCCCCACAAGACTTGGTTTCCCAAGACAAAATCTTTCAGAAGCTTTCCCTTAGACCAACATGGACGCGCTCCAACCTATCAATCACTACCACCCACTGTCCATGTGGCTAAGTTCTTGCAACCTATATGATCATGGCAGAGCCCATATTGCCAAGTGGTTGCACTTGAAGCTTCTCAACATTTGACATCTCAAATCTCTTTGTTCCTGGGTGGCCATCCACAAGTGAGATACACAAGGTTCACCAGTACCCCTGGCCTTGTGTAACCACTCAACATAAACCATTCCATCCATTTCCACCCAGGTGATTCATTAACTTAGTTGTTTTATTAAACAAAACACAAGTCCATAGACTTAGGAATTTTCATAGCATGAATATATATCCCACCCAAGTTTTCTATTAGCTAGGCTAAGCTTGATAGAAATAGGGTTCTTAACTTAGAAAAATCCTTCTAAGGATTCATTCTACTAGCTTTCCTATAGCAAGGTCTATACTTAGCAAAATAAAAACCATGCAAGTTTTACTTAGCAAAAACACTAATGCATAGTGAAAATAATGGGATAGATAGTATGAAGTATCACTTGCCTTTTTGGTAGAGGGTATAGGTTTACTCCTTGATCTTGCTAGTCTCACTCTTCACTACAAGTCAATCAAGCAAACACAAACTCAATCCACCAATCAAGCAAAACAATCACACAAAAAGACAAGTCAAAGTATTGTATGCAAGCATGCAAAAGATGGTTCTAATTGTAAAGGTGGTCTCCACTAGGCTTCTAAACTTTGTAAGTTCCAAATTGGTCATTTACCAAAATGGCAAGGTCATTTGCAAAGAGGGTCTCTATTAGATTCCTAAACTTTGTAAGATCCAAAAATGGTCTTTTACCAAAGTGGCAAAGTTAAGGAAATGCATGCAAGCATGCCAAGCTTTGTTTTTTTGAAAAAGTGGTTCCTAGTGGGTCATAGACTTTTGGGGCACACCTATTGGTCATTTTGGTGAAGTGGCTAAGTCATTTGCAAAAGGTGTCACTATAAAACCATTTGCAAAACAAAGTGTCATTCTATGTGGTGTAGAAATATTTCTACTAGGGCTTTAGTCTATAGGGTTTCACCAAATGAGTTGCTATTGCAAAACTTGGTGTTTTGGGTCAGTAGGTTTGGTCTAAAATATTTTCTCAAAGTTTTGTTTATGAAAGCATTTTCATAAACAAAACTATAGTCTTTAGTTAGCTAGAAATGGACTAAACTAATTAATCCATTCTATCTTTTTCCAAAATCATTTTCCAAACTATGGGTTGGTTCCTAGGGTTAGTAAGGTCACAACAAACCAATTTGCAAAGGTTTTAACTTTAAATATCATTTTTTAAATGATTTTTCTAGTGTTAGCAAGCACACAAAAGAATCTGCAAAGTTAAACAAGCTAACAGATACTATTTTCTAAACTAAGGGCAGGGTTGGTTAGGACTTGTCTTGCTGATTCCAACGACATCAAATTTGTAAAATTTGGACGTGTGGATCAAAAGATACATGGGTTTGAAGTTTGCAAAAGTTTCTGTTTTCAAATCTGTTTTTAAACAGAATACTGGACACGCGGCGCAATTCTATTCGTCGGTACCGCTTCGCGCAGATCGGCAACGTGGAGCGTTGGATCTAGTCTAATCGTGCGGCGCTGAGCTAGTACCCCTTCGTGATTAAATGAATCTATCGTATTCGTTCGATCTGAATCGAACGGCTGTGGGGTGCTCGACCACAGACGAGCGGCGCTGCGGCGGCTACCGGCGGCGGAGTCGTCGGTCGATGACGGTGCCAGCGATACAGGAAGCGAGAGATAAAGGGAAGTTGCTCACTGTGCTCAGGAGGTTGCGGTGAAGCTAGACGTGCGGATGGCTCGACGAGGGGCGCTCAGGGGCAGGCGTAATGGCTCGTCGGAGTTGGGAACGGCGGCGAACGGTTCTGTCCATGGTCGGAGACGAGGCTGTGGACCATGAGAAGGCAAACGAAAAGCACGGTCAGATGCGCCAAAACACGACAGAGGTGTGTGCGTGATCGAGAGGGCTCGGGGTGGTCTTGTGCTTACCAGAAGAGTCGCCGGAGAAGAAGCAGACACAGCGGTGCTCTGTGCTTGTCGGAGTCGTCGCTACAGATCGCCCTAAGGAAAAACAAAGGCACGGCAAGATGCGGGCGACCATGGGGTTCATGTGAGCATGATCTAGAGGTGCTGGGGCAGACGGAGTTCACCTGGAAAGCTCGCCGGAGAAACGGCAGACGGCGGTGTGATGTTGTGGTCGTCGTTGTCGAGGCTCTGGGGTACCCGCGGATGAATGGAAGGCACGGGCAGAAGCGCCAGGGAGTGTGGAGTAGGGGTGCGTGGTCAATGAGGCAAGGGGCAGTGGGGTTTCGTCGGAATTGTCACCGGAACATCGTCGGAGCAGAGGGTGCTCGGGGAGGAATTGAGGCGGCCTGGGGGCAAGCTTGGGGAAGGGGTCTGAGGGAAAACGGAGGAGAGAGCGAGGCGATTAAAAGGGCGTGGTCGCGACGAGGAATTAACGTGGCGTTAAGGCGAATTGATCTCGGCATTCATGGACAGCAACGGCAGCGTCGTCTGGGGGAGACGGGGTCGCGGGGAGGACGATGAACAGCTGTCGGTGGGGTCATCTGGTCAGTGGGAAAAGAATGGAAGGAGGGGTCCACCTGTTAGTCTCTGCGTGGGTTTGTTTGACGGTGAAGAAAAACGGTTCGGGATGTGGGAGAGAGAGGTGGGGTCTGTTGTCAGCGAGTGAGGGAGAGGGGGAAGTGGGTCCACGCTGTCTGTGACTGAGTGGGTCAGAAGCTGGGTGAGAAAAGGTTTCTTCGGGGAGAGGGAGTAGACTGGGCTGGTCTGGGCCTTAGTGGGCTGGGTCTGTTGCACTATTTTTTTTCTGTCTAAACATTTTCCTTTTCTATTTCTTTTTCTGTTTGAATTTCAAACAATTATTCACACACTCAAACAAGGTTCAAATCAATTCAATCAAACACTCAACTTTATATTTTGAATTTGGTTCTGTTTAACAACATAATCCAAATCTCAAAATAAAATAATATTTTTATTTACTTTAGGATCCATTTATTAAATAAATAAATGGATCTTTAGTTATTAGGGTTTGATTTATTTAATAAAATTTCCATTTGAAATCCAATTATTTTCAAAACCAAACCAGAAGGTTTAATTTGAAAAATAATAAAAGATTACTTGGAAACTTATTTAAATAAATAAATAAGTTTTGGTGTTTTAATTAAAATGGGAAATCCTTTACTTAAATAAAATTGGATATTTAAATCCTTTATTTTATTTAAATAAACTTTTACTCATTTTAATCAAAGCAAAACCTTTTAATAAAAGATTTCAAGGAAGAAATAAAATACTTGGTGTTCGTTTAAAATGGGAAAAGCTTTTACTTAAATAAAATTTGGATATTTAAATCCTTATTATTTTATTTAAATAAACCTTTATTCATTTTATCAAAACAAAATATTTTATTACAAAAGCTTGGCCAAAATTAATTTGGCTCACCTTTTTCATTTGAAAACAAAGTCTTTTATCAAAAGATCCAAATAGTATTTCCAAAACAATTTATTTTTCCTTTATTAAATGTTTATCTTTTTAATCCCTTTAGGATTATTTGATCACCAATTGGTAGGGCTTTTGGTAAGGGATTTATTGGCTTTGGAAATTCAATTTCCTTATCTTATTGTATTCACAAGATTTTGTTTATAGTTCCAAACTAAGTGAAACCAATCTCTAAGGTCTTTCTTGATCCTTTGTGAATATTGTTGATCAAATTTGGTATGGATCAAATCCATAGATTTGGAGATACTTTGGAAAATGATTTCCTTCCATTAGGGTTTAGGGTTTTGGATTACTTTCCAAATGTTCAAATTTCCAGATACATTCATTGAGGAATGCATTTCCCTTGATTTGGATTTGTTGAATTCAAACTTCAGAATCCCATCTTTAACAAACTTTGGTTAAAGTTTTCCTTTTAGAAACAAAATTTCTTTTCACCCTGATTTTCAACAAAATTTTATTTTGTTTATTTTATTTTTCACATTACAAGATTTGAAAAATCTTGGGATGTGACATGACGTCATTATTGGCCATTACATTTTTATTTTCGTCTAGGTCGTTTACCAATGAAAGAGGGCCATGCCGGCGTTTATCTGTGACAGATATATTCCTTCATGTACTTACGAGATGAACTCGTTTTCGTCGTGGATGCGATCTGGCGTCAGGGGCCATTTGTGCACATAATGCACACGTGTAAAATTCTATTTGCCCTAGTCGTTTTTGGCCCGCTTCACTCCAGATGCATCAAATGACATAATTTGACAAGAAATTTTAGGACAAGTTTGCATATAAATTTCGATGCTATCTCACAAGTTTCCATAACAGTTAACTTTCAATACCCACAAAATGACAAGTTTCAACCACCACTTTATAAGTTTCCCTTCAAAAAAGCCTCACAAGTTTTTCCACACCAGTAAACATACCTTGCTCACCATAGGTTTCCCTGCCCAAAAACTCAAAGTTTCAACCACCAATTCAATTATCTTGCAAAAGCTGAAGCTGTTGTTGCTACTGAGCCATCTGAGACAACACTTGCTGAAGCAAGTGAGTTGAATGGTATTATTTATCCTACAACTCTTCTTGCTTATTCCTCATGTCTTGCATGTCTTGATGGTACTACAGTCTGTCTTGCGTCGACAACTTCTTTGGCCTTTTGTAACTCCACTATGGTAGAGCATAGTTTGTCACCGCCTGCTCTCTCAGCGTCCAGTTTTGCTTCAAGGCCAGGCCTGCTTCGTCTTGAAGTACTTGGATAGAGGCCCATGTTCTTCAGGAATGTCGGCTTTCTCTCATTCTTCTTAGAGAGTATAAAGTGCACAACCTCAGTGGCATAAAGTTGTTCTTTATCAGTGCCATTTTATGAAATGGATGGAGCCATCTTCTTCTCATTGATTGCATGCAATATGTGGAATAAAACTGAACATTAGGAAAAGAGCATGCGAATTACAACCACACTGTATACATTTGAGAGACGAAGAGGATGTTGGATTTTACAAAGATGAAAAGTATCCTAGAGGACTTCCAATTGCTTCCTTAACAATCTCAGTGTAGCCAGTTTTTCGGATGTGATATGTATTTTTAAAGAGTTCAAAGGCATTATCCTCCCTGTTTCACACAACCTCGTAGATACGAGAACATGTGGCAGCAGGGTACAAACATTCTGCTTGTTTTTCTTGTTTTGTAAACAAGTCCTTTGTGCATAAAAAATAGGATGCAGTATAAGAGGCAGTTCCAGTCAAACAGTTCAAACCTAGATAGTAAGAGTACAAGAGTTAGTACAAAGTGACCTATTTTCTAGGGTCAGACCAAGTATCGAAAATATTGCACCGCTTCTCATGGGTCATGTGTTTCACTTCATTAGGACATTACCTTGTAACTTGGTTTAGAGGGATATTATCAAAATACTTCTTCTTTAGATGGTGGCGTTGATTTCTTGGATGCTTCATAAACTGAATGTCGTAAGACTTCTTCACGTGAGGAAGAGTTGTGTCCATGGCAAACTTTTGTTGAAGAAAAACATGGAGCATCAGCATTAGCATGAACACAAAAATGGAAAGGGAAAGGAGAGTTGAGTCACAGAACATACAAAAACTGCACCTATGAAGTCTGTTGTCACATCCTCCCTCGCCTTGTACTCTTTCTAGTGGGGGAAGATAGGCATGCGAGTCCTGACTGTTACTGCACACTCAGTGGCAAACTTGGCAGCAACATCGGGCTCTAATGGTCTAGTTCTTCCTAGAGGAACAGTAAGTGAAAGCCTCCCAACTTTGGACATCTTGTCAAGCCTCTACCCCATGTTTTCCCCTAAACACAACTTCACGATCATCATGCAAAACTATATCTTCAGAATGTCGGGTTTCCGTGTCTTCAGAATAAGGCGGATCAGTTTCTTGAGACTGATTGTACCCATAATAATCTAATGCAATACAATGTGTTGATTTAGTGTTCCACAGTAATATGAAGCAATTAAATGGATTGATGTAGAGCAAGCAATTTGTTTAACACATTACCTGGAGGTTGAGACCAATTAGTCCAGTCTTGATGCGGATCTTCACGAGTAGGATCAGAGTCCCCATCATCGGTAGCTGACCCAAAATATTGGGTAGCTGACCCCTGACCATCACATTGGGTACCTGACTCCTCGCCGTCAGCACCAGAAAACAAATGTTGGGTAGCTGACCAATCAGTTTCGGACGCTGCAAGGTCGCTTTGGGGAGGTGCCCGTAGATGGCTGCTGATACCTTCAATCCGGATTTCCCTAGTAGACCTAGGTTATTGAATCCTCGGGAAGCAGAAAGCATAGTAAAGTTACTTTAACGGACCTTCGGGAGTCTTAGAATTCCTTTTGTGTTTTACCGGACCAAGAGTTTGCTGTGTTTTATTGTTGTCAATGATGGAGAGAGAGGGCCTAGGGCTTTCGGTTTCACCTGTAGTTGCAAAACAACTGATGGGAATAAAAGATAATAATAAATTATGCATGTAATTGTTAGAGCAAGATAATGATATGTGGGCAGTGCATCCATAATTGCTATTTCCTCCACAACCTCTTGTAGCAATAACCTACTAGTCACATCTAGAGAAGAAATATAACTAATGATATGCATAGTGATGTCACCGTTAATCCCAAGTAAATCCCGCACATACAGCCACACTACCCTTTCTGTCACTAGGGTTCCCATCATGTAGATTAGTCATTGCTCACACTCCCTTTACCTGGATCAATCCATGGGGTCTTGGGTACCTAACAAGTCCTTAGATTGAGGCAAGAGAGGGTACAATAATCATCATGTCATAAAAACTAATACATAATCCCATCTATGATAAATAACATGCACAATGCTACATGGCTAGCCGAAGCCCTTAGCCCAAGGAGATTTACTCACACATAGAGATGAAATCAACAATCATAAACATTGTAATGGAAATCATGATATTGATAGCAAATAGTCTTGCAATGTTGCCAATTGGAGATGAGATCTACTATTATAAGTGGTGGAATATGGCTATGGTGGAGGAGAAAGGTTTGGAGATTAGATCTAGATGTATTCCTCTAGCAGCTCTTCGGTGTTGTGTTCTGTGGGGTGCGGCTCTCGTTTCTCGTTTCCCGAGGCCTCTTTATATAGGGGTTCCTTCACGAATGTTGTTCTGTTTTACCTAGCGGTGGCAACTATATGGCCGGAATTTTATTCCCGCCGTATAGTTGGTCGTTAAAGCTTCTGTCTCCACCTCACGACCCCTGGTTTCTTTGGGTTGTTGGAAATTTCGTATCTTTGACTTTAATGTTGTGATTCCCATCATAAAACGTCATTATATGTGTAGGGAAAAATAGAAAGAAAGGATTGCATACCCTTTTGGTCATTAGGCATTAGTGGCAGGGTTTACATAGATATTTCATAAAAAATATGAATAATATCCAGTTCAAATGTGGATGTGGATGGCTATATTTCACAACCATCAACCTCCCCAAGCTTAAACTTGATCGTCCTCGAGCAAGAAAACCAAAATAAAAAAGGAACTGAACATTTAAACTGAAATAACGAGATGATGATCTTAGTCATGATTGGTAGTCTCATGTTTCCTCCACTTTATTAATCTGAAAAACTTCAGCATAGATAGAGTAATGGCAAGCATATCATACAAGTTTTAATGAATCCTTATAACGGAGCAAGATTATTGTTAGCATGGATAATTCAAATAAGGAAACTTTATTCCATGTCTTGCAATCAACTCATAAGCTTGCCTTTGAACAATAAAGTATAATCCTGTAAAATTGAGAGTGTGAGAGTTTGTCATGAAAAGCATATACACTAAAGTATCTCAATTCTCCCACATCAATAAGTCAAGACTTTTCAAGCACTACTTTTGTATTCATTGTCCTTCAAGAATTTCAGTTCTTAAGTAATTGAGAGCATGCCAAAAAAATTATTTTATCGGGTTGTGATGGACACTCGTGGCATCACCAAGTTTTTTGTTCCTTTTGCATAATGTTTACTCATATCAGCTAGAGGAATGATTCCATCACAAACACAGCTACACGAGAATGCCAAGAATCTTACCCATTATAGCATTGCTGCTACATATGTTTAATCAACTCATAGCCGAAATCTAGAAGTTTCCTCCATGAAGATCGTTCGTAGGCTAGCGGAGTTGTTGGCACCCCATGAATTTTGACACGCATAAAGCTATATCATTCTTATAATTCACAAGTCAAACTTTGGCATGCTCACAAAAACTGCTAAACATTAATTCAATTGAAAAAATCCTTTCAAAGAGAGCTATCAAGTCAATCATTATTTTTTGTGGTGTTGAGTGTCTCTAAGAATAAGCTTTCAAGACTAAACACTACAACACCCAAGCCTTCAATTGTGAGACTTTTTATTATTACAATTGTTTAGCAAATTTTTAGGCAAGACTTGGTTAACTACAAGAGATGGAAAAAAACATACTCAACTAAATACCCATGCAAACAAAAATTTTACTACAATATAAAGACTCACTCCACCAATATAATATCTTAACATTTACTACTAACTATCATGGGTTTCTCAAACTTCAAAAGTGGGGAGTCATAAGGCATACCTCTCATGGTTGGTTCCACTGCTCTCTTTCCATTTTATTTGTTTCTTGTAAACTCGAAGTCAATCAGTCTCCTGCAAATGTGTGAAATCCACGAGGAGAGTAGAAAGAAGGAGGGAAAATAAAGATAAATGAAATATTTTTGTTGTTTTTAAGAGAGGGAATTAAAGAATAGAAAATTGGCGGCAAAGCTCGCCTTGAAAATCTCGAAAACAAATAAAAATAACTAAAGATAAAGTGTTGGGGAAACCAACACGAGTGCTTATAATCTCAAATTAAAAGCATAACCTCGAAATAAATAAAAATAGATGAACTCCAAATAAATATAATGAGGAAACTTCCCCAAGGATAGGCTTTTACAAGCCCTTCAAATCATTGTGGTGGCAGGAAAAGTTGTAACTCTAGTTCACAAATTCAGTTGATAAGTTACTAGTGGTTTCTCGGAGGTTCAGGGTGAGATTATGCATCCCCTCCATAGCCCCTCCAAGTTCTTGGAAGTCTTGATATGTAGTGAACCCGTTTAGTGGCTGCTCCTCTTGAGTAGGAACTTCTTTATCCTCTTCTTGGTCCTCCTCATCATCCGTAATCTCCTCCTCGGGTTGGTGTTGTTCAACCTGCACATCATATATCAAATATCCTTCCTCGATAGAGAAAAGACCATTAGGCAAAGGAGCAGGGTAGAGACGACCAACTCCTACAATATGCAAGTAAAAACAACCACCTCTCCTAGTGATAATTCCACAAGCTTTTAAAGTGGAGAACCAACATGTCGCTCACCTAGAAATGGTTGCAACTCACCTAGGTCGATGCCCAAGGCAATGGTGAACACGGTGATGACGCGTCCACCTGTGATTGGTCCTTGGCTTTGGGAGGATTGGTGCTCTAGGTAGCGCACAAGAATTGCGCCCAAGTTGAGTGACATGTCAATGTTGTTGAAAGAGGCTTTTGCAAGTACTAAGATGTCCTCCTCATTGAGTCTTGTAAACTCATTTCGTGCCTGCAAAGTGTTAGCAATAACAAAGAACAAATAACGAATAGCAGGATGCTGAATATTCCTCCCCTCGTTGACCCTAGAAGTGAAACTCATTCTATTATAATAATGATCTAGGAAGGATCTATGCCAGTAAAAGATGTGCGTAAAGCATTAGCATCATTTTTTGGTAGACCAAGACAATTGCACCATTCCTCAAGTGTTAATGAATAATTGTTGTTCATAAATTAGAAACAAATCATCTCCTCTCTGTTCCATGTTCTAACGGTGCTTTACAAAGAACTTAAAAATTCAAGAGTTAACTGGAGATAAGTAGGCGCATCATGGAATACAAAATTTTGCAGGGCAACTCTATTGCAAAGTAAATTGAAGTCATTAGAAATACCGAGTTGATTCAATATAACGGGACAAGCCCACTTGATTGTCTTCACTTCTCGGTTCTTGATCTTGTTGAAGCGATCATGTTGGAGCTCATTCCTAAACTGTATCCCCATGCGATCCTAAGCCGCAGTAGCAGCTTGGGAAGAACTCGCAGCGGCACGAGCACGAGTTTTTCTCCTTGTGTTCATCTTCTAAAATAATAAGAGAGGCAAAAATAAAACTTTTTGATCCAATAGCAATAAGAATAACATATTCCTCACCATAGCACACTAAAGAATCTTCCTAAAATAATAATATAGGCAAGAGAAACATGGAAATTGGTTCATAGTAGGTCTCACCCTAGATTGATAATGACAAAATATCAGATATGAGTTTGCAAAAAGTAATTGGAGGATCGGAGGAGAAACATACCGTAGATCACTTGTGTGCGAGGAAATCGAATGAAATTGAGTAGCGGTGAAGATCGCTTGAGGTTTTGAGAGGGTTTGGAGGTAGAAGAGAGAAAAAGGATTGAAGTTTTGGTGTTGGGGTACCTTTCTCGTGGCATTTTTATGGTCGGACGAAACTATATGGCCAAACTATATGACCGGAACATTTTGTTCCTACCGTATAGTTGGTATGACAACAACAATTAGGGTTTTTCTCCTGGCGGTGCAACTATACAGCCGTAACTATATGGCCAGGATTTTTATCCCCGCCGTGTAGTTGGTCGTTAAACCTTCTGTACCTGGGAAGAAAATTTTGTCGATGGCATAGATATCTATACGGCCAGAACTATATGGCTGGAATTTTTATTCCCGCTGTATAGTTGGTCGTTAAACCTACCGTACTCGCCAATTTTTTTTTGTTTCTTCGAGAATTCTTTCTTAAACTGAAACTTAGTGAAACACCATATTTTTGACATAAAAATGATAGTCTAAATTGTCGACCAACATTAGCATGTATAAAACAGGATTTAGAGTACCACCGAACTTCTTCTCCTCAACTAGAGATTCCTAGCACTCTTTATTCAACATAAAACATAAATTAAAACTTAAAAACTTTACTCAAACCTTAATTTCACATGGGTTGCCTCACATGAGGCGCTATTTTATGGTCAATAGCTTTACCTTGATGTTGCTCACTTAGGCCAAATGAGTGGAACACCCACTCAAAAATAGTTGGCCTTCAAAGTGATGGCCTCCTTCTCATCATGCTTGGCTTTCTTCTTCGTAGGGAAATGAATAACAAAAGGATCTCGCGAAGGCAATTGAAGCTTCACGTTCCCTTCATGAACATTAATTAAAGCCTTAATGGTTCTTAAGAAAGGACGACCTAATATGATAGGAGCAGAAGCATCTTCAGGCATGTCAACAATAACAAAATCAATAAGAGCAGGACAACCTTTAATGTATACTAAAGTATTCTCCTTAATTCCTATGGCTTGTTTATAGATAGAATCTGCTAGATGTAATTTTAACTCAGTGATTTCAAAAGAGCCAAGATTTAACTTATTAAAAAGACTTTTTGGAATTGTTGAAACACTTGCACCTAAATCACAAAGTGCAGCTATCTCATTAATCCCAATTTTAATTTTAATAGTAGGCTCAAATATATCATCAAGCTTAACATGTAATTTTTCAGCAATTTTATTATATTCTTCCTCAATCTCACGTACGTTTATTGCTACCTGATTAACTAAGTGTAGATACATAGCTTCCTCATTTCCTTCACTTACTGGAATCTTTATATTGATCCTTTTCACAAGATCGTCAATTAATTCGGTGAAGGGGCATTGCTATAGTCAAGTTCTTCAGGCTCCTCCCTTTGGATTATTATCATCTTGAGGTCTTCAACTGGATTAGGCTCAGCTTTACCTACAAATTTAGCTAGAATGAGAGTTTGACCCCCGGTTATCTTACCTAGCAGTGCCTCAACAATCCTTGTTCTTTCTTGGAGGGCCTACAAATCATTCCTCAAAATCACATCTTGGTTAGATAATCTACCAAGCATAGTATCATGGTTCTTTGTTATCTTAACTAGGATATTGTTTTGTTCATTTTGCGAGTCCACAAAGGAGTTCAGTGTTTCTTGAATACTACCATTTCTTGATCCCATATTATTAATATTAGAGTTACCTGTATGACTAGAATAATGTTTCTGGAAATTAGGATTATAGTTCTTCTTCCAAGCAGGGTTATAATCATTACTGTCACATCCCAAGATTTTCCAAATCTTGTAATGTGAAAAATAAATAAACAAAATAAATAATTATTGAAATTTTGGGTGAAAAGAAACTTTTGTTTCTAAATGGAAACTTAAAATCCCATCTTGAACAAACTTTGGTTAATGTTTGAATCCAACAAAGTATTCAAATCAAGTGAAATGCATTTCTTCATAAATGCATCTGGAAATTTAAACACTTGAGAAATAAACCAAAACCCTAAAACCCTAATGGAAGAATATCATTTTCAAGTTATCTCTAAGACTATAGATTTGATCCATATAAAAATTGGTCAAACAAACATTTCAAAATGATCAAGAATGACTATTAGAAATATTATAAAACCATATGAATTGGTTTCACTTAAATTGGAGCCATAGATAAAATCTTATGAATTTAATAAGATAAGGAAAAGTAATTTCCAAAGCTAATAAAACACTTATCTAAAATCCATACCAAATGGTGAGCAAATAATCCTAAAGATATTTAAAGGGATAAATAAATATCAAATAAGATTTTACAAATTGGAATCACCAAGTTTGGATCTATAAATAAGAAGATATGGATTTTATAAGATAAAGATAGAAATATTAAATAAGGAATATTTAAAGACTAAATTAAATCTTGGCCTAATCCATTAAGCAAATGGATGGAATAGAATCCAAATCCAAATAAAATAATGGATAGAGAATTTTCCAAATAAAATAAAGTGGCATTAACCAAATTCTATTTCTATTTTGGAATAAAGACAAAATCCCTATTAAGAAATGATTACATAAATCATGGGAAAATAGAATTTGGAATTTACCCAAGTGGAATAAAAGTTGTTTAATTAGCTTAAATAAAGATTAAAGAAATCTTCCAAATAAAATTTATGGAATTAAAACTATATTTAATTTCATTGGAATTAAAACAAATACCCAATTCAAATGATGAATAAATCATTTCCCAAATAAGTCAAGGTGAAATATTTGACACCCTATTAAATAAATAAACCTACTGAAAAGGTTTTGTGAGAATTGAAATTAAATAAGGGTTTAAAATATATTTGATATTAATTAAATTTAAATGCATGGGCCTACTTTTAAATAATTAAAAGACCCTAAGAGAATAAAAGAAATATTCTAATTTTGACTTTAAAATGAACTATTAATCCGTATTTGAATCTACACAAATTTTGGTTGAGTTTTGAAATCAAATTGATGTTTAAATTTATTAATCAAAATCAAAACAGAATAATAAGAATGGAAAAAGAAAAAAAATGATTAGTACAAAAAAAAATGAATCTAGCCAGCCCAGCTCACTAAGCCCAGTCTAGCCCATCTCCCCCTCCCGTAGTGAAACGTTTTTCACTCGCGAACTTATCTGTAGCGTCGCTGACGACCAGGCCCCACTCCTCCTCTCTCTCCCTCGCTGCCAAACGGACCCCACTCGGCCGTGTCATCATCTTCCTCGCCTCGTCCGCCTCACCTCACCTGCCGTTGCGTTGATGATTAAGACTCGAGTTAATTCGCGTTAACACCGCAGTAAAATCACCCCGCGACCGTGCCATCTTAAGCGCCTCGACGCCCTCTCTCTTTCCCCTTCGTCGCCACACCCTCCCCGCCACCAGGCTGCTCGGAATCATCTCCGAACTGCCGCTGCCTCTGATGCCCTCCGACGGCAATTCCGGCCAGTCGACGTCACCCCTCGCCTCCTCAACCACACGAACATGCTCCCCAGTCCTTGGCGCTTCTCTCTGCACTCTCATCTTGCCCGCGCTTGACCCTCCGACGAGCCTCCCCTCGTAGAAACCGACCACCCCCATACCTCTCGTTGATGCACACATGATCACAGACCCCGTACGCATCTAACGCAACTGTAATTTTATCTTCCCGTGGCCTGTAGCCTCGCCCCCATCGACAACCGAACAAGCCCGACGCCGTCACTGACTCCGGCGAGCAATCCACGCAACTCCAGCGTGCCCCTCGACAAACAACAGGCACCTCGAGCACCACCATGACCCCGCGAACTTGGTGAGCTTCTGTCACATCCCAAAAATTTCCAAATTTTGAAATGTGAAAAATAAATAAACAAAATAAAACTTTGTTGAAATTCAAGGTGCGAAGAAACTTTTTGAATCCAATTGGAAACTTTCAAACCTATTTTGGATCAAATAATATCCTAAAGGGATTTAAAAAGATAAATAAACAATAAAGTCAAAATATTTGGAATCACTAGTTTTAGATCTTTTAATAAAAGGATTTGATTTTCAAAAGCAAGGGTAGAATTATAAATAAAGATTATTTTATAGAGCCAAATTAAATCTTGGCCAAGCTTTTTGAAATAAAAAAATATAGTTCTATTTAATAAAAAAAGTAAAAGTTTATTTAAATAAAATGATGAGGGTTTATTAATATCCAAATTTATTAAAGTAAAGGCTTTGCCATTTTAATTAAACATTAAAACTTGTTAAATTATTTTAAACAAGTTTTCCAAGTATTCTATATTTTCAAATAAAACCTACTGATTTGTTTTTGATAATATTTATATTTCAAATGGAGATTTTAATAAATCAAAAACTATTTGAATTAATAACTAAGGACTATTTTATTTAATTATTAAATAGATCCTAAAAAGAATAAAAATATTATTTTATTTTGGACTTTTGAATTGTGTTGTTAAACAGATCTAAAACTCAATACAAAGTTTGGAGGAGGTTTGAATTGATTTGGGTGTTTGAATTGTTGCTTGAAAACCAAAACAGGAAAATCAAATAGAAAAAGAAAAAGGCAATCAGTATAAAAAAAAGAATCAGACCAAACCCAACTGGCCAGCCCACTAAGCCCAGCAGGAGCCCACCCGGCATACCCCTCAGCGAAACGTTTTTCTACGCGCGAAAGCACCCGCAGAGTCGCAGACAGGTGGACCCCGTGCCTCTTCTCCCTCTCTCGCTGATAGACGGACCCCACTGCCACGCAGTCATCTTCAACCCTGCGCCGGCCGTTTCCCCCTCCCTCAACGTCGCTCTGCCACGATTGAATTCGATTAAATTCGCGTTGATGACAGGCTTAATTCTCCCAGAGACCACGCACCCATAAACAACTCCCTCTTCCCTCCATTTCCCCTCAGAAACCACTGCAAGAGCGCCCCCAGGCCGTCGTTATTTTCGTTTGCACCGCCGCTACTCCGGTGAGTCTTAGCCCTCAACCTCATGCGCGCCTCGAGTTGTGACTTACGCCATTTGGTTCGCCTGTTTCCTGTGCATCTCCAGGTGCCCTCCAATAATCCGCGCGTGGCCTACAAGCTCGTCTCCGACTTCAACAGAGAGCACCCGTCGTCAGGAGCTACTCCGGCGAGCAATCCCTGACATCACCGTGCGCCTCTTGGATTATTACGACCACGTCGAGCTTCTCTGCACCCTTGCGAACCCTGAGCATCTCCTCTCCTCCTTCCTTCCTGCTTCCGCGGAACCACCGCTGAAGCAGTAGCGCCGCCGCCGCTGCCAGTCACCGCTGGTCTTGGTCAAGCTGCTATAAGCCGTTGGATCGTCATCCAGTGGCTACGATATAACAACTTAACGAAGGGGTATCAGTCGATCTGCACCATGTGATCTAAATGAGATCCTACGGTCTGTAACAGTCGATCCAACCGAACCGTTTTAAACCAATAGGAAACAGCCACGTGGACGAAGTTTGATTTAAAAATAGAATTAGAATCTGATTGAATTGCAAACTTGTAAATTGCATAACTTTTGATCCACACGTCCAAAATTTTCAAATTTTATCAATGGAATCAGTAGAACAAGCACTTTGCAACCATGCACTTTTTTTAGTAAAAATCTTCTGGTAAAATGTTTATTTTTGCAGAAACTTTTGTATGCTTGTTTAGGATATAAAATTTATTCCAAAATGATTTTGGGGTTGAAATATTTGCAAAATGGTTTGTTGTGAACCTACTAACCCTAGGAACCAACTCATGGATTTAAAAATGAATTTTGTGGAGTTTAGGAATAAATACTTGGACTAACTCATTTCTAGTCAAATAAAAATATTGATTTTGATATGGAAATGATTTTTGAGTAAAACCTTTGGGAAATGTTTAGATTCAAACCTTCTAACCCTAAACACCAAGTTTTGTGAATTAACAACTTATTTGGTGAACAATATAAAATTATTGCTTTACTAAAAGCATTTTCCACCACATGAAATAATGATTTGATTTAAGAAATGGTTTATAGATAAAACCCTTTTGCAAATGGTTTTACCACTTTAGTAAATGACCACTTTGAACCTTATAATGTTTAGAGCCTATTAGAAACCACCTTTGCAAATAAAACAATCTTTTGCATGCTTGCATGCATGACTTTGTTTCTATTATTTTATGTGTGATGAATTGTTTGAATATTGGTTGGAATGCTAGCTGAATCTATGTTTGCTTGATTGATTTGTAGTGAAGTTAGAAGAGTGTGATATTAGCAAGATCAAGAAGTGAACCAAAATTCCCTACCAAAAAGGCAAGTGACACTATCATCCAAGTCCTATATTTTCATTATACTTAGTGGATTTTTTTGAAACATGCATGAAAAGGATTTCTATACTTTATGCCATGCTAAATCCTAATAGGATGCCCTTATATATTACTTAGTGAAAACAATGTAGTTGTAGTATGCTTAGCCCAGCTATATATTGGGATGGGATACATGTTATGATTATATGAAGTATTTAAAAGACTTATGTTTTATATAATAAAACAAGTACTCAATGAACCACCTGGGTGTACAAGGATACTCAAGCTTTTGGACAAGGTGGCAACAAAAGGAACCATGTTTATATGGCAATCTCTTTTTGTTGTGCACTAGAAGAAAACCACCCAGGGACTTAGAGATTGAACATGTTTCTCGTACAGTGGCTTCCATGTACAGCCACATGCTAAATGGGCTCTGGCTTAGTCAACTACATAGTGGAAGACCCATGCATTGGCATCTTCAGGTTAACTAGATTTGTGCTAGGGAACTTGGAACCCTACATTGGTGCCTGGAAGAAAAGCTAGCATTGTGTATTGGGAGGACTTCTATGGAAAGACTTTGTCACATTCTCAATCTGCCAGTACTCCATCTTGGTGAGTACTTATCCAGCGGCCAATGGTGGCATCAAGATGAGATTGTGTCATGTTGGTAAAGTGTACAACTTCTGCAGAAGATCAAAATTCTAAGTACTTAGCCGTGTCCCCGGTTATGGACAATACTGAGCAACTAAGGCCTGAAACTATGGAAGATCTCGACATTCCAATTTCTCAAAGATAAAACTTGAGGGTGACAACAAGGGATTAGAAGCACTTGGAGTTTTCCAAGAAGTTTAAAAGATTTGACAAAGATTAAAAACTATTTTGAAAAGATAGGATAAAACTATATTGCTTTCTGCAAATGAGCCTAAACCCCACTTAGCCAAATATGCATGTAATGATAGGATCCACATATTTCTACTTAGTAGTGAAACTTGCCAATACAATTCAAATGTATTGACTCTTGTGGCTGCAACTTATTATGTTACAGGTTTGTTTGATATTAGTGAAGTGTGTTGATTAGGATTACAAGTCTACAACCAACATGACTGCCTGTGGCACTTTGAAGATGAAGGACCCCATGCTTTATTGATATTCTGCTGCAAAGTAATGTGATAGCCAAATGAGCTATGTAAGATGTAATGAATTATTTTATTCCTGGTTATAAAGTTGTATTATGACCTTTGTTTCTTGATATTACATCTTAACTGTGGATGCTAGCTATTGATCCAGGGACTAGCATTGTAAACACATGGATCTCTACCTTATTAAAGGTTGGGAACCTTACATCTTCTCCCCACCCTCTCTCGCTTCCTGCATCACCAGCAATGCCACCGCCAGGCCGCTCCGCCGCCAGCACCGCTAGTGAATGGTCAGTGGTTGTGCGCCGTAGGATTTAGATCCAACGCACGCGAAAGAAACTTGATCGAAGGGGTATCCTTTGATCTGCACCGTGCGTAGTCATTTAGATCTGACGACCCAGAAAGGTCTATCCAACCGAAGCGGTACCGCACAATGAAATTGCTCCACGTGGCCCTGTCTGTTTGAATAAAACCAGAAATGATCTATTTGTTGTTCAATTTTGAAAATTGCATAACTTTCAAACCACACGTCCAAATTTTGCAAATTTTATATCAATGGATTCAGAAAAACAAGTACTTTCTTACCATGCCATTTGTTTAGTAAATTGCTTCTGTTAAATTGTTTGTTTTTGTAGAAACTTGTGTAGGCATATTTAGAATATAATTTTTTTTCTAAAATGATTTTTGAGATAAAATCTTTGGAAAATGGTTTGTTTTGAACCTACTGACCGTAGAAATCAATTTGTGGTTTCAAAAATATATTTGGTGAAGCAAAAGAATAAACCTTTGATTTAAACCATTTCTAGTCAAATAAAAATATTGTTTATTTGTTAAAAATGCTTTTTGAAGAAAACCTTTGGGAAATGTTTTGGAATAAACTCTATGACCCCAAGCACCAAGTTTTATGATTTAAAAATGTATTTGGGAAACCCTATAAAGATTGCTACTTTGATAAAGGCATTTTTTCAACTACATAAAATAATGATTTGGTTTGAAAATGGTTTATAGGTAAAATCTTTTGCAAATAGTTTTGCCACTTTATAAAATGACCAATAAGTGTTTTAGAATGTTTATAACCTATTATGAACCACTTTTGTAAATAAAACAAAGATTGACATGCTTGCATGCAATGTTTTGTTTCTATTTTTTATGTGATGTTGCTTGAATGGTAGATTGAAATGTTGCTTGCTTGATTGAATTGTAGTGATTTGAAGAGTGTGAATATTGCAAAGATCAAGGAGTGAACTTATATTCTCTACCAAAAAGGCAAGTGATGCTTCATACTTTTGTCCCATTATTTTCACTATGCATTAGTGATATTTCTAAGTAGGACTTGCATGGAATTTTGCTAAGTATAAACTATGTGATGGGAAATCCTAGTAGATGAAACCTTAGTAGAAATTTCCTAAGTTAAGATTACTACTACTATCATGCTTAGCTTAGCTAGTAGAAAACAAGGGTGGAATATATATTCATACTATGGAATATTTCTAAGTCAAAGACTTGTGTCTTGTTTAATAAAACAACTAAGTGAATGAATCACCTGGGTGGAATGGAAGGAATGGTTTGCGTTGAGTGGTTCACAAGGCCCATTTCTATGGTTTACCTTGTGTATCTCACTTGTGGATGGCCACCCAGGAACAAAGAGATTTGAGATGTCAAATGTTGAGAAGCTTCAAGTGCAGCCACTTGGCATTATGGGCTCTGCCTGGATCAAATAGGTTGCAATAACTTAGCCAAATGGACAGTTGGTGGTAGGGGATGATAGGTTGGAACGCGTCCATTCTAGTCTAAGGGAAGGCTTCTGAAAGATCTTGTCTTGGTGAAACCAAGTCTTGTGGGGAAAGTGCACCACCTCTGCAGAGTGTAAAATCTAAGTACTTAGCCATGTCCCTGGTAAAGGACAATTTGAGCATCAAGACATGGAAGCTATCAAGAATCTCCTCATCCCAATTTCTAAGTAAAATCTTGTGGTTGAACAAGGGTTAAAGGATCACCAATTTCTATTGGGATATGCCTTGGGTGAATTTGTCAAGCAAACACTTAGTGTTTTCAAATGATAAGGAAAAAACTATTTTGAGCAAAGCAAGCCTAAGCTCCACTTAGCCAAATGCATATAGACGATAGACTCCACTATATTACCATAGTATCACTTGCCAATACATTTCAAATGTATTGACCCTTGTGGCTGTAACTTATTATGTTGCAGGTTTGTTTGATTTTAGTGAAGTTTATTGATTAGGATTACAAGTATACAACCAACATGACTGCCTGTGGCACTTTGAAGATGAAGGACCCCATGCTATTGTTATATTCTGCTGCATTGTAATGAGATAACCAAATGAGCTATGTAAGATGTAATAAATTATTTTATTCCTGGTTATAAAGTTGTATTATGACCTTTGTTTCTTGATATTACATCTTAACTATGGATGCTAGCTATTGATCTAGGGACTAGCATTGTAAACACAGGGATCTCTACCTTATTAAAGGTTGGGAACCTTACAGATGGTATCAGAGCATTGTGTTGCCTGTAGGTTTTGTAAACATCGGATTGAATAAAACCCCTTAGAAAAATAGGAGTTATATTTGTTCCAAAACTTATTTACAAATAATCTTGTAAACTCTTTCCTCAACCTTTTTGGTTTTAACTCTACATCTCTTCTGTTTCAACTTGATGGATAAAGCCTTCTCCATGGCCAAAGACTTCACCATGTGCAAAGGACTTCATCAACTCTAATGACTTCAACATCTTCAAGTGATTTCAACCTTATTCTCAACAAGTACTTCAACCTTGGATATCACTAAGGATTACAATTGAGACAAGAAATGTTGCTCAAGACTTGAAGTCTAAGGAAACACAACTTGGGAATCATCATCACCTTTGAAGTTTTTGTGACCAAGAATTTTCCCAAGGAAACCATGATCTCATTCAAGAAGAATCCACCAAGAAGGATAGAATGATCTCAAGTGAACCATATAGATGGACCACCATATTAAGTATAGATCAAACACACTAACTTAATGTGGTGTAGAAAAAATATTTTGTTGCCTAAAAATATGCTTGAGACTTGTTGTTTGAGTGGAATGTTTGTTTGTGATTGCTTACACTTTGCTTGTGTGAATTGTGATGTGTGTGATTAGAATTATTCCCTTAGAAATATTTTGTCTATTCTAATCCCAACCCAACCCAAACAGATGACTACTCCAGGAAATTCCAACATCAAGGATGGTGACAACAACAACAACCAAGAGGACAACATGAGAGAACTCATAGTAATCCAAACCCAGTTGAACCAAGTGACAACTCAATTTTTAGCCAACACCAGTGAGATAGATCCAACCATGCGAAGGTTTTTGGAAACCCAAACCAAATTGCTGCATAAGGTGACAGATCAAATGATCAACATGGGAAACAACTCTTCTCAAGGAGTTTGTGACAACAAGGATGTCAGGGATGATATTCTAGAAGGAACCCAAGCTTGTAATGTTTGTGGAGACAAGGATCACACTTCCAAAGAGCATGAAGATCAATGCCCCAATTGTGAAGAGAAACATCCAACTAATCAATGCCCCACATCTGAAGCTACTTGTTACCCATGTGAAGGAAATAATCATGTCCCTATCCAATGCCCCATCTATTCCATAGTTCAACAAAGGAAACAATGTGGAGTGCAAAAACTTATTGCAGACTACCATAAGGGAACAACTTCTACCAAGAAGGATGAAGACAAAGGAAAATCTCAGCTTGCACCTCCATGCAATATGACCCAATTTAAAGGACCAAAGAGGAGACATATGTATTATCCAAGGAAAAGGTCAAGGAGACCAGGAAATTTTCCCACCTTTGAGATAAGATATGAAGAACATGAACTAGAAGAACTCCTAGCTTTGGAGAAACCCAAGAAGAAGAAGGACAAAAGTCAAGTGCAGTGTTGCCATTGCAAAGAGATGGGACACTATGCCAATGAATGTCCGGAGAAGAAGAAAAAGTATAAGGAGATTAGCCAAGTATGGTGCAACAACTGCAAAGAGTTATGCCATTATGTGACAACTTGTCCACAAAAGATACGTGAAGAACTCAATCTTATAACATGTTACAATTGTGGTAACCAAGGACATTATGCAAGCAATTGTCCAGAAAAGATGAAGCACAAGATAAAGCCTATGAAGGATCTCAGCCTTGTCACACGTATCAAGTGTGGAAACAAAGGACACTATGCAGATGTTTGCCCAGAGAGGTTTCAACAAGATCCCAAGAAAGCCAAGATATAATCTAGTTGGAAAATTTTTAAGGGTGGTAGTACCCTAGTTGCTTGGAGCCAACTTGTAACCCCTAGCCTCCCCAAATCTCGGGACGAGATTTATTTTAAGGGTGGTAGCCTGTCACATCCCAAGATTTTCCAAATCTTGTAATGTGAAAAATAAATAAACAAAATAAATAATTATTGAAATTTTTGGGTGAAAAGAAACTTTTGTTTCTAAATGGAAACTTAAAATCCCATATTGAACAAACTTTGGTTAATGTTTGAATCCAACAAAGTATTCAAATCAAGTGAAATGCATTTCTTCATAAATTCATCTGGAAATTTAAACACTTGAGAAATAAACCAAAACCCTAAACCCTAATGGAAGAATATCATTTTCAAGTTATCTCTAAGACTATGGATTTGATCCATATAAAAATTGGTCAAACAAACATTTCAAAATGATCAAGAATGACTATTAGAAATATTATAAAACCATATGAATTGGTTTCACTTAAATTGGAGCCATAGATAAAATCTTATGAATTTAATAAGATAAGGAAAAGTAATTTCCAAAGCTAATAAAACACTTATCTAAAATCCATACCAAATGGTGAGAAAATAATCTTAAAGATATTTAAAGGGATAAATAAATATCAAATAAGATTTTACAAATTGGAATCACCAAGTTTGGATCTATAAATAAGAAGATATGGATTTTATAAGATTAAGATAGAAATATTAAATAAGGAATATTTAAAGACTAAATTAAATCTTGGCCTAATCCATTAAGCAAATGGATGGAATAGAATCCAAATCCAAATAAAATAATGGATAGAGAATTTTCCAAATAAAATAAAGTGGCATTAACCAAATTCTATTTCTATTTTGGAATAAAGACAAAATCCCTATTAAGAAATGATTACATAAATCATGGGAAAATAGAATTTGGAATTTACCCAAGTGGAATAAAATTTGTTTAATTAACTTAAATAAAGATTAAAGAAATCTTCCAAATAAAATTTATGGAATTAAAACTATATTTAATTTCATTGGAATTAAAACAAATACCCAATTCAAATGATGAATAAATCATTTCCCAAATAAGTCAAGGTGAAATATTTGACACCCTATTAAATAAATAAACCTACTGAAAAGGTTTTGTGAGAATTGAAATTAAATAAGGGTTTAAAATATATTTGATATTAATTAAATTTAAATGCATGGGCTTACTTTTAAATAATTAAAAGACCCTAAGAGAATAAAAGAAATATTCTAATTTTGACTTTAAAATGAACTATTAATCAGTATTTGAATCTACACAAATTTTGGTTGAGTTTTGAAATCAAATTGATGTTTAAATTGATTAATCAAAATCAAAACAGAATAATAAGAATGGAAAAAGAAAAAAATGATCAGTAAAAAAAAATGAATCTAGCCAGCCTAGCCCACTAAGCCCAGTCTATCCCATCTCCCCTCCCGCAGTGAAACGTTTTTCACTCGCGAACTTAGCCATAGCATCGCTGACGACCAGGCCCCACTCCTCCTCTCTCTCCCTCGCTGCCAAACGGACCCCACTCGGCCGTGTCATCACCTTCCTCGCCCCGCTGACCCCGCCCCTCACCTCGCCGGCCGTTGCAGTCGATTAAGACTCGAGTTAATTCGCGTTAACGCCGCAGTAAAACCACCCCGCGACCATGCCATCTTAAGCGCCTCGACGCCCTCTCTCTTTCCCCTTCGTCGCCACACCCTCCCCGCCACCAGGCTGCTCGGAATCATCTCCGAACCGCCGCTGCCTCCGATGCCCTCCGATGGCAATTCCGGCCAGTCGACGTCGCCCCTTGCCTCCTCAACCACACGAACATGATCCCCGGTCCCTGGCGCTTCTCTCTGCACTCTCATCTTGCCCGCGCTTGACCCCCAGCATCGGCAACGACGACGACCAGCAGCGCTGCCGTCTGTCTTTTCTCCGACAATCCCTCCAGGTAGTAACCGACCACCCCCATACCTCTCGTTGATGCACACATGATCACAAACCCCATACGCATCTAACGCAACTGTAATTTTATCTTCCCGTGGCCTGTAGCCTCGCCCCCGTCGACAACCGAACAAGCCCGACGCCGTCACTTACTCCGGCGAGCAATCCACGCAACTCCAGCGCGCCCCTCGACAAACAGCAGGCACCTCGAGCACCACCACGACCTCTGAACTTGAGAGCTTCCCCACCTCTCGCTTCTCGCATCGCTAAGCCGCCGCTAGTCGCCGCCGCCAGCACCGCTAGTGAATGGTCAGTGGTTGTGCGCCGTAGGATTTAGATCCAACGCACGCGAAAGAAACTTGATCGAAGGGGTATCCTTTGATCTGCACCGTGCGAAGTCATTTAGATCTGACGGCCCAGAAAGGTCGATCCAACCGAAGCGGTCCCTAATGAAATTAAGCGGCCCTGTCTGGCTTGAATAAAACCAGAAATGATCTATTTGTTGTTCAATTTTGAAAATTGCATAACTTTCAAACCACATGTCCAAATTTTGCAAATTTTATATCAATGGATTCAGCAAAAAAAGTACTTTCTGACCAGGCCCTTTGTTTAGTAAATTGCTTCTGTTAAATTGTTTGTTTTTGTAGAAACTTGTGTAGGCATATTTAGAATATAAAATTTGTTCTAAAATGATTTTTGAGATAAAATCTTTGGAAAATGGTTTGTTTTGAACCTACTGACCATAGAAATCAATTTGTGGTTTCAAAAATATATTTGGTGAAGCAAAAGAATAAACCTTTGATTTAAACCATTTCTAGTCAAATAAAAATATTGTTTATTTGTTAAAAATGCTTTTTGAAGAAAACCTTTGGTAAATGTTTTGGAATAAACTCTCTGACCCCAAGCACCAAGTTTTATGATTTAAAAATGTATTTGGTAAAACCTATAAAGATTGCTACTTTGATAAAGGCATTTTTTCAACCACATAAAATAATGATTTGGTTTGAAAATGGTTTATAGGTAAAATCTTTTGCAAATAGTTTTGCCACTTTATAAAATGACCAATAAGTGTTTTAGAATGTTTATAACCTATTATGAACCACTTTTGTAAATAAAACAAAGATTGACATGCTTGCATGCAATGTTTTGTTTCTATTATTTTATGTGATGTTGCTTGAATGGTAGATTGAAATGTTGCTTGCTTGATTGAATTGTAGTGATTTGAAGAGTGTGAATATTGCAAAGATCAAGGAGTGAACTTATATTCTCTACCAAAAAGGCAAGTGATGCTTCATACTTTTGTCCCATTATTTTCACTATGCATTAGTGATATTTCTAAGTAGGACTTGCATGGAATTTTGCTAAGTATAAACTATGCCATGGGAAATCCTAGTAGATGAAACCTTAGTAGAAATTTCCTAAGTTAAGATTCCTACTACTATCATGCTTAGCTTAGCTAGTAGAAAACAAGGGTGGAATATATATTCATACTATGGAATATTTCTAAGTCAAGGACTTGTGTCTTGTTTAATAAAACAACTAAGTGAATGAATCACCTGGGTGGAATGGAAGGAAGGGTTTGTGTTGAGTGGTTCACAAGGCCCATTTCTATGGTTTACCTTGTGTATCTCACTTGTGGATGGCCACCCAGGAACAAAGAGATTTGAGATGTCAAATGTTGAGAAGGTTCAAGTGCAGCCACTTGGCATTATGGGCTCTGCCTGGATCAAATAGGTTGCAATAACTTAGCCAAATGGACAGTTGGTGGTAGGGGATGATAGGTTGGAACGCGTCCATTCTGGTCTAAGGGAAGGCTTCTGAAAGATCTTGTCTTGGTGAAACCAAGTCTTGTGGGGAAAGTGCACCACCTCTGCAGAGTGTAAAATCTAAGTACTTAGCCATGTCCCTGGTAAAGGACAATTTGAGCATCAAGACATGGAAGCTATCTAGAATATCCTCATCCCAATTTCTAAGTAAAATCTTGTGGTTGAACAAGGGTTAAAGGATCACCAATTTCTATTGGGAGATGCCTTGGGTGAATTTGTCAAGCAAAAACTTAGTGTTTTCAAATGATAATGAAAAAACTATTTTGAGCAAAGCAAGCCTAAGCTCCACTTAGCCAAATGCATATAGACGATAGACTCCACTATATTACCATAGTATCACTTGCCAATACATTTGAAATGTATTGACCCTTGTGGCTGTAACTTATTATGTTGCAGGTTTGTTTGATTTTAGTGAAGTTTATTAATTAGGATTACAAGTCTACAACCAACATGACTGCCTATGGCACTTTGAAGATGAAGGACCCCATGCTATTGTTATATTCTGCTGCATTGTAATGAGATAACCAAATGAGCTATGTAAGATGTAATAAATTATTTTATTCCTGGTTATAAAGTTGTATTATGACCTTTGTTTCTTGATATTACATCTTAACTGTGGATGCTAGCTATTGATCCAGGGACTAGCATTGTAAACATAGGGATCTCTACCTTATTAAAGGTTGGGAACCTTACGATTACGAGCTATGAAATCTATTTCTTCAATATTTGATTATGGGATAGCTCTTACCTAGTTTCCTTACCTTTGATAGCTAATATGAGCTCATCTAGCTTAGCATTGAGTTCTTCATTTTCCTGAGGTATGATGGATTTCACCTTCTTTGTGTTTGATCTATCCACATGCCAGTGGGCATTGTTGTCTTGCATATTGTCTAGCAGCTACTTTGCTTCAGTAATTTGTTTGCCCATAAATGTTTCTCCAGCTGTAGTATCAAGCATATACTTAGACACAGGGTTAAGAGCATTATAAAATAAATGTAGAATTAACCAATCTTCCATCCCGTGGCTGGGACAGTTTCTCATGCATTCTTTCATTCTCTCCCATGCAAGCGCTAGTGGCTCACGCTCTTCCTGTCTAAAACTAGTAATATTAGATCTTAGTTGCATAGTCTTTGTAGGTGGGAAATGTTTTGTCATAAATATAGAAGTACACTCCACCCATGATGCAGTCGTATTTCTAGGCAAAGATAGCAACCATTCTTTTGCTTTTCCTCTAAGAGAGAAAGGAAATAAGTGCAACTTTACCGCATCGGGTTCAACATTTTTAATGCGCATCATATCACATATTTTAGTAAAAGTATTCAAGTGCATACCTGCGTCTCAATAGCAGATCCTCCAAAAATTGATTCTGTTGAACCAAACTTAAATAGTGGGGCTTAATTTCATAGTCTGTGTTAGTAATTGTTGGCTGGGTAATAGGAGTATGCAAATAATCATTGTTGGGAGTTTCAAACTCCCCAAGCTTCTTTTCAGCAATATTTCCTATGTTTTGGGGTTTTCTTTTAAACAAAAACTCCCGATAGTAAAAACAAGAATTTAAACACTAACTTTTTTTGGTTTTTCAAATAAAGACTGAAAGCAAACTAACAAAATTAAAAACAAGAATTAAAACTAGCAATGTTCTTACTAACCTTACCAGGGTAGCTATTGCTTCCCTGGCAACGACGCCAGAAAAAGGGTTGATACCTTCGATCTGGATTACAGATGTAGTATAGCTCTTTTTCCCTAGTAGACCTAGGTTATCGAATCCTTAGGAAGAAGAAAGCGTAGTAAAGTTACTTTAATGGACCTTCGGGAGTTTTAGAATTATTTTTGTGTTTTATCGGACCAAGAGTTTGCTGTCTTTTGTTTTTCGATGGTGGAGATAGAGGGCCTAGGCCTTTCGGTTTCACCTGTAGCTGTGCAAAACATCTGATGGGAATAAAAGATAATAATAAAGTATGTATGTAATTGTGAGAGCAAGATAATTATATGTGGGAAGTGCATCCATAATTGCTAATTCCTTCGCAACCGCTCGTAGCAATAACCTACTAGTCTCATCCATAGCAGAAAGAGAACTGATGATATGCATAGTGATGACACCGTTAATCCCAAGTAAATCCCTCACATACAGTTGTACTACGCTTTCTGTCACTGGGTTCCCATCCTGCATATTAGTCATTACTCACACTCCCTATACCTAGATTAATCCTTGGGATCTTGGGTACCTGACAAGTCCTTAGATTGAGGCAAGAGAGGGTACAATAATCATCATGTCATAGAAACTAGGGATTTATATTTTCATGCCCCTGGTTCGTTAGCTGTACTCACTTTTCCCTAGCCGCTTAGTTTTTCCTCACTTTTGTCCAGCTCCTATTATGGAACTCTCACATCGGTCTAAAACTCGCTCTCCGCGGGTCCTGTTAGTGGACCCTCACTGTTACGTGCTGATAAGTGGGGCCGCATTCAGGTGGGTCCCGTAGTGGACCCTCACTATTATGTGCTGACAAGTAGGACCCACCCGTTCGTGATGATGTGGGGCCACGCTCGAATCTCGTAGTAGGACCCCCCATGGTGTGGGACCGGCTTGTTGGGAACGCATTTTAGGGGATGTGGTGTGCGACCATGTGGGGCGCGTATGGTAGTTACGTCCGCCCTTTCGCCTAAATTGGAAGAGTTCTTTTATTTTATTTTTATGATTGGCCTTTTTAAGAGCGCCTTTTCCCCTTTATGTCGCTAATAGTTGTTATTTTTGCCCAAAAAGGCAGCGAATCTAGAGCAGCTTCTCTCTTCATTCATGGTTCCTTTTGGCCCTCGTATTTTCCCAATCTGGCAGCAAATCTAACCAGCACCATAAATATGTAGATGAACAAAGCAGATGTAGATAAAGAAGCTAATAAAGGATTATATAGTATGATACTTAAACCAGGTTCGACAATTAGGATGCTCACCAACAACAGCTTACAATCTCAACACAGACAACAAACAAAAGAAGCTGCTTTATAGCATCATCAGTAGCATTAGCACAGGATCAGTGGCCCCTCATGGCCTCCGCTAGGAGGGCCTCCGCCTCCTCCCTGTGGCGCTTCCTCCACTTCCTGCTACCCAGTCCCTTGACCTTGGGCGCCTTGGGCTTGATCAAGGGCATGCGACCCTCCTTGATAGCCACCTTCTGGAGGTTCTGGAGATGAAAACCGAGTGCCTTGTGTTGGGCTTTGAAGGCTTTGGCATTCTTTGACGGGCCGCAGGTCTTCACGCCCTCGGCATGCATCACGAGGGAGTTGAAGTCGGTGGCGAGGCTCCTGGTGCAGAAGGGGCACCTGTAGATGTCGCCAGTGAAGAAGTCGTTGAACTGGCCGAACTTCATCTTCCTTAGCACCTGACGAGTCTTTCTATCCATGGACTCATCGTCGCTGCAGACGTCGCTTCTATCCACCTATTGCAAAAAAACAGTAGCGTGCATTAAGGACATGATTGAGATACCGTGATTATCGGGATTCATTACTTGCATAAATTAACCGATCGAGATCCCCTGATTATTCCCCAATCCCCAAATCTCAAACGAAATTGAATACTGATCCCAACTACAGATCGGTGCTAGTACTGATCCCAACTACGGATCGGTTCTAGTACTGATCCCAACTACAGATCAGTACTAGTACTGATCCCAACTAGGGGCATTCATCGAAATACGAGATCTAACACAAGAGGATTAGCTACTGTAAAAATACCTAGCATCCACCGATTGAAAATATGAACAGCCGAGCCCTAATAACACACGATCTAGCATCCAACGATGGGAATGGGGGAAGAAGAAAGGAAGGGGATACAACCCTAGTTACCTTCGACCATGGTTCGGCTAAGCTAGTGTCAAAGGGGTTCTCCGGCCTGATGTAATCGTTGTCCCCATAGGGGTCCCAGTCGTGCGGGATCTGCAGGAGAACAAGAGGGGCTCAGACGGGATTTGGGCCTCCTCATTTGGCGGCTACGTAAGCGGGGATGGGGGTCTGGACGGGGATGGCGGCTGCCTTCAATGCCTCGATGGGGGACAGTACAAGGATGGGGGCCTCCTCGTCGGCCGCCTTGGAGGCGATGATGGCCACTGCGCCGTTCTTCTCCATCGCCGGCATGGTTGGGGTTTTCTTGGGGGTTTGTAGAAGGTTATGGGACAATGAAGATGGTTGCGTGAGTGAGTGAGCGAGTGAGTGATGAGTGAGAGTGAGGAGGCCTCTATAAAGGTGAAGGGAGGAGAAGTTTCATTGCACCACCGTGCACCGCGTAACCGCGTGCGCTACTGCACTATGCACGGCCACAAGCGTCCGCTACCGCCCTACGGTGACCCAACATACCACTGCATGATGTAGTACACTATAGTCATTGACATAACACCAATGAAACACCTCTTCACTAGTATTACATCCCTCAGAGTGGTACAACAGAAACACAGCGGGTCCAAGACATGGCTAAAAGTTACAACTCAACTATTTACATAAGATCCAACGAACACTCTAGGTTTAAGAGAGAGAAAGTACTTCTTACGAAGAAGAGTCAAAGACAAACAACTCTAAATCCATTATACTATTAAGACTAGTATTTTAACTAATGGTCTGGCATTGCTGCTAATGAAATACACTACAGAAATAGGTTCTTTGGCTAGAGATTATATTCCTATCTAATCAGTAACTCCATCTTCATTTGAGGTGATGTATATGTTGACTTCCTTTTCTTCGTTGAAGAGCTTTGGCTTTTGATGATGATTCCTGGAGCATAACTTGATGTAGATGTTGTCTGTACTGGCTTCAAAATCTAGCAAGGGTTAAGAAGATACGTTGAGTACGAGCGTACACAGCAAGTTCACTAAAAAAGGAGGGTTTGATGCACTATATCTACAGCCGCAGACCATAGGTTGTAGGCAATGCAAGTTTTCGTAAACATTTCTTCAAAGGTTGATTTTATTCTGAAATACTATGTCCGTCAGCCTTCACGGGTTTACCAGAACTTTCATGGAGTTACTTTCCCGCAGCGTTCGCAGCTCCTTCTCGGAACAGGGAGTAACAAGTTACAGTTCTTACATTCTGCAGAGGTGCGTTACTTTACCCATGAGAGACCTTAGCCTTGTTGCACAACCAAGTCATGACCTTGTCCATACTTCCTTGTGATGGGGCCCAGTCTATGATCCAAGCCAATCACTGCCCTCTCCGCGACCTCATATGTCTGCACGATCCTTCGGGGCCGGCTCACCTCCGTTAAGCCCCCTTTCGGGCAGGCTAAAACCCTGATGAGTTCCCGAAGACTCTATGACCTGGTGATGCCCGGACGAGTACCATTTAAATGGACTATATCCCTAAACACCATTCATAGATAATCTAGACACCAAAAGTGTGGGGCGTAAGGGTGCCCATCCATATGTTGGATCCACACAAGGAATCACAACGTCACGTTAAGGTCGTCTTGCCTCCATGCGAGAGGAAAAGGATACATCTAACTTCTGACCTTTTTCAAATGCAGGTGATGACAACACTGGATTTCTAAAATACTTTACAGAAAATAATCAAAGGACATGAGCAAGTGTGGACTTGCCTTTTTTATTGCAAGATTATGCACTCACGGTCTTCAAGACAATATAAGATCCAATATATGAAATAAGCATCATTGGTCCGGTAAGGACTAATGTTTAAAGAAGCAGGATGCTTTTATGCATAAATAATGTAATGCATTTTCTAAACGCGAATCCCGGGGATAACGCTAATCTAGAGTTTGGAAACTGGAATTGGTTTCTTTAGAATGTGTTGTCCTTTTAGATAAGTTTAATACTCGTGCTTCTTATTAAGGCTCGTGAGTGTGTGTGAAACAACATGTAGTTATAATGGTATACAACAATAAGATATACGAAAGTGGAAAAGACTACTTATATAAGAATTTCCTTATCTCAAAACCTTAATTTACAAGTATTGACATCTATAAGTAACTTAAGTGTTTACAATCCTAAGTATACAAGTAAAGTTTGAAACAATGTGATTGTGATTAATTATCATCTGTTGATTATGATGAGAGTCCTTCAATTTAATTTATTAAGAGTTGAACATATTATTATAAGGTTTGTTGATTGAAGTGGCAAAACGAATAACTTTTGAAGAAAAGATTTCTTTTCTAAGGTCTAAACAATCTTTGTGGTTAATCAAATGTGGTCGAGGTTGTTTGTGCTTGCTTGAATAGTTTGGACTTGAGAGGCTTTATGACTTAACTATAACAGACCAAAGTTAACTATAAAGCATATAATAATGTCTTTAGCATTATATTTAAAGTCTTGTAGACTAAAGTTAACTATAAGGCATGTAATAATGTCTTTAGCATTATATTTAAAGTCCTATAGACTAAAGTTAACCTTAAAGACATATATGGACTTATGGTATATTGCTTATGATATTTGTATCTTCTTTACTTTATATTGTTTCCTTTAAAGTTAACTAGAAATGGTATTATTCCTATTTGAGTAATGGTTCCTTAACATTACAAATGTATAATATGATTTATCTCCTTATAAGGGCATGGTTATGGCTTGTAAATAGGTAAAAAATATTATTTACTACTTCTGAATTATTTCTGAAGTTAGTCCATTATAAAGTTGTGAGTGAAACAATGGTGAAAGATTTTATTTGGTTAAATTATCATTCTTGAAGATTTTATATTTGTTAAAGATCCTTTTTAGAAAATAAACTATACATATGGTTTAAGGATAATTCCATAAAATTGTATTAAAAATGTGTTGGACCAATTGATTTTATATTATAAACATTTAAGAATAGTATTACTTATTAGACCTAAATTGGAAATTTTAGAAATATTAACAAATTTTATTTACCCTTATATGAATTAAAAACTCAAGAAATAGGTTTAAATTCAATTATTAAAGTATTTAAATTTATATTAACTTAAAAGTGTAATATTATATTTTTAACATGTAGGTATTATTTTTGTGATCATTTTGGTATATTTACATTTATTTTTATGATTTATAAATAATAAGATATGATTTTTATAAGGTTTATTACTTTATAAATACTTAATAAATAATAAATATTTAATTAAGTGAAATATGCATGATTATAGTTTTAAATTATAGTTCTTATTTTTCTAGGATTTTTGGTATTTTATTTATATTTTTAACATTTACCAATATTAAAATATGAATATCAAAATATTAATACTGATAAAATCTTTAGTAAATGGTAATTATTTAAATTGATAACATAATAATGTTTGATAATGGTTTAGTGTTGTAGATTTTATTTTTCTGAAAATTTTAATATATTAAACATATTTTTCTGAATTATAAAATAAAAGTTATTAAAATTTTAAGATTTAATCATTTCATTCAATTTCTAGAATTTATTTGTGTTTGAATGTATATTGTTTTACTTAGTTTCTAAACAGACATTAACCTTTTATACCCCACACACACCTAGTCCTAGTCTGTCAACACCCGGATTTTTCAATCCTAGATGCTTGTTATGCCATACATCGCAATCCCAGGATTACCATTTTTGCGAGACATAACAGAATTGGATACCATAGTACTTCATCCATTACAAACGATACATAAGTTCTTACACAAATGGGGATCTCATGATCCAGTTCTTAATACAACATCAAGCAGCGGAATACGTAATAATAATGGTAGCGTAGGCGAAGCTCCATCTTGAGGTCACACAATCTTGACGATGGGAGATGTTCCTAGTTGTCGTAACCTTCCTGGGGTCCATCCTCCAGGTACTCCTCTTCATAGTCTGGCCATGGGAATAGCCAGGGACAAAGCCATGAGTACTCTTTAAGTACTCGCAAACTAATACTAACAAGTAAAGGGGGGTTTTTTGGATAATAGGACACTAGGCTCTAGGGTTATTTTGCAAAAAGCCAGGTTTATCTTTACTAAGTTCCAAAGCTAGTCACAATTTTATAACTCCTAAGTGGGATCTTGTAATCCAGGTCACAACTCTGTTGTGGTTAAGTCAAGGTCTCAATTCATTTCACAAGTTGTTTTGAAAAGTCGGCGGGGAACAAGATGGCCACTGAATCGTCCATAATCATGACGCGGCTATTCGAATAGTTTGACACTCTGCAGAGATTGTACACTTTCACCACAACATTCGATACATCCGTGAGGAACAAATCCTGAATTCACCATACTCAGTATGCGGATAATCAATCTTAACCTTTCAATTATACTCCCTAGTATAAGCACCTCTCCTGTGAGTTTGGCCTCCCAACCATGACCACTGTCATCTTGGGTACTGCACAGGTGGACAATCTTCACAAGGTAGCCTCAGCTCAGACCTTGGCCATGAGGGAACTAATACTAATGTATATAAGTTTCCAGTCAAGCCCTACCCAATATTCGGGTATTGTGGTTGTACGCTAAAATTGGAATGGTATCGCATCCAGAAAACCATCAGTTTTATAAAGGGCTAAGGCTCATGCCTCAACATTTTTATCACCAGAATCATCAAGTGTTTGGAAACACATGTCCAAAACATTTCAATAGAATGATCCATCATTCCAAGGTTTTCATAACCATTTTCCATCAAGTATTCCCATCTAAAGTTGATCAAGTTTTAATGCTTAGCACTAGCATCTACAGGTGGGGGTAAGCACTGATGAGGGGTGGTAACTAGTGGAGTTTTACTAAGCCCAACCTTATACCTCAGGCTGATATCAAGGTTTCTAGCTTAGGCCAAATTTTATGCTCTTGATGCAACCTTCAGCACAACTGTCTGGTATCTACCAAACTCTTGGGTAGACTTCTAAGTAAGCTTGGATAAAGAAAATAAAGTAAGAAGCTTGCCATAAAACTAGGATTGGTTTTTAACAAGCTAGTAGGGTATCTTGCAAGGGTTAGCTTGCATTGGTATAATCTCAGGTTGCATAGTAATTAGCTTGCATAGGTATAGTATCTTGCAAGTGTTAGCTTGCCTTGTGCAGAGCAGTGGTTGAAGTTCTCCTCGGCTTCCTCTTCGTAGTATCCTCCTTCCTCCTCGTATCCTTGGTCGGTACTAGCGTCTATGAATAAATAAGAGGTACACAATCACCAAACAATACTTAACTACTTGCAATCATCACACACAAGGGTCCTATAGATGATCTAGCATCATCTCTAACATTACAAGGTTAAGGCTTGGTTTAATTCTTTTTATTTTTAGAAAAGTAATTTCTACTCATTGAAAAACTACTTAAGATTTAATATTCTCCAAACCAAATATGGGATCATGTTGACACATGTCATCACCACATATTGTAGTCCATGGGAATGTGATTTAAAGTGGTGTCACAATTTAATAAGGTTTTACCCTTTTATTTTAATTAATTAAAGTGGCTAGAAATGCTTATGAAGCATTCTTTTATTACTTGAACATTATTTCTGCAAGTAAACCTATATATTTTTATATATTCTGAAAGGTATGGTGAAATGTGATTTTTGAGAGTTGGAATCAACTCAAAAGCTTTTATGGTTGAAATTTGAAAAATGTTTGAATGCAGATAAACTTCTGCCTTGTTTTTTTTTGAGGGTAAAACAGTAGGGCAAAAAACCCCACTGCAATTTTTATATATTATAGAGAGTTACAAAAGAATATTTACAAACATATTCCACCTCAAAGAAGAGGGATAACATTCTACTCAGCTATCTCCTGTCTAAATTGGTTTCAATCCAAACCTTAAGGCCCTGATAATACTTCTTCTTAATTCTATAAAGGACCCATCTTAATTCCTGGGCTACAATAGCCTTCCAGATCTCCATCGACGCATGCTGATTGTTGAAAATTTCATTATTCCTGCAAATCCAGATGCCCCAAGTTCCAAGAATCAGAATTTCCATTGCAAAAGGGACCTTGAGGTCTTTTTTAATACTGGCTAAAACTTCAAAGATGCTTTGATCAGCCATATTAACCTGTGAAATTTCAGCCCAGCAGGCTCTTGCAAAGGGGGATTCCCAAAACAAATGTAAACTGGTTTCTTCACTATTTCAGCCCTGGAAGACACAGTCATAAGATGCCAGAGAAAAACATTTCCTTTTCAGAAGATTTCTTGTATTGAGTCTATCAAGCAGTAAGAGCCAGAAGAAGAATTTATGCTTTTGTTGACAAGAAGATTTCCATATCCAAGAGAAATGTGGCTGAGCCGGTTGGTAACCGGCTAAAGAGCAGTAAGCCTTTTTGACCGAAAAATTACTGCCCCAAATGTAAGACCAACAATCAGATTCCCCTTCCCTGCCAGAATTGAGAATTTGTTCAAGACTTTGATATTCCTGATAAGCTTGTTGGGACAAAGGAAGATAAAAGAGGTCAGTATTTGCGATGCGTGAACTCAGCAGATGAGATGTGAGGGTTTTTTGCATATGAAAGGAGGTGAGGAAGCTTATGTTGGAGGCAGCTATCATTCCAGATACCAGTCCAGAATAGTGTGGATTTCCCATTTCCAACCAAGCACTTTGCAAGTCCTTTAAAAATGTCAATCAGTTTTAGATGAGCTTTCCACCAAAAGGATCCCTCAAGACTTCTTCCAGGTAGCTTATCATTACAATAGTAAGTAATCCATACCAAGTGAACCCAAGGAATATCCTTATGATTATAAAACTTATCCAAATTCTTCAAAAGAAGAGCAGAATTTTGAACATTAAGATCGAGAACTCCCAATCCTCCCTGGTTTTTGGGTCTACAAACTTTCTTCCATGCTACAAGAGCAGTACCTCTAGCTTGAACATCAGAAGTTTTCTTTCTCCACAAGCATTGCCTCATATATTTAATCAACTGCTCCTTGATAGTGACAGGGAGATTGCTTTGTTATTTTTACTATGGGTGATCTACAGATCCAAATGACTTGAATCCAACGGGCTTGGATTAAGCATTCACAGATCTTTCCAACAAAATTGGTTTGATCCAATTTGGTGCACTGAATCGATCTGGGTTGATTTTTGAAGTTGGGTGCTGAAGTGTGTTTGAATTGAAAAAGAAAAAGATTTAATTTGAATTGCTGGGCTGCACGGGAAATTCTAACGGGCCGGACTGCTAAGCGCAGTCCTCCATGAGCTTAAGTGGGTGTCCCCACTTCGGTGACACGGGCTGGGCGAAGCGGTATGGGCGGCGTGGATCGTTCGATCTAGTTCTAATCCAACGGCTGAGGTCATCGTCAGCGAGACAACTCCGACGAAGAACGAAACCTAAGCGCGGCCGGTGAGGGTCTTTGGGGCTCACCGGTGCGGCGAGGGTCGGTAGTGACGAGCAAAGTCGACGACGGCGAACCTCCTGGTACCGGTGGCTTCTCCTGGGGCGGCTCCAATCGTTGGCTCCTTTCTTCTCCGGCAGCAGCCGGGTCCAGTGAAATTCCGGCGGGGTGGTGCTCGCTCTGCTCTAATAATGGTGTGGCACGGTTAGTGGGGAGAGGGGAGTGAGATGGTGTGAAGAAATCGTGCGGGGGTGGCCTCTATTTATAGTCGAGCGAGGGGACCGTCGGGGCGCACGGTGAGCTCGTCGAAGCGACGTTCTGATGACTAATGGCATGGGCAAGGGTAGGGGCGGTGTTGTGTCTCTGGTGATGCTCAACGACATGGTCGCGAGGCATGGCGGTGTGGTTTGGTCTGGAACAGGCGGTGCTCTGCTGCGGTAGGCGGCGTCTTGACGGCGAGCGGTGGTATGTATGGCAAGCAGGGATGTCTGGCGGTGTCCTAGGTCGGTGGTGATCGTGTGCATGCATGTGGCGTGCGATGCATGGGCGCTAGTCGAGGTTGGCCTTCTGGCGCCACCGGCATGGTCCAGGCGTGTCTTGCTGCGTGGTCTGTGGCTTAGCGCTTGGCAACGGCGATGGCGGTGGGCGGTGGGCTGCCTCCGCACATGCTGGCTAGGCTTCTTTGCTGCTCCTAGCTTGCTGTCCACAATGGGGTGACATGGGGGTGCTCGGCTATTCACCATTAATGACAATGGCAAGCTCACAGGGGTGCTAGTGTTGGGCTAATCTTTCTAGATGATCTACTGAGGTGTGTGTGAGCTAACTAGGGAACAAGTTAGGCTCAAAACACTGCACACTATAGTGTTTGATGTTTTGTTTGATTTGTGTCTGCAACCTGTTTGATGAAATGGCCGCATGAAATCAAGTTTTGAATTTTGAAAATATTTTTGGTGGGTTTGCTAGATTGGTGCTGGTGAGTCTGCAGATGCTTGGGTTTTGAAAGTTGAACTTGTTTGAGTGGGTTTTGAAAAAGTGGGATCTTCCCATATGAAGAAGATTCAATTTTGAATTGTCATTTAAACTATGCATTTGAAAGTTTCTGGATGATCACAAAGTGGGCCTTGATACTTTGTTATGAGTACATTCAAGGGGTGCAAAGATCCAGAAAAGTTTCTGTTAGGTTTTTAAAGTTTGAGACAACCAAAGTAGGCATGGGAGTTAAATTGGTCAAAATGACCATTCACTTAATATATTTGTTTTGATTTACTTGTCTTTAGGAAAAGTGTGGGAAATGTTTTAGATGATGTTTATTTCACCTAAGAAACATTTTACAAGCAATGGATCACACAAACAAGGTGGTTTTTAAAGAAATTCAAAATCCATGCATACACATATACATGCATTCATGAGTTTATTTAGAAAAGTTTTTGTTAACCCTAATCTTGATGATTAGTGTTTGTTGATCTATGTTTGGTATTTTTGGGATGTTACAAACCTTCCCCCCTTAAACAAAATCTCGTCCCGAGATTTGAAAAAGGACGAAAAGATTACCTAGGTTTTGAAGAGATCTGGAAACTCCGTCCTGATGTGATCTTCGCGTTCCCAGGTAGCTTCCTCTTCTGTGTGGTTGCTCCACTGAATCTTGAGAAACTTGATGCTTCGGGTTCTGGTAGTTCGAAAGGCTTCTTCCAATATACGGATGGGTACTTCGGGATAGGTTAGGTCATCATTGATCTCTATGGTCCGGTGATCGATATTTTTGAACACTCCGGTCTTCTCGGGGACTTCGAGACATTTGCGAAGTAACGAGATATGGAACACATTGTGCACAGCTGACATCTCTTCAGGTAGTTCCAGTTGATAAGATACTTCTCCTCGACGGTTCAAAATCTTGAAAGGTCCGATATATCTGGGAGCTAATTTTCCTTTGAGTTGGAAACGATGCATTCCCTTCAATGGCGACACTTTCAGATAAACAAAATCTCCGATGTTGAAGGAGAGGTCTCGACGTCTCTTGTCGGCGTAACTCTTCTGTCGGGATTGGGCGGTCTTGAGGTGCTCACGAATCTTGTGAACCTTCTCTTCTGCTTCTCGTAGGATGCCGGGTCCGAAAATCTGACTCTCTCCTACTTCCGACCAGTTCAAAGGGGTGCGGCACTTTCTTCCGTACATGAATTCAAATGGGGCCATTTGCAAACTGGCTTGGTAACTATTGTTGTAGGAACATTACGCAAACGCAGCGGTCTTCCCACTTGGATCCATATTCTATTCTAGCACATGCTCTAAGCATATCTTCGAGTATTTGGTTTACTCGCTCCGTTTGTCCATCGGTTTGAGGGTGATACGCGGTACTGAAATCTAGGCGGGTTCCTAAACCTTCTTGGACTTTCTTCCAGAATCTCGAGGTAAACTGAGTTCCTCGATCCGATACGATATTCTTGGGGACTCCGTGCAAACTAACGATCCTAGCGATGTACAACTCCGCTAGCTTCGAACTCTGATAGGTAGTTTTGACGGGCAAGAAATGGGCGACTTTGGACAATCTGTCCACTATGACCCAAATAGAGTCATTTCCCCTACTAGAGGTAGGTAGTCTAGTGATAAAGTCCATTCCTACAGAATCCCATTTCCATTCCGGAATTTGCAAAGGTTGCAACAATCCAGCGGGTCTTTGATGTCCTGCCTTGACTCGCTGGCATATATCACACTTGGCGATATAGCTTCCGATTTCTCTCTTCATCTTATGCCACCAAAATTGCTCTTTCAAATCTTGATACATCTTAGTTCCTCCGGGATGGATAGAATAAAGAGTATCATGAGCCTCCTTCAGGATAACTTCTTTCAACTCTGAATCTGCTGGTACACAAAGGCGTCCTTTGTACCACAAAACTCCTTCTTTGTCCTCGGTGAATCCGGGTACTTTGCCTGTACCGATACGACGCTTGATTCCGTCGATACTGGCATTTTCCTTCTGCGCCTCTTTAATCTGACTGATCAAAGTGGGCTGAAGTTCTATGCTAGCCAAAAATCCTTCACTTACTAATTCCACTCGAAAATCTTCCATCACTTTGTGCAAACTTGGTTGCTCCTTCAAAATCATGGAGTTCAAGCGGCACGGTAATCTGCTAAGGGCATCGGCTACCACGTTGGCTTTACCAGGGTGATATTGAATGTCCAGGTCGTAATCCTTGATTAGCTCAATCCATCTTCTCTGCCTCATATTCAGCTCCTTCTGAGTGAATATATACTTTAGGCTCTTGTGATCCGAATAAATCTCACAACGATTTCCCATCAGGTAATGTCTCCATGTCTTCAGGGCTAGAACTATGGCTGCGAGTTCAAGGTCATGGGTTGGGTAATTTTGTTCATGTTGCTTCAATTGTCGCGATAGATATGATATAACTTTGCCTTCTTGCATTAGCACACATCCGATACCAATCTTGGATGCGTCACAATACACATCGAAGGGCTTCGTGATATCCGCCATGATCAAGATTGGGGCTGAAATCAATCTCCTTTTGAGTTCTTGAAAACTCGCTTCACATTTGTCGGTCCATTCAAACTTCTTGTCCTTCTTCAGCAATTGGGTCATGGGTCGGGCGATACTAGATAATCCTTCTACAAATTTGCGGTAATATCCCGCCAATCCGAGAAAAGCGCGAACTTGGGTTTGAGTGGTTGGGGCTTGCCAATCTTCTACATCTTTCACTTTGGCAGGGTCAATGGCAATTCCTCCGGCTGATACAATGTGACCGAGGAATCCTACTTCCTGTAACCAGAATTCACATTTGCTAAATTTTGCATACAGCTGATGCTCTCTAAGGGTTCCAAGAATGGTCCTTAGGTTTAGCTCATGTTCTTCTTCTGATTTGGAATAAATCAGAATGTCATCGATGAAAACAACGACAAACTTATCCAGGAAGTCCATAAAAATCTTATTCATGAGGTTCATGAAATAAGCGGGGGCATTGGTTAATCCGAAAGACACGACTGTATACTCATACAATGCATATCTGGTGGTAAAGGCAGTCTTTGGAATATCCTCTGCACGAATTTTGAGTTGATGATAGCCAGTCCTAAGATCAATCTTAGAAAACACTTTGGCACTGGTCAACTGATCAAACAAATCTTCTATCTTGGGCAAGGGGTACTTGTTCTTGATGGTGACATCATTCAACTTCCGATAATCCGTACACAAACGGTTACCTCCATCCTTCTTGTCCACAAACAAGACAGGTGATCTCCATGGGGATGCACTTGGTTGAATCAATCCGATTTCCAACATGGAATCTAGTTGCTTCTTCAGTTCTTCTAGTTCTGACGGGTTCATACTATAGGGTCTCTGGGCTATGGGTCCTGTTCCGGGGATTAGTTTGATGATAAACTCGATATCCCGATCTGGGGGCATACCGGGCAAAATATCTGGAAATACATCGGGGTATTCACAGACTATCCGAACTTGGTCAATGGTAGGTTGGGCTAGACTCTTGTTACACTTGAATTGGCGAGGTAAGGTTTCAGATATATGCTCGACTGATATTCCGGTGGTACTGGTCATGGTAATGGCTTTCTTGGCACAGTCAATCAATCCTTTATGTTTGGACATCCAATCCATTCCTAGTACTACTTCCAAACCTTTAGTTCCGAGTACTATTAGGTTAGCATAAAAATCTATGCCATGGATTTGGATAGGGACGGCCTTGCAAATTTGCCTAGCCTTGGTGGTTGATCCGGGAATTTGTACAATCATCACATGCTTCAATTTGCTTGGTTGAATTTTACTAGTGCAAGCAAATTCTTCGGTGACAAATGAATGCGATGCACCAGAATCAAACAACACTCTTGCAAGTACTGAATTAACAGAAAACATACCCAGCACAACGTCTGGCGCTTCCTGAGCTTCTTTAGCATGCATGAGAAAAAGACGACCATTGCGGTTGAGTGAATTCCCTAGGGCAAATCTTCTCCCTGGCTGGACACGACGCTGCTGCTGAGCTGGGACATTGGCGTTGGGGGCTGTAGCATTCTTCTTGTTGGGGCACTCGTTGGAATAGTGGCCTTTATTTCCACAGTCATAACAGGTCACTTGTGACTTGTCCTTGGCTGCGACAGGCACAACATTGCTTCCAGTCCTCGGGGCAGTGTTGGGGTTGGCGGTAGCATTGTTAGTGTTGAACTTGTGTGGGGCACGGGTGAAATTGCTAGAGTTGCCGGGGTTGTTGTGATTTTCTCCGGGTCTAGGGTTTCCACGGTTGGGATAGGTCAGACGGTTCATAGGGGGTATGTTGGTTCTAGGGAAAATCCTGGAGATGGGTTGGGGCGATACTTTGGGGTCTGATGGGTTCCTGGTTGATGCATCATGCGACGCTTGCGGTTCTCATTGGCCTGGTTGATCTTTCCTTCCATCTGGATAGCAGAGTCGACAAGGGCTTCAATATCAGCAAAGGGGATATTGACTAACACTGTCTGCATCTCGTCATGCAGACCATTCAGGAATCTTTCTTTCTTCTTGGCTTCGGTGTCTATCTCGTCCGGGACATACCTAGCTAATGACAAAAATTTGTCACGGTATTCCACTATAGTCATCCTTCCTTGCTTCAATTCTCTGAACTCGTCTCTCATTCTCTTGATCAAACCTGGCGGCACATGGGTTCTGCTAAACTTGACCTTGAATTCCTCCCAGGTCATCATCTGGCCTCCGGTCATTGCACGAACACTGTTCCACCATGCCCTGGCATCTCCGGCTAGATAATGGGTGGCGAACAAGACTTTCTCATTGGCTTCCACTCCGGCTACTTCTAAGTTATTTTCGATGGTTTGCAGCCAATCATCAGCGTCTAGGGGTTCTTCCGACTTGGTGAACACGGGTGGGTTGGTATTCTGGAAATTCTTGAGCTTAGATCCGTGGTTGTCCTGATTTCCATGGCCTTGGTTGTTGTGGGCTAGCTGGGCTATCATTGCGAGTGGCTAGGTTGGCTTGACGTTCCGCTCTCTCGACCGGCGGTCAGAAGTCAACATTTGCAGGATCTGCAACATCGGGTCCAGGGCTGAACCACTTCCTCCACGTGGCATCTGAAGATTGATATAGATCATGAGAAAAGAGGGAAATTTCTAAGGTTTTGGGTCTTTGAAAAGTTTTTAGAGTTTGACTCAAGTTTTTCTTGCAACTTGCTTTTTCATTCATCACTCATAGCACACAGTACAACACACACCACAACAAAGAAAAACAGATGGTTTTAAGAACCACTCTGGAAACTACGATACAGTGGGACCGACTACTACTCACTACGCTAGTGCTCAGTGCTACTACTCCTCGGAGTCTGTGGCTTCATCATCTTCAGCATCATCGATGAAGGCGAAATCATCCTCATCGGTGAAGAAGTCCATGGCCTGATCCTCCAGAAAATCATCATCATCATTGCTGAGATAGGAGTAAGGGTCTCCACGAAGATCCTCTCCGGCATTCTCCCTTTCCTCCAACTACATGTCTCTCTCGTGGATGGTCTCTTCCAGAGATGATATGCGATGGCGAAGACGGGAAATAATGCGCTCCTTCTTGTCGAGCTGACGGCAGCGAGACTTGCGATCCTTTGCTAGCATGGCGATGGTCTGATCCTTCGTCTTGATGATGGCAGATTTGTGGTTGCAATAGTCACGGCAGTTGTCTAACTCCTGCTAACGATCATACATCATGAAGCTAAGGTGGTTCAATTGAGTCTTCAGCTCGGGGTGGTATGGGGCTTCCAGTGGTTATCCATTTGCATCACGTCTTGGGCAAAACTCAAAGCGAGTACCCTTGATCTGGTTGATGCTCTGCCCACATAGACGGGCAAGAGCTTCCTGCATTGCTCTGGCGAGTCCATCGAGCCAGTTGTTTTCCCTCAAGGTAAACTGAATTCCCTCCGCAGTGGGAGGTTCAATCTTTCCTCGGAGACTTGCAACAATTAGCCACTGCATATCTTCTCCTCCTTGATCATTGAGCTGAGCTCCGAAGAACTCGGGGTGCAGACGCTCCAGAAGTTCCGAAAGCTGATCCAGATCTCTCTCAAAGATAAGGTCTCCTCCATTCCCGAGTTGGTAAAACTTGCTGTACTTCACGTCCATCTATAAAAATAGAGGATGAGTAGATTAGCAAAGTGATCAAGTGTGTCAAAATTTTATCTATTTTGCAAGAGTTTTTGAGGAACATGAAGTTTTATGAAAGAATTAAGGAGATAAGAATGAGAATAAGTTTTCGTAAATATTTTTGTTCTTTGATTTTGAAACTAAGTTTTTGGTTCAATGTCCAATCTAACTAGGGTATCCTATGGTCAGGATGGCTCTGATACCAACTTGTCAACACCCGGATTTTTCAATCCTAGATGCCTGTTATGCCATACATCGCAATCCCAGGATTACCATTTTTGTGAGACATAACAGAATTGGATACCATAGTACTTCATCCATTACAAACGATACATAAGTTCTTACACAAATGGGGATCTCATGATCCAGTTCTTAATACAACATCAAGCAGCGGAATACGTAATAATAATGGTAGCGTAGGCGAAGCTCCATCTTCGGGGTCACAGGCAATGCTGACGATGGGAGATGTTCCTAGTTGTCGTAACCTTCCTGGGGTCCATCCTCCAGGTACTCCTCTTCATAGTCTGGCCATGGGAATAGCCAGGGACAAAGCCATGAGTACTCTTTAAGTACTCGCAAACTAATACTAACAAGTAAAGGGGGGTTTTTGGATAATAGGACACTAGGCTCTAGGGTTGTTTTGCAAAAAGCCAGGTTTATCTTTACTAAGTTCCAAAGCTAGTCACAATTTTATAACTCCTAAGTGGGATCTTGTAATCCAGGTCACAACTCTGTTGTGGTCAAGTCAAGGTCTCAATTCATTTCACAAGTTGTTTTGAAAAGTCTGACGGGGGAACAGTATGGCCACTCGAACTGTCCATAACCGCGGACGCGGCTATTCGAATAGTTTGACACTCTGCAGAGATTGTACACTTTCACCACAACATTCGATACATCCGTGAGGAACAAATCCTGAATTCACCATACTCAGTATGCGGATAATCAATCTTAACCTTTCAATTACACTCCCTAGTATAAGCACCTCTCCTGTGAGTTTGGCCTCCCAACCATGACCACTGTCATCTTGGGTACTGCACAGGTGGACAATCTTCACAAGGTAGCCTCAGCTCAGACCTTGGCCGTGAGGGAACTAATACTAATGTATATAAGTTTCCAGTCAAGCCCTACCCAATATTCGGGTATTGTGGTTGTACGCTAAAATTGGAATGGTATCGCATCCAGACAACCATCAGTTTTATAAAGGGCTAAGGCTCATGCCTCAACATTTTTATCACCAGAATCATCAAGTGTTGGGAAACACATGTCCAAAACATTTCAATAGAATGATCCATCATTCCAAGGTTTTCATAACCATTTTCCATCAAGTATTCCCATCTAAAGTTGATCAAGTTTTAATGCTTAGCACTAGCATCTACAGGTGGGGGTAAGCACTGATGAGGGGTGGTAACTAGTGGAGTTTTACTAAGTACAAACTTATACCTCAGGCTGATATCAAGGTTTCTAGCTTAGGCCAAATTTTATGCTCTTGATGCAACCTTCAGCACAACTGTCTGGTATCTACCAAACTCTTGGGTAGACTTCTAAGTAAGCTTGGATAAAGAAAATAAAGTAAGAAGCTTGCCATAAAACTAGGATTGGTTTTTAACAAGCTAGTAGGGTATCTTGCAAGGGTTAGCTTGCATTGGTATAATCTCAGGTTGCATAGTAATTAGCTTGCATAGGTATAGTATCTTGCAAGTGTTAGCTTGCCTTGTGCAGAGCAGTGGTTGAAGTTCTCCTCGGCTTCCTCTTCGTAGTATCCTCCTTCCTCCTCGTATCCTTGGTCGGTACTAGCGTCTATGAATAAATACGAGGTACACAATCACCAAACAATACTTAACTACTTGCAATCATCACACACAAGGGTCCTATAGATGATCTAGCATCATCTCTAACATTACAAGGTTAAGGCTTAGTTTAATTCTTTTTATTTTTAGAAAAGTAATTTCTACTCATTGAAAAACTACTTAAGATTTAATATTCTCCAAACAAAATATGGGATCATGTTGAGACATGTCATCACCACATATTGTAGTCCATGGGAATGTGATTTAAAGTGGTGTCACAATTTAATAAGGTTTTACCCTTTTATTTTAATTAATTAAAGTGGCTAGAAATGCTTATGAAGCATTCTTTTATTACTTGAACATTATTTCTGCAAGTAAACCTATATATTTTTATATATTCTGAAAGGTATGGTGAAATGTGATTTTTGAGAGTTGGAATCAACTCAAAAGCTTTTATGGTTGAAATTTGAAAAATGTTTGAATGCAGAAAATCTTCTGCCTTGTTATTTTTACTATGGGTGATCTACAGATCCAAATGACTTGAATCCAACGGGCTTGGATTAAGCATTCACAGACCTTTCCAACAAAATTGGTTTCATCCAATTTGGTGCACTGAATCGATCTGGGTTGATTTTTGAAGTTGGATGCTGAAGTGTGTTTGAATTGAAAAAGAAAAAGATTTAATTTGAATTGCTGGGCTGCGCGGGAAATTCTAACGGGCCGGCCTGCTAAGCGCAGTGCTCCCGCGTGCTGCTTAAGTGGGTGTCCCCACTCGTCAGTGACACGGGGCTGGGCGAAGCGGTATGGGGCGACGTGGATCGTTCGATCTAGTTCTAATCCAACAGCTAAGGGTCATCGTCGACGCGAGACAACTCCGGCGAGAACGAAACCTAGCGCGGCCAGTGAGGGGTACTGGGGGCTCACCGAGTGCAGGCGAGGTCGGCGAGGCGGCACGAAGTCGACGGCGAACCTCCTGGTACCGGTGGCTTCTCCTGGGGCGGCTCCAATCGTTGGCTCCTTTCTTCTCCGGCAGCGGCAGGCTCCAGTGAAATTCCAGCGGGGTGATGCTCGCTTTGCTCTAAGAATGGTGTGGCACGGTCAGTGGGGAGAGGGGAGTGAGATGGTGTGAAGAAATCGTGCGGGGGTGGCCTCTATTTATAGTCGAGCGAGGGGACCGTCGAGCGCACGCGATGAGCTGCCCGTTCTGAGACTAATGGCATGGGCAAGGGTAGGGGGAGGTGCTGTGTCTCCTGGCGATGCTCAACGACATGGTCGCGAGGCATGGGACGGTGTGGTTTGGTCTGGAACGGGCGGTGCTCTGCGCGGCAGAGGCGGCGTCTTCGATGGCGGGCGGTGGCTGTATGGCACGGGGCGGCAAACGGGGATGTCTGGCGGTGTCCTGGGTCGGTGGTGATCGTGTGTGCACGCGGTGAGGGCGGCGCGCGGTCTGTGGATGCTGGTCGAGGTTGGCGCTCTAGCGCACGCTCGGCATGGTCTGGGCGTGTCTTGCGCGCGTGGTCCAGGGCTTGGCAACGCTCGCGGCTGGGACAGGCAGTGGCGGTGGACGGTGGGCTGCCTCCCAGACATGCTAGCTAGGCTTGCTGCTGCTCCTAGCTTGCTGTCCACAATGGGGTGACATGGGGGTGCTCGGGTGTTCACCATTAATGACAATGGCAAGCTCACAGGGGTGCTAGTGTTGGGCTAATCTTTCTAGATGATCTACTGAGGTGTGTGTGAGCTAACTAGGGAACAAGTTAGGCTCAAAACACTGCACACTATAGTGTTTGATGTTTTGTTTGATTTGTGTCTGCAACCTGTTTGATGAAATGGCCGCATGAAATCAAGTTTTGAATTTTGAAAAGATTTTTGGTGGGTTTGCTAGATTGGTGCTGGTGAGTCTGCAGATGCTTGGGTTTTGAAAGTTGAGCTTGTTTGAGTGGGTTTTGAAAAAGTGGGATCTTCCCATATGAAGAAGATTCAATTTTGAATTGTTATTTAAACTATGCATTTGAAAGTTTCTGGATGATCACAAAGTGGTCCTTGATACTTTGTTATGAGTACATTGAAGGGGTGCAAAGATCCAGAAAAGTTTCTGTTAGGTTTTTAAAGTTTGAGACAGCCAAAGTAGGCATGGGAGTTAAATTGGTCAAAATGACCATTCACTTAATATATTTGTTTTGATTTACTTGTCTTTAGGAAAAGTGTGGGAAATGTTTTAGATGATGTTTATTTCACCTAAGAAACATTTTACAAGCAATGGATCACACAAACAAGGTGGTTTTTAAAGAAATTCAAAATCCATGCATACACATATACATGCATTCATGAGTTTATTTAGAAAAGTTTTTGTTAACCCTAATCTTGATGATTAGTGTTTGTTGATCTATGTTTGGTATTTTTTGGATGTTACAAACCTTCCCCCCTTAAACAAAATCTCGTCCCGAGATTTGAAAAAGGACGAAAAGATTACCTAAGTTTTGAAGAGATCTGGAAACTCCGTCCTGATGTGATCTTCGCGTTCCCAGGTAGCTTCCTCTTCTGTGTGGTTGCTCCACTGAATCTTGAGAAACTTGATGCTTCGGGTTCTGGTAGTTCGAAAGGCTTCTTCCAATATACGGATGGGTACTTCGGGATAGGTTAGGTCATCATTGATCTCTATGGTCTGGTGATCGATATTTTTGAACACTTCGGTCTTCTCGGGGACTTCGAGACATTTGCGAAGTAACAAGATATGGAACACATTGTGCACAGCTGACATCTCTTCAGGTAGTTCCAGTTGATAAGATACTTCTCCTCGACGGTTCAAAATCTTGAAAGGTCCGATATATCTGGGAGCTAATTTTCCTTTGAGTTGGAAACGCTGCATTCCCTTCAATGGCGACACTTTCAGATAAACAAAATCTCCGATGTTGAAGGCGAGGTCTCGACGTCTCTTGTCGGCGTAACTCTTCTGTCGGGATTGGGAGGTCTTGAGGTGCTCACGAATCTTGTGAACCTTCTCTTCTGCTTCTCGTAGGATGTCGGGTCCGAAAATCTGAGACTCTCCTACTTCTGACCAGTTCAAAGGGGTGCGGCACTTTCTTCCGTACATGAATTCAAATGGGGCCATTTGCAAACTGGCTTGGTAACTATTGTTGTAGGAACATTCTGCAAACGGCAGACAGTCTTCCCACTTGGATCCATATTCTAGCACACATGCTCTAAGCATATCTTCGAGTATTTGGTTTACTCGCTCCGTTTGTCCATCGGTTTGAGGGTGATACGCGGTACTGAAATCTAGGCGGGTTCCTAAACCTTCTTGGACTTTCTTCTAGAATCTCGAGGTAAACCGAGTTCCTCGATCCGATATGATATTCTTGGGGACTCCGTGCAAACTAACGATCCTAGCGATGTACAACTCCGCTAGCTTCGAACTCTGATAGGTAGTTTTGACGGGCAAGAAATGGGCGACTTTGGACAATCTGTCCACTATGACCCAAATAGAGTCATTTCCCCTACTAGAGGTAGGTAGTCTAGTGATAAATTCCATTCCTACAGAATCCCATTTCCATTCCGGAATTTGCAAAGGTTGCAACAATCCAGCGTGTCTTTGATGTCCTGCCTTGACTCGCTGGCATATATCACACTTGGCGATATAGCTTCCGATTTCTCTCTTCATCTTATGCCACCAAAATTGCTCTTTCAAATCTTGATACATCTTAGTTCCTCCGGGATGGATAGAATAAAGAGTATCATGAGCCTCCTTCAGGATAACTTCTTTCAACTCCGAATCTGCTGGTACACAAAGGTGTCCTTTGTACCACAAAACTCCTTCTTCGTCCTCGGTGAATCCGGGTACTTTGCCTGTACCGATACGACGCTTGATTCCGTCGACATCGGTTTTTTTCTGCGCCTCTTTAATCTGACTGATCAAAGTGGGCTAAAGTTCTATGCTAGCCAAAAATCCTTCACTTACTAATTCCACTCGAAAATCTTCCATCTCTTTGTGCAAACTTGGTTGCTCCTTCAAAATCATGGAGTTCAAGCGGCACGGTAATCTGCTAAGGGCATCGGCTACCACGTTGGCTTTACCAGGGTGATAGTGAATGTCCAGGTCGTAATCCTTGATTAGCTCAATCCATCTTCTCTGCCTCATATTCAGCTCCTTCTGAGTGAATATATACTTTAGGCTCTTGTGATCCGAATAAATCTCACAACGATTACGACCTTAGACGGCGTCGCCATGGTTGACGGCGAGCGACGGACAGACGCGTTCGATGCACATGATTACGACCTTCCCGGCTCGATTCCTCCTCTGAGAAGACGAAGTCCACTATGATGGAGCTTGTGGTATCACCAGTTGGTCTTGGGTGGTCTCAAACGGCGACGACAAGCGACTTCGGCGAGCTAGGGTTTTGGGTCCTATGCGAGAGAGAGAGATAGAGAGAACGAGAGGAGATGAGATAGGTATGAGAGGATAGAGGAGGATGCGGCGGTCTTATCTACACCCCTCAGGGTCGGCGGCGAGCAGCACGACGGTTGGATTTTGATGACGGCAGTGGACGACATCGATGGTACGCACGCAGGAGCCTGTGTGCGTGAGGATGATGATGATAATCATTTTACAGAAAATCCCCCGAGCTTCTTCGAAACAAACCCGCGGTCCCTGGCAGTGTCCCACTTGTCAGTCACATAGCGAGATAAGCTGGGCTAGTTACTGGTCCGAGGTGGGATGCCACGGGCTGCTCGTGAGCAGTGGATAAAGAGAAGGAAGTTGGGCCATGGGCCATATTTAATCTCCTTCTATTTTTTCCTAGTTTTTTCATTTTTCTTTATTCTGTTTTGTTTACAGATTTGAATTTGCATCTTTGATTTGAATTTTCTTTATGGGGTTTATTTGCTAAATAATTGTAACTATATTAAAAGCTATTTACTAGCATTTTTAAGCTTTTATTCAACAATGTTATATTTCTTTATTTTCTGTCCAGAATAAACCATGGATTTATATTATAATATTTCTTTCTTTTTAGTATTGGTAAGAACTTTTGTTATGAATTTTTAATTATCTTATAATCATAAACTTATTAAAGAATGCATTACTTTTAACTTATGGAATTTGATTCTCATTGACTTATATTATTAAAGGAATTTTTATGTGGTGATCTTTCATTTTTGTATGATAAATAGAGTTCTAGGGAATTGATATGGTTAATATTATTCCCATATTTTTAGGAAATAACTATGTATACATTCTATTATAACTAATATAGGAGTTAATGTTTGAATTGAAAATGCTTACCCGAGGGTTTAGGGTTCCTAATGTACCTATTTTCTTTTGTTGATAAGAGTAAATATTAATAGCTACACATATTGTCTTTATGTTTGTGATCTTTAATGATATCACCTTTTAAAATAGAAAGTTATTATCTGGAATGTCTTATGGAAAAGAATTGATAAAAAATATCTCCTAAATTCATATGGTGATGATAATTGGAAATGACAGAGATGTGCTTAAGTGATTTGCTATAAGAAATATTCCTATAAAGCATTGTGGAAATAAAATGATTTATCCAACAGATGAGATGTATATTAAGCTTGATTATGGATTTAGGGTTTAGTGTTTACCAAGAATTCCTATCTTCCATAATTCAGAATTCTTGACTTCTACTTAAAGAATTCCTTTCCTAGATATACTATTCCTTCATATCCATCATCATGTGCTAACATGATGAGCTTTACTTCACAAGAATATTCTTATATACCTTTTATTCTTCTAAATCTATACTTGGTTATCAAACTATTGTACTACTAATAATCTCCAATCCAACAGATGGTTACAATTAGCTCAATTTATACCCTTCCTTTATTATCCATCACCAACATTACTCTATATATTCATTTCTAATTATATATATTAAGTCCTTCTTCACCTCAAGTTTTTAATATTTGCAAGAGTAAAATACTAACTCTATAATTCAATGCTGCTCTAATATCATCCTAATCATACTATCTCATCTCTACTTAACTTCAGTATCTTATACTAGATTTCAATCATATTTTACCCACCGATGCCACTTATACAGGATATAAGCATTCTATCTTGGTGACTAAAGCATGATCATTATAATCCTTTGATCCTTTATGGTTTAGGTTTCCAATTAGCTAATCAAGGATTCATCAATACAACATTACAGTGGTATTGAAGTTATCTTCTTAATATCTCTAGTGGATTAGGGAATGTTATTCATGGACTATACCTACTTAGTCCCATAGGATTACTCTTTGGTCACTATCTTCAATGTTCATCCTTTTAATCATATTTGTTGCCATTCAATTAGATCTTCCATACAACTCTTCTATTTATTCAGTAGTGAGTTAACTCCTTCATTTACTATATTGATTAGATTCCCTTAAATCACTCCCATCCTATAGATGATATCCAAAACTAGCATTACAACTTACCTCTTCTTACTATTTTCTTTATAGGCCTTAAGTAAATACTTTGATATAGACAGGAGTTGATAGATTAATAATTAATGGGTTAAGATTTGGTGAATCAATAGTTGCTTACTCAACTTTGATGAACAACATATATGAGAATAGGGTTTAATGGAGATGATAAGGATTGATATGGAAAGAAAGATATGTGGTGAATGGTCTTGGCTTAGCTCCCTTCCTAACTAAAGAGTTTGGGTGAAGTGTTACTGTCACATCCCAAGATTTTCCAAATCTTGTAATGTGAAATAAATAAATAAACAAAATAAATAATTGTTGAAATTTAGGGTGAAAAGAAACTTTTGTTTCTAAATGGAAACTTAAAATCCCATCTGGAACAAACTTTGGTCAATGTTTGAATCTAACTAAATTCAAATCAAGTGGAAAGCATTCTCTTTAAATGCATCTGGAAATTTAAACACTTGAGAAATAAACCAAAACCCTAAAACCCTAATGGAAGAAAAATCATTTCCAAGTTATCTCTAAGCTTATGGATTTGATCCATATAAAAATTAGCCAAACAAACATTTCAAATTGATCAAGAATGATTATTAGAAACATTATAAAACCATATGAAATGGATCCACTTAATTTGGAGCCATAGATAAAATCTTATGAATTTAATAAGATAAGGAAATTGATTTCCCAAAGGTAATAAAGCAACCACCTAGAAATCCATACCAAATGATGACCAAATAATCCTAAAGAAATTTAAAAAGATAAACAAATAATAAATAAAGTTATAATAGTTGGAAACACTATTTTGGATCTTTAAATAAAAAGTTATGATTTTGATAAGCATAGGTAGAAATATAAATAAGGATTATTTTAAAGAGCCAAATTAAATCTTGGCCAAGCAAATGAAATAAATTATTTCTATTTGTTAAAAAGAATAAAGGTTTGTTTAAATAAAATGATAAGGATTTATTAATATCCAGTTTTATTTAAGTAAAGGCTTTTTCCTTTCAAATAGACATTAAAAATTTATCAAAGATTTTCAAAATAAGAAATCCAAGTGTTTTAATTTTTCAAAAGAAACCTGCTGAAAAGATTTTGATATTAATTAGGTTTCAAAAAGAGTTTTAAAATAATTAAAACCTATTTGAATTAAAGACTATGGTCTATTTATTTAATTATTACTAGATCCTAAAAGAATTATTTTATTTTGAACTTTGAAATATGTTGATAAACAGAATAAAAATTCACCCAAAGTTTGGTGGTGATTTGAATTCAAATGGAGATTGAAAAATATTATTAAATCTTATTTAATTAATACTAGAGCCTATTTTAAATAATTAAAAGACCCTAAAAAGAATAAATAAATTATTCTAAATTTGACTTTGGAGTGTGTTATTAATCAGTGTTTGAATCCACACAAAATTTGAGAGAAGTTTGAATTCAAATGGATGTTTAAATTGATTAATCAAAATCAAAACAGAATAATAAGAATGGAAAAAGAAAAATGTTTAGTACAAAAAAAATGATGAATCTAGCTAGCCCAGCTCGGCAAGGCCCAGTCTAAGCCCAACAGCCCACTCTCACTTTCTCCCCCGAACCGTTTTCTTCTACTCGCGAACAAACCCAAGAGGGCCGAGCTTGGACCTCACACTCTCTCTCGCAGACAGCCAGGTCCCACCTCCCCAGTCATCTTCCTCCCCGTGAAGACCACGCCTCGTCGCCGTTTCTGCTGATTGAATGCACCTTGATTCCTCTTAAACCACGCGTTGATTTAGCCATGTGATCACGCATACATAATTGCCTTCCCCTCCTATCTCTTTCCCCTCACTCGCCAGCTCTTCCCCGCCCCAGGGCTGCCTCAATTTCTCGCCAGCACACCACTGCTCCGATAACCTTCCCCGGCCAATTCCGGCCAGCCCTCACCTCCCCTTGCCCCCTGGACTCCAGGAGAGTGCTCACCAAAACCTTGCGCATGTTCGAGTATCCCCATCTCGCCCGAGCACGCCCCACAGCCTCGCCTTCGTCAACAACTGAGCGTCAACGACGTCTGCCTCAACTCCGGCGAGCAGTAGGCGACGAATCAGCACACCCCTTGCTCTCTGGTAGGTACCATCACAACCCCTGCAAGCGTGTGCACCTTCCTGACTACTTTCCCTGCCCTTTTACTCCACAGGAACTTGCCCCCATCGATGATAGTACGAGCCCGACGCCAAGCAGAACTCCGGTGAGGAATTCCGACTAAACCCGTGCGCCCCTTCGACCAACACGAGCAAGTTGAGCATCCTCGTGCCACGGCGATCACGGTGAGCCACACCACGTTCCCTCTCGCTTCTCGTATCGCCAGCTCCGCCGCTGACAGACCGCGCCGTCGCCAACCACCGTTGATGCGCCGCCGCCAACCACCGTCGCTGCGCCGCCAACCTATGGTCAATCGACTGTGGACCGTTAGATCTTCATCTGATGGCTTAGATAGGTTGACTAATTGAAGGGGTATGCGCTGATCTAATCCGTGCAATTCAGTTAGATCCAATGCACCACACGGCATGATCCGCATGAACCGTTTTCGACGAATCATAACAGCCCACGTGTCGAGAGATTGTTTTAAAAACAGAAACTTGTCTATTAGATGTTTCAATTTGAAAAATTCATAACTTTCAAACCACACGTCCAAAATTTGCAAATTTTATATCAATGGATTCAGCAAAACAATTACTTTCTGAACATGCCCTTTGTTTATTAAATTGCTTCTGTTAAATTGTTTGTTTTTGTAGAAACTTGTGTAGGCATATTTAGAATATAAAATTTGTTCTAAAATGATTTTTGAGATAAAATCTTTGGAAAATGGTTTGTTTTGAACCTACTGACCATAGAAATCAATTTGTGGTTTCAAAAATATATTTGGTGAAGCAAAAGAATAAACCTTTGATTTAAACCATTTCTAGTCAAATAAAAATATTGTTTATTTGTTAAAAATGCTTTTTGGAGAAAACCTTTGGGAAATGTTTTGATTCAAACTCTCTGACCCCAAGCACCAAGTTTTATGATTTAAAAATGTGTTTGATAAACCCTATAAAGATTGCTACTTGATAAAGGCATTTTCAACCACATAAAATAATGATTTGGTTTGAAAATGGTTTATAGGTAAAATCTTTTGCAAATAGTTTTTCCACTTTATAAAATGACCAATAAGTGTTTTAGAATGTTTATAACCTATTATACACCACTTTTGTAAATAAAACAAAGTTTGACATGCTTGTATGCAATGTTTTGTTTCTATTATTTTATGTGATGTTTGCTTGAATGGTAGATTGAGATTGTGCCTTGCTTGATTGTATTGTAGTGATTTGAAGAGTGTGATCATTGCAAAGACAAGGAGTGAACTATTATTCTCTACCAAAAAGGCAAGTGATGCTTCATACTTTTGTCCCATTATTTTCACTATGCATTAGTGATATTTCTAAGTAGGACTTGCATGGAATTTTGCTAAGTGTAAACTATGCCATGGGAAATCCTAGTACATGAAACCTTAGTAGAATTCTCCTAAGTTAAGATTCCTACTACTATCATGCTTAGCTTAGCTAGTAGAAAACAAGGGTGGAATATATATTCATACTATGGAATATTTCTAAGTCAAGGACTTGTGTTTTGTTTAATAAAACAACTAAGTGAATGAATCACCTGGGTGGAATGGAAGGAATGGTTTGTGTTGAGTGGTTCACAAGACCCATTTCTATGGTTTACCTTGTGTATCTCACGTGTGGATGGCCACCCAGGAACAAAGAGATTTGAGATGTCAAATGTTGAGAAGCTTCAAGTGCAGCCACTTGGCATTATGGGCTCTGCCTGGATCACATAGGTTGCAATAACTTAGCCAAATGGAAAGTTGGTGGTAGGGGTTTGATAGGTTGGAACGCGTCCATTCTGGTCTAAGGGAAGGCTTCTAAAAGATCTTGTCTTGGTGAAACCAAGTGTTGTGGGGAAAGTGTACCACCTCTGCAGAGTGTAAAATCTAAGTACTTAGCCATGTCCCTGGCAAAGGACAATTTGAGCATCAAGACATGGAAGCTATCAAGAATCTCCTCATCCCAATTTCTAAGTTAAAAACTTGTGGTTGAACAAGGTTTGAAGGATCACCAATTTTTATTGGGAGATGCCTTGGGTGATTTTGTCAAGCAAAAACTTAGTGTTTTCAAATGATAAGGAAATTCTATTTTGAGCAAATCAAGCCTAAGATCCACTTAGCCAAATGCATATAGATGATAGACTCCACTATACTACCATAGTATCACTTGCCAATACTGTCACATCCCGAAATTTTTCAAATTTTGGAATGTGAAATAAATAAAATAAGTTTGGTTGATTATCTGACTTTGTTGAAATTTATTAGTGAAAATAAAATTTTTAGAACTTGCTTAAAATTTTCTCAACCATCGTTTAAAGATATTATATATAAGTGGATTAACATGACTATCCAAATATAATTATTGGTTGGAAAATAATTTTATACAAATCCAAGAAAGAATCGTCTTGTATTTTATTCACATTCATTTTGGTTTTGGACACTTGAATATTTTCCAAACACCTGTTTCATTTACAAGAGAGGAAACAATATGACGTTTCCAAATATAAGAAACATAGTGGAAAATATTCTAAGTGTTATTATTTCAATTGACATTTGGAGAATTATTTTTAGAGAATTTCCAATTCAAGAAAGTCAATAGAGAGAGCATAAGATGACATCCTCATAACATTGGATTGAAAATTTTCTATATAATACCCCAGAGTTCTAAAATAATTTGGATATATTAAAATCCTAATTTTATTTTGAGAAATCTAATAGAGTCGTGATAGAGTTTATAAAACCACATCAGTGATTCAAAATTATCTTCGAGGTGGAAATACATTTTCCTAGGCTGCATATACTTATTTTGATATCTTAATACTTCTTTTTTATTCTGGAAGTGGATTGACATAGTATAAAGTTATGTTTCAATTTCGGTGATCAAACGATAATGCAAAAAAAAGAGATAAAGAAATCGTACTTGTACTTGACCCACCGGCCAATTCGCGAGCTACAGTCTGCAAAGGGAAAACTGGAGCAAGCCACGATCCACTTCTCTGCTTCCCTCTTTTCATTTCTTTTCCTCTAACTTGGTTGGCCCACATGTCATCAACTAGCTCCTACAAGCTGTCCCAGTTCATCACGTTTATTCCAAAACAAAAATCCAGAAAAATCTCTCCCGATTCCGGTTGATTTGTTTGCCGCTTCTCCGGGCCAAACTCGTCCTTATAAACCTCCTCCTCCATCCTGTCCAATTTTTCCGGGATCCCTAGCCTACTAGACCACCAAATCGATCTCAAAATCTCGCCGGAGAACTCCATTACCAAAGCTCCAATTCGACGATTCCGACGCCAACAATGCTCTCTAAGCCCTCTTTCTTGCTCCAAACTTTGTATCTTGATTCTTCTCATCCCCCCACTCGTTTCTCCTTGCACAGGAGCTCCACATCAAGAAAAGAGAGGCTGCTGCAGTTTTTTTTTGCCGGAGCTGTTGCACGTTCGGAAGACCACCAACGTCCATAGGAATCATACCGGTACTCGCCGATGACTCTGAAAAGTTCGCAGCATCGAGAAGGAGCTATAGCCACAATCCATGGAGCAGGGGACTGAAGCCTCGCCATCGCTTCAAGACGAGCTTGTTCAATTTCTTCGTTTGGCAATGTCCACTATCGTGTGAGGTGCTGCTCTCTCTCATCCAGTAGAACGTAATTTAGTGGTTGTTTATATTTTGTATCAAGCGAACTCAGATCATGCCATAAGATTATTGTTTTAATCAAATTCATTTGCACCACACGTAAACACAAAAATCAAATCTGTCAGCATGTTTCGTCCACGTCGTCCTAATTTTTCTACAAAACATTGATCTTGTAAAAGTAATATATATATAGATCTATAGCTCCAAATTAGATGATTCTTTTTGCGTTGGATTAATAGTAAAATTATCTATCTAGTAGATATATAGTTTGCAACTTTCGGATATTTTTAATCTGCTCAAATTCAAATTATATTTTAAACCCCTTTTGAACATAACTTCATCTATATAGATTCTTTTTAGGCGATTCAAATTCCTACTGGTTATAAATTGCATTACTTGTCCGGTAGCATTTAGTTCACAATTTAATATGACAGAAACATCATTAGTTCAATTAAATTGAGATAAACCATATTAAATCGATATAACTTCAATAATAAATGCTTTAATGCATTAAATGACTTTCCTTGTGCATCATGTGATCTAATAATATTCAGAGAACTAAAATACAACCATTGTGACTTATTATATCGTCATGCATGCATTTGTTTATCAGTGTTTTCTTGTATTGTTGCACTGTTGCATGTTTTGAATGGTGTGTTTATTGTGTTTGCTTCAAACGTTAGATTGTGAGGAGTGCAACTACCGTGATTGCAAGTATTGTGGTTATTGCGAATGAAGCTATTATAATTGTGAGGAATGTGAGGATTATCCAATCGGCTACATCTACAATAAAGGCAAGTGATGCTATCTTGGTCATAAATGTCCTACTGTTTTCTTATGCATTGTAGATGTTTTGTAGAATTGCATATGTAGGAATTGATGTGTATATGCTATGCTATGTCCCATATTATTCCCTAGTATTCCTTATTATGAGACATCGTATTGGTAGATTGCTTAGCTATGCTATTTAGACGAGGAAGGGAATCATACCATGAAAAGTTATTTGTTTTGAAAGGATTTTATTTTGTTAAATGACATACCAACATGATTTTAATGAACCACCTGGGCGGAATGGTATTGATTGGGTCATCGAGTGTGGATTATGGTGGGGAATGCCGCCCAGGACACTGAGAAAGGATTGGTTTCTTTGTTTGGTAGCTTTCGTGTGCAACCATGTGCCAATAATGAAATGGGCGGTTGGTTGAACTCAGTAGGTTGTGGTAACTCGAACCCACGTATCCAGAGATGTAGATAGTGTAGGTTGGACCGGTGCGTGTCGGGTTTGGGGAGATACTTTCCGAACGATTCCTTCTTGGACTTCTCCCTATCATCACCCAATATGAGAGTGGTGGTACGGGCTGGGCTGGCCAAGTCACATGGGTAAAGTGTACTAACCCCTGCAGGGTGTATAAACTAAGTGCTTAGCCGTGTCCCCGGTTATGGACAATTTGAGCGACCTGATACTGATGCTATGATATTTCTCACTCATCCTTATTTCTTAATTACTTAAAACTTGTTGGGTGAACATAATTGGGTAGGAGCACCTGGGAGTGAACCAGAGTGTCCTATTTATCGTATTGGAAAACTACTTTGTTACAAATGTTAGGATAAAACTGTTGCTTTATGCAAATGAGCCTGAACTCCACTTGGCCAAATAAGCATGTAGTTGATAGATCTGTTGTTAACCACTTTAGCCTACTTGCCATACATTCAATGTATTGACCATTCGTGGCTGCAACGTTTCATGTTGCAGGTTATATCGTATCTGAGTGATTGTTCATAGGTCGCGAGACTCCACTCAACAATTGTTCGCCTGTGGCACATTTGAAGGATGGAGATCTACCTTGTATTCGTTTTCCGCTGTGTACTTGTATAAATAATGTAAATTTTGTATCATATTCGTTGTATTTATGATGCACAGTTATATTTGGTATCATTTTGTACTGTGTGTGCCAGTGAACCGATCCAGGGATTGGCACTATACACATGAACTCAGCCTTATCAGGCCAGGGTGTTATAAATACAATTCAAATGTATTGACCCTTGTGGCTGTAACTTATTATGTTGCAGGTTTGATTGATGTTAGTAAAGTTTATTGATTAGGATTACAAGTCTACAACCAACATGACTGCGTGTGGCACTTTGAAGATGAAGGACCCCATGCTATTGTTATATTCTGCTGCATTGTAATGAGATAGCCAAATGAGCTATGTAAGATGTAATAAATTATTTTATTCCTGGTTATAAAGTTGTATTATGACCCTTGTTTCTTGATATTACATCTTAACTGTGGATGCTAGCTATTGATCCAGGGACTAGCATTGTAAACACAGGGATCTCTACCTTATTAAAGGTTGGGAAACTCTACAGATGGTATCAGAGCACTGTGTTGCCTGTAGGATTGTAACCCTAGGATTGGACAAAACCCCTTAGAAAAATAGGAGTTGTATTTTGTTCAAAACTTATTTACAAACAATCTTGTAAACTCTTTACTCAAACTTTTTGGTTTTAATTCTACATCTCTTCCTTTTCAAACTTGATGGAGAAGACTTCAACATGAGCAAAGGATTTCACCAAACTCAAATGACTTCAACATCATCAAAGACTTCAACTTTATTTTCCCCAAGGACTTCAACTTGGATATCACTAAAGACTACAAGTGAGACAAGAAATATTACTCAAGACTTGAAGACTAAGGAAACACAACTTAGAAAGAACCATCATCACCTTTGAAGTTGTGACCAAGACGCAAAATTTCCCCAAGGATACAATGATCTTGTTCAAGAAGAACCAACTAAGAAGAATGGAAAGATCTCAAGTGAACCATATAGTTGGACCACCATGTTTAGTCTAAATCAGACCCACCAACTTATGTGGTGTAACAAAAATATTTAGTTGCCTAAAAATGTGCCTGAACCTTGTTGTTTGAGTGGAATGTTTGTTTGTAATTGCTTGCACATTGCTTGTGTGAATTATGGTGTGTGTGATTAGAATTGTTTCCCTAGAATCTTTTGCCTATTATAATCCCAATCCAACCCAAACAGATGACTTCTCCAAGAAACTCCAACATCAAGGATGGTGACAACAACAACCAAGAGATGCTTCTAGAAACCCAAGCCCAGTTCAATCAAGTGACAACTTAGTTTTTAGCCAACAACAATGAGTTAGACCCAACCATGCAAAAGTTTTTGGAAATCCAATCCCAATTGTTGCAAGGGATGACCACTCAAATGATCAACATGAAAGGCAGCCTTTCCCAAGGAGATGGTGACAACAATGATGTCAAGGATGATATTTTAGAAGGAACTCAAGCTTGCAATATTTATGGAGACAAGGATCACACTTCCAAAGAGCATGAAGACCAATGCCCTAATTGTGAAGAGAAACATCCAACCAATCAATGCCCCACATCTCAAGCTACATGCTTCCTATGTGAAGGAAATAATCATGTCCCTATCCAATTCCCCATCTATCATATAGTTCAACAAATGAAACAAGGTGGAATGCATCAAAAGTTTGGTAAACCCATGAGGAAACAACTTCAATCAAGAAGGATGAAGACAAAAGCAAACCTCAGATTGCACCTCCATACATTAGGAATCACCTTGATGGACAAAAGAGGAAACATAGGTATTATCCAAGAAATCGTTCAAGGAACCGAGGAAGCTTTTTCCACCTTTGAGGTGAGATATGAAGAGCATGAACTAGAAGAACTCCTAGCTTCTGAGAAACCCAAGAAGAAGAAGGACAAAAGCCAAGTGCAATGTTGCCATTGCAAAGAGATGGGACACTATGCCAATGAATGTCCATAGAAGAAGAAGAAGTATAAGAAAATTAGCCAAGTGTGGTGCAACAACTGCAAAGAGCTAGGCCATTATGTATCAACTTGTCCACAGAAGATACGTGAAGAACTCAACCCTGTCACATGTTACAATTGTGGTAATCAAGGACATTATGCAAGCAATTGTCCGGAAAAGATGAAGTACAAGACCAACAAGCTTATGAAGGATCTCAGCCTTGTCACATGTTTCAAGTGTGGAAACAAAGGAAACTATGAAGATGTTTGCCCAGAGAAGTATCAACAAGATCCCAAGCAAGCCAAGAAATAATCTAGTTGGAAAATTTTAAGGGTGGTAGTACCCTAGTTGCTTTGAGCCAACTTGGGACTCTATCTTTCCCAAATCTCGGGACAAGATTTATATTAAGGGTGGTAGCCTGTCACATCCCAAGATTTTCCAAATCTTGTAATGTGAAAAAAAAATAAACAAAAAAATTAATTGTTGAAATTTAGGGTGAAAAGAAACTTTTGTTTCTAAATGGAAACTTAAAATCCCATCTGGAACAAACTTTGGTCAATGTTTGAATCTAACTAAATTCAAATCAAGTGGAAAGCATTCTCTTTAAATGCATCTGGAAATTTAAACACTTGAGAAATAAACCAAAACCCTAAAACCCTAATGGAAGAAAAATCATTTCCAAGTTATCTCCAAGCTTATGGATTTGATCCATATAAAAATTGGCCAAACAAACATTTCAAATTTATCAAGAATAATTATTAGAAACATTATAAAACCATATGAAATGGATTCACTTAATTTGGAGCCACAGATAAAATCTTATGAATTTAGTAAGATAAGGAAATTGATTTCCCAAAGCTAATAAAGCAACCACCTAGAAATACATACCAAATGATGAGCAAATAATCCTAAAGAAATTTAAAAAGATAAACAAATAATAAATAAAGTTATAATAGTTGGAAACACTATTTTGGATCTTTAAATAAAAAGTTATGATTTTGATAAGCATAGGTAGAAATATAAATAAGGATTATTTTAAAGAGCCAAATTAAATCTTGGCCAAGCAAATGAAATAAATTATTTCTATTTGTTAAAAAGAATAAAGGTTTGTTTAAATAAAATGATAAGGATTTATTAATATCCAATTTTATTTAAGTAAAGGCTTTTTCCTTTCAAATAGACATTAAAAAATTAATAAAGATTTTCAAAATAAGAATTCCAAGTGTTTTAGTTTTTCAAAAGAAACCTACTGAAAAGATTTTGATATTAATTAGGTTTCAAAAAGAGTTTTAAAATAACTAAAACCTATTTGAATTAAAGACTATGGTCTATTTATTTAATTATTACTAGATCCTAAAAGAATTATTTTATTTTGAACTTTGAAATATGTTGATAAACAGAATAAAAATTCACCCAAAGTTTGGTGGTGATTTGAATTCAAATGCAGATTGAAAAATATTATTAAATCTTATTTAATTAATACTAGAGCCTATTTTAAATAATTAAAAGACCCTAAAAATAATAAATAAATTATTCTAAATTTGACTTTGGAGTGTGTTATTAATCAGTGTTTGAATCCACACAAAATTTGAGAGAAGTTTGAATTCAAATGGACGTTTAAATTGATTAATCAAAATCAAAACAGAATAATAAGAATGGAAAAAGAAAAATGTTCAGTACAAAAAAAATGATGAATCTAGCTAGCCCAGCTCGGCAAGGCCCAGTCTAAGCCCAACAGCCCACTCTCACTTTCTCCCCTGAACCGTTTTCTTCTACTCGCGAACAAACCCGCAAGGACGCTGACAGTTGGACCCCACCCTCACACTCTCTCTCTCGCAGACAGCCAGGTCCCACCTCCCCAGTCATCTTCCTCCCCGCGAAGACCACGCCTCGTCGCCGTTTCTGCTGATTGAATGCTCCTTGATTCCTCTTCAACCACGCGTTGATTTAGCCCCGTGATCACGCATACATAATCGCCTGCCCCTCCTCTCTCTTTCCCCTCACTGCTGCCTCAATTTCTCGCTAGCACACCACTGCTCCGATAACCTTCCCCGGCCAATTCCGGCCAGCCCTCACCTCCCCTTGCCCCCTGGACTCTACGAGAGTGCTCACCAGAACCTTGCGCATCTTCTAGTATCCCCATCTCGCCCGAGCACGCCCCCTGCCCTCGCCAACAATCGAAGGCCAACGACGTCGCCTCAACTCCGACGGCGAAGCGTTAATCAGCGCACCCCTTGCTCTCTGGTAGGTACCATCGCAACCCCTACAAGCGTGCGCACCTTCCTGACTACTTTCCCTGCCTTTTACTCCACAGGAACTTGCCCCCGTCGATGACAGTACGAGCCTGACGCCAAGCAGAACTCCGACGAGGAATTCCGACTGAACCTTTGCGCCCCTTCGACCAACGCGAGCAAGTTGAGCATCCCCGTGCCAGGGTGATCACGGTGAGCCACACCACGTCCCCTCTCGCTTCAGAACGCTGCCCGCCGCTGATGAACCATGCCGCCAACCACCGTCGCTGCGCCGCCAACCTATGGTCAATCGACTGTGGACCGTTAGATCATCATCTGATGGCTTAGATAGGTTGACTAATCGAAGGGGTATGCGCTGATCTGATCCGTGCAATTCAGTTATATCCAACGCACCACATGGCATGATCCGCACGAACCGTTTTCGACGAATCAGAACAGCCCATGTGTCCAGAGATTGTTTTAAAAACAGAAACTTGTCTATTAGATGTTCCAATTTGAAAAATTCATAACTTTCAAACTACACGTCCAAAGTTTGCAAATTTTATATCAATGGATTCAGCAAAACAAGTACTTTCTGACCATGCACTTTTTTTAGTAAAATATTTCTGTTAAATTGATTGTTTTTGCAGAAACTTATGTAGGCATATTTAGAATATAAAATTTGTTCTAAAATGATTTTGGGGATAAAATATTTGGCAAATAGTTTGTTTTGAACCTACTGACCATAGGAATCAATTTGTGGTTTCAAAATTATATTTGGTGAAGCAAAAGAATAAACCTTTGATTTAAACCATTTCTAGTCAAATAAAAATATTGTTTATTTGTTAAAAATGCTTTTTGGAGAAAACCTTTGGGAAATGTTTTGATTCAAACTCTCTGACCCCAAGCACCAAGTTTTATGATTTAAAAATGTGTTTGATAAACCCTATAAAGATTTCTACTTGATAAAGGCATTTTCAACCACATAAAATAATGATTTGGTTTGAAAATGGTTTATAGGTAAAATCTTTTGCAAATAGTTTTGCCACTTTATAAAATGACCAATAAGTGTTTTAGAATGTTTATAACCTATTATACACCACTTTTGTAAATAAAACAAAGTTTGACATGCTTGCATGCAATGTTGTGTTTCTTTTATTTTATGTGATGTTTGCTTGAATGGTAGATTGAGATTGTGCCTTGCTTGATTGAATTGTAGTGATTTGAAGAGTGTGATCATTGCAAAGACAAGGAGTGAACTATTATTCTCTACCAACAAGGCAAGTGATGCTTCATACTTTTGTCCCATTATTTTCACTTTGCATTAGTGATATTTCTAAGTAGGACTTGCATGGAATTTTGCTAAGTGTAAACTATGCCATGGGAAATCCTAGTACATGAAACCTTAGTATAATTCTCCTAAGTTAAGATTCCTACTACTATCATGCTTAGCTTAGCTAGTAGAAAACAAGGGTGGAATATATATTCATACTATGGAATATTTCTAAGTCAAGGACTTGTGTTTTGTTTAATAAAACAACTAAGTGAATGAATCACCTGGGTGGAATGGAAGGAATGGTTTGTGTTGAGTGGTTCACAAGGCCCATTTCTATGGTTTACCTTGTGTATCTCACTTGTGGATGGCCACCCAGGAACAAAGAGATTTGAGATGTCAAATGTTGAGAACCTTCAAGTGCAGCCACTTGGCATTATGGGCTCTGCCTGGATCACATAGGTTGCAATAACTTAGCCAAATGGACAGTTGGTGGTAGGGGTTTGATAGGTTGGAATGCATCCATTCTGGTCTAAGGGAAGGCTTCTGAAAGATCTTGTCTTGGTGAAACCAAGTCTTGTGGGGAAAGTGCACCACCTCTGCAGAGTGTAAAATCTAAGTACTTAGCCATGTCCCTGGCAAAGGAAAATTTGAGCATCAAGACATGGAAGCTATCAAGAATCTCCTCATCCCAATTTCTAAGTTAAAAACTTGTGGTTGAACAAGGGTTGAAGGATCACCAATTTCTATTGGGAGATGCCTTGGGTGATTTTTTCAAGCAAAAACTTAGTGTTTTCAAATGATAAGGAAAATCTATTTTGAGCAAAGCAAGCCTAAGCTCCACTTAGCCAAATGCATATAGATGATAGACTCCACTATACTACCATAGTATCACTTGCCAATACAATTCAAATGTATTGACCCTTGTGGCTGTAACTTATTATGTTGCATGTTTGATTGATGTTAGTGAAGTTTATTGATTAGGATTACAAGTCTACAACCAACATGACTGCCTGTGGCACTTTGAAGATGAAGGACCCCATGCTATTGTTATATTCTGCTGCATTGTAATGAGATAGCCAAATGAGCTACGTAAGATGTAATAAATTATTTTATTCCTGGTTATAAAGTTGTATTATGACCCTTGTTTCTTGATATTACATCTTAACTGTGGATGCTAGCTATTGATCCAGGGACTAGCATTGTAAACACATGGATCTCTACCTTATTAAAGGTTGGGAACCTAACAGCTACCATGTTTCTCATGGTAGAAATAGCTAAGGATTGAGTAGGTCAACAGTTAGTTATTACATTCTTGCTACTTGGTATTCATGAGTTATTGTAATGAATACTAGGATGTGATCCTCTAGAGATCTAATTAAAATCATTAATCAATGTGTAATGGTTTAGTTTCATTGTATTTGATCTACCCTTAGATCAAATCATGTTTACCCTATTTGAGGTTTTAGCAAAGGTCATATTGAAACTTATCACAGTCAAGTTGATGATCTACTTCAATTCCATCAAGTTAAGAGAAGCTTCAATCACTTTGACAAGTTTTTTTCAAAAGCGCGAAAATTATACGGATTTTCTATGCATGAATGCAATGCACACAACTGGGTTCAGCTTATTTCTAAGCTCTAATGCTGGGATGTTATAGACTCTCCCCCTTAAAATAAAGTTCGTCCCCGAAGTTCGTAAACTCTCACGTTTCGGAGTAAGGAATTAACTTGTAGTGGCTACTGTATTTCTCCACTATATGGTAACCTAAAATGGGAATAATTGCAATATCCCATATCCAGATAGTTTTCTTATTCCGATTAGATATCCTAATCCAATTCTTTCACTTAATCATTGGACTTTCTTACTATATTATATAAGGTATAGGAAGTCTCACTAAAACAGATTTTAAATTTTTATTTGCCAACAGTTGTGGTGAAAAGACTATATTTTTGTTTTGTCATAGTATGGTTGAAACGGGTATTCCTTCCCAAAAATTGGATTTTGAACTCATTTAGTCTATACCCATTGACGTTTCTTGTTCCTCTACACATATCTAATTGGCCGTGCTTTATTCCCTCTTAAGGACCACTTAAGAGTTGTTTCCTTTAGAATTAGTCTATTATGATTATTCTATTTTACTACCTTCGAGCTTTCACTTTAGTAGGCTTTAGATAATATTTTATTATTACCTTAAATACTTCTAAGAGTACTTTTATAATGATGACTTCTTTTGTCACATCCCAAGATTTTCCAAATCTTGTAATGTGAAAAATAAATAAACAAAATAAATAAATGTTGAAATTTTGGGTGAAAAGAAACTTTTGTTTCTAAATGGAAACTTAAAAATCCCATCTTGAACAAACTTTAATTAAAGTTTGAAATTCAACAAAATCCAAATCAAGAGTAATGCATTCCTCAATGAATGTATCTTGAAATTTAAACACTTGGAAAATAAATCCAAACCCTAAACCCTAATGGAAAAAAATCATTTCCAAGTTATCCCCAAGCCTATGGATTTGATTCATATAAAAATTTGTCAACAAACATTCACAAATGATCAAGAAAGACAAATAGAAATATTTTAAGACCATATAAATTGGTTTCACTTAATTTGGAGCCATAAATAAAATCTTATGAATTTAATAAGATAAGGAAAAGTAATTTCCATAGCTAATAAAGCACTTATCTAAAATCCATACAAAATGGTGAGCAAATAATCCTAAAGGGATTTAAAAGGATAAACAAATATCAAATAATATTTTACAAATTGGAATCACCAAGTTTGGATCTATAAATAAAAAGATATGGATTTTATAAGATAAGGAAAGAAATTATTCAATAAGGAATATTTAAAGACCAAATTAAATTTTGGCATAATCCATTAAGCAAATGTAATGAATACAATACAAATCCAAATAAAATAAAAGGATAAAGATTTTTCCAAAATAAAATAAAATGGCATTAACCATTCTATCCCTATTTTAATAAAGAAAAATCTCTAATAAGAATAATTATATAATTCATGAGAAAATAGTATTTTGGAATTTACCCAAGTGGAATAAAAGTTGTTTAATTAATTTAAATAAAATAAATCTTCCAAATAAAATTTAGGGGATTAAAACTATATTTAATTCCATTGGAATTAAAACAAATACCCAATTCAAATGATTTATGAAGCATATTAAATACTTTCCAAATAAGTCAAGGTGAAATATTTGACACCCTATTAAATAAATAAACGTACTGAAAGGTTTTGTGAAAATATTGGAATTTAAGTAAGGTTTGAAAATTATATGTAAACTCACTTGAAAAATGGCATATGCTTATTTTAATAAAGAATAAAACATAAGAAAAATAAAAGAATTATTCCTGAAGTAATATTTAATTTACAGGATTAAACAGTATGGAATTATACCGAACTTTTGAACAAGTTTTGAATTCAAACAAGGTTTGAAAACATTCAAACAAAATCAAAACAGAAAAAGAAATCAAGAAAAGAAAAAGGAAACAGATAAAAAAAGAGAAAGACCCAGCCTAACTAACCCCAGGCCTAGACTAGCCTAGCAAGCCCACCCCCACTCTCTCGCGAAACGTTTTCTCACCGCAGACCGAACCCGCAGCGTCACTGACCGCCTGGACCCACCCCCCTCTCTCCCTCACGCTGACAACGGACCCCATCGCCACGTCACCGTCTTCCTCACCCCGCGACGACTGCGCCAGCCGTTTCCTGCCATTGATGCCGCGGTTTAATTCGCTTAAATGGCTCGCTTAAACCTCGCCGCGACCATGATCCCTTAAACGCCTCCCTCTTCTCCCTCTTTCCCCTCAGTCGACACCTCCCAGGAGCCCCCAGGCTGGATGAATTTCTCCACGCGCCCTCACTGCTCTGACGTGCCTCCTCGACAAATTCCGGCGATGCCAAACTTCATCGCCACTCCTATACTTCACTAGCCTACTCCCCATCCCCGTACGCATCCACCAGCATCCCTAGTTAGCTCGCGCACGCTCCAAATCGTAGGCAAGGACAACACCGTCTCGCCACCGACGATCGCATCCACTCCGGAGAGCTACTGACGCCAAACCCGTGCGCCCCTCGTGTGCTGGTGAGTACCTTTACTACCCCCGAGACCGTGCGCATCCCCCTGATACCTTTCCTCGCTTGCTTGCATCCTAGGCGCTCGTCTTCGACCATGACCGTGCACACCCAATGACAGCGATAACTCCGGTGAGCGATTCAGGTCATCCTCGTGCGCCCCTTGCCTTCTCACGAGCACGACGAGCATCAGCGACACCACGCGAACCTGGTGAGCCCTTCCCCTTCCTCCCTTGCTTCTTGTAATCACCGTGACGCCGTAGTCAGATCCAGCGCCGCCACCTACCGCCGCCAGCGCCGCCACTCGATGGCAGGCACGCTGTGCACCGTCCGATCTTGATCGCAAGGCCACGATATAATTTAACCGAAGGGGTACGCTTGATTCTGAGCCGTGTGATCCCACGTAAATCCAACGGCTATCAGCGATCGATCCGCATGAAGCGGTACCGACAATAAAAACGCGCCGCGTGTCACAGAGTCTGTTTTAAAAACAAGATTTGATCTATTTGTGATTCAATTTTGTAAAATTCATAACTTTCAAGCCACACGTCCAAATTTTGCAAATTTTATATCAATGGAATCAGAAAAACAAGTACTTTCTAACCATGCACTTTGTTTAGTAAAATGATTCTGTTAAATTGATTGTTTTTGCAGAAATTTGTGTAGGCATAATTAGAATATAAAAATTGTTCTAAAATGATTTTTGCGAAAAGCCTTTGGAAAATGGTTTTTTTGAACCTACTGACCATAGAAATCAATTTGTGGTTTCAAAAATATATTTGGTGAAGCAAAAGAATAAACCTTTGATTTAAACCATTTCTAGTCAAATAAGAAATATTGTTTATTTGTTAAAAATGCTTTTTGAAGAAAACCTTTGGGAAATGTTTTGGAATAAACTCTCTGACCCCAAGCACCAAGTTTTATGATTTAAAATTGTATTTGGTGAACCCTATAAGGATTGCTACTTTGATAAAGGCATTTTCAACCACATAAAATAATGATTTGGTTTAAAAATGGTTTATAGGAAGAATCTTTTGCAAATAGTTTGGCCACTTTATAAAATGACCAATAAGTGTTTTAGAATGTTTATAACCTATTATAAACCACTTTTGTAAATAAAACAAAGTTTGGCATGCTTGCATGCATTGTTTTGTTTCTATTATTTTATGTGATGTTGCTTGAATGGTAGATTGAAATTGTGCCTTGCTTGATTGAATTGTAGTGATTTGAAGAGTGTGATCATTGCAAATACAAGGAGTGAACTTATATTCTTTACCAAAAAGGCAAGTGATGCTTCATACTTTTGTCCCATTATTTTCACTATGCATTAGTGATATTTCTAAGTAGGACTTGCATGGAATTTTGCTAAGTGTAAACTATGCCATGGGAAATCCTAGTAGATGAAACCTTAGTAGAATTTCCTAAGTTCAGATTCCTACTACTATCATCCTTAGCTTAGCTAGTAGAAAACAAGGGTGGAATATATATTCATGCTATGGAATATTTCTAAGTCTGTGGACTTGTGTTTTGTTAATAAAACAACTAAGTGAATGAAGCACCTGGGTGGAATGGAAGGAATGGTTTGTGTTGAGTGATTCACAAGGCCCATTTCTATGGTTTACCTTGTGTATCTCACTTTTGGATGGCCACCCAGGAACAAAGAGATTTGAGATGTCAAATGTTGAGAAGCTTCAAGTGCAGCCACTTGGCATTATGGGCTCTGCCTGCATCATATAGGTTGCAATAACTTAGCCAAATGGACAGTTGGTGGTAGGGGAATGATAGGTTGGAGCGCGTCCATTCTGGTCTAAGGGAAGGCTTCTGAAAGATCTTGTCTTGGTGAAACCAAGTCTCGTGGGGAAAGTGCACCACCTCTGCAAAGTTTAAAAATCTAAGTACTTAGCCATGTACCTGGCAAAGGACAATTTGAGCATCAAGACATGGAAGCTATCAAGAATCTCCTCATCCCAATTTCTAAGTTAAAAGCTTGTGGTTGAACAAGGGTTGAAAGGATCACCGTTTTCTATTGGGAGATGCCTTGGGTGTTTTTGTCAAGCAAAAACTTAGTGTTTTCAAATGATAAGAAAGATATATTTTTAGCAATGCAAGCCTAAGCTCCACCTAGCCAAAAGCATATAGATGATATACTCCACTATACTACCATAGTATCACTTGCCAATACAATTGAAATGTATTGACCTTTGTGGCTGTTACTTATTATGTTGCAGGTTTGTTTGATGTTAGAGAAGTTTATTGATTTAGGATTACAAGTCTAGAACCAACATGTCTGCCTGTGGAACTTTGAAGATGAAGGACCCCATGCTATTGTTATATTCTGCTGCATTGTAATGAGATAGCCAAATGAGGTATGTAAGATGTAATAAATTATTTTATTCCTGGTTATAAAGTTGTATTATGACCTTTGTTTCTTGATATTACATCTTAACTGTGGATGCTAGCTATTGATCCAGGGACTAGCATTGTAAACACAGGGATCTCTACCTTATTAAAGGTTGGGAACCTTACATCTTTTAACCTTATGAAAATAAGGCTTAATTTTGTCGTAGGTTAGTACTTCTTTTTCAACCTTTACTCTGGAATTTAGATAACAGTATTACCATTTACTGTTTACACTCCCCTTAGGGTTTACTAATGGTCTCTAAACTGTCTTTATGGTAACTATTGGCTTAATAACTAGAATGTAGGTCTTTGTCTAGCTTATTTTCTACCTAGTTAGGTCTCATGAAATATTGTACGGTGTATCCACACAATTGTGGATATCCGAAGTGGATCTTTTATCATCTTAGTCTTGCTTACTATTTATAGATTTTCGCTTTGATAGGTCTGATTTTTGTGAAGCGCCTCGAAATACGGTCGCTTTAAGATTTATACACCTTCATGCCTTCCTTAATTTAGGCCAAATTTTATGCTCTTGATGCAACTTTAAACATGATATGGTTAACTATTTCAACTGATACCTGCTATGGCAAGTTACCTACTATGGACCATCCTAGGGTGTATGGATTACCCTACGGTTCCCAACATACTACTATCATTCTCTCTGAATTGTCAGAGCTTGAATACCATGTTGTTCCAAAGCTTCTTCTTTGTACTTATTCATGATACTCCCATGAACTTGGTACTACTACTCCATTAACTTCTTAGTAACATCACCCATATCTTGTGAACTTAATTTTACTGCTTCTTGTTGCTTTCTTCTTCATGTGAACCTCCTTGGTATACGGAGGAATTCGTCACTTTCTTACGTGGATTCCCTTTTCTATCTAGGTCTATAACATCAAGTAATAACTGGGTGTTACATCATGCATTTGCACACCAAGTCAAACTTCATGTACAGATCTAGTCAATCAAGAAGATTCAAGAAAATCCAAGAGTCGATAAACAACCAAACATATACCATGTATTATACATAGGTTTTAAATAATTTACAGACGAACTGACCGTTCCAACGGTTTGCCTCACATATACATCACACAACTATCTTACAAGAACTTCCTGTTCTTGTGAGTATATCCTCACTTATTTCGGCAAACCTTTCAAACTACAATACGCATTACGCTCTATGTACATTATTCAAGCACTCATCCCTTGGGATGTCATTCCTTTCTGACTTTCATCTTCATCTAGTGCTTCCTGGAGTTTCGTCCATGATGATGTGAAATCCTACGACTGCCTTCTGGAGCGTAAGAGCATCCAGGAGGTGCGTATTCTTGATTAGAAGTACCGAGACTGAGATTAGTCATTGAAAAATGACTAGAGTTGGCATAGTCTTCTATAGGATATTCCTGGTTTTCCGGCAACGCATCCTCAAAGTAAGATGGATCCTTAGCCTTTTGTTGGATCCATTCGTACATATTGGTATAGTAATTATCGGAATACTCTTCTAAGTTGATTGGGTTGGTATTTCCTCCATATGGTCCATAAGGCTCTCTATGGTTATAGTTGGTCTCTTCTCCGATACCTGTATCACAAGGTATAGGATTTCCTATGGTTCCACCTTGAGATTCTACTCCCCATTCATACTGGTTTTGATCAGAGTTATTTGGAATGGCTCTCGCCCACTCCTTTTGCTCAGAGATATACTTGGTCCATAGATCTTCAGATGGCTGAGGTTTATTTTGGTAGTAGGCATAATTTTCTGAGTGTGGATCATCAAACTCAGTTTCCTCATACACTTCTCCTAAAGGTATGTATTTGGGATGCCTAGCTTATTTATCTAACTTCTTCCTACGTGCCATTGCTTTATCAGGTTCAATAAAATCCTCAATGAATGTATCCAGTTCCTGAACTAAGACTTGGTGAGTGTTATGATAAGTGTTTAGCGAAGACCGATAACTATCCATATACTTTACGGCTAGAGTAGGTTCAGTTTAGACTAGAGTAGCATGATCTAACTCATGCTCCGGGTTTAAGGTTTCATGGGGTATAACAGTGTGGGTACTTCCTTCTAGAGCTTCGGATTTTTGTTCTCGGATCATGGTTATGGCTGCTGCTACGGCAATCTGATATGCAGATGCCATGCACCTTGCCTCTCCTTATGGCATTTCTCCCTTAAGTCCTAACTTCTTGGGTAACATGATCATGACACGGTATTTAGCTAATACCTGCCCATCATAGTAACTGTAAATCTTGACCAAAGGTCTCGATTCACATTCCAAACTCCATAGAAGTTGTCGGAGATTATCTGTCCAATCCCCTCCATAGTCATTTAATGTCCTGTTCATCACTTGAACATTCCGGGGTGGATATCGATGTGCCATGTAGAACTATAGATAAGAAATTGTCATCAGTCACATAGAGTTAAAACTCTTGGTAATGTTCAGGATTGCAATCATACTAAAGAATTATCGCACTAGCAACATGACAAGATTATTCTCAAGTGAATATCCCTCATATCACTAGAGAACTCTTTATTATTGCAGGTATGTGTCCTACAGGTTCTACCCATTTACTAGGTTTCCAACCTAACGTCAAAGCATATGCTCTGATACCAACTACGATGACCCAGCATACCACTGCATGATGAAGCACACTATAGTCGTTGACATAACACCAATGAAACACCTGTTCACTAGTATTACATCCCTCAGAGTGGTACAACAGAAACACAGCGGGTCCAAGACATGGCCAGAGGTTACAACTCAACTATTTACATAATATCCAACGAACACTCTAGGTTTAAGAGAGAGAAAGAACTTCTTAAGAAGAAGAATCAAAGACAAACAACTCTAAATCCTTTATACTATTAATACTAGTATTTTAACTAATGGTCTGGCATTGCTGCTAATACAATACACTACAGAAATAGGTTCTTTGGCTAGAGATTATATTCCAATCTAATCAGTAACTCCGTCTTCATTTGAGTTGATGTATATGTTGACTTCCTTGTCTTTGTTGAAGAGCTTTGGATTTTGATGATGATTCCTGGAGCATAACTTGATGTAGATGTTGTCTGTACTGGCTTCAGAATCTAGCAAGGGTTAAGAAGATACGTTGAGTACGAGCGTACTCAGCAAGTTCACTAGAAAAGGAGTTTTTGATGCACTATATCTACAGCCACAGACCATAGGTCGTAGGAAATGCAAGTTTTTGTAAACATTTCTTCAAAGGTTTCTTTTATTCTGAAATACTATGTCCGTCAGCCTTCACGGGTTTACCAGAACTTTCATGGAGTTCCTTTCCCGCAACGTTCGCAGCTCCTTCCCAGAACAGGGAGTAACAAGTTACAGTTCTTACACTTTGCAGAGGTGCGTTACTTTAGCCATGAGAGACCTTATCCTTGTTGCACAACTAAGTCATGACCTTGTCCGTACTTCCTTGGTATGGGGCCCAGTCTAAGATCCAAACCAATCACTGCCCTCTCCGCGACCTCATATGTCTGCACGATCCTTCGGGGCCGGCTCACCTCCGTTAAGCCCCCTTTTGGGCAGGCTAATACCCTGATGAGTTTCCGAAGACTCTATGACCTGGTGATGCCTAGACGAGTACCATTTAAATGGACTATATCCCTAAACACCATTCATAGATAATCTAGACACCAAAAGTGTGGGGCGTAAGGATTCCCACCCATATGTTGGATCCACACAAGGAATCACAACGTCACGTTAAGGTCGTCTTGCCTCCATACGAGAGGAAAGGATACAACTGACTTCTCCGTCCCATTCGAAATCTCATGGTCAACGCGTAATATACGGCGCAAGAATCACTGGCAACATTGGTTGTTAAGTCCTAGATAATATGTTCCTTTACCAACAGAACTTTCATAATAGGTTATTACCTCATGGTAAATAACCTATAATCATGTTATTAAAAAAATAGTTTTTCTGACCTTTTTCAAATGCAGGTGATGACAACACTAGATTTGTAAACTACTTTACAGAAAATAATCAAAGTACATGAGCAAGTGTGAACATGCCTTTTGTGATTGCAAGATTATACAATCATGGTCTTCAAGACAATATAAGATCCAATATCTGAAATCAGCATCATTGGTCCGGTAAGGACTAATGTTTAAAGAAGCAGGATGCTTTTATGCATAAATAATGTAATGCATTTTCTAAACACGAATCCCAGGGATAACGCTGATCTAGAGGTTGGAAACTGGAATTGGTTTCTTTAGAATGTGTTGTCCTTTTAGATAAGTTTAATACTCGTGCTTCTTATTAAGGCTTGTGAGTGTGTGTGTGTGTGTGTGAAACAACATGTAGTTATAATGGTACACAACAATAAGATATACGAAAGTGGAAAAGACTACTTATATAAGAATTGACTTATCTCAAAACCTTACTTTACAAGTATTGACATCTATAAGTAACTTAAGTGTTTACAATCCTAAGTATACCAGTAAAGTTTGAAACAATGTGATTGTGATTAATTATCATCTGTTGATTACGATGAGAGTCCTTGAATTTAATTTTCTAAGAGTTGAACATATTATTATAAGGTTTGTTGATTGAAGTGGCAAAACGAATAACTTTTGAAGAAAATATTTCTTTTCTAAGGTCTAAACAATCTTTGTGGTTAATCAAATGTGGTCGAGGTTGTTTGTGCTTGCTTGAATAGTTTGGACTTGAGTGCTTTATGACTTAATTATAACAGACCAAAGTTAACTATAAAGCATATAATAATGTCTTTAGCATTATATTTAAAGCCTTGTAGACTAAAGTTAACTACAAGGCATATAATAATGTCTTTAGCATTATATTTAAAGTCCTGTAGACTAAAGTTAACTTTAAAGATATAGATGGACTTAAGGTATATTGCTTATGATATTTGTATCTTCTTTACTTTATATTGTTTCCTTTAAAGTTAACTATAAATGGTATTATTCCTATTTGAGTAATGGTTCCTTAACATTATAAATGTATAATATGATTTATCTCCTTATAAGGGTATGGTTATGGCTTGTAAATAGGTAAACAATATTATTTACTACTTATGAATTATTTCTGAAGTTAGTCCATTATAAAGTTGTGAGTGAAACAATGGTGAAAGGTTTTATTTGGTTAAATTATCATTCTTGAAGATTTTATATTTGTTAAAGATCCTTTTTAGAAAATAAACTATACATATGGTTGAAGGATAACTCAATAAAATTGTATTAAAAATGTGTTGGACCAATTGATTTTATATTATAAACATTTAAGAATAGTATTACTTATTAGACCTAAATTGGCAATTTTAGAAATATTAACAAATTTTATTTACCCTTAAATGAATTAACAACTCAAGAAATAGGCTTAAATTCAAGTTATTAAAGTATTTAAGTTTTTATTTAACTTAAAAGTGGATAATTATATTTTTAACATGTAGGTATTATTTTTGTGATCATTTTGGTATATTACATTTATTTTTATGATTTATAAATAATAAGATATAATTTTATAAGATTTATTACTTTATAAATACTTAATAAATAATAAATATTTAATTACGTAAAATATGCATGATTATAGTTTTAAGTTATAGTTCTTATTTTTTCTAGGAGTTTTGGTATTTTATTTATAATTTTTACATTTACCAATATTAAAATATGAATATCAAAATATTAATACTTATAAAATCTTTATTAATTGGTAATTATTTAAATTGATAACATAATAATGTTTTATAATAGTTTAATGTTATAGATTTTATTTTTCTGAAGATTTTCATATATTAAACATATTTTTCTGAATTATAATACAAACGTTATTAAATTTTTAAGATTTAATCATTTCATTCAATTTCTGGAATTTATTTGTATTTGAATGTATATTGTTTTACTTAGTTTCTAAACAGACATTAACCTTTTATACCGCACACACACCTAGTCCTAGTCACTGACCATTGGGCCCTTGGCCATGTCACACTCCACCTCAGCAAAGACTAGACAACATGTTGAACTAGTCAAGGATGACATCATCCTGACGTCATCCGCAGGATCCTCTCAGGTCGGTGATTGATCTTGCGATTTGGTGCACGCGCGGGGCAGTGGCTATGCTTATCGGAAAGAGGGCACGATGGTGAACCTAACAATGGCGGCGCCGCTAGTTAATGGTCGTCGGAAGTTGAGTAACAACGGCGAACAACGGCAGTGGTGTCGGGTGCTTGAGGTGAGAGCAAACTAGAGCGAAATACAGTGAACCAAATGTATTGGAAGAACCAGTGGCTCACCATGATGCTTGTAGTGACGACGGCAAGGAGAGGCGAGCTTAGACGGCGTCGCCATGGTCGACGGCGAGTGGCGGACAGACGCATTCGATGCACATGATTACGACCTTCCCGGCTCGATTCCTCCTCTGAGCAGACGAAGTCCACTACGGTGGAGCTTGTGGTATCACCCGTTGGTCTTGGGGTGGTCTCAAACGGCGACGACAAGCGACTCGGGCGAGCTAGGGTTTTGGGTCCTATGCGAGAGAGAGATAGAGAGAACGAGAGGATAGAGGAGGACGCGGCGGTCTTATCTACACCCCTCAGGGTCGGTGGCGAGCAGCACGGCGGTTGGATTTTGATGACGGCGGTGGACGGCATCGACGGTACGCACGCAGGAGCCTGTGTGCGTGAGGATGATGACGATAATCATTTTACAAAAAAACCCCGAGCTTCTTCGAAACAAACCCGTGGTCCCTGGCAGTGTCCCACTTGTCAGTCACATAGTGAGATAAGCTGGGCTAGTTATTGGGCCGAGGTGGGCTGCTACGGGCTGCTCGTGAGCAGTGGATAAAGAGAAGGAAGTTGGGCCATGGGCCATATTTAATCTCCTTCTATTTTTTCCTAGTTTTTTCATTTTTCTTTATTCTGTTTTGTTTACAGATTTGAATTTTCATCTTTGATTTGAATTTTATTTATGGGATTTATTTACTAAATAATTGTAACTATATTAAAAGCTATTTACTAGCATTTTGTAAGCTTTTATTCAACAATGTTATATTTCTTTATTTTCTGTCCAGAATAAACCATGGATTTATATTATAATATTTCTTTATTTTTAGTATTGGTAAGAACTTTTGTTATGAATTTTAGTTATCTTATAATCATAAACTTATTAAAGAATGCATTACTTTTAACTTATGGAATTTGATTCTCATTGACTTATATTATTAAAGGAATTTTTATGTGGTGATCTTTCATTTTTGTATGATAAATAGAGTTCTAGGGAATTGATATGGTTAATATTATTCCCATATTTTTAGGAAATAACTATGTATACATTCTATTATAACTAATATAGGAGTTAAGGTTTGAATTGAAAATGATTACCCAAGGTTTTAGGGTTCCTAATGTACCTATTTTCTTTTGTTGATAAGAGTAAATATTAATAGCTAAACATATTGTCTTTATGTTTGTGATCTTTAATGATATCACCTTTTAAAATATAAAGTTATTATCTGGAATGTCTTATGGAAAATAATTGATAAAAATATCTCCTAAACACATAAGGTTATGATAATTAGAAATGATAGAGATGTGCTTAAGTGATTTGCTATAAGAAATATTCCAATAAAGCATTGTGGAAATAAAATGATTTATCCAACAAATGAGATGGATATTAAGCTTGATTATGGATTTAGGGTTTAGTGTTTACCAAGAATTCCTATCTTCCATAATTCAGAATTCTTGACTTCTACTTAAAGCATTCCTTTCCTAGATATACTATTCCTTCATATCCATCATCATGTGCTAACATGATGAGCTTTACTTCACAAGAATATTCTTATCTACCTTTTATTCATCTAAATATATACTTGGTTATCAAACTGTTCTACTACTAATAATCTCCAATCCAATAGATGGTTAGAATTGCCTCTATTTATACCCTTCCTTTATTATCCATCACCAACATTACTCTATATATTCATTTCTAATTATATATATATATATATTAGGTACTTCTTCACCTCAAGTGTTTAATATTTCCAAGAGGAAAATACTAACTCTATAATTCAATGCTGCTCTAATATCATCCTAATCATACTATCTTATCTCTACTTAACTTCAGTATCTTATACTAGAGTTCAATCATATTTTACCCACCGATGCCACTTATATAGGATATAAGCATTCTATCTTGGTGACTAAAGCATTGTCACATCCCAAAATTCTCCTAATTTTGGAATGTGAAATAAATAAATAAGTTTGATTGATTGTTTGACTATGTTGAAAATTCTCAAAGAGAAGAAACTTTTTGAATAGAAAATTCCCTCAACCTTGAATTCAAAATCTTATATTCTTTTGTTTTGACCTAAGTAGCCATATAGGCAAAAGGGCATGGATTGATTATGGATTGTAGAATTGGTGTGCAAGATTTCAAAATGAAAATCATGAAGCATTCATAAGCATTTCATTACATCCATGCAACGTTCTCCCAAACTAAATTCAAATCCTAGTATCTAAATCCTATAGTTGATTCGCCCAAATGTTCCTAAGGGTAATTAAATTGACTTATTAAAACCCACTGTTGCTAAGGCATAAATTATTGATAATTATAGCCTAAAGAGATCCAATTAATACTACAAAATTTTAGAATCAAAATTGAGCTCATTTGGAGCTAGTATGAAAAAGTTATGGAACAAATACAAACACATAAAGATATAAATAAAATGAAATATACACGGATTTATAAATCCACTACTTCCAAACTAGTGAAAAGATTACAAATTTGATCCTACAATGATCTATTCAATTTTAGAAAAATTTAGAAACAAGAATCATATCATTTGGAGTTCGTATGCAAAAGATATGAGGGAAACAATTATGAAAAAAAAACTAAACGGGCCAGCCCACCCGGTCCGATCGGACCGAGCTAGCCAGCTGGACACGTACAGGATCGATCGGTGGAGTGCTTTAAAATCCGTGCGAATCAGTTTTTATCTAACCTATCTCTATTCAAACACTTATAACTTTTTATCTACAACTCCGAATCGACTTCCGTTTGTTTCTACTTTTTCCCTACTCCAATACCTATCTCTACAACATCCTAAATCTACATATAAACTCGTGGAGCCACAGCTGTACGAGTTTCTCTCCTCGAAATCCCGAATCTACATATGCTCGAATCTTATTTCGCTTTTTAACCCATCTAGACTTCGTTGTTTGCCTTCGGTCAAAAAACGAAAGTTGTAGAAATCGTCGAAATCTTTCAATCCCGACAAACCTCACCTCTTTTCATCCACCACAGCCAGAGAATTTCGTATCGCAATATTTCAGATCTTACGGTGTAAATCCAAGATGTACACGCGCTCGTTTCTTCAAATCCAAATTCCTTTGGTGAGAAGGTAGGAATAATGATTCCACACAACTTTCATGTTCTAAGTTTTTCAATTTGACCTACGGATTTGTCTCTCTAACACAGATCTGTTTCTTGTCTATTCTGAGCCAAAATCGGGTCAATCTCTTCTTCTAGCCACCGGATCCTATCCAGACGGTCGAGATCCAATCAAACTGGTGCGTGCCATGTCGTCATCCCGGTCAGCTTCCTCATCAACGCCACGTCAACGTCAGGTCAACATCTAGTCCCAGTCAGCATGCAAAGTCAACCTGTCGTCAATGAATATTCCCTGGAATATTCCGTTCGAATTTAAAATTGCATATTATAGATCTAATATGTAAAATTCATTAGAAATTCATACCACGTCCAAAAATTGCGTATAATATATCAAATTGAAGATAATTTTACGTAGAATCATCTTATCAGAATAGATCTAACTTTTACTGTACATGGTTACTGCAGTAATTTAATTAGTTTTAATGGTATTTTAGGTTAATAAATTCATAAGAAATTATCTGTAACTCCGAAAAATATGAACAATATATCAAATTGAAGCTACTGTAATGTACATTAATAATATCTGGTTGGATCTAGCCTTTGCCGACTATTTAACCCGTAGCCATTTAATTAGTTTTAATGGCTTTATAAATCTTTAAATTCATTAAAAATTAATTGCTTCTCACAAAAATATAAATGATATACCAATGGAAAGCTGGTTCCATGTAGATCATCAATATGCAATTTGTTCAGCCTTCTACTGTAAGGTTTTACCGTGAAGATTTAAATGGTTTAATGGCTTATTTAGAGTAATAAATTCATAAGAAAATAAATACTATTCAGAAAATTACAAATAATATGTCCCCGAAATTACAATTCCGTGGAGATTACAGATACAATTTTAGTTCGATTTTTAGACAACAGAAACTATATGAATCATTTAAAACCCATTAAACACTATTAAAATCATACAAAAAGATCTATAACTCCGATTAGGGTGAATCCAACGCCTACTGGTTCGTATTAATGTCCTCTATCCAGTAAACCCAAGAAACAAATTTAATCCGACAGTTAGAACATGCGTTACAACAGAACTATTAAAAACCCTATATTGGCAAGTAATTATTAATAACAAGTACTCCATTGCATTAATTGGTATCTTGCATGCATCATATACTTCAATATTGTTTAGAGAACTAAAGTAACAACCATTGTGACTTATTAAATTGTCATGCATGCATTTGTTTGATCTCTATGTGCTATTGTTTATGTTGTATGCAATTGTTTGATCGATAGATTGCGAGGAGTGCAACTACTGTGATTGCAACTACTATGATTGCAAGTATTGTGGTTATTACGAAAGAGGCCATTATAATTGTGAGGATTATCTAATTGACTATATCTACAACAAAGGCAAGTGGTGCTATCTTGGTCATAAATGTCCTACTGTTTTCCTATGCATTGTAGATGTTTTTTTTGTAGAATTGCATATGTAGGAATTGATGTGTATATGCTATGCTATGTCCCATATTATTCCCTAGCATTCCTTGTTTATGAGCCATCATATTGGTAGATTGCTTAGCTATGCTATTTAGACGAGGAAGGGAATCACATCATGAAAAGTTATATGTTTTGAAAGGCTTATGTTTTGATAAATGACAAACCAATATGTTTTAATGAACCACCTGGACGAAATGGCATTGATTGGGTCATCGAGTGTGGATTTATGGTGGGGAATGCCGCCCAGGACACTGAGAAATGATTGGTTTCTTTGTTTGGAAGCTTTCGTGTGCAACCATGTGCCAATAATGAAATGGGCGGTTCGTTGAACTCAGTAGGTTGTGGTAACTCGAACCCGCGTATCCAGAGATGTAGATACTGTAGGTTGGACCGGTGCGCATCGGGATATGGGAGCTACTTCCCAAACGGTTCCTTCTTGGACTTCTCCCTATCATCACCCAATATGAGAGTGGTGGTACGAGCTGGGCTGGCCAAGTCACATGGGTAAAGTGTACTAACCCCTACAGGGTGTATAAACTAATCGATTAGCCGTGTCCCCGGTTATGGACAATTTGAGCGACGACATCGATGCTATGATATTTCTCACTCATCCTTATTTCTTAATTACTTAAAACTTGTTGGGTGAACATAATTGGGTAGGAGCACCTGGGAGTGAACCAGAGTGTCCTATTTATCGTATTGGAAAACTACTTTGTTACAAATGATAGGAATAAATTATTGCTTTATGCAAATGAGCCTGAACTCCAATTGGCCAAATAAGCATGTAGTTGATAGATCTGTTGTTAACCACTTTAGCCTACTTGCCATACATTCAATGTATTGACCATTCGTGGCTGCAATGTTTCATGTTGCAGGTTATATCGTATCTGAGTGATCGTTCATAGGTCGCGAGACTCCACTCAACAATTGTTCGCCTGTGGCACATTTGAAGGATGGAGATCTACCTTGTATTCGTTTTCCGCTGTGTACTTGTATAAATAATGTAAATTCTGGATCATATTCGTTGTATTTATGATGCACAGTTATATTTGGTATCATTTTGTACTGTGTGTGTCAGTGAACCGATCCAGGGATTGGCACTATACACATGAACTCAGCCTTATCAGGCGAGGGTGTTACAAGCATGATCATTATAATCCTTTGATCGTTTATGGTTTAGGTTTCCAATTAGATAATCAAGGCTTCATCAATACAACATTATAGTGGTATTGAAGTTATCTTCTTAATATCTCTAGTGGATTAGGGAATGTTATTCATGGACTATACCTACTTAGTCCCATAGGATTACTCTTTGGTCTCTATCTTCAATGTTCATCCTTTTAATCCTATTTGTTGCCATTCAATTAGATCTTCCATACAACTCTTCTATTTATTCAGTAGTGAGTTAACTCCTTCATTTACTATATTGATTAGATTCCCTGAAATCACTCCCATCCTATAGATGATATCCAAAACTAGCATTACTACTTACCTCTTCTTACTATTTTCTTTATAGGCCTTAAGTAAGTACTTTGATATAGACAGGAATTGATAGATTAATAATTAATGGGTTAAGAATTGGTGAATCAATAGTTGATTACTCAACTTTGACGAACAACAGATATGAGAATAGGGTTTAATGGATATGATAAAGATTGATATGGAAAGAAAGATATGTGGTGAATGGTCTTGGCTTAGCTCCCTTCCTAACTAAAGAGTTTGGGTGAATTGTTACCATATTTCTCATGGTAGAAATAGATAAGGATTGAGTAGGTCAATAGTTAGTTATTACATTCTTGCTACTTGGTATTCATGAGTTATTGTAATGAATACTAGGATGTGATCCTCTAGAGATCTAATTACAATCATTAATCAATGTGTAATGGTTTAGTTTCATTGTATTTGATCTACCCTTAGATCAAATCATGTTTACCCGATTTGAGGTTTTAGCAAAGGTCATATTGAAACTTATCGCAGTCAACTTGATGATCTAATTCAATTCCATCAAGTTAAGAAAAGCTTCAATCACTTTGATAAGTTTTGTTCAAAAGCGCGAAAATTATACGGATTGTCTATGCATGAATGCAATGCACACAACTGGGTTCAGCTTGTTGGAGATATGCCCTAGAGGCAATAATAAATATAGTTATTATTATATCTTTGTGTTTATGATAAATGTTTATATTCATGCTATAATAGTATTAACAAGGAAACATTAATACTTGTATGATTTGTAAACTTAAATTGAAGTCCCTAGTAAAGCCTCTTCATAATACTAGCTTGTTGGTTAATAAATGATTGTGGTTTCCCTATCATGAACATTGAGATGTTATTAACAACAAGATCATATCGTTAGGAGAATGATATGATGGACATACTCCTATAGATAAGTGTAGCATAAAGATCAAGTCATTTTAATAGTTCAATTGCTATATGCTTTCTGATACATAGTAACCTAATTCTTCGACCATGAGATCATGCATATCACCTTCACCAGAAGGATGCTTTGATGACATCAAACACCACACCGTAACTGGGTGGCTATAAAGGTGGCATTGAGTGTTCGGAAAGTATTGGTTGAGACACATGGATCAAGAGTGGGATTTGTCCATCCATATGACAGATAGATATACTCTGGGCCCTCTCGGTGGAATGTCATCCAATTGGCTTGCAAGCATGTGACTGGTTCACAAGGGATCACATATCACGGGAACGAGAAAAGAGTACTTATCAGTAACGAGGTTGAACTAGGTATGCAGAGATACCGATGATCAAAACCTCGGATAAGTAAACTATCGTGAGACAAAGGGAAATTGGTATCATATGTAAGTGGTTCATTTGATCGCAAATTAATCGTAGAAATATGTGGGAGCCATATGAATTTCTAGATTCCTCTATTGGTTATTGTTCGGAGAAGTGTCTCGATCATGTCCGCATAATTCACGAACCGTAGGGAGACACACTTAAGGATTCGACGTTGTTGAGTAGTTATGGAATGATGAGTAAGAGACCAAATGTTTTTCAGAGTCTCGGATGAGATCCGGGATATCACGAGGAGATCCGGAATGGTCCGGAGAATAAGATTCATATAAGGAAAGTCCAGTTTCGGGGTTGGAGAATGGTTCTGGTGTTTTCATCGGGAATGTTCTAGAAAGTTCCGGAATGTCCGGCACTCCGGAGGGGAAGGGTACATGAATGTGTCATAACAAGTTGGAATGGTTGCATCATGTAATAGGTGTCATCGCTGAGCGAAATAAAGGGATAAATCAAATCCTAGTTTGAAAAAGTCAAACGCCAATTTGAAAAGTCAAACGGCTATTTTGCTTGGTGGAGGGAGAGTAGGAAACCTACTTGGGGAGGAAGTCCCTCTTCCTCCACCGCCGGCCTTGGAAGCCGAGTTGGGGAGGGACTCCCCTCCCCTTGGCCGCCGCCCTCCACCTATATAAGGAGGGGCAGGGCTGCCCCTCCAAACACACACCTTACCTCCGCAAAACCCTAGCCCCAAGCCGCCGGCGCCACCACCTCCTGCTGCTGCCGCCGCCTTGGGCAAACCCTAGCCGCCGACTTGGGCTTCCCCAAGCCCTAGCCGCCGGCCTAGCCCTCTCTCCTTGGTGCGTCTAAACCCTAGATCACCGAGGGCTCTCTCATAGTCCACCATACTCGCTCCGGCTTAAGGCGAAGCCCTGCGAGATCTCCCCTCTACTTCCGGTACCACGCCGTCGTGCTGCCGAAATCACGAGGAGAGTGCTACAACATCCGCTGCCTGCTGGAACAAGGGAGAGGAAGGTCTTCGTCGAGTACCGAACGTGTGACCGACTGCGGAAGCGCTGCCGGAACGCAGCGCCCGAAGGATCGTCTACGCAATCTTGAGATCGGGAAGAGTATGACTACATCACCCACGAGAATCTGCTCTCGTTAAACACTTTGGAATATTCGAGGGTGAGTTATTCCATCGACTCATTTCTACAATCTAGTAGATAGATCTTGGCTTGTTTGTTTGTATGCGGTAGAATTTTTTTGTTTTCCATGCTACAAACCCCTACAGTGGTATCAGAGCCGTGTCTATATGTAGATCTGTTGCACGAGTAGAACACAATGGTCATTGTGGGCGGTGGTGCTTTTATTATCAATTGCTTCTTGTGTACTTTGCATCTTGCGGTATGATGGGATGAAGCGGCCCGGGCTAACCTTACATGACATCGTTCATGAGACTTGCTCCACGTTCAACATGCAACTTGTATTGCATAAGTGGCTTTGCGGGTGTCTATCTCTCCCATTATAGTATAGATCCAATTTACAACGGGCACTTGATAGTTCAAACATCAACGTTGTGGTTCTTGTTCGTAAGTTGCATGTTGAACGTGGAGCAAGTCTCATGAACATATAACTTTTCAAAACATATAACTTTTCAGAACCTAGACCCACTCCCCCTCTCTCCCTCACGCTGACAACGGACCCCATCGCCACGTCACCGTCTTCCTCACCCCACGACGACCACGCCGGCCGTTTCCTGCCATTGTTGCCGCAGTTTAATTCGCTTAAACGGCTCGCTTAAACCTCGCCACGACCATGCTCCCTTAAACGCCTCCCTCTTCTCCCTCTTTCCCCTCAGTCGACACCTCCTAGGAGCCCCCAGGCTGGATGAATTTCTCCACGCGCCCTCACTGCTCTGACGAGCCTCCCCGACAAATTCCGGCGACGCCAGACTTCATCGCCACTCCTAGACTTCACTAGCCTGCTCCCCATCCCCGTACACATCCACCAGCATCCCTAGCTAGCTCGCGCGCGCTCCAAATCATCGGCAAGGACAACACCGTCTCGCCACCGACGACCGCATCCACTCCAGCGAGCTACTGACGCCAAACCCGTGCGCCCCTAGTGTGCTGGTGAGTACCTTTACTACCCCCGAGATCGTGCGCATCCCCCTGATACCTTTCCTCGCTTTCTTGCATCCCAGGCGCTCGTCTTCGACCATGACCGTGCGCACCCGACGACAGCGAGAACTCCGGTGAGCGATTCAGGTCATCCTCGTGCGCCCCTTGCCTTCTCGCGAGCACGACGAGCATCAGCGACACCACGAGAACCTGGTGAGCCCTTCCCCTTCCTCCCTTGCTTCCTGTAATCACCGCGACACCGTAGGCAGAGCCAGCGCCGCCACCTGCCGCCGCCAGCGCCGCCACTCGATGGCAGGCACGCTGTGCACCGTCCGATCTTGATCGCGTGGCCACGATAGAATTTAACCGAAGGGGTACGCTTGCTTCTGAGCCGTGTGATCCCACTTAAATCCAACGGCTGTCAGCGATCGATCCGCACGAAGCGGTACCGACGAATAAAAAAGTGCCGCGTGTCACAGAGTCTGTTTTAAAAATAAGATTTGATCTATTTGTGATTCAATTTTGTAAAATTCATAACTTCCAAACCACACGTCCAAATTTTGCAAATTTTATATCAATGGAATCAGAAAAACAAGTAATTTCTGGCCATGCACTTTGTTTAGTAAAATGCTTCTGTTAAATTGATTGTTTTTGCAGAAACTTGTGTAGGCATATTTAGAATATAAAAATTGTTCTAAAATTATTTTTGAGATAAAACTTTTGGCAAATGGTTTGTTTTGAACCTACTGACCATAGAAATCAATTTGTGGTTTCAAAAATATATTTGGTGAAGCAAAAGAATAAACCTTTGATTTAAACCATTTCTAGTCAAATAAGAAATATTGTTTATTTGTTAAAAATGCTTTTTGAAGAAAACCTTTGGGAAATGTTTTGGAATAAACTATCTGACCCCAAGCACCAAGTTTCATCATTTAAAATTGTATTTGGTGAACCCTATAAGGATTTATACTTTGATAAAGGCATTTTCAACCACATAAAATAATGATTTGGTTTAAAAATGGTTGATAGGAAGAATCTTTTGCAAATAGTTTGGCCACTTTATAAAATGACCAATAAGTGTTTTAGAATGTTTATAACCTATTATAAACCACTTTTGTAAATAAAAAAAGTTTGGCATGCTTGCATGCATTATTTTGTTTCTATTATTTTATGTGATGTTGCTTGAATGGTAGATTGAAATTGTGCCTTGCTTGATTGAATTGTAGTGATTTGAAGAGCTTGATCATTGCAAAGACAAGGAGTGAACTTATATTCTTTACCAAAAAGGCAAGTGATGCTTCATACTTTTGTCCCATTATTTTCACTATGCATTAGTGATATTTCTAAGTAGGACTTGCATGGAATTTTGCTAAGTGTAAACTATGCCATGGGAAATCCTAGTAGATGAAACCTTAGTAGAATTTCCTAAGTTAAGATTCCTACTACTATCATTCTTAGCTTAGCTAGTAGAAAACAAGGGTGGAATATATATTCATGCTATGGAATATTTCTAAGTCTGTGGACTTGTGTTTTGTTAATAAAACAACTAAGTGAATGAATCACCTGGGTGGAATGGAAGGAATGGTTTGTGTTGAGTGGTTCACAAGGCCCATTTCTATGGTTTACCTTGTGTATCTCACTTGTGGATGGCCCTCCCAGGAACAAAGAGATTTGAGATGTCAAATTTTGAGAAGCTTCAAGTGCAGCCACTTGGCATTATGGGCTCTGCCTGGATCATATAGGTTGCAATAACTTAGCCAAATGGACAGTTGGTGGTAGGGGAATGATAGGTTGGAGCGCGTCCATTCTGGTCTAAGGGAAGGCTTCTGAAAGATCTTGTCTTGGTGAAACCAAGTCTTGTGGGGAAAGTGTACCACCTCTGCAGAGTGTAAAAATCTAAGTACTTAGCCATGTCCCTGGCAAAGGACAATTTGAGCATCAAGACATGGAAGCTATCAAGAATCTCCTCATCCCAATTTCTAAGTTAAAAGCTTGTGGTTGAACAAGGGTTGAAAGGATCACTGATTTCTATTGGGAGATTCCTTGGGTGTTTTTGTCAAGCAAAAACTTAGTGTTTTCAAATGATAAGAAAAATCTATTTTGAGCAATGCAAGCCCAAGCTCCACCTAGCCAAAAGCATATAGATGATAGACTCCACTATACTACCATAGTATCACTTGCCAATACAATTCAAATGTATTGACCTTTGTGGCTGTAACTTATTATGTTGCAGGTTTCTTTGATGTTAGAGAAGTTTATTGATTTAGGATTACAAGTCTACAACCAACATGTCTGCTTGTGGCACTTTGAAGATGAAGGACCCCATGCTATTGTTATATTCTGCTGCATTGTAATGAGATAGCCAAATGAGCTATGTAATATGTAATAAATTATTTTATTCCTGGTTATAAAGTTGTATTATGACCTTTGTTTCTTGATATTACATCTTAACTGTGGATGCTAGCTATTGATCCAGGGACTAGAATTGTAAACACAGGGATCTCTACCTTATTAAAGGTTGGGAACCTTACAGATGGTATCATAGCATTGTGTTGCCTGTAGGATTTGTAACCCTAGGAATTGGACAAAACCCCTTAGAAAATAGGAGTTGTATTTGTTCCAAAACTGATTTACAAACAATCTTAAACTCTTTCCTCAACCATTTTGGTTTTGACTCTACATCTCTTCTATTTCAACTTGATGGACAAAGCCTACCCCATGGCCAAAGACTTCACCATGTGCAAAGGACTTCATCAACTCTAATGACTTCAACATCTTCAAGTGATTTCAACCTTATTCTCAACAAGGACTTCAACCTTGGATATCACTAAGGACTACAAGTGAGACAAGAAATGTTGCTCAAGACTTGAAAACTAAGGAAACACAACTTGGGAATCATCATCGCCTTTGAAGTTTTTGTGACCAAAATTTTTCCCAAGGATACAAAGATCTTGTTCAAGAAGAATCAACCAAGAAGGATGGAAAGATCTCAAGTAAACCATATAGATGGACCACCATATTTAGTTTAAGTCAAATCCACTAACATATGTGGTATACCAAAATATTTTGTTGCCTATAAGTGTGCTTGAAACTTGTTGTTGAGTGGAATGATTGTTTGTGATTGCTTGCACTTTGCTTGTGTGAATTGTAATGTGTGTGATTAGAATTATCCCCTTAGAAAATCTTTTGCCTATTCTAATCCCAATCCAACCCAAACAGATGACTTCTCCAAGAGACTTCAACATCAAGAATGACAACAACAACAACAACCAAGAGATGCACATGAAAGAACAACTACTATCAAACCAAACCCAGTTGAACCAAGTGACAACTCCGTTTTTAGCCAACTACAATGGATTAGACCCAACCATACAAAAGTTTTTGGAAATTCAATCCCAATTGTTGCAAAGGATGGCCACTCAAATGATCAACATGGGAGACAACTCTTCCCAAGGAGTTTGTGACAACAAGGATGTCAAGGATGATATTCTAGAAGGAACCCAAGCTTGCAATATTTGTGGAGACAAGGATCACACTTCCAAAGAGCATGAAGATCAATGCACCAACTATGAAGAGAAACATCCAACTAATCAATGCCCCACATCTCAAGCTACTTGTTTCCTATGTGAAGGAAATAATCATGTCCCTATCCAATGCCCCATCTATTCCATAGTTCAACAAAGGAAACAAGGTGGAGTGCAACAACAGTTTATAAACCCTCATGAAGGAACAACTTCTACCAAGAAGGATGAAGGCAAAGTCAAAACTATGCATCATAAGGCCAAATCCACAGTGATCACAAAGTGTTGCTACTCTTGTGGACAAGAAGGTCATATCTCTAGTAAATGCCCCAAGAAGAGAGAAAGATTTCCCACCTTTGTGGTGAAGTATGAAGAGCATGAACTAGAAGAATTCCTAGCTTTGGAGAGACCCAAAAAGAAGAAGGACATAAGCCAGTTGCAATGTTACAATTGCAAAGAAATGGGACACTATGCCAATGATTGCCCAGAAAAGAAGAAGAACCAAGGAAATAAACAAGAAGAATTGATACCAAAGAAGAAGAATGATAATAGCCAAGTGATGTGTTTCAAATGCAAAGAGCTAGGCCATTATGCAGACAAGTGTCCAGAGAAGTTTCAACAAGATCCCAAGAAAGCCAAGATGTAATCTAGCTGGACATTTTTTAAGGGTGGTAGTACCCTAGTTGCTTTGAGCCAACTTGTAACCCCTAGCCTCCCCAAATCTCGGGAAAATATTTATTTTAAGGGTGGTAGCCTGTCACATCCCAAGATTTTCCAAATCTTGTAATGTGAAAAATAAATAAACAAAATAAATAATTGTTGAAATTTTGGGTGAAAAGAAACTTTTGTTTCTAAATGGAAACTTAAAAATCCCATCTTTAACAAACTTTAATTAAAGTTTGAAATTCAACAAAATCCAAATCAAGAGTAATGCATTCCTCAATGAATGTATCTTGAAATTTAAACACTTGGAAAATAAATCCAAACCCTAAACCCTAATGGAAAAAAATCATTTCCAAGTTATCCCCAAGCCTATGGATTTGATTCATATAAAAATTTGTCAACAAACATTCACAAATGATCAAGAAAGACAAATATAAATGTTTTAAGACCATATAAATTGGTTTTGATGGGGATGTGCCTACCGGGGTATACCCAGCAGGACGTTTCCGACTGGCCCAAGAACTGGCGAGTGGGCCTGCAATACGGCGACTGGATTGAAGCCCAGCGAGGAACCAAGCGATTGGAAGCTGAAGGCCCAGGCGAGTAGATAGTCCCAGTCGGATTAGGTTAAACGAGTACCGAAGCTTTAACTGAATCGGTTGAGATATGTAAACCCTAGGGGAGGTGAGCCTATATAAACCTCCCTATAGGGCGAGTAGAGATACGTTCCATCATACACCCAAGCGACTCGCCGCCTAGCCGCCGAGCTCGCCCATTGTACCACCCTCGTAATACAATCTAGCAGGAGTAGGTCTTTACCCTCCGGGGGCCGAACCTGGGTAAAACCCTGTGTCTTTGCCCTCATCTCGCACCGCAGATGGCTGGCCGCCCTTGCCCCTCGTTCTACTACTCGCTGCCGATTGCAGCATCTGCCGTGACAATTCTCACGACAGTGGCGCCCACCGTGGGGCCTGGCCGGTCTGGCCGGTGTTCTGCAGCGAGATCCAATCTGCCCATCAACGAGACGGTCGCCACCGGCCACATGATAGCGATCGGCGAGATGCTCCAAATCTTGCCGAGCAGCTACGTCCCGGCGGCGCGACCCGTCACGCACAACGTGATCCTGCCGATCGGCACGATCAGCCTCTTCGTCGGCCTCACCGACGTCATCGTCTCGGAGGATTCGGCTCGCATCCGCGAGTCGCCGCCACGCGATCGGCTCTCCGAGAGCCAGATCCGCACGATCCATCGCCTCGCCTCCGATACAATTCGGCCCACAGCGACGTGGCCGAAAACTCAGCGGCCGCAGAAGACGCGGCCCTCAACAACGACGCCGACTCGGCGTCACTCGCGGGTCCATCACCATGCTTCACCCGCGGGCTCCATCACCCAGGTCTCCAACGTGGGAGACTTCGAGGACCCCTCCATCCTCGGGATCTTCGAATTTGACTCCGGGTCGGAGAACTCCGCCGACCTCCGCGACGGAACCGGTCGCCACGCCGCGACCTACATGGCGACCGACACCGATCCACCGGAGGATCCATTCTCCACCCCAATCCCTCCTAACGCCACGGCAACGGAGGTCGAGGAACTCCGCCTGAAACTGGCGGAGGCGATGCGCAAGGAACAAGCCGAGCGCGAAAAATTTCGCCTCGAGCAGGTGACGGCGCAGGAACTATCGCGCTACCACCAACAGCGGATCAGGTCGCGCCTGAACCCCACCGTTCAGGGGCGTGCCCTAAACTTCGACGTGGCGACCCGCCCAGCGTGGCGGCCGCGATCTGCGAGAACGCACCACCAGGAGGAAGCGCCCGGCCCCCGCCAGGATCAACGGCGATGGGCGCCCCACCTCCACCCAACCGCACACCTCCCAGGGACCAGCCGCGGATAGTAGTCTCCTCACGGGAGAAAGACGCAAACGGCCTCCCACTGTTCTCCACCCCGATGGACAACCTCGTGGCAGGCCGAGAAGGAGCCGACAACATCACGGCCACGGGCGACGGCGCCTCTGGATCCAAGACGTCGAGGCCACTGCCGCCAAAGGCGTCGAGCAGCAAAATGCAGGCGCCGACTCGCAGGGTCGAGTATACTCGTGTTCGTCGCGAAGCAGGGCGGCCTCAAGCGGCCGCCCAGCGGCGGCAAACACCCTCAATTGCCCGCCACCGGAGCCCCTGCAGCTCCAACACCGACCCGCGAACGCGGCACTCTCCACCAACGACCCCAGGCCAGCGACCAACTTCGTCGCCGCCAACGGGCAACCCATCGACGCCCGTACCCACATCATCAACAACCAAAGCTGGCGCGCACGCCAGCCCGACGACCTGCGACACACCCTAACCAATCGGCAATGACGGCCCATGGGTCGCTTCGACTCGGCCCCAAGTCCTTCGGACCAATGATCCGAGGCGAGAAGTACTCGCCAAACTTCAAGGCGCCGAAGGAGATAGAAAAGTACGACCCCTCGTACGACCCCGCCGTTTGGCTCGATACATACCTCATGGCGATGGGGATCGCGGGCCACACCGACCTGCTAGCCGCCCGCTACCTCCCCCTGATGATGGAAGGAACATGCAGGCAGTGGATCAACACCCTCCCCGGGGCGATGTCGATTCACGAGGAGATGCGCGACGCCTTCGTCAGGCACTTCGAGTGCTCCTACACCCGCGCCACCACCATCGAGGACTTGGAGCGATGCTTCCAAGGACCCCACGAGTCGACCCGCAACTGGGTACAACGGTGGCAAGAACTCTGGTACAACGCGTTCAGTATCCACCCGGACACCACGATCCACTGCTTCAAGACCTCGTGCCGCTATGAGCCCCTGGTCGCCAAGCTCAAGCGACACTCTCGCACACTCGACAACATCCACGACCTCCTCAAGATCGCCAAATGGTATGCGGAGGAAGATCCAAACCAGGAAACTGACGACGAGTCAGAAGGTCAACGCCGCACGAGCAGCAACGACAGCGGACGACAGTCCGACCTACGCTACAACAACACTCGCCTCACCGGCAAGCGCCGCATTGATGGGTGAGTCGACTTCGTCGCCAATGCCGGGCACGCGCAACGCGAGCCCAAGAGCTTCCGCCGCGATGGAGGACAACGCCGCGACAGTGGCAACTACAAGGCCAAGCCAAGGTTCGACCCCGCGGCCCTCCTTAACCAACCATGTGCGTTTCATAGAAGGGAAGGGAAGCCCGCGACGCACACCACCGCCGACTGCCACACCCTCAGGGAGATTGAGAAGGCACGGCGAGCACGGGAGGACCCCGACAACGACCCGCGAAACGGCGGAAAATTCGGCAAAGTAGCCGGCTCGCTCCATACCTTCACGGGCTTCAACACGAAGCGCGAGAAGAAGGTCATCGCCCGCGCCGTCGCCGTCAACACGGTGGCCTAGGTAGACGTTCCCCAGTTCCTCAACTGGTCGGAGCAGCCCATCACCTGGAGTCGGCAAGACCACTCGCCACGCATCGAGTACCCAGGTCGAGTCGCCCTGGTGGTCAAGCCTAAGGTCGGCGACTACTGGCTCCCCAAGACATTGATGGACGGCGGCAGCTCCATCAACATCCTGTACCTGGACACCTTCAGGCGGCTGCGGCTCCCGCAGTCGATGATTGAGACGACCCACACCACGTTCCATGGCATCGTCCCCGGTCGGAAGGCGTACCCGATCGGCAAAGTCACGCTGCCAGTCACCTTCGGCACACCAGCAAACTTCCGCACCGAGCGGATCGTCTTCGAGCTCGTGCCCTTCGACAGCCCCTACCACTGCGTCCTGGGGCGCCAGGCGTTCGCCAAGTTCATGGCAGCGCCCATTCTACGCATAACGCGATGAAGCTCCCGGGCCGTCGGCGTCATCACCATCAACGGCGACCCGACATGGCCGCCGGTGCGAGGCCAAAGGAGCAGAACTTCGGACGCCGTCATCGCGGGAGACCAACCACGCCGATGAGCTCGCCAGTATGCGGCGAAGGGGTCAACAACGCGACCCCACCATACTCAAGAAGACCAACTCGGGCGCAAACACCTCAACCTTCGAGGCGACGACGACACCCGCTGGCCGAGCTGGTCCCAGGCGACTCCAGCCAGACGGTGACGATCGGGACGGGCATGAGCCCAGCATAGGAAGGCGCGCTCATCGAGTTCCTCCGTGAGAACAGGGACCTCTTCGCATGGAAGCCCTCTGACATGCCTGGTGTCCCTAGGGAGCTCGCTGAGCACAAGCTAAACGCCGACCCCAAAGTGCGACCATCAAGCGATGCTGCGGCCCTTCAATGAAGAGCGCCGCCGAGCAATCGCCGAGGAGGTGCAGCGTCTACTCGCTGCAGGCTTCATCCGGCCAATCAAATACTCCAAGTGGCTGGCAAACCTAGTCCTGGTCGAGAAGAGGAATGGGACCTGGAGGATGTGTATCGACTACACAAACTTGAACAGCGCCTGCCCAAAGGAGCAGTTCGTCCTCCCGCGGATCGACCAGATAATCGATTCCACCGCGGGCTCGGAGTCGCTATGTTTCCTCGACGCCTACTCCGGGTACAACCAGATCAAAATGGCCGTCGAGGACGAGGAGAAGATGGCGTTCATCACGCCATTCGGAGCCTTCTGCTACACCGCCATGACATTCGGCCTCAAGAACGCCAGAGCGACCTACCAGCGGTGCATGCAAGAATGCCTCGCGAGCCAAATTGGCCGCAACATCCACGTCTACATCGACGACGTGGTCGTAAAGTCCGCTCGCCAGGGTGACCTACTCGCCGACCTGGCGGAAACATTCGCCAACTTGCGAAAATACAAGATAAAGCTCAACCCAGGCAAATGCACCTTCGGTGTACCAGCAGGACAACTACTGGGGTACGTCGTCTCCAAGCGAGGGATCGAGGCGAACCCCACGAAGATCGACACGATCGCCCGGCTCGGCAAACCCGAGTGCCTACGCGACGTCCAGAAACTGTCCGGACGAGTAGCGGCTCTTAGTCGCTTCATCCCCCGCCTGGGCGAAAAGGCGATGCCCCTATACCGCCTGATGCGCAAGAACCCCACCTTCCAGTGGGACAAGGAGGCGGATGACGCGCTCCGCGACCTCAAGAAGGTGCTACTCGCCGCACCACTACTCGCCGCCCCCGCCGACAAAGAACCCATGCTGGTTTACGTCGCGGCTTCCGAGCGCGTAGTCAGCGCCGTCATGGTCGTCGAACGACCAGAGGAAGGAAAGGAGCGGCCAGTACAGCGACCGGTGTACTACATCAGCGAGGTCCTCACCGAGTCGCGCCAGCGATACCCGTAGTACCAAAAGCTGGTATATGCGGTCTTCAGAGCTCAGCGGCGCTTGCCGCACTACTTCCAGGAGCACCCGATCACGGTCGTTTCCTCAGCACCATTGCAGGACATCATCCGCAACGCGGCGACGGGAGTCGCCAAGTGGGCCGTCGAGATCGGCGTCCACAACATCAAATACGAGCCACGAAAAGCAATCAAGTCGCAGGCCCTAGCGGACTTCATCGCCGACTGGGAAGAGGCCCAGCAGCCAGAAAAGCTGCCATACCTCCATTACTGGAGCCTGCACTTCGACGGCTCCAAAAACGCGGACGGCGCCGGCGCAAGGATCGTGCTAACTTCACCAAAGGGCGACAAGCGCCGCTACATCCTCTGCCTCGACTTCACACCCTGCACCAACAACATGGCCTAGTACGACACCCTACTCCACGGCATGCGAGCTGCCAAGGAGATGAATGTCAACCGCCTACGCTGCTATGGAGATTCCGACCTCGTCGCGGGGCAAGTCGCTGGCACTTGCGACGCCGTCTCCCCCACCATGGCGGCGTACCGCCAAGCAGTGGACAAATTGGGCGGACACTTCACAGGCTACTCCGTCGAGTGGATCGACAGGCGGAAGAACGAGGAAGCCGACGCACTCTCTCGCATCGGGTCGGCTCGACTTGCACCACCCGCCGGCGTCCTCCTCGACACGATCACCAATCCATCAGTCTCTCCCCCGAGGGAGATCGACATCGGAGTCCCGCTCCAACCAGAGGCAGCCCTGGTCGCACTCGTCAACAAGACAGACGACTGGACCAAGCCCTACATCGCCTACCTGGAAGCCGGCACCCTGCCGGCAGACGAGACGGACGCTCGGATGATCGCTCGTCGATGCAAGTCCTACACCATCATCGACGGCGAGCTCCACAAGCGCAGTGTCACCGGCGTGTTCCAACGCTGCGTCCAACCCACCGAAGGATGCAAGATCCTACACGATATCCACTCCGGCGACTGCGGCCACCACGCCGGCGCCCGCTCTCTGGTCGCCGACGCTATCGACATTGTCCAGCGGTGCGCCGGGTGCCGAGCTCAGCGCTCAAAACAATCCCCATCACCTGGCCATTCGCTGTGTGGGGCATGGATATGGTAGGCCCTTTCAAGAAGGCCCCCTCCGGATACACCCACCTGCTGGTCGCGGTCGACAAATTCACAAAGTGGGTGGAGGCCAAGCCAGTCCGAAAATGCGACGGGAAGATCGCCACCAAATTCCTACGCGAGCTCATATATCGCTACGGGTTCCCAAACAGCATCATCACGGACAACGACACCAACTTCGCCAAAGGAGCCATGGCCGAATTCTGCGAAGAGCACCACATCCGGCTCGACCTCGCATCGGTCGCCCACCCGGAGTCCAACGGCCAAGCAGAACGGGCCAACCAAAGCATCCTCCACGGCCTGAAGCCGCGACTCCAAGTACCACTCGAGCGCACCGCCGGGTGCTGGGTCGAGGAGTTACCCTCCGTCATCTGGGGAATCCGCACCTCGGTCAACAGGTCGACTAGATTCACCCCCTTCTTCATGGTGTACGGCGCCGAGGCAGTCATGCCCACCGATATCGAGCACGACCCGCCATGGGTCGTCCACTACACGGAGGCTGCGAACGAACTCGCCCGCCAAGACGGAGTCGATCAGCTCGACGAGGCGCGTGCCCTCGCTCGGTCTCGCACCGCCATCTACCAGCAGGGACTCCGCCGCTACCACAGCCGGCGGGTGAGGACTCGCACCTTCCAGGAAGGCGACCTGGTTTTGCGCCTCATCCAGGACAAGAAAGGCATGCACAAGCTCTCCCCTCCGTGGGAGGGACCATTCGCCATCGGGCGAGTACTTGGCAACGACGCCTACTACCTCATCGACGTCCGCGGGGACGGCGAACTCGACGTCAAGCGACCATGGAATGTAAACCTCCTACGGAAGTTCTACCCCTAGAACCCCACATATGTACTCTCCAGTCGCTGTGAAATAAAAAGAATTGGTTACCGCAAATTGCGCTTACTCTCCATGTCTTGTGCCACTCGCACTCGTAATAACAACGTCAAGCTAACCGCAGAAGTCAACCTTTGGTACAGCGATCGGCACGGCTAAGTAATGCGATGCAAGAGCACTGAGTAACTTCAGGTCTTACATCGTCCATGAAAAACGCCTACCCGGAGCCCCATTGGAGTCGCCTCGCCCGACTGGCTTTATGAGCCAAGACAACTGCCTTCGCTTCATACAGCGACCACGGTCCTCCGCATCCGCGGCATAGCGACTTGAACGGATAAGTACCACGCCCCCGGACTGACTACCAGTTCATCGCGAGTGGCTCGGGAAAACACCAAGTAAGAGAGCATGCCCAGGACTCGCCACGCGACTGACCCCACGGGCCAGGCAGGAGTGATGCGCTCAAACTAACGTGCTAAGTCCTCACCCACCCTCGAGTCGCGCCTGGAACAACCAAGTACCACGCTCGGGGACTCGGCCACCCGACCTCGTTCGCGCAAGGGAAAAACAGCGAAGTACAAAGCGCTCAAGGGAGTCGCCTAGCGACTGGCTCTCCGAGTCCGGGCGAGTCGACCACAGTAACAAAACACAAAAAAACAACAAACATATCACATACGAGGTAAACCCCACAAAAGGGCGGACGCGCTCGGGGACTCGTTCAAAACCTCAATCACAAACACATGACAAATACCAAAATAGACACGATGTTTCATTCGATAGCATGTTGCATTGTCTCATATTACAAAATATGCCCCTATGGCAGACCTGCTACCTAACGCCCCAGGGCAAACTATCCTATTCCGCAGGCTTCGACGACGACTCCTCAACACCCCGGTGATTGCGGATGAACGGCGTGTACGGATTCGGCGGGTACGTCATCAGTTCACCCGCCATCGCCGCGCGGAAAGGCTGCTCGACCTTGAAGTCACGGTGCGGCGGCTCGGGGTCGTTCGGCACGACGACCGTCTCCTGGTACGGAACGAGGTCGCCCATTGCCCAGACGCGCTCCGAGTATGTTGCGGCGCGATCCTGCAACTTGAGGACCTCGGAAAGATCCACCGCGCTAGTCGACGACGGGTAGCCACTCGTCACATCGTCGAGGTCGAAGTCCTCGGGGAAGTGGGCAAGTCCAAGACTAAGTGCCGTCGCCGCCCCGCGCCGAAACGCTGACCGCGCCATGAACTCAATGACCGCAGGCGCCTTCTCCAAATACTCCCACACCTCAACGAGGTCGCTGGGAATCACTTACGTGGGCGATATCTCTTGGAGATAGGCTCGGGTGCACGTCGCCGACAACGTCGCCGAGTCGACAAGCGTGGCTACACACTGCCGCGCATCGAACGAGCTTGCCTCTTCCGCACTGTCGATGATGCGACCTGCGAGTAGAAGACAATAATGAATACGACGAACACCACAAAAGGCACACCTACTAGCAGAGGCAGATGCACTTAGCAATCAACGGGCGTGCAAGATCCGTGATGAAGCATTGAAGCGAAGTATGGTCGTCCTAAAGCCTAGCAACAAGGGCGTCCGACACTTTGCGATCCTCTTCGGCGGCTGAAATGGCGGCCTTGGCTCGCCCATCAGCCGCGCTCGCTTCTTCCTTCGCCTCCCGCAGCTCGCGCTCGAGGTTGGCGTTCCGCTGTTCAGCTGAACTCAAAGCTGATTGCGCCGCTGCCAATTCACCCGCGGGGACAAGTCCCTGGCGAGCTTCCTCCGCCTTCGCGGCAACCGCCTGAAGCCCCTTATTTGCTTCCTGGACGGTGGCTAGTTCCTTCTCCGCGCGGTGCTTCGCTGCCAATGGGTCAGCTGATTCACATTGCAGACCCTGCACATCATCCAACCAATTAACTCAAGGAAATCCAAAGTGCCCACCCGCTGAAATTCGGCGAGTGCGCACTCGGGGACTGGATGCAAAAAATCCTAAGTGCCCACCCGCTGAAATTTAGCGAGTGCGCACTCGGGGACTGGATGCGAAAAATTCTAAGTGCCCACCCGCTGAAATTCAGCGAGTGCGCACTCGGGGACTGGATGCGAAAAATCCTAAGTGCCCACCTGCTGATATTCAGCGAGTGCGCACTCGGGGACTGGAACTCGATAAATTCTAAGCGCCCACCCGTTGAAATTCAACGAGTGCGCACTCAGGGACTGGACGCGAAAAACAATAACAAGGCGCTTAAAGGATCAGACCGTTGCAAAACACCGACCTGATCCTCGGGGACTGGACATACCTGGATAGCTGCGCCAAGCATGCTATGGAGTTGTATCGCGTCCACAGACGCGAGGAGAGCTGGCGTGTACCCACGACGCTGGTCGATTTCCGCAGTGGCGACCCCATGTGCACGGCTCGATGGCGAAGTCCCACTCGCCGTGGCCGCTTTTGCCATGAAGCGTGGGAATGTCGCGATGGAGGCACCCGCCCCGAGGGAGGTCGGATCGGCCGTTCCAGGCGAGGGAGCGCCCTCCTTCGTCGACGCGGCTGCCTCTGTTGCGGGCTCAATCGACGCGACCGCCGTGTCGTCAGAGATCGTGACGACGTCGTCGCCCTTGGCCTTCTTGCTGCCGTCTGTAGGGACGACGACATCGTCCGCCTTCCTCTTACAGGAAGGATCCTCCTCGCCGGCGACGGGTGGCACCTTAGCCACGGTCAGGTGGCCCATTCTCTTCACTCCGGTCCTGTACATCAATCGTATAAGCAAAAATAATTCAAGCAATTATGGAAGACAAAGGAGGGTGAGGGTACTCACTTGGCGACTGGAATAAAGCGTAGCCCCGTACGGAGGCTGGCCGGTTTCTCTAGTTCAGGGCCCAGTTGGCGACTGAGCCCCATCTCCAGGACGTCGCGTGCCCAAGACACGGACAGCTTCTTCGTTGTTGAGCCCGCAGCCGGAGCCTCTGGGATATCTTCGGCAGAAGCTTCCTTGTGAGGCGAAGCCGCTGCAGCCGGAGCATCCCCCAGCCCAGAGACTAGGGCGAATGGTGGAGGCATTGAAGCCAGCGGCACCTCCACGGCCGCTGTCGGCGGTTCAAAGACGGGCGTCGCCGCCGAGTGCGGCGGTGAGGCCGGCCTCGACGGCTTTGTCTTCCTCTTTGGAGGGGCCCTTGCCTCCTTCTCTTTCTTCTTCTTTGACGGAGTGGCCTGGCGGCGCGAGGTGGTCTTTGGGAGTTCGTCGTCGTCATCGTGACGCTCGAGGCTTCTACTCACCTCAAGCTCACGCTGTCGTTTCCCGCGGGTCTTGCGAACCAGCGGGGCGACCTCCTCCTCGGACTCGTCGCCGTCATTGATCTCGTCGCCCCCGGAATCGCCTTTGGCGGGTGGCGACTCGCCCATGTCCTAGACGGACGAGCTCGAATTCTCGTCGTCCAAAGGCGGGAGCTATCCTTCCACCACTTGGAACAGCTGCAAAGAATGCAGGATGAAATCAGAATTACCGCGACTGCAAAAAACTGCGACTGCGAATGAAGCAAGGCGATTACCGTGGGGGCTGGACGTTTTGCGGTGTAAGGGGCGACCCCATCTTGGCGTCCAGGTACACCGCCTGGGTGATCTTCTTTAGTGCTGGGATGTAGTCTTCCAGCTTCCACTCGACGAGGCAGGCCTTCGTCGAGTCATCCCGGCCGGTGTACTGGTACATGTAGTGCTCGCGCCGGGCCAGCGGGACGAGCCGTCGCCCGAGCCAGCAATTGTACAAGTTTATTGTTTGGAGGCCCCTCTTCTTTAGACCGCGGATGGTATGGAGCATCTCGTCGACGACCATCCGCTGGTCGCTGGGGAGCTTGCCGACTTGAAGTCGGCGCGGCTCGGACCGATTGGCGGAGTACCGCGGGATCGTCGTCTCGCCCTCCGGTGTCGCCTCGGCAACGTAGAACCACGAATTTTTCCAGTCGCTCGCCGCCTTGGCGGGCAGCATCAAATCGAAAAATGAGGCCTTTGACTTCAGTTGGAAGGTTAAGCCGCCCACGGCAAGCATTGGGCCGCCCGCTTCCTCGCGGATGATCCGTCCGTGGAACAGATCTTGCCATAGAGGGAAGTAGGGCCGGCAGCCCAAATAGCACTCGCAGAACGCCACGAAGATGGCGAGCTGCTCGATGCTGTGGGGACCCAGATCCGATGGCTGGATCCCATAGTAGGCGCAGAAGCGCCAGAAGAACAGGGACGTGGGGAACCCTAGCCCCCGTTCAAGATGGCTGGTGAAGCAGATGAATTCCCTTTCTCGCGGATTCGGGGTCGTCTCTCCGGCCGCAGGGATGCGCCAGCAGCCGGCTCGCAAGATCCCGGCCTCCTCGAAGGAAGCCAGCTGCACCCTCGTGCACTTAGATCTACCCCAAGGCTCGGTGGAGAGGGCCATGGCGGAGATATTTGTTGGGGGTCGGGGGATTTCTGGTCGGCTGGGTCGCGATGTGAAGGGAGGCGAAAATGCGCGCAGTCGGAGGAAATGGTGAGAAGGTGGTTCTCCGATCGCCTGCCATTCCCCTTATATAATGGATGTTACCCGCCAAATCAGGGAACCGTTACCGCGCGATGATTACGCCAAAAGTTACCGTTGGATTACCCCAACGGCTAGTTTGACCAAGTTTAACGGTCCAACTTCAGCCACTCGGCTCGCCGACCCAATCACTATGACAGTGTTTCGCCGACTCGACTCGCCAAAGCTGCGACCTGGATGACTGGTTTTCTCCTTTATACAGGAGCCCGCCGACGATTCGACTGGATGTCTACTCAGAAGCCGTATACTCCGACTGCCAGCAGCCACCCACGCCTAATCGGCGACGGCCTCGGGGACTACTGATGGGGATGTGCCTACCGAGGTATACCCAGCAGGACGTTTCCGACTGGCCCAAGAACTGGCGAGTGGGCCTGCAATACGGCGACTGTATTGAAGCCCAGCGAGGAACCAAGCGATTGGAAGTCAAGGCCCAAAGTAGATAGGCCTGCATATTAGGTTAAACGAAATCAAGATTTAACTGAATCGGTTGAGATATGTAAACCCTAGGGGAGGTGAGCCTATATAAACCTCCCTGTAGGGCGAGTAGAGATACGTTCCATCATACACCCAAGCGACTCGCCGCCTAGCCGCCGAGCTCGCCCATTGTACCACCCTCGTAATACAATCTAGCAGGAGTAGGTCTTTACCCTCCGGGGGGCCGAACCTGGATAAAACCCTGTGCCTTTGCCCTCATCTCGCACCGCAGATGGCTGGCCTCCCTTGCCCCTCGTTCTACTACTCGCTGCCGATTGCAGCATCTGCCGTGACAATTCCCACGATAGGTTTCACTTAATTTGGAGCCATAAATAAAATCTTATGAATTTAATAAGATAAGGAAAAGTAATTTCCAAAGCTAATAAAGCACTTATCTAAAATCCATACAAAATGGTGAGCAAATAATCCTAAAGGTATTTAAAAGGATAAACAAATATCAAATAAGATTTTACAAATTGGAATCACCAAGTTTGGATCTATAAATAAAAAGATATGGATTTTATAAGATAAGGAAAGAAAATATTCAATAAGGAATATTTAAAGACCAAATTAAATTTTGGCATAATCCATTAAGCAAATGGAATGAATACAATACAAATCCAAATAAAATAAAAGGATAAAGATTTTTCCAAAATAAAATAAAATGGCATTAACCATTCTATCCCTATTTTAATAAAGAAAAATCTCTAATAAGAATAATTATATAATTCATGAGAAAATAGTATTTTGGAATTTACCCAAGTGGAATAAAAGTTGTTTAATTAATTTAAATAAAATAAATCTTCCAAATAAAATTTAGGGAATTAAAACTATATTTAATTCCATTGGAATTAAAACAAATACCCAATTCAAATGATTTATGAAGCATATTAAATACTTTCCAAATAAGTCAAGGTGAAATATTTGACACCCTATTAAATAAATAAACGTACTGAAAGTTTTTGTGAAAATATTGGAATTTAAGTAAGGTTTCAAAATTATATGTAAACTCACTTGAAAAATGGCATATGCTTATTTTAATAAAGAATAAAACATAAGAAAAATAAAAGAATTATTCCTGAAGTAATATTTAATTTACAAGATTAAACAGTATGGAATTATACTGAACTTTTGAACAAGTTTTGAATTCAAACAAGGTTTGAAAACATTCAAACAAAATCAAAACATAAAAATAAATCAAGAAAAGAAAAAGGAAACAGATAAAAAAAGAGAAAGACCCAGCCTAACTAACCCCAGGCCCAGACTAGCCCAGCAAGCTCACCCCCACTCTCTCGCGAAACGTTTTCTCACCGGAGACCGAACCAGCAATAACCGACGCTCGACCCTCTCTCCCTCACGCTGACAACGGACCCCATCGCCACGTCACCGTCTTCCTCACCCCGCGATGACTGCGCCAGCCGTTTCCTGCCATTGATGTCGCAGTTTAATTCGCTTAAACGGCTCGCTTAAACCTCGCCGCGACCATGATCCCTTAAACGCCTCCCTCTTCTCCCTCTTTCCCCTCAGTCGACACCTCCCAGGAGCCCCCAGGCTGGATGAATTTCTCCACGCGCCCTCACTGCTCCGACGAGCCTCCTCGACAAATTCCGGCGATGCCAGACTTCATCGCCACTCCTATACTTCACTAGCCTGCTCCCCATCCCCGTACGCATCCACCAGCATCCCTAGATAGCTCGCGCACGCTCCAAATCAGAGGCAAGGACAACACCGTCTCGCCACCGACGACCGCATCCATCCCGGCGAGCTACTGACGCCAAACCCGTGCGCCCCTCGTGTGCTGGTGAGTACCTTTACTACCCCCGAGACCGTGCGCATCCTCCTGATACCTTTCCTCGCTTGCTTGCATCCTAGGCGCTCGTCTTCGACCACGATCGTGCGCACCCAATGACAGCGAGAACTCCGGTGAGCGATTCAGGTCATCCTCGTGCGCCCCTTGCCTTCTCGCGAGCACGACGAGCATCGGCGACACCACGCGAACCTGGTGAGCCCTTCCCCTTCCTCCCTTGCTTCTTGTAATCACCGCGATGCCGTAGGCATAGCCAGCGCCGCCACCTGCCGCCGCCAGCGCCGCCACTCGATGGCAGGCACGCTGTGCACCGTCCGATCTTGATCGCAAGGCCACGATAGAATTTAACCGAAGGGGTACGCTTGATTCTGAGCCGTGTGATCCCACGTAAATCCAACGGCTATCAGCGATCGATCCGCACGAAGCGGTACCGATGAATAAAAACGCGCCGCGTGTCACAGAGTCTGTTTTAAAAACAAGATTTGATCTATTTGTGATTCAATTTTGTGTAGGCATAATTAGAATATAAAAATTGTTCTAAAATGAGTTTTGAGATAAAACCTTTGGCAAATGGTTTTTTTTGAAACTACTGACCATAGAAATCAATTTGTGGTTTCAAAAATATATTTGGTGAAGCAAAAGAATAAACCTTTGATTTAAACCATTTCTAGTCAAATAAGAAATATTGTTTATTTGTTAAAAATGCTTTTTGAAGAAAACCTTTGGGAAATGTTTTGGAATAAACTCTCTGACCCCAAGCACCAAGTTTTATTATTTAAAATTGTATTTGGTGAACCCTATAAGGATTGCTACTTTGATAAAGGCATTTTCAACCACATAAAATAATGATTCGGTTTAAAAATGGTTTATAGGAAGAATCTTTTGCAAATAGTTTGGCCACTTTATAAAATGACCAATAAGTGTTTTAGAATGTTTATAACCTATTATAAACCACTTTTGTAAATAAAAGAAAGTTTGGCATGCTTGCATGCATTGTTTTGTTTCTATTATTTTATGTGATGTTGCTTGAATGGTAGATTAAAATTGTGCCTTGCTTGATTGAATTGTAGTGATTTGAAGAGTGTGATCATTGCAAAGACAAGGAGTGAACTTATATTCTTTACCAAAAAGGCAAGTGATGCTTCATACTTTTGTCCCATTATTTTCACTATGCATTAGTGATATTTCTAAGTAGGACTTGCATGGAATTTTGCTAAGTGTAAACTATGCCATGGGAAATCCTAGTAGATGAAACCTTAGTAGAATTTCCTAAGTTAAGATTCCTACTACTATCATGCTTAGCTTAGCTAGTAGAAAACAAGGGTGGAATATATATTCATGCTATGGAATATTTCTAAGTCTGTGGACTTGTGTTTTGTTAATAAAACAACTAAGTGAATGAATCACCTGGGTGGAATGGAAGGAATGGTTTGTGTTGAGTGATTCACAAGGCCCATTAATATGGTTTACCTTGTGTATCTCACTTTTGGATGGCCACCTAGGAACAAAGAGATTTGAGATGTCAAATGTTGAGAAGCTTCAAGTGCAGCCACTTGGCATTATGGGCTCTGCCTGGATCATATAGGTTGCAATAACTTAGCCAAATGGACAGTTGGTGGTAGGGGAATGATAGGTTGGAGCGCGTCCATTCTGGTCTAAGGGAAGGCTTCTGAAAGATATTGTCTTGGTGAAACCAAGTCTTGTGGGGAAAGTGCACCACCTCTGCAGAGTTTAAAAATCTAAGTACTTAGCCATGTACCTGGCAAAGGACAATTTGAGCATCAAGACATGGAAGCTATCAAGAATCTCCTCATCCCAATTTCTAAGTTAAAAGCTTGTGGTTGAACAAGGGTTGAAAGGATCACCGATTTCTATTGGGAGATGCCTTGGGTGTTTTTGTCAAGCAAAAACTTAGTGTTTTCAAATGATAAGAAAGATATATTTTTAGCAATGCAAGCCTAAGCTCCACCTAGCCAAAAGCATATAGATTATATACTCCACTATACTACCATAGTATCACTTGCCAATACAATTGAAATGTATTTACCTTTGTGGCTGTTACTTATTATGTTGCAGGTTTGTTTGATGTTAGAGAAGTTTACTGATTTAGGATTACAAGTCTAGAACCAACATGTCTGCCTGTGGAACTTTGAAGATGAAGGACCCCATGCTATTGTTATATTCTGCTGCATTGTAATGAGATAGCCAAATGAGGTATGTAAGATGTAATAAATTATTTTATTCCTGGTTATAAAGTTGTATTATGACCTTTGTTTCTTGATATTACATCTTAACTGTGGATGCTAGCTATTGATCCAGGGACTAGCATTGTAAACACAGGGATCTCTACCTAATTAAAGGTTGGGAACCTTACATCTTTTAACCTTATGAAAATAAGGCTTAATTTTGTCGTAGGTTAGTACTTCTTTTTCAACCTTTACTCTGGAATTTAGATAACAGTATTACCGTTTACTGTTTACACTCCCCTTAGGGTTTACTAATGGTCTCTAAACTGTCTTTATGGTAACTATTGGCTTAATAACTAGAATGTAGGTCTTTGTCTAGCTTATTTTCTACCTAGTTAGGTCTCATGAAATATTGTACGGTGTATCCACACAATTGTGGATATCCGAAGTGGATCTTTTATCATCTTAGTCTTGCTTACTATTTATAGATTTTCGCTTTGATAGGTCTGATTTTTGCGAAGCGCCTCGAAAGACGGTCGCTTTAAGATTTATACACCTTCATGCCTTCCTTAATTTAGGCCAAATTTTATGCTCTTGATGCAACTTTAAACATGATATGGTTAACTATTTTAATCGATGCCTGCTATGGCAAGTTACCTACTACGGACCATCCTAGGGTGTATGGATTACCCTACGGTTCCCAACATACTACTAGCATTCTCTCTGAATTGTCAGAGCTTGAATACCATGTTGTTCCAAAGCTTCTTCTTTGTACTTATTCATGATACTCCCATGAACTTGGTACTACTACTCCATTAACTTCTTAGTAACATCACCCATCTCTTGTGAACTTAATTTTACTGCTTCTTGTTGCTTTCTTCTTCATGTGAACCTCCTTGGTATACGGAATTCGTCACTTCCTTACGTGGATTCTCTTTTCTATCTAGGTCTATAACATCAAGTAATAACTGGGTGTTACATCATGCATTTGCACACCAAGTCAAACTTCATGTACAGATCTAGTCAATCAAGAAGATTCAAGAAAATCCAAGAGTCGATAAACAACCAAACATATACCATGTATTATACATAGGTTTTAAATAATTTCTGATTTAACCGACCGTTCCAACGGTTTGCCTCACATATACATCACACAACTATCTTACAAGAACTTCCTGTTCTTGTGAGTATATCCTCACTTATTTCGGCAAACCTTTCAAACTACAATACGCATTACCCTCTATGTACATTATTCAAGCACTCATCCCTTGGGATGTCATTCCTTTCTTACTTTCATCTTCCTCTAGTGCTTCCTGGAGTTCCGTCCATGATGACGTGAAATCCTCTGACGCCTTATACAGCGTAAGAGCATCCGAGGTGCGTATTCTTGATTAGAAGTACTGATCGAGATTAGTCATTGAAAAATGACTAGAGTTGGCATAGTCTTCTATAGGATATTCCTGGTTTTCCGGTAACGCATCCTCAAAGTAAGATGGCTCCTTAGCCTTTTGTTGGATCCATTCGTACATATTGGTATAGTAATTATCGGAATACTCTTCTAAGTTGATTGGGTTGGTATTTCCTCCATATGGTCCATAAGGCTCTCTATGGTTATAGTTGGTCTCTTCTCCGATACCTGTATCACAAGGTATAGGATTTCCTATGGTTCCACCTTGAGATTCTACTCCCCATTCATACTGGTTTTGATCAGAGTTATTTGGAATGGCTCTCGCCCACTCCTTTTGCTCGGAGATATACTTGGTCCATAGATCTTCAGATGGCTGAGGTTTATTTTGGTAGTAGGCATAATTTTCTGAGTGTGGATCATCAAACTCAGTTTCCTCATACACTTCTCCTAAAGGTATGTATTTGGGATGCCTAGCTTATTTATCTAACTTCTTCCTACGTGCCATTGCTTTATCAGGTTCAATAAAATCCTCAATGAATGTATCCAGTTCCTGAACTAAGACTTGGTGAGTGTTATGATAAGTGTTTAGCGAAGACCGATAACGATCCATATACTTTACGGCTAGAGTAGGTTCAGTTTGGACTAGAGTAGCGTGATCTAACTCATGCTCCGGGTTTAAGGTTTCATGGGGTATAATAGTGTGGGTACTTCCTTCTAGAGCTTGGGATTTTTGTTCTCGGATCATGGTTATGGCTGCTGCCATTTAATCTGATATGCCATGCACCTTGCTCTCCTTATGGCATTTCTCCTTAAGTCCTAACTTCTTGGGTAACATGATCATGACACGGTATTTAGCTAATACACCTTATCATCATAATCGTAAATCTTGACCAAAGGTCTCAATTCACATTCCAAACTCCATAGAAGTTGTCGGAGATTATCTGTCCAATCCCCTCCATAGTCATTTGACGTCCTGTTCATCACTTGAACATTCCGGGGTGGATATCGATGTGCCATGTAGAACTATAGATAAGAAATTGTCATCAGTCACATAGAGTTAAAACTCTTGGTAATGTTCAGGATTGCAATCATACTAAAGAATTATCGCACTAGCAACATGACAATATTATTCTCAAGTGAATATCCCTCATATCACTAGAGAACTCTTTATTATTGCAGGTATGTGTCCTACAGGTTCTACCCATTTACTAGGTTTCCAACCTAAGGTCAAAGCATATGCTCTGATACCAACTGCGATGACCCAGCATACCACTGCATGATGAAGCACACTATAGTCATTGACATAACACTAATGAAACACCTGTTCACTAGTATTACATCCCTCAGAGTGGTACAATAGAAACACAGCGGGTCCAAGACATGGCTAAAGGTTACAACTCAACTATTTACATAATATCCAACGAACACTCTAGGTTTAAGAGAGAGAAAGAACTTCTTATGAAGAAGAATCAAAGACAAACAACTCTAAATCCTTTATACTATTAATACTAGTATTTTAACTAATGGTCTGGCATTGCTGCTAATACAATACACTACAGAAATAGGTTCTTTGGCTAGAGATTATATTCCAATCTAATCAGTAACTCCGTCTTCATTTGAGTTGATGTATATGTTGACTTCCTTGTCTTTGTTGAAGAGCTTTGGATTTTGATGATGATTCCTGGAGCATAACTTGATGTAGATGTTGTCTGTACTGGCTTCAGAATCTAGCAAGGGTTAAGAAGATACGTTGAGTACGAGCGTACTTAGCAAGTTCACTAGAAAAGGAGTTTTTGATGCACTATATCTACAGCCACAGACCATAGGTCGTAGGAAATGCAAGTTTTTGTAAACATTTCTTCAAAGATTTCTTTTATTCTGAAATACTATGTCCGTCAGCCTTCACGGGTTTACCAGAACTTTCATGGAGTTCCTTTCCCGCAACGTTCGCAGCTCCTTCCCAGAACAGGGAGTAACAAGTTACAGTTCTTACACTTTGCAGAGGTGCGTTACTTTATCCATGAGAGACCTTATCCTTGTTGCACAACTAAGTCATGACCTTGTCCGTACTTCCTTGGCATGGGGCCCAGTCTAAGATCCAAACCAATCACTGCCCTCTCCGCGACCTCATATGTCTGCACGATCCTTCGGGGCCGGCTCACCTGCGTTAAGCCCCCTTTTGGGCAGGCTAATACCCTGATGAGTTCCCGAAGACTCTATGACCCGGTGATGCCCAGACGAGTACCATTTAAATGGACTATATCCCTAAACACCATTCATAGATAATCTAGACACCAAAAGTGTGGGGCGTAAGGATTCCCACCCATATGTTGGATCCACACAAGGAATCACAACGTCACGTTAAGGTCGTCTTGCCTCCATATGAGAGGAAAAGGATACATCTGACTTCTCCGTCCCATTCGAAATCTCATGGTCAACGCGTAATATACGGCGCAAGAATCACTGGCAACATTGGTTGTTAAGTCCTAGATAATATGTTCCTTTACCAACAGAACTTTCATAATAGGTTATTACCTCATGGTAAATAACCTATAATCATGTTATTAAAAAAATAGTTTTTCTGACCTTTTACAAATGCAGGTGATGACAACACTGGATTTGTAAACTACTTTATAGAAAATAATCAAAGTACATGAGCAAGTGTGAACATGCCTTTTGTGATTGCAAGATTATGCAATCATGGTCTTCAAGACAATATAAGATCCAATATCTGAAATCAGCATCATTGGTCCGGTAAGGACTAATGTTTAAAGAAGCAGGATGCTTTTATGCATAAATAATGTAATGCATTTTCTAAACACGAATCCCAGGGATAACGCTGATCTAGAGGTTGGAAACTGGAATTGGTTTCTTTAGAATGTGTTGTCCTTTTAGATAAGTTTAATACTCGTGCTTCTTATTAAGGCTTGTGAGTGTGTGTGTGTGTGAAACAACATGTAGTTATAATGGTATACAACAATAAGATATACGAAAGTGGAAAAGACTACTTATATAAGAATTGACTTATCTCAAAACCTTACTTTACAAGTATTGACATCTATAAGTAACTTAAGTGTTTACAATCCTAAGTATACAAGTAAATTTTGAAACAATGTGATTGTGATTAATTATCATCTGTTGATTACGATGAGAGTCCTTGAATTTAATTTTCTAAGAGTTGAACATATTATAAGGTTTGTTGATTGAAGTGGCAAAACGAATAACTTTTGAAGAAAATATTTCTTTTCTAAGGTCTAAACAATCTTTGTGGTTAATCAAATGTGGTCGAGGTTGTTTGTGCTTGCTTGAATAGTTTGGACTTGAGTGCTTTATGACTTAACTATAACAGACCAAAGTTAACTATAAAGCATATAATAATGTCTTTAGCATTATATTTAAAGCCTTATAGACTAAAGTTAACTACAAGGCATATAATAATGTCTTTAGCATTATATTTAAAGTCCTGTAGACTAAAGTTAACTTTAAAGACATAGATGTACTTAAGGTATATTGCTTATGATATTTGTATCTTCTTTACTTTATATTGTTTCCTTTAAAGTTAACTATAAATGGTATTATTCCTATTTGAGTAATGGTTCCTTAACATTATAAATGTATAATATGATTTATCTCCTTATAAGGGTATGGTTATGGCTTGTAAATAGGTAAACAATATTATTTACTACTTATGAATTATTTCTGAAGTTAGTCCATTATAAAGTTGTGAGTGAAACAATGGTGAATGCTTTTATTTGGTTAAATTATCATTCTTGAAGATTTTATATTTGTTAAAGATCCTTTTTAGAAAATAAACTATACATATGGTTGAAGGATAACTCAATAAAATTGTATTAAAAATGTGTTGGACCAATTGATTTTATATTATAAACATTTAAGAATAGTATTACTTATTAGACCTAAATTGGCAATTTTAGAAATATTAACAAATTTTATTTACCCTTATATGAATTAACAACTCAAGAAATAGGCTTAAATTCAAGTTATTAAAGTATTTAAGTTTTTATTTAACTTAAAAGTGGATAATTATATTTTTAACATGTAGGTATTATTTTTGTGATCATTTTGGTATATTACATTTATTTTTATGATTTATAAATAATAAGATATAATTTTTATAAGATTTATTACTTTATAAATACTTAATAAATAATAAATATTTAATTACGTAAAATATGCATGATTATAGTTTTAAGTTATAGTTCTTATTTTTCTAGGAGTTTTGGTATTTTATTTATAATTTTTACATTTACCAATATTAAAATATGAATATCAAAATATTAATACTTATAAAATCTTTATTAATTGATAATTATTTAAATTGATAACATAATAATGTTTTATAATAGTTTAATGTTATGGATTTTATTTTTCTGAAAATTTTCATATTAAACATATTTTTCTGAATTATAATACAAACGTTATTAAATTTTTAAGATTTAATCATTTCATTCAATTTCTGGAATTTATTTGTATTTGAATGTATATTGTTTTACTTAGTTTCTAAACAGACATTAACCTTTTATACCGCACACACACCTAGTCCTAGTAACTGACCACTGGGCCCTTGGCCATGTCACACTCCACCTTAGCAAAGACTGGACAACATGTTGAACTGGTCAAGGATGACATCATCCTGACGTCATCCCGCCGGATCCTCTCAGGTCGGTGATTGATCTTGCGATTTGGTGCACGCGCGGGGCAGTGGCTATGCTTATCGGAAAGAGGGCACGATGGTGAACCTAACAATGGCGGCGCCGCTAGTTAATGGTCGTCAGAAGTTGAGTAACAACGGCGAACAACGGCAGTGGTGTCGGGTGCTTGAGGTGAGAGCAAACTAGAGCGAAATACAGTGAACCAAATGTATTGGAAGAACCAGTGGCTCACCAGTATGCTTGTAGTGACGACGGCGAGGAGAGGCGAGCTTAGACGGTGTCGCCATGGTCGACGGCGAGCGGCGGACAGACGCATTCGATGCACATGATTACGACCTTCCCGGCTCGATTCCTCCTCTGAGCAGACGAAGTCCACTACGGTGGAGCTTGTGGTATCACCCGTTGGTCTTGGGGTGGTCTCAAACGGCGACGACAAGCGACTCGGGCGAGCTAGGGTTTTGGGTCCTATGCGAGAGAGAGATAGAGAGAACGAGAGGATAGAGGAGGACGCGGCGGTCTTATCTACACCCTCGTGGTCGGCGAAAGACGGGCGGTTGGATTTTGATGACGGTGGGATTTGGCATCGACGCACGCAGGAGCCTGTGTGCGTGAGGATGATGATGATAATCATTTTACAAAAAAAAACCCGAGCTTCTTCGAAACAAACCCGTGGTCCCTGGCAGTGTCCCACTTGTCAGTCACATAGTGAGATAAGCTAGGCTAGTTACTGGGCCGAGGTGGGCTGCTACGGGCTGCTCGTGAGCAGTGGATAAAGAGAAGGAAGTTGGGCCATGGGCCATATTTAATCTCCTTCTATTTTTTCCTAGTTTTTTCATTTTTCTTTATTCTGTTTTGTTTACAGATTTGAATTTTCATCTTTGATTTGAATTTTATTTATGGGATTTATTTACTAAATAATTGTAACTATATTAAAAGCTATTTACTAGCATTTTGTAAGCTTTTATTCAACAATGTTATATTTCTTTATTTTCTGTCCAGAATAAACCATGGATTTATATTATAATATTTCTTTATTTTTAGTATTGGTAAGAACTTTTGTTATGAATTTTAGTTATATTATACTCATAAACTTATTAAAGAATGCATTACTTTTAACTTATGGAATTTGATTCTCATTGACTTATATTATTAAAGGAATTTTTATGTGGTGATCTTTCATTTTTGTATGATAAATAGAGTTCTAGGGAATTGATATGGTTAATATTATTCCCATATTTTTAGGAAATAACTATGTATACATTCTATTATAACTAATATAGGAGTTAAGGTTTGAATTGAAAATGATTACCCAAGGTTTTAGGGTTCCTAATGTACCTATTTTCTTTTGTTGATAAGAGTAAATATTAATAGCTAAACATATTGTCTTTATGTTTGTGATCTTTAATGATATCACCTTTTAAAATATAAAGTTATTATCTGGAATGTCTTATGGAAAATAATTGATAAAAATATCTCCTAAACACATAAGGTTATGATAATTAGAAATGATAGAGATGTGCTTAAGTGATTTGCTATAAGAAATATTCCAATAAAGCATTGTGGAAATAAAATGATTTATCCAACAAATGAGATGGATATTAAGCTTGATTATGGATTTAGGGTTTAGTGTTTACCAAGAATTCCTATCTTCCATAATTCAGAATTCTTGACTTCTACTTAAAGAATTCCTTTCCTAGATATACTATTCCTTCATATCCATCATCATGTGCTAACATGATGAGCTTTACTTCACAAGAATATTCTTATCTACCTTTTATTCATCTAAATATATACTTGGTTATCAAATTGTTCTACTACTAATAATCTCCAATCCAATAGATGGTTAGAATTGCCTCTATTTATACCCTTCCTTTATTATCCATCACCAACATTACTCTATATATTCATTTCTAATTATATATATATATATTAGGTACTTCTTCACCTCAAGTGTTTAATATTTCCAAGAGGAAAATACTAACTCTATAATTCAATGCTGCTCTAATATCATCCTAATCATACTATCTTATCTCTACTTAACTTCGGTATCTTATACTAGAGTTCAATCATATTTTACCCACCGATGCCACTTATATAGGATATAAGCATTCTATCTTGGTGACTAAAGCATTGTCACATCCCAAAATTCTCCTAATTTTGGAATGTGAAATAAGTAAATAAGTTTGATTGATTGTTCGACTATGTTGAAAATTCTCAAAGAGAAGAAACTTTTTGAATAGAAAATTCCCTCAACCTTGAATTCAAAATCTTATATTCTTTTGTTTTGACCTAAGTAGCCATATAGGCAAAAGGGCATGGATTGATTATGGATTGTAGAATTGGTGTGCAAGATTTCAAAATGAAAATCATGAAGCATTCATAAGCATTTCATTACATCCATGCAACGTTCTCACAAACTAAATTCAAATCCTGGTATCTAAATCCTATAGTTGATTCGCCCAAATGTTCCTAAGGGTAATTAAATTGACTTATTAAAACCCACTATTGCTAAGGCATAAATTATTGATAATTATAGCCTAAAGAGATCCAATTAATACTACAAAATTTTAGAAACAAAATTGAGCTCATTTGGAGCTAGTATGAAAACGTTATGGAACAAATACAAACACATAAAGATATAAATAAAATGAAATATACACAGATTTATAAATCCACTACTTCCAAACTAGTGAAAAGATTACAAATTTGATCCTACAATGATCTATTCAATTTTAGAAAAATTTAGAAACAAGAATCATATCATTTGGAGTTCGTATGCAAAAGATATGAGGGAAACAAGTATGAAAAAAAACTAAACGGGCCAGCCCACCCGGTCCGACCGGACCGAGCCAGCCGGCTGGACACGTACAGGATCGATCGGTGGAGTGCTTTAAAATCCGTGCGAATCAGTTTTTCTCTAACCTATATCTATTCAAACACTTATAACTTTTTATCTACAACTCCGAATCGACTTTCATTTGTTTCTACTTGTTCCCTACTCCAATACCTATCTCTACAACATCCTAAATCTACATATAAACTCGTGGAGCCACAGCTGTACGAGTTTCTCTCCTCGAAATCCCGAATCTACATATGCTCGAATCTTATTTCGCTTTTTAACCCATCTAGACTTCGTTGTTTGTCTTCGGTCAAAAAACGAAAGTTGTAGGAATCGTCGAAATCTTTCAATCCCGACAAACCTCACCTCTTTTCATCCACCACAGCCAGAGAATTTCGTATCGCAATATTTCAGATCTTACGGTGTAAATCCAAGATGTACACGCGCTCGTTTCTTCAAATCCAAATTGCGTATAATATATCAAATTGAAGATAATTTTACGGAGAATCATCTTATCAGAATAGATCTAACTTTTACTGTACATGGTTACTGCAGTAATTTAATTAGTTTTAATGGTATTTTAGGTTAATAAATTCATAAGAAATTATCTGTAACTCCGAAAAATATGAACAATATATCAAATTGAAGCTACTGTAATGTGCATTAATAATATCTGGTTGGATCTAGCCTTTGCCGACTATTTAACCCATAGCCATTTAATTAGTTTTAATGGCTTTATAAATCATTAAATTCATTAAAAATTAATTGTTTGTCACAAAAATATAAATGATATACCAATGGAAAGCTGGTTCCATGTAGATCATCAATATGCAATTTGTTCAGCCTTTTACTGTAAGGTTTTACCGTGAAGATTTAAATGGTTTAATGGCTTATTTAGAGTAATAAATACATAAGAAAATAAATACTATTCAGAAAATTACAAATAATATGTCCCCGAAATCACAATTCCGTGGAGATTACAGATACAATTTTAGTTCGATTTTTAGACAACAGAAACTATATGAATCATTTAAAACCCATTAAACACTATTAAAATCATACAAAAAGATCTATAACTCCGATTAGGGTGAATCCAACGCCTACTGGTTCGTATTAATGTCCTCTATCCAGTAAACCCAAGAAACAAATTTAATCCGACAATTAGAACAGGCGTTACAACAGAACTATTAAAAACCCTATATTGGCAAGTAATTATTAATAACAAGTACTCCATTGCATTAATTGGTCTCTTGCATGCATCATATACTTCAATATTGTTTAGAGAACTAAAGTAACAACCATTGTGACTTATTAAATTGTCATGCATGCATTTGTTTGATCTCTAGGTGCTATTGTTTATGTTGTATGCAATTGTTTGATCGATAGATTGCGAGGAGTGCAACTACTGTGATTGCAACTACTATGATTGCAAGTATTGTGGTTATTACGAAAGAGGCCATTATAATTGTGAGGATTATCTAATTGACTACATCTACAACAAAGGCAAGTGGTGCTATCTTGGTCATAAATGTTCTACTGTTTTCCTATGCATTGTAGATGTTTTTTTGTAGAATTGCATATGTAGGAATTGATGTGTATATGCTATGATATGTCCCATATTATTCCCTAGCATTCCTTGTTTATGAGCCATCGTATTGGTAGATTGCTTAGCTATGCTATTTAGATGAGGAAGGGAATCACATCATGAAAAGTTATATGTTTTGAAAGGCTTATGTTTTGATAAATGACAAACCAATATGTTTTAATGAACCACCTGGACGAAATGGCATTGATTAGGTCATCGAGTGTGGATTTATGGTGGGGAATGCCGCCCAGGACACTGAGAAATGATTGGTTTCTTTGTTTGGAAGCTTTCGTGTGCAACCATGTGCCAATAATGAAATGGGCGGTTGGTTGAACTCAGTAGGTTGTGGTAACTCGAACCCGCGTATCCAGAGATGTACATAGTGTAGGTTGGACCGGTGCGCGTCGGGATTGGGGAGCTACTTCCCGAACGGTTCCTTCTTGGACTTCTCCCTATCATCACCCAATATGAGAGTGGTAGTACGAGCTGGGCTGGCCAAGTCACATGGGTAAAGTGTACTGTCACATCCCAAGATTTTCCAAATCTTGTAATGTGAAAATAATGAATAAAATAAAACTTTGTTTGATTTTCAGGGCCAGAAGAAACTTTTTGAATTTAATTGGAAACTTCAAAACCAATTTGGATTAAATAAAATCCTAAAGGGATTTAAAAAGATAAACATTTTAAATAAAGGAAAATAAAATATTTTGGAAATACTATTTTGGATCTTTTAAATAAAAGGATTTGGTTTTCAATTGAAATAAAAGTTTTATAGATAAAGATTATTTTATAAAGCCAAATTAAATCTTGGCCAAACTTTTTAAATAAAACATTTTGATAAAAATGGTAAAGGTTTATTTAAAATAAATTAATAAGGATTTAATATCCAATTTTGTCTAAATAAAAGGTTTTACCATTTTAATTAAAACATCAAAAACTTATTTATTTACTTAAAATAAGTTTTCCAAATATTTTATATTCTCAAATAAAACCTACTGATTTAGTTTTGAAAATATTTGGTTTTCAAATGGAGTTTTTATTAATTAAATCAAACCCTATTTTGATTAAATAACTAAAGGGCTATTTTATTTAATTATTAAATAGATCCTAAAAATGAATAAAAATATTATTTTATTTTGAGATTTGGTTTATGTTGATAAACAGAACCAAAATCTCATTACAATTGTTTGAATTGTTTGAATTATTTGAATGCTTGAATAGTTGGATGAAATTCAAAACAGAAAAATAGAATTAGAAAAGGAAAAAGAATCCAGAAGAAAAAAAATAGAAACTGGCCGACCCAGCCCAGCTAAAGCCCACCCTAGCCCAGCAGCCCATTTTCCCCACCCCTCTGACGAAACGTTTTCGCACTCAAACTCACACCCGCGAGGACACTGACGACTGGACCCCGTTCCCTTTACCTTTCTCACTGACCAGAGGACCCCACCGCCACGTCCCTCTTCTTCCCCACCCCCACGACCTGTTCTTCCTCCCTCGCCATCCGTTGCAGGCTTTGATTCGCGGCTTGAATTCGCCTTAACACGGCCACCTTAACTCGTAGCGACCAGGCACATTTAAACGCCAGTGACTCCTCTCCGTTTCCCCTTTGTCTCCTCCCCCAAGCACGCCCCAGGCCGCCCTAATTTCTCCTCGAACAGCTCTGTCTCCGACGAGCTTCCACTTTCGAATCCAGCCGAGCCACACCACCTCCTGCCTCCCCGAACACACGAGCACGCTCACCGCATCCTGGCTCATCTTCCCGTGCTTTTCATTCATCCGCAGGTGCCCTCTAACCTCGGTTTCGACGACACCAAGCGTGCGCCGCCGTCTGCCATTACTTCGCCAAGCACCCCAGGTGAACTCCGATCGCCCTAAGCTCTCTCAAGGATGCACACATCTTCCCCAGGTCATTCCGCGTCTAACCATGATTCTGGTTTGCCTTCGCTTGACCCGTAGCGTCGTCCTCGACCTCGACCGCGTGCGTCCGTCGCCAGAACCAACTCCGGCGAGGAATCCTGCCCGTCCCCGTGCGCCCCCTGCTTCCCCAAGAGCATGTTGAGTATCAGTGCTGCATTGCGAACCTGGTGAGCCCCTCCTCCCTCTCCCTCTCTTCCTAGAATAGCCGGAACGCCTCTGCCCGAGCATCGCATGCCACAAGACCACCGCCGAAAGGCCACAAATTTTGGTCAAATCAGTTTGAGTCGTTGGATCTTGATCGTATGTACGCGATAGATTGACTAAACGAACCGTTACACTTGATCTGCACCGCACAATCCCACTTAAATCCTGCGGTCCACATCACGCGATCCTACCGAACCGTTATAAGCCAATAGGATACAGACACGTGGCCCAGAGATGTTTTAAAACAGAAATTGTGTTCTATTTGATGATCCAATTTGAAAAATCCATAACTTTCAAACCACACGTCCAAATTTTACAAATTTTATATCAATGAAATCAGGGGAACAAGCCCTAGCCAACCATGCCCTTGGTTTAGTAAATAGTATCTGTTAATTTGCTTGTTTTTGTAGAATCATTTGTGTGCTTATTTAGATTAGAAAAATTGTTTAAAAATGATTTTAGGGTTAAAATTTCTGCAAAATGGTTTGTTGTGACCTTACTGACCCTAGGAACCAACCCATGGTTTTGAAAATGAAATTGGAAAAATTTAGAATGGATTAATTGAATTAGTCTATTTCTAGCTAAGTAAAGATAATGGATTTAGTATGAAAAAGGATTTTGGAATAAAAACTTTGAGAAAATATTTTGATTCAAAGCTACTGACCCAAAACACCAAGTCTTGAGAGTTAGAAACTTTTGGTGAGAAACTTAAAGATTTTGATTTGATAAAACCATTTTCCACCACATAAAATGTTGAATGGATTTTAAAATAGTTTTTGGGAAAAACCCTCTAACTAATGACTTTGCCATTTTGGTAAATGACCAATTTGGACCTTACAAAGTTTAGAAACCTAGTGGAGACCATCCTTGCAAATAAAACCATCTTGAGCATGTTCCCATGCATGACTTAGATTCCATTACTTTGTGTGTGTAAAATTGTTTGTTTGACTTTGGTTGGAATGTTAGTTGATTCTGTGTTTGCTTGATTGACTTCTAGTGAAATTAGCAAAGTGTGAGACTAGCAAGATCAAGGAGTGAACTATCATTCCCTACCAAAAAGGCAAGTTACACTATCATATAAAAGTCCTACTATTTTCATTATATTTAGTGGATTTTGAAAACATGCATGAAAATAATTTCATACTTATGCTATGCTAAATCCTAATAGGATTACCTATACATTCCTTAGTGAAAACAATGTAGTTGATACAAGCTTAGCCATGCTATATTTTGAAAAGAGATACATGTTGAGATTTTATGAAGTTGAGAAAAGGACTTGTGTTTTTATATAATAAAACAAGGACTCAATGAACCACCTGGGTGGCCAAGGATACTTTGAGTATTGGAGAAGGTGGCAACAAAAGGAACCATGACTATGGCAATCTCTTTGTGTTGTGCTCCAAAGGAAACCACCCAGGAAACTTAGAGATTGAACATGTTTCTCGTACAGTGGCTTCCGTGTACAGCCACATGCTAAATGGGCTCTGGCTTAGTCAACTACATAGTGGAAGTCCCATGCATTGGCATCTTCAGGTTAACTAGATTTGTGTAAGGGAGTAACCCTACATTTGTGCCTGGTAGACAAGCTAGCATTTTGTATTGGGAGGACTCCTATGGAAAGACTTTGTCACATTCTCGATCTGCCGGTACTCCATTTTGGTGAGTACTTATCTAGCAGCCACTGGTGGCGTCAAGACGAGATTGTGTCATGTGGGTAAAGTGTACAACTTCTGCAGAAGATCAAATTCTAAGTACTTAGCCGTGTCCCCGGTTATGGACAATACTGAGCAACTAAGGCCTGAAGCTATGGAAGATCTCGACACTCTAATTTCTAAAAGAAAACTTTTAAAACTTGATGCACTTGGGGTTACCAAGGAGCTCAAGAGATTTTGACAAGAACTTGAACACTTGAGTTTTTACTAAGGAGTTCAAGAGATTTTTGAAAGGAGATTTGACAAAGGACCAAAACCATTTTGAAAAGATAGGATAAAATATTGCTTTATGCAAATGAGCCTGAAACTCTACTTAGCCAAATTTGCATGTAATGATAGGATCCACTTATATTCCACATAGTAGTGAAACTTGCCAATACAATTCAAATGTATTGACCCTTGTGGCTGTAACTTGTAATGTTGCAGGTTTGATTGATTTTAGTGAAGATTGTTTGATTAGGATTACAAAGTCTACAACCAACATCTGCCTATGGTACTTTGAAGATGAAGGACCCATAACTATAGTTATTCCGCTGCAATGTAATGTGTTAGCCAAATGAGCTATGTAAGATGTAATAAAATTATGTTATTCCTGGTTATAAAGTTATAATATGACCTTTGTATCTTGATATTACATCTTAACTATGGATGCTAGCTATTGTTCCAGGGACTAGCATTGTAAACACAGGGGGCTCTATCTTATTAAAGATTGGAACCCCTACATGTACTAACCCCTGCAGGGTGTATAAACTAATCGATTAGCCGTGTCCCCGGTTATGGACAATTTGAGCGACCTGATACTGATGCTATGATATTTCTCACTCATCCTTATTTCTTAATTACTTAAAACTTGTTGGGTGAACATAATTGGGTAGGAGCACCTGGGAGTGAACCAGAGTGTCCTATTTATCGTATTGGAAAACTACTTTGTTACAAATGATAGGAATAAATTATTGCTTTATGCAAATGAGCCTGAACTCCAATTGGCCAAATAAGCATGTAGTTGATAGATCTGTTGTTAACCACTTTAGCCTACTTGCCATACATTCAATGTATTGACCATTCGTGGCTACAACGTTTCATGTTGCAGGTTATATCGTATCTGAGTGATCGTTCATAGGTCACGAGACTCCACTCAACAATTGTTCGCCTGTGGCACATTTGAAGGATGGAGATCTACCTTGTATTCGTTTTCTGCTGTGTACTTGTATAAATAATGTAAATTCTGGATCATATTCGTTGTATTTATGATGCACAGTTATATTTGGTATCATTTTGTACTGTGTGTGCCAGTGAACCGATCCAGGGATTGGCACTATACACATGAACTCAGCCTTATCAGGCGAGGGTGTTACAAGCATGATCATTATAATCCTTTGATCCTTTATGGTTTAGGTTTCCAATTAGATAATCAAGGCTTCATCAATACAACATTATAGTGGTATTGAAGTTATCTTCTTAATATCTCTAGTGGATTAGGGAATGTTATTCATGGACTATACCTACTTAGTCCCATAGGATTACTCTTTGGTCTCTATCTTCAATGTTCATCCTTTTAATCCTATTTGTTGCCATTCAATTAGATCTTCCATACAACTCTTCTATTTATTCAGTAGTGAGTTAACTCCTTCATTTACTATATTGATTAGATTCCCTTAAATCACTCCCATCCTATAGATGATATCCAAAACTAGCATTACTACTTACCTCTTCTTACTATTTTCTTCATAGGCCTTAAGTAAGTACTTTGATATAGACAGGAGTTGATAGATTAATAATTAATGGGTTAAGAATTGGTGAATCAATAGTTGATTACTCAACTTTGATGAACAACAGATATGAGAATAGGGTTTAATGGATATGATAAAGATTGATATGGAAAGAAAGATATGTGGTGAATGGTCTTGGCTTAGCTCCCTTCCTAACTAAAGAGTTTGGGTGAATTGTTACCATATTTCTCATGGTAGAAATAGATAAGGATTGAGTAGGTCAATAGTTAGTTATTACATTCTTGCTACTTGGTATTCATGAGTTATTGTAATGAATACTAGGATGTGATCCTCTAGAGATCTAATTACAATCATTAATCAATGTGTAATGGTTTAGTTCCATTGTATTTGATCTATCCTTAGATCAAATCATGTTTACCCAATTTGAGGTTTTAGCAAAGGTCATATTGAAACTTATCGCAGTCAACTTGATGATCTAATTCAATTCCATCAAGTTAAGAGAAGCTTCAATCACTTTGACAAGTTTTGTTCAAAAGCGCGAAAATTATACGGATTGTCTATGCATGAATGCAATCCACACAACTGGGTTCAGCTTGTTGGAGATATGCCCTAGAGGCAATAATAAATATAGTTATTATTATATCTTTGTGTTTATGATAAATGTTTATATTCATGCTATAATAGTATTAACAAGGAAACATTAATACTTGTATGATTTGTAAACTTAAATTGAAGTCCCTAGTAAAGCCTCTTCATAATACTAGCTTGTTGGTTAATAAATGATTGTGGTTTCCCTGTCATGAACATTGAGATGTTATTAACAACAAGATCATATCGTTAGGAGAATGATATGATGGACATACTCCTATAGATAAGCGTAGCATAAAGATCAAGTCATTTTAATAGTTCAATTGCTATATGCTTTCTGATACATAGTAACCTAATTCCTTCGACCATGAGATCATGCATATCACCTTCACCAGAAGGATGCTTTGATGACATCAAACACCACACCGTAACTGGGTGGCTATAAAGGTGGCATTGAGTGTTCGGAAAGTATTGGTTGAGACACATGGATCAAGAGTGGGATTTGTCCATCCATATGACAGATAGATATACTCTGGGCCCTCTCGGTGGAATGTCATCCAATTGGCTTGCAAGCATGTGACTGGTTCACAAGGGACCACATATCACGGGAACGAGAAAAGAGTACTTATCAGTAACGAGGTTGAACTAGGTATGCAGAGATACCGATGATCAAAACCTCGGATAAGTAAACTATCGTGAGACAAAGGGAAATTGGTATCATATTTAAGTGGTTCATTTGATTGCAAAGTAATCGTAGAAATATGTGGGAACCATATGAATTTCTAGATTCCTCTATTGGTTATTGTTCGGAGAAGTGTCTCGATCATGTCCGCATAATTCACGAACCGTAGGGAGACACACTTAAGGATTCGACGTTGTTGAGTAGTTATGGAATGATGAGTAAGAGACCGAATGTTGTTCAGAGTCTCGGATGAGATCCGGGATATCACGAGGAGATCCGGAATGGTCCGGAGAATAAGATTCATATAAGGAAAGTCCAGTTTCGGGGTTGGAGAATGGTTCCGGTGCTTTCATCGGGAATGTTCTAGAAAGTTCCGGAATGTCCGGCACTCCGGAGGGGAAGGGTACATGAATGTGTCATAACAAGTTGGAATGGTTGCATCATGTACTAGGTGTCATCGCTGAGCAAAATAAAGGGATAAATCAAATCCTAGTTTGAAAAAGTCAAACGCCAATTTGAAAAGTCAAACGGCTATTTTGCTTGGTGGAGGGAGAGTAGGAAACCTACTTGGGGAGGAAGTCCCTCTTCCTCCACTGCCGGCCTTGGAAGCCGAGTTGGGGAGGGACTCCTCCCTGGCCGCCTCCACCTATATAAGGAGGGGCCGCCTCCAAACACACACCTTGCCTCCGCAGAAACCCTAGCCCCAAGCCGACGCCACCACCTCCTGCCGATGCCAGCCGCTTGGCAACCCTAGTCACGACTTGGCTTCCCCAAGCCCTAGCCGCCAGCCTAGCCTTCTCCCCTTGGTGTGTCTAAACCCTAGATCACCGAGGCTCTCTCATAGTCCACCATACTCGCTCCGGCTTAAGGCGAAGCCCTGCGAGATCTCCCCTCTACTTCCGATACCACGCCGTCAGTGCCGGAATCACGAGGAGAGTGCTACAACGCCCTTTGCTGGAACAAGGGAGAGGAAGGTCTTCGTCGAGTACCAACGGTGACCGATTACTGGAACGCAGCGCCGGAAGGATCGTCTACGCAATCTTGAGATCGGGAAGAGTACGACTACATCACCCACGAGAATCTGCTCTCGTTAAACACTTTGGAATATTCGAGGGTGAGTTATTCCATCGACTCATTGCTACAATCTAGTAGATAGATCTTCGCTTGTTTGTTTGTATGCGGTAGAAATTTTTTGTTTTCCATGCTACGAACCCCTACGGTGGTATCAGAGCCGTGTCTATATGTAGATCTGTTGCACGAGTAGAACACAATGGTCATTGTGGGCGGTGGTGCTTTTATTATCAATTGCTTCTTGTGTACTTTGCATCTTGCGGTATGATGGGATGAAGCGGCCCGGGCTAACCTTACATGACATCGTTCATGAGACTTGCTCCACATTCAACATGCAACTTGTATTGCATAAGTGGCTTTGCGGGTGTCTGTCTCTCCCATTATAGTATAGATCCAATTTACAACGGGCACTTGATAGTTCAAACATCAACGTTGTGGTTCTTGTTCGTAAGTTAGATCGACACTTACTGAAAGCCCCAAACCACGTAAAGCATGCAAAGAAATTAGAGGCGTCTAACTTTGTTTTGCAGGGGTGTGCTGTGATGTGATATCGCCATGATTCTGATTATATTTGATGTATGCAATGTTCCTTATTGTAAGTTGGCAACCGGCAGGAGCCATATGGTTGTCTTTAATTTTGTTAAGACCCGCGTGTCTATTCAAAGTAGTTGTAATAGTTGAAGCTGGTGGACGACAACCATGGAGCAGCGTCATTGACCTTGATGCAATGTCGGTGATGATGGAGATCATGTTTGTGCTTGAAGATGGAGATCGGAAGCACAAAGAAGAAAGGCCATATCATATCTCATATTATGAATTGCATGTGATGTTAATCCTTTATGCATCTTGTATTGCTTAGTTAACGACGGTAGAATTATAAGATGATCCCTCATGAACATAAATTTCAAGTCTAAAGTGTTCATCCTTAGTGAGCACCGTTGCTAAAGCTTGTTGTTTCGAAGCACCACGTGATGATCTGGTATGTTAGATTCTGCAAGTGTATACAACGTGAGCAAGACATATTTGCTCATGCGGAAGCTAAGGTTTGATCTTGACGAGCCTAGCATGTACAAACATGGTCTCGGAACACGGATCACCGAAAGGTAAAGCATGAATCATATAGTAGATATGATGAACATGTCGATTGTTCGCCATTGAAGCTACATCAACTCTCGTGATGATCGGTGTTGATGTGGTGGATTTGGTTCGTGTGATCACTAAAACAATGTGAGGGATATTGTTTTGAGTGGGAGTTCACCTAGATTAATTTAACTATTAATTAGAACTCAATTTGTCATAAACTTAGTCTAAACTATTGCAAATATGTTGTAATCAATGGCAGCCCCTACCATCAATTTTAATGCGTTCCTAGAGAAAGAAAAGTTGATAAACAATGGAAGCAACTTCGCGGATTGGTTCCGCAATTTGAGGATTGTCCTCAATGCTGGTAATTTGACCTATGTGCTGGATGCACTGCTGGGTGACCCGCCTGCAGCTGATGCTACCGATGAAGTAAAGAATGTTTACCTCGCTCGGAAGAATCAGTACTCCATAGTTCAGTGTGCTATCTTGTATGGTTTATAATCGGAGCTTCAGAAAAGGTTTGAGAATTCAGACCCACATGATATTGTCCATGAACTCAAATTGATCTTTGAGACTCACGAGGCAGTTGAGAGCTATGAGGTTTCTGAAAATTTCTTTAACTGCAAGATGGAAGAGGGCAGCTCCGTCAGTGAGCATGTGCTTAAGATGTCTGGGCACGCAAACAAACTTCAAAGCTTGGGTATAGTGATTCCTAATGCTTTGGGGATTTACCGTGTCCTCCAATCACTACCACCAAGTTACAAGAACTTTGTGATGAACTACAATATGCAAAGCATGAACAAGCAGTTGCCAGAACTCTTCTCCATGTTAAAATCTGCAGAAGTGGAGATCAAGAAAGAGCACCAAGTGTTGATGGTCAATAAGACCACCAAATTCAAGAAAGGCAAGTCTAAGCAAAAGGGACACTTCAAGAAGGGTGGTAAGAAAGTTACCAATGACGAAGAAGACCAAGGCTGGACCTAAGCCCCTGAGTGCTTTCTTGCAAGGGAGAAGGTCACTGGAAGCAGAATTGCCCAAAGTACTTGGCGGATTTGAAGAACGGCAACATCAAGAAGAAAGGTATATCTGATATACATGTTATTGATGTGTATCTCGCTAGTACTCGTAGTAGTGGCTGGGTATTTGATACTGGTTCGGTTGCTCATATTTGTACCTCGAAACAGGTGATGCAGAATAAACGGAAGCTAGCGAAGAACAAGGTGCCGATGCGCGTGGGAAACGGATCAAAGGTTGATTTGATCGCGGTCGGCACGCTACCTCTTCATCTACCATCGGGATTAGTTTTATACTTAAATAATTGTTATTTGGTGCCTGCATTAAGCATGAACATTATATCGGGATCTTGTTTATTGTGAGACGGTTACTTGTTTAAGTTCGAGAATAATGGTTGTTCGATTTATATGAGTAATATGTTTTATGCACATGCACCTTTGATAGATGGTCTATTCTTATTGAATCTCGATAGTGGAAATACACATATTAATAACATTGAAGCTAAACGTTTGAAATTGAGCGATAACTCGACCTATATGTGGCACTGTCGTCTTGGTCACATTGGAGTGAAGCGTATGAAGAAACTCCATTCCGATGGACTTCTTGAATCACTTGATTTCGAATCACTTGAAAGATGCGAAGCATGTCTGATGGGTAAAATGACTAAGACTCCATTTTCTGGTATGATGGAGTGAGCTATGGACTTATTGGAAATCATACATACCGATGTGTGTGGTCCAATGAGTGTAGCACCGCGCGGTGGTTATCGTTATGTTCTTACCTTCACGGATGACTTGAGTGGATATGGGTATATTTATTTCATGAAACATAAGTCCGAAACTTTCGAGAAGTTTAAGGTATTTCAAAGTGAGGTTGAGAATCAACGTAACAAGAAGATTAAATTTCTACGTTCTGATCGTGGAGGTGAATATCTAAGTTACGAGTTTGGCGAGCATTTGAAGAAATGCGGAATACTTTCACAATTGACACCGCCGGGAACACCACAGCGTAATGGTGTGTCCGAACATCGTAATCGAACTCTCTTAGATATGGTTCATTCTATGATGTCACTTACATATTTAGCGCTATCATTTTGGCGTTATGCATTAGAAACAGCCGCATTCACTTTAAATAGGGCACCATCTAAATCCGTTGAAACGACACTGTATGAATTATGGTTTGGGAAGAAACCTAAATTGTCGTTTCTTAAAGTTTGGGGTTGCGAAGCCTATGTAAAGAAGTTACAGCCGGACAAGCTTGAACCCAAAGCGGAAAAATGCGTCTTCATAGGATACCCAAAGGAAACTATTGGGTATACCTTCTATCATAGATCCGAAGGCAAAATCTTCGTTGCCAAGAATGGATCCTTTCTAGAGAAGGAATTTCTCTCGAAAGAAGTGACTGGAAGGAAAGTAGAACTCGACGAGGTTGTTGAACCTTCTCTCGAACTTGCGAGTAGCGCAGCACCGGAAGAAATTCCTGTGGTGTCTGCACCAATAAGAGAGGAAGCTAATGATGGTGATCATGAAACTTCGGTTGTAGTTGCTACAGAACCTCGCAGGTCAACGAGAACTCGTACCACTCCTGATTGGTATGATCCCGTTATGAGTGTCATGTTGGTGGACAACACCGATGACCCTGCGACATATGAGGAAGCGATGATGAGCCCAGATTCCAATAAATGGCAAGAAGCCATGAAATCCGATATTGGATCCATGTACGAAAACGAAGTATGGACTTTTGTGGACTTACCGGATGGCCGGAAGGCTGTCGAGAAAAAATGGATTTTCAAGAAGAAAACAGATGCTGATGGTAATGTTACTGTCTATAAAGCTCGACTTGTCGCAAAAGGGTTTCGACAAATTCAAGGAGTTAACTACGATGAGACTTTCTCACCTGTAGCAAAGCTAAAGTCTGTGAGGATTATGTTAGCAATCGCTGCATATTATGATTATGAGATATGGCAGATGGATGTCAAAACAGCGTTCCTCAATGGAGACATTGATGAAGACTTGTATATTGTAAGGTTCCCAACCTTTAATAAGGTAGAGATCCCTGTGTTTACAATGCTAGTCCCTGGATCAATAGCTAGCATCCACGGTTAAGATGTAATATCAAGAAACAAAGGTCATAATACAACTTTATAACCAGGAATAAAATAATTTATTACATCTTACATAGCTCATTTGGCTATCACATTACATTGCAGCAGAATATCTATAAGCATGGGGTCCTTCATCTTCAAAGTGCCACAGGCAATCATGTTGGTCGTAGACTTGTAATCCTATTCAACACACTTCACTAACATCAAACAACCTGCAACATAATAAGTTGCAGCCACAAGCGTCAATACATTTGAATTGTATTGGCAAGTTTCACTACTATGTATAAATAAGTGGATCCTATCATTACATGCATATTTGGCTAAGTAGGGTTTAGGCTCATTTGCAGAAAGCAATACAGTTTTGTCCTATCTTTTCAAAATAGTTTTGATCTTTTGTCAAAATCTTTCTAAACTTCTTGGAGAACTCCAAGTGCTTCAAAATCCCTTGTTGTCACCCTCAAGTTTTAACTTTGAGAAATTGGAATGTCGAGATCTTCCATAGCTTCAGGCCTTAGTTGCTCAGTATTGTCCATAACCGGGGACACGGCTAAGTACTTAGAATTTTGATCTTCTGCAGAAGTTGTACACTTTACCCACATGACACAATCTCATCTTGATGCCACCAAAGTCACTGGATAAGTACTCACCAAGATGGAGTACTGGCAGATTGAGAATGTGACAAAGTCTTTCCATAGGAGTCCTCCCAATACACAATGCTAGCTTGTCATCCAGGCACCAATGTAGGGTTTCAAGTTCCCTTACACAATCCAAGTTAACCTGAAGATGCCAATGCATGGGTCTTCCACTATGTAGTTGACTAAGCCAGAGCCCATTTAGCATGTGGCTGTACACGGAAGCCACTGTACGAGAAACATGTTCAATCTCTAAGTCACTGGGTGGTTTTCTTCTAGTGCACAACAAAACGAGATAGCCATATAAACATGGTTCCTTTTGTTGCCACCTTGTCCAACCTTGAGTATCCTTGTCTACCCAGGTGGTTCATTGAGTACTTGTTTTATTATATAAAACATAAGTCTTTTCAATACTTCATATAATCATAACATGCATCCCTTCCCAAATATATAGCTGGGCTAAGCATACTACAACTACATTGTTTTTACAAAGGAATATGTAAGGGTATCCTATTAGGATTTAGCATAGCATAAAATATAGTAATCCTTGTCATGCATGTTTAAAAAATCCACTAAGTGTAATGAAAATAGTAGGACTTGGATGATAGTGTCACTTGCCTTTTTAGTAGAGAATGTTGGTTCACTTCTTGATCTTGCAAATATCACTCTCTTCTAATTCCACTACAATACAATCAAGCAAACATATATTCAACACAACATTCAAACAACTTAACACACATAAAATAACAAAAACAAGGTCATGCATGCAAGCATGCAAAAGATAGTTTTATTTGCAAAGGTGGTTTCTAATAGGCTCTAAACATTATAAGGTTCAAAGTGGTCATTTACTAAAGTGGTAAGTCCATTTGCAAAAGCTTTTATCTATAAACCATTTTTAAGTCATTTCATTATTTTATGTGGTTGAAAAATGCTTTTAGCAAAGCAATATTCTTTAAAGAGTTCACAAAATATATTTTAATTCTCAAAACTTGGTGTTTAGGGTCAGAAGGTTTGAATCTAATCATTTCCCAACACTGGTAGAAAAGGGCCCATGCGTCCCGGTTGGTAAGGGCCATTAGTCCCGGTTGCCCAACCGGACGGGCAATCGACTAAAGTTTAACATTAGTCCCGGTTGCCACCAACCGACAAATGGGGCACACGTATGCATCGAGCGAGGGGTGGAGATAGTCGGTTCGTAATACTAACCGACTAATAACCTGCCGCAAGGCAGAGATTTGGCCCATTTCTCGCCATGCAAAGAATTCATTTTGGCACATTTTGTTGCCGCGGCAGCATTTTCGCCACTTTTTGTGCCGCGGCAGAGAATTCATTTAGGTTGTTTTATTGTTTATTTAGTGTTTTGCACTTATCAATGAAGGAACCTTATATTACACAAGATCATCATGACAACATTTTACATTCAATACACGGATCGAGTTCATGCACTACATACAAAAGTTGCTATTCGATGCTACCGGCCAATTTCTTGAAAGTTGCTATTTTTACAATTCCTATTGTCTATACACAGCCGAGTAGTATTCCCCTTGTGTGTTTAGGACTTCTGCATCCAAGAATCCCGCCAATTCCTCCTCAGATTGCTCAGATGCGATCCTTTGGCGTAAGACCGTCCCGTGACGCTCGATCTGATTTAAAAAAGGAGTCAGCCTATATGAATATGAAACTAAACACAATTTGATTGTAATTAAAAACTATAGAAATTGTTTACGTACGTGGAGTTGCTCTAAATTTCTGCCCTTCTCATCGCACGTCTGTCGGATGAACTCGCATACATAGTATCCACATAGATTGTTACCTGGTCCCTGCGTCAGGCACTTTACGACAACAGAGTTCAATCAAAATAATAATCAAGCATGATAATAACTGTAGCAAAACTAGAATCAAAGAGATGCGTGGATATAGCTAGTGGTGCTTACATCTAGTGGTTGAAATGTAAGCTCCTCTTTCCAAACACCCCTAGCCTTCTTGGTGAACCGTTTCCAAGCGCTGCCCGGCGTAGAAAACGAATAAAATAAGTTATTAAGTACTTGATATCATAAAATTCACGAACGTTGCCGATATAGTGTCGTAATGATTAGAATTACCGGAGAAGTATCGCATGTCCTTCCACGCCTCAAGGGGTTTATGTTTCGAGTCCATGACTAGTACACGCCCTTTGTCAAGTTGAATGATTAATGTAATATAGTGGTACTGCGAATGCGTAACTAATCAATTATATACTTAACATCGAGTAAGCGAAATAGAAAGTGTATACAAGACAATAACACTCATCGAAGTTGTAAGGAAATAGTATTTCCCTTTTGGTTTCTTGAAACCTTAACGCGTGTACTATATTATCCTCCGTATCCTGGGGGCTTATTTTGAGATTAGCTTCATGAACCCAATATGGGTCAATGAAGCCAATGTCTTAGATTTGTCCTCTGCTGCATTCGAGAATCTTCATTCTGCATATTAAAGTATGATTATATACATGCAATAAACAAAATATTATAGATGGAGACTAAATTAATTACAGAATTAGTACTTACAGGCAATAGGCACTCATGATCGATTTGTCCAAGGCGTCTTGATTGAATAATTGAAATAGTTCATCAAATTCAATGGATATCATGTCATCCTTATCTTTCCCATGATGCTTTTTTGTAACCCTCAAAGACTATCCGATTAGCCCCGGCCCTTGTGGCATGCATGTACCAGTTATGCAATCTTCGCATTTTTGTTGGAAGATTGTTTACCTCCTCAGGTTTGACGAGAGGTTTTCCGTACTGGTATTGGTATGCTACTTCACTCACGGGGAAGAACTCTAACTGGGATAAGTACTGGGCAATACTCATACCTTGAGCAGCGGCAGCTTCTCCGTATTGTGCAACTACCTCTGGATCATACTGCTCTTCGGCCCCAAATTTGCTCGACCCCACATTGGTTTGAGAAATCACCTTGAGAGGGGCGCAAGTCTGTTTTGCTTGTTCTCCGAGCTGGGCAACAGATTTCCCGCTTGCATCAGTACTACTCTTCGAGGATTTTTGTGCTGCATGTGACTTGAGAATAGAACGCTCATAGTCTGATGACAGCTTTGGCTCGGGTTGATGAAGAGTCTTTAGCATTTTCAACACTTTGGCTTTTTCTTCTTTGGTGCGGGAACTCGCTCTTTCGGCCGCCTCGACTTAACGAAAACGCTATCGCTTCCGCATCAACGATCGCCGATCTCCTCTTCAAGATACCATAAGCTCTCTTGGGAGGAACCGTTGGTACTTTTGGAAGAGGCTCTTGTTTACGTTTCGGCGATCGCTTACGACGCACAGTAGCGGTACGCTTACGCTTTTTATCCTGAGGCACCGGCGATGGCTCCCGCGGCGATGGCTGCACCGAAGATTGGTGAGGCGACGAAGACGGCTGCCGCGGCATTTACCTCATTGGAGACGGGTGAGGCGGCGAAGATGGCCTTGGCGTGTGATTTCGAAGCACGATACAATCCTTCGGCCATAGAATGGTGACGTTTTTTGCGTCACCCAGCACAGTCACATCCCCTTCACCAGCAGGGTAGTGAAGATCCAAAACCTCAAAGGTGGGCATGATTTCATCCACGCCGACAACAGCGTAGCCCTCTGGAACCGGACGATAGTGGTAAGTTGGTGTGGGTCCAATTGGTAAGGCATAGCCGACCGCCACCTTCATTGATATGTTCACAACTTTGACATGTAGCTCACAGTGTGTCATCTCTGTGATATCATCCAGTGGGTAGCCAACAGGAGCCATCGTCGGTGCATCATCGTCATCGCCATTGTCATCACCCGGGACCTCGGTGGAAGCCACACTGCTTTTTCGATTATTCGATAGGCCGGTAGCATCGAATGCAGTGTGCTGCTGAGATGGGGCGCCGGTAGTACTTTGCTCTTTAAGTGTGTTAATTTCATCTTGTTGTTGCTTTAATCGTTCTTCAATTAAATGCATTCGCTCTTCGACTTTCGCTTCAATCGCCGCCTCGCCCTTACTCCTCTGACGGCTTCTATCAGGATATTTCTTCCTCTCTTCGGGAAACCCAGTCCTCCATGATTGGGAGCCTATTGTGCCTCGTGTTCATCCATCATGTTCCTTATTTCCAAGGGCGAGTGTGAGCTCATCATTCTCTCTATCGGGAATGAAGTCCCCATCTTTAACAGCCTTTACTGCTTTTCTCATCCTCTCGATTGGCAAGGGGTCTTCTTTATGTCGTATGTTATATATACACCTCCCTTCCGAGTCCAACGTGCCCCCATGCCCGTAAAACCAATTCCTTGCACGTTCTACCCAATCGTCTGTCTCTGGGGTGATATTTTTATCACGCAGTTCCTACTCAAGTTTCTCCCACTTAGGAATGCCAACCTTGTAGCCACCTTGCCCCATAGTATGGTGATACTTCTTCTTAGCAGCATTCAGCTTATTCGTTTCAGACATTTTCTTAGCTTTTTCTGATTTCTTGTATTCCACAAACTCATCCCAGAATGGTTTTATCTTCTCAAACTGAATATTCTTGAAATCGGGAGTCTTCTTTTTCACGACATAGTCAAGGTGCAATCTTTTCTTCCAGTTGATGAAACACTGGGCCATCTTCTTCAAAGCCCACTCCCTGACCTTAGCCTCCATGGCTCTCCCATGTTGTAAGGCGTCCTCAACTGGATCCTCCGCATTTGGATCTAGCTCTATCTTCGGTAGTTTGAAATTAACCATGAGCCTCTTCCACAGTAAATCTTTGGCGTGGTTAGGGACAAATAAACATGTTCCCTCTTCATCCGCATTAGCAGGCCTATTCCAATTTCTAATGGTGATCGGGATTAAGTCCCTAACGATTACTCCGCATTGTGCCACAAATTTGGTTGCGACAACTTCGGGAGCTGTCGGTCTGCCGTCTACAGCGACATCTTCGATCCTGAACCTCTCATGGTCTTGCAACTTTTTGGTTGGGCCTCGTCTGCTCTTTTCAGTAGATTCCTTCGATCCGGAGGGCTAAAAGAAGAAAGATCGTCGTTACTATTTCTATATAGATAGCAGATGATTAATTAATGAATTGATTTATATTACATGCACCTTGCCGGAGCGGTCGTCTTCTCGATTACACAAGGCATCGCCTTCTCCCTCGCGGAAGGCAACACCTTCAACCTCAAACAAGTTGTCTACTCCGGTAAAAAGAGGATCACCCTCACCGGAGTTGTTCAGAAACGTTGATACGTCTAAATTATCTTCCCCACGGATCACACCTTGGATCAACTCTTCCTTTTCTTCGTCTCTGACGTGTGGGTCCATATTTTCTGCATAGGTGGAAAAACGAATAAGTCAAAGCGGCTAAAGGAGAAAGTTAAGTACGGTGTTGAGAGATATAAACCCTAATTCAGAGAAACCCTAATATATACATACACAATAATAAAAATGAAGAGAAAGGGAAACCGTGTAGTAGATAGGCACATCGTCGAACCCATGGCATCGATGCAATTCTCAAGCAAGTATGATGATATGACAAGTTAATTTTCATTGGAATGTAACCCTAAGAAATGCTCGACGATTTAATCGGGGTTCCGAGGGGTGAAAACCCTAACTCGGAGAAACTCCGGAACACATGAGAGGGGTGGATTTGTTCTTCTATTAAACTTGTAATTTAAGTTGTTGAACAATGCATGATTATAGCTTAGATAGCTAGGTTTCATTTTTCTGAACATTTTGATATATTATTCATATTTTTCTGACTTATAAACAATAAGTTATTGAATTTACAAGTTTAAATCATTTTCTGGAATTAAAAAAAAGGCAAATAGTTTTTACACCGGGGCGCCAAAAAGAGAGGGGAACAATCAACACATGGCATCGATGCAATGATCAAACAAGGATGATTATATAACAAGTTAATTTGTATTAAAAAGTAACCCAAAGACATGCTCGGCAATTTAAACGGGGTTCCGAGGGGTGAAAACCCTAACTCGGTGAAACTCCGGAGTATATGAGAGGGGTTGATTTTGTTTTCTAATTAAACTTGTCTTGAAAGTTGTTGAACAATGCATGATTATAGGTTCAATAGTTAGATCTCATTTTTCTGAACATTTTGATATATTATTTGTATTTTTCTAAGTTATAAATAATTAATTATTGAATTTACAATATTATATTAATTTCTGGATTTAATTAAACCATTTCTAAATTTAAACAAAACAGAAAACATTTTTACACCGAGCCCACTGCTAGCCACAATGGCTGACAGAGGGGCCCGTGGCCACCTCAGCCTCCACACAGGCAGGTGGGACCTAGACCAGGGCTTGACGGGTGGACCTGGACCAGGCCACTTCTAACCTGCACCGCAGAGGCACCTAGCCTCTGAGGCTGGCAGGGGATCCACGCGGGCACCACGTCACCACGACGGCGGCAAGGTTGCCTACTGCGCGGCGACGCTGGCGGAGGGTGGTGCTCCGGCGATTCCAGAGGGGTAAGGGGAACATGGACTATTACGAGTGGTTGCGGTGGTCGAGGTGGGCTCAGTGGTGGTCGCGATTGAGGAAGGGGTGCTCCTGTTCGTCCTAGATTCCTCGCCGGAGTTGCGCTTGCGGGCGGCGCTTGCAGACGAAGACGATGTCGAGTATCTGGGGCTCGAGCAAGCAACACAGGGCATCAATGGGGTGCGCTAGGTCCTGTATGAGACCTTGGTGGCCAAAGTAGGGCGGAGGAAGGATAGGTCTCACCGGCGGAAGGATGGCGTCGATGGCGACGGTTGCCGATGTCCCTCTTCGATTCCTTTTGCGGGGAGATAGAGGGAAACGAGGCGGAGCTCGTGGCAGGGTCAGCAAGGCGGCGGAGCTCGGGCAGCCTGCCGGCGTCGTGGGGCGGCGTCTCCTGTGCGCGCGTCGATGAAGCAGAGAAGTGAGATGGGGAAGAAGAGGAGGCGAGCCAGTTATAAACGAAGGGCCTTTTGTCCCGGTTGGTGGCTCCAACCGGGACTAAAGGGTCGTACGTCCCGGTTGGAGCCACCAACCGGGACCTATACTCCAATATTTTTAGCAGACCAAGGGTTGGCGCGCAGGGGCTCTTTAGTCCCGGTTGGTGGCTCCAACCGACATATTCTGCTTTCAAAAAATTTCAGGTATTTTCTCTCTGTTCCCGCCTTATTTTTTATTTTGGGGTTTAAATTTGTATTGTTTTTTAAATGATAATTAATTTGGAATTTAGAAAAACTTTAAACATAAAAAGTGTTTGGATTTGAATAAATAATTCAAAACAATTTTCTGTTTTAAAAAATAATTAATGTAACCATTTAAAATATGAACCATTTACAATTAAAAATGAATTAACTTATATTTTTTTAATATCAATTTGGAATTTAGAAAAACTTTAAACATAAGAAGTGTATGGATTTGAATAAATAATTCAAAAACATATTCTATATTTAAAAAATAATTAATGTAACCTTTTAAAATGAATTAACTTATATTTTTGAATATTAATTTGGAATTTAGAAAAATTTTAAACATAAAAAGTGTTTGGATTTAAATAAATAATTCAAAAACATTTTCTGTTTTAAAAAATAATTAATGTAACCATTTAAAATATGAACCATTTACAATTAAAAATGAATTAACTTATATTTTTTTAATATCAATTTGGAATTTAGAAAAACTTTAAACATAAGAAGTGTATGGATTTGAATAAATAATTCAAAAACATATTCTATATTTCAAAAATAATTAATGTAACCTTTTAAAATGAATTAACTTATATTTTTGAATATTAATTTGGAATTTAGAAAAAATTTAAACATAAAAAGAGTTTGGATTTAAATAAATAATTCAAAAACATTTTCTGTTTTAAAAAATAATTAATGTAACCATTTAAAATATGAACCATTTACAATTAAAAATGAATTAACTTATATTTTTTTAATATCAATTTGGAATTTAGAAAAATCACGGGCGATAGATCATGTACCTGTAGTACAAACCGGACCCACTTCCTGCCGATTCGGCAGACATTTGTCCTTTTTACCCGGGATGGACGAAAAGGTTTGAGATGTACCGGTTGGGATATAGTCCATGTAAGGTGGTCTAATATTTTAGGAAAATAGGACGGTAGCATTCTGAAACGGCATTTTGGTGGTTACTTCACAAAACCCGTTTTTTTCGGAGAAAATGGAAAAGGGCTTTTCCGTGCGACAAAAAGGAAAACTTCCTCCTGCAACATTGTTCTCCATACCAATGTCCACACACATGCATAATATGGGCACAACATCACAAACTATGCCGTGATTCAGCACATAACATCGGTCATTTGGACCGAAAGCCATGAAACCTCGAACATGATAGGTCATTTTGTGAAGGTTTTTTCGAAACATGATCAATATACCAAGTCTGGTATTTTTCCTTTCAACTATGTAACATAATATGACACCACGCGAAGGATTTTCATTGTTCGGATTTTTTTTGAATTTATTATGCCCGTTTTGAATTATCTGAATTTCTAACTATGGTCGAACCGGTGTGCATGAAGATAGGGGACGGGCATTGTTAGAACTTGCATTGGATATCTGAAGAAACCACATATTGCGAGTCTAAAAATGATTTTTTCAAAAAATCACGGGCGGTAGATCATGTACCTGTAGTACAAACCGGACCCACTTCCTGCCGATTCGGCAGACATTTGTCCTTTTACCCGGGATGGACGAAAGGTTTGAGATGTACCGGTTGGGATATAGTCCATGTAAGGTGGTCTAGTATTTTAGGAAAATAGGACGGTAGCATTCTGAAAGCGGCATTTTGGTGGTTACTTCACAAAACGACCCGTTTTTTTCGGAAAATGGAAAAGGGCTTTTCCGCGACAAAAGGAAAACTTCCTCCTGCAACATTGTTCTCCATACCAATGTCCACACACATGCATAATATGGGCACAACATCACAAACTATGCCATGATTCAGCACATAACATCGGTCATTTGGACCGAAAGCCATGAAACCTCGAACATGATAGGTCATTTTGTGAAGGTTTTTTTGAAACATGATCATTGTTCGGCACACATTTAGTCCCGGATGTAGTCACAAACTGGGACTAAAAATATTTTCCGCCATTTCCCACCTCTTCCCGCCAAGTTTTCCCGCCCTTTCCTTTCTACTAGAGCTTTTAGTCCCGGATGTAGTCACTAACCGGGACTAAAGATATTTCCCGCCATTTCCCAAAGCTTCACGCCAAGTTTTCCCGCCCTTTCCCTCTATATTTAGGGTGATCGTGTCATGGCTATCCACACATCCACACCTTCCTCTCTTAGAACAATGTACAACGCCTACTGGGCCATTCTGACCCTCGAGGAGACCGAGGCGCTGTGCGCCTCCAACTACCCTTGTCCACCGGGGTACCGGCCGCCTGGATGTTGGCCGAGGGTTCTGTCCCTCCTGTCCCTCAAGGTTCCGCATGACAAAGGCCATCACAAACCACTTCTACCACGAGCTCACGCCGAGAGCGGATGGATCCCAGTGGGATCCGACAACTATGACACCTGGAATGCCTTCTTCGCTAATAGGCGGGAAGGAGCTCGCCAGTCTGAGGTGATGGCCCGCCACCGGTGAACCACAACGAAGTCGGCCGTCGTCTGTGGTGGGAGAACCGTACTATCATCGAAGTGATGCGCTACATCGCCGGGGGAGACCATCCTCGCCTACGGTGCCCCCGAGTCCACCCGCCACAGGCCCCACATCGTCCGTGATGGCGGCGCCGTCTTCGAGACCCTCTCCCACCCGTCGTGAATCCGAGGCTGGAATGGCCCCTGGTATATGCCATGGATGGGCTGAGGATCCCCGGAGTGGCAGGTGACGATGATGATGACGACGACGATGAAGACCCTGAAGCTGCGTACTATAGGACTAGGCATGATTATGACTAAAGGGGGCGGCTTTAGGCCTGAGTGTTAGCTAGTCCCGATTTGTCCCGGTTTTTAATATTAATAAATGTCTTAAGTGTTACCTAATAAATAGAGGGAAATGCCTATATAAAGAGAGGGTTCATATTTAGTCTCGGTTGGAGAAACCAACCGCGACTGAAGGGATTGCGGCAGAGTGGGCCAGACAACACTAATAATAGGGGTGAGTGTTGACATTATGTCGTGCGGCTTGTACCTTGTCCCGGATGGTGTCACCAACCGGGACTAAAGATGAACCTTTAGTCCCGGTTGGAGACACCAACCGGGACTAAAGATGAACCTTTAGTCCCGGTTGGAGACACCAACCGGGACTAAAGATGAGTCAGCACTAATAATAGGGGTGAGTGTCGACATTATGTCGTGAGTGTCGACATTATGCCGAGCTGCTTGTACTATAAATATGCATCCTTGTGAGTCCAGTCCTCCAGCCAGTTTGAGGCATCTCCAAGATGCTTTTAGAGAGCAGGGACACCACTACGGCCGATTTCGTGGAGATGCCGAGAGCCAGTCCTCCGGCATCTCAGAAACTGGTCATAGAGGCACTCCTAATATGTGAAATTAGTTAGCTCAGGCGATTGATCTAGTTAGTGAAGTTACAAGCTGCAAGATGGTTTTCGAGGCAGGGACACCACTGCGGCCATTTCGAGGAGATGCCGACGAGCCCAGTCCTCGGCATCTCGAGAAACTGGTCATAGAGGCACTCCTAATATGTGAAATTAGTTAGCTCCGAGGCGTATTGATCTAGTTAGTGAAGTTACAAGCTGCAAGATGGTTTTTAGAGAAGGACACCACTACGACCAGTTTCAGGAGATGCCGTGAGCCCAGATCCTCGGCATCTCCAAGAAACTGGTCATAGAGGCACTCGGTCCAGCCACAAATGGGACTAACACTCAAGACATTTATTAATATTAAAACTGAGACTACAAAACCGGGACTAAAGGCCACAAACCGCGAAGATATCCTTGGTCAAGCCACAAACCGCGAAAGACATGAACTAGAGTTACATAATATGAGCATGAACTTCTTGGCATATGTCATTCCTTATGACCGCTTCAGACGTAACCATGGAGCATCTTCTTTACTTAACGGAATGCTTGGGTCAGTTTTCACTGTGAAGGGCGGAATTTCATCAAACTTATTATAATCTTCTGACATGTCTATCTTGTCCTCGATTCCCACGATGTTTCTTTTCCCTGAAAGAACTATGTGACGCTTTGGCTCATCATATGATGTATTCGTTTGCATATTTTTTCTTTTTTGATGCGGAGGACATGTCCTTCACATAGAAAACCTGAGACACATCATTGTCTAGGGACGAATGGTTCATCTCTATAACCAAGATTGTTGATATCCACCGTTGTCATTCCGCATAACCGGTCTATCTTTACCCCTTCCCCATTCAGGTTGACCCATTTGCAGAGAAACAAAGGGACCTTAAAAGAGACTCCATAGTCTAGTTCCCATATCTCCTCTATGTAACCATAATATGTGTCCTTTTGTCCATTCTCGTCTATTGCATCAAAGCGGACACCACTATTTTGGTTGGTGCTCTTTTTATCTTGGGCGATCGTGTAGAATGTATTCCCATTTATTTCGTACCCTTGGAAATTCAATACAAGAGAAGATGGTGGCGCCAACAAGTATAGCTGATCTCCAACAAGTGGTGTCATTCAAGAGATGTGTCGCATCCAACCACCGAAAGACTTCATGTGTTCATCTAATCCATGATTCAGCTTCCCGGTTTTGGGCGTACAATATTTTGTGTTCCTCGATATCTGGAGCTGCCAAGGTGGAATTATGTAGAAGCGTAGTGTGCTTTAGTGAAAGAATCCCGTACCTACATATCATTGCTTTCTTTCCCAGTGCCTTTTCCACTTAGTCTTCCCTCATGCCATGAGTCGAAACACCAATCGGCTTAAGGTCGAATAAAGTCAACACAAAACTCAATGACCTCCTCTGTTCCATATCCCTTGGAGATGCTTCCTTCAGTCTAGCACGGTTATGAACATATTTCTTTAAGACTCCCATGAACCTCTCAAAGGGAACATATTGTGCGAAATACCGGACCGAGAATGGCAATCTCTTCCACTAGATGAACCAGGAGATGCATCATAATATTGAAGAAGGATGGTGGGAACACCAATTCAAAACTAACAAGACATTGTACCACATCCTTCTGTAACCTTGGCAGAATATCCGATTGATTACCTTGAGATATTGCATTGAGGAATGCACAGCTTCACAATGGGTACTCGAACATTTTCCGTAGAAGCCCCCTCAATGCAATCGGAAGCAATCTGCGTCATAATCACGTGTGATCATGAGACTTCAGGTTTTGGAACTTTTCTGCCATATTTATTATCCCTTTATATTAGATGAGAAGCCCGCGGCACTTTGATCTTGTAAAGGACTTCAAAAAGATTTCCTTCTCGCTTTGGTAAGAGCATAGGCAGCACGACTTAAGTGCGCCTTTATCCGTCTTGTTATCTGTATGCATGTTCTTTGGGTCTTTCATAATTTGTTGGTCCTCCGTGCTTCGTGTATCTTTTGTCTTCCCATACACGCCTAGGAATCCTAGCAGGTTCACGCAGAGATTCTTCGTCACGTGCATCACGTCGATTGAAGAGCGGACCAGGACTTTCCAATATGGCAGCTCCCAAAATATAGATTTCTTCTTCCACATGGGTGCGTGTCCTGTAGCGGCGTCGTTGAACTGATTGACCGCGGGACCCTTTCCAAAGATTACTTCTATGTCCTTGACCATACCAAATACATCATCACCAGCAGGAGTTCAGCTTCTTCCGTGATCTGCCTCACCTTTGAAATGCTTGCCTTTCTTTCTTACGGATGATTGGTCGGAAGAAATCGTCGATTCGCTAGGTACACAACCTTCTTGCATTTATGCAAATATGTACCTTCGGTCTTATCTAAACAGTGGGTGCATGCCTTATATCCTTTGTTTGTCATCTGAAAGGTTACTAAGAGCAGGCCAATCATTGATGGTTCTGAATAACAACCCTCGTAGATTAAATGGCTCCTGCTTGTTCTCATCCCACGCACGTACACCTGGTTTGCCCCACAACCGTAAGAGTTCTTCAACTAATGGCCTAAGGTACACATCAATGTCGCTGTTGCCGGTTGCTTGGGCCTTGGATGAGCACTGGCATCATAATGAACTTACGCTTCATGCACAACCAAGGAGGCAGGTTGTAGATACATAGAGTCACGGGCCAGGTCTTTGTGTGCAGCTCTGCTCCCCAAAAGGATTCATGCCATCCGTACTTAGACCAAACCATAAGTTCCTTGCGTCACCGCAAAGTCCGGGAAGCCTCTCTCGATTTTTCTCCACTGTGACCCATCAGCCAGGATGTCTCAACTCCCGCCTTTCTTACGGTCTTCTTTGTGCCATCGCAACAACTGGCATGCTCTTTGTTTCAACATGCGTTTCAACCTTGGTATTATAAGAGCATACCACATAACCTTAGCAGAACCCTCTTCCGAGGGGCTCTCCCTCAACATCACCGAGGTCATCTCGTCGATCTTATACGCAACGCATTGCATACCGGCATTTATCTAAATTCTCATACTCCTTACATGTAGAGGATGCGATCATTAATGCATGCATGTATCTTTTGCACATCTAATCCCAGAGGACAGAGAGTCTTCTTTGCTTCGTAGGTACTCTTGGGAAGTTCATTATGTTTTGGAAACTTCGGCTTCATTATTTTCAGCATCTTTTCAAATGAGGAGTCAGTTAGACCACACTCTGCCTTCCATCGCAACAATTCCAGTGTGGTACCGAGCTTTGTGCTGCCATCTTCACAATTTGGGTACAACAATTTCTTGTGATCTTCTAACATGCCCTCTAACTTCAACTTCTCATTTTCTGTTTCACAGTCTCGCTTTGCATCAGAAATGACCCTACCAAGTTCATCAGCCGGCTCACCTGATGCCCGTTCTTCACCTTTTTCCTCTCCATTGTCTTCCATTGCAGTATCACTATATTCAGGAAACATACGATGATAGTTGTTATCATCATCTTCTTCTTCACCATATTCCATCATAACCCCTCTTTCCCCGTGCTTGGTCCAGCAATTATAGTTGGGCATGAAACCTTTCATAATCGGTGGCGCGAATGATTTTCGAGGAAGAGTACTCCTTGTTGTTCCGACATTGAACACATGGACAACGTATAAATCCATTCTCTTTGTTTGCCGTAGCCACATCGATAAATTTATCCACGCCTTTGATATACCCGGCTACCCGCCGGTCACCGTAGATCCATTCCCGACCGTTCATCTGCATCATATAAGTAAGTTTATCAAAAAACAGGACATCATAAATAGTGAAATAACCAATTCACACCGACACATGAATTGTATCAATGACCTAGAAAAGATAAGATTGCTAACCTCGATCGAGGGAAATAAAGAGGAGAAAGCTCAAGTCGTCGGACACCTTCTATATTTTTGTTCTATGAGAAATTCACGGATTTTTCACTCAAACATTTCAACAAACACCTTCAATGCATGCATGAGAAAAACTAGCACACCCTCACACCTTACACCATTCAAAAAAAGCAGTGGAGGCAGAGGGGGAGGCGTTGCATTTATAGAGGGCAGGGGGTCTTTAGTCCCGGTTGAAGCCAGCAACCGGGACTAAAGGTGCGTGCCACGCCACGTGGCTGTGGCCAAACCTTTAGTCCCGGTTGGTGGCTCCAACCGGGACGCATGCCCCCTTACCAACCGGGACCCATGCCCCCTGGCCCCGTGCTCGCTCCAACCGGGACGCGTGCCAGCATTAGTCCCGGTTGGTGGCGCAACCGGGACTAATGCTCGGAGGGGTCGCGAACGGATGGCCCTTTTTCCTCTAGTGCAAAGGTTTCATTCCAAAAATCATTTCTAAACCATAATCAATATTTTTATTTGTCTAGAAATGAGCTAATTCAATTATTTATTCTTAAACTTCTCAAAATACATTTTTAAATCCATAAGTTGGTTCCTAGGGTCAGTAGGTTCAAAACAAACCATTTTGCAAAGATTTCACATTAAAATTATATCTAGAACAATGTTTATATTCATCATAAGCCTACACAAGTTTCTGCAAATTCACCCAATTTACCAGAAGCAAAACATTAAACAAAGTGCATGGTTTCAAAGTACATGTTCTGGTGATTCCATTGATATAAAATTTGCAAAATTTGGACGTGTAGATTTAAAGTTATGAATTTTACAAGTTTGCATATCAATCAGATTCAAAATTTTGTTTTAAACATAACCAGTGCCACCCGGTGCAATTCTATTGGCTGGTACCGCTTCGTGCGGATCGGCCTCTCTGGATCGTTGGATCTAAGTGAGATCGTGTGGCGCAGAGGCACCCGTACCACTTCGTTTAATGATTCTATCTAAGCCTCCAGATGGAGATCTAACGGTGCAAAACGACTTGACCTAACTCGAGCAGCGCCGACGGTGGCTGGCGGCGGCGCACGGTCAGATGGTGTGTTTGCCGACGAACCAGGAAGCAAGAAGACAGAGGAGGGTCTCACCGTGCTTAGGGGATCGTGCCGATGCTCAACGTGGTCGCGAGGAGGCAAGGGGCGCACGGGGGCGAGAGTAATCGCTCGTCGGAGTTGCTGCGGGCGGCGGTGCTCTCGGGTTGTCGTCGCTGGCGTCGTTTAGGACCGCGCTAAGGCAAAGGAGAGGCACGGTTAGGTGCGCACGAGGGTCGCGAGTAAGGGAGCATCACTGAGAGGTGCTGGGGCGGTCTGAGCTTACCAGGGGGAGGTCGCCGGAGAAGGGACAGACGCGGCGGCGCGTTGAGCTTGTCCTTGCCGACGCTCTGGGGCAAGCGCGGGCGAACGGGAGGCACTGGCAGGTGCTCCTGGAGGTGGAGAACCAGCTCGCGTGAAGATGGAGGCGTGGGGCGGCCGTGGTTCGCCGGAATTGACCGGGGAAGTCGTCGGAGACAGAGAAGGTTTCGGCTAAAATTCCGGCAGCCTAGTGGCAGAGAGGGGGCGCTGTGTGGGGGGAAAGAGAGAGCGGAGATGGGCGTTTATGCACGCGTGGTCGCCGGAGGAGTTAAGGCCGCCATCAACGCGAATTCAACACCGGAGTTTCTGCCAGAAACGGCGAGGAGGAAATGTCGCGGGTTGAAGACGATGTGCTGGCACTGTGGGACCTGTCTGTCAGCGAGGGAGAGAGAGGGGGAGCGGGTCCACTCGTCTGTGACTGCGCGGGTGCGAGAATGAGTGAAAAACGTTTCACCGCGGGGAGTTTTAGTTGGGCTGGAGCTGGGCTTAGTGGGCCAGATGGGTTGGGCTGCTGTTTATTTCATTTTTTTATACAGAATCTTTTTCCTTTTTCTATTTGAATTTCTGTTTTGATTTTATTTAAACAATTAAAACACTCAAATGAATTCAAATCCTTTGCCAAACTTTGTATAATTTTAGTTCTGTTTAACAACACAAACCAAAGTCCAAAATAAAATAATTTTTTTATTCTTTTTAGGATCCATTAATAATTAAAGAAAATAGACCTTAGTTATTAATTCAAATAGGGTTTAATTTATTTTAAATCTCTATTGGAAATCTAAATAATACCAAACTCATTTTAGTAGGTTTTATTAAAAATATAAAACACTTGGAAATCTTATTTAAAATAAAATAACAAGTTTTAATGTGTATTTAGAATGGAAAAGCTTTTACTTTAATAAAATTGGATAATAATAAATCCTCATTATTTTATTTAAATAAACCTTTACTCTTTTTATCAAATAGAAATATTTTATTTCAAAAGCTTGGCCAAGATTTAATTTGGCTCTATAAAATAATCCTTATTTATAATTCTACCTTTTCTTTTGAAAACCAAATCTTTTTATTAAAAGATCCAAAAATAGTGATTCCAAATATTTTAACTTTATTGTTTATTTATATTTTTAAATCCCTTTAGGATTTTATTTGATCAAAAATAGGTTTTGATATTTCCAAGTGGAATCAAAAAGTTTCTCTGACCCTAAATTTCAACAAAGTTTTATTTTATTTATTTATTTTTCACATTTCAAAATTTGGAAAATTTTGGGATGTGACAGGCAACCACCCTTAAAGTAAATCTCGTCCCGATATTTGGGAAGGCTAAAGGTTACAAGTTGGCTTCAAGGCAACTAGGGTACTACCACCCTTAAAATAAAGTCTCATATGGTTACATTGATGGTTCACTTGACTATGGGTTCAACACTTGATATCCAGACAAGGAATCCTTATTTGACTCTTCTGAGTTAAATAATTCCTGACATCCACTTCTTCTATCTCTTCAAACTTTCCATCCATGTCAATGTGGTTCACATGTCCTTTCTGAGTCACATTGGAGTCATTTCCATTGGCTCTTCTAGCATCCTTTTTCTTTTTTTTCTCAGGACAGTCTGATGCATAGTGCCCAAGTTCCTTACAATTATAGCATTGTAACTGGCTAATGTCTTTCTTCCTGAAAGTGTCATGTTGGTTCTGACCAAGGTCATCTCCATTGTTAGTGTCATTTCCATTATTATCACCTCCATTGCTGTTGTGGTGATAATGATGTGGTTCAGAATCTTCATTGCTCTTTTTGAATGAATGCTTCTTCTTTGATGATCCTGAATGATTCTTGAGTTTATGCTTCCTCTTTATGTTCTCAACTTGATTCATCTTGTTTTCCAATATTGTGGCTTTGTCACAGAGTGATTGATAAGTTGGGACATAGGCAATAGCTAGCTGCAAGTTCAACTCATCATTAAGTCCTTCAAGAAATTTCTCCTTTCTCTTAGCATTTGTATCAACTTCATCCGGTGCATAGCGTGCCAGATTGTTGAATTCTTCAATATACTCGGCCACATGAGGTGACGCTGTTTTAGATTGTGGAATTCCTTTTTCTTCAAGTACATCACTCTAGGTGAGATGTGAGTTGTTCTGAATCCATCTTCAAAAATAGCCCAAGTCACATCTTCAAGGGGAGTGGTGATCTGAAAGTTGTCCCACCATGTTGCTGTTGGTCCTTCAAGTAGAAATGCTGCAAATCTAACTTTTTCTTCATCAGTGCAGCCAACAGTCACTAAGTCTTTGTTTACTGAACGTAAGCAATCATCAGCTTCCATTGGATCAGTTGTTCCAGAGAACCTTGCAGGCCTAAGTTTCAGAAACTTGGTGAGCATGTCAAGTGCTGGAGGATTATTCTGATTGTTGTTGTTGTTGTTGTTGTTGTTGTTGTTGTTGTTCTGATTCTGTATGAGTGTGGTCATCTCCTGCATCAACTGTGTCTGAACTGCCAACATCTGCTGTAACTCAGGGGGAATGTTGTTGTTTTGGTTGGGGTTGGCATGACGAGGAGGCATCTGTTGGTTTGATAGGGATAAGTATTGGTGGATAGGTTTTTAAGAAGTTTTAACACACAACTCAAAAACAACCAAGTTCAATCAAACAATCAAACAATCAAACAACAAGAAACTATCCACTTAACAACTTATGAGCTTAACTCATGAGTTGAAGGAAACAACAAGTTTTCTTGAAAATAATAACTTAGTATAATCATACCTCATAGGTCAATATGATCCATACACTAACTTGGTATCAAAATCTTTGGTAGGAAATCTAATGTCTCTTGGTTTTTCACTTGTAGTCCTTAGTGATGTCTAAGTTGGAGTCCTTGGTGAAAATAAGGTTGGAATTTCTTGAAGATGTCGAAGTCATTAGAGTTTGATGAAGTCCTTTTGCACATGGTGAAGTCTTTGGCCATGGAGTAGGCTTTATCCATCAAGTTGAAAATAAGAGGTGTATAATCAAAACCAAAATGGTTTGAGGAAAGAGTTTACAAGATTGTTTGTAAATAAGTTTTGGAACAAATACAACTCCTATTTTTATAAGGGTTTTGTCCAATCCTAGGGTTACAATCCTACAGGCAACACAGTGCTCTGATACCATCTGTAAGGTTCCCAACCTTTAATAAGGTAGAGATCCCTGTGTTTACAATGCTAGTCCCTGGATCAATAGCTAGCATCCACAGTTAAGATGTAATATCAAGAAAAAAAGGTCATAATACAACTTTATAACCAGGAATAAAATAATTTATTACATCTTACATAGCTCATTTGGCTATCACATTACATTGCAGCAGAATATCTATAAGCATGGGGTCCTTCATCTTCAAAGTGCCACAGGCAATCATGTTGGTTGTAGACTTGTAATCCTATTCAACACACTTCACTAACATCAAACAACCTGCAACATAATAAGTTGCAGCCACAAGGGTCAATACATTTGAATTGTATTGGCAAGTTTCACTACTATGTAGAAATAAGTGGATCCTATCATTACATGCATATTTGGCTAAGTGGGGTTTAGGCTCATTTGCAGAAAGCAATGTAGTTTTGTCCTATCTTTTCAAAATAGTTTTGATCTTTTGTCAAAATCTTTCTAAACTTCTTGGAGAACTCCAAGTGCTTCAAAATCCCTTGTTGCCACCCTCAAGTTTTAACTTTGAGAAATTGGAATGTCGAGATCTTCCATAGCTTCAGGCCTTAGTTGCTCGGTATTGTCCATAACCGGGGACACGGCTAAGTACTTAGAATTTTGATCTTCTGCAGAAGTTGTACACTTTACCCACATGACACAATCTCATCTTGATGCTACCAGTGGCCGCTGGATAAGTACTCACCAAGATGGAGTACTGGCAGATTGACAATGTGACAAAGTCTTTCCATAGGAGTCCTCCCAATACACAATGCTAGCTTGTCATCCAGGCACCAATGTAGGGTTTCAAGTTCCCTTACACAATCCTAGTTAACCTGAAGATGCCAATGCATGGGTCTTCCACTATGTAGTTGACTAAGCCAGAGCCCATTTAGCATGTGGCTGTACACGGAAGCCACTGTACGAGAAACATGTTCAATCTCTAAGTCCCTGGGTTGTTTTCTTCTAGTGCACAACAAAAAGAGATAGCCATATAAACATGGTTCCTTTTGTTGCCACCTTGTCCAACCTTGAGTATCCTTGTCCACCCAGGTGGTTCATTGAGTACTTGTTTTATTATATAAAACATAAGTCTTTTCAATACTTCATATAATCATAACATGTATCCCTTCCCAAATATATAGCTGGGCTAAGCATACTACAACTACATTGTTTTCACTAAGGAATATATAAGGGTATCCTATTAGGATTTAGCATAGCATAAAATATAGTAATCCTTGTCATGCATGTTTCAAAAATCCACTAAGTGTAATGAAAATAGTAGGACTTGGATGATAGTGTCACTTGCCTTTTTAGTAGAGAATGTTGGTTCACTTCTTGATCTTGCAAATATCACTCTCTTATAATTCCACTACAATACAATCAAGCAAACACATATTCAACACAACATTCAAACAACTTAACACACATAAAATAATAAAAACATGGTCATGCATGCAAGCATGCAAAAGATAGTTTTATTTGTAAAGGTGGTTTCTACTAGGCTCTAAACATTATAAGGTTCAAAGTGGTCATTTACTAAAGTGGTAAGTCCATTTGCAAAAGGTTTTATCTATAAACCATTTTTAAGTCATTTCATTATTTTATGTGGTTGAAAAATGCTTTTAGCAAAGCAATATTCTTTAAAGAGTTCACCAAATATATTTTAATTCTCAAAACTTGGTGTTTAGGGTCAAAAGGTTTGAATCAAATCATTTCCCAAAGGTTTCATTCCAAAAATTATTTCTAAACCATAATCAATATTTTTATTTGTCTAGAAATGAGCTAATTCAATTATTTATTCTTAAACTTCTAAAAATACATTTTTAAATCCATAAGTTGGTTCCTAGGGTCAGTAGGTTCAAAAAAACCATTTTGCAAATATTGCACATTAAAATTATATCTAGAACAATTTTTATATTCATCTTAATCCTACACAAGTTTCTGCAAATTCAACCAATTTAATAGAAGCAAAACATTAAAAAAAGTGCATGGTTGCAAAGTACATGTTCTTCTGATTCCATTGATATAAAATTTGCAAAATTTGGACGTGTAGATTTAAAGTTATGAATTTTACAAGTTTGCATATCAATCAGATTCAAAATTCTGTTTTAAACATAACCAGTGCCACGCAGCGCAATTCTATTGGCTGGTACCGCTTCGTGCGGATCGGCCTCTCTGGATCGTTGGATCTAAGTGAGATCGTGTGGCGCAGAGGCACCCGTACCTCTTCGTTTAATGATTCTATCTAAGCCGCCAGATGGAGATCTAACGGTGCAAAACGACTTGACCAAACTCGAGCGGCGCCGACGATGGCTGGCGGCGGCGCACGATCAGACGGTGTGCTTGCCGACGAACCAGGAAGCAAGGAAGACAGGGGAGGGTCTCACCGTGCTCAGGGGATCGTGGCGATTCTCAACATGGTCGCGAGGAGGCAAAGGCGCCGGGCGAAATGTAATCGTCGGAGTTCTTGCGGCGGCGGTGCTCTCGAGTTATCGTCATTGGCGTCGTTTAGGACCGCTAAGGCAAAGGAGAGGCACGGTTAGGTGCGCATGAGGGTCGCGAGTAAGGGAGCATCACTGAGAGTCTTTGGCGATCCCGAGCTTACCAGGGGGAGGTTGCCGGAGAAGGGACAGACGCGGCGGCGCCTTGAGCTTGTCCTTGCCGACGCTCTGGGGCAAACGCGGGCGAACGGGAGGCACTGGCAGGTGTGCCTGGAGGTGGAGAACCAGCTCGCGTGAAGATGGAGGCGTGGGGCGGCCGTGGTTCGCCGGAATTGACCGGGGAAGTCGTCGGAGATAGAGAAGGTTTGGGCTAAAATTCCGGCAGCCTAGTGGCAGAGAGGGGGCGCCGTGTGGGGGGAAAGAGAGAGCGGAGATGGGCGTTTATGCACGCGTGGTCGCCGGAGGAGTTAAGGCCGCCATCAACGCGAATTCAACACCGGAGTTACTTCCAGAAACGGCGAGGAGGAAATGTCGTGGGTTGAAGACGATGTGCTGGCGCTGTGGGACCTGTCTGTCAGCGAGGGAGAGAGAGGGGGAGCAGGGTCCACTCGTCTGGATCATTCTTGGTGCAAGAGAAGTGAAAAACTTTTCACCGCGGGGAGTTTTAGTTGGGCTGGAGCTGTGCTTAGTGGGCCAGATGGGTTGGGCTGCTGTTTGTTTCATTTTTTTTATACAGAATCTTTTTCCTTTTTCTATTTGAATTTTTGTTTTGATTTTATTTAAACAATTCAAACACTCAAATGAATTCAAATCCTTTTCCAAACTTTGTATAATTTTAGTTCTGTTTAACAACACAAACCAAAGTCCAAAATAAAATAATTTTTTTATTCTTTTTAGGATCCATTAATAATTAAAGAAAATAGACCTTAGTTATTAATTCAAATAGGGTTTAATTTATTTTAAATCTCTATTGGAAATCTAAATAATACCAAACTCATTTCAGTAGGTTTTATTAAAAATATAAATCAATTGGAAATCTTATTTAAAATAAAAATAACAAGTTTTAATGTGTATTTAGAATGGAAAAGCTTTTACTTTAATAAAATTGGATAATAATAAATCCTCATTATTTTATTTAAATAAACCTTTACTCTTTTTATCAAATAGATATATTTTATTTCAAAAGCTTGGCCAAGATTTAATTTGGCTCTATAAAATAAACCTTATTTATAATTCTACCTTTTCTTTTGAAAACCAAATCTTTTTATTAAAAGATCCAAAAAATAGTGATTCCAAATATTTTAACTTTATTCTTTATTTATCTTTTTAAATCCCTTTAGGATTTTATTTGATCAAAAATAGGTTTTGATATTTCCATGTGGAATCAAAAAGTTTCTTCTCACCCTAAATTTCAACAAAGTTTTATTTTGTTTATTTATTTTTCACATTCAAAATTTGGAAAATTTTGGGATGTGACATATATGATGCAACCCAAAGGTTTTGTCGATCCTAAGGATGCTAACAAGGTATGCAAACTTCAACGGTCCATATATGGATTGAAGCAAGCATCCCGAAGTTGGAATCAACGTTTTGATAAGGTGATCAAAAGTTTTGGTTTTATACAAACTTATGGAGAAGCTTGTATTGACAAGAAAGTGAGTGGGAGCTCTGTAGCATTCTTAATACTATATGTAGATGACATATTGTTGATTGGGAATGATGTAGACCTTCTTAATAGTGTCAAGGAATATTTGAATAATAGTTTTTCAATGAAAGATCTTGGCGAAGCAGCTTACATATTGGGCATAAATATTTATAGGGATAGATCGAGACGCCTAATATCATTGTCACAAAGTACATATTTGGACAAAGTTCTAAAGAGATTTGGAATGGAAGATAGCAAGAAAGGGTTCTTGCCCATGTTGCCCAATACGACCTTGAGTAAAACTCAAAGTCCAACAACGGCAGAAGATAGAGAAAGGATGAGTAAAACTCCCTATGCCTCAGCAATAGGATCTCTAATGTATGCCATGCTATGTACTAGACCCGACATTGCATATGTTGTTAGTTTGACTAGTAGATATCAAAGTGATCCAGGAGTAGATCATTGGACAGCGGTCAAAAACATCCTTAAGTACTTGAGAAGAACTAACGATATGGTTCTTTCTTATGGAGGTGATGAACAACTCATTGTTAATGGTTACACCGATGCTAGTTGGAACACCGATCCGGATGATTCTAAATCACAATCTGGATACGTATTTACTTTGAATGGTGCAGCAGTTAGTTGGAGGAGTGCAAAGCAAAGCGTTGTGGCGAGATATTCAACTGAATCGGAATACATGGCTTATTTGGAGGCTTCACAAGAAGCGATATGGATGAAAGAGTTCATTACAGAGCTCGGTGTGGTTCCTAGTGCGCTGGACCCAATGTCTATCTACTGTGATAACATGGGCGCCATAGCCAATGCGCAAGAACCAAGGTCACACAAGAAGCTGAAGCATATCAAGCTACGTTTTCACGCTATTCGAGAATATGTCCAAGATGGTGACATAAAGATTTGCAAAGTACACACAGATCTGAATGTGGCGGATCCGTTGACTAAACCTCTCCCGAGGGCAAAACATGACCAACACCAAACTGCCATGGGTGTTCGGTATATTACCATGTAATTTAGATTAGATGACTCTAGTGCAAGTGGGAGACTGTTGGAGATATGCCCTAGAGGCAATAATAAATATAGTTATTATTATATCTTTGTGTTTATGATAAATGTTTATATTCATGCTATAATAGTATTAACAAGGAAACATTAATACTTGTATGATTTGTAAACTTAAATTGAAGTCCCTAGTAAAGCCTCTTCATAATACTAGCTTGTTGGTTAATAAATGATTGTGGTTTCCCTATCATGAACATTGAGATGTTATTAACAACAAGATCATATCGTTAGGAGAATGATATGATGGACATACTCCTATAGATAAGCGTAGCATAAAGATCAAGTCATTTTAATAGTTCAATTGCTATATGCTTTCTGATACATAGTAACCTAATTCCTTTGACAATGAGATCATGCATATCACCTTCACCGGAAGGATGCTTTGATGACATCAAACACCACACCGTAACTGGGTGTCTATAAAGGTGGCATTGAGTGTTCGGAAAGTATTGGTTGAGACACATGGATCAAGAGTGGGATTTGTCCATCCATATGACGGATAGATATACTCTGGGCCCTCTCGGTGGAATGTCATCCAATTGGCTTGCAAGCATGTGACTGGTTCACAAGGGATCACATATCACGGGAACGAGAAAAGAGTACTTATCAGTAACGAGGTTGAACTAGGTATGCAGAGATACCGACGATCAAAACCTCGGATAAGTAAACTATCGTGAGACAAAGGGAAATTGGTATCCTATGTAAGTGGTTCATTCGATCGCAAAGTAATCGTAGAAATATGTGGGAGCCATATGAATTTCCAGATTCCTCTATTGGTTATTGTTCGGAGAAGTGTCTCGATCATGTCCGCATAATTCACGAACCGTAGGGAGACACACTTAAGGATTCGACGTTGTTGAGTAGTTATGGAATGATGAGTAAGAGACCGAATGTTGTTCAGAGTCTCGGATGAGATCCGGGATATCACGAGGAGATCCGGAATGGTCCGGAGAATAAGATTCATATAAGGAAAGTCCTGTTTCGGGGTTGGAGAATGGTTCTGGTGTTTTCATCGGGAATGTTCTAGAAGGTTCCGGAATGTCCGGCCTCCGGAGGGGAAGAGTACATGAATGTGTCATAACAAGTTGGAATGGTTGCATCATGTACTAGGTGTCATCGCTGAGCGAAATAAAGGGATAAATCAAATCCTAGTTTGAAAAAGTCAAACGCCAATTTGAAAAGTCAAACGGCTATTTTGCTTAGTGGAGGGAGAGTAGGAAACCTACTTGGGGAGGAAGTCCCTCTCCCTCCACCGCCGGCCTTGGAAGCCGAGTTGGGGAGGGACTCCCCTCCCCTTGGCCGCCGCCCTCCACCTATATAAGGAGGGGCAGGGCTGCCCCTCCAAACACACACCTTGCCTCCGCAAAACCCTAGCCCCAAGCCGCCAGCGCCACCACCTCCTGCTGCTGCCGCCGCCACCGACTTGGGCTTCCCCAAGCCCTAGCCGCTGGCCTAGCCCTCTCTCCTTGGTGCGTCTAAACCCTAGATCACCGAGGGCTCTCTCATAGTCCACCATACTCGCTCTGGCTTAAGGCGAAGCCCTGCGAGATCTCCCCTCTACTTCCGGTACCACGCCGTCGTGCTGCTGGAATCACGAGGAGAGTGCTACAACCTCCGCTGCCTGCTGAACAAAGGAGAGAAAGGTCTTCGTCGAGTACCGAACGTGTGACCGACTGCAGAAGCGCTGCCGGAACGCAGCGCCGGAAGGATCGTCTATGCGATCTTGATATCGGGAAGAGTATGACTACATCACCCACGAGAATCCGCTCTCGTTAAACACTTTGGAATCTTCGAGGGTGAGTTATTCCATCGACTCGTTGCTACAATCTAGTAGATAGATCTTGGCTTGTTTGTTTGTATGTGGTAGAAATTTTTTGTTTTCCATGCTACGAACCCCTACACAGCTTATTTCTAAGCTCTAATTATGGGATGTTACACGCCCCGTGCAGCGCGACACGCGTACCGTGCATCACGTTACCCCCCTCGTGTCTAACCTTGGCCACTTAGTTGTGCTCAGTTATACCCTCGAGTGTAGCACTGGCAGTTTGGTTGTACTCAGTTTTGCTCTCCAATACTAACACTGTCGTGTGCAATATACTCACTTTTACCCTCCGATGGATGGTCATCAGAGAGTCAACAAATGGGTTTTATCTAGCTAATTGAGTCATTTTATGCACAACATATTCAAAAAGATCAAAACATAGTGGCATCTACCCAAGGAGTCTTATTATGTGACCTGCCACCATATGAAATGTATATAAATCAAGTTTTAACATAAATCACCACTTCTCATATCACCTACTATCTATGAAGGTTCATGGCTTTCTACTCAAGCCTCTCCCCAAAACATCCCTCCCCAAAACATAATTTGTCTGAATGAGGCAATAATTGTTAAACTGATGTATATTTGAATTGCAAATAGTTTGATGTATGACAATATGTATTTTATTGTATAAAATAAGCATTTTCCATTTTTTATATATCTTTTTGTTTTCTATTTGAACCCCCTTGTCAGTTTTTCCCTTGGTTTTAAAGTTCTACTCAGTTTTGCCCTTGGTTTTTAATTTCTACTCACACATGTGCTCATCTTGGCTGCTACGCTATGATTGGTCGAGACAGTTGTCACGCGGATCGTACCCACCAATCGTTGATCCTTTGTAATAGAGCGTACAGGATAACCCCTCTATCTGTCGGGTGGCACCCTCTATCCATGCAAAATAACGAGTGTGCCACCGATGCTTTAACTCCATAAACAAATGATTTTGAATATAATTTGAAGGGAAAGTGTTCAAAGGTGTATAATTTTTGCATTATATTTCACTCCATGTCCTAACTGCGATTTCAAAGAGTTCAAAGGTGTATAATCTTTGCCATATGCAAGTTTATGCATTACATCCCTACATTCTATGAAAATGATAATCTCTCAAGATTTTCTTAGCACATCATTATCACGTATTAAGTACGATTTCACAGTGTTTAAAGGTTTATAATTTTCGTATACGCAAGTTTAGGGATCACTTTTCACACTATAAAAATGGTAAACACCCTTTCCGTTTACATTAAGAGTTGTATAATTTTTCAATTTGAAAGTGTTCAAGAGTAGTGTCAATTATAAATACTCTTTTACATTAAGAGTTGTATAATGTTTCAATTTGGAAGTGTGCAAGAGTAGTGTCAATTATAAACACTCTTTTACATTAAGAGTTGTATAAATTTTTCAATTTGAAAGTATTCAAGTGTAGTGTCAATTATAAACACTCTTTTACATTAAGAGTTGTATGATTTTTTCAAATTGAAAGTGTTCAAGAGTTGTGTCAATTATAAACACTTTTTACATTAAGAGTAGTATGATTTTTTCAATTTAAAAGTGTTCAAGAGTTGTGTCAATTATAAACACTCTTTTACATTAAGAGTTGTCTGATTTTTTAATTTGAAAGTGTTCAAGAGTTGTGTCAATTATAAACACTCTTTTACATTAAGAGTTGTATAATTTTTTTAAATTTGAAAGTGTTCAAGAGTTGTGTCAATTATAAACACTCTTTTACATTAAGAGTTGTATAATTTTTTTAATTTGAAAGTGTTCAAGAGTTGTGTCAATTATAAACACTCTTGTACATTAAGAATTATAAATTTTTTTAATTTGAAAGTGAATCGCTAGCCGTGCAAGAGTTGTGTCAATTATAGTTTCAGACCGCGCGAGAGTTTCATAATTATAAACACTCGTGTAAACCAACCGAATCACCACTTCTCCAGGGGAATTTACAATATATTTTAGGGAGATTTTATCTATCTCTAAGAGTTATGGAGGTTGAAACCACCTCTAGGAAGTAAAGTCCAGAGAGATATTGTTCACAACCACGAATTACGCCAGCACTGGATCAATCCTATTTGAAAAGCAAGGAAGTTAGTTGAGCACCAGCGATTCGCGTTCAAATACTGCCAATGATCAACCCAAAAAAGGGAAACGATACTTACCCATATGGAATCCATGCGTTAGCTCCCTGCGATTCCACCCAATCTTCTCTATGCTCGACGGGGATGGACGGGCACCTGTCGGCGTTGCATACTATTCCGCGAAAGGGGTAGATCTAGTAGGTGCGAGAGCAGAGCAAGAGGTGGAGTGGACTCCACGGCTAGGGGGAGGGGGCGACTCTGGGCCGAGGACAGCATAAGGTAGGAGGGCACGATGGCGGGGCAACGGAGCAGCGATGTGGGGGCTGTTCCAGGCTCGGGGGAAGCGAATGCTTTGGTTGAGCGAGAATGGCCGGTCCGACGTGTCTCCATGCGGCCCCACTCTTCACCACGTATGCAAGACCCATCCCAACGTGGCCCCACCCTTCACCATGTATGCAGGACCAGTACCAACATGGCCCCACTGGTTAGGCATGTAACGGTCGAGGCCTCGTAACGTAACGCTCAACGCTCAACCCGCCCCAACGCGGTCCCACCAGTCAGCATGTAACGGTCAAGCCTTTGACCTGACGGCATCCCTCCATCCGAGCGCCTGCGAGGAATTTTTAACATGGCGAGGGGAAAAGTGAGGAAAAGTTAAGCGGCTGGGGAAATGTGAGTACAACTAACGAACCAAGGGCACGCAAATAGAAATCCCTACAAACTAATACATGATCCCATCTATGATAAATAACATGCACAAAGCTAGATGGATAGGCCGAAGCCTTTAGCCCAAGGAGAATTACTCACACATAGAGATGAAATCAACAATCATAAACATTGTAATGGAAATCATGAGATTGATAGAAAATAGTATTACAATGTCGCCAATTGGAGATGAGATATACTATTACAAGTGGTGGAATATGGCTATGGTGGAGGAGAAAGGTTTGGAGATTACATCTAGATCTATTCCTCCGACGGCTCTTCGGGGTTGTTTTCTATGGGGTGTGGCTCTCGTTTCTCGTCACCCGAGGCCTCTTTATATAGGGGTCCCTTCACGAAAGTTGTTCTGTTTGACATAGCAGTGTCGGTGGGAACTATACGGCCAAAATTTATTCCAGCCGTATAGTTGGTCGTTAAAGCTTCTACCTCCTCTCCACGACTCCTGGTTTCTTTGGTTTGTTGGAAATCTTGTATCTTTGACTTTAATGTTGTGATTCCCATCATCAAATGTCATTATCCGCGTAGGGAAAAATAGAAAGAAAGGATTGCATACTCCTTTGATCATTAGGCATTAGTGGCAGGGTTTAGAGTGATATTTCATCAAAAATATGAATAATATCCAGTTTAAATGTGGAAGTAGATGGCTATATTTCACAGCCATCAGCTGGGAGTTGGCTAATGTCTTTGGAGAGGTTGCAAGTCACCTTTGGGAGATGGTCGTGGACAGCGGGAAGGGGACTTCATGCCTTGGGAAGGTGGCTGCCTCATCTGAATAGGTGGAAGGTTGGTATTGGGAGGTGCCAGCGAATGGCGAGATTGGGGTTGTGGTTCCAGGCCTTCGGTATGTGGCGACTGGCTTTCGGGATAAACCTGCCATCTATGGGTACATGGCAGCTCGCTTTGGGTACGTGGCAGCGGGCTTTGGGTAGCTTGCTACTGGCTTTGTGGAGCTTGTGGCTGTCTTTGGGGAGGTGGCGGTCGGCATAGCAGCAGGTCGGAGGGAGTGGACAGCTCGCCTTGTGAAGAGTGCTGCTCATGTCGAGCAGCTACCATCATGACTTTAGAAGGTGGATGCTTCATTTGGAGAGGTGGCGGGTTGGTTTTGGGAGGTGCCAGCGGACGGCAAGATGGGGTTATGGTTCTAGGCCTTGGGTATGTGGCAACTGGCTTTAGCGAGGCAGCTGCTGTCCATGGGTATGTGGCTGTTGGATTTAGGGAGGTGGCTCCTGTCTTTGGAGAGGTGGCGTCCGATATACCAGCTGGTTGGATGGAATGGAAAACTCGCCATGGGGAGAGTGCTGCTCTTGTTGGGCAGCTGCTAGCTTTCCATGGGAAGGTGGCTGATTTTTTTTGGAGAGGTGGAAGGTTGGTATTGGGAGGTGCCATAGACGGTGGGATGGGGGTTGTGGTTCTAGGCCTTGGGTACGTGGCGACTGGCTTTGGCGAGGCAGCTGCTGTCCATGGGTACGTGGCTGCTAGCTTTGGGATGTGGCTACTGGCTTTGGGGTGTGGCTACTGGCTTTGGGGGGTGGCTGTCGGCTTTGGGGCAGGTCGGAGAAAGTGGGCATCTCGCCTTGGGCAAAGTGATGCTCATGTTGGGAAGCTGCCAGCTCGCCTTGGGAAGCTTGTTGCTTGTCTTGGGGAGCTGCCTTCTTGACCTGGGTAGGTGGTAGATTGTTGGATGCTGGCTTCTCACCTTGGTGGGGATCAAGAACTGCAGCTTTAGCCACTGGGCCGGCATCAGGAACTACAGCTCTGGCCATGTGGTGGGCATCAGGAACTGAAGATTTTACCACTTGCCCGACATTGGGAACTGAATGTTTGGACACTTGGTTGGCATTAGGAACTGCATCCTTAGCAACCAACACAAATAAATTAATTGCAGCTCTAACTGCATCCATGGCACCAGGAAGTCCAACTTTTGTCATTTGCTAGGCATCAGGAAGTGTGGCTTTGGCAACTTTCTGTGTTGTACTCGGATCTTCTTGCGAATGGGTCACGGGCTTTGGCAGTTTTGTTGTTCGTCGTGTGGAACTTGGAGGTGGAAGTCCTCCTTTTAGCGGATTCCCCTTGGATCTTGTGTTTCTCTCATTTTCTAGGTCTAGAGATATTGCCGCCACGACACGCTTGCAAGTTGATCCACCACCACCAGGAGCCATCTTTACATTGGCAGTTGTCTTCTTGATTCCTCTTCTTAAGCTACACATTTCACATGTACAAGTCAATTGGGAAAGATAAAGGGGCACAAAATATATGGTAAAAACAGTAAGCAAACAATTCTACGCAAGATGAGTATGCAACACCTTAATTGTGGAGAAATCATGAAAATATGGTGAGCAAGAAGGTAAGGGGACTACCTGCAGCATAGTCTCCTCAGTGACTAGTGTTTCATCACCTGATAGGTCACCTCCATTGGTATCTCCCCCACACTCAGGATCATACTTAGGTGCAAAGGCATCGCTGCTGCTCTTTTTGGGGGATAATACAGTTGGCGATGTAACAACACTGGCTACAAACCTAATACCAAGTCATTGCATCCATGGATTGTTTTCTCATGATGGTTTTCATCCGACTTTTTTCCATAAGTAGTATTTTTGGTTCTTACATGAATAAAGAACTCCAGTTAATCTAGAAACAAGAAACTGGGTGCGATACCAACCTATGTTATATAGTACTCATTATTTAACATGTCGCAACATGAGAAATGTAAACGTAGATCGTAGGTTGTCAAACTAATGCAACACACAAGATAATGTAACCTAGTCTAAAGCCTTCATTATTGATACTTCTAGGGGAGGGGAAAATATAGTTAGCGGTGCAACAACACATGCTAAGAACATAAGAGCATGTAAAATACAAAGACGCTTAGAGAAATGCTTAGCGAAATAAACCATTTTATGGTTAAGGAATGGTGCTTATTTATAACAGGGTGATGTCTAAATTGGCAACTCTACAATACATATAAGCACTGGTTCTTACAAAAAAACATGGATTATTTTTCTAAGCAACACTCCAAGCACATTCTACTGTACATGGCATACATAGTTTTTCCATCCACTCATTGTTTCTAACGATAGTTTTCAGCCTACGTTCTTACATGGGTCACATCAGGAACTCCAAATACGGCACAAAATGCAACATATGGTGTAGACAGGTCCACTAATGGAATTTATACTATGATCATAAGACATATGATGAAATAGCAAAACAAATGCAATGTGGATTGCATGCTACTCCTACTATGGGTAGCCTAGCTAGTATTATACACTAGTATCATACACAGGATACTGGTGTACAAACTTTCCACTATGACCAAACTACATGATGGTATATATGTTTTCAGACCTATGACACTACTCACAATGGAGATAATATTAAGGCAGGTCATAGTGGGGAGTAACATAGCCTAGTAACATGATATCATGCAATTAAATGTGCAATTAAGCAAAATATATCATATGGTGTTCATTGTCCTATAGTAACCATTATGTAAAACATTACACTGTGAACAACTTATAGTCTTAACATAAGACATGTGAGCAGCCAAAGTAATGCAACAAACAAGATGATGTAATCTCTATCACATGCAAACTGATCATAAGAATAATACAATACATGCTGCAAAATTCACCATTTGGTTGCAATAATAAACAGGGCATGACAATTAAACATAAGAAGTATATGCATCTAGTATATACTGCCACTAAATAAGAGACTAAGGAAAATATATCATATAGTGTTGATTGTCCTATATTAATCATCATGTAAAATAGTCCTGCACTTTAAATATATGATGAAGACGCTAAATGATACAAATGGTGAAGCAACAAGATAATGCAATTTATATGTACACTCTGATCATAAGACATCTGATGAAGCTGCTAAATAATACAACAAATAAGATTATTCAACCATTATCAGTATGCAACAGAAATATAACCAATAAACAAACAATATAACCATATACATCAAACAACAGAAAAGTTAGGTGAGTGCTTCCTTGCCTTTAGGCTGTGGGACCTTTTTCTTACTACTTTTCTTGGCGAAAAGCTTGAGTCATGGCATAAAGGCTTGTCAGTGGACCTTGGTAGCAGACCTTGTCGACGAGATGGACGGCGAAGTGGCATACCTTGTCAACTAGGTGGACGGTGAGGTGCATGGAAAGTAGGGAGACCTTGAAGGAGAGGGGGTATACCTTGACAACAAGTGGGCAGATCTTGAAGGAGAGGGGAAAACCTTGATGGAGAGGTGCACAGAGAGTTGGAAGACCTTGATGACGAGGTAGCATACCTTGTCGACGAGGTGCACGACGAGGTGGCGTAACTTGTCGGCGAAGTGCACTGCGAGTGGGTGTACCTTGTCGGTGAGGTGCGCGGAGAGTGGGAAGACCTTGATGGCAAGGTACATGGAGAGTACGGAGACCTTGAAGGAGATGTGGATGGAGAGGTCATAGATCTTGTTGATGATGTTGGTGGCGAGGTTTCAGGACATCGAGATTGTGTAACATCCCTAAAAACATGTTTCAAAATCCATGCATATCATCCATGCATCCATGATCATTTAGGGTTTCATTTTAAAAACCATTTCAAAAACAGGAGCATTGTTGCTCATTATTTTATGTGAGTATGCTCTAGCCTTAGTGCTACTTTCTAATGAGAAGAGTACTTATTGTATTCAGTAATGTTTTGAATTCAAACTTAAGTGTTTCCAAAAGCTTGAGCAAAGTTTCAAAACAAAGTATGAAATAAAACCAAGTCTATACCTATTTGTATATCTCACGAAGGCTTGGTTTCATTTTATTTTTCAAATGACCCAAGTGTGTTTGAGTAAATAGAGGAGTTTTGACACACATTTGAGTGCAAAGTTACTGTATAAAGACCTAGAGATGATTTGATTTGAAACTGATTTGAAATAGAGTTTGAAAACCATTTCTAGAAAATCAAACAGAAAAAGAAAAGATGAAAAGAGGAAAAAAAATAAGCAAACGGCCAATCTGGCCCAACCCAGCCCAACTCGACCCAGCTAGCCCAGCAGCACCTCCCCGCGAAACGTTTTCTTTCACTCGCAGCCGCACCCACAGAGTCACTGACCGCCTGGACCCATCCCCTCTTCCTTTCTCTCGCTGACAACCGCGGCCCACATGACAGTCGTCGTCTCCACCCCCAGCGACTGGTTCATCCCCAAATCACGCCGGGCGTTTCCGTTTAATTCGCGGCTTCAATTACCGTTCAATGCCTAAGTGATTCACGCCCCCGTCTCGCCTAATTAAACACCATGCTCCCCTCCTCCTTTTCCCCCAAACCACACCTCACTTGAGCCACCAGGCTGCACGAATTTCTCTCTGGACGCCCTCTGCTCCAACGAGTTCGTCGTCGAATTTCGGTGAGCACCGCACTCCCCTCTGCCTATGGTTCATACTGGCTTGTTCTACATCTCTGTGCGCACCTACTGACACTCTCCGTTTACTCGCGCATGATCTGTAGCCTCGGTAGCGTCAATGACGGAGCTCCGCCACCCTCTGCTCGAACTCCGGCGATCGTTCCCCGTAAGTTCCATCTTCCCCTCTTCCTCTGGTTGATACGCGTGTGATCCCCAGCCTTCTACGCATCTAACTGCATCCTTATCTCATCTTAGCGTGGCCCAGAGCGTCGCCTTCGTTATCAGCCGAGAGCACCGTCGCCAGGGACTACTCCGACGAGCAATCTACGACGACTTCGAGCGCCCCTTCGCCAACCGAGCACACGTTGAGCATCTCCTCGTCACGGCGATTCTGGTGAGCATCCTTCCACCTCCCCGCACGACCTAGTTCGCCGGCTCCGCCGCTGACAGAGCACGCCGCCGCCTGTCGCCATCACTAGCGCCGCCACTTGTTGGTCAATTGCTTAGGGTCGTTCGATTTAGATCCAGTGGATGTGATAGAACATAGCCGAAGGGGTAAGTTTAAATCTGAGCCACGCATTTTAGTTAGATCCAACGGCTCGGAAGAGTGATCCAGCGCGAAGCGGTACCAGCCAGTAAGAAAGCGCCGCGTGGCATGTTCTTCGTTTTAAAATTTTGATTTAAATCTATTAGATGTTTAAACTTGTTTAATTCATAACTTTTGATTCCCACGTCCAAATTTGACAAATTTTATATCAATGGAATCAGGAGAGAAAGCCCTTTCCATTTATGCAATGTGTTTATTGTTTTGCTTCTGTTAAAATGGGTGTTTTTGCAGAAACATTTGTAGGCATAATTTGGATATAACAATTATTTGGGAAATTTCTTAATGTTCAAATAAAGGTTGTTTGGCAAGTTTTGAACTTGGTTATGAATCAGTACTGTGCACTTGTATTGTTGAGTATAGAAAATCATCACATATCATATTGCATGCATCCATATATTTTTGCTTGTATTTATTTTGTATGTGATTTGGTGCTATCATTTTATGTGTAGATTTTGGTGCAAATAGTGACTGTGATTGTGAGGATTGTAGCTACTCTCCAAACTACCAAGGCAAGTGGTGCTTCATGATTTTTATTCCTAAGTTTTTCAACTTTGCATTAGAAATATTTTGCTAGTCTTGCATGGTTATTTTTGATCTATATGCTATGCTTGGGAAATCTTAGTAGTTGTAGAATTGCTAGAAATATTTCTAAGTCTTATCAATGCCATGCTTAGCCTAGCTAGTAGCAACCAAGGGTGGTTATATTCATGCTATGAATAAATATTTCTAAGTCTTTGGACTATGTTTTTGCTTAATAAAACAACTAAGTGAATGAAACACCTGGGTGGAATGGAAGGAATGGTTTATGTTGAGTGGTTACACAAGGCCCATTTCTATGGTTTACCTTGTGTATCTCACTTATGGAAAGCCACCCAGGAACAAAGGGATTTGAGAGGCCAAATGTTAAGAAGCTTCTAGTGCAGCCACTTGGCAATATGGGCTCTGCCTGGATCATATAGGTTGCAATAACTTAGCCATTTGGACAGTTGGTGGTAGTGGGATGATAGGTTGGAGCGCGTCCATTTGGTCTAAGGGAAGGCTTCTGAAAGGTCATGTCTTAGTTAAAATCAAGTCTTGTGGGGAAAGTGCACAACCTGTGCAGATAGAATAATCTAAGTACTTAGCCATGTCCCTGGTATTGGACAACTTGAGCATCAAGACATGGAAGCTATCAAGAATCTCCTCATCCCAATTTCTAAGTAAAAACTTGTGGTTGAACAAGGGTGAAGGTCACCAATGTCTATTGGTGGTTCCTTGGAAAGTTTTTGACAAAGAAAAACTTACTGTTTTCAACTAATAGGCAAAACCTATTTTGAGCAAAGCAAGCCTAAGGTACACTTAGCCAAAATGCATATACTATCTAGTCCACCAATATTCTACTAAGGTATCACTTGCCAATACTATTCCAATGTATTGACCCACTGTGGCTGTAACTTGTGATGTTGCAGGATATTCTGATGATGATTAGGAGTCATGAGTCTACACTCAACATGCTTGCCTGTGGCACATGAAGATGAAGACTTACTTATCTTATTACATATTTAAACTCTTGTACTAGGCCTGTGGCCATGGAGTTGTAAGGACTATGTTTGTCTCTGGAATGACTTGTAATAATGACCTTTGTTTCTGTGTACTTCATCTTAAACTGTGGATGCTAGCATTGATCCAGGGACTAGCATTGCAATCACAGGGATCCTTTCCTTTACAAAGGAGGGATCTTACAGATGGTATCAGAGCACTGTGTTGCCTGTAGGATTATGACCCTAGGATTGGAAACCACTAAGGAAAAAACTTCAACAATTTCCACACTTGTCTTTTCTTCTCGTAAACTTTTATAATCTTCTTTCTCATCTCTATTTGTAGATGAACTCCATCAACGAAGCCGTGAGGAAGGGACCACTCATGAATATGACTTTGGAGTGTGAGACAGAATTCCCCAAGGCTCTCAAGGACCTCATGGTTGCCATGGGAATACATGGTGCAGCTGTGTACAAAGGTTTTCCTGTGATGGATGAAGGAGTTGAGTACTGGTGGGTGCAACTTCACTTGTATAAAAACAAGGAAGACAACCACAAGGACTCAGGATTCTGCATGGTCACCAACACAGTGATGCACACTACATTCTTTGATTCAGCAAGGGATGCAGCTTGGAGGGCTATCAAAGAACTTAGTGATAGAATCAAGTGCAGAATGCTTAACACCCAGAATGACCTTAGGGAAGAAAAGAAGCATACCCAAGAGTTAGAGGCTACCAACCAAAGTTTAAGGAAAGACATCATAGACTTAGCAATGGAGTCATGTGATCAAGATAAACAGATTGCCTCTAGGGATGCCTTGTTAGCCAACTTGGCAAGTGAGATGGGATTGTAAACGTACTCTGTTAGTTGGACCACCACACCTATCATTTTATTTTCCAAAAATGTTGTCTGAAATAAGTTGAACCTTGGATGCTTGTAATGGATTTTATGTATGCTATGACTTGTGTGTTTGTCAATGTTATGCCTGTGATGCTTTGTATTGTAAATTATTCATTGTGTTGACTCTAACCTTTTCTATCTTATAAATAGATGCCTAATGTTACCATCATCACGACTGAAGAGTTCAAGGGAACTCGTTTTGGCCCTCGTATTATTGAGCTCACTAGTTTGCTCAATCTCCCTCTTCCTACCATCATGGTGCTTCCCCTCACCAAGTTTGAGAGGAAAGACCTTTGGGGCTTCAAGGTTAATCAGCGCGGACGCCAGACTGATCCTACCACAGAGGCAATCATCTTCAAGCTCATGCATGATGACAAGGAGAGAGGCCTAGAGGTAGTCATGCAGGACTTGATTGGATGTCTGTTAGGGAGACACTCTCGACAGGTTAGAGGTACTCACTTCCACACCTTCGGTAGACGTGATGAGGATGGTGAGGCCATTGACTTCGAGGATACTTCGAGGGAGACATCAGAGCCGATTCGTCTATACCTTCAGGACTTAGAGGTTCTTCTTAGGCACATAGACACTGATAGGACCAACGCCATGCTCAGCAATGACGAACTCCAGGTGCAGCTTCGTGAGAAGGACAAGATCTTCGTGGAGCAAGATGAGATAGTCAAGGAGATGGAGGCCAAGTTTGAGAGTCAGGACAGAAAGTTCAAGAGTCAAGAGAAGCGAGTCCAAGATAGGAACAAGAGGATTCGAGATATGACTGCAGAACTGGAGGCCAAGGACTTCGAGCTCGAGCATCAGCAGACTGTGATCGAGAGGCTTCGTTTATAGAAGAGGGCTCTCAAAGCCAAAGTAGAGACCTTGACCACCAATGTCGAGGAATACAAGACCGCTATGGAGAATGCAGGTCTTACATTTGTTGAGGAAGAGGTTGATGCAGAGGAGTAGTGATGACTACTCATTTACCTTTATTTATCATGTCTTTGATTATTGAGTCGCAATGACCATCCAACATGTGGATGGCTTGCTATTGGTGTGTTTACTTTGCAAACTTGTTGTCTATGTTGTTGAACTTTTATTATTATGATGCATGTTTGGTGATTGTTTATGTGATGTATTGTGCAAATTAGCATCTATGGGTATCTCATTCTTATCTCTATTGAACAAACCACAGATGCCTCCCCGACGTGCCAATCCCAACCCCAACAACAACAACATCACCCCTAAGATGCAGCAAATGATGACAGCTCAGACTCAGCTGATGCAAATGATGACTACGTTCATCCAGAATCAGAACAACAACAACAGCAACAACAACAACAACAACAACAACAACAACAACAACAATTAGAACAACCCACCGGGTTTTGACATGCTTACCAGGTTCTTGAGACTGAGGCCAGCAAAGTTCTCAGGAACTACTGATCCTATGGTGGCCAATGATTGGCTACGCTCTGTGAACAAGGACTTGGTAAGCTTGGCATCTTGATGAAGAGAAAGTCAGATTTGCAGCACATTTGTTGGAAGGACCAGCAGCCACTTGGTGGGATAACTTCTAGATCACCACTCCCATTGAGGATGTGACATGGGCTATCTTCGAAGATGGTTTCTGTACTGCTCACATCTCATCCGGAGTAATGAGTTTGAAGAAGAAAGAGTTCCATAACTTGAAGCAGCGCCACCGCAGCGTGGCTGAATATATTGAGGAGTTCAACAATCTGGCGCGATATGCACCGGATGAAGTTGACACTGATGCAAAGAGGAAGGAAAAGTTTCTTGAAGGGTTGAATGATGAATTGAACCTGCAGTTAGCTGTGGCCTATGTTCCCACATACCAGTCTCTTTGTGACAAGGCTGCTATTTTGGAGAGCAAGATGAAACAAGTTGAAAGTAGGAAGAGAAAGCACTCTGACAAGCACAGCTCGGGATCGTCTCACAAGCGTTCCCATTATGATGACAGTGGGAGTTCTGGATCCCACAAGCATGGGAAGTTCAACAAGCACCACAACCACAACCGTTATCATGACAACAAGCACCACCGTAGTCATGACAACGATAAGTACAAGAATAACACAGGTGGATACAAGAGCCACCACAGTGGAAATGGAAGTGGCAGTGGAAGCCAGCCTGTCAAGAAGGATCTTAGTCAGGTTGAATGTTTCAAGTGCAAGAATATGGGGCATTATGCAAATGAATGCCCAGAAAAGAAAGTTGAAGGACCCAACAAGCCCAACCCTTTTCAAAAGGGACAAGTGAACCACATCAATGTGGAGGAAATTTATGAGGAACCTGATGCTGTTGCTGGTAAGTTCAAACTCAATTCTATTCCAGCACTTGTTCTTTTTGATACTGGAGCATCGCATTCATTCATATCAAAAGCATTTGTTGATAGAAATGGGTTTCCAACTGAAAACATTGGGTGTCCAATAAAAGTAAGTTCTCCTGGTGGAGACATGATAGTAAGTCTTGGATGTTGTGATCTAGTGATAGAATTTGGAAAGCATAAGTTTCCAGTGAGTCTGATAATCCTAGATTCCCAAGGACTGGATGTAATTTTGGGAATGGATTGGATGACCAAGTATGAAGGAGTATTAGATTGTGCTAATCGTACTGTTGCACTCACAACCCCGGAAAAGAAGCGGATTAGATTCAAGTCTAACTTTGAATCAAAAGGGAGTAAGTTAAATTCTCTTAAGGGGGTTAGCATAGACAGTGTGCCTATTGTGAGTGAATATCCAGATGTGTTTCCGGAAGAATTGTCAGGAATGCCACCAGATAGAGATGTGGAATTTCTTATTGATTTGCTACCAGGATCTGGACCAATAGCAAAGAGACCGTACAAGATGTCAGTGGATGAGTTGAAAGAACTCAAGAAACAACTTGGAGAACAGTTGCAGAAAGGTTTTATCCAACCAAGTTCTTCGTCTTGGGGAGCACCAGTTCTGTTTGTGGAAAAGAAAGATAGAAGTCAAAGGTTATGCATAGATTACCGTTCACTCAATGAGGTGACTATCAAGAACAAATACCCTTTGCCTAGAATCAATGACTTGTTTGATCAGCTAGAAGGAGCTTGTGTGTTCTCAAAGATTGATCTCCGGTCAGGTTATTTCCAGCTCAAGATAAGGGAACAAGACATACCTAAGACAGCTTTCACCACAAGGTATGGATTGTATGAGTATACCGTGATGCCATTTGGTTTGACCAATGCACCAGCATACTTCATGAATATGATGAACAAGGTGTTCATGGAATTCCTTGATAAGTTTGTTGTCGTTTTCATCAATGACATTCTAATCTACTCCAAGAGCAAGGAAGAGCATGAAGGACATTTATGTTTGATACTTGAGAAGCTTAGAGAGCATAAGCTATATGCCAAGTTCAGCAAGTGTGAATTTTGGTTAAATGAAGTTGGATTTCTTGGACACGTTGTGTCAGGAGATGGTGTAGCAGTTGATCCTGCCAAAGTTTCACCAGAATCGAATGGGAATCTCCTAAGTCAGTAAAAGAGGTTCGTAGTTTCCTGGGCTTGGCAGGATACTACCGAAGGTTCATTGAGAATTTCTCCAAGGTAGCTAAGCCTATGACAGAATTTCTAAAGAAAGACAAGAAATTTGCTTGGTCTGAAGGTTGTGAACTCAGCTTTCAAGAATTGAAGAAGAGACTAGTGACAGCACCAGTCTTATGTTTGCCAGATTTGGAGAAAGATTTCCAAGTGTATTGTGATGCATCTCATCATGGATTAGGTGCAGTGCTTATGCAAGAAGGAAAAGTTGTGGCTTATGCCTCAAGACAACTCAAAACTCATGAAGTAAACTACCCTACTCATGATTTAGAGTTAGCCGCTGTCGTCCATGCACTCAAAACATGGATACATTATCTTTTGGGAAAGCGTTGTGAAGTGTTCACAGATCACAAGAGTTTGAAGTATATTTTCACCCAGAAGGAAATTAACATGAGACAAAGAAGATGGCTAGAACTCATCAAGGACTATGACTTGAGTTTGCAATACCACCCCGGTAAAGCAAATGTTGTAGCGGATGCTCTAAGCCGTAAGGTTTTTGTGGATGGCCTTACTAAGGGAGAATTGCCAGATGATTTGTGTGCCCAATTTAGAGATCTCAGATTAGAGATTGTGCCTGAGGGACATCTCATGTCTTTGGATGTTCAACCCACCTTGTTGGACAGGATCAAAGAAGCCCAAAAGGTAGATAATGAAATTGAAGAGATTAAGGAAAAGATTGGCAAGGTAAAAGCCAAAGGATTCCGTGAAGACGAACAGGGTACTTTATGGCATGGGAAACGTATCTGTGTTCCACAGGATCCGGAGCTTTGGAAACTGATTTTACAAGAAGCACACAACTCACCATATTCTATTCATCCGGGTAACACCAAAATGTACATGGATATGAAGGAAAGATTTTGGTGGAATAATCTCAAGAAGGACATCGCCGAACATATTGCTTTGTGTGATGTATGTAGTAGAGTGAAAGCGGAACATCAGAAACCAGCAGGATTGTTACAACCACTACCTATTCCTGATTGGAAATGGGACAATATTGGTATGGATTTCATCACCGGATTGCCAAGGACCCGGTCAGGATATGATTCTATTTGGGTAGTATTGGATCGCCTAACTAAAGTGGCTCATTTCATACCCGTGAAGACAACTTACACAAGTGCTAAGTTAGCCAAGATCTATATGAGTAGAATTGTATGTCTACATGGAGTACCCAAGAGTATTATGTCTGATAGGGGAACTCAATTCACTTCTCATTTTTGGAGGCAACTACATGAGTCATTGGGAACGAGGTTGGAATTCAGCACTGCATTTCATCCTCAAACTAATGGACAGACAGAAAGGACTAATCAGGATTCTTGAAGATATGTTGAGAGCATGTGCTCTAGACTATGGAGCCAGTTGGGATGAAAGTCTGCCGTACACAGAATTCTCTTACAATAACAGCTATCAAGCCAGTATTGAGATGGCACCATTTGAGTTTCTCTATGGGAGAAAGTGTACCACCCCATTGTTATGGAACGGTGTGGGAGAAAGAAGTTTGTTCGGACCAGAACTCATCAAAGAGGCTGAAGAGAAAGTCAAGCTGGTTAAGGACAGATTGAAGATAGCATAGTCCCGACAAAAGAGCTACGCAGATCCTAAGCGTAGAGAAGTCACCTATGAAGTAGACGATAGAGCTTATCTTAGAGTGTCACCACTTCGTGGAGTGAAGAGATTTGGATTCAAAGGAAAATTGGCCCCAAGATATGTTGGACCATTCAAGATTCTGAGTCGCAAAGGAGAAGTAGCTTATGAGATTGAATTGCCAGAGTCTTTGTCAGCTGTTCCTAATGTGTTTCATGTGAGTCAGCTTAAGAAATGTCATCCAGAAATGGAAGAGACTTCTTTGAAGGATACTATACCTTTGGAAGAGGTTCAATTGGAGAGTGATCTCACCTATGAAGAGAAACCTATCAAGATTCTTGAGACCGCAGAAAGAGTTACTCGGACTAAGACTATCAAATTTTGCAAAGTTTAATGGAACCATCATTCCGGAGAAGAAGCAACATGGGAAAGAGAAGGTGATCTTCGGAAAGACCACCCTCACCTATTTGCTAGCCAACCCGAATCTCGAGGGCGAGATTCACCTTAAGGGGGTTAGATTTGTAACATCCCTAAAAACATGTTTCAAAATCCATGCATATCATCCATGCATCCATGATCATTTAGGGTTTCATTTTCAAAACCATTTCAAAAACAGGAGCATTGTTGCTCATTATTTTATGTGAGTATGCTCTAGCCTTAGTGCTACTTTCTAATGAGAAGAGTACTTATTGTATTCAGTAATGTTTTGAATTCAAACTTAAGTGTTTACAAAAGCTTGAGCAAAGTTTCAAAACAAAGTATGAAATAAAACCAAATCTATACCTATTTGTATATCTCACGAAGGCTTGGTTTCATTTTATTTTTCAAATGACCCAAGTGTGTTTGAGTAAATAGAGGAGTTTTGACACACATTTGAGTGCAAAGTTACTGTATAAAGACCTAGAGATGATTTGATTTGAAACTGATTTGAAATAGAGTTTGAAAACCATTTCTAGAAAATCAAATAGAAAAAGAAAAGATGAAAAGAGGAAAAAAATAAGCAAACGGCCAATCTGGCCCAACCAACTAGCCCAAAAAGACCTCTCCCACAAACGTTTTCTTTCACTCGCAGCCGCACCCACAGAGTCACTGACCGCCTGGACCCATCCCCTCTTCCTTTCTCTCGCTGACAACCGTGGCCCACATGACAGTCGTCGTCTCCACCCCCAGCGACTGGTTCATCCCCAAATCACGCCGGGCATTTCCTGTTTAATTCGCGGCTTCAATTCCCATTAAATGCCTGAGTGATTCATGCCCCCGTCTCGCCTACTTAAACACCATGCTCCCCTCCTCCTTTTCCCCCAAACCACACCTCACAGGAGCCACCAGGCTGCACGAATTTCTCTCTGGACGCCCTCTGCTCCGACGAGTTCGTCGTCGAATTCCGGTGAGCACCGCACTCCCCTCTGCCTATGGTTCATACTGGCTTGTTCTACATCTCCGTGCGCACCTACTGACACTCTCCGTTTGCTCGCACATGATTTGTATCCTCGGCAGCGTCAACGACTGAGCTCCGCCACCCTCTGCTCGAACTCCGGCGATCGTTCCCCGTAAGTTCCATCTTCCCCTCTTCCTCTGGTTGATACGCGTGTGATCCCCAGCCTTCTACGCATCTAACTGCATCCTTATCTCGTCTTAGCGTGGCCCAGAGCGTCGCCTTCGTCGTCAACCGAGAGCACCGTCGCCAGGGACTACTCCGACGAGCAATCTATGACGACTCCGAGCGCCCCTTCGCCAACCGAGCACACGTTGAGCATCTCCTCGTCACGGCGATTCTGGTGAGTATCCTCCCACCTCCCCGCGCGACCTAGTTCGCCCGGCTCACTGCCAGCGCTGCCGCTAGCGCCACCACTTGTTGGTCAGTTGCTTAGGGCCGTTCGATTTAGATCCAGTGGATGCGATAGACCATAGCCGAAGGGGTAAGTTTAGATCTGAGCCACGCGTTTTAGTGAGATCCAACGGCTCGGAAGCGCGATCCAGCGCGAAGCGGTACCAGCTAGTAAGAAAGCGCCGCGTGGCATGTTCTTCGTTTTAAAATTCTGATTTAAATCTATTAGATGTTTAAACTTGTTTAATTCATAAATTTTGATTCCCACGTCCAAATTTGACAAATTTTATATCAATGGAATCATGAGAGAAAGCTCTTTCCATTTATGCAATGTGTTTATTGTTTTGCTTCTGTTAAAATGGGTGTTTTTGTAGAAACATTTGTAGGCATAATTTGGATATAACAATTATTTGGGAAATGTCTTAATATTCAAATAAAGGTTGTTTGGCAAGTTATGAATCAGTACTGTGCACTTGTCTTGTTGAGTATAGAAAATCATCACATATCATATTGCATGCATCCATATATTTTTGCTTGTATTTATTTTGTATATGATTTGGTGCTATCATTTTATGTGTAGATTTTGGTGCAAATAGTGATTGTGATTGTGAGGATTTTAGCTACTCTCCAAACTACCAAGGCAAGTGGTGCTTCATGTTTTTTATTCCTAAGTTTTTCAACTTTGCATTAGAATATTTTGCTAGTCTTGCATGGTTATTTTTGATCTATATGCTATGCTTGGGAAATCCTAGTAGTTGTAGAATTGCTAGAAATATTTCTAAGTCTTATCAATGCCATGCTTAGCCTAGCTAGTAGCAACCAAGGGTGGTTATATTCATGCTATGAATAAATATTTCTAAGTCTTTGGACTATGTTTTTGCTTAATAAAACAACTAAGTGAATGAAACACCTGGGTGGAATGGAAGGAATGGTTTATGTTGAGTGGTTACACAAGGCCCATTTCTATGGTTTACCTTGTGTATCTCACTTGTGGAAAGCCACCCAGGAACAAAGGGATTTGAGAGGCCAAATGTTAAGAAGCTTCTAGTGCAGCCACTTGGCAATATGGGCTCTGCCTGGATCATATAGGTTGCAATAACTTAGCCATTTGGACAGTTGGTGGTAGTGGTATGATAGGTTGGAGCGCGTCCATTTGGTCTAAGGGAAGGCTTCTGAAAGGTCCTGTCTTGGTGAAAATCAAGTCTTGTGGGGAAAGTGCACAACCTCTGCAGATGGAAGAATCTAAGTACTTAGCCATGTCCCTGGTATTGGACAACTTGAGCATCAAGACATGGAAGCTATCAAGAATCTCCTCATCCCAATTTCAAAGTAAAAACTTGTGGTTGAACAAGGGTGAAGGTTCACCAATGTCTATTGGTGGTTCCTTGGAAAGTTTTTGACAAATCAAAACTTAGTGTTTTCAACTAATAGGCAAAACCTATTTTGAGCAAAGCAAGCCTAAGCTACACTTAGCCAAAATGCATATAGTATCTAGTCCACCAATATTCTACTAAGGTATCACTTGCCAATACTATTCCAATGTATTGACCCACTGTGGCTGTAACTTGTGATGTTGCAGGATATTCTGATGATGATTAGGAGTCATGATTCTACACTCAACATGCTTGCATGTGGCACATGAAGATGAAGACTTACATATCTTATTACATATTTAAACTCTTGTACTAGGCCTGTGGCCATGGAGTTGTAAGGACTATGTTTGTCTCTGGAATGACTTGTAATAATGACCTTTGTTTCTGTGTACTTCATCTTAAACTGTGGATGCTAGCATTGATCTAGGGACTAGCATTGCAATCACAGGGATCCTTTCCTTTACAAAGGAGGGATCTTACAGCTTGACACAACATGGTGGAGAACCGACCGAGAAGGTGAGGACGGGCTAGGGTTTGGGCTATGGGGACGGTTAGTTGTCTACTCGAGGGACGAACAATAGCATGGTGATGAGGGGCGGACGACAGCGAGTGGAGGAGGGGCGGACGGTGGCGAGTCGGGGAGGGGCGTATGGTGGCGAGTCATGGAGGGGGAGGATGGTGGGGTGAAGAAAATTCGATCTCGTCCTCTTTTGACGAAGGGATAAGGAGGGTTTCATACCGATTACCTAAACGCCCTCTAGGCGAATCATGCGTGGTGTTGGGCTGGAGGGCTGAACCGTCTATTCAATCCGCGAAAATCTCGAGACGACTGTCTCGTGGGAGAATTTAATTCCTAGGCACAAAATTTCAGCATGCTATCTCGGCCAAATTATTAGATGGTGTATCCTGGCCGTCTATTGCATGATGGGTGGCTCAAAACAATTAATCATATATGAACCTAGTTCCAAAGGGTATCTTATGAAGAAATTTAGCAATTACAAATTAAAAAATCAGCAAAAAAGACCTATTATGTAGATGTGTGCCAAAATATTGGTATGGGTGAAATAAGGCCAAGGTGTGGTATGGGAAATTATAGATCGTAGATCTTCGATGACGGCCCATGTTTTAGGGTTTCGCTCAAAACTATACGTGAACCGGAGTGAAAACCTATGGAATCATGGGATCAACCTTGGAAGCGCCAAAATCCCTCCCAATCTTGCATGTGTCACTTCCATGTGTATGAAAGTGTGGTGTGGGATGTTTTGAGAGATAGGAACTTCCATGGATGTATCTGGAAACAACATTTTCTGCCGGTCTAGCTGGAGGGGTCTAAAATTTAGCCTGGAGCTACCTCGTAGCTATCTCAGGAATTTTCCAAAAAATCATTTCCAAGTACAAAACATGGCATTTCTTTAGATATCCAGCAAGAGATTAGCAAGACACGACACATAGACAGGAACCCTAGTATAACTGCGCAGCGGATCTCAACAGAATTTCAAAACTGGCCTAAAAAATTGAAAAACAATTCAAACAATGTAAAACCTTCGCACATTGTCATTTTATGTTGCCTAGCTGAAGGCAAAAATAATAGACATGCATAAGAGTATTATTCAAAAAAAGTGTTTACGGAAATCACCTACCGCCTTCGAAGATTCATGGATTTCAAGGCAATTGAGCTAGTCATGACCACAACCATGGCATAGTTTGCTTTAATATTCCCATATTCCGCACACGAGTGTATCTTGTGATGGCAAAAAATGTTACTTCATGAAGTTTTCACACTCTCTGCACGGAAAATCCATTTTCCATTTTCTCCGTGCCGAATAGAGCTTACTTTGTGAAGCAGCCACCAAGGATGTGATGTGAAAATGCATCACCCCATTTTTATAAATACTAGAGAGCATTTAGTGGCCAATTCACAAATTGGCTTCATCTAGAACCTCTTGGTGCAACCCCTGCGACACAAACATGTTTCTACCGGTCTAACTAGAGGGGTCTAAAATTTAGCCTGGAGCTACCTCGCAGCTACCTCCAAAATTTTCCAAAAAATCATTTCCAAGTACAAACCTTGGAACTTCTTCAAATATCCAACAAGAGATTAGCAAGACCTGACACATAGACATGAACCCTAGCATAACTGCGTAGCGATCTCGGCAGAATTTCGAAACCGGCCTAAAAAAAGTGAAACCTTCGCACATTGTCATTTTATGTTGCCTAGTTGAAGGCAAAAATAACATACATGGCATACGAGGATTATTGTAAAAAAGAGTTCATAGAAATCACCTATCGCCTTCAAGGATTCTTGGCTTTCAAGGCAAATGATCTAGGTCATGACCACAACCATAGTTTGCTTTAATGTGCCCATATTCCGCACACGCGTGTATCTTGTGATGGCAAACAATGTGGCTTCATGAAGTTTTCACACTCTCTCCATGGAAAATCCATTTTCCATTTTACCGATGCCGAAAAGGGCTTACTTTGTTAAGCAGCCACCAAGGATGTGATGTGAAAATGCATCACCCCATTTTTTATAATACTGGAGAGTATTTAGTGGCCAATTCACAATTTGGCTTCAGCTATAACCTCCCGGCGCAACCCCCGCGATACAAACAAGTTTATGATGGTCTAGATGGAGGGTTCTAAAATTTAGCCTAGAGCTACATTGTTGCTATGTCGGGAATTTTCCAAAAAAAATCATTTCTAGGTACAAAACATGGAATTTCTTCATAGATCTAGCAAGATATTAGCAAGACCTGACACATAGACAGGAATCCTAGCATAAGTGCGTAGCGGATCTCGGCAAAACTATTTCTAAACCGGACTGAGAAATTCAAAAAATCAAAAAATGTGAAACCTTTGCACATTTCCATTTTATGTTGCCTAGTTGAAGGAAAAAATAACAGACATGGAATACGAGGATTATTCTAAAAAAGTGTTCACAAAAATCATCTACCGCCTTTGATGATGGCTTTCAAGGAAAATGAGCTAGGTCATGACCAAAACCATGGCATAGTTTTCTTTATTGTGCCCATATTCCGCACACACGTGTATCTTGTGATGGCAAACAATGTTTCTTCATGAAGTTTTCACACTCTCTGCATGTAAAATCCATTTTCCCGGTGCCGAAAAGGGCTTACTTTGTAAAGAAGCCACCAAGGATGTGATGTGAAAATGCATCACCCCATTTTTTATAAATAATAGAGAGCATTTAGTGGCCAATTCACAAATTGGATTCAGCTAGAACCTCTTGGCATAACCCCCGCGATATAAATAAGTTTCTGCCGCTCTAGTTGCAGGGGTCTAAAATTTAGTCTAGAGCTACCTCATAGCTATCTCGGGAATTTTCCAAAAGATAATTTCCAGGTACAAAACATGGAATTTCTTTAGAGATCCAATAAGAGATTTGCAAGACCCGGCACATAGACAGGAACCCTAGCCTAACTGCTCAGCGGATCTCGGCAGAATTTCTAAACCAGACTAAAAATTCAATAAAAATGCAAAAAACGTGAAACCTTCGCACATTGTCATTTTATGATCCCTAGTTGAAGGAAAAAATAACAGACATGGCATACAAGGATTATTTTAAAAAAAGTGTTCACAAAAACCACCTAGCTCCTTCGAGGATGGATTTCAAGGAAAATGAGCTAGGTCATGACCATAACCATGGCATAGTTTGCTTTAATTTTCCCATATTACGCACACGTGTGTATCTTGTGATGGCAAAAAATGTTGCTTCATGAAGTTTTCACAATCTCTGCACGGAAAATACATTTTCCATTTTCTCAGTGCCAAAAAGGGCTTACTTTATGAAGCTGCCATCAAGGATGAGATGTGAAAATGCATCACCCCATTTTTAACAAATACTAGAGAGAATTTAGTGGCCAATTCAAAAATTGCCTTCATCTAGAACCTCTCGGCGCAACCCTGGCTATATAAAAAAGTTTCTATCGGTCTAGCTGGAGGGGTCTAAAATTTAGCCTAGAGCTACCTCATTGCTATCTCAGGAATTTTCCAAAAAAATCATTTCCAGGAACAAAACATGGCATTTCTTGAGAGATCCAACAAGAGATTAGCAAGACCTGGTACATAGATAGGAATCCTAACTGCAGCGGATCTCAGCGGAATTTCGAAACCGGCCTAAAAAATTCAAAAATAAAGAAAAAATGCGAACCTTCGCACATTGTCATTTTATGCTATCTAGTTGAAGGTAAAATAACAATGCGTGTATATTGTGTTGGCAAAATGTTTCTTGTGGAAAACAATGTGTGTATATTGTGTTGGAAAACCATTGCTTTTGGAAAACAATGCACGTATCTAACTAAAACTCTATAAAAATGATCTAGAGATGGTTAGAGATGAATAAAAATGATATAATGGAAAAGAAATCGAGTGGTATAACTGATGTACGGCCTACACACACAGTTTCCCACTTGTGTGTTTTTCATTGACATGTACACAATATGTTTCCCCTCCCCCCTAGAAAAAGAAAACCGTAAATATTTCCCACGCATGTGCTCCCATCGCCCAAGTGCCCCGTCGTCTCCCAGGAGCATTTAAAGGACCATCGGCCACATCGCCACCCCCATTCCACTATCTCCACTCCAAAGAAACCCTTGCAAGAGCAAAATCTCTGGCGTGGCGATGCAGAGAACAAGATCAGTGGTCGGCGAGGCAGCTAACGTCGTTGATGAGGAGGCAGCGAAGGTCCTCGTCGAGCAGGAAGCAGCGAACGTCGACAAGGAAGAAGCAGCAGTTGCTGATCCAGTGGTGCTGCAGTTCGTCTATGATTTCAGCGAGGACAACGAGGATGAAGAACCCACTAATCCGTTTGCATTCGAGAATGTAACATCCCAGCATTTAGGAACCAACGAAGGATAGAAATAGGAATATGATCATTTGCATGCATTCATCTATAAAATTCGGGTAATTTTTTCGCCAAACAAAAAACCTAAGGAGATCAGAGTTTCTTTCACTATCTAGAGGTAGAATTAGCTCCTGATTGATATAGATTTTGACATGACCTTTAATAATTAATGAATTTTGGGGATTTTTTTTTTGAAATTTAAATTATTTGGAGAAGATTTGAAAATTATATGTAAATCATATTTAATTTTTTTCCAAAATGATTTAGTAGTGTTGTTTGCCTATATTATATATATTAAACAATAATGAGAAATTAAGATACGATAACAAAATAATTTAAATAAGAAAGGAATTCTTATTTCTTATCTTATAAAGATTTATATATTAAACAACAATATTACAAGAACAAGTTACAATAAAATGAAAATTTATTAAATAACAAGAATATTATTACAAGGATTCTTTACAAAAGAATAAATGAAAGATTACAAATCAAACCTAGACTATTTATCTATTCCTACACTAAATCTTGAGATTCAAAGTTTCTGTACCTGCAAAATAAGAGAAAATCAAAGAGAAACAGGATGTTAACTGGTTAATATTACTCTCGGTAGGGAACATTGAAATGCACTATTCATACTTACATCATTGAGTAAATCAAAGTGGAAAATTTCACCAATGTGTAATATCTGTTCTTTTAAGCAAACAAGCTTCAGATCAACGTCATCGGCCAAAGAAAAGGGGCAAGTTTCACCATGTTAGTAATTAGTAAAAGGTTAAGCACTGAAAACAAAACAGATTCACTTGATCTGATCCAAAGAGAATAGAACAGTGAAGCAGCACAATCATCTAACTGCATGTTGTGTGCTATCAACACAGCAACGACAACTCGACACTATCAAAAAGGATCACACTGACGCAACACAGTTGCTGGTCATTTCATTTCACCACCACACTCTCAAGAACACATCCAAGAACACCACATATCTTGCCAAATATCCAACAAATTCACCAGACAATCCATACAACAAACCAAATAGATCATCCACGGGATGGTAACCTAAGGAGGGGGTGGTGCAGGAGGACAGCAAGGTCAAGCACCAGTTCACAGGAGCAAGGAGGAGTAGGACAAGTACCAGGGGAGCAGGACAAGTACCAGGAGGTGCAGGACAAGGTCTAAGGAGTGATCACCCCTCCAGGATCAAGCCAGCAAGAACAACCAATAGAGAAACATCATCAACAAGCAGCTGTGTGGTGAGTTTATACAAAGCCATCACATGATTGATCTTATCCATTTCATTAGACCATGTGTTGTTCTATATATACTTTTCTCAGAAAAACACCCAAGTGAGGTGTATCCATCATATAAGAAAGTAAACAAAGCCAATAGTAAATCTTTACAAACTATAACCAAGATCTCAGCCTTTGCATCACTGATCTTGGATAGAAATCTCTAGTCTCATAACTTGATACACAGGAATCCTAAAATGAACATTTTTGGGCTCATCCTATCGATGGTAGCACCTCAGAATTGATTACATATTTAGAATTCATATTAAACAGTAAGGATCCACCATATTATCCTTACAAAAGCCTATCAAATCATTTTCCTATATTGTAGGAAGCATACCTAGATATTATCCATCATATGTCATTTAAGAAAGGAGGCAGCGGGGAAAACTCTAGGTTTCTACCTAGCAAAGTATCAGAACAACATCATAGACTAAAGGATCTATCCAATATAGCTCTATAGATAACATAAATCTTTCCAAACTTCACTAGTAGAAAACGGACCTTTGGTCTAGAGCATTAGTCCCCGTTCTGGTACAAACCAGGACTAATGCCCTGGTCCCAATGGCTAGAAACGGCCGCAGGGACCAGAAGACATTAGCCCCGGTTTGTATGGGAACTTTAGCCCCGGTTCGTTTAACAAACCGGGCTAAAGGCTCTAGCGCTGGTAAAGAGCAGATGCGTGGACCTTTAGCACTGGTTTGTTTCTCAAACCGAGACTAAAGTCCCCGACTATATCTTCTTCCCCTTCCTAGCCCGAGCCATTTCAAGCTCACACAATCAACCCTCTCAAATTTCTCCCCTCAAGCTCGAGTTCTTCCCCATTTTTCTTAAGATTTGTGAAGATTTTTTGGCTCCACATCTATCAAGGGTCCTAAGAGGTTTGAAACTTCATCATTTCAGCTCTCATTGCTTGTTTTAGCTCATTTCATGCTCTAGAAATGGATAGATTTTGTGTGGGTTGTATCTCTGTATATCTGGTTAATTTGGCACATATAGTTCTCGAAATTCATTTGATTCATCGAAGCACATAGATACATGAGTTCATCCTATATACATATCTTGGTTTGACACGTTGTCTTGAAATCCGGTCAGTTCACATTGCATCATGTCACCGTCGAGCAACAAAATATTCTTCTTTCTTCTACCTGTCGTCAAAAAATACATTGAAACAAAAATAAGTACCAAAACTATGAAGGCACACATATATATACTGGCGCCCTAGCATTTTAGTTAATCATCAGCCAGTTAAGAAATAAATTAAGAACAAAAACATGAACACACCAAGGAGCTACCAAATTAAATTAGGGAGTGCCTCTATGGCGAGCTCCTCGAAGATGTCTGAGGACGAGGCATCCTAAGACATCTTCGAGAAGCTCTACCATAGTGGTTTCCCTGCTCTCGCACACCATCTTTCAGTTCATATATTTTATAGCTAAATTAGTATGCTGGTGGATCTAACTAATTTCACATATTAGGGAGTGCCTCTACGGCGAGCTCCTCGAAGATGTCTGAGGACGAGGTCCTAAGAAATCTTCGAGAAGCTCCGCCGTAGTGGTGTGCCTGGTCTCGCACACGATCTTCCTTGCAGTTGAAAGTTCACAAGGAAGCCTATTTATAGATTAAGCAGCACAACATAGTGTCGACACTCATGACATAATATCGACACTCACCCCTGTCATAGTGTCGCCACCCACTGAAACAGTGTCGCCACTCACTGGCATAGTGTCCACTCATGACATATAGTGTCGTCACCCACTTTTAGTCCCGATTGGAGACACCATTCGGGACTAAACAGGCTCATGTCGACCCCAGCCTGCCGCAACCCCTTTAGTCCCGGTTGGTGTGTCCAACCGGGACTAAAGATGTAGTAGAAAGTTTTTTAATCAGTGCTTGTTTGATGTATACGATGTGTTCTTTTATTTTTAGACTAGTACTACTCTTAGCATCGTGATTTTGTTTGATGAACTTATAAAATGCAGATGAGACGGCAATGGATGTACGCTGACCGAATCTCTGATGAGTTCATTAAAGGCGTGCGTTCTTTTCTCGTTGTGGTAGAGGCAAACAAGCGGAATGGTTTTATGTGTTGTCCATGTGGTGAGTGTCGGAATCAGAAGGAATAATCTTCCTCAAGAGTCCTTCATGGCCATTTGTTTTGGTTCGGTTTCATGTCTGGCTATAATTGTTGGACCAAGCACGGAGAAAGAGGGGTTATGATGGAAGACAACAAAGACGAAGATAATGATGACAGCTATCCTATGTCCCCTGAATACGGTGGTACTACAATGGAAGAAAATGATGAAAAAGAAGCAGAAGAACGTGCATCATATGAGCCAGATGATGATCTTGGTCGGGCCATTGCTGATGCAAAGGGAGAATGTCATAGCGAAAGGGAGAGGTTGAAATTTGAGCAGATGTTAGATGATCACAATTTTTGTACCCGAATTGCGAAGATGGCCACAAAAAGCTAGGCAGCACACTGGAATTGCTGCAATGGAAGGCAGAGGTCGGTGTGCCTGACAAGGGATTTGAAAAGTTGTTGAAGATAATGAAGAAGCTGCTTCCAAAGGATAACGAACTGCCTGCCAGTACTTACGAAGCAAAGAAGGTTGTCTTCCCTCTAGGATTAGAGGTACAGAAGATACATGCATGCAATAATGATTGCATCCTGTATCGCGGTGAGTAGTACGAGAATTTGGATGCATGCCCGGTATGCACTGCATTGCGGTATAAGATCCGACGAGATGACCCTGGTGATGTTGAGGGGGAGCGCACGAGGAAGAGGGTTCCCACCAAGGTGATGTGGTATGCTCCTATAATACCAAAGATGAAACGTTTGTTCAGAAACGAAGAGCATGCCAAATTGTTGTGATGGCACAAAGAAGACCGTAAGAAAGAAGAGATGTTGAGACATCCCGCTGATGGGTCGCAGTGGAGAAAAATTGAGAGAAAGTACCCGGGCTTTGCAGGTGACGCGAGAAACTTATGGTTTGGTCTAAGTACGGATGGCATGAATCCCTTTGGGGAGTAGAGCTGCAGTCATAGCACATGGCCTGTGACTTTGTGTATGTATAACCTTCCTACTTGGTTGTGCATGAAGCGGAAGTTCATTATTATGCCAGTACTCATCCAAGTCCGGAAGCAACCCGGCAACGACATTGATGTATACCTAAGGCCATTAGTTGAAGAACTTTTATAGATGTGGCACGGACAAGGTGTACGTGTGTGGGATGAGCACAAACGTGAGGAATTTAACCTACGAGCATTGTTGTTCGTAACCATCAATGATTGGCCTTCTCTTAGTAACATTTCAGGATAGACAAACAAGGGATACAATGCATGCACACACTATTTAGATGACACTGAAAGTATTTATTTGGATAAGTGCAAGAAGAATGTGTACCTAGGGAATCGTTGTTTTCTTCCGCCCACGCATTCCCTAAGAAGGAAAGGCAAGCCTTTCAATGGTGAAGCAGATCACCGGAGTAAGCCTGTCCGTCGTACTGGTGATGTTGTATTTGATATGGTGAAGGATTTAAAAGTAATATTTGGAAAGGGTCCTGGCGGACAGTCTGTTCCAAAGGACGCTGGCGGACACGCACCCATGTGGAAGAAGAAATCTATATTTTGGGAGCTACCCTATTGGAAAGTCTTAGATGTCCGCTCTGCAATCGACGTGATGCACCTGACGAAGAATGTTTGCGTGATACTGCTAGGCTTCTTGGGCGTGTATGGAAAGAATAAAGATACACCAAGCGACAGACCAACAACGATGAAAGCCCGAGAAGGCGGCATCTAGAGTTGTTTCAAGGTACCGCTACCACGCTCTTACCAAGGAAGAGAAGGAAATATTTTTGAATGCTGAGTAGTATCAAGGTTCCTTCCGCTTCTCGTCAATATAAAGGGAATAATAAATATGGCAGAAAAATTCGAACCTGAAGTCTCATGACGCCACATGCTTATGACGTATGTCGGGGATAACCCGGTAGAATCACGAGAGGGAAACATAAGCGCAATTTGGGTTGGCTCCGAGTAAAAAAGGAACCAGGCCGGGTAAGAACGACCAGGTAAGATAAGCATGAGATCCGACATATGAACTATCTCGGCCCATATAGGACAAAGTTGTAACCCTTGCAGGTACCAACGAGCCGAGTCGACGGAGGGAGGGCCGAGTCAAGAAGGACACGAGGCACCTTTCCGAGTAAGGTTTAGGAGGGACCATGGTAAAGCATGTTCAAAAGAGAAGGGCGACGCCGGGTGACACAAAAGGAGCCGGGTGATGCCCAAAGTACACGCTGGCGTACAAAGTAACAGCGTGATGCCAAAAAGAACAAGAAGTAGCGTACCAGAAGACCGTTAGCTGTCAAGCTTTGTGGACCGGGCCTCTGGGCTTAGGGCAAGCCCATGACCCGGCCCATATTGTAGGGACCAGGACCCAAACAGTAAACCCTAGAACCCAAAGGGGTATTAGCTAGCTAGCACTACCTATATAAGGGAGGGCATAGCAGTAGTAGAAGGAGGTTGGACCAAGTAGGGAACTAGTGCTATGTACTCAAACCAATACATCTCAAGGAGCACTTGTAATCTTTGGGGTATCAATCAAATCGCCAAGTCTGGAGAGTTCTTCTTGTTCTTCGTGCATGGCACGACCGTTTACTCCCTCCCGGTGACCACAAGCACCCATTCGGCCCCCAAATTAAGCCTACCCATGGCATCTGCCGTGCCACCACCATGATAGTTGGCGCCCACCGTGGGGCAGAAGCAGGTGCTTGATGGAGTCTTCATCCAGACGTGCAACATCATCGCCAAAACCGGTGAGCGCGTCTACTCCGGCCTCATCCAGAGGTTTGGAGCGCTCAACTTCGTCAGCGACAACGCAGGCTGCTTCGGGACCAAGCCGTTCCCTAGGGGCGATCGCTTCATCAAGTTCGGCGAGCACCAGTTCTACGTCGCGGTGCGCGTGGAGCGGACATATCCTGAGGACGTCGTCCTGGCGCCGGATCCTCCAACGTCTCCTGTCGCTGGGAAACCTCACCAACTCGTCTCCATGGAGGTAATGATGACAGCACCAAATCCCACAGCTCCCCCAGTAGTTCCAGTAGTGAATGTGAACGCAAAGGAAGGAAATCATGAGGAAACGCCGAAGGCTGCAAGAACAGCAAAGGCGCCACTGGAAAAACTAGAGAACATAGCTAGGAGCAAAAGGGCTAAGGAGCTACAGGAAGCGATAGACAAGTTGGCAGAGCCAGTGGCACAAGCAACTGACCCGGCACGCGTGCAAGACGAGTTGGAAGAATCCCGGATAAAAGTCCTGGAGAAAGCCAAGGAGCTAGCACAGTTACAGCAGGACGTGGATATCACTATCCAAGAGCTCAACTCGGCAAATCGGGTCAAGGGCGCAAAGACCCGGCTTGATGCAACGAGATTGAGAGGAAGGAACCTCAACGAAGAGCTAGCGGACGCGACGTCCAAGATAACACCAGAGAACAGCAATGAAACGGACATGCGTCCAAAGTACAACACAGCGTAGCTAATTTGCGAGCAGCAGAAGCAGCAATGGCAGAATTACCCCACTTGGAGGGGGAAGCCAAGAAAAGGCAGCAAGAACGAGTCAACGAGTTAGTGAAACAAGCCAGCATGCTGAATGAGGCATATTACAGGGCAAATCCGGGTATAGCAGGGAGGTCACAGCTAGTTCACTCGGCGACTCCTATCCCGGCAAGATCGGCTGGGCACACGGCATCCTCACCCGGAGCGGCACCCAGGCCGAGAAAAGAAAAAAGTGTGGATTCTGAAAGAAACAAGCAGATGGTCGCCTATGATCCGGCAGTGATTCAAGGAAACTCGGCGCATGGGCAAGGGGCAAAAAGAAATAATCCGCGAGAAAATGAAAACCAGGAAAAAGTTGGGGCAGAGAAATGACAACGGAGGACAAAATTTTGCGCCTCATACTCGGCGCGCAACTCACTCGGCAGGAGGAGGAAATCCAGCTCTGAATAATGCACCGGCTCAGCCAGATAGAAGACAGCAAAGCGCGGGAAAAGTAGTTCAACAGCCTGCTGACCCGAACGCGAATAAGTATAATGATGGTTACTCGGCCATGGTAAATGACGGGTATGAATTGTCGGATCATGCATATCAAGCAATTGGGGCAAGATATGGAGGTAGGAACCTTCAGCCGGATGATGCAAGGCTGAAGCTTGACCAAATAAAGATGGCAGAGATAATCGAATCACAAGGTCCGCAGTGTCCACCGTGCTTTGGCCCAAGGATCATGACGGAGCCGCCGGTGCCAAATTTCCAGCTGGCCAGAGGGACAAAAACTTATGATGGAAGCACAAAGCCAGAGAACTGGCTCATATATTATGGAACCGCTGTGAAAATCGCACAGGGAAACTTGAGATGGGCAGTATGTTATGTTCCGCAGTTGCTGGAAGGACCAGCTTGGGTATGGTTGAACAATTTGCCACCCGGAAGCATCAACAGTTGGATCGATTTTCACGACGCTTTCGTGAGCAATTTCACAAGAACTTACAAGAGGCCGAATCACCCACAACAACTAGCAATGTGCAAGCAAAGACCGAATGAGACAGACAGGGAATTCCTCACAAGGTGGTGTACGATGCGTAACTCTTGTGAAGGGGTAATAGAATCATAAGCTATCGCATGGTTTGCACAAGGTTGTATACATGGAAGTGTGTTGTGGCAAAGGTTACAAAGGGATATGCCGGCAAGCCTGGCAGAGACGATAAGAATCGCTGACTCGTATGTGTTAGGAGATCCGACTCAGCCGCTGCTCATGTCGGCAGACGGGATGACTAAGACTCAGATCTATGACGCTGCCGGGTCACAAAGGCGCCAGGAAAGATCCGAGTACAGAAGCAAGAGAAGAGATGAGAGGCCGGATTACAGGTATGGTTCGGCTCAGGTTGCGGCCATGAGTCAGGATCATCTAGATGCTGGAAGCAGTCAGCGTCAAAGGACAAAAGGTCAACAACAATGGGTGCCAAAGAATGACGGAAAAAGGCCATACGATCAGAGGAAGTAGTATCAGGACCGACAAAAACATACCTATGAGATGATGCTGGATCAGCCGTGTAAGTTTCACACGCCTAGTCTGAGTAAGCCGGCAAATCACTCAACAAGGCAATGCACTTGGTTTCAGAAAGGAGACAGAGTGGACTCGCCGAATAAGCAGCTTCCACCACCTCCCCCTCCACCACTTACAGGAGGAAATGCTCAAGCAGTAGGAGCAGATAACATATATGAAAACAGGCAGCCGAGTTATCAGAATCAAGAAAGAAGAGAAGCTGTGCACCAGGTGCACAACCCAAGAGGTGAAGACGCTCATATCGGCTACGGAACCAGAAATGAGTACAGAGAACATCACCAGAGCTATGTTGTCTTTTTCACAGAACCAAATGACAAGAAGAGCCAACAGCGACGAATGATGGAAGTGAATGCCACGATGCCAGAAATTCCCAAGTACATGCATTGGTCTGAGCAAGAGATAACTTGGAGTATAAAATATCACCCCAAGATCATGCCAACCCCTGGAGGATACACTATGGTTTTGGATCCAACCTTCATGGGCCCATATATCAATGTGAAGTTTTCAAAAGTATTGATTGACGGTGGCAGTAGCATCAACATCATGTATAAGGATACAATGCTCAAGTTAGGCATTACCATGAACATGCTGGAGCCTACTAAGACCACTTTCCACGGTATTGTGTCGGGATTGTCCTGTGAGCCAATTGGCAAGATCTGGGTCGACGTCTTATTCGGCAACAGAGAGAACTGTCGCACTGAAGCTATAGAGTTCGAGGTGGTATATCTGGTCAGCTCATATCACGCCTTACTCGGCAGGCCGGCTATGGAAAGATTCATGGCTACTACCCATATGGCTTACTTAAAGATGAAGCTGCCAGGCCCATGTGGGGTGATCACCGTGGAAGGAGATTACAAAAGATCTATTGCTTGTGCCTCAGCCGGATCTTCACTGGCCGAGTCACTCGTCATAGAACAAGAGAAAATTCAGATGTTGGAAGTGGCAGCATTGGCCAAAGCAGCACAAATGTCCATGCCGGCACTCACCAACCCGCATGGCACCGTGTCATTTCAAGCTACCAAGGAAACCAAGAAGGTGCAGCTGGATGAAACTTTCCCAGAGCGCACAATTACCGTTGGGGATGGCCTTACAGATAAATAGGAAAGCAAGCTCACCAGCTTCCTCCGTGAGAATCGGGACATCTTTGCATGGTCCACTAAAGATCTGCAAGGAGTTCCGAGGGAGTTGGCTGAGCACTCTCTTCATGTAAGACCAGATGCAAAGCCGGTGAAGCAACCCCTCCGTCGCTTCGCCGAAGATAGGAGGAAAGTAATAGCTATCGAGATTGCAAGACTCTTAGCTGCTGGATTTGTCATGGAAGTACTGCACCCGGACTGGTTGTCAAATCCAGTCTTGGTCGAGAAGAAAAAAGATGACCCGAACGTGGAAGTGGTATGGCGTATGTGTATTGATTACACGAACCTTAATAAGGCGTGTCCAAAAGATCCAGTTCCTCTGCCTCAGATCGATCAAGTCATAGACTCTACTACTGGGTGTGAGTTGTTGTCGTTTGTGGATGCATATTCAGGATACCATCAGATTCCACTGAATCCAAATGATCAAATAAAGACAGCTTTTATCACCCCGTACGGGGCTTATTGCTATCACACCATGCCATTCGGATTGAGAAATGCAGGTGCAACATATCAAAGATGCATGCAAACATGCTTGCAAGATCAATTGGACAAAAATGTTCAAGTATACGTCGATGACGTGGTAATAAAAACAAAACAAAGTCATACTCTAATTGAGGACTTGCGTCAAACATTCGCAAACTTGAGAAGATTCCGGATGAAACTTAACTCGGAAAAATGTACATTTGGTGTCCCGGCTGGCAAGTTACTCGGATTCCTTGTATCCAGCCGAGGAATCGAAGCTAACCCGACAAAGATCAGGGCCATTGAAAGAATGGAATTGCCAAAAACACTCAATGATGTCCAGAAGTTTACTGGATGCCTGGCATCACTTAGCAGGTTTGTTAGTCGGCTAGGCGAAAAAGCCCTACTGCTATATCAACTGATGAAAAAATCAGACAAATTCACATGGACACATCAAGCTGATAGCGCTTTCCATGAATTAAAGAAAATGTTGGCAACAACACCAATATTAGCGTCACCACTATCTAAAGAGCCAAAGTTTCTCTATGTCGTCGCAACCAACAGAGTTGTAAGTGCAGTAATAGTGGTTGAACGTGAAGAAGGGGGCAAATCAACCAAAGACCAGTGTATTACTTGAGCGAAGTGCTCTCTGTCTCGAAACAGAATTACCCACATTATCAGAAGATGACATATGGGGTATATATGGCAGCAAAGAAGCTGAAACATTATTTTCAAGAACACCCAATCCGGGTAATATGCGAGGCACCTATCTCGGATATATTGGGCAGCAAAGATGCCAGCGGCCGAGTATCCAAATGGGCCATCGAACTGGCACCATACACTCTACAATATGATAGGCGAGATGCAATAAAATCTCAAGCCGTTGCAGATTTCTTTGTCGAATGGATGGAAATGATGTACGAACCACCGCTGCCAGATTCGAATTACTAGAAAATGCATTTTGACGGGTCCAAGACGAGAATGGGTCTGGGCGCCGGGATAGTGCTCACATCTCCAAAGAGGGATCAATTGAGGTATGTGTTGCAGATTCATTTTGCTGTTTCTAACAATGTTCCCGAGTATGAAGCACTTGTTCATGGCATTAAAGTAGCCAAGGAAATTGGTATCAAAAGGATCATGTGTTTTGGCGATTCGGATCTGGTGATTCAGCAAGTGTATGGACATTGGGATGCGCTGGATGCAAACATGGCATTATATCGTTTCCACGTACAACAAATTTCGGGATATTTTGACGGTTGTGAGTTTCATCACATTCCTAGAGCAGAAAATGAGGCAGCAGATGTATTATCCAAACTAGGATCATCTAGGCAAGCAATACCACCAAGGGTAGCATTGGAGCATCTCAGGAAGCCATCGATCAAGCCGTCACCGGAGTCCGAATCAATCATGGTCATCCCGGCGAGTCAGGAATCAGAGGCAGTGCCAATGGATATTGACTCAGGGGTAGGTTTGAGTCACTCGGGGACTGATCCGTTCACCTCAGGGGTCGCCGAATCACACTCGAGGACTCCTCAAGTTATGTCGGCAGAACCAATGGACATCGATGTTGAAGTAGACCCGGAACCACTAATACCAACGTGGGCACAGCCAATATTCAGTTATTTGAAGGATGGAACCTTGCCGAGTGATGAAATATTGCAAGACAAACAGCACGAATGGCAAAATCATACACCATAATCAATAAGGAACTCTACAAGCAAAGTGTGACAAGTGTACTACAACGTTGTATCAGCTCAGAGAAAGGCTAGGAGATCTTATTGGATATCCATCAAGGAGAGTGCGGGCACCATGCATCATCAAGAGCATTAGTAGCCAAGGCATTCCGACATGGATTCTACTGGCCAAGCGCATTGGCACAAGCACAAGAGTTAGTTGGAAAATGTAGTGGTTGTCAACACTATGCTTCCAAGTCACATTTACCAGCGTCTGAATTGAAGACTATACCAATCACTTGGCCTTTTGCAGTATGGTGCCTAGATATGGTAGGACGATTCAAACCATCAAGAGGAGGCATGACACATATCTTGGTCATGATTGATAAGTTCACCAATGTAACATCCCAAAAATACTAAGCTTGGATCATCAAATTCTAATCATCAAAATTAGGGTTAACAAAAACTTTTCTAAATGAAATCATGAATGCATGCATATGTGTATGCATGGATTTTGAAATCCTTTAAAACCACCTTGCTTGTTTGTTCCATTGCTTGTAAAATGTTTCTTAGGTGAAATACATCATCTAAAACATTTCCCACACCTTTCCTAAAGACAAGTAAATCAAAACACATATATGAAATGAATGGTCATTTTGGCCAATTTAACTCCCATGCCTACTTTGGCTGTCTCAAACTTTCAGAACCTATGTAAACTTTTCTGGATCTTTGCACCCCTTGAATGTACTCATAACAAGGTATCAAGGCCCACTTTGTGATCATCCAGAAACTTTCAAATGCATAGTTTAAATGACAATTCAAAATTGAATCTTTATCATATGGGAAGATCCCACTTTTTCAAAAACTACTCAAACAAGCTCAACTTTCAAAACCCAAGAATCTGCAGACTCACCAGCACCAATCTAGCATGAGTCTTAGCCCTTTATAAAACTGATGACAATTCAAACATGAGCCTTAGCCCTTTATAAAACTGATGGTTGTCTGGATGCGATACCATTCCAATTTATCGTACAACCACAATACCCGAATATTGGGTAGGGCTTGACTGGAAACTTATATTCCTTAGTATTAGTTCCCTCACGGCCAAGGTCTGAGCTGAGGCTACCTTGTGAAGATTGTCCACTGCAAGACCCAAGATGACAGTTGGTCATGGTTGGGAGGCCAAACTCACAGGAGAGGTGCTTATACTAGGGCGTGTAATCGAAAGGTTAGGATTGATTATCCGCATACTAAGTATGGTGAATTCAGGATTTGTCCCTGACGGATGTATCGAATGTTGTGGTGAAAGTGTACAATCTCTGCAGAGTGTCAAACTATTCTAATAGCCGCGTCCTTGGTTATAGACAGATTAGATGGCCATCTTTCCCCGTACTTTCAAACTGACCTGTGAATTGAATTAAGACTTTGACTTGACCACAACAGAGTTGTGATATGAAATACAAGTTCCCACTTAGGATTTATAAAATTGTGACTAGCTTTGGAACCTAGTAGAGATAAATCTGGCTTTTGTAAAACAACCCTAGAGCCTAGTGTCCTATTATCCAAAAACCCCCTTTACCTATGAGTATTAGTTTGCGAGTATTTAAAGAGTACTCATGGCTTTGTCCCTGGCTATTCCCATGGCCAGACTATGAAGAGGAGTACCTGGAAGATGGACCCCAGGAAGGTTACGACAACTAGGATCATCTCCCATCGTCAGCATTGCTCGTGACCCAAGATGGAGCTTCGCCTACGCTACCGTTATTATTACGTATTCCGCTGCTTGATGTTGTATTAAGAACTGGATCATGAGATCCCTATTTGTGTAAGAACTTATGTATCGTTTGTAATGGATGATGTACTATGGTATCCAATTCTGTTATGTCTCGCAAAAATGGTAATCCTGGGATTGCGATGTATGGCATAACAGGCATCTAGGATTGAAAAATCCGGGTGTTGACAACCAAGTGGATAGAAGTGAAACCAATCAAGAAATTGGACGGTAAAACAGCTGTCATGTTCTTAAGGGATATAATCCTCAGATATGGTTACCCACACTGTGTGATCACTGACAATGGCATGAACTTTGCCGAAGGAGATTTTGCTCGCTTCTGTGGGAAACACCAAATAAGACTCGATGTAGCATCAGTCGCCCATCCAGAATCAAATGGACAAGTTGAACGGGCTAATGGCTTAGTTCTGTCCGGGATAAAACCCCGCTTAATGGAACCACTCTAGAGATCACCTGGTTGTTGGATAGAGGAACTACCCTCGGTACTGTGGAGCCTAAGAACAACTCCGAATCGATCAACTGGTTATACGCCATTTTTTCTCGTATATGGGGCTGAAGCAATTTTTCCTGCCGACATAGAATATGACTCGCCAAGGATAAGGTAATACTCGGAAGCCGAGGTAAAAGAGGCCCGAGAAGATGGAGTAGACTTACTCGAAGAAGCAAGGGAACTGGCATTCTCCAGATCCGCTATATATCAACAAAATCTCCGACGCTACCATAGCCGGAAAGTGCAACCTCGTGTTATTCGAGAAGGAGATATGGTGCTAAGGCTGGTGCAGCGCACAGCTGGAATGCATAAATTATAACCTCCATGGGAAGGTTCGTTCATTGTAAGCAAAGCATTGCACAATGATTCCTACTATCTCATAGACGCTCGAGAAGCGCAAAATAACAAGGCAGACAGGTCAGGAGATGAAACCAAAAGGCCATGGAATGTGGCACTGCTTCGTCCCTTCTATACTTAGGAGAAGCAGTGCATGTATCACTCCACTCCCATACGTCAGACGTGTTTGCCGGCTATGTGCTAATAATAAAATGGTATGATTCGAAAAACTGACTCGGGGACTACCCCTTAGGCTTTCCATTTCAATTATTTTACGTCGGTTGGCGTGATACCCGAAATTTATCTCAGAAAAAGTAGTGTTTACTCGGAAGAAATCAACTCTTCGACTATGCTATTGTCCGAAAACACGGCTTCATGGCAAGCAAGATAAAAAGATCTAAGACGGGTAAACACGAACGCCGAATAAGTACAAGGGAGAAACGCGAGTCGGATTTAGTTTTTGCCTAACTCTCTGCAGGTTGTGTTATACTATGTGTCGAGTAATCTCGGCCAAGTTATCCAAGTTTCATACCCGCTAACTATATCCTTCGTACTTTGAGATCCTAATGTCGAACACCAAAAAAGGTAGACAAGGGCCAAAGGCAAGGAAAGGTGACACGACAAAATGAAACTCGGGGACTTGTCCTTGAGTGTTTCGCACTCAGAGCATAACGCAAATATATAAAGCCCATTGACTGGTGCGAAATCAAACATAAAGTGCAATGTATGTTACATTTGTACCCGGCATACCGGGGATCTAATAAAAGTTCGAGTATTTGTTGGCCTAAGGAGCAGGAGAACTCGGAGGAGAATTCTCGGAGCCAGGAGTGCTTGGAGCATCGGTCGGGTGAGGGGCATCTGTGGCCGGGTCATCTGGATCATCTGACTCGGTCGCCTCGCTGTCGCCATCCTCTTCAGCAGCAACTTCGACGAGCGGGTCGCCAAGGTCGAGGAAGCTGGGCCCTTCACACCCCGCGTGCACCATGGTGTACTCGATCATGGCATAAGCTCGCTCCTGGCGCTTCTCGATCAGCTCCGGGTCATTCAGCCACTTGCCATCTCCCCTTATGCGAGCAAGAACGTCGAGGTTGATGTCCTCGTACCATGAAAGCACGAAGGAGAGAGACTTATCCGCTGCAGCTCGGCTGGCCGACTCACGCCATTGATCCAGCCGATCTTCAGTAAGGAGTAGTCTGTCGGCGAGTGGCTCGATGAGTTCGGGTGGGTCTTCATCTGTCCAGAGCATGCGAAACGCATGGATAACTGATTTGAGCAAGTCCACACCGCAAGATCTGAGGGTCTTAACCCGTTCAAACACCGCTGTGAGGAGCTCCTCCATGGACACCTCGTCGTCAGCATCAGCACCAGCTTCGGCCCTCACCTTCTTCATGGCTTGGATGGCAAACATGTTGGCCTTAGGAAAATTCTCTGCAAGCAAAAAGATAAAAGTTAGCAAATAACAAGGGATGATGGAAGAAGTCCAAAATGACTTATACAGTGCGTAAAGAGTAAGAACTCACTACCGAGAAAGAAGTTGATGGCGGCGAGTTTGTTATGCCAAGTCTTGGCCTTGGCTTTGAGGGCATCCAAGTTAAGATTTGCCGACTCGACCGATGATTCGGCCTCGTCGAGCAGCTTCTTGGTCTTCTCGGCGTTGGCGGCTTGTTGCTCGTTCTTCTCGGCAAGCTCCTCCCGCAACCCCTTCACCTCAGCCAAGTGCTTCTGCTCCGTCTCGGCCATCAGTTTCTTCAGCCGAGTCACCTCATCGTGCTCCTTCTGGAGTTCGGCTTGGTGCTTCTCTGCTTATTCAGAACAAGTATTTGTCAGTACCAACAGAAAAATTTCAGCAATTGGCTTAGGGAGGCAAGAAATTTACTCTCGGCCTCGCTGATTTGCGTGTGAAGATCGTTGATGGTAGACTGAGCAGTGGCTGTGGAAAAAGGGCGAGACGAAAAATGAAAAGATGAACCAAGGAGAATTACACCAAAATAGAAAAGGAAAAAACAAAGATATTACCTTGGCCATAGGTGTCAGTCTGTAGCTTCTCGTACGCAAGTTCGAGCTTGCGATGCGCCAGGACGAGGGCTTGATGCACCTTGGTGCGCGCGTTATGTGTGAGCTGATCAAGGAATACAAACAATAAGGAGGAGTTAGGTCAGGCAACTTGCCGAATCAAAGAGCTTAAGAGCTTACAGCCGAGTAAGTTCCTTACTCGGCAGTAACCTCGAGGGATAGGGTGAAGCTCTAGCATGAGTTTGGCACAAAGGAATCAAAAGATCTTAAGAGCTTACAGCCGAGTAAGTTCCTCACTCGGCAGTAACCTCGAGGGCTAGGGATTGAAGTTCTAGCATACAGGCTTGAAGTAAAGGATCTAAAGACGAAGTGACTATTGAGGAGCTTACAGCCGGGTAAGTTTCTTACTCGACTGTAACCTCGGGGACTAGGTGATATGTATAAAGGAAATACTCAATAACACAAAAGAGTAAGAAGTTAATTTACCTCGTTGACTTCGTCGACGCGGGCCATCAGAGTAATGGCCTGCTGGGTCATGTCGAAGACGGCCTTGGGGCCCAGCTTCAGCTTCTTCCCGGCATGAGTCCTGACCTCTTCTTCGCCTGCAACATTCCATGCCACAGCGTAAGGTTCAGCCAAACCAAGGCTCTTGCCACTGAGCGTCCGAGTAAGAACTCGACCCGTTTTTAGGGCGGCTCCCACAGTGGTACGGGTTGCAGCGGCAGAAGTATGGAGGGTAACAACCCTGAAGTCATCACCTGACCCGGCAGCCGCAGATTCATCCCCCTTACCCGTTGAAGCGAGCTTTGTCGCTGACGTCGAAGGCCGGATCTGAGGAGCAGATCCCGGAGCGCAAACTAGAGTTGTTTGCTTGGAAGAGGTGGATTTACCAGAAGAGGGGCGAGTAGAACCAGAAGCCTTGGGCTGGATCTGGCCTTTTGACAGAATTTGAGAGCGCGGGAGGATTTGGAGAATATCTTGGAACCCCCTAGCTAGGCTCAGCAGTTTTGCTGGCTCCTAGATCAGGAAGTTGTTCATTCACATCAGCTTGAGGGCTGATGCCAGAGGAACTGGGGGCAGAGGGTTTCTTGGCGCCGGACTTGTGGTCACCAAGATCAGGAAGTTTTTCCTGGCTAGCGCCAGGCGAACTAGCCGAATGACCCACCGGGTCTGACTGACACTGAGAAGCATGAGCCTCAACAGTACGAGCCTCAACCCAGATGGGACTCGGCGCCGCCGAGTCAGCTGGAGGAGGTGCAGGCCTAAGCGGCAAGGCAATGCTAGAAGTAGCCTGATTCGCCGTCAAAGGCGCAACACTAAAAACAACAAGACACATATAAGAGAACAGCAGTGACGAGAAAGAAAAGAACAGAGAAGGCAAAGTAAAAACAAACTTACCCGGTGACAACCGGGTCACGGGCGACTCGGCGTGTGACTCGGCGCCCAACAGCTTGGCGAGTCGCACCCATTGTGGTAGCAGCGAGGCGTGAGGAGGCTGCGGCTTGTTCTTCTTGGCCGGCTAGGTGCTGGAGGAGGCTCCGTGTCGCTTCAGCTTGGCGACGGGGATCTTGCCGACTCCTCCCACGGCGAGAGGAGGAATGTCATGTACCTGGCGAGCTGCATAAGTAAATAACAGGCTTACTCGGATAAGCAAAGAGACTAAGCTCACAAGGCAAATAACTCCAAGAGCGTACAATCATCATCCTCATCATCGTCAGACCAATCTTGTAAGGGATTGCGAGATTGACTCTTACCTGAAGACGAAGTGGCCGCAGTGTGCGGGATGGGCATGAAGCACTCCAGGTCATACTCGAACTCATCCGAGTCAGAGCGATCCCCGTTATAGCTGGCAGGAGGGACAATACTGTCATCAACCTGGTGAAGGAGATTCTGCGAAAGACAAACAGAATGAGACACTAGAAACTAAGTTAAGAGTGGCAAAAGAGCTAAAGCCTACTCGGCGGGAAGGTAATCCGGAAAACTTACCCAGGGGACAGGCCTGACCCGGCTAAACGGTGGGCAACTCCAAGCCCAATCATCCGCCAAGTTCAATCTAAAGATGGAGCTTACTCGGCGGGCAATGGAGTCATGGGTGAGCTCCTTGGTGGAATGCCGAGTGGGATCATGGGACCCGCTCATGAAGCACATCTTGTGGCTCCTGGCTTGGATGGGGCTTACCCGGCGTGAGATGAAGGTACACATGAGGTCAGAGTCGGCGAGATGAAAGTTCTTATCCGGCGACAGCAACCTTTCCAGGATAGAGTTGGCTTCATTCACCGAAGCGTCTTGGTCGCGCGGGTCAAGCTGCAAGTGCTTCTTGTGGGGGACCTCATTCGAGAGAGGGGGAAGCCGGATGTTGTCAATGGACCCGCTGTTTTTGACATAGAAAAAGGTTCTATGCCACTTATTGCAAGAATCGATACCAGCAACCCGAGGAAAGATGGAATCCCTCCTGGGCGTGATGCTGGAAGCGCCGCACCGAGTTGGTTTCTTCTCGACACGGGGAACTTGTAGCACCCCGGGTAAACTCTAATTATAATATTGTCTGTTGTCATATATTTTGTGCACCATCTTTGCATCATGCATTTATTTTGCCTCTCAAAATGTTTCAACCAAAGCTATTTTTATTTACTACAATACCTCTTCTCTTGTTTCAAAACAAAATCCTATATTTATCTGCTAAACTATTTGCCTAAAAACTATTTGCTAAAATATTACAAAACAAAAACAATATTTTATTAAAATATTAAACTTAAAACCTAGCCCTAAACCGGCCAGGCCCAAAATGCCCAACCGGCTGAAACCCTAACACTAACATCTAATCCCCACCCATCCCCTGGCCGCCGCCACACAACACCACGCACTCAGCCAAACACACGCACACGCTACGCGCGTAGCCGCCAGAACCTCACCATCCCACCTGATCGAAGCCACCTTGGATCCACCCTACCCCGCTGACCCGCTCCTCACCCACCACTGGCCCCACCACGTCGCGCCAGCGACCCACCTCGCTTGCGCCCCGCGCCTCTCCTCCCGTACTCGACCCACGCACCCCTCCTTCCCCGCACCTGCCCCCGTTTCCCGTCGCCGCCTCTCTCTCCCCCACGAACCCCAATCCCGCAAGCCACCAAACCCGCCTCTCTGCTCGCATCCGCCGCTGCCGGCCCCTACCCATGGCAAGCCGTCCGTCCCCTACACCGCGGCCCTCTCCCGAGCTTCTCCTTGGCCTCACCGGCCGCCGCTTGCAGGCCCCCCCGCTTCCTTGCGTCGCGCCCCTTCTGGCAGGAGCTCCGCCGCCCCGTCCATGGCGCGCAGCGCCCTCCTCTTGAACTACCTGACACCCCTTTCCTCTGCAGGTGTCGCCCGCTGCCACCGCAGCGCCTGCAGGCCCCGCCTCCTGCCGATCCTCCCCTTCCCTGGATGCCGTCGCGTCCCCGAGTCCGCCAATCTTCGTCAGGGCTGCTGCTCCCGCCCCGCAGGCTTCCTCTCCCCGGCCCTCCGTTCGCCCCGCTCCCCTTCCTCTTTGCGAGCTCGCCGTATCTTCCCCGTTCCTCGAGCCGGCATCGCCGCTAGCCGTTCCTGCCTGCTGCTACATGTCTGTGCGGCCTCGCCGTCGAACGCACCATTGTTCCTCGCCTCCAGACGGGTGTGCAGGACCTCGCAGACCCTGCCCTGCTTCGCGCCTGGCGCCCGTCACCGTCCGTCGCCCCGGGCTGGACCTAAGCGCCCCTGTGACCCGAGGTGGATGTTCCTGACGATCGCTGCTTGGACTGGTTCACTGCAGTACTGCTCCTGTATACATCCGCGTAAGTGCGTGTATGTACCGTGCTTGTGTGTTCTATATGGGCTCCTAAACGTTGCTTTGTATGTTGTTTCTGGAAGTTTTGGCCAGGTGTGCAGCTGCCCTTGCAGCTATCTTCCAAGACCCATCTCGACAAGATCGGCAATGTCCCGTGCGAATTCTATGAACCACCGGTGCCACATTCCAAGATCACCCACTGATCCGAAGACCCCGATCTCGAGGATTCGAAGCCCCGAGCCATGATCGCCCTCCCGGACGCCATGATCGTCTTCACGGATCCAATGGCCGAGACCCCGGAGGCCGAACCTGTCGACCCACCTCCTCGGTGAACACCAAGATCGTCGATCCGAGACGTGTGACCCTAAGCCCCTATTTTTATAAGTGATATATATTGTTGCATGTAAATTGTTCATGTTGCACTCATGTCATGTAGTTTGGGGACTTTTGCCGATTCACCTAATAATTAATATGGAGACCATATGCGGGCTTTTCTAGTCTAAGATTGGTCCCATTTAAATTTGTGCATCAAACCGGTGACATATTTTGCCTTGATAAGACAACATTTAAATTGCGGGGTATCCAAACAACATGAACCTATTAATTAATTGTTGGGACCCTGGTTCCACTTAATATTGCTGAATTGCATCGTATCCTTGCCTTGTCATACATCATACGTGCATCATGCCCTATCTTCTGCCGTAGTATTAAATAGGCATCTGGTGTTTGTGCTAGTGCTTTGCTTTTTCACGGATTAGGACGATGAGTTGATGTGAGTGCTGACCCGATCTTCGGATGAACCTTCGGCAATGTTTTCAGGCGAGCATTCTCCCCTTTCTACCTATTTTACTTGTATAGTCTTTATTTTTTCCTGTTGATCTATTGCTATCTGTGTTGCGATGCTCTAGTTTTCGTACCCGTGATATCCCTTGCAGCCTTATATTGCCTTGGACACATCCTATTACCTGTTGTTTGATAGATAGTTGGACTTGCGTGTCGTAGTCGCTTGCTCAAGTGCTGTTGCATGTCGTCAAGTACCACAGTTGTTGGAGTATTGCCGTATGTTTAATGTTGGAGATGATCATGGCTTTAATTACCGTTTAACAACTAAAATTGAAGTAGGTAAATAATGCAGAGGCACAGGTGGGCAATATATGTTATTTGGTTTTTAACCGTCCACTTGTGTCCCGTAGGACCCCGAGTACTTGATACCTGTTCTTTGAATATTCGCACTATCCGCATGTGGGACCATGAATCCCCCTAACCCTAGCTTAAGTCATATTTAATTCCTTGGGGCCACAAGTAGTTTGGGGCTTTATTACTATCTTATACTTATGCCATGCTTTACTGCTTTATTTACGATTGTGCGTGGAGCGCCTGTACTGTTTTGGAACCAACGTGGAATGTTTTCGCGGTATCGACAAGCCCAGTCACACTTTCGGGTTCCCAGTCGTTTACAGCCATTGTCACAAACCTTTGGGTCCGTTTCGGAGCCGGCCAACTTCGTCGCGGGTAGCTTAGTGGGGTGGCCCCCTGAAATCAAATATGAATCTTGCGAATGTTCTGTCATGATGCCTCGTTGGGTTTTTATTTGGTTTTTCCTGAGGTTGATCGTGCGTGTGTTGCTATTTCTGCCCCCCTGCAGGGTAAAACTTTCTGAAAGCCGTGTCTACGGTTATGGATGACTTGGAGCACAGTATCTCGATCATAGACAACTAGAACTAAAGTAGCGCTATAAATTTGACTTTATAATGACTAGTAATCAGCTTCACTATAATGGAATGGCTAAATAAAAGTGCCAACTATTGCTGGTTTGGATTGTCACCTGTTACCATTGTATCTGACTAGTAAGTATTGCAACTATAATGGAGTGGCTAAATAAAAGTACCAACAACTGCTGGGTTTTGGGATGCCTCATGCTATATGCATCTGACTAGTAAGTACTACAACTACAACGGAATGGTTAACTTAAACTGCCCACTGCTTATTATATCAGGATGACTCATGCTATCTATATCTGACTAGTAATTGCCGCAACTATAACGGAATGAATAAAACTACCAACTGTGTGAGTTCTTCGGTTGACTTCCTCGTTTGGTCTCGAAGGGGAAATACCAGGATGGGTATGCTTGGTGATAGTTTTAGGTTGGATCCGAATAGATCTTTCTTATCCCTCTCTGATAGCCGCCAGTTGTATTGAGTCTCTATAGGTTGTTCAGTGCATGTCGCGCTGCCGCTTCAGCCCACCATACCTATGTAGGCGAGGGGCAATTCTAGTCTCGCTGTCTTGGCCTCAAGATCTTGACGCTCTCTTTTTCCTTTGCCCTTTGTCGGCACCCTTTTGTTTAAGAAGGTTTTGAGATCGGCGTCGTTAGCGAGGTTACCCTTCCGGCTTGGGCAGGTGGTTATGGCCATTGGTTATCCTTCAGGGCTCTTAGCCTAATTTGCATCTTGTCCGTACTCGGACGCTGTATCGTTTTCAAGGTGATTTGGATCTTTGTACTGAATATTGTATTCTTGACTCGATGAGTCATTGTTGTATGTATCCGTTCTGCGGGTTCCATCGTGGACTATTGTGTAATGGTACAACTTCGTTTTCCACCCGCACGAAAGTGCCTGGTGGGCACCTTTGAATCGTTTCTATGCGGGTTTGGCGGGAATTGCTAAAACTTGCATAGGGCCGATTTCGAGGGTGTTACAGAACTTCAGGCTGGGGTACAACCTGAACTTTGAAGCGAAAATACTTGGCCCACAGAAGAAACTATAGGCAAAATTCCAAGATAGGCCTCGCAGGCAGAGATGAAGCAAGAGAGAGAGCCAATTGCATTGGCAGGAAGATGGTGGGTCTGCAGACGGCATGTAGAAAGAAACGAGGAAAAGAAAGTGCTCACAGGAAGATCAAAGCCGCGTTCAAAGTGGGAAAGAAAAACCACTCGCTCGCCAGCTTGAGGTTTGGGGGAGATCTGACCGGCGGGGAGGCGGTAATCCACCTGCAGTGGGATGTGTCTGGTGGACCGGAGCCACTCCACTTCTTCGGTGGAGACCTCCAAGCCTTCCCAGCCACCGCGCTCGCCGGCGGGGACCTCATGCTCCTCCACACCGTCAGCACCGTCGCGAGCGTCCATGAGATCGTCGGAGTCTGTCTCCTCCTCGTTAAGGAGAGGCTTGGAACAGCAAGGACCCATGCTGGAATGGAAAGAGGACAAGGGAAATCGCAGCACTAGAGCAAGAGGGAGAAGGAACCGCAAAGGAGGCAGTTCGATCTTGCAGGCGCGAGGAAGAAGAAAGGCTAAGGAAATTGAACGGGCGTGGGGGAAGTGGAAACCCCCAACCCCTACTCAAGGGCAGTAAGAAACCCCGTAGTGGGATCTAACTGTGTCGTGCGGCCAGCGTGTGGCCGTGTACCAGGCCGGGTGAGACAGTCAGCGAGCACCACGTAGCCAAGGATACACGAAACATCGAGTGCCACGTCACGGCTGGAAGGACAAGAGGCGCAGACCGATGGGACTGCCAAAGTGACGGGGAATAACTGCGCAGCCGTCACTGTGCCGCCAGGGCTTGGAACAAAAATTGAGGCAAGTAATCATGATTACTAGATGTCAGTGACTGAAGCACGCCAAAAATGACCTGGAATTGGCCAAAATAACTCGGCTCGAGGCAAGAATGAGCCAAGAAGTCAAAGAATTGACCCGAAATTGTCAGACTAACCCGGCAAGATGCGAAACTGAGATAGATAAAAGACAAAAACTAAGTTCCATTCTCACAAAAGGAACCTTGAGACGCCTAACAGCTTGAACTGCTAGACCTCACCAGCTTCGGGGACTAATGTCGGGGGGATAACCCTCGGTAGGGTCACGAGAGGGGAAACATAGCGCAGCTGGGTTGGCTCCGAGTAAAAAAGGAACAGGCCGGGTAAGAACGACCGGGTAAGATGAGCATGAGAGCCGAGATATGAACTATCTCGACCCATATAGGAAAAAGTTGTAACCCTTGCAGGTACCAACGAGCCGAGTCGACCAAGGGAGGGCCGAGTCAAGAAGGACACGAGGCACCTTTCCGAGTAAGGTTTATGAGGGACCATGGTAAAGCATGGTCGAAAGAGAAGGGCGACGCCGGGTGACACAAAAGGAGCTGGGTGATGCCCAAAGTACACGCTGGCGTACAAAGTAACAGCGTGACGCCCAAAAGAACAAGAAGCAGCGTACCAGAAGACCGTTAGCTATCAAGCTTTGTGGACCGGGCCTCTGGGCTTAGGGAAAGCCCATGACCTGACCCATATTGTAGGGACCAGGACCCAAACAGTAAACCCTAGAACCCAAAGGGGTATTAGCTAGCTAGCACTGCCTATATAAGGGAGGGCATAGTAGTAGAAGGAGGTTGGACCAAGTAGGGAACTAGTGTTGTGTACTCAAACCAATATAGCTCAAGGAGCACTTGTAATCTTTGGGGTATCAATCAAATCGCCAAGTCTGGAGAGTTCTTCTTGTACTTCATGCATGGCTTGACCGTGTACTCCCTCCCCGGTGACCACAAGCACCCATTCGGCCCCCAACTTAAGCCTACCCATGGCATCTGTCGTGCCACCACCACGACAACGTATTTGCTTCTGGTTGCTTTGAGGGGGCTTCTGCCGGAAAATGTTAGAGTACCAATTGTGTAGATATGTTCGTTCCTCAATGCAATTTCTTAGAAGGTAATCGATCCAGAAAGTCTACCAGGGTTACAGAAAGATGTGGTCCAGTGTCTTGTCAGTTTTGAGTTGGTGTTTCCACCATCCTTCTTCAACATAAGGACACACCTTCTAGTTCACCTAGTCGAAGACATTACCATTCTTGGTCCTGTATTTCTACACAATATGTTACCCTTTGAGAGATTCATGGGAGTCTTAAAGAAATATGTCCATAACCGTGCGAGGCTAGAAGGAAGCATCTCCAAGGGATATGGAACAGAGGAGGTCATTGAGTTTTGTGTTGACTTTATTCCTGACCTTAAGCCGATCGGTGTACCTGAATCACGACATGAAGGGAGACTTATTGGAAAAGGCACGCTAGGAAAGAAAGCAAAGATATGTATGGACGGACATTCTTTCACTAAAGCACACTATACAATTCTGCAAAGTTCCACCTTGGTGGCTCCGTATATCGAGGTACACAAGAATATTGTACGCTCGAACTACCCGGAGCAGTCTGACAGGTTGATTAGAGATGAACACATGAAGACTTTTGGCGGTTGGTTGCAGACACATCTCATGACTGACACCACTGTTGGAGATCAGTTGTACTTGTTGGCCAGGTCTCCATCTTCAACTATATTGACTTTCCAAGGGTACGAGATCAATGGGAATATATTTTACATGCACGCCCAAGATAAAAAGAGCACCAACCAAAACAGTGGTGTCCGATTTGATGCAACGGACGAGAATGGGAAAAAGGACACATATTATGGTTACATAGAGGACATATGGGAACTTGACTATGGTCCTAATTTCAAGGTCCCATTGTTTCGATGCAAATGGGTCAAGCTGACAGGAGGTGGGGTAAAGGTAGACCAGTTGTACGGAATGACAACAGTGGATCTCAATAATCTTGCGTACGGAGATGAACCATTCATCCTTGCCAATGATGTGGCTCAAGTTTTCTATGTAAAGTACATGTCTACTAGACCGAGAAAAAGGAAATATAAGCAAAAGAATATAATATCATACGATGAGCCAAAGCGCCACATAGTTCTTTCAGGAAAAAGAAACATGGTGGGAGTTGAGGACAGGACAGACATGTCAGAAGATTATGACAAATTTCATGAAATTCCGCCATTCAAAGTGAAAACTGACCCAAGCATATCGCTAAATAAGGAAGATGTTGCATGGTTACGGACAAGAAGAGAACCAAAACACTAGATGTGGATGTTGGTGATGTAATGTATTAAACCTTTTGTGAATTAATCCTATTTTTCATCGTCATTTATTAATATAAAAAACTGGGACAAAAAGGAATTTCTGAGATTGGTGTAGGCAGGTACCAAAACTGTAGACTAGGTAACACTTAGACATTTATTAATATTAAAAACTGGGACAAACCGGGACTAGCTAACACTGAGGACTAAAGCCCCCCCTTTAGTCATAACCATGCCTAGTCCTATAGTACACAACTTTAGGGTCTTCTTCGTCATCGTCATCATCATCGTCATTGTCACCTGCCACTCCAGAGATCCTCAACCCAGCCATGGCATATACCGGGGGCACCTGCCACTCCGGCCTCGGATTCACGGCCAGCGGGGGAGGAGTCTCCTGGAAGACGATGCCGCTACCGCCGGGCGGGGGAGGGGCCTTCTTGTGGCTCTATGGCGGGTATACTTGTGGGCACCGCAAGCGAGGATGGTCTCCCCCGGCGATGTAGCGCATCACGCCGATGATAGTACGGTTCGCCCACCACAGACGCCGACCGGCTTAATTGTGGTTCACCGGGGGCAGGCCATCACCCTCGTACCTGGCGAGCTCCCTTTCCCGTCGGTTAGCAAAGAAGGCATTCTAGGTGTGGTAGTTGTCGGGATCCCACTAGGGATCCATCCGCTGCTCTGGCGTGAGCTCGTGGTAGAATTGGTTCGTGATGGCGCTTTGTCAAGAGCCTTGAGGCACAGGAGGGACAGAACCCCTCCAGCCGAGATCCAAATGCCGGCGTCGTGGGAATTGTCACGGCGAATGCTGCAATGTAGTAGTAGAACAAGGGGCAAGGCGGCCAGCCATCTGCGGTGCGAGATGAGGGCAAAGACACGAGGTTTTACCAGTTCGGCCCCGAGGGTAAAGACCTACCTCGCTAGATTGTATTATGGAGGTGTTACAATGGGGCAGCTCGGCGGCTAAAGTAGTCGCTTGGTGTATCTTGAGGAACGTGTCTCTACTCGCCCTATAGGGAGGTTTATATAGGCTCACCTCCCCTAGGGTTTACATATCTCAACCGATTCGGTTACAGCTTCAATAGTCGTTTAACCTAGTCCGACTGGGCCTATCTACTCGCCTGGGCCTTCAGCTTCCAGTCGCTCAGCTCCTGGCTGGGCTTTGATCCACTGCTGCTCGCAGCCCACTCGGTCTTGGGCGTCGGAAGCGTCTGCTGGGTATACCCCGTAGGCATATCCCCATCAAGAGTCCCGAGGCCGTCGATTAGGCGTGGGTGGCTGGCGGAGATATCTGACGAGTAGGCACCCGTCAATCGTCGGGGCTCTCTGTATAAAGGAGACAACCAATGATCCGTGTGACCTTGGCCGAGTCGGTCGGAAACACCTCTTAGTGATTGGGTCGGCGAGCCGAGTGGCCGTAGTTGGACCGTCAGGCGTGGTCAAACTAGCCGTTGAGGTAATCCAACGGTAACTTTCGGCGTAATCACCGCGTGGTAACGGCTCCCTGATTTGGCGGGTAACTCCCGCTATATAAGGGGAATGGCAGGCAGTCGTAGAGCCAACTCCTCACCACTTCTTCCGAGTGCGCGCATTTTCTTTCCTTCGCTCCGCGATCCAGCCGACCCGAAATCCTCCGATCTCCAACCAATCTCTCGGCCATGGCCCTTTCCACCGTGGGGTAGGTCTAGTGCACAGGGCACGGTGGCCTCCTTCGAGGAGGCCGGATCCTCGCGAGCAGTTGGCGTATCCTCGCACCGGAGAAACGACCCCAAACCCGCGAGAGGGAATTCGTCGCTTCACGGTCATCTCGAGCGGGCTAGGGTTTCCTCGTCCTATTCTTCCCGGGCGCTACTTACGAGATCCACCTTCAGATCTGGGTCCCCATAGCATCGAAAGCAGCTTCGCCATCTTCGTGGCGTTGCGAATGCTACTGCAATTTGCCCTACTTCCCTTGTGGCAAGATCTGCTCCACGGACGGATCAGCCGCGAGAGGCAAAGCGACCCAATGCTGGCAGCGGCTTGACGTTTCAGCTCAAGTCCAAAGCTTCTTTCTTTGATCTGATGCTACCCGCCAAGGCAGCGAGCGACTGGAAGAAGTCGTGGTTCTACGTGGCGGCGACCGGGAGGCGGTGGCGATCACGGTACTACGCTAATCGCTAATCGCTCCGAGCCGCGCAATCTCCAAGTCGGCAAGCTCCCCGGCGACCAGCGGATGGTCGTCGACGAGATGCTCCAGACCATCCGTGGTCTGAAAAAGAAGGGCCTTCAAACGATAAACTTGTACAACTGCTGGCTCAGGCGGCGGCTCGTTCCACTCACCCACCGCGACCACTACATGTACCAGTACACGGGCCGGGGAGATTCGACGAAGGCCTGTCTTGACGAGTGGAAGCTGGAGGATTATCTCCCGGCGTTGAAGAAGATTACCCAGGCGGTGTACCTGGATGCGCAAGTGGGGGTCGCCCCCTATACCGCGAAGCGTCCGGCTCCAACGGTAATTTCTTTACCTTGTTCGCAGTCGCAGTAAATGCAGTCGCGGTAATTCTGATTCCGTTTTGTATTCGTTGCAGCTATTCCAAGTGGTGGAAGGGTGGCTCCCACCCTCGGATGATGAGAGCTCGGGCCCGTCCGCCCAGGACATAGGCGAATCGCCGCCTACTAAGGGCAACGAGGACGACGAGGACGAGTCCGAAGAGGAGGCCGCCCCGCTGGTCCGAAAGACTCGCGGGCAACGACAGCGCGAGATCGAGGCGAGCAGAAGCCTCGAACGTCACGATGATGACGACGAGCTCCCAGAGACCACCTCGCGCCGTCAAGCCACCCCGTCAAAGAAGAAGAGGAAGGAAAGGGAGGAGAGGTCCCCCCGAAAAAGAAGACGAGGCCGTCGGCTCGCCTCGCCGTCACTCGAAAGCAGCTCGGGCTCCCAGCCAGCATGACGGCGCGCCACCAGCGACAACCGTGCTGGACGCGGCGACCGTGGAAGTGCCGCTGGCTTCAATGCCTCCACCATTCGCCCCAGTCTCTGGGCTAGGGGAGGCTCCGGCTGCGGCGGCTTCGCCTCGCAAGGAGGCCCCGGCTGCGGCGGCTTCGCCTCGCGAGGAGGCTCCGGCGGAGGATGTTCCAGAGGCGCCAGCTGCGGCCTCAACAACGAAGAAGCCGTCCGTGTCTTGGGCACGCGACGTCCTGGAGTTGGGGCTCACTCGCCGTCTGGCCTGCCGGAGAAACCGGCCGCCTCCGTGCTGGGATCAAGGCTTCATCCCGCGCCAAGTGAGTTCGCTCACCTTTCCTTACTTTTCATAACTAGTTCGATTGCTTTTGTTTATTCGATTGATGCGCAGGACCGGGGTGAAGAGGATGGGCCACCCGACCGTGGCCAAGGTGCCCTCCGCCGCTAGCGAGGAAGATCCTTCCCGCAAGAGGAAGGCGGACGAGGTCGTCGCCTCGGCGGATGGCAGTAAGAAGGCCAAGGGCGACGACACCATCACTATCTCTGACGATACAGGTCGCTGGCCAGCCGCGTGATGGAAGCAGCGTCTCTGAAGGGTGCTTCATTGCTCCGGAGCAATGGGCGACCTCTCTCGGAGCAGGTACCTCTATTGCTACCTTCCCGCGCTTCGTGACTGTGGCATCCCGCAAAACCACTACTAGAAAATCGCGTTGTTTTTGTGCATTGCATCATCATGACCGCATGCTCATGTCATTATGCCGCATTGCATTTGAGCATCGTCATGTCATCTTGCATTTGTTTGCATAAAACTATTTTCGAAAAACCCGATTTTGTTTGCTAAGCGCCCCGTCTTGATTTCAAATTAAAAACCGGGTCTCCGAAATATTTTGTTTTGACTAACCACGGTTTGCAAATGGTCCGTTTAAAATAAATAAAATGTTTAATTGTTTTAGGGGGCAGCCGAACCGGGCCGATCCTACCTGGGCCACCCCAAAGACAACATCGGTCCACCTAAAACTTTTCCTACCCAACCTAACCTACCCAGCCTCCCTCCACCTCACCCCACCCAATCGGTGCTCGCCACCTCAGTTGTCCCTCCTTCATCCACCAATCCCAACCAGCCAGCGCACCACCCTTCCCTCTCTCTCTCCCCCAGACCCACCGGCCACACAAGACCCATCTCCACGGCGGATCCCCCACCTGCCCGCTCTCTCCTCCATGCCCACCTGACCTCGCAGCCGGCCACCCAAGCACTCCACACCCCAAACCCAGCTCCCTCCGTCTCATCACCCCACCCCAACCCCACACACGCACGCGACCAGCAGCCCACACACCGTCCACACAACGCACGCCTGCCGCCCCGGTCCCACCTCCCCATCCCGCGTGCAGACCGAGTCCACGCTCCCTCTCCCTCCCTGCAACCCAGCCAGCGCCAAGACCCAACCCACCTCGCGCCGCTCGCCTTCTTCCTCGTCCCCGGCAACCGTGACACCCCGCCGAGCCCGCCTCTCCTTCTTCCTCCGGTCGCCTCCCCCACCGTGTCGGCCACCCTCGGCAGCTCCCCGCTGCCTGGCTCCTCGGCCGCCCCTAAGGCAGGCGCCTGAGCCCAGCACCTCCGCAGCCTGCCGCCCCCCTCCCGCTCCCCTCTCCGGCCAGGACCTCCTCCCCGTCGCTCCTGACCGCTCCGCTCCGGCCCTCCCTCTCCTCTCCTCTGGCCGCCCGCGTCGCCCCGTCGGCCTCCTCTACCGGCCTCTGCCCTCCGTCAGCGAGCTCCTCCGCCCGCGGCCGCGTGCCTCTCGTCGTCGGCCCTCCTCGCCTCGTCCCCAAGCTCTGCTCCGACCCGGGTCCCCGCTCCCACCTCCGCGTCCACGACGCCCTCTGCAAGCGCCTCCGGCCCCATCGCCGTCGGCCTCCCAGCGATCCTCGGGCCCGTCCCGGCTCTTCTCTCCCTCCGGCGTCCCATGCCTGGCTTCGTCGGCCTCCGGCCTCATTGCCTCAACCTCATGCCACCAAGATCCCCAGACTCCCCCCAATTTGTCTGCTGAGTTCAAGCCCGACCCTAGCGTGTGCCGTGGTGGTCTCTGTCCGCTTAGAGGTTCTTCCTTCCGTTCACCGGCGCCTAGATGGTACGGTGTCCATGTCGGTGTCCGGATGGTTCTACAGACGGCCAACCATTTAGGTCCTTGTCGTTCTGGAGTTTTGTTAGGATGTTCGAGCCCACCAGATCGTCCCCGTCAAGTGTGTCGCTACCGCAAGATCTTCCGCCGGGGTTGTCGTCGAGGGCCACGAAGTCCTACCTCATGGAACTCAAGTTCGACATCGAAGAGGATACGGACGACAAGGCCGCCTACATGGAACATCGAGACCCCGATCCCATATTCGAGGACTCGAAGACCGATCTTCAAACCCTCCGAAGCCGCCAAGATCGCCATGGAACGACAAGTTCTTCATCCCGGAACGCCCAGTTCTCCACTTTGAACGCCATGACCGTCTACGCGGACCCGAAGACCACGAATGCGACAAGATCGACACCGACCAGGGCGAGACCAATGCGCCCCCAATGCCAAACCAAGTCCTTCTTCACGGAACGCCAAGATCGACTCCGTTATCCGAGAACGATCCCGCCGAGACCGAACCCCAGATCCGGACCCTGAGACCCGACCCCGAACCCCGGAACCAAGTTCGCCGAACCCTAATGTGTGAACCTTTTCCCGAGCCCCCATTTTTATAAATGCTTTATATAAAATTGCTGCATATTAAATTGTCATACTTGCATGCATACTTGTCTGTGGTTTGGGGGCCTTATGCCGATTCACCTCATAATTAAATATGGGACCCATATGCGGGCAAATCTGGTCTTATATTGGCCTCATTTAAATTTGTGTAGCGAACCGGTGCTATCTTTTGTCTTGATAATGCAACATTTAAATTTCGGGGTATCTAAACAACTTGAACCACTTAAATATTTGCCGGGGCCTCGGTTCCGCTTAATATGATCTCATTGCATCGCACCTTGCCATGTCATACATCATACATGCATCATGCCCGATCTTTTGCCGTAGTATTAAATATTGCATCTGGTGTTTATTCTAGTGTTTTGCTTCTCCGCGGATAAGGCCGTTGAGTGGATGCGAGTGTCGACCCGATCTTCGGTTGAACCTTCGGCAATGTTTTCAATGAGCATCTCCCCTTTCTACCTATCTTACTTTTATAGTATTTGTTCCCTCTGTTGATCTATTGCTATACGTGTTGCGATGCTCTAGTTTCCGCACCGTGATATCCCGCAGCCTTATATTGCCTTGGACACATCCTATTACCTGTTGTTTGGTAGATAGTTGGACTTGCGCGTCGTAGTCGCTTGCTCAAGTGCTGTTGCGTGTCGTCAAGTACCTCAGTTGTTGGAAGACTGTCATATGCTTTATGTTGGAGATGATCATGGCTTTAATTACCGTTTATTTTAATTATTGTTTAATAACTAAAATTGAAGTAGGTAAATGCAGAGGCACCGGTGGGTGATAGATAATATTTGGTTTCCGACCGCCCACTTGTGTCCGTAGGAACCGAGTTCTTGACACTGTTAGAGTTTGAGCGCTAACCACGGTGGGAGATATGGGCCCCATTGATTAGTACCTGATTTCAAATTATTGTACTTGTGGCCACAAACTAGTTTGAGGTTTTATTTACGACCCTGTACCTATGCCATGCTTTACTGCTTTATTTAAATTGTGCGATGGATAGCACCTTTGTTTAGGATCGGGACACGATTTGCGGTGTCGATAAGCCAGTTTGGGTTCCCGATCGTTCACTGCCGATACCCAAACCCTAAGTCCGTCTCGGAGACCGGCCCGACTTCGTTCTTGGGTTCGACTTAGTGGGTGGCCCCATGTACTTGCTTTGGGTGCAGAAACGTCATGACTTAGGCCCGCCGACATACCGATGGGTGTATGTTAAGCGATATGGCAAAAGGGTCAAGTGCTTGTGGATACTTTGGTGCACCCTGCAGGTTAAATCTTTTAGAAGCCGTGTCATGCGGTTATGGATGACTTGGAGCACGATTTGATCATAGACAACTATAACTAAAGTTTACTGTTATAAATTGACTTGTATCCGATATGACTAGTAATCAGCTTCACCACAACGGAATGGCTAAATAAAAGTACCAACAACTGCTGGGTTTCAGGTTATCTCATGCTAATGGTATTTGACTAGTAAGTGTCGCAACTACAACGGAATGGTTAACTAAAACGGCATCGCTTATGTTATCGGGGATTATCTACACGACTAGTAATTGCTGCAACAATGACTGAATAAATAAAACTGCCAATTGTGTGAGTTCCTCGGTTGACTTCCTCGTTTGGTCTCGAGGGGGAATACCAGGATGGGATTGTTTGGTGTTAGTATCAGGTTGGTTCCGGATAGGCCTTTCTTACCCCTCTCTGATAGCCGCCTGTTTTATTGAGTCTCTATAGGTTGTTTAGTGCATGCTTTCTTGCCATTGATCCACCATACCTATGTAGGCGAGGACCGCCGAATTCTAGCCTCGCCGTGTACTGGCCTTAGTACTGACCGCTCTCTCATTTTCCTTTGCCCTTTGTCGGCACCCCTTTTGTTTAAGCAGGTTTTGAGATCGTAAATCGTTAGCGAGGTTACCCTTCCGGCTTGGCCTGGGCAGGTTATGGACGCCATTGGTTATTCTTGGGGCTCTTAGCCCCATTTGCATCTTGTCCGTGGTATGACGCTCTATCGCTTTCAAGGTGATTTGGATCTTTGTATATTATCTCTGTATTCTTGACTCTTTGAGTCATTGTTATATATCTGCTACGTGGGTCCCATCGAGGACTGTTGTGTAATGTTATTACTTCGTTTTCCACCCTTGCGAAAGTGCTGGTGGGCACCTTTGAATCGTTTCTATCTGCGGGTTTGGCGGGTTTTGCTAAAACTTGCATAGGGTCGATTCGAGGGTGTTCTGAGTGGTATCGAGCTCAGCGATTGCGATACCCACAATTCCAAACTGTAGGATAACCGAGCTAATGGCAAGTAGTGTCAAAACTATTTTGCAAAATCGGTTGGATAGTTACGGTTAGGTCTGATTTTACTCCTTACCCTCTGCCGCTCTCCTCTCACCTCTGCGTGTTTTGAATCGCTCTCTTCCCTCTCTTGAGTCCAGATTTCTCGTGGTTGGGTTCCGTACCTTGAGGTTTCGCTTCCTCTTTTGGTAACGTTGTTGCTACATCTGGTCTTCATGCTATCCAGGAATCCTTAATACGTCTGTGGACTTCTCTTTGTTCCTTCTCGTGCCTTAGGTGTTTTCCGGACGACATCATCTCGCTAGATCTGATGCGATGCGCATCACTTCTCTGTTCGAACCTCGATTGTCGAGATCTTGATCGATTCGAGAATGGTTGCACGCTTTCCTCTTGATTGTGCGAGTAATAGTTTGGGTGCGTGATGGATTGGCCCCCATGCCGACTACTCACTCTATTCGCTTGTGTACATTGAAGTGGATGAGAATGCATCGGTTCTCCCTTTCTATCGGAGTTCGAGGTGGCTTTATTTGTTGATACATCTACCTTCGACCTTTTGTTTCCGGAGAGTTCCCTCGACGATCACGGACAACGACCTCTTGTTAGTGGTGTCGCGAGGATCTACACGATGCGAGAAGATTCAGATCGCCCTTCTTCCGGTACCATGAGGCGGATCTCGAGGGCGAGATCCATTGTTAGTGGTGTCGAATTGTGGCATCCCGCAAAACCACTACTAGAAAATCGCGTTGTTTTTGTGCATTGCATCATCATGACCGCATGCTCATGTCATCATGCCGCATTGCATTTGAGCATCGTCATGTCATCTTGCATTTGTTTGCATAAAACTATTTTCGAAAAACCCGATTTTGTTTGCTAAGCGCCCCGTCTTGATTTCAAATTAAAAACCGGGTCTCCGGAATATTTTGTTTTGACTAACCACGGTTTGCAAACGGTCCGTTTAAAATAAATAAAATGTTTAATTGTTTTAGGGGGCAGCGAACTGGCGATCCTACCCAGTTAGCCACCCCAAAGACATCAGTCCACCTAAAACTTTTCCTACCCAACCTAACCTACCCAGCCTCCCTCCACCTCACCCCACCCAATCGGTGCTCGCCACCTCAGTTGTCCCTCCTTCATCCACCAATCCCAACCAGCCAGCGCACCACCCTTCCCTCTCTCTCTCCCCCAGACCCACCTGCCGGCCACAGCACCCCATCTCCACCTGGCCAGATCCCCCACCTGCCCCGCTCTCTCCTCCATGCCCCACCCTGACCCCGCAGCCAGCCCCACCCGCAGACCCATACCCCACCGACCCAGCTCCCTCCCTCTGTCCCACGCAACACCCCACCCCAACCCCACACACGCACGCGACCAGCAGCCCCCCCACCGGCCCCCCAACGCCCGCCTGCCGCCCCCGTCCCACCTCCCCATCCCAGTGCGAGTCCAGTCCCACTCCTCTCCCTCCCTGCAACCCACCCAGCGCCAAGACCCAACCCACCTCGCGCCGCTCGCCTTCTTCCTCGTCCCTGGCAACCGCGACACCCTGCCGAGCCCGCCTCTCCTTCTTCCTCCGGCGGCCTCCCCCACCGTGTCGGCCACCCTCGGCAGCTCCCCGCCGCCTCGCGGAGCTCCTCCGGCCGCCCCAAGGCAGCGCCTGCGCCGAAGCACCTCCGCCCGGCCTGCCGCACCCTCCCGCTCCCCTCTCCGGCCAGGACCTCCTCCCCGTTGCTCCTGACCGCTCCGCTCCGGCCCTCCCTCTCCTCTCCTCTGGCCGCCCGCGTCGCCCCGTCGGCCTCCTCTGCCGGCCTCTGCCCCCCGTCAGCGAGCTCCTTCGCCCGCGGCCGTGTGCCTCTCGTCGTCGGCCCTCCTCGCCTCGTCCCCAAGCTCTGCTCCGACCCGGGTCCCTGCTCCCTCCTCCGCTGACGCCTCTATGGCGCCTCCGGCCTCTCCGCCCTGCAGCCTCAACCTCCTGCCACCAAGATCCCCGTCCTCCACCCAGCTGTCGCTGAGTTCAAGCCCGACCCTAGCGTGTGCCGTGGTGGTCTCTGTCCGCGCTAGAGGTTCTTCCTTCCGTTCACCCGGCGCCTAGATGGTACGGTGTCCATGTCGGTGTCCAGATGGTTCACCACAGACAGCAGACCATTTAGGTCCTTGTCGTTCTGGAGTTTTGTTAGGATGTTCGAGCCCACCAGATCGTCCCCGTCAAGTGTGTCGCTACCGCAAGATCTTCCGCCGGGGTTATCGTCGAGGGCCACGAAGTCCTACCTCATGGAACTCAAGTTCGACATCGAAGAGGATACGGACGACAAGGCCGCCTACATGGAACATCGAGACCCCGATCCCATATTCGAGGACTCGAAGACCGATCTTCAAACCCTCCGAAGCCGCCAAGATCGCCATGGAACGGCAAGTTCTTCATCCCGGAACGCCCAGTTCTCCACTTTGAACGCCATGACCGTCTACGTGGACCCGAAGACCACGAATGCGACAAGATCGACACCGACCAGGGCGAGACCGATGCGCCCCCGACGCCGAACCAAGTCCTTCTTCACGGAACGCCATGATCGACTCCGTTATCCGAGAACGATCCCGCCGAGACCGAACCCCAGATCCGGACCCTGAGACCCGACCCCGAACCCCGGAACCAAGTTCGCCGAACCCTAATGTGAACCTTTTCAGCCTATTTTTATAAATGCTTTATATAAAATTGCTGCATATTAAATTGTCATACTTGCATGCATACTTATGCGTGGTTTTGGGGCCTTATGCCGATTCACCTCATAATTAAATATGGGGCCCATATGCGGGCAAATCTGGTCTTATATTGGCCTCATTTAAATTTGTGTAGCGAACCGGTGCTATCTTTTGTCTTGATAATGCAACATTTAAATTGCGGGGTATCTAAACAACTTGAACCACTTAAATATTTGCCGGGGCCTCGGTTCCGCTTAATATGATCTCATTGCATCGCACCTTGCCATGTCATACATCATACATGCATCATGCCCGATCTTTTGCTGTAGTATTAAATATTGCATCTGGTGTTTATTCTAGTGTTTTGCTTCTCCGCGGATAAGGCCGTTGAGTGGATGCGAGTGTCGACCCGATCTTCGGTTGAACCTTCGGCAATGTTTTCAGGCGAGCATCTCCCCCTTTCTACCTATCTTACTTTTATAGTATTTGTTCCCTCCTGTTGATCTATTGCTATCTGTGTTGCGATGCTCTAGTTTCCGTACCCGTGATATCCCGTGTAGCCTTATATTGCCTTGGACACATCCTATTACCTGTTGTTTGGTAGATAGTTGGACTTAGCGTCGTGATAGTCTTGCTCAAGTCTTTGTGCGTGTCGTCAAGTACCTCAGTTGTTGGAAGACTGCCATATGCTTTATGTTGGAGATGATCATGGCTTTAATTACCGTTTATTTTAATTATTGTTTAATAACTAAAATTGAAGTAGGTAAATGCAGAGGCACCGGTGGGTGATAGATAATATTTGGTTTCCGACCGCCCACTTGTGTCCCATAGGAACCCGAGTTCTTGACACCTGTTCCGAGTTTGAGCGCGCTAACCACAGGTGGGGAGATATGGGCCCCCTATTGATTAGTACCTGATTTCAAAGTATTGTACTGGGGGCCACAAACTAGTTTGAGGTTTTATTTACTACCTGTACCTATGCCATGCTTTCTTTATTTAAATTGTGCGATGGATAGCACCTTTGTCTTTGTTAGGATCGGGACACGATTTGGCGGTGTCGACAAGCCAGTTTTGGGTTCCCGATCGTTCTGACCGTCTACCCAAACCCTAAGTCCGTCTCGGAGACCGGCCGACTTCATTGCGGGTTCGACTTAGTGGGGTGGCCCCCATGTACTTGCTTTGGGTCTGGAAACGTCATGACTTAGGCCCCGCCGACATACCGATGGGTGTATGTTAAGCGATCGGCAAAAGGGTCAAGTGCTTGTGGATACTTTGGTGCACCCTAGGTTAAATCTTTTAGAAGCCGTGTCATGGTTATGGACGACTTGGAGCACAGTGCTTGATCATAGACAACTATAACTAAAGTTTACTGTTATAAATTGACTTGTATCCGATATGACTAGTAATTAGCTTCACCACAATGGAATGGCTAAATAAAAGTACCAACAACTGCTGGGTTTCGGGTTATCTCATGCTAATGGTATTTGACTAGTAAGTGTTGCAACTACAACGGAATGGTTAACTAAAATGGCCCACTGCTTATGTTATCAGGACGATTATCTACACCTGACTAGTAATTTCTGCAACAATGACTGAATAAATAAAACTGCCAATTGTGTGAGTTCCTCGGTTGACTTCCTCGTTTGGTCTCGAGGGGGAATACCAGGATGGGATTGTTTGGTGTTAGTATCAGGTTGGTTCCGGATAGGCCTTTCTTACCCCTCTCTGATAGCCGCCTGTTTTATTGAGTCTCTATAGGTTGTTTAGTGCATGTTGCGCTGCGATCCACCATACCTATGTAGGCGAGGACCGAATTCTAGCCTCGCCGTGTCTTGGCCTCGATCTTGACCGCTCTCTCTTTTTCCTTTGCCCTTTGTCGGCACCCCTTTTGTTTAAGCAGGTTTTGAGATCGTCGTCGTTAGCAGGGTTACCCTTCCGGCTTGGCCTGGGCAGGGTTATGGACGCCATTGGTTATTCTTCAGGGCTCTTAGCCCCATTTGCATCTTGTCCGTAGCTGGACGCTCTATCGTTTTCAAGGTGATTTGGATCTTTGTATATTATCTCTGTATTCTTGACTCTTTGAGTCGCTGTTATATATATCTGTTCTGTGGGTCCCATCGAGGACTGTTGTGTAATGTTATTACTTCGTTTTCCACCCGCACGAAAGTGCCTGGTGGGCACCTTTGAATCGTTTCTATGCGGGTTTGGCGGGTTTCGCTAAAACTTGCATAGGGTCGATTCTGAGGGTGTTACAGTGACCAAGGCGGCCACGGCGAGTGGGCCTGCACCCTCGAGCCACGCTCCTGGGACCGCCGACGCTGAAGTCGACCAACGCCGCGGGCACACGCCGGCACTTCTCGCATCCGTGGACGCGGTACAACTTCACAGCATGCTTGGCGCGGCCATCCAGGTACATCCAGTCCCCGAGGATCGGGTCAGTGCTTTGCAGCGGCCTGATTCTTATAATTTCACATCTTTTTGTTTGTCGCATCCAGTCCCCGAGTGCGCACTCGCTGAATTTCAGCGGGTGGGCACTTAGGAAAATTTTTCGATCGCCAGTCCCCGAGTGCGCACTCGCTGAATTTCAGCTGGTGGGCACTTAGGAATTTTTTGATCGCCAGTCCCCGAGTGTGCACTCGCTGAATTTCAGCGGGTGGGCACTTAGGAATTTTTTGATCGCCAGTCCCCGAGTGCGCACTCGCTGAATTTCAGCGGGTGGGCACTCGCTGAATTTCAGCGGGTGGGCACTTAGGAATTTTTTGATCGCCAGTCCCCGAGTGCGCACTCGCTGAATTTCAGCGGGTGGGCACTTAGGAATTTTTTGATCGCCCGTCCCCAAGTGCGCACTCGCTGAATTTCAGCGGGTGGGCACTTAGGAATTTTGATTTGACTAACCCTTTTTTGGTGATGTGCAGGGTCTGCAGCTTGAGTCAGCGGACCGATTGGCCGTGAAACAGCACGCGGAGAAGGAGCTGGCCATCGTCCAGGAGGCAAACAAAGGACTTCAAGCTGTTGCTGCGAAGGCAGAGGAAGCTCGCCAGGGGCTTGTCCCCGCTGGTGAATTGGTGGCGGCGCGATCTGCTCTGGGTGCCGCTGAACAGCGGATCGCCGACCTCGAGCGCGAACTGCGAGAGGCGAGAGAAGAAGCGAGCTCGGCGGACGGGCGAGCTAAGGCCGCCATTGCGGCCGCTGAAGAGGATCGCAAGGTGTCTGAAGTCCTTATTGCTGGGCTTCAGGACGACCACATGTCGCTTCAATGCTTCATCACGGGACTCGCCCGCCCGTTGCTTGGTGAGTGCATCTCCCCTTTCTAATAGTTGTGGTTTTTGTGGTGTCCGTCATACTTATCATTTTCTTCTACTCGCAGGTCGCATCATTGATAGCGAAGAAAGCGAGCTTCGCTTCGACGCGGCGATGCGTAAGCATGCTCGTCGATTCGGCGACATTGTCGGCGACGTGCATCCGTGCCTACCTCCAAGAAATATCGCCCACGGAGGTGATTCCCAGCGACCTCGTTGAGGTGTGGAGGTATTTGGAGAAGGCGCCCGCGGTCGTTGAGTTCATGACGCGGTCGGCGTTTCGGCATGGAGCGTCGACGGCACTGAGCCTTGGACTCTCCCACTTCCCCGAGGATTTCGACATTGACGATGTGACGAGTGGGTATCCGTCGTCGACTGGCGCGGTGGAGCTGTCCGAGGTCCTCAAGTTGCAAGAACGTGCCGCCACTTACTCGGAACGTGTCTGGGCAATGGGCGACCTCCTGCCGTACCAGGAGACGGTTGTCGCGCCAAACGACCCCGAGCCGCCGCATCGGGACTTCAAGGTCGAGCAGCCTTTTCGCGCGGCGATGGCGGGTGAACTGACGACGTATCCATCCAACCCGTACACGGCGTTCATCCGCAGTCGCCGGGATGCTGGCGAGTCGTCATCGAAGCCTGCAGAGTAGGGTAGTTTGCCTTGTGGCGTTAGCAGCAGTTCTGCCACGCGGGCATATTTTGTAACATGAAACAATGCAACATGTGATTGAATGAGACGTCGTGTCTGTTTTGATATTTGTTTGTGTGCTTTTGATTGATTTTGGACGAGTCCCCGAGCGCGTCCGCCCTTTTGTGGGGTTTACCTCGTATATGATGTGTGTGTTGTTATCATGTGTTTTGTTGATTTGGTCGACTCGCCCGAGCTCGGAGAGCCAGTCGCAAGGCGACTCCCTTGAGTACTCTATACTTTACCGTTTTCCCTTGCGTGAACGAGGTCGGGTGGCCGAGTCCCCGAGCGTGGTACTTGGTTGTTCTAGTCGCGACTCGAGGGTGGTTGAGGATTTAGCGCGTTGGTGTGAGCGCGTCGCTCCTGCCTGGCCCGTTGGGTCAGTCGCGTGGCGAGTCCTGGGCATGCTCTCTTACTTGGCGTTTTCCCTGGCCGCTCGCGACGAACTGGTCTTCAGTCCCCGAGCGTGGTACTTAGCCGTTCGAGTCGCTATGCCGAGGATGCGGAGGACCAAGGTCGCATTTGTGAAGCGAGGCGATTGTCTTGGCTCGTAGAACCGGTCGAGCTAAGCGACTCGATGGGCTCGGGTTGGCGTTTTTCGTGGACGATGCAAGACCTGAAGTGATTCAGTGCTCTTACACCGCACTACTTAGCCGTGCCGATCGCTGTACCAGAGGTTGACTTCTGCATTTAGCATAACGCTGTTTTTACGAGTGCGAGTGGCACAAGTCATGGAGAGTAGGCGCAATTTGCGGTAACCATTTCTTTTTATTTCATAGCGACTGGAGAGTACATGCATGGGGTTCTAGGAGTAGAACTTCCGGAGGAGGTTTACATTCCATGGTCGCTTGACGTCGAGTTCGCCGTCCCCGCGGACGTCGATGAGGTAGTAGGCGTCGTTGCCGAGTACGCGCCCGATAGCGAATGAGCCTTTCCACGGAGGGGAAAGCTTGTGCATGCCCTTCTTGTCCTGGATGAGGCGTAACACCAAGTCGCCTTCCTGGAAGGTGCGAGCTTTCACCCGCCGGCTGTGGTAGCGGCGGAGTCCTTGATGGTAGATGGCGGTGCGTGACCGAGCGAGGTCGCGTGCTTCGTCGAGCTGGTCGACCCCATCTTGGCGGGCCAGCTCGTTTGCAGCCTCCGTATAGTGGACGACTCGCGGCGAGTCGTGTTCGAGGTCGGTGGGCATGACTGCTTCGGCACCGTAGACCATGAAGAAGGGAGTGAATCCCGTCGATCTGTTGACGGAGGTACGGATCCCCTAGATGACAGAGGGCAACTCCTCGACCCAGCACCCGGCGGTGCGCTCGAGTGGTACTTGGAGTCGCGGCTTTAGGCCGTGGAGGATGCTTTGGTTGGCCCGTTCCGCCTGGCCGTTGGATTCCGGGTGGGAGACTGACGCGAGGTCGAGCCGGATATGGTGCTCTTCGCAGAATTCGACCATGGCTCCCTTGGCGAAGTTGGTGCCGTTGTCCGTGATGATGCTGTTGGGGAACCCGTAGCGATATATGAGCTCGCGTAAGAATTTAGTGGCGGTCTTCCCGTCGCATTTCCGGACTGGCTTGGCCTCCACCCGCCGTGAATTTGTCGGTGACTAGCGGTGGGTGTAGCGGAGGCCTTCTTGAAGGGGCCTACCATGTCCATGCCCCACACAGCGAATGGCCAGGTGATGGGGATTGTTTTGAGCGCCGAGCTCGGTACGTGCGTCTGATTGGCGTACTTCTGGCACCCGGCGCATCGCTGGACGATGTCGACAGCGTCGGCGTGTGTGGTGGGCCAGTAGAAGCCGTGTCGCATAGCCTTGGCGACCAGGGAGCGAGCGGCGTGGTGGCGCGATCACTGAGTGAATGTCGTGGAGGATTTTGCGTCCTTTAGCGGTTGGACGCCTTGACGTTGGAACTGCGCTTGTGGAGCTCGCCGTCGATGATGGTGTAGAACTTGCATCGACGAGCGATCATTCGAGCGTCTGTCTCGTCTGCTGGCAGGGTGCCGGCTTCCAGGTAGGCGATGTAGGGCTTGGTCTAGTCGTCTGGCTCGGTGGCGAGTGCGACCAAGGCTGCCTCTGGTTGGAGTGGTACTCCGATGTCGATCTCCCTCGGGGGAGAGACTGATGGCTTGGAGATGGGTGGTGCGAGTCGAGCCGACCCGATGCGAGAGAGGGCGTCGGCCTCCTCGTTTTTCCGCCTGTCGATCCACTCGACAGAGTAGCCGGTGAAGTGGCCACCCAAATTGTCCACCGCTTGGCGGTACGCCGCCATGGTAGGGGAGACGGCGTCAAGGGCGAAGTTGCCCATGACAAGGTCGGAATCTCCTTAGCAGCTGAGGCGATTGACGTTCATCTCCTTGGCGGCTCGCATGCCGTGGAGTAGGGCCTCGTATTCAGCCATGTTGTTGGTGCAGGGCGTGAAGTCGAGGCAGAGGATGTAGTGGAGCTTGTCGCCCTTTGGTGAAGTCAACACTATCCCTGCGCCTGCGCCGTCCGCGTTCTTGGAGCCGTCAAAGCGAGCTCCGATGGTGGAAATACGGCAGCTTCTCGCTCTTTGGGCCTCCTCCCGATCGGCGATGAAGTCTGCGATTGCACTGACGGTGCCTTCGTTGCTCATATTTGATGTTGTGGACGCCGATCTCGACGGCCCACTTGGCGACTCGCCCGGTCGCCTCGCGATTGCGGATGATGTCTTGCAGTGGTGCTGAGGACACGACCGTGATCGGGTGCTCCTGGAAGTAGTGCGGCAGGCGCCGCTGAGCCCGGAAGACCGCGTATACTACCTTTTGGTACTGCGGGTACCGCTGGCGCGACTCGGTGAGGACCTCACTGATGTAGTACACCGGCCGCTGAACCGGGCGCTCCTTTCCTTCCTCTGGTCGCTCGACGACCATCACGGCGCTGACGACGCGCTCGGACGCCGCGACGTAAACCAGCATGGGTTCTTTGTCGGCGGGAGCGGCGAGTAGTGGTGCGGCGAGTAGCACCTTTTTGAGGTCGCGGAGCGCGTCGTCCGCCTCCTTGTCCCACTGGAAGGTGGGGTTCTTGCGCATCAGGCGGTATAGGGGCATCGCCTTTTCGCCCAGGCGGGGGATGAAGCGACTGAGAGCCGCTACTCGCCCGGCCAGCTTCTGGACGTCGCGCAGGCACTCGGGTTTGCCGAGCCGGGCGATCGTGTCGATCTTTGTGGGGTTCGCCAAGATCCCTCGTTTGGAGACGACGTACCCCAGTAGTTGTCCGGCGGGTACACCGAAGGTGCACTTGCCTGGGTTGAGCTTTATCTTGTATCTTCGCAGGTTGGCGAAAGTTTCCGCCAGGTCGGCGAGTAGGTCGCCTTGGCGAGCGGACTTCACGACCACGTCGTCGATGTAGACGTGGATGTTGCGGCCAATTTGGCTCGCGAGGCATTCTTGCATGCACCGCTGGTAGGTCGCCCCGGCGTTCTTGAGGCCGAAGGTCATGGCGGTGTAGCAGAAGGCTCCGAATGGCGTGATGAACGCCGTCTTCTCCTCGTCTTCGACGGCCATTTTGATCTGGTTGTACCCAGAGTAGGCGTCGAGGAAACATAGCGACTCCGAGCCCGCGGTTGAATCGATTATCTGGTCGATCCGCGGGAGGACGAATCTCCTTTAGGCGGTATTTCAGGTTTGTGTAGTCGATACACATTGTCTAGGTCCCGTTTTTCTTCTCGACCAGGACTGGGTTTGCCAGCCACTTGGAATACTTGATTGGCCGGATGAAGCCGGCAGCGAGTAGACGCTGCACTTCCTCGGCGATTGCTCGACGACGTTCTTCATTGAAGGGCCGCAGCGACTGCTTGACAGGTCGCACTTTGGGGTCGGCGTTTAGCTTGTGCTCAGCGAGCTCCCTAGGGACACCGGGCATGTCGGAGGGTTTCCATGCGAAGATGTCCCTGTTCTCACGGAGGAACTCGATGAGCGCGCCTTCCTATGCTGGGCTCATGCCCGTCCCGATCGTCACCGTCTGGCTGGAGTCGCCTGGTACCAGCTCGACGGTGCGCGTGTGCGTCGTGGCCTCAAAGGTTGAGGTGCCTGCGCCCTCTGAGTTGGGCTTCTTGAGTATGGTGGGGTCGTCGTTGTTGACCCCGCTCGCGTACTTGGCGAGCTCGTCGGCGTGGTTGGTCTCCGCCGCGATGACGGCGTCGGCGAGCTCGGCTCCTTTGGCCTCGCACTCGGCGGCCATGTCGGGGTCACCGTTGATGGTGATAGCGCGCCGCCGGCCCGGAGCTTCATCGCGTTATGCAGCGTGGTGGCTGCCATGAATTTAGCGAACGCTGGCGCCCAGAGGCCGATGGTAGGGGCTGTCGAAGGGCACCAGCTCGAAGACGATCCGCTCGGTGCGGAAGTTTGCCGGTGTGCCGAAGGTGACTGGCAGCGTGACCTTGCCAATCGGGTACGCCTTCCGACCGGGGACGATGCCGTGGAATGTGGTGTGGGTCGTCTCGATCATCGACTGCGGGAGCCGCAGCCGCCTGAAGGTGTCGAGGTAGAGGATGTTGATGGAGCTGCCGCCGTCCATCAGTGTCTTGGGGAGCCAGTAGTCGCCAACCTTGGGCTTGACCACCAAGGCGACTCGTCCTGGGTACTCGATGCGCGGAGAGTGGTCTTGCCGGCTCCCGGTGATGGGCTGCTCCGACCAGTTCAGGAACTGGGGGACGTCTATTTGGGCCACCGCATTGACGGCGACGGCGCGGGCGATCACCTTCTTCTCGCGCTTCGTGTTGAAGCCTGTGAAGGTGTGGAGCGAGCCGGCTACTTTGCCGAATTTTCCGCCGTTTGGCGGGTCGTTGTCAGGGTCCTCCCGCGCTTGCCGTGCCTTCTCGATTTCCCTGAGGGTGTGGCAGTCGGCGGTGGTGTGCGTTGCGGGCTTCCCTTTCCTGCTATGGAACGCACATGGTTGGTTAAGGAGGGCCGCGGGATCGAACCTTGGCTTGTTCTTGTAGTTGCCGCCGTCGCGGCGTTGCCCTCCATCGCGGCGGTAGCTCTTGGGCTCGCGCTGCGCGTGCCCGGCGTTGGCGACGAAGTCGACTCGCCCGTCAGTGCGGCGCTTTCCAGTGAGGCGAGTGCCACTGTAGCGTAGGTCGGTTCGGCGTCCGCCGTCGTTGCCACCCGTGCGGCGTTGACCTCCTGACTCGTTGTCAGTTTCCTGGTTCGGATCTTCCTCGGCGTACCGTTTGGCGATCTCGAGGAGGTCGGGGATGTTGTCGAGTGTGCGGGAGTGTCGCTTGAGCTTGGCGACTAGAGGCTCGTAGCGGCACGAGGTCTTGAAGCAATGGATCGCGGTGTCCGGGTGGATGCCGACCGCGTTGTACCAAAGCTCTTGCCACCGTTGGACCCGATTCTTGGGTCGACTCGCGGGGTCCCGGGCGCACCGTTCGGGTCCTCGATGGTGGTGGCGGGTGTAGGAGCACTCAAAGTGCTGGCGAAGCGTCGCGCATTTCCTCCGAGTCGATCTTGTCACGGGGAGAGTGTTGATCCGCGCACTGCCGTCCCTCCATCATCAGGGGGAGGTAACGGGCGGCGAGTAGGTCAGTGTGACCCGCGATCCCCATCGCCATGAGGTATGTGTCGAGCCAGACGGCGGGGTCGTACGAGGAGTCGTACTTTTCTATCTCTTTTGGCACCTTGAAGTTTGGCGGGTACTTCTCGCCTCGGATCATTGGTCCGAAGCACTTGGGTCCGAGTCGACTGAGCGACCCCATAGGCTCGCCGTCGCGGCGATTAGTTAGGGTGTGCCGCAAGTCGTCGGGCTGGCGTGCGCGCCAGCTTTGGTTGTTGATGATGTGGGTGCGGGCGTCGATGGGTTGCCCGTTGGCGGCGACAATGTTGGTTGCCGGCCTGGGGTCGTTGGTGGAGAGTGTCGCGTTCGCGGGTTGGTGTTGGAGCTGCAGCAGCTCTGGTGGCGGGCAGTTGAGGGTGTTTGCCGCCGCTGGGCGGCCGCTGGAGACCGCTCTGCTTCCCGAGGAACGCGAATATACTCGACCTGCCGAGTCGACACCCGCTTTTTGCTGCTCGACGGCCTTTCGGCGAAAGGGGCCACGACGTATTGGATCGTAGGGGCGCCGTGGCTGGATGGTGTCGCTTTCGACCTGCCACGAGGTTGTCCATTGGGGTGGAGAAAAGTGGGAGGCCGTTCGTGTCTCGCTCCCGTGAGGAGACTACTATCCGCGGCTGGTCCCTGGGGAGGGGTGCCGTTGGGTGGAGGTGGGGCGCCCCTCGCCGTTGATCCTGGCGGGGGCCGGGCGCTTCCTCCTGGTGGCGCGTTCTCGCGGTCGGCCCGACCCGGGCGGGTCGTTTTCATTGTCGGTTCAGGCGCCCTGAACGGTGGGGTTCAGGCGTGACCTGATCCGCTGCTGGTGGTAGCGTGACAGCTCCTGCGCCGTCACCTGCTCGAGGCAAAATTTTTCGCGCTCGGCTTGCTCTTTGCGTACCGCCTCCGCCAGTTTCAGGCGGAGTTCCTCGACCTCCGTTGCTGTGGCGTTAGGAGGGATTAGGGTGGAGAAAGGATCCTCCGGCGGATCGGCGCCGGTGGCCATGTAGGTCGCGGCATGGCGACCGGTTCCATCGCGGAGGTCGGCGGAGTTCTCCGACCAGTGGTCGAAGATCCGAGGATGGAGGGTCCTCGAAATCTCGCGTTGGAGACACTGGCGATGGAGCCAGCGGATGAGCAGCGGTGATGGATCCGGCAAGTGGCGCCGTCGCCGGTCGGCGTCGTCGGTGAGGCGCATCCTCTGCGGCGCTGAATTCCGGCCCGTTCTTTGTGGGCGAGTTGTACTCGGAGGCGAGGCGGTGGATCGTACGGATCTGGCTCTCGGAGAGCCGATCGCGTGGCGGCGACTCGCGGATGTGAGACGAGTCCTCCGAAACGATGACGTCGGTGAGGCCGACGAAGAGGCTGATCGTGCCGATAGGCAGGATCACGCTGTGCGTGACGGGTCGTGCCGCCGGGACGTAGCTGCTCGGCAAGATCTGGAGCATCTCGCCGATCGCTATCATGCGGCCGGTGGCGACCATCTCGTTGATGGGCAGATTGGATCTCGCCACAGAACACCGGCTAGACCGGCCAGGCCCCACGGTGGGCGCCACTGTCGTGGGAATTGTCACGGCAGATGCTGCAATCGGCAGCGAGTAGTAGAACGAGGGGCAAGGGCGGCCAGCCATCTGCGGTGCGAGATGAGGGCAAAGACACAGGGTTTTACCCAGGTTCGGCCCCCCGGAGGGTAAAGACCAACTCCTGCTAGATTGTATTATGGAGGTGTTACAATGGGCGAGCTCGGCGGCTAGGCGGCGAGTCGCTTGGTTGTATGCGGGAACGTGTTTCTACTCGCCCTATAGGGAGGTTTATATAGGCTCACCTCCCCTAGGGTTTACATATCTCAACCGTCGGTTACAGCTTCAATAGTCGTTTAACCTAGTCCGACTAGGCCTATCTACTCGCCTGGGCCTTCAGCTTCCAGTCGCTCAGCTCCTGGCTGGGCTTTGATCCACTCGCCGTTCTGCAGGCCCACTCGCCGGGTCTTGGGCCAGTCGGAAACGTCCTGCTGGGTATACCCCGGTAGGCATATCCCCATCACGGCGGGCGGCCGGTAGCCTGGCGGGCAAGGGTAGTTGGAGGCCGACAACGCCTGGGTCTCCTCGAGGGTCAGAATGGCCCAGTAGGCACTGTCCATAGTTGTGAGAGAGGAAGGTGTGGATGTATGGATAGCCATGGCGTGGTCAGCCTATATAGATGGAAAGTGCTGGAAAACCTGGCGGGAAATGGTGTGATATGGCGGGAAATATCTTTAGTCCCGGTTAGTGGCTACAACCGGGACTAAAAGCACCGTTCAGAGGGAAAGGGCGGGAAAACATGGCGGGAAGCGGTGGGATATGGCGGGAAATATCTTTAGTCCCAGTTAGTGGCTATAACCAGGACTAAAAGCACCCTTCAGAGGGAAAGGGCGGGAAAACATGGCGGGAAGCGGTGGGATATGGCGGGAAAACGGGCATGTTTATGTGTTCAATCGCGACATAGTTTGTGATACGGTGCCCATATTGTGCATGCATGTGTATATTGGGATGGAGAACAATGTTGCACGAGGAAGTTTTCCTTTTCGTCGCTTGGAAAAGCCATTTTCCATTTTCCGAGCGTAAAAAGACGGGTCGTTTTGTGAAGCAGCCACCAAAATGCAGTTACAGAATGCTACCATCCCATTTTTCTAAAATAGTAGACCACCTTACGTGAAATATATCCCAACCGGGGGATCTCAAACCTTTTTGTCCTTCCTGTGTGAAAAATACAAATGTCTGCCGAATCGGTAGGAAGTGGGTACGGTTTGAACTACAGGTACATGATCTAACGTCCGTGATTTTTTGAAAAAGTCATTTTTAGACTCACAATATGTCGTTTTTTCCGAGATCCAATGCAAGTTCTAACATTCTCATCCCCTATCTTCACGCACGTCGTTTTGACCTAAGTTCGAAACGACAAAAAATTCAAAACAGGCATAAAAAATTCAAAAAAGGTCCGAACAATGTAAATCCTTCGTGTGTTGTGATATTATGTGACATAGTTGCAAGGAAAAATATCAAACTTGGTATACTAATTATGTCTCCAAAAAACCTTCACAAAATGACCTATCATGTTTGAGGTTTCATGGCTTTCGGTCCAAGAGACGGATGTTATATGTTGAATCGCGACATAGTTTGTGATACGGTGCCCATATTATGCATGCATGTGTATATTGGGAGGGAGAACAATGGTGCAGGAGGAAGTTTTCCTTTTCGTCGCTCGGAAAATCCATTTTCCATTTTCCGAGCGCAAAAAGACGGGTCGTTTTGTGAAGCAGCCACCAAAATGCAGTTACAGAATGCCACCATCCCATTTTTATAAAATAGTAGACCACCTTACGTGAAGTATATCCCAACTGGGGGATCTCAAACCTTTCTGTCCTTCCCGGGTGAAAAAGACAAATGTCTACCGAATCGGTAGGAAGTGGGTCCGGTTTGAACTACAGGTACATGATCTAACGTCCGTGATTTTTTGAAAAAGTCATTTTTAGACTCACAATATGTCGTTTTTTTAGAGATCCAATGCAAGTTCTAACATTCTCATCCCCTATCTTCACGCACGCCATTTTGACCTAAGTTGAAGCAATGAAAAAATTCAAAACGGGCATAAAAATTCAAAAAGGTCTGAACAATGTAAATCCTTCGCGTGGTGTGATATTATGTGACATAGTTGAAAGGAAAAATATCAAACTTGGTATACTGATTATGTCTCCAAAAAAGCTTCACAAAATGACCTATCATGTTCGAGGTTTCATGGCTTTCGGTCCAAGAGACGGATGTTATGTGTTGAATCGCGGCATAGTTTGTGATACGGTGCCCATATTGTGCATGCATGTGTATATTGGGATGGAGAACAATGTTGCAGGAGGAAGTTTTCCTTTTCATCGCTCGGAAAAGCCATTTTCCATTTTCCGGCTAAAAAGGCAGTCTTTTGTGAAGCGACCACCAAAATGCGATTCTGAATGCTACCATCCCATTTTTCTAAAATAGTAGACCACCTTACGTGAACTATATCTCAACCGGAGGATCTCAAACCTTTCTGTCCTTCCCGGGGGATCTCAAACCTTTCATTTCCTGTCGTTATCCTCACTATAGCTCCTTCTGTATGCTATTATATATGCAGAATGAAGATTCAAGAATGTAGAAGAAAGTCAATCTACATCATTGGGTTCATTGACCCAAACAGAGTTAATGTACATACGCTAATAAATAACCTCGAGGAAACGGAGGATAACTTGCTAATGTTTTTAATGGAGCAACATTACAAGAAACAAATACTATTTCCTTAGAAATATGGGTAAGAGTCTTACTGTCTTTTACACATTCAATTTATGTTTACTCTATGTTAAGTATATATAAACGTGCGCAGCTTCCACTAGATTCTTCTAAACATTGACGTTGACCGTGCAAAAGTTGAAATCTCGGACTCGTTAAAGAAGCCGATGGAAGACTACCGCAGCATAATTGATTGCCTCCAAAACTAATTTCAATCACTATATCTGTCTCTTTCGTTCATTCTCTGAGATGTAAACTAATTAATAACTCATTTATTTCTTTTTTGCCGGACAGGGTTTGGAAAAGGTTCACGAAGGAGGTTCAGGGTGAATGGCGTGAGGAGCTCACTTTTCGTACGGTCCCGGTAAGTAGTACGTGAGCTAGGGGACTAATTATGTGGATATTACAATTATCATTCTTATAATTATCATGCTTGATTATTATCTGATTGAATTATATTCTTGATCGAAAAGTGTGTGACGCAGCCACAGGGGACTAATTTATGTGGATATTATGTATGCGAGTTCATTCGTGGGTGTATGGAGCAGGGCACAGACTTTCTTCAAGTACGTAAACAATATATTCGCAATTTATTCTATACCATAGTTTTTGTTGAGTTCCAGTCATAATGATCTACTTCTTTATATATAGTTGGATGTGATGCGGGATAAGCTCCTACCACATGAACGCCTACTAGCAATTCAAGAGGAGTTATCGGGATTTTTGCTCAGGGACATCATAAACACAAAAGGAGAGTACAACGTGGATAGACCTTCGTGTAATCGTGGATAGACACAAAAGGACAGTATCTGTTGTAGTGATCTTGGTGTAAATCAATTAGACGAGCTCTAGTCTCGGTTGTGTATATATTTATATGTATTTATGTTATTGTGAGTGAAATTATATTATATATGCATCAATGTATACAACATGTAGTAGCGTAGAATAATATGTATATGAAAACACAAAATGAAAAATAATCAAACGCAAAAAAGAAAACCCTAAAACCCTACCTCCTGCCGCGGCAGCGGTTTGGTGCAAAACACTGCCGCGGCAAAAGAACTTCAGTCCCGGTTAAATATCCTCCAGCCCAGCGCGCAACGGGGCCACGTGGAGACAATCTAGTCCTGGTTTGTAACAGAACCGGAACTAAAGGCCTAATCTTTAGTCCCGATACGTTACTCCCGGATTGCAATCCGGGACTAAAGCCTCTTACAGACCGGGGCTAGTGTCTTGTTTTATACTAGTGCTTGCAAGTTACGCCAATCCATAGTAGATCTCATGAAAAGTCTATCCAAAGATAGGAAATGTGTACCAATCAAATTATGGTGTCACAATAACCTGCTTAATAATAAATCCAAGTATATAGGCTACATAAGTTAGTTTCCATACTCAATCATTTTCCTGGGATAAATAATCAGGAATCATTTTGTCATCCATACATTCTATCATATAAAATTATCAGAGAACCGTTGGAGTATTTAAACAACTCCAATTTCCTCACATTAGAAGATATCAATACAAACTAGTACATAAAAGTCTAGATAACAGCTACTGACAGAACCACTTCCAACACTAAGATCACAGTATAGAAGTGAAATATACACCATTAGGATTAATAGGTAATCACCTCAAAGCAGCATGTTATCAAGGGATGAACCCTAGCACAGCGAGATGAACCCTAGAACAATAGACAATCACACTTAGGGTTCGTGTGTTGCAAGAGCGCAGAGGCCAGCATGGTAGAATAGAGAACAAGAGGGGGGAAAGGGATGAACTCACGAGATGTCCTCGCTGTAGTTAGAAGAAGAAGCCGAACGGTTGGCGAACGCACACACGGCGGCACAGGGAGCACCCGGAGGCGCTGCAACCCGCGCCAAGCCACGAGCACGATGGCCATAGCAACACGGGCAGAACATGCTGTACCCCCAAGAACACAACACCAAACACCACCATGTGTGCACCACAAATGGCGGCACAGACCACCAAACCCTAGGGTTCGAGAATTTTAAGAAAATAATGATAAGAGTTAAAATTAAATAAAAATAAGTTTTAAACTCTTATAATAATATATTGTCCCACAAAAATATTAAATATAATATTTACAAGATGTTAAGAATTATCCACTAACATTTTCCTTTTATTAAATAAAGGAATTTAAGAATTTATTAAGGTGGGTAAAACACACAAATAAGATAAATAATAAATAATGCATTGCATTACTATGCATATTCATTATTGCTTCATTAAATATTGTCCTTACTAGGCAATAATGGTGTCTTGTAGAAATAGAAGCTCAAGGTCGAGTGCAAGCATCCGACTTCACTACCTTGCAGTCATAAGGCAAGTTCATCACTTGCTCATGTCCTTTGATGAGTTTTTATCAAAGTAATTGCAAATTGTGTGTTATCATCTATGTTCTGAAGAAATAAAATTTATTTTCTCAAACAAATAAGATGTTGTTATCATCCTAAGTGATGATAAACATAAGGTTGGCAATGGAACTTAGGTTTCCAATTGCATGGGATTCACCATAGGAATTAACAACCCATGACATCGGTGATTCTAGAACCGTATAATACACGTTAACCATGAGATTTGGAATGGCAAGGAGAATTTAGCCGTATCTTCTTCCTTTCGCATGTAGCCGGATGCGTAGGCCATGGCTGTTATCCTTGTAGAATGTAATGATTGGTAATTCATAGAGGATATGCAGCATATGGGTGGGCACCCTCAACGTCCCATGGTAGTTATGGCATCTAAACTGTCTTTACTGTCCATTGCTGTAATTCAATAGGTGAGCATGGCGTACACCGAGGAGACATGCGGGGTCGCAAAGGGGAGAATGATTGGCTTGGATCATCTACTGGGCCCCACATCACAGAATTGTGGACGGGAAAGTACGCCCGGTTGTGCAACAAGGATTTGATCTCTCAAGGATAAAATAACGCACCTCTATAGAGTGTAAGAACTGTAACTTGTTACTCCCTATTCCGTGAAGGAACCGCGAACGCGGCAGGAAAGGAACTCCATGAAGTCTTGGTCAACCTATGAAGACTGATGGGCATAGTTTTTGGATATTAAAATCAATCTTTGAAGAAATGTTTATGAAACTGCATAGTGCCAAGGACTGATAGTCCGACATGGTAGATAGAGCATAAAACTTCCCACATTGCATATAATGAACTTGCTGGGTAACGCTGTTACTCACTCTTTCCTTTGATCCCCTGCTTAGACTCTGAGGAGATAGAAGACACTCTGATGTACTCTACGGAAGGACAAGAGGGTGTCTACTACGACGAACCAGACTTGTCTGGAGGAGTGGAAGGGGTGGATTATGAAATAATCTATGGAGTGGAGGGCAATGAGTCCAAGTAGTTGCCTTAGTTAGTAGTAAACGAATTGAGCCGAGAAGTGTAAACTTTATATAGTAAGTTGTTGAGCTCAATTTAGAGTATGAGTGTGAAACTTTGATATTCTACTAAAACTATTTAAGTTTGGTTTTGTAAGTTTGTATCACTTGAAGTACTGAACTTCTGGTATTGTAATAATAATAAAGTGTGTATGTTTGTAATATGGACCCGCAATGTTTCTGTTGTACCACTCTGAGGGATGTCATATTTGCGGAACGGTGTTCTGTGAATTTCATGTTAATGACTATAGTGTACTACACATGCAGTGGTATGCTGAGTCACCATAGATGATAGGGAAAAGGTGTGCGATCTTTCGATGAGATGATGATAATCGATTTGGTGGAGTTCGGGCTTGACGATCCGACTACACGTGCGAGCACGAGCGCCAATGCAATCGCTAGGCCAATCTCCTGGAGGTTACCGATCCTGCGGGAATACGATCAGCCTGACCAGCGAGGGTCTTAATTCCTACCTGAAATCGAGAACAAGTAAGAACCAATATTGCAATCGAGATATTGCGGATTAAGAGGAAAGCTTTATTGAAGAGGTGGGATCCTGAATAGGTCTGCAGTACACAGGCCTCTGACGCTCGAGCCTTGGCGAAGTTGACTATGGCTAACTTAATGTCTAAACAAAATCCGAGTCTAGGGTGACAATGGGGAGTATTTAAGGCGAAAGGTGGGGTTTCGCCAGCCATGGAAGTGGTGGCGAATCCAACCCTAGAAGTCCTTTTCCCTCAAATCTGGACTCTAAAAAGTGGCTAATTAAAATCCTGCGAAAATTACATGGGCCTGGCCCAAAATAAAGGTGTCGTAGCACCATATTAAGCTATGGACGAATTCGTAAAGTATTGATCTTGAATATTTCGTCCAAGCCTTCTTTCTTCATTATGGTGGCCTCAAAGTTCTGAAATCTTCATCCGTGGCCTTCTCTTGGATCATCACATGCTTGCTGCCATCTCCATGCATGGCCATGCTCCAATGCTTGTCCCTCTCATCCATGCTTGGTCCATCATTCCTAAGAGTAAGAAATACATCTGATTTAGGCAGCATCATATTCTCATGTATGTGAAATAGCTCCAAGAAAGCGAAAGTACGATAGTTAAGTTGTTTGTACGAGATCTTGTGATGGGTCCTTTTATGTGTTGCTGTAGGTACAACGGTTGTATCAATAGAAGGGATGTCCACATCATGCTCCCCTTCTTGAATTGAAGTCGTCCTCGACGCAATCTCATCTTCCTCACCAAAGTAAGGCTTCAAATCTGCAATGTTAAACGTAGGACTAACCGTACCAAAGTCTGCAGGCAACTCAAGTTTATATGCATTATCATTTATTTTCTCTAACACCTTAAAGGGACCAGCAGCACGTGGCATTAACTTAGACTTGCGTAAATCAGGAAAACGATCTTTACGCAAATGTAACCAAACAAGATCGCCAACATCAAACACAACATGCTTTCTCCCTTTATCCCCAGCAAGTTTATACTTAGCATTCATGTGTTCAATGTTATCTTTAGTAGTCTTATGCAAGTTTAATATCATTTCAGCGTTGTGTAGCATCAAATTATGTTGCAATCGAAGAAGGTAAAGGCAATAAATCAATAGGTGCACGAGGAACAAAACCATACACAATCTCAAATGGGCACATCTTTGTGGTAGAATGCAATGAACGATTATAAGCAAATTCTATATGAGGTAAACACTCTTCCCACAATTTTAAGTTCTTCTTTAAAACAGCCCGCAACATAGTAGACAAAGTTCTATTTACTACTTCAGTTTGACCATCAGTTTGGGGATGACATGTAGTACTAAAGAGCAATTTAGTCCCCAACTTAGCCCATAAACATCTCCAAAAGTGGCTAAGAAATTTATTATCACGATCAGAGACAATAGTATTTGGCACACCATGCAAACGAACAATTTCACGAAAGAACAAATCAGCAATATGCGCAACATCATCCGTTTTATGACAAGGAATAAAGTGTGCCATCTTAGAAAACCGATCCACAACAACAAAAATACTATCCCTCCCCTTCTGTGTTCGTGGCAATCCCAAAACAAAGTCCATAGAAATATCCTCCCAAGGAACACTAGGAATAGGAAGAGGCATATATAAACCATGTGGATTAAGGCGAGACTTAGCTTTTTGACAAGTAGTGCAGCGTGCCACAAATCTCTCAACATCTCGACGCATACGTGGCCAAAAGAAGTGTGCAAGAACATCCTCCGTCTTCTTGACACCAAAGTGTCCCATCAATCCTCCTCCATGCGCCTCCTGTAACAACAAAAGACGAACAGAACTATCTGGAATGTATAGTTTGTTAGCACGGAACACAAATCCATCATTGAAGACGAACTTGTTCCAAGTTCTACCATCTCTACAATTCTGCAACACATCTTTAAATTCAGCATCATGCACATATTGTTCCTTAATAGTTTCCAATCCAAATATTTTGAAGTCAAGTTGAGATAACAAAGCATAGCAGTAGCGACAAAGCATCCAATAATATTATCTTTACCCTTTTGTGTTTGATAACATAAGGAAAAGACTCAATAAATTCAACCCACTTTGCATGACGATTCAACTTAGCTTGACTACGAATATTCTTCAAAGATTCATGATCGAATGAATAACAAATTCCTTAGGCCATAGATAATGTTGCCAAGTTTCTAATGTCGAACCAACATATAATTCTTTATCATAAGTAGAATAGTTCAGACTAGACCCCCTCAATTTCTCACTAAAATATGCAACAGGTTTTCCCTCTTGTAATAACACCCCTCCCAAACCAATTCCACTAGCATCAAATTCAAGCTCAAAAGTCTTAGTAAAATCAGGAAGTTGGAGTAAGGGAGCATGTGTTAGCTTATCTTTCAATATGACGAAGGCCTGTTGTTGTGCATCGCCCCAAACAAAGGGCACATCCTTCTTGGTAAGCTCATTCAGCGGCGCGGCAATTGATCGTCTTTGACAAAGCGCCTATAAAAACCAGCGAGACCAAGAAAACTCCTCACTTGTGTGACCGTCTTGGGCTGCGGCCAATTCTCAATAGCTTCAATCTTGGCTGGATCCACTTCAATACCCTGTGATGTAACAACATAGCCAAGAAACGCAACTCGATTGGTGCAAAAGGTGCACTTCTCAAGGTTACCAAACAAACGTGCATCACGTAAAGCATTGAAAACAGCACGTAAATGGTCCAAATGATCCTCTAAAGATTTGCTATAAATCAGAATATCATCAAAGTAGACTACCACAAAACGTCCAATGAAAGCGCGTAAAACTTCGTTCATTAATCTCATGAAAGTGCTAGGTGCATTAGTTAAACCAAACGACATGACTAACCACTCATATAAACTGAACTTAGTTTTAAATGCTGTTTTCCATTCATCTCCTAATTTCATACGAATCTGGTGGTAACCACTACGCAAATCAACTTTAGAAAACATGGTAGAGCCACTCAATTCATCAAGCATGTCATCTAAACGTGGAATAGGATGACGATATCGAATAGTAATATTATTGATAGCTCTACAATCAGTACACATGCGTGAAGAACCATCTTTCTTAGGTACAAAAATAATAGGAACGGCACAGGGGCTAAGGGACTCACGAATATGATCTCTGTCAAGTAGTTCCTGAATTTGGCGTTGTATCTCCTTTGTCTCCTCTGGATTGGTTCTATATGGCGCGCGGTTGGGCAACGTGGCACCAGGAATTAGATCAATTTGGTGCTCAATTCCTCTAATAGGAGGTAGTCCTTGTGGCAGCTCAGCGGGAAAGACGTCCTCATATTCCGTTCTTGTTACCTTGATCTTGCGAGAACTCTCAAACCATTGGATGTAGTATGAATGTGGGTGTTGTCTTGTTGGAAGCGCAAGCTTCTCTACCATGTCAACACTGGCCAGATTATTACAACTCCCTCCATCAATGATGATCCGTATAGCTCTTTCCTTGACAACACCACGTGTTTGGAACAGGTTGTGGCGTTGATCTTGCTCAGATTTGCTCAATTTCACACTCAACACACGTTGTGTAATTAAGCTCCTGTATTGATCAGCAGCTTCAGCTCCCATTACCTCTGTCTCTTCATCAGCATCAGAATTGTCTCCATCTCGAGCAGAAATAAGGGCTAGTGTATCTTCATCAAAGTCACTCGCTGAATCGTACTGACCATCTTCTCGCACCATCATCACACGTTGTGTTGTGCACTGTCGCTCAATATGACTAAAACCCCAGCACTTGCGGCATTGTATATCCTTTGTCTTACCCGTGGAAGCCATAGAAGATGCACTACGAGCAGGAGCATTGGATGATGGTGGAGGAGGAGCTGGAAATCTTGTGGTGGCCTTGGATGTGGTAGTAGCTGGTGGCGAATCACGAGGAGGCGCTGATTGTCGGGATGTCCAAGTGGATGGGCGACCTGCAGAATTATTAGTCCTCCTCCATGGTGTTTGCCGATCCTGCACTTCACGTTCAGCTTTGCAAGCAAGATGAAACAAACGAGTGATAGAATTATATTCCTTATAATCTAAGATGTGCCGAATGTCCTTGTTTAATCCACCAAAGAAACGTGCAAGCATTTGTTCATTAGATTCAACAAGACCACAACGAACCATCCCCGTTTGCAATTCCTGATAATACTCTTCTACAGAATTTTTCCCTTGCTCTAAACGTGTCAGATTCTTTAGTAAATCACGTTGATAAGTGGGAGGTACAAAACGAACACGCATAGCAGTTTTTAAAGCAGTCCAAGTACTAGGAATAGTAGTAGGATTTAAACGACAATACTCAGACCACCAAAGGGAAGCAAATTTAGTAAATTCACATGTAGCAGCACTAACACGCATATTCTCAGGATATTTTAAGCATGCAAAATGTTGTTCTACTTCCATCTCCCATGTAAGATATGCATCAGGATTATATTTACTCTCAAAAGATGGAATATTTAATTTAAGCTTTGCAACATGGTCATCATCACGTACCGGTGGTCGAGCGTTCCGGTAGTAATGTCGGGGACGGCCAGTAGGTACCTGTGGAGGTTGTTCAACCTCCTCGTCAAACAGATAAATCGTCGTCGGGGAATTAAATTAAGTAGTACCCGTCGTAAATGTCATCCCCAATGTCGCAGCAGCAGCGGCGGAAGTCTGAGGTGCGTCGGCAGCGGTAAGCCGCTGCGAATGCGGCGGCAGCGAACCATGGTCCGTGATCGGTATGAATGCGTCGTGTGTGGGGCGGTGTGCGGAAATCTGTTCAAAAGCTCCTTGAACCGAACCTCAAGCTTGGCGTTGAAGGATTTCTCGAGTCCATCGATCTTGTCCACGGCGTTGGTGAGCTTGGTGTCAAACTCCCCTAGGCGCGTATCCACGTCTTCAGCGCGACTGACCAAGAGCGCGGAGAAGTGGGCATGTAGTTCTTCGTTCGTCATTGTGGCCGGGTTCCACGAAGTATCTGTCATGGTTAGTTCTTAAAAAGCACAGGTATATAGTACGGAAATATGGTGGAAGTCACGCGTAATCCGTCAAGCAATATACGAAGCTCTTATAAGTTCTTATCAAACAGCAGGAAAAGGCGATGTGCAACCACGAGGATCAGTGGGTCCAGAGATTGAACCAAGCGATTACCAGGAGTCGAGACACCGCACGTGGAGAATATCTGTGGAGCTCTGGGAAGGCTTAGCAAGGGGGTTAGCAATTATCAAAACAGCAATGCAAAAGTTGAAAGAATGCTCAACAACGGTACTGTGCTGGTCCTAGGCTAGCATACTAGAGGCGAGCCTAGATCACCAACGATGTCACGACGCGACACAACAAGCAATGTATGATGATATGGCACCCTGAAAAGCGAACCGAGATGCAGAAAATCACTATGATGGCGAGTGTCTAGAACTGATCTACGGGGTCTAAAAATAGGTTAGCCCAAAAAAAAATTCGAATTTTTTTTATTGTGCTCCGGAAAGTGCGCCGGCACCAAAAAAATATCGCTATAACGGCCAATGGAGAAAAGTGATCCCCGGGGTCGAAAAGTAGTATAGCCAGAAATTTTTTTCGGAGGCGGTTCCAGACTTTTTTTTGCTCTCCTTCTGGACTTATGACCGAACTCGGAGCTCGACTCGGACTTTAGCTGAAACCGGAAACAACAAAGAAGGAAAGTAAAAATAAATAACTAGGAAATAATAACTCAACTCAGACTCGTGCCGCGGCAGGATAGGTGATCGGATCCGTGTCGCGGTAGGAAGGCGGTGGCAGAGTGTTTAGGATTTATGGTGACTGGGTATATGGCGGCGGAATATGGTGGCGGAATATGGTGGCGGTGATCGGCGAGTGTGGCGGTGACTACTATGATCAGAACTCGAAACTCTAAGGGACGAGACACTAAGACCAGCAACTCGACGCGACGATGTAGACACAAATTCAACAATGCAAAAACTGAAAAGATAATGCGAGGCGTAGATTGGTTATGGGATGGATCTAAACTCTAACTGTGTTTTTGGCTTTTTCGTGGGTTATAGGTAAAAAGATCTAATCTACGAAAAACAGTAAAATCTCACCGAGCAACCTGAAATCTGATACCACTTGATAGGGAAAAGGTGTCCGATCTTTCGATGAGATGATGATAATCGATTTGGTGGAGTTCGGGCTTGACGATCCGACTACACGTGCGAGCACGAGCGCCAATGCAATCGCTAGGCCAATCTCCTGGAGGTTACCGATCCTGCGGGAACACGATCAGCCTGACCAATGAGGGTCTTAATTCCTACCTGAAATCGAGAACAAGTAAGAACCAATATTGCAATCGAGATATTGCGGATTAAGAGGAAAGCTTTATTGAAGAGGTGGGATCCTGAATAGGTGCGAAGTACAAGAGGCCTCTGCGATGCTCGAGCCTTGGCGAAGTTGCGACTATGGATAACTTAATGTCTAAACAAAATCCGAGTCTAGGGGGTCGGCAATGGGGAGTATTTAAGGGAGAAAAGATGGGGTTTCGGCCAGCCATGGAAGTGGTGGCCGAATACAACCCTAGAAGTCCTTTTCCCCTCAAATATGGACTCTAAAAAGTGGCTAATTAAAATCCTGCGAAAATTACATGGGCCTGACCCAAAATAAAGGTGTCATAGCACCATATTAAGCTATGGACGAATTCGTAAAGTATTAATCTTGAATATTTCGTCCAAGCCTTATTTCTTCATTATGGTGGCCTCAAAGTTCTGAAATATTCATCCGTGGCCTTCTCTTGGATCATCACATGCTTGCTGTCATCTCCATGCATGGCCATACTCCAATGCTTGTCCCTCTCATCCATGCTTGGTCCATCATTCCTAAGAGTAAGAAATACATCTGATTTAGACAGCATCATATTCTCATGTATGTGAGGAATAGCTCCAAGAAACGAAAGTACCTGATAGTTAAGTTGTTTGGCACGAGATCTTGTGCTGGGTCCTTGTATGTGTGTTGCTGTAGGTACAACGGTTGTATCAATAGAAGGGATGTCCACATCAATAGAGGAGGTCATCGACGGAGAATTGAAGGTTAGATTTGAACTACTTTGAATGCCGAGTTTACTGCTCATATTTTAATGGGGTTTTCTGATTTTGTAGTTTGATTAAATGATTTGTTTGGATCTTCCTTATTAGTTCTATGCGCATATTTTGTAGTATGTTTTGATCCTCCCCTAGTTGTTCTATGTGCACATTTTCTAGTTTGCTTTCATATGCCCCTATTAGTACTTCTAGAAACTTATTTGTAGCTTTTTAATTTGAACCAATGTACGTTCTAGTGGTATAATTTCATGTGGAGTTCAGATTTTAGGTTGTGGTCATGTTGTCCAATGTAGTTTGATTTGCACGATAGAAGGCATATACTTATCATATGAGCTCATGATTGTACAATAACTGAAATTTAATATTTCATAACTAAAAGACAATGGAGTTTAGAAGTAACATTTTTGCAAACACAAATGGAGTTTAGAGATTTACATTTTTGGTTTTAATTTGTTCAAGTGGAGTCATATATATTAACGTATATGTTAAATAATGGATCACCCAATCTCTGTTATAGTAAGCTGTGTATGTATCTGAATAGATGCATTCAAATGATACTTGTGTATGATGAGTAGTTGTTAGTCATAACTACTTTTTGTTGTACCAATTTACTGATAAGATGCATGGAAAGAATTACTCCATGTGTCTTAAAAAGGATGTCTTAGAGATTTGTTGTAATGTTTGGATATATCTATATACTAAAACGGGTCTAGCTAGATTCATTCAATTTTGAAAAAAATGTGAAATGTATTTTAGTATGAAGGGAGTATGATTTTACATTGCACTCATATATGCATGCAAAACAATTTACGTTAATTGTCTAGTTTTTTTCAAAGCTGGTTCAACTTGTGCATACACATGCTATAATTAATCTCTCAACAAAGCCCCATCCTAGTTTGGTCTCATGGTTTTCTAGTGTAGTAATAAATTTCATTCACTGACTCCATACCTCTGCTTGCTAATTCGCAGGAACGAGATAATGAAGCCGATGAAGGCATGACGTCTAGGCACGCAAAAATTCGACACATTCTGAAGTAGACGAGGAATGGGAGGTTCCCCTTCCGCCGAGCTCTCGGCAGGTACAAATGCCCCTTCTGTACTAGAATTATTGCAGAAGACCTAAACATCATTGTGTAGTATGCCAGGGGCATTGCCCAGGGAGGGCAATGGCGTCCGGCTCATACAAAGGCAAAGCATGCTGCCTTCATGGTGTACCTGAGCAAGTATGTCAACCTCGGTGCAATCGCTCTGCGGCCTTCTCCCAGGAGGAATAGAAGGGGCCCTAACTAGCTCTGCATACTGCATGTCGCCGCCTCCTATCATTGCATGTCGCCGGCTCCTGTTGCCTTTTGCTGCCCCGTGTTACCTCTGCTGCCCCCGGGATATATTATTGTTCGTTGTGTAACTAAGTACTACTAGTACTATTATATCTAAGTACTATGTGGTGGTTGTGATCGAACCTATTTAACTAGTACCTATATATATCATCAGCACCTTTAAGTAGTTAAGTATAGTTATGATTATTCCTGGTTGCACACTATTGGAGAGGTGTCTCGATCATGTCTGCATAGTTCACGAACCGTAGGGAGACACACTTAAGGATTCGATGTTTTTAAGTAGATATGGAATATGAGTCGAAGATCGAATGTTGTTCGGAGTCTCGGATTGGATCCAGGACATCACGAGGAGATCCGTATGGTCCAGAGAATAGGATTCATATAAGGAAAGTCAATTTTCAGTGTTTTGACTGGAAGCTTCTAGAATGTTTTGGAAGGTCCACCACCCCGAAGGGTGGTAGTTGGGATGCATCATGCCCTAATGGGGTTGGACACTCCATTCCCTAGGACGACTCGGCAAGTACTAGGAGGGGTCAAACCCTTGTTTGAAAAAGTCAAATCCTTGTTGGGAAAAGTCAAATCCTAGTTTGGAAAGGAGAAGGAAAACTTGAGGGCCAAGTTTTCCCCCTCTCCCTTCCTTGGCCGCCGGCTATAGGAGTTGGGGAAGGACTCGGCCAGGGGTGGGAACCCTGGACGCTTCCCCTCCACCCATATAAGGAGGGGTGAGGGCGCCTCCTAGCCCCTCACCTCAACACTAGCCACCAGCGACACCCCTCTCTCCTCCACACCCTGCTCCGGCTTCGGTGAAGCCCTGCAGTAATCTCTCCTCCTCCAACACCATCACACTGTCGTGCTCTTGGGATTCTGAGGAGATCTACAACGTCCACTGCCCTGCTGGAACTATAAGGTTCCCAACCTTTAATAAGGTAGAGTCCCCTGTGTTTACAATGCTAGTCCCTGGATCAATAGCTAGCATCCACAGTTAAGATGTAATATCAAGAAACAAAGGTCATAATACAATGTTATAACCAGGAATAACAAAATTTTATTACATCTTACATAGCTCATTTGGCTATTACATTACATTGCAGCAGAATATCTATAAGCATGGGGTCCTTCATCTTCAAAGTGCCACAGGCAGACATGTTGGTTGTAGACTTTGTAATCCTAATCAACACACTTCACTAAATCAATCAAACCTGCAACATAACAAGTTACAGCCACAAGGTTCAATACATTTGAATTGTATTGGCAAGTGATACTATGGTAGTATAGTGGAGTCTATCATCTATATGCATTTGGCTAAGTGGAGCTTAGGCTTGCATTGCTCAAAATATATTTTCCTTATCATTTGAAAACACTAAGTTTTTGCTTGACAAAATAATCTTTCCCAAGGCATCTCCCAATCAAAGATTGAAGATCCTTTAACCCTTGTTCAACCACAAGTTTTTAACTTAGAAATTTGGATGATGAGATTCTTGATTTCTTCCATGTCTTGATGCTCAAATTGTCCTTTGTCAGGGACATGGCTAAGTACTTAGATTTTACACTCTGCAGAGGTGGTGCACTTTCCCCACAAGACTTGGTTTCACCAAGACAAGATCTTTCAGAAGCCTTTCCTTAGACCAAATGGACGCGTTCCAACCTATCATCCCACTACCACCAACTGTCCAAATGGCTAAGTTCTAGCAACCTATGTGATCCAGGCAGAGCCCATATTGCCAAGTGGTTGCACTTGAAGCTTCTCAACATTTGACATCTCAAATCTCTTTGTTCCTGGGTGGCAATCCACAAGTGTGAAACACAAGGTAAACCATAGCCATGGTCCTTGTGTAACCACTCAACCAAAAACCACCAAGCAATTACCATTCCACCCAGGTGATTCATTAACTTAGTTGTTTTATTAAACAAAAACACAAGTCCTCAGACTTAGAAGTTTTTCCATAGTATGAATGTATATTCTACCCTTGTTTTCTATTAGCTAAGCTAAGCTTGATAGTAGTAGGAATCTTAACTTAGGAAATTTTCTACTAAGGTTTCATCTACTAGGATTTCCCATAGCAAGGTTTATACTTAGCAAAAATTCCATGCAAGTTTTACTTAGAAAAATCACTAATGCATAGTGAAAGTAATGGGACAAAAGTATGAAGCATCACTTGCCTTTTTGGTAGAGTATAAGTTCACTCCTTGTCCTTGCTACAATCACACTCTTCAAGTCACTACAATTCAATCAAGCAAGGCACAAGTTCAATCTACCATTCAAGCAATTCATCACATAAAATCATATAAACAAGATAATGCATGCAAGCATGCCAAGCTTTGTTTTATTTGAAAAAGTGGTTCCTAATGGGTCATAAACCTTTGACAACACCTATTGGTTATTTTCTAAAGTAGCAAAGTCATTTGCAAAAGGTTTCACTTCATAAACCATTTTCAAAACAAGGTATCATTTTATGTGGTGTAGAAATGTTTTTACTAAGGCATTAATCTATAGGGTTCACAAAATATGTTTTCAAACCATAAAACTTTGTGTTTAGGGTCAGAGAGTTTAAAACAGAACATTTCCCAAAGGTTTTCTTCCAAAACCATTTTTTATAAATAAACCATATTTTTATTTGACTAGATTTGGTTTTAAATCCAATATTCATTCTTTGTTTTCACCAAATACATTTTTGAATCCACAAAGTGTTTCCTATGGTCAGTAGGTTCAAATCACCCCATTTGCAAAATATTTTATCCCCAAAATCATTTTTGAACAATTTTTACAATCTAAACAAGCATACAAATGTTTCTGCAAAAACAACCAATTTAACAGAAACTTTTTACTAAACAAATGGCATGGTTAGCTAGGGCTTGTTCCACTGATTCCATTGATATAAAGTTTGCAAAATTTGGATGTGTGGATCAAAAGTTATGAATTTTACAAAATCACAAATCTAATAGATTCAAATCTGTTTTTATAACCAGAGTCTAGCCACGCGTCTTAATCCTATTCGTCGAAAACGTTTCGCGTGGATTGACTAACACAGACCGTAGGATCAAGTTACATCACACGACGCTGGCTGCGTACCTCTTCGGCGTTAAGTGAATCTATCGTATCCATCGGATCGTCATCTAACGGCCATCGTCGCCTTGACCAAGTTCTGGCGACGCTCGACGGCTGCGCGCGGCGGCGACGGTCAGACGACGGCGAAACTGGTGATGCAGGAAATGATGGAGGAAGGGAGTATGCTCACCGTGTTCGCAGTAGCGTGGGGAAGCTCAACGTGGCAGTATCTCGTCGAGGGGCGCACAGGGGTGAGGACAATGGCTCGCCGGAGTTGCTCCTGGCGACGGGTATGCTCGGGCGTCGTCGAGGACGTTGCTACAACGCACGCTAGGACAAATGGGAGACAGGGTCAGACGCGCAAAGCCATGGCGATGATGTGTGCGTGAAGGAGAAGGAGAGGCGCGGTCAGACACTACCTGGAGGACTCGCCGGAGTAGCAAACAGACGGTGGCGGCGCTTGGAGTCGTCATTGTGAGCTCAGGCGCCTTGAGTGGTGCGGATGCAGAAAGATGCGCCAGGGCCTGGGGAACTTGCCCATGTGCTCGGGGAGGTAAGGGGCGGCAGGGTCTCGGCCGGAATTTGGACGTGAGCTCGCCGGAGACAGTGGGGTTCGGGCTTGCGATTCGAGCAGCCTGGTGGCGATGAGGAGTTGGCGTTTGAGGGGAACGAGAGAGGAGATGCTGGCGCTTATCACTGCGTGGTCACGACGAGGGATTAACGCGACATTAAGGCGTAATCAAGCGAGCGTTTAACGGCAGGAACGGCAGCGGTGTCTAGGGGAAGAACATGTCGCGGGGTTGAAGACGGTGAGCTGGCGGTGGTAATCTGGCGTGAGAGAGGGAAATGGGGTCCATCTGCCAGCGTCTGTGTGGGTCGTTTCGCGAGTGAGAAAATTTTTCGGGGGAGGGGGAAATAGGTGGGCTTGCTGGGCCTAGTTGGGCTGGCCGGCTGGGCTGGCTCCTTTTCATATTTTTTCTGTTCTGAATCTTTTTTTTTTCCAACTCAATTTCTGTTTTGAAATTCAAACAATCAATTCAAACAACCAAATCAAATAAACTTCCACTAAACTTTATATTGAGTTTTGGTCCTGTTTAACAACACAAATCAAAGTCCAAAACAAAATAATATTTTTAATCTTTTTAGGATCCATTTATTAATTAAATAAAATGGACCTTAGTTATTAAATCAAATAGGGTTTGATTTATTTATTTTTAAAACTCTATTTGAAATTTAAATAAAACCAAAAACACTTCAGTAGGTTTTATTTGAGAATATAAAATACTTGGAAAACTTATTTAAAATAAATAAATAAGTTTTAGTGTTTATTTAAAATGGGAAAAGCCTTTACTTAAATAAAATTGGATATTAAATCCTTATTATTTTATTTAGATAATCCTTTACTATTTTTATCAAAACAAAATGTTTTATTTCAAAAGCTTGACCAAGGTTTATTTTGGCTCCATAAAATAATCCTCATTTATATTTCTACCTTTTTATTTGAAAACCAAATCTTTTATTTAAAGATCCAAAAATAGTAATTTTAAATATTTTTAAGTTTATTGTTTATTTATCTTTTTAAATCCCTTTAGGATTTTATTTGATCCAAATAGGTTTTGAAAGTTTCCAATTGGATTCAAAAAGTTTCTTCTCACCCTGAAAATCAACAAAGTTTTATTTTAATCATTTATTTTTCACATTACAAGATTTGGAAAATCTTTGGATGTGACAGGCTACCACCCTTAAAATAAATCTCGTCCCGAGATTTGGGAAGGCTAGGGTTACAAGTAGGCTCAAAGCAACTATGGTACTACCACCCTTAAAAATTTTCCAACTAAATTACATATTGGCCTTCTTGGGATCCTGGGGAAACTTCTCTGGGCAAACATCTGCATAGTGCCCTTTGTTTTCACACTTGAAACATGTGACAAGGCTGAGATCCTTCATAGGCTGGTTTATCTTGTGTTTCATATTTTCTAGACAGAAGTTTGCATAGTGGCCTAGCTCCTTGCATTTGAAACACATCACTTGGCTGATATCTTTCTTTTCCTTTGGTATCATTGCCTCTTGTTTGTTTCTTTGGTTCTTCTTCTTTTCTGGGCATTCATTGGCATAGTGTCCCATCTCTTTGCAAGTGTAACATTGTTCTTGAGTAATATCCTTTTTGCTAGGGTTGGGGCATTTCTTCTTTTTCTTGGGTTTCTCCAAAGCTAGGAGTTCTTCTAGTTCATGCTCTTCACACCTCACCTCAAAGGTGGGAAATCTTTCTCCCTTCTTGAGGCAGTTACTAGAGATATGACTTTATTCTTCACAATTAGGGCTTTGATCTTCATGCTCCTTGGATGTATGATCTTTGTCTCCACATATATTGCAAGCTTTGGTTCCTTCTAAAATAACATCTTTGTCATCCTTGTTGTCATTAGCTCTTTGGGAAAAGTTTTCTCCCATGTTGATTATTTGAGTAACCAATCCTTGCAACAATTGGGATTGAAGTTTCAAAATCCTTTGTATGGCTGGGTCTAGTCCATTATTGTTGGCTAAAAGCTGAGTTGTGATTTGGCTCAACTGGTTTTGGGTTGCTATAAGTTCTCTCATGTTGTCCTCTTGGTTGTTGTTGGTGTCACCATCCTTGATGTTGGAGTCTCTTGGAGAAGTCATCTGTTTGGGTTGAATTGGGATTAGAATAGGCAAAATATCTCTAAGTAAATAATTCTAACCACACACTTCACATTTCACACAAACAATGTGCAAGCAATCACAAACAAACATTCCACTCAAACAACAAGTTTCAAGCATATATTTAGACAACCAAAAATATTTTTGTTACACCACATAAGTTGGTGGGTTTGTCTTAAACTAAATATGGTGGTCCATCTATATGGTTCACTTGAAATCTTTCCATCTTTCTTGGTTGATTCTTCTTGCATGAGATCATGGTTTCCTTGGGAAAACTCTTGGTCACAAAACTTCAAAGGTGATCATGGTTCCTTCTAACTTGTGTTTCCTTAGTCTCCAAATCTTGAATAAGATTTCTTGTCTCACTTGTCCTTAGTGATAACCATGGTTGAAGTCCTTGGTGAATATGCTGAATATGTTGAAGTCATTAGAGTTGAAGAAGTTGAATTCATTAGAGTTGAAGATGGTGAAGTCATTAGAGTTGAAGAAGTTGAAGTCTTTAGTGTTGAAGATGTCCTTTGCACATGGTGAAGTCCTTGGCCATGGGGTAGGTTTTTCCATCAAGTTGAAGTAGAAGAGATGTAGAGTTGAAACCAAAATGGTTGAGGAAAGAGTTTACAAGATTGTTTGTAAATAAGTTTTGGAATAAATACAACTCCTATTTTTCTAAGGGTTTTGTCCAATCCTAGGTTTACAAATCCTACAGGCAACACAATGCTCTGATACCATCTGTAAGGTTCCCAACCTTTAATAAGGTAGAGTCCCCTGTGTTTACAATGCTAGTCCCTGGATCAATAGCTAGCATCCATAGTTAAGATGTAATATCAAGAAACAAAGGTCATAATACAATGTTATAACCAGGAATAACAAAATTTTATTACATCTTACATAGCTCATTTGGCTATTACATTACATTGCAACAGAATATCTATAAGCATGGGGTCCTTCATCTTCAAAGTGCCACAGGCAGACATGTTGGTTGTAGACTTTGTAATCCTAATCAACACACTTCACTAAATCAATCAAACCTGCAACATAACAAGTTACAGCCACAAGGGTCAATACATTTGAATTGTATTGGCAAGTGATACTATGGTAGTATAGTGGAGTCTATCATCTATATGCATTTGGCTAAGTGGAGCTTAGGCTTGCATTGCTCAAAATAGATTTTCCTTATCATTTGAAAACACTAAGTTTTTGCTTGACAAAATAATTTTTCCCAAGGCATCTCCCAATCAAAGATTGAAGATCCTTTAACCCTTGTTCAACCACAAGTTTTTAACTTAGAAATTTGGATGATGAGATTCTTGATTGCTTCCATGTCTTGATGCTCAAATTGTCCTTTGCCAGGGACATGGCTAAGTACTTAGATTTTACACTCTGCAGAGGTGGTGCACTTTCCCCACAAGACTTGGTTTCACCAAGACAAGATCTTTCAGAAGCCTTTCCTTAGACCAAATGGACGCGTTCCAACCTATCATACCACTACCACCAACTGTCCAAATGGCTAAGTTCTAGCAACCTATGTGATCCAGGCAGAGCCCATATTGCCAAGTGGTTGCACTTGAAGCTTCTCAACATTTGACATCTCAAATCTCTTTGTTCCTGGGTGGCAATCCACAAGCGTGAAACACAAGGTAAACCATAGCCATGGTCCTTGTGTAACCACTCAACCAAAAACCACCAAGTAATTACCATTCCACCCAGGTGATTCATTAACTTAGTTGTTTTATTAAACAAAAACACAAGTCCTCAGACTTAGAAGTTTTTCCATAGTATGAATGTATATTCTACCCTTGTTTTCTATTAGCTAAGCTAAGCTTGATAGTAGTAGGAATCTTAACTTAGGAAATTTTCTACTAAGGTTTCATCTACTAGGATTTCCCATAGCAAGGTTTATACTTAGCAAAAATTCCATGCAAGTTTTACTTAGAAAAATCACTAATGCATAGTGAAAGTAATGGGACAAAAGTATGAAGCATCACTTGCCTTTTTGGTAGAGTATAATTTCACTCCTTGTCCTTGCTACAATCACACTCTTCAAGTCACTACAATTCAATCAAGCAAGGCACAAGTTCAATCTACCATTCAAGCAATTCATCACATAAAATCATATAAACAAGATAATGCATGCAAGCATGCCAAGCTTTGTTTTATTTGAAAAAGTGGTTCCTAATGGGTCATAAACCTTTGAAAACACCTATTGGTCATTTTATAAAGTGGCAAAGTCATTTGCAAAAGGTTTCACTTCATAAACCATTTTCAAAACAAGGTATCATTTTATGTGGTGTAGAAATGTTTTTACTAAGGCATTAATCTATAGGGTTCACAAAATATGTTTTCAAACCATAAAACTTTGTGTTTAGGGTCAGAGAGTTTAAAACAAAACATTTCCCAAAGGTTTTCTTCCAAAACCATGTTTTATAAATAAACCATATTTTTATTTGACTAGATTTGGTTTTAAATCCAAGATTCATTCTTTTGTTTCACCAAATACATTTTTGAATCCACAAAGTGTTTCCTATGGTCAGTAGGTTCAAATCACCCCATTTGCAAAAGATTTTATCCCCAAAATCATTTTTGAACAATTTTTACAATCTAAACAAGCATACAAATATTTCTGCAAAAACAACCAATTTAACAGAAACTTTTTACTAAACAAATGGCATGGTTGGCTAGGGCTTGTTCCACTGATTCCATTGATATAAAGTTTTCAAAATTTGGACGTGTGGATCAAAAGTTATGGATTTTACAAAATCACAAATCTAATAGATTCAAATCTGTTTTTATAACCAGAGTCTGGCCACGCGTCTTAATCCTATTCGTCGAAAACGTTTCGCGTGGATTGACTAACACAGACCGTAGGATCAAGTTACATCGCACGGCGCTGGCTGCGTACCTCTTCGGCGTTAAGTGAATCTATCGTATCCATCGGATCGTCATCTAACGGCCATCGTCGCCTTGACCAAGTTACGCGATGCTCGGCATGCTGGCGGCAGCGGCGGCAATGGTGATGCAGGAAATGATGGAGGAAGGGAGTATGCTCGCCGTGTTCGCAGTAGCGTGGGGAAGCTCAACGTGGCAGTATCTCGTCGAGGGCGCACAGGGGTGAGGACAATGGCTCGCCGGAGTTGCTCCTGGCGACGGGTACGCTCGGGCGTCGTCGAGGATGTTGCTACAGCGCACGCTAGGACAAATGGGAGACAGGGTCAGACGCGCAAAGCCATGGCGATGATGTGTGCGTGAAGGAGAAGGAGAGGCGCGGTCAGACACTACCTGGAGGACTCGCCGGAGTAGCAAACAGACGGTGGCGGCGCTTGGAGTCGTCGCTGTCGAGGCTCAGGGGCGCGCGCGAGCGAGCTGCGGATGCAGAAAGATGCGCCAGGGCTTGGGGAACTTGCCCGTGTGCTCGGGAAGGTAAGGGGCGGCAGGGCCCGGCCGGAATTTGGACGTGAGCTCGCCGGAGACAGTGGGGTTCGGGCTTGCGATTCGAGCTGCCTGGTGGCGATGAGGAGTTGGCGTTTGAGGGGAACGAGAGAGGATATGCTGGCGCTTATCACTGCGTGGTCACGACGAGGGATTAACGCGACATTAAGGCATAATCAAGCGATCGTTTAACGGCAGGAACGGCAGCGGTGTCTGGGGGAAGAACAGGTCGCGGGGTTGAAGACGGTGAAATTTGTCGGTGCCGTAGAGAGAAAGGGAAATGGGGTCCATCTCGCCCACATTGTGTGGGTCGTTTCGCGAGTGAGAAAATTTTTCGGGGGAGGGGGAAATAGGTGGGCTTGCTGGGCCTAGTTGGGCTGGTTGGCTTTATTTGGCTGGCATATTTTTCCTTTTCATATTTTTTACGAATCTTTTTCCAACTCAATTTCTGTTTTGAAATTCAAACAATCAATTCAAACAACCAAATCAAATAAACTTCCACTAAACTTTATATTGAGTTTTGGTCCTGTTTAACAACACAAATCAAAGTCCAAAACAAAATAATATTTTTAATCTTTTAGGATCCATTTATTAATTAAATAAAATGGACCTTAGTTATTAAATCAAATAGGGTTTGATTTATTTATTTTAAAACTCTATTTGAAATTTAAATAAAACCAAAAACACTTCAGTAGGTTTTATTTGAGAATATAAAATACTTGGAAAACTTATTTAAAATAAATAAATAAGTTTTAGTGTTTATTTAAAATGGGAAAAACCTTTACTTAAATAAAATTGGAAATTAAATCCTTATTATTTTATTTAAATAATCCTTCACTATTTTTGTCAAAACAAAATGTTTTATTTCAAAAGCTTGACCAAGGTTTATTTTGGCTCCATAAAATAATCCTCATTTATATTTCTACCTTTTTATTTGAAAACCAAATCTTTTATTTAAAGATCCAAAAATAGTAATTTTAAATATTTTTAAGTTTATTGTTTATTTATATTTTTAAATGCCTTTAGGATTTTATTTGATCCAAATAGGTTTTGAAAGTTTCCAATTGGATTCAAAAAGTTTCTTCTCACCCTGAAAATCAACAAAGTTATATTTTAATCATTTATTTTGGACATTACAAGATTTGGAAAATCTTGGGATGTGACAGGAACAAGGGAGAGGAAGGTCTTCATCGACTACCATATGTGTGACCGACTACGGAAGCGCTGCCGGTACGTGGCGCTGGAAGGACCGTCTACACTATCTTGAGATCGGAAACTGATCGACTACATCAACCACGAGACCGAATCTTGTTAAACCCTTTGGATATTCAAGGGTTAGTTCTCTATAATCTCATTCTCGTAGAATAGATATTGGTTTTGTGTGTTTCTTCGATAGAATTTTTTTGTTTTCCATGCTACGAACCCTACAGTGGTATCACAGCCGACTGTATGCGTAGATCTATTGCATGAGTAGAACACAATGGTTTTGTGGGAATTAATGACTTTGTTGTCTCTTTATTTTTGTGTACTTTGGATCTTGCAGGATGGTGGGATGAAGCGGCCCGGGATAACCTTAAATGTCATCGTACATGAGACTTGCTCCACGCTCAACGTGCAACTTGCATTGCACAAGTGGCTTTGCGGGTGTCTGTCTCTCCCACCATAGTGAAGATTCAATTTACAACGGGCACTTGAAAATACTTGTATCAATTTTGTGGTTCATGTTTGTAAGTTAGAACGGTTATTATTCGAAAGCCCCAGCCACGTAAAACATGCAAATAAAATTAGAGCCATCTAACTTGTTTTTGCAGGGCTTGTGTTGTGATGTGATATGGCCATGATGTGATTGTGATTATATATAATATATGCAATGATCCTTATTGTATGTTGGAAATCGACATGAGCCTTATGGTTGTCTTTAAATTTCGTTTAAGACCTGGGTGTCTATTCATCAAAGTATTTGTAATAGTTTCTATTGGTGGTGGACAACCATGAAGCGGCGCCATCGACCTTGAAGCCACGCCGGTGATGATGGAGATCATGTTGGTGCTTTGGATATGGAGATTAAAGTCACAAGAAGAATGTCCATATCATATCACATATTATGAATTGCATGTTATGTTAATCCTTTTTATGCATCTTGTATTTCTTAGATTGCGACGGTATCATTATATATAAGATGATCCCTCTCACTAAATATCAAGTAATAAAGTGTTCATCCTTAGTAGGAACTGTTGCGAAGACTCGTCATTTTGAAGCACCACGTGATGATCGGGTGTGATAGATTCTACGTGTGCATACAACGGGTGCAAGCCAGATTTGCACATGCGGATACTAAGGTTAACCTTGACGAGCCTAGCATGTACAGACATGGTCTCAGAACACGGAATACCTAAAGGTAAAGCATGAGTAATATGATTGATATGTTTAACATGTTGATTGTTCGCCTTTGAAACTACATCATCTCTTGTGATGATCGTACTTGGTGTAGTGGATTTGTTTCGTGTGATCACTAAAACAATGTGAGGGATGTTGTTTTGAGTGGGAGTTCACCTACATAATTTAAGAATTAAATATGAACTCAATTTATCATAAAATTAGTCTAAACTCATTTCAAATATGTTGTAGATAATGGTGACCCCTACCATCATTTTAATGCGTTCCTAGAGAAAAAAGTTGAAATAATGGAAGCAACTTCATAGAATGGTTCTATAACATGAGGATTGTCCTTGATGCTGGAAATTTGACCTATGTGCTGGATGCACCACTAGGTGACCCACCTGCAAATACTGCGTCTCGGGATGAGCGCATTGTGTATGACAAAAAGCGTGATGACTACAATCTTGTGAAATATGCGATACTTATGTCATTGGAGCCTTAACTCCAAGAACGCTTTGAACATAGCAGTGTAGCTGCCATGGTTGAGGAACTCAAAAATATGTTTGAGATCCAAATCCATGTTAAGAGATATATGATCTCTAGCGAGTTCTTTAGTGTTAACATGAAGGAACCCAACTCTATGAAAGATCACGTCATGATGATGATGAACTATGTTCAATGTCTCAAGACACTTGGATATGTTATCCCAGTTGATCATGTGATGGATAGATGTAAGACCCCACCTTTGTAAGGTAAAGGTCCCGGTGATTGCAATGCTAGTCCCTGGATCAAATGCTAGCATCCATAGTTTAAGATGAAGTACACAGATACAAATGTCTTTATTACATCGTCATTCCAGAGATAAACATAGTCTTTTACAACTCCATAGCCAAAGGCTGGTACAAGAGTTCACAACATATGCAAATAAAGTAAAGTCTTCATCTTCATGTGCCACAGGCAAGCTTGAGTGTAGACTCATAACCCTAATCCTCGTCAAAGTAACCTGCAACATCATATGTTACAATCATAGTGGGTCAATACATTTGGAATTGTATTGGCAAGTGATACCATAGTAGAATAGTAGTATCTAACATCTATATGAATTTTGCTAAGGGTAGCTTAGGCTTGCTTTGCTCAAAATAGGTTTTTCCTATCATTTGAAAACACTAAGTTTTTGTTTGACAAAAACTCCAAAGGAACCACCAATAGACATTGGTGAACCTTTACCCTTGTTAAACCACAAGTTTTTAACTTAGAAATTGGTATGAGGAGATCCTTGATAGCTTCAATGTATTGATGCTCAAATTGTCCATGCAAGCCCTACTCAAAATATCACTAGTGCATATTCAAAATATTAGGAAAAAATACATGAAGCACCACTTTCCTTGGTAGTTGGGGGAGTAACAACAATCTTCACAATCACAATCACCACTAGCACCAAAATCTACACATAAAATGATAGCACCAAATTCTCATTCAAAATTTTCATGCAAAAATATATGAATGCATGCAATGCAATGAAATGAATTTTCTACACTAAACCATTCAAACCAAACAGTACTGAACACAAAAATAACTATTTATAGTCTAAATAAACTTAAATTTGCTTTAAAATCATTTTCTATATAATTTATATAGTCAAAATAAGCCTATATTTGATTCTGCAAATAAACCCAATTTTACAGAAGAAAAATATAAATCCAAGCCAAAAGTAGTGTAGGGCTCATTTTTATGAATCCAAAGATATATTATTTGCATTTTTTGGATAAACAGAACTCAAGATATGAATTTTACAAGTTTGAATCTCTAATAGATATAAAAACAGATTTTAAATCAAAATCTCAGACACGTGGTTGTGTCTGATTGGTCGTACCGCTTCGCGCAGATCGGCCAACGTGGGCTGCAGGATTTAAATGAAATCGCATGGTCCAAATCTGAGCGTACCCTTTCGTTAAGTGATCTAATCAGATCCATTAGATCTAGATCTAACGGCTGTGACGCATGCGGCCAGAAACTGACGGCGTTAATGGGTGCTGGCGGCAGCGGCGCTACTGGCGGCGATGGTCCGGCGATTGCAGAGAGGGCTAGGGGTGGTGCAGTAGCTTACCAGCATCACAAGGCCGCGAGGAAACTCAATGTGTCGCTGGTGTGGGAGGGGGCGTGCTGTAGTGGTCGCTGGGGCTCATCGGAGTTGCGGGCAGTGTCGGGTTCGTGCGGGAGGCAACGAAGGCAACAACCAGGGTCACCCTAACACAAACCAGAGGCATCAGTGTGTGCACAAGGGTCAGGCGAATGCAATGGTGTGAACCAGAAGCCAAGGGGAGGTCGATTCGAACCGCTATTGCTTGCCGGAGTTGATGACGATGTCGGTGCTTGCAATGCTTGATGGAGTCGATGACCTAGGCCATTATAGGAAGAACCAAGTGTATGAGAAGGAGCGCAAGACCAAGGAGATCATGATAGCTTGAACAAGAAGGGGCGGGGGTGGACGGAGCTCACCGTAATATCTCGATGGAGACGCTTGGGTAGCGGCGTTGCAAGCGCAAATACTGGCATCCTGGTGGTGGAAAGGAGGTGGTGAGTGAGGGGAAATGCTCACGGTGGGGAGGAGTTTAAGTAGGTAGATGCATGGTGAGAATCAATCGCTGTATCAATGGCAATTAAGCCGCGCTAGCAACGGCAGCGAACGGCAGCGGCGACGGGGTCTGACGCGGTATTTGGGGGAAGACGATGCTGAGCTGGACGGGGCCATTGGGCAGTGATAGCGGGGTAGGTTAGCGCGCGTGAGAGAGAGGGGGGAGGGGATGCCTCGGGTGGGCTTGCTGGGCCTGCTCTAGGGTTGGGCCAAAAGGGTAGCGGCTGCTTTTATTTTTTTCCTTTTGATTTTTTTCTTTTTCTATTTGATTTTTAGGAACCATTTTCAAAGCAAATTCAAATGAGTTTGATTTCAAATCTCCTCTAGATTTTTGTAGTGTGAACCTTGCACTTATTTGTGTATAAAACACTACTGTTTAATCCACTACACCTTGATCCTTTGAAAATAAAATAAAAACATGCCTTATTGATATATAGATAATAGGCATAAAAATGGTTTTATTTGGAGTTTTGATTTGAAAATTCTTGTGCAAGTCAAGAATGCTATGAGTGCATGAATGAAATGCAAGATTTTGTAATTCATGAATTTTGGGATGTTACAAATATAACCCCCTTAAGATGAATCTCGCCCTCTAGATTCAGATTGGATAGCAAATAGATGAGGGTGATCTTTCCGAAGGTCGTATTCTCTTTCCCTAGTTGCTTCTTCTTCAGAATGATGGTTCCACTGAACTTTGCAAAATTTGATAGTCTTGGTACAAGTAACTATTTCTACAGTCTCAAGAATCTTGATAGGTTTCTCCTCATAAGTGAGATCACTTTCCAACTGAACCTCTTCCAAAGGTATAGTATCCTTCAAAGAAGTTTCTTCCATCTCCGGATGGCATTTCTTCAACTGACTCACATGAAACACATTGTGAACAACAGACAGAGATTTGGGCAATTCAATCTTATAAGCTACTTCTCCTTTGCGATTCAAAATCTTGAATGGTCCAACATACCTTGGTGCCAACTTTACTTTGACTCCAAATCTCTTCACTCCACAAAGTGGTGACACTCTAAGATAAGATCTATCACATACCTCATAGATGACTTCTCTATGCTTTGGATCTGCGTAGCTCTTCTGTCGGGACTGTGCTATCTTCAATCTGTCCTTAACCAATTTGACTTTCTCTTCAGCTTCCTTGATCACTTCTGGTCCGAACAAATTCCTTTCTCCAACACCACTCCATAGTGATGGCGTAGTACACTTCCTTCCATAGAGAAATTCAAAGGGTGCCATCTCAATACTAGCTTGATAGCTGTTATTGTAAGAGAATTCTGCGTAAGGTAGACTTTCATCCCAACTAGCACCATAGTCTAGGGCACATGCCCTCAACATATCCTCCAAAATCTGATTGGTCCTTTCTGTCTGTCCATCAGTCTAGGGGTGAAAAGCTATGCTGAACTCTAATCTTGTTCCTAGCGACTCATGCAATTGTTGCCAAAAATGCGAGGTGAATTGAGTTCCTCTATCAGACACAATACTCTTGGGTACTCCATGCAGACACACAATTTTGTTCATGTATATCTTGGCTAACTTAGCACTTGTATAGGTTGTTTTCACGGGAATGAAATGAGCCACTTTAGTTAGGCGATCTACCACAACCCAAATGGAATCATATCCAGATCTAGTCCTTGGCAGTGCGGTGATAAAATCCATACCAATATTTTCCCACTTCCAATCAGGAATAGGTAGTGGTTGTAATAACCCTGCCGGTTTCTGATGTTCCGCCTTCACTCGACTACACACATCACACAAGGCAATATGTTCTGCAATATCCTTCTTGAGATTATTCTGCCAAAATCTTTCCTTTACATCCATGTACATTTGGTGTTAACTGGATGAATGGAATATGGTGAGTTGGGTGCTTCTTGCAGAATCAGTTTCCGAAGCTCCGGATCTTGCGGAATACAGATACGTTTTCCATACCATGAAGTACCATGTTCGTCTTCATGGAATCCTTTAGCTTTCCCTTTGTTAATTTTACCTCTTATATCTTCAATTTCCTTGTCCATCTTTTGGGCTTCCTTGATTTTGTCCAACAATGTGGGTCAAACTTCCAATGACATGAGATGTCCTTTAGGCACTATCTCCAATCTGAGATCTTTGAATTGGGCACACAGATCATCTAGCAATTCTCCCTTAGTAAGGCCATTTACATAAACCTTACGGCTTAAAGCATCCGCTACAACATTTGCTTTACCGGGATGGTATTGCAAACTCAAGTCATAGTCCTTGATGATCTCTAGCCATCTTCTTTGTCTCATATTAATTTATTTCTATATGAAGATATACTTCAAACTCTTGTGATCCCTGAACACTTCACAACATGAGTTTGAAATTCCCAAAAGATAATGTCTCCATGTTTTGAGTGCATGGACAACAGAGGCTAACTCCAAATCATGAGTAGGATAATTCACTTCATGAGTTTTGAGTTGTCTCGAGGCATAAGCCACAACTTTCCCTTCTTGCATCAAAACTCCACCTAATCCTTGGTGAGATGCATGAAAATAAACTTGGAAATCCTTCTCCAAATCTGGCAGACATAAGACTGGTGCTGTCACTAGTCTCTTCTTCAATTCTTGGAAACTGAGTTCACATCCTTCAGTACAGTCAAACTTCTTTTCTTTCTTGAGTAACTCCGTCATTGGCTTTGCTACCTTTGAGAAATTCTCGATGAATCTTCTATAGTACCCTGCCAAACCAAGGAAACTACGAACTTCTTTAACTAACATGGGAGATTCCCACTCAGTTACAGCTGACACCTTTGCGGGGTCGACAAATATACCATCTCCCGACACAATATGTCAGAGAAATCCGACTTCATTCAGCCAGAATTCACACTTACTGAACTTGGCATATAGTTTGTGTTCCCTGAGCTTCTCAAGTATCAATCACAAATGCTCTTCATGTTCTTCTTTGATCTTGGAATAGATCAAAATGTCGTCAATGAATACGAAACGAACTTGTCAAGAAATTCCATGAAAATTTTGTTTATCATGTTCATGAAATAAGATGGTGCATTTGTCAAACCAAATGGCATCATGGTGTACTCATACAAACCATACCTAGTGGTGAAATCAGTCTTAGGTATGTATTGCTCTCTAATCTTTAACTGAAAGTAGCCTGATCGGAGATCAATCTTTGAGAACACACGGGCTCCTTCTAGCTGATCAAATAGGTCGTCGATTCTAGGCAAAGGATACTTGTTCTTTATAGTCACCTCATTGAGTGAACGTTAATCTATGTATAACTTTTGACTTCTATCCTTCTTCTCAACAAACAGAACTAGTGCACCCCAAGATGAAGAACTTGTTTGGATACATCCCTTTCGTAACTGTTCTCCAAGTTGTTTCTTGAGTTCTTTCAACTCGTCAACTGACATCTTGTAGGGTCTCTTTGCTATTGGTCCTGATCCTAGAAGCAAGTCAATCCGAAACTCTACATCTCTATCTGGTGGCATTCTAGGTAATTCCTCCGGAAATACATCCGGATACTCTCTCACAATTAGCACGCTGTCTATGCTAACCCCCTTAAGAGAATTTAGCTTACTCCCTTTGGATTCAAAGTTAGACTTGAACCTAATCCGTTTCTTATCCGGGGTTGTGAGGGTAATAGTACGATTGGCACAATCTAGTACTCCTTCATACTTAGTCATCCAATCCATACCCAAAATTACATCCAATCCTTGAGATTCTAGGATTATCAGACTAACTCGAAACTTATACTTTCCAAATTCTATCACTAGATCATGACATCCAAAATTCACTATCTTCTCTCCACCAGGAGAGCTTACTTTTATAGGACACCCAATAGTTTCAGTTGGAAGTCCATTTTTATCAACAAATGTTCTTGATATGAATGAATGTGATGCGCCGGTATCAAAAAGAACAAGTGCTGGAAAAGAATTAACCTTGAACTTACCAGCCATAGCATCAGACTCTTCATAAATTTCTTCCACATTGATGTGGTTCACTTGTCCCTTCTAAAAAGGGTTGGGCTTATTGGCTCCTTCAACTTTGTTTTCTAGGCATTCATTTCATAGTGCCTAGTTTTCTTGCATTTGAAACACTCAACCTGACTAATGTCTCTTTTTGCAGGCTGAGTCCCATTACCACTTCCACTCTGGTGGCTCTTGTGTCCACTCTTGTGGTTCTTGTATTGTCATTGTCATGACTGCGATGATGCTTGTTGTCATGGTGATGGTTATGGTTGTGGTGGCTATTATACTTCCCATGCTTGTGGAATTCAGAACCTCCACTATCATCATTATGGGAACGCTTGTGAGACGATCCCAAGCTGTGCTTATCAAAGTTATGCTTCCTCTTCCTGCCCTCAACCTGTTTCATCTTGTTTTCCAAGATGGTGGCCTTGTCACAAAGTGATTGATATGTTGGGACATAGGAAACAGATAGCTGCAGGTTCAATTCATCATTCAATCCTTTGAGGAACTTCTCCTTCCTATTAGCATCTGTATCAACCTCATCTGGTGCATAGCGCGCCAGATTGTTGAACTCCTCAATGTACTCAGCCACACTACAGTGACGCTATTTCAGATTGTGGAACTCTTTCTTCTTCAAGTTCATCACTCCTGATGAGATGTGGGCAGTGCGGAAACCATCCTCAAAGATAGCCCATGTCACATCCTCAAGGGGAGTGGTGATCTGAAAGTTATCCCACTAGGTTGCTGCTGGTCCTTCGAGCAGATATGCTGCGAATCTGACATTTTCTTCATCGGTGCAGCCAACAGTGACTAGGTCCTTATTCACGGAACGTAGCCAGTCATTGGCTACCATTGGATCAGTTGTTCCCGAGAACTTGGCTGGCGTCAACCTCAAAAATCTCGTAAGCATGTAAAATGCTGGTGGATTGTTGGGATTGTTTTTGTTGTTGTTCTGGTTCTGGTTTTGATTGGACAGGAACTGGGTCATCATCCGCATCAGTTGAGCTTGAGCTGTCATCAACTGCTGCATCTCGGGGTTGACATTATTTTTGTTGTTTGGGTTGGGGTTGGAACGACGGGGAGACATTTGTGGTTTCAATAAGGATAAGTAATGAGATATAACCCATAGATGCCATGCACAATACATCACATAGCAACAAACACAATAAACAATCACAAGATATGGAAAAGTTTAAACATTGTAAACAACAAGTTTTGGAAAAAGTAAACACACCACAGCAAGCCATCCACATGTTAGATGGTCATTGCGACTCAATAATCAAAGTATGATAGATAAACGATAGTTGAGTAGTCTACACTACTCCTCCATGTCGACCTCCACGTCAACAAGAGCAAGACCTATTGTCTCCATGGCAGCCTTGTACTCCTCTACACTAGTGGTCAAGGCCTCGACCTTCGCACGGAGAGCTCTCTTCTATGAGCGTAGCCTCTCAATCACTCCCTGCTTGGTCTCGAGCTCGAGGTCCTTGGCCTCTATCTCAGCCTTCATGTCCTTGATCTTCTTGTTTCTGCCTTGAACTCTTTTCTCCCGATTCTTGAAATTCTTGTCCTAGCTCTCGAATATGGCCTCCATATCCTTGAAGATCTCGTCTCTCCGAGAAGAGCTTGTCCTTCTCCCTCAACTGAACCTAGAGCTCTTCATTGCTAAGCATGACGTTGGTCCTATCAATGTCGAGGTGTTTTATAAGGCCCTCGAGGTCCTGGAGATACAAACGAACTAGCTCAATCGTCTCTCTAGTAGCGCCCTCATACACTAATGCCTCTCCCTCCTCGTCACGTCTCCCGAATGGGTGGAAGTAGAGGCCTCTAAGCTCGGTGGAGTGGCTTCTACAGAGGCGTCCGAGTAGCTCCTGCATGACTACATCTAGACCCTTCTCTTTGTCATCGTGCATCATCTTGAAGGAAATCTCCTCCGTGAGTGGCTCTGTCTGGCGTCCTGGCTGTGTGACTCTAAATCCCCAAAGGTCCTTCCTCTCAAACTTGGTGAGCTGGAGTGCCTTGATACTAGGAAGTGGGAGGTTGAGCACACTAGTAAACTGCACGATGCGTGAACCAAAACGAGTTCCATTGAACTCCTCGGCAGTGCTGATCACAAAGCTAGGCATCTAATGTAAGATAGAGAAATATTAGAACAACACAAGTAAGACAAAAACAAGACAGTAAAATGAAAGCAAAAAAGCATACATCACCCATAAAACATACAAGTCATGGCATACAAAGTCTACCACAATCACTAAGGTTCAAACATAACTTAGACAAATTTTTGCGATAAAACGACAAGTGTGGTGGTCCAACTAGCGGAGTACGTTACAATTTTCACTAATATGCTAAGTCTATGATATCTTCCCTTAGACGTTTTATGGCGGTCTCTAAGTCTTGGGTATACTTCTTCTCCTCCTCAAGGTCATTTTTAGTGTTGAGCATTCTATACTTGAGTCTTTCACCAAGATCATTAATAGCATTCCAAGCTGCATTCCTTGCAGAGTCAAAGAATGTTGTATACATTTCTGAGTTGGTGCCCATGTAGAATCCCAATTCTTTATGGTTGCCTCCCTTGTTTTTGTACAAGTGAAGTTGCACCCACCAATATTCTTCTCCTTCATCCATTATTGGAAATCCCATGTACACGGCCTCACCATGTATCCCCAAGCTAACCATAAGGGTTTTGAGTGCCTTGGGAAACTCCGTCTCACATTGTAAAGTCATGGTCATGAGTGGTCCCTTCTTGACGGCTTAGTTGATGGCGGCCATCTAAAAATTGATATGAGAAAGAAGATTAGGAAAGGTTTACGAGAAGAAAAAGACAAGTGTGGAGTTTGCAAAGAGTTGCATTTTTCCTTAGTGGTATTCTTAGTCTAATCCAACCTATGGTCATAATCCTACAGGCAACATAGTCCTTTGATACCATCTGTAAGACCCCACCTTTATAAGGTAAAGGTCCCTATGATTGCAATGCTAGTCCCTGGATCAAATGCTAGCATCCATAGTTTAAGATGAAGTACACAGATACAAAGGTCTTTATTACATCGTCATTCTAGAGATAAACATAGTCTTTTACAACTCCATAGCCAAAGGCTGGGACAAGAGTTCACAACATAAGTAAATAAAGTAAAGTTCTTTATCTTCATGTGCCACAGGCAAGCATGCTGATTGTAGACTCATAACCCTAATCCTCATCAGAGTAACCTGCAACATCATAAGTTACAGCCATAGTGGGTCAATACATTTGGAATTGTATTGGCAAGTGATACCATAGTAGAATAGTAGTATCTAACATCTATATGAATTTTGCTAAGGGTAGCTTAGGCTTGCTTTGCTCAAAATAGGTTTTTCCTATCAGCTGAAAACACTAAGTTTTTGTTTAACAAAAACTCCCAAGGAACCACCAATAGACATTGGTGAACCTTTACCCTTGTTCAACCACAAGTTTTTAACTTAGAAATTGGGATGAGGAGATCCTTGATAGCTTCAATGTCTTGATGCTCAAATTGTCTGTTATCGGGGACACGGCTAAGTACTTAAGTTTTTCCTTCTCGAGAGGTGGTGCACTTTCCCCACAAGACTCGACATGCATCGAGACAAGATCTTTCAGAAGCCTTCCCTTAGACCAAATGGACGCATTCCATCCTATCACCCTACCACCATCTGTCCATCTGGCTAAGTTATTGCAACCTATATGATCAAGGCAGAGCCCATATGCCATGTGGTTGCACTAGAAGCATCTAAACACTAAGTATCCCAAATCCCTTTATTCATGGGAGCCTTTCCAGAAGTGTGATACAAAAGGTAGACCATATACATGGGCCTTGTGTAACCACTCAACATAACCCAATCATACCATTCTACCCAGGTGATTCGTTCACTTAGTTGTTTTATTAAGCAAAAACATAAGTCAAAGACTTAGGAAAATTTCCATAGCATGTGTATAATCCACCCTTGTTTGCTACTAGCTAGGCTAAGCATGATAACATATCAAGTATCTTAACTTAGAGAAAATTTTACCAAGACTACAACTACTAGGATTTCCCAAGGCATAGCATAGTTTATACTTAGCAAAAATTCCATGCAAGCCCTCCTCAAAATATCACTACTGTATAGTCAAATATTAGGACAAAAATACATGACGCGCCACTTGCCTTGGTAGTTGGGGGAGTAGCAACAATCTTCACAATCACAATCACCACTAGCACCAAAATCTACACATAAAATGATAGCACCAAATTCTCATTCAAAATATTCAAGCAAAAATATATGAATGCATGCAATGCAATGAAATGAATTTTCTACACTAAACCATTCAAACCAAACAGTACTGAACACAAAAGTAACTATTTATAGTCTAAATAAACTTAAATTTGCTTTTAAAACATTTTCTATATAATTTATATAGTCAAAATAAGCCTATATTTGATTCTGCAAATAAACCCAATTTTATAGAAGAAAAATACAAATTCAAGCCCACAGTAGTGTAGGGCTCATTTTTCTGAATCCAAATATATATTATTTGCATTTTTTGGATAAACAGAACTCAAGATATGAATTTTACAAGTTTAAATCTCTAATAGATATAAAAACAGATTTTAAATCAAAATCTCAGACACGTGGTTGTGTCTGATTTGCCCGTACCGCTTCACGCGGATCGGCCAACATGAGCCACATGATTTAAATGATTTCGCACGGTCCAGATCTGAGCGTACCCTTTCGTTAAGTGATCTAATCAGATCCATTAGATCTAGATCTAACGACTACGACAAATGCGACCAGAAACTGGCGGCGCTAATGGGTGCTGGCGGCGGTGCTACTGGCGGCGATGGTCCGGCGATTGCAGAGGGGGCTAGGGGTGGTGCAGTAGCTTACCAGCGTCGCAAGGACGCGAGAAAGCTCAACGTGTCGCTAGTGTGGGCGGGGGCTTGCTGTAGTGGTCGTTGGGGCTCGTCGGAGTTGCGGGCAGCATCGGGTTCATGCGGGCGGCGACGAACGCTACGACCAGGGTCACCCTAACACAAACCAGAGGCATCAGTGTGTGCACAAGGGTCAGGCGAACACGATGGTGTGAACCAGAAGCCAAGGGTCGGTCGATTCGTACCGCTATTGCTCGCCGGAGTTGATGACGGTGTCGGTGCTCGCAGTGCTCGATGGAGTCGACGACCTGGGCTATTACAGGAAGAACCAAGTGTATGAGAAGGATCGCAAGACCAAGGATATCACGATAGCATGAACTAGAAGGGGCGGGGTGGACGGATCTCACCGTAATATCTCGCCGGAGATGCTCGGGTAGCGGCGTTGCAAGCGCAAATACTGGCAGCCTGGTGGCGGAAAGGAGGTGGTGAGTGAGGGGAAATGCTCACAGTTGGGAGGGGTTTAAGTAGGCAGAGGCATGGCGAGAATCACTCGCTGTATCAATGGCAATTAAGCCGCACCATCAACGGCAGCGAACGGCAGCGGCGGCGGGGTCTAACGTGGGATTTGGGGGAAGACGATGCTGAGCTAGACGGGGCCACTAGACAGTGACAGCGGGGTAGGTTAGCGCGCGTGAGAGAGAGAGAGGGGGAGGGGGATGCCCCGGGTGGGCTTGCTGGGCCTGCTCTGAGGTTGGGCCAAAAGGGTAGCGGCTTCTTTTATTTTTTTCCTTTTGCTTTTATTCTTTTTCTATTTGATTTTCAGGAACCATTTTCAAATCAAAGTCAAATGAGTTTGATTTCAAATATCCTATAGATTTTTGTAGTGTGAACCTTGCACTTATTTGTGTATAAAACACTACTGTTTAGTCCACTACACCTTGATCCTTTGAAAATAAAATAAAACCATGCCTTATTGATATATAGATAATAGGCATAAAAATGGTTTTATTTGGAGTTTTGATTTGAAAATTCTTGTGCATGTCAAGAATGCTATGAGTGCATGAATGAAATGCAAGCTTTTGTAATTCATGAATTTTGGGATGTTACAATAGAGTTGTGTAGTCGCTCCCACCCAGTTACAAAGAGTTTGCGCTGAATTACATGTAAGTGGTGCCATTGGATCGCTCACTGAACTTGCTGCCACTTTGTTGGCTACCGAAGTAGACATGAAGGAAAAGGGTGACCCCAAGGGTAACTCTAAGAATAGCGGAAAAACCATTGCTACACTTGATAAGAATACCCGAGCTGGCCCTAGCCCTGATGCAGAATCCTTTTGTTGCAAAGAGTGTGGTCACTAGAAGAGGAAATACCCCAAGTACTTGGCAGATCTGAAGAACGAAAACATCAAGAAGAAAGGTATATTCGATATACATGTTGTTGATGTGTATCTTACTAGTAATCATAGTAGTGCCTTGGTATTTAATACTGGTTCGGTTTCTCATATTTGTAACTCGAAATAGGTGCTGTAGAATAAGCAAAGACTAGCGAGAGACGAGGTGACGATGCATGTTGGAAATGGCTCCAAGGTTTGTGTGATCGCCGTCGGCACGCTCCCTCTTCATCTACCATCGGTATTAGTTTTAAGTCTAAAGAATTGTTATTTGGTGCCTACGTTAAGCATGAACATTATATCTGGATCTTTTTTATTGCGAGATGGTTCCTCGTTTAAAACCAAGAATAATGGTTGTTCGATTTTTATGAGTAATATCTTTTATGGTCATGCACCTGAGATGGATGGTCTATTCTTATTGAATATCGATAGTAGTGATACACATGTTCATAATATATATGCTAAACGAATGAAATTGAATGATAATTCCACATATATGTGGCACTGCCATCTTGTTCATAGTGGAGTGAAGCGCATGAATAAACTCCATTCTGATGGACTTTTTGAATCACTTGAAAGATGCGAAGCATGTCTGATGGGAAAAATTACTAAGACACCATTCTATGAAATAATGGAGCGAGCTATGGACTTATTGGAGATCATACATACCGATGTGTGTAGTCCAATGAGTGTGGCATCGTGCGGTGGATATCATTATGTTCTTACTTTCACGGATGACTCTAGTAGATATGGGTATATATACTTTATGAAACATAAGTCCGAAAATTTCGAGAAGTTTAAGGAATTCCAAAGTGAAGTAGAAAATCAACATAACAAGAAGATCAAGTTTCTGCGATCTGATCGTGGAGGTGAGTATCTATGTTACGAGTTTGGCATGCATTTGAATAAATGCGGAATACTTTCACAATGGACACCGCCGGAACACCACAGCGTAATGGTGTTTCCGAACATCATAATTGAACTCTCTTAGATATGGTTTGTTCTATCATGTCTCTTATAGATTTACCGTTATCATTTTGGGGTTATGCATTAGAAACAAACGCATTCACTTTAAATAGGGAACCATCAAAATCCGTTGAAATGACACTGTATGAATTGTGGTTTGGGGAGAAACCTAAGTTATCGTTCCTTAAAGTTTGGGGTTGCGAAGCTTATGTAAAGAAGTTACATCCCGACAAGCCTGAACACAAAGCGGAAAAATTCATCTTCATAGGATACCATAAATAAACAATTGAGTATAACTTATATCATAGATCCGAACGCAAAGTTTTTTTTGCCAAGAATGGTTCCTTTTTTGAGAAGGAGTTTCTATCGAAAGAAGTGACTGGAAGGAAAGTATAACTCGAATAAGTTGTCAAACCTTCTCTCGATTTTGAGAGTAGCGCATCACCGGAAGAATTTCTTGTGCCGCCTGCACCAATAAAAGAGGAAGTTAATGATAATGATCATGAAAATTTGAATGAAGTTACTACTAAACCTCGCAAGTCGACGAGGGTTCGTACCACTCTAGATTGGTATGACCCTATTATGAATGTCATGTTGGTGGACAACATCGATGACCCTGCGACGTATGAGGAAGCAATGATGAGCCTAGATTCCAACAAATGGCAAGATGCCATGAAATTCGAGATAGGATCCATGTACGAAAACCAAGTGTGGACTTTGGTGGACTTACCGGATGGTCGCGGGGCTATCGAGAACAAATGGATTATCAAGAAGAAAACATATGCTGATGGTATTGTAACCATCTATAAAGCTCGACTTGTTGTGAAAGATTTCCGAGAAATTCAAGGAGTTGACTATGATGAGACTTTCTCACCAGTAGCAAAGCTAAAGTCTGTGAGGATTTTGTTATCAATCGCTGCATATTACGATTATGAGATATGACAGATGGTTGTCAAAACGGCGTTCCTCAATGGTGCAATTGAAGAAGAGTTGTATATGGTACAACCCAAAGGTTTTATCGATGCTAAAGATGCTAACAAGGTATGCAAACTTCAAAGGTCCATTTATGGATTGAAGGAAGCATCCTGGAGCTGGAATCAACATTTTGATAAGGTGATCAAAAGCTTTGGATTTATACAAACTTATGGAGAATCTTTTATTTACAAGAAAGTGAGTGGTAGCTCTGTAGCATTCCTAGTACTATATGTAGATGACATATTGTTTATTGGGAATGATATAGAACTTCTTAAAAGTGTCAAAGACTATTTGAATAATAGTTTTTCAATGAAGGATCTTGGCGAAGCTGCATACATTTTAGGCATCAAGATTTATAGAGATGGATCAAGACGCTTAATAGCGCTTTCACAAAGTACATATTTGGACAAGGTTCTAAATAAGTTTGGAATGGAAGAAAGAAAGAAAGGGTTTTTGCCCATTTTGCCCACTTGACCTTGAGTAAAACTCAAAGTCCAGCTACGGCAGAAGATAGAGAGAGGATGATCAAAACTCCTTATGCCTCATCCATAGGTTCTATCATGTATGCCATGCTATGTACAAGACCAAATATTGCATATGCTATTAGTTTGACTAGCACATATCAAAGTGATCTAGAAGTATATCACTGGATAGCGGTGAAAAATATCCTAAAGTACTTGATAAGAACTAAGGATATGGTTCTTTGTTATGGAGGTGACGAAGAGCTCAATGTAAATGGTTACACCGATGCTAGTTGGAACATTGATCCGATGACTCTAAGTCAGAATCAGGATACGTATTTACTTTGAATGGTGCAGTAGTGAGCTGGTGGAGTGCTAAGCAAAGCATTGTGGCGATATTTTCAACTGAATCAAAATACGTAGCTGCTTCGAAGGCTTCACAAGAGGCGATATGGATGAAGGAGTTCATTATGGAGCTTGGTGTGGTTCCTAGTGCGTTGGACCCGATGGCCATCTACTATGACAACATGGGTGCCATAGCCTATGCACAGGAGCCAAGGTCACACAAGAAGCTGAAGCATATCAAGCTACGTTTTCATGCTATTCGCGAGCATGTCCAAGATGGTGACATCAAGATTTGCAAAGTACACACAGATCTGAATGTGGCAGATCCATTGACTAAACCTGTCCCTAGGTCAAAGCATGACCAACACCAGAATGCCATGGATGTTAGGTATATTACCATGTAATCTAGACTATTGACTCTAGTGCAAGTGGGAGACTGTTGGAGATATGCCCAAGAGGCAATAATAAAATAGTTATTACTATATCTTTGTGTTTATGATAAATGTTCACATCCCATGCTATAATTGTATTAACAGGAAACATTAATACTTGTGTGTTTTGTAAACATCAAAGAGTCCCTAATAAGACGCTTATTGAACTAGCTTGATGATTAATAGATGATCATGGTTTCCTGATCATGGACATTAGATGTTATTAATAACAAGATCATATTATTAGGAGAATGATGTTGGAGATATGCTAAATGGGTATCACCATTACATGTCTCTAATCCAGATAACCCGGGTGGCCAACCAAAGGCCTATGGCCTGCTGGGCGGCCTAGTGAAACATCCCAAAAATCATGATTTGTAAAAGTATGCATTGAATCCATATTGTTAAAGCATTTAATTTAGAGCTAGCACAAAAATTTCAAAGTTTGAATTCAAACAGAACCATTTCAAATGCCTATTTTATCTATCATATGAGGCATGGTTTGATTTTTTTTCAATGGGCCAAAGTCATTCTGAGTGAATTTATGTGTTTAGTACACTCTTGGACACTATCTTGGTCTCATAAAATTTTAGAGGAAGTTTGAATTGATTTGGAGTTGTTTTGAGCATTCAAATCTTATGTAGAAAATCAATTCAGAAAAAGAAAAATAAAAAGAACAGGAAAAAATAGGACCAGACCAGCCAAATTGCTCGGCCCACCCCCACGGCCCAACACGAGCCCACCCTGGACCCCCCCGCTCACCCCTCTGTTTCTCACCCGCACCCGCGGACACCTCTAACTGACATGCAGGCCCCGCAGCCACGTCACCTTCTTCCCCAATCAACGCCACAGACTCGCCGTCACCGCTCGTTTTTGGCCGATTGATTCGCGAATCAATTCGCATTAAACTCGCAGTAATCCCGCGCCCAGACCCCCTAAACTTAACCCCCTCCCCTCTCTGCTCCTTTCCCCTCACTTACCACCCTTTGAGCGCCGTTAGGCTGTCCACAATTAAGCTCACACCGCCGCTGTCCCGAACAACTGGCGAACAAATTCGATAAACCCTAGCCCCTCTTTCTCTCTGGTTGATACTCGTGTACTCGCCATGTTCGAGCGCGTCTAATGCCACTGCTGGCTTGTCTTTCCATGCTTTGTAGCATCGCCAATGACAACTCCCGAGCGAGCCCGACGGCGATGCCAACTCCGACGAGGAATCTTCGCCGTGTCCGTGCGCCCTAGCCCCGTCTGCGAGCACGTTGAGCTTCACCGCGTCTCCACGACCTCGGTAAGCACCAGTACCCCCACCCATACCCTCTGGACTCACCGGAACATCACCATCCGACGCGCAGCCGCTGCGGTGGCGATTTGCGCCACCCCCGTGTGGTCAAAGCGATGAGATCCGCTGGATCTAGATCCAAGGGTCAAGATTAGAACCAGTAGCGAAAGGGTACGCGTAGATCTGGTGCGTTGGATCTGATTAGATCCAACGGCGCGGAAGCGCGATCCACCCTGAAGCGGTATCGTCCAATCAGGCACTGCCGCGTGGCTCGATTTTTATTTTAAAAACCAGAATTTCATTCAAACTTAGAAAATTCATAACTTGAGTTCTGTTTATCCAAAAAATGCAAATAAGATATCAATGGATTCACAAAAATAAATCCTACAAAACTGTGGGATTATTTTTGTATTTTGTTACTGTAAAAATTGGTTATTTTGCAGAGACAAATATAGGCTTATTTTGACTATATAAATTATTTAGAAAATGATTTTTAAACAAATTTCAGTTTATTTAGACTATATTTAGTTCGATTTGTGTTCAGTACTGTTTGGTTGAATGGTTTAGTGTAGAAAATTAATTCCATTGCATTTGCATGCATTCATATATTTTTGCTTGAATATTTTGAATGAGAATTTGGTGCTATCATTTTATGTGTAGATTTTGGTGCTAGTGGTGATTGTGATTGTGAAGATTGTTGGTACTCCCCCAACTACCAAGGCAAGTGGTGCTCCATGTATTTTTCCTATTTATTTTGACTATGCACTAGTGATATTTTGTATAGGGCTTGCATGAAAATTTTGCTAAGTATCTATATGCTATGCCATGGGAAATCCTAGTAGTTGTAGTCTTGGTAGAATTTTCTCTAAGTTAAGATACTTGTTATATTATCATGCTTAGCCTAGCTAGTAGAAAACAAGGGTGGATTTTATACATGCTATGGAAATTTCGTTAAGTCTTTGACTTATGTTTTTGCTTAATAAAATAACTAAGTGAATGAATCACCTGGGTGGAATGAAATGTTTGCGTTATGTTCAGTGGTTACACAAGTCCCATATCTATGGTCTACCTTGTGTATCACACTTGTGGAAAGCCACCCAGGAACAAAGTGATTTGAGATACTTAGTGTTTAGAAATTTATAGTGCAACGACATGGCACATGGGCTCTGCCTTGATCATATAGGTTGCAATAACTTAGCCAGATGGACAGATGGTGGTAGGGTGATAGGATGTAATGCATCCATTTGGTCTAAGGGAAGGCTTCTAAAAGATCTCGTCTCGATGCATGTCGAGTCTTGTGGGGAAAGTGCACCACCTCTCGAGAAGGAAAAACCTAAGTACTTAGCCGTGTCCCCGACAACGGACAATTTGAGCATCAAGACATTGAAGCTATCAAGGATCTCCTCATCCCAATTTCTAAGTTAAAAACTTGTGGTTGAACAAGGGTTAAGGTTCATCAATGTCTATTGGTGGTTCCTTGGGAGACTTTGTCAAACCAAAACTTAGTGTTTTTCAACTGATAGGACAAAACCTATTTTTAGCAAAGCAAGCCTAAGCTACACTTAGCAAAATCAAATAGATGTTAGATACGAATATTCTATTATGGTATCACTTGCCAATACAATTCCAAATGCATTGACCCACTGTGGTTGTAACTTATGATGTTGCAGGTTACTCCGATGAGGATTAGGGTTATGAGTCTACACTCAACATGCTTGCTTGTGGCACATGAAGATGAAGACTTTACTCTTGTGCTAGCCTTTGGATATGGAGTTGTAAAATACTATGTTTATCTCTGGAATGCTGATGTAATAAAGACCTTTGTATCTGTGTACTTCATCTTAAACTGTGGATTCTAGCATTTGATCCAGGGACTAGCATTGCAATCACAGGGACCTTTACCTTTATAAAGGTAGGGTCTTACAGATGGTATTGGAGCACTGTGTTGCCTGTAGGATTATGACCCTAGGATGGATTAGACTAAGAAAACCACTAAGTAAAAATGCAACTCTTTGCAAATTCCAGACTTGTCTTTTTCTTCTCTGTCACATCCCAAAATTTTCCAAATTTTGAAATTTGAAAAATAAATAAACAAAATAAAAAATTGTTGAAATTAGGGTGAGAAGAAACTTTTGATTCCAAATGGAAACATCAAAACCTATTTTGATAAAATAAAAATCCTAAAGGGATTTCAAAGATAAACAAATAATAAAAAAAGTTATAAAAGTTGGAATCACTATTTTTTGGATCTTTAATAAAAAGATTTGGTTTTCAAAAGAAAAGGTAGAATTATAAATAAGGATTATTTTATAGAGCCAAATTAAATCTTGGCCAAGCTTTTGAAATAAAATATTTTGTTTGATAAAAATAGTAAAGGTTTATTTAAATAAAACCATGAGGATTTATTAATATCCAATTTTATTTAAGTAAAGGCTTTTCCCATTTTTTTTAAATAAACACTAAAACTTGTTAAAGTATTTTAAATAAAAATTCCAAGTGTTTTATATTTTCAAATGAAACCTACTGACAAGGTTTTGGTATTATTTAGATTTCAAATAGAGTTTTTAAATAAATTAAATCCTATTTGAATTAAAGACTAAGGTCTATTTATTTAATTATTAATAGATCCTAAAAGAATAAAAGTATTATTTTATTTTGGACTTTGGAATATGTTGTTAAACAGAATTAAAATCAACACAAAGTTTGGTGGTGGTTTGAATTGAATTGAAGTTTGAATTGTTTGAAATAAAATCAAAACAGAAATTCCAAATAGAAAAAGAAAAAGCAATCAGTATAAAAAAAGAGAGAAACGAAGCAGCCCATCTGGCCAGCCTAGCAAGCCCAAAGTGACAGCCACCCTCTCCCCTCAGTGAACCGTTTTCACCGAAAACACACCGCAGCAATACAGACAAGTGGACCCCGCGCCCCTCTCTCTCTCGCTGACCGTTGGACCCCACTGGCCACCTCATCGTCGTCTTCACCGCGACCACGTCCCCTCGCCGTTCCTGCCATTGATTGCGGCGATCAATATGCGTTGATGGCTGTATTAAAATTGACAGTGACCATGCTCGTTAAAGCGCCTCGCCCTCCTCTCTCTTTCCCACCAAACATCGCCTCCCCACTGCCCCTAGGCTGCTCCAATTTGTCCCCACACCGCCACTAACCCAACGACCTTCACCGGCCAATTCCGGCGAACCGCAGCCACCCCTCGCCTCCCACTGCATGCAGCCTTGCTCCCCATCATCAGGCGCATCTCCGTTAATCGCTGGCAGCGCCGTGCAGCCTCGCTCTCGGCTCTGTCCATATCTAAGCGCCACCGATGATAAGATCGACTCCGGTGAGCCATAGACGACGACCTCGTCGCCCCTTGCTCACTGGTGAGTGTTCCCGTGATCCTTCAACCCATGTGCATCTTCCTGACGCGTTGTTTTGCTCGCTTGCGTTCCAGAGACTCGCCTTCGACCACGGCCGTGTGTGCCCGAGCCAGCAAGCTACTCCGGCGAGGAATCCCAGTCGACTCTGTGCGCCCCTCGACCAACAACAAAGACCTTGAGCTTCAGAGCGTCGTGTCGATTCTGGTGAGCATCTCCCCTCGCTCTCTCGCTTCCTGTAACGCCAACACCATCATCGTCTGACCGCGCCGCCGCCATTCACCACCGCTGGTGCCGCCAGTTTATGTCCAGTGTGTACGCGATAGATTGTCTAAGCGAACCGGTATGCTCCGTCTGCACCGTGCGATTTCCATTAGATCTAACAGCCAGTATTATTCGATCCGTGCGAACCGTTATCAGCCAGTAAGATTTAGACACGTGGACAGAGATTGAATTAAAACAGAAATATGATCTATTAGATGCTAGATTTTGTAAAATTCATAACTTTCAAACCACATGTCCAAATTTTGCAAATTTTATATCAATGGATTCAGCAGAACAAGTACTTTGCAACCATGCACTTTGTTTAATGTTTTGATTCTGGAAAATTGGTTGAATTTGCAGAAACATGTGTAGGCATAATTTGAGTATAAAAATTGTTCTAAATATATTTTTAAGGTGAAATCTTTGCTAAATGAATTGTTTTGAACCTTCTGACCATAGGAACCAACTTATGGATTTAAAAATATATTTTGTGAGGCTAAGTAATAAATCCTTGATTTAAACCATTTCTAGTCAAATAAAAATATTGTTTTTGGTTTAGAAATGAATTTTGGGTAAAACCTTTGATTTGATTCAAACCTTCTGACCCTAAACACCAAGTTTTGTGAATTAAGAACTTATTTGATGAATCATATAAATTTATTACTTTGCTAAAAGATATTTTCAACAACATAAAATATCACCCTAGCATAATATTTGGTTTATGAGATGAAAACTTTGGCAAATGGTTTTACCACTTTGAACTTTAAAATGTTTAGAGCCTAATAGAAACCACTTTTCCAAATAAAACTATCTTTTGTATGCTTGCATGCATGACCTTGTTTTTGTTCTTTTATGTGTGATAAATTGTTTGAATGCTAGTTGAATTTGTGTTTGCTTGATTGAATTGTAGTGAAGTTAGAAGAGTGTGATATTTGCAAGATCAAGAAGTGAACCAACATTCTCTACTAAAAGGCAAGTGACACTATAATCCATGTCCTACTATTTTCATTACACTTAGTGGATTTTTGTAACATGCATGATAGGACTACTATATTTCTATGCTATGCTATATCCTATTAAGATATCCTTATATCTTCCTTAGTGAAAACATTGTAGTTGTAGTATGCTTAGCCCTGCAATATATTTGGGATGGGATACATGATATGATTATATGAAGTGTTCGAAAATTATATGTTTTATATAATAAAACAAGTACTCAATAAACCACCTGGGTGGAAATAGGATACTCAAGTTTTGGACATGGTGGCAACAAAGGGAACCATGTTTATATGGCTATCTTTTTGTATGTGCACTAGAAGAAAACCACCCAGGGACTTAGAGATTGAACATGTTTCTCGTACAGTGGCTTCCGTGTACAGCCACATGCTAAATGGGCTCTGGCTTAGTCAACTATATAGTGGAAGACCCATGCATTGGCATCTTCAGGTTAACTAGAATTGTGTATGGAAATATATCCCTACATTGGTGCCTGGTAGACAAGCTAGCATTGTGTATTGGGGGGACTTCTATGGAAAGACTTTGTCACATTCTCGATCTGCCGGTACTCCATTTGGTGAGTACTTATCCAGCGGCCACTGGTTGTGTCAAGACGAGATTGTGTCATGTGGGTAAAGTGTACAACTTCTGCAGAAGATCAAATTCTAAGTACTTAGCCGTGTCCCTGGTTATGGACAATTCTGAGCAACTAAGGCCTGAAGCTATGAAAGATCTTGACATTCCAATTTCTCGAAGTAAAACTTGATGGTGACAACAAGGCATTTGAAGCACTTGGAGTTTTCTAAGAAGATTAGAAAGATTTGACATAGATCAAAACTATTTTGAAAAGATAGGATAAAACTATATTGCTTTCTGCAAATGAGCCTAAACCCTACTTAGCCAAATATGCATGTATTGATAGGATCCACATATTTCTACATAGTAGTGAAATTTGCCAATACAATTCAAATGTATTGACCCTTGTGGCTGCAACTTATTATGTTGCAGGTTTGTTTGATGTTAGTGAAGTGTGTTGAATAGGATTACAAGTCTACAACCAACATGATTGCCTATGGCACTTTGAAGATGAAGGACTTCATGCTTTATAGATATTCCACTCCAATGTAATGTGATAGCCAAATGAGCTATGTAAGATGTAATGAATTATTTTACTCCTGGTTATAAAGTTGTATTATGACCTTTGTTTCTTGATATTACATCTTAACTGTGGATGCTAGCTATTGATCCAGGGACTAGCATTGTAAACACAGGTATCTCTAACTTATTAAAGGTTGGGAACCTTACAGATGGTATCAGAGCACTGTGTTGCCTGTAGGATTGTAACCCTAGGATTGGAAAAAACCCCTTAGAAAAATAGGAGATGTGTTTGTTCCAAAAACTTATTTACAAACAATCTTGTAAACTCTTTCCTCAACCTTTTGGTTTTGATTCTAGATCCTTTCCTTTTCAACTTGATGGACAAAGACTTCACCATGACCAATGACTTCAACTTTAGTTTCACCAAGGACTTCAACTTAGACATCACTAAGGACTACAAGTGAGAACCAAGATACATTAGATTGCCTACCAAAGACATTGATACCAAGTTAGAGTATGGATCATATTGACCTATGAGGTATGACTATACTAAGTTGATTATTTCAAGAAAACTTGTTGATTCCTTCAACTCATGAGTTAAGCTCATAAGTTGTTAAGTGGATAGTTGCCTGTTGAATGATTGATTGTTTGATTGAACTTGGTTGTTTTGAGTTATGTGTTAGAACTTCCTTAGGTCTATATGTCATTACTTACCCCTATCAACCAACAGATGCCTCCCCGTCGTGCCAACCCCAACCAAAACAACAATAACAACATCACTCCTGAGATGCAGCAGATGATGACAGCTTAGAGACAGCTGATGCAGGAGATGAACACGTTCATACAGAATCAGAACAACAACAACAACAACAACAACAAAAATCAATCAAAATAATCCTCCAGCTCATGATATGCTCAACAGGTTTCTGAAAATTAGGCCTGCAAGTTTCTCTGGAATAACTGATCCAATGGAAGCCAATGATTGGTTACGTTCGGTGAATAAGGACTTAGTGACTGTTGGCTGCACCGACGAAGAAAAAGTGAGGTTTGCAGCATTTCTACTTGAAGGACCAGTAGCAACATGGTGGGACAACTTTCAGATCACCACTCCCCTTGAAGATGTGACTTGGGATATTTTTGAGGATGGTTTCCGTACAGCTCACATCTCACCTGGAGTGATGCACTTGAAGAAAAAGGAATTCCATAATCTGAAACAGCGTCACCTCAGTGTGGCTGAGTATATTGAAGAATTCAACAATCTGGCACGCTATGCACCAGATGAAGTTGATACAGATGCTAAGAGGAAGGAGAAATTCCTTGAAGGACTTAATGATGAATTGAACCTGCAGCTAGCTGTTGCCTATGTCCCAACTTATCAATCACTCTGTGACAAAGCCACTATATTGGAAAACAAGATGAATCAAGTTGAGAATAGAAAGAGGAAGCATAAACTCAAGTATCACTCAGGATCATCACAAAAGAAGCGTTCATTCAAAAAGAGCAATGAAGATTCTGAACCACATCAGTATCACCACAACAACAATGGAAGTGATAATAATGGAAATGATACTGACAATGGAGATGACCTTGGTCAGAACCAACATGACACTTTCAGGAAGAAATACATTAGCCAGTTGCAGTGCTATAATTGCAAGGAACTTGGACACTATGCATCAGACTGTCCTGAGAAGAAAAAGAAAAAGGATGCTAGAAGAGCCAATGGAAATGACTCCAATGTGACCCAGAAAGGATATGTGAACCACATTGACATGGATGAGAACTTTGAAGAGATAGAAGAAGTGGATGTCAGAAACTAGTTAACTCAGAAGATTCAAATAAGGATTCCTTGTCTGGATATCAAGTGTTGAACCCATAGTCAAGTGAACCATCAATGTAACCCTATGAGTCTTTCTTTTAAGGGTGGTAGTACCCTAGTTTCGTTGAAGCCAACTTGTAACCCTAGCCTTCCCAAATTTCGGGACGAGATTTATTTTAAGGGTGGTAGCCCCAAAATTTTCCAAATTTTGAAATGTGAAAAATAAATAAACAAAATAAACAATTGTTGAAATTAGGGTGAGAAGAAACTTTTGATTCCAAATGGAAACATCAAAACCTATTTTGATAAAATAAAAATCCTAAAGGGATTTAAAAGATAAACAAATAATAAATAAAGTTATAAAAGTTGGAATCACTATTTCTTGGATCTTTTAATAAAAAGATTTGGTTTTCAAAAGAAAAGGTAGAATTATAAATAAGGATTATTTTATAGAGCCAAATTAAATCTTGGCCAAGCTTTTGAAATAAAATATTTTGTTTGATAAAAATAGTAAAGGTTTATTTAAATAAAACCATGAGGATTTATTAATATCCAATTTTATTTAAGTAAAGGCTTTTCCCATTTTTTTAAATAAACACTAAAACTTGTTAAAGTATTTTAAATAAAAATTCCAAGTGTTTTATATTTTCAAATGAAACCTACTGAAAAGGTTTTGGTATTATTTAGATTTCAAATAGAGTTTTTAAATAAATTAAATCCTATTTGAATTAAAGACTAAGGTCTATTTATTTAATTATTAATAGATCGTAAAAGAATAAAAGTATTATTTTATTTTGGACTTTGGAATATGTTGTTAAACAGAATTAAAATCAACACAAAGTTTGGTGGTGGTTTGAATTAAACTAGAGTTTGAATTGTTTGAAATAAAATCAAAACAGAAATTCCAAATAGAAAAAGAAAAAGCAATCAGTATAAAAAAAGAGAGAAACGAAGCAGCCCATCTGGCCAGCCCAGCAAGCCCAGCAGCGCAGCCCACCAGCTCTCCCCCGCAGTGAACCGTTTTTCACTGAAAAACACACCCGCGCAGTCACAGACAAGTGGACCCCGCGCCCCTCTCTCTCTCGCTGACCGTTGGACCCCACTGGCCACCTCATCGTCGTCTTCACCGCGACCACGTCCCCCTCGCCGTTCCTGCCATTGATTGCGGCATCAATACGCGTTGATGGCTGGATTAAAATCGACAGTGACCATGCTCGTTAAAGCGCCTCGCCCTCCTCTCTCTTTCCCCCCAAACATTGCCTCCCCACTGCCCCTAGGCTGCTCCAATTTGTCCCCACACCGCCACTAACCCGACGACCTTCACCGGCCAATTTCGGCGAACCGCAGCCACCCCTCGCCTCCCACTGCACGCAGCCTTGCTCCCCATCATCAGGCGCATCTCCCAGTGCCAACTTCTTGGCCGCGCGTGCCCCGTAGCCTCGGCTCTGTCCATATCTGAGCGCCACCGATGATAAGCTCGACTCCGGCGAGCCATAGCCAACGACCTCGTGCGCCCCTTGCTCACCGGTGAGTGTTCCCGTGAACCTTGAACCCGTGTGCATCTTCCTGACACGTTGTTTTGATTGCTTGCGTTCCAGAGACTCGCCTTCAACCACAGCAATGTGTGCCCGAGCCAGCAAGCTACTCCGGCAAGGAATCCCAGTCGACTCTGTGCGCCCCTCGACCAACAACGACGACCGTGAGCTTCAAAGCGTCGTGGCAATTCTGGTGAGCATCTCCCCTCTCTCTCTCGCTTCCTGTAACGCCAACACCGTCATCGTCTGACCGCGCCGCCGCTGTTCACCACCGCTGGCGCCGCCAGTTTATGTCCAGTGGTTGTGAGCTGTTGGATTTTGATAGTGTGTACGTGATAGATTGTCTAAGCTTACCGGTATGCTCCCTCTGCACCGTGCGATTTCCATTAGATCTAACGGCCAGTATTAGTCGATCCGTGCGAACCGTTATCAGCCAGTAAGATTTAGACACGTGGCAGAGTTTGAATTAAAACAGAAATATGATCTATTAGATGCTAGATTTTGTAAAATTCATAACTTTCAAACCACACGTCTAAATTTTGCAAATTTTATATCAATGGATTCAGCAGAACAAGTACTTTGCAACCATGCACTTTGTTTAATGTTTTGCTTCTGGAAAATTAGTTGAATTTGCAGAAACATGTGTAGGCATAATTTGAGTATAAAAATTGTTCTAGATATATTTTTAAGGTAAAATCTTTGCTAAATGAATTGTTTTGGACCTTCTGACCATAGGAACCAACTTATGGATTTAAAAATGTATTTTGTGAGGCTAAGGAATAAATCCTTGATTTAAACCATTTCTAGTCAAATAAAAAAATTGTTTTTGGTTTAGAAATGAATTTTGGGTAAAACCTTTGGGAAATGATTTGATTCAAACCTTCTGACCCTAAACACCAAGTTTTGTGAATTAAGAACTTATTTGATGAATCATATAAATTTATTACTTTGCTAAAAGATATTTTCAACAACATAAAATATCACCCTAGCATAATATTTGGTTTATGAGATGAAAATTTTGGCAAATGGTTTTACCACTTTAGTAAATGACCACTTTGAACTTTAAAATGTTTAGAGCCTAATAGAAACCACTTTTCCGAATAAAACTATATTTTGCATGCTTGCATGCATGAACTTGTTTTTGTTATTTTATGTGTGACAAATTGTTTGAATGCTAGTTGAATTTGTGTTTGCTTAATTGAATTGTAGTGAAGTTAGAAGAGTGTGATATTTGCAAGATCAAGAAGTGAACCAACATTCTCTACTAAAAGGCAAGTGACACTATCATCCATGTCCTACTATTTTCATTACACTTAGTGGATTTTTGTAACATGCATGATAGGACTACTATATTTCTATGCTATGCTATATCCTATTAAGATATCCTTATATCTTCCTTAGTGAAAACATTGTAGTTGTAGTATGCTTAGCCCTGCAATATATTTGGGATGGGATACATGATATGATTATATGAAGTGTTGGAAAAATATATGTTTTATATAATAAAACAAGTACTCAATGAACCACCTGGGTGGAAATAGGATACTCAAGTTTTGGACAAGGTGGCAACAAAGGTAACCATGTTTATATGGCTATCTTTTTGTATGTGCACTAGAAGAAAACCACCCAGGGACTTAGAGATTGAACATGTTTCTCGTACAGTGGCTTCCATGTATAGCCACATGCTAAATGGGCTCTGGCTTAGCCAACTATATAGTGGAAGACCCATGCATTGGCATCTTCAGGTTAACTAGAATTGTGTATGGAAATATATCCCTACATTGGTGCCTGGTAGACAAGCTAGCATTGTGTATTGGGGGGACTTCTATGGAAAGACTTTATCACATTCTCGATCTGCCGGTACTCCATTTGGTGAGTACTTATCCAGCGGCCACTGGTGGCGTCAAGACGAGATTGTGTCATGTGGGTAAAGTGTACAACTTCTGCAGAAGATCAAATTCTAAGTAATTAGCCGTGTCCCCGGTTATGGACAATTCTGAGCAACTAAGGCCTAAAGCTATGGAAGATCTCGACATTCCAATTTCTCAAAGTAAAAATTGATGGTGACAACAAGGGATTTGAAGCACTTGGAGTTTTCCAAGAAGATTAGAAAGATTTGACATAGATAAAAACTATTTTGAAAATATAGGATAAAAATATTGCTTTCTGCAAATGAGCCTAAACCCTACTTAGCCAAATATGCATGTATTGATAGGATCCACATATTTTTACATAGTAGTGAAACTTGCCAATACAATTCAAATGTATTGACCCTTGTGGCTGCAACTTATTATGTTGCAGGTTTGTTTGATGTTAGTGAAGTGTGTTGAATAGGATTACAAGTCTACAACCAACATGATTGCCTGTGGCACTTTGAAGATGAAGGACTCCATGCTTTATAGATATTCTGCTACAATGTAATGTGATAGCCAAATGAGCTATGTAAGATGTAATGAATTATTTTACTCCTGGTTATAAAGTTGTATTATGACCTTTGTTTCTTGATATTACATCTTAACTGTGGATGATAGCTATTGATCCAGGGACTAGCATTGTAAACACAGGGATATCTACCTTATTAAAGGTTGGGAACCTTACATTCTCGTAATCCTTTCTAATCTTCTTTCCCATCTCAATTTGTAGATGGCCACCATCAACGAAGCCGTCAAGAAGGGACCACTCATGACCATGACTTTAGAATGTGAGATGGAGTTTCCCAAAGCACTCAAAACCCTTATGGTTAGCTTGGGGTTACATGGTGAGACCATGTACAAAGGATTCCCAGTAATGGATGAAGGAGAAGAATATTAGTGGGTGCAACTTCACTTGTAAAAAAACAAGGGAGACAACCACAAAGAGTCGGGATTTTACATGGGCACCAACTCAAAAATGTATACAACATTCTTTGACTCTGCAAGAAATGCAACTTGGAATGCTATCAAGGAGCTTGGTGAAAGACTCAAGTGTAGAATGCTCAACACTAAAAATGACCTTGAGGAAGAGAATAAATATACCCAAGACTTAGAGACCGCCATAAAACGTCTAAGAAAAATATCATAGACTTAGCATATGAGTGAAAATTGTAATGTACTCCGTTAGTTGGACCACCACACTTGTCTTATTTTCACAAAAAATTGTCTAAGTTATGTTGAACCCTAGTGTTGTGATAGACTTTGTATGCCATGACTTGTATGTTTTATGGATGATGTATGCTTTTTGCTTTCATTCTACTGTCTTGTTTTTCTCTTACTTGTGTTATTCTAATATTTCTCTATCTTACATTAGATGGCTAGCTTTGTGATCAGCACTGCTAAGGAGTTCAATGGAACTCGTTTTGGCGCATCGTGTAGTTTACTAGTGTGCCCAACCTCCCACTTCCTAGTATCAAGGCACTTAAGCTCACCAAGTTTGAGAGGAAGGACCTTTCGGGCTTTAGAGTCTCGCAGCCGGGATGACAGACAGAGCCACTCACAGAGGAGATTTCCTTCAAGCTGATGCACGATGACAAGGATAAGGGTCTAGATGTAGTCATGCATGAGCTACTCGGACGCCTCTGTGGACGCCACTACACTAAGCTTAGAGGCCTATACTTCCACACGTTCGGGAGACGTGACGAGGAGGGAGAGGCATTAGTGTATGAGTGTGCTGCTAGAAAGACGATTGAGCCAGTTCGTCTGTACCTCCAGGATCTAGAGGGCCTTATTAGACACCTTGACACCAATAGGACCAACATCATGCTTAGCAATGACGAGTTCCAGGTTCAGTTGAGGGAGAAGGACAAGCTTTTAGTGGAGAAAGACGAGATCATCAAGGAGATGGAGGCCAGATTCGAGAGCCAGGACAAGAAGTTCAAGAATCAGGAGAAAAGAGTCCAAGACAGAAACAAGAAGATCTAGGACATGAAGGCCGAGATTGAGGCCAAGGACTTCGAGCTCGAGACTCAGCAGGGAGTGATTGAGAGGCTGCACTCACAGAAGAGAGCTCTCCGTGCGAAGGTCGAGGCCTTGACCACTATTGTCGAGGAGTACAACATAGCCATGGAGACAGCCGGACTTACACTTGTTGACGTGGAGGTCGACATGGAGGAGTAGTGTAGACTACTCGACTATCTTTTATCTATCATACTTTGATTACTGAGTCGCAATGACCATCTAACATGTGGATGGCTTGCTATGGTGTGTTTACTTTTTCCAAAACTTGTTGTTTACTTTGTTCAAACTCTATGTTTTATTTTGAGTTTGGTTATTGTGATTGTTATTATGTGATGTATTGTGCATGTTAAGCATCTATGGGTTATATCTTATTCCTTATCCTTATTGAAACCACAGATGCCTCCCCGTCGTGCCAACCCCAACCCAAACAACAACAATAACATCACCCTCGAGATGCAGAAGTTGATGACAGATCAAGCTCAACTGATGCAGATGATGGCTCAGTTCATTAAAAATTAGAATAAGAACAACAACAACAACAAAAACAACAACAACAACAACAACAACAATCCCAACAATCCACCAGCATTTGACATGCTTACCAGACTTTTGAGGTTGGGGCCAGCCAAGTTCTCAGGAACAACTGATCCAATGGTAGACAATGACTGGTTATGTTCCGTGAACAAGGACTTAGTCACTGATGGCTGCACCAATGAGGAAAAGGTCATATTCGTAGCACATCTGCTCGAAGGACCAGCAACTACCTGGTGGGATAACTTTCAAATCACCACTCCCCTTGAGGATGTGAGATGGGCTATATTATTTGAGGATGGTGGGACAACTTTCAAATCACCATGATGAACTTGAAGAAGAAATAATTCCACAATGTGAAACAGCGTCACCGCAGTGTGGCTGAGTATATTGAGGAGTTCAACAATCTGGCGCGCTACGCACTGGATGAAGTTGATACTGATGCTAAGAGGAAGGAGAAGTTCCTCGAAGGATTGAATGATGAATTAAACCTGCAGCTATCTGTTGCCTATGTCCCAACATATCAATCACTCTGTGACAAGGCCACCATCTTGGAAAACAAAATGAAACAGGTTGAGGGCAGGAAGAGGAAGCATAACTTTGATAAGCACAGCTCGGGATCGTCTCACAAGCCTTCCCATAATGATGATAGTGGAAGTTCCGGATTCCACAAGCATGGAAAGTATAACAGCCACCATAACCACAACCGTCATCATGACAACAAGCATCATTGCAGTCATGATAATGACAAGTATAAGAACCACAAGAGTGGACACAAGAGCCACCACTGTGGAAGTGGTAATGGGAGTCAGCCTGCAAAGAAAGACCTCAGTCAGGTTGAGTGTTTCAAGTGTAAGAAGATGGAGCACTATGCAAATGAATGCCCAAAAAAGAAAGTTGAAGGAGCCAACAAGCCCAACCCTTTCCAGAAGGGAACTTTGAATATAAAGGGAGTAAGCCAAATTGTCTTAATGGGGTTAGCATAGACAGTGTGCTAATTGTGAGACAATATCCGGATGTGTTTTCGGAAGAATTGCCTAGAATGCCACCAGATAGAGATGTAGAGTTTCTGATTGACTTACTGCCAGGATCAGGACCAATAGCAAAGAGACCCTACAAGATGTCAGTTGATGAGTTGAAAGAACTCAAGAAACAGCTTGGATAACAATTTCAAAAAGTATTTATTCAACCAAGTTCTTCATCTTGGGGTGCACTAGCTATGTTTGTTGAAAAGAAGGATAGAAGCCAAAGGTTGTGCATAGACTATCGGTCACTCAATGAAGTGACTATCAAGAACAAATATCCTTTGGCAAGAATCAACGATCTATTTGATCAGCTAGAAGGAGCCCACGTGTTCTCAAAGATTGATCTCCGATCAGGCTATTTTCAGCTTAAGATTAGAGAGCAAGATATACCTAAGACTGCTTTCACCACTAGGTATGGGTTGTATGAGTACACCGTGATGCCATTTGGTTTTACAAATGCACCGGCCTATTTCATGAATATGATGAACAAGGTGTTCATGGAATTTCTTGACAAGTTTGTTGTCGTATTCATCGACAACATTTTGATCTATTCCAAAAGCAAAGAAGAACATGAGGAGCATTTGCGTTTGATACTTGAGAAGCTTAGGGAGCACAAGCTGTATGCCAAATTCAGTAAGTGTGAATTTTGGCTAAATGAAGTAGGATTTCTCTGACATATTGTGTCGGGAGATGGTATATCTGTCGATCCCGTAAAGGTGTCAGCTATGACTGAGTGGGAATCTCCCAAGTCAGTGAAAGAAGTTCGGAGTTTCCTTGGCTTGGCAGGATATTATAGAAGATTCATTGAGAATTTCTCAAAGGTAGATAAGCCAATGATGGAGTTACTCAAGAAAGAAAAGAAATTTGACTCGACTGAAGGATGTGAACTCAGTTTCCAAGAATTGAAGAAGAGACTAGTGACAGCACCAGTTTTGTTTCTGCCAGATTTGGAGAAGGATTTCCAAGTTTACTGTGATGCATCTCACCAAGGATTAGGTGGAGTTTTGATGCAAGAAGGGAAAGTTGTGGCTTATGCCTCAAGACAACTCAAAATTCATGAAGTGAACTATCCTACTCATGATTTAGAGTTAGCCTCTGTTGTCCATGCACTCAAAACATGGAGGCATTATCTTTTGGGAAAATGTTGTGAAGTGTTCACAAATCACAAAAGTCTGAAGTATATTTTCACTCAGAAGGAAATCAATATGAGACAAAGAAGATGGCTAGAGCTCATCAAGGACTATGCCTTGAGTTTGCAATACCATCCCGGTAAAGCAAATGTTGTAGCGGATGCTTTAATCTGTAAGGTTTATGTGAATGGCCTTACTAAGGGAGAATTGCCAGATGATCAGTGTGCCCAATTCAAAGATCTCAGATTGGAGATAGTGCCTGAAGCCGGCACAGGCCAAGCCATACATTGATAGTGAAGGCAAGCAGGTGATGCCCACCCCACTCCTTAACCTCGCCGTCGCCAAGACTCTTCTGAAGCAGGATAGATCGCCTGAGGCAGTAGAACAGGTCTATGACCTAGTGGCCAAGGCGGTAAAGCAGCAGGAAAAGGCCACCTCTCAGAGGCTTGAGTCTGACCCAGCGCTCTACCGATCTAGCCAGTACAAACCGCCAAGGGACAGATCTCCTTAGGATCTCGGATCACAGACGGGTTCATCAGAATGAAGACGTAGGGATGCGCGCAACAGGAAGGATGCTATCCCCATATCCTCCGACCATGGAGACAAAGCCCGAGCTCGCCGCCCATCGCCACCGCCCCGATCCCCCCGACGTCAGGAAGATTACAAGGCTCACCACCGTATGGATATGCCCCCTCCGAAGCAGTGTGGCATCGTCATCCGCGACAACGCGGAACAAACCTGTCATGATGAAGAGCGCCACCAAGGACACAAGAGCAGGTCAGACCATGACCCTCCGTGTCCGACAAGCAACCGTGACAGGCGTGAGGCGTCGCAGGAGGGTAACAGCAAGAAGGCTAACCCACCGCCACCTCCGCCTCCGTCTCCGCCAAGCAGTCACCATGGCGGAAGAGGCCCGTGTCGTTCACACAGCCCATCCCCTGTTGACAATAAGAAGAAGAACCCGGAGCCGTACGATGCACGTTCGCGGATCGATAAGATCCACGAGGCCCGGGAAGGACCATACCTGGGACCACGTTGTTTTGGACCTGCAATACGGTCCGCAACTTACCCCAAGGTTTCCGGATCGACAAGACCATCAAGCCCTATGACGGCACCGCCAAGCCCGCCACATGGTTGCAGGACTACGGCAACGCGGTGGAGATTGCTGGAGGCAACCCCAACGTCGCCGTCAAGTACCTCCCGTTAATGTTGGCGGGCACGGCCCGTCAATGGATCGACGACTTGCCGGAAATATCTATCTACAACTGGCTGGATATGCAAGAAGCATTAACCAAGAACTTTGAGGGTACATACAAGCGTCCCTGCACTGTGGGCGATCTGCAGTGGTGCGTGCAAGAGAAAGACGAGACATCTCGCGCCTACCTCTCCTACTGGCTGGATATGAAAAATTCCTGCGCAGGAGTGCACGCTCAGACCGCCATGGCCGCCTTCATCGACGGGTTGGAAAGGGGTACGTTGCTCCGACATAAGCTAAAGCGCTTGCAGGACAATCATCAGCTTGACTTGAACCAGATGATTCAGTTAGCTAGTGAGTTCGCAGCAGTCGAAGATGATGCTCGTGGCTCTTTGCCGGCAACGGCCGTTCCAACCCAAGATCGGAGGAACAGCAGTACAAAGCGGAAAACCGCTCCAGCGTGGCCGAGGAAGGGGAGCAGGCCGCGCGCAGCAACGAGGAAGTGAAACCAACTCGGCGCCGCTCCGCGTTCCCCAAACCTACGAGGAGTACCACGATATGCCGTGCCTCGTACACCTCGACGCCAACGGCAAGGCCACCCATACCAATCAACACTGAAAGTTCGTCAACGACCTCAAGGAAGACCCGGAGTCCGGCTACAAGCAAAGTCGGAAGAACAGACCGCGAAGCAAGGGCAAGGGGAAGAAGAAGGAGGAGGAGTCCAAGGATTCAAGTGACATGGACGAGGACGTTGACCCCAAGCACGCCGCCAAGAGCGACGATAAGGGCAAGAACCCCTCCGCAAAGAAGGCCCCAGTCTACCACACTTTCCTTGGCACCCCCACCGTCCGACAACAGAAGACCTCTCTAAGGATCCCGATGGCCACTCTCCCCCCAATTCCCCAATACCTGCGCTGGTCGGAGGTTCCAATCACTTGGGACAGGACGGACCACCCAGACCTTGTGCCCACGGAGAACCAGTACGCCATGGTCATCAACCCATTGATTGACGGCGTGGAGTTCACCAAGTGCATGGTGGATAGTGGAAGCAGCATCAACATCATGTACCTGGATACACTGCAGAAGATGAACTTGACGAAGGCAAACCTAAGGCGGACTAACACCATGTTCCATGGCGTAGTTCCTGGTCGGGAGGCTCGGTCCCTTGGGTGCATTACACTTCAGGTATCCTTTGGCAACGTTAATAATTACCGCCAAGAGCGCATGACCTTTGAGGTGGTCCCCTTCAAGAGCGTGTACCATGTCATATTCGGCTGCGACATACTTCACACGTTCATGGCCAAGCCATGCTTCGTCTACAACAAACTCAAGATACCCGGACCAAACGGTGTCATCACCGTATCCGGAAGCTTTACCAAGGCAAGGGACTGCGAGATCAATGAAGCAGCCGTTGCAGAAGCTGTCCTCTACAGCGAAGAATTCAAGGAGATCCAGAGCAAGGTCAATGACTCAGAGATGCCCGCGTTGAAGAAGTAGATCTCCGACTCCGCTCCTGCGTTCAAGGCCGCCATCGAGACCAAGCCGGTGGAACTTGTGGTAGGCGATGCCTCCAAGACCGTCGCCATTGGGACGAACCTGGATCCCAAATAGAAAACCGCGCTCGTCGAGTTCCTCCGTGAGAATAGGGACATCTTTGCCTGGCAGCCTGTCGACATGAAAGGTGTACCTAGGGAACTTGTCGAGCACTGCTTAAACATAGATCCAAAATGTAAACAAGTGAAACAACCTCTACGACGCTTCGGAGATGAGAAGAGACGCACCATTGGCAAAGAGATAGCTAGGTTACTTAAGGCTGGGTTTATCCGAGAAGTCCTTCACACCCGATGGGTGGCCAATCCTTTACTTGTCCCCAAAAAGGGAACCAATGAATTAAGAATGTGCGTTGATTACACCGGCTTGAACAAAGCATGTTCCAAAGATCCGTTTGCTTTGCCTCGCATTGACCAAGTCATTGACTCGACAGCTGGCTCGGAACTTTTGTGTTTTCTTGATGCATACTCAGGATACCACCAGATCAAGATGAGGAAGTCGGACCAATTGGCCACTTCGTTCACTACTCCATACGGCACGTTTTGCTATGTCACGATGCCCTTTGGACTGAAAAACGTAGGTGCTACCTACCAGCGGACAATGCAGCGTTGCCTTCCCGACCAAATTGATCGGAACGTTCACGCCTATGTGGACGATATCGCAGTGATGTCTAAAAAGTCAAACGACTTAATCTCCGATTTAAAAGAAACCTTTGATAATCTCCGAAAATACAACATGATGCTCAACCCTAAGAAGTGCGTCTTCGGGGTTCCAGTCGGCAAATTGTTAGGCTTAATCGTTTCCCAGCACGTAATCGAGGTCAAACCGGAGAATATCAAGGCCATCTTAAACATAAACCGTCCGACATGCCTAAAGGACATTCAAAGACTAACAGGTTGTGTTGCAGCAGTTAGTCGGTTCGTCAACCGACTTGGAGAGAAGGCTTTGCTGTACAAATTCTTTGAAGAAGGCGGACAAATTCACGTGGATGACGAAGCGAATGCATTGAAGCAGCTCAAGGAGATTCTTTCCTCAGCGCCCATCCTTGCAGCACCCGAGCCTGGAGAGCCCCTGTTAATTTACATAGCGGCAACCAACCGGGTTATCAGCATCGTCGTCGTGGTAGAGCGGAAGGAACCAGGCTACGAGCACGGAGTTCAACGACCAGTTTACTATGTGAGAGAGGTCTTGACGGAGTCCAAGCAGCGTTACCCGCACTACCAAAAGATAGCTTATGGAGTATTCCTCGCTTCGCGGAAGCTGAGTCATTACTTTCAGGAGCACCCAATCACAGTGGTGAGCAAAACTCCACTGTCCGACATTATCAACAATAGCGACGCTACAGGAAGGGTCGTGAAATGGGGCATTGAACTTGCCGCCTTCGAGATCACCTACAAGAGGCGCGACGCTATCAAGTCACGAGCTTTGGCGGATTTTATTGCAGATTGGACGGAGATGCCAGATGCTACTCCGTTGCCAGAACCAGAGTACTGGGTGATGCACTTTGACGGATCAAAATTGCTCAACGGCTCGGGGGCTGGTGTACTGCTATAGTCACCAAAAGGAGACAAGCTGCACTACGTTCTGCAGATCCACTTCGAGGCTACAAACAACATGGCGGAGTATGAAGCACTCATTCACGGACTACGTGTAGCCAAGGATATTGGCATCAAGCGCATAGTTTGCTGTGGAGATTCCAACTTGGTTGCCTAGCAGGTGGCTGGCACCTGGAACGCGCGGAACCCTATGATGGCGGCATATCGCGACGAAGTGGACGAGATAGCCAAGAGCTTCTTGGGCTACAAAGTCAAGTATGTGCCTAGGGAGCAAAACGAGGCGGCTGATCTACTGTCTAAGCTTGGATTAGGGCACAAGAAAATTCCGCCAGGAGTTTTCCTAGAGCATCTATGCACACCATCCGTGAAGGGCGCTGACATCAACAACCCGGATAGAGCTGACTCTTTCGTCAACATGGTGACAAAGATCCCTCCGGCTTGGACAAAACCGTTCATGAAGTATCTCGAACACGGAACTTTGCCCGACGACAAAGTCGAAAGACGATAAATAGTACGAAGAGCATAGGGTTATACCATAATCAATGGGAAACTCTATAAAAGGAGCACTACTGGTGTATACTTAAAGTGCATTTCCCAGCTAGAAGGTATGGAAATCCTGCGCGAGATCCATCTCGGAGATTGCGGGCATCATGCCGCTCCTCGATCATTGGTCGCGAAAGCCTTCCGGCAAGGATTCTACTGGCTGACCGCGAAGGCGGACGCCGACAAGCTAGTTGAGACATGCACGGGATGCCAGTATTATGCCCGACAACCACATGTTCCTGCTGAAGAATTGCGAACAATACCAATAACTTGACCGTTTGCAGTCTGGGGGCTAGACATGGTGGGACCGTTACAGACGGCACCGTGTGGATTTACGCATCTGCTTGTAGCAGTTAAAAAATTCACCAAATGGATAGAAGCTAAAACCATTAGAAAGCTTGATGGGGCAACTGCCCTTCGGTTTGTTCGGGATCTAGTGGTGAGATTTGGTCTCCCACACAGCATCATCACCGACAACGGAAGCAACTTGTCACTCAGAGAAGTGGAGGCATATTTCTGGGACAAAGGCATCCGACTTGACCTTGCATCTGTGGCACACCCACAGTCCAATGGTCAGGTTGAGCGAGCCAATGGATTAATTCTGCAGGGAATCAAGCCATGTCTTGAGGCACCGCTACATAGAGAAGCTGGAGCCTGGGCGGAAGAATTGCCATCTGTACTATGGAGTTTACGAACCACACCCAACAGATCCACCGGCTACACCCCTTACTTCATGGTATATGGAGCAGAAGCCATCCTACCTTCCGACATCCTCCACGATGCACCAAGAGTTGCCGCCTACGACGAAGATGACGCTGAAGAATCCAGACACCTAGATGTGGACCTTCTCGAGGAGAAGCACGTTTTGGCATGCCAACGATTCGCCATCTACCAGCATAAGCTACACAACTACCATAGTCGCCGTGTTCGACATCGCTCGTTTAAAGAAGGGGATTTAGTACTCCGACTTAAGAAGAAGAAGTCACACAAATTATCCCCGCCATGGGAAGGATCGTTCATCATAAGCAAGGCACTGCTCAATGGGTCTTACTACCTTGTCGACAATCGTGAACTCAAGGATAGACCCAATGAGGATCATAAGCGTAAGCGACGTGACCCGGATGATGACTACACGGAGCTTGATCGGCCATGGAACATAGCACAGCTATGTCCTTTCTACACTTAATATTTTTTATCTAATTCTGTACTTCTTATATGATCAATGAAATAAAGCTCTTTGGTTCACTCATATTTCTGAGTCTTTTACCTCCTTTAGTGTTCATTTTTGGATCATATAAAACCTTTATGCACAAGTCTTGCGATTACACTTGTGAAAATTCCGCCTACGGGCGTTAGCTTAAGTTTTCTGGTCTACACGTTCTTTGTTGTTTTTATGTGGATTCTGGAGTAGTGACTTTCGGAAATTATTGTTGGCAATTTTGTGCTCAGGTTATTAATGGTGCCATTGGGCATCATCACCTAAGCGCATGGTTCCGACGAGTCTTCCGACTCACGAAAAGTCAAGCATAAGAACCAAAGTAATGGATAAGCCAGCACTTGCTTAAAAAATATATACATACTAGGAATAAGTTCTTAAGTAGCAGGATACGACAACCATTGTTTTCCGCCTTAAGATTACATCACCAAGTTTCTTCCGTGCACACGCCAAAGGTGAAACAGAAATTACAAAGTGTTTTTCATTCTTTGGGCGCAGGAGACTTGGAGGCCGCATCATCACCAGCCGGAGAATCACCCTCGACGTCGGCGCTGTGATGAGACTCGGAGAAATCCTGGTTGACGCTGTCGATGAGGTTCCTGGGCACGAAGACGTCAACGTCCACCAACTCGGCAACCCTGGTGTCGTAACCCGCGAGTGATGACAGGATGGCTTCGTGATTGATCTCCTTGCCGTCATCATCCACGTCAGGGATACCAGAGGTCACCATGTCGATGTCGGCATCTTCATAGTGTGCCTTCACCATAGACAGTGCCATCCTTGCGCCTGCCCGTGCGCACGAAGCTTTCTAGCTCGCGACACGCTCGGGGGCTCGGCGCAGAATCTCCGACTACTTCGCCACGGAGTCCGAGGCCTTGATATAAATTTGGAGGGGCTTGGCAATCTCCTTGGCTTGGGCGATGGCGGTATTGAGGAAGTTGCTGGCAAGAACCATACATTCCTTGTCCGAAGGAGCCGAGCGGGTTAAACCCATAGGAGCTGCAAATTCCGACAAGGAGCGCATGAGTTCGATAAACTCTAAGTATACAGACTATAGAAATACAAGGCGAAGGACACTTACTGAAGATGCTGGCCTTAGCCTGCCAGACGGTGTCCGCCAAGGATTCCTTCTCTTGTTGGAGGAGCTTAAACGCCTCGCTATGGCGAAGGTTTTGCTCATCAGCAGCTTGCTTCTGATCCTTTAGGATCGCAAGCTCCTCCTTCAAGAGATTGATCTCCACGGAGGCGGAATCCTGTAGGGCTTTCATGGAATCCTCATGCATCTTCAGCATCTCCTTCCTCTCCTCCTTCAGGATCTTGTTCTCGCTGTCCAGCTGCTGGATATGCTTGGACTGCTCGACAAAGTCCTTGGCCTTGGAGACATGTTCTGCAAGTCGGATAAAAACAAAGTACACAGTGAGTACTCGGAGATTATGGGCACAAAAGTAAGACGGAAATGCGCAAAAAAGAAAACAGACTCTTGTTTTTGAGGATCTGTTCCTTCAAGATGGCAGTTTTACCCTTTTCGGCTTCAAGATCTGCGTGCATCTTCTGGTACTTGTCGTTGGCCATGCCCCTCCGAGCATTCTCGTTCTGTGGAAACAGATACAAAGTTAAAACCGTTGTTTGTTCTGCTTGGAGCTTCTAGTCGGAGATTTTCCACCTAGATGCTCGGGGGCTACAGAGAGAGAGTTTTTAACTTAGCAATATGCTTAGCTTTTCTTTAAGCATCTAGTCGGAACTAATTCAGTTACAACTAGAGGCTTGGGGGCTACAGCATTGAAAATTATGAACACTGTGTATGCTACTCTTAAAGCATCTAGTCGGAGTAATTCATTCCATCTAAATGCTTGGGGGCTACAGTGAGAGTTTTTTCTAACTTAGTCACTCTTAGAGCATATAGATGCAAAACCTATGGTTTTCCGTCTACATCCTCGGGGGCTACAGTGGGATACTCATATGAAATGCAAAAGGAAAAGTAAAAACTTACAAGTGCAATGATCTTGAGGTTTGTAGCGCTCTCGGCTAGCAGCTTGCCAAAGGAAATGCTATTTCCTCGCAAGATATCCGCTTGTCGGAGTAGCTCCTCAAGACCGCACGTCGGAGATGACGGCACTCCTCCAGGAACCATAGTTGTGTTACTCGGCAGGAGCGCCGGGTAAACTATCTTCGGGAACTCCAAGGGTTTCTGGGGAGTAGGGGCGCCGCCTTCGGTAGAGGTACCAGCTCCCACCACCGCCTTGCCTCTACCGATGGCATCCTTAGCCGGAGCTTCAGCCATTTGAAGAGCGCTCTCTGCGTCGCTTCACCGGCCGACAACAGCGAGTTCGGTAGAGGCGCCAGAATCCACTTCCATGACGGAAGGGCCTGGTGCCTCCTGGACTTGAGAGCTTGTCGGAGCAGAGGAGGGCTTGACGGCAGGAGTAGCAGGGGCGATGGCGGGGGCGGAGTCGCGATGCAACATATCTTTGATATTTCTAGAAGCCCCAAGAGTCTTGGAGGACTTCTTGAGGCTGGTTGTGGCTTTCTTCCTGAAACGTGCAAAATGCATAAGTACAGGAATAAGACAGATAAGTAAGACAATGTCGTTGAATGAGAGGCTTACACTAGGGGGGCACTTTGGCAAACATCCCGGTGGCTTTTTTCTTTTCCTCCTCCAGGTCGGCAGTACTCTTTTTGGAGGCTCCACCCTCTGTCTTCTTCTTCTTGCCTCCGTCGGTAGCGTCAGAGGTGGAGCTCTTCCACTTTCACGCCAACGAGACATCGTCGTCGGACATGACCGTGACTTCCTTCATCTTTGGATCGTAGATTTGGGCAGCTAGGTTGTCCTCATCTAGATCACTAAGCTGTTAAGTGAGAAACCACCGTGTTAGATAAGATGGCACTGGCAAGACGGAGAAACTGGAGCAATGTCATACACAAAAAACAAATACCTACCTTTGAGCACTTGTCGTTTACGTACATGTTGTAGGTTATGGTGAAGCCGCGCTTCTTATCCTTCACCTTGACGATGTCCTTCAGACGGAGCTTGACGGAGTCGCCCGAGAAGTTATCCACGGAGATCCGGAGGGTATCCGTTCGATCACTGGTGTACTCGTGCATGAACTTCACGCGGTGCTGCAAAGGTTGGATTCGCCTGATGAACCAGCACATGGCTAAGTCCAAGCCGGTCAAACCCGTCTGTACGAACCACTCGATCCGCCTTATTGCGCGAGAAGCGTCGAGGTCGGAGGGAAGAGAGGCATGGGATCTCCATGTGGAAACTTCAGCGGCGGCTCCATCCACGAAGTCCGGGTACGTCACTTCTCGGCCCGCCAAAGGAATGTCGAGGCCGTAGAAGTACGCCCGCTGCCAGTTTTTGCACGACGCGTGGCCGACGATGTCGGGGAACCGCTGCCCAGGTCGGATCTTGAAGCTTATGGTGCCACAGTTCCTAAGCTCCTCCCTACTGTGTCTGGCTTCACGTTTGACGGTGAAGAAATACACGAACAAGTCTAACCTAGGCCTAATCCCTAGGTAACCCTCACAAAGTGCCGCGAAGTTGCTAAGCACTAAGATACTATTGGGGGAGAGGTTATGGGGTTGGACCTTGAAGTGGTTCAAGACAGACAGAAAGAAGTGGGAGATGGGCAGAAACGCCACGTACCGGTGAGCCTTGAGGTACACCTTTTCTCCGGCTTGGGAGAAGGTGTCACCTCGTCGGGCGCCGCCCTTGAGCGAGCCCCTCCGTCGCGGGGAGGTAGCCTTCGGCGACCATCTCTTGGATGTCGCGGCCTGTGATGTCCGAGCCGCGCCAGTCGCCCTTGTGTGAGTCTGGCTCCTCTTCTAGAGGCTCTAGCGCCGCTAGATTGTGGTCACCATCGGTTGTTTCAATCACCGCCGACGCGGGGATGACCAGGCCCTCTGGGGGCACGACGACGGAACTCGCCGACTTCGCCGTGGCTTCGCTCGACGCCGCCATCAACGGGGAGGAGCTACTGCTGGCCATGGAGGACCGGGAGGGTGCGACTGATGCAAGGAGAGGTTAGGGTTTCTTCGAGGTTTTCCGCGGAGAGCTCGAGGAGGCGTGCGGCTGGAGGAAGAAGATGATGACGCGAGAGAATGGGGTTAAAACGTGGCAAGTGTCCCACGGTTATTATTTATCTTGCTCTGCGTCAAGATTCGTGCAGCTAATCGGACGGTTGCCGTGTAGACGACGTGTTCGAGAACGTGCGCGGTAATTTTTCCACGTCTCCAACCGCCGCCGCCAACGGTTCGTATCGCTCGTTCGGGAAAATTGGATATGATTGCATTCTCTGCATGTGTGAGTTACGAGGCATCGCTGACCTAAGCCTACATCGTCATAACTGACATGGTAGATGAGCCGTCGCATCGAAGATTCCGGCATGGACGGATTTAATCCGACTATGGAAGAGTACGATGGAATATTCAGCATTCCTCCGACTTACTAATAGAAGACGGAGAAAACCTTGCAGGGTTCTTTGGGAGGACTACAAGATATTGCTTGACGATTTGCTGACATCCATCTAGACTGTCGTGGGAATGACCACGGCAGATGTTGCAATCGGCAGCGAGTAGTAGAACATGGGGCAAGGGCGGCCAGCCATCTGCGGTGCGAGATGAGGGCGGAGACACAAGGATTTACCCAGATTCGGCCCCCCGGAGGGTAAAGACCTACTCCTGCTAGACTGTATTATGGTGGAAGTACAATGGGGCGAGCTCGGCGGCTAGGCAGCGAGTCGCTTGGGTGTATGATGGGACGTATCCTCTAGCGCCCTCTAGGGAGGTTTATATAGACTCACCCCCTAGGGTTTACAGATCTCAACCGAATCAGTTAAGGATACATCGATCGTTTAACCTAATCCGACTGGGCCTATCTACGCTTCTGGGCCTTCAGCTTCCAGTCGCTCGAGTCCACACTAGGTCCTGATCCAGTCGCCGTTCCGCAGGCCCACTCGCAGGCGCCTGGGCCAGTCGGAAACGTCCTGCTGGGTATACCCCGGTAGGCATATCCCCATTAGTAGTCCCCGAGGCCTCGTTGATTGGTCGCAGGTGGTCGCTGGCACTCGGTGTATACGGCTCCAATGCGGACGCCCAGTCGAATCGGCGGTGGACTCCTGAATAAAGGAAAAACCAGTTATTCTAGTCGCACTAATGGCGATCAATTGGGTCCCGGCTCGGCGAACGGGTCGGCGAATATTCAGTCACTGTTGTAGTGATCGGGTCGGCAAATAATCAAGTCGCACAGAGCGACGAGTCGAGTGGATGAAGTTGGACCGTCAAGTGGGGTCAATAGCCGTTGGGTAATCCAACGGTAACTTTTGGCGTAATCACCGCATAGTAACGGCTCCCGAAATTGGCGGGTAACAACCGCTATATAAGGGGAATGACAGGCGAATGGAGGAACACACCTTCATCTTTCCTCCGATCTCACCCATCTTCGTCTCCTCTCCGCATCGCGATCCAACCGATCCAGAGAGCCCCGACCTCCACAAATATTTCAACCAATGGCCCCCTCCACCGAACCATGGCCGATTCAAGTGCACCAGGGCGCTGCTGGCGTCGTTCGAGGAGGCCGGGATCCTGCGCGCCAGCAGATGGCGCATCCCCGCGGCCGGAGAGGTGACTCCGGATCCGTGCGAGGGAGAATTCATTTGCTTCACCAGCCACCTGGAGCGGGGGCTGGGATTTCCCACTTCTCTCTTCTTCTGGCGCTTTTGCGCCTTCTATGAAATCCAGCCGTTGGACCTGGGCCCGCATAGCATCGAGCAACTCGCCATTTTCGTGGCATTCTGCGAGTGCTATCTGGGCTGCAGGCCCTACTTACCCCTATGGCAAGATCTATTCCATGGGAGGATTAGTCGTGAAGAATCAGGCGGCTCGATGCTGGCTGCGGGTGGCCTGACGTTTCAGCTGAAGTTGAAGGCGTCGTTCTTCAACCTGATGCTGCCGGCCAAGGCGGCAAACGAGTGGAAGAAATCCTGGTTCTACGTCACCGAGGCGATTCCAGATGGCGAGGTGGCGCTTCCAAGGTACTCCGCCAACCGTCCTGAACCGCGCCGGCTCCAGGTCAGCAAGCTCCCGCTGGACCAGCGGATGGTTGTCGATGAAATGTTGCAAACCATCCGCGGCCTAAAGAAGATGGGCCTCCAAACCATCAATCTTTACAATTGCTGGCTCGGGCGGCGGCTCGTGCCTTTGGCCCGCCGCAACCATTATATGTACGAGTATGCGGGTAGGGATGACCCGACAAAATCCTGCCTTGTCGAGTGGAAACTCGAAGATTACATCCTGGCCCTAAAAAAGATCACCCAGGCGGTGTACTTGGACGCGAAGGCCGGGGTCGCCCCCTATACCGCAAGGCGCCCAGCTCTGACGGTAAGTCGCTATTTTCGTCACCATTCGTAGTCGCATATGATGCAGTCGCGGTTATACTGACATTGTTTCACTTTTATTGTAGCTGTTCCAAGTGGTGGAAGGATGGCTCCCACCCGCAGACGACGAAAACTCGAGCTCGTCCGTTCGGGACGGGAGCGAGTCGCCACCCGCCAAAGGCGACGTCGGGAGCGACACGGGTGATGACGACGATGATGACGAAGACGAGCCCGTGGAAGACGCCGTCCCGATGGTTCCAAAACTCGCGGGCAACATCAACGCGAGCTCGCGGCGAGTAGGAGCCTCGAACATCACGATGACGATGAAGACGAGCTCCCCGAACACACCTCGCGTCGTGAGGCTACACCGTCGAAGAAGAAAAGGAAGAAGGAGGTGAAGGCTCCGCCAAGGAGGAAGAGGAAGTCGGCGAAGCCGGCGTCTCCGCCTTGTCCTGTGACTAGTTCTGACGCCAGCAGCTCGGCTAAGGGTGAAGCGGCGCATACGACAGCAGCACCGGAAGCCGCCGCCCTCCTGGATGAGGTACCTCTGGCCTCGCTTCCGCCCCCATTCGCCCCGGTCACTGGGTTGGGGGCTATTCTAGCCGCAGCAGCTTCGCCTCCCAGGAGAACTCCCGCAGACGTCATCACGGAGGCTCCTGCCGTGGCCTCGTCTTCAAAGAGGCCCTCAGTGTCTTGGGCACATGATGTGTTTGAGATGGGCCTCAGTTGGAAACTGGGCCCCGAGCTGGAGAAGCCGGCTAGCATCCGCACGGGACTGCGGTTCATACCAGTCGCCAAGTAAGTCTTCTTCGTCTGCTTGTCTTTCGTTGTAATCGGACAATTTTGCTCATATTGTTGTTTCACAGGACTAGAGTTAAAAAGATAGGCCACCCTTCCGTGGACAAGGTTCCGCCAGTTGTTGCCGAGGAGGATCCCTCGCGGAAGAGGAAAGTTGATGAAGTCACTGCTCCCGCAGACAGCACTAAGAGGGTGAAGGGCGACGATGTCGTCACGGTTTCTGACGACACGGCAGTTGCTCCAAGCGATCCTCCGACTGTGGCGGAGGTGGCTTTGAAGGACAAGGAGGTTGTTTCCTCGCCCGGAGTGACCGAGCCGACTCCTAGTGGCGCTGGGGCATCTGCTGCGAACTTCCCCTGTTTTATGGCTAAAGCGGCCACAGCGAGTGGCGCAATGCCAACGAGCCAGGCCCCTGGGGTCGTCGAGACGGAGGTCGAGCAGCGTCGCGGACACACTCCAGCTCTTCTTGCGTCTGTGGACGCGCTACAGCTCCACGGCATGCTAGGCGTAGCCATCCAGGTATGTCCAGTCCCCGAGGATCGGGCCACTGAATTTCAGTGGTCGGATTCTTTTAGTGTTTTTGTAGCGTACAGTCCCCGAGTGCCTAGTCGCTGAATTTCAGCGGGTGGGCACTTAGGATTTTTGACCTCCAGTCCCCGAGTGCCCAGTCGCTGATTTTCAGCGGGTGGGCACTTAGGTTTTTTGACCTCCAGTCCCCGAGTGCCCAGTCGCTGATTTTCAGCGGGTGGGCACTTAGGTTTTTTGACCTCCAGTTCCCGAGTGCCCAGTCGTTGAATTTCAGCGGGTGGGCACTTAGGATTCTATTGTTGCTGGCGGTTTGATTTGTGTGCAGGGCTTGCAGCGTGAATCGGCCGATCGGCTTGCTGCGAAGTGTCTCATGGAGAAGGAACTTGTTGCCGTCCAAGAAACGAACAAGGGACTCCAAGCAATCGCTGCCAAGGCAGAGGAGGTCCGCCAGGGCCTTGTCCCGGCGGGTGAGCTGACGGCAACGCAATCTGCCTTGAATATGGCTGAGAAGCGGATCGCTGATCTGGAGCGCGAGCTCAAGGAAGCGAAGGCGGAGGCGAGCTCGGCGGATGGGCGAGCAAAAGCTGCTGTTACGGCTGCCGCTGAAGAGCGAAAGGTCTCTGACGCCCTCGTTGTTGGGCTGCAGAACGACTTCTCCTCGCTTCAAAGCTTCATCAGGGGCCTCTGCCGTCCTTTAATTGGTTAACTTTCTGCCTCTGCCTGTAGTAGCTGCATTATGAAGTCGTTGTTGTACTCACTGCCGACCTCTGTCCAGAGGTCGGATTATTGACAGCTCGGAGGAGGCGCAATCATACGACGCACGGCAGTGTGTGACCACTCTGGTCGACTCGGTCATGTTGTTCGCGGCTTGCATTCGAGCATACCTTCAGGAGATATCGCCGTCAGTCGTCGAGTTCATGACGCGGTCGGCGTTCTGGCGCGGGGCGGCGACGGCTCTCAGCCTTGGGCTTGCCCACTTCCCGGAGGACTTCGACCTTGACGACGTGACGAGTGGCTACCCTTCATCGACGGGCTCTGTGGAGATCGCCGAGGTGCTGAAGCTGACGGACCGGGCCACGGTGTACTCTGATCATGTCTGGGCGATTGGCGACCTTCTCCCTTATCAAGAGACGACTGTTGCCCCCAACGATCCTGAGCCGACGCATCGGGACTTCAAGGTCGAGCAGCCATTCCGTGCGGCGATGGCGGGTGAGGTGATGACGTACCCGTCGAACCCGTACATGCCCTTCATTCCCAACCACAGGGGTGGCGGCGAGTCGCCATCAAAACCTGCGGAGTAGAAACACTGTTCCATGGGGCGTTAGTGACAATTGGCCATTGGACTCAACTTGTATTTTGGAATGACTTTGGTCTGCTATAACGAAATTTCGTGTTATTTTGTGAATTGTTTCGTGATTTTGAATGATGATTGGACGAGTCCCCGAGCGCGTCCGCCCTTTTTATGGGGTTTACCTCGTTTGTTCTATGTTTGTGATTTTGAATGTTTTATCGGTTGTTTTGATATTGAGGTCGACTCGCCCGAGCTCGGAGAGCCAGTCGCAGGCGACTCCCGTGGGTGCTCTTTACTTGACCGTTTTCCCTTGCGCGAACGAGGTCGGGTGGCCGAGTCCTCGAGCGTGGTACTTGGTGGTTCTAGTCGCAGCTCTAGGGTAGGTGAGGACTGAGCACGTTCAGAGTAAGCGCGTTACTCCTGCCTGATCCTAAGGATTAGTCGCGTGGCGAGTCCTGGGCACGCTCTCATACTTAGCGTTTTTCCCTAGTCGCTCGTGCTCGACTGGTCGTCAGTCCTCGAGCATGGTACTTGGCCGTTCGAGTCGTTGTGCCGAGGACGCGGAGTACCTTGGTCGCTGTGAGGAGCGAGGGTAGTTGTCTTGGCTCATTAAGCCAGTCGAGCTAGGCGACTCCAATGGGGCTCCGGGTTGGCGTTTTTCGTGGACGTTGCGAGTCCCAGGGTATCCCAGTGCCCTAGGAATGCACTACTTTGCTGTGCCGGTCGCTGTACCAGAGGTTGACTTCTGCGGTTAGCTTGGCGCTGTTATTACGAGTGCGAGTGGCACAAGATACGGAGAGTAGATGCAGTTGGCGGTAACCGATCTGTTTTATTTCATAGCAGGTGGAGAGTACATGTATGGGGTTCAAGGAGTAGAATTTCCGTAGGAGGTTCACATTCCACGGTCGCTTGACGTCGAGTTTCCCGTCTCTTCGGACGTCGGTAAGGTAGTAGGCGTCGTTTCCGAGGACTCGTCCGATGGCGAATGGTCCCTCCCAAGGGGGCAGAGCTTGTGCATGCCCTTCTTGTCCTGGATGAGGCGTAGCACCAGGTCTCCTTCCTGGAAGGTACGAGTCCGTACTCGCCGGCTATGATAGCGGCGGAGCCCTTGCTGGTAGATGGCGGTGCGGGAGCGAGCGAGGTCGCGTGCCTCGTCGAGTTTGTCGACTCCATCCTGGTGTGCGAGTTCGTTTGCGGCATCCGTGTAGTTGACCACCCTGGGCGAGTCGTGCTCTAGGTCGGTGGGCATGACTGCCTCGGAGCCATACACCATGAAGAAGGGGGTGAACCCTGTCGACCTGTTGACGGAGGTGCGGATGCCCCAGATGATGGAGGGTTACTCCTCGACCCAGCACCCGGCGGTGCGCTTGAGTGGTACTTGGAGTCGTGGCTTCAGGCCATGGAGGATGCTCTGGTTGGCTCGTTCCGCCTGGCCGTTGGACTCCGGATGAGCGACTGAGGCGAGGTCGAGTCGAATGTGATGTTCCTCGCAGAACTCGGCCATGGCTCCTTTGGCGAAGTTGGTGCCATTGTCCGTGATGATACTGTTTGGGAACCCGTAGCGATAGATGAGCTCGCGTAGGAACTTGGTGGCGGTCTTCCCATCGCATTTCCGGACTAGCTTGGCCTCCACCCATTTGGTGAATTTGTCGACTGTGACCAGGAGGTGGGTGAAGCCGGAGGGGGCCTTCTTGAAAGGGCCTACCATGTCCATACCCCACACGGCAAACGGCCAGGTGATGGGGATTGTCTTGAGCGCCGAGCTCGGCACGTGGGTCTGGTTGGCGTATTTCTGGCACCCGGCGCACCGCTGGACAATGTCGACGGCATCTGCGTGTGCGGTAGGCCAGTATAAACCGTGTCGCATAGCCTTTGCGACCAGAGAGCGAGCGCCGGCGTGGTGGCCACAGTCGCCGGAGTGGATGTCGTCGAGGATTTTGCGTCCCTCAGCGGGTTGGACGCAGCGTTGGAATACGCCGGTCATGCTGCTCTTGTGGACCTCGCCGTCGATGATGACGAATGATTTGCAGCGGCGTGCTATCATCCGGGCGTCTGTTTCGTCTGTCGGCAAGGTGCCTCCCTCCAGGTAGGCGATGTATGGCGTAGTACAGTCCTCTGGCTCGGCGATGAGTGCGACTAGGGTTACCTCTGGTTGCAGAGGGACTCCGATGTTGATCTCCCTTGGGGGAGAGACGAAAGGCTTGGTGATGGTGTCGAGGAAGACGCCGGCGGGTGGTGCGAGTCGAGACGAGCCGATACAAGAGAGTACGTCGGCCTCCTCGTTCTTCCGCCTTTCGATCCACTCGACGGAGTAGCCTGCAAAGTGTCCGCCCATCTTGTCCACTGCTTGGCGGTATGCCGCCATGGTGGGGGAGATGGCATCGCAGGTGCCAGCGACTTGCCCAGCGACTAGGTCGGAGTCTCCGTAGCAGCGTAGGCGGTTGACGTTCATCTCCTTGGCAGCTCGCATGCCGTGGAGTAGTGCCTCGTACTCGGCCATGTTGTTGGTGCAGGGGGTGAAGTTGAGGCAGAGGACGTAGCGTAGCTTGTCGCCCTTTGGAGAGGTTAGCACGATCCCTGCTCCATCTCCGTCCGCAATCTTGGAGCCATCGAAGTGTAAACTCCAGTAGTGGAGGTATGGCAGCTTTTCTGGCTACAGGGCTTCCTCTCAGTCGGCGATGAAGTCCGTGAGAGCCAGCGACTTGATCGATTTGCGCGGCTCGTACTTGATGTTGTGGACGCCGATCTCGACAGCCCACTTGGCGACTTGCCCGGTCGCCTCACGGTTGCGGATGATGTCCTGCAGCGGTGCTGAGGAGACGACCGTTATCGGGTGCTCCTGGAAGTAGTGTGGCAGTCGCCGTTGTGCTCTGAAGACCATGTATACCAATTTCTGGTATTGTGGGTAGCGCTGGCGTGACTCGGTGAGGACCTCGCTGATATAGTACACTGGTCGCTGCGCTGGGCGCTCCTTTCCTTCCTCTGGTCGCTCGACGACCATGACGGCGCTAACGACATGCTCGAAAGCCGCGACATAGACCAACATGGGTTCCTTGTCGACGGGGGCGGCGAGTAGCGATGCTGTGAGTAGCACCTTCTTGAGGTCAGGAGTGCATCATCCGCCTCCTTGTCCCACTGGAAGGTGGGGTTCTTGCGCATCAGGCGATATAGGGGCATCGCCTTTTCGCCCAATCGGGGGATTAAGCGACTGAGAGCCGCGACTCGCCCGGCCAGCTTCTGGACGTCGCGCAGGCACTCGGGTTTGCCGAGTCGAGCGATCGTGTCGATCCTGGTGGGATTCTCCTCGATCCCGCGCTTGGAGACGACGTATCCCAGTAGGTGCCCTGCTGGTACACCGAAGGTGCATTTGCCTGGGTTTAGCTTTATCTTGTATTTCCGCAGGTTGGCGAACGTTTCCGCCAGGTCGGCGAGTAGGTCGCTCTGGCGAGCGGACTTCACTACCACGTCGTCGATGTAGACGTGGATATTGCAGCCAATTTGGCTCGCAAGGCACTCCTGCATACACCACTGGTAGGTCGCCCCGGCGTTCTTGAGGCCGAAGGTCATGGCAGTGTAGTACAAGGATCCGAATGGCATGATGAACGCCGTCTTCTCTTCGTCCTCAACGGCCATTTTGATCTTGTTGTACCCAGAGTAGGCGTCAAGGAAGCATAGCGACTCCGAGCCCGCGGTGGAATCGATTATTTGGTCGATCCGCGGGAGGACAAATTGTTCCTTTGGACAGGCGCTGTTTAAGTTTGTGTAATCGATACACATCCTCCAGGTCCCATTTTTCTTCTCGACCAGGACTGGGTTCGCTAGCCACTTGGAGTATTTGATTGGCCGGATGAAGCCTGCAGCGAGTAGACGCTGCACCTCCTCAGCGATTGCTCGGCGGTGCTCTTCATTGAAGGGCCGCAGCGACTGCTTGACAGGTCACACTTTGGGGTCGGTGTTGAGTTTGTGCTCAGCGAGTTCCCTAGGGACACCAGGCATGTCAGAGGTCTTCCATGCGAATATGTCCCTGTTCTCACGGAGGAACTCGATGAGCACGCCTTCCTATGCTGGGCTCATGCCCGTCCCAATCGTCACCGTCTGGCTAGAGTCGCCTGGGACCAGCTCGACGGTGCGGGTATGCGTCGTTGCCTCGAAGGCAGAGGTGTTGCCGCCCTCCGAGTTGGGCTTCTTGAGTATGGTGGGGTCGTCGTTGTTGACCCCGCTCGCGTATTTGGTGAGCTCGTCGGTGTGGTTGGCTTCTGCCGCGATGACGATGTCGGCGAGTTCGGCTCCTTTGGCCTCGCACTCGGTGGCCATGTCGGGGTGGCCGTGGATGGTGATGACGCCACGCGGTCCGGGGAGCTTCATCGTGTTGTACGCGTAGTGGGGCGCCGCCATGAACTTGGCGAACGCCTGGCGCCCCAAGACGCAGTGGTAGGGGCTGTCGAAGGGCACCAGCTAGAAGACGATCCGCTCGGTGCGGAAGTTTTCCGGTGTGCCGAAGGTGACTGGAAGCGTGACCTTGCCGATCGGGTATGCCTTCCGACCGGGGACGATGCCGTGGAACATGGTGTAGGTCGTCTCGACCATCGACTGCGGGAGCCGCAGTCGCCTGAAGGTGTCCAGGTACAGGATGTCGATGGAGCTGCCACCGTCCATCAATGTCTTGGGGAGCCAGTAGTCTCCCACCTTGGGCTTGACCACCAGGGCGACTCGGCCTAGGTACTCGATTTGTGGCGAGTGGTCCTGGCGGCTCCAAGTGATTGGTTGCTCCGACCAGTTGAGGAACTGGGGAACGTCCACCTGGGCCACCGCGTTGACGGCGATGCCGAGGGCAATGACCTTCTTCTCGCGCTTCGTGTTGAAGCCTGTGAAGTTGTGGAGCGAGCCGGCCACGCTGCGGAATTTTCCGCCGTTTGGCGGGTTGTTGTCGGGGTCTTCCCGCGCTCGTCGTGCCTTCTCGGTCTCCTTGAGAGAGTGGCAGTCGGCGGTCGTGTGCGTAGTGGGATTCCCTTCCCTGTTGTGAAATACACAAGGTTGGTTAAGGAGGGCCGCAGGGTCGAACCTTGGCTTCGCCTTGTAGTTGCCGCCGTCGTGGCGTTTCCCCCCGTCGCGGCGGAAGCTCTTGGCTTCGCCGCTGCGTGCTGCAGCGTTGGCGATGAAGTCGACTCGCCTGGCCATCGCGGCGCTATGGGTGAGGAGAGTGTTGCTGTAGCGTAGGTCGGATCGTCGTCCGTTGTCGTTGCCGCTCGTGCGGCGTTGTCCTCCCGACTCGTTGTCGATTTCTTGGTTTGGGTCTTCCTCCGCGTATCTTTTGGCGATCTCTAGGAGATCCGGTATGTTGTCGAGTGTGCGGTATGCTCGTTTGAGCTTGGCGACCAGGGGCTCGTAGCGGCACGAGGTCTTGAAGAAGTGGATTGCGGTGTCTGGGTGGATACCGACCGCGCAGGCTCACGCTTCTTGCCACCATTGGACCCAGGTCTACTCGCGAGGTCCCGGACGATCGTTCCCAGTCCTCGATGGTGGTGGCGTGGTCTATGAACCTCGGCGTGCGACGAAGGCATCGCGCATCTCTTCCCAGGAGTCGATGCTATCCGTGGGGAGAGTGTTGATCCACTGCATGCACGCCCCCTCCATCATCAGGGGAAGGTAGCGGGCGGCGAGTAGATCGGTGTGACCGGTGATCCCCATTGCCATGAGGTAAGTATCCAGCCATTAGGGATCGACGAGGGTCGATTTCTCATTTCCTTCGCGCTTAGTTCGCGTATCTTTCGCCGCATCATCGGTGAAGCACCGGGCCCGAGTCGGCTTAGGGACCCTCGCTCGCCGTCGGGCGCGTTGGTCGGTATGCCGCGGTCGTCCGGGCTGGCGCGCGCCACCTGGTTGTTGATGATGTGGAGTGCGGCGTTGTGACGACTGCTGGCCGGCGGTTGGCCGCCGGGTCGTTGGTAGAGAGTGCCGCGTTCGCGGGTCGATGTTGGAGCTGCAGTGGTTCGGGTGGCGGGCAGTTGAGGGTGTTGGCCGCTCTGCTGCCCGATGAGCGCGAGTACATCCGAACCTGTGAGTCGACGCCTGCGTTTTGTTGCTCGACCGCCTTTGCGAGCAAGGCCTTGACATACTGGATCTGCAGGGCGCCGTCACCGGTGTCCGCGATGTTGTCGACTGCTGCTCGGCCCGCGACGAGGTTGTCCATCGGGGTGGAGAACAGTGGTAGGCCATTCGCGTCTCGCTCCCGTGAGGAGACCACGATCCGCGGCTGATCCCTGGGGGTGCACGGTTGGGCGCCATTCACCGTCGACCCTGGTGGGGGCCGGGCGCTTCCTCCTGGTGGCGCATCCTCGCAGATCGCGCGCTCGGCTGCTCGGGCCGGGTCGCTCTCATCGTCGAAATTCAGGGCGCGCCCCTGGACGGTGGGGTTCAGGCGCGACCTGATTCGTTGCTGGGGGTAGCACGACAGCTCCTGCGCCGTCACGTGCTCGAGGCGAAATTTTTCGCGCTCGGCTTGCTCCTTGCAGACTACTTCCGCCAGCTTTAGGCGGAGTTCCTCGACCTCCGTTGCCGTTGCGTTGGGAGGGATCGGAGTGGAGAATGGATCCTCTGGCGGGTCGGTGCCAGTCGCCATGTAGGTCGCGGCGTGGCGGCCGGTACCGTCGCGGAGATCGGTAGAATTCTCCGACCCGGAGTCGAAGTCGAAGATCCCAAGGATGGAGGGATCCTCGAAGTCTCCGACGTTGGAGACCTGGGTGATGGAGCCCGCGGGCGATGCGGCGACGATGGATCCGGCGAGTGACGCCGGGGTGGCCGAGTCGGCGTCGTCGTTGAGGGCCGCGTCTTCCGTGGCCGCGGTGGTTTCAGCCACGTCGCTGTGGGATGAGTCGTATTCGGAGGCGAGGCGGTGGATCGTGCGGACCTGACTCTCTGAGAGACGGTCACGTGGCGGTGACTCGCGGATGCGAGCCGAGTCCTCCGAGATGATGACGTCGGTGAGGCCGACGAAGAGGCTGATCGTGCCGACCGGCAGGATCATGCTATGCATGACGGGTCGCGTCGCCGGGACGTAGCTGCTCGGCAAGATTTGGAGCATCTCGCCGATCTCTATCATGCGGCCGGTGGCGATCGACTCGTTGATGGGTAGATTGGATGATGTAGCCCGACCTACGGTCGTTACTACATCTTGGTCTCCAACTTACGCCAAGTCGTCATGGACTCCAAAGGTGAATCCATTCCTCTATGCGAGCCCCCTTCCTACCCTATTGAATGGTATGCTACTTCATACTCCATCACATATGCATGATAGGTTCACATTGACAAGTACGGAGGCAAGGGAGGAAGCCCGGAGCATCAAGCCCGACAAGACGGAGGCTTGGAAGAGGAGGCGGAAGAAGACAGATCGCCAAATGCTCTGTCGCAGCTGGGCCACGGACACGGCGGGCGACCTACGCCCGGCCTTATCACGCCCCTGCCACCAACAGCCACTGATGCCAACAGAGGCCAACACTCTGTCTCGGCCGGTACTACGGATCGGGACCGGTACTACCGGGTCACGGTACTACGTCCCCTCGATAACCGCCACAGACGGCTCCAATGACGCTCCAGACCATAGCGGTACTACCGGTCCCAGAGCGGTACAACTGGACCAAGCGGTACTACCGGTCCCAAGTCCGGTACTACCGCTCCTGGCAGTGCCTACGCGCACTAGTTGGGCCACAGCCCATGCATCCCCCTTTACTTACCTATTCGCCTAGTTTATCCCCAAACTACCCTTGTTTATGTGGTTGGCCTATAAATAGAGCCTCCACCCCTCATGTATCCCTTAGGCATAGATGATAGACTAAAGAAAACCCCCATTGTGGAATCTTTAGTTTTGCCTCATCCCCTTTACCAAGGGGACCGACTATCGTCACCAACCTCGATTGGACTTTGCATCACGCATCCATCATTGAACAAGGCCTTGGAGTTCGATGTCTCGTCTCCAAGTTGTCAAGACCCTCCCAAGGTGTTCTTCCCTCTCCGATGTGGATTTGAGGGAGCACGTTGACCGATCTTTCCTTGCGGATTCTATCGGACCGGTGGCCACCGTTCGGGAGCAATCGGCCTTGTATCGTGTGAGTTTTGCGTGTGTTCATCGTGTTCTTCGCGAGGTGTGTGTTCGCTTCCGCTACCTTCTCCCTTTCCCCTCGCTTTCCCATTGATTTGACCACGAGATCCGTGAAGATCGGGCACCCAAGAGGTTAACCCCTCCATCATCTGGTATCAGCAGCTTTTGGTTGCCACGGATTTCTCATCGATTTGGTCTTTTCCCCATAAATTCGAAATTTCCACCAAAAATAGCCCCAATTCGTGTTTTGGATCGATATGTGATTTGAGTGCGTTTTGGTAGGTTTTGATCCGTGGATTACTTGCTGAACTTGTTGATCTACCTTCCTTTGCGTTCCCATAGCCTAATTCCTTGATTTCCCACGTCGATTTGGTGTTTTTCTTGAAGATTTTCCGCCCAAATCGCCCCAAACTCGCGAAATCGCGTCATATCTGGATTTCTCTGTCTCGAGCGGTACTACCGCTCCAAAAATACGGTACTACCGCCCACCGGTACTACCGGGCCCAAAATACGGTACTACCGCCCAAGACAGAAAGAAAACAGCAGGTTCCAGATTTCAGCCTCTCACCGTTTTGAGCATAACTTTTGCATTCGAACTCGGATTTTGGTGTTATTTAGCTCGTTTCGAAGAGGAGAAGGAGGTCTACATCATCATCCACGTGGTTCATGCTATCTACTCCATCCAAATTCCATGAGCAAGGAGGAATCCAACAATAAAGGGTGAAGATCGTCGACGAAAGGTATAAACATTCCGCGACTTCTCCCCACTTGCATTCCTTTGTGAACCCCACTATCTTTGCGAGCAACAAACACCTATTGAGACTAGTTCCTCTTATGATTGCTTGGGCTATGCACATTTGATACCTTGTAGATTCCGAGCAAACATTGTGAGCGCTATCTCATATAGTTATCTTGTATAGTTGTTGGCACAAGGAAGAGGCAAGTGAAAAGAAAAAGAAAAATAGAAAGAAAAAGAAAAAAAAGTAGAAAAAGGAAAAGAGAAAAAGAAATAAATATATATGTGCCTCATAGAATAGGAAGCGCAAGCTCGATGAACATCATATAGGTGGTACTTATTGTGCATATCTTGTAGCCCACCAATTTTGTGCAATCGAACTAGCGTCTCTCCTTGTACTTGTGTGACACGAGCTTATAGTCTTCGCTAGGTAATCATTTGGTTCTTAGCTCACTTTCTCCGTCACACAAGTCCTATTTATCCCACCGTGTGTGTTTCCTTGTACATATTTCCTATCTTGTGGATTAACTTGTTTGCTTTGTGATCATTGTGGTTCTTTACTTGCCATTACAACATCTTGATTTCGGATTGGTTCTTGACATGCCACTTTCCATACCTATCCACCATAGGCCTTGTGTGTGTGTGTTTTTTGGTTCGTAGTTGGTTTTGGTGTTCCGCGTGAACTTCACTTTGCTTGGTTTATTGCTCTCAAGTGTGGCCACTTGCACGATACGATCTTCCAAGGTAAAGTAAGGTTCGACGTTGTATCCCTAACACCCTCTACCACTTCCATATACAACACTTGGTCTTGTGAAGCATGTCTAGGGACTCCGGGACCGAGGAGCATTTCTATGAAGAATCCACGATGAGCCACCATGCCTATGTCCCCACAAGCATGGATAACATGATGGAGCACTACACCAACAATGGCTCCACATGCTTGGGTGACATGGAGTGCTACAACAACAACGACTCCCCAAGCATGGGCGACTTCAAGAACGACAACGACAAGCTCCTCAAGTCGCACCGACCAAGACGGAGCCTCCAACTCGAGTGCGCCAAGGTCCATCATCAAATGGACAAGTTCCAAAGCGACCTCCACAACTTCAAGAAGGACATGGACAACGACTTCGACAAAAACATGAGGACGTTCGCCAAGACTAATGATGCTTTACGCTCATTAGAAAAACTTACAAGGAAGAGTGCCAAGGACAAGGGTCTTCGTCGCGAGCGTCATGTGGATGACCAAGTGCGCCACCTACACCAACCATCGGCAAGGCACGCCAATGACCTCCGTCGACACCGTCACAAGGCACCTTCAACTTATAGTGCCACCACCAAAATGGCACCAAGAGCAAGCCTTCGTCCACGCCATCAAGCTTCAACGCCTACGCTTGACTTCCACGACCTCGCGAACGAGGAAAATGTCGACCTCTACTTCGCCAAGTTGGATAGCATGAGCCTACCTCCACCACTACTACGAGATGGCCACAAGACGGTCGAGCATGGGATTTTCCCTTCGACCATGGAGGCGAGCAATGATGCCCATCTTATGGCATCCAACCTTGGAGAAGACAAGGTCAAGAATGGTGAGCATGGGATTTTCCCTTCACCAAAGGAGGCGCATGGAGTTGAGGAAACTGAGCCTATCCCCATATGCTTGAGTGATGATGTGGTACCAATCCCATGTGAGTATGAGAGCCACTTAGCCCACTTGAGTGAGAACAAGAGTGACATGAGTGACTCCACCTTATGTGAGATTGAGTGCTTCCACTTGGAGGGCATGAGTGATACTCCTAGTGAGTTGAGAGTGGTAGTTGATAGGTCAAGTGAGACCATTAAGATTTCTAACAACTTACCCTCTACCTCTAGTGTGTTCTCTTGTGTTATGCTAGGTTCCATGAATGAAGACGCTCCAAGCCATGAAGCAATGATGCCTCGAATGGAGAAGATGTACATGGTGCACGAAGATGATGCTATGCCATGGCTACATCAAGAAGACGAAGTCGTCCACAAGGAGGCCACTACTTCCACAACACCCACTTCATATGAGAGGTATGACCAAGGTAACAATAAGGGTGTTGATGATGCCATGATCCCACTAGTGGACATGATGAATTGTGAGGATATGCATGCTATGGATGATACTTATGACATTACATATGCTTCATCCACTTTCCCATGTGATGATTTGCCTTTGCATAATATTGATCATGTGGAATTGTTTGATTGCGAACTCATTGCCATAAACATGCCATGCTATGCATCTTGTGTGTATCCTCCAATTGCTTTGGACTTGCCTTGTCATGCTAGTCATTCAATTTCTCCCGTTGCTTGCATAAGATGAATACTTGCTATTTCACTTGTTTTGCTTGCAACAATATTGATCATATGCATTATAATGAGATGGCCCCCATAGCTTTCTCAATTTTTGGAGATTTTGATGATTGCCATGATAAGCATGTTCCCCACTTGCATACTCACCATGCATCACTTTCATACTTGATTTACATTAATGGTGATGTGCACAAGAAGAGATACGTCATGATGGATGATGTGTATCTCTACCATGCACACACGTTCTTCCTTTTACATATGATGTGTAGGTGCTCAAGACGAGAATGTCAACCTCGGTTGAGCACGAGTTGACAAAAAGAGCTCTTGAGAGCATCCCACAAGTGAGTTCAAGATCGAACCCAGCTCAGATACCTTTTGCATGCTTTGCATCTTTCATGTTGGCAAATTGCTCTTTTCTATGGTTTGATTGCAAGCATGTTAATGGTATTATCTCCCCTTGTGACATTCATGTTTCTTCGCATTTAGATAATGATGCTTTGTGTGTTGCAACAAAAATGTTGAACAATTTACCTTTCCGATGTTTTGTGTGCAACCACAATTCCTTTAAGAACATGTATTGTCATGAGAGCTTCCAAGAATCTCGTCTTGTTGTTGCAAAAAACATAAGGACCACTTGCTCTTTCATTTGGTTTGTTTGCAAACATAATACTTTTGTTTTGGATATGCTTCCTTGTGTGTTTTTGCCAAATTCTTTCTTGCATCAAAGATGTTGTTTGAAATTTGGATCCAATGCTTTGAGTGCCCCACTACTATGTTATATGGAGTTTTTGAGTTTCCACATTTGGATGATGTTCAAACGATTTCCATGCACATTGGCCATGCATATGCATCCCATTTGCTATACTTGAGTTGTGCTAATCGTGTTGTGAACAAGAATGGACATGCCACAAATGACATGCTCCTCTATCACACACAAACATATGTTGCTTGGTCTTTGTTGTATGAAGGTACAAATGCATACACGTCAACCTCTATGGACCATATGTTGACAAGAAGAATCGAAGAGAGTTACCTATGGCCACCCTTCATCGAGCTATCTCTACAAGCTAAGGTGACTTCCTTCTACTTGAGGACTCATGCAATAATCTTCATGAATTGGCTACGCTTTGAGTGTTGCTTTGCTTTTGTTATGAGCTTTGTAGGCTTCAAGGAAGGTGAAGGAACATTGAAGTGTCGTCAAGTCAATCTTCCCGAGGACGACTATATGGTGAACCCCAGGATCAAGAAGGTCTCTCGACCGCTTCTACTTTGTGATGAGCATGTAGAGTCGAGGACGACTCTTTTTGAAGGGGGGAGCTGATGTAGCCCGACCTACGGTCGTTACTACATCTTGGTCTCCAACTTACGCCAAGTCGTCATGGACTCCAAAGGTGAATCCGTTCCTCTATGCGAGCCCCCTTCCTACCCTATTGAATGGTATGCTACTTCATTCGTCACATATGCATGATAGGTTCACATTGACAAGTACGGAGGCAAGGGAGGAAGCCCGGAGCATCAAGCCCGACAAGACGGAGGCTTGGAAGAGGAGGCGGAAGAAGACAGATCGCCAAATGCTCTCGTCACGCAAAGACACCTGGACATCGGCCACTACGCCCCCGCATACTACCGCCCTGCTACCGCCACCAACGTATTAACGCCAATGAAGCCAATACTCTTTGTCTCCGGCGGTACTACCGGATCTGGACCAGGTTACCGTCAACTAGTCCCCTAATACCGCTTCTATAAGCGGCTCCGGTGACGCTCGGGACAAGCGGTACTACCGGTCCCAGAGCGGTACTACCGGACCAAGCGATACTATCGGTCCTAAGTCCGGTACTACCGCTCCTGGCAGTGCCTGCGCGCACTAGTTGGGCCACAGCCCATGCATCCCCATTTACTTACCTATTCGCCTAGTTTATCCCCAAACTACCCTTGCTTATGTGGTTGGCCTATAAATAGAGCCTCCACCCCTCATGTATCCCTTAGGCATAGATGATAGACTAAAGAAAACCCCCATTGTGGAATCTCTAGTTTTGCCTCATCCCCTTTACCAAGGGGACCGACTATCGTCACCAACCTCGATTGGACTTTGCATCACGCATCCATCATTGAACAAGGCCTTGGAGTTCGATGTCTCGTCTCCAAGTTGTCAAGACCCTCCCCAAGGTGTTCTTCCCTCTCTGATGTGGATTTGAGGGAGCACGTTGACCGATCTTTCCTTGCGAGGATTCTATCGGACCGGTGGCCACCGTTCGGGAGCAATCGGCCTTGTATCGTGTGAGTTTTGCGTGTGTTCATCGTGTTCTTCGCGAGGTGTGTGTTCGCTTCCGCTACCTTCTCCCTTTCCCCTCGCTTTCCCATTGATTTGACCACGAGATCCGTGAAGATCGGGCACCCAAGAGGTTAACCCCTCCATCATTGGATCTCGCCGCAGAACACCTGCCAGACCGGCCAGGCCCCACGGTGTGCGCCACTGTCGTGGGAATGACCACGGCAGATGTTGCAATCGGCAGCGAGTAGCAGAACATGGGGCAAGGGCGGCCATCCATCTGCGGTGCGAGATGAGGGCGGAGACACAAGTATTTACCCAGGTTCGGCCCCCCCGGAGGGTAAAGACCTACTCCTGCTAGACTGTATTATGGTGGAAGTATAATGGGGCGAGCTCGGCGGCTAGGCAGCGGGTCACTTGGGTGTATGATGGAACGTATCCTCTATGCGCCCTCTAGGGAGGTTTATATAGACTCACCCCCCTAGGGTTTACAGATCTCAACCGAATCCGTTAAGGATACATCGATCGTTTAACCTAATCCGACTAGGCCTATCTACGCTTCTGGGCCTTCAGCTTCCAGTCGATCGAGTCCACACCAGGTCCTGATCCGATGCGTTCAGGCCCACTCAGCGCGCTGGGCTTGAAACGTCCTGCTGGGTATACCCCGGTAGGCATATCCCCATCATAGACGGAGCATTCCACGTGAAGAGGCAAGACGGCACAAGATCTCGGAGTTCTCCGGGGGCTACTGTTGGGGATATGCTATATGAGTATCCTCATAGCATGTCTCTTATCCGACTAACCCGGGTGGCCCATATTCGGTATCATGGCCTGTGGCCTGCTGGGCGGCCCAGTTAGGTGGATCCAGAAGGGAGGCCTATGCCGGATAAAGGAAGGCTATGGTGGAATCACCAGTGTACCCGGAGCCTTCGAGTGCAAGTAACGTAAGACTAGTGATAGACGGTGTAGGACTCTATAACCTGTCCGGCTAGGACTTTTCCCTGTAACCCTAGGACCTGGCGACTATATAAGTCAGGCCTATGGGAGCCTTTAGGGCATCGTTTTACACACACCTCGCACAGTGAACCTATCTCTGTAACTCGGCGTATTGCCATTATAGTGATTTATAGCAGGAGTAGGAGTCCGCCACCGTCGTGGGATCTGAACCTAGGTAAGCTGTGTTACCTCGTACCGTCAACCGTCCGCCTTACCCCACGTCTCTAAACATGCACTGTGAGGACCCCTCCATGGCGTACTCGTCGGCAATACCACGACAACATCTCATGTCATTGGATGTTTAACCCACATTGTTGGACAAGATCAAAGAAGCCCAAAAGTTGGACAAGGAAATTGAAGAGATTAAAGGAAAAATTAACAAAGGGAAAGCTAAAGGATTCCATGAAGACGAACAGGGTGCTTTATGGTATGGAAAACGTAACTGCATTCCGCAAGATCCGGAGATTCAGAAACTGATTCTACAAGAAGCACACAACTCACCATATTCCATTCATCCGGGTAACACCAAAATGTACATGGATGTCAAGGAAAGATTTTGGTGGAACAATCTCAAGAAGGATATTGCGGAGCATATTGCCTTGTGTGATGTGTGTAGTCGAGTGAAGGCGGCACATCAGAAACCGGCAGGATTATTGCAACCACTACCTATTCCTGATTGGAAGTGGGAAAAGATTGGTATGGATTTCATCACCGGACTTCCAAGGACTAGATCCGGATATGATTCTATTTGGGTGGTTGTTGATCGCCTAACTAAAGTGGCTCATTTCATACCTGTGAAGACAACCTATACAAGTGCTAAGTTAGCCAAGATTTACATGAAACAGGATTGTGTATATGCATGGAGTACCCAACAAGAGTATTGTGTCTGATAGAGGAACTCAGTTCACCTCGCATTTTTGGCGACAACTACATGAGTCATTGGGAACAAGATTAGAGTTCAGTACAGCTTTTCACCACCAGACTGATGGACAGACAGAAAGAACCAATCAGATTTTGGAGGATATATTAAGGGCATGTACCCTAGACTATGGTGCTAGTTGTGATGAAAGCCTGCCTGACGCAGAATTCTCTTACAATAACAGCTATCAAGCCAGCATTAAGACGGCACCGTTTGATTTCTCTATGGAAGAAAGTGTACTATGCCATTACTATGGAATGGTGTGGGAGAAAGAAATTTATTCGGACCAGAACTGATCAAGGAAGCTGAAGAGAAAGTCAAATTGGTAAAATACAGATTGAAGATAGCATAGTCCCGACAGAAGAGCTACGCATATCCAAAGCGTAGAGAAGTCACCTATGAGGTAGGTGATAGAGCTTATCTTAGAGTCTTACCACTTCGTGGTGTGAAGAGATTTGGAGTCAAAGGAAAATTGGCACCAAGGTATGTTGGACCATACAAGATCTTGAGCCTCAAAGGAGAAGTGGCTTATGAAATTGAATTGCCTGAATCACTGTCTGCAGTTCACAATGTGTTTCACGTGAGTCAGTTGAAGAAATTCCATCCAGAGATGGAAGAAAATTCTTTGAAGGATACTATACCTTTGGAAGAGGTTCAGTTAGAGAGTGATCTCACATATGAGGAGAATCCACTCAAGATTCTTGAGACTGCAAAAAGAGTTACTCATACCAAGACTATCAAATTCTGCAAAGTTTAGTGGAACCACCATTCCGAAGAAGAAGCACCTTGGGAAAGAGAAGATGACCTTCGGAAAGATCACCTTCACCTATTTGCTAGCCAATCCGAATATCGAGGGCGAGATTTATCTTAAGGGGGTTAGATTTTTAACATCCCAAAAATCATGATTTGTAAAAGTATGCATTGCATCCATATTGTCAAAGCATTTAGAGCTAGCACAAAAAATTTCAAAGTTTGAATTCAAACAGAACCATTTCAAATGCCCATTTTATCTATCATATGAGGCATGGTTTGATTTATTTTTCAAAGGACCAAAGTGATTCTTAGTGAATTTATGTGTTTAGTACACTCTTGGACACTAGCTTGGTCTCATAAAATTTTAGAGGAAGTTTGAATTGATTTGGAGTTGTTTTGAGCATTCAAATCTTATTTAGAAAATCAATTCAGAAAAAGAAAAATAAAAAGAACAGAAAAAAATAGGAGCATACCAGCCAAATGGCTCGGCCCACCCCCACGGCCCAACACGAGCCCACCCGGGAACCCCCCCACCCGCACCCCCACACCCCCTCTCACTGACACGCTGGCCCCGCAACCACGTCAGCTTCTTCCCGAATCAACATCGCGGACTCGCCGCAGACTCGCCGCGGACTCGCCACCCATTTCTGGACGATTGATTCGCGAATAAATTCGCATTAAACTCGTAGTAATCCCGCGCCCAGACCCCCTATACTTAACCCCCTCCCCTCTCCGCTCCTTCCCCTCACTCACCACCCTCTGAGCGTCGTTAGGCTGTCCACAATTAAGCTCACACCGCCGCTGTCCCGAACAACTCCGGCGAACGAATTCGGAAAACCCTAACCCATCTTTCTCTCTGGTTGATACTCGTGTAATCTCCATGTCCGTGCGCGTATAACACCATTGCTGGCTTGTCTTTCCGTGCTTTGTAGCATCTCCAAAAATAACTCCCGAGCGAGCCCGACGCCGACGCCAACTCCGATGAGGAATCATCGCCATGTCCGTGCGCCCCAGCCCCGTCCACGAGCACGTTGTGCTTCACCGCGTCTCCACGACATCGGTAAGCACCGGTACCCCCACCCTTACCCTCTAGCCTCGCCGGAACATCACCGTCCGACGCGCAGCCTCCGCGGTGGCCATTTGCGCCGCCCGCGTGTGGTCAAAGCGATGAGATCTGCTGGACCTAGATCCAGCGGTCAAGATTAGAACCAATAGCGAAAGGGTACGCGTAGATCTGGTGCATTGGATCTGATTACATCCAATGGCGCAGAAGTGCGATCCACCCCGAAGCGGTATCGTGCAATCAGGCGCTGTCGCGTGGCTCAATTTTTATTTTAGAAACAAGAATTTCATTCAAACTTAGAAAATTCATAACTTGAGTTCTGTTTATCCAAAAAATGCAAATAAGATATCAATTGATTAAAAAAAATAAATCCTATACTACTGTGGGCTTATTTTTGTATTTTATTTCTGTAAAAATGGGTTTTTGTGCAGAGAAAAATATAGGCTTATTTTGACTATATAAATTATTTAGAAAGTGATTTTTAAACAAATTTAAGTTTATTTAGACTATATTTAGTTATATTTGTGTTCATTACTGTTTGAGTGAATGGTTTAGTGTAGAAAAATTCATTCCATTGCATTTGCATGCATTCATATATTTTTGCTTGAATATTTTGAATAAGAATTTGGTGCTATCATTTTATGTGTATATTTTGGTGCTAGTGGTGATTGTGATTGTGAAGATTGTTGGTACTCCCCCAACTACCAAGGAAAGTGGTGCTCCATGTATTTGTCCTATTATTTTTTACTATGCACTAGTGATATTTTGTATAGGGCTTGCATGAAAATTTTGCTAAGTATCTATATGTTATGCCATGGGAAATCCTAGTAGTTGTAGTCTTGGTAGAATTTTCTCTAAGTTAAGATACTTGTTATATTATCATGCTTAGCCTAGCTAGTAGCAAACAAGGGTGGATTTTATACATGCTATGGAAATTTTGTTAAGTCTTTGACTTATGTTTTTGCTTAACAAAACAACTAAGTGAATGAATCACCTGGGTGGAATGGAATGTTTGGGTTATGTTCAGTGGTTACACAAGGCCCATATCTATGGTCTACCTTGTGTACCACACTTATGGAAAGCCACCCAGGAACAAAGGGATTTGAGATACTTAGTGTTTAGAAGTTTCTAGTGCAACCACATGGCATATGGGCTCTGCCTTGATCATATAGGTTGCAATAACTTAGCCAGTTGGACAGATGGTGGTAGGGTGATAGGATGGAACGCACCATTTGGTCTAAGGGAAGGCTTCTTAAAGATCTCGTCTCGATGCATGTCGAGCTTGTGGGGAAAGTTTACCACCTCTCGAGAAGGAAAAACCTAAGTACTTAGTTGTGTCCCCAGCAACGGACAATTTGAGCATCAAGACATTGAAGCTATCAAGGATCTCCTCATACAAATTTCTAAGTTAAAAACTTGTGGTTGAACAAGGGTTAAGGTTCACCAATGTCTATTGGTGGTTCCTTGGTAGATTTTGTCAAACAAAAACTTAGTGTTTTTCAACTGATAGGAAAAAAAACCTATTTTTATCAAAGCAAGCCTAAGCTACACTTAGCCAAAATCATATAGATTTTAGATACTAATATTCTATTATGGTATCACTTGCCAATACAATTCCAAATGTATTGACCCATTGTGGCTGTAACTTATGATGTTGCAGGTTACTCTGATGAGGATTAGGTTTATGAGTCTACACTCAACATGCTTGCCTCTGGCACATGAATATGAAGACTTTACTTTATTTATTTATGTTATGAACTCTTGTGCTATCCTTTGGCTATGGACTTGTAAAAGACTATGTTTATCTATGGAATGACAATGTAATAAAGACCTTTGTATCTGTGTACTTCATCTTAAACGGTGGATGCTAGCATTTGATCCAGGGACTAGCATTGCAATCACAGGGACCTTTACCTTTATAAAGGTGGGGTATTACACCCAGTTAGATGGATCCAAAAGGGAGTCCCATGCCGGATGAAGGAAGGCTATGGTGGAGTTATCTACATACCTAGAGCCTTGGAGTGCAAGACACGTTAGACTAGTTGTATACCGTGTAGGACTCTATAACCTGTCCAGCTAGGACTTTCCCTATAACCCTAGGATATGGTGTCTATATAAGTCGGACCTAGAGGAGCCTTTAGGGCAACAAATCAACTCATATCGCACACAGTGAACCGATCCCTGTAACCCGGCGTATTGACGTTATAGTGATTTATAGAAGGATTAGGATTCCGCCACCATCGTGGGATGTGAACCAGGGTAAGATATGTCACCTCGTACCCACCAACCCTTCGCCTTACCCCACGTCTCTAAACACGCACTGTGAGGACCCCTCCATGGCGTACTCTTCGGCAATACCACGACAGTTGGCGCCCACCGTGGGGCAAGAGGCGCTTCAGGCTCTACAACGGGCGAGGTCAAAGATCTTCGCGAGAATTGGCGAAACCATAGCCATCGGCCGCGTTCTCTTCTCCAGCAATGTTCCGATCGTCCCTCCCGATGAGTTCTGGATCCCGAAAAAGACGAACCCCACCCGCTGCTCGATCGTCCCAATCGGGGACATTCACCTTCCCTGGAAGTCGGAGGATCATCAAGGCCCGCACGGACTGCCTACGGGCAGGACACGTTCGCGGAAGGATCGAAGTCAGATGTCTCTTTGGAGTTTGCCGGCTTAGATCAGAAAAATTCAAGGCCCACCCAAACCGCCCATGTATAGGAAATAATGGTGGAAGATCCCTGCAAATCCGCCGGCTTCGTCCGTGCGTCTGGAAAGCAGAGATCACAGTTCATCGGCGTTGTAACTATCTTCGATCTGGCACGTTGCATGGAGAGAGAAGGTGAAAACTCCCGCAGTTACCTCACCATATGGATCCATATACGGGCTGGTATGGAGCATTACCCTAGTGATGATGCAATCTATCACTTCGTGGAAGGACTGGAACGTTGTACACTTCTCCGGCATACACTAAAGCGGCCACATGCCACGGGTCTCCTCACCTTCGAGAGAATGATCAGCACCGTCAACAATTACACGGCCACTGATGCAACTGCTCAGGCCGAGATCGTTTCCATACCCAGGCCACCGCCACCATAGCCACCGCCACCACCGCCTCCATTTAACATCCGTGCGGCCTTGGCATCATCCTCATTCATCGAGGAAGCCCCTACACCCTCCGACTCTGTTCTGGATGCGCTCTACGCCGACATCAGCATAGACTCGGAGGATATGGATATCAACCCGGAGGAGCTTGACTCTGCTATGCAGGAGATGGAGGAAGATATCAAGCATGAGGACTAGGCTGACAAGGCCATCACATCCCAATAGGTGTTCGTCGCCATTGGGAGCGTGATGGAAGAAGACCAACCTGGACAAGGTCCTCCTAAGCCGTTGGACAAGGGGAAGGGACCGGCCGATGCTGCCGACAATGATTGCACAAAGGCCATGGCCCCCTCCTCCTACCTAGTGCAACAGCCGCAGGAACTCAACATTGGTCCGAGTAACCCCAACATTACGAATCCACCGCCTCCAACATCTACGTCTATGGCCGCCCAAGTCACTCTAGCTGATAGAGTGATGTACGGCAATTTGCTCATCGAGCCCATGACTGTGGCCCATATACGGAATGTAGTCTAGCTTGACGAGAAGCACCAGCAACTACTAGAGGAGGCGCAGGCCATCGCGGAGCAGGGCGCAAAGCTAGATAGATATCTGGCTAAGGCACAAAAATCAATCGAGGCAGCTAGAGCCATGGAGGCTGAGTACAAGACTTTGCTCAAGCTGTACAAGGCTAGGAAAGCTCTATCTCATATTGTCAACGACCCCGGTGTATGGCGCAACCTAGGATGGGATCCCTCGAAGCCTCCACAAGCCAAGCCGTAAATTGATGGTGAGGGCAGGCAGGTCATGCCCACACCTATCCTCAACCTGGTCGTCGCGAAGACCCTATTGGAGCAGGATAGATCACCCACGGCTGTGGAACAGGTCTATGACCTTGTAGCAAAGGCTGTCAAATAGAAGGAAAAGGCCACCTCCTAGAGGCTTGAGTCTGATCCAGCATATTGCCAGTCTAGATATCCTAAGCTGCCAAGGGAGCGATCTCCTCACGATGTCGGGTCCCAGATGGGTTCATCAGAGCGAAGACGGAGGGATGCGCACAACAGGAAAGACGCTATCCCTATATCCTCCAACCATGGAGGAAAGGCGCATCCTCGTCACCCATCTCCAGCGCTCTGACACCCCCCGACATCACGAAGACCCAAAATCTCATCATCGTATGAGCATGCCTCTGCCAAGACGCCCTCAGGGCGGCATCGTAATTCTGGACAACGCGGAGTAGCCTCGTCATGGCGAGGATCGCAATGGAAATCAAGGACACAAGAGCAGGTCACACCATGACCCTCCGCGTCCGACAAGCAACCGTGATATATGCGAGGAGTCGCAGGAGGAACACATCAAGAAGGCTAACCCACCGCCACCTCCGCCTCCATCGCCACCTAGCAGCCACCATGGCGGAGGAGGGCCGCGTCGCTCACGCAGCCCTTCCCCTGATGGCAAGAAGAAAAAAGCAAGCCCGGAACCATACGACGCGTGTTCAAGCTTGTACAAGATTCATGAGGCCCGGGAAGGACAGTACCTGGGACCATGTTGCTTTGGACCTGTAATACGGACCACAACTTACCCCAAGGGTTTCCGGATAGACAAGATGATCAAGCCCTATGACGGAACCGCCAAGCTAGCTACATGGTTGCAGGATTATGACAACGCGGTGGAGATCGCCGGGGGAAACCCCAACGTTGTCGTCAAGTACCCCCCACTGATGTTGACGGTCACAGCCCACCAATGGATTGACGACTTGATAGAGAAGTCCATATGAAACTGGTTGTACATGCAAGAAGCGTTCACCAAAAAATTTGAGGGTATGTACAAACGTCCCGGCACTATTGGCGATCTACAGTAGTGCATGCAAGAGTAAGACGAGACATCTCGAGCCTACCTCTCCCGCTGGCTGGATATCAAAAATTCTTGCACAGGAGTGCACGATCAGACCGCTATGGCCGCCTACATTGATGGTTTGGAAAAAGGTATGTTGCTTCGACATAGGTTGAAGCGCCTGCAGGACAATCACAGGCTAGATCTCAGTCAGATGATCTCATTGCCTAGTGAGTTCGCGACTGCCGATGATGATGCTCGCGGATTCTTGCCGGCAATTGACATGCCAACCCAAGCTAAGAGGAGCAACAGCACCAAGCGGAAGAATCCGCCAGAAGAAAAGCCAGCCTCCGACATGGTCGCAGTGACGTTTGCAGGAAGAGGTGATGGCGGACAGCGTGGCCAAGAACGGCAAGCTGGCCGAGGGCAGCAGCGAGGTAGTGAAACTACCCCGGCAGCGCCCCGCATTCCCCAAAAGTACGAGGAATATCGTGATATTCCATGCCTTGTACACCTCAATGCCAATGGCAAAGCCACACACACCAATCGCCATTGGAAGTTCGTCAACGATCTCAAAGAAGAACCAAAGTCCGGCTATAAACAAGGCCGAGAGAACCGACCACGAGGCAAGGGAAAAGCTAAGAACAAGGAAGAGGAGTCCAAGGATTCAAGTGATATGGACGAGCACGTTGACCCCAAGCACGCCGAAAAGGGCGATGGCAAAGTCAAGAACCCCTTCTAGAAGAAGGCCCCCGTCTACCACACTTTCCTTGTCACCCAAACTATCCGGGCGCAGAAAACCTCGCCGAGGATACTGATGGCCACCCTACCCCCAGTTCCCCAATATCTGCACTGATTAGAAGTTCCAATCACTTGGGACAGGAAGGATCAACCATACCTCGTTCCAAAGGAGAACCAATATGCCATGGTCATCAACCCTTTTAACAACAATGAGTTCACAAAATGCATGGTGGATAGCGGAAGCAGCATCAACATTATGTACCTGGATACACTACACAAGATGAACTTGACGGAGACCAACCTAAGGCAGACCAACACCGTGTTCCATGTCATAGTACCTAGTCAGGAGGCTCGGTCCCTTGGGTGCATCACGCTTCCGGTCGCCTTTGGCGATGTTAAAAATTACCGCCAAGAGCGCATGACCTTTGAAGTGGTCCCCTTCAAGTGCTTGTACCACGTAATATTCGGATGCAACATCTTCCACTCCTTCATGGCCAGGCCATGCTTCGTCTACAACAAGATTAAGATACCCGGACCAAACGGTGTCATCACCTTATCCAGAAGCTTTTCAAAGGAAAGGGACTACAAGATTGGAGAAGAGGCCTTTGTAGAAGTTGTCCTCTACAGCGAAGAATTCAAGGAGATCCAGAGCAAGGTCGACGCCTCGAAGATGCCGGCATCAAAGAAACAGATTTCTGACTTCGATCACGCCTTCAAGGCCCCCATCGAGACAAAGTCGGTGGAACTTGTGGTGGGCGATGCCTCCAAGGTCACCGCCATTGGGACAAACCTGGACCCTAAATAGGAAAGCGCGCTCGTCGAGTTCCTCCGTGAGAATAGGGACATATTTGCCTGGCAACCTGCCGACATGAAAGGTGTACCTAGGGAACTTGCCGAGCACAGCTTGAATATTGATCCAAAATGCAAACCGGTGAAACAACCTCTATGACGCTTCGGAGATGAGAACAGACGCGCCATAGGAAAAGAGATAGCTAGGTTACTTAAGACTAGTTTTATTCAAGAAGTCCTTCACACCCAATGGGTGGAAAATCCAGTACTTTTCCCCAAAAAGGGAACCAAAGAATTAAGAATGTGCGTTGATTACACCGGCTTGTACAAAGCGTGTCCGAAGGATCCATTTGCTTTGCCTCGCATTGACCAAGTCATTGACTCGACGGCTGGCTCGGAACTTCTATGTTTTCTAGATGCGTACTTAGGATACCACCAGATAAAGATGAGGAAGTCGGACCAATTGGCCACTTCGTTCACCACACCTTATGACACGTTTTGCTATGTCATGATGCCCTTTGGGCTAAAAATGCAGGTGCTATGTACCAGCGGACTATGCAGCATTGCCTACATGAACAAATTGGTTGGAAAGTCCATGCCTATGTGGATGATATCGCGGTGATGTCTAAAAAGTCAAATGACTTAATCTCCGACTTAAAGGAATCCTTTGATAATCTCCGGAAATACAACATGATGCTTAACCCAAAGAAGCGCGTCTTCGGGGTTCCAGCCGGCAAATTGTTGGGCTTCATCGTTTCCCAGCGTGGAATCGAGGTCAACTCGGAGAAGATCAAGGCCATTCTAAACATTAACCGTCTGAAATGCCTAAAGGACATCCAATGGCTGACAGGTTGCGTTGCAGCAGTAAGCTGGTTCATCAGCCGACTTGGAAAGAAGGCTCTGCCGCTATACAAGTTGCTGAAGAAGGCGGACAAATTCATACGGATGGACGAAGCAGATGCTGCGCTTAAGGAGCTAAAAGGGATGCTTTACTCGGCCCCTGTACTCGCAGCACCCGAGCCTATGGATCCTATGTTGATTTACATGGCGGCCACCAACCTGGTTATGCATCGTCGTCGTGGTGGAGCGGAAAGAACCAACGCATGAGTATGGATTACAACGACTAGGTTACTATGTAAGCGAGTGATGGACCACAAGTGTAGGGGATCGCAAAAGTCTTCGCGGGTAGTATTACCCAAATTATTGATTTGACACAAGGGGAGTCAAAGAATACTTGCAAGCCTTAACAACCGAGTTGTCAGTTCAGCTGCACCTGGAAATAGTTCTTGCTCAAAGAAGTTTATCAATAGTAACTGTTTGGTAGTAGCAACAGCAAAGCAACAACAGCAGTAACAGCAACCACTACAAGAAAAACATCATGTAAAGATGTTTCTTATAGGACGCTTCATATTCGTCTGTATTCGGCAAACCAAGAACAAAAAAATTGTATACGTAAAGACGTCCTATGAGACGTTGTACGTATCGTCTCATTTTATCTTCCATAACCATTAGGCCAAGTTCAGCGCCGCACGATCTCCACCTATTATAGTTGAGAAAAAACTTTGTCTACCCGAACTACCCTAAACAGAATAGATCAGCAGAATGTGAAACTATCGCCGCCGCCGTCGCCGTATCGATCTCACATGAGCGATCTCTCCGGACGTCGTTCTTCAGAGGTATTATGCTGCCTCATGCTCATCCTCTTGTCCACAGCGTTCTATCCCCTGCACACCTAGGTAACCGCCGTCGTTCTTCCCGTCTGGCTAGACTTGCACTTCTGCTGTGTTGGGGATATGCTATATGGGTATCCTTATAGCATGTCTCCTATCCGGATAACCCGGATGGCCCACAGTTGGTAGCATGGCCCATGGCCTGCTGGGCGGCCCAGTTAGATGGATCCATAAGGGAGGCCCATGCCGGATAAAGGAAGGCTACGGTTGGAGTCACCGACGTACTCGGAGCCTTGAAGTGCAAGACACGCAAGACTAGTAATAGACGGTGTAGGACTAACCTGTCCGGCTAGGACTTTTCCCTGTAACCATAGGACCTGACGACTATATAAGTCGGGCCTATGGGAGCCTTTAGGGCACGATAACTTACAATCCCAGACAACCTCGCACAGCGAATCTATCTCTGTAACTCAGTGTATTGCCCTTATAGTGATTTATAGCAGGAGTAGGATTCCACCACCGTCGTGGGATCTGAACCTGGGTAAGTTGTGTTACCTCGTACCCGTCAACCGTCCGCCTTCCCCCACGTCTCTAAACAGGCACTATGAGGAACCCTCCATGGCGTACTCGTCGGCAATACCACGACAGTTGGCGCCCACCAATGGGCAAGAGGCGCTTCAGGCTCTTCAGCGGGCGAGGACCAAGATCTTCGCGGGAATCGGCGAAACCGTGGCCATTGGTCGTGTTCTCTTCTCCGGCAACATTCTGATCGTCCCTCCCGACGAGTTCTGGATCCCGGCGAAGACGAACCCTACGCGGTGTTCGATCGTTCCTATCGGAGACATCCACCTCTTCATTGGCGAAACCGACTCGGGCACTAGTTCCCTGGGAGTCGGAGGAGCATCAAGACCCGCACGGACCGCCTACGGGGCGGATACGTTCGCGTAAGGATCAATGTCGGATCTCTCTTTGGAGTTTGCCGGCAAAGATCGAAAATATTCAAGGCCCACACAAACCGCCCCTGTGCAGGATATAACGGTGGAAGATCGCTGCAAGTCCACCAGCTTCGCCCGTGTGTCCGGACCGATGAGATCCAAGTTCGTCGGCGTGGTTACCATCTTCGATCTGGTGCGTTGCGTTCAGAGAGAGGGCAAAAACCTCCGTGATTACCTTTCCAGGTGGCTCCGCATACGAGCCGATCTGGCCCACTACCCCAATGATGATGCCATGTATCACTTTGTGGAAGGACTGGACCATGGCACGCTTCTCCAACATTCTCTAAGATGGCAGCAGGCGTCGGGATGCCTTACATTCGAAGGCATGGTGAACACCGTCAACAACTACGCGGAGGCTGAAGGGCAGCTCAGACAGCGCTTGCGCTCATTGACGGAGCCCCTCCGATTCAGCCACCGCCACCACCGCCTCCGGCCGCCATCGTCGCAGCTGCGCCGCCACCTCTAGTCATTTTCGCTGCTATTGCACCTCCACCTCCCATCATCGAGGAAGTCCTGGCACCCTCCGACTCTGTGATTGACGCGCTATACGCCGACTTCAGCGTAGACTCGGAGGAGATAGATTTCAGTCCACGAGAGCTAGACTCTGCCATGAAGGAGATGGAGGAGGAGTACACGCGCGACGAGCAAGCCAACAATGCCGTCACATCTCAAGAGGTGTCCGTCACCATTGGGATGGCAATGGATGAAGATCAACTCGGACGAGCTCCGCCTACGGTGCTGGAAAAGGGGAAGGGGCCACTTATTGCTGCTGACGATGATCGCTCAAAGGTCATGCCTCCTCCGCCTAACCCAGTGTAGCAGCCGTAGGAACTCGACACCGGCCCGAGCAACAACAGCACCGCAAACTTGCCGCCTCCGGCATCTATGTCTGCTGCTGCCCAAGTTACTCCAGCTGATAGAGTGATGTACGACAATCTCCTCGTTGAGCCACTAACCGTAGCTCATATCCGGAACGTTACTCAGCTTGACGAGAAGCGCCAGCAGCTGCTGGAGGAAGCGCATGCCATCGCGGAGAAAGGCGCTAAGCTAGATCGAGATCTGGTCAATGCGCAGAAGTCCATAGAGAAAGCTAGAACAATGGAGGCCGAGTACAAGACTCTGCTGCAACAGCAGAAGGCCAAAATAGCTCCGCCTCGCGTCATCAACGATCATGGTGTACGGCGAAACCTAGGATGGGCTCCCTCGAAGCCGGCACAGGCCAAGCCATACATTGACAGTGATGGCAAACAGGTGATACCCACTCCACTCCTCAACCTCACCATTGCCAAGACCCTTCTGGAGCAGGATAGATCGCCCGAGGCAGTGGAATAGGTCTATGACCTAGTGGCCAAGGCGGTGAAGCAGTAGGAAAAGGCCACCTCTCAGAGGCTTGAGTCTGACCCAGCGTTTTGCCAGTCTAGCCAGCATAAGCCGCCAAGGGACAGATCTCCTCTTGATGTCGGGTCCCAGACGGGTTCATCAGAACGAAGACGGAGGGATGTGCGCAATAGGAAGGATGCTATCCCCATATCCTCCGACCATGGAGAAAAGGCCCGACCACATCGCCCATCGCCACCGCACCGATCACCCCGACATTGCGAAGATCCCAAGGCTCACCATCATACGGATATGTCCCCGCCAAGGCAGTGCGGCATCGTCATCCGCGACAACACGGAGCAGACCCGTCATGACGGAGAGCGCAACCAAGGACACAAGAGCAGGTCACGCCATGACCCTCCATGTCCGACAAGCAACCATGACAGGCGTGAGGCGTCGCAAGAGGGTAACAGCAAAAAGGCTAACCCACCGCCACCTCCGCCTCCATCGCCACCTAGCAGTCCCCATGGCGGAGGAGGCCCGTGTCGTTCACGCAGCCCATCCCCTGTTGACAAGAAGAAGAACCCGGAGCCGTACGATGCACATTCGTGGATCGATAAGATCCACGAGGCCCGGGAAGGACCATACCTGGGACCACGTTGTTTTGGACCTGCAATACAGTCCGCAACTTACCCCAAAGGTGTCCGTATTGACAAGACCATCAAGCCCTATGACGGCACTGCCAAGCCAGCCACATGGTTGCAGGACTACGGCAACACGGTGGAGATTGCCGGAGGTAACCCCAACATTGACGTCAAGTACCTCCCCTTGATGTTGGCAGGCACGGCCCGTCAATGGATCAACAACTTGCTGGAGAAATCCATCTGCAATTGGTTGGACATGCAAGAAGCGTTCACCAAGAACATCGAGGGTACATACAAACGTCCCTGCACTGTTGGCGATCTACAGCGGTGCGTGCAAGAGGAAGACGAGACATCTCGCGCCTACCTCTCCCGCTGGGTGGACATAAAGAATTCCTGTGCAGGAGTGCACGCTCATACCGCCATGGCCGCCTTCATCGATGGGTTGTAAAGGGGCACGTTGCTCCGACAAGAGCTGAAGCGCTTGCAGGACAATCACTAGCTTGACTTGAACCAGATGATTCAATTAGCTAGTGAGTTCGCAGCTGCCGACGATGATGCTCGCGGCTCTCTTTCGGCAATAGTGGTTCCAACTCAATTCGGAGGAACAGCATCACAAAGCGGAAAACCGCTCCAGAAGAAAAACAATCTCCCGACATGGTTGCCATGACCTTTGCAGGACGAGGTGATGGCGGACAGCATGGCCGAGGACGGGGAGCTGGACATGGGCAGCAACGAGGAAGTGAAACTACCTCGGCGCCGCTCCGTGTTGCCCAAACCTACAAAGAGTACCGCGATATGCCGTGCCTCGTACACCTCAATGTCAACGGCAAGGCCACCCATACCAATCAACACTTCAAGTTCGTCAATGACCTCAAGGAAGACTCGGAGTCCGGCTACAAGCAAAGTCGGAAGAACAGACCGCGAGGCAATGGCAAGGGGAAGAAGAAGGAGGAGGACTCCAAGGATTCAAATGACATGGACGAGGATGTTGACTCCAAGCATGCCGCTAAGAGAGACGACAAGGGCAAGAACCCCTTCTTGAAGAAGGCGCTAGTCTACCACACTTTCCTTGGCAACCCCACCATCCGACAACAGAAGACCTCTATGAGGATCCTGATGGCTACTCTACCCCCAGTCCCCCAGTACCTATGCTGGTCGGAGGTTCCAATTACTTGGGACAGGACGGGCCACCCAGACCTTATTCCTACGGAGAACCAATACGCCATGGTCATCAACCCCTTTATTGACGGCGTGGAGTTCACCAAGTGTATGGTGGATAGTGGAAGCAGCATCAACATCATGTACCTGGATACACTGCAGAAGATGAACTTGACAGAGGCAAACCTAAGGCGGACCAACACCATCTTCCACAGCGTAGTTCCTGGTCGGGAGGATCGGTCCCTTGGGTGCATCACACTTCAAGTTACCTTTGGCGATGTTAATAATTACCGCCAAGAGTGCATGACCTTTGAGGTGGTCCCCTTCAAGAGCGTGTACCACGTCATATTCGGCCGTGAAATTTTCCACACGTTCATGGCCAAGCCATGCTTCGTCTACAACAAACTCAAAATACCCGGACTGAACGGTGTCATCACCGTATCCGCAAGCTTTACCAAGGCAAGGGACTGCGAGATTAATGAAGCAGCCTTTGCGGAAGCTGTCCTCTACAGCGAACAATTCAAAGAGATCCAGAGCAAGGTCGATGACTCAAAGATGCCCGTGTCGAAGAAGCAGATCTCTGACTCCGCTCCTGCATTCAAGGCCACCATTGAGACCAAGCCGATGGAACTTGTTGTAGGCGATGCCTCCAAGGTCACCGCCATTGGGACGAACCTGGATCCCAAATAGGAAAGCGCGCTCGTCGAGTTCCTCTGTGAGAATAGGGACATCTTTGCCTGGCAACCTGCCGACATGAAAGGTGTACCTAGGGAACTTGCCGAGCATAGCTTAAACATTGATCCAAAATGCAAACCAGTGAAACAACCTCTGCGAAGCTTCGGAGACGAGAAGAGACGCGCCATTGGCAAAGAGATAGCTAGGTTACTTAAGGCTAGATTTATCCGAGAAGTCCTTCACACCCGATGGGTGGCCAATCCTGTACTTGTCCCCAAAAAGGGAACCAAAGAATTAAGAATGTGTGTTGATTACACCGGCTTGAAGAAAGCATGTCCCAAAGATCCGTTTGCTTTGCCTCACATTGACCAAGTCATTGACTCGACGGCTGGCTCGGAACTTTTGTGTTTTCTCGATGCATACTCAGGATACCACCAGATCAAGATGAGGAAATCCGACCAATTGGCCACTTCGTTCACTACCCCATACGGCATGTTTTGCTATGTTACGATGCCCTTCGGGCTAAAAACGTAGGTGCTATATACCAGCGGACAATGCAACGTTGCCTTCACGACCAACTTGGTTGGAATGTTCATGCCTATGTGGACGATATAGCGGTGATGTCTAAAAAGTCAAATGACTTAATCTCTGACTTAAAAGAAACCTTTGATAATCTCCGGAAATACAACATGATGCTTAACCCTAAGAAGTGCGTCTTCGGGGTTCCAGTCGGCAAATTGTTGGGTTTCATCATTTCGTAGCGCAGAATCGAGGTCAACCCGGAGAAAATCAAGGCAATATTAAACATAAACCGTCTGACATGCCTAAAGGACATTCACCGACTAACAGGTTGTGTTGCAGCAGTTAGTCGGCTCGTCAGCCGACTTGGAGAGAAGGCTCTGTTGCTGTACAAGTTGGTGAAGAAGGCAGACAAATTCACGTGGACGGACGAAGCAGATGTAGCATTGAAGCAGCTCAAGGAGATTCTTTCCTCAGCGCCCATCCTTGTAGCACCCGAGCCTGGAGAGCCCCTGTTAATCTACATGGCTGCAACCAACCGGGCAATCAGCATCGTCGTTGTGGTAGAGCGGAAGGAACCAGGCTATGAGCACGGAGTTCAACGACCAGTTTACTATGTGAGTGAGGTCTTGACAGAGTCCAAGCAGCGTTACCCGCACTACCAGAAGATACTTATGGAGTATTCCTTGCTTCTCGGAAGCTGAGGCATTACTTTCAGGAGCACCCAATCACAGTGGTGAGCAAGACTCCGCTGTCCGACATTATCAACAACAGCGACGCTAAGGGGAAGGGTCGCAAAGTGGGGCATTGAACTTGCCGCCTTCGAAATCACCTACAAGAGACACGACACTATCAAGTCACAAGCCTTGGAGTATTTTATCGCAGATTGGACGGAGATGCCAGATGCTACTCCGTTGCCGGAACCAGAGTACTGGGTGATGCACTTTGACGGATCAAAGCTTCTCAACAGCTCGGGGGCTGGTGTATTGCTACAATCACCAACAGGAGACAAGCTACACTACGTTTTGCAGATCCACTTCGAGCCTACGAACAACATGGCGGAGTATGAAGCACTCATTCACGGACTGCGTGTAGCCAAGGATATTGGCATCAAGCGCATAGTTTGCTGTCGAGATTCCGACTTGGTTGCCCAGCAGGTGGCTGGCACCTGGAATGCGTGGAACCCTATGATGGCGGCATATCGAGACGAAGTGGACAAGATATCCAAGAGCTTCTTGGGCTACGAAGTCAAGTATGTGCCTAGGGAGCAAAACGAGGCGGCTGATCTACTATCTAAGCTTGGATAAGGGCGCAAAAGAATTCCACCAGGAGTTTTTCTAGAGCATCTACGTACACCATCCGTGAAGGGAGCCGACATCGACAATCCGGATAGAGCTGACTCTTTCGTCCACATGGTGGCAAAGGTCCGTCCGGCTTGGACAAAACCGTTCATGGAATATCTTGAACACGAAACTTTGCCTGACGACGAGATCGAAAGACGGCAAATAGTATGACGAGCAAAGGGTTATACCATAATCAATGGACAACTCTACAAAAGGAGCACTACTGGTGTATACCTAAAGTGTGTTTCCCAGCTAGAAGGTATGGAAATCCTATGCTAAATCCATCTTGGAGATTGCGGGCATCATGCCGCTCCTCGATCGTTGGTCGAGAAATCCTTTCGGCAAGGATTCTACTGGATGACCGCGAAGGCGGACGCCGACAAGCTAGTTGAGACATGCATGGGATGCCATTATTATGCCCGACAACCACATGTTCCTGCTGAAGAATTGCGAACAATACCAATAACCTGGCCGTTTGCAGTCTGGGGCTATACATGGTGGGACCGTTACAGACAGCACCATGTGGGTTTACGCATCTTCTAGTAGCAGTTTATAAATTCACTAAATGGATAGAAGCTAAACCCATTAGAAAGCTTGATGGGGCAATTGCCCTCAGGTTTGTCCGGGATCTAGTGGTGAGATTTGGTCTCCCACATAGCATTATCACCGACAATGGAAGCAACTTGTCACTCGGAGAAGTGGAGGCTTATTGTTGAGAGAAGGGCATCCGACTTGACCTTGCATCTGTGGCACACCCACAATCCAATGGTCAGGTTGAGCGAGCCAATATATTAATTCTACAGGGGATCAAGCCACGTCTTGAGGAACCGCTACATAGAGCAGCTGGAGCCTGGGCGGAAGAATTGCCATCTGTGCTGTGGAGTTTACAAACTACACCCAACAGATCCACCGGCTACACCCCTTACTTCATGGTATATGGAGCAGAAGCCATCCTACCTTTCGACATACTTCACGATGCACCAAGAGTCGCCGCCTACGACGAAGATGACTCTGAAGAATCCAGACGCCTAGATGTGGACCTTCTCGAGGAAGAGCATGTTTTGGCATGCCAAAGATCCGCCATCTACCAGTAGAAGCTACATAGCTACCATAGTCGCCAATTCGCATCGCCGCTTAAAGAGGGGATTTGGTGCTGACTTAGCGTAAGAAGTCACACAAATTAGCCCCGCCATGGGAAGGACCGTTCATCATAAGCAAGGCACTACTCAATGGATCTTACTACCTCGTTGACAATCGTGAACTGAAGAATAGACCCAACGAGGATCATAAGCGTAAGCGACATGACCCGGATGATGACTACCCGAAGCTTGATCGGCCATGGAACATAGCACAGCTACGTCCTTTTTACACTTAGCATTTTTTTATCTAATTGTGTACCTCTTATATGATCAATGAAATAAATCTCTCTGGTTCACTCATATTTCTGAGTCTTTTACCTCCGTTAGTGTTCATTTTATGTGGATTCTGGAGTAGTAACTTTTGGCACTAATTATCGGCTATTTTGTGCTTAGGTTATTGACGGTGCCATTGGGCATCATCACCTAAGCGCATGGTTTCGACAACGAGTCTTTTGACTCACGAAAATTCAAGCATAAGAACCAAAGTAATGGATAAGACAGCACTTGCTTAAAAAATATATACATGCTAGAAACTAGTTATTAAGTAGCAGGACATACAACATTGTTTTCCGCCTTAAGTTAATACATAGTTTTTCCCGTATACGCATCAAAGGTGAAGCAAATATTACAAGTTGTTTTTCATTCCTTTGGCGCAAGCAACTTAGAAGCAGCGTCATCGGCAGCAGGAGAATCACCCTCAAAGTCGGCAGTGTGAAGAGACTCGGAGGAGCTTTGGTTGTCGCCATCGATGGTATTCATCGGCACGAAGACATTGACGTCGACTAACTCGGCAACTCTGGTGTCATAACCCGCAAGTTATGACAAGATAGATTCATGATTAATATCTTTGCCATCGTCATCCACGTCGGGAATGCCAGAGGTTACCGTGTCGATGTCGGCATCTTTGTAGTGTGCCTTTACCATGGATAGCGCCATCCTTGCGTCGGCCCGTGCACATGAAGCTTTCCAGCTTGTGATACGCTCGGGGGCTCGGCGCAGGATCTCCGAGAACTTTGTCACTGAATCCGATGCCTTGATGCTGATCTGCAGGGGCTTGGCAATCTCTTTGGCTTGCGCGATGGCGGTGTTGATGAAGTTGCCGGCAAGAACCATGCATTCCTTTGCTGGAGGAGGCGACCGGGTTAAACCCATAGGAGCTGCAAATTCCGACAAGGAGCACATGAGTTCAAAAATTTAGAGTATCTAGACTACAGAAATCCAAGACGGAGAATCACTTACTGAAGATGCTAGCCTCAGCTTTCCAGAGGGTATCCGCCAAGGAGTCCCGTTCTTGTTGGAGGAGCTTGTATGCCTCATGATGGCGTTGATTCTGCTCATCGGCCGCTTTCTTCTAATCTCTTAAGATCGAGATCTCCTCCTTCAAGCGGTTCATCTCCTCGGTGGCGGAGTCCTGCAGGGCTTTCATTGACTCCTCATGCATCTTCAGCATGTCCTTCATGTCCTGCTTAAGGATCTTGTTCTCGCTATTTAGCTCCTGAATGTGCTTGGATTGCTCGACAATGTCCTTAGCCTTGGCAATGGTTTCTACAGGTCGGAGAAAACAAAGTACACAGTGAGTACTCGGAGAATACATAAGTCCAAGTTGGAATACGAAAAAGAAAGGAAAAACAGACACTTGCTCTTGATGATTTGTTCCTTCAAGAAGACAGTTTTATCCTTTTCGGCTTCGAAGTCCGCACGCATCTTCTGGTACTTGTCGTTGGACATGACCCTCCGAGCATTCTTGTGCTGTGGAAAAAAGAAAAAAATTAAACGTTGTTTGGTCTGCTTGGAGCATCTAGCCGGAAAATTTCCACCTAGACGCTCGGGGGCTACAGCATGAGTTTTTAACTTAGCAAAATGCTTAGCTTTTCTTTAAGCATCTAGTCGGAACTAATTCAGTTCTCGATTAGAAGCTTGGGGGCTACAGTATATTTTTTTTAACTCGGATGTATGCTTAGCTTTTCTTTAAGCATCTAGTCAGAACTAATTCAGTTACAACTAGAGGCTTGGGGGCTACAGTATTGAAATTTATAAACACTGCGTATGCTACTCTTAAAGCATTTAGTCAGAATAGTTCATTCCACCTATATGCTTGGGGGCTACAGTGAGAAGTTTTCTAGCTTAGTCACTCTTAGAGTATCTAGACGCAAAGACCTATGGTTTTCCTTCTAAATCCTCGGGGGCTACAGTGATCCTCGGGGGCTACAGTGGGATACTCATATGAAATGCAAAAGACAAATAAAACTTATAAGTGCAATGATCTTGAGGTTGGTAGCACTCTCGGCCATCGGAGGAGTTCCTCTAGACGCATGTTGGAGATGTCGGCGCTGCACCAGGAACCAGAGCAGTTCTTTGGATACTCTATGGCTTTCTTGGTGGGCCACTATGTAAGTACCAGCTTCCACCACCGCCTTACCGCAACCGATGGCATCCTGTAACATCCCAGCATTTAGGACCTAACGAAGGGTAGATTTAGGAATATGATTTGTTGCATGCATTCATCTGTGAAAATGTGGGAAAAAAATTTCCCAAATAAAAAAACCTAAGTGATCAATGTTTCTTTCATACTTTGAGATTAGGTTTAGTCTTAAGGGGTGATTATTATAAACTTTGAGATGATCTTAAGGAGTTATGTGTTTAAAATGAATTTGAATTTTAAACTTGAGTGTTTGAATTATAATTTAAATGATTTATATATAAGATTTGAATCTTAAATCAATTAAGAGATAAGTATTATAACTTAAATCTTATCCAAAAACAAGATTGAATATGAAATTCATTTCATATGATTAATACATAAACAAGTTACAAAGAATGTAACATACTCAAGCCATTTCCAAATTTCAGAATTTACAAAAGAATAAAGAATAAGAATATTCTTTATTAAATAATAGTATAATCTTTATTACAATTAAATAAAATAAAGATTACAAGAATAATAAAAGAAAAAAATTACAAAAGAATAAGAAAATTACATTTGAATATCTACAAACTATCCTATATCTAAATCTACACTAAATCTTCATCTTTATCTTTGTACCTGCAAAACAAAGATTAAATAGAAACAACATAAGATTGGTGTTAGTATATTTCTCTCAGATATGCCAGTGAAATGCACTTGACAAATTCATCATTGAGAAATATTATAAAGGGGCAAGTTTCACCAAAATGAAAGATTTCATATTTCACAAATTCAAAGCCAGAAGTCAAATGACAGCCAAGAAGGATCAATTCACCAGCCAGGTGAAAGTAAGCTGGTAATAGTAAGTTCAAAATTTCTGAACCTATCCACAAGTGCATAGCAGGCACACAAGCTGGACACACACCATCATGCAAATGATGTGCTGTCGACCTCACAAGCAGAGCCAAATCCCACAAAACCACAACACAGCCGTGGAGGAGCACCATCAGTGCATCTCTCCACTACATAACACATAAGCACAGTCAGTGTAGACAGCAAGAACAGCAGCCAAACAAACCAACCCAGATCAACCAAACATCACCAGGATGGTGACATAAGGAGGGGGATGAATCTGGTGGACAGCAAGGTCAAGCCTAGGAGCTAGGAGGAGCAGGCTAGCTCAAGAGCAAGCACATGAATCCAGCAGATCAAGATCAGGATCAAGATCATCATCATCAATCTACTACACCATCATCAGATTTTGTGGTGAGCCTCATAAAACCATCACATGATTTCATCATATTATCAAAACAAAAGCATGTGTTGCTTTATGAAATGATCTCTCAATAATCACCCAAGAGAGGTGAATCTATCCTAGAGATTTCAAGTATAAAGATAAGAAATCAAACTCAGCCAAAAGCACTAGAGCCTCAGACCAACATCATAGGCAGGAGGGTTAAGCACTACAAGAAATCTGTTGATACATGACCCTTCATTTTTGTCACTAAATCGTCATTGTCTACAATATATGACGTTCTTATGACGAAAAACAGATCGTCAAAAACTGAGCGTCAGTAATTGCACACAACGACGTTTTGCATGAAATCGTCATAACCATTTCTGACGATATTGGATCTTCATAACCATTATGACGATACGATATCGTCATGGGAAAACTGGCATGGCCAGGTCAGATCCTACGTGGCCAGTCCGACATGGCACAAAATCAGCACAGTCCATGTCTGCTATTTATATGGGCCAGGCCCAACAACTTCCTCAATTAATTTTTTATGTCAATTCAATTGATTTGTTGGGCCAATTCTAACAAGTTGGCCTTCTCTATTTTTAGGACCTTAGACTTTTAAAGATCTGTTTCTTTTTTATTTTGAACGATTTTATGAAATTGTACACTTCTCCAGTCTAAAATTGTGTGGGACGAGGCCTTTTTAGAGCTCATATAGTATTTGTTTCATTTCATACAAACAACAGTAAACATCAGATATTTACATACGCATAGGCCAAATCACAATAATTTTCATGAAATGATAACCAAATTTAGATCAATATTACAATCAGGACATGTTTGACATCACCCAAGAATATAAAACCACTACAAACGTACATTGTAGTATATTACAAACATGGCAAACTACAGTTTGTACATCTCGACCCACTTTCTCCTTGAACTTTACAATCACACGAGGAAAACCCGCATCAGTCTTCCACCTTCTTTGAACTTCAGCCTGGACCTCATGTAAGATGGCACCACAATATATCTGGAAGCAACAAAAGAACAAGTGAGATAATTACAGTAAAGTACCTGACAGTAAGTTAGGCAAAGAACAAATGTGCATGTTTCTGGATATTAAATAAAGCACTATCCTAGCCCACATAAACAATACTTCCCTTTATTTTCTGTTACAACAGGGTTTCAAATGTTTACAACATGAAAAATATACCTTTTCTATCTATATTACTATATACATCAGTCCCTAACTATACTAGAACTGCTTATGAATCCCTGCTGCTTATCAGAAATAGCATAGTTTGCTTCCTTAATAACTCTAGTCTAAAAGATTAGGAACTACAACAGTAGTTTTTATGTGTCCAAAAAAGAACAGCCAATGTCATCCCAAATAAGAAAACATGCTGATGTTGAAAGTAAACCGTATATATTGTAACAGCAGGAACAAATTTTTTGCCAAAGAGCAAAATAACAGTAGGTTGTAACTACAAACTGCTAAGGAATTAACAGACACATTGGTGAATTAGAATAAAAATGTATGAACGCCTGATTTAATGATATACACATTACCACTATGAAATCAATAGACCAAATATTTCCTCGGATTTCAGAGGCCATATTGCCTCACTATGAAATCAATAGACCAAATATTTCATCGGATTTCAGAGGCCACACAGGCAATGCCCATTTAGATCTCATTGAGACCACACCGAGCGGACGAATCAAACAGATCACGGCTCGCTCTGCCAAGGCATACACACAAATCACCGAGGGAAGGGTGGGGAAACTCACCAGTTCGACAAGGTGGTCACGATTGCATCATGCGAGAGGGGCTTGTTTCAACAAGTATCACATCACTGCGCGACTGGTTTCTGATGATTTGAACTGACCTGGCAATTCCAGAGAATAACATAATAAAAAAGGCTGGGATAGATATGGTAAATCAGTATGAGTACCTATGTAAAGGATTGCTTTATTGAGCAACACAGTGACAAATTATATGACACAGATCGTGTAATATAATACAGATCAAATCTACATATCACTGCTATGATACGAACAAGATCATACCAAGACTATGATCTTCTACTGATAATTTATTTACTGGAAATTTTATATAAGTGAAATGAGGATTAGATTTGAGTATTCACAAGTTGATATTTTATTTCTAACTAGGGAATTTAGTGTGGCGACACGCTGCACCTAGTGTGGGGTAAGAATTAATATGGTCTAGAGAAAAAATACGATTCATTATGATACAACATAGTATGAACGAATGATCCCAAGACACAGTACATAAGAACAAAGCATGGCTGAAGAAAAGAAAGATGACATACTATTGTACAATATGGAACCATGAGCTACCACATAAGACATTGCACTACTTCGGGAATTGTAAGAGTTGTGCTGCGGCACGCCTGACTGGAGTTTCCCTGCAGCATTTCAATTAGATTTCAATCACACATGTCTCGCACAGATAACATGTATGTCATATGTAACTTACACAAAACCTTGAAACCCATGTCACGTCTTATCATGTATAACATGTTTAAAACTATAGGTTTCAAGAAGTGCTGAGAGGTGCTGAGAGAGGACCCGCGAGAGATAGGGGCGAGGTAGGGCGAAGAGAGAGACACGACCTAGAAGTGCCGCAACATGGTTGGGATCCAGAGCATCCGCTGCTCCTCGAACCTATGCCGTCCTTGATCTGTAGCATCCTGCCATGGCCAAGACCGGAGACGCTAGACCGAGCTCGACCTCCATACCATCCATGCTTTGGTGGAGAAGCAGGCTCCAATCTCTAGTGCCTAGGTCGGGGTCCGCGCCGTCGCCTCTGGTCCCTGCCATGCCGCCGCCTCCGCCCTCGACATGCTCCTCCCGCAGTGTCCGGCAACCGGCTAGTTGCCCTACTCCGGTTGCTGCCTTGGTGTCCGCGAGGAGGAACTCCGCATCCTCTTCGCCTCCCAGACGGTGGCGGCGGATGTTGGGTCGAGGTGGAGCTTGTCCTCCGATCAGCGGGTGGAAGCACCGGCCGTGGCGGCTCCTCCTGGGCTTGCGGAGGTGGATCTGAGGAACGAGTGGAACGGGGAGGGAAGTGCATACGATGGGGGAGCGCAGTGATGGGATCTGGAGGTGATGGCAATCTGGAGGTTAGGTCGTGGCGGCGGGGATCGAGGAGTGGCGGCGGTGCACACGGAGGAGGGGTGGCGGCGGGGATTGATAGGTTTGGAGGCAGGGTGTCGCATGCGGGGACGCAAGTTGAGGCTCGGCGGGGGAGATCGGCGGCGCACGGGGAGGCGATATGGAGGATGTGGGTCGCTATGTGAGGTTAGGGTTTGTCTGGAGGCAAATCTGGAGAGGTGGCGATGGCTCGGTCTGCGGCTGGGCCTAGGGTTAGCAGCAGAAGAGTGGGTGCGTGTGTTTGTTTAAGCAAAGTACAGTCCTTGGATGAGAATTTAACGATCAAGATCAAACATGGATGGCTGAACCGTGGAAGTCAGATTCCTGAAATTTGATTGGTCGCAAAATAAAAACCATTTTTTTAGTGCAAAGAAAGGCTGTGTTGTGAAGCTATCACGAAATAAAAGTTCCAAAATGCTGTCATCCTGTTTTTTTAAATTAGTAGACCACCTTACATGGACAATCTCCCAACCGGGGTATCTCAGACCTTTCCGTCCACCCCTCGCAAAAAAGACAAATTCCTACCGAATAGATAAAAAGTGGGTCCGATTTGAACTACAGGTACATTATCCGATGCTCGTGATTTTTGGAAAAATGATTTTTAGACTCACAATATGCTATTTCTTCAGAGATCCAATGCAATTTTAGCGATGCTCGGCCCCTAGCTAAGAACCCTCATGCCCGTCGTTTTGACCATTGTTTGAAACGGACATAAAAAAATTCAAAAACGGTCTGATCAACATAAATCCTTCGCATGGTGTCTTATTATGTGACATAGTTGCAAGAAAAATATCAAACTTGGTAAATTTAGTATATCTCAAAAAAACCTTCATAAAATGACCCATCATGTTCGAGGTTTCATGGCTTTCGGGTCAAATGACCAATGTTATGGCTATAATCGTGGCATAGTTTGTGATAATGCACTCGTATCATGCACACATGTGCATCGTGGGATGGAGAACAATGTTGCAGGAGGAAGTTTTCCATTTCATCGCACGAAAAAACCATTTCCCATTTTCCGAGTGTTAAAAACGGGCGGTTTTGTGAAGCAACCACCAAATGGAAGTTTCAAAATTATACCATCCCATTTTTCAAAAATAATAGGACACCTTAGATGGACAAATGTCCCAACCGGGGTCTCTCAAACCTTTTCATCCACCCCTGGCGAAAAAGACAAATGTCTGCCGAATCGGTAGGAACTGGGTCCGGTTTGAACTGCAGGTACATTATCCGATGCTCGTGATTTTTGGAAAAATGATTTTTAGACTCACAATATGCTATTTCATCAGAGATCCAATGCAAGTTTAGCAAGGCTCGGCCCCTAGATAAGAACCCTCGTGCCCGTCGTTTTGACCATTGTTTCAAACGGGCATAAAAAATTCAAAAACGGTCTGATCAACATAAATCCTTCGCGTGGTGTCTTATTATGTGACATAGTTGCAAGGGAAAATACCAAACTTGGTAAATTGAGTATGTTTCAAAAAAAAACCTTCACAAAATGACCCATCATGTTCGAGGTTTCATGGCTTTCGGGTCAAATGACCAATGTTATGGCTATAATCGTGGCATAGTTTGTGATAATGCACCCGTATCGTGCACACATGTGCATCATGGGATGACAAACAATATTGCAGGAGGAAGTTTTCCTTTTCGACGTATGAAAAATCCATTTCCCATTTTCCGAGTGTTAAAAACGGGGCGTTTTGTGAAGCAACCACCAAATGAAAGTTTCAAAATTCTAACATCCCATTTTTCAAAAATAATAGGACACCTAATATGGACAAATGTTCCAACCGAGATATCTCAAACCTTTTCATCCGCCCCTGACGAAAAAGACAAATGTCTGCCGAATCGGTAGGAAGTGGGTCCGGTTTGAACTACAGGTACATGATCCGATGCTCATGATTTTTGGAAAAATGATTTTTAGACTCACAATATGCTATTTCATCAGAGATCCAATGCAAGTTTAGCGAGGCTTGGCCCCTATATAAGAACCCTCGTGCCCGTCGTTTTGACCATTGTTTGAAACGGGTATAAAAAGTTCAAAAATGGTCCGATCAACGCAAATACTTCGCGTGGTATCTTATTATGTGACATAGTTGCAAGGAAAAATACCAAACTTGGTAAATTGAGCATGTCTCAAAAAAACCTTCACAAAATGACCCATCGTGATCGAGGTTTCATGGCTTTCGGATCAAATGACCAATGTTATGGCTATAATCATGGCATAGTTTATGATAATGCACCCGTATCGTGCACACATGTGCATCATGGGATGACGAACAATGTTGCAGGAGGAAGTTTTCCTTTTCGACGCATGAAAAATCCATTTTCTATTTTCCGAGCGTTAAAACGGGGCGTTTTGTGAAGCAACCACCAAATGAAAGTTTCAAAATGATACCATCCCATTTTTGAAAAATAATAGGACACCTTATATGGACAAATGTCCCAACCGGGGTCTCTCAAACCTTTTCATCCACCCCTGGCAAAAAAGACAAATGTCTGCCGAATCGGTAGAAAGTGGGTCCGGTTTGACCTACAGGTACATGATCCGTTGCGTATGATTTTTGGAAAAAATGATTTTTAGACTCACAATATGCTATTTCATCAGATATCCAATGCAAGTTTAGCGAGGCTCGGCCCCTAGATAAGATCCCTTGTGCCCGTTGTTTTGACCATTGTTTGAAACGGGCATAAAAAATTTAGAAACGGTCCGATCAACCCAAATCCTTCGTGTGGTGTCTTATTATGTGACATAGTTGCAAATAATAATAACAAACTTGGTAAATTGAGTATGTTTCAAAAAACCTTCACAAAATGACCCATCGTGTTCGAGGTTTCATGGCTTTCGGGTCAAATGACCAATGTTATGGCTATAATCATGACATAGTTTGTGATAATGCACCCATATTGTGCACATATGTGCATCATGGGATGGCGAACAATGTTGCAGGAGGAAGTTTTCCTTTTCGATGCATGAAAAATCCATTTTCTATTTTCCGAGCGCAAAAAACGGGGCGTTTTATGAAGCAACCACCAAATTAAAGTTTTATAATGGTACCACCCTATTTTTCAAAAATAGTATACCTCCTTACAAGGACAATGTCCCAACCGGGATATCTCAAACTTTTCGTGCACCCCTCGCGAAAAAGACAAATTCTTGTCGAATCGATAGAAAGTGGGTTCGATTCGAACTACAGGTACATTATATGATGTCCATTATGTTTTGAAAAAATTAATTTTAGACTCATAATATGTTATTTCTTTAGAGATACAGTACAAGTTTCACGAGTCTCAGCCCCTATCAATATGCCCATTATTTTCCATTTTTCGAGCGCAAAAAACGAGGGTTTTTATGAAGCAACAAGCAAAGACATAATTCAAAATGGTACAATCCTATTTTTCAACAATACTAGACCACCTTTCTTGGACAATGTCTCAAACGGGATACCTCAAATATTTCCATCCACTCACGAAAAAGACAAATTTTTATAGAATCAGTAAAAAGTGGGTCCAATTTGTACATTATTTAATCCTCGTGATTTATTGGTATAATCATTTTAGGTTCATAATATGGTATTTCTTTATAGATCCACCAAAAATTTATAAAATTTTAGAGATAAAAATCAATTACTTTGTACTTCTTAAGAAAAAATATACAAAAATATTGAGAAACAGGAAAAAATAACCATAAGGCCGAACGTCTAGCCGGCCCATGCAGACACCGCACTCTTCTTCCCGCTGCTGGCCCATTCGGTGTAGGAATCCTGAAAGAATAAAGGAAGGAGAATAAGAGGAAGGTCCAGGCCCAACCTACCATTTTTTTATTAATATAAAGCATGTGCGCGCAAGCATGTCACGAAGGCATTGTTGTCCTTGTGGTTAGCTTGGTCGATAGCTCTCTAGTGAATTCGCGTGGTCGCGGGGTCGAGTCCCACGGGCGACCCTCTGCGCGAGAACTTTTTGCCATTTATTCAAAAGATAGGGGGATACTGTGTGTGTTATAAAGATTGTGTGCTGATGTTTAACACGAATAGCCCATTGACCTTGTGGTCTGTTACTTCAATTAATTTTTGCCATTTATTCAAAAGATAGGGGGATACTGTGTGTTATAAAGATTGTGTGCTGATGTTTAACACGAATAGCCCATTGACCTTGTGGTCTGTTACTTCAATTAATTTTTGCCATTTATTCAAAAAATAGGGGGATACTGTGTGTGTTATAAAGATTGTGTGCTGATGTTTAACACGAATAGCCCATTGACCTTGTGGTCTGTTACTTCAATTAGTTGCTATGGGGTCGGCAGTTCGATCCCCAACTGGATTTTTTTTTGCCATTTATTCCTCTAAGGCAAATAGATGCAGCGTGTTGGTCTAACACGTGAGGCTGTGGGCCTACTTATCTGGTGAGCCTATATTGACACATGTGCAAGCCATGTATGAAAGAAATAGGTCCAAGTGCTTATGTGGCCGTCCAGTCATATTAATATGTTTAAATTAGCAATATGACGATTTAGATTGGTCATATTAGGCTAAAAATAAAATCCTAAGCTGTATTACATAGATTATGACGATTTTATCTGATAAAATTATGACGATTTGGACCCAAAACGTCGTAATTCTAAAGGGTTTTGACCTCTCCAAATGGTCTACGACCATCTTGTGTGAAATCGTCATAGATCTATGACAATTTTATTCCCTGTCACTATGAGAAGGTCACAAGTAAACACATTTCTTGTGGTGAAGAAAAGCTCTTAGTCTATATTGTCAGTATTAAGCAAAAGTATTGACAAAGCTAATCCTAGAAATAAAAACCCAATCACTTGTGTGCCAGATCATAGTGGTATCACAAGAACAAGTTTTACATGAGCTAAAACCAATCTTGCTTAGTTCCCACAGATACAAGGGACAAACCAATACATATCATCTTCCTGAAACCAAATGCCAGGAATCAACATCAAATTCATCTATACATCCACAGAAATCACTACATGTAATGATTATATTCAGTATGTATAATTTCAGACAAGCCTACCATTATAATTGCAGTAAGCAACTAGTGAGAGAAAACTACTATCAGTATAAGCATTCTGACAGTAGAGTAAGTTCTCAGATCAACAACATAATCCAATCAGGGATTCCATAGAAACACTAGCATAGGGACATAGTGAATTACCACAGGAATAAATCTAACAAGCCACTAGCATCATCAAAGCCACTACAAATCATAATCGACAACAAACAATCATTCTTCATACTCAAGTATGATCATCACTAGATCTAAAGCATCATGGATATGATCAACAGGGGGTTATGAACCCTAATCAAAACAAGAACCCTAATTAGGAGAAGAACCCTAATCAGAGCATAATCACTAGTCACGAGAAGCCACTAGACACACACAGAGAGATTCATGGTAGTAGCATGAACAAGAACCACGGAGGCAAATTACCCGAGGTCCTCGCTGACGAATCAAAGAGGAAGCAGATTGGCCGACGAACCGCGGAGACACAGGGAGCACCTAGGGGGCGCTGCAACCTACACCAGCCACGGCGACAACCACAGCAGCACACGAGCCCAGCATACCACCGCAGGCAGGACCACGGCGGTGGCGACATCACCTTTTCCTAACCCTAGGGTTCGGGAACGGGGTGAACCTGACCACAAGGAAGCCCTGGAGTCAAATCGAGATGGACCAGACGAACGAGCATGGCCACAAACCTCGCCCTGCATCACGGCGGCGGCCAGGAGAAGCCTCAACGGCGACCATCGCCAGAGCTCGCGGGGTCGGGGAAGAAGAGAGGTGAGAACGAGGAGAAGGCAGAGAGTGTGGGATGGGTGGGCCAAAACCCCCTCGGAGTGGTATTTTTACCTTGCCCTATTAGGCCACACTGGCCCAATAAGCCCAAAAGGCCAGTCCAAATTATTTATAAAACTGTTTAATCAAATTGGAAAAGACCAAAATGCCCCTGACATCAATAAAATTCTAGAAAATAAAATAAAAATCCAAAATTTATAAATAAAATATTTTTGGATTCACAATAATCCATCTGTCCAAATGAAATAAGATATAAAATTTTGGACACTTAAATTTTTATAAGAATTTTGTAATTTGTATATTCTTTATGGAATTTTACAAAATTATTGAAAGGTGATAAAAATAAATAAAAATCACTTTCATTATATATTAATATTATAGTATTTTTTTAAAAATACTAAATAAATATTTCATAATAAATTTAATGTATAATTAATAATTCCTAAAAGAATTATTAAATCAATAAAAGTCAAATAAAAAGGGGAAATAAAATAAAATAATATATGCAATAAATATACGAAAATAATAATATTTGTAAATACTTTATTAAAAGGCACATTATATAGGTAAAATGCATATAAAATTAAATTACTTGCATAATCATTTTGCTTCTTTAAATATTGTCCTTACGGGGCAATAATGATGTTTTTGTAGAACTAGAAGCTGAAGGTCCAGTGCAAGCATCAGACTTCACTACCTTGCCATCACAAGGCAAGTTCATCACTTGCTCATGTCCTTTGAAGAGTCTTTATCAAAGTATTTGCAAATTGTGTGTTATCATATATGCTATAAAAGGAAGAAAATATTATTTTCATAAATAAAGAAATCATAGATATCATCCTAAGTGGTGATATAATAGAGCAATAGAACTTAGGGTTCTATTTGCAACAATGATGATCAAGTAGGGACTTAATAACCCCTGCCATTAGTGATTCTAGCGCCGTATATTACGCGTTAGCCATGAGATTTGGAATGGGACAGAGAAGTCAGCTGTGTCTTCTTCCTCTCGCATGAAGCCGGATGTGCAGGTTGTGGCTGTTATCCTCGTAGCGTGCATATTAATTGGTAATTCGTAGAGGATATGCACCATATGGGTGGGAACCCTCATCGTCCCACGATAGTTCTGGCATCTAACGGTTTGTACAAACCATTGCCGTAATTCATTATGTGGGCATGGTGTACACCAAGGAGGCATGCAAGGTCGTGAAGGGGGCAGTGATTGGCTTGGACCAACTACTGGGCCCCACATCATGGAATTATGGACGGGAAAGTACGCCCGATTGTGTAACAAGGAGTTGATCTCTCATGGGTAAAGTAACGCACCTCTGCAGAGTGTAAAAACTATAACTTGTTACTCCCTGTTCCGGGAAGGAGCTACGAACGCGGCAGGAAAGGAACTCCATGAAAGTTCTAGTCTACCTGTGAAGGCTGATTGTCATAGTTTTTCGGAATAAAATCAATCTTTGCAGAAAGATTTACAAAAGCTGCATAGTGCCAAGGATTTATAATCCGAGGTGGTAGTTAGAGCATCAAACTTCCCACCTTGCATATAATGAACTTGTTGGGTAACGTTGTTACTCATTCTTTCCTTTGATCCCTTGCTTAGACTCTGAGGATCCCGAAGACGTGCCAATGTATGCAGCTGAATGCCAAGAAGATGTGTACTACGAGGAACCTGATTTGTCCGGAGGAGTTGAAGGAGTGTATTACGAGATCCGCTACGGTGTCGATGAGAACGAGTCCAACTAAGTATCTAGTTAGTAGTAACTAATGGAGCCGAGCAGCATGAACTCTATAGAATAAGCTGTTGAGCTAAACTCCTAGTTGGAGTTGTTACTTTTAAAATTCCGCTGAACACTTTATATTTTGGTTCGTAAGTTGGATATTTTGGAAGTCTTGAACTTCCGGTATTGTAATAATAATAATGTGTGTACATTTGTAATATGGACCCACAATGTTTCTGTTGTACCACTCTGAGGGATGTAATATTTACGGAACGGTGTTTTGTAGATGTCATGTCAATGACTATAGTGTACTACATATGTAGTGGTATGCTAGGTCACCGCACATCCTTAGCCGGAGCTTCAGCCATTGGGTGTGCGGCCCTCTCCTGTGTCGCCTGCTCGCCGACGACAGCAATCTCAGTAGAAGCACCTGAGTCCACTTCCATGGCGGAAGGGCCAGATGCCTCCTTAGCTTGAGAGCTTGTCGGAGCGGAGGAGGGCTTGACACTGGGAGTAGCAGGGGCGATGGCGGGAGATGCGTCGCGATGCAGCATGTCCTTGATGATTCTAGAAGCCCCCAATGTTTTGGAGGTCTTCTTCAAGCTGGTCGTGGCTTTCTTCCTGAAACGTGCAAAATGCATAAGTACAGGAATAAGACAGATAAATGGACAAATGTCGGAGAGAAAGAAGCTTACACAAGTGGGGGTTCTTTGGAAAGGGGATCCAGGTAATCTTTCTTTTCTCCGCCTCTAGGGCGGCGGTAGTCTTTTTAGAGGCTCCACCCTCCGTCTTCTTCTTCTTGCCTCCGTCGGTAGCGTCAGTGGTGGAGCTTTTCCGCTTTCGCGCCAATGGAGCATCGTCGTCGGACACGACGGTGACTTCCTTCATCTTTCGATCATAGATTTGAGGAGCCATGATGTCCTCAGCTATGTCGCTAAGCTGTAAGGTGAAGAACCACCGTGTTAAGATGAGATGGCAATGGCTAGACGGGAAAACTGGAGTATATGTCATACACGGAAAATAAGCAGTTACCTTTGGGCACTTGCTATCAACGAACATGTCGTAGGTGATGGTGAAGCCACGCTTCTTGTCCTTCACCTTGACGATGTCCTTGAGGCGGAGCTTGACGGAGTCGCTCGAGAAATTGTCCACGGAGATGCGGAGGCTATCCCTTCTATCGCTGGTATACTGCAGCATCGCCTTCATGCTGTCAGCAGAGGCTGGATTCGCCTGATGAAACAGCACATGGCTAGGTCCAAGCCGGTCAAACCCGTCTCTACGAACCACTCTATCCGCCTTACGGCGCGGGAAGCATCGATGTCGGAGGGAAGGGAGGCCTGGGATCTCCATGTCGAAGTTTCGGCGGAGGCTCCAAGATGAAGTCCAGGTACGTTACTTCTCGCCGATGAGGTATATCCGGCCGTAGAAGTAATCTGCTGCCGATTCTTCAGACTCGTGGTGACGATGTCGGGAACCGCCGCCAGACGGATCTTGAAGCTTATGGTGCCACAATTTCTAAGTTCGTCCTTGCTGGCTCCGGCTTCACGCTTGACGGTGAAGAAATACACGAAGAGATCTAGCCTAGTCTTAATCCCTAAGTAACCCTCGCAGAGCGCCGCATAATTGTTGAGCTCTAGGATACTATTGGGAGGAAAGTTTTGGGGCTGGACTCGGTAGTAGTTCAAGACGGAAAGGAAGAAGTTAGAGATGGGTAGGGAGACACCGTGTACCAATTGTGCTTTGAGGTACACCTTTTCTCCAGCTTGGGGAGAAGGTGTGACCTTGACAGCCGGCACCGTCGCCAAGCGAGCCCCTCCCACTACTAGGAAAACGTTCATTTGTGGCGCACCTAAAAGGCCCATCCGTGGCGCACTAGTGGTGGTACGCCACGGGCCTTGCGCTACGGCTATCTCCTAGCCGTGGCGCACTGCCTGGTGCGCCACGGTTATGTCGAGATAGGCGTAGCGCACCTGCTAGTGCGCCACGGATATGTTGGCGGTGCCACGCCTTGATCTTCCGTGGTGCACGCTGCGGCGCCACTAAGTTCTTGCAGGTGCGCTTTAGTTGTAGTGCGCCAGAGAAGCTGTGCCATGTGCGCCACGGGTGTCTTTTTTTTTTAATTTTAGGGCCAGATGATATACAATACAGATTATATAAGCAGATATACACACAGATATAAGATATACAGTTATATATAAATACACAATTCGCAAAACAAGATTGAAACAAATACATATAGATAAGTCTCATACATGAATACATAAGTTATACATTGTTTTGATCAAGTTACAAAGTAGTTGGTGACATGCGAATACATGTGTCGATCGAACAAGTTAGAGCTCGGAAGCTCGCCTAGACATCTAAACTAGCTAGACACAAACGCGGGATAAACAACCAAAGAAGATAAGCATGATCACCGTGACAAAGGTGTAGGTCTTCATCCGGTTCCTCATCCTAACTCCTGCTAGATAACGCGTGTATCTAGCTTCCGCCTCCGCCATAGTGTTGTACCCTTTGTAGCTATTGCCGCTGAAACGGCGCACCTGTCTCTGGCAGTCTTCCCAATCATTGTAGACTCCGGGAACCCGTCCCTTGTACACGACGTACCACGTCATCTACAAGTTGACAATAATAATTAACCGATGATTGAAAAAAACATATATAATTAAAGTCGCATATGAAGATACACTTATAGAAAGTACTCCTAAATCAAAAAGACCAAACTCAAAAAGCATGCCTCATATATAACTAGGTTGTTCGACACAGGAATATGCTAGGATGGAACTGTCCGCCAAGTAGGATGCACAACACCTGGACCTGTGCATAGCACAAGGAAGACAATCCCATCGCAGCACATTCACATATAGTGTGCCACGACATTTCAATCATCGGCATTATTCTTGAAAAAGACCAAAGTAACTCGAAAAGAATGCCTCATATATATATATACATAGGTCGTTGGACACAGGAATATGCTACGATGGAACTGTGAGCCAAGTAGAATGCACAAGACCTGGACTTGTGCATATCACAAGGCTCACAATCCCGTCATAGCACATTCACATATATATTGTGCCACGACATTTCAATCATTGGAATTATTCTCGAAAAAGACCAAAGTAAATCAAAAAGACTGCCTCATATATATACATAGGTCGTTAGACGTAGGAATATGCTACGACGGAACCGTGAGCCAAGTAGGATGCACAAGACCTGGACTTGTGCATATCACAAGGCTCACAATCCCGTCGTAGCACATTCACATATATAGTGTGCCACGACATTTCAATCATCGGCATTATTCTCAAAAAAAGAGTAAGGAAAAAAGAAGGACCAAAGTGAGCAAAGGACCAAAGAGTAAGCAAAAAAACCAAGCATTGATTGATATATAATAATAATAAGAAAAAGAAGTAAGCGATGATTCATAAACCTAACAAGATAAGTATAGTAGCATGTACACTTGTCCACACACACACAAAGGTCATCTATAGTTTGTAACTACAACTAGGCCAACATCAAGCGTTCTGGCTCGGCTTAGGGAACGGGAGGATGCCTTGTCTCATCATGAACTTCCTATAGTCACCCTGCATCTCTAGGTGATCTTCTATGTCATGGTTATTCGGGATATTTCCTCCGTAGAAGATCCCCCCCCCCCGAAGTCATGACATCACAAAAGATGATTGCCCCAAACTGCTGTTGGATGCAATACATCTCTTGTCTAATATCTGAATCATTGATCTTCGCCTTTGCTTCGGCCCACTGTTTGAGATGATCTGGCAGCGTAGAATTCTGCTGGTCAAGTAGGAACGCCCTCATGTGATGGAGTGCGTAGTAGGCTTCCTTCTTACTGTTTTCCGGCTGCTTCACGCAGGGGAACTCCCGTTATGTGGTTGAAGACGTGCCTGCCAAACTTGAACTTCATACGCACGAAGGTGGTGCCTTCCGTCGAGGCATAGCCAGTGAGAGCATCATCCAGAACTTCCTTGATCTTGTCGTAGTTTTTCTTCTTTTCTAGACTCCCCGAGTCGAAATACGTGGCGTGGGAATGCTTCGGCGATAAGGAGATGAGCGTGCAGTGTTCATCTCTGTGCAAAAAATTCAAATGGAATGTGTTGGAAAAAGAATGATGATAATCTAATAAAGCCAATCGATGGTGGCGAGTGAATAACGACTTACTCGGGAAAGTAAGGCACGAGAATGTATTCCTTTCTCTTGTTCACCACGAGGATTATTTTTAGGTACGAGGCCACGATACGTCGTTCGGCGGGGGAACCCAAGAAGCCTTCATGCATGTAGTAGGGGTCCACTATAGCGATGCACGTTTTGTTCTCTCTAATGATCTGCATGGCCAGGCTGAGAGAAAACAGGCGGACCATGGTATAGTGCAGCGGGTATAGGTGGAACATATTGAAGATGTCGTCGAACCGCAGGAAGAACAGATCCACAGGGGCATTGTCGACGAAGCCCAAGCCTGGTGGCACCTTAACCACGAATACCGGGTGCGAGGGATCTTTCTCCGATAGAAGGCGTATCTCTATCGTCAGCACGCCGTCATGCACACTCTGCAGTTCTGAACTGGCGAGCCTCCGCAAATTCTTAGGTAGCATGGGCTCACCCGCCACATGAATCCTCCACATAATACCCTCGGGTCTTGGTGGCCCGTCCCGAAACCTGATCGGATTCGCAGTTGTTGACGCCACCGGCTGGCTCGAGCTCCTAGATTTTCTTTTCCTGCCCTTTTTTCCTTTTGGAGAGCGGGCAGGCACCACAATCTAAGCACCGGCTGCCCTATGTAGTGTGTCAGGGCTTAGAATAAAGGGTCGGTTGGTTGTATCAATTGGCTCTGTAAAGGCGCAAGCTGGAGGCGTCTCCTAAGAACCAAACAGACGCTTGGTGATAATGGCTTTCTCTGTGGGGCCACCAGCTAGGTCTTCGTTTCTAAACTGAGTGTTGAAGAAGTGATCATTCCAGTCTTTGTCATCCTCGGCCGGATCCTACGCCATGTGCATATCATCAACATCATCATCCGACCCACCGCATGGAGGTGACGGTTGCGGTAGGTTTTGCCACCGCTTGTCGCTGGCACGACAGGCGGTGCTGTTGTCTGTGGCGTGATGGCCCCCGCCGTCCCCAAACGGATCATGCTCTTTGGCCATTGCAATAATAAGCCAAAGAAACTTCTGAGGACAGCCGGCTCTTCTTCATTCACTCCTAGGGTTGAATGGGAGGTTCCAGGTCATCGCAGCCCCTTAGCACCCGACTAATTTTAACCTTGTGCACGCTATCTGGCATCAGCCTTGAGTGGAACGTGCGCTGCAAGGGTTGAACAATGGTACCCTTGGCAACATCCCTCAGCTCGTTGTTCACGTAGCATAAGAGAGTGCAAGGAACATCCGTCTGCGAAAAACATGTACGTCATCGTCAGAGATGACATAAGAGTAATAGATGGCGTGAAAGGCGGTAAAGCAATTTGTTTACCGTGATGGCGTCGAGATTGGCTAATGTCGAGGCACCGCATACAGCGACGGGCGTGCAAGAGACGGAAGGGCTGCTTGATGGCGCGGTGCTGGCCGCCGGTGTATTCTCCCTACCGCTGGGTGCATGGAGCTCCGGTGCCGCCGCGACAATGGCAGGGGGGCCACCAACATGTACTCCGGCACCGTGGTGATCGTAGGGGGAGTCACCAATACTTGCGGCGCCGCGGTGCTAGCGGGCGGAGTCATGAACACGTAGTTCGCCTGATTCATCGGCGCCGTGTTGTTCGAGTGGCTGCTGACCATGCTTGGAATCGGGCACGGCCCTACTCGACCACCCGCACTCCAGTTCGCTATTGACTCCACCAAGGTAGGCAGGAAGGACGTGAGGGTGATTGCCAGGTTGTCTTGGACGATCTGCGGGATCCGCGCCACTTGTTCCTTAAGTTCTTGAACCTCGCGGTTTTCCTCCTCGATCCTTCCTGACGGTGCCACATGCATCCTCGGCGGTGGACCAAAATGATCCACCCAATTCTTACCCTCGAGGCCGGCCAGACGGCCAGCCAACGACGGCTTCTTCATAACCGGCTCTATTTTCTTGGCCCGGTTCATCGCCCTGTTAAAAGGGTTATCCCACCGGGTGGCCGCCGTCGACCCCTGGGATGAGGAACCCTGGGATCCATGACTAGCAACAATTTCCTCCTCCTGCAGAAGAAGTAACAGTGAATCGTTTAGATCATCGATTAGAATGCAATCGAGTTGATCCGCGGTAATTAGATTACTTACCATAATTTCCTCGAATTCCTTCACCGCAGGATCCGCGGTGAGTTGTTTGGTTTTGGGGTCCACATGGTAACGGGCCCTGATGAAGTTTCGAACCTACCCGGGTTCGAATTTCGCAAAGGGGTTTTCTATCCCCTTGGATCTATACTCTTCGTCCTCCTTATTCCATTTGGCCTCCGCGGTTCTGTATCCACCAGATCCAAGATGGTGATGACCTATATTCATCGCCGGCAGCACCTTTCCCCGATTACTATTGGCCAGGGCTCTTTCGGATTCACACCTCTCCTTGAACTCCCGGAACTGATCTTCGGTGATCTGCGGTTCAATCTTCTGGATCTCCTCAAGACTTTTGCCTTCTTTATAGATCTTCTTCTTTATCCGGGTTCTCCAGCTGGACAGGGCGGTGCTCATCTTTGTGAGGGCGGATTTGTTTACTTCGTTCCCATGATAATTTGTGTTCTGATACTTAGCGGGGAACTTGTATCTTGCGTATAGCTTCTCGAAGAGGAGTGTGCGCAAGTGGCCATTATATTTATGCCGGAGATTCTCGGTGTTGATCTAGATGGTTTTTCGGGTGATCGCCGCCACTTGCCCCACGTACCCTTTGACGACAAGGGCGGGCTCCAAAGGAACCCCTGATGGGCTCACTTCGGTAATTTCCTCCCTGACGGTGCCGACCGTGTTCGGGCGCCGTTCCTTCGGCTTCTTCTTCTTCTTAGGAGGATTGCTACCACTCCCTGTGCCCTCGCCGCCATCAGTGGTTTCATCACCCGTCGTTCCTTCGGCTTCTTCCTCCGCGTCTTCCATCTCATCATCCTCGCTCTCCAAAGGATGGTATTCTTCATCGTCTTCTAGCCACTGGGCCGCCTCCCAGAATGTCAATTGTTTATTCGGAGGTCTGAGTTCTCCTTCAGCGCTGATGCGCTTAGAACATCCAGCCTCGTCGTTGTCACACAGCTTTGCACTAATAAAAAACAAATAATTGGTTAAATGCACGAAAAAATACGGCATGACCTTTGCTAATTTTCTTAAACTAGGAGTGCCCGATTTCTGTCGAAACGGAAGTTAATCAACATTCCGGCAAAAATCGGGACTCATTTCATACAAGAACCTGCATACACGACATAATAAAGTGCTTCATACAAGCACAAGCACAGCCAGCACAACCAGTACATTACCAGCACATTACCAGCACAACAAGCACATCAAGATCATTACTAGGTATGTAAAAATAAATGGCCAGATCCAGCAACACATATAGTAGTGGCAGCACAGTAGTTTTTGCAGCCAGATTTAAAGCTGGATCGAAATAGTGCAAAAACAGTAGCTCCAGATTTTGAACAACATGTTGATGATCAAATCAATATTGAACAACAGTGCCTAGATGAACATCAGTACCTAGATGATCAAAAACAGTAGCACATATAGTTTTCCATCAAGTCTAGCACCAGGTTATGCCTAGTATCAGGTTATGCCTAGCATCAGGTTTTCCATCAAGTCTAGAAATTCTGGCTGATTAATTACATCAGGTTATGCCTAGCATCAGGTTTTCCATCAAGTCTAGCATCAGGTTATGCCTATATTAATCCAGCAACTACATCCATTAAAATGAAATGCTTATCTGATGAAATAAAAACCTACAACCATCATAGTAAAAACTTGTGTTCTAGCAAAATAGTACCTTGACATTAAACTTGTGTTCTACCAATAATCCAAATTGTGTTCTAGCAAAACTATGAACAATTCACGAACAGTACCTTGACATTCAAGAATCACCTGCCTAGCAAATTAGTTGGTATTCACACGAGCAGATCCTTAGTCATGATGACACTGTCCTATCATGGCATTTATACAAAGCATCAGAAAAATGGCAAATTCCCAGGAACAATTATCTAGTGTATTTTCAGAGGTGTATATGTAGACCTTTACAACGATCAGTCAAAGATAGACATACCAGCAGCTAGTGTTTCAAGGTGAACATGTATCCATGAGTTGCAGATGGCACACACTGATCTAGAAGCTAGTGTTTCAACGTGAACATGTATTTTCAGAGGTTATGCCTATATTAATCGAGCAGCTAGTGTTTCAAGGTGAACATGTATTCAAGGTGCATCACTATAGGTAAACAGGCCACCACTGATCTCAACTGATCAGCATTATGTTTACAGAATAGAGGTCTACATACCAATCTTTTGGTTATACTTGTAGCCAACAATCTTTTCATGGGACTAAATAATACTAGCAGTACGAAAAATTGATAAATCGAAGCATTTTAGTGCCTACGGAAGGGCAAACATCAAAATAGGTCCAAAATATTATCCATGTGGCTGCTATAATACTATGAAAATAATATAACCGGGGATGTATTGCTACAGAGTAGACATTTACATAGCAGATGGTACTGGTGTTTAAATCAGATCCAAAATATGAGAAACATGGTGAATTGGTGTTGCATCAGGATATGATCAACTACTCCAAATAAACCATGGCGAATCAAAGTTTATAGCTGCAACATAAGGTCTACATGTTCATCTGGATCTTGTAACTAGGAGAACTAATTAACACTTTTAAATACTTTTAAGGTAATATATGCCATATTTGTTTTGTTTTTATTTTATAAATACTTTTAAATGTTCCAAAAATGCCCAAAAGTGATAATATATGTCATAAAAGTGGTACAAATAATATGATTCAAAGTATAACTAAATTTCATAATAATTTGTCCATAATAATATGAATCGGGCACGGCCCTACTCGACCACCCGCACTTTACAATCTTTTTTCGACCACGCGTTTTACAATATTTTTTGAGCTAGCATTTTACAATCTTTTTTCCCTTCTTTATCACGGTTGAATAATTTAGCCCCGGCACTTTAATGTTTCTTCTTTCGAACGGGCTATCTTTTTTGGGTAGGGTTATCCTTTTTCTTCTTATGATGTATGTTGCTGCATCGTAGTTGTCGTCATCTTCAATCTTTGATCGCCAGATCGGTCAAGTCTTGCACGCTTGACTCCATCCATTCCGATGATGTTTCTTTTTCCTCTCCTCACGACAACACGGCTAGGCTTTGTCGGGTCGGTAATGAAAAACATTGGTCCACTTTGGTAGCCGCACCATGTTCATTTTTCATGCCACGCTCGCACCCGCCTTGGATTTGGCTGCTTCGGGTATAACCATGGTTGTGAAATACCGGTCTTCTCTTTCGACGCTCTTTGCCCATCTGACGCGGAACATCTGCACCTTTTCTCCACAGTAGTCGAGCTCCCAGATCTCCTCGATTCTTCCGTAGGATCTTTCCTTCACGTTGTCATCGGTGTAGAATTCCGACATTATGCCTGAGTTCTGATAATCACACTTGTTGTACTTTTCCTCCATGTAGAATGTGTAGCCGTTGATATCATACGCCTGATAGGTCACCAGGTTTTGCATCGGTCCCTGCGACAAGGTGAATATTATCTTTTCCGTGTCAAAAGAATGCAATCACGGGGGATTATCAAGGAGCGTCTGCCTAAACCAAGGCGTGAAATCTGAGTTGTGCTCTTTGATTATTTCTCCCTGCGTCCTCTGTATGCCCTGGTCACTGTACTTCTTCTTGGTTAACCGTTTGTGCTTCTGGATCGACCAGTTCTAAATGCTGTAGAGCGATGAGGTTTGCTCGATCAAAGTCTGCGCGTCGAAAATCGAAGTCTGCATGCAGTATGCGACGACCCTCTCGCTAACCAGATTCGTTGAGCTTGCCAAGGTGCCTATTGACGGGAAGACCGACAGGGTTCTCGATGTCTAGATAATTCGTGCAGAAAGAGATGCACTCTTCGGCCAGAAAGCCCTTGGCTATGCTTCCATCTAGACGGGACTTGTTGCGAACGTATCCTTTGATGTGTCCGTTCATCCTTTCGAACGCCATCATGCTGCGGAGGAACATCAGCCCGAGTTGGACGATGTCCTCCACGACATGGACCAGCAGATGCACCATAATGTCGAAGAATGCGTGTGGGAAGTAGACCTCAAGCTCGCATAGTACCACCACGATCTCCTCCTGTAGCCTCCCGAGCTGATTCACGCCAATTGACTTCCTAGAGATGACATCGAAAAACTTGCAGAGGCCAAATAACGTTTCAAGGACGTGCTCGTCCATTATCCCTCTTAGTGCAACCGGAAGTACCTGCGTCATTAGCACGACACAGTCGTGAGACTTCATGCCACTGAACCTCTTCTTCGCCTCGTCTAGGTATCTGCTTATCTTGCCCGCGTAGTCGTAAGGAAATTTGACTCCTAGAAGGCACTTGAAAAACTGTTTGATCTCATCTTGGCTTAGAGTGAAGCAAGAAGGAGGGCGGTAATATTCGTTCTTCTTGAACTTTTTACCCTTCTGACGACCTTGTGTCGTCTCCGACTCATGATCATCGTCATCTTCATGATCATCAGGAGTTGTGCGTCCTCCGTGAAGCTCCTTCCGGATACCCAAGCATATCAGGTCATGCCTTGCTTTCGGACCATCTTTCGTCCTATCTGGCATGTTGATTATGGTGGCGACCAGACTCTCGCACACATTTTTTGTGATATGCATGATGTCGAGGCTATGAGGCGTGCGGAGAAACTTCCAGTATGGAAACTCCCAGAAAACAGACCTTGTTTTCCATACCTTCATCAGCGGCTTGTCTTGTTGCTGCATCTTTCGCTTCTTTCCAGGCTTAGGACAATCTTTCCAGTTTTTCAGCAACTCTTCCACTTCTTCGCTGCTCCTACGCTCTGGGATTCCTCGGGTCTCGGATTTGCCATCGAACAGGTCTCCACGTTTTCTCCATGGATCATTCTTGCCGAGCCGTCTGCTTGAGAAGCAGCTCTTACACATAAGGGTCCTGCACCCAGCCTGACGTTGTTCCATCGTCGTCTCCTCCTCCGGCATCTAGATCATCATCATCCCGGTCTGCTTCCGCACCTTCACCATCTCCAGGAGACTCTTCATCATCTCGCCCGTTCTCGCCGTGATGATGATCATCGTCATGTTGCCTACCTTCAACGTCTCCATCGTATTCATCATCGCTTATCCAACGAGTGTATCCATCCATGAAACCATGGTGGAGCAGGTGCACCTGCAGATTCCCGGAATCTGGGTCGATCACCCAGTTGAGTTTGCATCTTCGGTACGAACATCTTATATCCGTCTTGTTATTTCGTATCATGTCGGTCGTCACACATTTCAAAAATCTAGCCACAATGCCTTCGCTCATTATACGGACCATTTTTGCCTGCACGGGTGTACATGGTACAATTAGAAGTCTATTAGAACCACATAATGAATGCCTGCATGCAATGGTCGATAGAAAATTTTGGCATGACCTATCCTAAAATTAGGACCTTTGCGAAATGCCAAAGTCTTGCCAAAATGGAAAGTCTTGCCAAAATGGAAATGAATCAACATTTTGGCAAAACAAATGGCAACTTGTTCACACACAAACACAAGAGAGAGAGAGAGACCGATCCATACACAAATGAACATATCATTATCCTCTCCATACACACATGCATATGAGCATCGATACTCTCCATATATATACACACACATGACCATCGATCCTCTCCATACACACATCATGAGTATCAATCATCTACATACATATGAGCACATCCTTACATGGACAACTTACCGATATGAGAGACCGAGATCGCGAGAAGATGGAAAGGAGAGGTGCACGCGAGACCGAAGAAGGAGATGCGAGAGACCGAAGAGCTTCCTCTATTACGTATGTAACATCCAAGGCAAGTTCCACATGCTAAAAATGGTGAATGAGGGGAGAAATTGAGGTGGGAAGGAGAAGGATCCCGACTAGATCGAAGGAGGAAGAAGAAGGGGAAAGTGAAGTGTGAGGTGGTAGATGATCACACATGTGCACAAAGTGGAGCTACCAAAAAATACTGGTCGACACAAAAGTGGCGCACATGTCCCTAGTGCGCCATAGGAACAAAACACAACCGTGGCGCACATGGCCCTAGTGCGCCACGGATGTGTCTGTCCATTTACAGAACATATAGGCCTCCACTTAGGCGTATCGCACCCCTCCACGTGCGCCACGGTTAACCATAACATACGTAGCGCACCTTCCCCATGTGCGCTACAGATATGCGGCATGCGGCCAGCAGGGCCATGTCCCACACACATTTGTGGCGCACCATCACCATGTGCGACACAGTTGTTGTAGTTACTAGTAGGGCACTGCCCACAGGTGAGCCATGCCTGTTTTACCCGTGGGGCACTTCAACCACGTGAGCCACGGAAGTTTGGATTACCTATAGCCGTTTTCCTAGTAGTGTCCGTCGCGGGGAGATAGCCCTCGACGATCAGCTCCTTAATGTCGCGGTCTGTGATGTCCGAACTGCGCCAATCGCCCTTGTGGGAATCGTTGTCCTCCTCCAGTAGCTCTAGCGCCACCGGATTATGGTCGCCGCCGGTGGTCTCGACCACCGCGGAGACAGGGATGACCAGGCCCTCTGGGGGCACGATGATGGAGCTCGCCGGCTTCGCCGCGGATTTGCCCGATGCCGCCATCGAGGGAGTAGAGTTGTTGCTTGTTGGGCCACGCAGAGATAAAACAAAACTTTTTCCTCTAACGTGGTGATCCCAAGATCTAGCTGAGGTAGAAAGGCCATGAGGTTTACCACTAGACGCGCAGTTGCGGATTACTGATGAAGCGCCGCTTGATGCAAGGCAGTCCTCACGATCCGATCGTCCTGGTGCTGATCGCACAACACCTCTGCTGGTATCCACACATACAAGGAGGAGCACCAGCGGCGAACTGCTAGGTTCGTTACGGCGGCTGGACTGCTGTGGAGCTAGGGTTTCCAACACATGGAATGACCTAACTGAACAACGATTAACCATTCTGGGTTACGGTGCTCCACTATATATAGGGAGTGAACGTGGGCTTCGCCATGCACCATTCACTAAAGCCCATATAACATTAGTCACCGTGAGTCCAACTCACTAATCTCAGTCCTAATCTGGTTTAGGTCCAACCCAACCAGATTACAGATTCGGATCCAATCCAACTTGCCGCTCTTAAGTGTGTGACCTCAAGGCTCATGGCTACTTGGACACGATTGAGTCCGACTCACAATCGATCACAGAGCGGCTCCTAGCGTAACGTCGACTCCCAAGTACCAAAGAGTCATGACGACTTGCCTTCCAATGCGACTTACATCCGAGTCCCTTTTGCCTCACGATATACCTTGTCGACTATAGGCTTAATATATGTCATCCCTTAAATAGTCCGACTCTCTTCTCGATCCGAGATAAGTGATTCACCCGACTAACTTAGTCGATCGCCTCGTTAACACTTAACCGAGTCGTGCATGGACATGCTTTCCAATCATATCTCACGAGAGGGCCCAGAGAATATCTCTCCAGTGGAGGCAAAATCCATCTTGGTTATTCACATCACGCAGCTTGATTCTTAGTCATTCAACCCCGCCTTTATAACTGCCGATTCACGGATCAGCGTTTGACAGAACCTAAGTCGGTGATCCTCAACTCGGACTATGCAACAACCTCAGGTCTAAGGATTACATTGATTGAGATATACAAATGACAGCTAGTTCGTTGTACCTCAATATGGGTCAATCCAACTCGCTAAACTCTTTAGCCGAATCTGTGTAAGTTGGAATAGCATCTCCATGCCCATGACAAGTGGAACCGAGTCATCAAGCCAACTTTCACATTGGTCTAAGTTGTGTCCAAAGACAACCTCAATGACCAAGAATATTTAGTACAAACAACATGAATGCATAGTTCCACAACCGAATCACATATTCAATGATACACATCAGATGTTTATACAAGGACTACTTAATATCCTTATGAATACAATGGGAAAGCTCATCATACATGATTGCCTCTAGAGCATATTTCCAACATTGCTGGCCATAGCGCAAGTTTGGAGGTGACTGGCGAGATTGGGAGCTAGGGTTTTTCGCAAGGTTGCGCGGAGAGCTCGAGGGGGCGCTCGCTGGAGGAAGAAGACAATGCGAAGAGAGAATGAGGTGAAAAGTAAATTTTCCACCGCAGTTACTATTTATGATCTCCAGCATCAAGATTCGTGCATCTTGATCGGACGCGTAGACGACGTGTGTGCGAACGTGCGCGAAAATTTCGCCACGTCCCAACCGTCGCCGCCAATGGTTCGTATCGCTCGCGCGGAAAAAGTGGACATGATTGCATTCTCTGCATATGTGAGTTACGAGGCGTCACTGACCTACGTCTACGTTGCCCTAGCTAACATAGGCAGATGAGCCATCACATCAGAAGATTCCGGCATGGACGGATCCAGCCCGACTATGGAAGAGTACGATGGGAGATTCAGCAATTCTCCAACTTACAAGTTGAAGACGGAGAAAACCTTGCAGGGTTCTTTGGGAGAAATACAAGATATTGCTTGACGATTTACCGACATCCATCTAGGCGGAGCATTCCACGTGAAGAGGCAAGACGGCGCAAGATCTCGGAGTTCTCCGGGGGCTACTGTTGGGGATATGCTATATGGGTATCCTTATAGCATGTTTCCTATCCAGATAACCCGGGTGTCCCACAGTTGGTAGCATGGCCCATGGCCTGCTGGGCGGCCTAGTTAGATGGATCCAGAAGGGAGGCCCATGCCGGATAAAGGAAGGCTACGGTTGGAGTCACCTACGTACCCGGAGCCTGGAAGTGCAAGACACGCAAGACTAGTAATAGACGGTGTAGGACTCTGTAACCTGTCCGGATAGGACTTTTCCCTGTAACCCTAGGACTTGGCGACTATATAAGTCGGGCCTATGGGAGCCTTTAGGGCACGATAACTTACAATTCCAGACAACCTCGCACAGCGAATCTATCTCTGTAACTCGGCGTATTGCCCTTATAGTGATTTATAGCAGGAGTAGTATTCCGCCACCGTCGTGGGATCTGAACCTGGGTAAGCCGTGTTACCTCGTACCCGTCAACCGTCCGCCTTCCCACACGTCTCTAAACACGCTGTGTGAGGACCCCTCCATGGTGTACTCGTCGGCAATACCACGACATGCAACCCTCTCTTCCATAACTCATTCCATCCATGAGCGCCCAGATCTGGTGTCGCAAATCTCCTTTCATCACTGGCATCAGCTGTCACGACGCTCCACAATAGCCATCGCCGACCGGAGTCTGACAGTGCCTGCTGTTTTTACAGCCTGAGGTATGCCCAAGTGACTTATTCAGAGGTATCGAGCTGCCAATTTATCAGGTTTGGTCAGGATTGTCTTCCGTGTTATATGCAAATAGGGTGTTTGATCGATTTACTAGAAGAAAATTTATCTCTTTTTTGAGTTTATTGCTGCAACATAGCATGCGATTTTGCGGAATTAAGTTATAAAATTGAGCAGTCATTGCTAGGGTGCTATTACTACAGATACCCAAGCACTAAAACTATTGAACTTTTGGTTAGGCTGCTATTACTACATATATCCAAGCACTAAAACTATTGAACTTTTGGTTAATTTCGTTTGTGTATTGTCGGTCTTATGGAAAATGACACCCAATGATTTCCATCAGATTTTCCTTCCCCGCTTGGCATACTACAAGCACTGATGTTATGAATTTTATTTTATCATTGTGCTATTTACGTGAGACATGGTCTGCCACAACCCTCTTAATTATGTATGTAAAAACCTATTTCTTATAGCACTGATTTCTAGAGCAATTTTTTTCCTTGTAGGTATGCATTATCCAGATTTGAAGCTGAATATGAGAAGTTTGACATGATGCTTCATTATACTTTTATTACTGCTCGGGAAGTCGGGATAATGAAGTGCAGTCGCATGTGCTTGATATCTAAATTCTATCAATATTCAAAATGTTATAGCTACCTTTGAAAGCATGTAACTTCAGGTGATCAAAGGCTCGGGATAACTGTACATGCATTAAGTTCCATTTCAGTTATGATGCACCCTCACATATGTCCAGTGCAGGATCCTATCGACCTTAACTCCGTATCTGTTTGACAAGCAGAACAAAATTCAATCCAAGATGGCAATGCACATTTATATGCAAGTATAAAGATACATTCAGTTCTGAGGACTGACTAATGTAATGACATATCCCAGCAAATTATCTCTTGGGTGTCTCTATATGTAATGACATCATAAATTTGTCTAAATGGGTGCTTGCTGATAAGTGAGACTTACTAGTAGTATCTATTCCTATTAACTTATTTCATTTTTCTATTGGTTTTTTTCTTTGCAGGGAAATTGTTTTCCAGGATTCACATGCAACATAGGGAGGACGGCGAGCTATGTACCACTATCTGCAGGAAGGAAAGCTTATAGATAGATTACAGCTAGCTAGTAGAAAATGTATAGTGAAATTTTCTCTTTGTAAGTTTGCTTCTGTTATGAATGTACAACTCAGTTGTAAATTGTAAATAACCGCTCCATGGAAATAAAGTCAACTTTTTTCCAACCGTGCAGTGCATTTATTTGTTGTTTTGTAGTATGTCATACTAAGTTTATGGTTCTATTGATATGAAGCAGCAATATTTGATTATAATGATTAAAACTTCATTTTATGGAGTAAAACGAAAATGTCTGGTTCTTCTTTAGGACGTATTGGAGCCTTCTTTAGGACGCATTAAAGAGATATGCAAAGGCATCTACAAAAACGTCTTTACACAGATAAACATGCTTTACAAACGTCTCACGCATTGTTAGACATGCTCGTAATGCGTCTCTTGGATTCTTGAGACGGTGCAAGAGGAGACGCTCCTAAGACGCTTTTCTAAGCGGCTCTATATCTATGTAGAGATGAAATAAAACATCTTACCCTCATAAATTTGGTGTCTCAACATGACTTTTCTCTTGTAGTGAACAGTGAAACAGTAGCAATAGTAATAGTAACGGTAACAGTAGGATTCGTGTGCGGTAGGTATAGGGATGGATGGACGGGCGTTGCATGGACGAGTCTAAACATGTAACTTCAAGATCTAGGGCATTGCAGATGAATAATAACAAGCATCCAAGTACTAAAAAATCCTAGGCATGTGCTCCAAATATAGTCATACGTGCCCGCAATGAGAACTTGCACAACATCTTCTGTCCAGCCAGCCTGTGGCAGCGGGGCCTCTAGGGAACTACTGGCAATTAAGGTGTTCCTTTTAATAGAGCACCGGAGCAAAGCATTAACACTCCGTGAACACATGTGATCCTCACACCATAGCCATCCCCTCCGGTTGTCCCAATTATTGTCACTTTGGGGCCATTGGATCCGGACAATGATATGTGTACACAACTTGTAGATAAGATCACAAACAATACTATCATAATGATTCAATAATAAGTTCAGATCTGAGATCATGGCACTCGGGCCCTAGTGACAAGCATTAAGCACAACAAGTTGCAACAAAGTCAAATAGCACTAATAGAGATACTAGGCACTATGCCCTATCAGATCTTATTCGATTACATGATAGAACTCATCCAATCCCTACCATCCCCAAGCCTACAGCGGGGGATTACTAACTCATGGATGAGGGAAACATCGGTGGTTCATAGAGATGCGTTGGCGATGACGATGGCGATGATCCTCTCCAAATTCTCCGTCTCGGCAGGGTGCTAGAACGGAGTTTCTGGATCCGAATCTTGGTTTCTGGTGGCGGCAGCGGAGCAGAACTCTTTATGGAAAAACTATCGAACCCCCTCGGCTTTTAGGTCGAAAGGCAACTTATAGGCGCAGAGGGAGGTCGAGGGAGTGTCTGGGGTTCCTGCACCCCCCTAGGCGCGGGGCAGGGCCCACCAGCGCCTCGCAGGGGTGTGGGCCCCCCAGGCCCCTTCTCTGTCTCGTCTTCTGGCTCCGTGGGTCTTCTGGTGAAATATAATTTTTGGCATATTTTCCGGGATTTTTTCTGATAGTTCATTTTCTGTACAAAAACAAGACACCAAGGTAATTCTGCTGAAAACAGCGTCAGTCCGTGTTAGTTTTATCCAAATCACACAAGTTTAGAGGAGAAACAATAACAAAAGTGTTCAGGAAAGTATATACGTTTTGAACATATCAACTCCCCCCAAGCTTAGCTTATTGCTTGTCCTCAAGCAATTCAGTTGAAATCTGAGTGCGATAAAAGAACTTTCACGAACACATTTGCTTCATATGATGTATATATTCTCAGCATAGGAGTAGATGCTTAAACCATTCATAATAAGAAGTATGCAACTAAGTCTACTCAATAGTCATTGCAAGCTATGAAGAGAAACCAACTCAATAATAGTAAGTAGCATGAAACATAAACATAAGCAACATTGCAATGCACATAGTAAGGTATGATAGAGTGGTATCTCTCTTGACTTTGTTTGAAGAGCACATTATAAATGCCAAGGCACCTCTGAAGTTCAAGTGAAGACTAGAGGTAAAGATGTCAGAGATACAAGCGTCAAAGTCATGACATAATTAACCAAGTTTTGGAACAAACACAAGAATGACAACTATGCTCTCAAGAAGGTGCTCATAGAATAAGTGGTGACAGAACAAGGTTGTGAAAACGGTTTTGAAAAGTTTGAAAGGCTTCCTAATGCTGAAAGGAAGGTACTCATTAGCTTTGAGCTCTCATTGCCCCTATCATAGGCATGTTCATATGGTTAAGGTGAAAGTGAGTTCCACTCTGAATCATATGCTTGATAGACCATAGACTGGAAATCCTTGTCCCTTGAGTACGAGGGCCGCTCCGCATTCTACTCAACTTTGGCCACATGAAAGTTATTGTCATTGTAAATACATGCATATCATCGAGAACCACCAACGGGGTACCCCTTGCATATGGTACAGGAGCTTTCCCATAACCAAAATGACAAGGCAAGCAGACACTGAGCATCTCAGCAATCTTTTTATTTACCATATGCATAGCTTTTTATTGAGGATGCTTCATAGATGCTCATTATGGTGATGCTGCAAGTTTCCACCATGATTAGGCATGGCTTAGGCTAGCGGCCCAGACGTTTCTCTAACACAATGTATAAACTCCATGAACTCACAAGCTCCCCTTTTATTTCACATTGTCAACATCCGTAAGCAAAAGAGCAAAGTATCAGCTGGATGAGATATCCAACAGGTGTTGAAAGCATTCCCCATGACAACACGGTTCTGTTGACTCCCAGCATATAATAAGCAAGCATATAACTTTCATGGACTAGTCACAATGGTTCAAGATTATTAAGCACAAGGAATAAAGTGTGCCATCAAGTTTGTGAGAGATTTACTAACTAACTTTCTCAAAACAGACAAACATTTTATTTTGGAAGAAAACACGGCATATATAAAATATGCACTAAAGTAGAAAACGATGCTAATGGGTATGTATGGTGGACACAGCTGGCAATATTGGTTTTGAGGAGTTGGAAGCACAGGTATAGCACATACTTAGTGCAAGTGAAGGCTAGCAATAGATAGGGAGTGACAAACGAGAGAGCAATAACTGTCATAATCATGCTTGCAACAAAACATGACTAATTATGGCATGAAAGTGATACAAGAACTCTGAGGCAAAATAAATCATCGAGGCTTACTGACTATTGATTAGTCATATGCATGCGTGAACATGTGCCAAGTTGATTCACATGAAGATTCAGAGGAGGATACCACAATGTCATACCAAAGTATGAATAAAACAATGCAAGCAAACATTCATATGACATGCTAAAAACTATTAGCAAGCTGGAGCTAATCATAGACATGCAAGAACTACTAAGCATCCGTAATGACATACACCTTACACAAACAGGCTAAGCATGCTCACAGTGATGAGTATATGTATAAAAATGAAAAACAAATAGAGTTCGTTACCAGCCTCTTACCACACCTCGAGTTGTCTTAATCTTCATTATTGCCCTTCACTTGTGTGACTTGAATATTAACATGAAACCAAAATCCACTGAGGACGTCTGAACCCTGCAAAGAACTCACAAAACCAAAGAAGAACAACAAATATTTTTGGTGTTTTCGATTTTTTTAGAAACAAGCAAACGAAGAAAAACCAAACAAAAAAAAGGCAAAACAAACAAAGCAAAATATTTTTTGGATTTTTCTTTTAAGGCAAACCAAAGTAATGAAACAAACCAAGAGAAACAACGAAAATATTTTTGGTATTTTTGGGTTTTTGAGAAAGAAGCAACAAGAACCAAAAAGAAAGCGAAACAATGGATATACAAAAAACCGACCGAACATGATATATAGATGAGTGTGACATCGGTATACCTCCCCCCAAACTTAGCTTATTGGCCTAAGTGGGGTTCAGTCCCAAGGTGCCCAAGTAGATGCACATCTGTAGTATGTCGAGGAGGCTCCCTCGTCCTGGTACGAGCTCGAGGACTCCCCGGTATAGTGTACCGCGGGGTCATATGAGGGAGCTTCCTCCTGATAGTGCCCGTGGAAGTTGAGAGAGCGTAGTATGTCATCCATATCCGCCTTAGAGCGTGACCAAGGTCCCTGAGAAATACTGAACAAAGTCGTTTGGGGTAGAGAGATCTCTCTCTCTTCCCCGTCAATAAACAACATTCTATAAACCAAGTTATCAAGAGTAGAGCTGGTGGTGACAAAGTGGTGCGCCTTCATGGCAGCAAGATCAAGCCTATGAGGAGCCAAAACTATACCATGTGGATCAACAACAATGTTCAAGGCAGCAGCAATATGAGTAGCAATAATTCACCCATAAATGGGTCCCTTAGCAGCTAAACGATGAGCAACGAGGGAACCAAGATTATACTTATCCTCTTTGTTGAGCGCAGCAGCTAAGAATGCCAATTGATAGTTGGAAATAATACTAGTGTTCTCCCTACCAAGAACACTGGTGGCAAGATAGTAGGCAAAGTATCGTATGGCTGGAAGTTGAATATTCTTTATCTTTCCTTGTTGAGCTCTGCAGTCATCATCATTGGTTATTCCTCGGTAAAGCTCCAACAAATCAGCGGGAAGAGCTTGAATCTTCTTTGATGACCCAGCTGTACCAAGTCCTAGGTCCTTGCGAAATTTCTTCAAAGTCATAGAATGAGCCCTGCCATAAATTTTGAAAGACACAGAGGGCTTGAACATGCTGTTAGTAAAGGAGAAACTCTCCACAAATGTTTTAGTAAGCAAAGCATATTGTGCACTCTCATCCTACATGTAACTTGTTAGACCAGCCCTTTGAATCAAAGTCATAAAATCGTTAAGAATCCCAGCAGCTTGCAAGAAAGTTTGGCAATGAAAGGTGGAGGGGTGCGCATCCCCTTCATCTCCCTCGTCACCAAATCACGGAGTGATGCGATCCTCATTGTATGAGGGTCTAGTACTAGTAGATGACCTTTGAAGCCTTGCCCTTCTAGGTGCATGACTCTCAAATATATCACCAAATGTATGGTGGTCCATGACTTCACTTTTCTGAAATTTTAAACAACCATCAAACCAAGTGATTTCTAAGTTGATAAATGATGAGCAACTACTATAGGAACTTGCTAGAGTACTACACATGCATCAAAACAAAGTTTCTAAGCATAGAACAAGCATGCAAGCTTAAACAACTTGTCACCTACAGCAGCAAAATACTCAAGATACAATCTACCAATCACAAATCTAATTGGACAAGTGGAGGAGGCACATACCAAGGAGCAAACCCTCCAAAAATCAGCACTTGAGATTGGTTGAACAAGGAGATCAAAAATCGCCAGCAAGAACAGCAAGAAATCGAGCTTGAGAAAGTTTTCCGGTGTTTTTCGGGAGAGAGAAAGAAGGTGGCTTTGAGGAGGTAGCCTGGAGGGGCCCAGGTGGCCCAAACCCCCCCTAGGCGCCACCCCCTGGTAGGCCGCTCCTACCATAGGTGTGGTGTCCTGGGGTGGCCCCCTGGGTCACTTCTGGTGCCTCTCTACCCCTTTTTTCGAGGAAAAATTATTTTGAATTTTCTGGGATTTTTCGGGAAACTTTATTTTTGGCCAATTTTAGGGTATGAAAATTGGTTTTCTCGCAGAAACAGTTTTTTGAGAAGAAGCAAAAGCAAACCAAAAGCCAAACTACAGGAGTTCTAAGAAACTCAAACAAGCAAAATACTATCAAAACTAAAGCTAAAGCAAAGACTAAGAAGGAGAAAAGTAAAAAGAAACCAAGAATAACCACAGTGAAAACATTATTTTGTTCATAAAAATCCTTTTGTTAACAAGGTTGATCAAGTCTTGTTACCAAAACAATCTTATATGAAACAAAACTTTGCATTCCACAAGGTGATTATGTTACCTCATACTTGATAGCAATGGTGCCAATAATAATACTTTCAAAATTTTCTTGTGGAATGGGATAATATATTTCTCCAACCTTGATGCTCTCAATATTTTCAATGGAATTCAGGCAATAGATTCTAACAACCCTCTTGGGGAAATATACAGTGTGCTCTTTGTCATTAATATTAAAAGTTAATTTTCCTTGATTGCAATTGATGACAACACCTGCAGTATTAAGAAAAGGTCTCCCAAGAATAATAGACATATTATCATCTTCAGGCATTTCAAGCACAACAAAATCAGTTAAAACCATGCAATTATGAGCAACTTGAATAGGAACATCCTCACATATACCAACAGGAATAGTAGTTGACTTATCAGCCATTTGCAAAGATATATCAGTTGGTATCAAATTTTCTAGCTGGAGTCTCTTATAGAGAGAAAAAGGCATAACACTAACTCCAGCTCCCAAATCACATAAAGCAGTTCTAACATAATTTTTCTTAATAGAGCAGGGAATAGTTGGTATACCTGGATCACCAAGTTTCTTTGAAACCTTACCATTGAAGGAATAATTAGCAAACAAAGTAGAAATCTCCTCATTAGGAATCTTCCTTTTATTAGAGACAATATCCTTCATATACTTTGAATAAGAAGGCAACTTAATAGCATCAGTCAAAGGAATTTGCAAAACTAAAGGCTTCATCCACTCACAAAACTTGTTGTAGTGTTCTTCCTCCTTTGACTTGTGTTTCTTACCTGGAAAAGGCATAGGTTTCTGCACCCAAGGTTCTCTCTCTTTACCATGTTTATTAGTAATAAAATCCTCCTTTGTGTACCTAGTGTTCTTAGTGTGTTTCTCAGGTTCTTCCTCACCTTCCTCCTTATCAGGAGACTCATTATTATTACCACTCTCAGTTTCAGCATCAGAGACATATATACTATTAGGATCTATAGGATGTTCAAATGGTTCTTCAACTACTTTATGTTTCTTTTTCTTTCTCTTATGAGGACTACCACTATATTCACCTTGTTGGGAATCCTGCTCTATTCTTTTAGGGTGTCCTTCGGGATATAAAGGATCTTGAGTAGCTACACCACTCCTAGTTCTAATTCCATAAGCATGTTTATTTCCTGAAGCATTAACTAGCATATCCTTTTGTACCTTAGCAAGTTGATCAAGTTGGGTTTGAACCATTTGAAATGTTTACAAAGCATTTTAATATGATTAGAAGTTCTTCCCACAATATCTTTCAACTCATGGATAGCTCTAGAGTTTTCCAATAAATGATTCTGAACTTGTTTGTTAAAATTACCTTGTTTAACAATAAATGTGTCAAGTTCCTCTAAGCATTGATCAGGAGGCTTACCATAAGGAATATCACCTTCATTAAATTGGAGAGAGTGTACATCAATAATAGGTGAGTGGGGAATTGGCTTTCATAATTCTTCTATAGGATGTAGATTCTTCACATCTTCATCTCTTATACCTTTCTCCTTTAGACACTTCTTAGCTTCCTTCATCAGTTCATCATTTAATGCAATAACTCCCCTCTTCTTTGGTGTTGGTGTTGGATCTGGTTCAGGCACAGCTGGTTCAGGAGTAATAGGCTCAGGTGTATTCAGCTAATTTGAAGTCCAATCATCATAATTCTTGCTTATCTTAGCCATTAATTCTTCAGCATCTGTAGGAGTCCTTTTCCTGAAAACACAATCAACAAAGCTATCTAGGTATGTCCTAGAATCATCACTCAGTCTATTATAATAAATATCAAGAAGCTCATTCTTAGGCAATGGACATCCATGATGTGCATGAATCAAGGCATAGAACCTTGTCCATGACTTAGGCAATTTCTCTTCTTCCCCCTGTTTAAAATCAAAAAGTCTCTGCAAAGCAGCATGTCTAGCACTGGTAGGAAAATATTTCAAGAAGAAAGAGGCAATCAAGCAATCAGGGCTATCAATGGAACCAGGAGGTAATCTATTAAACCAAGCCCTAGCTTCTCCTTTTAGTGAAAAAGGGAATATCTTAGCAACAAAGTACTTGCGTATCTTAAAATCATCAGAGAATAAAGCACTCATTGTAAAAAGCTCATTCATATGAGCCACAACACTCTCATTTTCAGTCCCACAAAAAGTTTCTTTCTCAACAATATCTAAATAAGACAAATCAGGAGATAAATCATAATTTTCATCTTTAATATCTATGGGATAAGTGGCAAACTTAGGATCAGAGGACAACTTAGGCATAATAGTACGTCTAGCAAGGAGACTCTTAATAGCACTAGTACCATGTGTGTTTCGACACTCTTCAACAAATTCATCAGTGAACTCAATGTAACCGTCATTAATATCATAACTCTCACTAGCCTCAGGTGAGCTAACAGGTGTAATAGTGGCTTCACTAGGATTTTCAGTATTTCCTAGACTAGCCATAGTAGCATCTATAAAAGGACCTAATGAACCACTTGCATCAAACACAGTAGAAGTAACATCATGAGCATCAAAAGCAGTTTCAGACTCAGCAGTAGTAGCAGTGTGTGTAGCATGTGAATGTTTTGGTGGTGTAACAAGCTTACTTATAACAGACGGTGAATCCAGAGCAACAGAGGTGTTTAGGATTGTACCTCTTCTTGTAGTGGATGGTAAAATAGGAAACTTTCCATCACGAGGCTTCCCCATGATGAAAGGAGTAACAGTGAACAATAATAGATGCAAGTGAACTCACAAATAAAGCTATGCTCCCCGGCAACGGCGCCAGAAAATAGTCTTGATGACCCACAAGTGTAGAGGATCGCAACAGTCTTCGCGGGTAGTATTACCCAATTTATTGATTCGACACAAGGGGAGCCAAAGAATACTTGCAAGCCTTAACAACTGAGCTGTCAGTTCAGCTGCACCTGGAAATTGTTCTTGCTCACAGAAGTTTATCAGTAGTAGCAACAACAAAGCAACAGTAGCAGTAATAGCAACAGTGAAACGGTAGCAATAGTAACAGTAACGGTAATAGTACGATTCGAGTGCGGTAGGCATAGGGATGGATGGACGGGCGTTGCATGGACGAGTCTAAACATGTAACTTCAAGATCTAGGGCATTGCAGATAAATAATAACAAGCATCCAAGTACTAAACAATCCTAGGCATGTGCTCCAAATATAGTCATACGTGCTCGCAATGAGAACTTGCACAACATCTTCATCTGACCAGCCCGTGGCAGCGGGGCCTCTAGGGAACTACTGGCAATTAAGGTGCTTCTTTTAATAGAGCACCGGAGCAAAGAATTAACACTCCGTGAACACATGTGATCCTCACACCACAGCCATCCCCTCCGGGTGTCCCAATTATTGTCACTTTGGGGCCTTTGGATCCGGACAATGATATGTGTACACAACTTGCATATAAGATCACAAACAATACTATCATAATGATTCAATAATAAGTTCAGATCTGAGATCATGGCACTCGGGCCCTAGTGACATGCATTAAGCATAACAAGTTGCAACAAAGTCAAATAGCACTAATAGAGATACTAGGCACTATGCCCTAACATATCTTATTCGATTACATGATAGAACTCATCCAATCCCTAGCATCCTCAAGCCTACAGCGGGGGATTACTCACTCATGGATGAGGGAAACATCGATGGTTCATGGAGATGCGTTGGTGATGATGATGGCGATGATCCTCTCCAAATTCCACATCCCGGCAGGGTGCTAGAACGGAGTTTCTGGATACAAATGTTGGTTTCTGATGGCGACGGCGGATCGGAACTGTTTATGGAAAACTATCAAACCCCCCTCGGTTTTTAGGTCGAAAGGCATCTTATAGGCACATAGGGAGGCCGAGGGGGTGCCTAGGGTGGCTGCACCCCCTCCAGGTGTGGGGTCAGGTGGGCCCGTGCATGGGGTGGGTGTGGCCCCCAGTCCTCCTCTCTGTCTCCCCTTCTGGCTCCGTGGATCTTCTGGTCAAAATAGTTTTTGGCATATTTTCCGAGATTTTTCCTGATAGTTGATTTTCTGCACAAAAACAAGACACCAAGGTAATTCTGCTGAAAACAGCGTCAGTCCGTGTTAGTTGTATCCAAATCACACAAGTTTAGAGAAGAAACAATAGCAAAGTGTTCGAGAAAGTAGAAATGTTTTGGACGTATTAGCGAGGTCTTGTCGGAGTCCAAGCGACGTTACCCGCACTACCAAAAGCTAGCTTATGGAGTGTTCCTTGCTTCTCGGAAGCTAAGGCACTACTTCTAGGAGCACCCTATCACAGTTGTGAGCAAGGCTCCACTGTCCGACATCATCATCAACAACAACGACGTTACAGGACGGGTCGCAAAGTGGGGCATTGTACTTGCCGCCTTCGATATCACCTAAAGGAGACACGACGCTATAAAATCACAAGTCTTGGCGGATTTTATTACAAATTGGATGGAGATGCCAGATGCTACCCCTGTACCAGAGCCATAATATTGAGTGATGCACTTTGACGGATCAAAGCTACTCAATGGCTTGGGGGCTGGTGTACTTCTACAGTCACCAACAGGGTAAAACTACACTATGTTTTGCGGATCCACACTTTGAGGCTACAAATAACATGGCATAATATGAACCACTCATTCATGGACTTCGCATAGCCAAGGATATTGGCATCAGGCACATAGTTCGTTGTGGAGATTCCGACTTGGTTGCCCAGCAGGTGGCTGGCACCTGTAACGCGCGAAACCCTATGATGGCGGCATATCGAGATGAAGTAGACAAGATAGCCAAGTGCTTCGAAGGCTACAAAGTCAAGTACATCAAAAGGGAGGAAAATGAAGCGGCTGATCTACTGTTAAAGCTTGGATCAGGGCACAAACCCATTCCGCCTGGCGTTTTTCTAGAGCATCTACGGACACCATCCGTGAAGGGAGCGGACCCCGAGAACCCGGATAGAGTAGACTCATTTGTTCATACAGCAACAAAAGTCTGTGACATCCCAAGATTTTCCAAATCTTGTAATGTGAACATAAATGAATAAAATAAAACTTTGTTTGATTTTCAGGGCCAGAAGAAACTTTTTGAATTCAATTGGAACTTCAAACCCATTTGAATTAAATAAAATCCTAAAGGGATTTAAAAAGATAAACATTTTAAATAAAGGAAAATAAAATATTTTGGAAATACTATTTTGGATCTTTAAATAAAAGGATTTGGCTTTCCAAAGAAATAAAAGTTTTATAGTTAAAGATTATTTTTATAAAGCCAAATTAAACCTTGGCCAAACTTTTGAATTAAAACATTTTGTTTTGAATAAAAATAGCAAAGGCTTATTTAAATAAATTAATAAGGATTTAATATCCAATTTTATTTGAATAAAAGGTTTACCATTTTAAATGAAACATCAAAACTTATTAAATTATTTTAAATAAGTTTTCCAAATATTTTATATTCTCATATAAAACCTACTGAAGTGTTTTAGCTTTATTTTAGATTTCAAAATAAATATTTTAAATAAAATAAATCCTAGTGATTTTATAATGAAGGTATATTGTATTTAATTATTAATGGACCCTAAATTAAAAGGTTATTTTGTTTTAAACAAATTTCCAAGTATCATTTATTTCCAAATAAAACCTACTGATTTGGTTTTGAAAATATTTGGATTTCAAATGGAGATTTTATTAATTAAAACAAACCCTATTTTATTAAAATAACTAGAGATCCATTTTATTTAATTAAAGGATGGATCCTAAAAAGAATAAAAATTATTATTTTTATTTTGGAATTTGGTTTATGTTGATAAACAGAACCAAATTCAAAGTTACAAAGTTTGGTGATTGTTTGAATAAATTTGAATGTTGTTTGATAGTTTGAAATTCAAAACAGAAATCAGAATTAGAAAAAGAAAAGGTTACAGAATAAAAAAATGGAATTGGATCTGACCCAACCCAGCAGCCCACTAAAGCCCAGAACCAGCCCAGCTCTCCTTCCCGAAAGAAAACGGTTCACACCTATTAACAGACCCGCAAAGAGACCGACTGGTGGACCTCTCCCCCACTCTTTTTCCCACTGACCAGCGGACCCCACTTCTCCAGCCCGTCTCCTTCCTCGCGACGACCACGCCCACCGTTTCTGCCGTTGATGCCACGCGTTAATTCACAGTAATGCCGCAGTTATTCCGCCCAGCGACCTCGCCCTCTTAAGCGCCCACTCTCCCTCTCCATTTTCCCTCAAGCTCCTCCCTCTCTCTGCCCCCAGGCTGCGATTATTTTTCCCTGCACCATCACTGCTCCGACGAGCTTCCTTCCCAAATTCCGGACAACACTCACCACCTCCTGCCTCTCCGACCAAGCTCACACCTTCCCCACTCCCAGACGCATCTTCCAGTACCTTTCGTTCGACCGCGGGCGCCCCAGAGCGTCGGCTACGTCAAGCTTCCGAACACCGCCGCGTCTGCAACCTCTCCAACGACCTCCCCGGTAAGCACTGACCGCCCCGCGTCTTGTCGATCACGCAAACGTCTTTCCCTTGGTCTTGCGTACCTAACTACGCCCTCTGTTTGCCTCCACGTGGTCTACAGAGTCGCCTCCGACCGCAACCAGGACCATCCGACGCAGTTCTCTACTCCAGCGAGCAATCGCTGCTATACCAGAGCGTCCCTTGCCACGTTGACCCCATGACGAGCACCACCTCGACCTTGCAAACACGGTAAGCACCCCCCTGTCTACTTTGCTTCCTGTAGCCGCCGTAGCACCACCGTTTGGCCGCTCCGCCGCCAGCCACCACCGCAGCGCCGCTAGCTTTAGGTCGAGCTTGCAGTAGCCGTTCGATCTCGATCCAGCGTCTAGGAATAGAACCAGAGCGAAAGGGTAAGAGTGAATCTGTGTCGTGCGATCAAGATGGATCCTGCGGTCTGCGTCTGTCAATCCGAATAAACCGGTACCGCCCAACCAGAACGTGACGCGTGGCCAAGCCTGTTTAAAAAACAGATTTGAAATCTGATTGAGATTCAATTTTCAAACCCTTGTAACTTTGGATTCACACGTCCAAAAATTACAAATTTTATGTCGTTGGATTCAGGAGAGCAAGACCTAGCCAACCATACCCTTGGTTTAGTAAATAGTATCTGTTAATTTGTTTGTTTTTACAGAAACTTTTGTATGCTTGTTTAGAATTGAAAAATGATTCAAAAATGCTTTTAAGTTTGAAACCTTGGCAAAATGGTTTGTTGTGAACTTACTGACCCTAGGAACCAACCCTTGGTGTTAAAAATGATTTTGGTAAAAATTAGGTTGGATTATTTGAATTAGCCAAATTCTAGCCAAATAAAATTATTGATTTTTGTTATGAAAATGTCTTTGCAAAGAAAACTTTGGGAAAATGTTTGGACCAAACCTACTGACCCAAAACACCAAGTTTTGCAATGGCAACTCATTTGGTGAAAAACATAAAGTTTTGCTTTGATGAAAAAATATTTTTCACCACATAAAATGATGATTAGATTTAAAAATGGTTTATGGACCAAAGCCCTTTTGCAAATGACTTTGCCACTATGGAAAAATGACCACTTTGGACTTTACAAAGTTTAGAAGCCTAGTGGATACCATCTTTGCAAATAGAACCCTCCCTTGTATGATTACATGCATGACTTAGATCCCATAGTTTTATGTGTGTGTGATTTGTTGTTTGATTGATTATTGGAATGCTAGTTGATATAGAGTTTGCTTGATTGATTGTAGTGAATTTAGCAAAGTGTGAGACTAGCAAGATCAAGGAGTGAACCACCATTCTCTTCCAAAAAGGCAAGTGACACTATCATCAAAAGTCCTACTATTTTCATTATACTTAGTGGATTTTGAAACATGCATGAAAATACTTTTTGTACTTATGCTATGCTAAAATCCTATTAGGATTCCCTATACATTCCTTAGAGAAAACAATGTAGTTGTTACATGCTTAGCCATGCTATTGTTTTGAAAAGAGATACATGTTGAGATTTTACAAAGGTTGAGAAAAGAACTTGTGTTTTACATAATAAAACAAGGACTCAATGAACTACCTAGGTGGATGATACTTTAAGATTGGAGAGGGTGGCAACAAAAGGAACCATGTCTATGGGAATCACTTTGTGTTGTGCTCCAAAAAGAAAACCACCTAGGAAACTTAGAGATTGAACATGTTTCTCCAATTGTGGCTTTCGTGTGCAACCACATGCTATTATGGCTCTGGCATAGTCAACTACATTGGGAAGACTCATGCACTGTCCTCGGTTAACTGGACATGGGGATCTGGAATGCTTCATGGGTGCTGAAGACAAGCTAGCAATGGTGTATGGGAGGACCCTTTGGAAAGACTTCGTCACATTCTCAATCTGCCAGTACTCCATTTTGGTGAGTACTAATCCAGTAGGCCACTGGTGGCAAAAGGATGGGATTGTGACATGTGGGTAAAGTGTACTCCTTCTGCAGAAGATAATAAAAAATCTAAGTACTTAGCCGTGTCCCCGGTTATGGACAATACTGAGCAACTAAAGTTTGAACCATGGGAGATCTCGACATTCTAATTTCTAAAAGAAAACTTTTAAGGACTTGATGCACTTGGGGTTACCAAGGAGCTCAAGAGACTTTGACAAAACTTGATGTACTTGGGGTTACCAAGGAACTCAGGGGATTTTGTTGAAAACATGAACACTTGGGGTTACCAAGGAACTCATGAGATTTTGATAAAACTTGTTGCACTTGGGGTTACCAAGTAGCTCAAGAGATTTTTGACAAGGACTTGAACACTTGTGTTTCTACCAAGGAGTTCAAGGAACTTGGAAAAGAAGATTTGACAAAGGACCAAAACCATTTTGAAAAGATAGGATAAATTTTGCTTTATGCAAATAAGCCTTAAACTCTACTTAGCCAAATATGCATGTATTGATAGGATCCACTCATAATATACATAGTAGTGAAGCTTGCCAATACAATTAAAATGTATTGACCCTTGTGACTGTAACTTGTAATGTTGCAGGTTTGATTGATTTTAGTGAAGATTGTTTGATTAGGATTACAAAGTCTACAACCAACATCTGCATGTGGCACTTTGAAGATGAAGGACCCCATGACTATAGTTATTCCGCTGCAATGTAATGTAATAGCCAAATGAGCTATGTATGATGTAATAAAATTATGTTATTCCTGGTTATAAAGTTATGTTATGACCTTTGTACCTTGATATTACATCTTAACTATGGATGATAGCTATTGATCCAGGGACTAGCATTGTAAACACAGGGGGCTCTATCTTATTAAAGATTGGAACCCCTACAGATGGTATCAGAGCATTGTGTTGCCTGTAGGATTTGTAAACCCTAGGATTGGACAAAACCCTTAGAAAAATAGGAGTTGTTCTTGTTCCAAAACTTATTTACAAAAACACTTGTAAACTCTCTCCTCAACCATTTTGGTTTCAACTCTACATTCTCTTCTATTTTCAACTGATGGAAAAACCTACCCATGGCCAAAGACTACACCATGTGCAAAGGACAACTTCAACTTCTTCAACTCTAATGACTTCAACTTCTTCAAACTCTAATGACTTCAACATCTTCAGCATGTTCTCCAAAGACTTCCAACTTGGATACCACTAAGGACAACAAGTGAGACAAGGAAATATTACTCAAGATTTAGAGACTGAGGGAATGCAAAATAAGAAGGAGCCATCAACAACTTTGAAGTATTGTAACCAAGAATTTTTCTCAAGGAAACCATGATCCCAAGTAAGAAGAAGAAACCAAGAAAGAAGGAAGACCACAAGTGAACCATATAGATGGACCACCATATTATAGTTAAGTCAAACACACCAACTTATGTGGTGTAACAAAAATATTTTGTTGCCTAAGTGTGTGCTTGAACTTTGTTTGAGTGAAATGTTTGGTTTGTGATTGCATGCACATTGTTTGTGTGATTTGTGATGTGTGTGATTAGAAATATTTCCTTAGAAATATCTTGCCCATTCTAATCCTCATTCAACCCAAACAGATGACTACTCCAAAAGACTCCAAGGTTGATGACATCAGCATCGACCAAGAGGACAGCATGAAAGAGCTCATAGCAACCCAGAACCAGTTAAACCAACTGACAGCTCAGTTCATAGCCAACAATAGTGATAAAGATCCAGCACTGCAAAAGTTTTTGGAGGAACAAACCCAACTGATTCTTAAGGTGACTAATCAAATGATCAACATAGAAGAAAGCTATCCCAAAAGAGTCTTTGACAACAAGGATGATAGAAATATTGTTCTAGATGGAGCACCAGCTTGCATTATTTGTGGAGACAAGGATCATACTTCCAAGGAGCATGAAGATCAATGCCCTAACTGTGAAGAAAAACATCATGTTGGACAATGCCCCACCTCTCAAGCCACTTGTTATTTGTGTGAAGGAAACGCCCATGTTCCTATCCAATGCCCCATCTATGCCATTGTTGAACAAAGGAAACAAGAAGGATCCAAGTATGCCAAGAATGTTGATGGCAAAGGAAAAGGACCACTTATACCTCCAAACAAGACAACCCAATTCAAAGGATCAAAGAAACCCAAGAAGCAAAAGATAGACAAAAGCCATGTGCAATGTCATCAGTGTAAGGAAATGGGACACTACTCTGGTGAATGCCCAAAGAACCCGAAGAATAAAGAGATTGGCCAAGTAGTGTGCAACAACTGCAAAGAGCTAGGCCACTATGTAGCAACTTGTCCACAAGAGCTACGTAAAGAACTCAAGGACATCCACTGCTTCAACTGCAAGAACCCAGGACATTATGCAAGCAACTGTCCAGAAAAGATGAAGAACAAGTTGAACAAGCCTATGGAGAAACTCAACCTTGCCCATGAGTCAAGAATGGAAACAAAGGACTCAACGCAAATGTTTGCTTAGAGAAAGTTTTCTAGGATCCCAAGTAGGACAATATGTAATTTTTGTTTGAAAATTTTTAAGGGTGGTAGTACCCTAGTTGTTTGAACCTGCTTGTAACCCCAGCCTTCCCAAATCTCGGGACGAGATTTATTTTAAGGGTGGTAGCCTGTCACATCCCAAGATTTTCCAAATCTTGTAATGTGAAAATAAATGAATAAAATAAAACTTTGTTTGATTTTCAGGGCCAGAAGAAACTTTTTGAATTCAATTGGAACTTCAAACCCATTTGAATTAAATAAAATCCTAAAGGGATTTAAAAAGATAAACATTTTAAATAAAGGAAAATAAAATATTTTGGAAATACTATTTTGGATCTTTTAAATAAAAGGATTTGGCTTTCAAAAGAAATAAAAGTTTTATAGTTAAAGATTATTTTTATAAAGCCAAATTAAACCTTGGCCAAACTTTTGAATTAAAACATTTTGTTTTGAATAAAAATAGCAAAGGCTTATTTAAATAAATTAATAAGGATTTAATATCCAATTTTATTTGAATAAAAGGTTTACCATTTTAAATGAAACATCAAAACTTATTAAATTATTTTAAATAAGTTTTCCAAATATTTTATATTCTCATATAAAACCTACTGAAGTGTTTTAGCTTTATTTTAGATTTCAAAATAAATATTTTAAATAAAATAAATCCTAGTGATTTTATAATGAAGGTCTATTGTATTTAATTATTAATGGACCCTAAATTAAAAGGTTATTTTGTTTTAAACAAATTTCCAAGTATCCTTTATTTCCAAATAAAACCTACTGATTTGGTTTTGAAAATATTTGGATTTCAAATGGAGATTTTATTAATTAAAACAAACCCTATTTTATTAAAATAACTAGAGATCCATTTTATTTAATTAAAGGATGGATCCTAAAAAGAATAAAAATTATTATTTTTATTTTGGAATTTGGTTTATGTTGATAAATAGAACCAAATTCAAAGTTACAAAGTTTGGTGATTGTTTGAATAAATTTGAATGTTGTTTGATAGTTTGAAATTCAAAACAGAAATCAGAATTAGAAAAAGAAAAGGTTACAGAATAAAAAAAATGGAATTGGATCTGACCCAACCCAGCAGCCCACTAAAGCCCAGAACCAGCCCAGCTCTCCTTCCCAAAAGAAAACGGTTCACACCTATTAACAGACCCGCAAAGAGACCGACTGGTGGACCTCTCCCCCACTCTTTTTCCCACTGACCAGCGGACCCCACTTCTCCAGCCCGTCTCCTTCCTCGCGACGACCACGCCGGCCGTTTCTGCCGTTGATGCCGCGCGTTAATTCGCAGTAATGCCGCAGTGATTCCGCCTAGCGACCTCGCCCTCTTAAGCGCCCACTCTCCCTCTCCATTTTCCCTCAAGCTCCTCCCTCTCTCTGCCCCTAGGCTGCGATTATTTTTCCCTGCACCATCACTGCTCCGACGAGCTTCCTTCCCAAATTCCGGCCAACACTCACCACCTCCTGCCTCTCCGACCAAGCTCACACCTTCCCCACTCCCAGACGCATCTTCCAGTACCTTTCGTTCGACCGCGGGCGCCCTAGAGCGTCAAGGCTTCCGCCGCAAACCTCTCCGACGACCCCTTGCTTAGCCAAGCGTCTTGTCGATCACGCAAACGTCTTCGCCTTGGTCTTGCGTACCTAACTACGCCCTCTGTTTGCCTCCACGTGATCTACAGAGTCGCCTCCGACCGCAACCAGGACCATCCGACGCAGTTCTCTACTCCGGCGAGCAATCACTGCTATACCAGAGCGCCCCTTGCCACGTTGACCCCACGACGAGCACCACCTCGACCTTGCGAACACGGTAAGCACCCCCTGTCTACTTTGCTTCCTGTAGCCGCCGTAGCACCACCGTCTGGCGCCTGCCGCCACATCTTGGCCGCTAGCTTTAGGTTGAGCTTGCAGTAGCCGTTCGATCTCGATCCAGCGGCTAGGAATAGAACCAGAGCGAAAGGGTAAGAGTGAATCTGTGTCGTGCGATCAAGATGGATCCTGCGGTCTGTGTCTGTCAATCCGAACAAACCGGTACCGCCCAACCAGAACGTGACGCGTGGCCAAGCCTGTTTAAAAAACAGATTTGAAATCTGATTGAGATTCAATTTTCAAACCCTTGTAACTTTGGATTCACACGTCCAAAAATTACAAATTTTATGTCGTTGGATTCAGGAGAGCAAGACCTAGCCAACCATACCCTTGGTTTAGTAAATTGTATCTGTTAATTTGTTTGTTTTTACAGAAACTTTTGTATGCATGTTTAGAATAGAAAAATGATTCAAAAATGCTTTTAAGTTTGAAACCTTGGCAAAATGGTTTGTTGTGAACTTACTGACCCTAGGAACCAACCCTTGGTGTTAAAAATGATTTTGGTAAAAATTAGGTTGGATTATTTGACTTAGCCAAATTCTAGCCAAATAAAATTATTGATTTTTGTTATGAAAATGTCTTTGCAAAGAAAACTTTGGGAAAATATTTGGACCAAACCTACTGACCCAAAACACCAAGTTTTGCAATGGCAACTCATTTGGTGAAAAACATAAAGTTTTGCTTTGATGAAAAAATATTTTTCACCACATAAAATGATGATTAGATTTAAAAATGGTTTATGGACCAAAGCCCTTTTGCAAATGACTTTGCCACTATAGAAAAATGACCACTTTGGACTTTACAAAGTTTAGAAGCCTAGTGGATACCATCTTTGCAAATAGAACCCTCCCTTGTATGATTACATGCATGACTTAGATCCCATAGTTTTATGTGTGTGTGATTTGTTGTTTGATTGATTATTGGAATGCTAGTTGATATAGAGTTTGCTTGATTGATTGTAGTGAATTTAGCAAAGTGTGAGACTAGCAAGATCAAGGAGTGAACCACCATTCTCTTCCAAAAAGGCAAGTGACACTATCATCAAAAGTCCTACTATTTTCATTATACTTAGTGGATTTTGAAACATGCATGAAAATACTTTTTGTACTTATGCTATGCTAAAATCCTATTAGGATTCCCTATACATTCCTTAGAGAAAACAATGTAGTTGTTACATGCTTAGCCATGCTATTGTTTTGAAAAGAGATACATGTTGAGATTTTACAAAGGTTGAGAAAAGAACTTGTGTTTTACATAATAAAACAAGGACTCAATGAACTACCTAGGTGGAGGATACTTTAAGATTGGAGAGGGTGGCAACAAAAGGAACCATGTCTATGGGAATCACTTTGTGTTGTGCTCCAAAAAGAAAACCACCTAGGAAACTTAGAGATTGAACATGTTTCTCCAATTGTGGCTTTCGTGTGCAACCACATGCTATTATGGCTCTGGCATAGTCAACTACATTGGGAAGACTCATGCACTGTCCTCGGTTAACTAGACATGGGGATCTGGAATGCTTCATGGGTGCTGAAGACAAGCTAGCAATGGTGTATGGGAGGACCCTTTGGAAAGACTTCGTCACATTCTCAATCTGCCAGTACTCCATTTTGGTGAGTACTAATCCAGTAGGCCACTAGTGGCAAAAGGATGGGATTGTGACATGTGGGTAAAGTGTACTCCTTCTGCAGAAGATAATAAAAAATCTAAGTACTTAGCCGTGTCCCCGGTTATGGACAATACTGAGCAACTAAAGTTTGAACCATGGGAGATCTCGACATTCTAATTTCTAAAAGAAACCTTTTAAGGACTTGATGCACTTGGGGTTACCAAGGAGCTCAAGAGACTTTGACAAAACTTATTGTACTTGGGGTTACCAAGGAACTCATGAGATTTTGATAAAACTTGTTGCACTTGGGGTTACCAAGTAGCTCAAGAGATTTTTGACAAGGACTTGAACACTTGTGTTTCTACCAAGGAGTTCAAGGAACTTGGAAAAGAAGATTTGACAAAGGACCAAAACCATTTTGAAAAGATAGGATAAATTTTGCTTTATGCAAATAAGCCTTAAACTCTACTTAGCCAAATATGCATGTATTGATAGGATCCACTCATAATATACATAGTAGTGAAGCTTGCCAATACAATTAAAATGTATTGACCCTTGTGACTGTAACTTGTAATGTTGCAGGTTTGATTGATTTTAGTGAAGATTGTTTGATTAGGATTACAAAGTCTACAACCAACATCTGCCTGTGGCACTTTGAAGATGAAGGACACCATGACTATAGTTATTCCGCTGCAATGTAATGTAATAGCCAAATGAGCTATGTATGATGTAATAAAATTATGTTATTCCTGGTTATAAAGTTATGTTATGACCTTTGTACCTTGATATTACATCTTAACTGTGGATGCTAGCTATTGATCCAGGGACTAGCATTGTAAACACAGGGGGCTCTATCTTATTAAAGATTGGAACCCCTACAAAGTCCCTCCGGCTTGGACAAAACCGTTCATGGAATATCTCGTACACGGAACTTTCCCATCAACGAAGTTGAAAGTTGGCAAATAGTACGTCGAGCAAAGGGCCATACCATAATCAATGGACAGCTCTACAAAAGAAGTACCACTGGTGTATACCTGAAGTGTGTCTCTCAGCAAGAAGGTATTCAAATCCTACGTGAGATCCATCTCAAAGATTGCGGGCATCACGCCACTCCTCGATCGTTGGTCTCCAAAGCCTTCTTGCAAGGGTTCAACTGGCTGACCGCAAAGGCAGACGCTGACAAGTTGGTTAAGACATGCATGGGATGCCAGTACTATGCCCGACAACCACATGTACCAGCTCAAGAATTGCGAACCATACCAATAACTTGGTTGTTTGTAGTCTGAGGGCTAGACATGGTTAGTCCATTATAGACGGAACCTTGTGGGTTTACGCATCTGCTAGTAGCAGTTGATAAATTCACAAAATGGATAGAAGCTAAACCCATTAGAAAGATTTATGGGGCAACTGCCCTTAGGTTTGTCTGGGATCTAGTGGTGAGATTTGGTCTCCCACATAGGATTATCACCGATAATGGCAGGAACTTATCACTCGAAGAAGTGGAAGCTTATTGTTGGGATAAGGGCATCCAACTTTATCTGGCATCTATGGCACATCCACAATCCAATGGGCAGGTTGAGCGAGCCAATGGATTAATTCTGCAGGGAATAAAGCCACGTCTAGAGGCATCGCTACATAGAGAAGCTGGAGCCTAGGCAGAGGAATTGCCATCTGTTTTGTGGATTTTACGAACTACTCACAATAGATCCACCGGCTACACTCCTTATTTCATGTTATATGGAGAAGAAGCAATCCTACCCTCCGACATCCTCCACGATTCACCAAGATTTGCCGCCTACGACGAGGATGACGCTGAAGAGTCCAGGCGCCTAGATGTAGACCTTCTCGAGGAAGAGTGCGTATTGGCATGCCAAAGATCTGTCATCTACCAGCAGAAGCTACACAGCTACCATAGTCACCGCGTTCGGCATCGCTCGTTTAAAGCAGGGGACCTGGTGCTCCGACTTAAGCAGAAAAAGTCACACAAACTATCCCCGCCACCCGCCATGGGAAGGACCGTTCATCATAAGAAAGGTGCTAGTCAATGGTTCCTATTACCTCATTAACAATCATGAGCTAGAGGATAGGACAAATGAGGATCATAAGCGTAAGCGACGTGACCCGGATGATGACTACCCGGATCTTGATCGGCCATGGAACATAGCATAGCTACGTCCTTTTTACACTTAGTATATTTTACTATCTATTGTGTATCTCTTATATGATCAATGAAATAAAGCACTTTGGTTCACTCATATGCTTGAGTATTTTACCTCCTTTGGTGTTCATTTTTGGATCATATAAAACCTTTATGCGCAAGTTTTGCATTTGCACTTGTGAAAATTCCGCCTACGGGCGTTAGTTTAAGTTTTCTGGTCTACATGTTCTTTGTTGTTTTTATGTGGATTCTGGAGTAGTGACTTTTGGCACTCGAAGTTGGTGATTTTGTTCTTAGGTTTTTGACGGTGCCATTGGGTATCATCACCTGAGCGCATAGTTCTGAATGAGGGTCTTTCGACTCATGAAAAGTCAAGCATGAAAACCAGAGTTATGTTTAAGCCATCACTTGCTTAAAAAATATATACATGCTGGAATTAGTTCTTAAGTAGCAGGAAGCTTATAGCCATAGTTTTCCGCCTTGAGATAAACCCATTGTTTTCTGCATACATACAAAACACCCATAGGTGACAAATATTACATAGTGTTTTCATTCCTCTGGTGAAGAAGACTTCGAGGTAGCGTCGTCGGCCGTAGGAGAGCCATCTTGCCCATCAGTTAAGTCAACAGTCTTGAGGGACTTGGAGGAGTTGGCTTGGTCATGTAACATCTCAAAAATCATGATTTGTAAAAGTTTGCATTTCATTTATGCATTCATAGCATTTGGTCTGCACAAAATTTTCCAAACAAAATTTCAAATAAGAAACCATGCTATGCCTATTATTTTATGCAAATAAGGTAATGGTTTTATTTTATTTTTCAAATTATGAAAGTGCAATTGATAGATCAGTGATGTTTTATACAGAAATGGATGCAAGGCTTGCACTACAAAAATCTAGAGTTGATTTGAATTCAAAACCCCTTTGAATTTGATTTGATTTGGATTCTTGGAAATCAAATTAGAAATAGAAAAGGAGTAAAGAATTGGAAAAGGGCCGGCGCTACCATTTCGACCCAACACCAGAAGAAGCCCACGAACCCACCCGGCCACTTTCCCTTTTCCTCCTCTCTCTCACCCGCACTCGCTGTACCCCTCTCACTGACAGTGGCCCCAACTGCCACCTCAGCTCGTCGTCCCCAAATCACGCGCGCGGACCACGTCGCCGCTGCCGTTGATGGCGCGACGTAATTGACATTGAATCCGCGAGCAAATCTCGCCGTGCCTCTGCCTATTTAAACCCCTACGCCCCACAGCCATTTTCCCCCACTCAGCACACTCTCTCCGCCACCAGGTAGCCGGGATTTCGTTTTGCAACGCCGCTGCCCGACCCGCTCTGGTGAGCTCTTTCGGCTAACTCCGGCCGCCCCTTTCCCTCTGCTGCATACTGACGTACTCACCTTGCTCGTGTGCTTCATATCATGCCCTTAGTTTGTCTGCTCATGACCTAGGTAGATGGATTCGTCAACCACCGCAAGTGCACGACACCCCTCTCGTCTCCGGTGAGAAATTCGATAAGAAATCAAGCGCCCCATGACTTCTAGATCAAACGCCCGTGTGTGTCGCGTCTTTGTGCATCCACTGATATGGTTTATTTGTCCTAGGGAGGCCCAGAGCATCGCCATAGTCTCCGTCAAGCCGTTCCTGACGCCTGCAAGCTTCCCGACGAGCTCCTTCGGCCAGCACAGCACTCCCCGTCCACACTAGCGAGACGTTGAGCATCAGCGTGATCTCGCAAGTCTGGTAAGCGTCTCTGCCAACCCCAGCCCCCTCTGTAGCCGCCGGAACTCCACTGGCAGTGCGCCGCCACCGTCGCTAGCGCCGCCAGGAAATAGTCGCGTGCTCAGCAGACGTCAGATCTAGATCCTATGGCCACAAATAGATCACTTAACAAAGCGTTTTCTTTAGATCTGAGTCGCACAATGTCACTTAAATCCTACGGCTCTGGATGATCCATCCAACCGAAACGTTATCAGCCAATCAGACATCGCCACGTGGCTAGGGTTTTGATTTAAAATCTGTTTTTAAATCTATTAGAGATTTAAACTTGTAAAATCTATAACTTTTGTTCTGTTTATCCAAAAAATGCAAATAATATATCAATAGATTCACAAAAATAAATACTACACTACTGTGGGCTTAGTTTTGTATTTTCTTTCTATAAAAATGGGTTTTTATGCAGAGACAAATATAGGCTTATTTTGACTATGTAAATTATTTATAAAATGTTTTTAAGGTCAATTGAGCTTATTTAGACTATAAATGTTTAATTTTGTGTTCAATACTGTTTACTTCTCTTGTTTAGTTTAATAAAAATCATCACATGGCATTTGCATGCATTCATATATTTTTACTTGATTATTTTGAATGTAAATTTGGTGCTATCATTTTATGCGTAGATTTTGGTGCTAGTGGTGATTGTGATTGTGAGGATTGCTACTCCCCCAAATACCAAGGCAAGTGGTGCTTCATGTATTTGTCCCATTATTTTGAATATGCACTAGTGATATTTTGTATAGGGCTTGCATGAAATTTTGCTAAGTATCTATATGCTATGCTATGGGAAATCCTAGTAGTTGTAGTCTTGGTAGAATTATTCTCTAAGTTAAGGTACTTGTTGATATCATGCTTAGCCTATATAGTAGTAAACAAGGGTGGATTATATACATGCTATGGAAATTTTGTTAAGTCTTTGACATATGTTTTTCCCTAATAAAACAACTAAGTGAATGAATCACCTGGGTGGAATGGTATGTTTGGGTTATGTTGAGTGGTTACACAAGGCCCATATATATGGTCTACCTTGTGTATCACACTTGTGGAAAGCCACCCAGGAACAAAGGGATTTGAGATACTTAGTGTTTAGAAGCTTCTAGTGCAACCACATGCCATATGGGCTCTGCCTTGATCATATAGGTTGCAATAACTTAGCCAGATGGACAGATGGTACCGGGTTGGTAATACGAACCGGGACTAAAGGTCACACCTTTAGTCCCGGTTGGTGATACGAACCGGGACTAAAGGGATTGGCACTGGGGCACCCCTTTTAGTCCCGATTGGTGATACGAACCGGGACTAAAGGTCCCGTTTGACCCGGGACTAAAGATTGCCGGCGTTCTAGCCGTTGGAACCGGGACTAATGCTCAAGTCCCGGGTCCAACTATAACCGGGATTAATGCTCCGAACTGGGATGGACGAATGACTCTTTTTCTACTAGTGGGTGGTAGGGTGATAGGTTGGAACACGTCCATTTGGTCTAAGGAAAGGCTTTTGAAAGATCTCGTCTCGATGCATGTCGAGTCTTGTGGGGAAAGTGCACCACCTCTCGAGAAGGAAAAATCTAAGTACTTAGTCGTGTCCCCGGTAACGAACAATTTGAGCATCAAGACATTGAAGATATCAAGGATCTCCTCATCCCAATTTCTAAGTTAAAAACTTGTGGTTGAACAAGGGTAAAGGTTCACCAATGTCCATTGGTGGTTCCTTGAGAGTTTTTGTCAAACAAAAACTTATTGTTTTCAACTGATAGGAAAAACCTATTCTTAGCAAAGCAAGCCTAAGATACACTTAGCCAAATTCATATAGAAGCTAGAAACTATTATTCTACTAAGGTATCACTTGCCAATACTATTCCAATGTATTAACCCACTATGGCTGTAACTTGTGATGTTGCAGGTTACTCTGATGAGGATTAGGGTTATGAGTCTGCACTCAACATGTTTGCCTGTGGCACATGAAGATGAAGACTTTACTTTATTTACTTATGTTATGAACTCTTGTATTAGCCTTTGGCTATGGATTTGTAAAATACTATGTTATCTCTGGAATGACGATGTAATAAAGACCTTTGTATCTGTGTACTTCATCTTAAACTGTGGATGCTAGCATTTGATCCAGGGACTAGCATTGCAATCACAGGGACCTTTACCTTTATAAAGATGGGGTCTTACATGTCAGCATCAATTCCCTCAAGGGGCACGAAGGTGTTTGCATCCACCAATCGGGCGACCCTGGTGTCATAACCGGCGAGCGAAGACCATATAGCACCGTGATCGATCTTCTGTCTATCATCGACGTCGGCATCTTCGTAATGGGCCTTGACCATAGCTAGAGCCATCCTTGCACCAGCCCGGTTATATGAAGCTTTCCAGCTTATGATAAGCTCGGGGGCTGGCACAGGATCTCCGAGTACTTCATGACAGAGTCCACTGCCTTAATATTGATGAAAAAGGGCATGGCGATCTCCTTTGCTTGGGTGATGGCGGTGTTGATGAAGTTGCCGGCAAGAACCATGCATTCTTATGGCGGAGGAGGATTATTGGTCAAACCAATAGGAGCTGCATTTCCGGCCAAATTGTCGGGGATATAACCCTGGGTACCCCAGAGTTGAGGTATAACGAGTCCTTGACAAACTAATGAACATCTATGTGAAAGAATATGAAGATATAAAGAGGATACATCAAAATATATAATACATAAAGAGAGAAATCTTACCGGAAAAAGGGAAAAAGATACATAGACCGAATTAAATAAAAGTCGGCTTGGTCCAATACTTACCAGGCCGAATTAGGCCTCACCGGCGTGGTTCGGGGCCTCCCTAGCCGAATTACTCCTAATCCCGGCTGGGCAGAGATACTCCCATTCGGCCCACCTCGACGCCAAACTCCTCCCACCGAGTCACCTCTTGACCAGTTCTCGCCAGGACAACCCGTCGCTCCCGCCGAATCTCCTCCACGCCAACGCACCTCGTCGCCAGGAGCTCTCTCCGCACCCGCTAGGCATCTCCCCCGACTGATCCCCCGAGTGGGCCGAGGTAGGCAGGATTCAGCCCACCGCGGGTCATCGCCACCAACCAGTCGCCCGCGCCACCTCCTCCACTTCCCCCGAGTGGGCCTTATTAAGCCCACCGCGGGGAAAAGCAATGTTGCAAGTCACCAGCGTCCCCGGGTGGGCCGAATCAAGCGACCTCGGCCCATCGCGGGTTCACATCGCAGGCCACATCAGCTCCCCCTGGACCGGTTCAACAGGGACCCCGACTAGGCCTGAATTCGGCTGAGGGGGGAAACGACCCACCTAGGCAACCTCGGCTGGGCCTAAATACTGACTCGGTTAGGCCATATAATGACCCGGATGGGCCATTTCTCCCCTAGGCCGAGTCATCTTAGGTCCAGGCCGAATTTAAACCCCGTCCAGGACACTTGGGCCAAGTTATAATGACCCGAACGCTCTCATATACATCTCCGAAGGCTACCTCAACCACCACAGCTACCCTCCATCGATCCGGGACAAGCTCCACGAGCATGGTGCCAGTCTTGGGAGGCCCACTTCTCAGACTGGCACATGCGATATGGAATATTCCCATGGCATCCAAGAATATGCTAAGGAATATGTTGTGGCATCTCCAAAGATGCCAAAGCATATGCTGAGCATCTAAGAAGATGCCAGGAATATGTTGTCTGGATACCAATCGTAGGGAACAAGTTTTATCCCCTGGGCTCCCCTTTATAAGGAGCACCAGGGGGATCGTTCTCAGAGAGGCCCCGAAGGGCTCTTCCCCTCTGTACTTAATAGGAGCTCTCCTTCTTATTCCTCCTCCGCTCTCACAGGGAGAACTAGATAGAGGCATAGGAGATACAGCTCAAGGAGCATGATTGTAGCACAAGTATGGCAAGATTATAAGAGATTAGATGTAGAGAAAGAGGTGTTATCTCCACATGGGAGCCTCAATCCTAGATACATTGTATTTCTCTTTGTTCATACGAGTGCGGTCTTCACTGCATCATCCCTCCCCGGATTCCTCCACGTCCATCGGCCCCAACTTTAGCCTACCCATGGCATATGCCGTGATACCACCATGACATTTGGCGCCCACCGTGGGGCCTCTCAGTGGCGTTGGTTGGGTTTCCATCCGGACGTGAGCATATTCATCAACCTCTTCTTCATAGAGCTCGTGCAGCTCATTCAAGCGAACAAAGAACAGAGAGGTAAACGCAGGGGTCTCGAAGTCTGATTCAGCAAGGCACGTAAGACTCAGCAAGAATGACTCAAACTCTTCTCCAAGCATACTGTAAGTACCAGGTAACTCAGCAGGGCAGGTATGACCCAGCGAGAATAACTCAAACCTTTCTCCAAGCATATTGTAAGTACTAGATAACTCAGCCACCAACACTCAATCCTTCACCCCAGGGAGAAAATAACTCAAGCCGGGGACTAGCCAACGTATCCATAGAATCACCTTTAGATGGAGAAAAACTTATGTTGATTTGGGTCTATATTTGACTAGCCTATTGATGATTCAGATAAAATTTGAGTCAGTTTATTTATGATTTGAATTAACCTTTAACTTAGCTTACCCGCTTATTGATGATTCATATAGAATTTGAATCAGTTTATTTATGATTCGGATAAACCTTTAACTCAGCTTACCCGCTTATTTATGATTTGGATAGAATTTGAGTCAGTTTATTTATGATTCGGATTAACCATTAGCTCAGCTTACCAGCTTATTGATGATTCGGATAGAATTTGAGCTAGTTTATTTATGATTCGGATTAACCTTTAACTCATCTTACCCGCTTATTTATGATTTGTATAGAATTTGAGTCAGTTTATTTATGATTCGGATAGAATTTGAGTCAGTCTATTTATGCTTTGGATTAACCTTTAACTCAGCTCACAGGCTTATTGATGATTTGGATAGAATTTGAGTCAGTTTATTTATGCTTCGGATTAACCTTTAACACTAGAAGAAATGTGTTAACTTGTGACCTTCTCGTAGTGACGGGAAATGAAATCGTCATAGATTTATGACGATTTTAGACAAGATGGTCGTAGGCTATTTGGAGAGGTCAAAATCCTGTAGAATGACGACGTTTTTATTAGAATCGTCGCAATTTCATCGGATGAAATCGTCATAATCTACACGGTACATATTAGATCCTTATTTGTATTCGATTACGACCAATTTAAATCGTCATAGTGTCCAATATATAATACATTAAAATGACTAGTCAGCCACGTCAGAAATTATTTATACATGTCATGTCTATGTGTAACTTTTTGTATACATGTATCCATATATCACACCGAACTGACAAACCTGTCTATGTGTAACTTTTTGTATACATGTATCCATATATCACACCGAACTGACAAACCGGTCTAACGTTCTTATATCAGAAATAATAGACAAAAAAGGTTGCCACGACGACAGGGGAGTTCGATCCCGCGACCTCCGCTGCTCTTATACGGTACACAACCACCAGGCCTCATCGTGCTACTTGTCATAACACTACATCGAGCCTTTATGAACTGCATATTCCATCGTTGGGCACATATATCACACCGAACTGACAAACCGGTCTAACGTTCTTATATCAGAAATAATAGATATATCACACCGAACTGACAAACCGGTCTAACGTTCTTATATCAGAAATAATAGAAAAAAAGGTTGCCACGACGACAGGGGAGTTCGATCCCGCGACCTCCGCTGCTCTTATACGGTACACAACCACCAGGCCTCATCGTGCTACTTGTCATAACACTACATCGAGCCTTTATGAACTGCATATTCCATCGTTGGGCAATTTTCAGGTTATTCCACAAAAAAAGACCCCAAGGGGTCGAACCCGCGACCTCCTCCCAGCGGGAGACGATCCTTACCACCAGCCCAAGGAACCTTTCGTGTAGTACAGATAACATGCGGCCTTATATAATTAATTTATCTATTGGGCTGGTTTGATTTATCACTAGAATGGACCTCGGTGGGAAGCAAGATGGGCCGCAGTAGGCGGGGCCTTGGCCTTGAACGCTGTTATAGTTAGGAATTTTTTTCTTTTTTTCTTCTTTTGTTTTTTTATTTTCTTTTTTAGTTTTATCCTTTTTATAACAAGTCCAAAAGAATTGATTCTTGTCTCTAATTTTTTATAAAATTCAGTAGATCATCTTAAGGTGTTAATTATAAATACTTTGACAATTTTAAAATAGTGGATTTACTAATCTCATATTAGATCATAGTAGGGATAATATCATATTTTAAATATGATTTTGAAACTAGAGCTTTCAATTCAACATTTGGGATGAGCGAGGGGATGAGACTCATGAAAATTTGATGGATCTCTGAAAAAACATCATATCATGAGTCTAAAAATGATTTTTTCAAAAAATCATGAGCATTAGATAATGCACGTGTAGTTCAAACCGGACCCACTTCCTACCGATTCGGCAGAAATTTGTCTTTTTCACCAAGGGTGGACGAAATGGTTTGAAATTCTCCGGTTGGTAAATTGTCCATGTAAGTTGGTCTAGTATTTTTGAAAAATGTGTTAGTAGCATTTTGAATGAGAATTTTGGTTGCCGCTTCACAAAAAAACCGTCTTTGGCGCTCGGAAAATAGAAAATGACTTTTTTGTGCGACAAACTGGAAAACTTCCTCCTGCAACATTGTTCGTTATCCCATAATGCACATGCGTGCACAATATGGGCACATTATCACAAACTATATCCTGATTCTAGCCATAAAATTGGTCATTTGACCCGAAAGCCATGAAACCTCGAACATGATAGGTCATTTTGTGAAGGTTTTTTTGAGACATACCCAATTTACCAAGTTTGTTATTTTTCCTTGCAACTATGTCACATAATATACACCACGCAAAAGATTTACATTGTTCGGACCGTTTTTGAATTTTTTATGCCCGTTTCAAACTATGGTCAAAACGGCGGGCGTGAAGGTTCTTATCTAGGTGCTAGGCCTCGTGAAAATTTCGATGGATCTCTGAAGAAACATCATATCGTGAGTCTAAAACCGATTTTTTCAAAAAATCATGAGCATTAGATAATGCACGTGTAGTTCAACCCGGACCCACTTCCTACCGATTCGGCAGGAATTTGTCTTTTTCACCAAGGGTGGAAGAAATGGTTTGAGATTCTCCGGTTGGTAAATTGTCCATGTAAGGTGGTCTAGTATTTTTGAAAAATGTGGTGGTAGCATTTTGAATGAGAATTTTGGTGGCCGCTTCACAAAAAACCCACTTTGGGAGAACAGAATCTGGACCGCTAATTTGGTTTATGCCACTCATTCAATCCAACCCCGGTTCGTACATTGTCCATGTAAGGTGGTCTAATATTTTTACAAAATGTGGTGGTACCATTCTAAAACTGTCATTTGGTGGTTGCTTCATAAAACGCCCCGTTTTTTGCGCTCGGAAAATGGAAAATGGTTTTTCCGTGCGTCAAAAAGGAAAACTTTCTCCTGCAACATTGTTCGCCATCCCATGATAAATATGTGTGCACAATATGGACACATTATCACAAACTATGCCCTGATTCTAGCCATACCATTGGTCGTTTGGTCCGAAAGCCAAGAAACCTCGGACATGATACGTCATTTCTGAGAAGGTTTTTTCGAGACACTTACAATATACCAAGGTTGGTATTTTTACTTGCAACTATGTCATATAAGAAGACACCACGCGAAGTATTTGCATTGATCGAACCATTTTTGAATTTTTTATGCCCGTTTCAAACTATGGTCAAAACGAGGGGCATAAAGGTTCTTAGCTCGGGGCCGAGACTCGCTAAAGTTGCATTGGATCTCTGAAGAAACAGCATATTATGGGTCTAAAAATCATTTTTCTAAAAAATAATGGGCATCAAATAATGTACCTGTAGTTCAAACCGGACCCACTTCCTAACGATTCGGCAGGAATTTGTCTTTTTCGCCAAGGGTGAACAGAAAGGTTTGAGATACCCTGGTTGGGACATTGTCCATTTAAGGTGGTATAATATTTTTACAAAATATGGTGGTGCCATTCTAAAACTGTCATTTGGTGGTTGCTTCATAAAACACCCCGTGTTTTGCGCTCGGAAAATGGAAAATGGATTTTCCGTGCGTCGAAATGGAAAACTTTCTCCTGCAACATTGTTCGCCATCCCATGATACATATGTGTGCATAATATGGGCACATTAGCACAAACTATGTCGTGATCCTGGCCATAACATTGGTCGTTTAGCCCGAAAGCCATGAAACCTCGAACATGATAGGTCATTTCTGAGAAGGTTTTTTCGAGACACTTGCAATATACCAAGATTGGTATTTTTCATTGCAACTATGTCACATAATAAGACGCCACACGAAGGATTTGCATTGATCGAATAGTTTTTGAATTTTTTATGCCCGTTTCAAACTATGATCAAAACGGCGGGTATAAAGATTCTTAGCTCGTGGCTGAGCCTCGCTAAAATTGCATTGGATCTCTAAAGAAACAGCATATTATGGGTCTAAAAATCATTTTTCCAAAAAATAATGGGCATCAAATAATGTACCTGTAGTTCAAACCGGACCCACTTCCTGCCGATTCGGCAGGAATTTGTCTTTTTCGCCAGGTGTGAACGGAAAGGTTTGAGATACCCCGGTTGGGACATTGTCCATGTAAGGTGGTCTAGTATTTTTACAAAATATGGTGGTGCCATTTTAAAACTGTCATTTGGTGGTTGCTTCATAAAACACCCCGTTTTTTGCGCTCAGAAAATGGAAAATGGATTTTCCGTGCGTCGAAATGGAAAACTTTCTCCTGCAACATTGTTCGCCATCCAATGATACATATGTGTGCACAATATGGGCACATTAGCACAAACTATGTCGTGATCCTGGCCATAACATTGGTCGTTTAGCCCGAAAGCCATGAAACCTCGAACATGATAGGTCATTTCTGAGAAGGTTTTTTCGAGACACTTGCAATATCCGGACCCACTTCCTGCCGATTCGGCAGAAATTTGTCTTTTTCGCCAGGTGTGAACGGAAAGGTTTGAGATACCCCGCTTATTACATTGTCCATGTAAGGTGGTCTAGTATTTTTTTAAAATAAGTTGGTAGAATTTTGAAAAATTCATTTGGTAGATATTTAACAAAACAAACTGTTTTTGCACTCATAAAATAAACACCCATATTCAGCCAATCAGGAGGGAGGACTTGCCTACCCACGGATCAGCCCCAGGAAACCGATCTGAGACGTCCACGAGACGATCCAACTACCAGAAAAGCACCGCACCTATAACCATTTTAAAAAAAGGTAAAAGAAAAATCCCCACGTGTGGTTCCCAGGCTCCCAGGTCCCAGCCCTAACCCTAACTACCCTGACCTACCTCCCTCCCACCACCCCGCCGCCACTTTGCTCATCTTCTAGATCGTGATCTCCAAGATCTCGTGCCACATCCAAGTACACGGTGTCCCCCTCCAAGATCTCGTGGCTGCCATGGACCAAGATCCCCATTCGACCCTGCGCTCCCCATTCGACGAATGCCTCCTCCATCTCCTGCACTCCGAGATCTCCAACATCTCCGACCGCCGCCCTCCCAACCGGGTACCACCCCACCCCTCCCCCTCACTCCTCCCTCCACTCCGCACTACGTGATGATCCCCCACCTCATTCGCCCTCCGCCCTCTCGCAGCCGCCGACCGGCTTCAAGTCCTTCGCCGTGGAGGACCGCCCAGGGGAGCAGTGGGTGCGCCTCCGCGCATCCCACCGCGGGACCGAGGAGATCAATATTGACGCCACACTGTTCGACGGCGCCGCGGAGCTGGGCCCTGACACGTCCCTCTTCTAGCGGGTCGAGGCGCTCGAGCAAGGGTCGCGCCTCCACCTTAGCCTCATCGTCGAGGTCGCCCGCGCCGACCGCGTCTTGGGGTTCATATGCTCCGCCTAGCGTTTCTGCAGGAAAGTGAGGTGGATGCCGAGCTCGCGGAGTTCTTGCACGAGTACGTGGAGAACAAGGACCAAGATGTTGCCGTCCATCTTCAGCTGCAAGGGCGCCGCAAGAGCGCAGGAACCTCGCCGCCACTGACTACATGTGCAAGTTCACCGCTGACTTAAACACTAAGGTACTCCCGCTCAACATCCTCATGGACTTTTGTTTGGTCAGGATGACTGGAGCTTTTGGTTGTGCTCTGTATTATTGATTTATACAAATTATACTTCACTTGCTTAATGTGACTTATCAGTAGTTGTGCCGATGAATAGAAACTTTGTTCCTCCTAGTATAGTTTTATCTACCAGACATGTTTCAGACCTGCAGTTTGTTTAATAAAGGCTTAACTTATAACCTTTATTTTTTTTGCTTTACTAGATACTATCATATTCATTTATCACCTTGTGCCTCAGGGGACTCCTCAACTAGATCCTCTTAAGATACTTCCTCGACAAGTACTTGTAGTAAGATGCCTGCGATAGTGGTAATATTGCGCTGCCTCTTCTCTGTATTTTTCTTTGGTGAAGATGGTCGAAGCTTTTGGTTGTGCTCTGTATTATTGATTGCCACAAATTGTACTAGACTTGCTTAGTGTGGATTTTCATAGTTAGTTCACAAACCTGAACATGATGCATCTGAACTACTTGATCTTCTATGGTTTTGCATATGACATTGCCTTTCACAATAAATGGTGCTTATTTCACTGTTTGATTCCATCTGTTTTAGGGAAAGTAGATGCTTGTAGAATACTAGTAGTATGTTTTTATAAGTGATTTACCAGGTTGAGTGTTCCCTTCATAGAGATTGAAAATGTGGTGCTTCCTCTTTTACAGGAGCTCCAGGCCTAAAAAAGTTGGAAGTGTGGAGCCGTGAAAGAAAGTGGGGGATTTCCACTAAGACCATTGTTAGGAATAAATATGAATCATGTGCTTGGTTAGATCAAAAACTGATTGTGCGGTCCTGTAGCTATATGATCGGTAGGTCAACATTGTAGCATGAATCCTGGTTGTTACATCTCAAAGTTTTAAGGTACTGACCCATATATTTTGCTAGAGTTGTTCTGTGCGAAATTAATAAGTTGGTAGTAGTGACATTCAGCTCTAAATTTATCTATGTATCACATTTGTTGTCTCTACTTAGTGTTCATGAGAGAATAAATTATGTTGCTGCTTATTAGGTTTGCTTTAAGTTGATCATATCTTTGAGCTTTTATGCCTTGTATTTTCAGTTGATTACATCAGGCCGTGCAAGAAAGAAGATGTTATGGTTATTGCGCTGCTCTCCCCCAACACATGCTCGGTGTGCAGCTCAAGACCGTCTTCAATGACTTTCAGAGAGTGTTCAACATCTACCGCATGCTCTACATCATACTCTCTATCTTGTCCACCGATGCCTGGAAACTGTGAGTCAACTGCCACTTCAATCCCTCCTCTCTTATTAGCATGTTAGGGCTGCCACAACTCGGTATGCATTCTTGTATATACATGGTTGATGTACTGGTTGCTTTTACTAAGTTCGATGCCCTGCATCCTTCCCTGCAATCATGCTACAATACATGTGCACCTTTCCCTGCCTTCTCTCTTATGCACATTTTGTACCTGGTGCATTAAAGAAACTGAATCAAGAAATTTCAGATTCTGTAATAATCTATACCTTCCAAATTGCTTGTTATTCATAGTAATAATCTATACCTAGTTTTCTAATGTGTACTTGATCAGATTCTCTCTGTATTGGTCTTTCTCAAACATATATGGGCCTTATGCTTGATGCATGCATCATGTGTTGCCTATGGATATGCCTGCATTCGTTAAGTTTGTTTTGCACATGCTATGGCCTCTCACTTATGTTATACTATTTTGTTCATACATAAGCACATTTTGTATCGCCTTCTATCAATATATCCATTTATATGAACTCAGTCCTTATTTTTGGATGAATGTGATGTTTTACAGGTCGTTGGTGCCAATGCTGAATAAGTTAGACAAAGTGGAAGTGTGAAGAAGTTCCGAAATATCAAAAATAGCTAGCTTGTGTACTGTCTGAAAGTTTGATTGTATTTTGGTTGCTCCACCTGATGTGAGTTGTGTTTGATTGTAATGTTCTGATGTTATCTGAAATATTATTCGTAAATGTGACATGTTTGAATCAAATTAATTTTGTATATTATGTTGGTCTTGGTTAAATTATTATCTGTTTAATTACTGTGAAAACATGAGAAAACAGACAGTAATAAGTGGGATTAACTGGGACCCATGTTACTGGTGGGACCAGCCCAAAATAAGAAGGCCAAAAGTAAGAATCTATCCATATAAACGGCCCATGCAAAAGAAATAAATATGCCAGAATGTTGGGCTTGTCCCATGTAGCTGACCAGATTTGGTATGAAAAACAATCCAGAATAGTATGAAAAACAATCTAGAATAGTTGGGCCGAGCCCATGTGGAACCTAGAAATGGACTGGGCTGATTTTGATTTAAGACGATTTAATTTCGTCACAATTTTGCCACGTAGGTCGGCCACGTATGATCTGACTTGGCCAGACTAGATGGCCCATGACGATATTGGATCGTCATAGACTTTATGACGATTCAATATCGTCATAGACGGTTATGACGATTTTATCAAAAACGTCGTTATAGTTCATTTGCGACGCCCAGCTTTCGACGATCTCAAAATTGTCATAAAATCGTCATAAACGGACTACTATGACGATTCTGTGAAGAAAATGGAGGGTCATATATAGCCAGATTCCTTGTAGTGTAACTCAGCTTAGTAGCTTATCTCTGATTCGGACTAACATTTGATTCAACTTGCCAGGGTATATTATAATTCGGATTTGTATTCTAGTTCAACTTCCTAGCTTATCTCTGATTCAGACTAAAGTTTGATTCAGCTCGCCAGATTTCCAGGTTATGTAACGACTCAGATCGATATTTTGAGTAAAATAACTCGGATTTCGAAACAGATGACTCGTATTTGAGTCATATACCTCGGATTTGAGTCAGATGACTCAGACTTAAGACATAAGTCAATTTTGAGTAAAATAACTCGGATTTGGAAACAGATAACTCGGATTTGAGTCATATACCTCGGATTTGAGTCAGATGACTCGGACTTAAGACATAAGTCAATTTTGAGTAAAATAACTCAGATTTGGAAACAGATGACTCGGATTTGAGTCATATACCTCGGATTTGAGTCAGATGCGAGACTTAAGACATAAGTCAATATTGAGTAAAATAACTCGGATTTGGAAACAGATGACTCGGATTTGAGTCATATACCTCAGATTTGAGTCAGATGACTCAGACTTAAGACATAAGTCAATTTTTAGTAAAATAACTCGGATTTGAGTCATGTACCTCAGATTTGAGTCAGATGACATGGACTTAAGACATAAGTCAATTTTGAGTAAAATAACTCGGATTTGGAAACAGATAACTCGGGTTTGAGTCATATACCTCAGATTTGAGTCAGATGACTCAGACTTAATAAATAAGTCAATTTTGAGTAAAATAACTCGGATTTGGAAACAGATGACTCATATTTGAGTCATATACCTCGGATTTGAGTCAGATGACTCAGACTTAAGACATAAGTCAATTTTGAGTAAAATAACTTGGATTTGGAAACAGATAACTCGGATTTGATTCATATACCTCGGATTTGAGTCAGATGACTTAGACTTAAGACATAAGTCAATTTTGAGTAAAATAACTCGGATTTGGAAACACATAACTCGGATTTGAGTCATATACCTCGGATTTGAGTCAGATGACTCAGACTTAAGACATAAGTAAATTTTGAGTAAAATAACTCGGATTTGGAAACAGATGACTTGGATTCGAGTCATATACCTCGGATTTGAGTCATATGACTCAGACATAAGACATAAGTCAATTTTGAGTAAAATAACTCGGATTTGGAAACAGATTACTCGGATTTGAGTCATATACCTCAGATTTGAGTCAGATGACTTAGACTTAAGACATAAGTCAATTTTGAGTAAAATAACTCGGATTTCGAAACAGATGACTCGTATTTGAGTCATATACCTCGGATTTGAGTCAGATGACTCAGACTTAAAACATAAGTCAATTTTGAGTAAAATAACTCGGATTTGGAAACAGATAACTCGGATTTGAGTCATATACCTCAGACTTAAGACATAAGTCAATTTTGAGTGAAATAACTCGGATTTGGAAATAGATGACTCGGATTTGACTCATATACCTCGGATTTGAGTCAGATGACTCACACTTAAGACATAAGTCAATTTTGAGTAAAATAACTCGAATTTGGAAACAGATGACTTGGATTTGAGTCATATACCTCAGATTTGAGTCAGATGACTCAGACTTAATACATAAGTCAATTTTGAGTAAAATAACTCGGATTTGGAAATAGATGACTCGGATTTGAGTCATATACCTCAGATTTGATTCAGATGACTCAGACTTAAGACATAAGTCAATTTTGAGTAAAATAACTCGGATTTGGAAATAGATGACTCGGATTTGAGTCATATACCTCGGATTTGAGTCAGATGACTCAGACTTAAGACATAAGTCAATTTTGAGTAAAATAACTCGTATTTGGAAACAGATGACTCGGATTTGTGTCATATACCTCGGATTTGAGTCGGATGACTCAGACCTAAGACATAAATCAATTTTGATTAAAATAACTCGGACTTGGAAACAGATGACTCGGATTTGAGTCAGATGACTCAGACTTAAGACGTAAGTCAATTTTGAGTAAAATAACTCGGATTTGGAAACAGATAACTCGGATTATGACTTTCCCAAAGGAATTAAAAGACCAGTGCCAAAAATGGCCATAAGTCATAACTTACCCAAAGGGGTTAAAAGACCAGTGCCAAAAAAAGGCCAGAAGTCATAACTTACCCAAAAGGGTTAAAAAACCAGTGCCAAAAGAGGCCAGAAGTCATAACTTACCCAAAGGGGTGAAAAGACCAGGGCCAAAAAAGGCCAGAAGTCATAACTTACCCAAACGGGTTAAAAGACCAGTGCCAAAAAAAGCCAGAAGTCAGAACTTACCCAAAAGGGTTAAAACACCGGTGCCAAAAATGGCCAGAAGTCACAACTTTCCCAAACGGGTTAAAAGACCAGTGTGCACGAAAGCCATAACTTATACCTCACCCAAACGGGATAAAAACGCCAGTGCCCATGAGGGCTAGGTGTCACGAACTTACCCAAAAGGGTTATATGACATGGAAATATGCTACCAAGGTATTATAAGTCAGAGAATGACTCTGGGAATAACTGAATATAAAGTCTATGCGCGACTCTATGATTCCCACATACACTCGGGGACTAATGTCGGGGATATAACCCCGGGTACCCAAGAGTTGAGATATAAACAGACCTTGACAGACTAATGAACATCTGTGTGAAAGAATATGAAGATATAAAGAGGATACATCAAAATATATAAGACATAAAGAGAGAAATCTTACCAGAAAAAGGGAAAAAGATAGACAGACCGAATTAAATAAAAGTTGGCCTGGTCCAATCCTTACCAGGCCGAATTAGGCCTCACCGGCATGGTTCGGGGCCTCCCTGGCCGAATTACTCCAAATCCCGGCTGGGCCGAGATACTCCCATTCGGCCCACCTCGACGCCAAACTCCTCCCACTGAGTCACCTCTTCACCAGTTCCTGCCAGGACACCCCGTCGCTCCCGCCGAATCTCCTCCACGCCAGCGCACCCCGTCGCCAGGAGCTCCCTTCGCACCCGCCAGGCATCTCCCCCGACCGATCCCTCGAGTGGGCCGAGGTGGGCAGGATTCGGCCCACTGCGGGTCATCGCCACCAACCAGTCGCCCACACCACCTCCTCCACTTCCCCGGGTGGGCCTTATTAAGCCCACCGCGGGGAAACCCAATGTTGCAAGTCTCCAGCGTCCACGGGTGGGCCGAATCAAGCGACCTTGGCCCACCGCGGGTTCACATCGCAGGACACATCAGCTCCCCCTAGACTGGGTCAACAGGGACCACGGCTGGGCCTGAATTCGGCTGAGGGGGGAAACAACCCACCTAGTCAACCCCGGATAGGCCTAAATACTGACTCGGCTAGGCCATATAATGACCCGGATGGGCCATTTCTCCCCTAGGCCGAGTGATCTTAGGTCCAGGCCGAATTTAAACCCCGTCCAGGAAACTTGGGCCAAGTTATAATGACCCAAACGCTCTCATATACATCTCCGAAGGCTACCTCAACCACCACAGCTACCCGCCATCGATCCAGGACAAGCTCCACTAGCATGGTTCCAGTCTTGGGAGTCCCACTGCTCAGACTGGCACATGCGATATGGAATATGCCCATGACATCCAAGAATATGCTAAGGAATATGCTGTGGCATCTCCAAATATGCCAAAGCATATGCTGAGCATCTAAGAAGATGCCAGGAATATGCTATCTGGATACCAATCGTCGGGAACAAGTTTTGTCCCTTGGGCTCCCCTTTATAAGGATCACCAGGGGGATCGTTCTTAGAGAGGCCCCGAAGGGCTCTTCCCCTCTCTGATCAATAGGAGCTCTCCTTCCTATTCCTCCTCCACTCTCATAGGGAGAACTAGATAGAGGCATAGGAGATACAGCTCAAGGAGCAGGATTGTAGCCACAAGTATGGCAAGATTATAAGAGATTAGATGTAGAGAAAGAGGTGTTATCTCCACATGAGAGCCTCAATCCTAGATACATTGTATTTCTCTTTGTTCATACGAGTGCGGTCTTCACTGCATCATCCCTCCCCGGATTCCTCCATGTCCATCGACCCCAACTTTAGCCTACCCATGGCATATGTCGTGATACCACCACGACACAAATGATTGAGTACATAAGTTCGACACAACATAAGTTCATAGTACCTGGTTTATAGAAGTACAAGACGTAGAATGCTTACCAAAGATGTTATCCTCAGCTTGCTGGAGAATCCCCACCATGGAATACCGTTCCTTCCGGAGGGTCTTCTAAGCCTCAAGGTTGCGAGTATTTTGCTTGTTGGCAACTTTGTTCTGCTCCTTGAGGATTGCAATCTCCTCCTTAAGGCGGTTGATTTCTGCGTTTGCGGATTCTTGCACGGCAGCCATGGCATCTTCATGCATCTTCAGTGAGTCAACCCTCTCCTGCTGAAGGATCTTGTTTTCGCTATCCAGCTCTTGTATGTGCTTGGATTGCTCGATAATGTCCTTGGCCTTGGCGATAGCTTCTGTAAGTCGGAGAAATAACAAAGCACAATGAGTAGTCGGAAGTTAATGGCACAAGACCAAGTTGAGTGTGAAACTGAAAAGAAAAACAGACTCTTGATCTTGGTGATTTGATCCTTCAAGAAGGAAGTTTTACCCTTTTCAGCTTCAATGTAAGATCCCTCCCTTTTAAAGGTAAGGATCCCTGTGATTGCAATGCTAGTCCATGGACCAATGCTAGCATCCACAGTTTAAGATGAAGTACACAGAAACAAAGGTCATTATTACAATTCATTCCAGAGACAAACATAGTCTTTTACAACTCCATGGCCATAGGCCTAATATAGGAGTTTAACCATAACAATATAAATAAGTCTTCATCTTCATGTGCCACAGGAAAGCATGTTGAGTGTAGACTCACCTAATCATCATCAGAATAACCTGCAACATCACAAGTTATGGCCACAGCGGGTCAATACATTGGAATAGTATTGGAAAGTGATACCTTAGTAGAATATTAACATCTAGTTACTACATGCATTTGGCTAAGTGTAGCTTAGGCTTGCTTTGCTCAAAATATGTTTTACCTATTAGTTGAAATCACTAAGTTTTCCTTTGACAAATTTTTCCCAAGGAATCACCAATAGAAATTGGTGAACCTTCACCCTTGTTCAACCACAAGTTTTAACTTAGAAAATTTGGATGAGGATTCTTGATAGCTTCCATGTCTTGATGCTCAAGTTGTCCAATACCAGGGACATGGCTAAGTACTTAGATTCTTCCATTTGCAGAGGTTGTGCACTTTCCCCACAAGACTTGATTTTAACCAAGACAGGACCTTTCCAAAGCCTTCCCTTGGACCAAATGGACGCGCTCAAAACCTATCATCCCACTACCACCAACTGTCCAAATGGCTAAGTTATTGCAACCTATATGATCCAGGCAGAGCCCATAATGCCATGTGGCTGCACTAGAAGCTTCTTAACATTTGGCATCTCAAATCCCTTTGTTCTTGGGTGGCTTTCCACAAGTGTGATACACAAGGTAAACCATAGAAATGGGCCTTGTGTAACCACTCAACACAAACCATTCTTTCCATTCCACCCAGGTGTTTCATTCACTTAGTTGTTTTATTAAGCAAAACACAAGTCAATGACTTAGAAATATTTCTCATAGCATGAGTACATAATCCACCTTTGGTTACTACTAGCTAGGCTAAGCATGGCAATAGTAAGCATCTTAACTTAGAGGAAATTCTAACAATTCTACAACTACTAGGATTTCCCAAGGATAGCATATAGATACTTAGCAAAATAACCATGCAAGTCCTATACAAAATACTTCTAATGCATAGGTGAAAATATAGGGATAAAAGCATGAAGGACCACTTTCCTTGGTAGTTTGGGGAGTAGCAACAATCTTCACAACCACAATCACTATTAGCACCAAAATCTACACATAAAATAATGGCACCAAAATCACATGACAAAATATACAAACAAAAAAATATATGAATGTATGCAAATGCCATGTGATGATTTTTTGTACACCAAACAAGACAAGTAAACAGTACTGAAACATAAACAACACCAAGATACTCAAAATAAACCTTATTTGATCTTTAAAACATTTTTCAAATAATTTCCATACTCAAATTAAGCCTACATATGTATCTGCAAAAATAACCATTTTTACAGCGGCAAAACATTAAAAACATTGCATAAACATATAGGATTCTTTCTCCTGATTCCAATGATATAAAATTTACAAAATTTGAACATGTGGATCAAAAGTTATGAATTTTACAAGTTTGAATCACTAATAGATCTAATTCAGATTTTTAAAACAAAGAACTAGCCACGCGGCAGCGTCTGATTGGTTGATACCGTTTCGCACCGGATCACACAGGCGGGCCATTAGATCTAACTTAACACGCACGGTCCAGATCGACACATACCGCTTCGCTACAGATCTAATCCTAAGACCGATCTAGATCCTCACGGCCTCGATCAACGACCATGACGGGCGGCGCCGTGAGGCGTATGCGATGGCGGCTCACGAGAGGTTGCCGGCGATTTATATCGCGTGGGGAGGAGTGAAGGTGCTTACTGGGTTCGCGTGATCGCTGCGGTGCTCGAGGTGGTCGAGGGAGAGACAGGGGCGCATAGACTCGACGTCTATTGCTCGCCGGAGAAGCGTCGATCGTCAGGTACGGCTGTCCGTCATCGTTGGCGAGGTTACAGGCCACGCCTAGCCAAAATAATGATGCCGTTAGATGCGCACAAGCCTGGCGAACAAGTGAGTAACCAGAAGAGAGGAAGGGGTGGTCGGGAACTACCAGGAGGTGTCGCCGGAGTCGAGCAGCGGCTCTGTCACTTGCAGAGGTGGACGGGAACTGCTGCCTGGGTCAAGCGCGGCCAAACGAAAGGGGTCAGGAGGTGCACAAGGTTGTAAGGAACACACTCGTATGAATTAGAAGGGCAGGGGTGGTCTGGCTCATCGGAATTTCGTTGCCGGAGCTCGTCGGTACAGCGGCGGTGTGAGAGTAATTAGGGGCAGCCTGGTGGCGGAGCGAGTGAGTTGAGCGAGGGGAAATGGTCGCGGCGAGGTTTAAGCGAGGCATTGACGCATATTGATGCGAGTTAAAACCAGCAGAAACGGCCGGCGAGGGGGAGCGAGGTCAGCGGCGGGTGAGGATGATGATGAGGTGGCATTCGGGCGTCGTTGTCAGCGTGAGAGAGAGGGGGGTGGGGTCCAGCGGTCAGTGGGTTTGCGGGTTCCTTCTGCGGTGAGAAAAACACTTCGGGGGAGAGAGGGGAGAGGTGGGCTGCTGGGCATGGACTGGGCTTTGCTGGGCTGGGCTGGTTAGTTTCATTTTTTTGTACTAATTGTTTTTCTTTTTCTTTTTCTATTTAACTGTTTTGATTTTGCTTAATCAATTCAAACAACTATTTGAATTCAATCTTCAATCAAACTTTGTGTAACTTCAAATACTGATTAATAATTCATTTTTAAAGTCAAATTTAGAATATTTCGTTTATTCTTTTTAGGGTCTTTTAATTATTTAAAATAGGCCCTTGCATTTATTCAAATAAGATTTAATAATGTTTTCAAACTCCATTTGAATTCTAAATCCTTCCAAATATTTTTAGTAGGTTTTATTTATTTATTAGGGTGTCAAATAATTCACCTTGAATTATTTGGAAAATATTTAATATGATTTATAAATCATTTCAATTGGGTATTTGTTTTAATTCCAATGAAATCAATTATAGTTTTAATTCCATAAATTTTATTTAGTTGATTTCTTTGATCCCATTTAAGTTAATTAATTAACTTTTATTCCACTTGGGTAAATTCCAAATTCTATTTTCCCATGATTTAAATAATCATTCTTATTAGAGATTTTTTCTTTATTCAAATAGAAATAGAATTTGGTTAATGCCATTTTATTTTATTTGGAAAATTCTTTATCCATTATTTTATTTGGACTTGGATTACGTTCATTCCATTTCCTTATGGATTTGTCCAAGATTTAATTTGGTCTTTGAATATTCCTCATTTAATATTTCTTTGTTTATCTTATAAAATCCATATCTTTTTATTTATAGATCCAAACTTGGTGATTCCAATTTGTATAATCTTATTTAATATTTGTTTTATCCTTTTAAATATATTTAGGATTATTTGCTCACCATTTGGTATGGATTTCTAGATAGGTGCTTTAATTGCTTTGGAAATTGAATTTCCTTATCTTATTAAATTTATAAGATTTTATCTATGGCTCCAAATTAAGTGAAACCAATTCATATGGTTTAATAATATTTCTATTTGTCATTCTTGATCATTTTGAAATGTTTGTTTGACCAATTTTTATATGGATCAAATCCATAGGCTTAGATATAACTTGGAGATGTTTTCCTTCCATTAGGGTTTTAGAGTTTTGGTTTATTTTCCAAGTGTTTAAATTTCAAGATGCATTTATGAAGAATGCATTTCTCTTGATTTGAATTTAGTTGGATTCAAACATTAACCAAAGTTTGTTCAAGATGGGATTTTAAGTTTCCATTTAGAACAAAAAGTTTCTTTTCACCCCAAATTTCAACAATTATTTATTTTGTTTATTTATTTTTCACATTACAAAATTTGGAAAATTTTGGGATGTGACACTCACCATCCTCATCACGTCTTCCGAAAGCGTGGAAGTGAGTACCTCTAATCTCCCGAGAGTGTCTCCCTAGCAAACGCCCAAGTAAATCCTGCATGACTGCCTCTAGGCCTCTCTCCTTGTCATCATGCATAAGCTTGAAGGTGATAGCCTCCGTGGTTGGCTCAGTCTGGCGTCCTGGCTGAGTAACTTTGAAGCCCCAAAGGTCCTTCCTCTCAAACTTGGTGAGGGGAAGCATCATGATGCTAGGAAGTGGAAGATTGAGCACACTAGTGAGCTCAATAAGACGAGTGCCAAAACGAGTTCCCTTGAACTCTTTAGCTGTGCTGATAGTAACATTAGGCATCTATTTATAAGATAAGAAAAGTTAGAATCAATCACCAATAGAAATTCTCAAGACAAGCATCAACACACAAGTCATGGCATACATAAATTCATTACAAGCATTCCTAGATTCACCATAACTTAGACAAAATTTTGGAAATAAAAACGATAAGTGTGGTGGTCCAACTAACAAGGTTCATTACTACTCTCACTCTCTAGGCTAAAGGCTATCAAAGCATCCTTCTACAAATAGAGATGAAAAAAAAGATTGGAAAAGTTTACGAGAAGAAAAGACAAGTGTAGACATTTTTTCAAAGTGTTGAAATTTTTCCTTAGTGGTTTCTAATCCAATCCTAGGGTTATAATCCTATAGGCAACACAGTGCTCTGATACCATCTGTAAGATCCCTCCCTTTTAAAGGTAAGGATCCCTGTGATTGCAATGCTAGTCCCTAGATCAATGCTAGCATCCATAGTTTAAGATGAAGTACACAGAAACAAAGGTCATTATTACAATTCATTCCAGAGACAAACATAGTCTTTTACTACTCCATGGCCATAGGCCTAATACAGGAGTTTAACCATAACAATATAAATAAGTCTTCATCTTCATGTACCATAGGCAAGCATGTTGAGTGTAGACTCATAACCCCTAATCATCATCAGAATAACCTGCAACATCACAAGTTACAGCCATAGTGGGTCAATATATTGGAATAGTATTGGCAAGTGATACCTTAGTAGAATATTAACATCTAGTTACTACAAGCATTTGGCTAAGTGTAGCATAGGCTTGCTTTACTCAAAATAGGCTTTACCTATTAGTTGAAATCACTAAGTTTTCCTTTGACAAAATTTTCCCAAGGAATCACCAATAGAAATTGGTGAACATTCACCCTTGTTCAACCAAAAGTTTTAACTTAGAAAATTTGGATGAGGAGATTCTTGATATCTTCCATGTCTTGATGCTCAAGTTGTCCAATACCAGGGACATAGCTAAGTACTTAGATTCTTCCATCTGCAGAGGTTGTGCACTTTCCCCACAAGACTTGATTTTCACCAAGACAGGACCTTTCAAAAGCCTTCCCTTAGACCAAATGGATGCGCTCCAAACCTATCATCCCACTACCACCAACTGTCCAAATGGCTAAGTTATTGCAACCTATATGATCCAGGCAGAGCCCATAATGCCATGTGGCTGCACTAGAAGCTTCTTAACATTTGGCATCTCAAATCCCTTTGTTCCTGGGTTGCTTTCCACAAGTGTGATACACAAGGTAAACCATAGAAATGGGCCTTGTGTAACCACTCAACACAAACCATTCTTTGCATTCCACCCAGATGTTTCATTCACTTAGTTGTTTTATTAAGGAAAACACAAGTCAATGACTAGAAATATTTCTCATAGCATGAGTACATAATCCACCCTTGGTTACTACTAGCTAGGCTAAGCATGGCAATAGTAAGCATCTTAACGTAGAGGAAATTCTAACAATTCTACAACTACTAGGATTTCCCAAGCATAGCATATAGATACTTAGCAAAATAACCATGCAAGTTGTGGCGCCCCGCAAAACCACTACTAGAAAATCACGTTGTTTTTGTGCATTGCATCATCGTGACCGCATGCTCATGTCATCATGCCACATTGCATTTGAGCATCGTCATCATCATGCATATTATTTTTGCCTAAAACTATTTGCGAAAGACTATGTTATTTTCTAAAACTAGCCCTCCTCTATTTTCAAATCCCAATCGTCGGTCCAGCCGGATCTTTCATTTATCTAAAACCAATTACAAAATCTATTGTTAAAATAAAAGAAAACCCTAGTCTAAATTTCTAGTCCTAAATTCACCCAATCCTAGTCTACCCACCAACCCCAGCTTGCCACCTCCCTTTCCCTCCACCTCATCTCACCCACCGCCACCTCACCAATCCTCTCTCTCACCCCCTCTCTCCACTCTCTCTGCACCCGGGCCCCACCCCACAGCCCCACTCCCTCCACCCACCGAGCCAGCCCCACCCCCTCTCACCCCCCCGCCTGGACCCACCCCCTGGACCCCACCACCGCTCCCACCTCTCTCTCTCTCTCCCCACGCGCTGCCCTCGTCTCTCCTTCCCCGACCCCTCTCTCCTTCCTCCACCAGCTCCGCCGCCCACCTCTTCCCCACTGACCACCCGCCTCCGCCACGCCTCACCGCTCTGCTCTCCACTCACATGCTGCACTGCCTCACATCGCTCGGCCTCGGCCCCAGCCGCCCGCCGCCTCCTCCCGCCTTCTTCCCTTCTCCTGCCTCCACGCCACAGGCCCCAAGCGCCGTCGCGCCCCACCCCCCTCTCTCCTCAACCCTGCCGGCTTTCCTCCTCCTCGGGCTCGGCTCTTGCTGACACCGTCTGCCGGCGGCCCCTCCATGAAGGCCGCCGAGCCGCCGCCGGTCGCCTCCGCCCTCGACGCGCCGACCTTCCTCCTCGCCATCGCCGGCCGCGAGCCTGCCCTCCGTCCTCGAGCCGCCTCCGCCTCAACCACCCCGCCGGACCCGAGCACCTCCCCGCCGCCCGCGTCCTCTGCTCCCCGCCGCCGGCGCACCACCCGGGCGCCTCCTCGCCGGCCTCCCCCTCCTCCCTCGGCCCGACCCCGCCCGCGTCGCCCACCTCCTGCCCCCCCCGACCTGGCAAAGACGTGCGTCCGCCACGCTGCCTCTCTACGCCATCATGGGCCTGGCCCGGCCCTCTTCTGCAGCAGCTCCTGCGAGCCCCGCAAGCCGCAGGCGCTCGCCGCGCCCCTCCACTGTGCCTCGTCTGCTCGCCTACACCGCCAAGCTCCTCGCCCGCCTCTGCAGCTGCTCCATGCGCCTCCCGACGCGTACCAAGTGCGAGTCCAGCGTGTCCAACCTTATCAGGGTCATACGAGTCCAAGATCTTCCGCGATGCATGGTCTCCACAAAATACAAGGATGCGACACCCTCTTCGTTGACAAGTTCTGCTAACCCGGTCGTGGACGTTGGCAAGGTCCACCGGAGAAAGAACATGGTGTCGCCCAAGGGACCATACCGAACCCGGCACCACTCATAGAACCACCAACAAGATCTTCGACCCAGGACATCCCACCCGCTTGACGAAACGCCAAGATCTCCCAGTGCTGAGACCCGAGTCCGACACCGACAATCGAAACCCCAAACCAACAAGATCGCCTACCAGGAAACCGTGCGACAATATCTTCTCGGACCCGAGGACCATCAAGACTTCCGCTCGGCCATGCCAAGTACTCCTTCCTGGCTTCGAAGCCGACCCAGTGGACCGACATGATCTCCTTCACGGATACGTCAAGTACTCCCTCGAGGACGCCGAGTACTTCACCCGGACACCGAGACCCTGGACGACAAGTTCTCCTTCCCGGAAGCATTAACACTCGCGCGACAAGAACAACTTCCCAGATCCGAAGACCCTATATCCCGGAGTCCGAGAACGATCCCGTCGAACCCTGAACCCCGAGACCCGACCCCGAACCCTCGGAGCCCAAGATCGACAAACCCTAATGTGATTCCCTTCCCGAGCCCTATTTTATAAAATGAAATATAAACTTGTTGCATATTAAATTGTCATGCTTGCATGCATATCATGTGGGTTTGGGGGCCTTATGCCGATTCACCTAAATTAAATATGGGATCCATATGCGGGCAAATCTAGTCTTATATTGGCCTCATTTAAATTTGTGTAGCGAACCGGTAACTTATCTTGCCCTGTTAAGACAACATTTAAAATGCAGGGTAGTTAAATAACATGAACCATCTAATTAATGTCGGGACCCCGGTTCCACTTAATATTGCCCAATTGCATCGCCCCTTTGCCATGTCATACATCATACATGCATCATGCCCGATCTTTTGCCGTAGTATTAAATAGTGCATCCGGTGTTTATTCTAGTGTTTTGCTTCTTCGCGGATAAGGCCGTTGAGTTGATGCGAATGTCGACCCGACCTTCGGATGAACCTTCGGCAATGTTTTCAGGCGAGCATCTCCCCCTTTCTACCTATCTTACTTTTATAGTATTTATTCCCTCATGTTGATCTATTGCTATCTGTGTTGCGATGCTCTAGTTTCCGTACCCGTGATATCCCGTGCAGCCTTATATTGCCTTGGACACATCCTATTACCTGTTGTTTGGTAGATAGTTGGACTTGCGTGTCGTAGTCGCTTGCTCAAGTGCTGTTGCGTGTCGTCAAGTACCTCAGTTGTTGGAAGACTGCCATATGCTTTAGGTTGGAGATGATCAAGACTTTAATTATCGTTTAATTTATTTATTGTTTAATAACTAAAATTGAAGTAGGTAAATGCAGAGGCACCGGTGGGTGATAGATAACTTTTGGTTTCCGACCGCCCACTTGTGTCCCGTAGGACCCCGAGTTCTTGACACCTGTTCCGAGATCGAGCACGCTAACCACAGGTGGGGAGATATGGGCCCCCCATTGATTAGTACCTGATTTCAAAGTATTGTACTGGGGGCCACAAACTAGTTTGAGGTTTTATTTACTACCCTGTACTTATGCCATGTTTTACTGCTTTATTTAGATTGTGCGATGGATAGCACCTGTACTGTTTAGGATCGGGACACGATTTCGCGGTGTCGACAAGCCCAGTTTTGGGTTCCCAGTCGTTCACAGCCATCTACCCAAACCCTAAGTCCGTCTCGGAGACCGGCCGACTTTGTTGCGGGTTCGAATTAGTGGGGTGGCCCCCATGTACTTGCTTTGGGTCTGGAAACGTCATGACTTAGGCCCCGCCGACATACCGATGGGTGTATGTTAACCGATCCGCAAAAGGGTCAAGTGCTTGTGGATACTTTGGTGCACCCTGCAGGTTAAATCTTTTAGAAGCCGTGTCCATGTTATGGACGACTTGGAGCACAGTGCTTGATCATAGACAACTATAACTAAAGTTTACTGTTATAAATTGACTTGTATCCGATATGACTAGTAATCAGCTTCACTACAACGGAATGGCTAAATAAAAGTACCAACAAGCCTGGGTTTTGGGGTTATCTCATGCTAATTGTATCGACTAGTAAGTGTTGCAACTACAACGGAATGGTTAACTAAACGTCCCCATCGCTTATTTTATCGTGACGATTATCTACGCTGACTAGTAATTGCTGCAACAATAATGAATAAATAAAACTGCCATCGTGTGAGTTCCTCGGTTGACTTCCTCGTTTGGTCTCGAGGGAATACCGAGATGGGATTGTTTGGTGTTAGTATCGTTGGTTCGGATAGGTCTTTCTTACCCCTCTCGATAGCCGATTATATCGAGTCTCTATAGGTTGTTTAGCGCATCTTTCGCTGCGCTTGATCCACCATACCTATGTAGGCGAGGACCGCAATTCTAGCCTCGCTGTCTTCGCCTCAATCGACGCTCCTCTTTTTTCCTTTGCCTTTGTCGGCACCCCTTTTGTTTAAGCAGGTTTTGAGATCGACGTCGTTAGCAGGGTTACCCTTCCGGCTTGGCCTGGGCAGGGTTATGAACGCCATTGGTTATTCTTCAGGGCTCTTAGCCCCATTTGCATCTTGTCCGTAGTCGGACGCTCTATCGTTTTAAAGGTGATTTGGATCTTTGTATTGTATATCTGTATTCTTGACTCGTCGAGTCGCTGTTGTATATATATGTTCTGTGGGTCCCATCGAGGACTGTTGTGTAATGTTATTACTTCGTTTTCCACCCGCACGAAAGTGCCTGGTGGGCACCTTTGAATCGTTTCTATGCGGGTTTGGCGGGTTTCGCTAAAACTTGCATAGGGCCGATTCTGAGGGTGTTACAGAGTGGTATCAGAGCTCAGCAGTTGCGATACCCCACAAGTCCAGCCTGTAGGATAACCTAGCTAACGGCCGAAGTAGAGTGTCAAAACTATTTTTGCAAAAACGGTTGGATAGTTCTGATTAGGTCTGATTTTATTCCTTACCCCTCTGCTATTCTCCTCTTACCTCTGCGTGTTTTGAATCCGCTCTCTTCTCTCTCTTCGAGTCCAGGATTTCTCGCGGTTGGGTTTCCGTCGTACCTTCAGGGTTTCGCTTCCTCCTCTGATAACGGTGTTCTACCATCCGGTGTTCATGCTGTCTGAGGAATCCGTCTACTGTGGTACCATTCTTTGTTCTTTGTTTGTGCCTTCCGGTGTTTCTGACGCGACGACATCATCTACGCCAGATCCGATGCTGAGTCTGCATCACTCCTTTGTTCCTGGACCTCGATTGTCGAGATCTTCAGTCTGATTCCGAGAATGGTTGCACGCTTTACTACTGATTGTGCAGAGTAATAGTTTGGGTGCGTGATGGATTGGCCCCCATGCCGACTACCCCTTCTATTCGCTTTGGTACATTGAAGTGGATGAGAATGCATCGGTTCTCTCTTTCTATCGAAGCTAGAGGTGGCTTTATTTGTTGATACCTCTACCTTCGACCTTTTGTTCCCGGAGTGTTCCCTTGACGATCACGGACGATGACCTCTTGTTAGTGGTGTCGCGAGGATCTACACGATGCGAGAAGATTCAGATCGCCGCCCTTCTTCCCGGTACCATGAGGCGGATCTCGAGGGCGAGATCCATTGTTAGTGGTGCCGAATTGTGGCGCCCCGCAAAACCACTACTAGAAAATCGCGTTGTTTTTGTGCATTGCATCATCGTGACCGCATGCTCATGTCATCATGCCACATTGCATTTGAGCATCGTCATCATCATGCATATTATTTTTGCCTAAAACTATTTGCGAAAGACTATGTTATTTTCTAAAACTAGCCCTCCTCTATTTTCAAATCCCAATCGTCGGTCCAGCCGGATCTTTCATTTATCTAAAACCAATTACAAAATCTATTGTTAAAATAAAAGAAAACCCTAGTCTAAATTTCTAGTCCTAAATTCACCCAATCCTAGTCTACCCACCAACCCCAGCTTGCCACCTCCCTTTCCCTCCACCTCATCTCACCCACCGCCACCTCACCAATCCTCTCTCTCACCCCCTCTCTCCACTATCTCTGCACCCGGGCCCCACCCCACAGCCCCACTCCCTCCACCCACCGAGCCAGCCCCACCCCCTCTCACCCCCCGCATGGACCCACCCCCTGGACCCCACCACCGCTCCCACCTCTCTCTCTCCCCACGTGCTGCCCCCGTCTCTCCTTCCCTGACCCCTCTCTCCTTCCTCCACCATCTCCGCCGCCCACCTCTTCCCCCACGCCGGCCACCCGCCTCCGTCGCCACACCCCCTCACCGCCCTCTGCTCTCCACCGCCGGCGCGTGGTACCGCGCCACCGCCCCGCTCGGCTCGGCTCCCCGCCCAGGCGCGCCCCCGGCGCCCGCCTCCTCCCGCCGCCCTTCTTCCCTTCTCCCAGCCTCCACCGCCGCCGCATGGCCCCAAGCGCCATCGCGCCCCACCCCCTCTCTCCTCAACCCTGCCGGCTTTCCTCCTCCTCGGGCTCGGCTGTGCTGGCTCAGCCGTGAGGCCCTCTGGCGTCGCCGAGCCGCTCGCTGTCGCCCGCCTCGACGCGCCGACCTTCCTCCTCGCCATCGCCGACCGCGAGCCTGCCCTCCGTCCTCGAGCCGCCTCCGCCTCAACCACCCCGCCGGACCCGAGCACCTCCCTCACCTGGCCCTTCGCTCCCACGGCGCACCACCCGGGCGCCTCCTCGCCGGCCTCCCCCTCCTCCCTCGGCCCGACCCCGCCCGCGTCGCCCACCTCCTGCCCCCCCCGACCTGGCAGCACGCGTCCGCCACCGCTGCGCCTCTCTACGCCACCGCAGGGCCCGGCCCGGCCCTCTTCTGCAGCAGCTCCTGCGAGCCCCGCAAGCCGCAGGCGCTTGCCGCGCCCCTCCACTGCGAATCGTCTGCTCGCCTACACCGCCAAGCTCCTCGCCGGCCCGCCTCTCTGGCCGCGCGGCTCTGCTCCATGCGCCTCCCGACGCGTACCAAGTGCGAGTCCAGCGTGTCCAACCTTATCAGGGTCATACGAGTCCAAGATCTTCCGCGATGCATGGTCTCCACAAAATACAAGGATGCGACACCCTCTTCGTTGACAGGTTCTGCTAACCCGGTCATGGACGTTGGCAAGGTCCCCCAGAGAAAGAACATGGTGTCGCCCAAGGGACCATACCGAACCCGGCACCACTCATAGAACCACCAAAAAGATCTTCGACCCAGGACATCCCACCCGCTTCACGAAACGCCAAGATCTCCCAGTGCCGAGACCCGAGTCCGACACCGACAATCGAAACCCCAAACCAACAAGATCGCCTACCCGGAAACAGTGCGACAATATCTTCTCGGACCCGAGGACCATCAAGACTTCCGCTCGGCCACGCCAAGTACTCCTTCCTGGCTTCAAAGCCGACCCAGTGGACCGACATGATCTCCTTCACGGATACGTCAAGTACTCCCTCGAGGACGCCGAGTACTTCACCCGGACACCGAGACCCTGGACGACAAGTTCTCCTTCCCGGAAGCATTGACACTCGCGCGACAAGAACTACTTCCCAGATCCGAAGACCCTAAATCCCGGAGTCCGAGAACGATCCCGTCGAACCCTGAACCCCGAGACCCGACCCCGAACCCTCGGAGCCCAAGATCGACAAACCCTAATGTGATTCCCTTCCCGAGCCCTATTTTATAAAATGAAATATAAACTTGTTGCATATTAAATTGTCATGCTTGCATGCATATCATGTGGGTTTGGGGGCCTTATGCCGATTCACCTAAATTAAATATGGGATCCATATGCGGGCAAATCTAGTCTTATATTGGCCTCATTTAAATTTGTGTAGCGAACCAGTAACTTATCTTGCCCTGTTAAGACAACATTTAAAATGCAGGGTAGTTAAATAACATGAACCATCTAATTAATGTCGGGACCCCGGTTCCACTTAATATTGCCCAATTGCATCGCCCCTTTGCCATGTCATACATCATACATGCATCATGCCCGATCTTTTGCCGTAGTATTAAATAGTGCATCCGGTGTTTATTCTAGTGTTTTGCTTCTTCGCGGATAAGGCCGTTGAGTTGATGCGAGTGTCGACCCGACCTTCGGATGAACCTTCGGCAATGTTTTCAAAGCGTAGCATCTCCCTTTCTACCTATCTTACTTTTATAGTATTTATTCCCTCCTGTTGATCTATTGCTATCTGTGTTGCGATGCTCTAGTTTCCGTACCCGTGATATCCCGTGCAGCCTTATATTGCCTTGGACACATCCTATTACCTGTTGTTTGGTAGATAGTTGGACTTATGCTGTCGTTCGCTTGCTCAAGTGTCGCTATGGTCGTCAAGTACCTCAGTTGTTGGAAGACTGCCATATGCTTTAGGTTGGAGATGATCAAGGCTTTAATTATCGTTTAATTTATTTATCGTTTAATAACTAAAATTGAAGTAGGTAAATGCAGAGGCACCGGTGGGTGATAGATAACTTTTGGTTTCCGACCGCCCACTTGTGTCCCGTAGGACCCCGAGTTCTTGACACCTGTTCCGAGATCGAGCGCGCTAACCACAGGTGGGGAGATATGGGCCCCCCATTGATTAGTACCTGATTTCAAAGTATTGTACTAGGGGCCACAAACTAGTTTGAGGTTTTATTTACTACCCTGTACTTATGCCATGTTTTACTGCTTTATTTAGATTGTGCGATGGATAGCACCTATACTGTTTAGGATCGGGACACGATTTCACGGTGTCGACAAGCCCAGTTTTGGGTTCCCGCGTTTCACAGCTGCTCACCAAACCCTAAGTCCGTCTCGAGACCGCCGACTTCGCTATGGGTTAGACTTAGTGGGTGGCCCCATGTACTTGCTTTGGGTCCGAAACGCTATGACTTAGGGCCCCGCCACATACCGATGGGTGTATGTTAACCGATCCGCAAAAGGGTCAAGTGCTTGTGGATACTTTGGTGCACCCTCAGGTTAAATCTTTTCGAGAAGCCGTGTCCGCGGTTATGGACGACTTGGAGCACAGTGCTTGATCATAGACAACTATAACTAAAGTTTACTGTTATAAATTGACTTGTATCCGATATGACTAGTAATCAGCTTCACTACAACGGAATGGCTAAATAAAAGTACCAACAACTGCTGGGTTTTGGGGTTATCTCATGCTAATTGTATCTGACTAGTAATTGTTGCAACTACAACGGAATGGTTAACTAAAATGGCCCACTGTTTATTTTATCAGGACGATTATCTACGCCTGACTAGTAATTGCTGCAACAATAACTGAATAAATAAAACTGCCAACTGTGTGAGTTCCTCGGGTTGACTTCCTCGTTTGGTCTCGAGGGGGAATACCAGGATGGGATTGTTTGGTGTTAGTATCAGGTTGGTTCCGGATAGGTCTTTCTTACCCCTCTCTGATAGCCGCCAGTTATATCGAGTCTCTATAGGTTGTTTAGCATGCGCCACGCCGCTTCAGTCCACCATACCTATGTAGGCGAGGACCGCCAATTCTAGCCTCGCTGCATGGCCTCAAGATCTTGACGCCTCTTTTTCCTTTGCCTTTGTCGGCACCCCTTTTGTTTAAGCAGGTTTTGAGATCGACGTCGTTAGCAGGGTTACCCTTCCGGCTTGGCCTGGGCAGGGTTATGGACGCCATTGGTTATTCTTCAGGGCTCTTAGCCCCATTTGCATCTTGTCTGTAGTCGGACGCTCTATCGTTTTAAAGGTGATTTGGATCTTTGTATTGTATATCTGTATTCTTGACTCGTCGAGTCGCTGTTGTATATATATGTTCTGTGGGTCCCATCGAGGACTGTTGTGTAATGTTATTACTTTGTTTTCCACCCGCACGAAAGTGCTTGGTGGGCACCTTTGAATCGTTTCTATGCGGGTTTGGCGGGTTTCGCTAAAACTTGCATAGGGCCGATTCTGAGGGTGTTACACAAGTCCTATACAAAATACTTCTAATGCTAGGTGAAAATATAGGGATAAAAGCATGAAGCACCACTTGCCTTGGTAGTTTGGGGAGTAGCAACAATCTTCACAACCACAATCACTATTAGCACCAAAATCTAAATATAAAATAATGGGACCAAAATCACATGACAAAATATACAAACAAAAAAATATATGAATGTATGCAAATGCCATGTGATGATTTTTTTCTACACCAAACAAGACAAGTAAACAGCACTGAAACATAAACAAGACCAAGATACTCAAAATAAACCTTATTTGATCTTTAAAACATTTTTCAAATAATTTCCATACTCAAATTAAGCCTACATATGTCTCTGCAAAAATAACCATTTTTACAGAGGAAAAACATTAAAGACATTGCATAAACAGATAGGATTCTTTCTCCTGATTCCAATGATATAAAATTTACAAAATTTGAACGTGTGGATCAAAACTTATGAATTTTACAAGTTTGAATCACTAATAGATCTAATTCAGATTTTTAAAACAAAGAACTAGCCACGCGGCAGCGTCTGATTGGTTGATACCGTTTCACATAGGATCACACACGCGGGCTGTTAGATCTAACTTAACACGCACGGTCCAGATCGACACATACCGCTTCGCTACAGATCTAATCCTAAGCACTGGATCTCGATCCTACGGCTCCTGATCAAACGACCATAAACGGGCGGTGCCAGGGGCGACGATGCGGCGGCGTGGCTCTGTCAAAGAGGTTGCCGGTGAATTAGATTGCGCGGGGAGGAGTGAAGGTGCTTACTGGGTTCGCGTGGTCGCTATGGTGCTCGAGGTGGTCGGGGGAGAGACAAGGGCACACAGACTCGACGTCTATTGCTCGCCGGAGAAGCGTCGGTCGTCAGGTATGGCTGTCCGTCGTCGTTGGCGAGGTTACAGACCACGCCTAGCCAAAAGAATGATGTCGTTAGATGCACACAAGCCTGGCGAACAAGTGAGTAACCAGAAGAGAGGAAGGAGTGGTCGGGAACTACCAGGAGGTGTCGCCGGAGTCGAGCAGCGGCTCTGTCACTTGCAGAGGTGGACGTGAACGGCTGCCTGGGCCAAGAACAGCCAAACGAAAGGGGTCAGGAGGTGCACAATGTTGTAAGTTACACGCTCTTATGAATTAGAAGGGCAGGGGTGGTCTGGCTCACCAGAATTTCATCGCCGGAGCTCGTCGGTACAGCGGCGGTGTGAGAGCAATTAGGGGCAGCCTGGTGGCGGAGCGAGTGAGTTGAGCGAGGGGAAATGGTCGTCGAGGGGTGGGGATTAAGTAGCCGAGCGAGGAGGGGGGAATTACTCCGTGAAGCAAGCGCAATCAAAGGATTTGAATTCGGGAGGAAACGACAGCGTCGACCAGTTCCTCCGGCGCGTGATTGACGACGACGATGACGGGGCAAGGTGGGGTCGGCCTGTCAGCGAGTGGGTGCGCGTGGCTGCAGTGAGAAACAGAGGGGAAGAGGGAAACCCGGGTGGGCTGATTTAGTTACTGGGCTGAAAAGGTATCGCCGGCCCATTTCTATTATCCTTATTTTTTTTCTTTTTCTAATTTGATTTTCAGGAAATAAATTCAAATGGAATCAAATGTGTTTGAATTCAAACTTGTTCTGGATTTTTGTAAAATGAAACCTGCATATTTTTGAGTATAAAACCATGCTGTCTCACTAGACTTGCTTGGTTCCTTTGAAATTTCAAAATAAACAGTGCCTTAGCACAAGATTTAATAAAGATATGAAAAGGGTTTTAAAGCCATATTTTGTTTTAGAAATTTTTGTCCAAGCTTTGGAACTCAATCAAACCAACTATGAACACACAACATTGGTTTAAAAAAAATATTCTCTCACTAGAGAGTAGCATTGGATCAATGCTTGACTACATAAAATAATAAGCTCTCAATGCTTCTGTTTCCTTTGAAATGACTTTGAAATTGATCCCTAAATGATTATGCAGGCATGGATGATATGCAATCTTTGAAAACATGATTTTAGGGATGTTACATTCAAGGTCCACATGCATCTTGTGGAACTTGTTGTTGGTGGCGTTCCTCCGAGTATTATCATTCTGCAAAAATATCAAAATTACTTAGTCTACTTAGAGCATCTAGCCATATAGGCATCCGCCTAGAGGCTTGGGGACTACAATACGATTTTTTAACTTACCGCTTGATATGTCCAAAACGTATCTACTTTCTCGAACACTTTTTATATTGTTTCTCCTCTAAACTTGTGTGATTAGGATACAACTAACACGGACTAACGCTGTTTTCAGCAGAATTGCTTTGGTGTCTAGTTTTTGTGCAGACAATCAACTTTCAGGAAAAATCCCGGAAAATATGCCAAAACTCTTATTTTACTATAGAACTCACGGAGCCAGAAGATGAGACGGAGGAGGGCCACGAGGGGCCACACCCCGTGGCCGCGCGGGCCAGCCTAGGCCACACCTGGGAGGGGTGTGGCCGCCTCGGGTACCCCCTCGGCCTCCCTCTTCACCTACATAAGGCCTCCTGACCTAAAAAATCCAGGGGATTCGACGTTTTTCCAGAGAGAGTTCACTGCCGCCACCACCGAAACCGTGATTCACAACTGAAACTCCGCTCGCACCCTACCGTGATTCGGGATTTGGAGGAGATCATCACCATCATCATCACCGACGCCTCTCCATCAACCAGTCATGTTTCCCCATCCATCAGTGAGTAATCACCCATTGTAGGCTATGGGGATGGTAGGGATTGGATGAGATCTATCATAAAATAAGATTGTTAGGGCATGGTGCCTAGTATCTTTATTAGTGATATTTGACTTTGTTGCAACTGGTTGTGCTTAATGCTTGTCACTAGGGCCCGAGTGCCATGATCCCATATCTGAACTTATTATTGATTCAGTATTGTTTGTGATCTTATCTTCAAGTTGTGTACACATATCATTGTCCGGAACCAAAGGCCCCGAGGTGACAGAAATTGGGACAACCGGAGGGGATGGCTGTGATATGAGGATCACATGTGTTCACGGAGTGTTAATGCTTTGCTCTGGTACTCTATTAAAAGGAGTACCTTAATTTCGAGATTCCTTGAGGCCTCCTGAACGGGTCAGCAGGACAAAAGATGTTGTGCAAGTTCTCATTGCAAGCACGTATGACTATATATGGAACACATGCCTATGATTGTTTAGTACTTGGATGCTTTATCTTATTTATATGCAATTGCCCTAGATCTTAAAGTTACATGAATTGTCTCGTCCATGCAACGCCTGTCCATCCATCCCTGTGCCTACCGCACTCATATCCTACTGTTTGCTATTATTGTTACTACTGCTTTTGTTTTAATGTTGTTGTTACTTTGCTATTGCTACTACAAAACTATTGCTCCTGACAAACTACTGTGAGCAAGACTATTTTCAGGTGCAGCTAAATTGACAACTCAGTTTTTAAGGCTTATAAGTATTCTTTGGCTCCCCTTGTGTCGAATCAAGAAATTGGGTTATACTACCCTCAAAGATTGTTGTGAGCCCCTATACTTGTGGGTCATCAAGACTATTTTCTGGCACCGTTGCCGGGGAGCATAGCTTTATTTGTAAGTTCACTTGGATCTATTGTTGTTCACTGCTATTCCTTTCATCATGGGGAAGTCTCATGATGGAAAGTTTCCTATTTTACCATCCACTACAAGAAGAGGTACAATACTAAACACCTCTGCTGCTCTTGATTCACCCTCTGTTCTAAGTAAGTATGTTACACCACCACCACATACACATGTTACACACACTGCTACTACTGCTGAATCTGAAATTGCTTCTGATGCTCAGGATGTTACTTCTACTGTGCTTGATGAGAGTGGTTCATTAGGTCCTTTCCTAGATGATACTATTGCTAGAATTATACTGGGAAACACTAAAACTCCTAGTGAAGACACTATTACACCTGTTAGCTCACCTGAGTCTAGAGAAAGATATGATATTAATGATGGTTACATTGAAATGACTGATGAATTTATTGTAGAGTACCGAAGCACACACGGTTCTAGTGCTATTAGGAGTCTCCTTGAGAGACGTACTATTATACCTAATCTGTCTCCTGATGCTAATTTTGCTACTTCTCCCATAGACATTAAATATAAAGATTATGATTTCTCTCTTAATTTATCCTATATAAACATTGTTGAGAAAGAACCTTTTGTGGGACTGAGAATGAAAGGGTTGTGGCACATATGAATGAGCTTTCTACTATGAGTGCCTTATTTTCTGATGATGTTAAGATGTATACCTACTTTGTTGCTAAAATCTTCCATTTTTTATTAAAAGGAGAAGCTAAAGCTTGGTTTAATAGTTTACCTCCTGGATCTATAGATAGCCTTGATTGCTTGATTTCTACTTTCTTCAGAAATATTTCCCTCCTAGTGCTAGACGTGTTGCTTTGCAGAAACTTTTTTATTTTAAACAAGGAGAAGAGGAGAAATTGCCTGAGTCATGGACAAGGTTCTGTGCCTTGATTCATGCACATCTTGGATGTCCATTACCTAAAAATGAGATTCTTGATATATATTATAATGGACTAACTGATGAATCTAGGACATACCTAGATAGTTTTGCTGATTGTGTTTCCAGGAATAGAACTCCTACAGAAGTTGAAGAATTAATGGCTAAAATAAGCAAGAATTATGAAGATTGGACTTCAACTGAGCCAATTACACCTGAGCCTACTACTCCTGAACCAATTGTGCCTGAAGTAACTCCAACTCCAACACCAAAGAAGAGGGGAGAGATTGAATTAAATGATGAAGTGATGAAAGAGTCTAAGAAATGTCTTAATAAGAAGGGTATTAGATCAGAAGATGTGAAGAATTTACCTCCTATAGAAGAATTATGTAAGCCAATTTCCCACTCATCAACTATTGAGGTACAATCTCTCCAACACTTTGATGAAGGTGTTATTCCCTATGGTAAACCTCCTGATCAATGCTTGGAGGAACTTGACATTTTCATTGTTAAACAAGGTAATTTTAATAAACAAGTTCAGACTCATTTATTCGAAAACTATAGAGCTATTAATGAGTTGAAAGATATTGTGGAAAGAACTGCTAATGATGTTAAAATTCTTGTTAAACACTTCCAAATGGTTCAAACTCAAATTTATCAACTTGCTAAGGTACAAAAAGATATGCTAGTTAATGCTTCTGGAGATAAACATGCTTATGGAATTAGAACTAGGAGTGGTGCAACCACTCAAGATCCTTTATATCCTGAAGGACATCCTAAAAGAATTGAGCAGGATTCTCAACAAGCCGAGAATAGTGGTAGTCCTTATAAGAGAAAGAAAAAGAAGCATAAAACAGTTGAGGAACCTTCTGAACCTGCTATAGATCCTAATACTATAACTGTCTCTGATGCTGAAACTAAAAGTGGTAATGATAAAAATGATGCTCCTGATAAGGAATAAGTTGAAGAAGAACCTGAGAAGCACACTAAGAACACTAGGTACACTAAGGAAGATTTTATTGCTAATAAACATGGTAGTGAAAGAGAACCTTGGGTGCAGAAACCAATGCCTTTTCCTAATAAGAAACACAAGTCAAAGGAGGAAGAACACTATAACAAGTTTTGTGAGTGGATGAAACCTTTATATTTGCAAATTTCTTTGACTAACGGAATTAAGTTGCCTCCTTATTAAAAGTATATGAAGGATATTGTCTCTAATAAAAGGAAGATTCCTAATGAGGAAATTTATACTTTGCTTGATAATTATTCCTTCAATTGTAAGGTTCCAAAGAAACTTGGTGATCCAGGTATTCCAACTATTCCTTGCTCTATTAAAAATAATTATGTTAGAACTGCTTTGTGTGATTTGGGAGCTGGAGTTAGTGTTATGCCTTTTTCTCTCTACAAGAGCTTCCAGCAAGAAAAAATGATACCAACTGATATATCTTTGCAAATGGATGATTGTCACATCCCAAAATTTTCCAAATTTTGAAATGTGAAAAATAAATAAACAAACTAAATAATTGTTGAAATTTAGGGTGAAAAGAAACTTTTGATTCCAAGTGCAAACATCCAAACCCATCTTGAACAAACTTTTAATAAAAAGGGAATTAAACAAAATTTCAATCAAGAGAAATGCATTCATCAATAAATGTATCATTAAATTTGATGGGGATATGCCTACCGGGATATACCCAGCAGGACGTTTCCTACCGGCCCAAGCGTCAGTGAGTGGGCCTGCAGGACGGCGACTGGATCAAGACTTGGCGTGGACTCAAGCGACTGGAAGCTGAAGGCCCAGAAGCGTAGATAGTCCTAGTCGGACTAGGTCATAGAATCTCTGAATCCTTAACTAATTCGGTTGAGATCTGTAAACCCTAGCGAGGTGAGTCTATATAAACCTCCCTAGAGGACGCATAGAGGAGACGTTCCATCATACACCTTAGCGACTCGCCGCCTAGCCGTCGAGCTTGCCCCATTGTACTCTCACCATAATACAATCTAGCAGGAGTAGGTCTTTAACCTCCGGGGGGCCGAACCTGGGTAAACCCTTGTGTCTCAGCCCTCATCTCGCACCGCAGATGGCTGGCCGCCCTTGCCCCATGTTCTACTACTCGCTGCCGATTGCAGCATCTGCCGTGGTCATTCCCACGACAGTGGCGCCCACCGTGGGGCCTGGCCGGTCAGGCCGGTGTTCTGCGGCGAGATCCAATCTGCCCATCAACGAGTCGATCGCCACCGGCCGCATGATCGCGATCGGCGAGATGCTCCAGATCTTGCCGAGCAGCTACGTCCCGGCGGCACGACCCATCACGCATAGCATGATCCTACCGGTCGGCACGATCAGCCTCTTCGTCGGCATCACCGACGTCATCATCTCGAAGGACTCAGCTCGCATCCGCAAGTCGCCGCCACACGATCGGCTCTCTGAGAGCCAGGTCCGCACGATTCACCGCCTCACCTCCGAGTACGACTCGGCCCACAGCAACGTGGCCGAAACCACCGCGGCCGCGGACGATGCGGCCCTCAACGACGACGCCGATTCGGCGACCCCGGCGTTACTTGCCGGATCCATTGTCGCTGTGTCACCCGCGGGCTCCATCACCTAGGTCTCCAACGTCGGAGACTTCGAGGATCCCTCCATCCTCGGGATCTTTGACTTCGATTCCGGATTGGAGAACTCCACCGACCTCCGCGATGGAACCGGTCGCCACGCCACGACCTACATGGCGACTGGCGCTGACCCGCCGGAAGACCCATGCTCCATGTCGATCCCTCCAAACGCGACGGCGATGGAGGTCGAGGAACTCCGCCTAAAACTGGTGGAGGCACTCCGCAAGGAACAAGCCGAGCGCGAAAAATTTCACCTCGAGCAGGTGACAGCGCAGGAGCTGTCGCGCTACCACCAACTCCGAATCAGGTCGCGCCTGAACCCAACCGTCCAGGGGTGCGCCCTGAATTTCGACGACGAGAACGACCAGGCCCGCGCGGCCGAGCGCGCGATCTGCGAGAACACACCGCCAAGAGGAAGCACTCGGCCCCCACCAGGGGCAACGGCCAATGGCGCCCCGCCACCACCCAACCGCGCACCCCCCAGGGACCAGCCAAGGATCATGGTCTCCTCACGGGAGCGAGGCAAGAACGGCCTCCCGTTGTTCTCCACCCCAATGGACAACCTCGTCGCGGGCTGAGCAGCAGTCGACAACATTGAAGCCACTGGGGAAGGTGCCCTGCAGATCCAGTACGCCATGGCTCTGCTCGCCAAAGCGATCGAGCAACAAAATGCAGGCGTCGACTCACAGGGTCAGATGTACTCGCATTCATCAGGAAGCAGAGCAGCCTCAAGCGGCCGCCCCATGGCGGCGAACACTCTCAACTGCCCGCCACCCGAACCCCTACAGCTCCAGCACCGACCCGTGAACGCGGCACTCTCCACCAACGACCCTCGGCCGGCGACCAACTTTGTCGCCGCCAACGGACAACACGTCGGCGCCAGCACCCACATCATCAACAACCAGAGCTAGCGCGCATGCCAGCCTGACGACCTGCGGCACACCCTCACCAACCGCCGCGACGGTGAGCCGAGGGGATCGTTGAGCTGCATCGACCCCCAGTGCTTCGGACCGATGATGCGAGGCGAAAGATACCCGACGAACTTCAAAGCGCCGAAGGAAATAGAGAAGTACGACCCCTCGTACGATCCCTCCGTGTGGCTGGATACCTACCTCATAGCGATGGGGATCGCCGACCACACCGACCTACTAGCCGCCCGCTACCTCCCCCTGATGATGGAGGGGGGGTGCAGGCAGTGGATTAACACCCTTCCCGCGGATAGCATCGACTCCTTGGAGGATATGCGCGAGGCCTTCGTCAGGCACTTTGAGGGTTCATACACCTGCGCCACCACCATCGAGGACCTGGAACGGTGTGTCCAAGGATCCCGCGAGTCGACCCGCAGTTGGGTCCAACGGTGGCAAGATCTGTGGTACAACGCGGTCGGAATCCACCCAGCCACCGCGATCCACTGCTTCAAGACCTCGTGCCGCTACGAGCCCCTGGTCGCCAAGCTCAAACGATTGTACCGCACACTTGACAACATATTGGACCTCCTGGAGATTGCAAAAAGGTACGCGAAGGAGGACCCAAACCAAGAAACCGATGACGAGTCAGGAGGACACTGCCGCACGAGCGGCCAGGACAACGGGAGACGACCCGACTTGCGCTACAGCAACACTCGCCTCACCGGGAAGCGCCGCAGTGATGGGCGAGTTGACTTCGTCGCCAACACTGGATACACGCAGCGCAAGCCCAAGAGCTTCCGCCGTGACGGGGGACAACGCCGTTTCGGTGGCAACTACAAGGCGAAGCTGAGGTTCGATCCCGCGGCCCTTCTTAACCAACCTTGTGTATTTCATAGCAGGGAAGGAAAGCCCGCCACGCACATGACTGCCGACTGCCACTCTCTCAAGGATATCGAGAAGGCACGGCGCACGCGGGAAGACCCCGACAACAACCCACCAAATGGCGGAAAATTCGGCAGCGTCGTCGGCTCGCTCCACACCTTCACAGGCTTCAACACGAAGCGCGAGAAGAAGGTCATCCCCCGCGCCGTCGCCGTCAACATGGTGGCCCAGATAGATATTCCCCAGTTCCTCAACTGGTCTGAGCAACCAATCACTTGGAGCCGCGAGGACCACTCGCCACGGATCGTGTATCCGGGCCGAGTCGCCCTGGTGGTCAAGCCCAAGGTGGGAGACTACTGGCTCACCAAAACATTGATGGACGGCGGCAGCTCCATCAACATCCTGTACCTGGACACCTTCAGGCGACTGCGTCTCCTGCAGTCGATGATCGAGACGACCTACACCATGTTCCACGGCATCGTCCCCGGTCGGAAGGCGTACCCGATCGGCAAGGTGATGCTGCCAGTCACCTTCGGCACACCGGCAAACTTCCGCACTGAGCGGATCGTCTTCGAGCTGGTGCCCTTCGACAGCCCCTACCACTTCGTCCTGGGGCGCCAGGCGTTCGCCAAGTTCATGGAAGCACCCCACTACACGTACAACGCGATGAAGCTACCCGGGACGTGCGGCGTCATCACCATCCACGGCGACCCCGACATGGCCGCAAAGTGCGAGGCCAAAGGAGGCGAACTCGCCGACGCCGTCATCGTGGCAGAGGCCAACCACGCCGAGGAGCTCGCCAAGTACGCGAGCGGGGTCAACAACGACGACCCCACCATACTCAAGAAGCCCAACTCGGAGGGCGGCAACTGCACCGCCTTCGAGGCAACGACACATACCCGCACCGTCGAGCTAGTCCCATGCGACTCTAGCCAGACGGTGACAATCGGGACGGGCATGAGCCTAGCATAGGAAGGCGCGCTCATCGAGTTCCTCCGTGAGAACAGGGACATCTTCGCATGGAAGCCATCCGACATGCCTGGTGTCCCGAGGGAACTCGCTGAGCACAAAATCAATGCCGACCCCAAAGTGCGACCCGTTAAGCAGTCGTTGCGGCCCTTCAATGAAGAGCGCCGCCGAGCCATTGCCGAGGAGGTGCAGCGTCTACTCGCTGCAGGCTTCATCCAGCCAATCAAGTACTCCAAGTGGCTGGCAAACCCAGTCCTGGTCGAGAAGAAAAACGGGACCTAGAGGATGTGTATCGATTACACGAACTTAAACAGCGCCTACCTGAAGGAGCAATTCGTCCTCCCACGGATCGACCAAATCATCGATTCCACCGTGGGATCGGAGGCGATATGCTTCCTCGATGCCTACTCTGGGTACAACCAGATAAAAATGGCCATCGAGGACGAAGAGAAGACGGCATTCATCACGGCATTCGGAGCCTTCTGCTACACCGCCATGACCTTCGGCCTCAAGAACATCGGGGCGACCTACCAGCAGTGCATGCAGGAGTTCCTTGCGAGCTAGATTGGCCGCAATATCCATGTCTACATCGATGACGTGGTGGTGAAATCCGCTCGCCAGAACGACCTACTCGCTGACCTGGCGGAAACATTTGCCAACCTGCGGAAGTACAAGATAAAGCTAAACCCAGGGAAGTGCACCTTCGGAGTGCCAACTGGACAGCTACTAGGATATGTTGTCTCCAAGCGCGGGATCGAAGCGAACCCCGCCAAGATCAACACGATTGCTCGACTCGGCAGACCCGAGTGCCTGCACGACGTCCAGAAGCTGGCCGGGCGAGTCACGGCTCTCAGTCGCTTCATCCCCCGGTTGGGCGAAAAGGCGATGCCCCTTACCGCCTAATGCGCAAGAACCCCACCTTCCAGTGGGACAAGGAGGCAGATGACGCGCTCCACGACCTCAAGGAGGTGCTACTCGCAGCACCACTACTCGCTGCCCCCGTCGACAAGGAACCCATGCTGGTCTATGTCGCGGCTTCCGAACGCGTTGTCAGCGCCGTCATGGTCGTCGAACGGCCAGAGGAAGGAAAGGAACGCCCGGTGCAGCGACCAGTGTACTACATCAGTAAGGTCCTAACCGAGTCGCGCTAGCGCTACTCGCAATACCAGAAATTGGTATACACGGTCTTCCGAGCACAGCGGCGACTGCCGCACTACTTCCAGGAGCACCCGATAACGGTCTTCTCCTCAGCACCGTTCCAGGACATCATCCGCAACCGTGAGGCGACTGGGCGAGTCGCCAAGTGGGCCGTCGAGATCGGCGTCCACAACATCAAGTACGAGCCGCGCAAAGCGATCAAGTCACAGGCTCTCGCAGACTTCATCGCCGACTGGGAGGAGGCCCAACAGCTAGAGAAGCTGCCATACCTCCATTACTGGAGCTTACACTTCGACGGCTCCAAGAACACGGACGGCGCAGGAGTAGGGATCGTGCTAACATCTCCGAAGGGCGACAAGCTCCGCTACGTCCTCTACCTCGACTTCACCCCCTGCACCAACAACATGGCTGAGTACGAAGCGCTACTCCACGGCATGCGAGCTGCCAAAGAGATGAACATCAATCGCCTGCACTGCTATGGAGACTCCGACCTCGTCGACGGGCAAGTCGCCGGCACCTGCGAAGCCGTCTCCCCCACCATGGCGGCATACCGCCAAGCAGTGGACCGGCTGGGTGGACACTTCGCAGGCTACTCTGTCGAGTGGATCGAAAGGCGGAAGAACGAGGAGGCCGACGCACTCTCTCGCATCGGCTCGGCTCGACTCGCACCATCCGCCGGTGTCTTCCTCGACACCATCACCAAGCCTTCCGTCTCTCCCCCAAGGGAGATCGACATCGGAATCCCGCTGCAACCAGAGGCAGCCTTGGTCCCACTAATCGCCGAGCCAAACGACTGGACCGCGCCATACGTCGCCTACTTGGAGGGGGGCACCCTGCCCGTGGATGAAACGGACGCCCGGATGATAGCACGCTGCTGCAAATCCTTCGTCATCATCAACGGCGAGCTCCACAAGCGTAGCGTGACTGGCGTGTTCCAACGTTGTGTTCAACCCGCTGAAGGACGCAAAATCCTCCAAGACATTCACTCCAGCGACTACGACCACCACGCCGGCGCCCGCTCTCTGGTCGCAAAGGCTATGCGACACGGCTTCTACTGGCTCACCGCACACGCAGACGCTGTCGACATCGTCCAGCGGTGCGTCGGGTGCTAGAAATACGCCAACCAGACCCACGTGCCAAGCTCGGCGCTCAAGACAATCCCCATCACCTGGCCGTTCGCCGTATGGGGCATGGACATGGTAGGCCCCTTCAAGAAGGCCCCCTCAGGCTTCACCCACCTCCTAGTCGCAGTCGACAAATTCACAAAAAGGGTGGAGGCCAAGCCAGTCCGCAAATGCGACGGGAAGACTGCCACCAAGTTCCTACACGAGCTCATCTATCGTTACGGGTTCCCAAACAACATCATCACGGACAACAACACCAACTTCGCCAATGGAGCCATGGCCGAGTTCTGCGAGGAACACCACATTCGACTCGACCTTGCCTCAGTCGCCCACCCGGAGTCCAACGGCTAGGCGGAATGCGCCAATTAGAGCATCCTCCATGGCCTGAAGCCGCGGCTCCAAGTTCCAATCGAGCGCATCGCCGGGTGCTGGGTCAAGGAGCTACCCTCCGTTGTTTGGGGCATCCGCACCTCCGTTAACAGGTCGACAGGATTCACCCCCTTCTTCATGGTGTACGGTGCCGAGGCAGTCATGCCCACCGACCTCGAGCACGATTCACCAAGGGTGGTCAACTATATGGAGGCCGCAAACGAACTTGCACGACAATACGGAGTCGACCAGCTCGACGAGGCACGCGATCTAGCTCGCTCCCGCACCGCCATCTACCAGCAAGGGCTTCGCCGCTACCATAGCCGGCGAGTAAGGACTCGCACTTTCTAGGAAGGCGACCTGGTTCTACGCCTCATCCAAGACAAGAAGGGCATACGGAAGCTCTCCCCCCCTTGGGAGGGACCATTCGCCATCGGGTGAGTCCTAGGCAACAACGCTTACTACCTCACCGATGTCCGAGGAGACGGAAAACTCGACGTCAAGCGGCCATGGAATGTAAACCTCCTACGGAAGTTCTACTCTTAGAACTCCATACATGTACTCTCGGCCCGCTATGAAATAAACAGATCGGTTACCGAAAATTGTGTCTACTCTCCATGTCTTGTGCCACTCGCACTCGTAATAACAGCGTTATGCTATTCGCAGAAGTCAACCTCTGGTAAAGAGACCGGCACGGCCAAGTAGTGCGGCACGAGGGCACTGGAAAACTCCAGGCCTCGTAACGTCCACCAAAAACGCCAACCCGGAGCCCCATTGGAGTCGCCTAGCCAGACTGGGTCACCGAGCCAAGACAACTGCATTCGCTCCTCACAGCGACCAAGTCCTCCGCATCCTTGGCACAGCGACTCGAACGGCCAAGTACTACGCTCGGGGGCCGACGCCCAGCCAAATAAGAGCGACTAGGGAAAAACGGCAAGTATGAGAGCGCGCTCAGGACTCGCCATGCGACTGATCCTCCGGATCAGGCAGGAGAGACACGCTAACAACTACGCGCTTAGTCCTCACCTACCTTGGAGCTGCGACTAGAACCACCAAGTACCACGCTCGGGGACTCGACAACCCGATCTCGTTCGCGCCCGGGAAAACGGTCAAGTAAAGAGCACCCATAGGAGTCGCCCTGCGACTGGCTTTCCGAGCCATGGCGAGTCGACCACAACTCATTAAAAGTTAACAAACATATAACAACGAGGTAAACCCCATAAAAAGGGCGGACACGCTCGGGGACTCGTTCAATCAAAACCGAAAATCGCAAAGCGAATAAAAAAATAACACGAGTTTCCTTTATAGCAGCACAAAGTTGTTCCAAAATACAAGGAAAGTTCAATAGTTATCTTGCACTAACGCCCAAGGGAAAAACAATTTTACTCAGCAGGTTCTGACGCAGGCGTGCCACCGTCCCTGCGACTACGGATAAAGGGCACGTACGGGTTCGACAGGTACGTCGTCAACTCGCCCGCCATCGCCGCACGGAACGGCTGCTCGACCTTGAAGTCCCGATGCTTCGGTTCGGGATCGTTGGGGGCGACAATCGTCTCCTGATAGGGGAGGAGGTCGCCCATCGCCCAAACGCGATCGGAATACACCGCGGCCTGGTCCGTCATCTTCAGCACCTCAGCAATCTCCACAGAGCCCGTTGACAAGGGGTAGCCGCTCGTAACATCGTCGAGGTCGAAGTCCTCCGGGAAATGGGCAAGCCCAAGGCTGAGCGTCGTCGTCGCCCCGCGCCGGAAGGCCGACCGCGTTATGAATTCGACGACTGACGGAGCCTTCTCCAGGTAGCGCCATACCTCGACGAGGTCGCTGGGGATCACCTCCGTGGGCGATATCTCCTGAAGATACGCTCGAAGGCAAGTCGCGGATGACACGGCCGAGTCGACCAGGGTGGTCACACATTGCCGTGCGTCGTATGACCACGTCTCCTCCGCGCTATCAGTAATCCGGACTGTGGAACAGAAGCGGGCAGTGAGCACACCAACGACTTCATAATGCAGTTGTTGCAGGCAGAGGGAAGAGGAAAGAAGATTTACCAATTAGCGGACGGCAGAGGCCCGGGATGAAGCTTTGAAGAGAAGAGAAGTCGTTCTGCAGCCCAGCAACGAGCGCGTCAGACACTTTCCGCTCTTCAGCGGCAGACGTAACAGCAGCTTTCGCTCGCCCTTCCGCCGAGCTCGCTTCCGCCTTCGCCTGCTTGAGCTCCTGCTCCAGGTCAGCGATTCGCTTTTTGTCCGTGCTCAAAGCATATTGAGCCGCCGTCAGGTCACCCACCGGGACAATGCCTCGACGGGCATCCTTCGCCTCGGCTGCAATCGCTGAAGCCCTTGTTCGCCTCTGACGGCACGAAGCTCCTTCTCCAAGCGACACTTCGTAGCAAGCCGTTCGGCCGACTCGCGCTGCAAGCCCTGAGCACACACTGCAACGTCAATAACAATTAAATTCCTAAGTGCCCACCCGCTGAAATTCAGCGACTAGGCACTCGGGGACTAGACAATGAAATTCCTAAGTGCCCACCCGCTGAAATTCAGCGACTAGGCACTCGGGGACTGGATAATGAAATTACTAAGTGCCCACCCACTGAAATTAAGCGACTAGGAACTCAGGGACTGGATGACATAAAAGCATTAAGAATCCGACCACTGAAATTCAGTGGCCCGATCCTCGGGGACTGGACATACCTGGATGGCAGCGCCTAGCATGTCGTGAAGCTCCAGCGCATCCACAGACGCAAGCACGACCGGAGTATGGCCGCGACGCTGCTCAACTTCCACCTCGGCGACCCCAGGCATCCAGCTCGTCGGCGCCGAGCCACTCGCTGCGGCCGCCTTCGCCATGAAGCGAGGGAAGGTCGCTGCAGATGCCGCTGCGCCACTCGGAGCCGGCTCGGCCACATCGGGTGAGTCAACACCCTCCTTGGTCTTCGAGGCCACTTCCGCTGTAGTCGGAGGATCGCTCGGAGCAACCGCCGGGTCGTTAGAGACCGTCACGATGTCGTCGCCCTTGGACTTCTTGACGCCTTCGGCGGGAGCAGCGACATCGTCGGCTTTCCTCTTCCGCGAGGAGTCCGCCTCGGTGGCGACTGGCGGAACCTTGGCCACAGAAGGATGGCCGATCTTTTTAACACCAGTCCTGCGAAACAACGTTATGAATAAGACTGTCCGACTACAATGAAAAACAAGCAGATGAACAACACTCACTTGGTGACTAGTATGAACCGCAGACCTGTGCGGATGCTAGCCGGATTTTCCAGCGGTCCCCAACTTCCGAGTGAGGCCCGTCTCGAACACATCGTGTGCCCAAGACACTGACGGCTTCTTCGAATATGAAGCCGCGGCAGGAGCCTCCACGATAATTGCCGTGGGAGCCTCCCTTGGAGGCGAGGCCCCTGCGGCTGGAGCAGCCCCCAAACCAACGATCGGGGCGAATAGAGGTGGTAAAGACGCCAGCGGCGCCTCGTCCCTGGGGGCGGCAGCGTCTGGTGCCACAGTCGCATGAGCCGCTGCGTCCCTAACCGAGCTAGTGGCATCGGAGCTGCTCGCAGATCAGGGCAGAGATATCTGCCTCGCCGGCTTTGCCTTCTTCTTCGGCAGAGCTTTCTTCTTCTTTTTCGACGGCGTGGCCTCGTGATGTGAGGTGTGCTCGGGAAGCTCGTCGTCGTCATCGTGGGGCTCGAGGCTCTTGCTCGCCTCGAGCTCGCGCTGGTGTTGATCGCGGGTCTTGCAAACCGTGGGGGCAGCAACATCGACAGGCTCGTCTTCTCCGTTGTCGTCATCGTCGCCTCCGTCGCTGTCAGCGTCATCTTTGGTGGGAGATGACTCGCTTCCGTCCTAGACGGACGAGGTCGAGTTCTCATCATCCGCTGGTGGAAGCCACCCTTCCACCACTTGGAACAACTGCAACAAGAACAAACAAACTTAGCACGACTGCGAGTGCACAAGCTGCGACTGCGAGTGTTAATAGGATAACAACGTACCGTTGGAGCTGGGCGCCTTGCAGTATAAGGGGCGACCCCGGCCTTCGCGTCAAGGTACACCGCCTGAGTGATCTTCTTCAGTGCCAGGGTGTAGTCGTTGAGTCTCCACTCAACGAGGCAGGACTTCGTCGGTTCGTTCTTACCCGTATACTCGTACATATAGTGCTCGCGGCTGGCCAAGGGCACGAGCCGCCGCCCGAGCCCGCAGTTGTAGAGGTTGATGGTCTGGAGGCCCTTCTTCTTCAGGCCGCGGATGGTTTGCAACATTTAGTCGACAACCATCCACTGGTCCAGCGGGAGCTTGGCGACCTGGAGCCGACGCGGCTCGGGCCGGTCGGCGGAGTATCTTGGAAGTGCCACTTCATCGCCTGGAGTCGACTCGGTGACGTAGAACCAGAACTTTTTCCACTCGTTCGCCGCCTTGGCGGGCAGCATCAGATCGAAGAACGACACCTTCGCCTTCAGCTAGAATGTCAGGCCGCCCGCGGCTAGCATCAGGTCGCCAGTCTCTTCGCGGCTGATTCTCCCGTGGAACAAGTCTTGCCACAGGGGAAAATAGGGCCTGCAGCCCAGGTAGCACTCGCAGAACGCCACAAAGATGGCGAGCTGCTCGATACTATGCGGACCCAGATCCGATGGCTGGATTTCGTAGTAGGCGCAGAAACACCGGAAGAAGAGGGAAGTTGGGAAGCCCAGCCCCCGCTCCAGGTGGCTGGTGAAGCAGATGAACTCTCCCTCGCACGGGTCCGGAGTCACTACTCCGGCCGCGGGGATGCGCCATCTGCCGGCGTGGAGGATCCCAGCCTCCTCGAAGGATGCCAGTAGCGCCTTAGTGCATTTCGATCTACCCCATGGCTCGGTGGAGGGGGCCATCGGTTGGAGATTCGTGGAGATCAGGGCCCTCTAGATTGTTCAGATCGCTGTGCGGAATGGGGAAACAGAGACGAGCGAGATCAGAGGAAGAAAGAAGAAGCGTTTTCCTGTTCGCCTATCATTCTCCTTAAATAGTGGTTGCTACCCGCCAGTATCGGGAGCCGTTACTATGCGGTAATTACGCCGAAGTTACCGTTGGATTACCCAACGGCTAGTTTGACCCCAATTGACGGTCCAACTTCATCCATTCGACTTGTCGCTCCCAGCGACTCGACGACTCGTCGACCCGATCACTATAACAGTGACTAAGTATTCACCGACCCGTTCACCGAGATGCGACACGATTGGTCGCCGTTATTGCGACTAAAATGACTAGTTCTTCCTTTGTTCAGGAGTCTGTCGCTGATTCGACTAGACATCCGCATTGGACCCGCATACTTCGACTGCCAGCAAATGCCTGCGACAAATCAACGACGGCCTCAGGGACTACTGATGGGGATATGCCTACTGGGTTATACCCAGCAGGACGTTTCCTATTGGCCCAAGCGTCGGCAGTGATGGGATCGGATCAAGACTTGGCGTGGACTCAAGCGACTGGAAGTTGAAGGCCCAGAAGCGTAGATAGGCCCAGTCGGACTAGGTCATAGTATCTCCGAATCCTTAACTAATACAGTGGAGATCTGTAAACCCTAGCGAGGTGAGTCTATATAAACCTCCCTAGAGGACGCATAGAGGAGACGTTCCATCATACACCTTAGCGACTCACCGCCTAGCCATCGAGCTCGCCCCATTGTACTCTCACCATAATACAATCTAGCAGGAGTAGGTCTTTACCCTCTAGGGGGCCGAACCTAGGTAAACCCTTGTGTCTCAGCCCTCATCTCGCACCGCAGATGGCTGGCAGCCCTTGCCCCATGTTCTACTACTCGCTGCCGATTGCAGCATCTCCCGTGGTTATTCCCACGACAAAATTTAAACTCTTGGAAAAAGTTAAACCAAAACCCTAAAACCCTAATGGAATAATTCATTTCCAAGATCTCTTTAAGACTATGGATTTGATCCATATAAAAAATTTGTCAACAAACATTTATAAATGATCAAGAATGATAAATAAAAATATTATAAAACCATAGAAAGTGGTTTCACTCAATTTGGAGCCATATATAAAAACTTATGAATTTAATAAGTTAAAAGGAAATATTTTTCGAAGGCTAATAAAAGATCCTAGCTAAAATCCATACCAAATAATGATCAAGGTAATCCTAAAAGGATTTAAAAAGATAAACAAATATTAAATAAAAATATACAAATTGGAATCACCAATTTTGGATCTTTAAATAAAAAATATGGATTTTATAAGGCAAAGAAACAAACAAAGAATGAAATAAATAAGGAATATTTAAAATCCAAATTAAATCTTGGCCAAATCCATAAGCAAATGGAATAAATATAATCCAAATAAAATAAAGGGATAAATAATGTTCAAATAAAAGTATATGGGATTAAACCATATTCTAAATATATTTAAATGAAGACAAAATCCCTAATAAAAATGATTAAATAAATCATGGGAAAAATAAATGAAATTACCAAAGAAGACTAAAATTCATATAATTGACTTACAAAGAATAAAAGGAGTTATTTGAATAAATAATATGGAATATAACCATATTTAAATCTTGTTTAAAATAAAGATAAATGTCTATTTTAAATAAATAATAGACCCTAAAAGAATAAAAGAAATATTCTAAAATGGAATTTAGAATATATTAATAAACAGTATTAAAAATATACTCAAAGTTTGGAAAAGTATTGAAATAAAAATAGTGTTTGAAACATTTGAATAAATTCAAAACAGAATAATAGAAATAGAAAAAGAAAAAGATTCAGAGAAAAAAAATAAGAAAACGAAGCCAGCCCAGAAAACAAGCCCAACCAGGCCCAACTAACTAGCCCATCTTCCCTCCCCGCGAACCGTTTTTTTACTTGCGAAACAACCTGCTTCCTCATTGACGCTTGGCCCCCACTGTACCCCCTCCCCACTCGATGACAACAGGACCCACCGCCAGGTCATCGTCTCCCTCACCCACCGCGGCCGTTCCCCTCATTACGCCGTTAAGCTCCTCGTCGTGACCATGCCATCTTAAGCGCCTCGCCCTCCTCTCCATTTTCCCTTGCTCGCCCCTTCCTCTCTGCCCCAGGGATGCTCTAATTTTGAGCCACACCACCACTGCCCCGACAAGCTACTCCGGCCAAATCCCGGCAACTCCGGCCACCTCCCACTCCCTGGCACCCACTAGCTTATTCCCCATCGTCAGGCGCACCTGCCCATAGCCCCATATCGTCTGCGCACGCTAGAAGCTCGGCTTCGTCATCACCCGAGCGCCTCCGAGAACTTCTCCAACTCCGGCAAACTCTCCAGGTAGTTCCCGTCCGCCCCTATCTTTCTTGATGATGCTCCCGCACTCGCCGTATCCTTGCACGTCTAACACCGCTGCTTGCTTGCTTTCTCGTGCCCTGTAGCGACGCCACCGATGAAGCCCGTGCGTGCCCGAAGGTAGCAAAAAATCCGGCGAGCAATCCCCCTAGAACCCATGCACCCCTTGGCCGACAGAGACTACATTGAGCATCTACGCGCTTCGGCGAATCTGGTAAGCCCCTTCGTTTCCCTCCTTGCTTCCTAGTTTTGTCGGAAACATCACCGCCCGAGCGCCGCCGCCGCAGACGCCAGGCCGCGCCGCCCATCTGTGGTCAACGTGCCCTGAACCGTTGGATGCAGATTGGTGGGCTAAGATTAGATCTTAGATCAAAAGGGCATCGAGTAGTTTACACCGTGCGATTTCAATTAGATCTGACGGTCCATAGAGCGCGATCCGCGCGAACCGGTACGCCCTAGTAAGAAACAGCCACGTGGCTAGTTTGTTGTTTTAAAAACAGAAATGAATCTATTAGATGTTTAAACTTGCAAAATTCATAACTTTTAATCTACACGTCCACATTTTGCAACTTTTATATCATTGGAATCACAAAAATGCAAAATTTGCAACCATGCAATTAGTTTAGTATTTTGCTTCTATAAAATTGGTTGTTTTTGCAGAAACATATTTAGGCTTATTTTGTGTATAAAATTTATTCTAAAAATGATTTTTGGGTAAAATATTTTGTTTTGAACCTACTGACCATAAAAACCAACTTTTGTATTTAAATGTATATTTTGTTACACTAAGGAATTAATCATTGAATAAAAGCATTTCTAGTCAAATAAAAACGTTGATTATGGTTTAAAAATGCTTTTTGAGTAAAACCTTTTGCAAATGGGTTGATTTATACTCCCTAACCCTAAACACCAAGTTTTAGGATTTAAAAATATATTTGATGAACCCTAGTAAATTATTACTTTGCGAAAGGCATTTCTAGCAAATAAAAATATTGTTTTGATTTAAAAATGGAATTTAGGTGAAACCTTTTGAAAATGGATTAATATTAAACCCTTAAACCATAAACACTAACATTTGGGTTTAAAAATATATTTGGCTAGAAACTACGAAATATTACTTTGATTTAAATCATTTCTAGCAAAGAAAAATGATTTAAATGGCCCATTTTCACTAACTTGGTTTCAAATGATTTTGCCACATTTATAAATGACCTTTAGGTGTTTTAAAATGTTTATAGCCTATTAGAAACCACGTTTTCAAATAAAACAATCTTTTGTATGCTTGCATGCATTGCTTTGTTTTTATTGATTTAGGTGGTGAATTGTTTGAATGCTAGTTTGAATATGTGCTTGCTTGATTGAATTGTAGTGAAATTAGAAGAGTGTGATTGTTGCAAGATCAAGGAGTGAACCAATATTCTCTACTAAAAAGGCAAGTGGCACTATCATCCATGTCCTACTATTTTCATTACACTTAGTGGTATTTTTGTAGTATGCATGATAGGGCTACTATGTTACTATGTTATACTATGTCCTATTAGGAAACCCTTTATATATTCCTTAGTGAAAACATCATAGTTATAGTATGCTTAGCCCTGCTATAGACTTGTTGTGGAATACCATGTTATGAATATATGAAGTGTTGGGAAAATATATGTTTTATATAATAAAACAAGTACTCAATGAATCACCTGGGTGGAATGTGGATACTCAATTGTGGATAAGGTGGCAACGAAGGGAATAGTATATATATGGCTATCTTTTTCGTGTGTGCACTAGAATAAAACCACCTAGGGCCTTAGAGATTTAACATGTTTCTCGTATAGTGGCTTCCGTGTACAGCCACATGCTAAATGGGCTCTGGCTTAGTCAATTACATAGTGGAAGACCCTTGCATTGGTAACTATTCAGGTTAACTAGAATTATGTATTGGAAGTATATCCTTACATTGGTGCCTGGTAGATGTGCTAGCATAATGTATTGGGAGGACTTCTATGGAAAGACTCTGTCACATTCTCGATCTGTCGGTACTCCATTTAGTGTGTACTTATCCAGCGGCCACTGGTGGCGTCAAGACGAGATTGTGTCATGTGGGTAAAGTGTACAACTTCTGCAGAAATTCTAAGTACTTAGCCATGTCCCCGGTTATGGACAACTCTGAGCAACTAAGGCCTAAAGCTATGGAAGATCTCGACATTCCAATTTCTCAAAGTAAAACTTGATGGTGTCAACAAGGGATTAGAAGCACTTGGAGTTTTCCAAGGAGTTCCGAAAGATTGTTAAAAGATCAAAACTATTTTGAAAAGATAGGATAAAACCATATTGCTTTCTGCAAATGAGCCTAAACCCTACTTAGCCAAATATGCATATATTGATAGGTTCCAACTATTTCCACATAGTAGTGAAACTTGTCAATACAATTCAAATGTATTGACCCTTGTGGCTGTAACTTATATGTTGCGGGTTTGTTTGATGTTAGTTAAGTGTGATGAATAGGATTACAAGTCTACAACCAACATGATTGCATGTGGCACTTTGAAGATGAAGGTCTCCATGCTATATAGTTATTTCTGCTGCATTGTAATGAGATAGCCAAATGAGCTATGTAAGATGTAATGAATTATTTTATTCCTGGTTATAAAGTTGTACTATGACCTTTGTTTCTTGATATTACATCTTAAACTATGGATGATAGCTATTGATCCAGGGACTAGCATTGTAAACACAGGGATCTCTACCTTATTAGGTTGGGACCTCTAAAATGATAAATCTACAACTATTCTTGTTGGTATATGTGAGGATGTTCATGTTCAAGTGGCTCATAATTGCTTGGTATTAACTGATTTTGTTGTGCTTGAGTTGTCTGAAGATGATAATATGTATATTATTCTTGGGAGACCTTTTCTTAATACTGCAGGTGCTGTCATCAATTGTAATCAAGGAAAAGTAACTTTTAATATTAATGACAAAGAGCATATTGTCTATTTCCCCAAGAAGATTGATAAGAGCTATGGCCTAAATTCAATTTAAAATACTGAGAGCATCAAAGTTGGAGAAATATATTGTCCCATTCCACAAGAAAGTTTTGAAACTATTATGATTGGGACTATTGCTATCAAGATTGAGGTAACATAATCATTTGGTGAAATGCAAAGTTTTGTTTCATATAAGATTGTTTTGGAAACAAGACTTGATCAACCTTGTTAACAAAAGGATTTTAATGGACAAAACAATGCTTTCACAATGGTTATACTTGCTCACTTTTATTTTTCTCATTTCCAATCTTTGTTTTTCCTCTTGTTAGTCTTAGTTTTGCTAGTTGCTTGCTTGTTAGAGTTTCTTAGAACTTCTGTAGTTTTGGTTTTGGTTTGCTTTTGTGTCTTTCAAAAAAATCTTTTTTTGCGAGAAAATCAATTTTCATAACCTGAAAATTGGCCAAAAATAAAGTTTCCCGAAAACTTTCAGAAAATTCATATTAAATTTTTCCTCGAAAAAAGGGGCAGAGGGGCACCTGGATTGGCGTAGGGGAACCCACCAGGCTAGCACACCCCCTGGTGGTGTGGCCCGCCCCAGGACACGCCTGGCCTAGGTGGGGCCCACCTATGGCCTTCCAAGTTGTCTCCTTCCAGATACTTCTTTCTCTCTCTCGAAAAACACCAGAAAACTTTCTCAAGCTCGAGTTCCTGCTGTTCTTGCTCCCGAATTTCGATCTCCTTGCTTAGCCCATCTTTGTTGCTGATTTTTGGTGGGATTGCTCTTTGGTATGTGCCTCCTCCGCTTGTCCAATTAGATTTTTGATTGGTGGATTATATCTTGATTATTTTGCTACTGTAGGTGACAGGTTGTGTGAGCTTGCATGCTTTTTCTATGCTTACAGATTTCATTTTGATGCATGTATAGCACTCTAGCAAGTTCCTATTGTAGTTCCTCATCATTTATCAACTTGTAAATCACTTGGTTTGATGTTTGTCTAAAAATTTCAGAAAATAAGATGAGTGCATACCAACTGAATCAACATGAATTGATGGTACCCGAGCCAATGAAAGTCCATCGTGAGGAGGAGGTTTTATCTTCCATATATCCATGCCCTGAATTTATGAGAGCTGCGGGGATCTTTCAGGATTTCCAAACTATAATTTCCAATGCAATGTTGGAACATTTTGTTGGAGAAGAACCTTACCAATATGTTAAACTAACCATGTTTGTGGTGCAGTACTTTCGGTTTAGTTGGTCCTTGTCTAATCCAATGGTCCACTAAAAAATTTATAATATAGCTGTCAACCTCCCTTTCAATGATTTTTCTATAACTATCAGAGTGCCACAATGGGGTTCATGTGAGAAGATTAGAGAGAGGCCTAAGCCACTCATGCACTTATATTATGAAATTTGCCAGGGTTGCGACTTCTCAAAGGAGAGTGGCAAGGATGGTCACTCACGGAGGAAGAACTTGATACATACGTGGCGGATCAATCCCAGCAAGAGGAGAATGTTGGAGAGGATGCTGAATATGATTCGGTTTAGCCCTCCAACATGGGGGAGTCTTCATACCAGCAGCCCTCCTATGGTTGGAGCGCTTCTTATTCTTCATCGCAAGGGCCTGATTATGATCAATCCTACAATGATCCACCAGCTTGGGGTTACTACCCGCGCTATTGAGCCCAACTTAGGCCAAAAGCCTAATCTTGGGGGGAGGTATACCGACATCACAGTCATCTACATATCATGTTTCGTCAGTACTTTGTATATCCATGTTTCTATTTCTTTTTGTTTTTTGTTTCCGCTTTCCAAAACACAGAAAGACGAAAAATATTTTTGTTGTTTCTCTTGGTTTTTTCTTTGCTTTTTAGCTTTGGTTTGCTTTAAGAAAAATCCAAAAATATTTTTCTTTGTTTGTTTTTGCTTTGAGTGCTTGCTTTAAAATTCATAAACCCAAAAATATTTGTTGTTCTTCTTTGGTTTTGTGAAGTTCGTTGCAGGGTTCAGCGGTCCTCAGTGGGTTTGGTTTCATGTTATTATTCAAGCCACACAAGTGAAAGGCAATAATGATGATTAATGACAACATGAGGTGTGGTAAGAGGCTGGTAATGAACTCTATTTGTTTTAATTTTTGTACATATACTCATCATTGTGGGCATGCTTAGTCTGTTCATGTAAGGTGTATGTTATTTATGGATGCTTCGTAGTTCTTGCTCTGTTATGATTAGCTCCAGCTTAATAATAGTTTGTAGCATGTCATATGAATGTTTGCTTGCATTGTTCTATTCATAAATTGGTATGACATTGTGGTATCCTCATGTGAATGCTTCATTTGAATTGACTTGGCACATGATCACGCATGCATATGACTAAACCAAAGTTAGTTAAGCCTCGATGATTTATTTTGCCTCAGAGTTCTTGTATCACCTTTATGACATAATTAATTCTATTTTGTTGCAAGCATGATTATGATAGTTATTGCTTTCTCGTTTGCTGCCCCCTTTCTATTGCTAGGCTTCACTTGCACTGCGTATGAGGTCTACTCATGCTTCCAACTCCCCAAAACCAATATTGTCAAAAGTGTCCACCATATCTACCTATTAGCATCATTTGTTATTCGATGCATATTTATTATGTCTCGCTTTCTTCCAAATAAAATGTTTGCTTGTTATGGTAAAGTTAGTTAGTAAATCTCTCACGAAATTGATGGCACACTTTATTTCTTGCACTTAATAAACCTAAACCATTGTGACTGTCCATGAAAGTTATATGCTTGCAAATTATAGGCTGGGAGTTAGTAGAATCATGTTGTCATGGGGAACGCTTTCAACACCTATAAATATATACCTAGTTGATATCATGATCTTTTATTTGGATGTCATTGGTGTGAAATAAAAGGGGAGCTTGTAAGTTCATGGAGTTATGTATATGTGTTAGAGAAACGCCTGGGACGCTAGCCTAAGCCATGCCTAATCATGGCGGAAACTTGCATCATAACCATAGTGAGAAATCTATGAAGCGTTCTTATAAAAAAACAGACATGGAAAAGAGGAAAGAGAGAAAAAGAACCATTTTCCCATGGTAAATAAGAAGATTGCTGAGATGCTCACTGTCTACTTGCCTTGTTATTTTGATATGGCATACCTCCTGTATCATTGGGCAAGGGGTACCCCATTGGCGGTTCTCTATGATACACATGTATTTACTATGACAAGAACTTACCGGTAACTAAAGTTGAGTAGCATGAGGAGCGGCCCTCGTACTCAAGGTACATGAGATTTTCAGTTTATGGTGTGTCAAGCATATAATTCATATTGGACCTCACTTTCACCTTAAACATTTAAAGATGCCTATGATAGGGGCAATAAGAGCTAAAAGCTAATGAGTACCATAATTTCAGCATTTGGAATCCTTTCAAAACTTTTGAAAACCTTTTCATTTCCTTGTTGAGTCACCAGATATTCTATGAGCACCTTCTTGAGAGCATAGTTGTCATTCTTAGTGTAATGTGCTTGTCTCAAAACTTGGTTACTTATGTCATGACTTTGATGCTTGTATCTTTGATATATTTACCTCTAGTCTTCACTTGAACTTCAGAGGTGCCTGGGCATTTATGTTTTGCTCTACAAACAAAGGAAAACGAGTTACCACTCTATCATACCTTCTTATGAGCATTGCAATGTTGCTTATGTTCATGTTTCATGCTACTTATTATTATTATGTTGGAATCTCTTCATAGCTTGCAATGACTATTGAGTAGACTTAGTTGCATACTCCTTATTATGAATTGTCTAAGTATCTACTCATGTGCTGAGAATATTTACATCATATGAAGCAAATGTGTTCATGAAAGTTTCTGTTATCGCACTCAGTTTTCAACTCAATTGCTTGAGGACAAGCAATAAGCTAAGCTTGGGGGGAGTTGATACGTCCAAAACTAGATGCGAAGTTGCGGATTACTGATGAAGCGCGTTAGTTGATGCAGTGAAGTCCTCAAGATCCGATCTGATCACGATCGTCCTGGTGTTGATCGTACAGCACCACTACTGGTACCCACACGTACAAGGAGGATCACCCGCGACGAACTGCTAGGTTCGATACGATGGTTGGACTGTTGTGGAGCTAGGGTTTCCAACACATGGAATGACCTAACCGATCAACCCTCCTAGGTTTCTGCGCCCACTATATATAGGGAGTGAACATGGGCTCCACTCTCGTGGCCCATTCACTAAAGCATATAATATTAGTTACCGTGAGTCCGACTCACTGACTCAGCCCAAATCCAGCTCGGGTCCAACCCAACCAGATTTCTGGTTCAGATCCAATCAGAACTTGCTCCCGCTCTTAAGTGTGTGACCCCATAGGATCATGCCAACTTGGACACGATTGGAGTCTGAATCTCAATCGATCAGCCGGTAGTGTCTCCTAGCAGAATGTTCCGACTCCCAAGTACCAAAGAGGCATGACGACTTGCCATTCCAATGCGACTTGTGTCCAAGTCCCTTTTGCCTCACGATATACCTTGTCAGACTATAGGCGAATAATTGTCATCCCTTAAATAGTCCGACTCTCTTCTCGATCCGAGATAAGTGATTCATCCGACTAACTCTTAGTCAATCGCCTAGGTTAACACTCAACCGAGTCGCGCATGGCCATGCATTCCGAATCATATCTTTCAAGAGAGCCTAGAGAATATCTCTACAAGTGGAGGGGCAAAATCCCATCTTGGTTATTCACATCACGCATCTTGATTCTCAGTCGACCCGAACTCTGCCTTTATAACTTCCTAGTTACGGATAAGCGTTTGATAGAACCTGAGTCGGTGATCCTCAACTCGGACTGTGCAACAACCTCAGGTCTAAGGAATACATTGATTGAGATATACAAATGGCAACTTGTTCATTGTACCTCAATATGAGTCAATCCGACTCGCTAAACTCTTTAGCTGAATATGTGTAAGTCGGAATAGAATGTCCATGCCCATGAGAAGTGGAACCGAGTCATCAGCCTACTTTCACATTGGTCTAAGTTGTGTGTCCAGCATGTAACACCCTCAGAATCGGCCCTATGCAAGTCTTAGCGATTCTCGCCAAACCCGCAAAGAAACGATTCAAAGGTGCCCACCAGGCACTTTCGTGCGGGTGGAAAACGAAGTAATACCATTACACAATAGTCCACGATGGAACCCACAGAACAGATATATACAACAATGACTCAAAGAGTAAATAATACAGATATACAATACAAAGATCCAAATCACCTTTAAAATGATACATCGTCCGAGTATGGACAAGATGCAAATTGAGCTAAGAGCCCTGAAGAATATCAATGGCGTCCATAACCCTGCCCAGGCCAAGCCGGGAGGGTAACCCTGCTAACGACGTCGATCTCAAAACCTGCTTAAACAAAAGGGGTGCCGACAAAGGGCAAAGGAAAAAGAGAGCGGTCAGAGGCCAGTACACGGCGAGCCTAGAATTCGGAGGTCCTCGCCTACACAGGTATGGTGGACTGAAGCGGTAGCGCGACATGCATTAAACAACCTATAGGGACTCAATACAAGTGACGGCTATCAGATAGGGATAAGAAAGACCTATTCGGATCCAACCTGAAACTATCACCAAGCATACCCATCCTAGTATTTCCCCCTCGAGACCAAACGAGGAAGTCAACCGAGGAACCCACACGGTTGGCAGTTTTATTCATTCCGTTATAGTTGCGGCAATTACTAGTCAGATATAGATAGCATGAGTCATCCTGATATAATAAGTAGTGGGCAGTTTTAGTTAACCATTCTGTTGTATTTGTAGTACTTACTAGTCAGATACATATAGCATGAGGCATCCCAAAACCCAGCAGTTGTTGGTACTTTTATTTGCATTCCATTATGGTGAAGCTGATTACTAGTCATCACATAGTCAAATTTATAGCGTCGTTTTAGTTATAGTTGTCTATGATCGAGATACTGTGCTCCAAGTCGTCCATAACCGCGGACACGGCTTTTAGAAAGTTTTTACCCTGCAGGGGGGCACAAATATCAACACACGCACGATCAACCTCGGAAAAAACCAAATGAAAACCCAATGAGGCATCACGATAGAACATTCGCAAGATTCATATTTGATTTCAGGGGGCCACCCCACCAAGCTACCCACGACGAAGTTGGCCGGCTCCGAGATGGATCCATAGGTTTGTGCCAATGGCTGTAAACGACTAGGAACCCGAAAGTGTGACTGGGCTTGTCGATACCGCGAAAACATTCCACATTTGTTCCTAAACAGTACAGGCGCTCCACGCGCAATCGTAAATAAAGCAGTAAAGCATGGCATAAGTACAAGATGGTAATAAATCCCCAAACTAGTTTTTGGCCCCAAGAAATTAAATATGACTCAAGCTAGGGTTAGGGGGATTCATGGTCCCACATGCGGATAGTCCGAATATTCAAAGAACAGGTATCAAGTACTCGGGGTCCTACGGGACACAAGTGGACGGTTAAAACCAAATAACATCTATTGCCCACCAGTGCCTCTGCATTATTTACCTACTTCAATTTTAGTTATTAAACGGTAATTAAAGCCATGATCATCTCCAACATTAAACATGCGGCATTACTCCAACAACCGTGGTACTTGACGACACACAACAGCACTTGAGCAAGCGACTACGACACGCAAGTCCAACTATCTACCAAACAACAGGTAATAGGATGTGTCCAAGGCAATATAAGCCTGCAAGGGATATCACGGGTATGAAAACTAGAGCATCGCAACACAGATAGCAATAGATCAATAGGAGAAAATAAAGACTATAAAGTAAAATAGGTAGAAAGGGGGAGAATGCTCGCCTGAAACACATTGCTGAAGGTTCATCCGAAGATCGGGTCGACACTCGCATCAACTCATCAGCCTAATCCGTGAAGAAGCAAAGCACTAGAAGAAACACCGGATGCAATATTTAATACTACGGCAGAAGATCGGGCATGATGCATGTATGATGTATGACATGTCAAAGGTGCGATGCAATTAGGCCATATTAAGCGGAACCGGGGTCCCGACAATTAATTATTAGGTTCAAGTTGTTTAGATACCCCGCAATTTAAATGTTGTCTTATCAATGCATAATATATCAACGGTTCGCTACACAATTTAAATGGAGCCGATATTAGACTAGAAAAGCCCGCATATGGCCTCCATATTTATTATTAGATGAGTCGACAACATACTCCCAACCCATAATAGGTATGCAAGGATGCTCAATTCATATGCAACAAGATATTTATTTCATTTATAAAAATAAGGTCTCGGAAAGAGGGTCACACATGGGTGTCGAAGACCTTGGGGTCCAAGGGTTCGGGGGATCGATCTTCGGATCCGGGGTCTTGACATCCGATGTCTGAGGATCTTCGGATCCCTATCGACACACTTGAGGTTCTGGCTTGGTCATCGATGGGGGACTTGGGGCTTTGGGGCTTGATTGTTGGGCTCGGTTTTCGACCTCGGTAGGTCTTGGTGTCATTAGTTCTTAGGAACCGGGCACTTCATGTCCATCTTCGATTTCCTGAGCGAAAGTAGTCGATGTGGTACTTGTCCGCAGGGGGATCAAGATAATCCGCACAAACATCACATCAAACCTCATCCACCACCACTTGATGCATCTTACTCCAAGCTGACATCAACCCCTCACGGGTATAGAAGATGGCCACCAACATTGGGACACAAAAACTACAGCGTGAGATACAGAAGACGTACGGGGTATTGGGACAGCATCATGGCCTGGATTTAACTTCCGTCAAATAAACAGGAGCCCGATTTCTCGCTGCCGGCAGGATGTAGGCAACTCGCGGGCAGCACTTGGCGCAGGCAGGACCAACAATAAGGTGGATGCAGGGGCGACCGTGGATGGCAGGAGGTGTGCCTGCACACGGAGCAGAGATGTGGCCAGGAGGACAACGTATGGGGCGAGTAGGGACATAGCCAACAGGGGGCTCCACGACAAGGGCGGGGATGAGGCTGGCGGCGGCCTGCTGGGCGGAGATGTAGCAACGGCCGGAGGAGGGCGGCGCTCGGCGACACGCAGGGCGCGAGGGCCGCGGCGGCGCCTAGCAGAGGCGTGTAGGGGCGGCGTGGGGCCCGGACAAGCGTGGAGGTGGCGGCAGCTGCCGACGATGGAGGCTCGCAGAGGAGCGGGCTCGGTGGAGCTCGCGGGGAGGGTGATGAGGGGCGTAGGATGGCGGCTCCTGGCGCAGCGAAGGGAGTTGGGGAACACAGAACAAGGCAAGAGGGTTGGGCTGGCGATGGCGGTGGTTGTCGAAGGGGAGGAAGGAGGCGGCATGGCGGTGCGGTGCTGGCGGCGGGGATCCAGACGAGAGGGTGGTGAGGAGCGGGGTGCGGGGCGATAGGATCGAGGGCGTGGGGTAGGTCCAGGTCGGGGAGTTGGAAACGACAATGGGTCGGGGATGCTGGATTGCACGCGAGGATCACTGTGAGAGGCAACGCGTCGCGTGCGCTGCGGGGAGTGGGTCGTGCGTGGTTTGTGTGTGGTGTTCGGACGGGGTGGGGTAGAGTGTGGCGTGGGGAGTTTAGATCAGGGGATGGCGGCGGCAGGGGAGTGTGGAGGGTTTGGGGATGGGATAGCTAGGGATTAGGGTAGTAGGTTGCTGCTGGCTCGGCTTTTGGGCCTAGCCTACGACTGCCTCCCCCGAACCAAAATAGTTTATTATTTTATTTATTTTTCAAAATTGTTTTATAAATAATTTTTAGATAAATAAACAAAATATCCGGAAGGGGCCGGGGCTTTGCATTTGAAATAAGACGAGGGTATCTGGAAAAATAAAAATAGACTTTGTAAAATAGTTTGATACAAAGATAATATGCATGATGATGCACAGAATAAAAACAATAGCGATTTTCTAGTAGTGGTTTTACCCCGGGTGCTACAATTCGACACCACTAACAATGGATCTCGCCCTCGAGATCCGCCTCATGGTACGGGGAAGAAGGTCGGCGGTCTGAATCTTCTCACCTCGTGTAGATCTTCACGACACCACTAACAAAGATTCTTTCTCCATCTTGAAATCGGCGACACCACCATCAAGGGGTGTTGCTCACGTTCGTTGCGAGAGCACTTCGGATAACAAAGGACGAAGGTAAAGGCATCAAAAGATAAAGCTACCTCCAACTTCCATGGAAGGAGTATAATTGCATCGATCCACCATTCAATGTACAAGAGCGAATGATAAGAGTAGTTTGATGGTGATCAGTCCATCGCGCACCCAAAGCATTAATATGCACACAAATAGGGAAATTATGTAACCAACTCTAGGAATTCAGACTGAAGATCTTGTCAATCGAGATTCAGAAACAAAAGGATAAAGTAGTCTCTTCATCAGATCTGATGTAGATGAGGTCGTCGTGTTGAAAAACTCCGGAAGATACAAAGAAAAAATTTAGTGAATTTTTCGGTCCAATGAAAAGATACACCAAAGTAAAGTTCCTCAGATAGCAAGAAGTCCGGATGTCGAAGCACCGTTACGAGAGGATGGAAGAGAAACCCTGAAGGTACGACAGAAACCCAACCACGAGAATTCCTGGACACGAAGAAAAAGATAAGAGAGGAGATTCAAAACACGTCAAGGTAAGAGGAGAATAGCAAAGGGGTAAGGAATAAATGCGGACCTAATCAGATCTATCCAACCGATTTTCCAAAATAGTTTTGACACTCTACAACGTCTGTTAGCTAGGTTATCCTACAGGCTGGACCAGTGGGCTATCGTAACTGCTGAGCTCTGATACCACTCTGTAACACCCTCAGAATCGGCCCTATGCAAGTCTTAGTGATTCTCGCCAAACCCGCATAGAAACGATTCAAAGGTGCCCACCAGGCACTTTCGTGCGGGTGGAAAACGAAGTAATACCATTACACAATAGTCCACGATGGAACCCACAGAACAGATATATACAACATAGACTCAAAGAGTAAATAATACAGATATACAATACAAAGATCCAAATCACCTTTAAAACGATACAGCGTCTGAGTATGGACAAGATGCAAATTGAGCTAAGAGCCCTGAAGAATATCAATGGCGTCCATAACCCTGCCCAGGCCAAGCCGGGAGGGTAACCCTGCTAACGACGTCGATCTCAAAACCTGCTTAAACAAAAGGGGTGTCGACAAAGGGCAAAGGAAAAAGAGATCGGTCAGAGGCCAGTACACGGCAAGACTAGAATTCGGAGGTCCTCGCCTACACAGGTATGGTGGACTGAAGCGGTAGCGCGGCATGCATTAAACAACCTATAGAGACTCAATACAAGTGACGACTATCAGATAGGGATAAGAAAGACCTATTCGGATCCAACCTGAAACTATCACCAAGCATACCCATCCTAGTATTTCCCCCTCGAGACCAAACGAGGAAGTCAACCGAGGAACCCACACGGTTGGCAGTTTTATTCATTCCGTTATAGTTGCGGCAATTACTAGTCAGATATAGATAGCATGAGTCATCCTGATATAATAAGTAGTGGGCAGTTTTAGTTAACCATTCTGTTGTATTTGTAGTACTTACTAGTCAGATACATATAGCATGAGGCATCCCAAAACCCAGAAGTTGTTGGTACTTTTATTTGCATTCCATTATGGTGAAGCTGATTACTAGTCATCACATAGTCAAATTTATAGCGCCGTTTTAGTTATAGTTGTCTATGATCGAGATACTGTGCTCCAAGTCATCCATAACTGCGGACACGGCTTTCAGAAAGTTTTTACCCTGCAGGGGGGCACAAATATCAACACACGCACGATCAACCTCAGAAAAAAACCAAATGAAAACCCAATGAGGCATCACGACAGAACATTCGCAAGATTCATATTTGATTTCAGGGGGCCACCCCACCAAGCTACCCGCGACGAAGTTGGCCGGCTCCGAGACGGACCCATAGGTTTGTGCCAGTGGCTGTAAACGACTGGGAACCCAAAAGTGTGACTGGGCTTGTCGATAACGCGAAAACATTCCACATTTGTTCCTAACAGATAAAGCGCCCACGCAATCGTAAATAAAGCAGTAAAGCATGGCATAAGTACAGGATAGTAATAAAGCCCCAAACTAGTTTTTGGCCCCAAGGAATTAAATATGACTCAAGATAGGGTTAGGGGGATTCATGGTCCCACATGCGGATAGTGCGAATATTCAAAGAACAGGTATCAAGTACTCGGGGTCCTACGGGACACAAGTGGACGGTTAAAAACCAAATAGCATCTATTGCCCACTTGTGCCTCTACATTATTTACCTACTTCAATTTTAGTTATTAAACGGTAATTAAATCCATGATCATCTCCAACATTAAACATGCGGCATTATTCCAAAAATCGTGGTACTTGCCGACACGCAACAGCACTTGAGCAAGCGACTACGACACGTAAGTCCAACTATCTACCAAACAACAGGTAATAGGATGTGTCCAAGGCAATATAAGGCTATAAGGGATATCACGGGTACGAAAACTAGAGCATCGCAACACAGATAGCAATAGATCAACAGGAGGAAATAAAGACTATAAAGTAAAATAGGTAGAAAGGGGGAGAATGCTTGCCTGAAAAACATTGCTGAAGGTTCATCCGAAGATCGGGTCGACACTCGCATCAACTCATCGGCCTAATCCATGAAGAAGCAAAGCACTAGCAGAAACACCGGATGCAATATTTAATACTACGGCAGAAGATCGGGCATGATGCATGTATGATGTATGACATGTCAAAGGTGCGATGCAATTAGGCCATATTAAGCGGAACCGGGTCCCGACAATTAATTATTAGGTTCAAGTTGTTTAGATACCCCACAATTTAAATGTTGTCTTATCAAGGCATAATATATCAACGGTTCGCTACAAGATTTAAATGGAGCCAATATTAGACTAGAAAAGCCCGCATATAGCCTCCATATTTATTATTAGATGAGTCGACAACATACTCCCAACCCACAATAGGTATGCAAGGATGCTCAATTCATATGCAACAAGATATTTATTTCATTTATAAAAATAAGGTCTCAGAAAGAGGGTCACACATGGGGGTCGAAGATCTTGGGGTCCGAGGGTTCGGGGGATCGATCTTCGTATCCGAGGTCTTGACGTGCGGTGTCCGAGGATCTTCGGCTCCCTATCGACACACTTGAGGTTCCGGCTTGGTCATTGATGGGGAACTTGGGGCTTCGGGGCTTGATTGTTGGTGTCGGCTCGGTTCTCGATGTCGGTAGGTCGTGGTGTCGTCGGTTCTTAGGAACCGGGCACATCATGTTCATCTTCGATTTCCCGAGCGGAATTAGTCGATGTGGTACTTGTCCGCAGGGGTATCAAGATAATCCGCACAAACATCACATCAAACCTAATACACCACCACTTGATGCATCTTACTCCAAGCTGACATCAACGCATCACGGGTATAGCAGATGGCCACCAACATTGGGACACAAAAACTGCAGCGTGAGATACAGAAGACATATGGGGTATTGGGACAGCAGCATGGCCTGGATTTAACTTCCGTCAATTAAACAGGAGCCTGATTTCTCGCTGCCGGCAGGATGTAGGCAACTCGCGGGCAGCACTAGGCGCAGGCAGGAACAACAATAAGTTGGATGCAGGGGCGACCGTGGATGGCAGGAGGTGTGCCTGCACACGGAGCAGAGATGTGGCCAGGAGGACAACGTATGGGGCGAGTAGGGACACAACCAACAGGGGGCTCCACGACAAGGGCGGGGATGAGGCCGGCGGCGGCCTGCTGGGCGGAGATGCAGCGACGGCCGGAGGAGGGCGGCGCTCGGCGACATGCAGGGTGCAAGGGCCGTGGCGGAGCCTAGCAGAGGCGAGCAGGGGCGGCGTGGGGCCCGGACAAGCGGGGAGGTGGCGGTGGCTGCCGACGATGGAGGCTCGCAGAGGAGCAGGGTCAGTGGAGCTCACGGGGAGGGTGACGAGGGGAGCAGGATGGTGGCTCCTGGCGCAACGAAGGAAGTTGGGGAACGCGGAACGAGGCGAGAGGGTTGGGGCTGGCGACGGCGGTGGTTGTCAAAGGGGAGGAAGGTGGCGGCGTGGCGATGCGGTGCTGGCGGCGGGGATCCAGACAAGAGGGAGGTGAGGAGCGGGGTGCGGGGCAATAGGATCGAGGGCGTAGGGTGGGGCCAGGTCGGGGAGTTGGCGACGATAATGGGTCGGGGATGTTGGATTGCATGCGAGGATCACTGTGAGGGAGTGGGTCGCGAGCGGCAACGCATCGCGTGCGCTGCGGGGAGTGGGTCGTCCGTAGTTTGTGTGTGTGGTGTTCAGACGGGGTGGGGTGGAGTGTGGTGTGGGGAGTTTAGATCAGGGGGTGGCGGCGGCAGGGGAGTGTGGGGGGTTTGGGTATGGGGTAGCTAGGGATTAGGGTTAGGGTTTCCGGGGTAGTAGGTTGGTGCGGTCTCGGCTTTTGGGCCTCCGAACCAAAATAGTTTATTTTTTATTTAGTTTTCAAAATTGTTTTATAAATAGTTTTTAGATAAATAAACAAAATATCCGGAAGGGGCCGGGGCTTTGCATTTGAAATAAGACGAGGGTATCTGGAAAAATAAAAATATATTTTGTAAAATAGTTTGAGACAAAGATAATATTTATGATGATGCACAGAATAAAAACAATAGAGATTTTCTAGTAGTGGTTTTAGCCGGGGTGCTACACAACACAACCTCGATGACCAAGGATATTTAGTACATACAACATGAATGCATAGTTCCACAACTGAATCACATATTGAAGGATACACATCAGATGTTTATACAAGGACAAGTTAATATCTTTATGAATACAATGGGAAATATCATCATACATGATTGCCTATAGGGCATATTCCCACTTGAACTAGAGTCAATCTTCCGACATCACATGTCTAGGAAACTAATGCCCATAGCTCTTAGGTACGCCTCATTCTTCGGCTGTGGTAATGGCTTTGTCAACGGATCCGCAATATTTGCATCCGTGTGTACCTTGCATAACTTGATATCACCCTGATCCACGAACGGGCGAATCAGGTGGTACCGCATGAGTATGTGCTTGTTCTTCTGGTGTTGTCTAGGTTCCTTCGCTTGTGCAATATCACCATTGTTGTCACAATACACGTCTATTGGATTAGACGATCCCTGAACCACACCAATATCCATGAGAAAATTCCTCATCAAAATAGCTTCCTTTGCTGCCTCTGAGGCAGCAATATACTCAGCCTCTATTGTAGATGCAGACACAGTCTCTTGATTGGAACTCTTCCAACTCACAGCCCCTCTATTTATTACAAAAACATACCCGGATTGCGAACAAGAAACATCATAGTCGGTAAGATAACTCGCATCCGTGTAACCATTTACACTGAGTTCATCTTCACCTCCATAAACCAAAAACATATCCTTAGTCCTTCTCAAGTACTTTAGGATATTTTTAGCTATTGTCTAGTGGATTTCTCCAGGATCAGCCTGGTATCTGCTCACAACACTTAGAGCATAGGAAACATCTATCCTAGAACAAATCATGGCATACATGATGCATCCGACTATAGAAGGATACTGAATCACACCCAACCGACTTCGCTCATCAGTCATCGAAGGACACTGAGTCTTGCTAAGTTTTACACCATGGGACATTGGGAAGAACCCCTTCTTAGACGATTCCATGTTGAACTTCTTCAACACTTTGTCCAAATAAGTACTCAGAATCAATCCAATGAGCCTTCTTGATCTATCTCTATAGATCCGGATTGCAAGAATATATGTTTCCTCACCCAAGTCTTTCATTGAGAAACTCCTTTCCAATGATTCATTGGTTTCTTGCAACATCTGGACATCATTTCCAATTAGTAATATGTCATCCACATATAAGATTAGAAAGTTTACTTTGCTCCCACTAAACTTCTTGTATAAACAAGAATCATGATCACTCTTGATCAAGCCAAATGATTTGACTACCTCATCAAAGCGAATATTCCAACTCTGAGATGCTTGTTTCAACCCATAAATGGATTTCTCAAGTTTGCACACTTTGTCAGCATTAGCCGGATCGATAAAACCCTCGGGCTGTATCATATACACGTCTTTTCGTTACGGAAAGCTATTTTGACATCCATCTGCCATATCTCATAGTTGAAATAGGATGCTATAGCCAACATGACCCGAACTGATTTAAGCATCACTACGGGCGAGAAAGTCTCTTTGTAATCAACTCCTTGAACTTGTCGGAACCCCTTCACAACAAGACGTGCTTTATAGACGGAAACATTTCCATACATATCAGTTTTCTTCTTAAAGACCCATTTGCACTTGACGGGTCTTGCACTGTCTGGTAGATCAACCAAGTTCCAAACTTGATTTTCATCCATTGACTTTAACTAGGATCTCATGGCTCCAAGCCATGACTCGGAATCAGATCCCACCATCGCTTCCGAATAATTTGCCGGCTCATCACTGTCCAACAGTAACACATCACGAACACTTCATAATCTTGCCGATCTTCATAGTACAGGTGCCGCTGCCGGCTCAGCTACCACGACCGGCTCAACCTCCAAGGTTCTTGCCGACTCGCTACTAGCCGGTTCCTCTCGAATTTCTTCGAGCTACACTGTGCTCCCACTGACTCCCCGAATGAGATATTCTTTCTCTTGGAAGACATCGTTTCGAGCGACAAACACTTTGCCCTCTTCTCGGTTGTAGAAGTAGTAAGCCAAGGTTTCCCTCGGATACCCCACAAAAATACACTTATCCGACTTGGCAGTAAGCTTGTCCGACTGAAGTCGCTTGACAAATGCTTCACAACCCCAAATCTTAAGAAAAGACAAACTCGGCTTTTTGCCTGTCCACATCTCATGCGGTGTCTTATCTATCGACTTTGATGGTACTCTGTTTTGTGTGAACGCTGCTGTTTCTAGACAATAACCCCAAAATGATAAAGGTAGATCTGTCCGACTCATCATTTATCATACCATGTCCAACAAGGTTCGATTCCACCTTTCCGAGACACCATTCCTATGCGGCGTTCCCGGCGGAGTAAGTTGTGGAACTATTCCGCAACCTTTCAGATGGTCATCAAACTCATGGCTCATGTACTCGCCTCCTCGGTCTGACCGAAGAAACTTTATTTTCTTGCCAAGTTGACTATGTACTTCATTCTGGAATTCTTTGAACTTTTCAAAGGCTTCCGACTTATGTTTCATCAAGTAGATATATCCATACCGACTAAAATCATCAGTGAAGGTAATGAAGTACTCACCACCTCTGGTTGTCGTGCTCATTGGTCCAAATACATCACTATGTACTAGTCCCAATAAGTCGGACGCTTTGCGGAAGGTGTCTTGGTCATTTTGTCGAGTAGGCAAGATTCGCATGTCTCAAACGACTCCAAGTTGAACGAAGTTAGGAGTCCATCATCATGGAGCTTGTTCATGCATTTCCAACTTATATGACCAAGCCGACAGTGCCAAAAGTAAGTCATATTCAGATCATTTGTTTTCAACCTTTTAAAATTTATGTTATAAACCAACTCACCATCAAGATTCAAAATAAATAACCTTTCCTGGACAGGAGCAAAGTCGTGAAACATATCATTCAAATATAAAGAGCAACCATTATTCTTGATATTCAACTCATAGCCTTGCCTCATCAAACATGAAGCAGAAATAATGTTTCGAGTGAGCACTGGAACATAATAACAATTATTCAATTCCATAATGAATCTAGAAGGTAAATGACATTGCATCGTGGTGACTTCCAACGCAGCGACTCTCGCTTTGTTGTCGACTCGAATATCAACCTCGCCTCTTGCTACGCTCCTAGTTCTTACCAGTCCCTGCAATGAGTTGCAGATGTGAATAACTGATCCGGTCTCATATACCCAAGAACTATTAGGTGCATCGGCAAGATAGATGTATATAACATTGCAAACAAGTGTACTTGAGTCGGAAGTCATACCTCCACTCTTGGATTTGTTGGCCAAGTAATTGCTACAATTCCTCTTCTAGTGGCCATCCGCCTTGGAGTAGAAGCAAGTGGATCCGGCTGAAGGAGATGGCTTAGTCCCTGTGGAAGCGCTTGGGACCGGGTCCTGAGCCTGCTTTCCTCCTGACTTAGCATTCTTCTTAGTCCAAGAACTCTTCTTGAACTTAGCCTTATTCTGCACCATCAACACTTGACTGGCGCCCTTCTTGAGATCCACCTCTGCCTACTTGAGCATCCCATGCAATTCAGTGAGCTTCTTATCCATACCATGCATGTGGTAGTTCAAAATGAACTGACCATACGCACTAGGAAGAGAGTTCAGAATTATGTCTATAACGATCTCTATCGTCGGATTGTCGACAAGTGCGCCATAGGGGGTCCTAGTGGCGTTGGAAAGATGGGATGTGAGACGTCGGGTGTTCCAGGAGCGGTGAGCACAAGTTTACCCAGGTTCCGGTCAGACTGCGGTGATCGGATCCTACTGCTGATAGAAACCCAATAATATATCGGCGCAAGCCGGATGTTACAGCGGATTACAAGAGAGGTTCGCCTGTGCGAGTTGTGATTGTGGTAGTACGATTGGTTGTGCCCTAAAGTCTCCCATAGGGCCGGTTTATATAGTCACCGGGACCTAGGGTTACAGGAGAGACCTATTCGGCTACGTTATAAAGTCGGTAACTAGATATAGCTTGGACTACAAGTAATATTACAGGCCTAAGTCGGCAAATCTTCTGGGCCTTGTCGTAGACGGAACTGGCTCCTCCTCTTTCTCTGACTGGCCCGCCCATGAAGCAAAGCTCTAACCCATTGGTGGGCCACCCTGGTCAACGAGTCTTGTGGGTATATCTGGAAAGTATATCCCCAATAGTAGCCCCCGGAAGTCTCAAAGATCCGAAGTCGGATAAATCGTCTAGATTGATGGTTTCTTCGTCTTTTGAATCTTGAAGGGTTCCTGAAAACTTCTTTCAATAGTGTAGGATTCCGAATCAGTTGAGTCGGATATATTGTGTTCTGACTTTAGTCTTTTCCTTGCTCAGTTTAAAACATGAGCCGGATTTTTGAGTGGTGTGCGGGCTGACAACTTTTCAGACCAGGTCCTGTAACTGACAGGAGTCCCATCAACACGACCATTGGTGGGTCCACTCCTTACGGAACAGAGCATCGTTTCAATGCCCACGCTAGAATCGAGGGGGAGGAGTTGCGAGGAAGCTACCCACCTCTCTCCTATATGCGTGGCATAAATTGCGCGCATCAACGCACGAATCATAGCGCAGAGGCAAATAAAAGAGAGTAGAAAACCCTTCTCTCAGATTTATCTCTCCACCGTTTCATTCATTGCATCCTCATACTCCTCGAGCTCTCCGCTGCCATTCCCATCTACACATATCAAAAAAAATCTCTCTCCCCCACCAGTCCTTCTCTTCCAAGATCAATGGTGTCAGCCTCGGGCTTAGGAGCGGCGGCGGGTTCGTCGGCGGCAGATGAGAAGAAGATGCGGGGCCTCTGGGTTCCCAGCGTCATGGATGACGCTGAACTCTAGGTCATGGAGGACGAAGGATTTATTGTCGTCGACGCGTGGTGGAGCACCTTAGGGCATGCCGTTCCCGGCCCGCGCGACGGCGAGAGGGTGCTGTTCGGCATGCATATCGACCGTATCCTCAGCTTGCCACCGTCGGACTTCATCATCGAGGTCCTCAACTACTATGGTGTGCAACTCCATAACCTCCCTCCCAACTATATGCTCGAGCTTAGTACTCACGCAGCTCTGTGCGAGGGGTTTCTTGGTATTAGGCCAAGTCTCACAGTTTTTCGGTACTACTATGGTACCCGGAAGAACTATATTAGCGTCGGTGTGCCTTACATCATCAGCACCCTTAGCTTAGTACTTAGGAGAAACTGAGTTTATCCTAGGATTAACGCTAGTGAATCCTTCAAACATTGGGCTGGAACCTTGTTTTATCATAAGGATATTCAGGCTCCTGGAAAGGCGGAAGGTCTTCCGGCCTTCATCGACGGTGCCGCCCCCACCAGAAGTCATGGGACGTGGAAGCGCCGGAACTGTCGGATATCTTGATCCTCACCAAAAGGCGGATTGAGTTTCTGATGAAGCATATGGGGCTCCGTGGATCCGATTTGATCCACTGCTGGTTGGAGCACCGGATTCAACCTCTGCAGCACCATGGAGACCGCCTCATGCACCAGATCAGCAGCGACAAGAAGGACAAGATGCGGGTTAGTTCGATCCGGATTTTGGCGAAGGACTACAAGACCCTTATGCAATATTTGATCAAGGAGCAAGTGGAACGAAAAGTTCTGGATGCCTCCATGAAGATGTTTACGTCCAACCGTCCTCTGACTCTGGTAAATATTTTGACTCTGCTTTCGCGCTTTGTCAGTTGTTCTGTTCTATCTTTCTTCGACTCTATTTTCATCAATGACTTTGTCAGCTCGAGAAACTCCTCGAGTCTGAGATAGCTCCACTAAAGGGCTATCCCTCAGACGATCCGGAGGCGAGGACGGATGATGAGGTGCAAGAAGTTCCCGCCTCCGCCTCCAAGAAACCAAAGGCAAAAGAAGTTGTTGTCACTGCTGGTAGCCAAGTGCTGCCAATAGTTAAAAAGTAAGCACCCTGTCTTTTGTTTTCAGTACTTTGTACCTTTCTTTATTTCCAGAGCACACCTGATATTCGGATTTTTGTGTTCTAGAGCTAAAGCAGTTTTGAAAAGTAAGACCAAGCCAGACAGCAAGCTAGGCAAGCAACTGCGTCAACAGAAGCTTTTCATCTCCCCTGCCATGCCGCCACCAACTCCATCCAGTACACCATCAGCGCCAGAGGCTTCTGCCTCTCCTGATGCTGGCAATGTCTCTAAAGCCTTGGTCACCTTTGGTGGCCAAGCAACTAACAAGGGTGAACCCGTTAAGGGTAATGATCCCATGGTAATTTCTACAGGAAGCTGGGATAATGTGGCCGGCTCTGTTGTTCTCTGGCCTGAAGAGGAAAAAGAAGGAAGAGATCCTCAGGCTGGCTCAGTCTAGCCTTGAGAAGCAAACCTTAACCGCAGAGGCAACAAGCCGGGAGCAGGAGGACGTCAAGCCGGTTAGCCTCCTGGACCAAATTTTGGTCCGGGATGCTAAGATAGAGTCTGGCGAACCCAGCGACGGATGTTCCCTCCCTCTCCTTTGCCGAGAAGGTGTTTCACAGCACCAAACTCGGATTTGAGAAGTTGCACTTGGAACACATTATAAGTTTTCGATTATTATTTGCATTTATTTTATTATCATATCCTCTAGCCCCCAAGCATGAAGTCGGATAAACATCGTTGTATACGAGTTGATGCTTTTATGTTGCAAAAGAACGATGTAGTGTAGCCCCCAAGGATCATGCTATATTTTTACTTGGCTAAATTTGCAGCCCAAGTCTTAGTAGCTGTCTGACGGTATTTCCGTCCTCAAAACTTACAGAAAATTGCATCTTCCAACCAGGAATTGCTCAAGAATATTTGTAATAAACGCAAGGAGATCAAAGCCTTGCGCCTTGAGAATTCAAAGTTGTAAGTTGAGAAAAATGAAGTAGAAGGTAATTTTTTCTGGCTTCCTTTTTGTCAATTAGCTATTGTCATAGTCAAACTTGTTTTGTCCGAATGATATTTTCCCTTTGAAGAACTGTTGTGCGAGTCCAGCATGATGGTAGAGCAATCCGAGAACTATAAGGTCTTGGAACTGGAAAAATGCTAGGCTCCGGGACAAGCTTGAGAAGCTAACCATTGAATCGGAGAAATCCGTAGCCGTTGTCCTAGAGTCAAGCAACCATGGGACCATGAGGCTCAAGAAGCTGCTGGCCCTCTGAGACAAACAAGTGGATGATCTTCGGAAGGACCTTGATAGTCAGAGGGATCTGGCCCATGCCTCAGAAAGCGAGCTGAACAGCCTCTGCAAGGAGCATGCTTAGTGGAATCATTCTATGCTAAGTAAGGTTTTCGACTTACATTTTATGTTGATTTTTCGATTTTATAATCAGTCAAATTTTGAATTTTGATTCTTTCCCAGCCCCCTGAATATTTCTGACTCTCCTACCTCCGAATCTCACCTCAAGCACATCAAGCTCGTCGGAGATATCTTGTTTGACTTTCGCCAGACTCTTGAAGAGGCAGGCAAGTCTCTCAAGCTTTCCGAGTTGCACATGATGTCAGTGCAAGAGGTGAGGGACAAGGTCAACGAGATTCCGAAGCTTATCGATAACTAGAAGATCTCCTATGCTCGTACTACTTCCCAAACTGCTCTTACCATGGCGATGAGCCACCACAACGAGATGGAAATCTGGCATGTCATCAAAGATATCGCCGAGGAGGATGATGAGGGCAACCCACAGGACATCAAGGCAATCCAAGATTCCTATGCAGGTTATGCTTGTCGTGTGGAATTGATGGCCAACTATTCGAAGCCATTCTTCGGATCCATCGTCGTGCCTCCCTCGCCCCAAGAGCCAGAAGACAACCTTGCAGCTTCCGAGTCTGAGATTCAGGGCGACAACATTGTCGACTCCAGCGCTCCACCTTCTTCATCACCACCACCTAGCTCTGCAGCATAAACAGTTTTTATGCATTATTCTGAACATTTGGGAAATGGAATGATGGAAATAATGTTTTTATTTATGCTGGTCTGTAAAACTGATGATTTTACTATCGTAGCACTTATGTTTATATATTTTATGCGTGTGCTTGAAAATTTTCTAAAGCATTTTTTTGGTTTATGCCTATACTTGTCATTTTATCTGGCTCTCTGCCTCCTCCCTTTCATGGGCCGGCCAACCTTCGGCATGGAAACTTTGCCGAGCAACGAAGCGCAATTGCTAAACCAGTTTAAACTTGGAAACAAAGCTGGATTCTAGTGCCAACACTCATTACTCGGAAAATACCCGCGTCTAAGCAATCAGATAAAAAACCAAAGTATAAATAATAAATTTAATTTTTTAGCCTAAGATAACATTTTTTAGATATTTCAAAAATCGTAACCAAAATGAACATGAGCATAAAGTACTTTCAAGCACTCTGGGATTTTTGAAAATGACGTGCTCTTTTGGAAATAAGATGGCCAAAGAAAACTTCTCGAATATAATACATGAGGAAACCAATACTTTATTTCACTTTGAACATGTACATATATGATTACAAGGAAATATAACTAAGAATAGAAGGGAGGTAGCTGTGCAATATTCCATGAACGGTCTATTTCATCTGGTTCTGTGCTACAGCAAGCTCTCTTTCTCTTCTGAGTATCTGGTCTTTCCTTGATTGGTGTCATAGAAGTTAAATAATACGACCCATTATACAAAACTCTGCTAATCATAAAAGGTCCTTCCCAAATCGGGGAAAGTTTGTGCCTTTTTTTGCACACGTCGGAGAACCAAATCGCCTTTTCTAAAAGAACGGTTTTGAACTCTCTGACTATGATACTTGCGTAACTTCTGCTGGTAGGCTGTAGATCTCTGCTCAGCAACGACGCGTACTTCTTAGATTATATCGAGATCATCTTGTTGAGAAACTTCTGCATCTTCTTCGATATACGCTTTGACTCGTGGAGACTGATGAATTAGATCGCTTGGAAGAACTGCTTATGCACCATAGACCAAGAAGAAAGGATTATATCTGATTAATCTGTTAGGAGTTGTACGCAAGCTCCATATCACAGAAGGTAATTCTTCCTCCCAAGCCCCCACGGCCCGACGAAGTGGTGCCTCGAGGCGAGGTCAGAGTCCTTGTAAAATAAGACCGTTTGTTCTTTCGACTTGTCCATTATCTTGTGGATGTGTGACTGATGCAATATCGAGTCGGATCCCTTGTTCCTCGCAGAATTCGGTGAGTTCTCCCATGGAAAAATTTCTCATGTTGTCAGTAACTATACTGTATGGATATCCGAATCAGATGATTACATCCTCAACAAACTTTCTGGTTGTGGCTCCATCGCAACTTGTTACGGTTTTATCCGCAATACACTTTGTAAATTTATCCACCATCACTAGTAGGTGAGTAAATCCACAGTTTACCGTATGAAACAGCCCTACCATATTAAGCCCCCAGACCGTAAATGGCCATGTAATAGGGATTGTTCGCAGCTGTTTAGCCGGAACGTGTGCTTGATGGGCGTACTTTTGGCAGCCTCTGCACGTTTTGACCAGTTTGTCGGCATCCGCCTTAGCAGTAAGCCAAAAGAATTCGTGTCGAAAAGCTTTTGCCACTAAGGATCTGGCTGCAGCATGGTGACCACACTCGCCTTCGTGGATCTCTCGCAAGATTTCCACTCCTTCTTCTGAAGAAATACATCGCTGGGAAACACTAGAAACACTCCGCTTATAGAGCTCACTGTTTATTATAGTGTAGGCTTTTGCTCGTCGGGCGATCTGCCAGCTCAAGACTTAGTCTTCAGGTAATTTTCTGTCTATTAGGAAATCCAGATTGGGTTTTCTCCAGCTAGGAATTACAGCCAGAACTGCTATTAAAGGTGAGTCAGATTTCTTCGGATAGTACTCATCAACTCTGACTATGGAGGGGACCCTTAAATGCTCTAAGAAAGCGCCACCCGGTACTTGTTTCCACGCAGAGCCTATCCTTGATAGAGCATCTGCTTTCTAGTTTTCTGCTTGAGGGATGTGCTGAACCTCAAAACCCTCGAACGATTTAGATAGTTCATCCACAATAGCTTTGTATGCTGCCATGTGTTTGTTTGCGTTGCAGATATCGGATACTTGTTGAGAAACTAAGTCCGAGTCTCTGTAATACATGAGTCTTGTTATGCCAATGTTTTTGGCCATGCGTATTCCATGTAGCAATGCTTCATACTCGGCAATATTATTTGTTGCCGTAAAGTGTATTTACAACACATAGAACAACTTATGTCCTTGGGGTGATTTGAGCACCACGCCAGCCCCCGAGCCCCCTCATGCCTTTGATCTGTTAAAGTGAAGGGTCCAAAATTCCGAGTCTGTAGGACCTATGTTTTATGTCGTCTCTGTCCAATCAACAACAAAGTCGGCAAGTATTTGGGACTTGATTGCTTTACGTGGCTTGTACTCAATGTCGAAAGCTGCAAGCTCTATTCCCCACTTTGCGACACCTCATGTGGCATCGCGGTTATTGATTATATCTCGCAGGGGAGCGGTGCTTACCACTGTGATCTTGTGCTCTTGAAAATAGTGGCGTAGCTTTCTGGATGCAAAGAACACTCCATAGGCTAGCTTTTGATGATTTATATACCGTTGTTTCGACTCTGTCAGGACCTCACTCAGGTAATAAGTTGGACGATGCACCTTATGCTCGTGGCCTTTTTCCTCGCGCTCCACTACTGTTACCACACTTATGCCCTTGTTGGTCGCTGCAATGTAGAGTAACATAGGCTCCTAAGGTTCTGGCTCTACGAGAACTGGTGGGTTTGAAAGTAGGTCTTTGAAAATTTGCAGGGCAGTTTCGGCTTCCTGGGTCTAGAAAAATTTGTCGGTTTTCTTCAAGAGCTTGTATAAAGGTGCGGCTCTTTCACCGAGCCGGCTGACGAACCGACTCACTACTGCAATGTAACTAATGAGACGTTGCACATCCTTCAGGCGAGTCGGCCTGGTAATGCTGAGTATAGCCTTGATTTTGTCCTGGTTCACATCTATGCCTCGCTTAGAGACGATGAAACCTAAAAAATTTCTGGCTGGAATTCCAAAGAAACACTTCTTCGGATTTAGCATCATATTGAATTTTCGTAGACTTGCAAATGTTTCCTCCAAGTCGGAAATTAAAGTCCCCTTATTTTTGGACATAACTGCTATGTCGTCTACGTATACATAGACGTTGCATCCGATTTGGTCGTTAAGACAACATTGCATAGTACATTGATATGTAGTTCATGCATTCTTTAAGACGAAAGGCATAGTTTTGTAGAAGAAGATTCCGAAAGGAGTGACTGTCACATCCCAAAATTTTCCGAATTTTGAAATGTGAAAAATAAATAAACAATTGTTGAAATTTAGGGTGAAAAGAAACTTTTTGATTCCAAATGGAAACATCAAAGACCCATCTTGAACAAAACTTTGAATAAAGCTTTGAATCCCACTAAAATCAAATCAAGTGAAATGCATTCTGCATAAATGCATCTTGAAATTTAAACACTTGGAAAGTAAACCAAAACTCTAAAACCCTAATGGGAGAAAATCATTTCCAAGATATCTCTAAGACCATGGATTTGATCCATATAAAAATTGGTAAACAAACATTTATAAATGCTAAAGAATGATAAATCAAAATGTTATAAAACCATGGAAATTGGTTTCACTTAATTTGGAGCCATGGATAAAAACTTATGAATTTAATAAGATGAAAGGAAATAATTTCCAAAGCTAATAAAGCTCCTATCTAAAATCCACACCAAATTGTGAGTAAATAATCCAAATGAAATAAAAGGATAAATAATATTCAAATAAAATAATATGACTTTAACCAAATTCTATTTCATTGGAATAAAGACAATTGCCCAAATTAGATGATTAAGAATCATATTAAAATATTTTAAATAATTCAAAGTAAATTATTTAACACCCCATTCGAATAAATAAAACCTACTGAAAAGGTTTAGTGAAATTATAATTCAAAAAAAAAAAGGTTTGAAAATAAGTTTAATCTTATTTGAATAATGGCAAATGCCTATTTTAATAAAGAATAAAACCATAAGAAGAATAAAAGAATTATTCCTACAATGTTATTTAAAATACATGTTTAAACAGTATAGAAATATAGTGAACATTTGAAAAAGTTTTGAATTCAAACAAGGTTTGAAAACATTTGGAAAAAATCAAAACATAAAAAGAAAATAGAAAAAGAAAAATGAATCAGAACAAAAAAATGGGAACCAGCCAAACCAGGCCCAGCAAGCCTAGTCCAGCCCAGCAACAACCCACCTCTCTCCCCGAACCGTTTTTCTCTCACTCACTAACGAAGCCGCAGAGACATTGACCGCTGGACCCCACCACACCTCTTTTTCTCTCGCTGGCACTAGGACCCACTGCCACACAGTCATCTTCCTGCCCATCGCCGCTGACCGCGCCCCCTCTGGCTGTTTCCCTGCCGATGAATGTCGGCGATAAATTCGCATCAATGTCGCGCTTAAACCTCGCTGTGGCCATGCTCGATAAAACGCCCACTTTCCTTCTCCCTTTCTCCTTAGTCCTCACACCACCGGAGCCCCTAGGCTGCTCGTATTGCTTGCGACAACACCTCTGTCTCCGACGGCATTTCCGGCCGATTCCGACAAGCCCAGACCGCGCCTTGCCCCCTCGACCAGCGAGCATGTTCCCCATCGACCTCTGCACTTGCCAGCACCCTCAGCTCACACGCGCGCGCCCCAGAACCTCGGAAACGACGACAGCCGAGCTATGTTTACGAATACAATGGGAAACATCATCATACATGATTGCCTCTAGGGCATATTCCCAACATCAGCCACTTTAGAGGACGTGCTCTCCTGCGTCGCCTAATCACCGACAACGTGGGGCTCCATGGCAGCGTCTGGGACCTTCTGAGAAGGAGTTGGGTCCACTTCCATGGCGGAAGGTTCATATGCTACCTTTGTTGGAGAACTTGTTGGTGCGGCAGAAGGTTAGACGCTCAGAGTCGGAGGGGTGATGGCGGGAGAAGCTTGGACAAAAATTTCTTTGATGTTTTTACAAGCCCCTGATGTTTTGGCGGTCTTCTTCAAACTCACACTATCCTTCTTCCTAAAACATACAAAAGTATAAGTACAGGAATAAGATGAGCAAAGAGACAATGTCGGATGATAAGAAGCTTACACAATGGTTGGTGCCTTGGTCAAAAGGATACCAGTCATTCTTATTTTCTCCGCCTCCAGGGAGGTGGTGGATCTCTTGGAGGCTCCACCCTCCGTCTTCTTCTTGCCTCCGTCGGCAGCGTCAGAGGTGGAGCTCTTCCGCTTTCGCGCCAACGGGACCTCGTCATCAGACATGACGGTGAATTCTCTCATCTTGGGATCATAGACTTGAGCAGCTATGCTACCTTTGTCTAGATTCTTCAGCTGTTAAGTGAATCCTAAAGTGTCAGATGCAAAGTTATATGCAAGACAGAAGAACTGGAGTATATATCATACACGAAAAATAAATGAGTACCTCTAGGCACGTGTCATCCTCGAACATGCCATAGGTGATGGTGAAGCCACACTTCTGATCCTTCACCTTGACTATGTCTTTGATGCGAAGTTTGACGGAGTCACTGGAAAAGTTGTCCTCGAAGATATGGAGGCTATCCTTCCTATCCTTGGTATACTGGTGCATAAGCATCACGCGGTTCTGCAGAGGCTGGATCCACCTGATGAACCAGCACATGGCTAGGTCCAACCCGGTCAAACCCATCTCTACGAACCAGTCAATCCGCCTTACAGCGCGAGAGGCTTCGTCGTTGGAGGGAAGGAGGGCTTGGGATCTCCATGTCGGGGCTTCAGCGGCGGCTCCATCGACAAAGCCCAGGTACGTTCTTTCTCGACCAGCCAGAGGGATATCTAGGCCGTAGAAATACGTCATCTGCCAATTCTTGTAGGATTCATGACCTACAATGTAGGGGAACCGCCGGCCAGGCCGGATCTTGAAGCTAATAGTTCTGCAATTCCTGAGCTCCTCCTTGCTCAATCCAGCTTCCCTCTTCATGGTGAAGTAGTAAATGAACAGATCTAACCTAGGCCTAATTCCTAGGTAACCCTCGCACTGCTCCGCGTAATTGCTAAGTGCGAGGATGCTATTAGGAGAGAGGTTCTGAGGTTGAACCCGGAAGTGTTGGAGGACTTGGATGAAGAAGTCGGAGATTGGGAGGGAGAGGCCACGCACAAACTGAGCCTTGAGGTATACCTTTTCTTCGGCTAGGGGAGAAGGGACGACCTCGATGGCCAGTGCCGCCCGCTAGATCAGGCCCTCTGTTGTGGGGAGGTACCCTTCGGCGAGCATTTCCTTGATGTCGCTCTTGAAGATGTCTGAGCCGCGCCACTCCCCTTTGTGAGAATCATCCTCCTCCTCCAGCGGCTCCAGCCCCGTTGGAATATGGTCGCCGCCGGTACCACCACGCCTTCCGGCGGGACATGAACAGAGCCTGCCGACTTGGCTGTGGCCTCACCTGACGCCGCCATCAACGGGGTGCTGCTGCTAGCCATTGGAGCACATGGAAGATCACTGTGTATTGGAGAAAAGCTAGGGTTTTCTCTATGTGCGCGAGGAGCTCGAGGAGACGTTTTTCTAGAGGAAGAAGATGACACGAGGAAGAATGAGGTGAAAATATAAAAGTCACCATGGTTATAATATATAGTACTCAACGTCAAGATTCATGCAAGTTGATCGAACAATTGATGCGTGGACAGTGCATGCGCGAGCGTGCGCGGAAATTTCTCCACATTCCCACCGCTGCCGCCAACGTTTCGTATCCTTCACGCGGGAAAAACATCTATGATTACGTTCACTGCATGTGTGAGTTACGAGGCATTGCTGATCTATGGTCTACGTCACTCTACTGGCATAGGCATGTGAACAGTCCCATCTGAAGATTCCGGCATGGACGGATCCCGTCCGGCTATGAGAAGAGTACGATGGAAATCTAAATGGTTCTTCGACTTATATATCGAAGACGGGGAACATCGCAGGGTTCTTGGGAGGACTACAAGATATTGCTTGACCATTTGCCGACATTCATCTAGACATAGCATTCAACTTGAAGAGGCAAGACGGCGCAAGATCTCGGAGTTCTCCGGGGGCTACTGTTGGGGATATGCTAAATGGGTATCACCATTACATGTCTCTAATCCGGATAACCTGGGTGGCCCACCATTGGTAGAAAGGCCTATGGCCTGCTGGGTGGCCCAGTTAGATGGATCCAGAAGGGAGGCCCATGCCGGATGAAGGAAGGATACGATGGAGTCATCAGCGTACCCAGAGCCTTGGAGAGCAAGACACGTTAGACTAGTTGTATACCGTGTAGGACTCTATAACCTGTCCGGCTAGGACTTTCCCTATAACCCTACGATCTGACGTCTATATAAGCCGGACCTAGGGGAGCCTTTAGGGAAATAACTCAACTCGTACCGTACACAACGAACTGATCCCTGTAACCCGACGTATTGTCGTTATAGTTATTTATAGCAGGAGTAGGATTCCGCCACCGTCATGCGATCTAAACCTGGGTAAGCTGTGTCACCTCGTACTCGCCAACCTTCTGTCTTACCCCACGTCTCTAAACACACACTATCGGTAATACCACGATAAATGATGTGATGGACACACTCCTATAATTAGTGTAGCATAAGATCAAGTCATTTAGAGTTCGTTCGCTAGAAGCTTTCAAATACATAGTAACCTAATCCTTTGACCATGAGATCATGTTAATCACCATCACTGGATGGATACTTTGATGACATCAAACACCACTTCATAATTGGGTGGTTATAAAGGTGGCATTAGGTATTATGAAAGTATGTGTTGAAGCACATGGATCAAGAGTGGGATTTGCCCATCCATATGAAGGATAGATATACTCTAGGCCCTCTCAGTGGAATGTCATCCAATTGTCTTGCAAGCATGTTACTAGGTCACAAGGGATGTCATATCATGGAACAAGTAAAGTGTACTTATCGGTAACGAGGTTGAACTAGGTATAGAGATACGGACTATCAAACCTCAGATAAGTAAAGTATCGTGCGACAAAGGGAATCCGTATCATATGTAAATGGTTCATTTGATCACGAAGTCATCGTAGAAATGTGTGGGATCCATAATGGATTTCCAGATCCCAATATTGGTTATTGATCGGAGAGGTGTCTCGATCATGTCTGCATAGTTCACGAACCGTAGGGAGACACACTTAAGGATACGATGTTGTTTAAGTAGATATGGAATGTGAGATGGAGACCGAATGTTGTTCGGAGTCTCAGATTAGATCTAGGACATCACAAGGAGATTCAGAATGGTTTGGAGAATAAGATTCATATAAGGAAAGTCAATTTCCGGGGTTCGGAAATGTTTTCGGTGTTTTGACCGAAAGCTTCTAGAATGTTCTGGAAGGTCCACCAGTTCGTAGTGGCACTTGGGATGCATCATGCCCTAATGGGTTTGGATGCATCATGCCCTAGGAGGGGTCAAACCCTTGTTTGAAAAAGTCAAATCCTAGTTGGGAAAAGTCAAATCCTAGTTTGGAAAGGAGAAGGAAAACTTGAGGGCAAAGTTTTTCCCCTCTCCCTTCCTTGTCCGCCAGCTAGAGGAGTTGGGGAAGGACTCGGCCAGGGTTGGGAACCCTGGCCGCTACCCCTCCATCCATCTAAGGAGGGGTGAGGGAGCCCCCTAGCCCTGATACGTCATAAAAGTATCTAAAATATTTAATGTTCCATGCTTGTTTGGTATCCACTTTGCTATGCTTTGTCTACACTTTGAGGTATTTTTATACATTTTCTGGGACTAACCTATTAACAAGATGCCACAGTTCCAGTTGCCTGTTTCTGCTGTTTTTGGTTTCAGAAAAGCTAGTAAGGAAATATTCTGGGAATTGGACGGGACAAAAGCCAAAGTCAATATTTCACCGGGACGAACACAGAGACCGAAGGGCGCGAAGGGAGCCACAGGTGGCGCACCTCCCCTCCCACGCTGGCCCACCCTAGGCCGCCACCAAGTGGTGTGTGGGCTCCCTGGCCACCCTCCTACCTCGCATCTTAGCCTATATAATCCCCTGATGCCAAAACCCTAAGTACCCGATCATATCTCAACGAAACAGTCTGTAGCCGCCGCCACCATCGTCCCTAGATTAAGGGGATCTGAAGCTCTTCCCGGCACCCTGTCGGAGGGGAGAGATCATCCTGGAGGCCTTCTTCATCACCATGCCAGCCTCCAGTATGATGCGTGAGTAGTTCCACCTTGGACTATGGGTCCATACAGTAGCTAGATGGTTGTTTCTCCTCCTTTGTGTTACCATGTTTAGATCTTGTGAGCTCCGTTCATGATCAAGATCATCTATTTGTAATCATGCATGTTGTGTTTGCGAGGATCCGATGGATATTGAGATTATTATGTCAGATTGATTATTGATTCTATCTTGTCTTTGTGATTATTGATTCTATAATGTCTGTGTTGTTTGAGATCTTGCATGCTCTCCATTTCTAGTAGTTATCTTGGCCAAGTAGATGCTAGTGACTCCAAGAGGGAGTATTTATGGTCGATAGTGGGTTCATGCCTCTATTGAATCTGGGGGTGATAGAAATCTCTAAGGTTGTAGATGTGTTGTTGCTACTAGGGAGAAAACAACAATCTCTTGTTCATGGAACAATTGTATTATTTACTTTACACACATTGCTTAAAGCAGTTATCCGTTGCTTGCAACTTAATACTGGAGGGGGTTCGGATGATAACCTGAAGGTGGATTACTAGTCATAGATGCAGTTGGATGGCGGTCTATGTATATTGTTGTAATGCCCAATCAAATCTCATAGGATCATGAATGTCTAGTATTGCATTGTTATGCCTTGCTCAGTCCTGTCAATTGCCCCGCTGTAAAAAATTTACCAAGCATGTTATGTTATTTATCTTAAGGAGAACACCTCTAGTGAACTGTGTACCCCGGTCCAATCTTTACAATTGATACATCATCTGCTGTTACTTTTTACTTTCTGCAAGCAATCATTACTTTCCACACCATACGTTTAATCCTTTGTTTTCAGCAAAACGGTGAGATTGACAACCTCACTGTTCGTTGGGGCAAATTCTGAGTTTGTGTTGTGCAGGTTCCAAGTTGTTAGCAACACCTTGGGGTCGTTTTCTTCCTCCTACTGGTTCGATAACCTTGGTTTCATACTGAGGGAATACTTACTGCTGTGCTCGTAATACCTTCCTCTTGGGGTTTCCCAGCGAAGCTCTACAGTGATTTGAGCCGCATCAAGACGTTTTCTCGCGCCGTTGCCGGGGAGTTAAGGACGGCTTCACAAGGGGAGTCCTTCACAACCACTCTCTTTACTTTGTTTTTGTTTTGCTTAGTTTCTTTTGCTTTGTTTGGCTTTCTTCTTTTTATCAAAAATTACAAAAAAAATTAGTTTCGTTTGGTTTGCTTTTTCTTATCAAAAACACACAAAAAATAGTTCCTACTCTAGTTGTTGCTGCTGTTGGCTTACTCCACCTTTGCAAAAATGAATTCTAATGAGAACACCAAGTTGTGTGACTTTACTAGCACAAACAACAATGGTTTCCTGAGTACACCTATTGCTCCACCTGCTCCTGATGCTACCTTTTATGAAATTAAGCCTGCTTTGTTGAATCTTGTTATGAAAGAGAAATTTTCTAGTAATAGTTCTCATGATGTTGCTGCCCACCTCAATAACTTTGTTGAACTTTGTGCGATGCAAAAATATAAGGATGTATATGGAGATATTATTAAGCTCAAATTGTTTCCTTTCTCTTTGAGAGGAAAAGCTAAAGAATGATTAAGTACAAAGATGCTTTTATTGGAAAATACTATCATCCTACTAAGATTATATCTATGAGAAGTGAAATAAAAATGAAATTTAAACAACTTGATAATGAACATGTTGCTCAAGCTTGGGAAAGAATGAAATCTTTGATAAATAATTGTCCCACTCATGGACTGACTGCTTGGATGATTATCCAGAATATTTATGCAGGGTTAAATTTCTCTTCAAGAAATCTGTTGGATTCTGCTGCTGGAGGTACCTTTATGACCATTACTTTGGGTGCTGCAACAAAGCTCCTTGATAATAGGATGGTTAACTATTCTGTATGGCACACTGAGAGAGCTCCACATGGTAAGAAGGTAAATTCTGTTGAAGAAACCTCCTCTTTGAGTGATAAAATTGATGTTATCATGGCTATGCTTGTTAATGGAAAAGCTCATATTGATCCAAATAATGTTCCCTTAGCCTCTTTGGTTGCTCAAGAAGAGCAAGTTGATGTGAACTTTATTATAAACAACAATTTCAACAACAATGCCTATAGGAATAATTTTGGTAACAATAATTATAGGCCTTATCCTCCCAATAATGGTAATACTTATGGAAATTCCTACAACAATACTAGAAGTGCTCCCTCTGAACTTGAAGTCATGCTTAAAGACTTCATTAGTAAACAAACTACTTTCAATAAGACTGTGGAGGAAAAGCTTTTGAATGTTGAGAAAAATATTTCATCTTTGTTTGAAGCATAGTCCTCTTTGATTAATAAAATGGCTGCTAAACCTAAAACCTTGGAAAGTACCTTTGCTGCTACTCATGCCATACAAGTTACTATTGATGAAAATGTTAGACTGATAGCTAAATTGCATGCTAAGTGGGAAACAGAAGCTGAAATTACTATAAACAATAGTGTTTGTACTATTACCACCACCAATATGGATGCTACCAAACTACAAGAAGTCCCTATTCCTCCTACAACAATGCCTAAACCCAATAAGTCTACTACCTATGATGCTAAGTTTGATTTTGATCTTGATGGTTGCAATATCTCTGAAGTGATTATGTTCCTACAAAAGCTTGCTAGAAGTCCTAATGTCAGTGATATGAATATGGCTTTCACCAAACACATTACAGATGCTCTCATTAAAATTAAGGAAGAAAAATTGAAACACAAAGCTTCTATTCCTAGGAAAGTATAAGATAGTTGGGAACCCATCATCAATATGCAAGTCAATGACTTTGATCTCAAAGCTTCATGTGACCTTGGTTCTAGTGTCTCTATTATTCCTAGAAATATTTATGAAATTCTTGATTTGCCACCTTTGGAAGATTGCTATTTGGATGTCCCAATAGATGATAATGCTAAAAAGAAACTCATGGGGAGTGTTAATGATGTTCTTATTATGGTTAACAATGCCTATGTCCCTGTTGATTTCTATGTTTTGGATGTTGAATGCAATGCTTCTTGTCCTATTACTTTGGAAACACCTTTTCTTAGTACTCTTGGTGCCATCATTGATATGAAAGAAGGCACCATTAAATATCAATTTCCATTCAAGAAAGGTATTAAACACTTCTCTATGAGGAGAGAGAATTTACCTTTTGCTCCTCCTTTTAAAGAAAAATTTGATGTCAATGCTTCTTCATTTAAAAATACTTGATTCTTGCTTCTTGTGCCTAACTTAAAGCGTTAAAGAAAAGTACTTCTTGGTAGATAACCCAGTAGTTTTCTTGAGTATTAGAAGTTATTACTTCTGTAATAATCTATCCTTATCTTTTTATTTGATTTTTGTGCCAAGAATAACCTCTAATGAGAGGGAAGTAAGATCTGGGGAAGTGTTGTCCCGAAACAGATTTTTGTGCTTCACTGTAAACATTCGTGAAAAATCTCTGTAAGTCGGATTGAGCTGTAATTTTCTGAATAAATCCCCCAAGTTGTTATCTAACTTTCCTTAGTTCAACAATTTTTTATTTGAGCAATAGAAGGTCTTTGAAAAAATCGGTTTCTACCTGCTGGTCTGTTTTGACAAATTTCTGCCACTATTTGCAGTTGCCTCTTTATCGATTTCTTTTTGGGTTCTATTTGGTAAATTGAGCTTTTTTTAAGGGAATTTCTACAGTAGCTTGTGTTTTTAATGAAAGTTTTGATGTTTTGAAACTAAACCCAAAGGTTTATTACTTTTGAATGCACTAATGTTGCTAATGAAGATTGTGTGAAGTTTTGTATGAATGAAAAATTTTAGGTGTAAGGGAAGAATGATGTAATGGGATGAAGAATGGACAAAAGCTCAAGCTTGGGGATCCCACTCCATGTCACCCCAAGAAATATTCAAGAGGTACAAGCGTCAAAGCTTGGGGATGCCCAAGGCATCCCCTTCTTCATCAATAAAAATCTCAGGCCTTTCTAGACACTTTGTTTTTATTGTTTCATGCGTTGTTATGTTGTTCTTGGAGCATCTTAGTTTTCATTTTTGGTTTGATTAGTTTGCTTGAATAAATTAGTTGGACCCCCGTTTTCGTTGTGTTGTTTCAAATAAGTTGATTGGTGTTGGAAAGGAGTAGAAAGTTTCTTGCTTATAGTAGTACAAAAAAGAGCTTGCTTTGACTGTGGCCTAGACTCTATCATGTGATGCTAGATGTTGTTTTGACCTTATGCTTAGTGATTATTGTGGTAGCATAACTTGTTCCAAACAATTGGGATTGCTTAATGTGCCTTGAAAGAATCATGCGTTGTTTTAGCATACAAAAGCATAGTGCTGTGGTATTCTCCTTTGATGCTTTGTTTGTGTCGTGGTGGTGGCACGGCAGATGCAATGGGTAGGCTAAAGTATGGGACCAATGGATGCTAGAGGGATCCGGGGAGGGAAGATGTAGTTGTTTCTACACTCAAATGGCTAACATGCAGATCTTTATTTCTCTTCTTGTTGGACTAAAAGTGCTCCTCGAGCTGTATGCAGGAAGAAGAGAGCTAATACACGAGCCTAACGGCCTTGAATCAATCGACCCCCCCCTCTGGATCCCGCGTCTCCCCTTATAAAGGGGTGCCTTGGCTCCTCTAGGGCTGACGTGGCAAGCATATTCAAAGAATATGCTTGTCCCAATATAGTAACTTGGCGACCTCCTTTCCGTGTCCCCCTTCTAATGACGGCAAGGTTCCAGAGAACCCCACCTGCGCGCCTCAGGCTCCATGACTGTCACCTCCGTGACCTCCTTCTGCCCTTCTGCTGCTCTGCTCCTTATCCTTTGTGCTTGGCTCTGTTCAGATTCTTCCTAGCCCGTGACTAGGGTTTGACTATAGGCACCTCCTTCTCGTGCAAGCTTCATGTTATTCGGCCCTGTCTCGCTTAACTCGGCTCGGCCTTCACCTGCATTCAGGTTATTCAGACTTACTTGGCCGACTTAACTCGTATGTCGGCCGGGTAATGTATTGCTCCTTCCGTAGGTGTCATGGCCGTGCTTATCTCGGCCGACCTTTACATGACTCGGCCGATATAAACAGTAACTCGGCATGTGACAAGGGAGACTCCTTTATCTTCCCCTATCTTGACCCTATCCGGGGTCACCTCCGCAACATTAGTCCCCGAAGCTGGTGTGGGCCTGCTCGTAACCTCGGCCGTGCCACATCAGTTTCCCAATATTCATTTCTCCTCACTTCCGAGTTACTCTTCTCTGTCCGAGGTATCCGCGCAGCTTCTCGTGCATGCCTCGTCCTACGTGTAACACTCATCATTATTTCCCTAGTTTTTTGTTCCTCTACAGTGCCCACTGAAAAGCTACAGTGATTAATGCGCATGTCGCGTCGGCGCAGTGACGCCTCGAGTACTGCATTGGTCAGTACGCCCGATCCTCTCCTGTGTCGTGTGGCCTGGGGTGTGGCTCCACTAGCTGTTCACCGTTTCGCGATACACGCGGTTATGTGGGTATCGTGGCGTAGCCACGATCTTGCCATGGTTACTGTGGCGCAGCCACGATCTCACCACGGTTACTGTGGCACGGTTATAAAGAGGGGAGATGGGTTTGGGCAGTTCACTTTTCCCCTTCCGCTCTCCCTCATCTTCTTCCTCGCGCCGCCGCTCTTCTGCACGTTCTGATGCTCTTGCCATCATCGATCTTCTTGACGGCGACGCTGTCGTTCTTCCGCTTCGACGACCTCATCGCCGTGCGCTTGCTCCGGCGCCGCCACCGGTGAGTTTTTCTTCAGTCTCGTCGCTAGGCTCCTTCCCTAGGCGCATCTGCTGTTTTCTAGTGTAACATCCCAAAAATACTAAACTTGGATCATCAATTTCTAATCATCAAAATTCGGGTTAACAAAATCTTTGTTAAATAAAATTATGAATGCATGCATATGAGTATGCATTAAACTTGAAATTCTTTTGAACCACCTTGTTTGTGTGTTTCCTTGCTTGTAAAATGTTTCTTAGGTGAAATAAACATCATCTAAAACATTTCCCACACTTTTCCTAAAGACAAGTAAATAAAAACAAATAAAATAAAGGAATGGTCATTTTGACCAATTTAACTCCCATGCCTACTTTGGCTGCCTCAAACTTTCAGAACCTAACAAAAACTTTTCTGGATCTTTGCACCCCTTGAATGTACTCATAAAAAAGTATCAAGGCCCACTTTGTGATCATCCAGAAACTTTCAAATACATAGTTTAAATGACATTTCAAAATTGAATCTTTATCATATGAGAAGATCCCACTTTTTCAAAAACCACTCAAACAAGCTCAACTTTCAAAACCCAAGCATCTATAGACTCACCAGCACCAATCTAGCAAACCCACCAAAAATCTTTTCAAAATTCAAAACTTGATTTCATGCGGCCATTTCATCAAACAGGTTGCAGACACAAATCATACAAAATCTAAACACTATTGTGAGCAGTGATTCTTGCCTAACTGGTTCCCTCTCTAGCTCACAACCAACTCAGTAGATCATCTAGCAAGATTAACTAAACACTAGCACCACTGTGAGCTTGGCATTACCATCAATGGTGAACAGCCAAAGCCAACCTTGTCACCCCCATGTCGACATCAAGCTAGGAAGAGAAGCAAGCCTAGCCAGCATGTCTGGGAGTCAGCCCACCGTCCACCGCCACTCCCTGTCCCAGCCGCGAGCATTGCCAAGCCCTGGACCACACGCACGAACCATGCCAACCCCGCCTGACCATGCCGGCGTGCGCCGAGCGCCACCCTCGATCAAGCCCACGTACCACGCGCGCCTCTCCGTGCATACACGATCCCATCGACCTGTGAGACCGCCAGACATCCTCGTTACCGCGCCCCTTGCCGCACACCGCTTCACCGTCAAAGACGCCGCTTCGCGCAAAGGTATCGCATGTTCTAGACCAAACTGCAGCGCCCCACGCCTCGAAACCATGTCGTTGAGCATCGCTAGGGAACACCGCACCGTCCCCTACCGTCGCCCATGCCAATAGCCGCCTGTAACATCGCCCCTGTCGTGGGAATGGTCACGGCAGATGCTGCAATCGGCAGCGAGTAGTAGAACGAGGGGTAAGGGCGGCCAGCCATCTGCGGTGCGAGATGAGGGCAAAGACACAGGGTTTTACCCAGGTTCGGCCCCCCGGAGGGTAAAGACCTACTCCTGCTAGATTGTATTATGGAGGTGTTACAATGGGCGAGCTCGGCGGCTAGGCGGCGAGTCGCTTGGGTGTATGAGGGAACGTGTCTCTTCTCACCCTATAGGGAGGTTTATATAAGCTCACCTCCCCTAGGGTTTACATATCTCAACCGATTCGGTTAAAGCTTCAGTAGCCGTTTAACCTCACCCGATTGGGCCTATCTACTCGCCTGGGCCTTCAGCTTCCAGTCGCTCAGTTCCTGGCTGGGCTTCGATCCACTCGCCGTTCTGCAGGCCCACTCGCCGAGTCTTGGGCCAGTCGGAAACGTCCTGCTGGGTATACCCCGGTAGGCATATCCCCATCAGTAGTCCCCGAGGCCGTCGTCGATTAGGCGTAGGTGGCTCTTGCGATCGAGTATCTGACTTGAGTAGGCACCCAGTCGAATCGTCGGCGGGCTCCTGTATAAAGGAGACAACCAATGATCCAGGTCGCAGCTTTGGCGAGTCGAGTAGGCGAAAACACTGTCTTAGTGATTGGGTCGGCGAGCCGAGTGGCCGTAGTTGGACCGTCAGGCGTGGTCAAACTAGCCGTTGGGGTAATCCAACAGTAACTTTTGGCGTAATCACCGCGTGGTAACGGCTCCCTGATTTGGCGGGTAACTCCCGCTATATAAGAGGAATGGCAGGCAATCGTAGAGCCAACTCCTCACCACTTCTTCCGAGTGCGCGCATTTTCCTTCCTTCGCTCCGCGATCCAGTCGACCCGAAATCCTCCGATCTCCAACCAATCTCTCGGCCATGGCCCTTTCCACCGAGCCGTGGGGTAGGTCTAAGTGCACAAGCACGGTGGCCTCTTCGAGGAGGCGGGATCCTGCGAGCCCTGTTGGCGTATCCCATGGAGAAACGACCCCAAACCCGCGAGAGAGGGAATTCGTCTGTTTCACCAGTCATCTCGAGCGGGGGCTAGGGTTTCCTACGTCCCTATTCTTCCGACGCTTCTGTGCCTACTACGGGATCCAGCCTTCAGATCTGGGTCCCCACAGCATCGAGCAGCTCGCCATCTTCGTGGCGTTCTGCGAATGCTACTTGGGCTGCCGACCCTACTTCCCCTTGTGGCAAGATCTGTTCCACGGACGGATCAGCCGCGAGGAGGCAGGCGGCCCAATTCTAGCCGCGGGCGGCTTGACGTTTCAGCTCAAGTCCAAAGCTTCTTTCTTTGATCTGATGCTACCCGCCAAGGCAGCGAACGACTGGAAGAAGTCGTGGTTCTACGTGGCCGAGGCGACCCCGGAGGGCGAGGTGGCGATCCCGCGGTACTCCGCTAGTCGTTCCGAGCCGCGCAATCTCCAAGTCGGCAAACTCCCCGACGACCAGCGGATGGTCGTTGACGAGATGCTCCAGACCATCCGTGGTCTGAAAAAGAAGGGCCTTCAAACAATAAACTTGTACAATTGCTGGCTCGGGCGGCGGCTCGTTCCACTCGCCCAGCGCGACCACTACATGCACCAGTACACGGGCCGGGGGGACTCGACGAAGGCCTGCCTCGACGAGTGGAAGCTGGAGGATTATCTCCCAGCGTTGAAGAAGATTACCCAGGTGGTGTACCTGGATGCGCAGGCTGGGGTCGCCCCCTACACCGCGAAGCGTCCGGCTCCAACGGTAATTTCTTTACCTTGCTCGCAGTCGCAGTAAATGCAGTCGCGGTAATTCTGATTCCGTTTTGTATTCGTTGCAGCTATTCCAAGTAGTGGAAGGGTGGCTCCCACCTTCGGATGATGAGAGCTCGGGCCCATCCGCCCAGGACATAGGCGAATCGCCGCCTACCAAGGGCAACGAGGACGACGAGGACGAGTTCGCAGAGGAGGTCGCCCCGCTGGTCCGAAAGACCCGCGGGCAACGACAGCGCGAGATCGAGGCAAGCAGAAGCCTCGAACGTCATGACGATGACGACGAGCTCCCAGAGACCACCTCGCGCCGTCAAGCCACCCCGTCAAACGAGAAGAGGAAGGAAAGGGAGGCGAGGGCCCCCCCCGAAAAGGAAGACGAGGCCGTCGAAGACGGCCTCGCCGTCGCACTCGGCGAGCAGCTCAGACGCTCCCAGCCCAGCCGGCGACGGTAGCCACCCACAGACAACCGTCTGGGCCAGCGGCGACCGTGGAAGTGCCGCTGGCTTCAATGCCTCCGCCATTCTCCCGATCTACGGGCTGGGGAGAGCTCGGCAGATTCGCAAGGAGGCTCCGACTGTCCTGCAACAACTGGCCTCAACAACGAAGAAGCCGTCCGTGTCTTGGGCACGCGACGTCCTGGAGTTGGGGCTCACTCGCCGTCTGGGCCCTGAGCTGGAAAAACCGGCCGGCCTCCGTACGGGACTGCGTTTCATCCCAGTCGCCAAGTGAGTTCGCTCACCTTTCCTTATTTTTCATAACTATTTCGATTGTTTTGTTGATTCGATTGATGCGCAGGACCGGGGCAAAGAGGATGGGCCACCCGACCGTGGCCAAGGTGCCCTCCTTCGCTAGCGAGGAAGATCCTTCCCGCAAGAGGAAGGCGGACGAGGTCGTCGCCTCGGCGGATGGCAGTAAGAAGGCCAAGGGCGACGACACCATCACTATCTCTGACGATACAGCGGTCGCACCAGCCGGGCCCGTGATGGAGGCAGCCGCGTCTACGAAGGAGGGTGCTTCCTTGCCTGGAACGGCGGAGGCGACCTCTCTCGGAGCGGGTGCCTCTATCGCTACCTTCCCGCGCTTCGTGACCAAGGCGACCACGGCGAGTGGGCCTGCGCCCTCGAGCCACGCTGCTGGGACCGCCGACGCTGAAGTCGACCAACATCGCGGGCACACGCCGGCACTTCGCGCGTCCGTGGACGCGGTACAACTCCACGGCATGCTTGGCGCGGCCATCCAGGTACATCCAGTCCCCGAGGATCAGGTCGGTGCTTTGCAGCGGCCTGATTCTTATAATTTCGCATCTTTTTGTTTGTCGCATCCATTCCCCGAGTGCGCGCGTGCTAAATTTTAGCGGGTGGGCACTTAGGAATTTTTTGATCGCCGGTCCCCGAGTGCGCACTCGCTGAATTTCAGCGGGTGGGCACTTAGGAATTTTTTGATCGCCAGTCCCCGAGTGCGCACTCGCTGAATTTCAGCGGGTGGGCACTTAGGAATTTTTTTGATCGCCAGTCCCCGAGTGCACACTCGCTGAATTTCAGCGGGTGGGCACTTAGGAATTTTGATTTGACTAACCTTTTTTGGTGATGTGCAGGGTCTGCAGCTTGAGTCAGCGGACCGATTGGCCGCGAAACAGCGCGGGGAGAGGGAGCTGGCCATTGTCCAGGAGGCGATTAAAGGGCTTCAGGATGTTGCTGCGAAGGCAGAGGAAGCTCGCCAGGGGCTTGTCCCCGCTGGTGAGTTGGTGGCGATGCGATCTGCTTTGGGTGCCGCTGAACAGCGGATCGCTGACCTCGAACGCGAACTGCGGGAGGCGAGAGAAGAAGCGAGCTCGGCGGACGGGCGAGCTAAGGCCGCCATTGCGGCCGCTGAGGAGGATCGCAAGGAGTCGGAAGTCCTTATTGCTGGGCTTCAGGACGACCACACGTCGCTTCAGTGCTTCATCACGGGACTCGCCCGCCCGTTGCTTGGTGAGTGCATCTGCCCTTTCTAATAGTTGTGGTTTTTGTGGTGTCCGTCGTACTTATCATTGTCTTCTACTCGCAGGTCGCATCATTGATAGCGAAGGAGAGGCGAGCTCGCTCGACACGAGGCAGTGCGTAAGCATGCTCGTCGATTCAGCGATGTTGTCGGCGACGTGCATCCGTGCCTACCTCCAAGAAATATCGCCCACGGAGGTGATTCCCAGCGACCTCGTTGAGGTGTGGAAGTATTTGGAGAAGGCGCCCGCGGTCGTTGAGTTCATGACGCGGTCGGCGTTTCGGCGTGGAGCGTCGACGGCACTGAGCCTTGGACTCGCCCACTTCCCCGAAGATTTCGACGTTGACGATGTGACGAGTGGGTATCCATCGTCGACTGGCGCGGTGGAGCTGTCCGAGGTCCTCAAGTTGCAAGAACGTGCCGCCACGTACTCGGAACGTGTCTGGGAAATGGGCGACCTCCTGCCGTACCAGGAGACGGTTGTCGCGCCAAACGACCCCGAGCCACCGCATCGTGACTTCAAGGTCGAGCAGCCTTTTCGCGCGGCGATGGCGGGTGAACTGACGACGTATCCATCAAACCCGTACACGGCGTTCATCCGCAATCGCCGGGATGCTGGCGAGTCGTCATCGAAGCCTGCAGAGTAGGGTAGTTTGCCTTGTGGCGTTAGCCGCAGTTCTGCCACGCGGGCATATTTTGTAACATGAAACAATGCAACATGCGACTGAATGAGACGTCGTGTCTATTTTGATATTTGTTTGTGTGCTTTTGATTGATTTTGGACGAGTCCCCGAGCGCGTCCGCCCTTTTGTGGGGTTTACCTCGTATATGATGTGTGTGTTGTTATCATGTGTTTTGTTGTTTTGGTCGACTCGCCCGAGCTCGGAGAGCCAGTCGCAAGGCGACTCCCTTGAGTGCTCTGTACTTTACCATTTTCCCGTGCGCGAACGGGGTCGGGTGGCCGAGTCCCCGAGCGTGGTACTTGGTAGTTCGAGGCGCGACTCGAGGGTGGTTGAGGACTTGGCGCGTTGGTGTGAGCACGTCACTCCTGCCTGGCCCGTGGGGTCAGTCGCGTGGCGAGTCCTGGGTATGCTCTCTTACTTGGCGTTTTCCCTGACCGCTCGCGACGAACTGGTCTTCAGTCCCCGAGCGTGGTACTTAGCCGTTCGAGTCGCTATGCCGAGGATGCGGAGGACCAAGGTCGCTGTGAGAAGCGAGGGCAGTTGTCTTGGCTCGTAGAACCAGTCGAGCTAGGCGACTCCAATGGGGCTCCGGGTGGGCGTTTTTCGTGGACAATGCAAGACCTGAGGTGATTCAGTGCTCTTACACCGCACTACTTAGCCGTGCCGATCGCTGTACCAAAGGTTGACTTCTGCATTTAGCGTGATGCTGTTATTACGAGTGCGAGTGGCACAAGTCATGGAGAGTAGGCGCAATTTGCGGTAACCGTTTCTTTTTATTTCATAGCGACTGGAGGGTACATGTGTGGGGTTCTAGGAGTAGAACTTCCGTAGGAGGTTTACATTCCATGGTCGCTTGACGTCGAGTTCGCCGTCCCCGCGGACGTCGATGAGGTAGTAGGCGTCGTTGCCGAGTACGCGCCCGATAGCGAATGGGCCTTCCCACGGAGGGGAGAGCTTGTGCATGCCCTTCTTGTCCTGGATGAGGCGTAACACCAGGTCGCCTTCATGGAAGGTGCGAGCTTTCACCCGCCGGCTGTGGTAGCGGCGGAGTCCTTGCTGGTAGATGGCAGTGCGTGACCGAGCGAGGTCGCGTGCTTCATCGAGTTGGTCGATCCCGTCTTGGCGGGCAAGCTCGTTTGCAGCCTCCGTGTAGTGGACGACCGCGGCGAGTCGTGTTCGAGGTCGGTGGGCATGACTGCCTCGGCGCCGTAGACCATGAAGAACGGAGTGAATCCCGTCGATATGTTGACTGAGGTGCAGATCCCCCATATGACGGAAGGCAACTCCTCGACCCAGCACCCGGCGGTGCGCTCGAGTGGTACTTGGAGTCGCGGCTTCAGGCCGTGTAGGATGCTTTGGTTGGCCCGTTCCGCCTGGCCGTTGGACTCCGGGTGGGCGACTGACGCGAGGTCGAGCCGGATATGGTGCTCTTCGCAGAATTCGGCCATGGCTCCCTTAGCAAAGTTGGTGCTGTTGTCCGTGATGATGCTGTTGGGGAACCCATAGCGATATATGAGCTCGCGTAAGAATTTAGTGGCGGTCTTCTCGTCGCATTTCCGGACTGGCTTGGCCTCCACCCACTTCGTGAATTTGTCGACGGCGACTAGCAGGTGGGTGTAGCCAGAGGGGGCCTTCTTGAAGGGGCCTACCATGTCCATGCCCCACACAGCGAATGGCCAGGTGATGGGGATTGTTTTGAGCGCCGAGCTCGGTGAGTCGTCGATTGGCGTGCCGGCACCGGCGCATCGCTGGGCGATGTCGACGGCGTCGGCGTGTCGCGATGGGCGATGAAGCCGTGTCGCATAGCCTTGGCGACCAGGGAGCGAGCGGCGGCGTGGTGGCCGCAGTCACCTGAGTGAATGTCGTGGAGGATTTTGCGTCCTTCAGCTGGTTGGACGCAGCGTTGGAACACGCCGGTGACACTGTGCTTGTGGAGCTCGCCGTCGATGATGGTGTAGGACTTGCATCGACGAGCGATCAATCGAGCGTCTGTCTCGTCTGCTGGCAGGGTGCCGGCTTCCAGGTAGGCGATGTAGGGCTTGGTCCAGTCGTCTGGCTCGTTGACGAGTGCAACCAAGGCTGCCTCTGGTTGTAGTGGGACCCCAATGTCGATCTCCCTCGGGGGAGAGACTGATGGCTTGGTAATCGTGTCGAGGAAAACGCCGGCGGGAGGCGCGAGTCGAGCCGACCCGATGCGGGAGAGTGCGTCGGCCTCCTCATTCTTTCGCCTGTCAATCCACTCGACAGAGTAGCCGGTGAAGTGGCCGCCCAACTTGTCCACCGCTTGGCGGTACGCCGCCATGGTAGGGGAGACGGCGTCGCAGGTGCCGGCGACTTGCCCCGCGACAAGGTCGGAATCTCCATAGCAGTGGAGGCGATTGACGTTCATCTCCTTGGCGGCTCGCATGCCGTGGAGTAGGGCCTCGTATTCAGCCATGTTGTTGGTGCAGGGCGTGAAGTCGAGGCAGAGGATGTAGCGGAGCTTGTCGCCCTTTGGTGAAGTCAACACTATCCCTGCGCCTGCACCGTCCGCGTTCTTGGAACCGTCGAAGTGCAGGCTCCAGTAGTGGAGGTACGGCAGCTTCTCTGGCTGCTGGGCCTCCTCCATCGGGCGATGAAGTCTGCGGTGCTCGTGACTTGATCGCTTCGTGTCTCGTATTTGATGTTGTGGGCGCCCGATCTCGGCGGCCCCTTGGCGACCGCCTGTCGCCTCGCGATTCGGATGATGTCTTGCGGTGGTGCTGAGGAGATGACCGTGATCGGGTGCTCACGGAAGTAGTCGCAGCGCCCGCTGAGCCCTGAACGCGTATACTAGCTTTTTGGTACTGTGGTACGCTGGGCGCGACGGTGAGGACCTCGCTGATGTAGTACACCGGCCGCTGAACCGGGCGCTCCTTTCCTTCCTCTGGTCGCTCGATGACCATCACGGCGCTGACGGCGCTTCGGGACGCTTGACGTAAACCAGCATGGGTTCTTTGTCGCGAGGCGGCGGTAGTGGTGCGAGTAGCACCTTTTGAGGTCGCGGGCGTCGTCGCCTCCTTGTCCCCTTTGGAAGGTGGGGTTCTTGCGCATCAGCGGTATAGGGGCATCGCCTTTTTCGAGCGGGGATGAAGCGGCGAGCCGCTACTCGCCCGGCCAGCCGGGCGTCGCGAGCACTCGGGTTTGCTTGGCCGGCGATCGTGTCGATCTTTGTGGGGTTCGCCTCGATCCCTCATTTGGAGACTACGTACCCCAGTAGTTGTCCGGCGGGTACACCGAAGGTGCACTTGCCTGGGTTGAGCTTTATCTTGTATCTTCGCAGGTTGGCGAAAGTTTCCGCCAGGTCGGCGAGTAGGTCGCCTTGGCGAGCGGACTTCACGACCACGTCGTCGATGTAGACGTGGATGTTGCGGCCAATTTGGCTCGCGAGGCATTCTTGCATGCACCGCTGGTAGGTCGCCCCGGCGTTCTTGAGGCCGAAGGTCATGGCGGTGTAGCAGAAGGATCCGAATGGCGTGATGAACGCCGTCTTCTCCTCGTCTTCGACAGCCATTTTGATCTGGTTGTACCCAGAGTAGGCGTCGAGGAAACATAGCGACTCCGAGCCCGCGGTTGAATCGATTATCTAGTCGATCCGCGGGAGGACGAACTGCTCCTTTGGGTAGGCGCTGTTCAGGTTTGTGTAGTCGATACACATTCTCCAGGTCCCATTTTTCTTCTCGACCAGGACTGGGTTTGCCAGCCACTTGGAGTACTTGATTGGCCGGATGAAGCCGACAGCGAGTAGACGCTGCACTTCCTTGGCGATTCTCGACGGCGTTCTTCATTGAAGGGCCGCAGCGACATCTTGACAGGTCGCACTTTGGGGTCGGCGTTTAGCTTGTGCTTAGCGAGCTCCCTAGGGACACCGGGCATGTCAGAGGGTTTCCATGCGAAGATGTCCCTGTTCTCACGGAGGAACTCGATGAGCGCACCTTCCTATGCTAGGCTCATGCCCGTCCCGATCGTCACCGTCTGGCTGGAGTCGCCTGGTACCAGCTCGACGGTGCGGGTGTGCGTCGTGGCCTCAAAGGTTGAGGTGTTTGCGCCCTCTGAGTTGGGCTTCTTGAGTATGGTGGGGTCGTCGTTGTTGACCCCGCTCGCGTACTTGGCGAGCTCATCGGCGTGGTTGGTCTTCGCCGCGATGACGGCATCGGCGAGCTCGGCTCCTTTGGCCTCGCACTCGGCGGCCATGTCGGGGTCGCCGTTGATGGTGATGACGCCGCACGGCCCGGGGAGCTTCATCGCGTTATGCAGCGTGGTGGGCGCTGCCATGAATTTAGCGAACGCCTGGCGCCCCAGGACGCAGTGGTAGGGGCTGTCGAAGGGCACCAGCTCGAAGACGATCCGCTCGGTGCGGAAGTTTGCCGGTGTGCCGAAGGTGACTGGCAGCGTGACCTTGCCGATCGGGTACGCCTTCCGACCGGGGACGATGCCATGGAATGTGGTGTGGGTCGTCTCGATCATCGACTGCGGGAGCCGCAGCCGCCTGAAGGTGTCGAGGTAGAGGATGTTGATGGAGCTGCCGTCCGCTCGTGTCTTAGGCCGATGAGTCGCCAACCTTGGGCTTGACCACCAAGGCGACTCGTCCTGGGTACTCGATGCGCGGCGAGTGGTCTTGGCGGCTCCAGGTGATGGGCTGCTCCGACCAGTTCAGGAACTAGGGGACGTCTATTTGGGCCACAGCGTTGACGGCGACGGCGCGGGTGATGACCTTCTTCTCGCGCTTCGTGTTGAAGCCTGTGAAGGTGTGGAGCGAGCCGGCTACTTTGCCGAATTTTCCGCCGTTTGACGGGTCGTTGTCGGGGTCCTCCCGCGCTCGCCGTGCCTTCTTGATTTCCCTGAGGGTGTGGCAGTCGGCGGTGGTGTGCGTTGCAGGCTTTCCTTCCCTGCTATGGAACGCACATGGTTGGTTAAGGAGGGCCGCGGGATCGAACCTTGGCTTGTTCTTGTAGTTGCCGCCGTCGCGGCATTGCCCTAGGTCGCGGCGGAAGCTCTTGGGCTCGCGCTGCGCGTGCCCGGCGTTCGCGACGAAGTCGACTCGCCCGTCGCTGCGGCGCTTGACAGTGAGGCGAGTGCCGCTGTAGCGTAGGTCGGTTCGGCATCCGCCGTCGTTACCGCCCGTGCGGCGTTGACCTCCTGACTCGTCGTCAGTTTCCTGGTTTGGATCTTCCTCGGCGTACCGTTTGGCGATCTCGAGGAGGTCGGGGATGTTGTCGAGTGTGCGGGAGTGTCGCTTGAGCTTGGCGACTAGGGGCTCGTAGCGGCACGAGGTCTTGAAGCAATGGATCGCGGTGTCCGGGTGGATGCCGACCGTGTTGTACCAAAGCTCTTGCCACCGTTGGACCCAGTTGCGGGTCGACTCATGGGAGTCCCACGGACGGACGTTCGGGTCCTCAATAGTGGTGGCGCGGGTGTAGGAGCACTTTCGAAGTGCACTGATGAAGGCGTCGCGCATTTCCTCCCGTGAGTCGATCGTCACGGGAAGAGTGTTGATCCACTGCCTGCACGTCCCCTCCATCATTAGGGGGAGGTAACGGGCGGCGAGCAGGTCAGTGTGACCCGCGATCCCCATCGCCATGAGGTATGTGTCGAGCCATACGGCGGGGTCGTACGAGGAGTCGTACTTTTCTATTTCTTTTGGCGCCTTGAAGTTTGGCGGATAATTCTCGCCTCGGATCATTGGTCCGAAGCACTTTGGCCCGAGTCGGCTGAGCGACCCCATGGGCTCGCCGTCGCGGCGATTGGTTAGGGTATGTCGCAGGTCGTCGGGCTGGCGTGCGCGCCAGCTTTGGTTGTTGATGATGTGGGTGCGGGCGTCGATGGGTTGCCCGTTGGCGGCGACAAGGTTGGTTGCCGGCCTGGGGTCGTTGGTGGAGAGTGCCGCGTTAGTAGGTCGGTATTGGAGCTGCGGTGGCTCTGGTGGCGGGCAGTTGAGGGTGTTTGCCGCTGCTGGGCGGCCGCTGGAGGCCGCTCTGCTTCCTGAGGAACGCGAGTATACCCGTCCTTGCGAGTCGGCGCCCGCTCTCTGCTGCTCGACGGCCTTCGCAAGCAGGGCCGTGACGTATTCGATCTACAGGGCACCGTTGCGATCGCCGTGATCGCTCATTGCCGCTGCTCGCCACGAGGTTGTCCATCGGGGTGGAGAACAGTGGAAGGCCGTTTGCGTCTCGCTCTCGTGAGGAGACTACTATCCGCGGCTGGTCCCTGGGGGGGTGCGGGCGCGTTCTCATAGATCGCGCGCTCGGCCACGTGGGCCGGGTCGTTTTCGTCGTCGAAGTTCAGGGCGCGCCCCTGAACGGTGGGGTTCAGGCGCGTCCTGATCCGCTGCTGGTGGTAGCGCGATAATTCCTGCACCGTCACCTGCTCGAGGCGAAATTTTTCGCGCTCAGCTTGCTCCTTGCGTACCGCCTCCGCCAGTTTCAGGCGGAGTTCCTCGACCTCCGTGGCCGTGGCATTAGGAGGGATCGGGGTGGAGAATGGATCCTCTAGCGGGTCGGTGCCGGTCGCCATGTAGGTCGCGGCGTAGCGACCGGTTCCGTCGCGGAGATCGGCGGAGTTCTCCGACCCGGAGTCGAATTCGAAGATCCCGAGGATGGAGGGTCTCGAAATCTCCACGTTGGAGACTGGCGATGGAGCCCGCGGATGAGGTCGGTGATGGATCCGGGCCAGTGGCGCCGGTCGCCGAGTCAGCGTCGTCGGTGAGGCGCATCCTCTGCGGCGCTGAATTCCCGGCCACGTTGCTGTGGGCCGAGTTGTACTCGGAGGCGAGGCGGTGGATCGTGCGGATCTGGCTCTCGGAGAGCTGATCGCGTGGTGGCGACTCGCGGATGCGAGCCGAGTCCTCCGAGACGATGACGTCGGTGAGGCCGACGAAGAGGCTGATCGTGCCGATAGGCAGGATCACGCTGTGCGTGACGGGTCGCGCCGCCGTGACGTAGCTGCTCGGCAAGATCTGGAGCATCTCGCCGATCGCTATCATGCGGCCGGTGGCAACCGTCTCGTTGATGGCAGATTGGATCTCGCCGCAGAACACCGGCCAGACCGGCCAGGCCCCACGGTGGGCGCCACTGTCGTGGGAATGGTCACGGCAGATGCTGCAATCGGCAGCGAGTAGTAGAACGAGGGACAAGGGCGGCCAGCCATCTGCGGTGCGAGATGAGGGCAAAGACACAGGGTTTTACCCAGGTTCGGCCCCCCGGAGGGTAAAGACCTACTCCTGCTAGATTGTATTATGGAGGTGTTACAATGGGCGAGCTCGGCGGCTAGGCGGCGAGTCGCTTGGGTGTATGAGGGAACGTGTCTCTTCTCACCCTATAGGGAGGTTTATATAAGCTCACCTCCCCTAGGGTTTACATATCTCAACCGATTCGGTTAAAGCTTCAGTAGCCGTTTAACCTCACCCGATTGGGCCTATCTACTCGCCTGGGCCTTCAGCTTCCAGTCGCTCAGTTCCTGGCTGGGCTTCGATCCACTCGCCGTTCTGTAGGCCCACTCGCCGAGTCTTGGGCCAGTCGGAAACGTCCTGCTGGGTATACCCCGGTAGGCATATCCCCATCAGCCCCCGACGAGCTCACCGTGCGCCCCGTCGGTCCCCTCGCTCGACTATAAATAGAGACCACCCCCAGTCGATTTCTTCACACCACCTCACTCCCCTCTTCTCACTGATCGTGCCACACCGTCCCCGGAGCAAGGCGAGCACCACCTCACTGGAATTTCCCCGGAGCCCGTCGCCTCTAGAGATTAAGGGCGCCATCGATTTCGTCCACCCAGGAGCTGCCGCGACCACCCCTGAGTTCGCCGTCGTCGACTTTGTCGTTCGCCCGCCTCGCCGACCCTCGTCTGCACCCCGGTGAGCCCCCAGCACCCCTCACTGGACGCGCTAGGTTTCTTTCTCGTCGGAGTTGCCTCGCGTCGACGATGAATCCCAGCCGTTGGATTAGAATCAGATCGAACGACCCACGTTGCCCCGTACCGCTTCGCCCCTCCGTGTCTCACTGACGAGTGGGGACACCCACTTAAGCAGCCTCTTGGGAGCACTAAGCAGCAGGCTGGCCGTTAACTTTTCCCTGACCAGGTTATTTGAATTAAACTTTTTCCATTTTATTTCAAACACACTTCTGTACCCAACTTCAAAAATCAACCCAGATCGATTTATTGCACCAAATTGAATGAAACCAATTTTGTTGGAAAGGTCTGTGAATGCTGAATCCAAGCCCATTGGATTCAAGTCATTTGGATCTATAGATCACTCATGGTAAAAATAACAAGGCAGAAGCTTTTCTGCATTCAAATATTTTTCAAATTTAAACCATAATAGCTTTTGAGTTGATTCCAACTCTCAAAAATCACATTTAACCATACCTTTCATAATATATAAAAATATATAGGTTTACTTGCAGAAATAATGTTCAAGTAATAAAAGAATGCCCCATAGGCATTTCTAGTCACTTTAATTAATTAAAATAAAAGGGTAAAACCTTATTAAATTGTGACACCACTTTAAATCACATTCCCAGGAACTAAAATATGTGGTGATGACATGTGTCAACATGATCCCATGTTTGGTTTGGAGAGTATTAAATCTTAAGTAGTTTTTCAATGAGTAGAAATTACTTTTCTAAAAATAAAAGGAATTAAACCAAGCTTTAACCTTGTAATATTAGTGATGATGCTAGATCATCTATAGTACCCTTGTGTGTGATGATTGCAAGTAGTTAAGTATTGTTTGGTGATTGTGTACCCCGTATTTATTTATAGACGCTAGAACCAACCAAGGATACGAGGAGGAAGGAGAATTCTACGAAGAAGAAGCCGAGGAGAACTTCAACCACTGCTCTGCACAAGGCAAGCTATTAACCTTGCAAGCTAACACTTGCAATATAGCAAGCTTATATTGATATTGTGCAAGCCTAATACTACTAGTGAATGTGCAAGCTAATCCTTGCAAGATACTCTACTGATGCAACAAACCACTATTTGTTACCATGCCAACTATATGCCTTAAGTATATGTGATCCTACCCACTTGATAAACCAATCCTAGTTTTACTTGCAAGCTTCTTACTTTATTTCTTTATCAAAGCTCTTACTTAGAGTTTACTTAAGAGTTTGGTAGATACTAGAAAGATATGTGAAGGTTGCATAAAGAGCATAAAATTTGGCCTAAGTGAGAAACCTTGATATCATCGTAAGATATAAGGTGTACTTAGTTGAAACTCCCCTAGTTTACCACCCCTCATTAGTACTCACCCCCACTTGTAGATGCTAGTGCTAAGCATAAAACTTGATCAACTTTAGATGGGAATACTTGGTGGAAAAATGGTTATGAAAACCTTGGAATGATGGATCATTCTATTGAAATGTTTTGGACATGTGTTTGCGAACACCAGATGATTTTGGTGATGAAAATGTTGAGGCATGAGCCTTAGCCCTTTTATAAAACTGATGGTTGTCTGGATGCGATACCATTCCAATTTTATCGTACAACCACAATACCCGAAGATTTTGTAGGGCTTGACTGGAAACTTATATACCTTAGTATTAGTTCCCTCACGGCCAAGGTCTGAGATGAGGCTACCTTGTGAAGATTGTCCACCTGTGTAGTACCCAAGATGACAGTTGGTCATGGTTGGGAGGCCAAACTCACAGGAGAGGTGCTTATACTAGGGCGTGTAATTGAAAGGTTAGGATTGATTATCAGCATACTGAGTATGGTGAGTTCAGGATTTGTTCCTGACGGATGTATCGAATGTTGTGGTGAAAATGTACAATCCCTGCAGAGTGTCAAACTATTCAAATAGCCGCGTCCACGGTTATGGACAGTTGGAGTGGCCATACTGTTCCCCCGTCAGACTTTTCAAAATGACTTGTGAAATGATTTGAAGCTTTGAATTGACCACAACAGAGTTGTGATATGAAATGCAAGTTCCCACTTAGGAGTTATAAAATTGTTACTAGCTTTGGAACCTAGTAGAGATAAATCTGGCTTTTGCAAAACAACCCTAGAGCCTAGTGTCCTATTATCCAAAAACCCCTTTTACTTGTTAGTATTAGTTTGCAAGTACTTAAAGAGTACTCATGGCTTTGTCCCTGGCTATTCCCATGGCCAGACTATGAAGAGGAGTACCTGGAAGATGGACCCCAGGAAGGTTACGATAACTAGGATCATCTCCCATCGTCAGCATTGCTTGTGACCCCGAATATGGAGCTTCGCCTACGCTACCGTTATTATTACGTATTCCGCTGCTTGATGTTGTATTAAGAACTGGATCATGAGATCCCTATTTGTGTAAGAACTTATGTATCATTTCTAATGGATGATGTACTATGGTATCCAATTCTGTTATGTCTCGCAAAAATGGTAATCCTGGGATTGCGATGTATAGCATAACAGGCATCTAGGATTGAAAAATCCGGGTGTTAACAAGTTGGTATCAGAGCCATCCTGACCATAGGAGACCCTAGTTAGACTGTACGTTTGAACCAAAAACTTAGTTTCAAAACCAAAGAAAACAAATATTTACAAAACTTATTCTCATTCTTATCCCTTTGATTATTTCATGAAAATTCATGTTCCTCAAAAACTCTTGCAAAATACATAAAATTTTGACACACTTGATCACTCTGCTAACTTACTCATCCTCTATTCTTATAGATGGACGTGAAGTACAGCAAGTTTTATCAGTTGGGGAATGGAGGAGACCTTATCTTTGAGAGGGATTTGGACCAGCTTTCGGAACTTACGGGCGTCACTTGAGTTCTTGAGCTCAGCTCAATGATCAAGGAGGAGAAGATCTGCAGTGGCTAATTGTTGCAAGTCTCCGAGGAAAGATTGAACCTCCCACTGCGGAAGGAATTCAGTTTACCTTGAGGGAAAACAACTGGCTCGATGGACTTGCCAGGGCCATGCAGGAAGCTCTTTCCCGTCTGTGTGGGCAGAGCATCAATCAGATCAAGAGTACTCGCTTTGAGTTTTGCCCAAGGAGTGATGCTAATGGACAACCACTGGAAGCCCCATGCCACCCTGAGCTGAAGACCCAATTGGACCACCTTAGCTTCATGATGTACGATCGTCAGCAGGAGTTGGACAACTGCCGTGACTACTGCAACCACAAGTCTGCCATCATCAAGACGAAGGACCAAACCATCGCCATGCTAGCAAAGGATCGCAAGTCTCGCCACCGTCAGCTCGACAAGGAGGAGCGCATTATTGCCCGTCTTCGCCACCGCATCTCATCTCTGGAGGAGACCATCCACGAGAGAGACATGCAGTTGGAGGAAAGGGAGAATGCCGGAGAGGATCTTCGTGGAGACCCCTACTCCTATCTCAGCGATGACGATGATTTTCTGGAGGATCGGGACATGGACTTCTTCACCGATGAAGATGATTTCGCCTTCATCGATGATGATGAAGATGATGAAGCCACAGATTCCGAGGAGTAGTAGCACTTGAGCACTAGCGTAGTGAGTAGTATTCGGTCCCACTGTGTCGTAGTTCTCAGAATGGTTCTTAAAACCATATGTTTTTCTTTGTTGTGGTGTGTGTTGTACTGGGTGCTATGAATGAATGAATGAATGAATGAATGAAAAAGCAAGTTGCTAGGAAAATCTGAGTCAAACTTTAAAAACTTTTCAAAGACCCAAAACCTTAGAAATTTCCCTCTTTTATCATGGTCTATCTCAATCTTCAGATGCCACGCGGAGTAAGTGGTTCATCCCCGGACCCAATGTTGCAGATCCTACAAATGTTGACTTCTGACCGTGAAGATGAAAGAGCGGAACGTCAAGCCAACCTAGCCACACTTCAGCAGATAGCCCAACTTGCCCACAACAACCAAGGCCATGGAAATCAAGACAACCATGGATTTAAGCTCAAGAACTTCCAGAATACCAACCCACCTATTTTCACTAAGTCCGAAGAACCCCTAGACGCCGATGATTGGCTGCAAACCATGGAAAATAACCTAGAAGTAGCCGGAGTGGAAGCCAGTGAGAAAGTTCTGTTCGCCACCCACTATCTAGCCGGAGATGCCAGAGCATGGTGGAACAGTGTTCGCGCAATGAACGGAGGCCAGATGATGACCTCGGAGGAATTCAAGGTCAAGTTTAGCAGAACCCATGAGCCACCGGAGTTGATCAAGAGAATGAGAGACGAGTTCAGAGAGCTGAAGCAAGGAAGAATGACTGTAGTGGAATACCGTGACAATTTTTTGTCATTAGCTAGGTATGCCCTGGATGAGATTGACACCGAAGCCAAGAAGAAAGAAAGATTCCTGAATGGTCTGCACGATGAGATGCAGACAGTGTTAGTCAATATCCCCTTTACGGATATTGAAGCCCTTGTCAACTCTGCTATCCAGATGGAAGGAAAGATCAACCAAGCTAATGAGAACCGCAAGTGTCGTATGAGGCATCAGCCAGGAACCCATCAGACCCCAAAGTATCGCCCCAACCCATCTCCAGGATTTGCCCCAAGAACCAACAGACCCCCGATGAACCGTCCCACCTATCCCAACCGTGGAAACCCTAGACCCGGAGGAAATCACAACAACTCCGGCAAATCTAGCCATTTCAATCGTGCCCCACCCAAGTTCAACAACAACAATGCTACCGCCAACACCAACACTGCCCCGAGTACTGGAAGCAATGATGTGTCTGTCGCAGCCAAGGACAAGTCACAGTGACCTGTTATGACTGTGGAAATAAAGGCCACTATTCCAACGAGTGCCCCAATAAGAAGAATGCTACAGTCCCCAGTGCCAATGTCCCAGCTCAGCAGCAGCGTCGTGTTCAGCCAGGAAGAAGATTTGCCCCAGGGAATTCGCTCAACCGCAATGGCCGTCCTTTTCTCATGCATGCTGAAGAAGCTCAGGAAGTGCCAGACGTCGTGCTGGGTATGTTTTCTGTTAATTCAGTACTTGCAAGAGTGTTGTTTGATTCTGGTGCATCGCATTCATTTGTCACCGAAGAATTTGCAAGCACTAGTAAAATTCAACCAACCAAATTGAAGCATGTTATGATTGTTCAAATTCCCGGATCAACCACTAAGGCTAGGCAAATTTGCAAAGCTGTCCCTATCCGAATCCATGGCATAGATTTTTATGCAAATCTGATAGTACTCGGAACTAAAGGTTTGGAAGTAGTACTAGGAATGGATTGGATGTCCAAACATAAAGGATTGATTGACTGTGCCAAGAAAGCCATAACCATGACCAGTACAGCCGGAATATCAATCGAGCATATATCTGAAACCTTACCTCGCCAATTCAAATGCAACAAGAGTATAGCCCAACCTACCATTGACCAAGTCCAGATAGTCTGTGAATACCCCGATGTATTTCCAGATGTTTTGCCTGGTATGCCCCCAGATCGGGATATCGAGTTCATCATCGAACTAATCCCCGGAACTGGACCCATATCCTAGAGACCCTATAGTATGAACCCGTCAGAGCTAGCAGAACTGAAGAAGCAACTGGATTCCATGCTGGAAATTGGATTGATCCAACCAAGTGCGTCACCTTGGAGATCACCTGTCTTGTTTGTGGACAAGAAGGATGGAGGTAACCGTTTGTGTACGGATTATCGAAAATTGAATGATGTCACTATCAAGAACAAGTACCCCTTGCCCAAGATAGAAGATTTGTTTGATCAGTTGACCGGTGCCAAAGTGTTTTCTAAGATTGATCTTAGAACTGGCTATCACCAACTCAAAATTCGTGCAGAGGATATTCCAAAGACTGTCTTTACCACCAGATATGGATTGTATGAGTATACAGTCATGTCTTTCGGACTAACCAATGTCCCCGCTTATTTCATGAACCTCATGAATAAGATTTTTATGGACTTCCTGGATAAGTTTGTCGTTGTTTTCATTGATGACATTCTGATTTATTCCAAATCAGAAGAAGAACATGAGCTACACCTAAGGACCATTCTTGGAACCCTTAGAGAGCATCAGTTGTATGCAAAATTTAGCAAATGTGAATTCTGGTTACAGGAGGTAGGATTCCTCGGTCACATTGTATCCGCCGGAGGAATTGCCGTTGACCCTGCCAAGGTGAAAGATGTAGACGATTGGCAAGCCCCAACCACTCAAACCCAAGTTCGTGCATTTCTCGGATTGGCGGGATATTACCGCAAATTCGTAGAAGGATTCTCGAGTATCGCCAGACCCATGACCCGATTGCTGAAGAAGGACAAGAAGTTTGAATGGACCGACAAATGTGAAGCGAGTTTTCAAGAACTCAAGAGGAGATTGATGTCCGCCCCAATCTTGATCATGCCAGATATCACGAAGCCCTTCGATGTGTATTGTGACACATCCAAGATTGGTCTCGGATGTGTGCTAATGCAAGAAGGCAAAGTTATATCTTATCTATCTCGACAACTGAAGAAACACGAGCAAAACTACCCAAACCATGACCTCGAACTCGCAGCCGTAGTTCTAGCCCTGAAAACATGGAGACATTACCTGATGGGAAACCGTTGTGAAATTTATTCGGATCACAAGAGCCTAAAGTATATATTCACTCAGAAGGAGCTGAATATGAGACAGAGAAGATGGATTGAGCTAATCAAGGATTACGACCTGGACATTCACTATCACCTTGGTAAAGCCAACGTAGTAGCCGATGCCCTTAGCAGATTGCCATGCTGCTTGAACTCCATGATTTTGAAGGAGCAACCAAGTTTGCACAAAGAGATGGAAGATTTTCGAATAGAATTGGTAAGTGAAGGATTTTTGGCTGGCATAGAACTTTAGCCCACTCTGATCAGTCAGATTAAAGAGGCGCAGAAGGAAAATGCTAGTATTGAAGGAATCAAGCGTCGTATCGGTACAGGAAAAGTACCTGGATTCACCGAATACGAAGAAGGAGTTTTTTGGTACAAAGGACGCCTTTATGTACAAGCAGATTCTGAGTTGAAAGAAGTTATCTTGAAGGAGGCTCATGATACTCTTTATTCTATCCATCCCGGAGGAACTAAGATGTATCAAGATTTGAAAGAGCAATTTTGGTGGCATAAGATGAAGAGAGAAATCGGAAGCTATATCGCCAAGTGTGATATATGTCAGCGAGTCAAGGCAGGACATCAAAGACCCGCTGGATTGTTGCAACCGTTGCAGATTCCGGAATGGAAATGGGATTCTGTAGGAATGGACTTTATCACTGTACTACCTATTTCTAGTAGGGGAAATGACTCTATCTGGGTCATAGTGGACAGATTGTCCAAAGTCGCCCATTTCTTACCCGTCAAGACCACATATCAGAGTTCGAAACTAGCGGAGTTGTACATCGCTAGAATCGTTAGTTTGCATGGAGTCCCCAAGAACATCGTATCGGATCGAGGAACTCAGTTTACCTCGAGATTCTGGAAGAAAGTACAAGAAGATTTAGGAACCCGCCTAGATTTCAGCACCGCGTATCACCCTCAGACCGATGGACAAACGGAGCGAGGAAACCAAATACCCGAAGATATGCTGAGAGCATGTGTGTTAGAATATGGATCCAAGTGGGAAGACTGTCTGCCGTTTGCAGAATTTTCATACAACAACAGTTATCAAGCCAGTTTGCAAATGGCCCCATTTGAATTTATGTACGGAAGGAAGTGTCGCACCCCTTTGAACTGGTCGGAAGTAGGAGGGAGTCAGATTTTTGGACCCGACATCCTACGAGAAGCAGAAGAGAAGGTTCACAAGATTCGTGAGCACCTCAAGACCGCCCAATCCAGACAAAAGAGCTACGCCGACAAGAGACGTCGAGACCTTGCCTTCAACATAGTAGATTTTGTTTATCTGAAAGTGTCACCATTGAAGGGAATGCAGCGTTTCCAACTCAAAGGAAAGTTAGCCCCCAGATATATCAGACCTTTCAAGATTCTGAACCGTCGAGGAGAAGTATCGTATAAACTGGAACTACCCGAAGAGATGTCAGCCGTGCACAATGTGTTCCATATCTCGTTACTTCGCAAGTGTCTCGAAGTCCCAGAGAAGACCGAAGTGTTCAAAAATATCGATCACCGGACCATAGAGATCAACGATGACCTGACCTATCCCGAAGTACCCATCCGCATTTTGGAAGAAGTGTTTCGAACTACCCGAACCCGAAGAATCAAGTTTCTCAAGATTCAGTGGAGCAACCACACCGAAGAGGAAGCTACCTAGGAGCGTGAAGATCACATCAGGACGGAGTTTCCCGATCTCTTCAAATCCTAGGTAATCTTTTCATCCTTTTTCAAATCTCGGGACGAGATTTTGTTTAAGGGGGGAAGGTTTGTAACATCCCAAAAATACTAAACTTGGATCATCAATTTCTAATCATCAAAATTAGGGTTAACAAAAAATTTGTTAAATAAAATTATGAACGCATGAATATGAGTATGCATTAAACTTGAAATTCTTTTGAACCACCTTGTTTGTGTGTTTCCTTACTTGTAAAATGTTTCTTAGGTGAAATAAACATCATCTAAAACATTTCCCACACTTCTCCTAAAGACAAGTAAATCAAAACAAATAAAATAAAGGAATGGTCATTTTGACCAATTTAACTCCCATGCCTACTTTGGCTGCCTCAAACTTTCAGAACCTAACAGAAACTTTTCTGGATCTTTGCACCCCTTGAATGTACTCATAACAAAGTATCAAGGCCCACTTTGTGCTCATCCAGAAACTTTCAAATACATAGTTTAAATGACATTTCAAAATTGAATCTTTATCATATGAGAAGATCCCACTTTTTCAAAAACCACTCAAACAAGCTCAACTTTCAAAACCCAAGCATCTGCAAACTCACCAGCACCAATCTAGCAAACCCACAAAAAATCTTTTCAAAATTCAAAACTTGATTTCATGCAGCCATTTCATCAAACAGGTTGCAGACACAAATCATACAAAATCGAAACACTATTGTGAGCAGTGATTCTTTCCTAACTGGTTCCCTCTCTAGCTCACAACCAACTCAGTAGATCATCTAGCAAGATTAACTAAACACTAGCACCACTGTGAGCTTGGCATTACCATCAATGGTGAACAGCCGAAGCCAACCGTGTCACCCCCATGTCGACAGCAAGCTAGGAAGAGAAGCAAGCCTAGCCAGCATGTCTCGGAGGCAGCCCACCGTCCACCGCCACTCCCTGTCCCAGCCGCGAGCGTTGCCAAGCCCTGGACCACACGCATGAACCATGCCAACCCTGCCAGCGACCATGTCGAGCGTGCGCCAGAGCGCCACCCTCGACCGAATCCCACAGACTGTGCGCCGCCCTCTCCGCGTGCATACACGATCCCCACCGACCCAGGAGACCGCCAGACATCCTCGTTCGCCTCCCCTTGCCGCACAGCCACCGCTCGCCGTCGAAGACGCCGCCTCTGCCGGCGCAGAGCGTCGCATGTTCCAGACCAAACCGCACCGCCCCACGCCTCGAAACCATGTCGTTGAGCATCGCTAGGGAACACCGCACCGTCCCCTACCGTCGCCCATGCCAATAGCCGCCTGTAACATTGCCCCCGACGAGCTCACCGTGCGCCCCGTCGGTCCCCTCGCTCGACTATAAATAGAGACCACCCCCAGTCGACTTCTTCACACCACCTCACTCCCCTCTACTCACTGATCGTGCAACACCGTCCCCGGAGCAAGGCGAGCACCACCTCGCCGGAATTTCACCAGAGACCGCCGCCTCTAGAGAAGAAGGGCGCCATCAATTTCGTCCACCCCAGGAGCTGCCGCAACCACCCCTGAGTTTGCCGTCATCAACTTTGTTGTTCGCCCGCCTCGCCGACCCTCGCCTGCACCCCGGTGAGCCCCCAACACCCCTCACTGGCCGCGCTAGGTTTCTTTCTCGCCGGAGTTGCCTCGCGTCGATGATGACTCCCAGCCGTTGGATTAGAATCAGATCGAACGACCCACGTTGCCCGTCAACCGCCCCTCCATCTCAGCAGCGGTGGGGACACCCACTTAAGCAGCCCGCGGGACCACTGCGCTTAGCAGGCCGGCCCGTTAACTTTTCCCGCGCAGCCCAGTTATTTGAATTAAACTTTTTCCATTTTATTTCAAACACACTTCTATACCCAACTTCAAAAATCAACCTAGATCGATTCATTGCACCAAATTGAATGAAACCAATTTTGTTGGAAAGGTCTGTGAATGCTGAATCCAAGCCAGTTGGATTCAAGTCATTTGGATCTATAGATCACTCATGGTAAAAATAACAAGGCAGAATCTTTTCTGCATTCAAACATTTTTCAAATTTAAACCATAATAGCTTTTGAGTTTATTACAACTCTCAAAAATACATTTAACCATACCTTTCATAATATATAAAAATATATAGGTTTACTTGCAGAAATAATGTTCAAGTAATAAAAGAATGCCCCATAGGCTTTTCTAGTCACTTTAATTAATTAAAATAAAAGGGTAAAACCTTATTAAATTGTGACACCACTTTAAATCACATTCCCAGGAACTAAAATATGTGGTGATGACATGTGTCAACATGATCCCATGTTTGGTTTGGAGAGTATTAAATCTTAAGTAGTGTTTCAATGAGTAGAAATTACTTTTCTAAAAATAAAAGGAATTAAACCAAGCTTTAACCTTGTAATATTAGTGATGATGCTAGATCATCTATAGGACCCTTGTGTGTGATGATTGCAAGTAGTTAAGTATTGTTTGGTGATTGTGTACCCCGTATTTATTTATAGACGCTAGTACCGACCAAGGATACGAGGAGGAAGGAGGATTCTACGAAGAAGAAGCCGAGGAGAACTTCAACCACTACTCTGCACAAGGCAAGCTATTAACCTTGCAAGCTAACACTTGCAATATAGCAAGCTTATACTGATATTGTGCAAGCCTAATACTACTAGTGAATGTGCAAGCTAATCCTTGCAAGATACTCTACTGATGCAACAAACCACTATTTGTTACCATGCCAACTATATGCCTTAAGCATATGTGATCCTACCCACTTGATAAACCAATCCTAGTTTTACTTGCAAGCTTCTTACTTTATTTCTTTATCAAAGCTCTTACTTAGAGTTTACTTAAGAGTTTGGTAGATACTAGAAAGATATGTGAAGGTTGCATAAAGAGCATAAATTTGGCCTAAGTGAGAAACCTTGATATCATCCTAAGATATAAGGTGTACTTAGTTGAAACTCCCCTAGTTTACCACCCCTCATTAGTACTCACCCCCACTTGTAGATGCTAGTGCTAAGCATAAAACTTGATCAACTTTAGATGGGAATACTTGGTGGAAAAATGGTTATGAAAACCTTGGAATGATGGATCATTCTATTGAAATGTTTTGGACATGTGTTTCCGAACACCTGATGATTTTGGTGATGAAAGTGTTGAGGCATGAGCCTTAGCCCTTTTATAAAACTGATGGTTGTCTGGATGCGATACCATTCCAATTTTATCGTACAACCACAATAACCGAAGATTTGGTAGGGCTTGACTGGAAACTTATATACCTTAGTATTAGTTCCCTCACGACCAAGGTCTGAGCTGAGGCTACCTTGTGAAGATTGTCCACCTGTGCAGTACCCAAGATGACAGTTGGTCATGGTTGGGAGGCCAAACTCACAGGAGAGGTGCTTATACTAGGGCGTGTAATTGAAAGGTTAGGATTGATTATCCGCATACTGAGTATGGTGAGTTCAGGATTTGTTCCTGACGGATGTATCGAATGTTGTGGTGAAAGTGTACAATGACTATAGAGTGTCAAACTATTCGAATAGCCGCGTCCGCGGTTATGGACAGTTGGAGTGGCCATACTGTTCCCCCGTCAGACTTTTCAAAATGACTTGTGAAATGATTTGAAGCTTTGACTTGACCACAACAGAGTTGTGATATGAAATGCAAGTTCCCACTTAGGAGTTATAAAATTGTGACTAGCTTTGGAACCTAGTAGAGGTAAATCTGGCTTTTGCAAAACAACCCTAGAGCCTAGTGTCCTATTATCCAAAAATCCCTTTTAACTGTTAGTATTAGTTTGCGAGTACTTAAAGAGTACTCATGGCTTTGTCCCTGGCTATTCCCATGGCCAGACTATGAAGAGGAGTACCTGGAAGATGGACCCCAGGAAGGTTACGACAACTAGGATCATCTCCCATCGTCAGCATTGCCTGTGACCCCGAAGATGGACTTTCGCCTATGCTACCGTTATTATTACGTATTCCGCTGCTTGATGTTGTATTAAGAACTGGATCATGAGATCCCTATTTGTGTAAGAACTTATGTATCGTTTGTAATGGATGATGTACTATGGTATCCAATTCTGTTATGTCTCGCAAAAATGGTAATCCTGGGATTGCGATGTATGGCATAACAGGCATCTAGGATTGAAAAATCCGGGTGTTGACATCTAGATTTCTTGCGGCGGCTCGTTTCCGTTCCGCCGCCGTGCTTTCTTAGAACCATGACGGGGCCCTGCGCCTCTAAGCCTGTCTCCGCCGCTAGCCCTTCGTCCGTTGATTCCTCCGACGACCCTATGTCTAGTTCAGTTAGTGGTGCGCTAGTCGAAGACGACGACGTAGCGTCTGGTCCAGAGCGGGGCTCCTGGCAGGGCTCTACCATCACTCTTCGTGAGATTGAGTGGCTAATTAGGACTCGTTGGATTCCTGCCGAGGTACGCTGTCGTTTACCTGGCAACGAATCTTCTCCTGTACTCAACGAAGGCGAGTACGTTGTTTTCATGTCTCACTTTGCTCGTGGGTTCGGCCTTCCCCTTAGCGATTTTGCTAGGGAATTCCTCGATTACTTCGGCCTTCAGCCGCATCACCTTCCGGCTAATGCCATCGCCTCCCTATCTGCTTATATCTCGGCCTCGGAGGGATACTTCGGCCTCTGGCCGTCTGTGTCCGTTTGGTCCAATTTTTTCCAGATCCGATCTAACATCGTTCCAGACAAATCCCTTCACCCCTCCAAGAAGTTGCTTACCCAGTGTGGAGCCACGTCTATCACACCTCGGAGAAAATTCGAGTTCCCTCGTGTCGCTGGCCTCGAGTCTTGCAAGAAGTGGCATAGATCGTTTTTCTATGTCAAAAATACTAGAAAGGAAGACAAGATTCGGCTTCGTGCCTTCTCTATCAGCCCCCTTCCAAGAAGAACTGGAACTACAACCCCAGGAAGAGCCATGCTTTGGCCGAGGCCTTCGAGATTCGGCTTAAGGAGTTGATCCACGTCGGGCTCCGTGGTGAATATCTGATGACCACCTTCGTCAGCAGCCGAATCTGTCCTTTCCAGCTTCGCGCGCACAAGCTTTGTTTCATGAGCGGTCCCCTCGATCCCAACCGAGTTTCAACGGTTGAGCTCGACGACTATCTCATTTACAAACGTGTCCGAGATATCTTCAAAACTGATATGCCGGAGGACTAGACCTGGGGGCTGAAGCCGTTCATACGCGGGAATCCTCCTCCTGAGGTAAGTTTACGCATTTGTGTTTGCTTCCTAATCTCTTTTGTTACTTCTTTTGCTAACTCCACTTTGTCTCTTTTCTTGCAGAGATTCGCGGAGCAAAAGACCGAGGATGCCGAGGTTCTGGCCCTTCCGTGGACTGCTGATCGGAATACCCCGGACAGCGGGGAACCTGACTCAGAGGAGTTTGTTCCTAACTCGGATGTCGCTCCGGCTTGCACCCGTGGCAAGACTTTTGCCCATGGGGAAGAAGGTGACTCGGACGACGTCCACATTCTTGAGGTAGTCGCCGTGATGCCTATCTCTTATGCATTTCCGGCTTCTACTTTCCTAGCTAATCCGGCCGGTTAGGTGCACGACGCCGAGCCTCTCGCCTCTCAAGCTCCTGCTACCTCGCGGAAGCGCACTGCTCTGGCAGGTCCCTCCGAAACTGCTCCCAAGAAGAGAACCAAGAAATCATCCCAGCACCTTCCAAAGCGTAAAACCATGCCTGGGGTTACTGGGTGAGTTTTATTTTCATTTGTATTTCTTGCTTCTCTCTTTCTATCTTTTAATTCGAATTTTGGTGCTTTTGCAGCGCTCCTCTCTCTGCCAAGCCAAGCGGTCCGAGTATGACGAGTCATACAACTCGTCTGCCTTCTCCTCCGCCGCCTGAAGATACTCGGGCCCCTAGTCCTGCTCGCGTTGACTCTCCTCCTGCACCGACTCAGACATCACCTCGGCAAGATGTACCCATAGCCTCCACTGCTGACGCCGACATAACTCCGTCGGTAGATCATCCTACTGAACTTGTTGCCTCCGTTACGACCCCCGAAGTTTCCCCCAAAATTCCTTTGACCTCCTCAATCCCAACTGCAACTCCAATTCCAGCCGAGGATATCACCATCTCGGCCCCCTCGTAAACCATAGTTCCTCCTGCCTCCAAGGATGCCGCTCCTAGTGCCGAGGTTGCTGCCCCTGCCGACACCTCTTCTAAGCCTAAGAAGGTCGTTGTCACCAAACCTTCAGCATCTCAGAAGGGGCCGGCAAGCTCTTCTCAACCCACCATCGCTGATGTACTCCATAAGGGGGCTTCCTCTACTAAACCAGATGTCACCCCAGCCGCTGATACTCAGCTTACCCTCCACAAGAGTCCCGCGGCGGCGGTGGTTACACAACGGGTCCGAAGCAAGGTGCTGACCCGTACTGAGAGTGTGAACAACCTCGGCTCTCTGGTGGAATATGCCAACAACTGGAATGATGCCGATCAGCTTGAGGGCAATCCGAGTAGTAAGCCGTTTCAGCTCTCCGACATCAGCAGTCGTTTGCATATGGCTGCTAAGATTGTTCTTGAAAGTGATAAGATGAACGAGGTAAGCGTTTCTGTTGATATTTTGTCTATTATTCAAATGATAGTATATATACACTAGTCCACGAAGCTTGCAACCGAATAACTTGTTGTTCGTTTGGAAGCTTTGTTAGGCTTCTGTCACATCCCAAGATTTTCCAAATCTTGTTATGTGAAAAATAAATGAATAAAATAAAACTTTATTGATTTTCAGGGTGAGAAGAAACTTCTGATTCCAATTGGAAACCTTCAAACCATTTTGATCAAGCAAATCCTAAAGGGATTTGAAAAATTAAATAACCAATAAACTTAAAAATATTTAAAATTTCTATTTTGGATCTTTTAATAAAAAGATTTGGTTTTCAAAAGAAAAGATAGATTATAAATAAGGATTATTTATAAAGCCAAATTAAACCTTGGCCAATAATTTGAAATAAAATGTTTTGTTTTGATAAAAATAGTAAAGGTTTATTTAAATAAAATGATAAGGATTTAATATCCAATTTTATTTAAGTAAAGGCTTTTCCCATTTTAAATAAACACTAAAACTTATTTATTTATTTTAAATAAGTTTTCCAAGTATTCTATATTCTCAAATAAAACCTACTGAAGTGTTTTGGTTTTATTTAGATTCCAAAATAAAGATTTTAATAAAACAAATCCTATTTGAATTAAATGAATAAGGTCTATTCATTTAATTATTATTAGACCCTAAAATAAAATGTTTTTTTATTTTAAACAAGTTTTCCAAATATCTTCTATTTTCAAATAAAACCTACTTATTTGGTTTTGAAAATATTTAGTTTTCAAATGGAGATTTTATTAAATAAATCAAACCCTATTTGATTAATAAACTATGGTCCATTTTATTTAATTAATGAATGGATCCTAAAAAGATTAAAAATATTATTTTATTTTTGGACTTTGGTTATGTTGATAAACAGAACCAAATTCAATTACAAGTGTGGTGATTGTTTTGAATTGATTTGTGGAATGATTTGTTTGTTTGAATTTCAAAACAGAAAAATAGAAATAGAAAAGGATAAAACAATCAGACAGAAAAAAATGTGAATTGGACTCGACCCAACCCAACCTGGCCCATTAAGCCCAGCAGCCCATTTCCCCCTCCCCTTTGCCGAAACGTTTTTCTCACTCAGTCTCGCACCCGCACAGAAGCTGACCGGTGGACCCTCCCCCTCACTCCCTTTCTCACTGACCAGCCGACCCCACCCTCTCATGTTCATCGTCTCCACCACTGCGACCCGTTCTTCCCCGCTCCTGCCGTTGATTCCTCCGGCTTAATTCGTCTTAAACGCGGCCACCATTACTCGCTTTGATCACGCAAGCTTAAACGCCCATGCCTCCTCTCCTTTTCCCCTCTGTCGCCCCACCTCAACACGCCCCCAGGCCGCCTTAATTCCTCCCCGAGCACCTCTGTCTCCGACGACCCTCCTTGCCGATTCCGGCCAGTACCCGCCACCTCTTACCTCCCCAAGTACACAGACACACTCCCCAAACCCAGGCGCACCTCTCCGCGCCATTTCGCTCAGCATGTCCTGAGCATTGGCAATGACAACAACCGCCGCCTCCACCGTTTGGCTCTTCTCCGGCGACCTCCCTCTGGTAAACCAGACTACCCCGACCCCTCTCAATCACGCACACACCCTTCGCCGTGTATTTGCGCGACTGACCGTGCGTTTCGTTTGTCTCCGAGTGATCCATAGCGCCGTCCTCGACGACGACTGAGCATGGCCGAGGTGCAGCTCCACTCCGGCGAGCAATCAAGCCCGCTCCAGTGCGCCCCTCGACAAGACGGCACCACCTTGAGCTTCCCAGGCCTCTGCGAACGCTGTGAGTACCTCCCCAGCCACCCTTGCTTCCTGTATCGCCAACACCGCCGCATCTATGGCTGGCACGCTGTACACCGTTAGATGATGATCCAAGAGCCAGGATAGATCCTTAGCGAAGAAGTGCAGTGATCCTGTCCGCGATCTGTTTCAAATCAAGGGTATTGAAACAGCCACGTGGACTGGATTCGATTTAAAACAGATTTTTGATCTGATTAGAATGCAAATTTGTAATTGGTATAACTTTTGATCCACACGTCCAAAAATTACAAATTTTATATCAATGGAATCGGTGGAACAAGCCCTAGCCAACCATGCCATTTGTTTAGTAAAAAGCTTCTAGAAAAATGTTTGTTTTTGCAGAAACATTTGTATGCTTGTTAAGGATGTAAAAATTGTTCAAAAATGTTTTTGGGGATAAAATCTTTGGCAAATGGTGTGATTTGAACCTACTGACCATAGGAAGCACTTTGTGGTTTCAAAAATGTATTTGGTGATGCAAAAGAATGTTTCTTTGATTTAAAACCATTTCTAGTCAAATAGAAATATGGTTTATTTATTAAAAATGGTTTTGGAAGAAAACTTTTGGGAAATGTTTTGTTTTAAACTCTCTGACCCCAAACACCAAGTTTTATGGTTTGAAAACATATTTGGTGAACCCTAGAGATTAATGCCTTAGTAAAAATATTTCTACACCACATAAAATGACACCTTGTTTTGAAAATGGTTTATGAAGTGAAACCTTTTGCAAATGACTTTGCCACTTTACCAAAATGACCAATAGGTGCTTTCAAATGTTTATGACCCATTAGGAACCACTTTTCCAAATAAAACAAAGTTTGGCATGCTTGCATGCATTATCTTAGTTCTATGATTTTATGTGTTGTTTTGCTTGATTGGTAGATTGAGATTGTGCCTTGCTTGATTGATTTGTAGTGACTTGAAGAAGTGTGATTGTTGCAAGGACAAGGAGTGAACTTATACTCTACCAAAAAGGAAAGTGATGCTTCATACTTTTTGTCCCATTACTTTCACTATGCATTAGTGATTTTTCTAAGTAAAACTTGCATGGAATTTTACTAAGTATAAACCTTGCTATAGGAAAACCTAGTAGATGAAACCTTAGTGAAAATTTCCTAAGTTAAAACTCCTACTACTATCATGCTTAGCTTAGCTAATAGAGAACAAGGGTGGAAATATATTCACACTATGGAAAATTTCTAAGTCTGAGGACTTGAGTTTTTGTTTAATAAAACAACTAAGTTAATGAATCACCTGGGTGGAATGGGACTTGATTGGTGGTTTTTGGTTGAGTGGTTCACAAGGCCCATGTCTATGGTTTACCTTGTGTATCTCACTTGTGGATGGCCACCCAGGAACAAAGAGATTTGAGATGTCAAATGTTGAGAAGCTTCAAGTGCAGCCACTTGGCATTATGGGCTCTGTCTGGATCATATAGGTTGCAAGAACTTAGCCATATGGACAGTTGGTGGTAGAGTTTGATAGGTTGGAGCACATCCATTTTGGTCTAAGGGAAGGCTTCTGAAATATCTTGTCTTGGGAAACCAAGTCTTGTGGGGAAAGTGCACCACCTCTACAGAGTGTAAAATCTAAGTACTTAGCCATGTACCTGGTAAAGGACAATTTGAGCATCAAGACAGGGAAGCAATCAAGAATCTCATCATTCAAATTTCTAAGTTAAAAACTTGTGGTTTGAACAAGGGTTAAAGGATCTTCAATCTTTGATTGATAAAATGATTTTGTCAAGCAAAAACTTAGTGTTTTCAAATGTTAAGGAAAAATCTATTTTGAGCAATGCAAGCCTCAACTCCACTTAGCCAAATGCATATAGATGATAGACTCCACTATACTACCACAGTATCACTTGCCAATACAATTTAAATGTATTGACCCTTTGTGGCTGTAACTTGTATGTTGCAGGTTTGATTGATGTTAGTAAAGTTTGATGATTAGGTTTACAAAGTCTACAACCAACATGTATGCCTGTGGCACTTTGAAGATGAAGGACCCCATGCTTATAGATATTCTGCTGCAATGTAATGTAATAGCCAAATGAGCTATGTAAGATGTAATAAAATTATGTTATTCCTGGTTATAAAGTTGTATTATGACCTTTGTTTCTTGATATTACATCTTAACTGTGGATGCTAGCTATTGATCCAGGGACTAGCATTGTAAACACAGGGGACTCTACCTTATTCAAAGGTTGGGACCCTTACAGATGGTATCAGAGCATTGTGTTGCCTGTAGGATTTGTAAACCTAGGATTGGACAAAACCCCTTAGAAAAATAGGAGTTTTAATTGTTCCAAAACTTATTTACAAACAATCTGGTAAACTCTTTCCTTAACCATTTTGGTTTCGAACTCTACATCTCTACTATTTCAACTTGATGGAAAAACCTACCCCATGGCCAAAGACTTCACCATGTGCAAAGGACTTCATCAACTATAATGGCTTCAACATCATCAACTCTAATGACTTCAACTTCTTCAACTCTAATGACTTCAACATCTTCAGCATATTCACCAAGGACTTCAACCTTGGATACCACTAAGGACAAGTGAGACAAGAAATCTTGCTCAAGATTTGGAGACTAAGGAAAAACAAGTTAGAAGGAACCATCAACACCTTTGAAGTTTGTGACCAAGACATGAGAAGTTTCTCCAAGGATACAAAGATTTTGTTCAAAAATAATCAACCAAGAAGGATGGAAAGATCACAAGTGAACCATATAGATGGACCACCATATTTTAGTTAAGTCAAACACACCAACTTATGTGGTGTAACAAAAATATTTTTGGTTGCCTAAGTATGTGCTTGAAAACTTGTTGTTTGAGTGGGATGTTTGTTTGTGATTGCTTGCACATTTCTTGTGTGAATTGTGATGTGTGTGATTAGAACCCTTACTTAGAAATCTTTTGCCTATTCTAATCCCTATCCAACCCAAACAGATGACTTCTCCAAGAGACTCCAACATCAAGGTTGATGACAACAACAACAACCAAGAGAACAACATGAGAGAACTTATAGCAACACAAAACCAGTTGAGCCAAGAGACAACTCAGCTTTTAGCTAACAACAATGGACTAGACCCAACCATGCAAGGGATTTTGAAACTTCAATCCCAATTGTTGCAAGGATTGGTTACTCAAATGATCAACATGGGAGAAAACTTTTCCCAAAGAGCTAATGACAACAAGGATGACAAAGATGATATTCTAGAAAGAACTCAAGCTTGCAATATCTGTGAAGACAAGGATCATACATGCAGAAAGCATGAAGATCAATGCCCTAATTGTGAAAGAGAAAGTCATATCTTTAGAAACTGCCCCAAGAAGAGAGAAAGATTTCCCACCTGTGAGGTGAGATATGAAGAACATGAACTAGAAGAACTCCTAGCTTTGGAGAGACCCAAAAAGAAGAAGAAGGACATAAGCCAGTTGCAATGCTACAATTTCAAAAAGAAGGGACACTATGCCAGTGATTGCCCAGAAAAGAAGAAGAACCAAAGAAACAAACAAGAGGCAATGATACCAAAGGAAAAGAAAGATATCAGCCAAGTGATGTGTTTCAAATGCAAGGAACTAAGCCACTATGCAAATTTCTGTCTAGAGAAGTTTCCCCAAGATTCCAAGCAAGCCAATATGTAATTTAGTTAGAAAATATTTTAAGGGTGGTAGTACCCTAGATGCTTTTGAGCCAACTTGTAACCCTAGCCTCCCCAAATCTCGGGACGAGATTTATTTTAAGGGTGGTAGCCTGTCACATCCCAAGATTTTCCAAATCTTGTTGTGTGAAAAATAAATGAATAAAATAATACTTTATTGATTTTCAGGGTGAGAAGAAACTTTTGATTCCAATTGGAAACCTTCAAACCATTTTGATCAAACAAATCCTAAAGGGATTTGAAAAATTAAATAACCAATAAACTTAAAAATATTTAAAATTTCTATTTTGGATCTTTTAATAAAAAGATTTGGTTTTCAAAAGAAAAGATAGATTTGTAAATAAGGATTATTTATAAAGACAAATTAAACCTTGGCCAATAATTTGAAATAAAATGTTTTGTTTTGATAAAAAATAGTAAAGGTTTATTTAAATAAAATGATAAGGATTTAATATCCAATTTTATTTAAGTAAAGGCTTTTCCCATTTTAAATAAACACTAAAACTTATTTATTTATTTTAAATAAGTTTTCCAAGTATTTTATATTCTCAAATAAAACCTACTGAAGTGTTTTAGTTTTATTTAGATTTCAAAGTAAAGATTTTAATAAAACAAATCCTAATTGAATTAAATGAATAAGGTCTATTCATTTAATTATTATTAGACCCTAAAATAAAATGTTATTTTATTTTAAACAAGTTTTCCAAATATCTTCTATTTTCAAATAAAACCTACTTATTTGGTTTTGAAAATATTTAGTTTTCAAATGGAGATTTTATTAAATAAATCAAACCCTATTTGATTAATAAACTATGGTCCATTTTATTTAATTAATGAATGGATCCTAAAGAGATTAAAAATATTATTTTATTTTTGGACTTTGGTTATGTTGATAAACAGAACCAAATTCAATTACAAGTGTGGTGATTGTTTTGAATTGATTTGTTGAATGATTTGTTTGTTTGAATTTCAAAACAGAAAAGTAGAAATAGAAAAGGATAAAACAATCAGACAAAAAAAAAATGTGAATTGGACTCGACCCAACCCAACCTGGGTCATTAAGCCCAGCAGCCCATTTCCCCCTTCCCTCTGCCGAAACGTTTTTCTCACTCAGTTTAATACCAAACAGGCCGGTGGACCCTCCCCTCCCCTTTCTCCGACAGCCCCACCCTCTCATGTTCATCGTCTCCACCACTGCGACCCGTTCTTCCCCGCTCCTGCCGTTGATTCCTCCGGCTTAATTCGTCTTAAACGCGGCCACCATTACTCGCTTTGATCACGCAAGCTTAAACGCCCATGCCTCCTCTCCTTTTCCCCTCTGTCGCCCTACCTCAACACGCCCCCAGGCCGCCTTAATTCCTCCCTGAGCACCTCTGTCTCCGACGACCCTCCTTGCCGATTCTGGCCAGTACCCGCCACCTCTTACCTCCCCAAGTACACAGACACACTCCCCAAACCCAGGCGCACCTCTCCGCATCGCCAGCTCGCTCGCGCGCGCCCCTGAGCATCGGCAACGACAACAACCGCCGCCGCCACCGTCTGGCTCTTCTCCGGCGACCTCCCTCTGGTAAACTAGACTACCCCGACCCCTCTCAATCACGCACACACCTTCGCCGTGTCTTTGCGCGTCTAACCGTGCATTTCGTTTGTCCCCGAGTGATCCATAGCGCCGTCCTCGACGACGACTGAGCATGGCCGAGGCGCAGCTCCACTCCGGTGAGCAATCAAGCCCGCTCCAGTGCGCCCCTCGACAAGACGGCACCACCTTGAGCTTCCCCAGGCCTCTGCGAACGCTGTGAGTACCTCCCCAGCCACCCTTGCTTCCTGTATCGCCGGCGCCGCCACCGTCTGGCCGCTCCGCCGCCAGTAGCCACCGCAGCGCCGCCCATCTATGGCTGGCACGCTGTACACCGTTAGATGATGATCCAAGCGCCACGATAGATCCTTAGCCGAAGGGGTACGAGTGATCCTGTGCCGCACGATCTGTTTAAAATGCAACGCGCCAGAGTAGTCGATCCAACCGAAAGGGTATTGACGAATCAAAAACAGCCACGTGGACTGGATTCGATTTAAAACAGATTTTTGATCTGATTAGAATGCAAATTTGTAATTGGTATAACTTTTGATCCACACGTCCAAAAATTACAAATTTTATATCAATGGAATCAGTGGAACAAGCCCTAGCCAACCATGCCATTTGTTTAGTAAAAAGCTTCTGGAAAAATGTTTGTTTTTGCAGAAACATTTGTATGCTTGTTAAGGATGTAAAAATTGTTCAAAAATGTTTTTGGGGATAAAATCTTTGGCAAATGGTGTGATTTGAACCTACTGACCATAGGAAGCACTTTGTGGTTTCAAAAATGTATTTGGTGATGCAAAAGAATGTTTCTTTGATTTAAAACCATTTCTAGTCAAATAGAAATATGGTTTATTTATTAAAAATGGTTTTGGAAGAAAACTTTTGGGAAATGTTTTGTTTTAAACTCTCTGACCCCAAACACCAAGTTTTATGGTTTGAAAACATATTTGGTGAACCCTAGAGATTAATGCCTTAGTAAAAATATTTCTACACCACATAAAATGACACCTTGTTTTGAAAATGGTTTATGAAGTGAAACCTTTTGCAAATGACTTTGCCACTTTACCAAAATGACCAATAGGTGCTTTCAAATGTTTATGACCCATTAGGAACCACTTTTCCAAATAAAACAAAGTTTGGCATGCTTGCATGCATTATCTTAGTTCTATGATTTTATGTGTTGTTTTGCTTGATTGGTAGATTGAGATTGTGCCTTGCTTGATTGATTTGTAGTGACTTGAAGAAGTGTGATTGTTGCAAGGACAAGGAGTGAACTTATACTCTACCAAAAAGGAAAGTGATGCTTCATACTTTTTGTCCCATTACTTTCACTATGCATTAGTGATTTTTCTAAGTAAAACTTGCATGGAATTTTACTAAGTATAAACCTTGCTATAGGAAAACCTAGTAGATGAAACCTTAGTGAAAATTTCCTAAGTTAAAACTCCTACTACTATCATGCTTAGCTTAGCTAATAGAGAACAAGGGTGGAAATATATTCACACTATGGAAAATTTCTAAGTCTGAGGACTTGAGTTTTTGTTTAATAAAACAACTAAGTTAATGAATCACCTGGGTGGAATGGGACTTGATTGGTGGTTTTTGGTTGAGTGGTTCACAAGGCCCATGTCTATGGTTTACCTTGTGTATCTCACTTGTGGATGGCCACCCAGGAACAAAGAGATTTGAGATGTCAAATGTTGAGAAGCTTCAAGTGCAGCCACTTGGCATTATGGGCTCTGCCTGGATCATATAGGTTGCAAGAACTTAGCCATATGGACAGTTGGTGGTAGAGTTTGATAGGTTGGAGCACGTCCATTTTGGTCTAAGGGAAGGCTTCTGAAAGATCTTGTCTTGGGAAACAAAGTCTTGTGGGGAAAGTGCACCACCTCTACAGAGTGTAAAATCTAAGTACTTAGCCATGTCCCTGGTAAAGGACAATTTGAGCATCAAGACAGGGAAGCAATCAAGAATCTCATCATTCAAATTTCTAAGTTAAAAACTTGTGGTTTGAACAAGGGTTAAAGGATCTTCAATCTTTGATTGAGAAAATGATTTTGTCAAGCAAAAACTTAGTGTTTTCAAATGTTAAGGAAAAATCTATTTTGAGCAATGCAAGCCTCAACTCCACTTAGCCAAATGCATATAGATGATAGACTCCACTATACTACCACAATATCACTTGCCAATACAATTCAAATGTATTGACCCTTTGTGGATGTAACTTGTATGTTGCAGGTTTGATTGATGTTAGTAAAGTTTGATGATTAGGTTTACAAAGTCTACAACCAACATGTCTGCCTGTGGCACTTTGAAGATGAAGGACCCCATGCTTATAGATATTCTGCTGCAATGTAATGTAATAGACAAATGAGCTATGTAAGATGTAATAAAATTATGTTATTCCTGGTTATAAAGTTGTATTATGACCTTTGTTTCTTGATATTACATCTTAACTGTGGATGCTAGCTATTGATCCAGGGACTAGCATTGTAAACACAGGGGACTCTACCTTATTCAAAGGTTGGGACCCTTACAGCTTCAAATGCATTATTTGCTAAGTTTATTTCTTGTATACCTTGGATTGATCGGTGTTCATCCATATTTCCTATTAAGCGTTGCTTTATCTAGATCTATATCTGCTTCGGTTATCCAGCCACCTAGATCCGAGTTAGGTTTTGCTTGATTCGGATCTGTCTTAGCTTTGAATATCCAGCCACCTAGATCCGAGTTAAGTTTTACTTGATTCGGATCTGTCTTAGCTTTGAATATCCAGCCACCTAGATCCGAGTTAAGTTTTACTTGATTCGGATATGTTCTAGCTTTGAATATCCAGCCACCTAGATCCGAGTTAAGTTTTACTTGATTCGGATCTGTCTTAGCTTTGAATATCCAGCTGCCTAGATCCGAGTTAAGTTTTACTTGATTCAGATCTGTTCTAGCTTTGAATATCCAGCCACCTAGATCCGAGTTAAGTTTTACTTGATTCGGATCTGTCTTAGCTTTGAATATCCAGCTGTGTAATTTATTTTGATACTTAGGTTGCCCATGATCGGCGGACAGCCGAATTTCAAAGGTTGCTCTTTGCACACAAGAAGTTGGAGGAAAAATATGAGAAAGTTCTCCCTGTGCTGAAGAAAACTGGTAATTTAATAAACCATTGTGTTGTTCCTTAAGCTCTTAATATTTTCGACTTGGTGTGCTAATTCATTCCTTGCTGGTGTGCAGCTAGCATCAATAATCTTAATATCCGCCTTAACAAGAAGGTCAAAGCTCTGGAAGGTTAGTTGTTCTTTTCCTCTATTGATTTTTTGTTCGAGACTTATCCTGTGTTTCTTATAACCTTCTGGCTTTGGTATAGCCGAGTTACAAACACTTGCAGCGTCGCACCAAGAATGCATACCCATGTCTGATATGATGTTGCATTTTTTAGAGCAAGCCGCCACTCATTCGGCACAACTGAAAGAGAAAGATGACGAGATAACCCGGTTATGTGCCGAGGTTGAGGCTCTCAAGCTTTCTCAGAAACCCGAGTTGGAGAAAGTTGATCAGGAGTTCTCTGAATAAAAGAATCGGCTGAGTTTGCAACTGCAGAAAGATAAAGAACTCCTCGAGGCTGCCGAGCTGAAGAATCGGACGATGAGCGAGGAAATCACTCGCTTTGAGAAGACCAAGGCTGACTGGACCCAGGATCTCCAGAAAATGCTGAGTTATATTCATCGTAAGTTTCTGACTGTGGCCGAGTTATCTTCTTCTCTTTCTTACTTTTAACTGATATACTTTTATTTCACGTAGATCATTTTCCGGAAGCTAGACCCGTGAGCTCTAAAGCAGTGATTTCTGCTCGTCAGCGCCGAGGTGTCCCCGCAAATTCTAGTCCAGAATATTCAATGGAAGACTATTTGGTTGTCGTTGGCGCTGCTATTGGGCCAATGAAGATTATGGACAGGGATTTGGTGCAAGCAGCCATTTGGGCCTACCATGTTCTCTGGCCGAATACTTCTGGAACTCCTGATATTGACGAGATCAAGATACTTGTGGAGAGATTAATGGCAACCCAGACCCAGTTAAATCTCTGGAGGGAATCCGCTGGAAGGGCTGGTGCTGACATGGCACTTACAGCTGTTCTTTCTTGGTACGAGGACATTTCCCTCGATACCTTGATAAACTTGCGCACTGGCTCTCATTGGTTTGAGAATCCAGAATTCGTCGCCCGCCGGCAAGCTCGTGCCTTCCAGCTGGTTGAGTATGTTGATGTGCATAATTGGATTGAAGGGCCGAGTTTTCTTTCTAATCTAGCGGATGACGTCGAGATAGAGGACGCCTCTGATGATGATTCGGCCAGCCAGGATGAGGCGGAGGGTGACTCGAACAACTCCCGGGATTCCAATGCGATCTCAGATGGGGACGATGGTGCGCGATCATCTTCCAAAGGGACTGGACACTCTCAAGCTCAAACTAATGTTTCTCAACACCTCGGGATTTCCCCTGAGGCTACTATCGCTTATGTTGAAGGCGAAGTTACTTCGGCCGAGGTGCCGTCTACCTCGGAGCGCCCTGTTCCTGAAGATGCCCCTGCACAGGAGACCGAGGTCGCGCCGCCATCATCCGAGATAGCCGCTCATGATGCCCCTGATCAAGTTGTTGCCCCTTAAGGGTGCTCTGGCCCTTTTCACCGTTTATGTTCAAAAAACCTCTTAAGTTATTTCCAGTCCCCGGTATGCCGGGCGTATGATGTCTATGGAACAATTGTCTGGCTTGTGATGCGAACCTTTTTTGCCTTTTGCCGCTAAGGCATGGATGATGGTAATCATTATTACTTTGCATTTTCCTTATAGATCTTCATTTGCTATGCTATGGAATTTTTATGTGTCTGGCGACAAATAGTCGATTATACCAACTAGTCCTCGAGTTATTACTTGGGTTATCGAGTTCTTCCGTGTGCTCAAAGGATTACCTTGAACCATGTGGTCGTCTCTAAGTTACAAACCGAGTTGCCAAAATATATTTCATAGGTTAATGCAGAGAATACTACGGAGTCATCTTTGAGTCTTTGCTCAAGGTATCGAGGTTTTAATGCATGATTCGAGATAAGGGATAATACGGCGCAGTCCCCGAGTCCCTGCTCGAGGTCTTGAAACTTAACACATAATTCAGGAATAAAGAAGTAACACGGTATAGTCCCCGAGTCACTGCTCGAGGTGCCGAGGTTTAACACATAACTCAGAATAAGAAATAACATAGGGCAGTCCCCGAGTCACTGCTCGATGTGCCGAGGTTTTAATACATAATTCAGAACAAGAAATAACATAGGGAAGTCCCCGAGTCACTGCTCGAGGTGCCGAGGTTTAATACATAACTCAGAACAAGAAATATCATAGGGCAATCCCTGAGTCACTGCTCGAGGTGCCGAGGTTCAATACACGCTTGATACTACGACTTTAAGCGTCTTATTACAACATACCATATATGGCTCCTAAGAGTAGAATGGGCGAAGTAAAGCTATGTTCCATGGTCTTTTCGATTTGTCGTCAGCTTTGTTTGCCTTGTTCTTTTCTGGTGACTGAGCATCGATTAGGTAACATGCATCATTGTGCAATGCTTTACTCACGATGAATGGTCCTTCCCATGTGGGTGATAGTTTGTGCATGCCGGCTATGCACTGCACTAGCCGAAGAACCAAATCTCCTTCTTTAAAGACTCTTGGATTGACTTTCTTGCTGTGATATCGTCGTAGGTCTTGCTGATAAACAGCTGATCTTGATAGTGCCAATTCCCTTGCCTCCTCTAGTAAATCGACGTCGTCTTACCGAGCCACCTCATTTACCTCGGCAGTCGTGTACTGGGTCACCCGTGGTGAATCATGCATTATGTCGGCTGGAAGCACATCTTCTGCCCCATAGACCAGAAAGAACGGGGTATACCCTGTCGACCTGTTCGGTGTAGTCCTGAGGCTCCATAGTACTGCTGGTAGTTCCTCGATCCAACATCCTGCCGACCTTTGCAAAGGTTCAACGAGCCGTGGTTTTATTCCGGACAATACCAGTCCATTTGATCTTTCTACTTGCCCGTTTGATGCTGGGTGAGCCATCGAGGCAACATCTAGTCTTATGTGCTTCTCTTGGCAGAACCTAGCAAAGGCTCCTTCAGCAAAATTTGTGTCGTTGTCCGTAATAACACTGGGTGGATAACCATATCTCAAGATGATATCTTTGAGGAATTTCACTGTTGTTTGTCCATCACATTTTATTATAGGTTTTACCTCGATCCACTTTGTGAATTTATCCACCATGACTAGAATGTGAGTCATTCCGCCTCGGGCTGACTTGAACGGGCCTACCATATCTAAGCACCATACAGAGAATGGCCAAGTGATTGGTATTGTCTTTAATTCGAATGATGGCATATGTATCTTGCTGGCGTATCTCTGGCAACCGTTACATTTTTCTACTAGCTCTTTTGCCTCCTTTAACGCCGTCGGCCAATAAAATCCATCCCTGAATGCCTTGGCTATTAATGCTCTAGACGATGCGTGATGCCCGCATTCTCCCTGGTGTATATCCAGGAGTATTTCCTGGCCTTCTGCCGGGTCAACACATCTCTGTAGTACGCTTGTGACGCTTCGCTTGTACAGCTCATTGTTTATGATTGTGTAAGCTTTTGCTCTTCTTATTGTCTGTCTAGCCAGTACCTCATTACTCGGAAAGATTGCATCCTTGAGGAAGGAGAATATGGGTTGCGCCCATGTCGGTATGGTTTTCTCTGGGACGATTTCACTGTCGATTTCCATGTCCTCTGCCGACATAACAGCTTTGAATCCTTTTGTATTTATTCGTGCGATGGCCGGGTTCACTTTTGGAGAGCCTGGGTTGCACTCTTTGTCAATTTCCATTGGCACACTACCTTCTTTTAATTCTGCCGAGATATGAATGGATTCGGACTCTGGTGACGGTATAATTGATGGTTTTCTCAGGTGCTCTAGGGCGATTTCTGAGGGAATTGACTGCCTAGTTGATCCAAGTTTTGACAATGTGTCTGCAGCGTCATTTTCCGCCCGAGGTATATGATGAAACTCGCATCCATCGAAGTATCCACTTATTTTTTGGACATGGAACCTATATAGGGCCATATTCGCATCTAGTGCGTCCCAATTGCCAGATACTTGCTGTACTACCAAATCGGAATCCCCGTAGGATAGGATCCGACGTATTCAATTTCTTTTGCCACCTTTAATCCACGGACAAGTTCTTCATATTTGGCTACATTGTTTGATGCTGCGAAATGTATTTGCAGTACATATTTCAGCTGATCTTTTTTCGGTGAGGTCAACACTATCCCTGCTCCCAAGCCATTTCTCAGCTTGGATCCATCGAAATGCATTGTCCAATAATTCGGATCTGGTAGCGGTGGTTCATATTGTACCTCGGCCCAATCCACAAAGAGGTCGGCCACTGCCTAATATTTGATTGCATCTCGCCTATCGAATTGCGGAGCATAAGGTGATAATTCGATTGCCCATTTTTCTATTCGTCCACTTGCATCCTTGTTGCTCAATATCTCGGCTATGGGTGCTTCACAGATCACTTTGATCGGATGTTCTTCGAAGTAATGTTTACGTTTTTTCGCCGACATGTATACTCCATAGGCCATTTTCTGCTAGTGTGGGTAGTTTTGTTTGGAGGCCGATAGTACCTCGCTCGGGTAATATACCGGCCTTTGTATTAATTTATCATCTTCATTCCATTCCACCACAACCACCGCACTTACCACTCTGTTTGTGGCAGCTACATAAAGTAACATAGGATCTTTTGACAATGGAGAGGCCAGGATTGGTGTTGTGACCAACATCTGTTTCAGTTCATGAAATGCATTATCTGCTTGCGGTGTCCAAATGAACTTATCGGACTTTTTCATCAGTTGATATAGAGGTAATGCTTTTTCCCCCAGCCGACATACAAATCGACTCAGTGAAGCTAGACAACCCGTGAATTTTTGTACATCATTTAAATACCTCGGCAATTCCATTCTTTCAACTGCTCGTATTTTAGTTGGATTTGCCTCTATACCTCGGCTGGATACAAGAAAACCGAGTAATTTCCCAGCCGGTACGCCAAAGGTACATTTTTTCGGGTTAAGCTTCATTCGGAACCTTCTCAGGTTTGCGAACGTCTGCCGAATATTGTCCAGTAGTGTTTTGCTCTATTTGGTTTTTATAACTACATCGTCTACATATATTTGTACATTTTTTCCTATCTGGTTATGTAGACACTTTTGCATGCATCTCTGATCAGTTGCTCCTGCATTGTGCAGGCCGAATGGCATGGTGCGATAGCATTAAGCCCCGTACGGGGTAATAAATGCAGTCTTTATTTGATCGGCCGGATTTAACGGTATCTGGTGGAAACCAGAATACGCGTCTACAAATGACAACAGCTCACAACCAGCGGTCGAATCAATGACTTGTTCTATCCTAGGTAAAGGAAAGGGATCTTTGGGACACGCCTTGTTTAGGTTCATGTAATCAATACACATTCGCCATACGACGGCTACATTTGGGTCATCCTTTTTCTTTTCTACTAACACCGGATTTGATAGCCAATCCGGATGAAGCAGTTCCATGATAAACCCGGCTGCAAGGAGCCGAGCTATTTCATCCCCTATTTTTTTCTCCTGTCTTCGGCGAAGCGGCGGAGAGGTTGCTTCACCGGCCTTGCTCCTGGCCTTACATGCAAAGAGTGTTCAGCCAACTCCCTTGGCACACCTTGCAGGTCTTGAGTTGACGATGCAAAGATATCCCGATTCTCACGGAGGAAGTTGGTGAGCTCTCCTTCCTATTTGGCATCTAGTCCGACACCAATCGTGATGGTGCGCTCTAGGAACTGCTCATCTATTTGGACCTTTTTGTCTCCTTAGTCAGCTTGAAAGAAACACTTCCATGTGGGTTGGCTAATGCTGGCATATTCAGCTGTGCTGACTGAGCGAGAGCTGCTACCTCCTGAATCCTTCTTTTTTCTCTTGCAATCACCAATGACTCGGCCAGGTTTGATCCGGCCGAGGCACATTCCATCGACTTCCTGTAATCTCCTGCTATTGTTATCACCCCTTGTGGTCCGGGTAACTTCATTTTCAAGTAAGTGATGTGGAAGCTGCTCGTGAATTTGGCCAATGCCGGCCGTCCGAGTAAAGCATGATAGCAACTTTCTAGGTCCACCACTTCAAACTCCAAATTTTCCGCTCTACAATTCTCCCTTGTGCCGAATAATACATATACTCAGACTTTCCCAATGGGTTCGCATGAAAGTCCCGGAACTATTCCATGGAATGTCGTTCTTGTGGACTGCAGCATATTCTGCGCTATTCCGAGTTTATGCATCGTATATTTGTACATGATATTGATACTGCTCCCATTTTCAATGAGGACTTTTGAAAATTTCACATTAATGCTGGGCCCTACAAATGTCGGATCTAGTACGAGTGCGTACGACCCTGGATTCGGCATTATTTTCGGGTGATCCTTTATGCTCCAGGTTATTTCCTGATCTGACCAAGGCACATATCTTGGTACTGCCGGCATAACTGCATTCATTTCCATATGCCGGCACTGTACACTTTGCCTGTCTTGCTGTTCAGTTGTGAACACACAATACGACTGATGATGTTCCCTGTAATCATTACGTTGTAGAAGTCTCAACCTAATAAGGTAGATTCCTCTTGTGTTTACAATGCTAGTCCCTGGATCAATAGCTAGCATCCACAGTTAAGATGTAATATCAAGAAACAAAGGTCATAATATAACTTTATAACCAGGAATAACATAAGTTTATTACATCAAACATAGCTCATTTGGCTATTACATTACATTGCAGCGGAATAACTATAATCATGGGGTCCTTCATCTTCAAAGTGCCACAGGCAGATGTTGGTTGTAGAATTTGTAATCCTAATCAATCAATCTTCACTAAAATCAATCAAACCTGCAACATTACAAGTTACAGCCACAAAGGGTCAATACATTTGAATTGTATTGGCAAGTGATACTATGGTAGTATAGTGGAGTCTATCTTCTATATGCATTTGGCTAAGTGGAGTTGAGGATTGCATTGCTCAAAATAGATTTTTCTTAACATTTGAAAATACTAAGTTTTTGCTTGTCAAAATCATTTTTCTCAATCAAAGATTGAAGATCCTTTCCAAGGCATCTACCAACCAAAGATTGAAGATTTCAAACAACCCTTGTTCAAACCACAAGATTTTAACTTAGAAATTTGAATGATGAGATTCTTGATTGCTTCCATGTCTTGATGCTCAAATTGTCCTTTACCAGGGACATGGCTAAGTACTTAGGTTTTACACTCTACAGAGGTGGTGCACTTTCCCCACAAGACTTGGTTTCCCAAGACAAGATCTTTCAGAAGCTTTCCCTTAGACCAAAATGGACGCGCTCCAACCTATCAAACACTACCACCCACTGTCCATATGGCTAAGTTCTTGCAACCTATATGATCATGGCAGAGCCCATATTGCCAATTGGTTGCACTTGAAGCTTCTCAACATTTGACATCTCAAATCCCTTTGTTCCTGGGTGGCCATCCACAAGTGAGATACACAAGCCAGGTCCATGGCCTTGTGTAACCACTCAACATAAACCAATCCTTCCATTTCCACCCAGGTGATTCATTATCTTAGTTGTTTTATTAAACAAAAACATAAGTCCTCAGACTTAGAATATTTTTCCATAGTGTGATTATATATCCACCCATGTTTTCTATTAGCTAGGCTAAGCTTGGTAGAAATAGGAAACTTAACTTAGGAAATCCTACTAAGGATTCATCTACTAGGTTTTCCTATAGCAAGGTCTATACTTAGCAAAATCCATGCAAGTTTTACTTAGCAAAAACACTAATGCATAGTGAAAGTAATGGGATAGAAAGTATGAAGCATCACTTGCCTTTTTGGTAGGGAATGGTGGTTCACTCCTTGATCTTTCTAGTCTCACACTCCTCTACAAGTCAATCAAGCAAACACAAATTCAATTCATATTCCAACCAAAGTCCAACAAACAATTTTTTACACACAAAGTAATGGAATCTAAGTCATGCATAAGCATGCAAAGGTTGGTTCTATTGCAAGGATGGTCTCCACTAGGCTTCTAAACTTTGTAAGTTCCAATTTGGTCATTTACCAAAATGGCAAAGTCATTAGTTAGAGGGTTTTGCCTAAAAACCATTTTAAAATCCATTCAACATTTTATATGGTGGAAGATGGTTTTATCAAATCCAAAATCTTTAAGTTTCTCACCAAAAGTTTCTAACTCTCAAGTCTTGGTGTTTTGGTTCAGTAGCTTTGAATCAAAATATTTTCCCAAGGTTTTTATTTCAAAATCCTTTTTCATAATAAAACCATTATCTATATTTAGCTAGAAATAGACTAATTCAATTAATCCATTCTAATTTTTTCCAATTTCATTTTCAAAACCATGGGTTGGTTCCTAGGGTCAGTAAGGTCACAACAAACCATTTTTCAAAAGTTTTAACCCTAAAATCAATTTTAAACAATTTTTATACTCTAAACAAGCTCACAAAAGAATCTGCAAAATCAAGCAAACTAACATATACAATTTTCTAAACTAAGGCCACAGTTGGCTAGGGCTTGCTCTCCTGAATCCAACGACATAAAATTTGTAATTTTTGGACGTGTGGTTTGAAAGTTACAGAGGTTTGAAAATGGCATTTAAATCTGGTTTCTAAATTCTATTTCAGATCGTCTGGTGCCACGTGTCATGTTTTAATTCGCCGGTACCGGTTCGCGTGGATCGACCAACGTGGGCTGCTGGATCTAAACTAATCTTACGGCGCAGATGCTCTCATACCCCTTCGATAAGTGACTCTATCCTAGTCAATGGATCTGCATCTAACGGTTCCTATTGCTTGGCCAAATAGCAGCGGCGCTGGCGGCGGCGTCTGGTGGCGGAGCGACCATACGGTGGGGGCGCCGGTGAAATAGGAAGCGAGGAAGGAAAAGGGGATGCTCACCGAGTTCGCAGAACACTGCTGATGCTCAACGTGCTTTTGGTTGGTGGAGGGGCGCACGGGGACGGGCAGGATTCTTCGCCGGAGTTGGTTCTGGCGACGGACGCGCGCGGTCGAGGTCGAGGACGACACTGTGGTCCACGAGAAGACAAACGGAGGACTGGGTTAGCTGCGCAAGGCCATGGCAAAGATGCTTGCGTGATCGAGAAGATGCGGGGCGGTCAGTTCTTACCGGGGAGGTCATCGGAGAGGTGGCAAACACGGCGGCGTTCGAAAGCTTGATGTAGCCGACACTATGGGGCGTCCGGGGTTGAGAGGAGGGTGCTGGGAGATGCGTCTGGTTGTGGGGAAGTTGTCAGCGTGCTCAGGGAGGCTCGGGGTGGTGTGTGCTGGCCGGATTTTGGGAAGAAAGCTCGTCGGAGTAGTGTGCTTGCCACGAACAATCCGAGCATCCTGGTGGCGAAGAGAGGTTGGCGTCTGAGGGGAACGGAGGAGAAGGCGCTGGCGTTTTATCGAGCATGGTTAAAGAGAGGTAAAGGCGCGGCGTTATGGCGAATTGAACGCGCGGATTGAAGGCAGCAACGGCAGCGAGGTTTGGGGGAGGGAGGTCGCGCGGTGAGGACGATGAACAGAGGAAAGTGGGGCCGTTGCGTCAGTGGGAAAAGGGGAGAGGGGGAGGTCCACTAGTCAGTCTCTGCGCGGGTCAGACACGAGGTGCGAAACGTTTTCTTTCGGGGAGTGAAGGCTGGGCTGGATTGGGCTGGTTGGGCTAGTTGGGCCAGAGGGTGGGCTGTTCTATTTTTTTCTGTCTGAATTCTTTTTCCTTTTCTATTTCTATTTTTCTGTTTTGAATTTCAAAACAATCAAACAAGGTTCAAATCAATTCAAACAACACTCAAACTTTGTAATATAGAAATTAGTTTTGTTCAGTAACATGGACCAAAATCCAAAATAAAAATAATATTTTAAATCTTTTTAGGTTCTATTTATTAATTAAGTAAAATGGTCCATGGTTTATTAATAAAATAGGGTTTGGTTTATTTAATAAAATCTTCATTTGAACTCCAAATACTTTCAAAACCAATCAGTAGATTTTATTTGGAAATAAAGAATATTTGGAAAATTTGTTTAAAACAAAATAACCTTTTATTTTAGGGTCCATTAATAATTAAATAAAATGGGCCTTAGTTATTAAATCAAATAGAGTTTAATTTTATTAATAAAATCTTTATTTGAAACCTAAATATTTTCAAAACCAAATCAGTAGGTTTTATTTGGGAAATATAGAATACTTGGAAACTTGTTTTAAAACAAAATAACATTTTATTTTAGAGTCCATTATTAATTAAATATAACAGACTTTCATTATTAAATCAAATAGGATTTGTTTTATTGAGATATTTATTTTGAAATCTAAAATAAAACCAAAACACTTCAGTAGGTTTTATTTGTGAATATAAAATACTTGGAAAACTTATTTAAAATAATTTAATAAGTTTTGATGTTTTAATTTAAAATGGTAAAACCTTTTATTTAAATAAAGTTGGATATTAAATCCTTATTAATTTATTTTAAATAAAACCTTTGTTATTTTTATTCAAAACAAAATGTTTAATTCAAAAGCTTGGCCAAGGTTTAATTTGGCTTTATAAAATAATCCTTATTTGTAAAACTTCTATTTCATTTGAAAACAAATCTTTTCATTTAATTGTTTCAAAATAATATTTCCAAATGTTTTTATTTTTTTCCTTTTATTAAATTTTTATCTTTTTAAATCCCTTTAGGTTTTATTTAATTCAAATGGGTTTGAAGTTCCAATTGAATTCAAAAAGTTTCTTCTGGCTCTGAAAATCAAACAAAGTTTTATTTCATTCATTTATTTTCACATTAAAAGATTTGGAAAATCTTGGGATGTGACAGGCTACCACCCTTAAAATAAATCTCGTCCCGAGATTTGGGGAGGCTAGGGTTACAAGCAAGTTCAAAACAACTAGGGTACTACCACCCTTAAAAAATTTCAAACAAAAGTTACATATTGTCCATCCTGGGATCCTGGGAAAACTTCTCTAAGCAAACATTTGCATTGAGTCCTTTGTTTCCATACTTGACTCATGGGCCAAGGTTGAGTTTCTCCATAGGCTTGTTCAACTTGTTCTTCATCTTCTCTGGACAGTTGCTTGCATAATGTCCTGGTTCCTTGCAATTGAAACAGTGGATGTCCTTGAGTTCTTTACGTAGCTCTTGTGGACAAGTTGCTACATAATGGCCTAGCTCTCTGCAGTTGTTGCACACTACTTGGCCAATTTCTTTATTCTTCGGGTTCTTTGGGCATTCACCAGAATAGTGTCCCATTTCCTTACACTGGTGACATTGCACATGGCTTTTGTCTATCTTTTGCTTCTTGGGTTTTTTTGATCCTTTGAATTGGGTTGTCTTGTTTGGAGGTATAAGTGGTCCTTTTCCTTTGCCATCAACATTCTTGGCATACTTGGATCCTTCTTGTTTCCTTTGTTCAACAATGGCATAGATGGGGCATTGGATAGGGGCATGGTCGTTTCCTTCACAAAGGTAACAAGTAGCTTGGGAGATGGGACATTGTCCAACAGGATGGTTTTCTTCACAGTTAGGGCATTGACCTTCATGCTCCTTGGAAGTATGATCCTTGTCTCCACAAATAATGCAAGCTGGTGCTCCATCTAGAACAATATTCTTGTCATCCTTGTTATCATAAACTCTTTTGGGATAGTTTTCTTCCATGTTGATCATTTGATTAGTCACCTTAAGCATCAGTTGGGATTGTTCCTCCAAAAACTTTTGCAGTGTTGGATCTTTATCACTATTGTTGGCTATGAACTGAGTTGTCAGTTGATTTAACTAGTTCTGGGTTGCTATGAGATCTTTCATGCTGTCCTCTTGGTTGGTGTTGATGTCATCAGCCTTGTTGTTGGAGTCTCTTGGAGTAGTCATCTGTTTGGGTTGAAGGGAGATTAGAATAGGCAAGATATTTCTAAGGAATTATTTCTAATCACACACACCATAATTCACACAAGCAATGTACATGCAATCACAAACCAAACACTTCACTCAATCAAGGTTCAAGCACAAACTTAGTCAACAAAATATTTTTGTTACACCACTTAGGTTGGGGTGTTTGACTTAACTAAATTATGGTGGTCCATCTATATGGTTCACTTGTGATCTTTCCTTCCTTCTTGGTTAATTTCTTCTTGCATGAGACCATGGTTTCCTTGGGAAAAACTCTTGGTCACATAAACTTCAAAGTTGTTGATGGCTCCTTCTTATTTTGCATTCCCTTAGTCTCTAAATCTGGAGTAGGATTTCCTTGTCTCACTTGTAGTCCTTAGTGGTATCCAAGTTGGAAGTCCTTGGTGAACATGCTGAAGATGTTGAAGTCATTAGAGTTGAAGATATTGAAGTCATTAGAGTTGTAGAAGTTGAAGAAGTCCTTTGCACATGGTGAAGTCTTTGGCCATGGGGTAAGCTTTTCCATCAAGTTTGAAATAGAAGAGATGTAGAGTTGAAACCAAAATGGTTGAGGAAAGAGTTTACAAGTGTTTTTGTAAATAAGTTTTTGGAACAAGTATAACTCCTATTTTTCTAAGGGTTTTTGTCCAATCCTAGGTTTACAAATCCTACAGGCAACACAATGCTCTGATACCATCTGTAGAAGTCTCAACCTAATAAGGTAGATTCCTCCTGTGTTTACAATGCTAGTCCCTGGATCAATAGCTAGCATCCACAGTTAAGATGTAATATCAAGAAACAAAGGTCATAATATAACTTTATAACCAGGAATAACATAAGTTTATTACATCAAACATAGCTCATTTGGCTATTACATTACATTGCAGCGGAATAACTATAATCATGTGTTCCTTCATCTTCAAAGTGCCACAGGCAGATGTTGGTTGTAGACTTTGTAATCCTAATCAATCAATCTTCACTAAAATCAATCAAACCTGCAACATTACAAGTTACAGTCACAAAGGGTCAATACATTTGAATTGTATTGGCAAGTGATACTATGGTAGTATAGTGGAGTCTATCTTCTATATGCATTTGGCTAAGTGGAGTTGAGGATTGCATTGCTCAAAATAGATTTTTCTTAACATTTGAAAATACTAAGTTTTTGCTTGTCAAAATCATTTTTCTCAATCAAAGATTGAAGATCCTTTCCAAGGCATCTACCAACCAAAGATTGAAGATTTCAAACAACCCTTGTTCAAACCACAAGATTTTAACTTAGAAATTTGAATGATGAGATTCTTGATTGCTTCCATGTCTTGATGCTCAAATTGTCCTTTACCAGGGACATGGCTAAGTACTTAGGTTTTACACTCTGCAGAGGTGGTGCACTTTCCCCACAAGACTTGGTTTCCCAAGACAAGATCTTTCAGAAGATTTCCCTTAGACCAAAATGGATGTGCTCCAACCTATCAAACACTACCACCCACTGTCCATATGGCTAAGTTCTTGCAACCTATATGATCATGGCAGAGCCCATATTGCCAATTGGTTGCACTTGAAGCTTCTCAACATTTGACATCTCAAATCCCTTTGTTCCTGGGTGGCCATCCACAAGTGAGATACACAAGCCAGGTCCATGGCCTTGTGTAACCACTCAACATAAACCAATCCTTCCATTTCCACCCAGGTGATTCATTTATCTTAGTTGTTTTATTAAACAAAAACATAAGTCCTCAGACTTAGAATATTTTTCCATAGTGTGATTATATATCCACCCATGTTTTCTATTAGCTAGGCTAAGCTTGGTAGCAATAGGAAACTTAACTTAGGAAATCCTACTAAGGATTCATCTACTAGGTTTTCCTATAGCAAGGTCTATACTTAGCAAAATCCATGCAAGTTTTACTTAGCAAAAACACTAATGCATAGTGAAAGTAATGGGATAGAAAGTATGAAGCATCACTTGCCTTTTTGGTAGGGAATGGTGGTTCACTCCTTGATCTTGCTAGTCTCACACTCCTCTACAAGTCAATCAAGCAAACACAAATTCAATTCATATTCCAACCAAAGTCCAACAAACAATTTTTTACACACAAGGTAATGGAAACTAAGTCATGCATAAGCATGCAAAGGTTGGTTCTATTGCAAGGATGGTCTCCACTAGGCTTCTAAACTTTGTAAGTTCCAATTTGGTCATTTACCAAAATGGCAAAGTCATTAGTTAGAGGGTTTTGCCTAAAAACCATTTTAAAATCCATTCAACATTTTATATGGTGGAAAATGGTTTTATCAAATCCAAAATCTTTAAGTTTCTCACCAAAAGTTTCTAACTCTCAAGTCTTGGTGTTTTGGTTCAGTAGCTTTGAATCAAAATATTTTCCCAAGGTTTTTATTTCAAAATCCTTTTTCATAATAAAACCATTATCTATATTTAGCTAGAAATAGACTAATTCAATTAATCCATTCTAATTTTTTCCAATTTCATTTTCAAAACCATGGGTTGGTTCCTAGGGTCAGTAAGGTCACAACAAACCATTTTGCAAAAGTTTTAACCCTAAAATCAATTTTAAACATTTTTTATACTCTAAACAAGCTCACAAAAGAATCTGCAAAATCAAGCAAACTAACATATACAATTTTCTAAACTAAGGCCACAGTTGGCTAGGGCTTGCTCTCCTGAATCCAACGACATAAAATTTGTAATTTTTGGACGTGTGGTTTGAAAGTTACAGAGGTTTGAAAATGGCATTTAAATCTGGTTTCTAAATTCTATTTCAGATCGTCTGGTGCCACGTGTCATGTTTTAATTCGCCGGTACCGGTTCGCGTGGATCGACCAACGTGGGCCGCTGGATCTAAACTAATCTTACGGCGCAGATGCTCTCATACCCCTTCGATAAGTGACTCTATCCTAGTCAATGGATCTGCATCTAACGGTTCCTATTGCTTGGCCAAATAGCAGCGGCGCTGGCGGCGGCGTCTGGTGGCGGAGCGACCATACGGTGGGGGCGCCGGTGAAATAGGAAGCGAGGAAGGAAAAGGGGATGCTCACCGAGTTCGCAGAACACTGCTGATGCTCAACGTGCTTTTGGTTGGTGGAGGGGCGCACGGGGACGGGCAGGATTCTTCGCCAGAGTTGGTTCTGGCGACGGACGCACGCGGTCGAGGTCGAGGACGACGTTGTGGTCCACGAGAAGACAAACGAGGACTGGGTTAGCTGCGCAAGGCCATGGCAAAGATGCTTGCGTGATCGAGAAGATGCGGGGCAGTCAGTGCTTACCGGGGAGGTCATCGGAGAGGTCGTAGACGCGGCGGCGTTCGAAAGCTTGATGTAGCCGATGCTATGGGGCGCCCGCGGTTGAGAGGAGGGTGCTGGGAGATGCGTCTGGTTGTGGGGAAGTTGTCAGCGTGCTCAGGGAGGCTCGGGGTGGTGTGTGCTGGCCGGATTTTGGGAAGAAAGCTCATCGGAGTAGTGTGCTTGCCACGAACAATCCGAGCAGCCTGGTGGCGAAGAGAGGTTGGCGTCTGAGGGGAACGGAGGAGAAGGCGCTGGCGTTTTATCGAGCATGGTTAAAGCAAGGTAAAGGCGCGGCGTTATGGCGAATTGAACGCGCGGATTGAAGGCAGCAATGGCAGCGAGGTTTGGGGGAGGGAGGTCGCGCGGTGAGGACGATGAACAGAGGAAAGTGGGGCCGTTGCGTCAGTGGGAAAAGGGGAGAGGGGGAGGTCCACTGGTCAGTCTCTGCGCGGGTCAGACACGAGGTGCGAAACATTTTCTTTCGGGGAGTGAAGGCTGGGCTGGATTGGGCTGGTTGGGCTAGTTGGGCCAGAGGGTGGGCTGTTCTATTTTTTCTGTCTGAATTCTTTTTCCTTTTCTATTTCTATTTTTCTGTTTTGAATTTCAAAACAATCAAACAAGGTTCAAATCAATTCAAACAACACTCAAACTTTGTAATATAGAAATTAGTTCTGTTCAGTAACATGAACCAAAATCCAAAATAAAAATAATATTTTAAATCTTTTTAGGTTCTATTTATTAATTAAGTAAAATGGTCCATGGTTTATTAATAAAATAGGGTTTGGTTTATTTAATAAAATCTTCATTTGAACTCCAAATACTTTCAAAACCAATCAGTAGATTTTATTTGGAAATAAAGAATATTTGGAAAATTTGTTTAAAACAAAATAACCTTTTATTTTAGGGTCCATTAATAATTAAATAAAATGGGCCTTAGTTATTAAATCAAATAGAGTTTGATTTTATTAATAAAAACTTTGTTTGAAACCTAAATATTTTCAAAACCAAATCAGTAGGTTTTATTTGGGAAATATAGAATACTTGGAAACTTGTTTTAAAACAAAATAACATTTTATTTTAGAGTCCATTATTAATTAAATATAACAGACTTTCATTATTAAATCAAATAGGATTTGTTTTATTGAGATATTTATTTTGAAATCTAAAATAAAACCAAAACACTTCAGTAGGTTTTATTTGTGAATATAAAATACTTGGAAAACTTATTTAAAATAATTTAATAAGTTTTGATGTTTTAATTTAAAATGGTAAAACCTTTTATTTAAATAAAGTTGGATACTAAATCCTTATTAATTTATTTTAAATAAAACCTTTGTTATTTTTATTCAAAACAAAATGTTTAATTCAAAAGCTTGGCCAAGGTTTAATTTGGCTTTATAAAATAATCCTTATTTGTAAAACTTCTATTTCATTTGAAAACAAATCTTTTCAATTAATTGTTTCAAAATAATATTTCCAAATGTTTTTATTTTTTTCCTTTTATTAAATTTTTATCTTTTTAAATCCCTTTAGGTTTTATTTAATTCAAATGGGTTTGAAGTTCCAATTGAATTCAAAAAGTTTCTTCTAGCTCTGAAAATCAAACAAAGTTTTATTTCATTCATTTATTTTCACATTACAAGATTTGGAAAATCTTGGGATGTGACATACGTCCATTATTTCCGGGGTTTGTCCTTCCATCCTGACCTTGATTCATTACTTGATGCACTGCATCTCTCCGGTCCGAGCTATCATATCTCGGGGGAGGAGGGGGTAACTGTAGGGGTTCGTAGCATGGAAAACAAAAATTTTCTATCGCATACAAACAAACAAGCCAAGATCTATCTACTAGATTGTAGCAACGAGTCGATGGAATAACTCACCCTCGAAGATTCCAAAGTGTTTAACGAGAGCAGATTCTCGTGGGTGATGTAGTCGTACTCTTTCCGATCTCAAGATCGCGTAGACGATCCTTCGGTATCGTTCGGCAGCCCTCCCGTAGTCGGTCACACGCGTTAAATTTTCGACGAAGACCTTCCTCTCCCTTGTTCCAAAGAAAGGAGGTTGTAGCACTCTCCTCGCGATTCCGGCAGCACAACGGCGTGGTACCGGAAGTAGAGGGGAAATCCCGCAGGGCTTCGCCTTAAGCCGGTGCGAGTATGGTGGAGCTTATGAGAGAGGCTATTAGTGGTCTAGTAATTAGACACACCAATTAGAAGGCTCTAAACCAATTAGAAGGCTCTAAACCGAAATAGCTCTAAACCGGGGTTTAGGTCTAGAGTTTAGTTTAGAGGATAGGAACTTGTGTGTACTAGGAGGGGAGCCCTGCCCCTCCTTATATAGGTGGGAGGGCTGGCCGGCCAAGGGGAGGAGTTCCTCCCCAACTCGGCCTTGGGAGGTGCGCCGGCCAAGGAGAACCCTCCTCCAACTCGGCCTCCACCAATCCTCCTCTTTTCCCACTTCCCAAAATTGCCGTTTGACTTTCAAACTAGCCGTTTGACTTTTCAATTTAGGATTTAAATAAACCCTTTATTTTGGACAGCAAGAACACCTAGTACATGATGCAATCATTCCAATATGTAATGACACATTCATGTACCCTTCCCCCCTCCGGAGTGCCGGACATTCCGGAACCTTCTAGAACATTCCCGATGAAAACACCGGAATCATTCCGCTACTCAAAGCAGGACTTTCCTTATATGAATCTTATTCTCCGGACCATTCCGGATCTCCTCGTGATATCCCGGATCCCATCCGAGACTCCGAACAACATTCGGTCTCTTTCTCATAATACCATAACTACTCAAAACAACGTCGAATCCTTAAGTGTGTCTCCCTACGGTTCGTGAATTATGCGGACATGATCGAGACACTTCTCCGAACAATAACCAATAGAGGAATCTGGAAATTCATATGGCTCCCACATATTTCTACGATTACTTTGCGATCGAATGAACCACTTACATACGATACCAATTTCCCTTTGTCTCACGATATGTTACTTATCCGAGGTTATGATCGTCGGTATCTCGCATACCTAGTTCAACCTCGTTCGATAAGTACTCTTTTCTCGTTCCGTGATATGTGATCCCTTGTGACCAAGTCACATGCTTGCAAGCTAATTGGATGACATTTCACCGAGAGGGCCAGAGAATATCTATCCGTCATGTGGATGGACAAATCCCACTCTTGATCCATGTGTTTCAACCAATACTTTCCGAACACTCAATGCCACCTTTATAGCCACCCTGTTACGGTGTGGTGTTTGATGACATCAAAGCATCCATCCAGTAAAGGTGATATGCATGATCTCATGGTCGAAGGAATTAGGTTACTATGTATCAGAAAGCATATAGCAATTGAACTATTGAAATGACTTGATCTTTATGCTACGCTTATCTATAGGAGTATGTCCACCATATCATTCTCCTAACGATATGATCTTGTTGTTGATAACATCTCAATGTTCATGATAGGGAAACCACCATCATCAATCAACCAACAAGCTAGTGAAGTATAGAGGCTATACTAGGGACTTCAAATTAAGTTTACAATTCACACAAGTATTAATGTTTCCTTGTTAATACTATTATAGCATGAATGTAAACATTTATCATAAACACAAAGATATATAATAACTACATTTATTATTGCCTCTAGGGCATATCTCCAACAGTCTCCCACTTGCACTAGAGTCATCTAATCTAGATTACATGGTAATATACCGAACACCCATGGCAGTTTGGTGTTGGTCATGTTTTGCCCTCGGGAGAGGTTTAGTCAACGGATCCGCCACATTCAGATCTGTGTGTACTTTGCAAATCTTTATATCCCCATCCTGGATATGTTCTCGAATAGCGTGGAAACGCAGCTTGATATGCTTCAGCTTCTTGTGTGACCTTGGTTCTTGCGCATTGGCTATGGCGCCCATGTTATCACAGTAGATAGACATTGGGTCCAGCGCACTAGGAACCACACCCAGCTCTGTAATGAACTCTTTCATCCATATTGCTTCTTGTGAAGCCTTCAAGCGACCATGTATTCCGATTCAGTTGAAGATCTCGCCACAACGCTTTGCTTTGCACTCCTCCAAATCGCTGCACCATTCAAAATAAATCATTATCCAGTTGTGATTTAGAATCATCGGATCGGTGTTCCAACTAGCATCGGTGTAACCATTAACAACGAGCTGTTCATCACCTCCATAAGAAAGAACCATATCCTTAGTTCTTCTCAAGTACTTAAGGATGTTTTTGACCGCTGTCCAATGATCCACTCCTGGATCACTTTGATATCTGCTAGTTAAACTAACAGCATATGCAATGTCGGGTCTAGTACATAGCATGGCATACATTAGAGATCCTATGGCTGATGCATAGGGAGTTTTACTCATCCTTTCTCTATCTTCTGCCGATGTCGGACTTTGAGTTTTACTCAAGGTCGTATTGGGCAACATGGGCAAGAACCCTTTCTTGCTATCTTCCATTCCAAACCTCTTTAGAACTTTGTCCAAATATGTACTTTGTGACAATGATATTTGGCTTTTCGATCTATCTCTATAAATCTTTATGCCTAATATGTAAGCTGCTTCGCCAAGATCCTTCATTGAAAAACTATTATTCAAATACTCTTTGACACTATTAAGAAGGTCTACATCATTCCCAATCAACAATATGTCATCCACATACAGTATTAAGAATGCTACAGAGCTCCCACTCACTTTCTTGTAAATACAAGCTTCTCCATAAGTTTGTATAAAACCAAAATTTTGATTACCTTATCAAAGCGTTGATTCCAACTTGGATGCTTGCTTCAATCCATAGATGGACCGTTGAAGCTTGCATACCTTGTTAGCATCTTTAGGATCGACAAAACCTTTGGGTTGTATCATATACAACTCTTCATCAATGTCTCCATTGAGGAATGCTGTTTTGACATCCATCTGCCATATCTCATAATCATAATATGCAGCGATTGCTAACATAATCCTCACAGACTTTAGCTTAGCTACCGGTGAGAAAGTCTCATCGTAGTCAACTCCTTGAATTTGTCGAAACCCTTTCGCGACAAGTCGAGCTTTATAGATGATAACATGACCATCAGCATCTGTTTTCTTCTTGAAAATCCATTTGTTCTCGACAACCTTCCGGCCATCCGGTAAGTCCACCAAAGTCCATACTTGGTTTTCGTACATGGATCCAATCTCGGATTTCATGGCTTCTTGCCATTTATTGGAATCTGGGCTCATCATCGCTTCCTCATATGTCTCGGGGTCATCGGTGTTGTCCACCAACATGACATTCATAACGGAATCATACCAATCTGGAGTGGTACGATTTCTCGTTGACCTCCGAGGCTCTGTAGCAACTTCAACCGAAGTTTCATGATCATCATCATTAGCTTCCTCTCTTATTGGTGTAGGCACCACAGGAACTTCTTCCGGTCTTTGCGCTACTCGCAATTTCGAGAGAAGGTTCGACAACCTCGTCGAGTTCTACTTTCCTTCCAGTCACTTCTTTCGAGAGAAATTCCTTCTCTAGAAAGGATCCATTCTTGGCAACGAAGATTTTGCCTTCGGATCTATGATAGAAGGTATACCCAATAGTTTCCTTCGGGTATCCTATGAAGACGCATTTTTCCGCTTTGGGTTCAAGCTTGTCCGGCTGTAACTTCTTTACATAGGCTTCGCATCCCCAAATTTTAAGGAACGACAATTTAGGTTTCTTCCCAAACCATAATTCATATGGTGTCGTTTCAACGGATTTAGACGGTGCCCTATTTAAAGTGAATGCGGCTGTTTCTAATGCATAACCCCAAAATGATAGCGGTAAATCTGTAAGTGACATCATAGAACGAACCATATCTAAGAGAGTTCGATTACGACGTTCGGACACACCATTACGCTGTGGTGTTCCCGGTGGTGTCAACTGCGAAAGTATTCCACATTTCTTCAAATGCTCGCCAAACTCGTAACTTAGATATTCACCTCCACGATCAGAACGTAGAAATTTAATCTTCTTGTTACGTTGATTCTCTACTTCACTTTGAAACTCCTTAAACTTCTCGAAAGTTTCGGACTTATGTTTCATGAAATAGATATACCCATATCTACTCAAGTCATCCGTGAAGGTAAGAACATAACGATAACCATTTGCGATGCTACACTCATTGGACCACACACATCGGTATGTATGATTTCCAATAAGTCTGTAGCTCGCTCCATTATACCAGAAAATGGAGTCTTAGTCATTTTACCCATCAGACATGCCTCGCATCTTTCAAGTGATTCAAAATCAAGTGATTCAAGAAGTCCATCGGAATGGAGTTTCTTCATACGCTTCACTCCAATGTGACCAAGACGACAGTGCCACATATAGGTCGAATTATCGCTTGATTTCAAACGTTTAGCTTCAATGTTATTAATATGTGTATTTCTACTATCGAGATTCAACAAGAATAGACCATCTATCAAAGGTGCATGTGCATAAAACATATTACTCATATAAATCGAACAACCATTATTCTCGGATTTAAACAAGTAACCGTCTCGCAATAAACAAGATCCCGATATAATGTTCATGCTCAACGCAGGCACCAAATAACAATTATTTAAGTATAAAACTAATCCCGATGGTAGATGAAGAGGTAGCGTGCCGACCGCGATCACATCAACCTTTGATCCGTTTCCCACGCGCATCGTAACCTCGTTCTTCACTAGCTTCCGTTTATTCTGCAGCTCCTGTTTCGAGTTACAAATATGAGCAACCGAACCAGTATCAAATACCCAGGCACTACTACGAATACTAGTGAGATACACATCAATAACATGTATATCAGATATACCTTTCTTCTTGATGTTGCCGTTCTTCAAATCCGCCAAGTACTTTGGGCAATTCCGCTTCCAGTGACCTTCTCCCTTGCGAAAAGCACTCGATTTCAGGCTTAGGTCCAGCCTTGGTCTTCTTCGTCGGTGGTAACTTTCTTACCACCCTTCTTGAAGTGTCCTTTTGCTTAGACTTGCCTTTCTTGAATTTGGTGGTCTTATTGACCATCAACACTTGGTGCTCTTTCTTGATCTCCACTACGCAGATTTTAACATAGCAAATAGTTACGGCAACTCTTTGTTCATGTTACGCATGTTGTAGTTCATCACAAAGTTCTTGTAACTTGGTGGTAGTGATTGGAGGATCGGTAAACCCCCAAAGTATTAGGAATCACTATACCCAAACTTTGAAGTTTATTTGCGTGCCGGACATCTTAAGCACATGCTCACCCTTGAGCTACCCTCTTCCATCTTGCGTTAAAGAACTTTTCAAGCTTCATAACTTTCAATTGCCGCATGAGTCTCAAAGATTAATTTGAGATCCTCGACAATATCATATGGATCGACTCTTCAAACCTTTTACAAGCTCCGATTCTAAACCATACAAGATAGCACTTGAACTATGGAGTACTGATTCTTCCGGCGAGGTAAACATTCTTTACTTCATCGGTAGCATCAGCTGCAGGTGGGTCACCTAGCGGTGCATCCAGACATAGGTCAAATTACCATTGTGAGGACAATCCTCAAATTGCGGAACCAATCCATGAAGTTGCTTCCATTGTTTTTCAACTTTTCTTTCTCTAGGAGCATTAAAATTGATGGTAGGGGCTGCCATTGATCTACAACATATTTGCAATAGTTTAGACTAAGTTTATGACAAATTGAGTCCAAATTAATTAATGAAATTAAACTAGGTGAACTCCCACTCAAAACAACATCCCTCACATTGTTTTAGTGATCACACGAACCAAATCCACTACATCAACACCGATCATCACGTGAGTTGATATAGTTTCAATGGCGAACAATCATCATGTTCATCATATCTACTATATGATTCATGCTTTACCTTTCGGCGATCCGTGTTCCTGAGGCCATGTCATACATGCTAGGCTCGTCAAGATCAAACCTTAGCTACCGCATAAGCAAATCTGGCTTGCTTACGTTGTATTCACCGGAATCAAAGACACCCGATCATCACGTGGTGCTTGAAGCAGCAAGCTTTGGCAGTGCATACTAAGGGTGAACACTTTAGAACTTGAAATTTATGTGCATGAGGGATCATCTTATAATGCTACCATCGTCTACTAAGCAATACAAGATGCATAAAGGATTAACATCACATGCAATTCATAATATGTGATATGATATGGCCTTTCTTCTTTGTGCTTCCGATCTCCATCTTCAAGCACGAACATGATCTCCATCATCACCGGCATAGCATCAAGGTCAATGACGCTTCTTCATGGTTGTCGTCCACCAGCTTCAACTATTACAACTATTTTGAATAGACACGCAGGTCTTAACAGAAATTAAAGACAACCATATGGCTCACGCCGTTGCCAACTTACAATAAGGAACATTGCATACATCAAATATAATCACAATCATGGCCAGATCACATCACTGCACACCCCTGCAAAACAAAGTTAGACGCCTCTACTTTCTTTGCATATTTTACGTGGTTTGGGGCTTTCAATAAGTGTCGTTCTAACTTACGAACAAGAACCACAACATTGATACTAGCATTGTTGATTACCCGTTGTAAATTGGATCTTTACTATGCTAGGAGAAACAGGCACCCGCAAAGCCACTTATGCAATACAAGTTGCATGTCAAGCGTGGAGCAAGTCTCATGAACGATGTCATGTAAGGTTAGCCCGGGCCGCTTCATCCCAACATACCGCAAGATGCAAAGTACACAAAAAGCAATCTACAATAAAAGCATCAACGCCCACAATGACCATTGTGTTCTACTCGTGCAACAGATCTACATATAGACACGGCTCTGATACCACTGTAGGGGTTCGTAGCATGGAAAACAAAAATTTTCTATCGCATACAAACAAACAAGCCAAGATCTATCTACTAGATTGTAGCAACGAGTCGATGGAATAACTCACCCTCGAAGATTCCAAAGTGTTTAACGAGAGCAGATTCTCGTGGGTGATGTAGTCGTACTCTTTCCGATCTCAAGATCGCGTAGACGATCCTTCCAGCGCCACGTTCCGGCAGCGCTCCCGTAGTCGGTCACACGTTCGGGTATTGACGAAGACCTTCCTCTCCCTTGTTCCAAAGCATGGAGGTTGTAGCACTCTCCTCGCGATTCCGCGGCAGCTGTGGCGTGGTACCAAGTAGAGGGAAATCCCATGAGGCTTCGCCTTAAGCCGGGTGCAGTATGGTGGAGCTTATGAGAGAGGCTATTAGTGGTCTAGTAATTAGACACACCAATTAGAAGGCTCTAAACCAATTAGAAGGCTCTAAACCGAAATAGCTCTAAACCGGGGTTTAGGTCTAGGGTTTAGTTTAGAGGATAGGAACTTGTGTGTACTAGGAGGGAGCCCTGCCCCTCCTTATATAGGTGGGAGGGCTGGCGGCCAAGGGAGAGTTCTCCCCAACTCGGCCTTGGGAGGTGCGCCGGCCAAGGGGAGGAACCCTCCTCCAACTCGGCCTCCACCAATCCTCCTCTTTTCCCACTTCCCAAAATTGCCGTTTGACTTTCAAACTAGCCGTTTGACTTTTCAATTTAGGATTTAAATAAACCCTTTATTTTGGACAGCAAGAACACCTAGTACATGATGCAATCATTCCAATATGTAATGACACATTCATGTACCCTTCCCCCTCGGTCTTGGGACATTCCGAACCTTCTAGAACATTCCGATGAAAACACGGAATCATTCCGCTACTCAAAGCAGGACTTTCCTTAAAAGAATCTTATTCTCCGGACCATTCCGGATCTCCTCGTGATATCCCGGATCCAATCCGAGACTACGAACAACATTCGTTCTCTTTCTCATAATACCATAACTACTCAAAACAACGACGAATCATTAAGAGTGTCTCCCTACGGTTCGTGAATTATGCGGACATGATCGAGACACTTCTTCGAACAATAACCAATAGAGGAATCTGGAAATTCATATGGCTCCCACATATTTCTACGATTACTTTGCGATCGAATGAACCACTTACATACGATACCAATTTCCCTTTGTCTCACGATATGTTACTTATCCGAGGTTATGATCGTCGGTATCTCCATACCTAGTTCAACCTCGTTATTGATAAGTACTCTTTTCTCGTTCCCGTGATATGTGATCCCTTGTGACCAAGTCACATGCTTGCAAGCTAATTGGATGACATTTCACCGAGAGGGCCCAGAGAATATCTATCCGTCATGTGGATGGACAAATCCCACTCTTGATCCATGTGTTTCAACCAATACTTTCCGAACACTCAATGCCACCTTTATAGCCACCCTGTTACGGTGTGGTGTTTGATGACATCAAAGCATCCATCCAGTAAAGGTGATATGCATGATCTCATGGTCGAAGGAATTAGGTTACTATGTATCAGAAAGCATATAGCAATTGAACTATTGAAATGACTTGATCTTTATGCTACGCTTATCTATAGGAGTATGTCCACCATATCATTCTCCTAACGATATGATCTTGTTGTTGATAACATCTCAATGTTCATGATAGGGAAACCACCATCATCAATCAACCAACAAGCTAGTGAAGTATAGAGGCTATACTAGGGACTTCAAATTAAGTTTACAATTCACACAAGTATTAATGTTTCCTTGTTAATACTATTATAGCATGAATGTAAACATTTATCATAAACACAAAGATATATAATAACTACATTTATTATTGCCTCTAGGGCATATCTCCAACAGTAACAATAACTGCTGTGCATTCGCCCTAGTCAACTGTGGCTATTGCTGCTGATGCGCTTGATGAGAAGGCACTTGCATGCCCACCGGGTTCCCCATTGCATTTTTCATCCAGGCGCATTGCCGAGTTGTATGATTAGCCGGCTTGGCCGGGTTTGGAGTGTGAAATTTACACGGTTGATCGAACATGGACTCAAATGTGTACTTCGGCCTTTCCTGCAACTGCTTCTTATGTTCTGGTGTCCACTGTCTTTTCCCTTCATTCCTTGGTGTCCATTGCTGAGGACCATTTTTCTGCCGCTGACTGTTTCCGTGACTCGGCTGATCTTGCATTACCGCTGCCACCTGATTGGAGGCATATCTATATTCCGGTCTTTCCTCTCTTCTTCTACCTCTGAACTCATTGCGTCTCGATGATCCGGCTGCATCTCTTGTATATTGATCCTGATGCTCTCGATGTTCTGCCGACATCAGTTCTGGTTGTGTTGGATCACCCAATGCATATGAATCCGCTATCCTGATGGTTTCTGCCAAAGTGGTTGGCATATCTCTCTGCAGTCTCTGCCACAACACACTGGCGTATCGGCATCCTTGAGCAAACCAAGCTATTGCTTGAGATTCTATAACTCCCTCACATGAGTTCCTGAGGTTACACCACCGAGTCAAGAATTCCCTATATGTCTCATTCGGCCTCTGCTTGCACATAGCTAGCTATTGTGGCCTGTTTGGTCTTTTGTAAGTACTGGTGAAGTTGCTGACAAACATCTCTTCAAAATCTAGCCAACAGTTGATACTGCCCGCTAGCAGATTATTCAGTCATACTCTGGCTGGTCCTTCCAGCATTTGTGGGACGTATCTTACTGCCCATCGCAAGTTCCCACCAACTATCTTTACTGCAGTAGCATAGTCAATCAACCAATCTTGTGGTTTGGTGCTCCCATTGTATGTTTCCGTGCCCCTTGCCAGCTGAAAGTTCGGCACTGGTGGCTCGCCCATGATCCGAGGTCCAAAACACGCCGGACCAGGCGGACCCTGCTCCTCTAACAACTCGGACCGATACAACCTGTCCAGTTTTAATCTCGCATCATTTGAAGGCAAGTCTCTGTACATGATTCTCTCATACATTCCATAATGGTTATTTCCACCATGCCCTGCATACTCCACATCTGAGTAACCATCATTGTACCTCTCATTTGTGTGATTATGGTGAGCTGGTGTCACTTCTCGTTCTTGCCAAGGTTCATACCTTGGCTGAGGATTGGGCGGCGGGTCCCTTATTCCTTTCGCCGGGATACAGTTCTCTTGATTTCTTCTTCCGAGGTCTCCATTACCTCGGCTTCCGTTTCCTTTGTTGGCACCGCCGGGGTTCCTTTCGCCATCGTTACCTCGGCTTCCATTGCCTCTGTTCTCATTGACCTTTTCCTCTACCGCTGGATCATACGGTACAATTTACTTATTTCTTTTTCCTGAAGTTACTACTCTATCTTTTCGCGCGTTGTTTCCGGGTGAGGATGCTGCTGCCACTGATAGGGCGGGTGCTGCTCCAGCCGAATGAACCATGCGCGAGGCTCCTGGTCTCGCCGGGTCAGCCCTAAGCATTTCTTCATTCTGCTGGTTCGCAATGCGTACCAGCTCATTCACTCTTTCTTGTTGTTTCTGTCGGGCTTCGCCGGTTAATCCTTCTAACTCCAATGCAACGGCATTTGCCGCCCTTAGGTTCTTTGTCGGGTGCTATACCTCGGCAAGCCTAGGTCAACTGAGTCTGCCTTGTGAGTCTCATGTTCTTTGTTGATACCATTCATGAGATTTTTTCCTCTCAGTCTTAACTCATCTACCCGCTCGGGGGCAACATCTAGTTTATTTGCCTTGGCATATTCTCATGAGGTCCTGTTCAGGACTCCATAAGGTAAACACCTTTTTTTCCTCTACCAGTACTTTTTGCCTAGTCTCTTCTAACTCAGCCTGAGCATTAGCCGGATCAAGTATCGGCGCTACAGGAGTGGTCAGATTATCTATAGTTGCCTGGAGAATATTTTCTAGTCTTTCCAGAGGTGGCCATCTTACCCTTGGTGCCTTCGGGGTTGTCTCCTGCACCCCGGCTGACTTGGCTGCTAACGGATCTACCTCGGTGGGTTGTGGAGCTGCTTGCTTTGTGGTCAACTGTCCTCCCGCTGCCAGTTCCTTGCTTGATCCGGCACCTGTTGCTTCCGCCTGTACCCCGGCTGCGACCATCACCTCGACGCTGCTGACAGGGCGTTCTCCATGCGTACCATTTGCGGCGCTGAGGGGAGGCTCTTCCGCATCAATAACTTGGTGAGGATAAATGCAGGAGGTGTCGATGCCGACGTAGATCTGGTGCGTGCGCAAGTTGATGAAGATCCCGTTGCGCGGAGGGGTTTTCCTCCTGAAGCTGCCTGCATTATCGCTGACATAGTCACAGAGATCAAATCTCTGGACTAAGCCAGAGACAATGCGCTCGCCGGTGTGGATGAAGTTTCCCGTCCGGATCTTGACTCCAGCTAGCACCGCTGCTGGCCCCACGGTGGGCGCCAACTGTCGTGGTGGTGGCACGGCAGATGCAATGGGTAGGCTAAAGTATGGGACCAATGTATGCTAGAGGGATCCGGGGAGGGAAGATGTAGTTGTTTCTACACTCAAATGGCTAACATGCAGATATTTATTTCTCTTCTTGTTGGACTACAAGTGCTCCTCGAGCTGTATGCAGGAAGAAGAGAGCTAATACACGAGCCTAACGGCCTTGAATCAATCGACCCCCCCTCTGGATCCCGCGTCTCCCCTTATAAAGGGGTGCCTTGGCTCCTCTAGGGCTGACATGGAAAGCATATTCGAAGAATATGCTTGTCCCAATATAGTAACTCGGCGACCTCCTTTCCGTGTCCCCCTTCTAATGACGGTAAGGTTCCAGGGAACCCCACCTGCGCGCCTCGGGATCCATGACTGTCACCTTCGTGACCTCCTTCTGCCCTTCTACTGCTTTGCTCCTTGTCATTTGTGCTTGGCTCTGTTCAGATTCTTCCTAGCCCGTGACTAGGGTTTGACTATAGGCACCTCCTTCTCCTGCAAGCTTCATGTTATTCGGCCCTGTCTCACTTAACTCGTCTCGGCCTTCACCTGCATTCAGGTTATTCGGACTTACTTGGCCGACTTAACTCGTATGTCGGCCGGGTAATGTATTGCTCCTTCCGTAGGTGTCATGGCCGTGCTTATCTCGGCCGACCTTTACATGACTCGGCCGATATAAACAGTAACTCGGCATGTGACAAGGGAGACTCCTTTATCTTCCCCTATCTTGACCCTATCCGGGGTCACCTCCCCAATAGTTTGGGTTGACTTGGCACATGCTCACACCATGTTATGACTATCAATCAGTCACCCTAGCCTCTATGATCATTTAGTTTTTGACTTGTGGTACCACTTTATGCTTTGATCAGTAATGTTTTGTTGCTCTGCATGATTATGGCCTTTATTGCTCTCTTAGTTGGTTGCTCCCAGTCTTTTACTAGCCTACACTTGTATTGAGTAAGCTATACTCATGCATCCAACTCCCAAGAGACCACATTATTCCAAACTGTCCACTATAAATTCCTATGCATGGTGTGTTACACCGTTCCAAGAATATTCTTATTTTATCTATCTTCCAAATTAAACTTGTTATGTGAAAGTTAGTAATTAAAGCTCTCACAAACTTGATGGCACACTTTATTTTTATTTCCCCTAATAAACATGAACCATTGTGTCATCTATGTTGTATCTGCTGGCACTTATACGTTGGGAATTAGCAGAACCGTGCTGTCATGATACGTCAGAAACGTATCTATAATTTTTTATGCTCCATGCTTGTTTTGTATCTACTTTGATTTGATTTGTCTACACTTTGAGGTGTTTTTAAATCTTTTTTGGAACTAAGCTATTAACAAGTTGTCACAGTGTGATTTGCCTGTTTTCTTCTGTTTTGGTTCCGGAAAGGCAAAAAATCAATATTCTCATAATTGGACGGGACAAAATCCAAACTCATTATTTTTCCCGGAGCAACATGGAACCACGAAGAAGAGCCGAATGGGGGCCACGGGGTGGCCGCATCCCCCTAGGTGCGGGCAAGCCCTGGAGGCTCAGGGAGGGGGTGTGGGCCCCCTGGACCCCCACCGACCTTGATTCCTGCGCCTATAAGAAGCCTCCGACCCAAAAACCCTAGGGCATCCAGAAGAAATCCACGAAAACCTCTGTAGCGCTGCCGCCACCGAAAGGGAGATTCGAGGGACAGAAAGTCTCTGTTCCGGCACCCTGACGGGACGGGGAAGTGCCCCCAGAGCCATCTCCACCGATCTCCATCGCCATCTTCATCACCGTTGCTGATTCCCATGATGAGGAGGGAGTAGTTCTTCCTCGAGGCTAAGGGCTCTACCGGTAGCTATGCGTTCATCTCTCTCTCTATGCATGGTCATATTGTGATCATGAGCTTTGTAGTCAAGTAGATCTACCTTGCTACTCAAGTGCTTTAATAGATCTCTGCTCTCCCCATTTGTGTGAAAGTGACAGCGTGCGCGCCATGGTGGCACTTAGGTTTGAGTATACATAAATACTCTTTGTGCTTTAATAGATCTATGCTTTTCCCCACGTGTGTGAAAGTGACAGCATGCATACCGTGTGTGGCACTTTGGCTAGATTGAATATTTGTTATGAGTTATATTTGGAGTTGGATGTCTCTATGAAATTGTGGTGTTTGTTGGAACCATCTAGCGCTCAACGTGGCAGTGTGGGGTTATCTAGATTGGGGAAGGCGGACTTTGAGGAGTGCTGTTATAGCCCTACCGATGATTAGAGTGTCCAACCGGAGAGTAGTTAAGAGTAGTATCATGAAGAGAGGATATTTATATGAGAGAGTGTTCACTAGTGAAAGTATGATCCCTAGGCCTTGTTTCTAAACATTGAAACACCGTTAGCTACTAGATCTGTCGCATGTTTGCTAGCTTTAGTCTTTACCTCACGCACACACGTTACCCCACGTCAACAACAAGTCATAAGCTATTTTCTGGCACCGTTACCACTAGTATTTCACTATCTCTTCGCCGAACTAGTGCACCTATACACCTGACAAGTGTATTGGGTGTGTTGGGGACACAAGAGACTTCTTGTATCTTGATTGCAGGATTGCTTGAGAGGGAATACCTTTGACCACTTCCTCCCTGAGTTCGATAAATCTTGGGTGATCCACTTAAGGGAAACTTGATGCTGTTCTACAAACCTCTGCACCTGGAGGCCCAACAACTGTCTACAAGAATAGAAGTGCATAGACATCAAGCTCTTTTCTGGTGCCGTTGCCGGGGAGGTAAGGTAAAAGGTACTCACATCCTCTGGTGTGAGTGCTCAAAGTTATTTACTTTAGATTCTGCAATTTTGTATTTTTTTTCTTGTTTTCACTAGTTAGGCTTAATGGAAAACAAAAACAAAATTAGAGAGCTTTATAGTGTTTATCTTGAGTTAGGACATGAAGTGTTTGAAGAGAAAATTAAAAAACCTATGGAGCTTTATTTGCATGCTAATAGCAATGTTGTTAGTATGAATTCTTTGGACACCATTTTTGCTAATGCTATGGAAAAGTCTAAGCTTGGGGAAGCTGGTTTTTATGAAAATGATCTTTTTAGTCCCTCAGCTTTGGAAGATAGATATTCTATTGCTTATGATGATACCAAACCTCCAATATATGATGATTACAATGATGAATACGATATTTTCAGCCCACCTACTATTGAGGAGAAAATTAATTATGATTACAATATGCCTCCAATATTTGATGATTATGGTGATGAGAATATTAATGATAGCTATTTTGTTGAATTTGCTCCCACTATGATTAATAAGCATGACTATGCTTGTGTGGAGAGTAATAATCATTTTATGCATGTAGCTCATTATAAGAATGTTTTATGTGATAGTTATATTGTTAATTTAATTCATGATGCTGCTGAAAGTTATTATGAGAGAGCGAAACATGGTCTTATGCATCTCAAAAATATTAAGTTTCCCCTCTTTATGTTGAAAATTTTGAAGTTGCATTTGTTTTGCTTTCCTATGCTTGTTGCTTTGTGCTTTCATGACTTGTTTCTTTACAAGATTCATATGCATACGAAGTGGGTTAGACTTAAATGTGTTTTGAATTTGTTTCTTGATGCTCTCTTTTACTTCAATTCATATTTCTTATGTGAGCATCTTCTCAAACTATCAAGACTAACTTAAAAGGCGTTAAAGAAAAGTACTTGTTGGGAGATAGACCAAGAGTTTTCTTGAGTCTTGGAAGTTATTACTTCTGTAATGACCACTCCTTATCCTTTTTGTTTGCTTTTTGTGCCAAGAATAACCTCTAATGAGAGGGAAGTAAGATTAGGGGAGTTGTTGTCCCGAAACAGATTTATGTACTCCACCATAAAAATTCGTGAGGAGTCTCTATAAGTCGGATTGAGCTGAAAATTTACAAATAAATCCCTCAGTATGTTAGCTAACTTTCATTAGTTCAACACTTTTTGAGAAACAGAAGGTCTTCGCAAAATCGGTTTCTACCTACTAGTCTGTTTTGACAGATTTATGCCATTATTTCCATTTGCTTCTTATTGATTCCTTTTTGAGTTATCTTTAGGTGAATTGAGCTTTTTGAAGGAGTTACTACAGTAGCTTGTGTTTTCAGTGAAAAGCCTTGATGTTCCAAAGCTTTGCCAGGGGTCTAATAACTTTTGAATAAACTAATGTTGCAAATGAAGATTGTGTGAAGTTTTGTGTGAATGAAAAGTTTCAGGTGTAGAGATAGAATGATGTAATAATATGAAGAATGGACAAAATCTCAAGCTTGGGTATGCTACCCTGGTGTCACCCCAAGAAATATCCAAGAGGTACAAGCGTCAAAGCTAAGGGATTCCCAAGGCATCCCCTTCTTCATCAATAAAAATCTCAGGTCTTTCTATACACTTCGTTTTTATTTATTCATGCACAGTTGTGTTGTTCTTGGAGCATCTTAGTTTTTGTTTTTGGTTTTTGTTTGCTTAGTTTGCTTGAATAAAGTTGGTTGATCACGACACACCTTTTTGGAGAGAGACACACTCTGTTTTCATTGCCTTGAACACTCTAGTTTTCACTCTTATTGTTCTGTGAGTGTTCTCTTTTGCTAGCACTGTGTTTAGCCTCAGTTTTCTTGAGCTTTCAGCTTAGAACTTTTTAGTTCTTATTTGTGGATCTGTGAGACAAGCTCACTGGTGTTTATTGATTATTATCTTTGTTAGTTGTTTCAAATAAGTTGATTCGTGTTGGAAAAGAGTAGGAAGCTTCATGCTTAAGTGGTACAAAAGGGAGCTTGTTTTAACTATGACTTAGACTTTAGCATGACATGATAGGTGTTGTTTTGACCTTATGCTTAGTGATTATTGTTGTAGCTTGTCTTTTTCCAAACAATTGGGATTGCTTAGTGAGCCTTGAAGAAATTATGCGTTGTTTTAGCATGCCAAAGCATAGTATTGTGGTATTCTCCTTTGATGCTTTGTTTGGGTTGACTTGGCACATCCTCACACCATGTTATGACTATGAAAGGTCACCATAGCCTCTATGATCATTTAGTCCTTGACTTGTAGTACCACTCTATGCTTTGATTAGTAATGTTTTATTTCTCTGCATGATTATGACCATTATTGCTCTCTTAGTTGGTTGCTCCCAGTCTTTTGTTAGCCTCCACTTGTATGAGTAAGCTCTACTCATGCTTCCAACTCCCAAGAAACCAAGTTATTCCAAAGTGTCCACTATAAACTCCTATGCATGGTGTGTTACAGCATTCCAAGTATATTCTTGTTTTCAGCTATCTTCCAATTAAAAACTATTTTGTTATGTGAAATCTTAGTGATTAAAGCCCTAGCAAACTTGATGGCACAATTTATATTCTTTGCCCCTAATAAACTTGAACCATTGTGTCAACTTTGTTGTATATGCTTGCACTTATAAGTTGGAATTAGCAGAACCGTGCTATCACGGGGAACGTTTTAAACATTGCACTTGTACTTTGTACTCAGTTGATATCATGTTCTTTTGTCTACGGATGTCACCGGTGTGAAATAAAGAGGGAACTTGTAAGTCCATGGAGTTTGTATTCTATGTTAGAGAAACGCCTGGGCCGCTAGCCTAATCCATGCCTAATCCTGGTGGAAACTTGCAGCATCACCATAGTGACCTATCTATGAAGTATCCTCAATAAAAAGCTATGCACATAGTAAATAAAAAGATCGCTGAGGTGCTTATTGTCTGCTTGCCTTGTCATTTTGGTTATGGGATAGCTCCTGTACCATGCGCAAGGGGTACCCTGTTGGCGGTTCTCTATGATATGCAAATACATACAATGACAAGAACTTACAGGTGACTGAAGTTGAGTAGCATGAGGTGTGGCCCTCGTATTCAGGGGACTTGAGATTGCCAACTTATACTTTGTCAAGCATATACTCCATAGTTTGTTCACTTTAACCTTAATCACTTCAACATGCTTATGATAGGGGCAATGAGGGCTGAAATCTAACAAGTACCATAATTTTTGGAAGCTCTTTTTAAACCTTGAAATTCGTGCTTCCTTTACAAAAAGGCCTTTGTTCCACCACTATTTAGTCTCCACCATCTACCTTTAGGCACCATTAAGAGAGCATAGTTGTCATTATGTGTGTAGTGTTCCAACACTTATTGATTGATGCATATTGTGATATTACTTGTTCTTGTGCTATTTGTTTCTAGTCACCCTTGTGAACTATGAAGGTGTCATATGCATCTATTTGCTACTCTTTGAGGGACAAGCTGAATGCCACTATGCCATGTTGTCTGTATGTGAAACAAACAAATGTCTTTCAATGCATTGTTATTCGTGATCTTTGTTTGTAGCCTTTCATGTTGCATGCATAGTTACTTTGTCTTACGGTTAGAAATCCATCTTTCATGCACATGTTTAGAGTTCTTTGTTCTCAGCTTTCAATGCTTGCAAATGGTTTTATTTTGGTTTTGATGGTGCATCTCACCTCAAAAATTATTCTTTTTATCACTTGCCTACTCGAGGACGAGCAGGAGTTAAGCTTGGGGATGCTTGATACGTCGGAAACGTATCTATAATTTTTGATGCTCCATGCTTGTTTTGTATCTACTTTGCTTTGCTTTGTCTACACTTTGAGATGTTTTTATATCTTTTCTAGAACTAATCTATTAACAAGTTGCCAAGTGCCATTTGCATGTTTTCTTCTGTTTGTGGTTCCAGAAAGGCAGAAAATCAATATTCTTGGAATTGGACGGGACAAAATCCAAAATCATTATTTTTCCTGGAGCAACACGGAACCACGAAGAAGAGCCGGAGGGGGGCCATAGGGTGGCCGCACCCCCCCCCCTAGGCGCGGGCAAGCCCTGGAGGCGCCTGGAGGGGGTGTGGGCCCCCTGGACCCCACCAACCTTGATTCCTGCGCCTATAAGAAGCCGCCGACCCAAAAACCCTAGGGCATCCAGAAGAAATCCACGAAAACCTCCATAGCGCCACCGCCACCGAAAGGGAGATTCTGGGGACATAAAGTCTCTGTTCTGGGACCCTTCCGGGACGAGGAAGTGCCCTCGGAGCCATCTCCATCGATCTACATCGCCATATTCATCGCCGTTGATGATTCCCATGATGAGGAGGGAGTAGTTCTTACTCGAGGCTAAGGGCTCTACCGGTAGCTATGCATTCATCTCTCTCTATGCATGGTCATATTGTGATCATGAGCTTTGTAATCAACTAGATCTACCTTGCTACTCAAGTGCTTTAATAGATCTCTGCTCTCCCCATTTGTATGAAAGTGCCAGCGTGCATGCCATGGTGGCACTTAGATTTGAGTCTACATAAATACTCTTTGTGCTTTAATAGATCTATGCTTTTCCCCACGTGTGTGAAAGACACATCGTGCATACCATGTGTGGCACTTTGGCTAGATTGAATATTTGTTATGAGTTATATTTGGAGTTGGATGTCTCTATGAAATTGTGGTTTTTGTTGGAACCATCTAGCGCTCAAGGTGACAGTGTGGGGTTATCTAGATTGGGGAAGGCGGACTTTGAGGAGTGTTGTTATAGCCCTACCGATGATTAGAGTGTCCAACCGGAGAGTAGTTAAGAGTAGTATCATGAAGAGAGGATATTTATATGAGAGAGTGTTCACTAGCGAAAGTATGATCCCTAGGCCTTGTTTGTAAACATTGAAACACCGTTTGCTACTAGATCTATTGCATGTTTGCTTGATTTAGTCTTTACCTCACTCACACAAGTTACCCCACGTCAACAACAAGTCAGAAGCTATTTTATGGCATCGTTACCACTTGTATTTCACTATCTCTTCGCCGAACTAGTGCACCTATACACCTGACAAGTGTATTGGGTGTGTTGGGGACACAAGAGACTTCTTCTATATTAATTGTAGGATTGCTGGAGAGGGAATACCTTTGACCACTTCCTCCCTGAGTTTGATAAATCTTGGGTATATTAATTGTAGAAGTGCGTATACATCAAGATCTTTTCTGGTATCGTTGCCGGGGAGGTAAGTTAAAAGGTACTCACATCCTCCAGTGTGAGTGCTCAAAGTTATTTCCTTTAGATTCTGCAATTTTGTATTTTTTTCTTGTTTTCACTAGTTAGGCTTAATGGAAAACAACAACAAAATTAGAGAGCATTATAGTGTTTATCTTGAGTTAGGACATGAAGTGTTTGAAGAGAAAATTAAAAAACCTATGGAGCTTTATTTGCATGCTAATAGCAATGTTGTTAGTATGAATTCTTTGGACACCATTGTTGCTAATGCTATGGAAAAGTCTAAGCTTGGGGAAGCTGGTTTTTATGAAAATGATCTTTTTAGTCCCCCAGCTTTGGAAGGTAGCTATTCTATTGCTTATGATGATACCTGTCACATCCCAAGATTTTCCAAATCTTGTTATGTGAAAAATAAATGGATAAAATAAAACTTTGTTGATTTTCAGGGTGAGAAGAAACTCTTGATTCCAATTGGAAACCTTCAAACCTATTTCTGATCAAACAAATCCTAAAGGGATTTGTAAAGATAAACAATTAATAAAGAAAGTATTAAATATGTGAAATTACCATTTTTGGATCTTTTAATAAAAAGATTTGGTTTTCAAAAGCAAAGGTAGAAATATAAAAGGAGTATTTTATAGAGCCAAATTAAACCTTGTCCAAGCTTTTGGAAATAAATATTTCTATTTGATGAAAAGAGTAAAGGTTTGTTTAAATAAAATAATGAGGATTTATTAATATCCAATTTTATTAAAGTAAAGACTTTTCCCATTTTAATTAAACACTAAAACTTGTTATTTTATTTTAAATAAATGATCCAAGTGTTTTGTATTTTCAAATAAAACCTACTGAATTGATTTTTGTAATATTTAGATTTCAAATGGAGATTTTAATAAATCAAATCCTATTTGAATTAATAACTAAGGACTATTTTATTTAATTATTAAATAGATCCTAAAAAGAATAAAAATATTATTTTGGACTTTTTGAATTGTGTTGATAAAAAGAACTAAAACTCAATACAAGTTTGGTGGAAGTTTGAATTGATTTGAGTGTTTGAATTGTTGTTTGAAAAAAAAACATAAAATCAAATAGAAAAAAAGAAAAAGATTTTGTATAAAAAATGAATCAAACCTGACCCAACCCAACAAGCCCAGCAGCCCAATTCGCAGCCCAACTCACCCCTCCTCTCTGCGAATCGTTTTTCACTGAAAAATCAACCCGCAGAGACGCAGACAAGTGGCCCCATTCTTCCCTCTCTCTGCCTCACTGCCAGATGGACCCCACGCCAGTGTGTCGTCGTCTTCAACCCGCGGCAATTCCTCCTCGCCGTTTCTGACAGTAACACCGGCGTTGAATTCGCGTTGATGGCGGCTTTAACTCCCCCAGCGACCACGCGTGCATAAACACCCCTCTCCGCTCTCACTTTTCCCCCAGACAGCTCCTCCCCTCTGCCCCTAGGCTGCCCTGAATTCCTCTTGCTCCGCCACTGCTCCGACGAACCTCTGCTCCGATTCCGTCCAGCACCCTCACCCCCGCAAGCTTTGCTTCACGCGAGAGTGATCCCCAGCCTCTGGCGCATCTCCCCGTGCTTTCCGTTCATCTGCGCTAGCACCGTGAGCTCGGCAACGTCTTCCCAGAGCCAGCGCCGCGGTCTGTCTCCAACTGCGGCGACGTCTCCCCGGTAAACCTGACCACCCCTCTCTTCCCCATGGACACTATAATGATCACCATGCCCTTGCGAACCTAACGGTGTCTCCCTTTTGTCCTAGGGTGCCCTCCATCCTTGCCAACGACGACCAACAGAACGTGCCTGATGCTGCGACAACTCCGGCGAGTGATTGCCGTCCTCACAGAGTGCCCCTCGTCAAACCAACAACATGTGGAGCTTCGTCACCGCCTTGCGAGAACGGTGAGCCCTCTCCCCCTCTTCCTCGCTTCCTGTATCGCCAGCACCACATGCGGCGGAGCGTGTTCGCCAGACATGCCGCCCGGCGCCCATTCTGGTCAACTTCACAAAGTGTTGGATCATCATCTAGTGGCTAGGATATAACAGCTTAGCGAAGAGGTATCAGTTGATCTGCACCGTGTGATATAAATGAGATCCTACGGTCTGTAACAGTCGATCCGAACGAAACGGTACCGGCCAGTAGAAATGCGCCACGTGGACATGGTTCTGTTTAAAACAGGAATTTGAATCTGATTATTGTGCAAACTTGTAAAATCCATAACTTTCAAACCACACGTCCAAATTTTGCAAATTTTATACCAATGGATTCAGAAAAACAAGCCCTAGCCAACCATGCACTTTGTTTAGTAAAAAGCTTCTGGTAAAATGTTTTTTTTTGCAGAAACTTGTGTATGCTTGTTTAGGATATAAAATTTATTCCAAAATGATTTTTGGGGTTCAAATCTTTGCAAAATGGTTTGTTGTGAACCTACTGTATTAGGAACCAACTTATGGATTTAAAAATGTATTTTGTGAAGATTAGGATTGAATAATTGAATTAGCTCATTTCTAGTCAAATAAAAATATTGATTTTGATATGGAAATGATTTTTGAGAACAACCTTTGGAAAATGTTTTGATTCAAACCTACTGACCCTAAACACCAATCTTTGTGAATTAACAACGTATTTGTTGCACAAAATAAAATTGTTGCTTTGCTAAAAACATTTTCCACCACATGAAATAATGATTTGATTTAAAAATGGTTTATAGATAAAACCCTTTTGCAAATGGGTTTGACACTTTAGGAAATGACCACTTTGAACCTTACAATGTATAGAGCCTAGTAGAAACCACCTTTGCAAATAAAACTATCTTTTGCATGCTTGCATGCATGACTTAGTTTCTATTATTTTATGTGTGATGAATTGTTCGAATAATGGTTGGAATGCTAGTTGAATCTATGTTTGCTTGATTGATTTGTAGTGAAGTTAGAAGAGTGTGATATTAGCAAGATCAAGAAGTGAACCAACATCCTCTACCAAAAAGTCAAGTGACACTATCATCCAAGTCCTACTATTTTCATTACACTTAGTGGATTTTGAAACATGCATGATGAGGTCTACTATATTTTGCTATGCTAAATCCTAATAGGATACCCCTATATATTCCTTAGTGAAAACAATGTAGTTGTAATATGCTTAGCCCTGCTTTATATATTGAGAAGGGATACATGTTGAGATTATGAGAAGTATTGAAAAGACTTGTGTTTTATATAATAAAACAAGTACTCAATGAACCACCTGGGTGGACAAGGATACTCAAGTTTTGGACAAGGTGGCAACAAGAGGAACCATGTTTATTTGGCAATCTCTTTTTGTTGTGCACTAGAAGAAAACCACCCAGGGACTTAGAGATTGAACATGTTTCTCGTACAGTGGCTTCCGTGTACAGCCACATGCTAAATGGGCATTGGCTTAGTCAACTACATAGTGGAAGACCCATGCATTGGCCTCTTCAGGTTAACTAGAATGAGGGAACTTGAAACCCTACATTGGTGCCTGGAAGACAAGCTAGCATTGTGTATTGGGAGGACTCCTATGGAAAGACTTCGTCACATTCTCAATCTGCCAGTACTCCATCTTGGTGAGTACTTATCCAGCGGCCACTGGTGGCAACAAGATGAGATTGTGTCATGTGGGTAAAGTGTACAACTTCTGCAGAAGATAAAAATCTAAGTACTTAGCCGTGTCCCCGGTATGGACAATACTGAGAAACTAAGGCCTGAAGCTATGGGAGATCTCGACATTCCAATTTCTAAAAGTAAAATTTGAAAGTGACAACAAGAGACTTGAAGCACTTGGAGGTTTCCAAGGAGTTCAGAAAGATTTGACAAAAGATCAAAACCATTTTGAAAAGATAGAATAAATTATACTGCTTTCTGCAAATGAGCCTAAAACCCTACTTAGCCAAATATGCATGTAATGTTAGGATCCACTTATTTCTACATAGTAGTGAAACTTGCCAATACAATTCAAATGTATTGACCCTTGTGGCTGTAACTTGTAATGTTGCAGGTTGGTTTGGTGTTAGTGAAGTTTATTGATTAGGATTACAAGTCTACAACCAACATGTTTGCCTGTGGCACTTTGAAGATGAAGGACCCCATGCTTATAGATATTCTGCTGCAATGTAATGTGATAGCCAAATGAGCTATGTAAGATGTAATGAATTATTTTATTCCTGGTTATAAAGCTGTATTATGACCTTTGTTTCTTGATATTACATCTTAACTGTGGATACTAGCTATTGATCCAGGGACTAGCATTGCAATCACAGGGATCCTTTTCCTTTATAAAGGAGGGATTCTACAGATGGTATCAGAGCATTGTGTTGCCTGAAGGATTTGTAACCCTAGGATTGGACAAAACCCCTTAGGAAAATAGGAGTTGTATTTGTTCCAAAACTTATATACAAACAATCTTGTAAACTCCTTCCCTCAACCATTTTGGTTTCGATTCTACATCTCATCTATTTCAAACTTGATGGACAAAGCCTACCCCATGGCCAAAGACTTCACCATGAGCTAAGGACTTCATCAACTCTAATGACTTCAACATCTTCAACTCTAATGACTTCAACATCTTCAGCATTTTCACCAAGGACTTCAACCTTGGATATCACTAAGGACAAGTGAGACAAGAAATCTTGATCAAGATTTGGATACTAAGGAAACACAAATTAGAAGGAGCCATCATCACCTTTGAAGTTTGTGACCAAGAGATTTCCCACGGAAACCATGATCTCAAGCAAGAAGAATCAACCAAGAAGGATGGAAAGATCACAAGTGAACCATATAGATGAACCACCATATTTAGTTTAAGCCAAACCCACCAACTTATGTGGTGTAACAAAAATATTTTTGGTTGCCTAAGAATATGCTTGGAAACTTGTGTTTGAAAAGAGTGTTTGTTTGTGATTGCTTGCACATTGTTTGTGTGAATTGTGAAGTGTGTGATTAGAATGATTTCCTTAGAGATATTTTGCCTATTCTAATCTCAATTCAACCCAAACAGATGACTACTCCAAGAGACTCCAACATCAAGGTTGATGACAACAACAACAGCCAAGAGGACAACATGAGAGAACTTATAGCCACCCAAAACCAGTTGAACCAAGTGACAGCTCAATTCATAGCCAACACCAGTGGGGAAGATCCAACCATGCAAAGGTTTTTTGAAACCCAAGCCCAATTGTTGCATAAGGTGACAGATCAAATGATCAACATGGAAAGCAACTCTTCCAAAGGAGTTTGTGACAACAAGAATGACAAAGATGTTATTCTAGAAGGAACCCAAGCTTGCAATATTTGTGGAGACAAGGATCACACTTCCAAGGAGCATGGAGATCAATGCCCCAACTGTGAAGAGAAACATCCAGTTGGCCAATGTCCCACCTCTCAAGCTACTTGTTACCTATGTGAAGGAAATAATCATGTCCCCATCCAATGCCCCATCTATTCCATAGTTGAACAAAGGAAACAAGGTGGAGTGCAACAACTGATTGCAGACTATCAAGAGGGAGCCAAGTCTACCAAGAAGGATGAGGACAAAGGAAAATCTCCACTTGTACCTCCATGCAATACGACCCAATTTAAAGGACCAAAGAAGCATATGAATTATCCAAGGAGCAATAGAAGGTCAAAGAAACCAGTAGACATTCCTACCTATGAGATAACATATGAAGAACATGAACTAGAAGCACTCCTAGCTTTGGAGAAACCCAAGAAAAATAAGGACAAAAGCCATGTGCAATGTAATCATTGTAAAGAAATGGGACACTATGCCAGTGAATGTCCAGAGAAGAATAAGTATAAGGAGATTGGCCAAGTATGGTGCAACAACTACAAAGAGCTAGGCCATTATGTAGCAACCTGTCCACAAGAGATACGTGAAGAACTCAATCTTATCACGTGTTACAATTGTGGTAACCAAGGGCATTATGCAAGCAACTGTCCAGAAAAGATGAAGCACAAGATAAACAAGCCTATGAAGGATCTCAGCCTTGTCACATGTTTCAAATGTGGAAACAAGGGACACTATGCAGATGTTTGCCCAGAGAAGTTTCCCCAAGATCCCAAGCAGGCCAAAATGTAATTTAGTTGGAAAAATTTTAAGGGTGGTAGTACCCTAGATGCTTTGAGCCTACTTGTAACCCTAGCCTTCCCAAATCTCGGGACGAGATTTATTTTAAGGGTGGTAGCCTGTCACATCCCAAGATTTTCCAAATCTTGTTATGTGAAAAATAAATGGATAAAATAAAACTTTGTTGATTTTCAGGGTGAGAAAAAACTCTTGATTCCAATTGGAAACCTTCAAACCTATTTCTGATCAAACAAATCCTAAAGGGATTTGTAAAGATAAATAATTAATAAAGAAAGTATTAAATATGTGAAATTACCATTTTTGGATATTTTAATAAAAAGATTTGGTTTTCAAAAGCAAAGGTAGAAATATAAAAGGAGTATTTTATAGAGCCAAATTAAACCTTGTCCAAGATTTTGGAAATAAATATTTCTATTTGATGAAAAGAGTAAAGGTTTGTTTAAATAAAATAATGAGGATTTATTAATATCCAATTTTATTAAAGTAAAGACTTTTCCCATTTTAATTAAACACTAAAACTTGTTATTTTATTTTAAATAAATGATCCAAGTGTTTTGTATTTTCAAATAAAACCTACTGAATTGATTTTGGTAATATTTAGATTTCAAATGGAGGTTTTAATAAATCAAATCCTATTTGAATTAATAATTAAGGACTATTTTATTTAATTATTAAATAGATCCTAAAAATAATAAAAATATTATTTTGGACTTTTTGAATTGTGTTGATAAACAGAACTAAAACTCAATACAAGTTTGGTGGAAGTTTGAATAGATTTGAGTGTTTGAATTGTTGTTTGAAAAACAAAACAGAAAATCAAATAGAAAAAAAGAAAAAGATTATGTATAAAAAAATGAATCAAACCTGACCCAACCCAACAAACCCAGTAGCCCAACTCGCAGCCCAACTCACCCCCTCTCCCGCTTTTCGTTTTCACTAAAAAATCAACCCGCAGAGACGCAGACAAGTGGCCCCATTCTTCCCTCTCTCTCCCTCACTGCCAGATGGACCCCACGCCAGCGTGTCGTCGTCTTCAACCCGCAGCAATTCCTCCTCGCCGTTTCTGATAGTAACACCGGCGTTGAATTCGCGTTGATGGCGTCTTTAACTCCCCCGACGACCACGCGTGTATAAACGCCCCTCTCTGCTCTCTCTTTTCCCCAGACAGCTCCTCCCGTCTGCCACTAGGCTGCCCTGAATTCCTCTTGCTCCGCCACTGCTCCGACGAACCTCTGCTCTGATTCCGTCCAGCACCCTCACCCCCGCAAGCTCTGCTTCACGCGGGAGTGATCCCCAGCCTCTGGCGCATCTCCCTGTGCTTTCCGTTCATCTGCGCGAGCACCGTGAGCTCAGCAACGTCTTCCCAGAGCCAGCGCTGCCATCTGTCTCCAACTGCGGCGACGTCTCCCCGGTAAACCCGACCTCCCCTCTCTTCCCCGTGGAAACTATAATGATCACCATGCCCTTGCGAACCTAACCATTTTGTCCTAGGGTGCCCTCCATCCTCGCCTCCGACGACAAAAAGAACGTGCCTGACGCTGCGACAACTCCGGCGAGCGATTGCCGTCCACACAGAGCGCCCCTCGTCAAACCAACAACACGTTGAGCTTCGTCACCGCCTTGCGAGCACGGTGAGCCCTCTCCCCCTCTTCCTCGCTTCCTGTATCGCCGGCACCACCGCGAGAAGAGCGTGCTCCGCCAGACACCACCGCCAGCGCCGCCCATTCCTGGTCAACTTCACAGCAGCCGTTGGATCATCATCTAGTGGCTAGGATATAACAGCTTAGCGAAGAGGTATCAGTTGATCTGTACTCTGTGATCTAAGAGATCCTACAATCTGTAACAGTCGATCCGAACGAAACGGTACCGGCCAGTAGAAATGCGCCACGTGGACATGGTTCTGTTTAAAACAGGAATTTGAATCTGATTATTGTGCAAACTTGTAAAATCCATAACTTTCAAACCACACGTCCAAATTTTGGAAATTTTATACCAATGGATTCAGAAAAACAAGCCCTAGCCAACCAAGCACTTTGTTTAGTAAAAAGCTTCTGGTAAAATGTTTGTTTTTGCAGAAACTTGTGTATGCTTGTTTAGGATATAAAATTTATTCCAAAATGATTTTTGGGGTTGAAATCTTTGCAAAATGGTTTGTTGTGAACCTTCTGACCTTAGGAACCAACTTATGGATTTAAAAATGTATTTTGTGAAGATTAGGATTGAATAATTGAATTAGCTCATTTCTAGTCAAATAAAAATATTGATTTTGATATGGAAATGATTTTTGAGAACAACCTTTGGAAAATGTTTTAATTCAAACCTACTGACCCTAAACACCAAGCTTTGTGAATTAACAACTTATTTGTTGAACAAAATAAAATTGTTGCTTTGCTAAAAACATTTTCCACCACATGAAATAATGATTTGATTTAAAAATGGTTTATAGACAAAACTCTTTTGCAAATGGGTTTGACACTTTATAAAATGACCACTTTGAACCTTACAATGTATAGAGCCTAGTAGAAACCACCTTTTCAAATAAAACTATCTTTTGCATGCTTGCATGCATGACTTAGTTTCTATTATTTTATGTGTGATGAATTGTTTGAATAATGGTTGGAATATTAGTTGAATCTATGTTTGCTTGATTGATTTGTAGTGAAGTTAGAAGAGTGTGATATTAGCAAGATCAAGAAGTGAACCAACATCCTCTACCAAAAAGGCAAGTGACACTATCATCCAAGTCCTACTATTTTCATTACACTTAGTGGATTTTGAAACATGCATGATGAGGTCTACTATATTTTGCTATGCTAAATCCTAATAGGATACCCCTATATATTCCTTAGTGAAAACAATGTAGTTGTAATATGCTTAGCCCTGCTTTATATATTGAGAAGGGATACATGTTGAGATTATGAGAAGTATTGAAAAGACTTGTGTTTTATATAATAAAACAAGTACTCAATGAACCACCTGGGTGGACAAGGATACTCAAGTTTTGGACAAGGTGGCAACAAGAGGAACCATGTTTATTTGGCAATCTCTTTTTGTTGTGCACTAGAAGAAAACCACCCAGGGACTTAGAGATTGAACATGTTTCTCAAAGTTGCTTCGTGTATGCCCACATGTTAAATGGGCACTGGCTTAGTCAACTACATAGTGGAAGACCCATGCATTGGCCTCTTCAGGTTAACTAGAATGAGGGAACTTGAAAACCTACATTGGTGCCTGGAAGACAAGCTAGCATTGTGTATTGGGAGGACTCCTATGGAAAGACTTCGTCACATTCTCAATCTGCCAGTACTCCATCTTGGTGAGTACTTATCCAGCGGCCGCTGGTGGCAACAAGATGAGATTGTGTCATGTGGGTAAAGTGTACAACTTCTGCAGAAGATAAAAATCTAAGTACTTAGTCGTGTCCCCGGTATGGACAATACTGAGCAACTAAGGCCTGAAGCTATGGGAGATCTCGACATTCCAATTTCTAAAAGTAAAATTTGAAAGTGACAACAAGAGACTTGAAGCACTTGGAGGTTTCCAAGGAGTTCAGAAAGATTTGACAAAAGATCAAAACCATTTTGAAAAGATAGGATAAATTATACTGCTTTCTGCAAATGAGCCTAAAACCCTACTTAGCCAAATATGCATGTAATGTTAGGATCCACTTATTTCTACATAGTAGTGAAACTTGCCAATACAATTCAAATGTATTGACCCTTGTGGCTGTAACTTGTAATGTTGCAGGTTGGTTTGGTGTTAGTGAAGTTTATTGATTAGGATTACAAGTCTACAACCAACATGTTTGCCTGTGGCACTTTGAAGATGAAGGACCCCATGCTTATAGATATTCTGCTGCAATGTAATGTGATAGCCAAATGAGCTATGTAATATGTAATGAATTATTTTATTCCTAGTTATAAAGCTGTATTATGACCTTTGTTTCTTGATATTACATCTTAACTGTGGATGCTAGCTATTGATCCAGGGACTAGCATTGTAATCACAGGGATCCTTTTCCTTTATAAAGGAGGGATTCTACAATACCAAACCTCCAATATATGATGATTACAATGATGAATATGATATTTTCAGACCACCTACTATTGAGGAGAAAATTAATTATGGTTACAATATGCCTACTATATTTGATGATTATGGTGATGAGAATATTAATGATGGCTATTTTGTTGAATTTGCTCCCACTATGATTAATAAGCATGACTATGCTTATGTGGAGAGTAATAATTAGTTTAATCATGTGGATCATGATAAGAATGTTTTATGTGAGAGTTATATTGTTAATTTCATTCATGATGCTACTGAAAGTTATTATGAGAGATGGAAACATGGTCGTATGCATCTCAAAAATATTAAGTTTCCCCTCTTTATGTTGAAAATTTTGAAGTTGCATTTGTTTTGCTTTCCTATGCTTGTTGCTTTGTGATTTCATGACTTGTTTCTTTACAAGATTCCTATGCATACGAAGTGGGTTAGACTTAAATGTGTTTTGAATTTGCTTCTTGATGCTCTCTTTTACTTCAATTCATATTTCTTATGTGAGCATCTTCTCAAACTATCAAGCCTAACTTAAATGGCGTTAAAGAAAAGTACTTGATGGGAGATAAACCAAGAGTTTTCTTGAGTCTTGGAATATATTACTTATGTAATGACCACTCTTTATCCTTTTTGTTTTCTTTTTGTGCCAAGAATAACCTCTAATGAGAGGGAAGTAAGATTTGGGGAGTTGCTGTCCCAAAACATATTTCTGTACTCCACCATAAAAATTCGTGAGGAGTATCTATAAGTCGGATAGAGCTGAAAATTTACAAATAAATCCCTCAGTATGTTATATAACTTTTGTTAGTTCAACACTTTTTTATTTGAGCAATAGAAGGTCTTCGAAAAAATAGGTTTCTACCTGCTGGTCTGTAATGACAGATTTCTGCCATTATTTCCATTTGCTTCTTATTGATTCCTTTTTGAGTTCTCTTTAGGTGAATTGAGCTTTTTGAAGGAGTTACTACAGTATCTTGTGTTTTTAGTGAAAAGCCTTGCTGTTTCAAAGCTTTGCCAGAGGTCTAATATCTTTTGAATAAACTAATGTTGCTAATGAAGATTGTGTGAAGGAAAAATTTCAGGTGTAGAGAGAGAATGATGTAATAAGATGAAGAATGGACAAAAGCTCAAGATTGGGTATGCTACGCCATTGTCACCCCAAGAAATATCCAAGAGGGACAAGCGTCAAAGCTTGGGGATGCCCAAGGCATCCCCTTCTTCATCAATAAAAATCTCAGGTCTTTCTACACACTTCGTTTTTATTGTTTCATGCACAGTTGTGTTGTTCTTGGAGCGTCTTAGTTTTGGCTTTTGGTTTTGGTTTTCTTAGTTTGCTTGAATAAAGTTGGTTGATCACGACACACCTTTTTGGAGAGAGACACACTCTGTTTTCATTGCCTAGAACACTCTAGTTTTCACTCTTATTGTTCTGTGAGTGTTCTCTTTTGCTAGCACTGTGTTTAGCCTCAGTTTTCTTGAGCTTTCAGCTTAGAACTTTTTAGTTCTTATTTGTGGTTTTGTGAGACCAGCTCACTGATCTTTATTTATTATTATCTTTGTTAGTTGTTTCAAATAAGTCGATTGGTGTTGGAAAAGAGTAGGAAGCTTCATGCTTAAGTGGTACAAAAGGGAGCTTGTTTTGACTATGACTTAGACTTTAGCATGACATGCTAGGTGTTGTTTTGACCTTATTATTAGTGATTATTGCTGTAGCTTGTCTTGTTCCAAACAATTGGGATTGCTTAGTGTGCCTTGAAGAAATTATGCGTTATTTTAGCTTGCCAAACCATAGTATTGTGGTATTCTCCTTTGATGCTTTGTTTGGGTTGAATTGGCACATGCTCACACTATGTTATGACTATGAAAAGTCACCATAGACTCTATGATCATTTAGTCCTTGACTTTTAGTACCACTCTATGCTTTGATTAGTAATGTTTTGTTGCTCTGCATGATTATGGCCATTATTGCTCTCTTAGTTGGTTGCTCCCAGTATTTTGCTAGCCTCCACTTGTATGAGTAAGATATACTCATGCTTCCAACTCCCAAGAAACCAAGTTATTCCAAAGTGTCCACTATAAACTCCTATGCATGGTGTGTTACACCATTCCAAGTATATTCTTGTTTTCAGCTATCTTCCAATTAAAAACTATTTTGTTATGTGAAAACTTAGTGATTAAATCCCTCACGAACTTGATGGCACACTTTATATTCTTTGCCCCTAATAAACTTGAACCATTGTGTCAACTTTGTTGTATATGCTTGCACTTATAAGTTGGAATTAGCATAACCGTGCTGTCACGGGGAACGTTTTCAACATTGCACTTGTACTTTCTACTCAGTTGATATCATGTTCGTTTATCTATGGATGTCACTAGTGTGAAATAATGTAACACCCTCAGAATCGACCCTATGCAAGTTTTAGCGCTTCCCCCCAAACCCGCATAGAAACGATTCAAAGGTGCCCACCAGGCACTTTCGTGCGAGTGGAAAACGAAGTAATAACATTACACAACAGTCCTCGATGGGACCCACAGAACAGATATATATACAACACGACTCCATGAGTCAAGAATACAGATATACAGAACAAAGATCCCAATCACCTTGAAAACGATAGAGCGTCCAGCTACGGACAAGATGCAAATGGGGCTAAGAGCCCTGAAGAATAACCAATGGCGTCCATAACTGCCGCCAAAGCCGGAAGGGTAACCCTGCTAACGACGTCGATCTCAAAACCTGCTTAAACAAAAGGGGTGCCGACAAAGGGCAAAGGGAAAAGAGAGAGCGGTCAGTACTGAGGCCAGTACACGGCGAGGCTAGAATTCGGCGGTCCTCGCCTACATAGGTATGGTGGACTGAGCGGCAGCGCAGCATGCACTAAACAACCTATAGAGACTCGATAGAACTGGCGGCTATCAGAGAAGGATAAGAAAGACCTATAGTGATGCTTTTACTCCTTACCCCTCTGCTATTCTCCTCTTACCTCCACGTGTTTTGAATCCGCTCTCGTCTCTTTCTTCGAGTCCAGGAATTCTCGTGGTTGGGTTTTCGTCGTACCTTCAGGGTTTCGCTTCCTCCTTTGGTAACGGTGTTGCTACATCTGGTCTTCATGCTGTCTGAGGAATCCGTCTACTGTGGTACCATTCTTTGTTCCTTGTTTGTGCTTTCCGGTGTTTTCCGACACGACGACATCATCTACGCCAGATCCGATGCAGAGTCTGCATCACTCCTTTGTTTCCGAACCTCGCTTGTCGAGATCTACAATCTGAATTCCGAGAGTTGGTTGCATAATCCGCCTATTCGTGTGCAGAGTAATGGTTTGGGTGCGCGATGGACTGATCACCATCCGACTACTCTTATCATTCGCTCTTGTACATCGAATCAGTGGATCCAGCAGTTTTACTCCGTCCACGGAAGTTAGGGGTGGCTTTATTTGTGGATACCTCTACCTTCGACCTTTTGTTTCCGGAGTGTTTCCCTCAACGATCACGGACAACGACCTCTTGTTAGTGGTGTCGCGAGGATCTACACTATGCGAGAAGATTCAGATCGTCGGCCTTCTTCCCTGTACCATGAGGCGGATCTCGAGGGCGAGATCCATTGTTAGTGGTGTCGAATTGTGGCGCCCCGCCAAAACCACTACTAAAAAAATCGCGTTGTTTTTGTGCATTGCATCATCATGACCGCATGCTCATGTCATCATGCCTCATTGCATTTGAGCTCCGTCATGTCATCATGCATTTGTTTGTCGAAACCTATTTTCTAAAAGCCTAGTTTGGTTTTCTAAGTACTCCCCGTCTCAATTTCAAATCAAAGCGCCGGGCTCTTCCGGGTCTTTTCTTTGTCTAAAAACTAATTACAAAAGTTATTTTAAATTAAACAAAAATTTATATTATTTTTAGGGGGCAGCCGAACCGGGCCGATCAGACCCAGTCGACCACCCCCAGTGCAAAACCCAGCCTAACTAAACCCTTTTCTACCTAAACCTAGTCTACCCAGCCTCCCTCCACCTCACCCCATCCAATCCCCTCCCTCCACCTCACATCTCTCCTCACTCCAACCAACCCCGGATCGCCACCTCACCTCCTGCCCCCCCACCCCGACACGCCTCCACCCTGCCACCTGGGCGCGCACTCTCGCGTCGCCCAGGGCCACAGCCGCTAACCCTCCCACCAACCGCAGCCCCAGGCCCCACCTCCCCCCCCCCCCGCATCGAACCTCCTCCACCAATCCCCAGCGAACCACCACCCCTGGCCCCACCCGCGGCGCACCCCGCTCCTCTCTCTCCCTCGCACGCGCTCCGCGTCCCCTCCACGCGACCCCGTCCTCTCCCTCGTTTCCCTCCCGCACGAGCCGACCCCTCTTCCCCGATGCCCCCGAGCGCCTCCAGCTCCATCTCGCTCCGCCGCCCGGCCTCCTCCTCCCCTCCGCCGCTGCCCGAGCTCGCCCAGGCCGCGGCGCCATCGCCTTGGCGTCGCCCTTGCAGCGACCGTCCGCCGCCTCACCTCTGCCCCCCCCCGGCCTCGTCGCCGCGGCGACCCCTCCCTTCCGGCCGGCCCCGCCGTCCTCTCCTGCTGTGCCGCCTCCCTCCGGCGCCGCGGCGACCTCGCCCCGGCCTCCTCGGTCCCCTGAGCCCAGGCGCCGCCAGGGACCTTCTCCCCATCGCCCCTCCCCGCGGCTCTGCGACCTCGTCCGCGTGCCACCTCCCTCCTCGTCGGCCGCCGCGCCGCGTCGGCCTCCGGCACGCCGCCGCCACGGTCCTGCAACCTCCTGCCGGCCTCCTCTTGCCTCCCCGCGGGCCGCCGCCGACGTGACGACCTCGGCCTCGCCGCCGTTTCCGTCGAGCCCGCCGCCTCCGGCCAGACCCGCCGCTGGACCCCTCTACGCTTCTCCCCACGGGCGCCTCCTCTCTTGGCGGTGGCGCCCGTCGCGAGCATCTCCGCCCCACAGCTGCCTCGGCGTGCGAGCCCTCCCGCGAGCGCGTGTTCCGTCGGCCGCGCCTCTGTACGCGCGTCCCATGCAAGCTAGCCAAGGGCAGCATGTTCTCAGCAGTTGCAGACGTCCTCTGGTAGCAGCATCGCAAGGCACCTCCTGTGGCTGTTTGCACAACACCAAGTCCCTGTCAAGCACGCCCGTGTCTCAAGCAGCGACATCTTGTGCATCCTCGCAGCACAGTCGTGCGTCCGACGCCAAGATCTGCAGTACCAATGAAGTTCGTCAGTGTTCGGTGGAACGCCAAGACCATTCAGCTGTAGCCGTCTGTGACATCGCCAAGATCTTCGGCAAGGATCCAAAGAATCCGATCCCGAAATCCGAAGATTGAACCGTGAAACCGAGAGCAAACCCGAACCCCTTGGAACCTCAAGATCTTCGCCACTCGAAGTGTTCCGCCAAGATCGCCATCGACAATGGGGCTAAGAGCCCTGAAGAATAACCAATGGCATCCATAACCCTGCCCAGGCCAAGCCGGAAGGGTAACCCTGCTAACGACGTCGATCTCAAAACCTGCTTAAACAAAAGGGGTGCCGACAAAGGGCAAAGGGAAAAGAGAGAGCGGTCAAGATGCCGAGGCGATGCTAGAATTTAGAAGGTCCTCGCCTACATAGGTATGGCGGACTGAGCGGCAGCGCAGCATGCACTAAACAACCTATAGAGACTCGATAGAACTGGCGGCTATCAGAGAAGGATAAGAAAGACCTATTCGGAACCAACCTGATTCTACCATCAGACAAACCCATCCTGGTGTTTCCCCCTCGAGACCAAACGAGGAAGTCAACCAAGGAACTCACACCGTTGGCAGCTTTATTTACTCAGTTATCATTGCAGCAATTACTAGTCAAATATAGATAGTCATCCTGATAAAATAAGCAGTGGGCACTTTTATTTAACCATTCCATTGTAGTTGCAACACTTACTAGTCAGATACAATTAGCATGAGATATCCCAAAACCCAGCAGTTGTTGGCACTTTTATTTAGCCATTCCGTTGTAGTTGCAGTACTTACTAGTCAGATACAATGGTCGCCAGCGACAACCCAAACAAGCAATCGTTGGCAGTTTTATTTAGCCATTCCATTATAGTGAAGCTGATTACTAGTCATCATAGAGTCAAATTTATAGCACTACTTTAGTTATAGTTGTCTATAATCGAGATACTGTGCTCCAAGTCGTCCATAACCGCGGACACGGCTTTCAGAAAGTTTTACCCTGCAGGGGTGCACAAATAGCAACACACACTCGATCAACCTCGGAAAAACCAAATCAAAACCCAACGAGGCCTTCACGACAAAGCAATCACAGGATTCAGAAATATTTCAGGGGGCCACCCCATTGAGTACACCCGCAACGAAGTTAGCTGACTCCGAGACGGACTCAAGGTTTGCGTCAATGGTCAGAAACGATCGGGAACCCAAAACGGGCTTGTCGACACCAAAAACACTGCTTCCCTAAACGAAGACAGTGCTCCTCGCACAATCGTAATAAAGCAAGAAAGCATGGCATAAGTACAGGATAGTAAATAAAACCTCGAACTAGTTTGGCCCCAAGAAATAAGAATGAATCAAGCTCGCTCGGGGGTCCCATAATCCTCCGGATGTGGATAGCGCCGAATATTCAAGAGCAGTATCAAGTACTCGGGGTCCTACGGGACACAAGTGGACGGTTAACAACCAAATAACATCTATTGCCCACCTGTGCCTCTGCATTACCTACCTCAATTTTAGTTGTTAAACAATAATTAAAGTTATGATCATCTCCAACAATAAACATGCGGCAATACTCCAACAACTGTGGTACTTGACGACACGCAACAGCACTTGAGCAAGCGACTACGACGCGCAGGTCCAACTATCTACCAAACAACAGGTAATAGGAGGTGTCCAAGGCATTATAAGGCTGCAAGGGATATCACGGGTACGAAAACTAGAGCGTCGCAACACAGATAGCAATAGATCAACAGGAGGGAATAAATACTATAAAAGTAAGATAGGTAGAAAGGGGGAGATGCTACTTTGAAAAACATTGCCGAAGGTTCATCCGAAGATCGGGTCGACACTCGCATCAACTCAACGGCCTTATCCGCGAAGAAGCAAAATACTAGAATAAACACCGGATGCACTATTTAATACAACGGCAGAAGATCGGGCATGATGCATGTATGATGCATGACATGGCAAAGGTGCGGTGCAATTAGACCATATTAAGCGGAACCGAGGCCCCGACAATTAATTAATAGATTCATGTTGTTTAACTACCCCGCAATTTAAATGTTGTCTTTAACAAGGCAAAAGTTGGCACCGGTTCGCTACACAAGTTTAAATGAGGCCAATATAAGACTAGATATCCCGCATATGGCCCCATATTTAATTATAAGGTGAATCGGCATAAGGCCCCCAAACCACATGAATATGCAAGCATGATTAATTAAATGCAACAGTTTATATAGTTGGCAATTTATAAAATAAGGGCTCGGAAAAGGGATCACACATCTGGGTTCGGAAGATCTTGGTTCCGGGGGGTTCGGGGTTCGACAGGGTTCGTCGGGGATCGGCTCGACGGGAAACGAGGTTCGGACTCCGGGATTTAGGGTCTTCGGGTTTCCGTGAAGGAGATCATGTCGGTCCACGGGTTTCGGTCTTCGGGTCTGTGGCAGCGTCATCGGTGCTCCATGAACACCTTGTCGTACCGACGTCACCGGATCCTCGGCTTGGCATGCATCACCCCTCGATCACATATCGGCGTACTCGGGGTTCCGGCTCGATGGCGAACTTGAGTTGGTTGCGGTCACTATGGAAGTTGATTTGTTTGTCGTCGTTGTATCGAAGAGGTTGTCCCGCGTCTTGTAGTAGCAGTACCACATCAGTACCACATCGACACAGCAACGACAACACCAGATCAGGCGTGGCATGAACAGGGCTGCATCTGGCTTGCAGGGCGACAGAGGGGAGGCGCGGGACACCGACCAGGGCGGGGCTCACTGGAGGTGGCCGGAGATGAACGCGGGACGAGGAGGATGCGCGGGATGCGCAGCTGCAGCGGCCACGAGCGTGGCGGCGGTGAGCGTGGGCAGAGATGAGTGGAGGCTGGCGGCGAGCATGGGCAGAGATGAGTGGAGGCTGGCGGCGAGCATGGGCAGAGAAGGCCCGACGGCGGTGCTCAAGGCCGAAGCGGAGGGTAGACCCAGGCGGCCGGCGGTGTCCTGCAGTCGCACAACGCATGGGAGGGGGAGGCCATGGAGGGGTGCCTGCACGGGAAGGTGAGAGCCGTGGCGATGGGGTCGACAGGGAGCAGGAGCGGGCATGGAGGCTGTTGGGGGATGGAACCGAGCGACGCCCGCAGAGGGTGTTGGAGCGAGGGCGTCGTGCGGCCGGTCGCTGGAGGAAGGAGGTGAGGGTCGACGGCCGGCGTTGGAGGTGGGACCGCGACGACGGCGAGGCTCGCTGGCCGGGAGGGGCGGCGGCCGGAGAGGAAGGAGGCGGCGGCGGTTCTCTGTGGGAGGAGGAGGCGAGCGGGAGGGTCGGGCGCGGCGGCGCTCTGGGGCGAGCGGCGGCTCCCAGGGCCCAGCGAGGCGTTGGGGATCGAGAGGAAGAAACGAAGATGGAGGCGGGGATTGCGGTATCGGGGTGGGTCCAGGGGATCGAGGAGCGGGGCGGGCGACCGGGTCAGCGGGACGTGGTAGGGCTCGCGTGGGTTGGGTGGCTGCGTGCGTGCTGTGTGTGTGGTGGGTGAGGGAGGCGTGCGAGGTGGGTCCCGGGGGTTGCAGGGGCGAGCGGCGGGCGAGAGTTGGCGGGTGGGAGCGCGCGCGTGCCAGTGCGACTGGCGGCGGCGGCTGGGAGTGGAGGGAGTGGGGTGAGGGCTAGGGTTAGGTTTGATTAGGGTTTTGGGGTAGTAGGCTGCTGGCTAGCTGGGCCTTTGGCCTGGCAGGCTGGCGGCCTCCCCCGGAAAAATATTTTTATTATTTGTTTTATTAAAAAAAATATTTTGCAAATACTTTTTAGATAAATACAAGATCTGAACCGACCGAGGCTTTAATATTGAAATTAAAGATGAGGACTAATTAGAAAACAACATAGGATTTTACGGTATAGTTTTATGAGAAAGAAGAATATGCATGACGTCATGATGATGCAATGCACAAATACAACGGGATTTTCTAGTAGTGGTTTTGCGGGATGCCACAAATAAAGAGGGAACTTGTAAGTCCATGGAGTTTGTATTCTGTGTTAGAGAAACTCTTGGGCCGCTAGCCTAAGCCATGCCTAATCATGGTGGAAACTTGCAGCATCACCATAGTGACCTATATATGAAGCATCCTCAATAAAAAGCTATGCACATAGTAAATAAAAAGATTGCTGAGGTGCTTATTGTATGCTTGCCTTGTCATTTTGGTTATGGGACAGCTCATGTACCATGTGCAAGGGGTACCCCGTTGGCGGTTCTCTATGATATGCAAATACTTACAATGACAAGAACTTACAGGTGACTGAAATTGAGTAGCATGAGGTGTGGCCCTCGTATTCAAGGGACTTGAGATTGCCAACTTATACTTTGTCAAGCATATACTCCATAGTTTGTTCACTTTAACCTTAATCACTTCAAGATTCTTATGATAGGGGCAATGAATGCTGAAAGCTAACAAGTACCATAATTTTTGGAAGCTCTTTTTGAAACTTGAAATCCCTGCTTCCTTTACACAAAAGGCCTTTCTTCCACCACTATTTAGTCTCCACCTTCTACCTTTAGGCACCATTAAGAGAGCATAGTTGTCATTACGTATAAGTGTTCCAAAGCTTATTGATTGATGCATATTGTGATATTACTTGTTCTTGTGCTATTTGTTTCTAGTCACCCTTGTGAACTATGAAGGTGTCATATGCATATATTTGCTACTCTTTGAGGGACAAGTTGAATGCCACTATGCCATGTTTTCTGTATGTGAAACAAACAAATGTCTTTCAATGCATTGTTATTCATGATCTTTGTTTGTTGCCTTTCATGTTGCATGCATAGTTACTTTGTCTTACTGTTAGAACTCCATCTTTCATGCACATGTTTAGAGTTCTTTGATCCCATCTTTCAATGCTTGAAAATGGTTTGATCTTGGTTTTGATGGTGCATGTCACCTCAAAAATTATTCTTTTTATCACTTGCCTACTCGAGGACGAGCAGGAGTTAAGCTTGGGGATGCTTGATATGTCGGAAACATATCTATAATTTTTGATGCTCCATGCTTGTTTTGTATCTACTTTGATTTGCTTTGTCTACACTTTGAGGTGTTTTTATATCTTTTCTGGAACTAACCTACTAACAAGTTGCCATAGTGGGAGTTGCTTGTTTTCTTTTGTTTTTGGTTCCAGAAAGGCAGAAAATCAATATTCTCGGAATTGGACGGGACAAAAGCCAAAGTCATTATTTTCCCGGAGCAACACGGAACCACGAAGAAGAGCCGGAGGGGGGCTATAGGTTGGCCGCACCCTCCTAGGCGCGGGCAAGCCTTGGAGGCGCCTGGAGGGGGTGTGGGCCCCCTGGACCCCCACCGACCTTGATTCCTGCGCCTATAAGAAGCCTCCGACCCAAAAACCCTAGGGCATCCAGAAGAAATCCAAGAAAACCTCCATAGCGCCACCGCCACCGAAAGGGAGAGTCTGGGACATAAAGTCTCTGTTCCGGCACCCTTCCGGGACGGGGAAGTGCCCCCGGATCCATCTCCATCGATCTATATCGCCATCTTCATCACCGTTGTTGATTCCCATGATGAGGAGGGAGTAGTTATTCCTCGAGGCTAAGGGCTCTACCGGTAGCTATGCGTTCATCTCTCTCTATTCATGGTCATATTGTGATCATGAGCTTTGTAATCAAGTAGATCTACCTTGCTACTCAAGTGCTTTAATAGATCTCTGCTCTCCCCATGTGTGTGAAAGTGACAGCGTGCGGGCCATGGTGGCACTTAGGTTTGAGTCTACATAAATACTCTTTGTGCTTTAATAGATCTATGCTTTTCCCCACGTGTGTGAAAGTGAAAGCGTGCATACCGTGTGTGGCACTTTGGCTAGATTGAATATTTGTTATGAGTTATATTTGGAGTTGGATGTCTCTATGAAATTGTGGTGTTTGTTGGAACCATCTAGCGCTCAAGGTGACAGGGTAGGGTTATCTAGATAGGGGAAGGCGGACTTTGAGGAGTGTTGTTATAGCCCTACCGATGATTAGAGTGTCCAACCGGAGAGTAGTTAAGAGTAGTATCATGAAAAGAGGATATTTATATGAGAGACTTTTCACTAGTGAAAGTATGATCCCTAGGCCTTGTTTCTAAACATTGAAACACCGTTTGCTACTAGATCTGATGCATGTTTGCTTTCTTTAGTCTTTACCTCACTCACACATGTTACCCCACATCAACAACAAGTCAGAAGCTATTTTCTGGCACCGTTACCACTTATATTTCACTATCTCTTCGCCGAACTAGTGCACCTATACACCTGACAAGTGTATTGGGTGTGTTGGGGACACAAGTGACTTCTTGTATCTTGATTGCAGGATTGCTTGAGAGGGAATACCTTTGACCACTTCCTCCCTGAGTTCGATAAACCTTGGGTGATCCACTTAAGGGAAACTTGTTTTTGTTCTACAAACCTCTCCACTTGGAGGCCCAACAACTGTCTACAAGAATATAAGTGCGTAGACACACGGGGAACGCTTTCAACACCTGCAAATATCTACCCAGTTGATATCATGCTCTTTTTTTATGGATGTCGTCGATGTGAAATAAAAGGGGAGCTTGTAAGTCTATGGAGTTATGTATATGTGTTAGAGAAACGCCTAGACCTCTAGCCTAAGCCATGCTTAATCATGGTGGAAACTTGCAGCATCATCATAGTGAGAAATCTATGAAGCATTCTTCTTATATAAAAAAAGAGAGACATAGAAAAGAGCAAATAAGAGAAAAAAGCACCATTTTCCCATGGTAAATAAGAAGATTGTTGATATGCTCATTGTGTGCTTGCCTTGTCATTTTATATGGGATAGCTCCTGTATCATGGGGCAAGGGGTACCCTGTTGGTGGTTCTCTATGATACACATGTACTTACTATGACAAGAACTTACCGGTAACTAAAGTTAAGTAGCATAAGGAGCGGCCCTCGTACTCAAGGGACATGAGATTGCCAACTTATACTTTGTTAAGCATATACTCCATACTTTGTTCACTTTAACCTTAACACTTCAATATGCTTATGATAGGGGCAATGAGAGCTGAAAGCTAACAAGTACCATAATTTTTGGAAGATCTTTATAAAACTTGAAATCCCTACTTCCCTTTATGAAGGGCCTTTATTCCACTTTTATATTGAGTCTCCACCTTCTATCTTTAGGCACCAATTAAGAGAGCATAGTTTTCATTCATAGTTCTATGTGCATTGTCCTAAAACTTATTGATTGATTCATAATGTTGATATTGCTTGTTCTTGAACTATTTGTATCTAGTCACCCTTATGAACTTTGAACGTGTCCTATGCATTTATGTTTTTATACTCCATGAGGGACGAGCTGAATGCCACTATGCTATGTTTTCTATCTGTGAAACAAATGAACGTCTCTCAATGCATTGTTATTCATGAATCTTTGTTTGAATCCTTTCATGTTGCAGCATAGTTACTTTGTCCTATTGTTAGAACTTCATCTTTCATGCTCATGTTTAGAGTACTTAGATCCCAGCTTTCAATGCTTGCAAATGTTTTGATCATGATTTTGATGGTGCATGTCACCTCAAAAATTATTCTTTTTATCACTTACCTAATCGAGGACGAGCAGGAGTTAAGCTTGGGGATGTTTGATACATCGTAAACGTATCTATAATTTTTGATGTTCCATGCTTATTTAGTATCCACTTTGCTATACTTTGTCTACACATTGAGGTATTTTTATACATTTTCTGGGACTAACCTATTAACAAGATGCCATAGTGCCAGTTGCCTGTTTTCTTCTGTTTTTGGTTTCAGAGAAGCTTGTAAAGAAATATTCTCGGAATTGGACGGGACAAAAGTCAAAGTCAATATTTCACCGGGACAAACACAGAGACCGAAGGGCGACCAGAGGGGAGCCACAAGGTGGTCGTACCCCCCCCCCCACCATGCGCGGGACCACCCTAGGCCGCGCCAGGGCAGGGTGTGGGCCCCCTGTCTGCCCTCCTGCCTCGCCTCTTCGCCTATATAATCCCCCTGATGCCAAAACCCAAAGTACCCGATTAGATCTCCACGAAACAGTCTGTAGCCACCGCCACCATCGTCCCTAGAATGGGGGATCTAAAGCTCTTCCTGACACCCTGCCGGAGGGGAGAGATCATCCCGGGGGCCTTCTTCATCACCATGCCAGCCTCCGGTATGATGCGTGAGTAGTTCCACCTTGGACTATGGGTCCATACAGTAGCTAGATGGTTGTTTCTCCTCCTTTGTGATATCATGTTCAGATCTTGTGAGCTTCGTTCATGATCAAGATCATCTATTTGTAATCATGCATGTTGTGTTTGCGAGGATCCGATGGATATTGAGATTACTATGTCAGATTGATTATTGATTCTATCATGTCTTTGTGATTATTGATTATATCATGTATGTGTTGTTTGAGATCTTGCATGCTCTCCGTTTCTAGTAGCAACCTTGTCCAAGTAGATGCTAGTGACTCCAAGAGGGAGTATTTATGCTCGATAGTGGGTTCATGCCTCTATTGAATCTGGGGGGTGATAGAAATCTCTAAGGTTGTAGATGTCTTGTTGCTACTAGGGATAAAACAACAATCTCTTGTTCATGGAACAATTGTATTATTTACTTTACACACATTGCTTAAAGCAGTTATCCATTGCTTGCAACTTAATACTGGAGGGGGTTCGGATGATAACCTGAAGGTGGATTACTAGTCATAGATGCAGTTGGATAGCGGTCTATGTATATTGTTGTAATGCCCAATCAAATCTCATAGGATCATGAATGTCTAGTATTGCATTGTTATGCCTTGCTCAGTCCTGTCAATTGCCCCGCTGAAATTTGTTTACCCAGCATGTTATGTTATTTATCTTAAGGAGAACACCTCTAGTGAACTATGGACCATGGTCAAATCTTTACCATTGATACATCATCCACTATTATCGTTTACTTTCTGCAAGCAATCATTACCTTCCACACCATACATTTAATCATTTGTTTTCAGCAAACCAGTGAGATTGACAACCTCACTGTTCGTTGGGGCAAAGTCTTGAGTTTGTGTTGTGCAGGTTCCAAGTTGTTAGCAACACCTTGGGGTTGTTTCCTTCCTCCTACTGGTTCGATAACCTTGGTTTCATCTTGAGGAAGACTTCTTGTGCTCATCATACCTTCCTCTTGGGGTTTCCCAATGAAGCTCTCTGGTGATCGAGGCGCATCAAGCCCTCACCTCAACCCTAGCCGTCAGTAACACCCTCTCCTCCATACCTGCTCCAGCTTAGGCGAAGCCTGAGTAACCTCCACCACCACCACCACACCGTCGTGCTGTTGGGATTCCGAGGAGATCTATAACCTTTGCTACCCTGCTGGAACAAGGGAGAGGAAGGTCTTCATCGACTACCGTACGTGTGACCGACTACGAAGAGCTGCCGTAACATAGCGCCAGAAGGATTGTCTACGCGATCTTGAGATCGGCAAGTGATCAACTACATAAACCACGAGATATGAATCTCGTTAAACGCTTTGGATCTTCGAGGTTTAGTTCTTTACAATAACGTTGCACCGATCTCGTAGAATAGATCTTGGTTTTGTGTGTTCCCGCGATAGAATTTTTTTGTTTTCCATGCTGCGAACCCTACATTTGAATGTTCACGGGATAGGCATCTACTTATTTTCTTTGTATGACCAATATGGTTCCACATGCTCCTTGGTAGATACAGATTCATCTCATTGGATGATGCTTGTAGTTGACCGAACCATATGCTTTTAATTTTAATTCATCTAGTTAGCAAGTCTCCAAATGGCTACACTGTCAAGGGCAGATCTAGAAAGAGGCACATGTAGGAATTATGGATACTACAATATGGAAGGGATGATGTCGAAGGAGCCTACTGTACATCATAGCAATATCATCGAATTGCAGGTTTTAAAATTGTTGCTACTGACTCTAAGATAGTATTTAAACCTATTGTACATCTTCAACACAAAACATTCTAATTACTCCAATATCTATTTAGGTTTCTAAAACCAACATGGCTTAATCGATGATGTTTCATCGGATGATGATGACGACAATGATGATGATTATGATGTGAAGCAACCTGTAGTAAACAGACATAAGAAAGCGAGGTTCAGAGCATCTGATGATGATGCGAAACAACCTATAGTACAGAAAACTAAGGAAACGAGGTTAAGAGGATCAGATGATGTTTATAAAGTAAAGAAAGCTAGGAAAGCAAAGTTAAGAGCATCAGATGATGTTGTTACAGTCCAGAAAGCTAAGAAAACTAGGATCACAACTCAGGTGTTTAAATTATCTTATGTTTGATGTATAGACAGTCTATTCCTTCTAAGAGTTTAGTTCCATCTATCATTTATACATTCATCATTTTTGCCTAACAGGGTATAGCGTCGTGTCTAGTATGCAAGAGCAATTGCGAATCCAGGTTGTCATCCAACATGAACTTTTATGTCTACTTGTTAGAATCATAGGGGTTCCATAACTCGGTGGTAACAAACAATTTTCTTTCAAACTACACTTTAAGTCTGTAATCATTTGTTTAATGTCTGATTCTTTTGTTTTTGTTGCACAGACTGTGCCATGCAATTCCAGATTCATGTTCAATGTAGCCATAGATGAATGTGAGAGTGTGCACTTCAAGGCGCTTGGGCACACCTACAATATTGACCTTGAGAAAAGAAAGAACAGGACTAGCATGGGAGGTGAAGGATGGAAGCAATTCATTACACATAACGATCTTACCAGAGAATAAATGTTATGTTTTTCTTTGACAAGACCCGTGCCGAGGATATCTGTTCTCCATTTTTGTGGTCTTGGTGGCAAGGAATATGTATATGAACCAACCATTTTCTCCCAAAGATGATTCCTTAGCGATGATGAGGTGGACCACCTCCTACACACCCTACCACAAATGAACACCTTCATCAGGGTTCCATTTGTGACCTGTTTTACAAGGACAAATCTCCTCCAACATAAGATGGTATGCAATATTTATTTACTTTTGTTTGTTCCTTATTGGCTCCATATATATAACTTGTGGTGGTGGTCTGAAACAATTACTTCTTTATTTTTAATCCACGGTGTGGCATCATAGAAATTACCTATGAAAAAGGTTTCCCCCATGGACATCCTTGATGATGGAGTGGCTGGGCTTCAGCTAGGACAATTTGACATCACTCTAGTTGCATACAAGACAGACCAAGATGGCTGTGGCATTCAGAGGTGGAAGGATTTCTACCAGAGTGAAGACGGTATAAAGGTTGGACGAGCCATGCTAATCACTAGCAGGAACACCACACAAAAGAAGTTAGACGTGAAGTTTGTGTTCGAGACCATCTAGAGTAGTTGTGGTTGGGAACTGTTAAGTGTAACTAGTAGGACATAGTTTGGAATAATTAATTCATCGTTTGAAACTTTATATGAACCTAGTGGCCAGTCTATATGCTATGTATATACATAATTTATTTGCCTGTTAGTGTACTTTGGAATATTTTTGTCGTGTATGGTTATGATTGTGTGCATTGGATGCTACTACAAACAATTCTGAAAGATTTCCTCTCCACATGCATGAATTCCAGTCCATGTGTATAAGAAGAACGAAGTTGTACAAGTAGACCAACAAAGTAGTCTGTTCTGGTCGTTTGGGCTGTTCGCGACATGAGAGACTTTGAATCAGTAATTAAAACTTGAGTTCTATGAGCAAAGCCGAAAGATAGTTCTTGCACATCATTTTGAAAGCTATCACAAATAATTTTGAAAGCTACCACACAGAATTCTGAAAGCTACCACAAGGAATTCTGAAAGCTATCACACTGAATTTTGACAGTACTAAAGATAAATACATTACAATGTTTTTACTTCGAACAGATATAAACAGGCTAGCGAGCAAATAACCTAGGCTATTATGCCCTATATATTTCATCTGCCTCGACTCCCGAGTGCTGCAAACAATATTCATTGAACTCCCCCCATCTGCAGTGTGCTGCCAGTATCTGGTCGAGACGGTAAAGCCTCGGTAAATGTTCTAGATCATACTGACCAAAGCCATCTACAAGTGTTGGTTCCTCATCCCAGGCCTTAATATCATGATTGTACGCTCTGATATAAGACAAATCCGTGTAGTAGATGCTACCATATTGGACTGTACTAGGGTGCACTCTGGTGTCGATGGAGATCGACTTGTTAAAATGAACGAAGAGGGCACAGCTGCCAATGTCACTTACGGCCTCAAGACAGCGTTTCTCCGTGTCCACCCAGAAAAGCACCGATTGACCTTCGTGTAGTAGATGCTACCATATTGGACTGTACTAGGGTGCACTCTGGTGTCGATGGAAATTGACTTGTTAAAATGAACGAAGAGGGCATAGCTGCCAATGTCACCTACGGCCTCAAGACAGCGTTTCTCTGTGTCCACCCGGAAAATCACCGATTGACCTTCGGCTAAAACCTATCCCAAGACAAGAAGCAGATCACCTTCTGAATAAAGAAGGTAGAACTTGTAGACTCTGTGTATTTTTTCAAAGACTGGACCTGAAATTATTTTGGCCATCTTGATGGTGCTCGCGTGCTAATCCAACTTAATGTTGGTCGACAGGATCTCTCCACTATCTTCATGTACTGCATACACTTCACCATGGAATGGGTTCATGCATTTCACCATCAAATCGTCATTGGACGGCGGATAAATTCCTTCTCCAAATACTCCATTGAAATTATGTGTCTGGGTGGTTTCATCGGTCCAAGCAATAACCACCAGATAATTTTACCAAACAAACACCATCATGGGTACTTCGTGACAGCGACAGATGCCATAATATTCGATGTTATCTACTCCTGAAACTCAGTGTTGGATATACGGGCGAGTGGGTTCAAAAAGCTAATCTTGTGTGGCTCTTCAGTCTGAGCAATAACGATGATGCCACGATAAATACTGATGAATTAGAAACTTTTGATTAGGAGAACAGTTAGCCCTATAATATATATGTAAAATGGAAAATACTCCCCTCTGTTCACTAATATACACATTCTAGATGTTTCAAAATGTACTAGATACATCCTAAAATGAGTGAACCTACGTACTTAAACATGCATGCATGTCTACATACATGCGTATGTATGTTTGAAAATAGCTTAAATGTGAACTGAGGGATGAATTGTGAACCTGTGTTGAATGTCCATTAGATTCATCGTGAAGCAACAACCTATGGCGAGCTTGAGGAACGTGAAGTCATCGACGTCTAGAAGTGTGTGATATATCAGGATTCAGTTGTTGAGATAGAACTTGGGCTCTTTTAAAGCGCGGCACAAATCGCCACAGACGCTATGGAATATAGCCATCCACATCCACATTTAAACTGGATATTATTCATATTTTTTATGAAATATCTCTCTAAACCCTGCCACTAATGCCTAATGATCAAAGGGGTATGCAATCCTTTCGTTCTATTTTCCTTGCGCGGGAAATGACGTTTGATGATGGGAATCACAACATTAAAGTCAAAGATACGAGATTTCCAGCAACCCAAAGAAACCAGGGGTCATGAGATGGAGACAAAAGCTTTAATGACTAACTATACGGCGGGAATAAAATTCCTGCTGTATAGTTCCAGGTGTATAGTTTCCACCAACATCGCTAGGTCAAACAAAACAACTTTCGTGAAGGGACCCCTATATAAAGAGTCCCCTCGCAATGAGAAAAGGCCCCCCAACTACGCCTGACTACACCAAGCCATCAGAAACCACCACGCCGGAGGAATAGATCTAGATCCAATCTCCAAACCCTTCTCCACCACCATAGTCATATTCCACCACTTATAGTAGTAGATCTCATCTCCAATTGGCGACATTGTAAGACTATTACTATCAATCTAATGATTTCCATTACAATGTTTATGATTGTTGATCTCATCTCTTTTCGTGAGTAATTCTCCTTGGGCTAAGGGCTTTGGCCTAGCCATCTAGTTTGTGCATGTTATTTATCATAGATGGGATCATGTATTAGTTTGTATGACATGATGATTATTGTATCCTCTCTTGCCTCAATCTAAGGACTTTTCAGGTACCCAAGACCCCGAGGATTGATCCAAGTATAGGGAGTGTGAGTAATGACTAATCTTCAGGATGGGAACCCCAGTGACAGAAAGGGTAGTACGGCTGTATGTGAGGGATTTGCATGGGATTAACGGTGACGTCACTATGCATATCATTAGTTCTCTTTCTTCTATGGATAAGACTAATAGGTTATTGCTATAATCGGTTGCGGAGGCAATAGCAATTATGGATCACTGCCCACATATAATTATCTTTCTCTAACAATTACATGCATAATTTATTATTATATTTTATTTCCATCAGATGTTTTGCACAGCTATAGGTGAAACCTAAATCCCCAGACCCTCTCTATCCATCATTAAAAGATCGCAAACTCTTGGTCCGGGAAAACACAAAAAGAATTCTAAACCTCCCAAAGGTCCGTTAAAGTAACTTTACTATGCTTTTTGATTCCCGAGGATTCGATAACCTAGGTCTACTACGGAAAAAGAGCTATACTACATCCATAATCCGGATCGAAGGTATCAACTTCCCAACAAACAATGTAGACGTCGACGTACTCCTCCTTCTCCAAGAAGGAGTCGCCGATCTTTGCAAGTGGTCCGTCGGCCGGGAGATCGGACTAGCTCACCCTCATTCGGCTGCTCGCCATGCCTTCCTATCGAGGAAGAAACATGATGAGGAGAAGAACAGGAAGAGGAACTACTCCTAGTCCACTATGTAGTCAAGGAGAAGAACAGGGAGGAGAGGAGACAAAGTGGAACTGCCCCTAGCCCACTACGCGCGCGGTCGAGGAACAGCCAATTTTAATTTCTTTGACTCACAATATATGTATAAGAAAGGTGAAATACATTCTCTAACAAACAGAGTTTGGTGATCTGGTTGTTTGAGTTGTTCGCTACGAAAGGCAAGGTTGCGGGTTTGAATCTCTCTAATCTCTACTCCACCAAACCAATTTTTATCTCTTTTAATTTCTTCTATAAAATAGACTGACACGTAGGACCGGCCAAAACCACCGTGAAGTTCAACCCCGCAAACCACGCTGACAGGTGGGGCCAGTCCAAGGATTGCGCGTTCGTTGAAAAAAAATGAATGCCCTGACGAAATCTGTGACAATTATATGCAAGAAGAAATGGAAGACATGGCTTACGGTCCGGTGACAAAATTTGCGACGAATTTGTCGCGACGAAATAGCGAAACGTCATGAATAACCGGGCCAGAGGCCCTCGGACCGCCTCCTGACGAAATTAACTAAAACGTCAGGGATCCACGACATTTTTAGGTAGTATCATAAAACAATGTCATAGACCATCCAGATTATTGTAGTGGCAACAATAGCCCAATCAAAACTATACAAATTTTACATTATTTTACATGGCACCTGCAGGGGAAAAATTAAAACTACTAACGCTGAAGCAACATGTTGGTCTTCTCATCAAACGAGCGAACAATGTCTTCAGCATGATGGGCAAACGCCCGATAGTGTGGGCACATATCGCATTCCATACCATCAGGAGGAACCGGCGTCCCCGCCGCTATCTCTATCAGATCTACATCCCGGTGGTGCATTCGAACAAGGGCCAACGCTACCTTGGCACCCGCAACGAGTTGCTGCCGCAAAAGCTCCTTCACGACACTCACGCTCCAAAGCTTCTGCAGTAACCCGAGGAAACTAGACGGAGCCTCATCCAAGGGGAACATGGTAGTGAAGATTGACGCAAAAGATGATCTAGCATGCTTCAAGACTCCAAGCACCTGATTGGCACGGTCTTGTACCGTTGCCACCACAATCGCTTGGTCACGGTCCATCGAGAAGAACCCCTAGCCTCCAGCTCCTGTTTCGTGAGGCAGTTCACTCGAATATCGACGCAGTCTTTCTCTTCCTACTAAATAAGAATGACAACTGCAAAGAGCAGCAGCTCATTAGCCAAGCACAAAGCAACTAGTGCAGTAGGCATAAATTCGAATGCTACTCACATTGTAGTGGCTCGCCAATATGCTGAAATTATTCAAGGAGATACTTCTCCCTTTCGACGGCTCGCTCCGTCTTCGACTTCCACACGTCGGCGTGACCACGGATAATAGCAACATCTTTCTCCAGGCTCCGGATGCAGTCATGCAGTAGCAGCAGCTGTGACACCTCACTCGCCCTTGGCTGACCAGTAGCTAGGGGAACAGGCGTGGTCACCGAAACAATACTCGAATAGCCCTATGAGGCGTAAAGAAAAAGAGCAATAAGGACAAGACAAACTACACTATCAAGAAGAAACATAGCATATATTGACATTCAAAGCTACTACGTAGCAGTTCCAAATATCATTCAATACAAGGCATTACATGTCACTACTACAAAAAAGATACAAAATCTAGGCGGGCGGCTAAGCAAAATCACACTAAGGATTTGCGGCACCCGAGGCAGCTCCCGTCTCCATGGCCTGCGCTGCAGCCAATCTCTTAAGCTCAGCTGCATAGCTCGCAAGCATCTCGATGAGCCGAGGGCCATTTTTTTGCAGCGCAAGGTGAAGGAACCAAACTCTACCTTGGTGTCTTCCGCTCCCACTGGCATCCTGGAAGTGGCTCTAGTGAGGTCCAGTTGTGTGCCGCTCGCCAAGGACATCGCCATCCCAAGGGAGGAACTTGTGCCCTTCTATGCCTTCTTGTATTCGGCAGGCGCATCCCCAGCCAGGTCCTTCGCCAGATAGTAGACTTCTTCAAGGGCCGCGTTCTTCAGAAAATCTCCTGATGAAAACGGCTGAGGACCTCCTTGGCCTTGGCCAACGTGTCTAGGGTGGAGTTGCAGCGGTCTTCGATGCGGCAACTGCATCCGCAAGGAGGTCCCCATTCTCCAATACATGGCGATCGAAAACGACGTTAGTTGCCTCATCAAGAACCAAAACTTGTCAAACTCAAGAAAAGCAAAAAGCATGAGACAAGAAAAAATAAATCTCTTAGGGCACAATTCACTCACATGACAATGCCTGGGCAGTGGCCATAAGCTTCTCAGCCAACACCTTCTCCTGCTTAGCCGCATATGTCGCCCGCTTCTCCTCGAGTCCTTTTGTTTCTCGCTTGAAGCGCTTGAGGGCCTCCATGGCGCTTTTTTCATTGGTCTCCGCCTTGATGCAACTCTTCTCAACCGAGTCAAGTCGACGGAGTGCAATGTTGTTCTCCTCTACAAACCAAAGCACAAAGGTCAATTGAGGATCTTCAAAAAAATAGACGCACATGAAGAGCATTTGCGGCAAGGTACTCACCATGGAACTGGAGGAACTCGGCCACCAGGCCAATATGCGTCTACCCTAGATGGTTCAGCCCCTGAATAAAGTTCTACCTGGAAAATAAAACGTCATAAACAAGAATGGCTTGGGGGCTCATCAAAGAAAACTCAAGATCACTTACGTGATCACCCGAAGACTCCGAGGGCTGGGATTTGTCACTAGGGTAACAACCCAACGAGTCCTCAGCTTGGAGGAGCTCAGAAAGCTGCTGTTGGAGTTGGCCACTGTCTTTGGGGAGGGAGATGCAGCTTCGACGCTCACTGCCTTCGAGTCCACGGCGACCTCATCAGCTTCGTACTTCATAGACTCATCTGTTGTGGACCCCCTAACACAATAAAAACACAACAATCATCAGTCGTGAAACATAGAGGCACATGTCAGAGACAAATGTTGAAGATGCTTGTGAGGCAATGTCGGAGAGGTCGAAGATTGGCGTCTGTGTCTGCTTCTTGGCCTGTGGTTGAGGAGCCACAACCCGAATAGGCACAACCGGAATTGGGGAGGTGGCACATTCAGAAAAAGTGTGCTCCTACAGGACGCAGGTCCCTTCGGTGTCAGCAGCGTCGAAGCATCCAAGGCTTCACTTCTGTTCCTCTTGCAGGAGTTGCCATCGTTATGCTCGGGGGCTTCTTCCTCCAGAGGCGACTGAGCAGCGGGGATGGTCAACTCTAACTCATCCATGTCCCTGCCATCCGGAGAACTTGTGTATTTCTCAGGAAGGGGAGGCATCATGTCATCTACCTTTAAATCCTGCAAGCCAGAAGAAAAATGGGTCAGACCCAAGCAAGATAAGGACACGCAAGATGCATTCCATGCAAGCAAAGAGCTAACCTGGGAACCTCCTTGAGTGCATTGAAAGGCTCAGTCAATATCTCCACCAGCAAAGCATCATCAACCTTGAACCACAACAAAGGCATCAATTCCCTGTCGAGGTCCGATGAGGATAGCTCATCAGATGACACCCTCGTCGGGTAGTTGGTGCCGGCATATAGGAACATCAGGTACGCCCTAGCCTGGAGGGGCTATACCCAATGCTTAAGGAATGTGCAGATGATGTTGATGCCAGTCACCTATTGGCCGTGCCACAGTTGTAGGGCCTCCGTGCGCTTGTACAGCACCTCAACAAACTCGGTTTCACCCGAGGGAACATCATTCGACCACGAGCGCTTCCTAGCGATCACCGTGCTCGCGTAAAATGGAGGAAGGCCGTACAGTTGGTCATTCAGACTCTTGTCGTGGATGTAGAACCACTTGTTCCTCCATCCTTGCATGGACTCGGCGAGGTTGAAGGAGAAGTACTTTTGGTTGGAACGGATATATATCCCGCACCCACCAAGCTCGTAGACCATGCCGCCAAAGCCGGACTGCCTCTTCAAGGTGTAGAGATTTTTGAAGAGGCCGAAATGTGGTGTGATGCCGAGCCAACACTCGCAAAGAGTGATGAAGCAGGCGATATGTAGGATGGAGTTGGGCATCAACTGATGTAGTTGAAGCACATAAAGGAAGAGAAGCCCATGAATAAAATCGTGGGCAGGAAGAGACAAGCCCCGAAGTACAAAAATGAAGAACATGACCCGAAAACTAGCAGGTGGGTCAGGGGTTACCTCTGGGCCAGGAATTTTGGAATCTCCCTCATTCTGGGAGATGAGGTGGGCCTCGTGCATATGGAGTAGCTCCACCAGCTGAATCGTCGACCGCTGCCAGCTGCCATTGGTAACGCGGCCCGCGGTGGTCTTCTTGGCGGCGTCAGCGACGCTCGTTCCATCTCTGGTGGATTTCTTTGGCTTGCCCATCTTTGTGCAGAGAGCTTTGCATTGCGATCGGATGAGGGGAGAAGGAAAAACACGAAAGATTTCTAGCGCAAGGATGAGTAATGGGCATGCGAGGTGGGGAGAGAAGGAGAACAAGGAAACGAGGAGAAACGACGAACACGAAGGGGAAAAATTACCAGGGACCCTGGCGGTATAAAACACTAAAGACGATGACTCAGAGCTTTTGATCTGTAGAACCTTGATACGTCGGAAACGTATCTATAATTTTTGATGCTCCATGCTTGTTTTGTATCATTTATCTTATGTTTTGTCTACACTTTGAGGTATTTTTATAAACTTTCTTGAACTAACTTATTGACAAGATGCCACAGGGCTAGTTGCCGGTTTTCTTCTGTTTTTGGTTCCAGAAAGGCAGAAAATCAATATTCTCGGAATTGGACGGGACAAAAGCCAAAGTCATTATTTTCCCGGAGCAACACGGAACCACAAAGCAGAGCCGGAGGGGGCCACAGGTTGGCCGCACCCCTCCTAGGCGCGAGCAAACCATAGAGGCACCCACAGGGGGTGTGGGCCCCCTGGACCCCCACCGACCTTGATTCCTGCGCCTATAAGAAGCCTCCGACCCAAAAAACCTAAATCATCAAGAAGAAATCCATGAAAACCTCTGTAGCGCCGCCGCCACCGAAGGGGATATTCGGGGGACAGAAAGTCTCTATTCCAGACCTCACGGACAGAAGTGCCCCGAGCCATCTCCATCGATCTCCATCGCCATCTTCATCACCTTTGCTAATTCCCATGATGAGGAGGGAGTAGTTCTTCCTCAGGGCTAAGGGATCTATCGGTAGCTATGTGTTCATCTCTCTCTCTATGCATGATTTTGTGGTCATGATCTTTGAAATCAAGTAGATCTACCTTGCTACTCAAGTGCTTCATTAGATCTCTGCTCTCCCCATGTGTGTGAAAGTGACAACATGCACGCCATGGTAGCACTTAGGTCTCAGTCTACATAAATACTCTTTGTGCTTTAATAGATCTATGCTTTTCCCCACGTGTGTGAAAGTGACAGCGTGCATACCGTGTGTGGCACTTTGCTAGATTGAATATTTGTTATGAGTTATATTTGGAGTTGGATGTCTCTATGGAATTGTGGTGTTTGTTGGAACCATCTAGCGCTCAAGGTGACAGTGTGGGGTTATCTAGATTGGGGAAGGCGGACTTTGAGGAGTGCTGTTATAGCCCTACCAATGATTAGAGTGTCCAACCAGAGAGTAGTTAAGAGTAGTATCATGAAGAGAGGATATTTATATGAGAGAGTGTTCACTAGTGAAAGTATGATCCCTAGGCCTTGTTTCTAAGCATTGCAACACCGTTTGCATCTAGATCTGTTGCATGTTTTCTTGCTTTAGTCTTTACCTCACTGTTAAGCTATTTTCTGGCACCGTTACCACTTGTACTTCACTATCTCTTCGCCCCTAGTGCACCTATACACCTGACAAGTGTATTGGGTGTGTTGGGGAAACAAGAGACTTCTTGTATCTTGATTGCAGGGTTGCTTGAGAGGGAGTAACTTTGACCACTTCCTCGCTGAGTTCGATAAACCTTGGGTAATCCACTTAAGGGAAACTTGTTGTTGTTCTACAAACCTCTACACTTGGAGGCCCAACAACTGTCTACAAGAATAGAAGTGCATAGACATCAAGCTCTTTTCTGGCGCCGTTGTCGTGGATCTACAGGACAGCTTTAACCTCTTCCTCATCATCAAGCACCAAGCTTTTCTGGCGCTATTGTCGGGGAGGTAAGGTAAAAGGTACTCGCATCCTCCGGTGTGAGTTCTCGAAGTTATTTCCTTTAGATTCTGCAGTTTTGTCTTTTTGTTTCTTGTTTTCACTAGTTAGGCTTAATGGAAAACTACAAAAAAATTAGGGAGCTTTATAGTATCTATCTTGAGTTAGGACATGAAGTGTTTAAAGAGAAAATTAAAAAACCTATGGAAATTTCTTTGCATGCTAATAGCAATGTTATTAGTATGAATTCTTTGGAAACCATTGTTGCTAATGCTATGGAAAAGTCTAAGGTTGCGGAAGCTAGTTTTGATGAAAATGATCTTTTTAGTCACCCTGCTTTGGAAGATGGGTATTATATTGCTTATGATGATACCAAACCTCCAATATATGATGATTACAATGATGAGTATGATATTTTCAGTCCACCTACTATTGAGGAGGAAATTGATTGTGATTATAATATGCCTCCTATATTTGATGATTATGGTGATGACAATAATAATGATAGATATTTTGTTGAATTTGCTCCCACTATAATTAATAAGAATGGCTATTCTTATGTAGAGAGTAATCATAAATTTATGCATGTGGCTCATGATAAGAATGTTTTATGTGATAGTTATATTATTAATTTTATTCATGTTTCTACTGAAAGTTATTATGAGTGTCACATCCCAAGATTTTCCAAATCTTGTAATATGAAAAATAAATAAACGAATTAAATAATTGTTGAAAATTAGGGTGAAAAGAAACTTTTGTTTCTAAATGGAAAATTAAAATTCCATCTGGAATAAACTTTGGTTAATGTTTGAATCCAACTAAATTCAAATCAAAGTGGAATGCATTCTTCATAAAATGCATCTTGAAATTTAAACACTTGAGAAATAAACCAAAACCCTAAAACCCTAATGGAAGAAAATCAAAGTTATCTCTAAGACTATGGATTTGATCCATATAAAAATTGGTCAAACAAGCATTTCAAATTGATCAAGAATGACTATTAGAAATATTATAAAACCATATAAATTGGATTCACATACTTTGGAGCCATGAATAAAATCTTATGAATTTAATAAGATAAGGAAAAGTAATTTCCAAAGCTGATAAATCACTTATCTAAAATCCATACCAAATGGTGAGCAAATAATCCTAAAAGGATTTAAAAAGATAAACAATTAATAAATAAAGTCATAATAGTTGGAATCACTATTTTTGGGTCTTTAAATAAATAGATATGGTTTTCAAAAGCAAAGGTAGAAATATAAATATGGACTATTTTAAAAAGAGTCAAATTTAATCTTGGCCAAGCTTTTGAAATAAAATATTTCTATTTGATAAAATAGAGTAAAGGTTTATTTAAATAAAACAATAAGGATTTATTAATATCCAATTTTGTTTAAGTAAAGGCTTTTTCCTTTCAAATAAAATTTATTAAAGTTTTTTATAAGATTTCCAAGTGTTCTAGTTTTTAAATGAAACCTACTGAAAAGATTTTGATATTATTTAGATTTCAAAAAGAGTTTTAAAATAAAATTAAAACCTATTTGAATTAAAGACTATGGTTTATTTATTAAATTATTACTAGATCCTAAAAGAATTATTTTATTTTGAACTTTGAAATATGTTGATAAACAGAATTAAAATTCACCTAAAGTTTGGTGGTGGTTTGATTTGAATTGTTTCTTGAATTGTTTGAATGAAAATCAAATCAGAATATTCAAAAACAGAAAAGAAAAAGGTTTAGTATAAAAAAAATGGAAACAGACCTAACCCATCTGGCCAGCCCACTAAGCCCAACACCAGCCCACTCCTTCTCTCCCGCGGAAAACGCTTCGAACCTAAGTATTTACCCGCTAAGTCACCGACGCGTGGACCCCATCTCCCCACTCCCTCTCTCGCTGACCGTCGGACCCCACAGAGTTGTTCATCGTTTCCACCCGTGACGACCTCGCCCTCACCTCGCGACCGTTTTCTGCGCCTTGATTCGAGGCTTAATTCCGATTGATAGACTGATCAATTCACGCCAGTAAACATGCTCACATAAACGCCACGCTCCCCTCTCTCTTTCCCCTCCGTCGCCACACCCTCCCCGCCACCAGGCTGCACAAATTTCTCACCCGAACCCCACTGCCTCCGACGCCCTCCGGCGGCAATTCAGGCCAGACGCCATCGTGCCTCGCTCTCTCGACCACGCAGGCATGATCCCCATCACTCCCTGAACCTCCCAGTGGCCTCAGCTCGCTCGCGCGTGCCCCCATCGTCGGCAGCAACCTTGACTGAACACGTCGCAGTCTAACTCCAACTTTGGCGACATCTCCCTGGTAACACTGACCTTTCCTTCCTCTCAGGATGATACTCCTACACTCCCCTCTCTCACGCGCGTCTAACAGACCCCCTATTTTGCCTTTCCATGGACTGTAGCCTCGCCAACCACAACGCCAGTGCGTGCCCGACGCCAGGCAGAACTCCGGCGAGAAATTTTGGTCGTCCTCGTGCGCCCCTATCCAGGATAAGACCACGTCGAGAATCAGCGCAACCCTGCGAACCTGGTGAGCTTCTCCCCACCCTCTCTCGCTTCCTGCGTCGCCAGCAACGCCACCACCAGGCCGCTCTCCCGCCTGTCGCCGTCGCAGCGCTGCCACTTTGTGGTCGGGTGATTCTGCACCGTTCGATTTAGATCTGACGCGTAGGAACAGATGACTTGACGAAGGGGTATCAATCGATCTGCGCCATGCGATTTAAGTGAAATCCTGCGGTCCAGAGAGGCTGATCCGCACGAAGCGGTACCGTCCAATAGAAACACGTCGCGTGGCACTGGTTTTAATTTAAAAACAGAAAATGTTCTATTAGAATTGCAAACTTGTAAAATTCATAACTTTAATTCCACATGTCCAAATTTTGCAAATTTTATATCAATGGATTCAGCAAGACAAGTACTTTCTGACCATGCCCTTTTTTTAGTAAAATGCTTCTGTTAAATCGATTGTTTTTGCAGAAACTTATGTAGGCATATTTAGAATATAAAATTTGTTCTAAAATGATTTTTGAGATAAAACCTTTGGAAAATGGTTTGTTTTGAACCTACTGATCATAGAAATCAATTAGTGGTTTATTTGGTGAAGCAAAATAATAAATCTTTGATTTAAACCATTTCTAGTCAAATAAAAATATTGTTCATTTGTTAAAAAAATGCTTTTTGGAGAAAACCTTTGGGAAATGTTTTGATTTAAACTCTCTGACCCTAAACACAAGTTTTTATGATTTGAAAACATATTTTGTGAACCCTATAGATTGTTGCCTTATTAAAAGCATTTCTCCACCACATAAAATAAAGCTTTGGTTTAAAAATGGTTTATAGATAGAATATTTTGCAAATAGTTTTGCCACTTTATGAAATGACCAATAAAGTGTTTTAGAATGTTTATAACCTATTATAAACCACTTTTGTAAATAAAACAAAGTTTGGCATGCTTGCATGCATTGTTTTTTTGCTATTATTTTATGTGATGTTGCTTGAATGGTAGATTGAAATTGTGCCCTTGCTTGATTGAAATGTAGTGATTTGAAGAGTGTGATCATTGCAAAGACAAGGAGTGAACTTATATTCTCTACCAAAAAGGCAAGTGATGCTTCATACTTTGTCCCATTATTTTCACTATGCATTAGTGATATTTCTAAGTAGGACTTGCACGGAATTTTTGCTAAGTATAAACTATGCCATGGGAAATCCTAGTAGATGAAACCTTAGTAGAATTATTCTAAGTTAAGATTCCTACTACTATCATGCTTAGCTTAGCTAGTAGAAAACAAGGGTGGAATATATATTCATACTATGGAATGTTCCAAAGTCAAAGACTTGTGTTTTGTTTAATAAAACAACTAAGTGAATGAATCACCTAGGTGGAATGGAAGGAATGGTTTGTGTTGAGTAGTTCACAAGGCCCATTTCTATGGTTTACCTTGTGTATCTCACTTGTGGATGGCCACCCAGGAACAAAGAGATTTGAGATGTCAAATGTTGAGAAGCTTCAAGTGCAGCCACTTGGCATTATGGGCTCTGCCTAGATCATATAGGTTGCAATAACTTAGCCAAATGGACAGTTGGTGGTAGGGGATTGATAGGTTGGAACGCGTCCATTCTGGTCTAAGGGAAGGCTTCTGAAAGATCTTGTCTTGGTGAAACCAAGTCTTGTGGGGAAAGTGCACCACCTCTGCAGAGGGTAAAATATAAGTACTTAGCCATGTCCCTGGCAAAGGACAATTTGAGCATCAAGACATGGAAGCTATCAATAATATCCTCATCCAAATTTCTAAGTAAAAACTTGTGGTTGAACAAGGGTTGAAGGATCACCAATTTCTATTGGGAGATGCCTTGGGTGATTTTGTCAAGCAAAAACTTAGTGTTTTCAAATGATAAGGAAAATCTATTTTGAGCAAGGCAAGCCTAAGCTCCACTTAGCCAAATGCATATAGATGATAGTTACCACTATACTGCTATAGTATCACTTGCCAATACAATTCAAATGTATTGACCCTTGTGGCTGTAACTTATTATGTTGTAGGTTTGTTTGATGTTAGTGAAGTTTATTGATTAGGATTACAAGTCTACAACCAACATGACTGCTTGTGGCACTTTGAAGATGAAGGACCCCATGCTATTGTTATATTCTGCTGCATTGTAATGAGATAGCCAAATGAGCTATGTAAGATGTAATAAATTATTTTATTCCTGGTTATGAAGTTGTATTATGACCTTTGTTCCTTGATATTACATCTTAACTGTGGATGCTAGCTATTGATCCAGGGACTAGCATTGTAAACACAGGGATCCTTACCTTATTAAAGGTTGGGAACCTTACAATGAGAGAGGGAAACATGGTCTTATGCATCTCAAAAATATTAAGTTTCCCCTCTTTATGTTGAAAGTCTTGAAGTTGCACTTGTTTTGCTTTCCTATGCTTGTTGCTTTGTGCTTTCATGACTTGTTTCTTTACAAGATTACTATGCATAGGAAGTGGGTTAGACTTAAAATTGTTGCTTTGCTAAAAACATTTTCCACCACATGAAATAATGATTTGATTTAAAAATGGTTTATAGATAAAACCCTTTTGCAAATGGGTTTGACACTTTAGAAAATGACCACTTTGAACCTTACAATGTATAGAGCCTAGTAGAAACCACCTTTGCAAATAAAACTATCTTTTGCATGCTTGCATGCATGACTTAGTTTCTATTATTTTATGTGTGATGAATTGTTTGAATAATGGTTGGAATGCTAGTTGAATCTATGTTTGCTTGATTGATTTGTAGTGAAGTTAGAAGAGTGTGATATTAGCAAGATTAAGAAGTGAACCAACATCCTCTACCAAAAAGTCAAGTGACACTATCATCCAAGTCCTACTATTTTCATTACACTTAGTGGATTTTGAAACATGCATGATGAGGTCTACTATATTTTGCTATGCTAAATCCTAATAGGATACCCCTATATATTCCTTAGTGAAAACAATGTAGTTGTAATATGCTTAGCCCTGCTTTATATATTGAGAAGGGATACATGTTGAGATTATGAGAAGTATTGAAAAGACTTGTGTTTTATATAATAAAACAAGTACTCAATGAACCACCTGGGTGGACAAGGATACTCAAGTTTTGGACAAGGTGGCAACAAGAGGAACCATGTTTATTTGGCAATCTCTTTTTGTTGTGCACTAGAAGAAAACCACCCAGGGACTTAGAGATTGAACATGTTTCTCATACAGTGGCTTCCGTGTACAGCCACATGCTAAATGGGCACTGGCTTAGTCAACTACATAGTGGAAGACCCATGCATTGGCCTCTTCAGGTTAACTAGAATGAGGGAACTTGAAACCCTACATTGGTGCCTGGAAGACAAGCTAGCATTGTGTATTGGGAGGACTCCTATGGAAAGACTTCGTCACATTCTCAATCTGCCAGTACTCCATCTTGGTGAGTACTTATCCAGCGGCCACTGGTGGCAACAAGATGAGATTGTGTCATGTGGGTAAAGTGTACAACTTCTGCAGAAGATAAAAATCTAAGTACTTAGCCATGTCCCCGGTATGGACAATACTGAGCAACTAAGGCCTGAAGCTATGGGAGATCTCGACATTCCAATTTCTAAAAGTAAAACTTGAAAGTGACAACAAGAGACTTGAAGCACTTGGAGGTTTCCAAGGAGTTCAGAAAGATTTGACAAAAGATCAAAACCATTTTGAAAAGATAGGATAAATTATCGCTTTACGCAAATGAGCCTAAAACCCTACTTAGCCAAATATGCATGTAATGTTAGGATCCACTTATTTCTACATAGTAGTGAAACTTGCCAATACAATTCAAATGTATTGACCCTTGTGGCTGTAACTTGTAATGTTGCAGGTTGGTTTTGTGTTAGTGAAGTTTATTGATTAGGATTACAAGTCTACAACCAACATGTTTGCCTGTGGCACTTTGAAGATGAAGGACCCCATGCTTATAGATATTCTGCTGCAATGTAATGTGATAGCCAAATGAGCTATGTAAGATGTAATGAATTATTTTATTCCTGGTTATAAAGCTATATTATGACCTTTCTTTCTTGATATTACATCTTAACTGTGGATACTAGCTATTGATCCAGGTACTAGCATTGCAATCACAGGGATCCTTTTCCTTTATAAAGGAGGGATTCTACAGATGGTATCAGAGCATTGTGTTGCCTGTAGGATTTGTAACCCTAGGATTGGACAAAACCCCTTAGGAAAATAGGAGTTGTATTTGTTCCAAAACTTATATACAAACAATCTTGTAAACTCTTTCCCTGAACCATTTTGGTTTTGATTCTACATCTCATCTATTTCAAACTTGATGGACAAAGCCTACCCCATGGCCAAAGACTTCACCATGAGCTAAGGACTTCATCAACTCTAACGACTTCAACATCTTCAACTCTAATGACTTCAACATCTTCAGCATTTTCACCAAGGACTTCAACCTTGGATATCACTAAGGACAAGTGAGACAAGAAATCTTGCTCAAGATTTGGATACTAAGGAAACACAAATTAGAAGGAGCCATCATCACCTTTGAAGTTTGTGACCAAGAGATTTCCCACGGAACCAATGATCTCAAGCAAGAAGAATCAACCAAGAAGGATGGAAAGATCACAAGTGAACCATATAGATGGACCACCATATTTAGTTTAAGCCAAACCCACCAACTTATGTGGTGTAACAAAAATATTTTTGGTTGCCTAAGAATATTCTTGGAAACTTGTGTTTGAAAGGAGTGTTTGTTTGTGATTGCTTGCACATTGTTTGTGTGAATTGTGAAGTGTGTGATTAGAATGATTTCCTTAGAGATATTTTGCCTATTCTAATCTCAATTCAACCCAAACAGATGACTACTCCAAGAGACTCCAACATCAAGGTTGATGACAACAACAACAACAGCCAAGAGGACAACATGAGAGAACTTATAGCCACCCAAAACCAGTTGAACCAAGTGACAGCTCAATTCATAGCCAACACCAGTGGGGAAGATCCAACCATGCAAAGGTTTTTTGAAACCCAAGCCCAATTGTTGCATAAGGTGACAGATCAAATGATCAACATGGAAAGCAAATCTTCCAAAGGAGTTTGTGACAACAAGGATGACAAAGATGTTATTCTAGAAGGAACCCAAGCTTGCAATATTTGTGGAGACAAGGATCACACTTCCAAGGAGCATGGAGATCAATGCCCCAACTGTGAAGAGAAACATCCAGTTGGCCAATGTCCCACCTCTCAAGCTACTTGTTACCTATGTGAAGGAAATAATCATGTCCCCATCCAATGCCCCATCTATTCCATAGTTGAACAAAGGAAACAAGGTGGAGTGCAACAACTGATTGCAGACTATCAAGAGGGAGCCAAGTCTACCAAGAAGGATGAGGACAAAGGAAAATCTCCACTTGTACCTCCATGCAATACGACCCAATTTAAAGGACCAAAGAAGCATATGAATTATCCAAGGAGCAATAGAAGGTCAAAGAAACCAGTAGACATTCCTACCTATGAGATAACATATGAAGAACATGAACTAGAAGCACTCCTAGCTTTGGAGAAACCCAAGAAAAATAAGGACAAAAGCCATGTGCAATGTAATCATTGTAAAGAAATGGGACACTATGCCAGTGAATGTCCAGAGAAGAATAAGTATAAGGAGATTGGCCAAGTATGGTGCAACAACTGCAAAGAGCTAGGCCATTATGTAGCAACCTGTCCACAAGAGATACGTGAAGAACTCAATCTTATCACGTGTTACAATTGTGGTAACCAAGGGCATTATGCAAGCAACTGTCCAGAAAAGATGAAGCACAAGATAAACAAGCCTATGAAGGATCTTAGCCTTGTCACATGTTTCAAATGTGGAAACAAGGGACACTATGCAGATGTTTGCCCAGAGAAGTTTCCCCAAGATCCCAAGCAGGCCAAAATGTAATTTAGTTGGAAAAATTTTAAGGGTGGTAGTACCCTAGATGCTTTGAGCCTACTTGTAACCCTAGCCTTCCCAAATCTCGGGACGAGATTTATTTTAAGGGTGGTAGCCTGTCACATCCCAAGATTTTCCAAATCTTGTTATGTGAAAAATAAATGGATAAAATAAAACTTTGTTGATTTTCAGGGTGAGAAGAAACTCTTGATTCCAATTGGAAACCTTCAAACATATTTCTGATCAAACAAATTCTAAAGGGATTTGTAAAGATAAACAATTAATAAAGAAAGTATTAAATATGTGAAATTACCATTTTTGGATCTTTTAATAAAAAGATTTGGTTTTCAAAAGCAAAGGTAGAAATATAAAAGGAGTATTTTATAGAGCCAAATTAAACCTTGTCCAAGCTTTTGGAAATAAATATTTCTATTTGATGAAAAGAGTAAAGGTTTGTTTAAATAAAATAATGAGGATTTATTAATATCCAATTTTATTAAAGTAAAGACTTTTCCCATTTTAACTAAACACTAAAACTTGTTATTTTGTTTTAAATAAATGATCCAAGTGTTTTGTATTTTCAAATAAAACCTACTGAATTGATTTTGGTAATATTTAGATTTCAAATGGAGGTTTTAATAAATCAAATCCTATTTGAATTAATAATTAAGGACTATTTTATTTAATTATTAAATAGATCCTAAAAATAATAAAAATATTATTTTGGACTTTTTGAATTGTGTTGATAAACAGAACTAAAACTCAATACAAGTTTGGTGGAAGTTTGAATTGATTTGAGTGTTTGAATTGTTGTTTGAAAAACAAAACAGAAAATCAAATAGAAAAAAAGAAAAAGATTCTGTATAAAAAAATGAATCAAACCTGACCCAACCCAACAAGCCCAGCAGCCCAACTCGCAGCCCAACTCACCCCCCCTCTCTGCGAATCGTTTTTCACTAAAAAATCAACCCGCAGAGACGCAGACAAGTGGCCCCATTCTTCCCTCTCTCTCCCTCACTGCCAGATGGACCCCACGCCAGCGTGTCGTCGTCTTCAACCAGCGGCAATTCCTCCTCGCCGTTTCTGACAGTAACACCGGCGTTGAACTCGCGTTGATGGCGGCTTTAACTCCCCCGACGACCACGCGTGTATAAACGCCCCTCTCCGCTCTCTCTTTTCCCCCAGACAGCTCCTCCCGTTTGCCCTGAATTCCTCTTGCTCCGCCACTGCCCCTAGGATAAATTATACTGCTTTCTGCAAATGAGCCTAAAACCCTACTTATCCAAATATGCATGTAATGTTAGGATCCACTTATTTCTACATAGTAGTGAAACTTGCCAATACAATTCAAATGTATTGACCCTTGTGGCTGTAACTTGTAATGTTGCAGGTTGGTTTGGTGTTAGTGAAGTTTATTGATTAGGATTACAAGTCTACAACCAACATGTTTGCCTGTGGCACTTTGAAGATGAAGGACCCCATGCTTATAGATATTCTGCTGCAATGTAATGTGATAGCCAAATGAGCTATGTAAGATGTACTGAATTATTTTATTCCTAGTTATAAAGTTGTATTATGACCTTTGTTTCTTGATATTACAGCTTAACTGTGGATGCTAGCTATTGATCCAGGGACTAGCATTGTAATCACAAGGATCCTTTTCCTTTATAAAGGAGGGATTCTACAATACCAAACCTCCAATATATGATGATTACAATGATGAATATGATATTTTCAGACCACCTACTATTGAGGAGAAAATTAATTATGGTTACAATATGCCTACTATATTTGATGATTATGGTGATGAGAATATTAATGATAGCTATTTTGTTGAATTTGCTCCCACTATGATTAATAAGCATGACTATGCTTATGTGGAGAGTAATAATCATTTTAATCATGTGGATCATGATAAGAATGTTTTATGTGAGAGTTATATTGTTAATTTCATTCATGATGCTACTGAAAGTTATTATGAGAGATGGAAACATGGTCGTATGCATCTCAAAAATATTAAGTTTCCCCTCTTTATGTTGAAAATTTTGAAGTTGCATTTGTTTTGCTTTCCTATGCTTGTTGCTTTGTGCTTTCATGACTTGTTTCTTTACAAGATTCCTATGCATACGAAGTGGGTTAGACTTAAATGTGTTTTGAATTTGCTTCTTGATGCTCTCTTTTACTTCAATTCATATTTCTTATGTGAGCATCTTCTCAAACTATCAAGCCTAACTTAAATGGCGTTAAAGAAAAGTACTTGATGGGAGATAAACCAAGAGTTTTCTTGAGTCTTGGAAGTTATTACTTCTGTAATGACCACTCTTTATCCTTTTTGTTTTCTTTTTGTGCCAAGAATAACCTCTAATGAGAGGGAAGTAAGATTTGGGGAGTTGCTGTCCCAAAACATATTTCTGTACTCCACCATAAAAATTCGTGAGGAGTATCTATAAGTCGGATAGAGCTGAAAATTTACAAATAAATCCCTCAGTATGTTATATAACTTTTGTTAGTTCAACACTTTTTTATTTGAGCAATAGAAGGTCTTCGAAAAAATCGGTTTCTACCTGCTGGTCTGTAATGACAGATTTCTGCCATTATTTCCATTAGCTTCTTATTGATTCCTTTTTGAGTTCTCTTTAGGTGAATTGAGCTTTTTGAAGGAGTTACTACAGTAGCTTGTGTTTTTAATGAAAAGCCTTGCTGTTCCAAAGCTTTGCCAGAGGTCTAATATCTTTTGAATAAACTAATGTTGCTAATGAAGATTGTGTGAAGGAAAAATTTCAGGTGTAGAGAGAGAATGATGTAATAAGATGAAGAATGGACAAAAGCTCAAGATTGGGTATGCTACGCCATTGTCACCCCAAGAAATATCCAAGAGGTACAAGCGTCAAAGCTTGGGGATGCCCAAGGCATCCCCTTCTTCATCAATAAAAATCTCAGGTCTTTCTAGACACTTCGTTTTTATTGTTTCATGCACAGTTGTGTTGTTTTTGGAGCGTCTTAGTTTTCGCTTTTGGTTTTGGTTTTCTTAGTTTGCTTGAATAAATTTGGTTGATCACGACACACCTTTTTGGAGAGAGACACACTCTGTTTTCATTGCCTAGAACACTCTAGTTTTCACTCTTATTGTTCTGTGAGTGTTCTCTTTTGCTAGCACTGTGTTTCGCCTCGGTTTTCTTGAGCTTTCAGCTTAGAACTTTTTAGTTCTTATTTGTGGTTTTGTGAGACCAGCTCACTTGTCTTTATTGATTATTATCTTTGTTAGTTGTTTCAAATAAGTCGATTGGTGTTGGAAAAGAGTAGGAAGCTTCATGCTTAAGTGGTACAAAAGGGAGCTTGTTTTGACTATGACTTAGACTTTAGCATGACATGCTAGGTGTTGTTTTGACCTTATTATTAGTGATTATTGCTGTAGCTTGTCTTGTTCCAAACAATTGGGATTGCTTAGTGTGCCTTGAAGAAATTATGCGTTATTTTAGCTTGCCAAAGCATAGTATTGTGGTATTCTCCTTTGATGCTTTGTTTGGGTTGACTTGGAACATGCTCACACCATGTTATGACTATGAAAAGTCACCATAGACTCTATGATCATTTAGTCCTTGACTTTTAGTACCACTCTATGCTTTGATTAGTAATGTTTTGTTGCTCTGCATGATTATGGCCATGATTGCTCTCTTAGTTGGTTGCTCCCAGTATTTTGCTAGCCTCCACTTGTATGAGTAAGATATACTCATGCTTCCAACTCCCAAGAAACCAAGTTATTCCAAAGTGTCCACTATAAACTCCTATGCATGGTGTGTTACACCATTCCAAGTATATTCTTGTTTTCAGCTATCTTCCAATTAAAAACTATTTTGTTATGTGAAAACTTAGTGATTAAAGCCCTCACGAACTTGATGGCACACTTTATATTCTTTGCCCCTAATAAACTTGAACCATTGTGTCAACTTTGTTGTATATGCTTGCACTTATAAGTTGGAATTAGCATAACCGTGCTGTCACGGGGAACGTTTTCAACATTGCACTTGTACTTTTTACTCAGTTGATATCATGTTCGTTTATCTATGGATGTCACCGATGTAAAATAAAGAGGGAACTTGTAAGTCCATGGAGTTTGTATTCTATGTTAGAGAAACTCTTGGGCCGCTAGCCTAAGCCATGCCTAATCATGGTGGAAACTTGCAACATCACCATAGTGACCTATATATGAAGCATCCTCAATAAAAAGCTATGCACATAGTAAATAAAAAGATTGTTGAGGTGCTTATTGTATGCTTGCCTTGTCATTTTGGTTATGGGATAGCTCATGTACCATGTGCAAGGGGTACCCCGTTGGCGGTTCTCTATGATATGCAAATACTTACAATGACAAGAACTTACAGGTGACTGAAATTGAGTAGCATGAGGTGTGGCCCTCGTATTCAAGGGACTTGAGATTGCCAACTTATACTTTGTCAAGCATATACTCCATAGTTTGTTCACTTTAACCTTAATCACTTCAAGATTCTTATGATAGGGGCAATGAGGGCTGAAAGCTAACAAGTACCATAATTTTTGGAAGCTCTTTTTGAAACTTGAAATCCCTGCTTCCTTTACAAAAAAGGCCTTTCTTCCACCACTATTTAGTCTCCACCTTCTACCTTTAGGCACCATTAAGAGAGCATAGTTGTCATTCTGTGTGCAGTGTTCCAAAGCTTATTGATTGATGCATATTGTGATATTACTTGTTCATGTGCTATTTGTTTCTAGTCACCCTTGTGAACTATGAAGGTGTCCTATGCATCTATTTGCTACTCTTTGAGGGACAAGTTGAATGCCACTATGCCATGTTTTCTGTATGTGAAACAAACAAATGTCTTTCAATGCATTGTTATTCATGATCTTTGTTTGTTGCCTTTCATGTTGCATGCATAGTTACTTTGTCTTACTGTTAGAACTCCATCTTTCATGCACATGTTTAGAGTTCTTTGATCCCATCTTTCAATGCTTGAAAATGGTTTGATCTTGGTTTTGATGGTGCATGTCACCTCAAAAATTATTCTTTTTATCACTTGCCTACTCGAGGACGAGCAGGAGTTAAGCTTGGGGATGCTTGCCTATTCTTTTTATCTCTCTCTATTCATGGTCATATTGTGATCATGAGCTTTGTAATCAAGTAGATCTACCTTGCTACTCAAGTGCTTTAATAGATCTCTGCTCTCCCCATGTGTGTGAAAGTGACAGCGTGCGGGCCATGGTGGCACTTAGGTTTGAGTCTACATAAATACTCTTTGTGCTTTAATAGATCTATGCTTTTCCCCACGTGTGTGAAAGTGACAGCGTGCATACCGTGTGTGGCACTTTGGCTAGATTGAATATTTGTTATGAGTTATATTTGGAGTTGGATGTCTCTATGAAATTGTGGTGTTTGTTGGAACCATCTAGCGCTCAAGGTGACAGTGTAGGGTTATCTAGATTGGGGAAGGCGGACTTTGAGGAGTGCTGTTATAGCCCTACCGATGATTAGAGTGTCCAACCGGAGAGTAGTTAAGAGTAGTATCATGAAAAGAGGATATTTATATGAGAGACTTTTCACTAGTGAAAGTATGATCCCTAGGCCTTGTTTCTAAACATTGAAACACCGTTTGCTACTAGATCTGATGCATGTTTGCTTGCTTTAGTCTTTACCTCACTCACACATGTTACCCCACGTCAACAACAAGTCAGAAGCTATTTTCTGGCACCGTTACCACTTATATTTCACTATCTCTTCGCCGAACTAGTGCACCTATACACCTGACAATTGTATTGGGTGTGTTGGGGACACAAGTGACTTCTTGTATCTTGATTGCAGGATTGCTTGAGAGGGAATACCTTTGACCACTTCCTCCCTGAGTTCGATAAACCTTGGGTGATCCACTTAAGGGAAACTTGTTTTTGTTCTACAAACCTCTCCACTTGGAGGCCCAACAACTGTCTACAAGAATATAAGTGCGTAGACACACGGGGAACGCTTTCAACACCTGTAAATAAATACCTAGTTGATATCATGCTCTTTTGTTTATGGATGTCGTCGGTGTGAAATAAAAGGGGAGCTTGTAAGTCCATGGAGTTATGTATATGTGTTAGAGAAACGCCTAGACCGCTAGCCTAAGCCATGCTTAATCATGGTGGAAACTTGCAGCATCATCATAGTGAGAAATCTATGAAGCATTCTTCTTATATAAAAAAAGAGAGACATAGAAAAGGGCAAATAAGAGAAAAAAGCACCATTTTCCCATGGTAAATAAGAAGATTGTTGATATGCTCATTGTGTGCTTGCCTTGTCATTTTATATGGGATAGCTCCTGTATCATGGGGCAAAGGGTACCCTGTTGGTGGTTCTCTATGATACACATGTACTTACTATGACAAGAACTTACCGGTAACTAAAGTTAAGTAGCATAAGGAGCGGCCCTCGTACTCAAGGGACATGAGATTGCCAACTTATACTTTGTCAAGCATATACTCCATACTTTGTTCACTTTAACCTTAACACTTTAATATGCTTATGATAGGGGCAATGAGAGCTGAAAGCTAACAAGTACCATAATTTTTGGAAGCTCTTTATAAAACTTGAAATCCCTACTTACCTTTATGAAGGGCCTTTCTTCCACTTTTATATTGAGTCTCCACCTTCTATCTTTAGGCACCAATTAAGAGAGCATAGTTTTCATTCATAGTTCTATGTGCATTGTCCCAAAACTTATTGGTTGATTCATAATGTTGATATTGCTTGTTCTTGAACTATTTGTATCTAGTCACCCTTATGAACTTTGAAGGTGTCCTATGCATTTATGTTTTTATACTCCATGAGGGACAAGCTGAATGCCACTATGCTATGTTTTCTATATGTGAAACAAATGAACGTGTAGCATCCCATTTGTCTAACAATTGTAATGCTACTTGGTCTAGTAATATAATGGCTACTTCATATATATAATTGTTGCATCATCATTATATCATGCTCATGTCATCATGCCACCTTGCATTTGAGCATCATATAAAACCCTTTTTGTGTTGGTTCTTCTCTCATATGCATTGTAAATTGTATTTGCCTCTTGATATTGTATTTGGTTCTTGATATATTGTTTAAATGCCCAAGTTGAGTTGGGGGCATATCTTTTATTGACTCCACCACCTTTCTTGTCATCACCCCATCATTCCACCATTCCACCATATATGATCATTGCAACTTATTTGGTTTTACCTCTAGCTCATGTGGGTTGGGATGGATCCAATTCTATCTCCACATGCTCTCATATAAGCATCATGTTGTTTTCACATTATTGATATGTGGAGTCACCTTTGCATGCAGTATGAGTAGTGCTCCTTTTCCTAGCTTTCATATGGTTTCTCATGGATTCATGCTCATGTTGGGATATTTTTGGGACTATAAAACATCTAGTGGAATATACACACTAGCAAGTTCCAATTATAATCCAATATGATCATCTCCACCTACTCCACTTGGAACTTTCATCTAAATTCTTTTGCTTGGCCTTACTCCACATTTTGGGAATGCATAGGAATAATGCCATGTTAATATTATTGTTTTCACAAGAATAAACATGGCATTAATTATTTTGCATGGGCCATGCAAGCACCACCACATTTAAGTCTTGTGGATTTTATTTGAATTCTTGAGTGGATCATCTCTCATCTCATCTCTCTCCCTCTTTGTATCCCTATCTTGTTGTATTCAAACAAGGGCCATTGTTAGGGTCCAATATTTTGAAAAAGAGTTTTGTTCTTTTACTAAAACCCTAATCTAGTAAAATGCCAAATAGACACATACACCTATTAGGTATGTGGGCATCTCCTCCCCTTTGTGCCTTTTTCCTCTCTATTTCTATTTGCATACCACAATCCCCTATTCAAATGCTCCTACAAAGTCCAAAAGGTTTGGAATGTGTAACTTGTTTGGATTTGAAACAAACAAAACAAATAAAAATAAAAAGAAGAAGATATAAGAGAGAGAAGCATGCACCTGCAGCAGCCCATCTAGTAGAAGCCACCAGGGTGTCCTCCTTTTAGGCCCACCCGCGGCCCATCTCCCTGCGTTCTCAGCGTCCCTGGTACCCCGTCATCGACGACGTTACTGTGGACCATCTTCTCTGTCGCCCTCCTCTCTCAACGCCTCGACGGAGAAACAGGTGGCCGTCGCCTCCCATCAGCCGCGTCACCACCTGCCCCTTCTTATCCACCCAGGTGCCGTCCCATCGAACCCTAGCTCTGTCCCATCCATCCCCTGTTCAGCGCCGCCACCTTCCTTCCTTTTTCCCCTGTTCCGAGAGAGGGAGACCGAGAGAGAGCCGCGGCGAAGGAGCATCGCAATGGCCGTCGTCAAGTTCATCTGAGCGCGGGATTGGTACCACTCTGTCGCCACGACATCTGCGTGGAAGATAAGCTGGAGCTGCCGGTGACTACCTCCTCGCCTCCGTTTGGTCGTGACCAAGCAGGCCCGCCCCGTCGCCACCGCCTGACCATATTCCTCCGTCCCCGACCCCAATTCTTGCGGGAATTGGTCGAGGTGAGTGCCACCTCCTTTTCCCCTTCTTTTTCTCCACCTTCCCGCATCATGCCGCCTTGATTCGCCGTCGCCGTCGTCGGTAACCACCGCCGCGTGCGCAGCATCCGCAGATAGCAGCAGTAGCCACAACACGCACATCAGCCCTGTTTTCCACCACCGTTCACCGCAAGCGTGCTTCTCCTCCAGTTCTCTCCAGCTCTATAACTTTATACCAATGCGTAGCCTGGTGTGTCCTCTTTCCAGAAAGCCCGGCCTTTCTCAAAACGTCGATCTACATCCCATTTGTCTAACAATTGTAATGCTACTTGGTCTAGTAATATAATGGCTACTTCATATATATAATTGTTGCATCATCATTATATCATGCTCATGTCATCATGCCACCTTGCATTTGAGCATCATATAAAACCCTTTTTGTGTTGGTTCTTCTCTCATATGCATTGTAAATTGTATTTGCCTCTTGATATTGTATTTGGTTCTTGATATATTGTTTAAATGCCCAAGTTGAGTTGGGGGCATATCTTTTATTGACTCCACCACCTTTCTTGTCATCACCCCATCATTCCACCATTCCACCATATATGAGCATTGCAACTTATTTGGTTTTACCTCTAGCTCATGTGGGTTGGGATGGATCCAATTCTATCTCCACATGCTCTCATATAAGCATCATGTTGTTTTCACATTATTGATATGTGGAGTCACCTTTGCATGCAGTATGAGTAGTGCTCCTTTTCCTAGCTTTCATATGGTTTCTCATGGATTCATGCTCATGTTGGGATATTTTTGGGACTATAAAACATCTAGTGGAATATACACACTAGCAAGTTCCAATTATAATCCAATATGATCATCTCCACCTACTCCACTTGGAACTTTCATCTAAATTCTTTTGCTTGTCCTTACTCCACATTTTGGGAATGCATAGGAATAATGCCATGTTAATATTATTGTTTTCACAAGAATAAACATGGCATTAATTATTTTGCATGGGCCATGCAAGCACCACCACATTTAAGTCTTGTGGATTTTATTTGAATTCTTGAGTGGATCATCTCTCATCTCATCTCTCTCCCTCTTTGTATCCCTATCTTGTTGTATTCAAACAAGGGCCATTGTTAGGGTCCAATATTTTGAAAAAGAGTTTTGTTCTTTTACTAAAACCCTAATCTAGTAAAATGCCAAATAGACACATACACCTATTAGGTATGTGGGCATCTCCTCCCCTTTGTGCCTTTTTCCTCTCTATTTCTATTTGCATACCACAATCCCCTATTCAAATGCTCCTACAAAGTCCAAAAGGTTTTGAATGTGTAACTTGTTTGGATTTGAAACAAACAAAACAAATAAAAATAAAAAGAAGAAGATATAAGAGAGAGAAGCATGCACTGCAGAAAACCCATCTAGTAGAAGCCACCTGGGGTGTCCTCCTTTTAGGCCCACCCGCGGCCCATCTCCCTGCGTTCTCAGCGTCCCTGGTACCCCGTCATCGATGACGTTACTGTGGACCATCTTCTCTGTCGCCCTCCTCTCTCAACGCCTCGACGGAGAAGCAGGTGGCCGTCGCCTCCCGTCAGCCGCGTCACCACCTGCCCCTTCTTATCCACCCAGGTGCCGTCCCATCAAACCCTAGCTCTGTACCATCCATCCCCTGTTCAGCGCCGCCACCTTCCTTCCTTTTTCCCCTGTTCCGAGAGAGGGAGACCGAGAGAGAGCCGCGGCGAAGGAGCATCGCAATGGCCGTCGTCAAGTTCATCTGAGCGCGGGATTGGTACCACTCTGTCGCCGCGACATCTGCGTGGAAGATAAGCTGGAGGTGCCGGTGACTACCTCCTCGCCTCCGTTCGTGACTGACCAGCCCGCCCTTGCCGCCACCGCCTGACCATATTCCTCCGTCCCCGACCCCAATTCTTGCGGGAATTGGTCGAGGTGAGTGCCACCTCCTTTTCCCCTTCTTTTTCTCCACCTTCCCGCATCATGTCGCCTTGATTCGCCGTCGCCGTCGTCGGTAACCACCGCCGCGTGCGCAGCATCCGCAGATAGCAGCAGCCACAACACGCACATCAGCCCTGTTTTCCACCACCGTTCGCCGCAAGCGTGCTTCTCCTCCAGTTCTCTCCAGCTCTATAACTTTATACCAATGCGTAGCCTGGTGTGTCCTCTTTCCAGAAAGCCCGGCCTTTCTCAAAACGTCGATCTACATCTCTCAGGATCATCGGTCGAAGATCAGCAAATCTCGCTGCAAAACTGAAGGAATTCCACACTCAGGCGACACCTGTTTCTGGCCTCTGTTCTTCGTTGATTCTCGGCTCGTAGAGTCCTGCTCTGTAGAAAACCTAAACACGAAAGTCGTAGGACTATGTCCCTTATACAACTTTGGTTTTTACGGCGTCCCAAAATTCCCAATGAGTTGCTCGCCATCGTCGCCCGAAATTTGAACCAGCTAGCCAATTTTTGCGAAACACTCGTTCAGTTTCGTCATGGTCTGAATCGAACCACTCCTGGCAGTTTTGCACATAGGCCCCTACCTTTCTTAGCACCTCAACCCGCAGTCCCCGGACCGCCCGCGCGCGTGCGTGGCCCTGCTCTGCCCCTGGCCCGCCTTTCATCCTCCTTGGGTAGAAAGTCAGTGAGTAACAAAAGTCCAGAGAGCTTTTCTGAATTCAAATTCAAATTGTCTATATTCTGTTTAAATACGAATTAATTCATAACTTTCAAATGGTTTGGAATTTAAATTCAAACTCTATATGAAATATGTTTTGTTTTTGAATGTTAATTCAAATCTTTAGTCAAATATTTTCAGAACTAATTCAAACTAGTCAAACCTTTGACTTTGACTCCATTTGACTAATTTTGACTTTAAAATAAATTTAAATTCATAATTCCAAATATTACAAATAATATATGTTTTCAAATCAGAAAAATGTGAGGAATTCAAATATGCTATCCAAAATATATTTTGAACACTTTAAATTTCAAGTTGGCTAAAATTACAACAAAATACCCTTTTTCCTTAATAAATTAATAACTTTTATTTTATAACTCCAAATTTGACAAATAATATGTCTAAAATGATCAGCTCGACGAGACCTTTCTGCTTATGCATTCCATGTTCTGAATTGCAGCATGCATCATATAAATATAATGTAAACAGCAACTTAATTGAGTATAAAATATGATTAAGACTCAATAAAATGTTTACTTCTTGTTTTCTCATCTCACCCATGCCATGCTACTTTATTGCCATGCAAATTGTGCATCATTCATCATGGCATGATTGTTTGCTTGTCGCATTTTATTCTTATGCTTGTGCACTTTATTTATGTTGGCCCTTGTTTGTTTGGTTCTTATTCGAATAGACGCTGAGCAGGGGATATACCAAGAAACCCAGGAGCACTACCCAGATCCTTCTCTCGCTTCAACGGAGCTGCCAGGCAAGCACTACCACATGCTTGCATACATACAGTACCTATTGCCTCTATCTTATTCTTGCATCATCGAGTTGCGATTGCATTAAACTGAATCCCAAGTACTGCATAGCCTTTACTTTTAAACCCCACCGAAGCTTGTTCCTCCATCCCATGAGCCATTACTACAGGAGTTGTTTGAGCCATGCGAGTCGTAGAACAGCATGTGTAGGGTATGTGAGTGTCTGATGAATAACGAGGTACCTAAACAACTTAACATGAGTAGTAATGGGATAACTAATGAAAGTGGCACCGGTGAGCAATATCTGCTATTTGGTTTTTCATGCTCACTTGTGTCCCGTAGGACCCCGAGTACTTGATTCCTGTTCCTTGAATATTCGCGCTATCCACATCCGGGAGGCTTATGGGACCCCCCTGAGCCAGAGCTTGATTCATTCTTATTTCTTGGGGCCACAAACTAGTTTGAGGTTTTATTTACTATCCTGTACTTATGCCATGCTTTACTGCTTTATTTAAATTGTGTGATGTCTTTTGTGTCGCATTTAGGATCGGGACACGATTTGTGGTATCGACAAGCCCACCACACTTTCGGGTTCCCATGCGTTACTGAGTCCACCCAAACCTTGAGTCCGTTTCGGAGTCAGCTAACTTCGTTGCGGGTAGCTTAATGGGGTGGCCCCCTAAAATATTTCTGAATCCTGTGATTGCTTTGTCGTGAATGCCTCGTTGGGTTTTGATTTGGTTTTTCCGAGGTTGATCGAGTGTGTGTTGCTATTTGTGCACCCCTGCAGGGTAAAACTTTCTAAAAGCCGTGTCCGCGGTTATGGACGACTTGGAGCACAGTTTCTCGATCATAGACAAGTATAACTAAAGTACCGCTTTTAATTTGACTAAGCAACTGACTAGTAAATAGTGCAATACTCATGGAATGGATAATAAAAATGCCAACGGATGGGGGGTTGTTCGTCCGCTTCCTCGTTGGTAAGCGAGGAGGAGGATGGATCTGTTAACATTACCGTTATAACTGTTGTCTTTAATTCACGGACATCCGTCTATCTTTGGTTAGGCGGATGGTTAGCGAGTATCTATAGAATTGCTAGGTATTATCTTTTGCTGCAATTGCGTCACCCCAGGTTGTGTCCCCTTCAGAGGCATAAAGACTTGCTGAGTACCCCTAGGGTCTCACACGATAAATTGTTTGATTCAGATGAACAGGTACACTCGCAAGATGGATACTGGGTGGAGGAGACGGACGATGTGGGCAATGATCATTCGGTGTAGAGATTCCGAGAACGGGATCCGTGAGATCTGTATGGATGTGTTTATTTATGGGGCATCTTATGCCGATTTGCTTCTTATCCGTACTCGGATCTTGTTTGCCGTTTCCGCCTGATACTCTGATGTTTGATGTATGAGGAGATATCCTAAACTATTATGTCTATCTAGGATATTTGGATCTTGCCGTATGGCGTTGCAATATTTCTATTTCTTTTAGATGGAATGGCTCTGATGTACTGTTGTATGGTGGCTTGCATACATACTCATTTGTGTATGTAGTTGATCCCTTCGCCTGCCGATTACGCCGCCCGTTCTTGTCCCGATGTTTGGAAATGGTTGGGACGGCCGAAAGGTCTACCTGTGAGTGGCATTTGGGCCCCACCGTACTATTTCAACCATTTCCGTTCATCCAGGCTTGTAACTAGGAGCGTAATTCACCGAGGTAGTTACAAAACGTCTCTCAATGCATTGTTATTCATGAATCTTTGTTTGAATCCTTTCATGTTGCAGCATAGTTACTTTGTCCTATTGTTAGAACTTCATCTTTCATGCTCATGTTTAGAGTACTTAGATCCCAGCTTTCAATGCTTGCAAATGTTTTGATCATGATTTTGATGGTGCATGTCACCTCAAAAATTATTCTTTTTATCACTTACCTAATCGAGGACGAGCAGGAGTTAAGCTTGGGGATGCTTGATACATCGTAAACGTATCTATAATTTTTGATGTTCCATGCTTATTTAGTATCCACTTTGCTATACTTTGTCTACACATTGAGGTATTTTTATACATTTTCTGGGACTAACCTATTAACAAGATGCCATAGTGCCAGTTGCCTGTTTTCTTCTGTTTTTGGTTTCAGAGAAGCTTGTAAAGAAATATTCTCGGAATTGGACGGGACAAAAGCCAAAGTCAATATTTCACCGGGACAAACACAGAGACCGAAGGGCGACCAGAGGGGAGCCACAAGGTGGTCGTACCCCCCCCACCATGCGCGGGACCACCCTAGGCCGCGCAAGGGCAGGGTGTGGGCCCCCTGTCTTCCCTCCTGCCTCGCCTCTTCGCCTATATAATCCCCCTGATGCCAAAACCCAAAGTACCCGATTAGATCTCCACGAAACAGTCTTTAGCCGCCGCCACCATCGTCCCTAGAATGGGGGATCTAAAGCTCTTCCTGACACCCTGCCGGAGGGGAGAGATCATCCCGGGGGCCTTCTTCATCACCATGCCAGCCTCCGGTATGATGCGTGAGTAGTTCCACCTTGGACTATGGGTCCATACAGTAGCTAGATGGTTTTTTCTCCTCCTTTGTGATATCATGTTCAGATCTTGTGAGCTTCGTTCATGATCAAGATCATCTATTTGTAATCATGCATGTTGTGTTTGCGAGGATCCGATGGATATTGAAATTACTATGTCAGATTGATTATTGATTCTATCATGTCTTTGTGATTATTGATTATATCATGTCTGTGTTGTTTGAGATCTTGCATGCTCTCTGTTTCTAGTATCAACCTTGTCCAAGTAGATGCTAGTGACTCCAAGAGGGAGTATTTATGCTCGATAGTGGGTTCATGCCTCTATTGAATCTGGGGGGTGATAGAAATCTCTAAGGTTGTAGATGTCTTGTTGCTACTAGGGATAAAACAACAATCTCTTGTTCATGGAACAATTGTATTATTTACTTTACACACATTGCTTAAAGCAGTTATCCATTGCTTGCAACTTAATACTGGAGGGGGTTCGGATGATAACCTGAAGGTGGATTACTAGTCATAGATGCAGTTGGATAGCGGTCTATGTATATTGTTGTAATGCCCAATCAAATCTCATAGGATCATGAATGTCTAGTATTGCATTGTTATGCCTTGCTCAGTCCTGTCAATTGCCCCGCTGAAATTTGTTTACCCAGCATGTTATGTTATTTATCTTAAGGAGAACACCTCTAGTGAACTATGGACCATGGTCAAATCTTTACCATTGATACATCATCCACTATTATCGTTTACTTTCTGCAAGCAATCATTACCTTCCACACCATACATTTAATCATTTGTTTTCAGCCCTCACTGTTCGTTGGGGCAAAGTCTTGAGTTTGTGTTGTGCAGGTTCCAAGTTGTTAGCAACACCTTGGGGTTGTTTCCTTCCTCCTACTGGTTCGATAACCTTGGTTTCATACTGAGGGAAGACTTACTGCTGTGCTCATCATACCTTCCTCTTGGGGTTTCCCAATGAAGCTCTACAGTGATCTGAGGCGCATCAAGCCCCTCACCTCAACCCTAGCCGTCGGTAACACCCCTCTCTCCTCCATACCCTGCTCCAGCTTAGGCGAAGCCCTGAAGTAACCTCCTCCTCCACCACCACCACCACACCGTCGTGCTGTTGGGATTCCGAGGAGATCTACAACCTTCGCTACCCTGCTGGAACAAGGGAGAGGAAGGTCTTCATCGACTACCGTACGTGTGACCGACTACGAAGAGTTGCCGTAACATAGCGCCAGAAGGATTGTCTACGCGATCTTGAGATCGGCAAGTGATCAACTACATAAACCACGAGATATGAATCTCGTTAAACGCTTTGGATCTTCGAGGTTTAGTTCTTTACAATAACGTTGCACCGATCTCGTAGAATAGATCTTGGTTTTGTGTGTTCCCGCGATAGAATTTTTTTGTTTTCCATGCTGCGAACCCTACATTTGAATGTTCACGGGATAGGCATCTACTTATTGTCTTTGTATGACCAATATGGTTCCACATGCTCCTTGGTAGATACAGATTCATCTCATTGGATGATGCTTGTAGTTGACCGAACCATATGCTTTTAATTTTAATTCATCTAGTTAGCAAGTCTCCAAATGGCTACACTGTCAAGGGCAGATCTAGAAAGAGGCACATGTAGGAATTATGGATACTGCAATATGGAAGGGCTGATGTCGAAGGAGCCTACTGTACATCATAGCAATATCATCGAATTGCAGGTTTTAAAATTGTTGCTACTGACTCTAAGATAGTATTTAAACCTATTGTACATCTTCAACACAAAACATTCTAATTACTCCAATATCTATTTAGGTTTCTAAAACCAACATGGCTTAATCGATGATGTCTCATCGGATGATGATGACGACAATGATGATGATTATGATGTGAAGCAACCTGTAGTAAACAGACATAAGAAAGCGAGGTTCAGAGCATCTGATGATGATGCGAAACAACCTATAGTACAGAAAACTAAGGAAACGAGGTTAAGAGGATCAGATGATGTTTATAGAGTAAAGAAAGCTAGGAAAGCAAAGTTAAGAGCATCAGATGATGTTGTTACAGTCCAGAAAGCTAAGAAAACTAGGATCACAACTCAGGTGTTTAAATTATCTTATGTTTGATGTATAGACAGTCTATTCCTTCTAAGAGTTTAGTTCCATCTATCATTTATACATTCATCATTTTTGCCTAACAGGGTATAGCGTCGTGTCTAGTATGCAAGAGCAATTGCGAATCCAGGTTGTCATCCAACATGAACTTTTATATCTACTTGTTAGAATCATAGGGGTTCCATAACTCAGTGGTAACAAACAATTTTCTTTCAAACTACACTTTAAGTCTGTAATCATTTGTTTAATGTCTGATTCTTTTGTTTTTGTTGCACAGACTGTGCCATGCAATTCCAGATTCATGTTCAATGCAGCCATAGATGAATGTGAGAGTGTGCACTTCAAGGCGCTTGGGCACACCTACAATATTGACCTTGAGAAAAGAAAGAACAGGACTAGCATGGGAGGTGAAGGATGGAAGCAATTCATTACACATAACGATCTTACCAGAGAATAAATGTTATGTTTTTCTTTGACAAGACCCGTGCCGAGGATATCTGTTCTCCATTTTTGTGGTCTTGGTGGCAAGGAATATGTATATGAACCAACCATTTTCTCCCAAAGATGATTCCTTAGCGATGATGAGGTGGACCACCTCCTACACACCCTACCACGAATGAACACCTTCATCGGGGTTCCATTTGTGACCTGTTTTACAAGGACAAATCTCCTCCAACATAAGATGGTATGCAATATTTATTTACTTTTGTTTGTTCCTTATTGGCTCCATATATATAACTTGTGGTGGTGGTCTGAAACAATTACTTCTTTATTTTTAATCCACGGTGTGGCATCATAGAAATTACCTATGAAAAAGGTTTCCCCCATGGACATCCTTGATGATGGAGTGGCTGGGCTTCAGCTAGGACAATTTGACATCACTCTAGTTGCATACAAGACAGACCAAGATGGCTGTGGCATTCAGAGGTGGAAGGATTTCTACCAGAGTGAAGACGGTATAAAGGTTGGACGAGCCATGCTAATCACTAGCAGGAACACCACACAAAAGAAGTTAGACGTGAAGTTTGTGTTCGAGACCATCTAGAGTAGTTGTGGTTGGGAACTGTTAAGTGTAACTAGTAGGACATAGTCTGGAATAATTAATTCATCGTTTGAAACTTTATATGAACCTAGTGGCCAGTCTATATGCTATGTATATACATAATTTATTTGCCTGTTAGTGTACTTTGGAATATTTTTGTCGTGTATGGTTATGATTGTGTGCATTGGATGCTACTACAAACAATTATGAAAGATTTCCTCTCCACATGCATGAATTCCAGTCCATGTGTATAAGAAGAACGAAGTTGTACAAGTAGACCAACAAAGTAGTCTGTTCTGGTCGTTTGGGCTGTTCGCGACATGAGAGACTTTGAATCAGTAATTAAAACTTGAGTTCTATGAGCAAAGCCGAAAGATAGTTCTTGCACATCATTTTGAAAGCTATCACAAATAATTTTGAAAGCTACCACACAGAATTCTGAAAGCTACCACAAGGAATTCTGAAAGCTATCACACTGAATTTTGACAGTACTAAAGATAAATACATTACAATGTTTTTACTTCGAACGGATATAAACAGGCTAGCGAGCAAATAACCTAGGCTATTATGCCCTATATATTTCATCTGCCTCGACTCCCGAGTGCTGCAAACAATATTCATTGAACTCCCCCCATCTGCAGTGTGCTGCCAGTATCTGGTCGAGACGGTAAAGCCTCGGTAAATGTTCTAGATCATGCTGACCAAAGCCATCTACAAGTGTTAGTTCCTCATCCCAGGCCTTAATATCATGATTGTACGCTCTGATATAAGACAAATCCGTGTAGGAGATGCTACCATATTGGACTGTACTAGGGTGCACTCTGGTGTCGATGGAGATCGACTTGTTAAAATGAACGAAGAGGGCACAGCTGCCAATGTCACTTACGGCCTCAAGACAGCGTTTCTCCGTGTCCATCCAGAAAAGCACCGATTGACCTTCGTGTAGTAGATGCTACCATATTGGACTGTACTAGGGTGCACTCTGGTGTCGATGGAGATCGACTTGTTAAAATGAACGAAGAGGGCATAGCTGCCAATGTCACCTACGGCCTCAAGACAGCGTTTCTCTGTGTCCACCCGGAAAATCACCGATTGACCTTTGGCTAAAACCTATCCCAAGACAAGAAGCAGATCACCTTCTGAATAAAGAAGGTAGAACTTGTAGACTCTGTGTATTTTTTCAAAGACTGGACCTGAAATTATTTTGGCCATCTTGATGGTGCTCGCGTGCTAATCCAACTTAATGTTGGTCGACAGGATCTCTCCACTATCTTCATGTACTGCATACACTTCACCATGGAATGGGTTCATGCATTTCACCATCAAATCGTCATTGGACGGCGGATAAATTCCTTCTCCAAATACTCCATTGAAATTATGTGTCTGGGTGGTTTCATCGGTCCAAGCAATAACCACCGGATAATTTTACCAAACAAACACCATCATGGGGACTTCGTGACAGCGACAGATGCCATAATATTCGATGTTATCTACTCCTGAAACTCAGTGTTGGATATACGGGCGAGTGGGTTCAAAAAGCTAATCTTGTGTGGCTCTTCAGTCTGAGCAATAACGATGATGCCACGATAAACACTGATGAATTAGAAACTTTTGATTAGGAGAATAGTTAGCCCTATAATATATATGTAAAATGGAAAATACTCCCCTCTGTTCACTAATATACACATTCTAGATGTTTCAAAATGTACTAGATACATCCTAAAATGAGTGAACCTACGTACTTAAACATGCATGCATGTCTACATACATGCGTATGTATGTTTGAAAATAGCTTAAATGTGAACTGAGGGATGAATTGTGAACCTGTGTTGAATGTCCATTAGATTCATCGTGAAGCAACAACCTATGGCGAGCTTGAGGAACGTGAAGTCATCGACGTCTAGAAGTGTGTGATATATCAGGATTCAGTTGTTGAGATAGAACTTGGGCTCTTTTAAAGCACGGCACAAATCGCCACAGACGCTATGAAATATAGCCATCCACATCCACATTTAAACTGGATATTATTCATATTTTTTATGAAATATCTCTCTAAACCCTGCCACTAATGCCTAATGATCAAAGGGGTATGCAATCCTTTCGTTCTATTTTCCTTGTGCGGGAAATGACGTTTGATGATGGGAATCACAACATTAAAGTCAAAGATACGAGATTTCCAGCAACCCAAAGAAACCAGGGGTCATGAGATGGAGACAAAAGCTTTAATGACTAACTATACGGCGGGAATAAAATTCCTGCTGTATAGTTCCAGGTGTATAGTTTCCACCAACATCGCTAGGTCAAACAAAACAACTTTTGTGAAAGGACCCCTATATAAAGAGTCCCCTCGCAATGAGAAAAGGCCCCCCGACTACGCCTGACTACACCAAGCCATCAGAAACCACCACGCCGGAGGAATAGATCTAGATCCAATCTTCAAACCCTTCTCCACCACCATAGTCATATTCCACCACTTATAGTAGTAGATCTCATCTCCAATTGGCGACATTGTAAGACTATTACTATCAATCTAATGATTTCCATTACAATGTTTATGATTGTTGATCTCATCTCTTTTCGTGAGTAATTCTCCTTGGGCTAAGGGCTTTGGCCTAGCCATCTAGTTTGTGCATGTTATTTATCATAGATGGGATCATGTATTAGTTTGTATGACATGATGATTATTGTATCCTCTCTTGCCTCAATCTAAGGAATTTTCAGGTACCCAAGACCCCGAGGATTGATCCAAGTATAGGGAGTGTGAGTAATGACTAATCTGCAGGATGGGAACCCCAGTGACAGAAAGGGTAGTACGGCTGTATGTGAGGGATTTGCATGGGATTAACGGTGACGTCACTATGCATATCATTAGTTCTCTTTATTCTATGGATAAGACTAGTAGGTTATTGCTATAATCGGTTGCGGAGGCAATAGCAATTATGGATCACTGCCCACATATAATTATCTTTCTCTAACAATTACATGCATAATTTATTATTATATTTTATTCCCATCAGATGTTTTGCATAGCTATAGGTGAAACCTAAATCCCCAGACCCTCTCTATCCATCATTAAAAGATCGCAAACTCTTGGTCCGGTAAAACACAAAAAGAATTCTAAACCTCCCGAAGGTCCGTTAAAGTAACTTTACTATGCTTTTTGATTCCCGAGGATTCGATAACCTAGGTCTACTAGGGAAAAAGAGCTATACTACATCCATAATCCGGATCGAAGGTATCAACTTCCCAACAAACAATGTAGGCGTCGACGTACTCCTCCTTCTCCAAGAAGGAGTCGTCAATCTTTGCAAGTGGTCCGTCGGCCGGGAGATCGGACTAGCTCACCCTCATTCGCCTGCTCGCCATGCCTTCCTATCGAGGAAGAAACATGATGAGGAGAAGAACAGGAAGAGGAACTACTCCTAGTCCACTATGTAGTCAAGGAGAAGAACAGGGAGGCGAGGAGACAAAGTGGAACTGCCCCTAGCCCACTACGCGCGCGGTCGAGGAACAGCCAATTTTAATTTCTGTGACTCATAATATATGTATAAGAAAGGTGAAATACATTCTCTAACAAACAGAGTTTGGTGATCTGGCTGTTTGAGTTGTTCGCTACGAAAGGCAAGGTTGCGGGTTTGAATCTCTCTAATCTCTACTCCACCAAACCAATTTTTATCTCTTTTAATTTCTTCTATAAAACAGACTGACACGTAGGACCGGCCAAAACCACCGTGAAGTTCAACCCCGCAAACCACGCTGACAGGTGGGGCCAGTCCAAGGATTGCGCGTTCGTTGAAAAAAAATGAATGCCCTGACGAAATCTGCGACAATTATATGCAAGAAGAAATGGAAGACATGGCTTACGGTCCGGTGACAAAATTTGCGACGAATTTGTCGCGACGAAATAGCGAAACGTCATGAATAACCGGGCCAGAGGCCCTCGGACCGCCTCCTGACGAAATTAACTAAAACGTCAGGGATCCACGACATTTTTAGGTAGTATCATAAAACAATGTCATAGACCATCCAGATTATTGTAGTGGCAACAATAGCCCAATCGAAACTATACAAATTTTACATTATTTTACATGGCACCTGCAGGGGAAAAATTGAAACTACTAACGCTGAAGCAACATGTTGGTCTTCTCATCAAACGAGCGAACAATGTCTTCAGCATGATGGGCAAACGCCCGATAGTGTGGGCACATATCGCATTCCATACCATCAGGAGGAACCGGCGTCCCCGCCGCTATCTCTACCAGATCTACATCCTGGTGGTGCATTCAAACAAGGGCCAACGCTACCTTGGCACCCGCAACGAGTTGCTGCCGCAAAAGCTCCTTCACGACACTCACGCTCCAAAGCTTCTGCAGTAACCCGAGGAAACTAGACGGAGCCTCATCCAAGGGGAACATGGTAGTGAAGATTGACGCAAAAGATGATCTAGCATGCTTCAAGACTCCAAGCACCTGATTGGCACGGTCTTGTACCGTTGCCACCACAATCGCTTGGTCACGGTCCATCGAGAAGAACCCCTAGCCTCCAGCTCCTGTTTCGTGAGGCAGTTCACTCGAATATCGACGCAGTCTTTCTCTTCCTACTAAATAAGAATGACAACTGCAAAGAGCAGCAGCTCATTAGCCAAGCACAAAGCAACTAGTGCAGTAGGCATAAATTCGAATGCTACTCACATTGTAGTGGCTCGCCAATATGCTGAAATTATTCAAGGAGATACTTCTCCCTTTCGACGGCTCGCTCTGTCTTCGACTTCCACACGTCGGCGTGACCACGGATAATGGCAACACCTTTCTCCAGGCTCCGGATGGAGTCATGCAGTAGCAGCAGCTATGACACCTCACTCGCCCTTGGCTGACCAGTAGCTAGGGGAACAGGCATGGTCACCGAAACAATACTCGAATAGCCCTATGAGGCGTAAAGAAAAAGAGCAATAAGGACAAGACAAACTACACTATCAAGAAGAAACATAGCATATATTGACATTCAAAGCTACTACGTAGCAGTTCCAAATATCATTCAATACAAGGCATTACATGTCACTACTACAAAAAAGATACAAAATCTAGGCGGGCGGCTAAGCAAAATCACACTAAGGATTTGCGGCACCCGAGGCAGCTCCCGTCTCCATGGCCTGCGCTGCAGCCAATCTCTTAAGCTCAGCTGCATAGCTCGCAAGCATCTCGATGAGCCGAGGGCCATTTTTTTGCAGCGCAAGGTGAAGGAACCAAACTCTACCTTGGTGTCTTCCGCTCCCACTGGCATCCTGGAAGTGGCTCTAGTGAGGTCCAGTTGTGTGCCGCTCGCCAAGGACATCGCCATCCCAAGGGAGGAACTTGTGCCCTTCTATGCCTTCTTGTATTCGGCAGGCGCATCCCCAGCCAGGTCCTTCGCCAGATAGTAGACTTCTTCAAGGGCCGCGTTCTTCAGAAAATCTCCTGATGAAAACGGCTGAGGACCTCCTTGGCCTTGGCCAACGTGTCTAGGGTGGAGTTGCAGCGGTCTTCGATGCGGCAACTGCATCCGCAAGGAGGTCCCCATTCTCCAATACATGGCGATCGAAAACGACGTTAGTTGCCTAATCAAGAACCAAAACTTGGAAAACTCAAGAAAAGCAAAAAGCATGAGACAAGAAAAAATAAATCTCTTAGGGCACAACTCACTCACATGATAATGCCTGGGCAGTGGCCATAAGCTTCTCAGCCAACACCTTCTCCTGCTTAGCCGCATATGTCGCCCGCTTCTCCTCGAGTCCTTTTGTTTCTCGCTTTAAGCGCTTGAGGTCCTCCATGGCGCTTTTTTCCTTGGTCTCCACCTTGATGCAACTCTTCTCAACCGAGTCAAGTCGACGGAGTGCAATGTTGTTCTCCTCTACAAACCAAAGCACAAAGTTCAATTGAGGATCTTCAAAAAAATAGAAGCACATGAAGAGCATTTGCAGCAAGGTACTCACCATGGAACTGGAGGAACTCGGCCACCAGGCCAAGATGCGTCTACCCTAGATGGTTCAGCTCCTGAATAAAGTTCTACCTGGAAAATAAAACGTCATAAACAAGAAGGGCTTGGGGGCTCATCAAAGAAAACTCAAGATCACTTACGTGTTCACCCGAAGACTCCGAGGGCTGGGATTTGTCACTAGGGTAACAACCCGACGAGTCCTCAGCTTGGAGGAGCTCAGAGAGCTGCTGTCAGAGTTGGCCACTGTCTTTGGGGAGGGAGATGCAGCTTCGACGCTCACTGCCTTCGAGTCCACGGCGACCTCATCAGCTTCGTACTTCACAGACTCATCTGTTGTGGACCCCCTAACACAATAAAAACACAACAATCATCAGTCGTGAAACATAGAGGCGCATGTCAGAGACAAATGTTGAAGATGCTTGTGAGGCAATGTCGGAGAGGTCGAAGATTGGCATCTGTGTCTGCTTCTTGGCCTGTGGTTGAGGAGCCTTCAGAAAAAGTGTGCTCCTACAGGACGCAGGTCCCTTCGGTGTCAGCAGCATCGAAGCATCCAAGGCTTCACTTCGGTTCCTCTTGCAGGAGTTGCCATCGTTATGCTCGGGGGCTTCTTCCTCCAGAGGCGACTGAGCAGCGGGGATGGTCAACTCTAACTCATCCATGTCCCTGCCATCCGGAGAACTTGTGTATTTCTCAGGAAGGGGAGGCATCATGTCATCTACCTTTAAATCCTGCAAGCCAGGAGAAAAATGGGTCAGACCCAAGCAAGATAAGGACACGCAAGATGCAGTCCATGCAAGCAAAGAGCTAACTTGGGAACCTCCTTGAGTGCATTGAAAGGCTCAGTCAATATCTCCACCAGCAAAGCATCATCAACCTTGAACCACAACAAAGGCATCAATTCCCTGTCGAGGTCCGATGAGGATAGCTCATCAAATGACACCCTCGTCGGGTAGTTGGTGCCGGCATATAGGAACATCAGGTACGCCCTAGCCTGGAGGGGCTATACCCAATGCTTGAGGAATGTGCGGATGATGTTGATGCCAGTCACCTATTGGCCGCGCCACAGCTGTAGGGCCTCCGTGCGCTTGTACAGCGCCTCAACAAACTCGGTTTCACCCGAGGGAACATCATTCGACCACGAGCGCTTCCTAGCGATCACCGTGCTCGCGTAAAATGGAGGAAGGCCGTACAGTTGGTCATTCAGACTCTTGTCGTGGATGTAGAACCACTTGTTCCTCCATCCTTGCATGGACTCGGCGAGGTTGAAGGAGAAGTACTATTGGTTGGAACAGATATATATCCCGCACCCACCAAGCTCGTAGACCATGCCGCCGAAGCCGGACTGCCTCTTCAAGGTATATAGATTTTTGAAGAGGCCGAAATGTGGTGTGATGCCGAGCCAACACTCGCAAAGAGTGATGAAGCAGGCGATATGGAGGATGGACTTGGGCATCAACTGATGTAGTTGAAGCACATAAAGGAAGAGAAGCCCATGAACGAAATCGTGGGCAGGAAGAGACAAGCCCCGAAGTACAAAAATGAAGAACATGACTCGAAAACTAGCGGGTGGGTCAGGGGTTACCTCTGGGCCAGGAATTTTGGAATCTCCCTCATTCTGGGAGATGAGGTGGGCCTCGTGCATATGGCGTAGCTCCACCAGCTGAATCGTCGACCGCCGCCAGCTGCCATTGGTAACATGGCCCACGGTGGTCTTCTTGGCGGCGTCGGCGACGCTCGTTCCATCTCTGGTGGATTTCTTTGGCTTGCCCATCTTTGTGCAGAGAGCTTTGCATTGCGATCGGATGAGGGGAGAAGGAAAAACACGAAAGATTTCTAGCGCAAGGATGAGTAATGGGCATGCGAGGTGGGGAGAGAAGGAGAACAAGGAAACGAGGAGAAACGACGAACACGAAGGGGAAAAATTACCAGGGACCCTGGCAGTATAAAACACTAAAGACGACGACTCAGAGCTTTTGATATGTAGAACCTTGATACGTCAGAAACGTATCTATAATTTTTGATGCTCCATGCTTGTTTTGTATCATTTATCTTATGTTTCGTCTACACTTTGAGGTATTTTTATACACTTTCTTGAACTAACTTATTGACAAGATGCCACAGGGCTAGTTGCCGGTTTTCTTCTGTTTTTGGTTCCAGAAAGGCAGAAAATCAATATTCTCGGAATTGGACGGGACAAAAGCCAAAGTCATTATTTTCCCGGAGCAACACGGAACCACAAAGCAGAGTCGGAGGGGGCCACAGGTTAGCCGCACCCCTCCTAGGCGCGAGCAAGCCCTAGAGGCACCCACAGGGGGTGTGGGCCCCCTGGACCCCCACCGACCTTGATTCCTGCGCCTATAAGAAGCCTCCGACCCAAAAAACCTAAATCATCCAGAAGAAATCCATGAAAACCTCTGTAGCACCGCCGCCACCGAAGGGGATATTCGGGGGACAGAAAGTCTCTATTCCGGCACCCTGCCGGGACAGGGAAGTGCCCCCGAAGCCATCTCCATCGATCTCCATCGCCATCTTCATCACCTTTGCTAATTCCCATGATGAGGAGGGAGTAGTTCTTCCTCAGGGCTAAGGGCTCTATCGGTAGCTATGTGTTCATCTCTCTCTCTATGCATGATTTTGTGGTCATGATCTTTGTAATCAAGTAGATCTATCTTGCTACTCAAGTGCTTCATTAGATCTCTGCTCTCCCCATGTGTGTGAAAGTGAAAACATGCACGCCATGGTAGCACTTAGGTCTCAGTCTACATAAATACTCTTTGTGCTTTAATAGATCTATGCTTTTCCCCACGTGTGTGAAAGTGACAGCGTGCATACCGTGTGTGGCACTTTGGCTAGATTGAATATTTGTTATGAGTTATATTTGGAGTTGGATGTCTCTATGGAATTGTGGTGTTTGTTGGAACCATCTAGCGCTCAAGGTGACAGTGTGGGGTTATCTAGATTGGGGAAGGCGGACTTTGAGGAGTGCTGTTATAGCCCTACCAATGATTAGAGTGTCCAACCAGAGAGTAGTTAAGAGTAGTATCATGAAGAGAGGATATTTATATGAGAGAGTGTTCACTAGTGAAAGTATGATCCCTAGGCCTTGTTTCTAAGCATTGCAACACCGTTTGCATCTAGATCTGTTGCATGTTTGCTTGCTTTAGTCTTTACCTCACTGTCAAGCTATTTTCTGGCACCGTTACCACTTGTACTTCACTATCTCTTCGCCCCTAGTGCACCTATACACCTGACAAGTGTATTGGGTGTGTTGGGGAAACAAGAGACTTCTTGTATCTTGATTGCAGGGTTGCTTGAGAGGGATTAACTTTGACCACTTCCTCGCTGAGTTCGATAAACCTTGGGTAATCCACTTAAGGGAAACTTGTTGTTGTTCTACAAACCTCTACACTTGGAGGCCCAACAACTGTCTACAAGAATACAAGTGCGTAGACATCAAGCTCTTTTCTGGGGCCGTTGTCGTGGATCTACAGGACAGCTTCAACCTCTTCCTCATCGTCAAGCACCAAGCTTTTCTGGCGCTGTTGTCGGGAGGTAAGGTAAAAGGTACTCGCATCCTCCGGTGTGAGTTCTCGAAGTTATTTCCTTTAGATTCTGCAGTTTTGTCTTTTTGTTTCTTGTTTTCTCTAGTTAGGCTTAATGGAAAACTACAAAAAAATTAGGGAGCTTTATAGTATCTATCTTGAGTTAGGACATGAAGTGTTTGAAGAGAAAATTAAAAAACCTATGGAAATTTCTTTGCATGCTAATAGCAATGTTATTAGTATGAATTCTTTGGAAACCATTGTTGCTAATGCTATGGAAAAGTCTAAGGTTGCGGAAGCTAGTTTTGATGAAAATGATCTTTTTAGTGACCCTGCTTTGGAAGATGGGTATTATATTGCTTATGATGATACCAAACCTCCAATATATGATGATTACAATGATAAGTATGATATTTTCAGTCCACCTACTATTGAGGAGGAAATTGATTGTGATTATAATATGCCTCCTATATTTGATGATTATGGTGATGACAATAATAATGATAGATATTTTGTTGAATTTTCTCCCACTACAATTAATAAGAATGGCTATTCTTATGTAGAGAGTAATCATAAATTTATGCATGTGGCTCATGATAAGAATGTTTTATGTGATAGTTATATTATTAATTTTATTCATGTTTCTACTGAAAGTTATTATGAGTGTCACATCCCAAGAGTTTCCAAATCTTGTAATGTGAAAAATAAATAAACAAATTAAATAATTGTTGAAAATTAGGGTGAAAAGAAACTTTTGTTTCTAAATGGAAACTTAAAATTCCATCTAGAATAAACTTTGGTTAATGTTTGAATCCAACTAAATTCAAATCAAAGTGGAATGCATTCTTCATAAAATTCATCTTGAAATTTAAACACTTGAGAAATAAACCAAAACCCTAAAACCCTAATGGAAGAAAATCAAAGTTATCTCTAAGACTATGGATTTGATCCATATAAAAATTGGTCAAACAAGCATTTCAAATTGATCAAGAATGACTATTAGAAATATCATAAAACCATATAAATTGGATTCACATACTTTGGAGCCATGAATAAAATCTTATGAATTTAATAAGATAAGGAAAAGTAATTTCCAAAGCTGATAAAGCACTTATCTAAAATCCATACCAAATGGTGAGCAAATAATCCTAAAAGGATTTAAAAAGATAAACAATTAATAAATAAATTCATAATAGTTGGAATCACTATTTTTGGGTCTTTAAATAAATAGATATGGTTTTCAAAAGCAAAGGTAGAAATATAAATATGGACTATTTTATAAAGAGTCAAATTTAATCTTGGCCAAGCTTTTGAAATAAAATATTTCTATTTGATAAATAGAGTAAAGGTTTATTTAAATAAAACAATAAGGATTTATTAATATCCAATTTTGTTTAAGTAAAGGCTTTTTCCTTTCAAATAAACATTAAAATTTATTAAAGTTTTTAATAAGATTTCCTAGTGTTTTAGTTTTTAAATGAAACCTACTGAAAAGATTTTGATATTATTTAGATTTCAAAAAGAGTTTTAAAATAAAATTAAAACCTATTTGAATTAAAGACTATGGTTTATTTATTAAATTATTACTAGATCCTAAAAGAATTATTTTATTTTGAACTTTGAAATATGTTGATAAACAGAATTAAAATTCACCTAAAGTTTGGTGGTGGTTTGATTTGAATTGTTTCTTGAATTGTTTGAATGAAAATCAAATCAGAATATTCAAAAACAGAAAAGAAAAAGGTTTAGTATAAAAAAAATGGAAACAGACATAACCCATCTGGCCAGCCCACTAAGCCCAACACCAGCCCACTCCTTCTCTCCCGCGAAAAACGCTTCGAACCTGGGTCTTTACCCGCTAAGTCACCGATGCGTGGACCCCATCTCCCCACTCCCTCTCTCGCTGACCGTCGGACCCCACAGAGCTGTTCATCGTTTCCACCCGCGACGACCTCGCCCTCACCTCGCGACCGTTTTCTGCGCCTTGATTCGAGGCTTAATTCCGATTGAAGAAAACCTTTGGGAAATGTTTTGATTTAAACTCTCTGACCCTAAACACAAGTTTTTATGATTTTAAAACATATTTTGTGAACCCTATAGATTGCTGCCTTATTAAAAGCATTTCTCCACCACATAAAATAAAGCTTTGGTTTAAAAATGGTTTATAGATAGAATATTTTGCAAATAGTTTTGCCACTTTATGAAATGACCAATAAAGTGTTTTAGAATGTTTATAACCTATTATAAACCACTTTTGTAAATAAAACAAAGTTTGGCATGCTTGCATGTATTGTTTTGTTGCTATTATTTTATGTGCTGTTGCTTGAATGGTAGATTGAAATTGTGCCCTTGCTTGATTGAAATGTAGTGATTTGAAGAGTGTGATCATTGCAAAGACAAGGAGTGAACTTATATTCTCTACCAAAAAGGCAAGTTATGCTTCATACTTTGTCCCATTATTTTCACTATGCATTAGTGATATTTCTAAGTAGGACTTGCATGGAATTTTTGCTAAGTATAAACTATGCCATGGGAAATCCTAGTAGATGAAACCTTAGTAGAGTTATTCTAAGTTAAGATTCCTACTACTATCATGCTTAGCTTAACTAGTAGAAAACAAGGGTGGAATATATATTCATACTATGGAATGTTCCAAAGTCAAAGACTTGTGTTTTGTTTAATAAAACAACTAAGTGAATGAATCACCTGGGTGGAATGGAAGGAATGGTTTGTGTTGAGTAGTTCACAAGGCCCATTTCTATGGTTTACCTTGTGTATCTCACTTGTGGATGGCCACCCAAGAACAAAGAGATTTGAGATGTCAAATGTTGAGAAGCTTCAAGTGTAGCCACTTGGCATTATGGGCTCTGCCTGGATCATATAGGTTGCAATAACTTAGCCAAATGGACAGTTGGTGGTAGGGGATTGATAGGTTGGAACGCGTCCATTCTGGTCTAAGGGAAGGCTTCTGAAAGATCTTGTCTTGGTGAAACCAAGTCTTGTGGGGAAAGTGCACCACCTCTGCACTAAGTACTTAGCCATGTCCCTGGCAAAGGACAATTTGAGCATCAAGACATGGAAGCTATCAAGAATGTCCTCATCCAAATTTCTAAGTAAAAACTTGTGGTTGAACAAGCGTTGAAGGATCACCAATTTCTATTGGGAGATGCCTTGGGTGATTTTGTCAAGCAAAAACTTAGTGTTTTCAAATGATAAGGAAAATATATTTTGAGCAAGGCAAGCCTAAGCTCCACTTAGCCAAATGCATATAGATGATAGTTACCACTATACTACTATAGTATCTCTTGCCAATACAATTCAAATGTATTGACCCTTGTGGCTGTAACTTATTATGTTGCAGGTTTGTTTGATGTTAGTGAAGTTTATTGATTAGGATTACAAGTCTACAACCAACCTGACTGCTTGTGGCACTTTGAAGATGAAGGACCCCATGCTATTGTTATATTCTGCTGCATTGTAATGAGATAGCCAAATGAGCTATGTAAGATGTAATAAATTTTTTTATTCCTGGTTATGAAGTTGTATTATGACCTTTGTTCCTTGATATTACATCTTAACTGTGGATGCTAGCTATTGATCCAGGGACTAGCATTATAAACACAGGGATCCTTACCTTATTAAAGGTTGGGAACCTTACAATGAGAGAGGGAAACATGGTCTTATGCATCTCAAAAATATTAAGTTTCCCCTCTTTATGTTGAAAGTCTTGAAGTTGCACTTGTTTTGCTTTCCTATGCTTGTTGCTTTGTGCTTTCATGACTTGTTTCTTTACAAGATTACTATGCATAGGAAGTGGGTTAGACTTAAATGGGTTTTGAATTTGCTTCTTGATTCTCTCTTTTACTTCAATTCATATTTCTTATGAGACCATCTTCTCAAACTATCAAGCCTAACTTAAAGGCGTTAAAGAAAAGTACTTGTTGGGAGATAACCCAAGAGTTTTCTTGAGTCTTGGAAGTTATTACTTCAGTAATGACCTCTCCTTATCCTTTTTGTTTGCTTTTTGTTCCAAGAATGACCTCTAATGAGAGGGAAGTAAGATTTGGGGAGTTGCTCTCCCGAAACAGATTTATGTCCTCCACCATAAAAATTCATGAATAGTCTCTGTGAGTCGTATTGATCTGAAAATTTACGAATAAATCCCCCAGTATGTTAGCTAACTTTCGTTGGTTCAACACGTTTTGATTTGAGCAACAGCAGATGTTCGAAAAAATCGGTTTCTACCTACTGGTCTGTTTTGACAGATTTCTGCCATTATTTGCATTTGCTTCTTATTGATTCCTTTTTGAGTACTCTTTAGGGGAATTGAGATTTTTGAAGGAGTTGCTACAGTAGCTTATGTTTTTAGTGAAAAGTCGTGCTGTTCCAAAGCTTTTCCTAAATCTCTATTATCTTTTGAATATACTAATGTTGCTAATAAAGATTGTGTGAAGTTTTGTATGAAGGAAAATTTTCATGTGTACAGAAAGAATGATGTTATGAGATGAAGAATGGACAAAAGCTCAAGCTTGGAGATGCCACCCCGTGTCACCCCAAGAAATATTCAAGAGGTACAAGCGTCAAATCTTGGGGATGCCCAAGGCATCCCCTTCTTCATCAATAAAAAGCTCAGGTTTGTCTAGACACTTTTATTGTTTCATGCATTGTTGTGTTGTTCTTGGAGCGTCTTAGTTTTTGTTTTTGGTTTTCGATTGCTTAGTTTTCTTGAGTAAGTTGGTTGGTTACACCACACTTCTTTTTGAGAGAGACACACTCTGTTTCCATTGCCTAGAACACTCTAGTGTTCACTCTTATTGTTTTGTGAGTGTTCACTTTTTCTAGCACTGTGTTTAGCCTTAGTTTTCTTGTGCTTTTAGCTTAGAAATTTTTTGTTCTTCTTTGTGGATTTGTGAGAGAAGCTCACTGATCTTTATTGATTATTATCTTTGTGAGTTGTTTCAAATAAGTTGCTTGGTGTTGGAAGAGAGTAGAAGAGCTTCACGCTTAAGTGGTACAAAAGGGAGCTTGCTTTGACTGTGACTTAGACTTTATCATGTCATGCTAGATGTTGTTTTGACCTTATGCTTAGTTGTCGTGGGAATGGTCACGGCAGATGCTGCAATCGGCAGCGAGTAGTAGAACGAGGGGCAAGGGCGGCCAGCCATCTGCGATGCGAGATGAGGGCGGACACACGAGGTTTTACCCAGGTTCGGCCCCCCGGAGGGTAAAGAACTACTCCTGCTAGATTGGATTATGATGGTGGTACAATGGGCGAGCTCGGGGGCTAGGCGGCCAGTCGCTTGGGTGTATGATGGAACGTATCTCTACATGCCCTGTAGGGAGGTTTATATAGACTTACCTCCCCTAGGGTTTACATATCTCAACCGAATCAGTTAAGGCTTCGGTAATCTCTTAACCTAACCCAACTGGGCCTATCTACTCGCCCGGGCCTTTAACTTCCAGTCGCTTGGATCCAGTCGCCGTCTTGCAGGCCCACTCGCCAGTTCCTGGGCTAGTCGGAAACGTCCTGCTGGGTATACCCCGGTGGGCATATCCCCGTCAGTAGTCCCCGAGGCCGTCGTTGATTGGGCACAGGTGGTTGCTGGCAGTCGGAGTATACGGCTTCAAAGCAGACATCCAGTCGAATCGTCGGCGGGCTCCTGAATAAAGGAAAAAACTAGTCATTCTGATCGCAGCTTTGGCGAGTCGAGTCGTCGAAATACTTAGTCACTGTCGTAGTGATCGGGTCGGCGAACCGAGTGGCCGAAGTTGGACCGTTAAACGTGGTCAAACTAGCCGTTGGGGTAATCCAACGGTAACTTTTGGCGTAATCACCGCGTAGTAACGGCTCCCTGATTTGGCGGGTAACAACCGCTATATAAGGGGAATGGCAGGCGATCGGAAAACCATCTCCTCGTCATTTCCTTCGATTGCGCGCACTTTCGCCATCCTCCGCATCGCGATCCAGCTGACCTGAAATCCTCCGACCCCTCACGAATCCTTCCGCCATGGCCCCCTCTACCGAGCCTTGGGGTAGATCTAAGTGTACGAGGGCGCAACTGGCGTCCTTTGAGGAGGCCGGGATCCTGCGTGCCAGCAGGTGGCGCATCCCTGCGGCCGGAGAGGTGACCCCGAACCCGCGCGAGGGAGAGTTCATCTGCTTCACCAGCCACCTGGAACGGGGGCTGGGATTCCCAACGTCTCTGTTCTTCCGGCGCTTCTGCGCCTTCTACGGGATCCAACCGTCGGACCTGGGCCCGCACAGCATCGAGCAGCTCGCCATTTTCGTGGCGTTCTGCGAGTGCTATCTGGGCTGCATGCCCTACTTCCCCCTGTGGCAAGATCTATTCCACGGGCGGATCAGTCGCGAGGAAGCGGGTGGCCCAATGCTCATCGCGGGCGGCCTGATGTTCCAACTGAAATCGAAGGCTTCTTTCTTCGATCTGATGCTACCCGCCAAGGCGGCGAGCCAGTGGAAGAACTCTTGGTTCTACGTCACCGAGGCGACCCCAAACGGCGAGGTGGCGATCCCAAGGTACTCCGCCGACCGGCCTGAACCATGTCGACTTCAAGTCGGCAAGCTTCCAACAGACCAGCGAATGGTCGTGGACGAAATGCTTCAGACCATTCGCGGCCTGAAGAAGAGGGGCCTCCTGCCCATCAATCTGTACAACTGCTGGCTCGGGCGGCGACTCGTCCCCCTGGCCCGCCGCGACCACTATATGTACGAGTACGCGGGCTGGGAGGACTCGACGAAGTCCTGCCTCGACGAGTGGGAACTCGAGGATTATCTCCTGGCGCTGAAGAAGATCACCCAGGCGATGTACCTCGACACGAAGGCCGGGGTCGCCCCCTACACCGCGAAGCATCCAGCCCCAACGGTAAGTCATTCTTTCGTCATTCGCAATCGCAGTTAAATGCAGTCGCGGTCATATTGATGTCGTTTATGCCCATTGCAGCTATTTAAAGTAGTTGAAGGGTGGCTTCCGCCCGCGGACGACGAGAATTCGAGTTTGTCTGTCCGGGAGGTGGGTGAATCGCCTCCAGCGAGGGGAGGCGTCGAGAGCGACGGGAGTGGCGACGGCGACGAATCCGAAGAAGAGGTCGCCCCGCTGGTCCGGAAAACGCGCGGGTAGCGGCAGCGCGAGCTTGAGGCGAGCAGAATCCTCGAGCGTCATGATGACGATGACGACGAGCTCCCCGAGCACACCTCGCGTCGCGAGGCTACTCCCTCGAAGAAAAAGAAGAAGAAGAATAAGGAGAAGGAGGTCAAAGCCCCTCCGAAGAAGAAGACGAAGCCAGTGAAGCAGGCGTCTCAGCCTCACTCGCCAAGCAGCTCCGACGCCACCAGCCTAGCCGGGGGCGAAGCCCCACAGGAGGCAACGGCGCCGTATATCGCCGCCATCCAGACCGAGGTGCCCCTGGCCTCGATGCCTCCGCCGTTCGCCCCAATCTCTGGGTCGGGGACTGTTCCAGTCGCGGTTGCTTCGCCGCCCAAGGGTGCTCCTGCCGAATATGTTCCGGAGGCTCCAGCCGCAGCCTCGACAATGAAGAAACCGTCCGTGTCTTGGGCACGCGACGTCCTGGAGATGGGTCTCAGTCGCCGACTGGGCCCCGAACTGGAGAAGCCGGCCGGCATCCGCACGGGACTACGCTTCATTCCAGTCGCCAAGTGAGTTTGCTCACCTACCTTTGTATTTCGTTTGTACTTGGATTATCTTGCTCACGTAAACAATTTGTAGGACCGTAGCAAAGAAGATAGGCCATCCGACTGTGGCTAAGGTGCCACCCGTCGTCAGTGAGGAGGATCCCTCCCGGAAGAGGAAGGCGGACGAAGTCGTCGTCTCCGCGGATAGCGCCAAGAAGGCCAAGGGCGACGAAGTCGTCACGGTCTCCGACGACACGGCGATCGCACCGAGTGAACCCGTAACGGAGGCGACCTTACCTGCGAAGGAGGGTGCTCCCTCGACTGGGGTGGCCGAGTCGGCCTCGTTTGGTGCCGGTGCCTCCATAGCAACGTTCCCACGCTTCATGGCCAAAGCGGCTACAACGAGTGGTACCTCGCCCTCGAGCCATGCGCCTGGGGTCGCTGATACGGAGGTCGAGCAGCGTCGCAGGCACACACCGGCTCTCCTCGCGTCCGTGGATGCGATACAACTTCATGGTATGCTTGGCGCAGTCATCCAGGTATGTCCAGTCCCCGAGGATCAGGCTGGTGTGTTGCAGCGGCCTGATTCTTTTAGTGTCTTGTTGTTATTTTTCGCGTCCAGTCCCCGAGTGCGTACTCGCTGAATTTCAGCGGGTGGGCACTTAGGATTTTTTGATTGCCAGGCCCCGAGTGCGCACTCGCTGAATTTCAGCGGGTGGGCACTTAGGATTTTTTTTATTGCTACCCTCGAAAGTGCGCATCGCTGAATTTCAGCGGGTGGGCACTGGATTTTTGATTGCCGGTCCCAGTGCGCTTTTCGCTGAATTTCAGCGGGTGGGCACTTTGGATTCCACTTTGGTTAACTGTTTGAATTGTGTGCGAGTGCATAGCGTGAGTCGGTGACCGTCTTGCTGCCACCGTCCAAGAGGCGAATAAGGGGCTTCAGGCAATTGCCGCGAAGGCAGAGGAGGCCCGCCAGGGACTTTTCCCAGCGAGTGAGTTGGCTGCAGCTCAATCGGCGTTGAGCTCTGCTGAGAAGCGGATCGCCGACCTCGAGCGCGAGCTAGGGGAGGCGAAAGAGGAAGCGAGTTTGGCAGATGGTCGAGCCAAGGCCGCCGTTACGGCCGCCGCGGAGGAACGTAAAGTTTCTGACGCCCTTGTCGCTGGGCTTCAGGATGATTACACTTCTCTTCAGAGCTTCATCACGGATCTCTCCCGTCCCTTGATTGGTGAGTGTATCTTCCCCCGCCTATTGCTTGTGCCTTTTTGTAATATCCGATGTACTCACTGTTATCTTCTATCCGCAGGTCGCATCCTTGATAGCGCGGAAGAGGCGAGCTCGTTCGACGCGCGGCAATGTGTGGCCACGCTCGTCGACTCGGCGACGTTGTCGGCGACATGCATCCGAGCCTACCTCCAGGAGATGTCGCCCACGTAAGTAATTCCCAGTGACCTCGTCGAGGTGTGGCGGTACTTGGAGAAGGCGCCGTCGGTCGTCGAGTTTATGACGCGATCGGCATTCTGACGTGGAGCAGCGACGGCGCTTAGCCTTGGGCTCGCCCACTTCCCGGAGGACTTCGACCTGGACGACGTGACGAGTGGCTACCCGTCATCGACTGGCTCGGTGGAGATCTCTGAGGTGCTCAAGTTGACGGATCGTGCCGCGGTGTACTCCAAGCGCGTCTGGGCGATGGGCGACCTCCTTCCTTACCAGGAGACGGTCGTCGCGCCTAACGACCCCAAGCCACATCATCGGGACTTCAAGGTCGAGCAACCCTTCCGTGTGGCGATGGCGGGTGAGCTGACGACGTACCCGTCAAACCCGTACACACCCTTCATTGGCAGTCGCAAGGGTGCTGGCGAGTCATCTTCGAAGCCTGCGGAGTAGAATAGTTTGCCCTGGGGCGTTAGTAGCAGATCTGCCGTTTGGGCATATTTTGTATTTTGAGACGATTGCAACATGCTATTAACGAGATATCGTGTTTATTTTGTGATTTGACATGTGTTTTTTGATTGAGGGTTGAACGAGTCCCCGAGCGCGTCCGCCCTTTTTATGGGGTTGACCTCGTTTGTAATGTGTTTGCGGTTTTTGAATGTTTTGTTATTGTGGTCGACTCGCCCGGACTCAGAGAGCCAGTCGCAAGGCGACTCCCTTGAGCGCTCTGTACTTCACCGTTTTCCCTTGCGCGAACGAGGTCGGGTGGCCGATTCCCCGAGTGTGGTACTTGGTTATTCTAGGCGCAACTCGAGGGTGGGTGAGGACTTGGCGCGTTAGTTTGAGCGCATCGCTCCTGCCTGGCCCGTTGGGTCAGTCGCATGGCGAGTCCTGGGCATGCTCTCATACTTGGCGTTTTCCCTAGCCGCTCGCGCTGAACTGGTCGTCAGTCCCCGAGCGTGGTACTTGGCCGTTCGATTCGCTATGTCGAGGATGCAGAGGATCATGGTCGTTGTGAGAAGCGAAGGCAGTTGTCTTGGCTCGTAGAGCCAGTCGGGCTAGGCGACTCCAATGGGGCTCCGGGTAGGCGTTTTTCGTGGACGATGCAAGACCTGAGGTGACCCAGTGCTCTTGCACCGCACTACTTGGCCGTGCTGATCGCTGTACCAAAGTTTGACTTCTGCGGTTAGCTTGACGCTGTTATTACGAGTGTGAGTGGCACAAGACACGGAGAGTAGGCGCAATTTGCGGTAACCAATTCTTTTTATTTCATAGCGACTGGAGGGTACATATGTGGGGTTCTAGGAGTAGAACTTCCGTAGGAGGTTTACATTCCATGGTCGCTTGACGTCGAGTTCGCCATCCCCGCGGACGTCGATGAGGTAGTAGGCGTCGTTGCCGAGTACTCGTCCGATGGCGAATGGTCCCTCCCACGGAGGGGAAAGCTTGTGCATGCCCTTCTTGTCCTGGATGAGGCGCAGCACCAGGTTCGCCTTCTTGGAAGGTGCGAGTTTTCACCCGCCGGCTGTGATAGCGGCGGAGTCCTTGTTGGTAGATGGCGGTGCGTGATCGAGCAAGGTCACGTGCCTCGTCAAGTTGATCGACTCCATCCTGGAGGGCGAGTTCGTTCGCAGCCTCCGTGTAGTGGACGACCCGTGGCGAGTCATGCTCGAGGTCGGTGGGCATGACTGCCTCGACGCCGTACACCATGAAGAAGGGGGTGAACCCTGTTGACCTGTTGACCGAGGTGCGGATGCCCCAGATGACAGAGGGTAGCTCTTCGACCCAGCACCCGGCGGTGCGCTCGAGTGGTACTTGGAGCCGCGGCTTCAGGCCGTGGAGGATGCTCTGGTTGGCCCATTCCGCCTGGCCGTTGGATTCCGGGTGGGCGACTGGCGCGGGGTCGAGCCGGATGTGGTGTTCCTCGCAGAACTCGGCCATGGCTCCTTTGGCGAAGTTGGTGCCGTTGTCCGTGATAATGCTGTTTGGGAACCCGTAGCGATATATGAGCTCGCGTAGGAATTTGGTGGCGGTCTTCCCGTCGCATTTCTGGACTGGTTTGACCTCCACCCACTTTGTGAATTTGTCGACCGCGACCAGGAGGTGGGTGTAGCCAGAGGGAACCTTTTTGAAGGTGCCTACCATGTCCATACCCCACACGGCGAATGGCCAGGTGATGGGGATTGTCTTGAGCGCGGAGCTCGGCACATGCGTCTGGTTGGCGTACTTCTAGCAGCCGGCACACCGCTGGACAATGTCGACGGCATCGGCATGTGCGGTGGGCCAGTAGAAGCCATGCCGCATGGCCTTGGCGACCAGAGAGCGAGCGCTGGTGTGGTGGCCGCAGTCGCCGGAGTGGATGTCATGGAGGATCTTGCGTCCTTCGGCAGGTTGGACGCAGCGTTGGAACACGCCGGTGATGCTGCGCTTGTGGAGCTCGCCGTCGATGATGGTGAAGGATTTGCATCAGCGTACGATCATCCGGGCATCCGTCTCGTCTGCCGGCAAGGTGCCGGCCTCCAGGTAGGCGATGTAGGGCTTGGTCCAGTCGTCTGGTTCGGTGACGAGTGCGCCCAGGGCTTCCTCTGGCTGCAGCGGGACTCCGATGTCGATCTCCCTTGGGGGAGAGACTGATGGCTTGGTGATCGTGTCGAGGAAGACGCCGGCGGGTGGTCGTTCTTCCGCCTGTTAATCCACTTGACGGAGTAGCCTGCGAAGTGTCCGCCCAGCTTGTCCACTGCTTGGCGGTATGCCGCCATGGTGGGGGAGACGGCATTGCAGGTGCCAGCGACTTGTCCAGCGACGAGGTCGGAGTCTCCGTAGCAGCGTAGGCGGTTGACGTTCATCTCCTTGGTAGCTCGCATGCCGTGGAGTAGTGCCTCGTACTCGGCCATGTTGTTGGTGCAGGGGGTGAAGTCGAGGCAAAGGACGTAGCGGAGCTTGTCGCCCTTCGGGGAAGTCAGCACGATCCCTGCTCGTGCGCCGTCCGCGTTCTTGGAGCCATCGAAGTGCAGGCTCCAGTAATGGAGGTATGGTAGCTTTTCTGGCTGCTGGGCCTCTTCCCAGTCGGCGATGAAGTCCGCTAGAGCCTGCGACTTGATCGCTTTTCGTGGCTCGTACTTGATATTATGGACGCCGATTTCGACGACCCACTTAGCGACTCGCCCAGTCGCCTCACGGTTGCGGATGATATCCTGCAACGATGCTGAGGAGACGACCGTGATCGGTTGCTCCTGGAAGTAGTGCGGCAGGTGCCGCTATGCTCTGAAGACCGCGTATACCAGTTTCTGGTACTGCGGGTATCGTTGGCGCGACTCGGTGAGGACCTCGCTGATATAGTACACCGGTCGCTGAACTGGGCACTCCTTTCCTTCCTCCGGCCGTTCGACGACCATGACGGCGCCGACGGAAGCCGACGTAGACCAGCATGGGTTCTTTGTCGGCGGGGGCGGCGAGTAGCGGTGCGGCGAGTAGCACCTTCTTGAGGTCGCGGAGTGCGTTGTCCGCCTCCTTGTCCCACTGGAAGGTGGGGTTCTTGCGCATCAGACGGTATAGGGGCATCGCCTTTTCGCCCAAGCGAGGGATGAAGCGACTGAGAGCCTCTACTCGCCCGGCCAACTTCTGGACGTCGCGCAGGCACTCGGGTTTGCCGAGTCGGGCGATCGTGTCGATCTTGGTGGGGTTCGCCTCGATCCCTCGCTTGGAGACGACGTACCCCAGTAGTTGTCCTGCTAGTACACCGAAGGTGCGTTTGCCTGGGTTAAGCTTTATCTTGTATTTTCGCAAGTTGGCGAATGTTTCCGCCAGGTCGGCGAGTAGATCACCCTGGCGAGCGGATTTTACGACCACGTCATCGATGTAGACGTGGATGTTGCGGCCAATTTGGCTCGCGAGGCACTCTTGCATGCACCGCTGGTAGGTCGCCCCGGCGTTCTTGAGGCCGAAGGTCATGGCGGTGTAGCAGAAGGATCTGAATGGCGTGATGAACGCGGTCTTCTCCTCGTCCTCGACAACCATTTTGATCTGGTTGTATCCAGAGTAGGCGTCGAGGAAACATAGCGACTCCGAGCCCGCGGTGGAGTCGATTATTTGGTCGATCCGCGGGAGGACGAACTGCTCCTTCGGGCAGGCGCTGTTCAAGTTTGTGTAGTCGATACACATCCTCCAGGTCCCGTTCTTCTTCTCGACCAGGACTGGGTTTGCCAGCCACTTGGAGTACTTGATTGGCCGGATGAAGCCTGCAGCGAGTAGACGCTGCACCTCCTCGGCGATGGCTCGGCGGCGCTCTTCATTGAAGGGTCGCAGCGACTGTTTGACGGGTCGCACTTTGGGGTCGGCGTTTAGTTTGTGCTCAGCGAGCTCCCTAGGGACACCAGGCATGTCACAGGTCTTCCATGCGAAGATGTCCCTATTCTCACGGAGGAACTCGATGAGCGCGCCTTCCTAGGCTGGACTCATTCCTGTTCCGATCGTCACCGTCTGGCTGGAGTCGCCTGGGACCAGCTCGACGGTGTGGGTGTGCGTCGTTGCCTCGAAGGCTGAGGTGTTTGCGCCCTCCAAATTGGGCTTCTTGAGTATGGTGGGGTCGTCATTGTTCATCCCGCTCGCGTACTTGGCGATCTCGTCGGCGTGGTTGGCCTCTGCCGCGATGACGGCATCGGCGAGTTCGGCTCCTTTGGCCTCGCACTCGGCGGCCATGTCGGGGTCGCCGTTGATGGTGATGACGCTGCACGGCCCGGGGAGCTTCATCGCGTTGTACGCATAGTGTGGCGCTGCCATGAACTTGGCGAACGCCTGGTGCCCCAGGACGCAGTGGTAGGGGCTGTCGAAGGGTACCAGCTCGAAGACGATCCGCTCGGTGCGGAAGTTTGCTGGTGTGCCGAAGGTGACTGGCAGCGTGACCTTGCCGACCGGGTACGCCTTCCGACCGGGGACGATGCCGTGGAATGTGGTGTGGGTTGTCTCGATCATCGACCGTGGTAGCCGCAGCCGCCTGAAGGTGTCCAGGTACAGGATGTTGATGGAGCTGTCGCCGTCCATCAATGTCTTGGGGAGCCAGTAGTTGCCCACCTTTGGCTTGACCACCAGGGCTACTCGGCCTGGGTACTCGATGCGCGGCGAGTGGTCCTGGCGACTCCAGGTGATGGGCTGCTCCGACCAGTTGAGGAACTGGGGAACGTCCACCTGGGCCACCGCGTTGACGGCGACGGCGCGGGTGATGACCTTCTTCTCGCTCTTCGTATTGAAGCCTGTGAAGGTATGGAGCGATCCGGCCATGTTGCCGAATTTTCCGCCGTTTGGCGGGTTGTTGTCGGGGTCCTCCCGTGCTCGCCGTGCCTTCTCAATCTCCCTGAGGGTATGGCAGTCGGCGGTTGTGTGCGTTGCGGTCTTCCCTTCCCTGCTATGAAACGCACAAGGTTGGTTAAGGAGGGCCGCGGGGTCGAACCTTGGCTTGGCCTTGTAGTTGCCGCCGTCGCGGCGTTGTCCTCCGTCGCGGCGGAAGCTTTTGGGCTCGCGTTGTGCGTGCCCGGCGTTGGCGACGAAGTCGACTCGCCCGTCACTGTGGCGCTTGCCAGTGAGGCGAGTGTTGCTGTAGCGTAGGTCGGACCGTCGTCCGTTGTCGTTGCCGCTCGTGCGGCGTTGGCCTCCCGACTCGTCGTCGGTTTCCTAGTTTGGATCTTCCTCTGCGTACCGTTTGGCGATCTCGAGGAGGTCCGGTATGTTGTCGAGTGTGCGAGAATGTCGCTTGAGCTTGGCGACCAAAGGCTTGTAGCGGCACGAGGTCTTGAAGCAATGGATCGCGGTGTCCGGGTGGATGCCGACCGCGTTGTACCAGAGTTCTTGCCACCGCTGGACCCAGTTGCGGGTCGACTCGCGGGGTCCCTGGACGCATCGCTCCAGGTCCTCAATGGTGGTGGCGCGGGTGTAGGAGCACTCGAAGTGCCTGACGAAGGCATCGCGCATCTCCTCCCAGGAGTCGATACTATCCTAGGGGAGGGTGTTGATCCACTGCCTGCACGTCCCCTCCATCATCAGGGGGAGGTAACGGGCGGCTAGCAGGTCGGTGTGGCATGCGATCCCCATCGCCATGAGGTATGTATCGAGCCACACGGAGGGGTCGTACGAAGGGTCGTACTTTTCTATCTCCTTCGGTGCCTTGAAGTTCGGCGGGTACTTCTCGCCTCGGATCATCGGTCCAAAGCATTTGGGCCCGAGTCGACTGAGCGACCCCATTGGCTTGCCGTCGCGGCGATTGGTTAGGGTGTGTCGCAGGTCATCGGGCTGGCGTGCGCGCCAGCTTTGGTTGTTGATGATGTGGGTGTGGGCGTCGATGGGTTGACCGTTGGCGGCGACGAAGTTGGTCGCCGGTCTGGGGTCGTTGGTGGAGAGTGCCGCGTTCGCGGGTCAGTGTTGGAGCTGCAATGGCTCTGGTGGCGGGCAGTTGAGGGTGTTTGCCGCCATTGGGCGGCCGCTTGAGGCCGCTCTACTTGCCGAAGAACGCGAGTACACTCGACCCTGCGAGTCGGCACCTGCGTTTTGCTGCTCGGCGGCCTTTGCGAGCAGGGCCCTGACATACTGGATCTGTAGGGCGCCGTCACCGGTGGCCTTGATGTTGTCGGCTGCTGCTCGGCCCGCCACGAGGTTGTCCATCGGGGTGGAGAACAGTGGGAGGCCATTCGCGTCTCGCTCCCGTGAGGAGACTACTATCCGCGGCTGATCCCTGGGGGGTGTGCGGTTGGGTGGAGGTGGGGCGCCCATCGCCGTCGACCCTGGCGGTGGTCGGGCGCTTCCTCCTGGTGGCGCGTTCTCGCAGATCGCGCGCTCGGCCGTGCGGGCCGGGTCGTTTTCGTCGTCGAAGTTCAGGGCGCGCCCCTGGGCGGTGGGGTTCAGGCGCGACCTGATTCGCTGCTGGTGGTAGCGCGACAGCTCCTGCGCCATCACCTGCTCGAGGCGAAATTTTTCGCGCTCGGCTTGCTCCTTGCGGACTGCCTCCGCCAGCTTCAAGCGGAGTTCCTCGACCTCCGTTGTCGTGGCGTTAGGAGGGATCGGGGTGGAAAAGGGATCCTCCGGCTGATCTGTGCCGGTCGCCATGTAGGTCGCGGCGTGGCGACCGGTCCCGTCGCGGAGGTCGGCGGAATTTTCCGACCCAGAGTCGAAGTCGAAGATCCCTAGGATGGAGGGATCCTCGAAGTCTCCCACGTTGGAGACCTGGGTGATGGAGCCCGCGGGTGAAGCCGCTGTGATGGATTCGGCGAGTGATGCCGGGGTCGCCGAGTCGGCGTCGTCGTTGAGGGCTGCGTCTTCCGCGGCCGTGGAGTTTCCGGCCACGTTGCTGTGGGCCGAGTTGTACTCGGAGGCGAGGCGGTGGATCGTGCGGATCTGGCTCTCAGAGAGTCAATCGCGTGGCGGCGACTCGCGGATGCGAGCCGAATCCTCCGAGACGATGACGTCGGTGAGGCCGACGAAGAGGCTGATCGTGCCGACCGGCAGGATCACGCTGTGTGTGACGGGTCGCGCCGCCGGGACGTAGCTGCTCGGCAAGATCTGGAGCATCTCGACGATCGCTATCATGCGGCCGGTGGCGACCGTCTCGTTGATGGGCAGATTGGATCTCGCCGCAGAACACCGGCCAGACCGGCCAGGCCCCACGGTGGGCGCCACTGTCGTGGGAATGGTCACGGCGAATGCCTGTCGGCCAGTAGTAGAACGAGGGGCAAGGGCGGCCAGCCATCTGCGGTGCGAGATGAGGGCGGAGACACGAGGTTTTACCCAGGTTCGGTCCCCCGGAGGGTAAAGACCTACTCCTGCTAGATTGGATTATGATGGTGGTACAATGGGCGAGCTCGGCGGCGAGTCGCTTGGGTGTATGATGGAACGTATCTCTACACGCCCTATAGGGAGGTTTATATTGACTTACCTCCCCTAGGGTTTACATATCTCAACCGAATCAGTTAAGGCTTCGGTAATCGCTTAACCTAACTCGATTGGTCCTATCTACTCGCTCGGTCCTTCAACTTCTAGTCGCTTGGATCCACACCGGGCCTTGATCCAGTCGCCGTCTTGCAGGCCCATTCGCCAGTTCCTGGGCCAGTCGGAAACGTCCTGCTGGGTATACCCCGGTGGGCATATCCCCATCATTAGTGATTATTTCTGTAGCATGTCTTGTTCCAAACAATTGGGATTGCTTAGTGTGCCTTGAAGAAATTATGCGTTGTTTTAGCATACAAAAGCATAGTATTGTCGTATTCTCCTTTGATGCTTTGTTTGGGTTGACTTGGAACATGCTCACACCATGTTATGACTATGACAAGTCACCATATCCTCTATGATCATTTATTCCTTGACTTGTAGTACCACTCTATGCTTTGATTAGTAATATTTTGTTGCTCTGCATTATTATGGCCATTATTGCTCTCTTAGTTGGTTGCTCCCAGTCTTTTGCTAGCGTCCACTCATGCTTCCAACTCCCAAGAAACCAAGTTATTCCAAAGTGTCCACTATAAACTCCTATGCATGGTGTGTTACACCATTCCAAGTATATTCTTGTTTTCAACTATCTTCCAATTAAAAACTATTTTGTTATGTGAAAACTTAGTGATTAAAGCCCTCACAAACTTGATGGCACACTTTATATTCTTTTCCCCTAATAAACTTGAACCATTGTGTCGTCTATATTGTATATGCTTGCACTTATACATTGGAATTAGCAGAACCATGCTGTCATGGGAACGTTTTCAACATTGCACTTGTACTTTGTACTCAGTTGATATCATGCTCTTTTGTCTATGGATGTCACCGGTGTGAAATAAATAGGGAACTTCTAAGTCCATGGAGTATGTATTTTGTGTTAGAGAAACTCCTAGGCCGCTAGCCTAAGCCATGCATAATCATGGTGGAAACTTGCAGCATCACCATAGTGACATCTATGAAGCATTCTTCTTATAAAAAAAGAGACACGTTGAGAAAAGAGGAAAGAGAGAAAAAAAACACCATTTTCCCATGGTAAATAAGATTGCTGAGATGCTCATTCTCTACTTGCCTTGTCATTTTGGTTATGGGATAACTCCTGTACCATGTGCAAGGGGTACCCGGGTGGCGGTTCTCAATGATATGCAAATACTTACAATGACAAGAACTTACAGGTGACTAAAGTTGAGTAGCATGAGGTGCGGCCCTCGTATTCAAGGGACTTGAGATTGCCAACTTATACTTCGTCAAGCATATACTCCATCTTTGTTCACTTTAACCTTAATCACTTCAAGATGCTTATGATAGGGGCAATGAGGGCTTAAAGCTAACAAGTACCATAATTTTTAAAAGCTCTTTTTGAAACTTGAAATCCCTGCTTCCTTTATAAAAGGCCTTTCTTCCACCACTATTGAGCCTCCACCTTCTACCTTTAGGCACCATTAAGAGAGCATAGTTGTCATTTTGTGTGCAGTGTTCCAAAGCTTATTGATTGATGCATACTGTGATATTACTTGTTCTTGTGCTATTTGTTTCTAGTCACCCTTGTGAACTTTGAAGGTGTCCTATGCATCTATATTTCTACTCTATGAGGGACAAGCTGATTGCCACTATGCTATGTTTTATGTATGTGAAACAAACAAACATTTTTCAATGCATGTTATTCATGATGTTTGTTTGTAGCCTTTCATGTTGCATGCATAGTTACTATGTCCTATTGTTAGAACTCCATCTTTCATGCACATGTTTAGAGGTCTTTGATCCCACCTTTCAATGCTTGCAAATGGATTGATCTTGATTTTGATGGTGCATGTCACCTCAAAAATTATTCTTTTTATCACTTACCTACTCGAGGATGAGCAGGAATTAAGCTTGGGGATGCTTGATACGTCGGAAACGTATCTATAATTTTTGATGCTTCATGCTTGTTTTGTATCATTTGTCTTATGTTTGTCTACACTTTGAGGTATTTTTATACACTTTCTGGAACTAACCTATTGACAAGATGCCACAGTGCTAGTTGCCTGTTTTCTTCTGTTTTTTGTTCCAGAAAGGCAGAAAATTAATATTCTCGGAATTGGACGGGACAAAATCCAAAGTCATTATTTTTCCCGGAGCAACACGGAACCACAAAGCAGAGCCGGAGGGGGGCCACAGGGTGCCACACCCCTCCTAGGCGCGGGCAATCCCTGGAGGCGCCCACAGGGGGTGTTGGCCCCCTGGATCCCCACCGACTTTGATTCTTACGCCTATAAGAAGCCTCCGACCCAAAAACCCTAAATCATCCAGAAGAAATCCACGAAAACCTCTGTAGCGCCTCCGCCACCGAAGGGGATATTCGGAGGACACAAAGTCTCTGTTCCGGCACGCTGCCGGGACGGGGAAGTGCCCCCAGAGCCATCTCCATAAATCTCCATCGCCATATTCATCACCGTTGCTAAATCCCATGATGAGGAGGGAGTAGTTCTTCCTCATGGCTAAGGTCTCTACCGGTAGCTATGTGTTCATCTCTCCCTCTCTATGCATGATCTTGTGGTCATGAGCTTTGTAATCAAGTAGATCTACCTTGCTACTCAAATGCTTCATTAGATCTCTTCTCTCCCCATGTGTGTGAAAGTAACAGCATGCACGCCATGGTGGCACTTAGGTTTGAGTCTACATAAATACTCTTTGTGCTTTAATAGATCTATGCTTTTCCCCACGTGTGTGAAAGTGACAGTGTGCATATCGTGTGTGGCACTTTGGCTTGATTGAATATTTGTTATGAGTTATATTTCAAGTTGGATGTCTCTATGAAATTGGGGTGTTTGTTGGAACCATCTAGGGCTCAAGGTGACAGTGTGGGGTTATCTAGATTGGGGAAGGCGGACTTTGAGGAGTGTTGTTAATAGCCCTACCAATGATTAGAGTGTCCAACCAGAGAGTAGTTAAGAGTACTATCATAAAGAGAGGATATTTATATGAGAGAGTGTTCACTAGCGAAAGTATGATCCCTAGGACTTGTTTCTAAGAATTGAAACACCGTTTGCATCTAGATCTGTTGCATGTTTGCTTGCTTTAGTCTTTACCTCACCGTCAAGCTATTTTTTGGCACTGTTACCACTTGTATTTCACTATCTCTTCGCCGAACTAGTGCACCTATACACCTGACAAGTGTATTGAGTGTGTTGGGGACACAAGAGACTTCTTGTATCTTGATTGCAGGGTTGCTTGAGAGGGAATAACTTTGACCACTTCCTCCCTAAGTTCGATAAACCTTGGGTAATCCACTGAAGGGAAACTTGCTACTGTTCTACAAACCTCTACACTTGGAGGCCCAACAACTGTCTACAAGAATAGAAGTGCGTGACATCAAACCTCACATGTGTCATGCATCCTAGTGTACACGTAGCGGATATTGCCCGAACCGTCGCGAGCACCTCTCCGCTATGTGTGGAAATCAAGGAGATACAATTAAAATCGCATAAGTTACACGTGACTAGTCAAATCACAAATAGAAAGTGGAACCCATGACCATTCGTCCCATCCACACTACTGTCGTAGACGGTTGAGCTCACCAGTCGTCAGCAATAACATCACCAATCGCAAAAGCATAGGCAATGCAATGGCTCCAAATGTTCGAGTCAACATAAAGTACTTACTCGAGTCTAAGACTCGACCGGATACTCAGGGGCTAATCCTATCAGGAGCGCTGGTCGTGCACCTGATGAATTGACCAAGTCCTTGAGGCACTCGAAGATAGCTTTCAGCATGAATTGATGCCTCGACTCCTTCGAGTCCTCGACTCGATTACGGACTCAGGGGGCTATTTCCATAGGGAGCATTAATTGAGTCATCAGTGGCATTCACAAAATTAAAGTCTCTGCTCAAGTCCACGACTCGAACTAACACTTGGGGGCTACTGTCAACACCCGGATTTTTAATCCCAGATGCCTGTTATGCCATACATCGCAATCCCAGGATTACCATTTTTGCGAGACATAACAGAATTGGATACTATAGTACATCATCCATTACAAACCGTACATAAGTTCTTACACATATAAGGATCTCATGATCAAGTTCTTAATACAACTTCAAGCAGCGGAATACGTAATAATAACGGTAGCGTAGGCGAAGCTCCATCTTCGGGGTCACAGGCAATGCTGACGATGGAAGATGATCCTAGTTGTCGTAACCTTCCTGGGGTCCATCCTCCAGGTACTCCTCTTCATAGTCTGGCCACGGGAATAGCCAGGGACAAAGCCATGAGTACTCTTTAAGTACTCGCAAACTAATACTCACATGTGCAAGGGGTTTTTGATAATAGGACACTAGGCTCTAGGGTTGTTTTGCAAAAGCCAGATTTATCTCTACTAAGCTGAGAAGCAAGAGAAGCTAGTCACAATTTTATAACTCCTAAGTAGGAACTTGTATTTCATGTCACAACTCTGTTGTGGTCAAGTCAAAGTCTCAATTCATTTCACAAGTCCTTTTTGAAAAGTCTGACGGGGAAACAGTATGGCCACTCCAACTGTCCATAACCGCGGATGCGGCTATTCGAATAGTTTGACACTCTGCAGAGATTGTACACTTTCACCACAACATTCGATACATCCGTCAGGAACAAATCCTCAATTCACCATACTCAGTATGCGGATAATCAATCCTAACCTTTCAATTACACTCCCTAGTATAAGCACCTCTCCTGTGAGTTTGGCCTCCCAATCATGACCAACTGTCATCTTGGGTACTACACAGGTGGACAATCTTCACAAGGTAGCCTCAGCTCAGACCTTGGCCGTGAGGGAACTAATACTAAGGTATATAAGTTTCCAGTCAAGCCCTACCCAATCTTCGGGTATTGTGGTTGTACGATAAAATTGGAATGGTATCGCATCCAGACAACCATCAGTTTTATAAAGGGCTAAGGCTCATGCCTCAACATTTTCATCACCAAAATCATCTGGTGTTCGGAAACACATGTCAAAACATTTCAATAGAATGATCCATCATTCCAAGGTTTTCCTAACCATTTTTCCACCAAGTATTCCCATCTAAAGTTGATCAAGTTTTATGCTTAGCACTAGCATCTACAGGTGGGGGTAAGTACTAATGAGGGGTGGTAAACTAGTGGAGTTTCAACTAAGTTCAATCTCATGCCTTGGGATGATATCAAGATTTTATGCTCTTTATGCAACCTTCAATATCTCTTTCTAGAATCTACAAGTCACTTAAGTCAACTCTAAGTTAAAGCTTTGATAAAGAATTAAAGTACTAAGCTTGTAAGTAAAAACTAGGATTGGTTTCTCAAGTGGGTAGGATCATCTATGCTTAAGGCATATAGTTGGCATGGTGACAAGCAAGTATTGGCTTGTACAGTATTAGTATAAGCTTGCTACATTGCAAGTGTTAGCTTGCACATTCAACTAGTAGTATTAGGCTTTCCTTGTGTAGAGCAATGGTTGAAGTTCTCCTCGGCTTCTTCTTCGTAGAATCCTCCTTCCTCCTCGTATCCTTGGTCGGTACTAGCGTCTATAAATAAATACGATGTACAAAAATCACCAAACAATTCTTATCTACTTGCAATCATCACACAAAAGGGTCATGTAGATGATCTAGCATCATCACTAACATTACAAGATTAAAGCTTGGTTTAGTTCCTTTTATTTTTAGAAAAGTAATTTCTACTCATTGAAAAACTACTTAAGATTTAATATTCTCCAAACCAAACATGGGATCATGTTGACACATGTCATCACCATATATTTTAGTCCATGGGAATATGATTTAAAGTGGTGTCACAATTTAATAAGGTTTTACCCTTTTATTTTAATTAAATAAAGTGACTATAAATGCCTATGTAGCATTCTTTTATTACTTGAACATTATTTCTGTAAGTAAACCTATATATTTATATATATTCTGAAAGGTATGATCAATTGTGATTTTTGAGAGTTGGAATCAACTCAAAAGCTATTATGGTTTAAATTTGAAAAATGTTTGAATGCACAAAAGCTTCTGCCTTGTTATTTTTACCAAGGATGATCTACAGGTCCAAATGACTTGAATCCAATGGGTTTGGATTCAGCATTCCCAGACCTTTCTAACAAAATTGGTTTCATTCAATTTGGTTCACTGAATCGACCTGGGTTGATTTTTGAAACTGGGTACAGAAGTGTGTTTGAAATAAAATGGAAAAGGTTAAATTCAAACAACTGGGCTACGCGGGAAGTGATACTGGGCCGTCCTGCTAAGCACAGCGCTTACGTGGGCTGGTTAAGTGGTTGTCCCCATGCGTCAGGGAGACAGAGGGTGCAAAGCGGTATGTGGCGATGTGGTGCGTTCGATCTGGTTCTAATCCAATGGCTGAGGGTCATCGTCGACGTTGGGCAACGCCAACGAGACAGAAACCTAGCGCGGCCAGTGGGGGTCGTTGGGGGCTCACCGGGGTTCAGGCGAGGGTCGGTGAGGCGGGCAAACGACGAAGTCGACGACGGTGAACCTCTTGGTACCGGCAGCTTCTCCTGGGGCGGCTCCAATCACTGGCTCCCTTCTTCTCCAGAGGCGGCGGGATCCGGTGAAATTCCGACGAGGGGCTGCTCGCCTTGCTCCGGGAACGGGGTGGAACGATCAGTAAAGAGAGGGGAGTGAGATGGTGTGATCAATTCGGCTGGGGTGGCCTCTATTTATAGTCGCGACGACGAGACCGAACGGCATCGGCATGCGACGGTGGCGACATGGCTACGGGCTGCTAGAGGCATGGCCGGCGGTGGCGATCGCTTGGTGGTCTCCTGGCGATGCTCTACGGCTTTAATGCATGCGTAGGGGCTGTGCGGTTTGGTCTAGAACGCGCGATGCTCTGCGCGGCAGAGGCGGCGTCCTCGACGGCGAGCGGTGGCTGTGCGTCATGGGACGGCGAACGGGAATGTCTGGCGGTCTCCTGGGTCGGTGGCGATCATGTATGCACGCGGCGAGGGCGGCGCGCGGTTTGTGGGAATCGGTCGAGTGTGGCGCTCTGGCGCATGCTCGCGGCTGGGACAGGGAGTGGCGGTGGAGTGTTGGCTTGCTCCTAGACACGTTGTTTAGGCTTGGTGCTTTCTCTGGCTAGATAGCCATGGTCGGCTGGCAAGGGGGTTCTCGGGTTGGAATGGCATGGGGCAAAGGGTAGGGTCTAGGTTTTGTCCAAGCACTGGTTGGCACTGAGGGATACAAGGGTGATCAATGGTGAACATTGCTTAGCCAAGTTACTGCTCAAAACTGTGAAGTTAGGCCAGTTTGATTTGTTGCCTCCAAGTGTTTGATGAAATGGCCGCAAGAATTCAAGTTTTGAATTTTGAAAATATTTTTGGTGGGTGTTCTAGGTTGATGCTGGTGAGTCTGCAGATGCTTGGGTTTTGAAAGTTGAGCTTGTTTGAGTGGTTTTTGAAAAAGTGGGATCTTCCCATATGATAAAGATTCAATTTTGAATTGCCATTTAAACTATGCATTTGAATGTTTCTGGATGATCACAAAGTGGGCCTTGATACTTTGTTATGAGTACAATCAAGGGTTGCAAAGATCCAGAAAAGTTTCTGTTAAGTTCTGAAAGTTTGGGACAACCAAAGTAGGCATGGGAGTTAAATTGGTCAAAATGACCATTCCCTTATTTTATTTGTTTTGATTTACTTGTCTTTGAGAAAAGTTTGGGAATTGTTTAGATGATGTTTATTTCACCTAAGAATCCATTTACAAGCAAAGGATCACACAAACAAGTTGGTTCAAAAGAATTCAAAATGAAATGCATACTCACATGCATGCTTTCATATTTTTATTTAGCAAAGTTTTTGTTAACCCTAAATTTGATGATTAGAGTTTGATGATCCAAGTTTAGTATTTTTGGGATGTTACAAACCTTCCCCCCTTAAACAAAATCTTGTCCTGAGATTTGAAAAAGGACGAAAAAGATTACCTAGGATTTGAAGAGATCGGGAAACTCCGTCCTGATGTGATCTTCGCGCTCCCAGGTAGCTTCCTCTTTCGTGTGGTTGCTCCACTGAATCTTGAGAAACTTGATGCTTCGGGTTCGGGTAGTTCTGAAAGCTTCTTCCAAAATACGGATGGGTACTTCAGGATAGGTCAGGTCATCGTTGATCTCTATGGTCTGGTGATCGATATTCTTGAACACTTCGGTTTTCTCTGGGACTTCGAGACACTTGCGAAGTAACGAGATATGGAACACGTTGTGTATGGCTGACATTTATTCGGGTATTTCCAACTGATACGACACTTCTCCTCGACGGTTCAGAATCTTGAAGGGTCCGATATATCTGGGGGCTAACTTTCCTTTGAGTTGGAAACGCTGCATTCCCTTCAATGGCGACACCTTCAGATACACAAAATCTCCTATGTTGAAGGCGAGGTCTCTACGTCTCTTGTCGGCGTAACTCTTCTGTCCGGACTGGGCGGTCTTGAGGTGCTCACGAATCTTGTGAACCTTCTCTTCTGCTTCTCGTAGGATGTCGGGTCCGAAGATCTGACTCTCTCCTACTTCAGACCAGTTCAAAGGGGTGCGACACTTCCTTCCGTACATGAATTCGAATGGGGCCATTTGCAAACTAGCTTGATAACTATTGTTGTAGGAGAATTCTGCAAACAGCAGGCAGTCTTCCCACTTGGATCCATATTCTAACGCACATGCTCTTAGCATATCTTCGAGTATTTGGTTTACTCGCTCCGTTTGTCCATCTGTCTGAGGGTGATAAGCGGTGCTGAAATCTAGGCGGGTTCCTAAACCTTCTTGGACTTTCTTCCAGAATCTCGAGGTAAACTGTGTTCCTCGATCCGATATGATGTTCTTAGGGACTCCATGCAAACTAACTATTCTAGCGATGAACAGCTCCGCTAGCTTCGAACTCTGATATGTGGTCTTGACGGGTAAGAAATGGGCGACTTTGGACAATCGGTCCACTATGACCCAGATAGAGTCATTTCCCCAACTAGAAGTAGGCAATCCGGTGATAAAGTCCATTCCAACGGAATCCCATTTCTATTCCAGAATCTGCAAGGGTTGCAACAATCCAGCGGGTCTTTGATGTCCTGCCTTGACTCGCTGACATATATCACACTTGGCGATATAGCTTCCGATTTCTCTCTTCATCTTATGCCACCAAAATTTCTCTTTCAAATCTTGATACATCTTAGTTCCTCCGGGATGGATAGAATAAAGAGTATCATGAGCTTCCTTGAGAATCACTTCCTTCAACTCAGAATCTGCTGGTACACAAAGGCGTCCTTTGTACCACAGAACTCCTTCTTCGTCTTCGGTAAATCCGGGTACTTTGCCTGTACCAATACGACGCTTGATTCCGTCGATACTAGCATTTCCCTTCTGTGCCTATTTGATCTGACTGATCAAAGTGGGTTGAAGTTCTATGCTAGCCAAAAATCCTTCACTCACTAATTCCATTCGAAAATCTTCCATTTCTTTGTGCAAGCTTGGTTGCTCCTTCAAAATCATGGAGTTCAAGCGGCACGGCAATCTGCTAAGGGCATCGGCTACCACATTGGCTTTACCAGGGTGATAGTGAATGTCCAGGTCGTAATCCTTGATTAGCTCAATCCACCTTCTCTGCCTCATATTCATCTCCTTCTGAGTGAATATATACTTTAGGCTCTTGTGATTTGAATAAATCTCACAACGATTTCCCATTAGGTAATGCCTCCATGTCTTCAGGGCTAGAACTACGGCTGCGAGTTCGAGATCATGGGTTGGGTAATTTTGCTCATGTTGCTTCAGTTGTCGAGATAGATAAGATATAACTTTGCATTCTTGCATTAGCACACATCCGAGACTGATCTTGGATGCGTCACAATACACATCAAAGGGCTTCGTGATATCCGGCATGATTAAGATTGGGGATGAAATCAATCTTCTCTTGATTTCTTGAAAACTCGCTTCACACTTGTCGGTCCATTCAAACTTCTTGTCCTTTTTCAGCAATTGGGTCATGGGTCTGGCGATACTCGAGAATCCTTCTACGAATTTGCGGTAATATCCCGCCAATCCGAGAAATGCACGAACTTGGGTTTGAGTGGTTGGGGCTTGCCAATCCTCTACATCTTTCACTTTGGCAGGGTCAACGGCAATTCCTCCGAGTGATACAATGTGACCGAGGAATCCTACCTCCTGTAACCAGAATTCACATTTGCTAAACTTTGCGTACAGCTGATGCCTTCTAAGGGTTCCAAGAATGGTCCTTATGTGTAGCTCATGTTCTTCTTCCGATTTGGAATAAATCAGAATGTCATCGATGAAAACAACGACAAACTTATCCAGGAAGTCCATAAAAATCTTATTCATGAGATTCATGAAATAAGCGGGGGCGTTGGTTAATCCAAAAGACATGACTGTATACTCGTACAATCCATATCTGGTGGTAAAGGCAGTCTTGGGAATATCCTCTGCATGAATTTTGAGTTGATGATAACCAGTTCTAAGATCAATCTTAGAAAACACTTTGGCACCGGTCAACTGATCAAACAGATCTTCTATCTTGGGCAAGGGGTATTTGTTCTTGATGGTGACATCATTCAACTTCCGGTAATCCGTACACAAACAGTTACCTCCATCTTTCTTGTCCACAAACAAGACAGGTGATCTCCATGGTGACGCACTTGGTTGAATCAATCCAATTTCCAACATGGCACCCAGTTGCTTCTTCAGTTCTGCTTGTTCCGATGGGTTCATACTATAGGGTCTCTGGGCTATGGGTCCAGTTCCGAGGATTAGTTCGATGATAAACTCGATATCCCGATCTGGGGGCATACCGGGCAAAACATCTGGAAATACATCGGGGTATTCACAGACTATCCGGACTTGGTCAATGGTAGATTGGGCTATACTCTTGTTGCATTTGAATTGGCGACGTAAGGTTTCAGATATATGCTCGATCGATATTCCTGTCTTGGTCATGGTTATGGCTTTCTTGGCACAGTCAATCAATCCTTTATGTTTGGACATCCAATCCATTCCTAGTACTACTTCCAAACCTTTAGTTCCGAGTACTATCAGATTTGCATAAAAATCTATGCCATGGATTCGGATAGGGACGGCTTTGCAAATTTGCCTAGCCTTGGTGGTTGATCTGGGAATTTGAACGATCATGACATGCTTCAGTTTGGTTGGTTGAATTTTACTAGTGCATGCAAATTCTTCGGTGACAAATGAATGCGATGCACCAGAATCAAACAACACTCGCGCAAGTACTGAATTAACAGAAAACATACCCAGCACGACGTCTGGCGCTTCCTGAGCTTCTTCAGCATGCATGAGAAAAGGACGGCCATTGCGGTTGAGCGAATTCCCTGGGGCAAACCTTCTTCCTGGCTGAACACGACGTTGTTGCTGAGCTGGGACATTAGCATTGGGTGCTACGGCATTCTTCTTGTTGGGGCACTCGTTGGAGTAGTGACCTTTATTTCCACAGTCATAACAAGTCACTTGCGACTTGTCCTTGGCTTCTGAGCACAAGATTGCTTCCGATCCTCGGGCAACTGTTGGTGTTGGCGGCAGCATTGTTGTTGTTGAACTTGGGTGGGGCACGGTTGAAATTGCTAGAGTTGCCGGGGTTGTTGTGATTTCCTCCGGGTCTAGGGTTTCCACGGTTGGGATAGGTCGGACGGTTCATCGGGGGTCTGTTTGTTCTTGGGCCAAATCTGGGAGATGGGTTAGGGCGATACTTTGGGGTCTGATGGGTTCCTGGCTGATGCATCATGCGACGCTTGCGGTTCTCATTGGCTTGGTTGATCTTTCCTTCCATCTGCATGCCTGAGTCGACAAGGGCTTCAATATCCGTAAAGGGGATATTGACTAACACTGTCTGCATCTCATCGTGCAGACCATTCAGGAATCTTTCTTTCTTCTTGGCTTCGGTGTCGATCTCATCCGGGGCATACCTAACTAATGACAAAAAATTGTCACGGTATTCCACTACAGTCATTCTTCCTTGCTTCAGTTCTCTGAACTCGTCTCTCATCCTCTTAATCAAACCTGGTGGCACATGGGTTCTGCTAAACTTGACCTTGAATTCCTCCAAGGTCATCATCTGGCCTCCGTTCATTGCGCGAACACTGTTCCACCATGCTCTGGCATCTCTAGCTAGATAGTGGGTGGCGAACAGAACTTTCTCGTTGGCTTCCACTCCAGCGACTTCTAGGTTATTTTCCATGGTCTGTAGCCAATCATCAGCGTCTAGGGGTTCTTCGGACTTAGTGAAAACAGGTGGGTTGGTATTCTGGAAATTCTTGAGCTTAGATCCATGGTTGTCTTGATTTCCGTGGCCTTGGTTGTTGTGGGCTAGGCAGCTATACATTGCGGTGGTGGCTAGGTTGGCTTGACGTTCCGCTCTTTCAGCTTCACGGTCAGAAGTCAACATTTACAGAATCTGCAACATCGTGTCCGGGGATGAACCACTTCCTCCGTGTGGAATCTGAAGATTGAGGTAGATCGTGATAAAAGAGGGAAATTTCTAAAGTTTTGGGGCTTTGAAAAGTTTTTAAAGTTTGACTCGGATTTTCTAGTAACTTGCTTTTCATTCATTCATTCATAGCACACGGTACAACACACACCACAACAAAGAAAAATAGATGGTTTTAAGAACCATTCTCGAAACTACGATACAGTGGGACCGAATACTACTCACTATGCCTGGGCACTAGCGTAGTGGTGAGTTTTACTATAAGTGATCTAGGGTGCAAAATTTGATGTAAGCTTTGAAATAATTTTGGAGTAGCGTGAATTTTTATGAAAGAGTCCAAGAGGTAAGAATGAGAATAAGTTTTTTTTGTAAATATTTGCTAGCGTGAATTTTTTTGTGAAAGAGTCCAAGAGGTAAGAATGAGAATAAGTTTTTGTAAATATTTGTTTCTTTTGGTTTTGAAACTAAGTTTTTGATTCAAACATCCAGTCTAACTAGGGTCTCCTATGGTCAGGATGGCTCTGATACCAACTTGTCAACACCCGGATTTTTAATCCCAGATGCTTGTTATGCCATACATCGCAATCCTAGGATTACCATTTTTGCGAGACATAACAGAATTGGATACCATAGTACATCATCCATTACAAACCGTACATAAGTTCTTACACAGATAAGGATCTCATGATCCAGTTCTTAATACAACTTCAAGCAGCGGAATACGTAATAATAACGGTAGCATAGGCGAAGCTCCATCTTCGGGGTCACAGGCAATGCTGACGATGGGAGATGATCCTAGTTGTCGTAACCTTCCTGGGGTCCATCCTCAAGGTACTCCTCTTCATAGTCTGGCCACGGGAATAGCCAGGGACAAAGCCATGAGTAATCTTTCAGTACTCGCAAACTAATACTCACAAGTGAAAGAGGTTTTTGATAATAAGACACTAGGCTCTAGGGTTGTTTTGCAAAAGCCAAATTTATCTCTACTAAGCTGAGAAGTAAGAGAAGCTAGTCACAATTTTATAACTCCTAAGTAGGAACTTGTATTTCATGTCACAACTCTGGTGTGGTCAAGTCAAAGTCTCAATTCATTTCACAAGTCCTTTTTGAAAAGTCTGACGGGAAACAAAGATGGCCACTCAATGTCCATAATCATGAGCGGCTATTCGAATAGTTCGACACTCTGCATAGATTGTACACTTTCACCACAACATTCGATACATCCGTCACGAACAAATCCTGAATTCACCATACTCAGTATGCAGATAATCAATCCTAACCTTTCAATTACACTCCCTAGTATAAGCACCTCTCCTGTGAGTTTGGCCTCCAACCATGACCAACTGTCATCTTGGGTACTGCACAGGTGGACAATCTTCACAAGGTAGCCTCAGCTCAGACCTTGGCCATGAGGGAACTAATACTAAGGTATATAAGTTTCCAGTCAAGCCCTACCCAATCTTCGGGTATTGTGGTTGTACGATAAAATTGGAATGGTATTGCATCCAGACAACCATCAGTTTTATAAAGGGCTAAGGCTCATGCCTCAACATTTTCATCACCAAAATCATCTGGTGTTCGGAAACACATGTCAAAACATTTCAATAGAATGATCCATCATTCCAAGGTTTTCATAACCATTTTTCCACCAAGTATTCCCATCTAAAGTTTATCAAGTTTTATGCTTAGCACTAGCATCTACAGGTGGGGGTAAGTACTAATGAGGGGTGGTAAACTAGTGGAGTTTCAACTAAGTTCAATCTCATGCCTTGGGATGATATCAAGATTTTATGCTTTTTATGCAACCTTCAATATCTCTTTCTAGAATCTACAAGTCACTTAAGTCAACTTTAAGTTAAAACTTTGATAAAGAATTAAAGTACTAAGCTTGTAAGTAAAAACTAGGATTGGTTTCTCAAGTGGGTAGGATCATCCATGCTTAAGGCATATAGTTGGCATGGTGACAAGCAAGTATTGGCTTGTACAATATTAGTATAAGCTTGCTACATTGCAAGTGTTAGCTTGCATATTCAACTAGTAGTATTAGGCTTTCCTTGTGCAGAGCAGTGGTTGAAGTTCTCCTCGGCTTCTTCTTCGTAGAATCCTCCTTCCTCCTCGTATCCTTGGTCGGTACTAGCGTCTATAAATAAATACGATGTACACAATCACCAAACAATTCTTAACTACTTGCAATCATCACACGAAAGGGTCCTATAGATGATCTAGCATCATCACTAACATTACAAGATTAAAGCTTGGTTTAGTTCCTTTTATTTTTAGAAAAGTAATTTCTACTCATTGAAAAACTACTTAAGATTTAATATTCTCCAAACCAAACATGGGATCATGTTGACACATGTCATCACCATATATTTTAGTCCATGGGAATATGATTTAAAGTGGTGTCACAATTTAATAAGGTTTTACCCTTTTATTTTAATTAAATAAAGTGACTCGAAATGCCTATGTAGCATTCTTTTATTACTTGAACATTATTTCTGTAAGTAAACCTATATATTTTTATATATTCTGAAAGGTATGATCAATTGTGATTTTTGAGAGTTGGAATCAACTCAAAAGCTATTATGGTTTAAATTTGAAAAATGTTTGAATGCAGAAAAGCTTATGCCTTGTTATTTTTACCAAGGATGATCTACAGATCCAAATGACTTCAATCCAATGGGCTTGGATTCAGCATTCCAAGACCTTTCTAACAAAATTGGTTTCATTCAATTTGGTTCACTGAATCGACCTGGGTTGATTTTTGAAACTGGGTACAGAAGTGTGTTTGAAATCAAATGGAAAAGGTTAAATTCAAACAACTGGGCTCAAGGAAGTGATCTTTGGGCGGCCTGCTAAGCACAAGCTTACGCTGGCTGGTTGAATTGCTGTCCCCAGCGTCGATGAGACAGGGTGCGAAGCGGTATGGGGCGATGTGGTGCGTTCGATCTGGTTCTAATCCAACGGCTGAGGGTCATCGTCGACGTTGGGCAACGCCGGCGAGACAGAAACCTAGAACGGCCAGTGGGGGTCGTTGGGGGCTCACCGGGGTTCAGGCGAGGGTCGGCGAGGCGGGCAAACGACAAAGTCGACGACGGCGAACCTCCTGGTACCGGCAGCTTCTCCTGGGGCGGCTCCAATTGCTGGCTCTCTTCTTCTCCAGAGGCGGCGGGCTCCGGTGAAATTCCGGCGAGGGGCTGCTCGCCTTGCTCCGGGAACAGGGTGGAACGATCAGTAAAGAGAGGGGAGTGAGATGGTGTGCTCAATTCGGCTAGGGGTGGCCTCTATTTATAGTCGCGACAACGAGACCAAACGGCATGGGCATGCGACGGTGGCGACATGGCTACGGGCTGCTAGAGGCATGGCGGGGGGTGGCTATCGCTTGGTGGTCTCCTGGCGATGCTCTACGGCTTTAATGCGCGCGTAGGGGCGGTGCGGTTTGGTCTGGAACGCGCGATGCTCTGTGCGGCAGAGGCGGCGTCTTCGACGGCGAGCGGTGGTTGTGCGTCATGGGGCGGCGAACGGAAATGTCTGGCGGTCTCCTGGGTCGGTGGCGATCATGTATGCACGCGGCGAGGGCGGCGCGCAGTTTGTGGGCGTCGGTCGAGTGTGGCGCTCTGGCGCATGCTCGGCATGGTTGCTGGCGAGCTGGGCGCGGTCCGTGCGTCTGGTCCAGGGTTTGGCAATGCTCGCGGATGGGTCAGGGAGTGGCGGTGGAGTGTTCGCTTGCTCCTAGACACGTTGTTTAGACTTGGTGCTTGCTCTGGCTAGCTAGCCATGTTCGGCTGGCAAGGGGGGCTCGGGTTGGCATGGCATGGGGCAAAGGGTAGGGGCTAGGGTTTGTCCAAGAACTGGTTGGCACTGAGGGAGACAAGGGTGATCAATGGTGAATATTGCTTAGCCAAGTTACTGCTCAAAACAGTGAAGTTAGGCCAGTTATATTTGTTGCCTCCAAGTGTTTGATGAAATGGCCGCAAGAATTTAAGTTTTGAATTTTGAAAAGATTTTTGGTGGGTGTGCTAGGTTGATGCTGGTGAGTCTGCAGATGCTTGGGTTTTGAAAGTTGATCTTGTTTGAGTGGTTTTTGAAAATGTGGGATCTTCCTATATGATAAAGATTCAATTTTGAATTGCCATTTAAACTATGCATTTGAATGTTTCTGGATGATCACAAAGTGGGCCTTGATACTTTGTTATGAGTACAATCAAGGGGTGCAAAGATCCAGAAAAGTTTCTGTTAAGTTCTAAAAGTTTGGGACAGCCAAAGTAGGCATGGGAGTTAAACTGGTCAAAATGACCATTCCCTTATTTTATTTGTTTTGATTTACTTGTCTTTGAGAAAAGTTTGGGAATTGTTTAGATGATGTTTATTTCACCTAAGCATCCATTTACAAGCAAAGTATCACACAAACAAGTTGAAAGAACATTTCTTAATCCCTAGTGTTTTATGTGTTAAATAACAATACCAAGGATCATTTAATGTGTGTTGAAGTGTTGCAGCTCTATTTGAGAACAAAGGGAAAAGGACTCTGCCTTTGGGGGCAGATAATCCGGCCCCACCAGGGGCGGCTAATCCGCCCCTCCCTTTGCCCAAGCAGGCGCAAGCCCCAGAAGGGGGCGGAATTTTGGCCGGATTTTCCGGCCCCGCCGGATAATCCGCCCCTTAGGGGGGCCGGATAATCCGCCCCCCTGCTCATCGCCAAGGCGCAAGCCCCAGAGAGGGGGCGGAGTTTTGCTCGGACTTTCCGGCCCCCCAAGAACTTCACCAAGCTTCACCAAGGTGCAAGCCCCAGAGAGGGGGCGGAGTTTCCCCCGGAGAATCCGCCCTTGGGGCGGAGTTTTCCCAGGGGCGGATAATCCGCCCCAAGTGGGGGGCGGATAATCCGCCCCCAAAGTTGTGCAACGGCCAGATCTGGGGAGGGGGTATTTAAGCCATCCATCCCCCTCCTGCCAGAACTCTTGATTCATCTCGAAAAAGAACATATCAGATCTAAAAGCTTCATCCAAGAGTGCTCCACCTAGATCCACCCAAAGGCCCCATCCCTTGGGGAATCGAAGGAGGAGAACTCGATCTTCATCATCAGCAATCAAGCGCTTCATCTCCTCTCCATTCATTTGGAGAACCTCCGATCTAGTATTTCTTGCAAATATCTAGATCCTCGTTTTTTTATATTGATAAACCTTGTTCTTGTGGCAGCTTGTTGTCATCTCGGGAGCCCCCAATTCGGTTGTGGGTGTGTGCCCCGATAGTGTTGTAAAAGGCACCGGTTCCCGCCTCGAAGGGATCCAATAGTGGAGAAGGTGGATCAGGCCTCTTGTGGCGAGATCCATCGGAGAATAGGGTGAGGCCTATTGTGGCGTGGTGGTCTTAGAACCGCCCACCCCTCCAACGCAGATGTACTTCCCTTAACAAGGAAGGAACTGCGGTAAAACAAATCCTTGTGTCTCCGCGTGCTCCACTACGGTTTCCTCGCTCCTCTTTTACGTGCTTAGTAGTTAGGGTTACATATAGGGAAATTCTCGTAGTTGCAAATCTAGAGAATTTACTTTGTGTCAAGCCTAAAATTGAAAAAGTATTAAAAATTGGTCAGCACCTATTCACCCCCCCCCCCTCTAGGTGCCCATACGATCCATTTCAATTAGTATCAGAGCCTCGGCTCTTATTTCAGGCTTAACCGCCTAAGAGAAGTATGGGTTCCAAGGGAGATGGGAGTGATGCTCCGGAGGTAGTCACCATGAACGATATCAAGGCGTTGGAAACAACCTTGGTGAGTTCAATGGAGGCTAAGATGGAAGAGATGCGTCAATTGATAATGCGTCTCTCCACATCCGCAGCATCACCTCCATCTAACTCTGAGGATACCACTCCGCAATCCAAGGAAACGGGTAAAACTGTTTCCAAAGATAACGAAGTGGTAGGTGATGATACTAGCAAGAGCTCCTCCTCGAAAAAGGATAGCGGTAAGGATGGATACAATGAGGTTTCTCATGTGTATTCCCCTGATCCGCCTATTCCTCACCCACATATACATAATAGGGGTGATCCACCCAAACTTTCAGCATCTACTTTCTCTCAATGGCAATTTTTGATGAAATCTCATGTGTGCAGTTCCTCCATAGAGTTGTGGAAGATCATCGAAAATGGTCTTCATGTTGGAAATCCTAACAATCTCACAAGAAGAGAAGTGGTCGATAGCCAACTCAATGCTACAGCTCTACACATGATATAGCTTGGTGTGGGTGAAAAAGACATGCCACACATTCAGCATCTTAGCACAGCTAAAGAAGCTTGGGATGCTCTCACTGAGCTCTTCATCGGAAATGAAAGTATGAGAAGGAATAGATATGATGCCTTGAGCAATGAAGCTGAAGGATTTTATATGCTGGATGGAGAAGACCACGAGGACATGTATAGGAGGCTCAAGGCAATAGCCACAACCTTCAGAAACCACGGTGCAGCTCATGTTGATGATGCTTGGATCAAGCGCAAGTATGTCAGTGCTCTTATGCCATTTGAGCCCACAGATTTGAAAAGTCTCCAAGGTAGGCATAACTATCACCTCATGTCATCCAATGAGGTAATGCAAGAAATGGCCGCCTTCAAAGTGGCTGCCAAGAATGCCGAAGATGCTCGTGCTCGAGCTATGGGGATGCAAAAGGGGGTCAACATGGCTTTGAAGACTAGTGTGATTGATCATGATGAATATGCGGTAGAAGGTCTGGACTGTCCCGAAGATATAAAAAGGATCCACGGACAATACTTGGCTCTTTATGCAAGAAACTTTTGGAAAGATCCAGCCAAGGCTAAAGCTGAACTAGATCGCAAGAGTGGATCCTATGGAAGAAAAGAAAATGGTCCCAAGCTGAGAACATGCTTTAATTGTGGTGACCGGTTGCACTTCGTAGCTGAGTGTCCATATCAAAGTAGAGAGGATAATGGAGGAAGACTCATTTTCAAGGACAAATCAAAAGCTCCACGTAAGAAACAGTTTGTAAAGAAGAATGCTCCTTTCAAGAAGCAACCAAAGATTGTTCTAGTGGCTCAAGAAGAATATTCATCGGGGAGTGAAGATGAGGACGAGGACAATAGCTCTCAAGAGGTGGCTGCTATATCCACCACATCTACATCAACATCTCTCTTCGACTCTCCGAACGAAAACATCATCAACAAGAATGCTACTTGCCTCATGGCAAGAAGCTCCGAGGTAACTTCTTCTAACTCTTCTTTTCCCAAGACTATGATAGACATGGATGATCCTGCTAGTCTTAAGGTTAAAGAAGAGATTATTGCTTTGGATTATTTCTATACTAACCTGCAAGGTGAGCACAAAGTTCATTTTGAGGCTCTTATGGATCAGCTGGCCCAAAACGAAGCACTCCTCGAAGAAAAGGGCAGAATTGAAAGGGAGGATGCAATGGAAATTGCATCCCTAAAAAATGCTCTTGAAGAATAAGAAGAAGCTCGGGTCTCTCTTGAAGAGAGGCTTGAGTCTATGGAAGAGTCACATGAAGAAATTGTGACTAAACTTGTTAAGGAACGTGACAATGCTGTCACCAAGGCAAAGAAGTTAAAGAAGGAAAGGATTGACTTTGGGGCTGCTCATGATAGACTCTCCGAGGAATTGGAGAAACTTGACAATGCTCACAAGGCGTTGAAAAACGATTTCTCTATTCTCAATGAGTCACATGATCAGCTTCAAAGTCGATTGGCCAAATATGATACTCCTAGCTCGTCCAACTCAACATATAGTAACAAGAAAAATGCTAGTGTGGAAAAAGGAGTGATCAAGGACATCACTACAAAGGACAAAGGTGTGCTTGATGAAGTCCTTGGCAAGCAAAGGTCAAATCATGGTAAAGAGGGACTTGGGTATGTCACCAAGTCCAAGAAGAATAAAACCAAGAAGAACAAGACCAAGAATGTGCAATTAAAGACAAGCACTGTTGAGAAGGTTGTCACAAAAGAGAAGTCTAATAATATTGGTTTTGCAGGGTCTCACAATCCGAATTATAAACTCTTTTGTGATGACTATGGCGATGTTTATGCTTATTATGTTGGTCCTTTTGATGAATATATTGCTTGGTCTATTTGGGTCCCAAAGACCCTTGTTACTAACATGAAAGGACCCATTGAAAAATGGGTACCTAAAACCAAGAAGTAATTTTCTTGCAGGGCTATGCTTCCGGTGGGTCGAAATGGGTGCTGGATAGTGGCTGCACTAGTCATATGACCGGAAGCAAGGAGATCATCACGGAGATGCGTCCAAATCTCGATAATATCACAGTCTCCTATGGTGATAAGTCTAAATCTCAGGTATTGGGTCTTGGCAAGGTTGTGGTTGCCCACGATATCTCTCTCGTGGACGTCATGCTTGTTGAGACCCTTGGCTACAATCTTCTTTCTGTTCGTGCCCTTGGCAAGATGGGTTTTGCTGTTTTTATCGATGATGATTTGGTGGTACTCTTATGGAGCAATTCTCTAAAGGTCGCTTTCGTTGGATACGTCGAAAATGACCTGTATGTGGTGGACTTCTCGGGAAAACCACTTGGTCCGATGTGTCTAGTCGAAAGGCCGACGTAATGGCTATGGCATCGCCGTTTAGCCCATGTCAACATGAGAACTTTGCAAAGTCTCCAAAAGGGTGGCCACATACTTGGACTAAAAGACAATGTCTCTTTTGCCAAAGATCGTGTTTGCACGGCTTGTGTTGAAGGAAAAATGCATGATTCTCCCCACAAGAGGAAGACTATTGTGTCATCAAAGAGGATCTTGGAATTACTTCATGTGGATTTATTTGGTCCTCCTTCTCATGCAAGTCTTGGTGGGAAGAAATATTGCTTGGTCATCGTCGATGATTACTCAAGATATACATGGGTATATTTCTTCAAGCTGAAAAGTGAGACTCAACAATCATCATCGACTTTGCCAATGAAGTTCAACGTCAACACAATGTTCCCATCTTGGCAATTAGAAGTGACAACGGCATAGAATTCAAGAACTACACTTTAAGCGAGTTTCTTAGCGAAGAGGGATTAGACACCAATATTCCACGTACACCCCTCAACAAAATGGTGTAGCCGAGGAAGAACCGGACTTTGATGGATATGGCAAGATCTATGCTAGCTGAATTCAAGTCTCCTTATAATTTTGGGCTGAAGCCATATCCACCGCTTGTCACTCATCAAACCGGCTCTACCTTCGAAGATCTTGGACAAGACCCCATATGAAATACTTACGGTAACAAACCCAACATCTCATACTTCAGGTATTCGGTGTAAGTGTTTTTTCTTATTAAAGGTGTCCGCTTGTCAAAATTTGAATCCAAGGCTTTAGAAGGTATTTTTGTTGGTTACGGTGCGAATCCCACACTTATAGAGTCTACAACAAGCTCACCGGGATTGTTGTAGAATCTTGTAGTGTGGAGTTCGATGAAAATAACGGCTCCTTTGTAGGGCAAGTTGATGTTTGTGATGCGATGTTGAAATACCCCAAGATGCCATAAGAAGAATGGGCGGATTTTTCCGCCCCATTGAGGAACCCCTTGTGGCGGATCGGGAAGGACAATGCTCCACACATGTGGAGCCCTCATCTACACAAGATCAATAAGCTCCTACTGTTGGAGACAATCCTGCACCAACACCACAATCTGCTGAAGACCATCTGTCCACTGGACAAGCTGGTAGTCCTAGGCCGGACTATCCGCCCCCTCCAAGGGGCGGACAATCCGCCCCTGGCACTCCAACTCGTTCCAGGGGATCCGAAGGAGAAATCAACATCTCTAAAGCTCCCAGGCCGGATTCTCCGGCCCCCAGGGGCGGAGTATCCGGCCCTGGGTCTCCAACTCTAGTCATGCTTTCTCAGGAAGATGGTTCTGGTACTTCACCTCCCAGGCCGGATAGTCCGGCCCCTCCAAGGGGCGGATTATCCGGGCCTGAAGAAAATGTTCAGCATCAATCTTCTGGCAGTAACGGTGACCAAGATCAAGGGCAAGGCAGTAATCAAGACAAGGATACAACAATTGAATCCACTCCTCCTAGAAACAATAAGGACATTGAGGCTCGTCACAAGGCTCGTGCTGATCGCAACCTTGAACTAAGAGGTCACACTCTTGATAAGGTTGTTGGTGATCTACGACAAAGGGTATCCACTAGAAGAGAGCTTGCAAGATTCTGTGATCATCAAGCTCACATTTCCATGGTTGAACCAAAGAAGGTTTTTGATGCTCTTGAAGACCCTGATTGGGTTGTTGTAATGCATGAAGTAAACAACTTCGAACGCAACAAAGTTTGGAAGCTCGTAGAAAAGCCAAAGGATTGCCGCAATGTTATCGGCACCAAGTGGATCTTCAAGAACAAACAGGATGAAAATGGCATTGTTGTGAGGAATAAAGCACGACTCGTGGCTCAAGGATTCTCTCAAGTAGAAGGAATTGATTTTGGCGAGACCTACGCTCCTGTGGCTCGCCTTGAGTCCATCCGTATCCTTCTTGCATATGCAGCCCATCATAATTTTAAATTACAACAAATGGATGTTAAGAGCGCTTTCCTTAATGGTCCTCTACATGAGTTAGTATACGTCAAGCAGCCCCCGGGGTTTGAGGACCCCAAATTTCCGAACCATGTCTACAAACTCGATAAGGCGCTCTATGGCCTTAAACAAGCCCCACGTGCGTGGTATGAGCACCTTAAAGAGCTTTTGCTAGACCGTGGATTCGAAGTTGGGCAAATCGATCCCACTCTTTTTACTAAGAAGGTTAATGGGGAGCTTTTTGTATGCCAACTTTATGTAGATGACATTATTTTTGGCTCTACTAACCAAGCTTTTAACGATGAATTTTCGAAGCTTATGACTGACAGGTTTGAGATGTCCATGATGGGTGAGCTCAGGTTCTTTCTTGGATTTGAGATCAAACAACTTAGAGAGGGAACCTTTATTAATCAAGCTAAGTACATCCAAGACATGCTTAAAAGGTTCAAGATGACGGATCTCAATGGCTATACCCCAATGCAAACAAAGTGTCATCTTGAGCTCAATCCCAAGGGTAAAGACGTGGATCAAAAGGTATACCGATCCATGATCGGCTCTCTCCTTTACCTTTGCGCATCTAGGACCGATATCGTGTTAAGTGTAGGAGTGTGTGCAAGGTACCAAGCCGCTCCTAAAGAAAGCCACTTAGTGGCAGTCAAGCGAATCTTCCGATATTTGGTTCATTCCCCAAATTTTGGGTTATGGTATCCCAAGGGTTCAAGTTTCTCTCTATGTGGTTACACTGATTCAGATTGGGCTGGTGACAAAGATGATAGGAAATCAACCTCTGGTGCATGCCAATTCTTGGGTAGGTCTCTAGTGTGTTGGTCATCAAAGAAAGCAATTGTATTTCACTCTCAACCGCCGAAGCTGAATATGTTGCTGCTGCAAGTGCTTGTACTCAATTGTTATGGATGAGGCAAAATTTAAAGGAATATGGTGTCAATTGTGACAAAGTGGCTCTTTTATGCGACAATGAAAGAGCTATCAAAATTGCTTACAATCTCGTGCAGCATACAAGAACAAAACATATAGAGATTCGCAACCACTTTATTCGGGATCATGTTGCTCGTGGAGATATTGCTCTATCCTTTGTGAGCACGAAGAACCAACTTGCTGATATTTTCACGAAGCCCCTTGATGAAGCAAGATTTTGTTATTTGAGGAATGAGCTAAATATCATAGATTCAAGGAGCTTGGCTTGACTACCCTTGCACACTCACTTGCTCTTATTCATGTATTTGGTTTAGATGCGGGCATAGACATAGGGGGAGTGTGGTCCTAATTGATTGGGCCAACCCTCCCCCCATAATGCCGAAAGCAAGTCAAATCATTTCCCTTAATATCATTTTGTGATATGTGGGTCATCGATGAGCATTGGTTTTGAACTCAAGATACATCTTCGCGGTGTCATGCCATGCGCTCCAACATGGTGGCTTCGGCCACCGCCCTCTTCCTCGCGAAGAGTTGGTTTTTCATGGGTCTCGTTGGATTTTCTTGCATATCTCTTGTTCTTATGGAAAACACACTCAAATTTGGCTTTTGATTGATTTGATTCTTGCAAATTTGGGTGTGTAGTACCATCTCAGTTTGATGCTCTCAACCCAAGCCTTTCTCTCCCTTCTTGAACCATCTATTCTTTCACACAAGTCCTCTACAACACCATCGAGAGGTTTGCTAGGTTGCTCTGGCCTGATTCTGCTCTTTACAGAATTTCTGGGGGGCGGATTATCCACCTTAAGTGGGGGGCGGATTATCCTCCCCAGGCGAAATCTTCCCCTTATAGGCTGGGTCGGGGAGGGCAGGCTCAAACAGAGCAGCCAGTCCTCCCCCAACCCTACCTCTGTCCCCCAGCCGCCGCCGGAGCATCTGCCTCTCCCGGGGTCGATTCGACCACCGGATTCTCCGGGCTCTCCCCGGATCTTCTTCACCTCGCCTCCGGGTATCTTCTCCTCCGTGATTTTCCTCCAATGAGTGAGGATAACTCCCTCATCTCTCTCCTTTTGTATGGGATGTCTTTTATTTGGTGGAAATCTCGTTGTAGAAGGTTCTTGGTGTTGTTCCTTACATGCTAGAATCAGTAGACTTGCAACCCTAGTACCCGATCTGTTTTGCCATGGCAGATCTGAGCCAATCCAGAAATTTTCTGCGGGGGGCGGATTATCCGCCCCTGCCAGGGCCGGATAATCCGGCCTGGAGAGCAAATTGTTTTATGTTTTGGTTATGCTTCTGCCAATGCATTTCCTTGGTTATGGGGTTACACTGCTACTCTTTCTTCATGTTTTTCTCCTGGACTTGTGTGTATACTTATCTCCATGCTATTCCTCTAATGCTATTCACAGGTGGTTCCAAGCCGACCAAGACCTTCGTCCGTCGTCCCCGTCCCCGTTATCTCAAGCCCACTGCAGACGAGAAATTCATTGACGAGACCGAGGTCAGCAGAGCAGCAAGAGAGGCTGAACGGATGGCAGAGGCAAGTAAGAAAACTAAGAGGTCCGCATCTTGCACGGGCAAACAGTCTGGGCCCAATTACAAGGCTATGGACAGACTTCAGTACGCCACTATTCGTCAGACTGATTATTATGATGAGGCTGACAGCGATGGTCCCCCCGAGGACGAAATGTTTTTTAATGCTCACTTTCGGTCTATTCATGATGATGTCTATGCTACTCTCAAGATTCGCCCCATGCGTCCCATCAATTTGACTGAGGCTCAATCCAAGACAAGGCTCATTGAGGCACTAGATGTGACCAACAAGATGGGGCTTCACCACCTCATGACCATTCAATGCAATTATGACTCTTCTGTGGTGCGCCAGTTTTTCTCCACACTTGTGATCTGCGGTGATGAGCGCCGCACTATGAAGTGGATGACCGGGACTACAATGCTTCAGTCAGACTTTCGCACTTTTGGACAGGTTCTTGGGTATGCTTTCCATGGTCGTGACACTCCTGCTGGTCACCGCATCATTACTCCCTTGAAGCCATCCAAGGACACTGCACTTGCTCCTTGCCTTTCCTCTAATGGAGTCGCTGGTACTTTTGCTGGTCTCTCTCCCCTGTATGCAGCCCTTGTTGGCATTTTTAGGGACTGCATCGCTCCTAGTGGTGGCAACAATGACAGGATCCGTGGTCACCTGGTTCCTATCCTTGCGTTTTCTCACGAGTGTGCCACCAACACTGGATCAGCCACAGGTTACAAACTGGATGTCATGGACTATATTTTTCATGAGATGACGGATGCTATGATCAACAGGCTCTCTATTCCTTATGCTCCGTTCATAATGATGCTCCTCAAGCATATGTTGCCCCATGAGGATTTTGGCACTGCTCTGGATGGTGTTCATAAGCCAAAGAAAATCTACAACAAGGCTCAGAATACTCATCACCCTTCCACTGCCCCGGAGACCTTCATGCGTGATGATCGGGCTAGTGGTCGTCGTTCCACGGTGTCCCCAATGGCACGTGAGGTCAAGCAGCTTAATTGGTTCCAGCGAAACATTCTTTGCATGGGTATTGACATTCACAAGGGCCACTATGAGGCGTACCGCAGGGATCATGAGAGGGATCACACGCAGCAGCTTATCCTCCACCATGTCTCAGGTGCCACTGGCAATCCACCTCCTCCCACTGCTCCGGATCCGTATGCTCAGTGGAACACCTCAGGGATCAACTATGGCGAGCTCGAGAGTTGTCTCTTTCCTCCTCCACCGAGGGCACCCACTCCTCCAGCTGATGACGATGATGATGAGTATGATGAAGAGGAAGGGGACGGGAACGACTACGACGAGGATGAGGCGGAGTGATCTCCAGGGGCGTTAGCATCGCTCTTCTTCCTTTTTGGTGTTTCGATGCCAAAGGGGGAGAAGTAGTTCTATTAGGTCCCGTGGATTTGCAAGGGTCGGGCACAAGCTCTTCGATTTTAGTCGTTTTTATTTGCTTGTTTGTGCCTTTTCTAGTGCGATTCACAAGATTTGTGCCTTTTCTAATACATGGCTGCTTGTGCCTTTTCCCGTGGATTTGCAAGGGTTTGTGCCTTTTCTAATACATGGCTGCTTTGGAGGCTTCACAAGAAGCGATATGGATGAAAGAGTTCATTACAGAGCTGGGTGTGGTTCCTAGTGCGCTGGACCCAATGTCTATCTACTGTGATAACATGGGCGCCATAGCCAATGCGCAAGAACCAAGGTCACACAAGAAGTCAGCATATCAAGCTGCGTTTCCACGCTATTCGAGAACATATCCAGGATGGGGATATAAAGATTTGCAAAGTACACACAGATCTGAATGTGGCGGATCCGTTGACTAAACCTCTCCCGAGGGCAAAACATGACCAACATCAAACTGCCATGGGTGTTCGGTATATTACCATGTAATCTAGATTAGATGACTCTAGTGCAAGTGGGAGACTGTTGGAGATATGCCCTAGAGGCAATAATAAATGTAGTTATTATTATATATCTTTGTGTTTATGATAAATGTTTACATTCATGCTATAATAGTATTAACAAGGAAACATTAATACTTGTGTGATTTGTAAACTTAATTTGAAGTCCCTAGTATAGCCTCTATACTTCACTAGCTTGTTGGTTGATTGATGATGGTGGTTTCCATATCTTGAACATTGAGATGTTATCAACAACAAGATCATATCGTTAAGAGAATGATATGGTGGACATACTCCTATAGATAAGCGTAGCATAAAGATCAAGTCATTTCAATAGTTCAATTGCTATATGCTTTCTGATACATAGTAACCTAATTCCTTCGACCATGAGATCATGCATATCACCTTTACTGGATGGATGCTTTGATGTCATCAAACACCACACCGTAACAGGGTGGCTATAAAGGTGGCATTGAGTGTTCGGAAAGTATTGGTTGAAACACATGGATCAAGAGGGATTTGTCCATCCACATGACGGATAGATATTCTGGGCCCTCTCGGTGAAATGTCATCCAATTAGCTTGCAAGCATGTGACTTGGTCACAAGGGATCACATATCACGGAGCGAGAAAAGAGTACTTATCGATGCGAGGATGAACTAGGTATGCGGAGATCCGACGATCATAACCTCGGATAAGTAACATATCGTGAGACAAAGGGAAATTGGTATCGTATGTAAGTGGTTCATTCGATCGTAAGTAATCGTAGAAATATGTAGCCATATGAATTTCCAGATTCCTCTATTGGTTATTGTTAGAAGTGTCTCGATCATGTCGCATAATTCACGAACCGTAGGGAGACACATAAGGATTGACGTTGTTTGAGTAGTTATGGTATTATGAGAAAGAGACCGAATGTTGTTGAGTCTCGGATGGGATCCGGGATATCACGGTGATCCGGAATGGTCCGGAGAATAAGATTCATATAAGGAAAGTCCCGTTTGAATGGCGGAATGATTAGGTGTTTTCATCGGGAACATTCTAGAAGGTCGGAATGTCGGCACTCCGGAGGGAGGTACATGAATGTGTCATTACATATTGGAATGATTGCATCATGTACTAAGTGTTCTTAGTGTCCCAAATAAAGGATTTATTTAAATCCTAAATTGAAAAGTCAAGCGGCTAGTTTGAAAGTCAAGCAATTTTGGGAAGTGGGAAGAGAGGAGGATTGGTGGAGGCCGAATTGGAGGAGGTTCCTCCCTTGGCGCCCACCAAGGCCGACTTGGGAGGACTCCTCCCTTGGCGACCCTCCCACCTATAAAGGAGGCAGGGCCTCCCCTCCTAGACACACAAGTTTCCTATCCTCTAAACTAAACCCTAGATCTAGACCCGGTTTAGAGCTATTTCGGTTTAGAGCCTTCTAATTGGTTTAGAGCCCTCTAATTGGTGTGTCTAATTACTAGACCACTAATAGCCTCTCTCATAAGCTCCACCATACTACTTTTGGCTTAAAGCGAAGCCTGCGGGATCTCCCTCTACCTCCGGTACCACAGTTGTCTTTCTTAGGAATCGCGAGAGAGTGCTACAACCTCCATTTTCTTTGGAACAAGGGAGAGGAAGGTCTTCGTTGAGTACCGAGCGTGTGACCGACTACGGGGCTGCCGGAGCGTGGCGCCGGAAGGATCGTCTCTGTGATCTTGAGATCGGAAGAATCGACTACATCACCCACGAGAATCTGCTCTCGTTAAACACTTTGGAATCTTCGGTGAGTTATTCCATCGACTCGTTGCTACAATCTAGTAGATAGATCTTGGCTTGTTTGTTTGTATGCGATAGAAATTTTTGTTTTCCATGCTCTGAACCCCTGCGGTGGTATCGAGCCGTGTCTATATGTAGATCTGTTGCAGTAGAACACAATGGTCATTGTGGGCGTTGATGCTTTATTGTAGATTGTTTTTGTGTACTTTGCATCTTGCGGTATGTTGGGATGAAGCGGCCGGGCTAACCTTACATGACATCGTTCATGAGACTTGCTCCACGCTTGACATGCAACTCGTTTTGCATAAGTGGCTTTCTTGGTGCTGTTTCTCCTAGCATAGTAAAGATCCAATTTACAACGGGTAATCAACAATGCTAGTATCAATGTTGTGGTTCTTGTTCGTAGGTTAGAACGACACCTATGGAAAGCCCCAAACCACGTAAAATATGCAAAGAAAGTAGAGGCGTCTAACTTTGTTTTGCGAGGTGTCTTGATGATGTGATATGGCCATGATTGTGATTATATTTGATGTATGCAATGATCCTTATTGTAAGTTGGCAACGGCGGGAAACCATATGGTTGTCTTTAAATTACTGTTAAGACCTGCGTGTCTATTCAAAATAGTTGTAATAGTTGAAGCTGGTGGGCGACAACCATGAAGAAGCGTCATTGACCTTGATGCTATGCGGTGATGATGGAGATCATGTTCGTGCTTGAAGATGGAGATCGGAAGCACAAAGAAGAAAGGCCATATCATATCACATATTATGAATTGCATGTGATGTTAATCCTTTATGCATCTTGTATTGCTTAGTAGGCAGCGGTAGCATTATAAGATGATCCCTCATACATAAATTTCAAGTTCTAAAGTGTTCACCCTTAGTATGCACGTTGCCAAAGCTTGCTTGAAGCACCACGTGATGATCGGGTGTCTTTGATTCCAGGTGAATACAACGTAAGCAAGCCAGATTTGCTTATGCGGTAGCTAAGGTTTGATCTTGACGAGCCTAGCATGTACGGACATGGCCTCGGGAACACGGATCGCGAAAGGTAAAGCATGAATCATATAGTAGATATGATGAACATGATGATTGTTAGCCATTGAAACTATATCAACTCGTGATGATCGGTGTTGATGTAGTGGATTTGGTTCGTGTGATCACTAAAACAATGTGAGGGATGTTGTTTTGGTGGGAGTTCACCTAGTTTAATTTCATTAATTAATTTGAACTCAATTTGTCATAAACTTAGTCTAAACTATTGCAAATATGTTTTAGATCAATGGCAGCCCTACCATCAATTTTAATGCGTTCCTAGAGAAAGAAAAGTTGAAAAACAATGGAAGCAACTTGGCGGATTGGTTCCGCAATTTGAGATTGTCCTCACGGTGGTAATTTGACCTATGTCTGGATGCACCGCTAGGTGACCCACCTACAGCTGATGCCGATGAAGTAAAGAATGTTTACCTTACTCGGAAGAATCGGTACTCCATAGTTCGATGTGCTATCTTGTATGGTTTAGAATCAGACTTGAGAAAAGGTTTGAAGAGTCGGATCCATATGATATTGTCGAGGATCTCAAATTAATCTTTGAGACTCATGCGGCAATTGAAAGTTATGAAGCTTCTAAAAGTTCTTTAACGCAAGATGGAAGAGGGTAGCTCGTCGTGAGCATGTGCTTAAGATGTGCAGGCGCATAAATAAACTTCAAAGTTTGGGTATAGTGATTCCTAATACTTTGGGGTTTACCGCATCCTCAATCACTACCACCAAGTTACAAGAACTTTGTGATGAACTACAACATGCAGAACATGAACAAAGAGTTGCGAACTATTTGCTATGTTAAAATCTGCAGAAGTGGAGATCAAGAAAGAGCACCAAGTGTTGATGGTCAATAAGACCACCAAATTCAAGAAAGGCAAGTCTAAGAAGAATGGACACTTCAAGAAGGGTGGTAAGAAAGTTACCACGTGACGAAGAAGACCAAGGCTGGACCCAAGCACGTCTTGAGTGCTTTTCTTTGCAAGGGAGAAGGTCCTTTGGCGGAATTGCCCAAAGTACTTGGCGGATTTGAAGAGCAGCAACATCAAGAAGAAAGGTATATCTGATATACATGTTATTGATGTGTATCTCACTAGTATTAAGTAGTAGTGCAGGTATTTGATCTTGGTTAGGTTGCTCATATTTATAACTCGAAGCAGGAGCTGCGAATAAGCGGAAGCTAGTGAAGAGCGAGGTGACGATGCGCGTAGGAAGCGGATCAAAGGTTGATGTGATCGCGGTCGACGCTACCTCTTCATCTACCATCGGGATTAGTTTTATACTTAAATAATTGTTATTTGGTGCCTGCGTTAAGCATGAACATTATATCGGGATCTTGTTTATTGCGAGGCGGTTACTTGTTTAAATCCGAGAATAATGGTTGTTCGATTTATATGAGTAATATGTTTTTGCACATGCACCTTTGATAGATGGTCTATTCTTGTTGAATCTCGATAGTAGAAATACACATATTAATAACATTGAAGCTAAGCGATTGAAATCAGCGATAACTCGACCTATATGTGGCAATGTCGTCTTGGTCACATTGGAGTGAAGCGTATGAAGAAACTCCATTCGATGGACTTCTTGAATCACTTGATTTTGAATCACTTGAAAGATCGAAGCATGTCGATGGGTAAAATGACTAAGACTCCATTTTACGGTATAATGGAAGCGAGCTACGGACTTCTTGGAAATCATACATACCGATGTGTGTGGTCAATGAGTGTAGCCTCAGCAGTGGTTATCGTTATGTTCTTACCTTCACGGATGACTTGAGTAGATATGGGTATATCTATTTCATGAAACATAAGTCCGAAACTTTCGAGAAGTTTAAGGAGTTTCAAAGTGAGGTAGAGAATCAACGTAACAAGAAGATTAAATTTCTACGTTCTGATCGTGGAGGTGAATATCTAAGTTATGAGTTTGGCGAGCATTTGAAGAAATGTGGAATACTTTCATGATTGACACCGGGAACACCACGGCGTAATGGTGTGTACGAGCGTCATGTCGAACTCTCTTAGATATGGTTCGTTCTATGATGTCACTTACAGATTTACCACTATCATTTTGGGGTTATGCATTAGAAACAGACGCATTCACTTTAAATAGGGCACCGTCTAAATCCGTTGAAACGACACCATATGAATTATGGTTTGGGAAGAAACCTAAATTGTCGTTCCTTAAAGTTTGGGGATGCGAAGCCTATGTAAAGAAGTTACAGCCGGACAAGCTTGAACCCAAAGCGGAAAAATGCGTCTTCATAGGATACCCGAAGGAAACTATTGGGTATACCTTCTATCATAGATCCGAAGGCAAAATCTTCGTTGCCAAGAATGGATCCTTTCTAGAAAAGGAATTTCTCTCGAAAGAAGTGACTGGAAGGAAAGTAGAACTCGACGAGGTTGTCGAACCTTCTCTCGAAATTGCGAGTAGCGCAGCACCGGAAGAAGTTCCTGTGGTGCCTGCACCAATAAGAGAGGAAGCTAATGATGGTGATCATGAAACTTCGGTTGAAGTTGCTATAGAGCCTCGGAGGTCAACGAGAACTCGTACCACTCCAGATTGGTATGATTCCGTTATGAATGTCATGTTGGTGGACAACACCGATGACCCCGAGACATATGAGGAAGCGATGATGAGCCCAGATTCCAATAAATGGCAAGAAGCCATGAAATCCGAGATTGGATCCATGTACGAAAACCAAGTATGGACTTTGGTGGACTTACCGGATGGCCGGAAGGCTGTCGAGAACAAATGGATTTTCAAGAAGAAAACAGATCTTTGATGGTAATGTTCTTTGTCTATAAAGCTCGACTTGTCGCAAAAGGGTTTCGACAAATTCAAGGAGTTGACTACGATGAGACTTTCTCACCAGTAGCGAAGCTAAAGTCTGTGAGGATTATGTTAGCAATCGCTGCATATTACGATTATGAGATATGGCAGATGGATGTCAAAACAGCATTCCTCAATGGAGACATTGATGAAGAGTTGTATATGATGCAACCCAAAGGTTTTGTCGATCCTAAAGATGCTAACAAGGTGTGCAAGCTTCAACGGTCCATCTATGGATTGAAGCAAGCATCCCGAAGTTGGAATCAACGTTTTGATAAAGTAATCAAAAGTTTTGGTTTTATACAAACTTATGGAGAAGCTTGTATTTACAAGAAAGTGAGTGGGAGCTCTGTAGCATTCTTAATACTATATGTGGATGACATATTGTTGATTGGGAATGATATAGACCTTCTTAATAGTGTCAAGGAATATTTGAATAATAGTTTTTCAATGAAGGATCTTGGCGAAGCAGCTTACATATTAGGCATAAAGATTTATAGAGATAGATCGAAACGCCAAATATCATTGTCACAAAGTACATATTTGGACAAGGTTCTAAAGAGGTTTGGAATGGAAGATAGCAAGAAAGGGTTCTTGCCCATGTTGCCCAATACGACCTTGAGTAAAACTCAAAGTCCGACATCGGCACAAGATAGAGAAAAGATGAGTAAGACTCCCTATGCCTCAGCCATAGGATCTCTAATGTATGCCATGCTATGTACTAGACCCGACATTGCATATGCTGTTAGTTTAACTAGCAGATATCAAAGTGATCCAGGAGTGGATCATTGGACAGTGGTCAAAAACATCCTTAAGTACTTGAGAAGAACTAAGGATATGGTTCTTTCTTATGGAGGTGATGAACGCTCGTTGTTAATGGTTACACCGATGCTAGTTGGAACACCGATCCGGATGATTCTAAATCACAATCTGGATCGTATTTATTTTGAATGGTGCAACATTAGCTGGAGGAGTGCAAAGCAAAGCGTTGTGGCGAGATCTTCAACTGAATCGGAATACATGGCTGCTTGGAGGCTTCACAAGCGATATGGATGAAAGAGTTCATTCAGAGCTGGGTGTGGTTCCTAGTCGCTGGACCCAATGTCTATCTCTTGTGATAACATGGGCGCCATAGCCAATCTTGCAAGAACCAAGGTCACACAAGAAGGAAGCATATCAAGCTGCGTTTCCGCTATTCGAGAACATATCCGAGGATGGGGATATAAAGATTTGCAAAGTACACAGATCTGAATGTGGCGGATCCGTTGACTAAACCTCTCCAGGGCAAAACATGACCAACATCAAACTGCCATGGGTGTTCGGTATATTACCATGTAATCTAGATTAGATGACTCTAGTGCAAGTGGGAGACTGTTGGAGATATGCCCTAGAGGCAATAATAAATGTAGTTATTATTATATATCTTTGTGTTTATGATAAATGTTTACATTCATGCTATAATAGTATTAACAAGGAAACATTAATACTTGTGTGATTTGTAAACTTAATTTGAAGTCCCTAGTATAGCCTCTATACTTCACTAGCTTGTTGGTTGATTGATGATGGTGGTTTCCATATCTTGAACATTGAGATGTTATCAACAACAAGATCATATCGTTAGGAGAATGATATGGTGGACATACTCCTATAGATAAGCGTAGCATAAAGATCAAGTCATTTCAATAGTTCAATTGCTATATGCTTTCTGATACATAGTAACCTAATTCCTTCGACCATGAGATCATGCATATCACCTTTACTGGATGGATGCTTTGATGTCATCAAACACCACACCGTAACAGGGTGGCTATAAAGGTGGCATTGAGTGTTCGGAAAGTATTGGTTGAAACACATGGATCAAGAGTGGGATTTGTCCATCCACATGACGGATAGATATTCTCTGGGCCCTCTCGGTGAAATGTCATCCAATTAGCTTGCAAGCATGTGACTTGGTCACAAGGGATCACATATCACGGGAACGAGAAAAGAGTACTTATCGATGTGAGGATGAACTAGGTATGCGAGATACCGACGATCATAACCTCGGATAAGTAACATATCGTGAGACAAAGGGAAATTGGTATCGTATGTAAGTGGTTCATTCGATGCAAAGTAATCGTAGAAATATGTAGAGCCATATGAATTTCCAGATTCCTCTATTGGTTATTGTTCGGAGAAGTGTCTCGATCATGTCCGCATAATTCACGAACCGTAGGGAGACACACTTAAGGATTCGACGTTGTTTGAGTAGTTATGGTATTATGAGAAAGAGACCGAATGTTGTTCGGAGTCTCGGATGGGATCCGGGATATCACGAGGTGATCCGGAATGGTCCGGAGAATAAGATTCATATAAGGAAAGTCCGTTTGAATGGCGGAATGATTCCGGTGTTTTCATCGGGAACATTCTAGAAGGTCCCGGAATGTCCGGCACTCCGGAGGGGGGAGGGTACATGAATGTGTCATTACATATTGGAATGATTGCATCATGTACTAAGTGTTCTTGCTGTCCCAAATAAAGGATTTATTTAAATCCTAAATTGAAAAGTCAAACGGCTAGTTTGAAAGTCAAACGGCAATTTTGGGAAGTGGGAAGAGAGGAGGATTGGTGGAGGCCGAATTGGAGGAGGGTTCCTCCCTTGGCCGGCGCCCCACCAAGGCCGACTTGGGGAGGGACTCCTCCCCTTGGCCGCCGGCCCTCCCACCTATAAAGGGAGGGGCAGGGCCTCCCCTCCTAGACACACAAGTTTCCTATCCTCTAAACTAAACCCTAGATCTAGACCCCGGTTTAGAGCTATTTCGGTTTAGAGCCTTCTAATTGGTTTAGAGCCCTCTAATTGGTGTGTCTAATTACTAGACCACTAATAGCCTCTCTCATAAGCTCCACCATACTCGCACCGGCTTAAGGCGAAGCCCTGCGGGATCTCCCCTCTACCTCCGGTACCACGCCAGTTGTCTTTAGGAATCGCGAGGAGAGTGCTACAACCTCCATTTTCTTTGGAACAAGGGAGAGGAAGGTCTTCGTTGAGTACCGAACGTGTGACCGACTACGGGAGCGCTGCCGGAACGTGGCGCCGGAAGGATCGTCTACGCGATCTTGAGATCGGAAAGAGTACGACTACATCACCCACGAGAATCTGCTCTCGTTAAACACTTTGGAATCTTCGAGGGTGAGTTATTCCATCGACTCGTTGCTACAATCTAGTAGATAGATCTTGGCTTGTTTGTTTGTATGCGATAGAAAATTTTTGTTTTCCATGCTACGAACCCCTGCAGAAGTGTTGCAGCTCTATTTGAGAACAAAGGGAAAAGGACTCTGCCTTTGGGGGCGGATAATCCGGCCCCACCAGGGGCGGATAATCCGCCCCTCCCTTTGCCCAAGCAGGCGCAAGCCCCAGAAGGGGGGCGGAATTTTGGCCGGATTTTCCGGCCCCGCCGGATAATCCGCCCCCCTGCTCATCGCCAAGGCGCAAGCCCCAGAGAGGGGGCGGAGTTTTGCCCGGACTTTCCGGCCCCCCAAGAACTTCACCAAGCTTCACCAAGGCGCAAGCCCCAGAGAGGGGGCGGAGTTTCCCCCGGAGAATCCGCCCTTGGGGCGGAGTTTTCCCAGGGGGCGGATAATCCGCCCCAAGTGGGGGGCGGATAATCCGCCCCCAAAGTTGTGCAACGGCCAGATCTAGGGAGGGGGTATTTAAGCCAGCCTCCCCCTCCTGCCAGAACTCTTGATTCATCTCGAAAAAGAACAGATCAGATCTGAAAGCTTCATCCAAGAGTGCTCCACCTAGATCCACCCAAAGGCCCCATCCCTTGGGGAATCGAAGGAGGAGAACTCGATCTTCATCATCAGCAATCAAGCGCTTCATCTCCTCTCCATTCATTTGGAGAACCTCCGATCTAGTATTTCTTGCAAATATCTAGATCCTCGTTTTTGTTTATATTGATAAACCTTGTTCTTGTGGCAGCTTGTTGTCATCTCGGGAGCCCCCAATTCAGTTGTGGGTGTGTGCCCCGATAGTGTTGTAAAAGGCACCGGTTCCCGCCTCGAAGGGATCCAATAGTGGAGAAGGTGGATCAGGCCTCTCGTGGCGAGATCCATCGGAGAATAGGGTGAGGCCTATTGTGGCGTGGTGGTCTTAGAACCGCCCACCCCTCCAACGCAGATGTACTTCCCTTAACAAGGAAGGAACTGCGGTAAAACAAATCCCTGTGTCTCCGCGTGCTCCACTACGGTTTCCTCGCTCCTCTTTTACGTGCTTAGTAGTTAGGGTTACATATAGGGAAATTCTCGTAGTTGCATATCTAGAGAATTTACTTTGTGTCAAGCCTAAAATTGAAAAAGTATTAAAAATTGGTTAGCACCTATTCACCCCCCCCCCTCTAGGTGCCCATACGATCCATTTCACAAGTTGTTTCAAAAGAATTCAAAAGGAAATGCATACTCACATGCATGCTTTCATATTTTTATTTAGCAAAGTTTTTGTTAACCCTAAATTTGATGATTAGAGTTTGATGATCCAAGTTTAGTATTTTTGGGATGTTACAGCTACTCCCATAGAGAGCACTGGTCATGCACCCTATGAATCAATTGATTATGATCCTTCGGATCCTTTGCAACTACTACGTCACAAAAACTGACGGATAACCGACAAAATTGGCGACTTCGCCCAAAATTTATGCTAAGAGAGATAACGTCTCCTTGGTCATCCAAAACATCTCTGCGACGGTAAACATTCGGATGTTGCGTCTACGACGCAAAGATAAGACCTATAGGCACAATCTGATGGCCTAGTAACACATCCGAATGCGCTCTGCCAGTAATATTTCGTGTCAGCAGGTACGATGAAAAATCTCGACGGACGTGTTGGGTACATAACTTAAAACACTAAAATTCGACTCCTGTAAGACCTCCGCGGCCTAAATCAAATTACACCAGTAATTTTCCGAATTCGAGTCCGGGGACTCGAGTCTTAGTAGATAGCGTTATTTTGCCCAAAGGCAGTTAACTAACCCTGATCCATCGGGAGAGTCAGGCACGCGTATCAACTATCCCTATGAACCAACACTATGACCCGAAAGCCTGTTCGGATGAAAGCACTCGAAGACTTTGGAGTCTCTAGTCGAATCTATGATTCGACTGAACACTTAGGGGCTACTGACATGGGTATTCCCTATGGGTACGTAACATTAGCCTATCCGGTTTAGCTCAGCAGAAGCCCATGTAACGATGTACCCCTGATGGCGAAGCCCAGGAGGATTTCGGGTGGCTCAAGCCCCTAAAGGATGCGAATCCTTGAAGAACACGACTATATTTAGATAGAAATTCAAAGGGAAAAACACTAATCTGTAACCAACTCGACCTATCCTGAGACCTGGCTTTCCCATATAAAGGCCAAGAGGGCATGACGAGGAGGGCAAGCCACAACCCTAGCATACACACCCACCAGATCTCATCCGCGCACCCCATGTAACCTTCGGTTCCATCATCAATCAAGAACACACAAGCAGGAGTAAGGTTTCCCTTCGGGGGCCCGAACCTAGGTAAATATCGTGTCCCGCATTGCTTGTTTGTTAGCCATTCCGCGATCTGCAGCGTCCCCCTCTTCTCCAAAACCCAAGGTCATAACTATGGGCATTGACGAGTTGAAACCTCGGCAAGGTTGTTCCCTCCCAAGGGGTTGCGGTACTGCCGCTCCTTGCCTACAACTCCTTCCTACCGGTTCAGCCGGCCTCGCCATGTTTGCCATGGGGAGACGGCAATGGTGTCCTCAAGACCATCTTGGTGCATGTTGGTGGGCGGCAAGATTGGAGGAACGCTTCGGAGTGGCCGGGCGGTGGGTTCTGGGGGTCGGGAGAAATCCTCGTCGGTGTCGCCGGCACCGACGTGGTGACGTCTGCAGGCGCCAACTTCCTTTTGTAGGACGTTGGGTGTACCCCCTCCTATTCCCCTCCGTGTACCGGGAGAAATCCTAGGACTTGTCCAGGCAGCAGCATCGTCGTCATCGCTCCCCTTCTTGAAGGTGTTGCTTGGTACACTGCGATCCGAAGGCGTAGGAGTGTGGTGGGAATCCTTCGAAGGGCACAACGATTGCGAGTCATCAGCACTTTTGTCGATCCCGTGTTGTTGGCATTTATTTCTCTTTTCTTTCTCTTGCTTTTTCTTTTGGGCTTAGTTGTGCTGTCTACCCAGCAATGATCTCGTGATTGTACCGGTTTTTGTGTTGGTTGCTATATTAATATAGCGGGACGAAAGCCTGATTCGAGATTTATCCAGCCACAAAAGAAAATCAGGACAGTGAGACTAAATATTACAGGGGCAAAAACATATGGAACTAGCACCAACAAGCTTCCCTACTTATTCCTGCTACTACTCCTTTTTCTTCAAGAAGCAAAGAGCATACTTCAAGGAGATCGACGCCTTTGAACTGCGAGAGGGAGTGCTTTGGTGATCACCGATGCTGACAGTTTCGCCTGCTTCTAGTTCTTGTAATCCGGACGCTCGTATAGTAGTGTATGGTTGTCGGTCTAGCAAGTTTGTTCCTCCAGCGTGTGTGTACCTTGTGCCAAAATGATGTAACGAGTTAGGAATATTTGGAAGTCAAATGGTTTAGCATTTCCAAGTTGCAGAGTTACACATTACCTTTTTTTAATGCAAGCAGCTAGCTTTAGCCATCGCCTGGATCTTGGTAGATTCAGGCCTAACAACAGTGGCAATTTTCTCAAACCACTAGAGGGAAAAAACTCGAAATGAGGGAGAATCACCCCCGACCTCTGCATATAAGAGATGTACATACCCTTTTTATTATATTATTCACAACATATTACAATAGAAATTATAAAAATCAAAGCGAACTAGCGACCGCTCACCACTCCTACAACACCGATAAAGGGGATGTCCATGAATATGGCCAACACCCTGACATCACACCAATGTGCCTCATCTAAAGACCGAAGGCCTCGACAAATCGTCCAACGGCGAGCAAGTGGCACTACCGATCCGTCAGACTCTTAGCGCGTACCAACATACATGCTACAGAAGTCCTCGCCACCGTTGTCTTCCCCATACTCATCTTTAGGAGAAATCAATGGAATGATCTTGCGAGGCAATGCCTTCAACGTCACCATGACACCAAACAGCTTCAACACCCTGCGCACAACCAACACCCACACGTGTGGTCAACATCAAGACCCCTTGGCACCATGACGCCGAATCCTGCCAAAAGATGTAGCTTGAAACCACCGGGAAATCCGTCATGCGTAGCACCTACCAATCTAGACATGACTGAGCATAGCACCTGGTGAGTAGACATGAGTTGACCTCTCCACCGGAGTCTCTGTGCAAGACGAAGCCGCTCCACCTCTTGCCACTACCATCTAGCAACTGCTACAAAAATGATGTCCCCAAGAGGGAGAGTGACGCCCAGGTGCCACCGTCGTCTTGTCTGGGAACCGGGTATAGGTTTTCCCAGAGCAGCGGGAGTGAGTCGACAATAGTTCTGCGATGATGCCTCCATCAAGGAAAACGATGCAAACTCCGCCATCGTCGGCTAGGACTGGAGTCGGCTCGATTTTCATTGGCGACTATGTCTCCCCATATCGCAGGCGGGACACGCTGACGGATCCCGAGATCCGCCAAACCAGCCTTAGGTCAATCACCTCTGACGAAGAAGATGACCACCACCGCCAACCCAAGGTCGACGTCCCATATGCCCTCGTGAAGCGAAACAAGGCCAGGAGCATCAGCAACAAGTCCTCCACCGAAAAATCAAACGAGAGGGTGTAGGAGCAGCTGCTCCGTCGAAGCTTTTTCATAGAACGAGGCGCCTCCCGTTTGTGCCTTGCTGAGCCGCCGTTGTAACTGCAGATACGCCATTGAGATCCGGCCATCGCTGGCTCGCCATCATCGTCGAAGTTAATGCAAGATTGGCCACCGCAACCTACAGTCACTCGACGCGCGAGCGCTGCCGCCATGCCATGCGGACTTTTCTCTGGCGTCCTCATCAACGGCGGTGGGAGGGAGAGGGACGACGGTGGTGGCTTGGAGGAAATGGAGCCGGGACGCCCCGGTGCGGCACGTCGACGTTGCACGGGAGTGGGATGGTTTGTATTTAGCATTTGTTAGAGCTTTTAACTATTGTTGTTCAGATGTGTGGTATCGATACAGCGTTAGAGCATATCTAGCAGATATTGCATCCCGCGGTACTGCAAAACGCGGATGCGGTGTACCGCAAACCACTCTTTTGGCCGGAAAATGGTGACACGGAGCAGATACCGCATATGGGTACCATTCTATTTTGCGGTACGCATATGCTCTATCTGTTCCACGCGTCGTTTTCTGGACCGCAAAATAGAACCGTGTATTCACCTCAGAAATGTATTTGCAGCTCAAATTAATCAATGCATGCAGATTTAAATAATCAAACTAACCAATATTATAGAATTACAAAACAACAATCTTCCATAGTTTACAACAATAGTTCACGAATGAAGAATTCAAGAGCACAAATGAATGAGAGTTCTCTAAAGAATGGTTCACAATACAAATGGATACAAAAGAACTCAATGGGAGCTCTCCCATGCAAGGAACATCGGTGGGCAATAAGATCTTGACGAAGATTGGAATGTTGAGTTCTATTTGCAATCTGTTGGTAAGTTTCAAGGAATGTTTCTATCTTGTCAGAGTTTCTTTTAGACTTGACACCACAACTAACATTATCATATTCCAAGGGAAACTTTTTGTCCCTCTTATCCTTAGCATTCATGTTGTGAAGAATGACACATGTTGTCATGATGTTGTTCAGGTGCTTCTTTTACTAATAACGAGCAGTCCCTCGGACAATTCCAAACCTTGCTTGGAGCACCCCAAAAGCTCTTTCAATGTCTTTGCGGGCTGCTTCTTGACAGGTGGCAAAATGAACATCCTAGGGTTTTGGGGTTTACTTATTGTTTTCACAAATGTTGCCCATTGTGGATAAATGCTATCTGCAAGATAATACCCTATCTTGTACTCATGGCCATTGATATTGTAGTTCCAGGTCGGCTGTTCTCTATTTGCTAGCTTCAAAAATAGATGAGATCTCTGCAAAACGTTGATGTCATTCAGAGAACCTGGTAGACCAAAGAAGCAATGACATATACACAAGCCCTGCTTCGAGCATGATTGTTGCATCTCGGTGATGGCCAATATACTTCACAGTCCATGTTTTTGGGCAGGTCTTTCACCTCCAATGCATGCAATCGAGGCTTCCGAGCATCCTCGGTCAACCTCTTTTCTCATTCTCTGCCATCGGCCTCTTTGTGTCCACCTCGCTTGGTGCTCGGAGGTACGTTGGACCAAAGACCTTGATCAGTGTTTTTGCAAATATACGCACGCATTTCATGGTCATATCTTTGCCATTACGAAGATATTCATCATTGTAGTTAGTTGACACTCCATAGGCGATCACCCTCATGACGGCAGAGATATTTTGGTACGAACTGAAACCAAGCAACCCAGCACAATTTCTACGTTGCGTGAAGTACCGCCAGTTGGCCTCGCAAGCTTTCACAATCATCTTGAACATGAGCCGTCTCATTCGGTACCGGCGGCGAAACGGATAAACGGGTTAGATGGGTACCTCAGCAAAATAATCATGCATGATCATCTTGTGGCCTAGAACGAGGTTGCGTGGGATGCACAATCGGCCAACAGTTGATCCCCTCCTCCTATTTCGGCTATTCTCCTCCACCTCGATTTCGTCAATGGAAGCAAGCAAGAGGATCTCCTCTGTGTCTTCATCATCGAGGACATTGTCTTCCCAGTCGGAATCGTCGGACAAGGAATCGTCCATCAAAAATTGAATGGAAGAACTCGTCGCAGAACACCAGGACTCACTCCATGACGAACTCATCTATGAAATCGCACGGATCCTAAATCTAAGGAATTTTGAATTTTTGCCAAAACGAAAGAGGAAAAAGAAGGTTACCGGCAAGGACGGCGACGGCGGACGGGCAGCGTAGCAGATCTTGCCCACGGGGGGCAGATTGGTAGGGGGAGATGGAGTCTACGCACCAATTCCACCGTAGATCGAGCGGCGGTGGTGCCTGCGGTGCAGGAGCACGGAGACGATGGTGGACGGCACGTGAAAAACTGTTGAGCGATGACGGCGTGCAGCGGGCGGTAGGGGTGGGTGGCGCAGCCGTGCAATTGCCGAGAACGGGACAATTAGTACGGGCTGGTGGCGGTGGGGAAAGCAGCGGATGAAGATTCCCTAACGGGGATCGTGAATCTTCAGCACGCTTCCACTAGCCAGTTTTTGTGGGGAGCGGAAAAAGTGAGAGGAGAAACCGAAAATATGCTAGATGAGGAAGCTACAAAAACAATTTGGATGCAGTATGATATGTAGCATCTAGAAAAGTCTTTTTTTTCATCTCGTATCGCAAGCTGGCGGTTTGGAGTGGGATGTAATATCTGATACATATGCTCTTACATGCAGTTTGCTTGGAGAGGACGAACTCAAAAAAAAGACATAAACACACGCACAGGCCATTAATTATAAAACATGCATTCACGAATTGCCTACAAAATGTTTACTAGAGAATTAAGTTGCCAACCTGATCATGATTAAACTAATGATTGTACAAAATTTCAAACTCGATCACGTCTTTTTCACTTACTGATGAATAATCTCCAGCCACAATAACTTAGAAATAGACCACACAACACAGTTCACATGGACTACAGAGTATAGCAACTTAAAAGTCATCAAATGTCGATCACATTCATGTCAGCTCTCCAGACACAGTATACTTGCTGCATGCGCCTTGTGTCGAAGACCTAAGATATTTCCAGCATCACAGGCCACCGGACCTATAATTGATGTAACAGCAAAAAAAACTGATGAGATGCGAGACATAGTAACAGACAATAAGGAACTGCAGAGTTTACAATGTTGTGCTGTTTAGTTCGCTGAATATTGAGAAGTCTTAGTGTGCTTAATTTTACAAGGACATTTGGCTTGTTGTAACAAGTGAGCCATATTACGATAACTGTAATCTCAACATAATGCTAGCCAATGAAGACCTTCTATAGAGTAGGTATTCGCACCAAAATAACTATGTTTGTACTGCAGCACAAGCTTTGGTCCTAATAGATATCTTCGACGTCAATTTGAATGGTCCACTCTTGACAGATTTTATTTATGTAATCATATTATTTGGATCAGCAACTGAAACTTACATTATGCAATTTGTTTAAACATACCCCTCTTAAAAATGTGCATATTGTGCTCTATATAATGAAAGAAGAAGCATATGCTTATTATTCTTATTACTTTTGAACTACCAAATCTCACATGGACATGTCTTTGAAGTTTTTTTGTCCATCATAGTTTGGTGTTCATATAGTAAACTCAAATGCGCTCTCACTGACAGAAATCATAGCGATTTATTAGGACTACACATTCAATTCCTATGTTCCTGCCAAGTATCGTTGTACAAAAATTAATCTAAGTTTTTCGTGCACTTGAATGTGGTCCATCTAAGCATTGGGGAAGCACTAGGAAGCTCTCAACCACGAGTTATTCAAATGTGAAAAAATTTCAATCACAGTGAGCCTATTGACTTGAATGTGTGGTGAGCTAGATTATTGCACTATATTTGTTTTTTGCATATCTCATTTGCAGTCTTTAGAGTAATACAAGTCAAGTAATTATTTTAGGTTTGCTACTCTTTATGTAACAGTAGTACTAAACAAATAATGTTGTTTCAAAAATCTCTGGTATTAGCCATTTCATAATGTGATGGGATCACATACAACCATGGAAGGAACTGCAAAATTGTGTTGTTGTCGACACAAAACCTGGAATAGATTGCTGGTAACTTCAGGAATTCAAGCTAATCACTATTAGAATAAGAGATCTATTCAATCTTTAGGAAACATCTACGAATAGAAAATTGACAAAATAGTCCAAAATTATATGTTTCTGTAAACAGCGCATTCCACATGTCTATCTACACTGTTCTTTTTGCAATTGGTGTAGGCGTAGCAATCAGCACAGTTAACAGATTATTAACAAAAAAAGAATTAAGAGATAGTACCACTGGTATGTTGGAGGTCAATTCCCCGAGCTTGAGGAGGCTCCTTGGAGAAGTGCTTGCTTAGCTATCCTCGCACTCCTCCTAGGTATTATACCACAATAATCTTTCTTCTTCCGAGGGTTCATGGGTGGTGCTGGAGGCTCTTGGGGAGGGTAGGCTGCTAGATCTTGTGCTTCCACAGGATGGATATCTTGTAGTGGAAATGGGACATTGACCGGAGGAGGTGGGGGCAGAACATTGACAGGAGGAGGGGGCGGAACATGGATGGGGAGAATCTCCATTTCCCTTTCCTCCTCATGTCTTGCTTGTCCACAGTTATGCAGACGGCCTGGAAGCAATAAGAAACAGCATTGTCAGATTTGACGAAGATTGAAGTTTGAAAATAAAAAACCATATGAGAAAGTGTGGGAAACAAACCATTAAAGAGCATCCAAAGTGTCATCCCCATTGCCCAAAGAAATAGAAAGACGAAGAATACAATCACTGCGACGACCAGTATGTTGTACGTTCTCACAAGAGACTTCAGTGATGTAATCTCAGCATCCTTCGGGTCAATTTCCGGTGCCGTTGAAGTACCACCATGCTGCTGTGGCGGCGGCGGTGATGTCCACATGGAACTCGGCATCGGTGCCGGTGTCCACATAGGGGTCGGCGGCGGTGTCGCCACTGGTGGTGCTGCTATGTCTACAGTAGAATAGGAATGCATCACTAAATTAGTACTAATTTAGGAAACCAGGAAATTTGTAAAGCAAGTCGGCGATGTCCACATGAAACTCGGCATCGGTGCCGGTGTCCACATAAGGGTCGGCGGCAGTGTCGCCACCGGTGGTGCTGCTATGTCTGCAGTAGAATAGGAATACATCGCTGTATTAGTTAAGGAAACAGAGGGAGTACCTGTTAATGTAGCTACACAACCAGAGGCAGGAAAATGGACATCTCCTGGTCTGATATGACTACATGCGGTGTATAGGTCGATCAGGTCTCTTAGGCTCATGTCTGCGTCTAACATTGCTGTAGTATTTGCGAGGGCGCACAGACATGGAACAATACTGGAGCCAGCCATCACAGCGTGGAGGCTGGTACAACACCGGTGGGTTTCTTGCAAACCCATGCACTCTGTTGCGACGACAAGCGAGAGCTCAACAGCTTTGTCACAGCGGTGTGATGCTGTTGAATGAAACCAAAACCGCAGTTAGTCGATCAGCTCCTTCAGTAAAACGAAACAAAAATTCCTAAACTTTCACTTGCCTGCAGATGCGGGATGCTCCAAGTCGAAGGGAGTCGCGGAGGGCGGCGGGGCGCTAGCGATTGGGGGCAGAACATTCACACCTGCATGGCATGCGAAAAAATCCTCGTTACTCAGTGAACGATTAGTGCTGCCAAGAACTACTCGAGGAAGCCCAAAACGAACAAATACGGAATTAACATCCGACGCTCGTCCCGATCCTATACACATCTAACACCTGGATTAACATAATCTGGAAAGCGGGGGTCCGTAGGCAGCTCAAAAAACCAACACGCTGAAAAATGACCCGCTTTAACGCTTAGGAACTCCCTCGAAAGAAACGAACACGATCTGAGAAAAAAGATGGAAACTTTCGAAGCTGGTGTCTTGGGTTACCTTGGCAGGGCTCGGCGAGGTCCAAGCCTACGGGGTGCAAACCACCACAAGCTGATGTGTACAGGGTGAGGAGGTGGCTAGCGTTGAGGCCCGCGAAGATCCGGTGCTCTTCGGCTGTGGCGTGGCAAAAGCAAGGAACCCCGGTGCCGAGGTCGACGGCGGAAAGGACGGCCCCGCAGCACTGCGCGCTTGGCATGCCAGGGGCGCACCGGAGCACGAGCTCCGTGGCAAGCACGGCGGGGTTGCACACGGTCCTTTGCTCTGCGCCTTCGGTGTCGGACCTTGTTAGCACAGCCCTTGCCGCCGAGTACTTTCCGACGACACCGACGAGGAAATTTCGACGAGACGACACGCACGTATCCCATAACTTCCGCCGAGATGCACGTACTGCTAGCCGATCGATTCTTTTGATCTAACTAGTATACTCACGCACGCACACGCAAAACAACTTTGATTGCCAAAGGCTCTTGTCGAGCCTTGCTCTCTCTCTTGTATTGCTCAACTCCACGGTGTTGTCCGGTACAAGATTACAAGGCCAGGTGTGTGCATATATATATGCACTACTAGGACCTAATCAACTAGGAGTCGGTATACTACTCCAAAACCTAGTCTAACACATATACGTATAGTACCTGGACACCTACACCTACTCGGACTGCAATTCCAATACGTGTAGGACACGTGATTATCTAACAATCACCCCCTAATCACGATGTGCTTCTTTACATCGACCTGGGTCCCAAATGCGCCACTGCTCCTCATGGCGTCATCCACGGCATTGCTTTCGCCGCACCCTTACTCAGTACCCATGTCACCGACTTTGCTTTTGTCGACTTCTCCATGGCTTCACGCCGACAACCCTTTTTGTCCGCGCCCTTCTCCATGTCTTCACGCCGACTGTCCTTTTTGTCCGCGCCTTGAGACATTATACTTGGTTCAATGAAATACTTTCTCATCGGTTCCTCGCATATTTGATCTACCACTTGCCGGTACTCTTGGATGCAATAGAACAAATATGTAGGAGGTAACTCAAATTTGTTTTCTTCTAGCTTCTCTATACCACGTGAAAAGCCTTTTGATGGATCTGCACCCCCTATTGTTGGGTCTCCTCCATCTATCTGGCCACCAGTCCACACTCTTGGACCATCGCCTTACAGCCTTGCTGGCCTGTTTGGGCTCACTTCAGCTCCCCTCCTCCTCTAATTTTTGGGCAAACAAGTGCAGGTATCGCTGCACATGCATCTGTACACCCTTCCAGTTCCGTATCTTACGGCCCACAGACTAGCCTTTTCTTCAAACTCTTTGTCTTACGGGAGAATCCCTAGTGCTTCGGCCTGGTGTCCATGCTTGGAGCTCCCCTAGGCCTTCAATGTCTTCGGGCCCGAACTTTTGGACAAGGATAAGCTCGATTGATCCATATTTTCTTCATACTCAAGATCCCACGTAACGTGAAAAGTTGAATATTCCGGTTCGTTGTAGCCCCAATTCCATGACTTGCCTTCCTCAAAGATTACGTCTCCTTGAAAACCACCTTATTGGTATAAGGATTGCACAAGCGGTATGTCTTTGAGCCTTCATAGCCTGTCATGATCATTGGAATCGTTGCTCGCCAATTCCGCCTTTACATCGCCACACATCCAAAAATGAAGATGATCAACGAGGGCTTCCATCCGTACCATGCTTAACGGTGTTATACCAACTCCACTCTCGGTAGATTCCATGTTCAGCAAATACACAGCCGTATTATTTGCCTCACCCCAATTTTCTGGCAAGCCTTTACTCTTCATCATGCTCCGTGCCATGGTCAACACAGTTTGATGCAGCTCACCCCCCTCATCAATGCGTAGGGCTCTTATCGTTGCCTCCACCTTGAACTCTTCGGCTTCCTTGATCTTCTCGAATGCTTGTTGAGCTTGATCCTTACTTTTCAGCAACACAATCCACATGTATTTACTATGATCATCCACCACAAGCATGAAGAACTTATTGCAGACGGAGTTGCGGGTGAGATTCCAACGCATAGATCGCCATGAACAAGTTCCGAGGCTTTACTTGCCTCAAACGCGGCTTCACATGGGAACGGGGCACTCTGTTCCTCATGATGCACACACGGTAGATCGTGATCCACTTGCGCCACAATCTCCGCAGCCGGTGATGGAGGATCCTCCTCATCCTTCAACTCGCCATTACTTGAGCATCAGCATCATCGGTCCATCATCTCCTTCCAGGCGATGAGAGCCCTCTCCTTTTCCTTTGGTGCTTTCCGGCAATCAGCCTTGAAGTGACCGAGCTCGCCGATTATGACACCTTACTTTCTTTATGTCAAACTTCCTCCATGGCGGCGTCATCTTCATCCTCCTGCCCACAATGTACTTTTTTTAAGGGCGTTGCTTCTCCTTGCCGCCGTGGAGCCTCCTTGCTTTTCTTTTGAAAGAGTCATCCACTTCTGCTTTGTGAGCATTAGGTGCTCAACCTGTTACGGATCACCGGCTGATCCGGATTCTCTCATCGTGTGCCTTGAATCTTCCGGCGAGATCCTCAACCGTCAATGTATTCAGGTCGAGACATTGTTCGATCGATGTAACGATCTGCATGTAGCGCCTTGCGCCATTACCGTGAACCTTCCGCGTTCTTGATCTCATCCAATTTCTCGCCATATCCCCTGATTGCGTTGACAAGGGTAACGAAACGGGCGGCAAACTGATCAACCGTCTCGCTCTCCTCCATCTTCAGATCTTCATAGCTTTTTGTCAAAGTTTGAAGATGTGATTCCTTCACGCGGGCATGACCTTGGTGCAAGATCTTGATCGTCTCCCATGCATCCTTCGCCGATTTCTTTCCGACGAGGTGCTGCATCACGTCCTTCGGCACGACGGAATAGAGCGCCGTTAACGCTTGGCGATCCTTCCGGTACTTCGCACCTTCCTTGACGTACTCGTCGCCTCCTGGATCGACGGCCTCCCAAACCTCCTGAGCCTCCATGGCAACCTCCATGTTGAGAGCCCATAGCCCGTAGTCCTTGCGATCGAGGCGCGGATACAAAGCCGCCCCCACCGTCTCTGTCACCGGTGCCGATGCCGAGTTGTCGCCAAACTTCACCATCGCCATGACCTCCTAGTACTTTCAGCAGATCACGGACGACGACCTTGGCTCTGATACCAATTGTTAGCACAGCCCTTGCCGCCGAGTACTTTCCGACGACACCGACGAGGAAATTTCGACGAGACGACACGCACGTATCCGATAACTTCCGCCGAGATGCACGTACTGCTAGCCGATCGATTCTTTTGATCTAACTAGTATACTCACGCGCATTACCGCATAAAACAACTTTGATTGCCAAAGGCTCTTGTCGAGCCTTGCTCTCTCTCTTGTATTGCTCAACTCCACGGTGTTGTCCGGTACAAGATTACAAGGCCAGGTGTGTGCATATATATATGCACTACTAGGACCTAATCAACTAGGAGTCGGTATACTACTCCAAAACCTAGTCTAACACATATACGTATAGTACCTGGACACCTACACCTACTCGGACTGCAATTCCAATACATGTAGGACACGTGATTATCTAACAGACCTTGCGGAGGCGGCGGCGGCCATGAGGCCTAGGAGGAGTACGAGGCGCTGGCGCCCCATGTCCATGGGCGGCGGCGTGTGCGAGGACTGAGGACGGCGCGTGTGTGTGAGGACAGGTAAAGTGGAATACCTTATAATTTATAGTATATACTGGAGCGCCTCTCCCCCAGCCCTTTTTTCTTACAACCACATATTTCATTATTTGTAAATCAAGTTACAAGATGTAATATACAGACAAACCGAAATAAAATAATTATCCTAAAAATTTTGCAGATAAAACCATAAGAGATCGAGAAATACAAATAAAACCCTAGGGTTTCCTACAACCACCAAAACTAGCTGTCGTCGTCCAACTCCAACGCCGTCGAGATGCACGCAGGAAAGAAACGTCGAGCCTCCACCAATGCCAGATCCAAGGAAACACCATTGCCAACGATGTTTTGTGAGTCGACGAACAGGCGCGCTGCAGGCAGCCCGAGGGACATGTCGTTGTGGCACCTCGACCAGGGGACGTCCCAGTGCTATCTTGGACCAAGATCCGCCGCTTCCCATCAACGAAGTTAGAGAAGAACGCCAGATTCACCACCTCCAAACCAGCATCGTTGCTCCAGACAAACCACCCCGCCTCGGCCACCAGCATCGTCGCAGATAACAACGAAGCCAGCGACACACCAAGAAATAGATATCACCAGATCTGAAGTCCGACGACAAGACCAAAATGTTGATCTGAAGGACCGAACAACATACTTCTCCGTCACCTCCGAGACACCACCGTGAAGGTCGCCACCGGTGTGAGAGTAGAGTTAAGGCAGACTTATTCTTCCGGACGCCGCTCCCACCACCCAAACGGCACACCATAGGAAAATACCCTAACCCTAACTACTAGGACGAGGAACGAGGTCTCCCTTCCTCCTGTCGCCGGAGCGACAAGTGGAGGGAAAGGGAACTAGCCCTCCTGCCAGCTGAGATCGGGAGAGAGAGTTGGGGGGTCGCCGCCTCCTGTAAGAGAGAGGAAGACGCATCGCCAGGAGGTTTTTGTGGACTGAGTCATTTGATCCTCTCCCCACGCCTCCATGGTACGGAGCTCTCCCGCAAACAACCAAGACCATCAGAATTGATCCGATCAGACAAGGACAAGGCCCAACAGACAACACAAATGGACCATGGCACGTTTACTTGCCCATTTCAGCGATTCCTAGCCTAAATTTAAGCTGTCGGCAAACAAAGCTCGTGCGTCTATATGTCTGACATTGGAGCCCCTGCTCACTACTTATCTCTACACTAAAGGGAATATGCCCGAGAGACAATAATAAAATTATTATTATCTTATTCCATATTTATGATAAATGTTTATTTCTCATGCTAAAATTATATTAATTGGAAACGTTAATACATATGTGTTTAATAAACAAACCAGATTTTCTAGTTATGCATCTCATTTAACTAGCTCATCAAGATTTTCTGATCATACACATTGGATGTTGTTAATAATAGGATCATAATCGTTAGAAGAAGAATATGATGAACATACAGCCAAAGTAGGTAAGAAATAACGATCTAGTCATTATGTTTACATTATTATATCAAACACATAGAGGTAACCCTAATCCTTAGACCATGAGATTATGACAATCGCTGATTGTAGAGGAGTGCTTTGATGACATCAAACGTCACACCATAACAGGATGATTATAAAGGTGTCATCGGATACTCTGAAAGTATTAGCTGAGTCTCATGAATCAAGAATGGGATTTTTCCATCCAGATTACAGAGAGATATACTCTAGGCCCTCTCGGTGATATCACATCAACACCACTTGCAAGCATGTGACTAGGTCATAAGGATGTTATATCACGTAACGAGTAAAGAGAACTTATCGATAACGAGATCGAACTAGGGTACGGTTGATACTTGTGATCGCATCTCAGACAAGTAAAATATCGTGAGACAAAAGGAAATGGTTACGACATTAATGGTTCACATGATCATAAGAGTCATCATTGAATGTGTGGCAGACAGTACGGATCTTTAGGTCCCGCTGCTAATTATTAATCAGAGAGGTGCCTCTATCATGTCTACATTCTAAGCAAACTGTAAGGTGACACACTTAAGGTACACCAACACTAATGGACAGATTAAAATATATCATAGAAAGGTTTTATAAGCACTGGAATTATTTCGATGAGCACCGAAATTGTTTCGGATCAAATCATTGAAATTGTTTCAGATGTCATATCAAAGTAATGCAAGGGGATTTATGCAAGTAATTAAAAAATACTGAATAAAACAAATAAAAATTGTTTTATTTAATGAGAGCTTGCATTTATTTTTATGAAAAATTAATGCAAGATGAGTGGTGTTTGAAATTAATGAAAGTAGGCTTAATGGAAGCTCCACTCACCATTAAGAGGGGATAGGTAGGGGCACCACCATGGTCGTCGACCAAGACTCTGTGGTTGCGCCCCCACCCCTATAAAAGGAGGTGCATACCTCCTCTCCTAGTGCACCTCCTCCTTGTGAAGGATCTGTCTATCCCTCTAGCAATTTCCATGGCTTCGTATTAGCGAAGTACATGTTCCGGTGGTTTCTCTAGAAAGATTTGATGTTTCCGCTGCTCTGCTGGAGTGAGGGCATGGAGGTTGTCGGGAGTCAGACGTGTGCACAAGAACGGAAGCTCAGCTAGTTTGCGGTGCTCTTCAACTCGGTCTTAAGATCGACAAGTGATCGACTACATCAATCACTAAATCATATTTCATAAAAAGCTTTTGATATTCGAGAGTAAGTTATTTTGTTTACCCCCTTACTCGTTACTAGCATCTACTAGATTAGATCTTGGTGTAATAAGGCGTTCATATCGTAGGAATTTTTTTATTTTCTATGATGTGAACCCTTCAGTGGTATCAGAGCCATATCTATGCATAGATGTTCTATACGAGTAGAACACATGTGGATATGGGCATTAATGATCATGTTATTCCAACTTTTTGTGTATATTGGATCCTAGTGGCATAGTGACATGAAGCGGAATCTTTTATGTTTACAAACCACATAAGTATTAATGTTTCTGGTTAATACAATTATAGCATGGGGCGTAAACATTTATCACAAGCATGAAGATACGATAATAACTACTTTATTATTGCCTCTTGGGCATATCTCCAACACTTATTTCTATCAATCAATATATATTAGGTTGTGCATAGGGTATAGTTGCCAATTATAGGTGCCTCTTAATTAAGTGTACACATATGGTAATTAGGCTCATGTGCTTGTGCTTACTTCCTAGCCGCAAGATCATCATTGTAAATGATTTACTGGTTCTAGCTATTAATACTAACGCTATAATCCTACCCTTCCCTAGATCCAGATGATCCCTAACTACTATTATTATTCTACCCATCTTAAGAGTTCTAAGATAAACCTTTGTAGCTTCCTAAATCTTCTTGATGAAGAAATGTAGTATCTTCCTTCTTCTTCTTCCTCTAGTTCTTGAAGTGTTCTTCAAGATGATCTCCTCCTTTCTTGCTTCTTCTACCTCTCAGATCTCTCTCTAAACTAGTGTCTGTGTGTGTGTTTGGTCTGAGCTTGACCAGTGAGTTATGAGCTTTAGGGTCTCAATTGGTCAGCTATTTATAGTGTTCCTAAATAGTTGTGGTGATTGATACATCGGAAACGTATCTATAATTTTTTATGCTCCATGCTTGTTTAGTATCTACTTTGCTTTGCTTTGTTTACACTTTGAGGTACTTTTTACATGTTTTCTGGTACTAACCTATTAACAAGTTGCCACAGTGCCAGTTGCCTATTTTCTGCTGTCTTTGGTTTCATAAAAGCTTGTAAAGAAATATTCTCGGAATTGGACGGGACAAACGTCAAAGTCAATTAATTTCCGTGGGGAACAAGAAGTCCAAAGGGGAGACGAGGAAGCGGGCCAGGGCAGCCAAACCCCCCTAGGCGCGGGTGGGCCCTACCCCACGCCTGGGTAGGGTTTGACCCCCCTGGCCGCCTCCTCGGCCTCCCCCTTCGCCTATAAGAGCCCCCGATGCAGAAACCCTAAGTACCCGATCAAATCTCCACGAAAACTTTTATAGCCGCCGCCACCATTGTCCCTAGATCGAGGGGGATCTGAAGTTCTTCCCGGCACCCTACCGGAGCGGAGATCATCCTGGAGGCCTTCTCTCCGGTATAATGCGTGAGTAGTTCCACCTGGACTATGGGTCCATGTAGTAGCTAGATGGTTGTATCTCCTCCTTTGTGCTTTCATGTATAGATCTTGTGAGCTCCGTTCATGATCAAGATCTAATCTATTTGTAATCATGCATGTTGTGTTTGCGGGGATCCGATGGATATTGAGATTATTATGTTGGTTTGATTAATGGTTTTGTCTTTATGATTCTATCATGTCTGTGTTGTTTGTGATCTTGCATGCTCTCCGTTGTTAGTAGATATCTTGGCCAAGTAGTTGCTAGTGACTCCAAGAGGGGGTATTTATGCTCGATAGTGGGTTCATGCCTCTAGTTTCTAAGGGAAGTGATAATAATCTCTTCGGTTGTAGATGTGGTGTTGCTACTAGGGAGAAAATAACGTTCTCTTATTCATGGAACATGTAGACTGTTTACCTTACACACTTTGCTTAAAGCAGTTGTCTGTTGCTTGCAACTTAATACTAGAGGGGGTTCGGATGATAACCTGAAGGTGGACTTCTAGTCATAGATTGAGTTGGATGGCGGTCTATGTATCTTGTTGTATTGCCCAATCGAATCTCATAGGATCTTTCTGACTAGTAATTGCATTGTTATGCCTTGCTCAGTTCCTGTCAATTGCCCTGCTGTAATTTGTTTACCCTTCATGCCATGTTGTTTATCTAAGGAGAACACCTCTAGTGAACTATGGACCCCGGTCCAATCTTTACCATTGATACATCTTCCACTTTTACTTGTTTACTTGCTGCAAACCATTACCTTCCACACCATACGTTTAATCCTTCGTTACAACAAACCGGTGAGCTTGACAACCTCACTGATTCGCTGGGGCAAAGTCTTGAGTTTGTGTTGTGCGGGTCTCCGTGTTGCTTGCAACACCTGTGTGACGTTTCCTTCCTCCTTATGGTTCGATAACCTTGGTCTCTACTGAGGGAAAGCTTGATGTTGTGCTCATCATACCTTGCTCTTGGGGTTCCCAACAAAGGCCTCTCTGACAGGCAATCAGTGATGAAACCTATGCCATGCATTTAGGTGATTCACCTTCTTGGGAATGTGTGAAACATCCTCTTTTGCTTAACTTATTCATAGGTGGCATGTTGCTTTTTTGGTTAAGCTCATGCTGGCTTTAACTTACTCCCTCTGTTCCTTAGAATAAGGCCTATAAATTTAGTCAAAAGTCAAACATTGCAAAGTTTGACTAAATTTTTAGAAAAAACTATAAATCTCTATACGGTTAAGTCAATCTTATTAGATATATTATGAAATATATTTTCGTACAGTAGCTATCTATTATCATGGTTATTGATAGTTTTTCTTATAAACATGGTCAAAGTTTGTACTCTTTGACTTTTGACTAAATTTATAGGCCTTATTTTAAGAAACGTAGGTAGTATATGTGTATGCCAAATTTGGCATATAAGTCCTTTGTTTTTATATGCAGGGGTTAGTATCTACATATGCCTAAATAGGCATGTCGTTTTGTCTTTTGTCATGTTTTGTTTTTGGACCAGGAGAAGTGTATATTCATTATTATTAGTGATTTTGGTTTAGATTTCATCCATGAGCCCTTGCAATTCCAATTGGAGAATTTTTCTTAGGATTACTTTCCGTGAAGTTTGATTGGTTTAATTTTTAGATTGTTAGTCATTTTTATTCTGGTATTAATCAGTTCATAGTTGAAATTCAAAGTCTTTGAATTTCCTTAGGCTAAAGATCTAGTACTATGATAACTATAACTTCTATTGGTTTACTTCTTTCAGATAGCATGATTTATATTTCTGGAGTTTAACTTGTTCATGGTATAACTCTAAGCCGGGGTATTTCCTTTGGTTAATAGTCTTAATTTTTTATGGCTATGATTCCTATTTGTTTGGAATTCCTATACTTGTTGTGTTTAGAAATTCTGGGGTAGCTACTAAATTTAGGATTTTGGCCTACTACATGATTCTATTTGTGTACTAGGATGTAGTTGCTTTCTAAGATCCTATATGCCAATGATCTAGTTTAAGTTGGAAGGTCCTTTCCTTATTCAAATTCTTTTGAATTATGCCTTGGAGTGGTGAACTGTTAAGTGTTCATCCTCCAATATTTAATGCTTTTTATATGAATACAAGGCTTGGCTGATTGTTTTGGTTGAAATTACTTCTATTGGTTCTAGTGCTCATCCAGTTGGCTTACTTGTTCTAGTTGGATTCCTAGTTACTATTGGTTGATTACTTCAGGTTTTTGCCTAATGCTATTATTGATGGTTGGTTACTCTCTAGTGTGAGTGATTGCTCACCTTTAACTTTTTGTTTGGCTCCTATTATTCACTACTTTTTACTCTGGTTGCCATTCCTAGGGATTTTATTTGCTTAACTCAAGCCACTTGGATTCAGGACTTGTTCCTCGATCCTAGTTTTCCATTCAACATTAATTTGCTTTTGCCCTACATTTTAACTTTGACAAAATTCTTTTGTGTGTTTATGTTTGCAGGTTCAAAGTGTTCAATTGGCAGCAAGGATGAGAAGTGTAGATAGGTGTAGTGTAGGTTCAACAAGATCAAGATGGCATTGAAGAGTACGTGAAGATAAGATGATAGTTAGGTTTAGTTCTTAGGGTTTTTCTTATTTATTTTAATCTTCTTCTTCCTTGTATCAATCTTCCATAAGTTTCAAACTTGTACTCATTTGAATTATGAATAAAGTTCAATTTATTTGAGTTTGATGTGATTCACTTGTGATGATTTTATTTTTTAGTTGTTGTATTATTATCTTGTGAACTCAAGTTTGAATAATTCAAATATCAATTTTGAATTCCAAGTATAAATGTGAGTTATTTCATTTTATTTCTTGATCATAAGTGAATGTGTGATTATGATCAATTTAAATTTGATGAAACTATTTACTCAAGTGACTCTCAAATAAAACACTTTTGAATTTGAATTCAATTCCTAGGGTTGAATGGAGTCAAACTCAACTTTAGCTCAAATTTTCATGTGTTAGCATTCAAAACACAAAAGTTCAAATTCTCCCTCAATTTCATGTCCTAAAATGTAATACACAATTTCAATATCACCCTTAGCCCTTCCTATTTCTTTGGGCCATTACAATACCGGATTTTCCTGTGCAAATTTGTACTAATTATTTGCATTTTTATTTAGTGTGAACATGTCGAACAATGACGATACTGACATTTCTAAGCGCTTCAGCATCGAAGAAGAAGCCAGAGCTCGAAACAAGACATTCTAGGAGTTCTCCCAGGAGTTGGAAGCAGTGGAAAAAGAAGCTTAGAACAACAAAGGCAACGACGAGGAGATGGAAGACACGGAGGAAGAGACCTATGACGACGAGGAAATGGAGGACGCCAGGGATTACACCAATGATGGCGGCGAAAGAACAGATGATAGCAATCCAAAGAAGCCGCAGAAGGATATGTTACCTGGCTATTTTGTTTTAGAGCTTTTCTCTAGCTCAGTTTGTACTCGATACTATTTAAAAAAAAATAAAAGATATGCATTGGGGAAACCTACTGCCCAACTTTAAAAAAAAATCATCAAACTAGACTATGTACACTTACGTAGCCAATTAATATTTTAATAAATTCTAACCATAATTTTTATATCTAACTATTAATATAAATTTGGATGTTGTGGATCTAACGTTGGTGCCTCTATTAGACATCAGTATATTGCTTTTAGTATATAATAGATGCAATATTTGCATGATCGGGTTCTATAAATGCATAGAAGATGCTCAAAATTTGAACCGATAATTAAATTTAAATGTATTATGTTATACATGTAATATATAGATATATTTTATTTAGAATAAAATCGCATAGTCATGCTACTAGAAACCTTGGTCGTGACAACACACATATATTCAAGTCGTAATATAATAGTGAGAGAGGATTTGTTGCTCTGTTTCAAAAAAATCTAAAATTTATGGGCTGAATGACCTTGGAAAGTTTCGGTTTTGGGCTAGAGAAAAAAAAAACAAATTCCCAGCCGTATATAGTTTAAAGAAGCACGTATTTATGTCAGAGATTTGTTTTTTTCTTTGTATTTCGCAAAATAAAACATATTTTTTGTCTGAAAATCTTTGCATACGTCCGGAATGTATAAATGTTTGTGCAATTTTTTTTTCAGATTTTTTATAGTCCTAAAAATATATATTTTATTTTCTCAAAAAAGAGGGGGAACATACCATGAAACGTCAAGGTAGAGACCAAAGCTTCGGGGAACATACCATGAAGTAAGCTTTGCTGATGCGAGCAGAGCGGGCAGCCAACGCCGAAGCACCGCACCACCACCACACAACCATCGGAGAACCACCCGCCGTGAGCTTTAAGACGGTGTCTTCAAGAAGAGAACAACACGAGAATGTCGCCACCGCCTGATCCGAGGAACTTGGGTTTCACTCGGAGTCTGAGTAGAAGGAGAGAGACGCCACACCAACGCCTTAAAGAAGGGAATGACGTCCAAAAAGGTCGCCGTCGTGGCCCAAAGGGCAAGGGTTTCCTATCGGCAAGTCTCTGCCTTCACCCCGCCACAACACGCAGCTCGTCGGCACCACGCCACCCTCACGAACCCTGGATACGAACACGCATCAGAGTCATTGGCAATATGACTCCCACCATCCAGGGCCGCCGCCCCGGCGTCCAAACCAAGCATGCCGATGGACCGAATAGGAGGACACGCTTTAGTGTTTCCAAGACTTCCGACAAGTCGGCAAAAGAGGGCAACTCCGGCCAGGTCAACGAATTCATCCCACATGGCTGCTGGCATCCAAATCTAGCTTGGGGGAGATAGGCTCGAGTGGGCCCGAGGACCTTCCCCGTCCCGAGCTTGAGGCGGCCAGAGAAGCTGCCGCACTGTCGTCCCCGCCTAGGAGTTCTTGCCGTCGCGCCATCCTAAGCCTCCCCTGATCGCGCTGGCCCGAGCATCGCATCCTCTCGGCCGCGCCCAGCCAATCGCGCTCCCGGTCGTGTCCCCACCACCGTAACCGCCCCACACGGCCGCCGCCTCAGGTACGCATGCGCGCGATGTCACCGCACCGTCGTAGCGCAGCTGTGCCACCGCGCCCCCGACGACCACTGCGGCCCGCGCCGCCACCGCCGCTCGAGGGGGAGAAGGGGCCCGCCGCCGTCGGCTCCACTAGGGCTTTGCCCGACGGGCCGCGGCAAGGGAAGTAAGGATGGGAGGAGGGGGCTGGCGGCGAGTGTTCGGGTTTTACCCTGTCGCTCGCGGGAGCGGGCAGGACGAAACGACCTTTGCCTACCTTCCCGGGTTTCGTCCTAGTATGTCTTTGTCATTTAGTATCACATCGTTGGGCCTACATCTAGTCCCACGGTAGGTTTTCGTATAATATTAGACTAACAAATAAAACTGTGTGGTGCTATAGAAGAATAATGGAATTAGCTTATGTAAACTCTAGTACTTATTCTGTCTTAAAATAGATGTTTTGAATTTGTCAAAATTTAAATAAACCTATATACTACTAAATAGTGTCTAGATTCATTCAAATTTTGAAAAAATGGAGGCATCTATTTTAAGACGGAGAGAGTACTATATATGTTTAATGTTATGCATATCAAAAAAGAGGAGTTGTATATGTATTGTTAAAAAAAAAAGGAATGAGGCGCATATAATTATAAAAAAAATCGCATGCTTGTGCAAATATAACAGAAAAAACAGAGGAGAACAATAGCAGTAGATCCATTAATTTTCAAAAGGATGATGAGAATTACATGTCTACTTCCGTTAATTTGCTGAGCAATAATAGAGCTCCTTTGGTAGTCAATACTGTACTAATAAAAAGAAGTAGGCGAAAAAGAAAGGTTCGGGGGAGGGAAGATAGTACAGTACTACTTGGTCTAGCGCGGGGGACAAGCCTCATCTCCCCGCCGCCATAGTACGATACGATTGCCGGCCCCACTCCTGAGTCCTAAAGCACGGCCACGCCTTCCCCCCCTAGCCATCGTTCATACTTACCGTGAAACTAACTACCCTATTCCTATGTCCGGTGGGCCGCGACTACTCCGTTCCCTCACTTGTCAGTGAGGATATACATCACCAGAGACGGTTACGAATGTGCACCGCCTGCCTACGTGCTGAAGCAAAGCCTGTTCCCTCGCCGCCCGCCTGTCACTTTGGCCGACAAGACAAAACAAGGCAGCGAATCAAGCGATACGGGCCACCACTTCCCACGCCGGACTCTCTCTCGCGCGCGCGTCCCGGATTTCATTCAAAACCACGACCGAGTTGGACGTGGGCGCGCGCGGCAGCCGCAATGTGGTATCTCGACTGATTTTGGCTGAATCTCTTTACAGTACTCCTTTTTTTTTTTGAGTGAACTTTACAGTAGTACTACTCCTTAACAAGGCCAAAGTGGCAGCCGTAGGCCCACCTGCATGTATGCGGAGCCCACCGTGAGTTCAGCCAGCCAGGCCTAGCCAGAAGACAGACAGGCAGGCTTTGTTGCTGTAGTATTTTGGCAGCACGCGCCTGATTTGCCGCTGTCTTTTCACGTACTAGGACCGATTTTTGGATAACCGGTGCATGTCAGCTCTGTTGCCGTCGCCGAGTCTGGGTCTCGCTCTCTGCCTGCCCCCCTGCCTGCTGTCAGTGCACTTGCTTGTGCAGCCCCGAGTGGCCAGCAGCTACACCTGCTGCTAGCTTCTGTAGTGTACGCCCCTCTCCGGTGGTTCCCGTTGAGAAAGAAATTTGCCGTGTGCTCGCGCAGTCTCCGTTAGTCTAGGGTCAGTTCTTCGTTGGAGCTCTGACAGAACGTGGGAGTGCGTGAAACCATGGAGCAATGGAAAAGGGAGACTCGCTGCTAGTAGGAGCCAAGGCTGAACAGCGCATCGGCCCAGTAGCTAGCTAGGCACACTCTCTCTCTCTAGCTCAAGCTCAGAGAGCCAAGCCACTGCACAACATCACTAGTTCAGTGCAGTGCAGCTGTACAGTGCAAGGAAAGCAGGCTCCGAAAGACTCTCTTCGGTTTTTCCTTATCCTGCTTTTACTCTACAGTGCCATTTTTTTTAAGGACAGATCGATCTGCTGCTGCTGCTGATTTCACGTACACTCCAGACTAGCATGTCCGTGGGATTGGACATTTTCATATCAAAACGATAAAAAATAAATGCATGATCCCCAGTTTGCAAAAATAGGTCAATACAACATGAAACCAAATTCGTACATGTAAGAAAAAAAATGCATGGCTTCAATCATCAATTAACTCGGTGACATGTTTGCATATAAGGCGAAATTGGTTCATTAATAGGGGGATCGACCACACATAGGCTATTGTAGGCCGAAATTTAACTAAAACAAGGTAAAAAAAATGTAAAACGCGGTTCGTCGGCGCTAGGAGCGGCCTAGTTCATGTCGAGGCGCCGGCAGAACCACCTGTAGTCGCCGCCGTCATCGCTCGGCGGCTGGCGGCTGATACCCTAGTCGGCGTTGTCGACTCGTCGAGGCCTGCTGCTCGGCCCGGCTTCATCGGAGCCGGTATCGTCCAGGACGACGATGTTAGCACGGCGTGACCGGCAGTGGGCGGCACGCAGGAGCGCCCGCTGGCACGTGACCTCCTCCCGCTCGTACTCTGTCTTGGACCAGGCGAGAGCCTTGGCGAGGCCAATCGATGGCCCATCATTGAGGGAGGCCTCCACCGCCATCTTGAGGACGTAGCTATCCTGCTCGTCCTCCCGCGAAGGCACTGGCTCCTTCGTCTGGGCAAAGCGGAGGCGACCGCTAGGTGGGGTTGGGAAGGTGGGAGGCGGTGGCGAAGCTCGGGCCTCGCCGATGGTGATGCCCCACGAACTTTGAGGGGGCTGGAGGCGCGTCGGGGCGGTCTCCGAAGAGGGCGACAAAGCCGGCTCGCGCTTTATGGGTAGGAGCGACGGCGAGCCGCGTGTAGCCCGCGCCTCGCCAAAGGAGCGGGAGGCCAAGGATGACGAGGACACGCCTCCCATCGTCCTTGGCAACCAAGAGTTGCCACGTCGACGGGGGAGGGACAACGGCGTCCTGGCCAGGTAGGTGATCCGCGGCAAGTTGCCGGCCTCGATGTGCTCGAGGACGACGTTGAGCATGCGCCCTGGCACGCCCCACCACACGCGCCGACCTGCGGGGTTCCTCCTAACCGACGCCGAAAGAGGGTCCTCGTACGCCGCCATCTCCCGGTGGTGGTGCTCGAGGAAGTAGGCCGTCCACGCCTCGTGGTTGTCATGGAAGTAGCGAGGTAGTCCGTGTGGTCCTTGTCAGACATCCCGACGACGATCGTCTGGCTCTCGCCGATCATGGCGACGCCTTGGGGAGGAGGAGGGATCCGCACCGCCCATCCCGGCGGCGCGCGGAGGTCCGGCGGCGCTGGGTAGTTGGCTTCGTACATGAGACGTCCCTCCCACTCGTTGAGCGAGCGGCGGTCGAAGCCGTTTATCGTCGCGCGTCGCTAGGGTACCGCTCCACCGCCGCCGCTGAGAAGTCGCCGGTGTTTGAGGTGGTGAGGGGAAATATATTTTTGCTGTGGAGAATAGACGGCGAGGTGAAAGGTTTATTTTTTTTTTAGTAAAGGTGAAAGGTTTATTTATCTGCGATGGAAGACAGGAGGGTGTAACACACGCGGGAAATTAGGCGGGAGAAGGCGAGGCGCTGGCTCGCCGTAACTACGCCGCCTCGGCTACAGTAGTACTACTACTCCTTAACAAGCCCAAAGTGGCAGCTGTAGGCCCACCTGCATGTATGCGGAGCCCACCGTGAGTTCAGCCAGCCAGGCCTAGCCAGAAGACAGACAGGCAGGCTTTGTTGCTGTATTTTCACGTAGGACCGATTTTGGATAACCGGTGCACGCCAGCTCTGTTGCCGTTGCCGTTGCCGTTGCCGAGTCTGGGTCTCGCTCCCTGCCTGCTGTGCACTTGCTTGTGCAGCCACGAGTGGCCAGCAGCTACACCTGCTGCTAGCCCCTCTCCGGTGGTTCCCGTTGAGAATTTTACCGTGTGCTCGCCCGGTCTCCGTTAGAGCATCTCCGCTCGCCTACACACCACGCCGTTCCAGGCCAAAAAATATATCGGGCGCCAAAAAAGGGGCTTAGTCACGTTTCCAGTAATCTTTTTTCGTCTAGATTTAGGCAAGTTTGGTCCGCATTCCAGGCCATTCTCAGGATCTTGGGAACGCCGGGCAAAGAGAAGTGGCGTGTGGACTTGCCGAGTCAGTAACGGAAGCTGAATCGTCGTCCTCCTCGAAACCACACGGCGACCGCTGGTCAATAACTGTCCGTAGCGTCGGCCACGCGTCACCGTAGTGTCGCGCCACCGCCGCTCCCTTGGCTCCTGCGACGGACCGGAGGGCAATAACTTCTCGCCGTTTCCCCTTTTTCCACCCTCGCCGCTACACCCCTTCGCCATCGCCGCCCATCTCGGCCTATAAAAACCGTACCCTTCGCCGGAGCTCCTCACACTCTCTCATAGCTCCCCAGCCCCCAACTCCGGCGAACTCACTGCTCTCCACCCCACTTCTCCATGGCCGAGCGCTTTCCAGGCGACGGCGCGGCGGCGAATGGCTTTGGCCGTCGCACGCTCCAGCGGAGGCGCGTATGCTCTACGACACCGGCTATATGCCCCCGCCGAACACGACAGGAGGAGGCCGAGCGGCAGGCGTGGTATGGGCGCGCGCTCGTCTACTAGGGCGCCCCGCTCTTCGTCATCGACGACGACGAGGAGGACGGCCCCTCCTACCAGCCCTGGAGGTGCGGCAACACCGCCCGGAGCCTCCGCGCGGCAGCCGGCGGCGAAAGCGACGGCGAAGACGACGGCAAGGTCGATCCCGGCTACACCTCCTTCTACAGCAACCTCGGCATGTAGAAGCGGCGGCGTCTTCGGCGCTGGCATCGGCGCCGGCTTTTTTTATGTTTTTAGTTTATTATCTAGCCTAAATTCGGGTGTTCGCCCGAACTCGATGTAATCCGTCTATATTCGCCCATAATCAATGAAATTCGTTGAACTTCGCCGAAATTTGTTAAATTTTAGCCGAACGCAGAAACTTGGCCTGAAAACGTTAATGGAAAACTCGACGTTCTTGGACAAAAACAAGTTTCGTCCACCATATTTTAATCCGAATTTCGGACTGAAAACGCCCCCAAAAAATAGGGATGCTCTTAGTCTAGGGTCAGTTCTTCATTGGAGCTCTGACGGAACGTGGGAGTGTGTGAAACATGGAGCAATGGAGCAATGGAAAAGGGAGACTCGCTACTACTACTAGGAGCCAAGGCTGAACAGCGCACCGGCCCAGTAGCTAGCTAGGCACACACTCTCTCTCTAGCTCAGTAGTTCAGTACAGTGCAACTGTGCAGTGCAGGAAAGCAGGCTCCCAAAGGCTCTCTTCGGTTTTTCCTTATCCTGCCTTTACTACAGTGCCATTTTTTTTAAGGACAGATCGATCTGCTGCTGCTGCTAATTTCACGTACACTCCAGACTAGCATATTCGTGGGATTGGACATTTTCATATCACAAAACGATAAAAAATAAATGCATGATCCCCAGCTTGCAAAAATAGGTCAATACAACATGAAACTAAATTCGTACAGGTAGGAAAAAAATGCATGGCTTCAATCATCAATTGTATACTCACTGACGTGGATTTTTCAAAATTTGAACGAACCTAGTAGTAAATAGTGTCTAGATTCATCTAAATTTAGATAAATTTAAGTCAACTAATATGGATTAAAAGGAGTACAAGTATTAGGACACCTCAACTCGTTTGTGCCCCAATGTCGAAATCCGGCGATTTTTTTCGCCGGATGAATGAAGCGTTCGGCCTGGGGGCCTAAACCTTCACAGCCGCGAGGCAAGGCATCGCCGGCAAAAGCACTTGAATTCTCAGTTTTTAAATGTAATTTAGGTAAAAAAAAAAAGAGCAAATCTGGGCAAGATTCATACTACTCGGTGATATATTGTATATAAGGCAAAATCGGTTCATTAATAGGGGATCGACCATACATAGGCTATTTTAGGCCAAAATTTAACTAAAACAGGGTAAAAATAAGTAAAACGCCTTAGCACCGGGAGCGGCCTAGTTTATGCTGAGGCGCCGGTAGAACCGCCTGTAGTCGTCGTCGTCGCTCGACGACTGCTACCCTGGCCAGCGTTGCCGACTCGTTGATGCCTGCTGCTCGGCCCGACTTCCTCGAAGCCGGTGTCGTCCAGGACGACGACGTTGGTGCAGCGTGACCGGCGACGGGCGGCGCGCGAGCGCCCGCTGGCACGTCACATCCTCCCGCTCGTACTCCGTCTTGGACAAGACGAGAGCCTTGGCGAGGCTCATCAGCGGCACATCGTTGAGGGAGGTCTCCACCGCCATCTTGAGGACGTAGCTATCCTGCTCGTCCTCCGGCGAAGGCACCGGCTCCTTCTTTGGCCGGACAAGGCGGAGGCTACCGCTAGGTGGGGTTGGGGAGGCGGGAGGCGGCGGCGACGCGCGGGCCTCGCTGATGGTGATGCCTCACGAACTTCGAGGGTGCCGGCGGCGCGTCGAGGCGATCGCCAAAGAGGGCAGCAAAGTCGGCTCGCGTTTCACGGGTAGGAGCGGCGGCGGGCCGCGGTCTGCTCGCGCCACGCCGGAGGAGCGGGAGGCCGAGGCCGAGGATGACGAGGACACGCCTCCCATCCTCCTTGGCAACCAGGAGCTGCCGTGTCACCGGGAGAGGGACACTGGTGTCCTCGCTGGGTAGGTGTGCTGCAACGAGTTGCCGGCCTCGATGTGCTCGAGGACGACGTTGAGTGTGCTCGGCACGCGCCGGTACTGAGATTTCGGTGGCCCGGGGCGAAACTAAAATTTTGGGCCCTTTATTATAATATTTTACGCATATATGAGATGATGAAAAATAAATATTTAAACATACTCCCATCTATAATATTTATATAAAAATAATAATGTTGACATGATACCTTAAAATTTCCTCCGAATATTTTTAGAAACAAAGTCTGTGATGATGGAATCAATATCAATCTTGTTCACTAACTTTTCTCGATGCATAGAGTTGCCAACCATTTAACCTCTCCTGAGACATTACAGATCTCAAATAGTTTTTTAATAATTTCAACTTTGAAAAGCTTCTCTCAGCTGATGCAATAGTCACGGGCATAGTACCAACATTATCTTCTGGATCAACATCAGTTTGTTCCCCCTCACAAGAACTAGCGCCAACTTATATAGATTCCTTAAAGTGCTCGTATTGCTCTTCAAAAATATATGAAAAGATTGATTTTATTAATTTCTTCTCTTATTTTTTTCTTTTTATTTTCTGAGCACCGGATTCGGGCGCCATGATCAGTAAAACTAGGAGCAAGAACAAACAGATTGATTAATACACCGGTCACTAGTAAGTTAGAGAAAGAAAAAAATGTTTCTATTGTGGTTTTAACAAGGGAGTACCGAGTACATGATGTACCTGGTGCTTGGTGAGGCGGCGACGGATGGCGCGGGAGGCAGGAGGCGGGACGCGAGTCTTCCTAGGAGTTGGGACGAAGCCGTCGTTGATCAATCGATCGTCAGTTCGTCACGCAAGCCCTACCGCCACAGTGGTCGCGCCTGGCGAGTGGCTCTCGTCTCGATCGGCCGATCTGATCCAGGGACGAGGGAAGCGACAGGAGTACGAGACTCAGGAGGGCAAGCGACATCGACAAGTACAAGAATCGATTAAGACTGTGGGCTTGTGGCAAGTACGGGACTCGGGAGGGAGACGAGCAAATACGAGCCGGAAAGTATTTCTATGGAACCTGGTTCACAAATTTAGAGCGTGGACCAACTTTAGCAAACAACACGTGTTCAAAACAGAGGAAAAAAAATAAGATTCACAACAGTTTTATAGATCTAAATTGCCACGTGTCAATTATACGAGTTGGTCCACTTATAGCCATGTCTACATAGAATTATTTTCCATACGCGACACGGCACACATACTTGGGAGTCGGGAACGGGAAGCGACAGGATGGAGGCCAAGTCGAGCGGTTTCCAACAGACTAATATATTTTTTTACGATGTATACTAGGCCTACAATTTTTTGGGCCCCTAATTTTTTTTGGGCCCGAGGCGGCTGCCCCGCTAGTCCCCCTAGGACCGGCCCAGGACACTCCCCACCACACGCGCACCTACCTGAGGTGTTCCTTATGGCCAGCGCAGAGGCGGGCCCTCGTAGGCCGCCATCTCCTGCTGGTGGTTCTCGAGGAAGTAGGTTGTCCATTCCTCGTGGTTGTCGGGGAAGTAGCGCAGGTCCGTGCGATACTTGTCAGACATCCCGACGAGCACTGCCTGGATCTCGCTGATCATGGTGACACCCTGGGGAGGAGGAGGGATCGGCACACCGTCGGTGTCCAGTACCTAGCCCTGCGGTGCGTGGAAGTCAGGCGGCGCTGGGTAGTTGGCTGACCCTCTCTCCCACTCGTTGAGCGATCGGCGGCCGAAGCCGTTCGCCGCTGCGTCGTCGCCCGGATACCGCTCCATCATCACCGTCGAGAGTTTGCCGGTGTTTGAGGTGGTGAGAGGAGATGGGAGACGGATTTTGAAAGTGGAGAATAGATGACAAGGTGAAGGGTATATTTATCGGTGGTGGAAGGCGGGAGAGGTGTAACACGGGCGGGAAATTAGGCAGGATAAGCCAAGACGCTGGCTCGCCGTAACTGCGCCCCGTGGGGCGGCAATTTGACTCGTTGGCCTGTCGTGCCTTGGGAAAGGCTGACCGTCGATGCCATTTATTCGTGCGGGAGCCGAGGCAATAAGGACGGACGGGCCCTCTCGCCGACATTTTGGCTCCACTTGGCGGGTTGACTGTTTCGCGCATTTTCTTTCCCTCCGGTATCCCCAGGCCAAACCCCGTCGCGCTGAGTTCAGCTTTTGTTCATAAGATGGATTTTGGTCTAATCAGACGAATTTCAGGCCTCGGAACGTGGCTGTTTTTTTTCCTCAGTCCGAAACGGAAAATGGCATGTGTGTGTGGAGATGCGCGGATCACTTCTTGGCTTCTTGCGTTTCGCCGATCCACCGAGTAGTATGCGCATACCCCATCCAGCTAGATAGGCATGCATGCATGGGCATCCCATCTACCCCACACACGCACCACAGGCCGCACCTCAGAGCCTCTGAGCTCTGTCTCTTCTGCCATGCACTGCACAGCCGCAGTGAGAGATGCGCAAGTCCTGTAGCTGTGGCGCACTACTGATCTCGTATTTTTTTTTGTCTTTTCTTTCCCTCAAAAAACCATTTTCGAGCACAGGCGAGAGCCCTTTTGGCAATTCTTTTTTGAAAGCTAGAAAGTTTGATTTCAAATTTTTGGAGTTTTTAGAAAATAATCTTACCCGGATGGCCAGTGCGTAAATTTTCTGCTCAAAATACCTTATGTTTTGGGATCAACAAAAATGACGAATCTCGCAAAGTCTGGGCTTCGCTCCACTGTTTACCGACGTCAAATTCTCTATTTCTCATTTTGCTGAAATTTTAGTTTCGTGATAAAAACTTACGCAGCCATAAAATACATAGTTAAACCGAGGTACATTTTCTGATTTTTTTTGAAACTTCTGCAATCAACATTTTCAAGGTTCAAACAAGGGGAGCTCGAGCTCCAAACCGCCGCCCTTTTTCTTCCTCTCCCCACCATACCGAAAGCCACGGTCACTCATTTCAGCATTCATTTTGCAATTGTGAGTCCCATTATGTAACCTTTGGAGATACTCGTTTAAAGATTAGGGGTATGAAACATTAAATTTGCAATAGGGTTTATGATGCCCGTCTCAATTATTGATGCTCTGCCGAGTAAGGAATATTTTCACATGAATTTTAACACTAATGCATATTCAAAACATTCCTTTATGCTACCTCCGTTCCGAAATATGAACTTCTAGAAAACACTTACATTTTATAACGGGGGTAATAGCATTCAGAAACGTATACCCATGCAACACAACGGCGACGAATGTGTAATCCGGTGGATTCTCCGGGACACAGCGGTGCTTGCATATATGTACATACCTACATTGTTATTTTATCTCTCTTTTGGGTAGAGATGTACTCCCTCCACAACCTTAAAACATCTTATATTTTCAATTGGAGAGAGTACCTACATTGCTCTGTTCTCTGTTGAGCGGTCGCGTCGATATATCTACCAGTGGGGTTGCGGGAGCAGGGCCGGCCTTGAGCCTGTGCAACCTGTGCATGGGCACAGGGCCCCCAAATGTGGAGGGCCCCAGCTCATGTGTACTTGCTTAGTGTATTAGTAAAATTTAATTAGTGTGTAGTCTAGGATGAATCTAGCAATAGAATACATGGCTATTCATTTGTCTTCCCGATTGTTTTGATTGTATCATTCCATGCTATGTTAGAAATAAAATCGATTTTACATGTGAACAAAAGGCATGCTTTATATCTTGCACCGGGGCCCCTAGATTTCAGGGCCGGCCCTGTGCGGGAGTGCGGGAGTGCTGGATGTGCTGAGCGGGTGAGGACAATGAGTACGCTATCAGTTATTATTTTTCTTCCAAATCGATCTCAGTAAATACAACATTCATGATGTAATGCACTCATGCCGCATGATCAAACTGTATCCTCTACCCCCCCCCCCCACCCACCCACACACACACCCCACCCCACCCCACCACCACCCCCTTCCCTCGCGCAAAATAAACGAGAAACCGGTGAGATTCATGACGGTTATTAGAGCGGGCTTGAAGTACTAGGAAAAATATCCATTTCATTTGGCTCCCAACATTTCATTTGGCAATTCCACATAAATGACAGGGTACCAAAAGGAATTAAGGTTAGGCATAAAAGGAAAACCATGAAATTTGCAAATGAATTCGGTAACCAATTCTGTGACAGCCGAACAGGTTGATTCTTGGAATCACAAATGAATTCCTTGATTCCAAACCCAAATGATGGGAGCCAAACGAGCTCTTAGGATATTTGGAAACATAAAACCTCGAAGATGGGAATCTACCTATTCCTCGGCGTAGCTTGTGATCTAACTAAGCACAGTACATCATCTGCAGTAGTGTTTCAAAGTATGAAAATAAGCCTTTTTAAAATATTTTGGAAAGGGTACGAGTGTAACATGGAGTCACAATCCCCAAAAGGAAAGCTATAGTAAGCTGCTGAGAAAGTTAGGAAAAATAGATGCAAAAGAACTGCTGATACATGCCGTAGAGTTTTCTGGGGCAGCATGTATGTATATGCGGTTAGCCTGCTCACATAAGTGGTTTCCCCTGGTAGAGTATCTGTGCCTTTTTTTTGTCATGGTGGTATAGTGAACAATGAAATCTGAGATAAAAGGAAGCAAAGCGACCATCTCCAGTTAACAGGAACAACGACATACTTAGCATAATCAACGCAAAGTTGTTCTACAAATTAAGTATCCTTCTGCGGATCACCATCCTAAAACGAAAAGGAAATAGAGAAAGACCATCAACAGGTCAAACGCTACACAACCCCAGGAAACTAGGAACAGAACTAGCAGGCAAACAAGCCAACACTACTAATTAGAGCATAGATAAGATAGCAACATGAAAACATCATCTTCAATCGCTCGGCCTTCTCAGTCGAGGCTTGCATTGGCCAATCTCCCAGAACATCACCGCGCATGAGCTGCTCCCAGAAACGCAACACAGGGATTAAGATTTAAGACACACATCCAGTGACAAAGAGTATACGAGAGGGAGAAAGCGTTGTCATTGCTCACCTGCACAATCAACCTCGAGGTTGGCGCCTCCGGGCCGGACAGCATTGCACTGGGCGAAAAGCATCAAGAGATCATTGGCGCTAAGCCCATCGGCGATGATCCTTCGCTCAGCGACCACCCGACAGAGGCAAGGGACATCGCCGCCCATGTCAACTGCCCCGATCACCGCCTGGCAGCAATGGAAGAGGTTCTTGTCTTCAATGCATGAGAAGTGAATCCTACCGGCGAGGCTGGTGGGGCGACAGAAATCTACGGTCTGCTCTCCGGTGGTACCGTTTGCGGCCAAAACTGCCACGACCATCGAAGAGAGCAAAATCAGGAGAAGGTGGAAACGGTCCATGTAAGAAGTAACAGCTAACTTGGGTAGGCAGATGTATGGGTTGTATTTTTGAGATCGTTGTGTGTTGCTTTCTTTGGTGATACTCGTCGTGCCCTTAATATAGTACTGTAGTTGCAACCTCCCAAAGTGCGTGATATATCGGCATAATCCTCATTTTCTCGTCTAACCGACTGACACACATATCTTGTGTGTGATCACCGAAAAAACAAAAAAACAAAATTGGCATGCAGATTGGAGCAATCCGAGACTCCGGTGGGACACAATCCTGTCTTCCCACTCTATACCTGGTGAACAGTTGTGAGAGTAAACAAACGGTTTTGTTGTTTGGTGACTTGTTATTCAGACCATCTAATTAATCAGTGATTAATTTATCCAGTCATTAGCCCATGTAATCCCACGTGTTATGAGATGTAGATTGGTGTGATTATGTCAACAACAATACTCTGCCTTTGTCTTCTATTATCCTACGTTTTGGGTTTAATTAAACTCAGAACTTTGTAAAGTGTGATCAACAATAATAAGAAAAGGATCAACATACCCCACAGAAAATCAGCAGTTTGTCGTGTGTCTTCTAATACATCATGAACACTTTGTTGGAGCACACGGCAAAGGCTTAATTTTGCCGAGAGTCATCCAAAACCTCACAGCACACCGACGGCTAAGGAGACAACAAAAATAAAACTCACGATGAAAGGGAAATCTCGGCAAAATATCCAACAAAAATGTCATGGCAAAATAAGACTCTTAGCAATATGGTGGACATGTGTCACCGCCATGAGTCCTAGACAGTGAGGAAACGTCTCGGGCAATTTGCCGTGATCCCTATGCATAGAGCTCATGCCAAATACTATATGCAAATCTTACAATGTTTTTTCATAGGACAATATACCTTGGAGATTTTTTCCATGTTTTTTATATCAAAATATTTATGAAACATGCTTTCCCTTTTCTGCTACAAGAAATAACATAGAGACCCATCCCGCCCCTCTCGCCCCCGAGGGCGACGGGGGACCTCATAGCCAATCCAGCCAGCCGCCCTCCCTCCACCTCTTCCCCATCGCCGCCTCCAGCAGGGGTCGCCGGGCACAGTTCGGGTGGCGTCGGCGTCGGCAGAAGGTCTCCTCCCGCGTCAATTGGTGGCAGGTTCGGGGGCCTCCCCTTCCGGAGCGGTGCATCCAGGGTGGTGGAGGTCCGTGACGGACGGGCGGCGATGGCACGTGTCAGGACCTCGCCCAGAAAAAGGTACATGTCCATGTATTTATAGTGCGAGTCCTTAATAGCGAGCACCATAGTTTAAGATGTTAATATCAAGAAAAAATGTTATATTACGTCGCATATTCAGAAATAAAATAATTCATTACAACTTACATAGCTCAAGGCTATCTTATTACAAAGCAGCAAAACTACAAAGCATGAAGTCCCCCATCTTCATGTGCCACATGCAAACATGTCGATTCCAGACTCGTAACCCCTACTCATCGTACCTCACTTGTCATCAAATAATCCCGCAACATGATAAGTTACAACCACAGAGAGTTAATATATTTTTAATTGTATTGGCAAGTAATATCATATTGATAAAGAGAAACTAACATCTACATGAATATATTACTAAGTAGAGTTTTGGTTGACCTTTACAAAAAGCAAGTTCCCTATACTTTATAAAATATAGTTTTTCATTAACACTTCATCACTTTTGGCACACTAGATACCCTCCAGGTGCTTCCCTTGTTCACCCACCAAGTTTTAATTTAAGAAAATCAGAATTAGGATATTCTTAATTATGCTTCATTGTCTTGATGCTTAGAAGTTGTCTGTAACAAGGGGCATGAGTAAGTACTTAGTTTTACCCTCTCGAGAGGCGGTGCACTTTCCCCACAAAACCCAACAATTATATCGTCCATACAACCCAATTGTGGCGTGGGCAACAAAATAGTCAAGACGAGACTTTGCAGAAGCAATCCCACAAACCACCAAAGACTCGTTCCATCCTATCATAACTACCACATATGTCCTTCTAGCTTAGTTCTTGCAACTTAGTAGGTCAAGGCAGAGCCCATATACCAAATGGCTGCACTAGAAGCTTCATGACAATAACGTATCCAATCTCTTTATTCCTGGGTGGTCATCCACAAGTGTGATATACCAGGGTAAACCATAGAAATGGGCCATAGGTAACCACTCAACATAATCCATACAAGTCCCATTTCCACCTAGGTGTTTCACTAACATCAGTTGTTTTCTTAGTCCAAAAAATACATATATTTTTTATACAACATCATATCATGATTTCCATTGATGAATTATGTATAGCAAGGCTAAGCATTCTATTCTTAGGATGTATCGTATTACCAAGGAATATATTATAGTAATAGCATATCATAGTAATATATCAGAATAGTCCTATCATGCACACTAAAAAAGTAGGACTTTTCATGACCAAAGTATCACTTTCCTTGATAGTAGAATATCTAGTTACTCTTCTTGATCTTACAAAGGTTACTCTCTGTAAAATCTACAACAATACATACAAGCAAAAGGCAGCCTCTCAAAAACACTGAACAACAAAAAATAAAGAAATACATGCAAGCACGCAACAACATCATTATATTGAGCAAGTTATTCCAACAAGGTTACTGAACACTAAAAACACCTACTGGCCATTATATGTATGCTGGATGCAAAATGCAAGAATTTTAGTGCACTTAGATCAATTTAGGTATTTTTGTATTATTAGAAAATCCTTATTCAATAGTATAATTACTACTGCAATTAAATTCTAATTTTAATATTTGGTTTTGATGTTTCTGGCCAGAGGGTTCAAAACCAGTGAAAAAATATATTTAGGACATTTTCTATAGTCATAATACCCCACAAAAGGGTGTATAAAAATTGATTTTTCCAGAATCAAAGTTAACAAATTATTGCTCTATTATATTCTACTTATTTTTTTGAATCCAGGGACATATTATTTGTCAAATTTGGATGAACATATATATTTCTACAATTATAATACCATTAAATATTATTATATTGTTTAGATTTATCTTTGTGTCAAAAGTTATATTTTATTAGAAATGTGTCCCTCATTATTTTCTGAATCTATACAGATTTTTTGTTTAAATCATTTTCTATGAATTTTATAAGTTGGTACAATTTTCTGTCTATTTAATCAATTTCAAATAAAAAAGCTGACTGGGTTGTTGAGTGTGTTGATTAGGCGGCTGATAGAGCAGCTGACAAGGCTGGCCATGTGGCAAGCTCTTAGTGGCTGATACCGGTTCGGTTAAGTGAAACATTCCTAAACGCCAGATCTAGATCTAATGGTCTTATGGCCTAGATCTAATAGATCAAGACTGAGCGGCGCTAGACACCATAAAAGCCGACACCAGCAATGGCCCACGGTGGCGACGACTCGGGAATGGATGGAAACCACAAAAAGGAGGGTTACAGGGAGCGAGGTTTATACTAGAGCATGTGATGCAACAAGGCAAGGTTGTTGGCATGATTGCTGGTGGCCATGCTGTCTGCAGCTCCCAGAATTGCTCGTTGTTGGTTCCTCCAACAGCGGTGTCGGCTAGACGAAGACGAAGACACCGACGTAGTGATCGCGCTAGGAGAAAATCATGTTCATTAGGTGCCAAAGGATGGGGAAGACGATGTAACCATGTGGCCGGTCTAGGTAGGTCTATTCTCATCGGAGTGTTGAGGCCTTGCCGACGGTAGTGGCAGAGCGGCGGGGTGTGGTGGAGGAAGCCTGGTGGCCGAGATCGAGTGAGTGAGGGGGCAAAAGATAGAGGAGAGGATGGGGGTATTAAGGAAGGGTCGGGTGGAAAACCAGGGAAGGTATCGGCTGAACTGAAGAGGGGTGGATTCGCCGCACGCGTTGTCTTCGAGGGAAAGGTTTGCACGTTGAAGAATGAATATGAGGTCATCGCGCTGATGTGAAAACTCGGGCCGCGGTTTCAAGGATGGGGTAGAAAGGTGGATGTGGGTTGCGGTTCTCTTACTGGAAACTGGGTTGTCCAGTCCACTCGCAGGCGTGCGCTGATACGTCGGAAACGTATCTATAATTTTTTATGCTTCATGCTTGTTTAGTATCTACTTTGCTTTGATTTGTCTACACTTTAAGGTGTTTTTATATCTTTTTTGGAACTAACCTATTAACAAGTTGCCACAATGCCAGTTGCCCGTTTTCTTCTGTTTTTGGTTCTAGAAAGGCAGAAAATCAATATTCTCGGATTGAACGGGACAAAATCCAAAGTCAATATTTTACCGTGGGGGACACGAATCCTGAAGACGAGACGGAGAAGCAAACCAGGGCGGCCAGACCCCCCTAGGCACGGGTGGGCCCACCGCGCGCCTGGGTAGGGTGTGGGGCCTCACCTCCGCCCGCCTCTAAGAAGCCCCGAAACCTAAGATACCCTGAAACTCTGATCAAACAAAAGCCAGAAACAGCCGCCACCATCGTCCCTAGATCGGGGGGATCTAAAGTTCTTCCTGTTGGAATTATGCCCTAGAGGCAATAATAAAGATGTTATTATTATAATTCTTGTTCATGATAAAGTTTATATTCCATGCTAGAATTGTATTAAGCGGAAACTTTAATACTTGTGTGGTTTGTGAACAACACCGTGTCCCTAGTACGCCTCTATGGACTAGCTCATTGATCAATGATGGTTAAGGTTTCCTAACCATAGACATGAGTTGTCAATTGATAATGAGATCATATCATTGGAGAATGATATGGTGGATAGACCCAAACTAAGCGAAGCAATTAGATCGTATCATCGTGTTCGTCTTTGCGAAGTTTTTCTTATGTCAAATATTGTATTCCTTAGACCATGAGATAATACAACTCCCTGGTATCGGAAGAAAGCTTTGAGGTCATCAAACGTCATCCTATGAGAGGGTGATCATAAAGGTGTCTCTCAGGTAATCGGCAAGTATCTGTTGGGTTGTATGTATCGAGATGGGATTTGTCCCTCCCAAGTCGGAGAGATATACTTCGGGCCCACTCGGCAATCGATATCAACACCGCTTGCAAGCATGTGGTTAAGGAGTTAATCACAAAGTGATATCGGATTACAGAACGAGTAAAGTACTTGCTGTGAACGAGATTGAACTAGGTATGACGATACCGACGATCGAATCTCAGGCAAGTAAAATACCGCGAGACGAAGGGAATATATATATGGGATTGATTGAATCGTGGCATCGTGGTTCATCCGATATGATCATCGATGAATGTGTGGGAGTCAATATGGGTGCCTGACCCATTGTTGATTATTGATAGAAGATCATGTCGCATATTCTCGAACCCCGAGGTCACACACTTAACGTGTCTCGGCCTAGGATAGATTGGATAATTGGTTTATGAATTTTTGTTGAGTCTCGGATGGGATCCGGGACATCACGAGAGGTTCGGAATGGTCAGAGAATAAGATTCATATAAGGCGATTGCAGTTTTGGAGTTCGAATTGTGTTAGGATTAATCGGTATTGTACCGGAAGCTTCTAGAACCTTCCGGAAAGGGGCCAACGTGGTCCCACCTTCCGGGAGGGGGCATGGGCCTATGAGGGAGTGTCCTGGCCGCATTGGGCCAGGGGCACAAGGCCCCATAGGGCCCAGCCGATCCTAGATAAGTTTAAATCGTTTAAACTAGAGATAAGATAGGGTTTCTAGAAGGGAGAGTTTAAATCGTTTAAACTAGAGATAGGCTTGGAGGATGGGCAAGGGCTGGCCGCACCCCCCCTCTCTATATAGAGGGCTGGTGCGCCCCCTTCCCCTAACCTACACATCTCCCTCCAAGCCCTAGTAGCCCTGCTGCCTTCCTCTCTCCCTCCCGACTGTTTGCAGGCGAAGCCCTGCTGCAGAAATTCTCCACCAAATACACCACGCCGTCGTGTTGTAGATCCAATCCATCTCTCTACCATACTTTCTGGTCCAAGGAAGGAGGAGACGTCAGTGCTGCGTGTGCATCTCACGGAGGCACCACCACTTGTGGTGCTAGATCGGATCGGATCGCGAGGAGGAGAAGCGAAATCGACTACATCACCCACGTTCGGTTTAACGTTCCATTATGAATCTTCAAGGGTATGAAGATCTAATCCAATCTCTCTCGTTGTTTGCATCTCCTAGATTAGATCTTGGCTTTCCCTCTGTTCGCTCCGTAGAAAATTTTGATTTACTATGCCGCGAAACCCTTCAGTGGTATCAGAGCTAGATCTATGCGTAGATGTGATTCACGAGTAGAACGCAACATGGTTGTTGCGGGCGTTGATGTTTTCTGTTGCAAGCCTCTTGTTTGTGTTCTTCTTATGACGCGGGATAGTGAGATTGAAGCGGTCCGACCAACCTTACGCGACGCCGTTCGAGACCGCTCCGCACTTGACGTGTGGCTTGTACCACACATGCGTGGTGGATGCCGTTTCTCTCACTATAGTTGTCATGGGATTAACACCGGAGTTTGGCAACCATAATATCACCGTTGTGGCTTTCCGTAGGTAAGAATCGTTCTTAGCATCTACTCCCATGAGCCACGTAAAACATGCAACAACAAAGTAGAGGCGTCTAACTTGTTTTTGCAGGAGTGTTTTCGTGATATGGTATGGCCCAAGATGTGATGTGTATAATGTATGCGATGATCATGTTTTGTAATGTTTCACGACTTGCATGTCGATGAGTACACAACCGGAAGGAGCCATATGGTTGTCTTTATAATTGTGTATGACCTGCGAGTCAACTTCTTATACGCCATGTAATAGCTTTACTTTATCGCTAAATAGTTAGCAATAGTTGTAGTTGCTATTCGTGGTGGAGGCAATCATGGTGAAGTGATGGAGATCATGCCGGAACGCACAAGATGGAGATCATTCTTGTGAAGATTGGCTATACCATGTCACATAAAGTTATATGCATGTGATGTTTATCCTTTTATGTATCTTATTATGCTTAGATCATGACGGTAGCATTATAAGATGATTCCTCACTTAAAGATCAAGATAAAACTGTGTTCTCCCCAAGTATGCACCGTTGCGAAAGTTAAATCGTGTCCAAGCATCACGTTATGATCGGGTGCTATAGACTCTCGCTCACATACAACGGGTGCAAGCCAGTTTTGGTGCACGCGGAAATACTTGGGTCTAGCTTGACGAGCCTAGCATGTACAGACATGGCCTCGGAACACAAGAACCGAAAGGTTAAGCATGAGTCATATGAATGATATGATCGACACTTCGTTGTCCACCATTGAAACCACATCTCTTCTCGTGAAGATCGGATTAGGTGTGGTGAATTTGGATCGTGTTCACTAAACAACTTGAGGGATGTTGAATTTAGTGGGAGTTCATCTAGTAATTTGATTAAAAGTTGAACTAGTTATCATGAACATAGTCTAATTTGTACTTGCAAATATTGTAGATCACATGGCTAAGTCCAACTTCAACTTCAACGTTTTTGCTGAGAAAGAAAAGCTTAAGAACAATGGGTCTAACTTCACCAATTGGTTCCGCAATTTGAGAATCATTCTCTCTGGCGGTCAAAAGGACTATGTCCTTGAGAAAGCGTTAGGTGACGCCCCTGCTGCAACTGCGCCGGCTGATGAGAAAGCTGTCTATCGGTCGCGCAAAGATGATTATGGTGTGATTAAGAGCACCATGTTGTTTGCTATGGAACCGGAACTTCAAAATCGTTTTGAAAACTATCCTGGCCCTTTGAGATTCTCAAGAGTTGAAAACCATGTTTCGCACTCAGGCCCGCTCGAGAGATATGAGATCTCCGAGAAGTTCTTTAAGCGCAAGATGGAGGAAGGGAGTTCGTTAGTGAGCACGCCATTAAGATGTCGGGCTACACTCAACGCCTTGAGCAACTGGACTGCAAGATTCAGAGGAGCTCAAGATTGACAGGTTCTGCAATCACTCCTCCGAGCTACAAAAGTTTTGTAGTGACTCATAATCAGATTGGTTCCACGATACGATCACCGAGCTCTTCGCAAAGCTGAAGGCTGCGGAGGTTGACATCAAGAATGATAATCATGTGTTGATGGTAAACAAGCCCTCCTTTAAGAAAGTTAAAGGTGCAAAGAAGCCCTTCAAGAAGGTGGCGTGGCAGCGCAATGCCCTCTGAGAAGAAGCTCAGTCTGGTCCCAAGCCGGACACCGAGTGCTCCTATTGCAAGGACAAGGGTCCTTTGGGCGCAACTGTCCGAATTACTTAGCGGACAAGAAGGCTGGCACCATCAAAGTTATATTTGATATACAAGTTATTGATGTTTTCCTTACTAGCCCTCGTTGTAGTGCCAGGTATTTGATACCGTTCGGTTGCTAATATTTGTAACTCAAACAGAGCTGCGGAATAGACGGCGCTTGCGAGGGATGGGGTGACGATGCGTTGGCAACGGATCAAGAGTTGATGTGATGGCCGTCGGCACGCTCTCTTAGTTTTACCTTCGGGATTAGTTTTAAACCTTAATAAATGTTATTATGTGCCTGCGTTGAGCATGAACATTATTTCTGGATCGTGTTTATTGCAAGACGGTTATTCATTTAAATCGGAGAATAATGGTTGTTCTATTTATATGAGTAACATCTTTTATGGTCATGCACCTCTTGTGAGTGGTTTATTTCTTCTAAATCTCGAAAGGGATGAAACACACATCCATAACATTGAGGCTAAGAGATGCAAAGTAGATAGTGATAATACTACTTATTTGTGGCTATGCGTCTAGGTCATATTGGTGTAAAGCGCATGAAGAAACTCCATTCTGATGGACTTTTGGAGTCTCTTGATTTTGAATCATTTGACACATGCGAACCATGCCTCATGGGCAAGATGATCAAAACCCCGTTCTCCCGTATGATGGAGCGAGCAACGGACTTGTTGGAAATCATACATACCGATGTATGCGGACCGATGAGTGTTTCGACGCGCGGTGGATATCGCTATTTTCTCACTTTTACCGATGATTTAAGTAGATATGGGTATATCTATTTAATGAAACATAAATCTGAAACGTTTGAAAAGTTCAAAGAATTTCAGAATGAAGTGGAGAACCATCGTAACAGAAAGATTAAGTTTCTACGATCCGATCGTGGGGGCGAATATTTGAGTTATGATTTTCTCACGCATCTCAAAGCAAGTGGAATCGTTTCACAACTCACGCCACCCGGAACACCACAGCGCAATGGTGTGTCTGAACGCCGGAATCGAACCCTGTTAGATATGGTCCGATCGATGATGTCTCTTACTGATTTGCCGTTATCATTTTGGGGTTATGCATTAGAAACCGCTGCATTCACTTTAAATAGGGCTCCATCTAAATCCATTAAGACGACACCGTATGAAATATGGAAAGGTGCTAAACCTAAGTTGTCCTTTCTAAAAGTTTGGTGATGCCAAGCATACGTCAAGAAGTTGATGCCGGACAAGCTCGAACCCAAAGCGGAGAAATGCGTCTTCATAGGATACCCTAAGGAAACTATTGGGTATACCTTCTATCACAGAACCGAAGGCAAAGTGTTTGTCGCAAAGAACGGTTCCTTTCTTGAGAAGGAGTTTCTCTCGAAAGAAGTGAGTGGGAGGAAAGTAGAGCTAGACGAGGTTATTGAACCTTCTCTTGAATTGGAGAGTAGCGCAGCACCTGAAATTGTTCGGTCACCGCACCAACAATAGAGGAAGCTAATGACAAGGATCATGAAGCTTGGGACGATGTCACATCGAACGTCGCAGTCGACAAGGTCGCGCCCCTCCCGAGTGGTAATGCGGCAATCCTGTCTTGTCTTGTTAGTAGAAGACAGTGAACCTACGAACTATGAGGAAGCGATGATGAGCCCAGACTCTGAGAAATGGCTAGAAGCCATGAAATCCGAATTGGGATCCATGAGCGAAAACCAAGTATGGACTTTGGTGGACCCTCCTAGCGACCGAAAGGCCGTTGAGTGCAAATGGATCTTCAAGAAGAAAACGGACGCGGATGGTAATGTTACCGTCTATAAAGCACGGCTTGTTGCGAAAGGTTTTCGACAAGTTCAAGGTGTTGACTATGATGAGACTTTCTCTCCCGTAGCGATGTTTAAGTCCATTCGGATTTTATTAGCAATTGTTGCGTTTCATGATTATGAAATATGGCAAATAGATGTCAAGACTGCTTTCCTCAATGGCAACATTGATGAAGAGTTGTATTTGATGCAACCCGAAGGTTTTGTCGATCCTAAGGATGCTGATAAAGTATGCAAACTTCAGCGTTCCATTTATGGACTGAAGCAAGCATCTCGGAGTTGGAACCTTCGTTTTGATCAAGTGATCAAGAGCTTTGGATTTGTTCCAAATTGCTATGAAGCTTGCATCTACAAGAAAGTGAGTGGGAGCTCGGTGACGTTTCTGGTACTATATGTGGATGACATATTGATTATTGGAAATGACATCAACATGCTTAACGATGTGAAGAGTTATTTGAACAAGTGTTTTTCAATGAAAGACCTAGGTGAAGCTGCTTATATATTGCGCATCAAAATCTATAGAGATAGACAAAGACGCCTGATAGCTTTAAGCCAAAGTACATACCTAGACAAAGTTCTGAAAAGGTTAAGAATGGATAAGGCATTGAAAGGTTCAAAGGCCTATGTTGTCGTGTAAGATATTGAGCAAGGCTCAAGTCCAGCCATGAAATGATAGGGAAGCTATGAGCAAAGTGCCTTATGCTCGCCATAGGTTCCATCATGTATGCCATGCTGTGTACTAGACCGGATGTGTCCAATGCTCTTAGTTTGACGAGCAGATATCAAAGTGATCCAGGAGTGGAACACTGGACAGCCGTGAAGAACATCCTAAAGTACCTAAATAGGACTAAAGAAATGTTCTTAGTCTATGGTGGTGATGAACAGCTCGTCAGAAAAGGTTACGTCGATGCTAGTTTCGACACCGACAAGGATGATTGTAAATCTCACGGGATACGTGTATATTTTGAATGGAGGAGCTGGAGTTGGAGAAGTCAAAGCAAAGCGTGATCGCAGGATCTACTGAGAAGCGGAATACATGGCTGCCGCAGAAGGCCAAGTGAAGGAGTTTGGATCAGAACTTCATCATCGAGCTTGGCGTGGTTCCAAGTGCATTGGACCCAATGGAGATATTGTGTGACAACACCGCGCCATAGCACTCGCTAAGGAACCAAGATATCATCCAAAGACCAAGCATATCAACCACAAGTTTCATATAATCCGAGATTATATAGCAGATGGAGATCTGAAAATTAGCAAAGTACATACAGATCTGAATGTCGCAGATCCATTGACTAAACCTCTTCCACGTAAAACATGATCAAGACCTCGATGCCATGGGTGTGAGATTGTTGCCGATGTAAACTATATTATTGACTCTAGTGCAAGTGGGAGACTGTTGGAATTATGCCCTAGAGGCAATAATAAAGATGTTATTATTATAATTCTTGTTCATGATAAAGTTTATATTCCATTCTAGAATTGTATTAAGCGGAAACTTTAATACTTGTGTGGTTTGTGAACAACACCGTGTCCCTAGTACGCCTCTATGGACTAGCTTATTGATCAATGATGGTTAAGGTTTCCTAACCATAGACATGAGTTGTCAATTGATAATGAGATCATATCATTGGAGAATGATATGGTGGATAGACCCAAACTAAGCAATTAGATCGTGTCATCGTGTTCGTCTTTTGCAAGTTTTTCTTATGTCAAATATTGTATTCCTTAGACCATGAGATAATACAACTCCCTGGTATCGGAAGAAAGCTTTGAGGTCATCAAACGTCATCCTATGAGAGGGTGATCATAAAGGTGTCTCTCAGGTAATCGGCAAGTATCTGTTGGGTTGTATGTATCGAGATGGGATTTGTCCCTCCCAAGTCGGAGAGATATACTTCGGGCCCACTCGGTAATCGATATCAACACCGCTTGCAAGCATGTGGTTAAGGAGTTAATCACAAAGTGATATCGGATTACTGAACGAGTAAAGTACTTTATGAACGAGATTGAAATAGGTATGACGATAACTAAGATCGAATCTCGCAAGTAAAATATCGCGAGGCGAAGGGAATATATATATGGGATTGATTGAATCCTGGCATCGTGGTTCATCCGATATGATCATCGATGAATGTGGGAGTCAATATGGGTGCCTGCACCGCTGTTGATTATTGATAGAAGATCATGTCGCATATTCTCGAACCCGCGGTCACACACTTATCGTGTCTCGACGCTAGGATAGATTTGATATTTGGTTTATGAATTTTTGTTCGGAGTCTGGGATTGGATCCTGGTGATGACGAGAGTGTCCGGAATGGTCCGGAGTATTAGATTCATATAAGTCATTGCAGTTTTTGGAGTTCGGTATTTTTCGGATTAATCGGTATTTTACCTAAGCTTCTAGAACCTTCCGAAAGGGGCCAACGTGGTCCCACCTTCCGGGGGGGCATGGGCCTATGAGAGAGTGTCCTGGCGCATTAAGGGGCACAAGGCCCCATAGGGCCCAGCCGATCCTAGATAAGTTTAAATCGTTTAAACTAGAGATAAGATAGGGTTTCTAGAAGGGAGAGTTTAAATCGTTTAAACTAGAGATAGGCTTGGAGGATGGGCAAGGGCTGGCCGCACCCCCCCTCTATATATAGAGGGCTGGTGCGCCCCCTCCCCCCAACCAACACATCTCCCTCCAAGCCCTAGTAGCCCTGCTGCCTTCCTCTCTCCCTCCCGACGCTTTTGCGAAGCCCTGCAGAAATTCTCCACCAAATACACCACGCCGTCGTGTTGTAGATCCAATCCATCTCTCCACCATACTTTCTGGTCCAAGGAAGGAGGAGACATCGGGGTGCTGCACGTGTGCATCTCACGGAGGCACCGCCACTTGTGGTGCTAGATCGGATCGGATCGCGAGGAGGAGAAGCGAGTACGACTACATCACCCACGTTCCGACGAACGTTCATTCAGCGAATCTTCAAGGGTATGAAGATCTAATCCAATCTCTCTCGTTGTTTGCATCTCCTAGATTAGATCTTGGCTTTCCCTCTGTTCGCTTCCGTAGAAAATTTTGATTTACTATGCCGCGAAACCCTTCACTTCCCGGCACCCTGCCGGAGGGGAGATCATCCCGGAGGCTTTCTCTCTGGTATGATACGTGAGTAGTTCTACCTTGGACTATGGGTCCATGTAGTAGCTAGATGGTTGTATCTCCTCCTTGTGCTTTCATGTATAGATCTCCGTTCATGACCAAGATCTAATCTATTTTTAATCATGCATGTTGTGTTTGCGGGGCTCCGATGGATATTGAGATTACTATGTTAGATTGATTAATGGTTTTGTCTTTATGATTCTATCATGTCTGTGTTGTTTGTGATCTTGCATGCTCTCTGTTGTTAGTAGATATCTTGGCCGAGTAGTTGCTAGTGACTCCAAGAGGGGATATTTATGCTCGATAGTGGGTTCATGCCTCTAGTTTCCAAGGGAAGTGACAGAAATCTCTTCCGTTGTAGATGTGTTTTTGCTACTAGGGAGAAAACAACGGTCTCTTGTTCATGGAACAAGTGGATTGTTTACCACTTTGCTTAAAGCAGTTGTCTGTTGCTTGCAACTTAATACTGGAGGGGATTCGGATGATAACCTGAAGCTGGACTTCTAGTCATAGATGCAGTTGGATGACGATCTATGTATATTGTTGTATTGCCCAATCGAATCTCATAGGATCTTTTTGTCTGGTATTGCATTGTTATGCCTAGCTTAGTTATTGTCAATTGCCCTGCTGTAATTTGTTTACCCTACATGCCATGTTGTTTATCTAAGGAGAGCACCTCTAGTGAACTATGGACCCCGGTCCAATCTTTTCCATTGATACATCTTCCACTGTTACTTGTTTACTTGCTGCAAACCATTACCTTCCACACCATACGTTTAATCCTTTGTTACAGCAAATCGGTGAGCTTGACAACCTCACTAATTCGTTGGGCAAAGTCTTGAGTTTGTGTTGTGCAGGTTTCCACGTTGCTTGCAATACCTTTGAGACGTTTCCTTCCTCCTAATGGTTATATAACCTCGGTTTCTTACAAAGGGAAAACTTGCTGTTGTGCTCATCACACCTTCCTCTTGGGGTTTCCAACGAAGCGTCCCACGACAGTGTTTGGCATCATCATGCTATTTTCTGGCGCCATTGCCGGGGAGGCTAAGGACGTCTTCACAAGGGGAGTCCTCCACTTCCTTTATCTTTACTTTGTTTTTAGTTTGCTTAGTTTCTTTTGCTTGGTTTTTTTTGCCTCTTTTCAAAAAACCCAAAAAAAATAGTCTAGTTTGGTTTGCTTTCTTTATTCAAAAACATAAAAAAAATTAGTTCCTGCTCTAGTTGCCACCTTGTTCTAGCTCACCATGTTGCTCCCCAAGTTCGTCGTGAAAGATCTTGCAATAGGTAGTGGCTCCATAATTGGGAAAGATAATATTGAAAAATTCTTTAATCATGTTAGCAAGCATGAGGATATTGAGGATAAATCTATTACAGAGCTTGCTCCTAATTATGAGATTGCTGCAGTTCCTTTAGTTTATATGTTGGATGCTAGGTTTGTTAGCCTTAACTCCTTTATGAAAATCTTGTTCCTAAAACTAAAAGAAGAAAAGAATGCTGAAAAGAGAGAAGTTATTCTTGAAAATATACTCAAAGAGTTCCATGATGTTGCTAAGGAAGTCAAAAAGGTCTTTGAGCATTTCAATATGCTAGGCTCAAATGTAGATGTTGTGGGCACTTCTGATAAAACAAAGACTATAGAGGAATTTAAGATACCCATACCCTTTAAGCTTGTTAGAATGCATAAAGCCTTTGAACAGAATTTTGATTGGATTGCTCCTAAAAATCTTTTTGATGAAAGTAGTAAACCAAAGAGAAATGAGAAGGGATCCTCCAAAACTCATTTGGATGAGATACCTCTCATAGTTGAAGATTTTGCAAGTATTGATCTCAATGCCTCATTTGAAAATACTTGATTCTTCTTGCTTCTTGTGCCTAACTTAAAGGCGTTAAAGAAAAGTACTTGTTGGGAGATAACCCAAGAGTTTCCTTGAGTCTTGGAAGTTATTACTTCTGTAATGACCTCTCCTTATCCTTTTTGTTTGCTTTTTGTGCCAAAAATGACCTCTAATGAGAGGGAAGTAAGATTTGGGGAGTTGCTGTCCCGAAATAGATTTCTGTCCTCCACCATAAAAATGCGTGAGGAGTCTTTATAACTAGGATTGAGCTCAAAATTTACGAATAAATCCCCCAGTATGTTAGCTAACTTTCGTTAGTTCAACACTTTTTGATTTGAGCAACAGAATATTTTGGAAAATATCGGTTTCTACCTGCTGGTCTGTTTTGACAGATTTCTGCCATTATTTGCATTTGCTTCTTATTGATTCCTTTTTTGAGTTCTCTTTTGTGGAATTGAGATTTTTGAAGGAGTTTCTACAGTAGATTGTGTTTTTAGTGAAAAGTTTTGTTGTTCCAAAGCTTTGCCTAAGGTCTAATATCTTTAAAATAAACTAATGTTGCTAATGAAGATTGTGTGAAGTTTTGTATGAAGGAATAATTTCAGGTGTAAAGAGAGAATGATGTAATGAGATGAAGAATGGACAAAAGCTCAAGCTTGGGGATGCCACCCCGGTGTCACCCCAAGAAATATTCAAGAGGTACAAGCGTCAAAGCTTGGGGATGCCCAAGGCATCCCCTTCTTCATCAATAAAAAGCCGAGGTCTGTCTAGACACTTAGTTTTTATTGTTTCATGCACTATTGTGTTATTCTTGGAGCGTCTTAGTTTTCGTTTGCTTAGGTTGTTTAGTTTGCTTGAATAAAGTAGTTTGGACCCCCGTTCTCGCTGTGTTGTTGCAAATAAGTTGCTTGGTGTTGGAAAGGAGTAGGAAGTTCCTTCTTGAAAGTGCAAGAGGAGCTTGCATTGACTATGACTTAGACTTTAACATTTCATGCTAGGTGTTGTTTTGACCTTATGCTTAGTGATTATTGTTGTAGCATGTCTTGTTTCAAACAATTGGGATTGCTTAGTGTGCCTTAAAGAAATTATGCATTGTTTTAGCATGCAAAAACATAGTATTGTGGTATTCTCCTTTGATGCTTTGTTTGGGTTGACTTGGCACATGCTCACACCATGTTATGACTATTACAAGTCACCTTAGCCTCTATGATCATTTATTCCTTGACTTGTAGTACCACTATATGCTTTGATTGTTGCTTTGTATGATTATGGCTATTATGCTCTCTTATTTGGTTGCTCCCAGTCTTTTGCTAGCCTCCACTTGTATGAGTAAGCTCTACTCATGCTTCCAACTCCCAAGAAACCCAGTTATTCCAAAGTGTTCACTATAAATTCCTATGCATGGTGTGTTATACCATTCCAAGTATATTCTTGTTTTCAGCTATCTTCCAATAAAAACTATTTTGTTATGTGAAAACTCAGTGATTAAAGCCCTCACAAATTTGATGGCACACTTTATATTCTTTTCCCCTGATAGACTTAAACCATTGTGTTGTCTATGTTGTATATGCTTGCACTTATACGTTGGAATTAGCAGAACCATGCTGTCATGGGGAACATTTTCAACATTGCACTTGTACTTTGTACTTAGTTGATATCATGCTCTTTTGTCTATGGATGTCACCGGTGTGAAATAAAGAGGAAGCTTGTAAGTCCATGGAATTTGTATTTTATGTTAGATAAACGCCTGGGCCGCTAGCCTAAGCCATGCCTAATCATGGTGGAAACTTGCAGCATCACCATAGTGAGCAATCTATGAAACATCCTCAATAAAAAGCTATGCACATAGTAAATAAAAAGATCGTTGAGATGCTCATTGTCTGCTTGCCTTGTCATTTTGGTTATGGGATAGCTCCTATACCATGTGCAAGGAGTACCCCGTTGGCGGGTTTTTATGATATGCATGTACTTACAATGACAAGAACTTACAGGTGACTGAAGTTGAGTAGCATGAGGTGTGGCCCTCGTATTCAAGGGACTTGAGATTGCCAACTTATACTTTGTCAAGCATATACTCTATAGTTTGTTCACTTTAACCTTAATCACTTCAAGATGCTTATGATAGAGGGCAATGAGGGCTGAAAGCTAACAAGTACCATAATTTTGGAAGCTCTTTTTGAAACTTGAAATCTCTGCTTCCCTTTATAAAGGGCCTTTCTTCCACTATACTGAGTCTCCACCTTCTACCTTTAGGCACCATTAAAAGAGCATAGTTGTCATTCTGTGTGCAGTGTCCCAAAGCTTATTGATTGATGCATATTGTGATATTACTTGTTCTTGTGCTATTTGTTTCTAATCTCCCTTGTGAACTCTAAAGGTGCCCGATGCATCTATTTGCTACTCTATAAGGCCTTGTTTACTTCTCCGGTATTTTTATCCACAAAAGACGCGGGGATATGCGGGGATTTGGTGTTCGCCCAATACTCTCAAATCCCCTCAAATCCCTTCCCCAAAAATACTCTACCATGATGGAGAGTTTTTAATCTAGTCAAAAATACACTAGTGTGGAGGGGATTTGTGGGGATATTTCGGGATTATTCCCTCAAAACCCGGCCTAGTAAACAACCTATCGGGGAAATTTCGGGATACAAAATAATCCCCTCCCATCCCCTGAAATACCCTAGAAGTAAACAAGGCCTAAGGGACAAGTTGATTGCCACTATGCCATGTTTTCTGTATGTGAAACAAACAAAAAAAATTCAATGCATGTTATTCGTGATCTTTGTTTGTAGCCTTTCATGTTGCATGCATAGTTACAATGTCCTATTTTTAGAACTCCATCTTTCATGCACATGTTTAGAGTTCTTTGATCCCAGCTTTCAATACTTGCAAATGGTTGGATCTTTATTGTGAGGGTGCATGTCACCTCAAAAATTATTCTTTTATCACTTACCTACTCGAGGACGAGTAGGAGTTAAGCTTGGGGATGCTTGATACGTCGGAAATGTATCTATAATATTTGATGCTCCATGCTTGTTTATTATGTACTTTGCTTTCCTTTGTCTACACTTTGAGGTGTTTTTATATCTTTTCTCGAACTAACCTATTAAAAAGTTGCCACAGTGCCAGTTGCTGTTTTCTTCTATTTTTGGTTCTAGAAAGGTAGAAATCAATATTCTCGGAATTGGACGGGACAAAAGCCAAAGTCAATATTTTACCGTGGGGGACACGAATCCAGAAGACGAGACGGAGAAGCGAACTAGGGCGGCCAGACCCCTCTAGGTGCCGGTGGGCCCACCTCGCGCCTGGGTAGGGTGTGGAGGCCCTGGCCGCCTCCCGGCCTCGCGTCTTCACCTATAAGAATCCCCCGATGCAGAAACCCTAGGTACCCGAACAAAACTCCACGAAACCGTCTGTAGCCGCCGCTACCATCGTCCCTTGATCGGGGGGATCTGAAGTTCTTCCTGGCACCCTGGCGGAGGGGAGATCATCTTGGAGGCCTTCTCTCCGGTATGATGCGTGAGTAGTTCCACCTTGGACTATGGGTCCATGTAGTAGCTAGATGGTTGTATCTTCTCCTTGTGCTTTCATGTATAGATCTCTGCTCATGATCAAGATCTAATCTATTTGTAATCATGCATGTTGTGTTTGCGGGGATCCGATGGATATTGAGATTACTATGTCAGATTGATTAATGGTTTTGTCTTTATGATTCTATCATGTCTGTGTTGTTTGTGATCTTGCATGCTCTCTGTTGTTAGTAGATATCTTGGCCGAGTAGTTGCTAGTGACTCCAAGAGGGGATATTTATGCTCGATAGTGGGTTCATGCCTCTAGTTTCCAAGGGAAGTGACAGAAATCTCTTCCGTTGTAGATGTGTTTTTGCTACTAGGGAGAAAACAACGGTCTCTTGTTCATGGAACAAGTGGATTGTTTACCTTACACACTTTGCTTAAAAGCAGTTGTCTGTTGCTTGCAACTTAAAACTGGAGGGGGTTCGGATGATAACCTGAAGCTGGACTTCTAGTCATAGATGCAGTTGGATGGCGGTCTATGTATATTCTTGTATTGCCCAACCGAATCTCATAGGATCTTTTTGTCTGGTATTGCATTGTTATGCCTAGCTCAGTTCCTGACAATTGCCCTGCTGTAATTTGTTTACCCTTCATGCCATGTTGTTTATATAAGGAGGGCACCTCTAGTGAACTATGGACCCCGGTCCAATCTTTACCATTGATACATCTTCCACTGTTACTTGTTTACTTGCTGCAAACCATTACCTTCCACACCATACGTTTAATCCTTTGTTACAGCAAACCGGTGAGCTTGACAACCTCACTGATTCGTTGGGCAAAGTCTTGATTTTGTGTTGTGCAGGTTTCCACATTGCTTGCAACACCTTTGAGATGTTTCCTTCCTCCTACTAGTTCGATGTAACATCCCAAAAATACTAAACTTAAATCATCAAACTCTAAGCATCAAAATTAGGGTTAACAAAAACTTTTTTAAAATAAAACTATGAAGGCATGCGTATGTGTATGCATTGATTTTGAAATTCTTTTGAACCACCTTGTTTGTGTGTTTCCTTGCTTGTAAAATGTTTCTTAGGTGAAATAAACATCATCTAAAACATTTCCCACACTTTTCCCAAAGACAAGTAAATCAAAACAAATAAAATAAGGTAATGGTCATTTTGACCAATTTAACTCCCATGCCTACTTTGGTTGTCTCAAACTTTCAGAACCTAACAGAAACTTTTCTGGATCTTTGCACCCCTTGAATGTACTCATAACAAAGTATTAAGGCCCACCTTGTGATCATCCAGAAACTTTCAAATGCATAGTTTAAAGGACAATTCAAAATTGAATCTTTATCATATGGGAAGATCCCACTTTTTCAAAAACCACTCAAACAAGCTCAACTTTCAAAACCCAAGCATCTGCAGACTCACCAGCACCAATCTAGCACACCCACCAAAAATCTTTTCAAAATTCAAAACTTGATTTCATGCGGCCATTTCATCAAACAGGTTGCAGACACAAATCAAACAAAATCCAAACACTATTGTGAGCAGTGATTGAAGCCTAACTTGTTCCCTCTCTGGTTGCAACTAGGCTTTAGTAGATCATCTAGCTCAATTGCACATCCTTAGCATCACTGTAAGCTGGGCATAACCATCAATGGTGAACAACCGAAGCCAACCCTTGTCACCCCCATGTCGACAGCCAGCTAGGAGGAGAAACAAGCCTAGCCAGCATGTCTGGGAGCAATCCAACACCCCACCGCCACTCCCTGTCCACCGCTCGAACGTTGCCAGCCACTGGACCACGCGCACGAACCATGCCAACCTCGCCAGCAACCATGCCGAGAGCACGCCCCGTGCGCCACGCTCGACCGACGCCCACAGACCGCGCGCCGCCCTCGCCGCGTGCATACGTGATCACCACCGTCCCAGCAACCCAGCAGACACGCTCGTTCGCCGCCACGCGGACCACGCGCGTTGTGCGCCATTAAGTTCTCCGTCGGGCACGCGCAGAGCACCGCCGCGTTCCGACCAAGACGCACCGCCCCACGCCTCGAAACCATGTCGTTGAGCATTGCCTGGAAGCACCGCACCGCCCCCTACCATCGCCCATGCCGATAGCCGTCTCTACCACTGCCCCCGACGAGCTCACCGTGCGCCCCATCGGTCCCCTCGCTCGACTATAAATAGAGGCCACCCCCAGCCGAATTGAGCACACCATTCTACTCCCCTCTCCTCACTAATCGTGCCACACCGTTCCCGGAGCAAGGCGAGCACCACCTCGTCGGAATTTCACCGGAGCCCGCCGCCTCTGGAGAAGAAGGGAGCCAGCGATTGGAGCAGCCCCAGGAGGAGCCACCGGTACCAGGAGATTCGCCGTCGTCGACTTCGTCGTTCGCCCGCCTTTCCGACCCTCGCCTGTACCCCGGTGAGCCCCCAGCAACCCTCACTGGCCGCGCTAGGTTTCTTTCTCGCCGGCGTTGTTCAACGTCGACGATGACTCCCAGCCGTTGGATTAGAATCAGATCGAACGACCCACATCGCCCCATACCGCTTCGCACCCCCTGTGTCACTGACGCGTGGGGACAGCCACTTAAACAGCCCGCGGAAGCGCTGCGCTTAGCAGGCCGGCCCAGTATCGTTTCCCGCGCAACCCAGTTATTTGAATTAAACCTTTTCTATTTTATTTCAAACTCACTTTTGTACCCAACTTCAAAAATCAACCCAGGTCGATTCAGTGCACCAAATTGAATGAAACTAATTTTGTTAGAAAGGTCTTGAAATGATGAATCCAAGCCCGTTGGATTCAAGTCATTTGGATCTATAGATCACCCCTGGTAAAAATAACAAGGCAGAATCTTTTCTGCATTCAAACATTTTTCAAATTTAAACCATAATAGATTTTGAGTTGATTCCAACTCTCAAAAATCACATTTAACCATACCTTTCAGAATATATAAAAATATATAGGTTTACTTGCAGAAATAATGTTCAAGTAATGAAAGAATGCCCCATAGGCATTTCTAGTCACTTTATTTAATTAAAATAAAAGGGTAAAACCTTATTAAATTGTGACACCACTTTAAATCATATTTCCATGGACTAAAATATGTGGTGATGACATGTGTCAACATGATCCCATGTTTGGTTTGGAGAATATTAAATCTTAAGTAGTTTTTCAATGAGTAGAATTAACTTTTCTAAAAATAAAAGGAATTAAACCAAGCCTAAATCTTGTAATGTTAGTGATGATGTTAGATCATCTATAGGACACTTGTGTGTGATGATTGCAAGTAGTTAAGTATTGTTTGGTGATTGTGTACATCGTATCTATTTATAGACGATAGTACCGACCAAGGATACGAGGAGGAAGGAGGATTCTACGAAGAAGAAGCCGAGGAGAACTTCAACCACTTCTCTACACAAGGCAAGCCAGTAACCTTGCAAGCTAACACTTGCAATTTAGCAAGCTTATACTGATATGGTGCCAGCAAACCCTTACTTTTTACCATGCCTACTATATGCCTTAAGCATATGTGATCATACCCACTTGATAAACCAATCCTAGTTTTACTTGCAAGCTTCTTACTTTATTTCTTTATCACAGCTCTTACTTAGAGTTTACTTAAGAGATTGGTAGATACTAGAAAGATATGTGAAGGTTGCATCAAGAGCATAAAATTTGGCCTAAGTTAGAAACCTAGATGTCAGCCTAAGACATAAGGTTGTACTTAGTTGAAACTCCACTAGTCCACCACCCCTCATTAGTACTTACCCCCACTTATAGATGCTAGTGCTAAGCATAAAACTCGATCAACTTTTAGATGGGAATACTTGGTGGAAAAATGGTTATGAAAACCTTGGAATGATGGATCATTCTATTGAAATGATTTGGACATGTGTTTTCGGACACTTGATGATTTTGGTGATGAAAATGATGAGGCATGAGCCTTAGTCCTTTATAAAACTGATGGTTGTCTGGATGCGATACCATTCCAATTTTATCGTATAACCACAATACCCGAAGATTGGGTAGGGCTTGACTGGAAACTTATATACCTTAGTATTAGTTCCCTCACGGCCAAGGTCTGAGCTGAGGCTACCTTGTGAAGATTATCCACCTGTGCAGTATCCAAGATGACAGTTGGTCATGGTTGGGAGGCCAAACTCACAGGAGAGGTGCTTATACTAGGGCGTGTAATCGAAAGGTTAGGATTGATTATCCGCATACTGAGTATGGTGAATTCAGGATTTGTTCCTGACGGATGTATCGAATGTTGTGATGAAAGTGTACAATCTATGCAGAGTGTCAAACTATTCGAATAGCCGCGTTCGCGGTTATGGACAGTTGGAGTGGCCATACTGTTCCCCCGTCAGACTTTTCAAAATGACTTGTGAAAAGAAGTGAGACTTTGACTTGACCACAACAGGGTTATGATATGAAATACAAGTTCTCATTTAGGTGTTATAAACTTCAACTAGTAGTAGTGCTCCTAAACTTAGTAGAGATAAATCTGGCTTTTGCAAAACAACCCTAGAGCCTAGTGTCCTATTATCTAAAAACCCCTTTACCTGCTAGTACTAGTTTGCGAGTACTTAAAGAGTACTCATGGCTTTGTCCCTGGCTATTCCCATGGCCAGACTATGAAGAGGAGTACCTGGAGGATGGACCCCAGGAAGGTTACGACAACTAGGATCATCTCCCATCGTCAGCATTGCCTGTGACCCCGAAGATGGAGCTTCGCCTACGCTACCGTTATTATTACGTATTCCGCTGCTTGATGTTGTATTAAGAACTGGATCATGAGATCCCTATTTGTGTAAGAACTTATGTACGGTTTGTAATGGATGATGTACTATGGTATCCAATTTTGTTATGTCTCGCAAAAATAGCAATCCTGGGATTGCGATGTATGGCATAACAGGCATCTGGGATTGAAAAATCCGGGTGTTGACATTCGATAACCTCGGTTTCTTACTGAGGGAAAACTTGTTGATGTGCTCATCACACCTTCCTCTTGGGATTTCCAATGAAGCGTCCCACGACAGTGTTGGGCGTCATCATGCGTGTGTGGTAGGCTTGATTCTGGGATTGCTCGACTGGCTCAGTTAGAGGTAGGTTAGTTTTTTCCTTTTTATTTTCTATTTTCTGTTTTCTTTTGTAACTATTGTTTAAAACTTCAAATTAGATTAAATAAATTTATAAAAAATTGTAAAATCACTTTGATATTTTTAGGATAATATTTATTCTCTTTCTTGTCCATTTCCAAAATTTCAACTAATAGACATTGAATTTAGTTTAATGTATTTACTTTATTCCTTTTCTTGTATAAATCATAACTTTTGCTTTGGAGATCAAAAATGGCTCAAACTAATTACTACATTTTTATGTACTCACTCTTCATCTTATAACGTTTAAAAATACTTTTTGTTGCATTTAATTATTGATTTTTTCTATGATCTTGTATTTACTTTGGAACATTTCCTTTTATCTCATAAAAATCATAACTTCTTATCCATGGCTCCAAATAGAGTGAAACCAATTCCTATGGTTTTGTAACATTGTTATTTTCCTTTAGGAATGCTTTTGCTTAATTTTCATATGGAATATAGCCATAGATTTTATTTGAACTTGATGTAATGATTTTGCTATTTGGGTTCATATTTTGGTTTTGTTCTTTTTCTAGAGGTTTAAAATGCAAATGCTCAGTGACAAGATACATGTAATGCATGAATGCATTTGATCTTTCAGAAAATTTGTTTGTCACTTCCTCATTCATAATTCATTTTGTTTAATTAAGGTTTTGATATTTCTATTAGAGGATCGAAAAGTTTTTTCTCCCTAAATTTCATACTTTAAAAGATTTTATGTCTTGTGTTTTTTTCACATTTTAAAATTTGGAAATTTTTGAGATGTGACAACACGGCCGCGTAACTTGATGGCGTGTTGTCAACGCCTCATTGGGAGACCCCAAGAGCAAGGTGTGATGAGCACAACAGCAAGTTTTCCCTCAGTAAGAAACCGAGGTTATCGAACCAGTAGGAGGAAGGAAACGACTCAAAGGTGTTGCTAGCAACTTGGAGACCTGCACAACACAAACTCAAGACTTTGTCCCAACAAACAGCAAGGTTGTCAATCTCACTGGTTTGCAGTAACAAAGGATTAACTGTATGGTGTGGAAGGTGATGATGGTTTGCAACAAGTAACAGTGGAAGATGTATAAATGGTAAAGATTGGACCGGGGTCCATAGTTCACTAGAGGTGTTCTCTTTAGATAAACAAACATGTCATGCTGGGTAAACAAATTACAGCAGGGCAATTGACAGGATTGAGCAAGGCATAACAATGCAATACTAGACATCATGATCCTAGAGATTCGATTGGCAATACAACAAGATACATAGACCGCCATCCAAGTGCATCTATGACTAGAAGTCCACCTTTGGGTTATCATCTGAACCCCCTCTAGTATTAAGTTGCAAAAAACAGACAACTGCTTTAAGCAAAGTGTGTAAGGTAAACAATCCACTTGTTCCATGAACAAGAGACCGTTGTTGTCTCCCTAGTGGCAACAACATATCTACAACCTTAGAGATTTCTGTCACTTTTCTTAGATTAAATAGAGGCATGAACCCACTATCAAGCATAATGACCCCCTTTTGGAGTCACTAGCAACTACTTGGCCAAGATAGCTACTAACAACGGAGAGCATGCAAGATCACAAACAACACAGACATGATAGAATCAATAAGAAAAAACCATTAATCAATCTGTCATAGTAATCTCAATATCCATTGGATTCCCGCAAACACAACATGCATGATTACAAATAGATGAGATCTTGATTATTAATGGATCTCACAAGATCTAGACATGAAAGCACAAAGGAGGAGATTCAACCATCTAGCTACTACATGGACCCGTAGTCCAATGTGGAACTACTCACGCTTCATACCAGACACTGGCATGATGAAGAAGAAGGCCTCCGCGACGATCTCCCCTCCGACAGGGTGTCGGGAAGAGCTTTAGAGCCTCCCCGATCTAGGGACGATGGTGGCGGCGGCTACAAATGGTTTCGTGGAATATTGATCAGATACTTAGGGTTTAGGCATCAGGGGCTTCTTATAGGCGAAGAGGGAGGCCGAAGGGGTGCCCGAGGCGGCTGCACCCCCCAGGCACGGGGTGGGCCCACCCGCACGGCCAGGGGGTGTGGCCCCCTCGAGGCCCTCATCCGTCTCGTCTTCTGGCTCCGTGTTCTCCACAGTAAAATATTAACTTTAGCTTTTGTCCCGTCCTATTCCGATAATATTGATTTGCTGCCTTTCTGGAACAAAAAATAGAAGAAAACAGACAACTGACACTATGGCATCTTGTTAATAGGTTAGTACCATAAAAAATGTAAAAACACCTCAAAGTGTCGACAAAGCAAAGAAAAGTAGATACTAAACAAGCATGGAACATCAAAAATTATAGATATGTTTCCGACGTATCGTAACTCTAGGCTACGGGGCAGCGTTGCAGGTGGCTTGCGGCAGGAGGCGGCGAGGCAGGGCTGGCTAGACCAATCGTCCCGGATCTAGGCTCGTAGGGCTCCATCTGGGTCGGGGGCAACCGATTGTCCCAGCACACCTCTTGTTCTGTGGTAGTTGGTGGCGGTTTAGCTAGTGCAGGTACTAGGGGCGACCGCAACCGGGCATGTTGCAGCGTGGTTGCGGGCTTTACGAGCTCGTTTTGGTCTGGCCGGACGCTTTTGGAACTGGTTAACCTCCACGGGGCTTTACAGGTTAGCTGGACCCCGCCGGACCCAACGAGGACTTGTGTCCCTGCAACTGTGTCCGGTCGGCTGCCACCTTTGGCGGTGCAGATGGTCCCCTCCCGCGCGGGCGCGGTTCTACTAGTACCGATTCAAGCTACCCTTCGTCTCTGTCTTGTAGACATCTCGGTCAGACAATGATGGTGGCTTCGTGTCTGTAGTGACGCATGTTCCTGGATGGCAAGTTTGGTGGTGGCGAGGCCTCATCCTCACAGGACTCATGTGCAACGGATCACCCGGGGGGTTGCAGATAGGGTTTTTGGGAGAAATCCTTGTCAGCTCGCTCGACAACACCGCGGTGCTGCCCTTAGGTGGTGTCTTTCCTTCCTAGAGGGCGCCGTGGCTACCCTTCATGCACTTCCCTTTGTGTGCTGAGGAAAACCCTAGGACCAGTCTCAGGTCCGGGCAGCAATGGTCGCTTTCCTTCTTGAGGGTGTTGTTTGATGCTTGACGAGTCGGTGCAAGGAGGGCGGTGGAACTTCTCCGGAGGGCGCATCGGTTACGATTCAATTTTGTTTAGTTAATTTGTCTTCGTCTCTATTTTGTTTCTTTTGGGCATGTGTTTGCTGCTGCCACGACATTTTGTCTTTCATTTCGAGACTATCTTGGATGTATGTGTTGTATTAATATAGCGGGACGAACGACTTTTTTCGAGAAATAACATATAGAGAATTGTAATATTAAAAAATTCTATGAAAATATAATATTGAATGTTCCGAGTCAACAGCAAAAGACCAAACAATAAAAAGTAAATCCCGTTTTTCTTCTACAAAATTAATAAACTTCTAGTTGCTGCGTGCAATACGGGTTGACAGTCATCCCGTCGCATCATGCGAGTAAACATTGCATTTGTTTGTTTGTTTGTTTGTTTGTTTGTTCTTTCCTCTGGAGGGAACGTGGTTGCATCTATGTTGTTCTCCACTGTTCATTTTAGGCTTACTACTATTCTTGAACCGAGATGGTCCCGCCTATATCGAAGAATCCACAACTCGTTGGCAATTTCTAGCCACAAGACTCCGGCTAACAAAGGTGGGTTCAATATATTCTCATGGCTATCAAGTTGTAAAACTCTTTTGACATGTCATTAGTTTATCTTGTATTTTCCTCCTCAACCCGTCACCGTTCTTCCTCACATCCAGCACGCAAACCGCCATGGAAGAAACATCCTGACGATCGAGGCGGGCGTCGGGCAAGAACCAGCCACGGTCGCGCGCGGCGCCACCGCCGTTTACGCCGATCCGGGGCCAGCAGTCGCCGCGGAGTTAATTAGATGGAGAATGTCAACTGCTATGTGGTGCCGGAGACCACGGGCACCGGCCGGAACGTCTTCCAGGGCGCCAGCCCGCTCTCGTCGTCGCTGCCTCTCCTCGGCGTGCAGCTGGTTCTCATCGTCGCCGTTACCCACGTCCTCTACTTCCTCCTCAAGCCGCTCAAGCAACCCCGCGTCGTCTCCGAGATCATGGTACGGATACATACTCCATAACATAATCTTTTGCTCCGGCACGGGCACGGAGCTGGGTGACCATACCTGAAGGCAGGGTACTGATGAAGAAAATGTCGTTGTTCTTTCACTTTTCAGGGTGGCATTATACTTGGCCCGTCGTTGCTGTGCCGCAACGATGAGTTCAGGCAGCTGGTGTTCCCGCCGAGGGGGGAGCCGGTGCTGAACACCGTGGCCACGTTCGGCCTCATGTACGTCATCTTCCTCATCGGCGTGCGGATGGACCCGAGGCTCGTCGTCCGGTCCGGCAGGAAGGGTGTGGCCATCGGCCTCTCCGGCTTCCTCCTCGCTCTGGCCCTGACGGCGGTGGGTTCCAAGGGCGACGCCCTGGCCGAGGAGCAGGACGTGTCGAAGCGTTTCACGTTCCTCTTCGCGCTCTCCGCCTCCATCTCCGTCACGTCCTTCGCGGTGCTCTCCCCGATCCTGTCCGAGCTCAACCTGCTCAACTCCGACCTCGGCCGCATCGCCATGTCGGCGTCCATGACCATTGACGGCATCGCGTGGCTCATCATGGTGGGCTACGTCCTCGCCGAGGCGTACCTCGTGTCCCCCGCCACGTCGCTCTGGGCGTTCATGTCCGTGGCGTTGCTCGTGGCGTTCATACTGCTGGTGGTGCGCCCGATCGCGCTCCTGGTGATCGAGCGCACGCCGCCGGGCCACCCGGTGGACGAGACCTACGTCTTCTTCTTCCTCCTCATCGTGCTCCTCGTCGGGCTCTACAGCGACATCATCGGCACCAACTCGTTCCACGGCGCGCTCATGCTGGGCCTGGCGATCCCTGACGGCCCGCCGCTCGGCACGGCCCTCGGAGAGAAGATCGAGGCCATGGTGTCCGGGCTGATCCTGCCGCTCTACTACGCCATGACCGGGCTTAGCACTGACGTGTGGGAGATACACTGGGGCAGGCTGCAGCTCGTCGTCCTCCTAGGGTGGTTCGGGAAGATGGTCGGCGTCATGGCGTCGTCGCTGTACCTTGAGATCCCGTTTCGGGACGCCGTCTCGCTCAGCCTCTTCATGAACTCCAAGGGCATCGTCGAGGTCATCACCTTCACCTTCTTCGTCACCAACAAGGTACGGTGATTCATCCAATTGATCTCGACCTTGAGTCGACAAATAATACGATCGATGATTAATTGGGTGGCTGACGTGCGTAAGATGTTGATTAACCTTGCACGCAGCTGATCGGCAAGCACACGTTCAGCGCGCTGGTGTTCTCGTCGGTGGCGATCACGGCGGTGTCGGTGCCAGTGGCAGGTTTGCTGTACGACCCGGCACGGCGCTACGCCGTTTACAAGCGGCGCACGGTGCAGCACCTCAAGGCGGACGCGGACCTGCGGATCCTGGCGTGCGTCCACGACGAGTCCCACGTCCAGGGCACGCTCGCGCTCCTGGAGGCGTCGCACGCCACGCCGCAGACGCCCGTCGGCCTCTACCTCCTCCAGCTCGTCGAGATCGCCGGCCGCTCCGCGCCGGTGTTCATACCCCACAAGCTCCGCAGCAGCGACTCCAGGGTCGGCCCGTCTCCGTCGTCCACCGGCTCCGACCGCATCATCAACGCCTTCTTCCAGTACGAGCAGCGGCACCCGGAGGGCGCCGTGTCCGTGCACCCCTTCACGACCATCTCCCCCTACTCCTCCATGCACGACGAGGTGTGCCGCCTCGCCGTCGAAAAGCGCACCTCGCTCATCCTGCTCCACTACCACAAGCGCCACATGCTCGCCGGCGGCACGCGCGCCGCCATGGGGCTCCGCGTCGTCAACCGCAAGGTGCTGCAGGTCGCGCCGTGCTCCGTGGGGGTCTTCGTGGACCGCAACGCCGGGAACGTGGGCCTCGGCGCTTTCATCATGCAAGACCAGTCCATGTCGTCCTCCAGCGGCCGCTTGTCGCTTAGCGGCATGGGCTTCCGGGCAGCCGTCGCGGCCCTCTTCTTCGGCGGCGGGGACGACCGCGAAGCCCTGGCCTACGTGACGCGCATGGCGCGGCACCCGGGCTCGAAGGCCGCCGTGATCCGGTTCCTGCCGACACGAGGCATCAAGGACGACCCGGCGGATCGGCGGGTGGACAACCGCGCCATCGAGGAGGTGAAGGCGCTCTCGGCGAGGAGCAAGTACATGAACCTCCAGGTCCAGGAGGAGCTCGTCGGCGACATGGAGAAGATCGTCGAGGTGCTGAGAGGGCTCGACAAGGCCGGCTACGACCTCGTCATCGTGGGAATGCGACACAGGTGGTACCCGGTGATGTCGGCGAGCGGGCTGTCGGACTGGAGCGAGTGCCCCGAGCTCGGCGTGATCGGCGACCTCCTCGCGTCGTCCGACTTCGACACGCCCTACTCGGTGCTCATCCTGAAGCAGCAGGACCAGGGCGGGCTGAATGCCGCCGTGCCAGGTGCCCAGGACGTGTGGAACGGCGAAGATGGTGGCACGGCGCCGCCGCCGGAACGTACTATGACGACCGCTGCATCTACCAAGTTCCGGTATTAGGCTGGTAGCACAGACATGAACTTGTCAATTGCAATGTACTTAGATGTTGACCTGCATAGTTTCTAGGGCGCGATTCAATAGACCTTTCTCCATTTCACTCCGTAGTTCAGCGCTATTGCAGGGAAGTCAGAATAGTTTCGAACTAATTGGAGGTGCACGTTTGGAATTTTTCTATACTTTATTAGTTATAGCGTACAATGTGATTGAGAAGAATAACGGTTTCGTGGTGTAGTTGGTTATCACGTCAGTCTAACACACTGAAGGTCTCCGGTTCAAACCCGGGCGAAGCCATATTTTTTTTCATTTAAATAACATGCGAAAGACTTGAAATCTTCAGAACCCACCTGTACCAGCATCCCTTGTTTTTGCAAAACTAAGGATCTGACTGAGCTCAAGTCTTGCTTTACAGCAACTCCCTTCCAGTTCATTATGGCATCCCTTATTTTTCCAAATAAAAGAACTTTTTGTTTGAGGAAACCTAAGGATCTGATTGAACTCAAGTCTTGCTCAACAGCAATCTCGATCCAGTTAATCCATTCTGGCAGCAAGGCAGGACATCCCCGTTACAGAATGAAACAATAGCCTTTTCATGGGTTCCCAGTCATCTGCTTCCTAGTTTTTTGCATAATGAACTGTTGCAAGACCATTTACCTTTTTGGACCTCAAGAAGCTGCAGCGAACAGCTAGAGTAATCCTCGTGAATTAAGTCTTGTGGCATATCCTCACGACCTCACCTAGCAATACCAACCAACAAGCCCCAACCATCAAGATGGCACAAGTGAAACCTGATGACTAGAATTTATACGCAATATTGCCTGTCCAGAAAAAAGAATTTCACCGCAAGATTCTCCTAGAGAACATACAAACCTAATCCAACCAATGTGCACCACCAGAGTGATTCCAGCAGAGCATCTGTGAAGTGTAAACCATGACCAATAGATGATGGGACAGGTGATAAGAGATAGGTCATGGCAGATGGTCAATGGGTCCAAATTGAGTTTTGAAATCTGGCAGTTCTGAGAGGATCCGAATTGAGTTTTCCAGATTATGGATTAGTTTATCAGCAACTTTCAGAAGTAACTTAGCATTAACAAACAGAACCTCTGATCTTCTGTTCTACTCGGCGTCACTTTGGGAGCCTTTGAGTTTCAAAGGGTAGACTTGGTTTACATGACCAACTTTTATGCATGCACCCTACAAGTCCCAGTACAAGGCACTGGGGATAACGGGAGCACGTCTAATTATCTGCAAATAGAAATAAACCATATAACTAATTTTCATTTCTAAATGATAAACCTAGTAACCATTGCAATGTGTACCTTAGCTGTAACAGGGGAAATTTAACTCAACTGCTAACAGTTATAAGTGTTCTAGAAGCTCCAACATCTGCTCACACCTCAAATAAATGAATTTGATTAAAACAAACAAACAAAATATAATCCATGGGAATAATGGATGATAGCAAGAAGAACTTCATCAAAAAAATAGACTACAACTGATATGAGAGGGAAACCAGGCCCCATTTTTTACGACAGCAGACAAAGTGCACACCTCAAATAAATGAACTTCATCAAAAAAATGGATGATAGCAGGAAGTTACAATGAGTAGCCTGGTTAACTGAGACGGCCAACTTATACTGACAAATATAAATAGCATAGGACAACTGAACTGGAAAATGTGATCAAAAGGGGCATGTATGTGCTCAGTGTGGTTATAGCTACTCCTAGTCTTAGGACATGACAGCATCAAAGGCCAATAAAACAAACGAACAAAATTTATTCCATGGAAAAAATTAAATGACTAAACAATGAACCTACATTGTGAAGCAATGGACAAGTATAACAGTTTTGACTTGGATAAACCTAAACGATATTCCAACTGCACATCAGCAACCAGCGTTAACATAAATGGACATGTCTGAACAAGATTCCACTCTGGCCATTTAGTTCTTTACGAAAGTTGCTGGCTTAGCCATGATGAATTCTCCGGAGGGTACACTGCACAATGAAGTTTGCCTTTACACTCTCTTTAAGCAAATGACATTTACCAGTTTTTAATGGAAGTTATTATGAATCATACATCAGAAACAAAATATGAAATGGAGCACTACGGATGCCAGCCTACGAAATTATCGAACAACCAATAAAAACACCCACCCTCAGTGATATTTCAGATACAACACATAAGTCCAACATCCCTCTGAGACTAGACTATACATGTCCATAGCACACTTGCTAGAAGATGCAACCAATCCAGAATCTAAAGAAAAGAGACAAGGACCTCTCAACTAAGCAGAACACCTTGTCTAAGATACTGGTTATCAATAAATATATTCACTTGAAAAATAATATGCAATGAACCTCATCTTTCCAATCTCACCTGCCATGAAAATAACTCACCACTTTATCTCTGTTGATAATGTTGCAGTGATGAAGTTATAATGGCATATTTAGGTCTGCCATGGATTTGATTATTTGAACATATTTTCGTCAATCATAGATTTAGACCATCCACAAAGTCATAACAGAACAATTTCTTAGAAATATTTGAGCGCATCAAGGTTTATGATAACTTGAAATCCAATCCACACATAAAACAGTTATGGGGTTAAACTGAAATAGTAATGGAACCAAAATGGGACCCTACATTTGATACAAAATAATCACCTTGCTACTTACTAGTTGACATACATACACCTACAATCATGTACACCATTTGCGAAACCCCATAATTTCTTCATGGAGGAAAATTACAAATGATACAACAATACAAGGTTGAGGTAAGAATATCACCATTACTGAGGCACAGATATTCACCAAGATCCTAGATGTTTGTATAATTAGCTGTTGCAAGACCATTTACCTTTTTGGACCTCAAGAAGTTGCAGCGAACAGCTCGGGTAATCCTCATGAGTGAACATTTGTCGGTACTCCTTGCAGCATTACCTCACCTAGCAATGCCCTAATCAAAAAGACCGAACCATCAACAAGATGGCACAAGTGAAACCTGCTGACTAGAGCTTATATGCAATATTGCCTGTTCAAAAAAGAATTTATCCACAAGATTCTCCGAGAACATCCATACCTAATCCAACCTATGTGCACCACCAGAGTGATTCAGGCAGCATCTGTTAAGTGTGTGCCATGACTAATAGATGACGAGACAGCTGATACTGTCATGAGATAGGTTATGGCAGATGGTCAATGCATCCAAATTGAGTTTTCAAACCTGGCAGTTCAGGATCTAAACTGAGTTCTTCAGATTCTGAATTAGTTTATCAGCAGCTTTCACAAATAACTAGCATTAGTAAACAGAACCCGTGACATCAGGAAGTTGAGGCCTGAGGCAGAGGGTTACACACTATGTTCTGATCTTCTGTGCTACTCCGCATCACTTAGGGAGCCCTTGAGTTTCGAATGGTAGACTTGGTTCACAGGTCAACTTTTATGCACGAACCTACAAGTCCCAGTACAAAGGAACTGATGATAATGGGAGCACGTCCAACTATCTGCAATAGAAATAAACCATATAGCATTCTTTTCTAAATGCTGAACCTAGTTATCATTGCATTGTGTAACTCAGTTGTAATAGGGGAAATTTAACTCAATTCCTAACAGTTATAAGTGTTCTAGAAGCTCCAAACATCTGCTCACTCACTACAACTCATGTGAGAGGGAAACCAGGCCCCATCTTTTACGATGGTAGACAAAGCACACACCTCAAATAAATGAACTACGTTAGAAAAACAAGAAATGATGATGGTAGGAAGTTACAATGAGCAATTAGTTAGCTGAGATGGCAAACTTATACTAACAGACATAAATACCATAGGACAATCACTGGGAAATCTAAAGGGGGCAGCATGTATGTGCTCACTGTGGTTATGGCTACTTCTAGTCTTTGACAGCGTCAGGGCCAAAAAAAGAACACGATATACTCGATGGAAAAAATGAAAATGACTAAACAGTGAATATTCACAAGCAATGGGCAAGTATAACAGTTGTGTATTTGGCTGCACTAGATGCATGACTATGATAAACCTAAATGATATTCCAACTGCACATCAGCAACCACCGTTAACATAAATGGACATGTCTGAACAAGGTATTCATTCTGTGCCATTTGGTTCTTCATGGAAGTTGCTGGGGGACCGCCAATTAATTTTCCAAAGGGTACACTGCACGATGAAGTTTGTCTTCACATTCCTCTTAAACAAGATTGACATTTACCAGTTCTTTATGGAAGTTATTATGAGTCATAAAACAGAAACAGAATATGAAATGGAGCACTAAGTATTCCAGCTTACAAAAATATCAAACATCCAATAAAAAACAACCACCTCTCAATGATATTTCAGGTACAAAATAGTAAACCTGTAAAGTGGAACACACAAAGTCCAACAACCCTGAGACAGTGAGACTAGAATATTCATGTCCATAGAACACTTGCTAGAAGGTGCAACCAGTCCACAATCTAAAGAACAAACATAAAGACCTCTCAACTAAGCAGAACATGTTTTCTAAGTTACTGGTTATCAATAATGAATATAGGAGAAAAACTGTATGCAATGAACCTCATCTTTCCAAAATCACCTGGCACGAAAACATATCACCACTTCATCTGCATCGCTATGTTGATACTGTTACAGTGACGAAGTGGTAATGGCATGTTTAGGTCTGCCATGGATTTCATTATTTGAACAGATTTTTGGCAACCATAGAGTTAGACCATCCACAAAGTCGTAACAGAACAATTTCTTAGAAACGTTTGAGCACATGAAGGTTTAAGATAATATTGAAATCCAATCCACACATAAAACAGTCACGGGGTTAAACTGAAGTAGTAGTTGGAACCAAAATGGGACCCTACCTTTGTTACAAAATAATCACCTTCCTACTCACTAGTTGACATACATACACCTACAATCATGTACACCATTTGCAAAACCCCATAATTTCTCCATGGAGGGCAAAATACAAATGATACAACAATACAAGGTTAAGGTAAGAATATCACCATTACTGAGGAACGGATATTCACCAAAAACCACGCCAACAACTTTCACAAATCCCAGAGAGTGGCAGGTTATCACCAGGACCACAAGGTACTGATTAACTGATCACTTTGCTGCTCCTTCAAACAAGTGCTGGATATGTGCCTCAACATCTTCTGGAGTGTACTTGATGTACAAGTCACGTCCGGTTTCGGGAGCTGACTTTAACCTAGCAATCAGAGCTGCATACACTGACATCACAGAATCCTCCACCGCGGACCTAATGTCCACTCGCAGCTGATCATCGGCTATCACCCACTCTGATTGTACTGCATAGATCTCCTCAAAGTAGGTATTAAACATCCGCAATTTCTGCAGCATTGCCTTGGCTGGGAGTCCACCAACGCCAGGACCACCGATCTGCAGCACAGATGTGACCTTGCCCCATGTTGTACGCTGATATTCTATGCTCCAGCGACGCACTCTGGTTGTGATCTGCTTGATCCAGTCATCACCGAGTAGAACACCTAGCTCGCTATCATTCACTTTCTGGATGACGTACTTGCCATTGTTCATCAAAAAGATGCAAGCTAGTGATGGATCCCGGTAGAGCTTAGACTTTGTATCCAAATTCTTCTGCAGAACATCCATGATCCATGCGATGTGCACAGCAAGTGCAGAGGTAGGGCGATCAGGATCCACGGCAACTGCAGCTCTACCACCAGCACTAAGGTCACCTTCCATTACTTCTTCCAATGTCTGCCGTGACCCACATGCAGCACGGAGATAGTTCATGACATACCGAGTGATGGGGTGTATACCTCCTCCAGGGGTTGCTACCCGGGCAGGGTCACGGCGGATGAGATTTTCCAATTCCATGAATATACCTTTGATTGAGGAACCAAGGGTGTTGCACACTGCAGAGACCTCGGCGCGGAGTGCCGCTGAGTAAGGGTCAGAGAACACAGGGTCAAGGTCCGGGAGAATATCCCGCACAGCCTCATACATGTCAACGACGCGGAAGAGGCGCTCTGGTGACCGGCTGGAGGAAGAAATAGCGTCGCCGAATGATATGAGCTGGAGAGCCTGAGTGCGCACGGCAGCAATGAATGCAAGGTCACCAAAGGGGGCGAGACCGTCGAAGACACGGTCGCAGAGACGGCGCTCGCTGGGAATCAGAATTCGGAAAACCATGTTGAAGGCCGGGATCCAGCGGGCGATGTCGAACTCCAGCTCCTCCCAGGTAGAGGCATGGACCTCTTCGGCGGTACGCGGTCGGACGCCGAGACGCGCAACGCTCTCGTCGACGAAGCCGCGACGTGCTGCCGCATAGGCCTCGGCGCACTCCCGGCCGAAGCCTGCGTCCACCATCCGGCGAGAGATCTGGTGCACGTTCGCAATCGAGCCCGGCGAGAGCGCGTCGATCACAACGTCGTAGTCGGTGACGGGCTTGGCGATCGGAATCGGCTCGTCGCCGTAGGCGTCCGCGCCGCCGTAGAACTCCTCGTCGTCGCTCCCGTCGGAGGCGAACCCGCCGGGCGCCATGGGGGCGGCGTCGTCGGGGCGCTCGATGAGCGCCCGGAACTCATCCTCCAGGCGCGCCATGCACCGGCTGAGCAGCTCGTCGGCGCGGTCGAGCAGGGCGCGGTTGGTCCCGGCAGCGTCGAGCTCCTGCACGGTGCCGATGAGGTCGTCGACCGCCTCGAGGAACCTGTCGGCATCCCCCGAGTCGGCCCAAATGAGCCCGTCCATGGTGACGAACTGCGAGATCTGGCGGTCGAGCGTGCGCACGGTCCGCTCCATGGAGGTCACGGGCGGCCTCGCGGAGGAGCCCGGCACGGCCGCCTGCGGCGGCGGCGGCAGCGGGGGCGACGCCGGCATCGAGCGCTCTCCTGCCGCGGCGGCGCTGCGCGCGGCGTAGATCTTGTCGAGCGAGAGGCGGCCGTCGTAGTTGGAGAATACCTTGAGGATGTCCTCCGTCATGGTGTCGCTGCTCCCGAGCGTCTGCACGATGTGCTGCACCGTGTCGAGCAGCTTCCTCTCGCCGTCCTCCGCCATCAATCGCGCAACCGCTCCGTCGGCGCGCACGCGGCTTCGGGTGGTTGTGGGCTGCGCAGAGGGAGAGGGGATGAGGCGATGACTTCCCACGCGGTTGCTTGTGGCAGAGGGCGACAGACAGCGCGTGGACTGGCCGTCGTCTTTACTGGCGGTAGGCACGGCACGGGCAGCGGCCGCGCTCGAGTGGCAGTGGGGTGGGGTGGCTGGCATGGACGGTCGGATGAGTGGCGATGAGTCGTCGATGGTGAAATGGCGTGGCCTCGGGGGAGGCAAAAGTCTAGGGTCGTGGCATGCGCGACAGGAGGTGGGAAAAGTCAGAAAGGAGAGTGCGCCACGGGCCCGCTGGAAATGACGGCGTCGCGGGGTAGCCCGTGATCGACGGCGAGGTCCAGCCTGTGGGCTCCGCACAGCATCCCCACTCGTCGGGGTCAACCAGACCGAAATCCAAACATTTTATTTTAACCAAACGAAACGCGTTTTTGCTGGAAACGCCGAGCATACACCTCGCGTTTCCAGGTCGAGTTTCAGGTTCGGTGAAATTCAGTTAAACTCTGCGAAATTTAGGCGAATATAGGCAGATTTCATTAACTAGGATAAGGACGCACATATTACATCAAATTTAATAACTAGGAAAAGACATTGCCGTGGTCGACGCTTGACGCCGATCTACGACCGAAAGGGGGTGGTTGCTTTGGATGTGCTCCGTGTGATGGCGAGTTCGCCATGGAACGCCCACCAAGGGCGGTAAAGCCACATTGTGACGCCAGCGGCGAGCCCGACGGCCCTCGTGTCGGCGAGATCTCGAGGCTTATCGGCGAAGAACTGCCCGAAGACCAGGTTGCGGGATCCCTCATGAGATCCGGTCTTGCATGGCGGCGATAAGCCTGGATCTCTCCCGGCGAGGTCTTCGTCGGACGCAAGACCGCGGAATAGGATCCCGCCGGTCGAGTTGCCAGCGGGAGGAGATAGTCCGGCGCCAGATATAACCGCCATGGAGCAGAAGCAGGCTTCCCAGCAACAGGCGTCGGGCCAGAAATCTCGACCATGGCTTTTCGGCGGAGTTGAGGAGGTAGAAAGGTGTGAACGTCTGGAGCTCGCCGGAGTTGGGAGTGGTGTGAGAGGCTGTGAAGGGAGACGGAGAGATGTACGCCTTTTATAGGCCGAGTTCGGCGGCGAGGACGGGAGGGGTGTAGCGATGATGGCGGGAAAAGGGAAACGGAGGGAAGGATGACGACGACTCGGCTTGATGTTGACGACAAAGGTCCACTCGGCCAATTCCTGCATCCGGCGTTCTGTATGCACTGAGATCCCGGTATGGCCTTGGGAGTCCGGACCAAGGTTGACCCAAATCCGGACGAAAAGAGATTTCTGGGTACGCGTCCGGATCTAAATTCGGCGTTATCGGCGTCCTAGATAGCCGAGTGGAGATGCCCTTAGACTGGTCATAGTGGAGAGTAACATAGACTAGAAACATGCACAAGTTGAATATTACTCTATGTTACTACCTTCATAGTGGAGAGTAATATATAAATGGTGTCATGCAAAGTATCATTTATTAGGTGATAGACTCATTTTGCATTGGTATGTGTGATGTTACAGTAACTAAATATGTTACTCCATTCTTCTCTCTCTTCATTAATTCACTGCCATATAAGCAATTTCGCTGAGTTAGACCCTTATTTATTTTTGATGAAGTTACTTGTACTATGACTAGCCTTAGGCAGAGTAGCACGATAGGCGTGTAAAGATTCAGACTTCAGAGTTCAGAGGCGACTTGACGGATGAATTGCGTAAACATAGTTTGCACAGAAACAAAGTTCCTGAAATAGACCATCTCCATCACCGAAAAATCGCGCGTGTTAAAACTGATTTGTAGCGCCCTTTTTTGTTTATAGAGCGTACGCTATTCGCTATCAGTTTTTATTATAGATCATACGCTATTTGCTGGCGGTTTACCGGAGCGCGCTGCAGAATCGTAAAACTGATCTTTAACTGAAAACTCTATTTTGCAGCGCGCGTTAGCGCCACAAACAGGTTCCACACACATGTCTACACGAAAAAAGATCGAAAAACTAGAAAAAAAATAGACTCAAATCGGTGGGTGCACACACTAGTTCGTAGCGTCGGTGTTCACATCCTCCTCCTTCTCCGCCGACGCCGGGCGGCTTGGTGGCTGATATGGTGACAGACTAAATCTTAAGATTTATACGAGATTAATATATGGAGGATAAAGATCTATACTACTAGACTCAATAAACTATATCTGACATATCTACGCTTCAGACTCCTCGGCCTTCATTCAATAGGTGTTTTCGTAATTGTTTCCTTCAACACTTCCGGATATTTCCGACTCCCCATAGCGGAATTATGTTTGGTCTTCAATTGAGTAGAGTGTTTTCTCTTCTTGCTCTTCAACATTTTCAGAATATAACAAGGGTTAATAAGGTACGGTTGAGTACGAGCGTCTCAATAAGTTCACTAAAAAGAGTGTTTGATGCACTAACTACTACCACAAACTAAAGGTCGTAGGTTATACAGGTTTTCGTAAACATTTCTTCAAAAAAGGTTGCTTTTATTCTAAAAAAATGTCTGTCAGTATTCACAAATTGATTAGAACTTCGTGAAGTTCCTTTTCTGCAGCGTTCGCAGCTCTTTCCGAAACAGGAAGTAACATGTCACACTTTTATACACTCTGCGGAGGTATATTGCTTTATCCATAAGAGATCAATTCCTTGTTGCACATCCGGGAAGCTTACCCATCCACACTTCATATGGCATGGGGCCCAGTAATTGATCCAAGCCGATCACTACCCTTCTCTGCAACCCCACATGTCCACCTAGTGTATTACGCAATGAAATGTACACCGTTAAAGATGCCAAACTACCGTGGGCGTTGAGAGATCCCACCCATATGCTACATATCCTCTCTTGAAATTACAATCACGGTCCAAGGATAACAACCACGGCATGCGCATCTATTAACATGCAAAAGGAAGAAAATCCAGCTGACTTCCCTAGAGCCATATAGATCCCATAGTTAACGTGTATTGTATGGCACAGGAATCATTGGCGAGATTGGTTATTAAGTCATAGGTGTTATGTTCCTATACCACAGGAACTTTCATAGTAGGTTATTACCAGTTGGTAAATAATCCATAATCATAGCATTATGAAAATATATTTTTTCTGTCATCCCTTTTGAAATGTAGGTGATAACAATAATAGATTATAAATACATGATAGAAAATAATCAAAGGACATGAGCAAGTGTAAACTTGACTTGATATAACAAAGTATTGTAGTCGAATACCTTGACTTGACCCTGGACCTCGGGTTCTAGAAAATGCCATCATTGTCCGGCAAGGACAATGTTTAAAGAAGCAATATGATGTTATGCATAAGTAATGAGATGCATGTTGTAAAACCCCCGAAGTAACTCCCCAACATTATGAGTGAGTTGAAATTAGGTGATTTATTTAAGATTTGATTTGTCTTCAAGTTCACTTCACAAAAGAGTACATTTGCAAAGACTTTAAGATTAACATATAAGACATAAAAAGGTGAAATACAACTGTAATACAAGACTAAGGTTGAGTGGTATCATGTAACTATTAAGAAGTTCATGTCTTAAGTAGTATGTAACTATTAAGAAGTTCATGTTTTAATTTGTTATTCTTTTTCCACTTCAAAATAGCATAGTGTTTATTTTGAAGTGGAAAAAGAATAACTTTTCAAAAAATGTTATTTACATAAAGTTACATACTACTTAAGATTATTAGAGTATAACTTATTGATATTGATAAGGTTATAACATTCTAGAGTTAACATGTTTCTTGTTGACTAATTAATAGACCAAAGTTAACTGTAAAAATATAAAAGGACTTAAGACATAAGATTTATGTCATTACTAATTTCTAGGGTTTTCCTAAGCATAATCAAAGATGAAATCTTATAAATATGAAGCTTAGTGATGCAGCCCGACCTACGGTCGTTACTACATCAAGGTCTCCAACTTACGTCAAGTCGTCATGGACTCTAAAGGTGAATCCGTTCCTCTATGCGAGCCCCCTTCCTACCCTATTGAATGGTATGCTACTTCATACTCCGTCACATATGCATGATAGGTTCACACCGACCAGTACGGAGGCAAGGGAGGAAGCCCGGAACATCAAGCCCGACAAGACGGAGGCTTGGAAGAGGAGACGGAAGAAGACAATTCGGCATGTCAGTCCAAGCAGTACTACCTCGTCGAACTGTACTACCGGCCACAGACTACGCCCATACTGCTATCATTACATCGATGGCTCCAACCGTCGCTCCAGGACTGCAAGCGGTACTACCGATCCCAGAGCGGTACTACCGGTTACGACCAGTACTACCGGTCCTAAGTCCGATACTACCGGTCATGTCTTCCTGCGCGCACCAGTTGGGCCACAGCCCATGTATTCCCCTTTACTTACCTATTCGCCTAGTTTATCCCCAAACTACCCTTGTTTAGTGGTTGGCCTATAAATAGAGCCCCCATCCCTCATGTATTCGGGAAGGCATAGATGATAGACTAAAGACAACCCCCATTGTGGAATCTCTAGTTTTGCCTCATCCCCTTTACCAAGGGGACCGACTATCGTCACCAACCTCGATTGGACTTTGCATCACGCATCCATCGTTGAACAAGGCCTTGGAGTTCGGTGTCTTGTCTCCAAGTTTTCAAGACCCTCCCCAAGGTGTTCTTCCCTCTCCGATGTGGATTTGAGGGAGCACGTTGACCGATCTTTCCTTGCGAGGATTCTATCGGACCGGTGGCCGCCGTTCGAGAGCAATCGGCCTTGTATCGTGTGAGTTTTGCGTGCGTTCATCGTGTTCTTCGCGAGGTGTGTGTTCGCTTCCGCTACCTTCTCCCTTTCCCCTCGCTTTCCCATCGATTTGACCACGAGATCCGTGAAGATCGGGCCACCCAAGAGGTTAACCCCTCCATCATCTGGTATCAGCAGCTTTTGGTTGGCACGGATTTCTCATCGATTTGGTCTTTTCCCCATAAATTCGAAAATTCCACCAAAAATAGTCCCAATTCGTGTTTTGGATCGATCTGTCATTTGAGTGTGTTTTGGTAGGTTTTGATCCATGGATTACTTGCTAAACTTGTTGATCTACCTTCCTTTGCATTCCCATGGCCTAATTCCTTGATTCCCCCCTTCAATTTGGTGTTTTTCTTGAAGATTTTCCGCCCAAATCGCCCCAAAATCACGAAAACGCGTCAAATCTAGGCGTCCCAGGACCAAGCGGTACTACCGGTCCAAAAATCCGGTACTACCGCTCGTCACCGGTACTACCTCTCAGGCAACCGGTACTACCCCCTAGTACTGAACAGAAAAAACAGATTCCCAGATTTCAGTCGCTCACCGTTTTGCGCATAACTTTTGCATTCGAACTCGGATTTTGGTGTTCTTTAGCTCGTTTCGAAGAGGAGAAGGAGCTCTACATCATCATCCATGTTGTTCATGCTATCTACTCCATAAAAATTCCGTGATCAAGGCGGAATCCAACAATAAAGGGTGAAGATCGTCGACGAAAGGTATAAACATTCCGCGTCTTCTCCCCACTTGCATTCCTTTGTGAACCCCACTATCTTTGCGAGCAACAAACACCTATTGAGACTAGTTCCTCTTATGATTGTTTGGGCTATGCACATTTGATACCTTGTAGAATTCCGAGCAAACATTGTGAGCGCTATCTCATATAGTTATCTTGTATAGTTGTTGGCACAAGGAAGAGGCAAGTGAAAAAAAGTATATAGAAAAAGAAAAGAAAGATAAAAAGAAATAAATATGCATGTGCCGCATAGAATAGGAAGCGCAAGCTCGATGAACATCATATAGGTGGTACTTATTGTGCATATCTTTTAGCCCACCAATTTTGTGCAATCGAACTAGCGTCTCTCCTTGTACTTGTGTGACATGAGCTTATAGTCTTCGCTAGGTAATCATTTGGTTCTTAGCTCACTTTCTCCGTTGCACAAGTCCCATTTATCCCACCGTGTGTGTTTCCTTGTACATATTTCCTATCTTGTGGATTGACTTGTTTGCTTTGTGATCATTGTGGTTCTTTACTTGCCATTACAACATCTTGATTTTGGATTGGTTCTTGACATGCCACTTTCCATACCTATCACCATAGGCCTTGTGTGTGTGTGTGTGTTTTGGTAAGTAGTTGGTTTTGGTGTTCCGCGTGAACTTCACTTTGCTTGGTTTATTGCTCTCAAGTGTGGCCACTTGCACGATACTATCTTCCAAGGTAAAGTAAGGTTTGACGCGGCATCCAACACCCTCTACCACTTCCATATACAACACTTGGTCTTGTGTATCATGTCTAGGGACTCCGAAACCGAGGGTAATATCTATGAAGAATCCATGATGAGCCACCATGACTACGACTCCACAAGTATTGAGGACCCGAAGCACTACACCGACAACGGCTCCACATGCATGGAAGACATGGAGCATGACATCAACTATGGCTCCTCAAGCATGGAAGACTTGGAGCTCTACATTGACAATGGCTCCTCATGCATGGAGGATATGGAGCACTACACCGACAATGGCTCCACATGCTTGGGTGATATGGAGTATTACACCAACAATTACTCCCCAAGCATGGATGACTTCGAGTGCGACATCGACGACGCCTCGCCGAGCATGGAGGACACGGAGAACTTCATCGACTTTGATGGCTCCTCCATGAGCCATGAAGAATTCCTCCACCGTGTGGAGATAGAAGCCTACTATGCCAAGCAAGAGGAGGAGCATCATCAAGAATCCATGACCTTCAAGGCCAAGCGTGCCACACCAAAGGGCACCACCTACTTCGATGATCCACCTCCAAGGCGACAAGTGCCACCATCGACATGGCATCAAGTGCCACCACCTAGATGGCGTCAAGCTCCACCATCTCCAAGGCGCCAAGCTCCATCATCTCCAAGGCGCCAAGATCCACCTCCTATCCAAACAAGAGTGGCGTCCAAACATCATATGCATCAAGAGGCGCCAAGAAATAAGACTCTTCATCGACAAACATCCTCTCATGAGCATCAACACCATAAAGAGGATACAAGACATCGTCAAAGGCATCTTCGCCATAAAGACGAAGAATTCATGATGAGCTCCATCCATAATGCTCAATCAAGCTCAAGAAGGCACCACAAACACAAGAAGAGTGCCAAGACAAGTGATCATCGTCGCGAGTGTCACGTGGACGACTAAGTGTGCCACCTACATCAACCATCGGCAAGGCACGCCAATGACCTCCGTCGACACCATCATAGGGCACCTTCAACTACTCGTGCCACCACCACAATGGCACCAAGAGCAAGCCTTCCTCCACGCCATCAAGCTTCAATGCCTATGCTTGACTTCCATGACCTCGCGAACGAGGAAAATGTAGACCTCTACTTCGCCAAGTTGGATAGCATGAGCCTACCTCCACCACTACTACGAGATGGCCACAAGACGGTCGAGCATGGTATTTTCCCTTCGACCATGGAGGAGAGTGATGATGCCCATCTTATGGCATCCAACCTTGAAGGCGACAAGTTCAAGAATGGTGAGCATGGGATTTTCCCTTCACCAAAGGAGGCCCATGGAGTTGAGGAACCCGAGCCTACCCCTATATGCTTGAGTGATGATGTGGTACCAATCCCATGTGAGTTTGAGAGCCACTTAGCCCACTTGAGTGAGAACAAGAGTGAGATGAGTGACTCAACCTTCTGTGAGATTGAGTGCTTCCACTTTGAGGGCATGAGTGATACGCCTAGTGAGTTGAGAGTGGTAGTTGATAGGTCAAGTAAGACCATTTCTATTTCTGACAACTTACCCTCTACCTCTAGTGTGTTCTCTTATGTTGTGCTAGGTTCCATGGATGAAGACGTGCCAAGCCATGAAGCAATGATGCCTCAATTTGAGAAGATGTGCATGGTGCACGAAGATGATGCTACGCCATGGCTACATCAAGAAGACGAAGTCGTCCATAAGGAGGCCACTACTACCACAACACCCACTTCATATGAGAGGTATGACCAAGGTAAAAATAAGGGTGTTGATGATGCCATGATCCCACTAGTGGACATGATGAATTATGAGGATATGCATGCTATGGATAATACTTGTGACATTACATATGCTTCATTCATATTCCCATGTGATGCTTTGCCTTTGCATAATATTGCTCATGTGGAATTGTTTGATTGCGATACCATTGCCATAAACATGCCATTCTATGCATCTTGTGTGTATCCTCCAATTGCTATGGACATGCTTTGTCATGCTAGTCATTCAATTTTTCCCGTTGCTTGCAATAAGATGAATGCTTGCTATTTCACTTGTTTTGCTTGCAACAACATTGATCGTATGCGTTATAATGAGATGGCCCCCATAGCTTTCTCAATTTTTGGAGATTTTGATGATTGCCATGATAAGCATGTTCCCCACTTGCATACTCACCATGCACCTATTTCATACTTGATTGACATTAATGGTGATGTGCACAAGAAGAGATACGTCATGATGGATGATGTGTATCTCTACCATGCACACACGTTCTTCCTTTTGTGTATGATCTGTGTAGGTACCCGCACGAGAATGTCAACCTCGGTTGAGCACGAGTTGACAAAAAGAGATCTTGAGAGCATCCCACAAGTGAGTTCAAGATCGGACCCAACTCTGATACCTTTTGCATGCTTTGCATCTTTAATGTTGGCAAATTGCTCTTTCCTATGGTTTGATTGCAAGCATGTTGATGGTATTATCTCACCTTGTGACATTCATGTTTCTTCGCTTTTGGATAATGATGCTTTGTGTGTTGCAACAAAAATGTTGAACATTTTCTCTTTCCGATGTTTTGTGTGCAACCACAATTCCATTAAGAGCATGTATTGTCATGAGAGCTTCCAAGAATCTCGTCTTGTTGTTGCAACAAACATAAGGACCACTTGCTCTTTCATTTGGTTTGTTTGCAAACATGTCGTTTTTGCTTCCACTTGGGATATCCATACTCCCATGAAATTTGCTTTTGATGATTTGTGTGTGACATCCAACATGTTGAACAATTTCTCTTTCCAATGGTTGGTTTGCACACATAATGATGTTTCTTTGGACATTCTTCCTTGTGTGTTTTTGCCAAATTCTCCTATTCTTGCATCAAAGATGTTGTTTGAAATTTGGATCCAATGCTTTGAATGCCCCACTAATACGTTATATGGAGTTTTTGAGTTTCCACATTTGGATGATGTTCAAACGATTTCCATGCACTTTGACCTTGCATATGCATCCCTTTTGCCATACATGCATTTTGCTAATAGTGTTGTGAAGAAGAATGGACATTCCACATTTGACATGCTCCTCTATCACGCACGAAAATATTTTGCTTGGTCTTTGTTGTGTGAAGGTACAAGTGCATACACGTCAACCTCTACCAACCACGTGTTGACAAGAAGATCCGAAGAGAGGTACCTATGGCCACCCTTCATCGAGCTACCTCTACAAGCCAAGGTGACTTCCTTCTACTTGAGGACTCATGCTATAATCTTCATGAATTGGCTACGCTTTGAGTGTTGCTTCGCTTTTGTCATGAGCTTTATAGGCTTCATGGAAGGTGAAGGAACATTGAAGTGTTGTCAAGTCAATCTTCCCGAGGACGACTATATGGTGAACCCCAGGATCAAGGATGTCCTTCGACCTCTTCTATTTCGTGATGAACATGGAGAGTCGAGGATGACTATTTTTGAAGGGGGAGATGATGCAGCCCGACCTACGGTCGTTACTACATCAAGGTCTCCAACTTACGCCAAGTCGTCATGGACTCCAAAGGTGAATCCGTTCCTCTATGCGAGCCCCCTTCCTACCCTATTGAATGGTATGCTACTTCATACTCCGTCACATATGCATGATAGGTTCACACCGCAAGACGGAGGCAAGGGAGGAAGCTTAAACATCAATCCCGACAAGACAGAGGCTTGGAAGAGGACACGAAGAAGGCAGGTGCTGCCAGGTCCAAGCGGTACTACACGTCGTCGGAACTGCATTACCGGTCAGTATACTACCGCCTATGCTCACCTCGATGGCTCCAACCGTTGCTCCAGATCGCAAGCGGTACTACGATCCCAGGCGGTACTACTGACACGATTACTCTGGTCCTAAGTCCCAGTACTACCGGTTGGGCCACAGCCCATGTATTCCCCTTTACTTACCTATTCGCCTAGTTTATCCCCAAACTACCCTTGTTTAGTGGTTGGCCTATAAATAGAGCCCCCACCCCTCATGTATTCGGGGAGGCATAGATGATAGACTAAAGACAACCCCCATTGTGGAATCTCTAGTTTTGCCTCATCCCCTTTACCAAGGGGACCGACTATCGTCACCAACCTCGATTGGACTTTGCATCACGCATCCATCGTTGAACAAGGCCTTGGAGTTCGGTGTCTCGTCTCCAAGTTTTCAAGACCCTCCCCAAGGTGTTCTTCCCTCTCCGATGTGGATTTGAGGGAGCACGTTGACCGATCTTTCCTTGCGAGGATTCTATCGGACCGGTGGACGCCGTTCGGGAGCAATCGGCCTTGTATCGTGTGAGTTTTGCGTGCGTTCATCGTGTTCTTCACGAGGTGTGTGTTCGCTTCCGCTACCTTCTCCCTTTCCCCTCGCTTTCCCATCGATTTGACCATGAGATCCATGAAGATCGGGCCACCCAAGAGGTTAACCCCTCCATCACTTAGCCTTAAGGACCTTAGATGTATCATTTTTAATATTCATAGATTATATTATAAGATTTTTCTATGGGAAAAAGGTGAATTTATTATATAGTTTATTTAGTTAATACCAAGTTTAAGAGTCACACAAAGTGTTATTATTTAGATTGAGATTGATGGATGGTGCTGACGTGGAGCACTTCATTGGAAACCCCAAGAGCAAGGTGTGAAGCAGCAAGTCTTTCCTCAGTTGAGACCGAGGTTATCGAACCAGAAGGAGGACGGAAACGTCACACATGTGTTGCGAGCAACGCGGAGACCTGCACAACACAAACTCAAGACTTTGCCCCAACGAATCAGTGAGGTTGTCAAGCTCACCGGTTTGCTGTAACAAAGGATTAAATGTATGGTGTGGAAGGTAATGGTTTGCAGCAAGTAAACAGGTAACCGTGGAAGATGTATCAATGGTAAAGATTGGACCGGGGTCCAGAGTTCACTAGAGGTGCTCTCCTTAGATAGACAACATGGCATGAAGGGTAAACAAATTACAACGAGGCAATTGACATGAACTGAGCAAGGCATAACAATGCAATTACTAGCCAGAAAGATCCTATGAAGTTGATTGGGCAATACAACAATATACATAGAACGTCATCCAACTGCTTCTATGACTAGAAGTCCACCTTCAGGTTATCATCCGAACCCCCTCCAGTATTAAGTTGCAAGCAACAGACAACTGCTTTAAGCAAAGTGTGTAAGGTAAACAATCCACATGTTCCATGAACAAGAGACCGTTGTTTTCTCCCTAGTAGCAATAGCACATCTACAACCGAAGAGATTTCTGCCACTTCCCTTGGAAACTAGAGACATGAACCCACTATCGAGCATAAATACCCCCGCTTGGAGTCACTAGCAACTATTTGGCCAAGATAACCACTAGCAACAGAGAGTATGCAAGATCACAAACAACATAGACATGATAGAATCATAAAGATAAAACCATTAATCAAACCAACATAATAATCTCAATATCCATCGGATCCCCGCAAACACAACATGCATGATTACAAATAGATTAGATCTTGATCATGAACGGAGCTCACAAGATCTATACATGAAAGCACAAAGGAGAAGATACAACCATCTAGCTACTACATGGACCCATAGTCCAAGGTGGAACTACTGATGAATCATATCGGAGAGAAGGCCTCCGGGATGATCTCCCCTCCGGCAGGGTGCCGGGAAGAGCTTCAGATCGCCCCTTATCTAGGGACGATGATGGCGGCAGCTACAGACAGTTTCGTGGATTTCTGATCGGGTACTCAAGGTTTCTGCATCGGGGGCTTCTTATAGGCGAAGGTGCAAGACCGGGAGGTGGCCAGGGCCACCAAACCCTAGCCAGGCGTGGGCCCACCTGCCCCCGCGCCTGGGGTGGGTCTAGCCCCCCTGGCCGTCCCCTCCGGATCTCCTCTAGGCTTCTTGTTCCCCACGAAAAGTAATTGACTTTAACGTTTGTCCCGTCCAATTCCAAGAATATTTCTTTACTAACTTTTCTGAAACAAAAAACTACAGAAAACAGGCATCTGGCGCAGTTGCAACTTGTTAATAGATTAGTACCAGAAAACATGTAAAAAGCACCTCAAAGTGTAGACAAGCAAAGCAAAGTAGATACAAAACAAGCATGTAGCATCAAAAATTATAGATACGTTTCCAACGTATCAGCATCCCCAAGCTTAACTCCTGCTCGTCCTCGAGTAGGTAAGTGATAAACAAAATAATTTTTTAGGTGACATGCACCCTCACAATAGATCCAACCATTTGCAAGCATTGGAAGCTGGGATCAAAGAACTCTAAATATGTGCATGAAAGATAGAGTTCTAACAATAGGACATAGCAACTATGCATGCAACATGACAAGCTACAAACAAAGATCATGAATAACATGTATTGAAAAACGTTTGTTTGTTTGTTTCACATACAGAAAACATAGCATAGTGGTAATCATCTTGTCCCTCATAGAGTATCAAATAGGTGCATAGGACGCCTGCAAAGTTCACAAGGGTGACTATAAACAAGTAGCACAAGAACAAGTAATATCACAATATGCATCAATTAATAAGCTTTAGAACACTGCACACAGAATGACAACTATGCTCTCTTAATGGTGCCTAAAGGTTGAAGGTGGAGACTCAATAATGGTGGAAGAAAGGCCTTTTTTGTAAAGGAAGCAGGGATTACAAGTTTCAATAAGAGCTTCCAAAAATTATGGTACTAGTTAGCTTTCAGCCCTCATTGCCCCTATCATAAGTATCTTGAAGTGGTTAAGGTTAAAGTGGCAAAGCTGGAGTATATGCTTGACGAAGTATAAGTTGGCAATCTCATGCCCCTTGAATACGAGGGCCACACCTCATGCATACTCAACTTTGGGTCCAGGTAAGTTCTTATTGCTGTAAGTATTTGCATATCATTGAGAACCGCCAATGCGGTACCCCTTGCACATGGTACAGGAGCTTTCCCATAACCAAAATGATAAGGCAAGCAGACAATGAGCATCTCAGCAATTCTTCTTATGTACCATGAGAATATGGTGCCTTTTCTCTCTTTCCTCTTTTCTCAATGTGTCTCTTTTTTTATAAGAAGAATGCTTCATAGATGTCACTATGGTGATGCTGCAAGTTTCCACCATGATTAGGCATGGCTTAGGCTAGCGGCCCAGGCGTTTCTCTAACACAGGATACAAACTCCATGGACTTACAAGTTCCCTCTTTATTTCACATCGGTGACATCCATAGACAAAAGAACATGATATCAACTGAGTACAACAAGGTATGAGTGCAATGTTGAAAACGTTCCCCGTGACAGCACGGTTCTGCTAATTCCAACTTATAAGTGCAACCATATACAACAAAGTTGTCACAATGGTTCAAGTTTATTAGGGGCAAAGAATAAAGTGTTCCATCAAGTTCGTGAGGGCTTTAATCACTAAGTTTTCACATAACAAAATAGTTTTTAAATGGAACATAGTTGAAAACAAGAATATACTTGGAATGGTGTAACACACCATGCATAGGAGTTTATAGTGGACACTTTGGAATGACTTGGTTTCTTGGGAGTTGGAGGCATGAGTATAACTTACTCATACAAGTGGAGGCTAGCAAAAGACTGGGAGCAACCAACTAAGAGAGCAATAATGGCTAAAATCATGCAATGCAACACAGCAGACTAATCAAAGCAAAGAGTGGTACTACAAGTCAAGGACTAGATGATCATAGAGGATAATGGTGACTTGTGATAGTCATAACATGGTGTTAGCATGTTCCAAGTCAACCCAAGCAAAGCATCAAAGGAGAATACCACAATACTATGCTTTTGCATGCTAAAACAACGCGTAATTTCTTCAAGGCATACTAAGCAATCCCAATTGTTTGGAACAAGACATGCTACAACAATAATCACTAAGCATAATGCTAAAACAACACCTAGCATGTCATGCTAAAGTCTAAGTCACAGTCAATGCAAGCTCCTCTTGCACTTCAAGCAAGAACTTACTACTCCTTTCCAAACACCAAGCAACCTTATTTGCAAAACAACACAGCGAGAACGGGGGTCCAAACTACTAAAGCAAACTAAACAAACTAAGCAAAGAAAACGAAAACTAAGATGCTCCAAGAACAACACAACTGTGCATGAAACAATAAAAACGAAGTGTCTAGACAGACCTAAGCTTTTTATTGAGGAAGAAGGGGATGCCTTGGGCATCCCCAAACTTTGACGCTTGTACCTCTTGGATATTTCTTGGGGTGACACCATGGTGGCATCCCCAAGCTTAAGCTTTTATCCATTCTTCATCTCATTGCATCATTCTCGCTCTACACCTGAAATTTTTCCTTCATACAAAACTTCACACAATCTTCATTAGCAACATTAGTGTACTCAAAAGATATTAGACCACTAGAAAAGCTTTGGAACAACAAGGCTTTTCACTAAAAACACAAGTTACTGTAGTAACTCCTTCAAAGAAACTCAATTTACCTAAAGAGAGCTCAAAAAGGAAAAATAGAACCAAATGCAACTTGAGGGATGTTGAATTTAGTGGGAGTTCATCTAGTAATATGATTAAGTTGAACTAGTTATCATGGACATAGTCTAAATTGTACTTGCAAATTTTGTAGATCAAATGGCTAAGTCCAACATCAACTTCAACGTTTTTGCTGAGAAAGAAAAGCTTAAGAACAATGGGTCTAACTTCACCAACTGGTTCCGCAATCTGAGAATCATTCTCGCTGGCGGACAAAAGGACTATGTCCTTGAGAAAGCGTTAAGTGATGCCCCTGTTGTAGATGCGCCGGCTGGTGAGAAAGCTGTTTATCAGTCGCGCAAAGATGATTATGGTGTGATTAAGAGCACCATGTTGTTTGCTATGGAATCGGACCTTCAAAATCGTTTTGAGGAGTTCGCCGGGCCCTTTGAGATCCTTGAGGAACTGAAAACCATGTTTCAGACTCAGGCCCGTTCTAAGAGATATGAGATCTCTGAGAAATTCTTCAACTGCAAGATGGAGGAAGGGAGTTCCGTTAGTGAGCACGCCATTAAGATGTCGGGCTACACTCAACGTCTTGAGCAACTGGACTACAAGATTCTAGAAGAGCTCAAGATTGACAGAGTTCTGCAATCACTCCCTCCTAGCTACAAAGGTTTTGTAGTTACTCATAATCAGATTGGTTCCACTGATACGATCACTGAGCTCTTCGCTAAGCTGAAAGCTGCAGAGGTGGACATCAAGAAAGATAATCATGTGTTGACGGTCAACAAGCCCCCAGCTTTAAGAAAGGTAAGGGTGCAAAGAAGTTCTTCAAGAAAGGCAGCGGCAAGCGTGTTGCCCCTGCTGAGAAGAAGCTCAAGTCTGGACCTAAGCCGGACACTGAGTGCTTCTATTGCAAGGACAAGGGTCCTTGAGCGCATATCGTCAAGTACTTAGCGGACAAGAAGTCTGGCACCATTAAAGGTATATTTGATATACATGTTATTGATGTTTACCTTACTAGCGCTCATTGTAGTGCCTGGGTATTTGATACTGGTTCAGTTGCTAATATTTCTAACTTGAAACAGGAGCTACGGAATAGACGGCGGCTAGCGAGGGATGAGGTGACGATGTGCGTTGGCAACGGATCAAGAGTTGATGTGATGGCCGTCGGCACGCTCTCCTTAGTTTTACCTTCGGGATTAGTTTTAAACCTTAATAAATGTTATTATGTGCCTGCGTTGAGCATGAACATCATATCTGGATCGTGTTTATTGCAAGACGGCTATTCATTTAAATCGGAGAATAATGGTTGTTCTATTTATATGAGTGACATCTTTTATGGTCATGCACCTGCTATGAATGGTTTATTTCTTCTGAATATCGAAAGCAATGAAACACATATCCATAACATTGAGGCTAAGAGATGCAAGGTAGATAGTGATAATACGACTTATTTGTGGCACTGCCGTCTAGGTCATATTGGTGTAAAACGCATGAAGAAACTCCATTCTAATGGACTTTTAGAGTCTCTTGATTTTGAATCATTTGACACGTGCGAGCCGTGCCTCATGGGCAAGATGATCAAAACCCCGTTCTCCGGTATAATGGAGCAAGCAACGGACTTGTTGGAAATCATACATACCGATGTATGCGGACCGATGAGTGTTTCGACGCGTGGTGGATATCGCTATTTTCTCACTTTTACTGATGACTTAAGTAGATATGGGTATATCTATTTAATGAAACATAAATCTGAAACGTTTGAAAAGTTCAAGGAATTTCAGAACGAAGTGGAAAACCATCGTAACAGGAAAATTAAATTTCTACAATCCGATTGTGGAGGTGAATATTTGAGTTATGATTTTCTCACGCATCTTAAAGCAAGCGGAATCGTTTCGCAACTCACGCCACCCGAAACTTCTCTTGAGTTGGAGAGTAGCGCAGCACCTGAAATTGTTCCAGTGCCGTCTGCACCAATAATAGAGGAAGCTAATGACGAGGATCATGAAGCTTCGGACGATGCTACTACTGAACGTCGCAGGTCGACAAGGTCACGTGCCCTTCCTGAGTGGTACGGCAACCCTGTCTTAACTGTCTTGTTGGTAGACAACAGTGAACCTGTGAACTATGAGGAAGCGATGATGAGCCCAGACTCTGAGAAATGGCTAGAGGCCATGAAATCCGAATTGGGATCCATGAGCGAAAACCAAGTATGGACTTTGGTGGACCCTCCTAGCGACCAAAAGGCCGTTGAGTACAAATGGATTTTCAAGAAGAAAACGGACGCGGATGGTAATGTTACTGTCTATAAAGCATGACTTGTCGCGAAAGGTTTTTGACAAGTTCAAGGTGTTGACTACGATGAGACTTTCTCTCTCGTAGCGATGTTTAAGTCCATTCAGATTTTATTAGCAATTGCTGCTTTTCATGATTATGAAATATGGCAGATGGATGTCAAGACTGTGTTCCTCAATGGTAACATTGATGAAGAGTTGTATATGATGCAACCCGAAGGTTTTTTCGATCCTAAGGATGCTGATAAGGTGTGCAAACTTCAGCGTTCCATTTATGGACTGAAGCAAGCATCTCGGAGTTGGAACCTTCGGTTTGATCAAGTGATCAAGAGCTTTGGATTTGTTCCAAATTGCTACGAAGCTTGTATCTACAAGAAAGTGAGTGGGAGCTCAGTGACATTTTTAGTACTATATGTGGATGACATATTGATTATTGGAAATGACATTGATATGCTTAACGATGTGAAGAGTTATTTGAACAAATGTTTTTCAATGAAAGACCTAGGGGAAGCTGCTTAAATATTGGGCATCAAAATCTATAGAGATAGACAAAGACGCCTAATAGCTTTAAGCCAAAGTACATACCTAGACAAAGTTTTGAAAAGGTTCAGAATGGATAAGGCAAAGAAAGGTTCAGTGCCCATGTTGTCAGGTAAGATATTGAGCAAGGCTCAGTGTCCAGCTACAGTAAACGATAGAGAGGCTATGAGCAGAGTGCCTTATGCCTCGCCATAGGTACTATCATGTATGCCATGTCAGTGTACTAGACCGATGTGTCCAATGCTCTTAGTTTGACGAAAGGATACCAAAGTGATCCAGAGTGGAACATCGACAGCCGTGAAGAACATCCTAAAGTATTTAAATAGGACTAAAGAAATGTTCTTGGTCTATGAAGGTGATGAGCAGCTCGTCAGAAAGGTTACGTCGATGCTAGTTTCGAATCGACAAGGATGATTCTAAATCTCGCACGGTGATATGTTTATATTTTGAATGGAGGAGCTGTGAGTGGAGAAGCTGCAAGCAAAGCGTGATCGGGATCTACAGAGAAGCGAATACATGGCTGCCGCAGAAGGCCAAGTGAAGGAGTTTGGATCAGAACTTCATCATCGAAGCTTGGTGTGGTTCCAAGTGCCTTGGACCCACTGGAGATATTGTGTGACAACATGGCGCCATAGCAGCTAAGGAACCAAGATATCATCCAAAGACCAAGCACATCAACCGCAAGTTTCATATAATTCGAGATTATATAACAGATGGAGATATGAAGATTAGCAAAGTACATACGAATCTGAATGTCGCAGATCCGTTGACTAAACCTCTTCCACGAGCAAAACATGATCAGCACCTTAGTTCCATGGGTGTTAGATTGTTGCCAGATGTAAACTAGATTATTGACTCTAGTGCAAGTGGGAGACTGTTGGAATTATGCCCTAGAGGCAATAATAAAGATGTTATTATTATAATTCTTGTTCATGATAAAGTTTATATTCCATGCTAGAATTGTATTAAGCGGAAACTTTGATACTTGTGTGGTTTATGAACAACACTGTGTCCCTAGTATGCCTCTATGGACTAGCTCATTGATTAATGATGGTTAAGGTTTCCTAACCATAGACATGAGTTGTCGATTAATAATGAGATCATGTCATTGGGAGAATGATATGATGGACAGACCCAAATTAAGTAGAGCAATTAGATCGTGTCATCGTGTTCATCTTTGTGAAGCTTTTCTTATGTCAAATATTATATTCCTTAGACCATGAGATAATGCAACTCCCTGGTATCGGAAGAAAGCTTTGAGGTCATCAAACGTCATCCTATGAGAGGGTGATCATAAAGGTGTCTCTCAGGTGATCGGAAAGTACTTATTGGGTTCTATGTATCGAGATGGGATTTGTCCCTCCCAATTCGGAGAGATATACTTTGGGCCCACTCGGTAATCAATATCAACACCGCTTGCAAGCACGTGGTTAAGGAGTTAATCACAAAGTGATATCGGATTACAAAACGAGTAAAGTACTTGCTGTGAACGAGATTGAACTAGGTATGTTGATACCGACGATCGAATCTCGGGCAAGTAAAATATCGCGTGACGAAGGGAATATATATGGCATTAATTGAATCCTGGCATCGTGGTCCATCCGATATGATCATCGATGAATATGTGGGAGTCAATATGGGTTTCCAGACCCCGCTGTTGATTATTGATAGAAGATCATGTCTGCATATTCTCGAACCCGTAGGGTCACACACTTAACGTGTCTTGATGCTAGGATAGAATGGATAATTGGTTTATGAGTTTTTGTTCGGAGTCTTGGATGATATCCAGGACATCATGAGAGGTTTCGGAATGGTCCGGAGAATAAGATTCATATAAGGGAAAGCAGTTTTTGGATTTCGGAATTGTTTCAGATTGTTCGGTATTGTACCGGAAGGTTCTAGAAGCTTCCGGAGTGGGACCAACGTGGACCCACTTGTCGGGAGGGGGCGTGGGCCTACGAGGGAGTGCCCTGGCCGCATTGGACCAGGGGCACAAGGCCCCATATGCCCAGCCGGCCAAGCCCTAGGGGAAACCCTAGGGAGAGCTTCTAGAAGGGGGGAACTTGCCCCCCACTCCACCCATGTGGCCGCCGACCCTAGGGCTTGGAGGAGGGGCAAGGGCAGCCGTCCAACCCTCTATATAAAGAAGGCAGGGGCACACCCTCCCCCCACACCTCCTCAAACCCTAGCCGCCTACCTGCTACCCTCCTCTCTCTCTCTCCCGGCTGCGCGTAGGCGAAGCCCTACCGCAGAAACTCTCCACCTTTGCACCATGCCGTCGTGTTGTAGATCCAATCTATCTCTCCACCCCACTTTCTGGACCGAGGAAGGAGGATACGTCGAGGTGCCGTACGTGTGCATCTCTCGGAGGCGTCACCACTTGCAGCGTTGGATCGGATCGGATCGCGAGGAGGAGAAGGCTAGTATGACTACATCAACCACGTTCCGTTGAACGTTCCGCTGTGCGATTTCTTCAAGTGTATGAAGATCTCATCTATCCCCCCTTGTTGTTTGCATCTCCTAGATTAGATCTTGGCTTCCCCGTTCGCATCCGTAGAAATTTTTTGATTTACTATGCTGCGAAACCCTTCAGGAACCCCCAAACGGCTCTTTTTCCACCCATACTATATATACCCCTTTCTTCTCCACTATGAGGTTAGGCATTTCAGTATAACATCCATTTCTTGAACATCTCTCTCTCCCCCCATTGTTGAAACACAAAAGCTTGAGGATCTCCCATTCTACCCAACCAAATCCAAATCCCTTTGGTAGAAAGGAAGAGGAGGTCCCGATCTACATTTCCACCAAGCCAAAGTTCATTCCCCCTTGAGTTCATCGATTTAGCTTGTTACTCTTGGGTTTGTGGGAAACCCTAGGAGGCTAGGGTCGCCCGGAGGCATTCGGCTTGTGATTTTCTCCGTGGAAAGTTTGTGAGGGTTTGGAGACTACCTTAAAGTCTTCCACGAGTAAGTGAGCTATTCCTTCGTGGGATAGGCTCGGAGAAGAAGGTGAGCCTTTGTGGCGCGTGAGGAATCCTTCATGAAACCTCACACCTCTCCAACATTACGTAGCCCCCTTCCCAAAGGTGGTGAACACGGAAATGCATCTTCATCTCCGCGTGCTTCGGTTATTCCTTAACCGATCTCTTACTTGTGTTGTTCACCTTGTGATAGCCTTCGAGCTTGAAGTATCTTGTTCATTATCTAGGTTGCCTCACCTAGTTTGCATTTAGGCTCACTTATATTCTACAAAGCCTAAAACTTGCAAAATATTATAAAGAATTTTGTAGAAACCTATTCACCCCCCTCTAGGTTAACCATCTTACACTTTCAATTGGTATTAGAGCATAGGGCTCTTTTAAGGGCTTTACCGCCTAAGAGAAAAGATGGTTTTCTCCGATGATGAGGAGGAAAAGACTTATTCGGTCAAGGAGCTTCACAAAATCTTATCCAAGGGTGCCCTTGAAAATGCCAAGGTGGATTCCGATCTCCTTGTTTGAATGAGTTTCCTAGAAGGACAACTTAAGGCCATTGGCGATGGGGCTTTTCTTGGTAACCTATTGGTAGTACCTCAAGGGAGACCAATGGACACTGAAAAGGATAAGGATGCCGAGTCCGCTCATGAGAGCGGCTCGTCAAAAACATCGACGCCTCCTAATCAATTCCCTTATGTGTATCCTAAGCAAAAGAACATCGTGCTTCATATTAATGGTTCGAGTCCTGCACCTCATTATGATGGAACTCATTTCTCTCATTGGAAAGCTTCTATGGAATCTCATCTTCGCAGCTGCAGCGTTGAGCTTTGGGTTATTATATGCACCGGTTTCCACCCTCATGACCCCAACAATCTCACTCCGGGAGAGTACTACGACCGTCAACTAAATGCAATGGCTTGTGACAAGATAAGGAGTGCCATTCACCGCACTCTTCATGATCAAGTCAGCGACATCCCCACCACAAAGGATCTTTGGGATAGGATTTTCATTATCCAAGAGGGAACCTCTCTTATCCAAAAATCCAAGTATGAAGCTGCCAAGTCAGAGATGGACATGTTCATGAACCATGATGGTGAGACTATCGCTGAAGCATACAAGAGACTTGTTGCCCTCCGCGTGAAGATTGGTGGCCTAGGGTGTGAGAAGTATGATGATGGATTCAATTTGAATGATGAACTTATCAAGTCCAAGATTGTCTCCATGATCGCGGTCACCGACAAGAAGCTTTCCTTGAACTTGCAACTCCTTGATAGAGCTAATCAATTCACTCCTGATGATCTAGTCTCTTATCTAGTTGCCACGGATAACTTAGCGGATGAAGGGCAAAATATCAAGGAGATCAACCATGCTATTGGGTCTTCCCACTCTCCAGCATTAAAGGCCAAGCATGTGCAATAATATGTTGCTAGTGATGAAGAAAGCGATGTTGATGGAGTTGATGATATGCTCTCTCAACTTGCTCTCTTCACCAAGAACATGAAGTTCTGAAGAAGGAGAAGTTCAATGGGATCAAGTGAGAAGAAGAGAACATGCTACAATTGTGATGAGTCGACCCATTTTGCCGACAAGTGTCTGAAGGGTTTCGCAGCATAGTAAATCAAAATTTTCTACGGAAGCGAACAAAAGGAAAGCCAAGATCTAATCTAGGAGATGCAAACAACGAGAGAGATTGGATTAGATCTTTATACCCTTGAAGATTCAAGATGCCTGACGTTAACGTGGGTGATGTAGTCGACTCGCTTCTCCTCGCGATCCGATCCGATCTAGCACCACAAGTGGCGGTGCCTCCGTGAGATGCACACGGCAGCACCTCGCCTCCTCCTTCCTCGGACCAGCAAGTATGGTGGAGAGATGGATTGGATCTACAACACGACGGGTGTATATGGTGGAGAATTTCTCACTGCAGGCTTCGCCACAAACAAATGGGAGGGAGAGAGGAAGGGCGGCAGGGCAACTAGGGTTATGGAGGAAGGTGTGTGGGAGGGGGCGCCCTAGCCCTCTATATATAGAGGGGGAGGGGGCGGCAAACCCTAGCCCCTCCTCCAAGCCTTGGGTCGGCGGCCAAGGGAGGGAGGAGTGGGGGGCTAGGACTCTATCTCTAGTTTAAACAATTTAAACTCTCCCTCTTCTAGAAACCCTATCCCGAGTTTAAAACTCTCCTGGGCCGGCTGGGCCCTATGGGGCTTGTGCCCCTGGCCCAATGCGGCCAGGACACTCCCTCATAGGCCATACCCCCTCCCGGAAGGTGGGACCACGTTGGCCCCTTCGAAGGTTCTAGAAGCTTCCGCATAATACCGATTAATCCTAACAATTCAACTCCAAAAACTGCACTGCCTTATATGAATCTTATTCTCCGGACCACTCCGGAACCTCTCGTGATATCCCGGATCCCATCCGAGACTACGAACAAAAAACTCATAAACCAATTATCCAATCTATCCTAGCGTCGAGACACGTTAAGTGTGTGACCCTGCGGGTTCGAGAATATGCAGACATGATCTTCTATCAATAATCAACAACGGGGTCTGGGCACCCATATTAACTCCCACACATTTATCGATGATCATATCGGATGAACCACGATGTCAGGATTCAATCAATCCCATATATATATTCCCTTCGTCTCGCGATATTTTACTTGCCCGAGATTCGATCGTTTGCACTGGCCATACCTAGTTCAATCTCGCTCACGGAAGTACTTTACTGCTCAATCCGATATCACTTTGTGATTAACTCCTTAACCACATGCTTGCAAGCGGTGTTGATATCGACACCGAGTGGGCCAAAGTATATCTCTCCGACTTGGGAGGGACAAATCCCATCTCGATACATACAACCCAACAGATACTTTCCGATCACCCGAGAGACACCTTTATGATCACCCTCTCATAGGATGACGTTTGATGACCTCAAAGCTTTCTTACGATACCAGGGAGTTGCATTATCTCATGGTCTAAGGAATACAATATTTGACATAAGAAAAGCTTCGCAAAGACGAACACGATGATACGATCTAATTGCTTCGCTTAGTTTGGGTCTGTCCACCATATCATTCTCCCAATGATATGATCTCATTATCAATTGACAACTCATGTCTATGGTTAGGAAACCTTAACCATCATTGATCAATGAGCTAGTCCATAGAGGCGTACTAGGGACACGGTGTTGTTCACAAACCACACAAGTATTAATGTTTCCGCTTAATACAATTCTAGCATGGAATATAAACTTTATCATGAACAAGAATTATAATAATAACATCTTTATTATTGCCTCTAGGCATAATTCCAACAAGGTCCATATGAGAAGAGGCTTGACAATCCTAAGTATGAAGAAGGTGCCAAACCAAGGTTGAAGCCCAACCCCATCAATGAAAGATACAAGAGGAACAATAGGCATGATGGCAAGGGCTTCCTAGTGGGTCCAATGCTCTTGGAACCACGCCAAGCTCAGTGATGAAGTTTCTGATCCAAACTCCTTCACTTGACGCTTCTGCAGCAGCCATGTATTCCGCTTTCATCAGATCCCGCGATCACGCTTTGCTTGCAGCTTCTCCACTCACGCTCCTCCATTCAAAATATACACGTATCCCGTCTCGAGATTTAGAATCATCCTTGTCGATGTCGAAACTAGCATCGACGTAACCTTTACGACGAAATGTTCATCACCCCATAGACTAAGAACATTTCTTTAGTCCTATTTAGGTACCTTAGGATGTTCTTCATGGCTGTCCAAAGGTTCCACTCGGATCACTTTGATATCTCGTCAAACTAAGAGCATTGGACACATCCGTCTAGTACACAAGATGGCATACATGATGGAACCTATGGCCGAGGCATAAGGCACTTTGCTCATAGCTTCCTATCATTTCATCAGAAGGACACCGAGCCTTGCTCAATATCTTACCGACAACATAGGCACCGAACCTTTCAATGCCTTATCCATTCTCGAACCTTTTCGTAACTTTGTCTAGGTATGTACTCGCTTAAAGCTATCAGGCCTTTGTCTATCTCTATAGATTTTGATGCCCAATATATAAGCAGCTTCACCTAGGTCTTTCATTGAAAACACTTGTTCAAATAACTCTTCACATCGTTAAGCATGTTGATGTCATTTCCAATAATCAATATGTCATCCACATATAGTACCGTAAACGCCACCGAAGCTCCCACTCACTTTCTTGTAGATGCAAGCTTCAGAGCAATTTGGAACAAATCCAAAGCTCTTGATCACTTGATCAAAACGAAGGTTCCAACTCCGAGATGCTTGCTTCATCCATAAATGGAACGCTGAAGTTTGCATACTTTATCAAGATCCTTAGGATCAACAAAACCTTCGGGTTGCATCATATACAACTCTTCATCAATGTTGCCATTGAGGAAAGCGTCTTGACATCCATTTGCCATATTTCATAATCATGAAACGCAGCAATTACTAATAAAATCCGAATGGACTTAAACATCGCTACGGAGAGAAAGTCTCATCGTAGTCAACACCTTGAACTTTTCGAAAACCTATCGCAACAAGCCGTGCTTTATATACTGAAACATTACCATCCGCGTCAGATTTCTTCTTGAAGATCAATTTGCACTCAACGTCATTTCGGTCCCTAGGAGGGTACACCAAAGTCCATACTTGGTTTTCGCCATGGATCCCAATTCGGATTTCATGGCTTCTAGCCATTTCTCGAGTCCGCTCATCATCGCTTCCTCATAGTTTGTAGGTTCACCGTCTTCTACTAACAAGACAACAAGACAGGTTGCTGCATTCACTCAGAGGGGCACGCGACCTTGTCGACCGCGACGTTCAAGAGCAGATCGTCCAAGCTTCATGATCCTTGTCATTAGCTTCTCTATTGTTGGTGCAAAGCGACTTTGGAACAATTTCAGGTGCTGCTCTACTCTCTAATTCAAGAGAAGGTTCAACAACCTCGTCTAGCTCTACTTTCCTCCCACTCACTTCTTTCGAGAGAAACTCCTTCTCAAGTAAGGAACCGTTTCTTGCACAAACACTTTGCCCTCGGTTCATGATAGAAGGTATACCCAATAGTTTCCTTAGGGTATCCTATGAAGACGCATTTCTCCGCTTTGGGTTCGAGCTTGTCCGCATCAACTTCGACGAAGCTTTGATCCCCAAACTTTAAGAAACGACAACTTAGGTTTAGCACCAAACCATAGTTCATACGTGTCGTCTCAACGGATTTAGATGGAGCCCTATTTAAAGTGAATGCAGCGTTTCTAATGCATAACCCCAAAATGATAACGGCAAATCAGTAAGAGACATCATCGATCGACCATATCTAACGTGGTTCGATTCCGGCTCAGACACACCATTGCTGTGGTGTTCCGGTGGCGTGAGTTGTGAAACGATTCCACTTGCTTTGAGATGCGTGAGAAAATCATAACTCAAATATTCGCCCTCACGATCGGATCGTAGAAACTTAATCTTTCTGTTATGATGGTTCTCCACTTCATTCTGAAATTCTTTGAACTTTTCAAACGTTTCAGATTTATGTTTCATTAAATAGATATACCCATATCTACTTAAGTCATCGGTAAAAGTGAGAAAATAGCGATAACCACCGCGCTTAGAAACACTCATCGGTCCGCATAAATCGGTATGTATGATTTCCAACAAGTCCGCTGTTGTCGCTCCATCATACCGAGAACGGGTTTTGATCATCTTGCCCATGAGGCATGGTTCGCATGTGTCAAATGATTCAAAATCAAGAGACTCCAAAAGTCCATCGAATGGAGTTTCTTCATGCTTTACACCAATATGACCTAGACGACAAGTGCCACAAATAAGTAGTATTATCACTATCTACTTTGCATCTCTTAGCCTCAATGTTATGGATGTGTGTTTCATCCCTTTCGAGATTTAGAAGAAATAAACCATTCACAAGAGGTGCATGACCATAAAAGATGTTACTCATATAAATAGAACAACCATTATTCTCCGATTTAAATGAATAACCTTGCAATAAACACGATCAAGAAATAATGTTCATGCTCAACACGGGCACATAATAACATTTATTAAGGTTTAAAACTAATCCCAAGGTAAAACTAAGGAGAGCGTGCGACGGCCATCACATCAACTCTTGATCCGTTGCCAACGCCAGATCGTCACCTCATCCTCGCAAGCCGTCGTCTATTCCGTAGCTCTGCTTCGAAGTTACAAATATTAGCAATCGAACCAAAGATCAAATACCAGCACTACAACAAGGGCTAGTAAGGAAAACATCAATAACATGTATATCAAATATACCTTTGATGGTGCCAGCCTTCTTGTCCGCTAAGTACTTCGGACGATGCTCAAAGGACCCTTGTCCTTGCAATAGAAGCACTCAGGTCCAAATTAGGACTAGACTTGAGCTTCTTCTCGAGGGCAACGCGCTTGCCGCCGCTTTCTTGAAGGGCTTCTTTGCACCCTTACCTTTCTTAAAGGAGGGCTTGTTGACCATCAACACATGATTATCCTTCTTGATGTCCTCCTCCAGCCTTCAGCTTTGCGAAGAGCTCGGTGATCGTATCAGTGGAACCAATCTGATTATGAGTCACTACAAAACTTTTGAGCCGGGAGGGAGTGATTGCAGAACCTCACAATCTTGAGCTCCTCCGAATCTTGCATTCAGCTTGCTCATAGGCGTTGAGTGTAGCCCGACATCTTAATGGCGTGCTCACTAACTAACTCCTTCCTCCATCTTGCAGTTAAAGAACTTCTCGTAGATCTCATATCTCTCGAACGGCCCGAGTCAAACATGGTTTTCAACTCTTCAAGAATCTCAAAGGGCCCGGATAGTTTTCAAAACGATTTTGAAGTTCAGTTCCATAGCAAACAACATGGTGCTCTTAATCACACCATAATCATCTTTGCACGATCGATGACAGCTTTCTCATCACCAATAGCAGTGTTAGGGGTTACCTAACGCTTTCTCAAGGACATAGTCCTTTTGACCGCCAGAGAATGATTCTCGGATTATGGAACCAATTGGTGAAGTTAGACCCATTGTTCTTAAGCTTTTCTTTCTCAAAGAAAACGTTGAAGTTGAAGTTGGACTTAGCCATGTGATCTACAATATTTGCAAGTACAAATTAGACTATGTTCATGATAACTAGTTCAACTTTTAATCAAATTACTAGATGAACTCCCACTAAATTCAACATTCCTCAAGTTGCTTAGTGAACACGATCCAAATTCATCACACCTAATCCGATCTTCACGAGAAGAGATGTGGTTTCAATGGTGGACAACGAAGTGTCGATCATATCATTCATATGACTCATGTTTAACCTTTCGGTTCATGTGTTCCGAGGCCATGTCTGTACATGCTAGGCTCGTCAAGTTAGACCCAAGTATTTCCGCGTGTGCAAAACTGGCTTGCACCCGTTGTATGTGAGCGTAGAGTCTATAGCACCCGATCATAACGTGATGCTTGGACACGACGAACTTTCGCATAGCGGTGCATACTTGGGGAGAACACAGTTTTATCTTGATCTTTAATGAGGAATCATCTTATAATGCTACCGTCATGATCTAAGCATAATAAGATACATAAAAGGATAAACATCACATGCATATAACTTTACGTGACATGGTATAGCCAATCTTCGCAATGATCTCCATCTTGTGCGTTCCAAGATGATCTCCATCACTCCACCATGATTGCCTCCACCACGAATAGCAACTACAACTATTGCTAACTACTTAGCGATAAAGTAAAGCTATTACATGGCGTATAAGAAGTTGACTCGCAGGTCATACACAATTATAAAGACAACCATATGGCTTCTGCCATTGTGTACTCATCGACATGCAAGTCGTGAAACATTACAAAACATGATCATCGATACAATATACACATCACATCTTGGGCCATACCATATCACGAAAACACTCCGCAAAAACAAGTTAGACGCCTCTACTTTGTTGTTGCATGTTTTACGTGGCTTATGGGAGTAGATGCTAAGAACGATTCTTACCTACGAAAAGCCACAACGGTGATATTATGGTTGCCAAACTCCGGTGTTAATCCCATGACAACTATAGTGAGAGAAACTGACATCCACCAGCCGCATGTATGGTACAAGCCACACGTCAAGTGCGGAGCCGGTCTCGCAAACGACGTCGCGTAAGGTTGGCCTGGACCGCTTCAATCTCACTATCCCGCGTCATAAGAAGAACACAAACAAGAGGCTTGCAACAGAAAACATCAATGCCCGCAACTACCATGTTGCGTTCTACTCGTGAATCACATCTACGCATAGATCTAGCTCTTATACCACTGAAGGGTTTCGCAGCATAGTAAATCAAAATTTTCTATGGAAGCGAACAGAAGGAAAGCCAAGATCTAATCTAGGAGATGCAAACAACGAGAGAGATTGGATTAGATCTTCATACCCTTGAAGATTCGCACAGAACGCTCGTTTAACGTGGGTGATGTAGTCATCGCTTCTCCTCCTCGATCCGATCCGATCTAGCACCACAAGTGGCGGTGCCTCCGTGAGATGCACACGCAGCACCTCGACGCCTCCTCCTCGGACCAGCAAGTATGGTGGAGAGATGGATTGGATCTACAACACGACGGCGTGGTGTATATGGTGGAGAATTTCTGCTGCAGGGCTTCGCCTACAAACAGTCGGGAGGGAGAGAGGAAGGGCAGCAGGGCAACTAGGGTTATGGAGGAAGGTGTGTGGGAGGGGGCGCCCTAGCCCTCTATATATAGAGGGGGAGGGGGCGGCAAACCCTAGCCCCTCCTCCAAGCCTTGGGCCGGCGGCCAAGGAAGGGAGGAGTGGGGGGCTAGGACTCTATCTCTAGTTTAAACAATTTAAACTCTCCCTCTTCTAGACCCTATCCCGAGTTTAAAACTCTCTTGGGCCGGCTGGGCCCTATGGGGCTTGTGCCCCTGGCCCAATGCGGCCAGGACACTCCCTCATAGGCCCATACCCCCTCCCGGAAGGTGGGACCACGTTGGCCCCCTTCCGGAAGGTTCTAGAAGCTTCCGGTACAATAACGATTAATCCGGAACAATTCCGAACTCCAAAAACTGCACTGCCTTATATGAATCTTATTCTCCGGACCACTCCGGAACCTCTCGTGATATCTCGGATCCCATCCGAGACTCCGAACAAAAAACTCATAAACCAATTATCCAATCTATCCTAGCGTCGAGACACGTTAAGTGTGTGACCCTGCGGGTTCGAGAATATGCAGACATGATCTTCTATCAATAATCAACAGCGGGGTCTGGGCACCCATATTGACTCCACACATTCATCGATGATCATATCGGATGAACCACGATGTCGATTCAATCAATCCCATATATATATTCCCTTCGTCTCGCGATATTTTACTTGCCCGAGATTCGATCGTCGATGCATCATACCTAGTTCAATCTTGTTCACAGCAAGTACTTTACTCGTTCCGTAATCCGATATCACTTTGTGATTAACTCCTTAACCACATGCTTGCAAGCGGTGTTGATATCGATTACCGAGTGGGCCCGAAGTATATCTCTCCAACTTGGGAGGGACAAATCCCATCTCGATACATACAACCCAACAGATACTTTCCGATCACCTGAGAGACACCTTTATGATCACCCTCTCATAGGATGACGTTTGATGACCTCTAAGATTTCTTACGATACCAGGGAGTTGCATTATCTCATGGTCTAAGGAATACAATATTTGACATAAGAAAAGCTTCGCAAAGACGAACACGATGATACGATCTAATTGCTTCTCTTAGTTTGGGTCTGTCCACCATATCATTCTCCCAATGATATGATCTCATTATCAATTGACAACTCATGTCTATGGTTAGGAAACCTTAACCATCATTGATCAATGAGCTAGTCCATAGAGGCGTACTAGGGACACGGTGTTGTTCACAAACCACACAAGTATTAATGTTTCCGCTTAATACAATTCTAGCATGGAATATAAACTTTATCATGAACAAGAATTATAATAATAACATCTTTATTATTGCCTCTAGGGCATAATTCCAACAGTGTCCATATGAGAAGAGGCTTGACAATCCTAAGTATGAAGAAGGTGCCAAACCAAGGTTGAAGCCCAACCCCATCAATGAAAGATACAAGAGGAACAATAGGCATGATGGCAAGGGCTTCCTAGGTCAAGAATAAATATCCGACAAGGAGGAAGAGGATGAAGATAAGGTGGTTGGAGTAGCCGGTTTGGCCTTTGCCGAACCCGGGTCTCTCTTCACCTATGACTACACCAAGGACTACACCGACAACTCTCCTACTCCCAAGGTCACCGCCACTTGCCTCATGGCAAGGAGATCCAAGGACGAGTCCGACGTGGAGTGTGGGGATAAGGAGAAAGTAGTGGGTGTGACCGGTTTGGCATATGTCGAACCTGGTTCACCTCTCACCTACGACTACTCCAAGGACTACATAGAGAGTTCTCCTATTCCCAAGTTCACTGGTTCTTGTCTTATGGCAAGAAGCTCCAAGATAATTGTCTCTCCTCCATCCCTATCTAGTGTCTTGGATGATCTTGAGAGTGATCATGATAGTGATAGTGATAGTGATGAATTTGGTGAAGAATATATAAAAGAAATGTATGCTATCATGAAGTCTCTTCCTCCCATTGCTCGTGCTAGAGTCAAGCAATTAATGGAACTTGTTAGCTCACGTGATGAGGCCATTGATAGCTTGGAATCTCATATTGATGATGAGAAACGAAGATTCAATCTTCTTGAGCAATAGCTTTGTGAGGAAAAGAATAACAATTCTTTTCTCAAATTACAAATTGAAATTTTTGAAATTGATAAAGCAAAAGACACAGACACTATTGATAGGGCTAACTCATTGTCCCAAGAGCTTGATGCCTCAAAGAAAGAGCTTGAAGTTGCTCATGCTTCTCTTACCAAGGACCTTGAGCACCTTGAGAAGGCTAGTTTTCGTGTCAAGCATGAGCTCATAAAACTTGGAGAGAACCATGATCAACTTAGGGTGTCCTATGAGAAGGCTCTTGGAACATTGAAGGATCCAATTATTGTTGAAAATGATTCTTGTACCTATAACTCTACCTTTGATCAAGCTCACCTCATTGAGGAAAATAAGAAGTTGAAAGAGCAACTTGAGAAAGAGCGTTGTACACCTACCTCCAAGGGGAAGATCCTAGATGAGATTTTATCCCGTCAAAAGACGAGAATTTCCAAGGAAGGTGTCAGTTTTAATACAAAGAACAACATGATCAATGCCATTCCACCAAAGAAGATAACCTTTGTAAAAGAAGGTGACAAGGTGGTTGACCAAGTCAAAAGGAATGTGGTGAATGGGGGAGCCATGAGGGGCAATCCCAATCACAAGTATGCGGGAAGGTCTAATCCTTCCTATGTGCTATGTAAGGGCACTCAAGGAGATGTATATACCAAATACGTTGGCCCTAAAAATGGTTATGCCTATAGGTGGTACTCAATTTGGGTACCTAAGGATCTTGTTGCTAATGCTAGGGGACCCATTACTCAATGGGTTCCTAAATCAAAGAATTGATTTTGTAGGGTTATGCCTCCGGTGGATCAAAATGGGTGTTTGATAGTGGATGCACAGAAGTGGGCTTGACCAATTCATTCACAATGTTAACTCAATGTCAAGCATCACTTTTGGAGATAAATCTAAAGGAAAGGTACTAGGTTATGGTAAGTTGGTAATCTCCAAGGTTTTGACTCTAGAGACCGTCTTACATGTTGAAAACCTTGGTTACAACTTGCTTTTAATTAAACATCTTGCGGATGCCGGCTATGACTCCTATTTCTATAGAACTTTTGTGAAGGTCTTTAGGGGCGATGATCTCAGCTTGGTTCTCATTGGACATGTGGAAGACGACCTTTATGTGGTCGACCTATCGAAAGAGATCCAATCTCTTCCTACATGTCTAATGGCCAAGGCTGACAAGGGATGGATTTGGCATCGTCACCTAGGTCATGTCAACATGAGAAATCTTAATCTACTCCTAAAGGGTGAGCATATTGTTGGACTAACCGGTATCTCCTTTGAGAAAGATCGGGTGTGTAGTGCTTGCATTTCAGGAAAGCAAATTGGGAAGCATCATCCTTCCATTACCAAGGTGGCCACGTCAAGACCATTGGAGCTTCTCCATTTGGATCTCTTCGGGCCATCAACATATGACTCCCTTGGTGGAAGAAGATATGGTCTTGTCATTGTTGATGATTATTCAAGGTATACTTGGGTCTTTCTTCTCAAGACAAAGGATGAGACCTTTAAGGAATTCATGATCTTCGCCAAGCAAGCTCAACGCACTCATGGAGCGGAGATCAAGACCATTAGAACCGACAACAGCACCGAGTTCAAGAACTACACCATGAAAGAATTTGTTGAGGATGAGGGGATCAAGCATGAATTCTCAGCTCCTTATACCCCTCAACAAAATGGTGTTGTTGAAAGGAAGAACCGGACAATCATTGAGATGGCAAGAACAATGTTGAGTGAATTCAAGTCCCCTCACAATTTTTGGGGAGAAGCTATTGCTACTGTGGTTCACTACACAAACCGGCTCTTCCTCCGAGCTCCCTTTGACATGACTCCATACGAGATTCTCACAAGTAAGAAGCCCAATGTCAACTACTTCCGTGTCTTTGGATCCAAGTGCCTCGTCAAGAACAAAAAGGAAAAGCTCGGTAAATTCGAATCTAGAACTATTGAGGGTATATTTGTTGGTTATGCAGAAAACTCTCATGCCTATAGATACTACAACAAGACCAATGGTTGTGTTGAAGTATCTTGTGACGTGGAGTTTTTGGAGAATAATGGCCCCCATGAGGGGCAAGTTTCTTCTCGTGATGTAGGAGATGGTGATTCTTCTCAAGTCATCAAGTTGATGGGTATTGGGCACATCTTTCCCACCGAGTCTCACATTCATGTTCAACAAGATGATGGGGGAGAATCAAGCTCAACTCAAGAAGAGACAAGCTCTACCCAAGTTGAGCCATCAAATGCATCACAAGATCAACATCTCACTCAAGATGCCATGTAAACAAAGAACAAGAATCAAGCCCTCAAACCCTTGAGCAAGACCAAGTAGAAGATCAACCTCCATCTCAAGGCCAATCTCAAGATAGTGTCAATGATCAAGGCCCCTCAAAAGATGAATTTGTTGACCATGAAGGCACAATTCGGAAGATTAAGGCCGCCTCCATTGCAAGTGGACTTCAAGTCAACAATATACTTGGAAGCATATCAAGAGGGATCGAGACCCATGCCAGGAAGAATAACCTCACAACCTTTTGTGGGCATCATGCTTTTGTGTCCAACTTTGAGCCCCTTAAGGTTCATGAGGCTTTGGAGGATCCGGATTGGGTCATTGCCATGCAAGAAGAACTCGAGTGTTTCACCCGCATAGAAGTTTGGTCTCTAGTGGAGAGGCCTAAAGATCACCACATCAATGTTAATGGGACCAAGTGGGTGTTCAAAAACAAGCAAGATGAGAACGGGGTCGTCACAAGAAACAAAGCAAGGTTAGTGGCGCAAGGGTATTCCCAAATAGAAGGTATTGACTATGAGGACACCTTTGCGCTCGTTGCTCGCCTTGAAGCTATTCGTCTCTTGCTTGCTTATGCATCTTTCCATAACTTCAAGCTTTATCAAATGGATGTGAAAAGTGCATTTCTTAATGGTCCCTTGAAAGAGGTTGCATATGTAGCTCAACCCCCTGGTTTCGAAAACACACGCTATCCCAACCATGTGTATCTACTCCATAAGGCTCTCTACAGACTAAAGCAAGCTCCTCGTGCTTGGTATGAGAACCTTAGGGATTTTCTACTCATGGATGGGTTTAGCCTAGGTAAGGTCGATTCCACCCTTTTCACCAAACGGGTTAAAGGGGTTGGCTTATTTATTGTTCAAATCTATGTTGATGATATTATCTTTGGTGGAACTAACGAATCTCATAACAAAGCTTTTGCCGAGTTGATGACTATGAAATTTAGGATGTCCATGATGGGGGAGTTGAAGTTCTTTCTAGGCTTCATCATAAAGCAACTTCCTCACGGCACTTTCATCTCTCAAGAGAAGTACATTAAGGATATGCTCAATAAGTTAGAGATGGCCAAGGCTAATCCCATGAAGACACCCATGCCACTAAATGGACAACTTGGCCTTGGAGTTGGTGAGAAGGACGTGGATCAAAAGGTATATCTTTCTATGATTGGTTTCTTGCTCTACCTTTGCGCTTCTAGGCCGGATATCATGTTAAGTGTTGGAATGTGTGCTCGTTTTCAATCCGCTCCCAAGGAGTGCCACTTGATGGCGGTCAAACGGATTTTTAGGTACCTTGTTCTCACTCCTACTCTCGGGCTTTGGTATCCAAAGGGGTCAACCTTTGAGCTTGTTGGCTATTCGGATGCCGATTGGGCAGGTGATAAGGTTGACCGGAAATCAACCTCCGAGGCTTGCCAATTTATTGGCCGGTCGTTGGTGAGTTGGTCTTCCAACAAACAGAACTCCATAGCCCTATCCACCGTCGAACCCAAATAAATATCCGTGGCATCTTGTTGTGCTCAATTGTTATGGATGAGGCAAACCTTGAAAGACTATGGTGTGTCTCTTGGTACGGTGCCTCTTCTATGTGACAATGAAAGCACAATAAAGATCGCCAACAACCCCGTCCAACATTGCCGCACCAAACATATTGACATTCGCCACCACTTCCTACGTGACCATGTCGCAAATGGTGATATCAATCTCACTCATGTGGGTACGATGTTCCAATTGGCCGATATCTTCACGAAGCCTTTGGATGAAGCCCGGTTTGTCATGTTGAGGCGAGAACTCAGTATCCTAGATCCCCAAAACTTGGATTGATTTGCTTCTTGCACTCTATTTTTGCTCTTAACGTGCTATGTAGCCTAGTTGTGCAGCACATGTAGGGATGGTCATCTCATCATGTCTTGGTTTGATGCTTACTTATGTGTGCAACATAAATTGATCTCGTGTCATGATATGGGTCCAAGCATCTATCTTTGAGGCGCCATGACATGTGTGCTTAAACATAGCGGGATAAATCCTCCACCAAATGGTCGGTTTTGTGTATTGGGTGCATTATTGCTTCAAGCTAAATCCTTTGTCCATGATTGCTCTTCATTTTTGTTTCTTCATGACCTTGCCATATGGACAGTGCTCTTTCTGGTCTTCATTTGGATCTTGTGTATATGCTCATACGATTTCTCACAATGTTTCATCGTTAAAACAACAAACAATTTTTTTTTGCTCTCTTCAGAAATTTTCCGGCAATAATTCCGGTTCACCGGTCTGACGACCAAAAATTTCGGCGACCGCTGAAAATTTCGGCAGCAGACCGAAAACCCTTACAAAACATGTTTTCGGTTCTCTGCCGAAAATTTTGACCGCCACCGGAATTTCCGGTCACCAGGCCGGTTCGCTGATGTTCTCGCCGGAAATTCCGGCATGGGCGTCGGTTCGACTGGACTTATCGTCGAAAAATTTCTGAGGGGGGTATTTATAGCCCGCACATGGGGGCAGTTCCATCCTCTTCCTTCCTTCTCCCCCACGCCCACCCCTCCTCCATGGTTGCCGCCCCAATCTTCCCCACCCCCCATAGGCCCTTCCCTCCACCCAAATCCCTCCCCACTCCACCAAGTTGTAGATCGGGCCTCTACAAGTCTTTTCACCGAAGGTTTTGCTCTCTCCTTGCCCACATTGGGAGATCGGGGAGTGCTTCCCCACTTTCTCGTGTGGTGCTTTCTTTGTGACCATCCTTGGCAAGGGAGGGGGCATGGCTTCTTCTTCGGCATCCGAGGGTATTTTTGCTCTTTCCTCTCTTCGTTCCCTTTCTTGTTGGTGGTGAAACCCTAGCCTTCATGGTCACTTGTGCTCCCTTAGTTCTCTCTATCCTCCTAGTACAGTAACTAGGCTAGCATCACCCTAGTTTCACCCACTATTCACCCTCATGATGTTTTTTGCGCAAGTACTAAGTCATGGATAGTATCACTGTCGATTGCCCTAATTTTTCGGTCCCAGGCCCGGTCGAGCCGAAACCACCGCAGGAATTTCCGATCACAGTTCCAGTCGACCGACATGCTCGCCGGAAATTCCGGTCGAGCTTTCGGTTCGCTAGAACCGTCGCCGATCATTCCGGCGACAGGGTCGGTTCCGCCGGACCTGGAGCCGAAATTTTCTTTCGCCTGTTTTTCTGTCCATGCGCTTGACCAACCTTCATTTTGTGTTCTTGTGAGCTCTTCTATGGCATATACACTCATTTGCTTTCTTTGCCTTGCATTCTTGTGTGCTTCTTGTGCAGAGTCTGACCACAGCGACTTTGAGCCCAACACAGGCAAAAAGAGAAAGCTTACTATTCACCGGCCTCCTCCTCCTCGCCTCACTCAGTGTCAACTATAGAAAGCTGCTATCACAGGGGGTTCTGGATCTGCTAGTGGACAAAAGAAGAAAGCCTCTACTGGAAGATCCGCTGTCAAGGGCAAGTCCAGTCTTGGTCCTACTAAAGAAGAAGTTCCTCCCAACTACAATACTGCTTCGGATATTAATGTGAATTAGTGGAGGGACTTGAGGAGGCAGAATCCTTACCGCTTTCCCAACCGCACTTATCAAGGGGCTGACAAGATGTTCTGGACTGACACTCAGAAGTGCTTTTGGTATGACCTTTACAATGAGCCAACTCGTATGAAGAGGGGTTTCTTTGTTCCTCCCAAGTATCTCAATGAGGACCACTATGCTCATTACCTCTCCTCCGATTTCGAGCATGTGGATGTGGCCCTGAAGCAGATGGATGTCTTTGCTATTCCTACTATCAAGTTCAATCTCATGCTAGATCTCATTCGCCAGTTCTTCTGCACTGCTTACTTTCACACCGATGAGGCTCGCACTGTCACTTGGATGACCGACACCAAGCCGTACTCGGCTTCTTTTGATGCTTTATGACATGCCCTGGGTTACCCTCCTGACCATGTCTCTGGCTTCTGCATTCACTCTAAGAAGGCCTTCAGTGACAACCAGCTCCTTTTCTGCTATCCTCCTGACCCTAGCCATCAACCTCCCATCTTGTCAGACATGTACTACTACTATATGGTGCTTGCTCGGTTCTTCCGCTACAATCTTGTGAGCAAGGCTGGTGATGCTGTTGATGTCTACGGTCATCATAAGAATCTGATGTACTAATGTGAACCTTGTCGCCTTCGGAAGATCAATGTGTGTGATTTCATCTACTGTGAGACTCAGTGGTCCATTGAGAAGCGCATGACTCCCAATTTCTGTCAGTATGTTCAGCATCTGATTGAGGACACCGTTCCTGCAGCTGCTATCCCCAAAGGTTCGAGTGAAGATATGGAGGATTTCACCTTACCTCGTCGGGGCTCTCATGTGGATCTCCCTCAGATGATGTCGTCTGAACGCCGGACCAAGCTTGCTCATGATCCTCTTTCTGCTGGTGGCTCGCTGTTGGAGATATGCCCTAGAGTCAATAATAAAAGTGGTTATTATTATATCTTTGTGTTTATGATAAATGTTTACATTCATGTTATGATAGTATTAACCGGAAACAGTAATACTTGTGTGATTTGTAAACTAAATTAGATTCCCTGGTAAATCCTCTTTATAATACTAGTTTGTTGGTTAATAGATGATCGTGGTTTCTCGATCATGAACATTGAGATGTTATTAACAACAAGATCATATCATTAGGAGAATGGTATGATGGACATACTCCTATAGATAAGCGTAGCATAAAGATCAAGTCATTTCAATAGTTCGTTTGCTATAAGCTTTCTGATACATAGTAACCTAATTCCTTCGACCATGAGATCATGCTAATCACCATCACCGGAAGGATGCTTTGATGACATCAAACACCACACCGTAATTGGGTGGCTATAAAGGTGGCATTGAGTGTTTAGAAAGTATGTGTTGAGGCACATGGATCAAGAGTGGGATTTGTCCATCCATATGACGAATAGATATACTCTGGGCCCTCTCGGTGGAATGTCATCCAATTAGATTGCAAGCATGTGACTGGCTCACAAGGGATCACATATCACGGGAACAAGAAAAGAATACTTATCAGTAACGAGGTTGAACTAGGTATGCAGAGATACCGACGATCAAACCTCGGATAAGTAAACTATCGCGAGACAAAGGGAAATTGGTATCATATGTAAGTGGTTCATTCGATCGCAAAGTAATCGTAGAAATATGTGGGAGCCATATGAATTTCCAGATTCCTCTATTGGTTATTGATCGGAGAAGTGTCTCGGTCATGTCCACATAATTCACAAACCGTAGGGAGACACACTCAAGGATTCGATGTTGTTTAGTAGATATGGAATGTAAGTAGGGAAACCGAATGTTGTTAGAAGTCTTGGATGGGATCCGATATATCACGAGGAGATCCGGAATGGTCCGGAGAATAAGATTCATATAAGGAAAGTCTGATTCCGGAGTTCGGGAATGATTTCGATGTTTTCATCGGAGAGGTTCTAGAAGGGTCTAGAAGGTTCACCGGACCAGAAGGGGAATGGTCCATGAGTGTGTCATGGTTAAGTGGAATGATTGGATCATGTCTAATGTCACTTTGGTTGGGCATTTGAGAGAGAGAAATAAAGCTCTAAATTGAAAGTCAAAAGGGAGGTTTGAAAAGTCAAACTGGAACAATAGTTTCCTAGTGGAAGAAGGAAAGAGTCCTTCCTTATATCCAACTTGGGTTTGGGTATGGATTCAAACTCCCCTCTCCCAAGCCTCCCCCCTCTCGTAAATAGAGGGGAGGGCTGCCCCAAAGAACACACAACCAAGCCCTCCCCACCGTGCGCCGCCGCCATCGCCCAAGCCGCTGCATGCCGCCGCCGCCCCGTTGCCCTAGTCGTTGCTGACACCTCCTCCTTCTCTCCGGCCTTCTAAACCTAGATCATCGGAAACCCTACATCCACCATAACTCGCACCGGCTTAGGCGAAGCCCTGCGGGATCTTCCCTCTACTTCCGACACCACGCCGTCGTGCTACCGGAATCGCGAGGGGAGAACTACAACCTCCGCTGCCTGCTGGAACAAGGGAGAGGAAGGTCGTCATCGAGTACTGAACGTGTGACCAACTGCGGAAGCGCTGCCGGAACGCAGCGCCGGAAGGATCGTCTACGTGATTTTGAGATTGGCAAGTGTATGACTACATCACCCACGAGAATCTGCTCTCGTTAACCGCTTTGGAATCTTCGAGGGTGAGTACTCTAATTGACTCGTTGCTTCAATCTAGTAGATAGATCTTGGCTTGTTTGTATGCATGCGGTAGAATTTTTTTGTTTTCCATGCTACAAACCCCTACACTCGCGCTCTCGTAGGGACCTTCCCCGTGCTCTTCCTCGCTAGAAAGGTCTTGCCTGGTTCTTCAACAGTTTGTGGGATATGTGTTGCTCTTCCTATGATGTTGCCCATCGCAGTTTGGAGCTCAGTCAGGAGAACAGGAGGCAACACAATGCTTTCTTGACAGAGCGTGGTCGACCAGTGCCAGACTTGGGCAATGGTCTAGCTCCTGTCCCTTATGTTAACTTTGAGAAGCCTCCGCTGTATGAGGACATGTTTAGGGGATTTGATCCATCTCTGTTCCCCGGGTTTGCCACTTCCAGCTCCTCTCAGCGTCGCGCTACACCTACAGGTAATGATGATGAGGACGAGGACGAAGAGGAGGGTGACGACAAAGAAGAAGAGGAGGAAGGAGATGATGATGAAGACGATGCGAACAACTTTGTTGGCTAGATCGTTTTCTCCACTTCTTTATCCCTTTTTGGTCTCGATGCCAAAGGGGGAGAGAGAGTAGAGTCGCCTCTTTCATGACTTGCCTCTTGCACAAGCCCTACTTTGTTCGTTTGTCTTTCATGGGCTTGTGCTTTTATTTGCTTTATCAAACTATTTGTGTGTGTGTTTGGACAACTCTACAGTCCTCTTATTATACCTGGATTTCCTATCACTATGTGCTTGCTATTATGTGATAGATATAATCGTATCATAATATCTATTTTGACTCTAGCTCGGTTTGTCATCGTTAACCAAAAAGGGGGAGATTGAAAGGGAAAATAGCCCTTATCTAGTGTTTTGGTTAACTATGACATCGAGGCTAGAGAGCAGACTAATGTTTCTATTAGCTTCTCTATAGATGAGAGTCCGTAGGTTGTTGGTGAAAGGCGATGGGTGACCCCCCATTCGTTTCTATATGAAGAGCCGATGGTGTTATTTATTATTCTCTCTTATTTACTCTTGAGTCAAATAGGAAACACCTCACTATCAAGACGGGTGATCTCGATGCGCTCTTTGGGGATGTTCCACAAAAAATATACTTCTCTTTATCAACCACCACACACCCTTTCGAATAAAGAGAGAAAGATAGCCCTGAAAAATGAGTCAAAAAGGGGCTTCAAAATCGACGCTTTGTCAGCCGAATTTCCGGTCGCCGGAATTTCCGGAACCCCCAAACGGCTATTTTTCCACCCATACTATATATACCCCTTTCTTCTCCACTATGAGGTTGGGCATTTCAGTATAACATCCATTTCTTGAAGCTCGCTCTCTCTCTCCCCCATTGTTGAAACACAACAGCTTGAGGATCTCCCATTCTACCCAACCAAATCCAAATCCCTTTGGTAGAAAGGAAGAGGAGGTCCCGATCTACATTTCCACCAAGCCAAAGTTAATTCCCCCTTGAGTTCATCGAGTTAGCTTGTTACTCTTGGGTTTGTGGGAAACCCTAGGCGGCTAGGGTTGCCCGGAGGCATTCGGCTTGTGTTTTGCTCCGTGAAAAGTTTGTGAGGGTTTAGAGACTACCTTAAAGTATACCACGAGTAAGTGAGCTATTCCTTCGTGGGATAGGCTCGGAGAAGAAGGTGAGCCTTTGTGGCGCGTGAGGAATCCTCCGTGGAACCTCACACCTCTCCAACGTGACGTATCCCCTTCCAAAGGTGGTGAACACGGGAATACATCTTCGTCTCCGCGTGCTTCGGTTATTCCTTAACCGATCTCTTACTTGTGTTGTTTATCTTGTGATAGGCTTCGAGCTTGAAGTATCTTGTTCATTATCTAGGTTGCCTCACCTAGTTTGCATTTAGGCTCACTTATATTCTGCAAAGCCTAAAACTTGCAAAAGATTATAAAGAATTTTGTAGAAACCTATTCACCCCCCCTCTAGGTTAACCATCTTACACTTTCAGAAGCCTTGTGTTTTAGCTTCTCTTCCTTAATCTTAACAAGAGCATCTGTAATGTGTTTGGTAAAGGTAACATGCATATCACTAGCATCAGGACTTCTAGCAAGATTTTGTAGGAACATAATCACTTCAGAAATATTGCAACCATCAATATCAAAGTCAAACTTAGCATCGCTAGTGGTAGGCATAGTAGTAGGAGGAATAGGGGCTACTTGTGGTTTAGTGGTGATAGTGCACACACTATTGTTTCTATCAATTTCAGCTTCCCTTTACCACTTAGCATGAAGTTGAGCTAACAACCTAACATTTTCATCAATAGTAACTTGTATGGCATGAGCAGTAGCAAAGGTGTTTTCCATAGTTTCAGGTTTAGCAGCCATTTTATTAACCAAGGAAGTTTGAGCTTCAAACAAAGAGGATATATTTTTCTCAACAGTTAAAAGCTTTTCCTCTATAGTCTTATTGAAAGTGGTTTGTTTACTAATAAAGTCCTTGAGCATTACTTCAAGTTCAGAGGGGGCACTTCTAGCATTATTGTAAGAGCTTCCATAGGAATTTCCATTATTAGGAGGATAAGGCCTATAATTGTTGTTGCTACCAAAATTATTCCTATAGGCATTGTTGTTGAAATTATTGTTTCTAATGAAGTTCACATCAACTTGCTCTTCTTGAGCAACCAAAGAGGCTAAGGGAACACTATTAGGATCTAGAGGAGCTTTCCCATTAACAAGCATAGCCATAATAACATCAATCTTTTCACTCAAAGAGGAAGTTTCCTCAACAGAATTTACCTTCTTACCATGTGGAGCTCTCTCAACATGCCATTCAAAGTAGTTAACCATCATATTATCAAGGAGCCTTGTTGCAGCACCCAAAGTGAGGCCCATGAAGGTACCTCCAGCAGCAGAATCCAGCAGGTTTCTTGAGGAGAAGTTCAAACCTTCATAAAAAGTCTGAATAATCATCCAAGCAGTGAGTCCATGAGTAGGGCAACTTTGAACCAAAGATTTCATTCTTTCCCAAGAAGGAGCAACATGTTCACTATCAAGTTGTTTAAATTTCATGATGTCACTTCTCATAGAAATAATCTTAGCAGGAGGATAGTACTTTCCAATAAAATCATCTTTGCACTTAGTCCAAGAATCAATACTATTTTTAGGCAAAGATAGCAACCATTCTTTAGCTTTTCCCCTCAAGGAGAAAGGAAAAAGCCCGAGCTTAATAATATCTCCATCTACATCCTTATACTTTTGCATCTCACAAAGTTCAACAAAGCTATTAAGATGGGCAGTAGGATCATCAGAACCAGCACCAAAAAATTGCTCTCTCATCATAAGATTCAACAAAGCAGGCTTAATTTCATAAAAGGTAGCATCAGGAGCAGGTGGAGCAATAGGAGTTCTTAGGAAATCATTGTTGTTGGTGCTAGTGAATTTACACAACTTGGTGTTCTCAGCAAAGTTCATTTTGGCAAAGGTGGGCAAGCCAAAAATAACAGCAGTAGCTAGAGCAGGAACTAATTTTGTGTGTGTGTTTGAATAAGGCAAGCAAACCAAACTAGACTAATTTTTTGGTTTTTTTTGAAAAGAGGCAAACAAAACCAGGCAAAAGAAACAAAGAAAACTAAAAACAAAGTAAAGAGAAAGGAAGTGAAGGACTCCTCTAGTGAAGACGTCCTGAGCCTCCCCGGCAACGGCGCCCGAAAACTTGATGGCTGGTGCTGACGTGGAGCACTTCATTGGAAACCCCAAGAGCAAGGTGTGAAGCAGCAAGCAGCAAGTCTTCCCTCATTTGAGACCGAGGTTATCGAACCAGAAGGAGGAAGGAAACATCACAGAGGTGTTGCGAGCAACGCGGAGACCTGCATAACACAAACTCAAGACTTTGCCCCAACGAATCAGTGAGGTTGTCAAGCTCACCGGTTTGCTGTAACAAATGATTAAATATATGGTGTGGAAGATAATGGTTTGCAGCAAGTAAACATGTAACAGTGGAAGATGTATCAATGGTAAAGATTGGACCGGGGTTCATAGTTCACTAGAGGTGCTCTCCTTAGATAAACAACATGGCATGAAGGGTAAACAAATTACAGCGAGGCAATTGACAGGAACTGAGCAAGGCATAACAATGCAATTACTAGCCAGAAAGATCCTATGAAGTTGATTGGGCAATACAACAATATACATAGACCGTCATCCAACTGCATCTATGACTAGAAGTCCACCTTCAGGTTATCACCCAAACCCCCTCCAGTATTAAGTTGCAAGTAACAGACAACTGCTTTAAGCAAAGTGTGTAAGGTAAACAGTCCACATGTTCCATAAACAAGAGACCATTGTTTTCTCCCTAGTAGCAACAACACATCTACAACCGAAGAGATTTTTGCCACTTCCCTTGGAAACTAGAGGTATGAACCCACTATCGAGCATAAATACCCCCTCTTGGAGTCACTAGCAACTACTTGGCCAAGATAACCACTAGCAATGGAGAGCATGCAAGATCACAAACAACACAGACATGATAGAATCATAAAGATAAAACCATTAATCAAACCAACATAATAATCTCAATATCCATCGGATCCCCGCAAACACAACATGCGTGATTACAAATAGATTAGATCTTGATCATGAACGGAGCTCACAAGATCTATACATGAAAGCACAAAGGAGGAGATACAAGCATCTAGCTACTACATGGACCCATAGTCCAAGGTGGAACTACTCACGAATCATACCAGAGAGAAGGCCTCCGGGATGATCTGCCCTCCGGCAGGGTGCCGGGAAGAGCTTCAGATCACCCCTGATCTAGGGACGATGATGGCGGCGGCTACAGACGGTTTCGTGGATTTCTGATCGGGTACTCAGGGTTTATCCATCGAGGGCTTCTTATAGGCGAAGGTGCGAGACCGGGAGGCGGCCAGGGTCACCAAACCCTAGCCAGGCGCGGGCCCACCTGCCCTCGTGCCTGGGGTGGGTCTGGCCCCCCTGGCCGTCCCCTCCGGCTCTCCTCTGGACTTCTTGTTCCCTACGAAAAGTAATTGACTTTGACGTTTGTCCCATACAATTCTGAAAATATTTCTTTACTAACTTTTCTAAAACCAAAAAACAGCAGAAAACAGGAATCTGGCACTGTTGTAACTTGTTAATAGGTTAGTACGAGAAAACATGTAAAAATCACCTCAAAGTGTAGACAAGTAAAGTAAAGTAGATACAAAACAAGCATGTAGCATGAAAAATTATAGATACGTTTCCAACGTATCAGAGATCACTCACTATTAACATATGTTAATGATATGAACTTGTAAATCTTTGACATATGGTTAGTTACGGATTCTAAAGGAACATTATATAGTTAGCAACTTACTTTTAAATTTTATTACAAATTATAATTATGGTTCTAAGTGTAACATTTAGACTTAATCTTTATTTGGGTGTTCTACCTAATTTATTAAGTAATAAACAATTTTGAGAAAAGATTAATACTTTTCAAAGTAATAAATTCTAAAAGACTTAAGCGAAGTTATAAGGAATTTATTTTTGGTTTATAAAGATAAAAGAAATACATTTTAAGTAAATATTTTTTATAAATCCAAACACGACATTTATTTTATATAAATCCCAAGGTAACTTGAAATTCCATAACTAGCATTTTATTAAGATACTACATTTCTCTTTGTACCCAAAAGTGATTTTTATTTATTTTTAGGACCTTTCCTTGATTTACTAAATTTCATTTATAAATTAATGGTGTTAATATTTATTTGCATTTTATTTAACTCAAACAAGTATTGTTATATTTTTCCTAGTTATATATTTTTTGTGAGCATTTTGATATATTATAAGTATTTTTATGATTTTTCTATGTTTTTCTAGGGCTTAAATATTACTAGGGGTATTGTGGTAATTTGTTCTGGTATTTCCATTTACCTCATATTTTGCTTCTAAAACCTGGGCCTGGTCCACATCCCACCTCACTGGGTTGGACTCGATCATATGAACCAGTCCACTAGGTCGGTTAACAGACCACACGCCCATCTCTCTCTCGCCTCGACCCCTTCTCTTCCACGCGATGTTGCGGCGCTGCCGCCCGTCTCCGGCGTGCTATGGCCTCCTCGGTCGCCGCGACTGGTAGGATTGGCGTGCCTCACTCTGATCTAGCAACGGGACCAACTCGATTTGGAAATCCCGCCCTCTTTTGGTCGCCTCCTTCTTTGCTGGGTGCTAGGGTTTTGGCCCACGGAAGCCGCCACACGCCAACGATGATTTTGCTTCCCCTTGATGTTGTTATGGCATGATATGGTGCTGGTGTTTGCCTACCATCATAGGTCGCAGCTTGGCATAGGGTTAGCACTCTATGCACCGTGTGTCGCGGCCCCCACTTCTGCCAGAGTCGCCTCTGCCTCCTCTCCGACGGCTATGTCTCGCCAGACATAAGTACCACCACTCCCCCTTCTTCTGCTACTACTACATTTATTCACTGCAATCCCAGGCCTCACCGTACTATATGGTAAGGCTATCTGTGTGAGCAACTAATGCTCCGATTAGGTTATTAATCTAGACCTTCACACCTCTGTAGTAGTTATTTTCTGTAACTCAGATACCAGCCGAGTTTGGTATTTACTGGTAACTATTCTTTGTCACCCATGTTTGTGAGTTCTCTAAGGTTAGGATCAAGTCCAAGTTACGTAGATTGCACATGCCCACTTGTGACTTTGGAACTCAGCTTGGTGATACTAAGAAGATGTTTTTTCTTGTTCTGATAACTATTGGCTTAACTAGAATATAATTTCTTTAGGGCTTGAATCCAACTGTTGTGGAACATTTATGTGTTGTCAATATGACAGAGAGTAACTTTGAGTTGATTCATAGTATATTCTAGGAAGATGATCTATTTAGAGAAATTTAATTAAGAGATTTAGGCAGCAGCTGCTCTCGTGTTGTTATTGTGATGCCTCAATCTAGAGGGTGCACAACATTGGAGATATGCCCAAGAGGCAATAATATAGTGGTTATTATCATATATTTATGTTTATGATGAATGTTTGCATCCCATGCTATAATTGTATTAATCAGAAACATTAATACTTGTGTGTTTTGTAAACATGAAAGAGTCCCTAGTAAGCCCCTTGTTAAGCTAGCTTGTTGATTAATATATGATCATGGTTTCTTGATCATGAACATTGGATGTTATTAATAACAAGGTCATATCATTAGGAGAATGATGTGATGGATACACACTCATAGTAAGCATAACATAAGATCAAGTCATTAAGTTTGATTTCTACAAGCTTTAAGATACATAGTAACCTAATCTTTCGATCATGAGATCATGTTAATCACCAACACCGAATGAGTACTTTGATGGCATCAAAAACCACTTCCGTAACTGGGTGGTTATAAAGGTGGCATTGGGTATTCTGAAAGTATGAGTTGAAGCGCATGGATCAAGAGTGGGATTTGTCCATCCATATGACGGATAGATATACTCTAGGCCCTCTCGGTGGAGTGTCATCCAATTGGCTTGCAAGCATGTGACTATGTCACATCACATTACGAGTAAAGAGTACTTATCGGTAACGAGGTTGAACTAGGTATAGAGATATCGACGATCAAACCTCGGATAAGTAAAGTATCACGCAACAAATGGAATCGATATTGTACGTTAAATGGTTCATTCGATCATGAAGTCATCGTTGAATATGTGGGATCCACTATGGATCTCCAAGTCCTGCTATTGGTTATTGATCAGAGAGGTGTCTCGATCATGTCTGCATAGTTCACGAACCGTAGGGTGACACACTTAAGGAATCGATGTTGTTTAAGTAGATATGGAATATGAGTTGGAGAATGAATGTTATTAGGAGTCTCGGATTGGATCCAGGACATCATGAGGAGATCCGTAATGGTCCGGAGAATAAAATTCATATAAGGAAAGTCATTTTTCGGGGTTCAGAAATGTTTTTGGTATTTTGACAGGAAGCTTCTAGAATGTTCTATAGGGACCACTAGTGGGTCCACCACCCAGGGAGGGGCCACTTGGGCTAAGGCATGTTGTGGGGGAACCTAGGTTCAACCGCACCAAAGCCCAAGGGGGCAAATCCGGCTACCAAAGGAATTGGGGTCAAGCCCTAGTTTGAAAAGGGGACAAACTCTAGTTTGAAAAGGAGGGAGAGTTCCCACCGCTTTCCCCTTGGCCGAGTTGGGGGGAACTCGGCTTGGGCTGGGTTCAATGTTTGACAATCTTTGATGTCTCTCCAACGATGGTTCAATGTGAAAGGTTATTGTCATAACACTCTAATAAGTAATACAATGCTTGGAGCACCTACACATATAGATGAACATTAATAAGATAGAAGCACACAAATACATATCAAGGTATATTTCACATATTTAGAATAGTCAAGTTCATACTATATCTTTGACGTCGATGACACTCACGGGAGGCTTCACAACATGGCCATATGCTCCTCAAAACCGGTTACACTACGCTTGGATAAATTGCCACCTATTTTAAAGGGAGTTCTCATTCCGATCACTCGAAATTATAATACTCGAACCGTCTTTTCTCATGAAATAACTCTCAAACCCTCCTCCAAAATGTCCCAACTTTTTGCTTGGCACCACAAATTGGGTCTTGTCCAATTTCTATCCAAGCCTTACAAAATAACATTTCCTCTACTATGGTGTATCCTCTGATTCTCTTGCTTTGCCTTTTGCACTGGGTTTGTCAGGTGATCTCATCGTCGAACAATAGCTCTTGGTCAATAGAGATACCCTCATGTTGCTTCTCTTGGCCGCCTCCCACATTGATCATGTTCGCCATCACACAATCATCGTCAAAGTATTCCTATGCACAATTGCATATTTCCACACAATTTAAAACTAATATTCGATGATGTCAGGGCAAACATTTGAATGAACAAGTTGCAGGGATCGGGGACATTGTCAGAGGATCACCCATGAAGTCTTGATATGTATCACTGGTAAGTCGGAGTGTCGCATTGAGGTCAAGGGAACGCGCCACCGGGATGGTCTTCATCATGGAATCGATCTCTGCGATATGTCACGCCACGAGCCGAGATGGTCCTCACCCTAGAAGGTACCCATATTGTGGCATGACCGATGAGAGAACAAACGACTTGGGTCAAGGTGGTCGATCGGTTCGCGGACGACACTAAGGTCGCCGCCATGACAATGGCAGAGGTGTCAACATTTCCCAGAGCGATGGCCAGCGCCTCCTGCTTGAGCATGAGGATAGTCTAGATGGCGGCTTGGGCGGCGATGGCATCGCTGGTAGCCTTGGCATGAATGGTGGGTGCGTGTTCCTGGGCGGTTTCAGCCTTCCGGCTCTTGGCCTTGTCTCTCCGGTCATCCCGCTTCTTGGTCTCAATAGCGTGTTGCTCCGGCGTGAGCTCCTTTTCATCTTGAGGAGGGCAACGGCGGGGGCGGTGCAACCTCCATGGATCGTTAGGGCTTGGGTGATGATGGCTTGGTCTGGGAGAGGGGAGAGTGTGGTTGTGTCACTGACGGGAGGGCCCGGGGCAGACTAGTGGAGGGGTTGCGCTAACGTGGACTTTGTGGACCACAAACCTAGTCCAAATTTGGGCTAGAATGGGTTGAAATCGATGAGTTCGTGCCGCGTGGTCCATTTGCAGTGGTCCATTGGGCTGTGACCTCTGTCTGAGTGGATGCGATCGAACAACCATGGTGCGAGTGCGGTTCACCATTTGAGATTCCCTAAGATAAGCAGACGAATGAACGACCATAAAGGAGGAACAACATTGTTGGCTACCAGGAGTTGTGCATGTGCGAGTATACTATTCGTGCACACCATCCTCGCAACTAAGATGCAAGTATGATCTCTCAAAAATGTCGAAACAAAACGTTAAATTAGAAATCAGCAAATGAACTAAAAGCGAGATTTTTGCGGAATTTGGCTTGCAACCCTACTTGGAACGCATGTGTGAGGACGGAACCGATGGCAACATGATTTTTTTTGCTTTGTTGATCATCGAAGCCTTGCAATTGCGGAATGAAGCTTGTCTTGTGGTTATCTCAAGAAAGTGCATCGTTACGGTTGCGTTTAGTCCGTGGATGCATCAGATTAAAAACAAGTAGTAGTAAAGCTGAAATATTGACGCAACAAGGACTAAACAATATATTCTCTCAAAAAAAGGACTAAACGATATTGACGCCGACACATATTACCTCAGAGTGGCGATATTCAACATACATGTCCGAGGCCGGAACGTCTTTCTCTCCTCTCACAACTCTGGCCAAGCGTTCCATGCGCATGAGGACAAAGGTCTGAAGATCTGAAGAAGACACCACACCATGCATGTCGAGCAGCTCGTTACAGGTACCCTTGAGGATGATTGGATGAAGGAGAATCCTAATTCAACAGACTAGCATATGACGTTGGTAGATTATGTCGGTGCACGTGTCAATGCAGCTGCAAATCCTGATGTTTCCAAGTCCTATGACAATCGATGATTTCGAAACAGCATCGCAAAAGAAATTCCAAACTAGGTGCAAAAACTCCTGTAGGTACGTGGTGTGATCTAAGATGAAACAAGGCCATGCCAACGTTCTAGGAATTGCTAATGGACAATTATTAGCATGTAATATGAGCAAGAAGATACACAGATGCTTCAAGCTAAGTTGTGAAGGTGTGATATGCTTCAAGCTAAGTTGTGAAGGGGTGGTTAGTTGTAAATGTATGAGAGTAGAATAGATTGATTTGGTTCTGCACGCACGCATGCAGTTCCAAATGAGAAACCGCAACTAGTTGAACCCGTATGCAGCTCGACTTGTAAAGAGCACGGTATAGTTATGATCATGGCTGTTAGGCCACACGCATTAGTTGAGACGGTAACAGTTTGTTAGTAATAGTACAACTGATCATTCTGCATGTACCTTCCCTGAATATAAATACACAAGCCGCCGGCGATTGAGGTGTCGATACTTGAACCTTAGGAGCAAGTGTATTTTAAAACGTATCTAGACAACTTTTAGTATGTAGGTTCACTCAGGTTTGGAGTAAATCTACACACTAAAACAAGTCTAGATACTTTCTTTTTTCACAAACCTAGAACATTTTATATTTTAAAACGGAGGAAGTACAAATATAGCCAGCTCGAATTTCCCCTTTTTTTAGGACAAATCAAGTACTCTACGATTTTTCATGTAAAACATAGTCCCAAGGTTTGTAGTGCGAAACATCTTGGCAACCTCCAACCGAATTCGATAGTGTAGCCATATCGCAAACAGAGTACAGCCAATGTGTGCCCTGGAATCAATCGAAACGCAGGTATACACTAGGTTAGCAACCAGGTGCTATAAGCAAGTAGTACTACTACTTAAGAGTTCAGACCGAGTTGCATTCCCAAGAACAAAGATCAAACTACCAGCCCTGAAAGGAGAGATACCGAATAACCATTTCAACAACTAAAAATACTACTCCCTCCTTCTCAAAATAGATGTAGGAGATTTGTCAAAATTTGAATAAATTTAGACACTATTTAGTATATAGATTCAGCCAAATTTTAACAAACGTTCGACATCTATTTTAAGACGGAGGGAGTAACATTTAGTGAAATGCCAGAGTGTGTCCCTCTCAGATAAAAGTATTCAATTAAAAGAACATGAGCAAGCCGAATTTCCTATCATAGCAGTGCCATTCTTGCTCTTTAACTGAAACTGGAATTTACCTTGCTCCAGGAGAGCACATATACCAATTCATTTCTAACCAAAAAATGTAACACCCTGGAAACAAAAATCAGAAGGAAACAAAGGCCCTGGCAGTACTACTAACACACAACCAAAGGGCCAAGGGCACAGAAGTAACAATCAGACAAAAAATTGTGCTTATTAAGTGCTGTAATACACGTAACTACACGCTTATGCCTGACAAACCATGTTCGCGCAAAGAGCACCTGCAGCCTGGTGAAACTTAAAAGTTACAGCCTAATTGCACAACTGGCAGCAGAGAACAAACAAACAGCCTATGGAAGAGAATGTTTATCACCTAAAATGCCTTAGGAATTATGATTAAATTGCACACTGGACAGCAGAGGTCAAACTAACAGTCTATGGCATATACAAAGAATCAACAACTTAAAATGCCTTTGCTCAAAGAGCATGACCAAGAGTGAATCTCTCATCTTAACCGATGCCACTCGTGCATCTTAACCCCAAGATTAACATAAATTTTGTGAGGCAGGGAGGAACAGTAACAAAGTTATAATATCATAGATCAGTAATCCACAGTTCAGAACATTAACAAGATGTTCCAGACATGATAATAAGCAAGCACCCAAATGATAACAGCATAGGTGCTGCTGCAACCATCCAAAAATGACATGTAGTGATGGTACTAAGGAGTGATAGGAGCTAAGAACAAAAGACATGCTCTGAATCCTAGGGCAAAGCAAACCAGGAGTCCTGAACATTCAGACATGCTCTGAATCCTAAGGCAAAGCAAACCAGGAGTCCTGAACATTCAGACATGCCCTGTGGAGAGTGGAGGCTCCCCATCTTCTCCTTGCATCTCGTTGGATGGAATTGGAATAATGCTCTCTTGGAGAAGGTGATGAGTAAGCTTCATACAGTATTGGCTCTTTCCAATGTTCACCATACCTAAGAACTTGCCATCAATGTCACAGCGCAGCACAAGATTATTATTAAACATGATCAGCACCTCATGCTCGTTGAGCACAGCAATATCACCGTAACCTTGCATCGTAGAATCAAGTGGTGCTTTCATTTTCTTCTTGGAAGAACTTAGATAAAGTTGCCGTGATGCCTCCACTTTTAACATGTCAATCCTGTACTTGACAGCCCAGATTTCAGCCTCGTAATCCTCCATCACCCAGACATCTATATCGGTGGAAGAGATAGTTAAGCTGACCCAAGTGAGTGTTCCGTTCATGTTGAATAACTTCTTGTGAAAGCCCGTGTGGGTGGGACAGCGCATCAACCGGAATGACTCGGTCTCTGTGTCGAACACATTAATGTCCCCGCCGCCAACAAAATAAGGACACCAATGTAGGCTGCCATTGTGGTGGACTGGTGGTTGAGAATAGGTCGAATAGCACACCTCTTTCAGTATCTTCTGTTCCACGGAAGGCGACGAGACTGCTGGCAGCGTGAACCTGAACCTGAACCTGACGTGCCTCGGCTCATTGGATCCCACTGCGAGGACGTATAAGCTGTGTTTAGTAAAGCGTTCTGACGATGAGAGCCAAAGCACCCTGTATTCTCCAGTTGTATGGTGCCTGTAGAAACCAATTACAGTGTTGTCGATGTCTTGCCCAACTCGAGGCCACGGTAGGAGAGCCTGCTTGCAGATGACCGGGTTGCAGATGTAGAACCGGGATCCATCGTATCTGATGAGGAAGCCATCGCAGGTAGCGCAAATGGAATTCTTGGAATGGTTTCTGGCGCCCGGGAGGAAGGGCCAGAGCCGTTGACTGGATGGGCGGGCACCGGCGTCGCGCAAGATGACGAAACTGGCAGGCCGCCCCCGCCCGTTGACGATGGGGAGCAACGGCTGGCGGCGGTGGTGTTCACGCATGAATTCAGACGTGGAGGTGGCGCTGCGCCACGAGGCGCTGACGGCACGGCAGCGGCCGACATCCTTGGACGGCAACCGGACGAGTATCATGTCGATGATCTCCTCAGGCAGGTCCTCGAGCACCGTCGCGCCTCTCCTGCCCGGCATCGCGCCCCGTTCCCGGCGTGCTCCCGTGGGATTAAGGGGAGCGGCGGACGAGGCCTCGGCGTGAGGCGGTACAGCAGCCCGGTGGAGCGAGGCGGCGGCTGAGGCGACGCTGGCCGGCCCAGGGCGGGGGCTCAAACCCTACCGAGGTTGTGCTCGTACCGGGGACGTGATGAGCAGCGGCCGCGAAGTCGATTCGGAGGTCAGGATGGGAGGAGGAGCGGAGGCGAACTGGATCCCCTTTCTCTGACGAGCGAGGAAAAAAATTAGGTTCGCCGTTTGCGGTGTGATCAAATGGGATGGGGAATTTCCGGTTAGACATTGACTCGGCCGAGTCTTTGTTTTTTCTGTTATTGTATTGGACTTTGCTGCTTTAAGCTGCTGCCTGGATTGCTGTAGAAAAAAGAACTGTAAAAAAAAAGCTGCTGCCTGGATGAGAGAAAACGGCGGGGTGATTCAGTTTATAGCATGGTCATCTGCATATGTCACTAGTAGAGTTAAACTTTTTGTTTTTGAAGATGTCACTAGAGTTAAACCGACGTAACAATATGCAGAGGAAAACTCCCCACTGACCTACATCAAGTGTCCAGCTAAACGATCCAAATGGCTACCAGCAAAACGAGGCTTCTACAGTCAGAAAAATAATTCCCATCTCATTACGAAAGCCTTCCCTTCCAGGCTCCAGCTGCCATTTCAGTCACCCAGAGCCCACAGCGGCGAGTCGGAAAATTCAGCGTCCAACCCGTCGACCAGGTAATCCTCACTCTTGATGTCATGATGGAACGCTAGTTTGTCGGTGATAGGATCGACATCACCAATGTACATGACAATGTCATTCAGGTAGTCGGCGAACACTTCCTCTTGCCTAGCCCAAGAAACATCCCAATGCTGAGCGATCTCGGTGCAGCCACCGCCGCTGTGTATCGACATCGGCTTGATTTCATGCTCACCAAGGAAAGAGGCAGCAACCATCGGCTTCACTTCACCCTCACTGAAGACTGAGGCGGTGATCATTGGCTTTACTTCATGCTCACCAAGGACAGAGGTAGCAACCATCGGCTTCACTTCACCCTCGTTGAAGACTGAGGCGGTGACCATCGGCTTTACTTCATGCTCACCGAGGGCAGAGGCAGCAGCCATCAGCTTCACTTCACCCTCGCTGAAGACTGAGGAGGTGACCATCGGCTTTACTTCATGCTCATCGTCATCGAAGACAGAGGCAGTGAGCATTGGCTTTATTTCATGCTCATCGAAGATAGAGGCGGTGAGCATCGGCTTTACTTCATGCTCATCAAAGACAGAGCGGGCAGCAATCTTCAGATTCACTCCATGCTCAGTGAGGACAGACGCAGTGACAACCGGCTTCAGTTCATGCTCACCAAACACAGTGGTAGCGATAGCGGAACAAGGCGCGGGATAGCATTGCACCGATGTGTCGGCAGTGATGGGGAGGGTAGATGGGAAGTTGACAACTGCATGGGATCCAAGTAAGTCAATGGCAGCCCTGTCATACGCCATGGCGGCATCAATGGCTGTGCTGAAGGTGCCCAGCCAGTGTCGCTTGCCGCCGTTGAGCTCGCGGATCTCGGAGACCCACCTGCCTGACTTGCGCTGCCGGATGCCCCGGTATCCGTGGCCCCTGTTCTCCGGGCCACCCTTCCTTCGAGGACCCACCACCAGAGTCTGGACCGCCGGCGTGGCAGTACTCTTGGCCTGAGCTTGCTTCGTCCTGCTCGTACTGCACGCAAACAACGATACGTGTACCTCAAATATCGATGTAAACGGAGCTAAACAACATGATAGCATTCTACGAATGGTAAATAAACAATCAATAGCATGTATATGATGAAGAAAATAGGCACAAATGTGCTCGGTTTGCTATGCTTGAAGCTGAGTTCTGAAATTTGGGCTAGTTGAACTGCATACAGAGGTTCAACTAGTTGCAGTTTCTGACTGGAACTTCATGTACGCAAGGACTGGCTGAGTTCAGTTGTTCAATACTTGAATGTTAGGAGTAAATGTACTTTGTAGGCACTGTACCTAGGAATTACTCCGGAGCCGAAGTGGGCAATGGCAGCTCTGTCGTATGCGATGGCAGCGTCGACGGCAGTGTTGAAGGTGCCTAAGCAGTGTCGCTTTCCGCGGTTGGGCTCGCAGATCTGAGAGGACCATTTTCCCGACTTGCACTGCCGGACTCCCCGGTACCTGTGGTGCGTGCTCTCTAGGCCACCCTTTCCTCGAGGAGCCGCCGCCAACAGAGTCTGGACCCCTGGTCTCTTGGCCTGATCTTGCTCCATCCTGCTCGTACTGCACGCAAACAACGCAAAGTGTGCCTCAAACCTCGATGGAAACGGCAATAGAAAAGGCCATGCCAACGTTCTAGGAATTGTAAATAGACAATATTAGCATGGATATGAGCAAGAAGAAATGCAGAAAATTGCTGTGCTGTGCTCTGTGTACAATGCCTGAAGCAGAGTTCTGAAGTTTAAGCTATGCATAAAGTGGTTCAAGTTTCTGGGTGGAACCGCATGTATGCAAGCACACCCACTGGACTGGCTGAGTTCAGTTGTTGAATACTTGAATGTGAGGAGTAAATGTATTTTGTGGACACTGTGCCAAGGAATTACTCTGCATTATCTTCTCTGTTAAGCTGAAAATTCAGTACATATAACGCAAACAATTTTCAGAAATCTATCTGTCTACGATATCCTGTCGAACTTCCCAGAACTTGCAAGTTCCAACCCGAATGCTGTTTTCCATACTGTTGGAACCAATTTTTCAGGACAAATCTAGTTTCAATTTTTTCATTTCAAACAGTAGTCCCAATTTTTATGTAAAACAATAGTACCCATTCTCGAACAAAAATTCGGCAACCTAGCCACATCGCAAACAAAATTCAGCCAATAATGTATGCCTGCAATCGATGGACACACATGCATACACCACGCTAGCAATTGCCTAAATCAGAACAGTTCAACGCACGTCGCACACGATAGACAATAGCTAGCAGCAATCGATGCTTGGTACACACACTTGCTCCACGGTTCATTTCCGACGCCCAAAATCCCGAATGCCTGAAGCAATCGAGGCCGCAAATCAGAGCTCGCAGAAAACCCCAACACTGAGAAACCCTCTTGCTCCAAGTTAAAACCCGCAGGACTACGGACGGGGATCGCGAGTTAAACGGACCCAGCAACGGAATGGCGTAAGGATTTTTTTACCTGGAGGAAGGTGTCACCGGCGCCTGCTCCATCTCCTCGCTCTCGATCCCGGCGGCGGCGGCGGCGCCTTCCCCGGGCATCCTCCTCTTCGGCTCTTCCCCTCCTGTCCTTGGCGACCCTGGGGGGAGAAACCCTCGAGTGCTGCCCCACAGCCACGGGAACGATCGAGAAAACGCGTCGAACGACGGGATACTTCGTCCGGGAGGCAAAGAGCAATCACACTCCAGTCCCAGTCCCAGAGGCAGATTGCCCAGAGGAGCTCCGCGATTACGGCGTGCTCCGGTAGTCCGGTTCCCCTGCCCCGTCCCGGGCGGTGTTGATGTGGCAGCTGGGCCGTGGGCCGGGAGACGCGTGCCTTTTCCTGGGCCCATGGATTCCTGGGGAACAGAAGAGGCTCCGTGGTACTTACACACGAAGTTCTCTTCATTCACTCGGGTCTCTCACAGACGGCTCCGTTTTAAGTCTTGCACAGTCTTAAACCTCAATCAAACCCTACACCCATCCTCCTCCTCCTCCTCCTCCGCCGCCGCCGCCGCCGCTATGGGCTCCGCTTCCGCCTCCTCGCTCCCGACCTCCGCCGGCGCTGGCGAGAACCTGGTCCTCATCCTCGACTACGGGTCGCAGTACACCCACCTAATCACTCGCCGCGTCCGACAGCTCGGAGTCCTCTCCCTGTGCGTCTCCGGCACCGCCCCGCTCTCCTCCCTCGCCGGACTACGTCCCCGCGCCGTCATACTCTCCGGCGGACCCCACTCCGTTCACGCGCCGGGCGCGCCCTCCTTCCCCGAGGGATTTCTCGACTTCGCCGCCGACGCAGGCGCGCACGTCCTGGGCGTCTGCTACGGGATGCAGCTCCTCGTGCAGTCCCTCGGCGGCGCCGTCGAGGCCGGCGAGCGGCAGGAGTACGGCGACATGGAGGTAGAGGTGACCACGCCGTCCTCGGCTCTCTATGGCGAGGGGGAGGCCGGGAAGCGGCAGACGGTGTGGATGAGCCATGGCGACGAGGTGGTCAGGCTGCCTCAGGGGTTCGAGGTCGTGTCACGCAGCGTGCAGGGCGCGATAGCGGCCATCGAGCATCAGGAGAAGCGGTATTACGGGCTGCAGTACCACCCGGAGGTGACGCATTCGCCCCAAGGTATGGAAACACTGCGCCGCTTTCTCTTTGATGTCTGCGGGATTAAAGCTGACTGGAAGATGCAAGATGTGCTGGACGAGGAAATTAAGACCATCCAAAATATGGTTGGGCCTGATGAACATGTGATTTGTGCGTTGTCCGGAGGAGTTGATTCAACAGTTGCAGCCACTCTTGTTCACAACGCCATAGGCGATAGGCTTCATTGTGTTTTTGTGGACAACGGTCTGTTAAGATACAAGGAGAAGGAGCGGGTAATGTCAACCTTTGATAGTGACTTGCACCTTCCAGTCACATGTATTGATGCCTCGGAGCAATTTCTTAGCAATCTGAAAGGAGTCAAAGACCCAGAGAAGAAAAGGAAGATTATTGGCAGGGAATTCATAGCTGTCTTTGACGAATTTGCTCAGATGCTAGAAAAGAAGATAGGAAAAAGGCCTGAATATTTAGTTCAAGGAACTTTATACCCTGACGTGATTGAATCATGCCCACCTCCTGGGAGTGGGAGGACACATTCCCACACCATCAAGAGCCACCACAATGTAGGTGGCCTTCCTGAAGGCATGAAGTTGAAGCTCATTGAACCACTGAAGCTCCTATTCAAGGATGAGGTGCGCAAGTTGGGAAGTATTTTGAACGTCCCAGAGTCATTCTTGAAGCGACACCCATTTCCTGGGCCTGGTCTTGCTGTACGTGTCCTTGGTGATGTTACAGAAGGCAATGCTTTGGAGGTTCTTCGTCAGGTGGATGAGATATTTGTTCAAGCCATTAAAGATGCAGGCCTCTATGATACAATTTGGCAAGCTTTTGCTGTGTTTTTGCCTGTCCAAACAGTTGGGGTCCAGGGTGACCAGAGAACTCACTCCAATGCTGTTGCTTTACGGGCAATTACCAGTGAGGATGGCATGACTGCAGATTGGTATTATTTTGAACGCCAGTTCCTGGTAGATGTGGTGAAGAAGATCTGCAATAATGTGCGAGGCGTTAACCGTGTTTGTCAGGATATAACATCAAAACCACCTGCCACGGTGGAGTGGGAATAGGATGGCCAGACTGGGATTTGCAAATTATTCTCCGATACTGCAACAGTGGCCTGGGAATTGCAGTCTATGTTTAGTTACTAGATTATTGTCTAAGTCTCTAGACTAAGCCCTTTGTCTCTGAAAGATGATTGGAAACAGCACTTACAACTGTGCTTTCTATTAAAAATAATCTTGCACTAGTGCAATTTGTTATTTCTTCTTTCTCTTCATCCTTTTTTTTTCGAGAAACCTCTCAAAGGGGGCACGGCGTTCCTACAGTCTATAGATAGAATAGAGCTGACCCAATTTATAAGAAAAAACAGACTCGAAACCATACATGGTTTTGCCTTTTCCGTTTAGTCAGTTATTAACTACAAGACGAATGTTTATGCATATGCGAACTAATGCTCACGAGTCTCTAAAGAATATTACTAGTATACAAAAAATGTTGATGACTAACTAAAAAATGTATTACATGTATATATGTAGGAAAAAAAGGGAAACATTCGTGTTTATCAACTGAAATGTTTGCTTTTATTAGAAAAATGATCCATGTACTCTAGAAAACTGTTTGTGCTTACCAAATAAAATGTTCGGTTTCTGTCATGGGGTTGTGGGATTATTGGACGGGGCGAGTCAATGGCCTGGGTGTGAGCAGCAGGGGAGTGTCCGATCTCTCTACAGCAGGAGCGCCAATTGTACGATTAGGGTTGTCAGCCGGTTGTTTTGGTGTCAAGCGAGCGTGATGTATTGGATTTCCCTCCTTATTCCTCATCATTCATCGTTTGTCCAGCTTTAGGTCCACGATCCACGTTGTGTTGTTCTGGAAACCTTCCTCACCTTATCAGGAATGAACCCCATAGGGCATAGGAGATGAGACACTGGGTCGCGCAGATGGCTTTCTTTGTTGTCATCTATCCTGCTAGCTTGGTTATTACTTGACTTCTCTCTAAACTAACTTAATGACAGCCACTTTTTTTAAATTCTGGCGCACAGATGGTACAAAAGGGACTATCATACTACAGGTGTATATAGTTTTTGCTTGCCATTTTAAGATATTGAGAAAATGACACCCATAGTAATAAAATTTGTGTAGGCAATAGATTTTTGTAATTTAGCGCAAGTGTTCATCAAAGTACAGACCATGCTTCACATATGTTTCTTTTAATTTAGCGAAGTGTCAGCTATTTAGCACACCAATTATTTTAGTTCCCGATTCTTTTGCATGGATTCAACCATAATACAAGAGAATTTGTTTTTTTAGCTTGTGTTGGTCTAATCTTCTTCCTGAGAATAAATTTTTGCACGGAATTATGTCAAGTTATGGCTCACATTTTGGCAGTATTATGCACTTGCTTAAGCTAATGTGTCCTTTCACTGTTGATGCACCTTGGGTTTATGATTGCTCTCTGGTAATTATCTATCGTGCTTTTATTTCTCGTATGTGTCTTGTACCTTCTGGTACGGTTTATTTTGCACACAAACTAGCGCTGCAGCAGCATGATATTCTGGTCTAAAGAGCCAAGCTCTTGGATGTGGAACCGGAACAAATCCAAGTCAACTAATATGGGTCGGAGGGAGTACTAAAACGTGCCACTTGCAAATATTGTTTCTATAGAAAATAGTTTGAATATGTAGATGAAAGACCAGAGAAACAATGTGCAACACCAACTGAGGAACATTAGTCATTTCAACCTTCACTGCTTTCAGTTTTGTTATTTTTTCTTCAATCATTTGTCTAATTCTTCAGTCCCTCGGTCTCTCAGTTATTCATCAAGGACTTAGTTTCTCTGTTAGCCTTTTTTTTTTTCTGTTGCCAGTCCCTCTTTGTTTAGTCCTTTTCTTTTATTCTCTTAATTCTCATATTATTTTAGTCACTCACTTTTCAGCATTTCACTCAGTAACTTAGTTATTCAGTATGCATTGTCTCATTTGTTTAGTTTGTATTCTTCTTTCTTATTTGTTCTTATTTCATTTATCTTAGGTGCACCCTTATTGTTTCAGTTATCTCATTTCTTATTCTTTTCTCCATTCTTCATTCTTCTTTTTATATCTTTTCTTCATTATGTTTTCTCATTTTGTTTTCTATTTATCCAGTCTTACTTTCTTCAGTATCCTAGTTTTCTCGTGCAGATATGCATTCCTTTGACCTTGAGTATTTCAGCATTTATTTGCTCACTTTGCTCATTCTTATTTTCAAATTAATTACTGATATTTTAGGGGTTTGTTTCAATCGTTTCTATCTCTCTGTTCTTGTTTGCATATTCATATTTGTTCCTCGTCTTTGTTTGTGTCGTTTCTTCTCTGTTCCGGTTTCAGTTTTGGTTGATTAAAACCGTTTTGGTATCAACTGTCAAAACCATATACCGACTCATGTTCCTTAGGTATTTGTTTCAGTCCACTTTTTATCATTATATCAGGCCGAGTCATTTAGTTCAGCTCTTACTTTGTTAGTCTTCAGTCCCCTTGTCACTGTTTTTGCAGTGTCATTTGTTCCTCAGTTTTCAGAGTTTAGTCTTTGTTAAGTGTTAACATCTTATTTAGCTCTCCCGTTTGAGCTCTCTCCCTTGGTATCTCTTTCTACGTTTTTCAGTTATCGTTTCAGTTCCTTGGTCCCTCTTTCTATTCGTTTACACGTCCCTCTATCATTGTTAATGTTTACTATAGCCTTTGTTTCTCTAGTTTCTCAATTTCTCAAATTTTAAGTCTCTCAATCTCCAGCCTTCCATTTTTTGAGTTTGAATGTTGCTTCCTCGACCTTAATTATCTTGGCCATTCGTTTCTTCTTTTCGTCAACCTTAATTTCAGTCTATTATTCTATTTTCTTTCTTCGGTCTTCTTCCTTCACCCTTTATTGTTCAGTATCAGTCCCTCATTTTTGTGTTTCGCTGGATAGTTTAATCTTTACTTTCTATTTATTCAGGCTCACTTTCTCAGTCCCTCATTTGCTCAATCCCTCGGTTAATTTTCCAAGCTAGCAACGCCTGCATGTAGGAGTCAAGGATGAGTGTAATAATTTTTCCAAGTTAATTTAGCTAGAGTGTATTTGTTCGTAGATGGATTTGAGTTGAGTGGTAATATGCATGGTCACTCAATCCAACGACTTGATTTTGTCTCCGCCATGCATTTAGCCGCCTGTAAGAATCCTTTTTTCCAGTTTGTTCATGGTCAGTGCATACTGCATACGTTTATCTTCTTTACATTGGTTAAGATGCTATGTAAATCTCAAGCTTTTGGAGTTACAAGGTTTTGGTATAAGATGGTCTACTTTTACCAAAATCTAATGATCTTGCGTGCATTTTTCCTTGTGGAGTTTCTGATTCCATAGCAAGGTGTGGTGGTAGTCTACCACTGAATTTCCGTGGTCTCTAAACATGACCTATTTTCTTTTTTGGTGATAGCCGGAGTTGGGTTTATGTTGCTGCAAATACTTGAAGAATTTCGGCCGCTGGTTCAAACTGTCTCCTGCGTTAGTTTGCTTCTCTGTTTGTGCATAGTCTTTAGTTCTTCTTTCAGTCAATATCTCATGTTTATCTGGGGATTAGCTTTGGATCCCAAGCTACATGGGGCCCTATATTTTTCGAAATTGAAAACTTGTTTTCAAAGTATCAAATAATTATGAAGAAAACGTACATAAAGATGCACTCTACCAAACACACAAAGTCTCAACCTGAAATACCTTATATTTTGGTCTCAACAAAATTGAGAAAATCTGACAGAATTTGGTGGTTTGAAAATTGGCACTGTTCACTATTTTAGATGTCAGGTTTTGGCATTTTCGTGCAGCCCAAAATACTGGGTATTTTCGAGTTGAGACTTTTTCACAGTGGTAGAGCACATTATTTCATACATCTAGAATTTTTGCTCGGATTTTTTTGAAACTTCGAAATACAAATTCCCATAAGTTCAAAAAAGGGGCTCCATTGCTCCCAAGACCTGAGCGTCCGCACCACTTCTTCAGCCATTCTTTTTCTTTTTCGCTTAGTTTCTCGTCTTTACCTCTTCATCTATTTCTTCTTTTTAATCAGTTTGTCATATTTATCTCATATACTCAACTAGTCTGCAGTTTCTTAGTTTGTTCCTTAGTTACCTATTTCAGTCTCTTCATTTCTTTTTTTGTCCTATTCCGAAACCAAGGGTAGATAAAGAAGCTTCGATTCCATGATTCATCAGTTAGTAAGTACCCCCAATAGCCCTATTGGAACCTGGGGCTCAAACCATTTCGACAAGTGTCCAAAGTCCAAACATTGGCTTAGCAACAATGCATCATTAGTCTGCATTCTATGATAATCCTTATCTCCCGATATCGTTTATTTTATGATTACTTCGTGATGATATCACCGGCCTCTTGCCTCGTTCCTCGTTCCAAAAATAAAAAGATGATATCTCCATCCTTCAACCATGCAAGTCTTATGTTTTCGGTGCATATCCCTGGGCACAAGATCTGCTTAATAATAATTGAGTCTTCCAACTGAACTGTGCCTGACATCAGGCACGAACGATTCAGTCCATCGAACTACAGGTGCGACCTCTAATTAAACAAGCCAAATCATTGCGGGGATCGTGTCAAAACATTCAACACACATTACATTACCCTGGCCAGGGCCAACTTTCTGAAAGTTCATTCCATCACCGAACCAACCAACCTGATCTGAGTTGTTTATCGGACTATTACCTGGGCCAATGCGGTCGACCAAGATATTGTTGTTTTTAGTTGCGAACATTGTATTTGCGTCGAGCGTTTCGACCTTATGCGCTTTTAGTTGTGAGCATGCATTGCATCTGCTAGCTGCCTGGACGTTTTGATCTGACTCCACCGCTTTTGTGGAAGAGAAAATAAGGGAGCAGACATTCTGCACCTTGTGTGCCTCTCGATTGCCTCTTTTGATCTTATTTTCTTCCTTGTGGTTTTCCAGTTTTGCTTTTTATAGATAATAAAGAGTTTCTTATTTTTTTTGTATTACTTGTAGGCTTGGATTTTGTATACGTGCACATCTCTAATAATGCAGTAACAGAAACCTGATACTCGTTCAGACTGAGGGCCAGCGACCGAATTCTCGGAACAAATTGGGTTACTGGGAGGAGGACATGAAGATATTTTTGCACCATGTTTGTATCCCGATTACCTCTTTTAACCTGTTTTTCTGCCTTCTGGATTTCCAAAAGTTCCCTTTTATAGATAGTAATAAAGAGTTCACTTGTTGTTTTGGAACACCGCTATACTACCTTGTAGACATTCTGAAACAAATGCTCCTACCTTGTAGACATGGATAATGCAATAGAAACTATACTAGACTAGATGGAGCACTAGTCTCCTTTAGACTTGGGACTCTGACGGCCACTGATTGATGACACACATGCTGATTTCTCGGAACGAATCAGGTTTACTGGAAGGAGGACAGGAAGATATTTTTGCTCCGCAAAGCGCGCAGGTAACTAACTTTGAGGAATAAAATAGCAGAGATGATTCAGAGTGGCGCATCGTGTAAACACCACCAAATAAAGTCACCAACGTGCAAAACAAACTAAAGGCGAGCATTAACCTTCGTCGCCTCCTGACGAGCAACAAGTGTCCGAAACGATCTACCAACCAAACCAAGCCCTTTTAGTGGGAGGCGCTTAGCTCTATATTCTACTTTCTCTGTTCTAAAATAGATGTCGTAGATTTATCAAAATTTAGATAAATCTAGACACTATTTAGTATATAGATTCATCCAAATTTTCTTCGTTCTAAAATAGATGTCGCAGATTTGTCAAAATTTAAATGAATCTAGACACTATTTAGTATATGGATTCATCCAAATTTTGAAAATCTTGCGACATCTATTTTTAGACGGAGGAAGTAGAAAAAAATGGTGATGTGGCACTATAATTATGAAAAAAGAGTGTTATTGTATCTTAGTTAAGATACACCGCCCCTTGCACAGAATCATAATCTAAAAGACATAAATCATCCAATCACATACAAGCATACGCTTAAACTCATTAAGCACAAGAGAAAAACGCCAATTTGGTATATAAACTTGCCACGATCGAGAGCATTGGTTACATACTTGCAAATCGCGAATTGTGGGTCATGAACTTGCCCCACGCAAGCGTTTTGGTCACTCGGTGACTGCTAGCGTTAGTTTTTCGACATGGCATGCAATTTTTGCGAATAGCACCGTAAAGTTTGTTATTTGTTCATCCTACGGGCTAGGGATTATATCAAGCAGGGGATGCTACATATTAAGCAGGGTATGCTACCCTTTGATCCCCTACTCTCGCCGCTCACTCGCCAGTCGCCACTGGCCGTCGCCTCCTTCTTTACTTGCCGTGAGACAGCAAGCGCCCTTGCCCCGGTTCCTCTCCTCCGCCTCACGCGGGCTTCTCCGCCTTGCCGGCTGCAGACAACACGCAACCGTGCTATTCAGCTCGAGCTCTGCGAGTACTCTACTCGGCGATAGCAACACAAATTTCCCAAGCTCATGTCTGTAGCCGTGCCCATGACCTGGACGGCCTCGCCACGGTGCTCGCTGAACAAGCCGCGTCCACCGAGTCCAAGATCTCCTATAGCTATAGGAAAGAGAAATTAGGGATAGAACACGACTTACACATACAACGAGCTAAACAATTTTGTATCTTGGTTGCTAACTGCAACAAACTAGGACTATGTTGTACATGCAAGGCATCACAGTGTCATGGGTGCCGCTATGCAGGACGGGGATGTTAGGCTTTGGAGTCAAACTTGGTGAGGCTCGCGCAGTACGAGCCTGGCCAGGAGCAGTGTAGCGGTGCGACGGACTAGCTACAGGACGAGCTGGATAACACGAGGGAGGGCCAAGGCGGACTAACCACCACAACACTATTGGTGGGCCACCGCGCCATGCATGCTGAGCCGAGCACCCTCGGCTGCACGCCATGCTGGTCGCTGCCCTCACACGTTGAGGTCAGTGCGACACGTGATGTTGTCCCCCGTGGCAAGGTGGTAGGGCTCAGCGAGGGCCACAACCACGGGAACTCGGAGCTTGCTGGTGGCGGCGTGAACTGATAGCCCGCCTGAAGGAGAGAGTAGCCGAGCCGAAAAACGGTGAAAGGACGACGGCGACCACGGCGTGCTTCACCGCCCGGGTACGGCGGGAGCCCATCTCAGGCACCTCAATGAAGATCAACACAGACGCTGGCGACATGTTTGATATAATGCCTAGCCCATAGGATGGACAACGAGAAGGAACAAACATTCAAGGTGGTATTTGCAAAAAACATGTCTGCCACGTCACAAAACTAACGGTAGCCGTCCCGGTGTGACCAGAATGCTCGCACGGGGCAACTTCGTGACCCACAGTTCGCAATTTGTAAGTTCGTGTGCTCTCGGTCGTGGCAAGTTCATAGACCAAATTGGCGTTATTCTCTAAGTATAATCTCTCTCTCTCTCTCTCTCTCTCTCTCTCTCTTATACATCCCTTGAGAAACAGTACATTGGAAGGTTTGTATCTTAAGATGGTGTATCCCTTATGATAACGTGCTAAGAAACGATGCAGTGTGAGCCCTTCGCCTCATTCTAGAACCTAGATAGACCTGCAATGTACTAAACCTCTAATCCCTGTTGGCGTGGATATCTTCTCCAAACCCTCTTGGAACCAGATAGATGACAACTGGCGTGTGCTACTTGAGGTATTTTTTTTGTTTTTGTCTGAACAATTCGTTTGTTACATCTACCCCACACAAGTGGTCACATAAACAAGGGCAACCAACATTATAATCAACAGATTAATCACCAATTTGCACATCGCTTTCCCCTAATTCTACTTTGACCACCCTATGGTACGTCCAGTGTCGCGAGTACCAAACCAACCCGCCCTCGTTTCTCACCGGAAACAGGCGGCGGAGCCCAAAACCACCACCTTTCTCCCCCTGAGAAAACTATCCCCAACTCTCCCAAGTGACCCTAGATGTTGAGCGGCTGCGCCCTACAACTTGCTCCTCAACCGCAGTTACAAATGGCCAAGTTGCCGTGAGCTAGCTGTGACCACCGCGCGCAGTCTTGTTTGTCCCAGGTGTATAATAGCTGCCCGGCCACCCCTCTCTCTTTCCACCATCCGGTGATCTTTCTTTCTTCTTCATCTTCCTAGCCCACCTCTCTCTCCGCAGCTGCAAGCTCCTCCTCCTATTCAAGAAACCAAGAAGAGCCTAGCTAGCTAGCTTGAGGATCGATCCAGGGGGGCGGTGGGAGTGGTAGAGCTTATAATGCCGTGCACGTCCCTACGGCCGGCGCCGCCGCAGCGCGCCAGGGTCGCGGGCGGCGGCGGGTGCGGGTGGAAGGCGGCGGCGCACGCGGCGTCGTGCGTGGCGGTGCCGGCGGAGGTGGCGCGGCACCACGAGCACGCGGCGGGCGCCGGGCAGTGCTGCTCGGCCGTGGTGCAGGCGATCGAGGCGCCCGTGGACGCGGTGTGGGCGGTGGTGCGGCGCTTCGACCGCCCGCAGGCGTACAAGAACTTCATCCGGAGCTGCCGCCTCGTGGACGGCGATGGGGACGGCGGCGCGGTGGCGGTGGGGTCTGTGCGCGAGGTGAAAGTGGTCTCGGGCCTCCCTGCCACCAGCAGCCGCGAGCGGCTGGAGATTTTAGACGACGAGCGCCGCGTGCTCAGCTTCCGCGTCGTCGGCGGCGAGCACCGCCTCTCCAACTACCGGTCGGTCACCACCGTGCACGAGACCGCGGCCACGGGCGGCGCCGTCGTGGTGGAGTCGTACGTCGTGGACGTGCCTCCCGGGAACACCGCCGACGAGACGCGCACGTTCGTCGACACCATCGTGCGATGCAACCTCCAGTCGCTCGCGCGCACCGCCCAGCAGCTCGCCCTCGGCGCCTAGTTGCCCGGCGGCGGCCACCGGCTCCCGTGCCGGTTTTTTTAGGAGCTCATTGCTTATTGTTGTTTCCTGACATCTCGTGTTTGCCTCTTCTGAGGCGTGTGGTCGATCGATCGGCGTGTGTGTGGTTCGAGCTTATGTTTTACCTTTTTTTTTTCACTTTCACCACACACACAGTACAAAATATTTGTGCTAGTAGCTGGCTAGTGCCGCGTGATATTAACTCCATATTGTTCATACGTACACTACATGATGTATAACTTAGCTTTCTACAGCTCGGTTTACTTGATGGATGGATGAATGCTACTACTCGTTCGTTCTCGGAATGCCAAAATTAATTTATTTTTATTTTGGTTGATAACCAACGAGGACGCAATATCAAGATTCCCCAAACCAAAGTTGCTAAACTAATATCTGACAGAGTACTAGGTGGTTGATTTAGCAGGATTCATTGGGACCGGTTCTTAATTAAAAAAAATCAGGACCAGTTAAGTTGTACCAAACGAATGCACATGGAGTTGCAGAGCCAACCAATGTAAAGACTGACCAAACAATAGCTAATGCGTGCTAACTAAAGTATCCAATCTCTTGTTGTATAGTAGTGCATCAGCCAGGCGCCAACGCTAGCTGTTCTTCTGTCAGCATGTACAGTCAAATTTCCGGGTGTAGTATAATTCAGGCTCAACTGTTCTTTCTACATAAAAACAGTTAGCATGTATGCGAAACACGGCGATTCTACTGCACCACATCCACCGCCCCTCGTGCTTTGAGATTGATGAGGCTTTTGAGATTTATCTAATACAGATCTAATAATTGAAAATAGGCAAAACTTTTATAAAACCAGATTAAAACATGGATAATTCTGAAACTAGATTGAGAAGTTTCAGAAATATTTTGGGTCAGCGCATGGCTAACGTCACTGCTGACGTCACCACCTCCCTATCACGCCCTACCATTTTTTAATCTTTTGACTTTGATACTTATTCCCCCCAAGACTTTGAATTCTCTTCGGGTTTTTTTTTTGTGTTCTCAGGTGCCATCCCAGAGCACGGAAAATAAATAACAAGATTTGAAGATCACCTGACCTGCGCAAATGTGCAATGCTAGCAAAGTCCACGACGGCTCTACGCTCGCATTTGTAGATCTCCATGTCCTCTCTCTCTCTAAGTAACACATCATCCTCGTATCATGAAGATCGCTGTCAGTACGACGACAGAGTTAGTTTAGAGAAAAACAATTGCACTCATTGCCGAAGATGGACGCAAAGATTCTTCTATCTATGCCTAAGCAGAATGCAAAAGCACTGTGATTTGTTGTGTGAAAGCAATACATGAGGGTGACTTAACGGTGGAGAGGTAAATCGGATGCGTCGTCGATCGATGGACCGGCCAGGATGGCAGAGAGGGATAGATTGCAGCCAAGTTGCATGGTAATAGTAGGAAGTACTTCCCCCGTCTAGAAATATAAGATGTTTTAGATTTGTAAAATAAATATATCTAGACATCTTTTAGTGTATATATTCAAATGAATTTATATACTAAATGGTATTTAGATGTATTGGCTTCACTAACATAAAACATCATATATATATCCAAACGGAGGGAGTAGGAGCAAACTAGGCGCTATAGCGCAACCGATCAAGCTTGGTTAGGATTGGAGGGAGTACGTAAATCCGGGGATTCTACAGTGCCACAAACAACATCCCCTCGGTGCTTTGAGATTGATGAGGATTTTAATATATTCATCTAATATAAATCTAATATTGGAACATAGCTGAAACTTTTATAAAACAAGATTGAAACATGGGTGAAACTTCTGAAATTAGATCGAGAAGTTCAGAAATGTTTTAGCTCAACACATGGCTAACGTTACTGCTGACATCACTACTATATATACCTGCACCGGTAAAATGAAGTTTTCAGCGTGCGCACGCTTCCCTATCACACCTTATTACCATTTCTTAACCGTTTGACTTTGATATTTCTCCCCTCTAGACTTTGAATCTCTTTGTTCTTTTGTGATCTCAGGTGCCATCCCAGAGCACGGCGAATAAATAACAAGATTTGAAGATCACCTGACCTGCGCAAATGTGCAATGCTAGGAAAGTCCACGACGGCTCTACGCTCGCATTTGTAGATCTCCATGTCCTCTCTCTCTCTAAGTAACACATCATCCTCGTATCATGAAGATCACGGTTTTACGGCGAGTTAGTTTAGAGAAAAACAATTGCACTCATTGCCGAAGATGGACGCAAAGATTCTTCTATCTATGCCTAAGCAGAATGCAAAAGCACTGTGATTTGTTGTGTGAAAGCAATACATGAGGGTGACTTAACGGTGGAGAGGTAAATCGGATGCGTCGTCCGGCCAGGATGGCAGAGAGGGATAGATTGCAGCCAAGTTGCATGGTAATAGTAGGAAGTACTTCCCCTGTCTAGAAATATAAGATGTTTTAGATTTGTAAAATAAATATATCTAGACATCTTTTAGTGTATATATTCAAATGAATTTATATACTAAATGGTATCTAGATGTATTGGCTTCACTAACATAAAACATCATATATATATCCAAACGGAGGGAGTAGGAGCAAACTAGGCGCTATAGGTGAACCGATCAAGCTTGGTTAGGATTGGAGGGAGTACGTAAATCCGGGGATTCTACAGTGCCACAAACAACATCCCCTCGGTGCTTTGAGATTGATGAGGATTTTAATATATTCATCTAATATAAATCTAATATTGGAACATAGCTGAAACTTTTATAAAACAAGATTGAAACATGGGTGAAACTTCTGAAATTAGATCGAGAAGTTCAGAAATGTTTTAGCTCAACACATGGCTAACGTTACTGCTGACATCACTACTGTATATACCTGCACCGGTAAAATGAAGTTTTCAGCGTGCGCACGCTTCCCTATCACACCTTATTACCATTTCTTAACCGTTTGACTTTGATATTTCTCCCCTCTAGACTTTGAATCTCTTTGTTCTTTTGTGATCTCAGGTGCCATCCCAGAACACGGCGAATAAATAACAAGATTTGAAGATCACCTGGCCTGCGCAAATGTGCAATGCTAGCAAAGTCCACCACGGCTCTATGCCGCTCGCATTTGTAGATCTCGATGTCCTCTCTCTAAGTAACGCATCATCCTCGTATCATGAAGATTGCTGTGAGTACGACGACACGGTTAGTTTAGAGAAAACACAATTGCACTCATTGCCTAAGATGGACGCAAAGATAATTCCGTTCCATCTATGCCTAAGCAGAATGCAAAAGCACTCTTATGTGTTGTGTGGAAAGCAATGCATGAGCGGATGCTTTGTTCGTCGATGGTTGAACTTGAACCGGCTGAGCTGGCAGAGAGGGATATATCACGGCCAAGTTGCATCCATGGTAGTAGTAGGAAGGAAGTAGGAGCAAGCTGGGCAAGCGCTAACCGATCAAGGCTTTGGTTAGGATTTCTTCGTTGAGTTTCATCTTACCCGAGGGCCGAGGGTTTGCCGGTGACAGTGTGACGCAGCGCAGGAGGCGTCCCTCCGGAGCGTAGGAGGGCATTACTTTTGCGATCGAGCTGCGCCCGTACTAGTACATGGCAGGATTAGATTAAGTTTAGCGGCAGCGCGCATGCAGCACCCTGCCTGCCAGCCGGGTAGGGCCGGGGAATCAATCCACACGTGTACGTACGTTGCGTACGGATCGATCTCTTGGTAGCCATGAGAATCTTCACGGGGTTGTTGGGCATTCTCGCCCTTGCTTTAATCAGTAGTGGCAGTATCGTCTCGTTGTAATTTATGTTTTTTTTCCGGGTATATATGTAATTTAGGGGGTTTTACCTGCATGCCAAAATAATATAAATACTAGTACTACTAGTAGTTGTTTTTTGACACGACTTGGGGAAAGAAAATGACAACGGGTGAGTTGCTGCATGCAGAAGAAAAGAAAATGCATGCATGCTATTCCAATTGTTGTAGTACCATTTCACGCTTTGTATGCTGCGATCTGAATAGTCTGCAACAGGCAGGAAGGTGCCTGCAACTAGTAGTACCATTTCACGCTTTGTTGAATGCATGCATGCTACGCTATTAACAAAACCGAAAGGTTACGACGGAGAAAATACATATACGCGCGGCACTAGGCCAACTTGTGCAAGTAGTGCTAGCGCGGGCAGCATTTTCCCTGCCCGGCCCCCTCCTCTCATGTCCTCTCTATCCGCTCGCTGCTTCCACGGTCGCGCGCGATTCGATTTGCTCTTCCTTTCCTTCCTTCCCTCCCGGCTCCCGCCCTCCCTCCCGGCCGTCTTTGTTCCTTTCTTCGCTATAAAAAGTAGAGTAATACGTAGTTGCATAAATTAGCTTGCGCCATCGCGAGCAAGTGGCTGGCCGTTCAAGTTGCACTGCCCGTGCTCTGCACAGCTATCGGTGCTAATAGAGAGACGAGAGAAGCTTCGAGTTCCATTTCAAATGCTAGTAGAGTATCGTTCGTTCGATACGCGGACGATAGGGATCTATGCCTTACAACAACAGATTAAACATTATCAAGACAATACCAAAAATCCATCTTGGCCAAATACGACATCTTCAATAAGTGAACCGGTGCACTCGCGCTATCATCGTCCTGATCATCGATCACGGGTTTTCACCCTAGACAAAATCCGCGCTTTCAAAACAATTCCTTCAACAAGACCATTGTCAGTCACAAACAATCAAGGCCAGATCACCTTGGATTTTTGCCTTGCAAGTTTGAACACTGCATTTCTTCTGTACTGTCGCCCTCACTTTACGATGTCGCTGCTCCAAGACCGGCCAGAACACCAAGACAAAACCTCGTCACCACCAGGATTCAAACCACTATTACCAGTCCCCATACCTCGGCTTTCATGTCATTCTCCACGACTGACTTCACCATGAGACTAAAAGCATGTTCTTGATGGCAACAGACTACAAAGTTTCACATTGCTCCCTATGAAACCAAACTGTCAGATAAAAACATGGCTGCGCACGATCGTAACCCATCCAATCCGGCGAACTCCGGCATGTCGTCCGTTGGAGTTCACCAGCGAAGTCTTCCGGAACTCGACAATCTAGCCAGATGAAGGAAGACCGCCGTCAAGTAGATCCTCCACTTTGCGCGAGAGGGATCGTAGGACCAAACTGCCTTTATTCGAAGCCAGACCGGCAGCCCCCACACCACCCGTCGGCAACTTGCGGGATCTGTCTCACCGAGCCCAACCGATGGCATGGCCAGCGGCGCCCAAGGAGGCGGCAGCGCATGGTCGGTCCTCCATCGGATCCGACCGTGACACGGTTAGGAGAAGATGTGGAGAGGACAGAGAAACCCACCCGGATAAAAGATCTAGGGTTTGTCCCTTGCCGACCCGAATGCCCAACCCACACCACCGGTCAAGCGTCGCCTAGGAGGACCTCCGCCACCACCACAGCCAAGGCGCCGCCACGCTGCAGACGCGTCACGCATCGGTCGATCTCGCCCAAAGAACCCCCGGGGTCACAGCGCAACCACCACGCCAAGGTCTTGGTTGGGCCCAGCACGGAGCTTAGCGTAGCACGTCCCTACTGTGATCAGTGACCAGCTTATCGATTTGACACATGTGTATACGCAGCCACTCGGACTAATTATAATAGGGAGTATCATATAGTAGTATCATACATATGATACTAGTATATAATACCATTTCTATAATGCATAGTATCATGTACTACTCCACCGTCTCGGTTTATAAGACTTACACGTATTCCTAGATTTACAAATTAACCAATATAGCATGAGATATATATGATAAAAACTATATTATTAAAAACTTCAATGGTATAATTTTTATATTATATAATTCATATTATATAGCTCATGCGAATGACCTAGGTACATGCATAAGTCTTATATACTGGGATAGAGGGAGTAGTAACATAGTCTTAGTGTATTTTTTTGTATAATCTCAATGTAATATTGTGTACAAGATTTATTTAAGATTAGTTTTTTTAATTCTACATGCTATGATATCGTATTTATCTATAATACCAACATAACTGTTTTATCATCAATTAGTAAAACATAAATATTTTGTATGCATATAATGTATGATCTATAATACATTAATACCCCGTTGGGGCTAGTCTGACGCTCACGGCTGGCATCATGAATATATACACATACAAATACACAAATCATGGCATTGCTCGGATCCAGCTCCCCGCACGCAATGCATATACGAGACGACCGAGTGACAAGAGATACCGATTCATAGGCGCCGTCGCGACGCGTACTAAGTGGCAGCCTGCCACCTCAGTCATGTCGACGCCAGTTTTTTTTTTCCTTTTGCGAATTTCTTCATGGAGCCAGCTAGGACATGTCAATTTTGCCACCGTAGGCTCGGACTTGTCTGGGAACCACGGCACTCACGACATGTTCTGCTGCCTGCTAATGGCTAATGGCACTCACGACATGTCTGGGAGTTGCGGAATCAACCAATGGAAGAGCAGTGACCAAACCATAGCTAATGGCTGCTAACTAAAATATCTAATCCCTTGTTATGCAGTACTAGTACTGCATCAGCTGGGCGCCAATGCTAGCTGTTGTGCTGCCTGCATATATAGTCAAATATCTCGGTGTAATATAATTTAGGCACAATTGTTCTTTCTACATAAAAAAAACAGCTAGCACATCCACCACCACCTCGATGCTTTGAGATTGGTGAAGATTTTAACACTTTTCTAATATAAATTTAATAACTGAACATAAGTGGATTTTTAAAAAAAACCAGATTGTAAACACGGGTGAAACTTTTTCTAAAACTAAATTGAGAAGTTTCATACATGTTTTGGGGTCAAGACATGGCTGGCATCATTGCTGACATCACTACTGTATTATACTGGCACCGGTAAAATGAAGGTTCCGGCATGTGCACACTTTCCTATCACACCGTACTATATTTCTTAATCCTTTGACTTTAATATTTCTCCCCTCAAGACTTTGAATTCTCTTCGTCTTTTTGTGATCCCTTGTGATCCCAGGTGTCATCCCAGTGCCACGGCAAATAAATAACAAGCTTTAAAGATCACCTGGACTGTGCAAATGTGCCATGCTAGTAAAGGCCACGATCTTCCCCAATTTCAAAAAAAAAGTAAAGTCCACGATGGCTCTATACCACTAGCACTCTCGTAGATCTCGATGTCCTGTCTCTCTAAGTAACGCATCATCCTCGTATCATGAGGATTGCTGCCAGTACGACGACACGGTTTGTTTTTAGAAACCCAATTACGGTCATTAACAAAGATGGACGCAAAGATTCTTCTCTGCCTAAGCGAAATGCAAAGGCACTGTGATATGTTATGTGGAAGCATTGCACGAGCACGACATAACGGTGGATGTAATATTTTGTAGTAAGACAATTCGGGCTCAATTCTTCTTTCGACATAAAAATACAGTTAACATGTACACCAACTCGGTGATTTCATCAGCGCCGGTATGTATCGGCGTCACATCCACTGCCCCCTTGTTCTTTGAGATTGGTGAAACTTTTGACATTTGCTAATATAAATTTAATAATTGAAATATGAGTAAAACTTTATGAAACCATATTAAAACATGGGTGAAACTAGATTGAGCGAGAAGTTTTAGAAATATTTTGGGTCACCACATCGCTAACATCGGGGCTGACACCACTGCTGTGTATACCTGCACCAGTAAAATGAAGTTTTTTGCATGTGCACGCTTCCCTATCAGGCCCTAACATTTCTTAATCGTTTGACTTTGATATTTCTTTCCCCTAAAATCTCTTTTTTTTTTTGAAAATCCCAGGTGCCATCCGAGCGCCACGGCAAATAAATAACAGGCTTTGAAGATCATCTGGCCCTGCGCAAATGTGCAATGCTAGTAAAGTTCATGACGGCTCTACTCCGATGGCGCTCTCGTAGATCTCGATGTCCTTTCTTTCTCTAAGTAACACATCATCCTCGTATCATGAAGATCGTTGTCGGTACGACGGCACGATTTGTTTAGAGAAAAACAATTGCACTCATTGCCGAAGATGGATGCAAAGATTCTTCTATCTATGCCTAAGCAGAATGCAAAAGCACTCTTATGTGTTGTGTGGAAAGCAATGCATGAGCGCGACTTAACAATGGAGGTAAAGGGGATGCTTCGTTCGTCTATGGTTGAACTTGAACCGGCTCAGCTGGCAGAGAGGTATATATCGCGGCCAAGTTGCATGGTAGTAGGAGCAAGCTGGGCAGGCGCGATAGGTGACCCGATCAAGGCTTTGGTTAGGATTCTTCCTTGAATTTTTTTTTTGAAACTCATCATATATTAAGCATGCAAGCCGCCTCATTAAAACCTTTCAGTCCCCTTAGGTACCCTGGTAAGGAAAAAGAGTGCGTCTAAAACTTGCAGCCCCTCAAACAATAGTTACATCGTTCAGCAGGTCATCTAAAGTAAAGTTAGGGGGTTCATCGACCCAATTACAAGAAGATCTAGAATTAAAGCACTCCCTAGCTATTACATGGGCAACTTTATTAGAATTCCTACTACAATGGTTAAACTCAACATTTCCAATAGCCCCTGCTTGCACCATTATCTCGACATATATTGCAGTAGCATCGTTCCATATGCGTTCCTTACCTGAACAAAGATGAATAACCTCAAAACAGTCAGACTCCGCTTCAACATGGTGAAATCCTAGATTGTTGACTAGAGTCAAGCCATGCAGCATCGCCCAAGCTTCAGCTGCAGCGACAGATGATACATGTGGTATAAACATTGATGAGGCTGCCACAAAAACACCTTGGCTATTATGAATAATGGCACCAGCTGCACCTGTCCCTTCTTCCGCCATATAAGCTGCATCAACATTAAGTTTGATTTGATTGTGTATTGGTTTTACCCACATGTCCTTCATTGGCCGGTAAGCTTGGGCAATACTTCTTGCACAATTTGCTGTAATAGCACAGATAGAAGCAACACAGTTTTGGGTAGGTGGTACCTGCTCACCATGCGATTGCCGACGTCGTAGCCACCATATATACCATGCCGCTACTGTAATAAAATTATGTATTTTGATGGAACTATACCCAGGAACTTCGGTCGCAGGTAAATGGAGAAGATATTCAAAGACTTGAGCTCCTGCCCGATCTGGGACAATGGCCTCCGTGATCGTATGTTTCAGTCCGAGGCATCTCCAAATCTTTTTTGCCCCCTGACATATAAACAACATGTGCATAATATCCTCATTTGAACTGTTACATAGAGGACAGACACCATCAGTACCAATATGGCGCTTAAACAATATATCCTTTAGGGGCAGAATACCATGCAAAATTCTCCAACAGAAAATCTTAACTTTTGCTGGGACATTTAAGCTCCAAAGGATTTTCCATGTTGGGTTATTCAAGGATGTACCTCTGATGAGGGACCTGCATGTGACTCCATTGAATTGGTGTTTCGACTCCACATGGTAGGCTGAACGAACAGAGAACATACCAGATCGTGTTCCATGCCAGGATAAGAAATCATTAAACCCATTTACGCTCAAGGGAATTTGGAGAATCCTTAAGGCATCGATAGGGTGAAAAATATTCTGAATAAGTTGTTGATCCCAAGACCCAGTGGTAGGGTCTATCAGCTCGCACACTTTTGTTAGAACACAATCTCCGCGCGGTGTGACAATCTTTCGGTCCGGGCTACTAGGTATCCACGGATCATTCCATATCTGAATCGATTCCCTATTGCCAACACGCCAAATGCAGCCCCTTTTAAACGTTTGGATACCTGCAACAATGATTTGCCATGTAAAAGAGCTCCCTGGATTTGGACCTGCTTTTAGAATATCACCATCCAGATAATACTTAGCACGTAAGACTTGGGCACATAGAGAGTTTGGTTCATCTATTAATCTCCAGACTTGTTTTGCAAGCATGGCGAGATTGAAAGAGTGGAGGTCTCGAAAACCCATTCCGCCATCTCTTTTTGGAAAACACAATTTCCACCACGCATACCAATGCATCCTTTTTCCATCATCATCATCGCCCCACCAGAATTGAGAGATCAAATCTGAAATCTTTTTACAAATATTCTTTGGTAGAAGAAACACTGACATGGCATAAACGACAATTGCCTGTATAATTGCTTTAATAAGGATCTCCTTACCACTAATAGATAGGAGTTTTTCCTTCCAACCTTTTATTCTTTGTAGCACTCTTTCCACAAAATGAAGGAAGCAATCACTCCTATCCGCTCCAACAATTGCAGGTAGGCCCAAATATTTATCCGAGATAGCTTCAGTATTAATATTAAGTGTATTGCAAATATCCACTTTCACATCAACATGTGTATTAGGACTGGAATAAATGCTGGATTTGGCTACACTCACCAGTTGTCCTGAATTTGCACAGTAAGTATCAAGGATTTGTTGCAACGAGATTGCATTACTCAAATCTGCTTTCAAGAGAATCAAAGAATCATCAGCAAATAGTAGGTGTGAAACTGATGGTGCATTTCTGCACACTTTGATTCCTTCAATGCCACCAATCTCCTCCGCATGCAACAGAAGACTTGATAAACCCTCTGCACAAAGTAGAAACAAGTATGGGGATAGGGGGTCCCCCTGTCGGATACCTCTAGTGGGAATAAACCTGTCAGTCATCTGGGAGTTAAACCTGACTGAATAAGATACTGAGGTAACACAAGCCATCACCAACTCAATCCAGTGGTTATGAAACCCAAGCTTAATCAACATCTGTCTCAAAAAATTCCACTCCACTCTATCATATGCTTTGTGCATATCTAGCTTCACAGCACAAAGTCCAGATTTCCCCTTCCTTTTATTCTTTATTTTATGAACACACTCATATGCTACAAGAACATTGTCCGTGATAAGTCTCCCAGGTACAAAGGCACTTTGGGTAGGGGATATAATCTCTGGGAGTATCCCTTTCAATCTTCCTGCAAGCATCTTTGAAATAATCTTATAAACAACATTACAAAGGGAAATAGGCCGAAATTGTGATACCTCCTCAAGGTTGTCGACTTTAGGAATCATAACAACCACCGTTTCATTCCATCCAGGTGGTATTACCCTGTCATTGATCGCCTTCAACACTGCCATTGTTATGTCATTACCCACTAGATGCCAGATTTTTTTGTAAAACAGTGCATGCAAGCCATCAATCCCTGGTGCTTTAAGATCACCAATACTAAACACCGCTTTTTAAACATCCTCTACTGTGAACGGAGCTATTAAATCTTCATTCATCTCATTATTCACTTTAGGAATAATTTTATCCAAAAAATTCGGCTCAATCTCATTGTTTTTTGAGGTGACTAGATTAGAAAAATATTGAAGAATAATAGGATTCAGACTATCTGTACCTTCCACCATCTGTCCGTTCGGTTCTTTTATTTTCTTGATGAAGTTTTTCTTTTTCCGAGCCGAAGCGAACCTGTGAAAGTAGCCTGTATTTTTGTCCCCATTTTGTAGCCAATTTGAACGGGAGCGCTGGCTCCATTTTATTTCTTCTTGCTCCAGGAGTTTCTCGATCAAACGTGCCAACTCATTTTTGCGCTGATCGTTTGCTCCTGATATTGGCCCTCGCATGATCACCTCAAGTTCACGCTGGGCCTTTCGAAGCTGCTGCTTGGGTTTCTTTAACACCCGCATGTCCCATGCATGTAGCCCAGCATGCATGGATTTAAGTCTGGCTAATACATCATTAGCGTTCTGATCAGTTTCCGTGGCTTTCCACTGTTTTTACACCTCTTCGCAGAATCCTTCCTCCTTAAACCACTTTGCCTCAAAATTTATTTGCTTATTAAGCTGATTCGGTGGAGCAGCAGCATAGAACTCTGTATCCAGCAAGAGAGGTCGATGATCCGAATGGTTATATTCCAGATGGACAAGAGCCGCCTGCTCATGCATTTGGCTCCAACTCGGATTTGCTAGGCCTCTGTCTAATCTCTCCCTTATCTGTCCTCGGTGCCAAGTAAACATGTCCCCCACAAAGCCAATATCCTCCAGACCACACTCCTCTAACGCATCATGGAAGGCCTGTCGAAATCGTTCAGGCCTTACGTTACCACCCTCTTTCTCATGGACATAAAGGATCTCGTTTAGATCTCCCATAATCAACCATGGGAGATTGTTTTGTTGGTGAATACTTCTCATCCTATCCCATGTCTTGTATTTATCAGCCCATCGAAACTCGCCATACATTCCGGTGAATCTCTATATTTTATTTTCCTGCTCCTCAATACAGACATCTATATAATTTGGGCATGCATAAATTTGGTACAACTTTACCTCCCTTTTCCACATCATCAGAATCCCTCCCTTTCTTCCATCACTTGTCTGAATAATACTCACATCCATGTTCATACGCCTACGTAGACACTCTGCCGGATAACGATCAAGGTGGGTTCCCGACAAAAACACCACTTTGGGGTAATGGCGCCTCATAACATCAAGGAGCGCTAGGACTGCCGCGGTATTACCCAACCCACGACAGTTTCATACGAGGATCCTCATTGCGACCAGACAGGTTCCTTGTAGGAACCCGCCGATCCTAGTGAAGGGGAGTCAGCTTCGTCCTTCTTTGGGCGCTTCTTCCAGTCATCTTCCTTCTCAACTGTCTGGCCTTGGATATCTTCTGTAATCATAGCAACTGCGACATCCTTCTTATTTCTGAGATCATCTTCCTCTAAAAACTCCTTTGACATATCAAGAGTCCTCTTAACACTCAGATCAGAAGAATTTAGATTTTCAGTATCCATATCGGTAGGTTTTGCCGGGCTTGTAGCCGTGTCATCCAATTCCCCATTGTTTCTCTGTTCAGTGGTAGCAGGAATTATAGCATTACTACGCCATGGGGTCATATTATCATGTCCCCGTCCAGCCAGATCACCAACTCTACCTCGACCAGGACGTCCTCCACCACGAGCTCCACCACGAGAGCCCCCAAGCCCACGGCCATGCCAAGTACTCCAGTCGGCCTTCAAGAAATCACCCCACTTCAGGTTGTTTGCCTCATGTTCCCGTGATCCGCACTCTAGGTGAATGTGACCAAATAGGCCACACGCCCCACAGAATTTTGGGATCTTCTCATACATGATTTGATAAAATTCTCTTTTGCTTTGTCTCGAGACTGTCACAAATCGTGCAAGGGGTTTTCGAACATCCAATTTCACCCGTACACGAACAAAGTTTCCAGCACCATGAACATTTGTTTCAACTGAAACCACCTCTCCAACTTTCTTTTGCGTTAGGTTTTTGATCAGAGCAGGGTCTCTATATCCAACCGGCAGTTTATGAATCTGGATCCAAGCAGAGAAATAGTTCAGATCTATTGTATCAGGATCAACAAAACCGTCATATTTCTCAATGCAAACAGGGTTTTGTCTAAACAGCCACGGTCCTCCCTGCTCCACCTTCATCCAATCGCCGAGGCAAAAGCATTGGATCGTGAAGATATTGTCCTCTAATTGCTAAATTTTAACATCTCTAGCCGGACTCCATGCCACTCTCATATGTTGTTCAAACGTCTGCGGACTAAAATAATTAGTGGTATGTACCTTAGCAAGAGCCATCCACTTTATCCCTTCCTTTGGTGACGTTTCTTCATCCTCAAACACTAAGTCATCAATTTCATCTTCTTCAAAGCCTAGGCGCTGCAGCATATCATCAATGGCCTTTAGTTTTCCTCCTTGAGATCCACCAGCCTGATTAGTCGAGCTTGCAGGACTCGCCATCTTGGTTCCCAGAAAAAGCGATTACCAAAACCCCAGATCGCTTCACGATGAACCTCTCGCAGAAAGTTCTGTAGAAAACGATGGAAAGGAGCTGAACCTAGATCGGAGATCGTTCACAGCCGAGGAGAACACCAATCCAGGTCTTGATTATACTTCGAGCCGGATCAGATCCGAGATCAGAGGAATGGAAACCCTAGTCGCCCTGACAGTCGCCAGAGCGCTAGGTCTTTTCACGCAAAAGTTAGTGGTTGCCAGAGGGTCGGAAGTTTTAATCCTGGATTCTTCCTTGAATTTGATTTTACCCGAGGCTAGCTTTGGCGTTGTCACGGCCTGACACAGCGTGAGGCGCCCCTCCAGGGTCTAGGAGGGCACTACTTATGGTTATGGATGCGGAGCCGATCGAGCTGCCCCCGTACTACATGGCAGGATTAGATTAAGTTTAGCGGCATCCCGCACCACCGTACCCTGCCTGGCCGGGTACGTAGGGGAATCAATCCACACGTACGTTGCGTACGGATCGACCTCTTGGTAGCTATAGCCATGAAAATCTTCACGGGGTTGTTGGGCATACGTACTATACTACCGTAATGCGACCACTTGATGGATTCTCGTCCTTGCTTAATCAGTAGTGGCAGTAGCTAGCGTCGATCTCGTTGTAATTTAGGGGTTTTACCTGCCAAAATAATATAAATACTAGTACTACTACTAGTTATGGTGCTAGTGGGCATGTTAGTGTGGGAAAATTTTGTTTTTTGACTTGATGTGGGGGAAACTTTACCAGAAAGAAAATGACTCGACAGGTGAGCTGCTGCAGAAGAAAAGAAAATGCATGCTAGCTATTCCAGTTGTTGTACTACCATTTCATGCTTTGTATGCTGCGATCTGAATAGTCTGCAACCGGCAGGAAGGTGCCTGCCTGCCTGCCTGCCCGTTTCAGTCTCACTTGCATTAACAAAACCGAAAGGTCACGATAGACAGACATATGACGCAGAAAATACATATAAGCGGCACTAGGCCAACTTGTGCAAGTACCCCCTCTCTCTCTCTCTCTGCTCGCTGCTTCCACGGTCAATGCATGAGCGCGTTCGATTTGCTCTTCCGTCCGTTCCTTCCCTCCCTCCCTCCCTCCCTCCCGGCTTTGTTGTTTTCTTGACTATATAAAAAGTAGAGTACGTAGTTGCATAAATTAGCTTGCGCCATCGCTCGCAAGTGGCCCTTCAAGTTGCACTCTGCCCGCGCTTTGCACAGCGGTGCTACATCGACATAAGAGAGAAGCTTCGCGCGTGCTCGTATATACGCGCGCGTCGATGCAGGCTCACGGCTGGCATCATGAATATGTACACACAGACAAATCATGGCACTGATCTGCTCCAGCTCCCCGCACGCAATGCACATACAAAACACCATGCTGACAAGACATACCGATTCATATAGGCGCCGTCGCGTACAATGCAGTGATGTCAGCCTTTTCTTATACTCGTCACGTTGGATTTTTGTTTCGTTGGAGGAGAGAGAAACAAGAGAGAGGAGGTTGTTTTCCCTTAGATAAGGGATGATCTCTTAGAAATAAGAGAAGACCATTTTTTTCATTGTACCATATGTCTTCCCTTAATCAACTAATTTATTACTAAAAATAGTTAATCTTATTAATTGCTAGAGATAGCAAGAGATGATGCATTGTACAAGTTGTATACTATGTCTTCTCTAAATGACGTGGAGAGCTAAGAGATAACATGTCTTCTCTAGCATTGTACATGCCCTAATGCTAGCTAGGTGAGGGCAAGTACAATCTTTTAAGGTTGCCAAGTCGGATATTCGCTTAGTTGAAGGAGACAGAATGACAAAGAAAAGGTTGTCTTAGCTAAGAGATGATCCTTTAAAATAAGAGAAGTCTATTTTTCTCCATTACACCTTATGTCTTCTCTTATTAACACAATTTCTTACTATAATTAGTCAATTTAAATTAATTCTTAGAAATGACAATAAGGGCATGTACAATGCTAGAGAAGGCATGCCTTCTCTTAGCTCTCCACATCATTTAGAGAAGACACAATATATAACTTGTACAATGCATTATCTCTTATTGCTATCTCTAGCAATTAATAAGAATTAACTATTTTTAGTAAAAAAATGGTTGACTAAGAGAAAACATATGATACAATGGAGAAAAGTAGTCTTCTCTTATTGCTAAGAGATCATCCCTTAGCTAAGGGAAGACAACCCCTCTCTCTTGTTTCTCTCTCCTTCAACTAAGCAAAAATCCAACGTGGCGAGCATAAGGGAAGGCTGACGTCACCGCATTGTACGTGCCCTAAGAAATGATCTATTATATAACTTATTTTTATTACCTTCTCTAGATTACGTGAAGGGCTAAGAGAAGACCCGTATTCTCTAGCATTGTACGTGCCCGACAAGCCTTCTGTCGCCCAGCACGGACTATACAAGTCGTCTCGATCTATTTCGGATACGAAATGTGCGTGTGTTACGATCCGTTTGAGTCGGGTCATGAACAGCAGACACACCGCTTTTCTCACCTTATCCGTCCCTGCAGTTGTGTCGTGTCTTCGTCCCGTGGCCGCAGCCACGCCGTCGCCAGGCCATGTTGTGCGCGTTTTTTTTTTTTGCCTTTTATGGATTCCTTCTTGGAGCTGGCCAGGACATGTCGATTTCTCCGACTATAGGCTCGGACTCGCCCGCGAACCACATTGCCCATGACCTGTTCGATCAATTGCATGACTGAGACTAAGGTACGTACACACTGCTTTTGTTTCGTACTGCATTACCCCGATCGACCGGTGGCGACATAAAATTGGTTATAGTGCTATCTATATGACTAGTGTATTTGTGTTGTACATGGATGACCGTTAGATCGAGGTCAATCGAATTCTTCTTCGAGGATTTCGTCGATACATCGTCGGACGATGACTCGAATGGTGCACCAAAATTTTGATCGTCTCAGCAAAACCCTCATCCATCACAACAACAACGACATGAAACCATGTTGTTTATTTGCTTCTGAAAATTTAAAATTTATTGGTTGTAAACTACATCATTGTCTTTTTTCAAACTAAGCAAATTGCTTGAAATGCGAAAAATAAACTGGCCAAAATTCCTAAAATGGATCGGACAACCATAGACACCATAAGTATTCTTTGTTGGCGCATAGCCCTCGCCACCATAGTTACCCGTGTCTATGGTCAGTGGAATAGTGTTGGCGCATAGCTTCGAGACTCTTTTTGATAGAGAGCTATGCGGCTTGCTCGCCAATTTGGAGACGGCGAGCCCCGGATATGGCAAGGACATTGATTGCGTCTTAGAGGTGAAGGCTTTGGAGGATATAATCAAAAAGGTAAAGAAGTCTCTCAGAAATGTTTCTCTCAGACGCAGAAAAAGAAAGAGAGGTGTAGCGAGGAAGGCTTCGGCAGGTGATTGATCGTTGGAGCTTCTTTTGGGTTGTCAGTTAGGTGGGTCGTCTTCTTTGCTGCGTTGTGCATCACGTGTCATCAGGTCGTCTTCTTTGCTGCGTTGTGCATCACGTGTCATCCGTTGCATCACGTGTGTTTAAGCATTAAACTGATTTTTTACACAAATTTTATCAATTTTTAAATAAATTCTAGTACAGTTCCGATCGGCCGATCTCACCTCCTATTATCGCGATCTACGTCTTTGTATGTCATTTTTTTGTTGTTATTGTTATATAACTTCTGAATTTTGTCTTCCGCAGACACACGAGCATACGTATATGGTGAGTATACATCTAAGAGGACCATATAGAGTTCGAGTGGGTTTGTACGATCCTCTAAACAATCAAAATTAAGTTTTTGTTTGTCAAAATTTGAAAGAGGGGGAGGGGGAGGGGGTGGGGGACCGAAGCAAAAGTGTTCTTTGTTTGGCTGTACATATCAATGCGGACTGTTGGGAGGAAACTTTACCACACCAAGTACTCCCTCTGACACATATTACTCCATTCAATCCATATTACTTATCATTGAAATAGATATATTTAGCACTAAAATATGTCTAGATACATCCATTTTAGTGACAAACAATATGGATCGAACGAAGTAGTTGATTTGGATTGTCTATATTCGATGTATCTAGACATATTTTACATCCAAATCTAAACAAATTCAAGCCAACTAATATGGAAGAGAGGGAGTAAATGATTGCAGGTGCAGTGACGCGCAAGAACTAAAATGCATGCTAAGCCAATATAATTGGACAATATCATGCTTTATATGCTGCGATCTGAATAATCCGCAACTAGCAGGAAGGTGCCTGCCTAGTTCAAAACTACTAGTAGTAGCTGTTTTCTATGATTCACTTGGCATTTTGAGATTAACAAGACCGAAAGGGGTTATAACAGACATATATAAGTACTATCTCCGTTTTAAAATAGATGTCTCGTATTTATTAAAATTTAGATGAATTTAGACACTATTTAATATATCGTCTATTACAAATCTGAGACATCTATATTAATCTATATTAGGACGCAGGAGTGAATACATACGACGAAGAAAATATAAAGCGGCACTAGGCCAACTTGTGCAAGTAGGCAAGTTGGACCCCTCCATCCGTTCGCTTCCACACGGTCAATGCATGAGCGCGATTCGATTTGCTCTTCCTTCCTTCCTTCCCTCCCTCCCTCGAGGCCGGCTTTGTAGGTTCCTTCGCTTGCGCCATCGCGCGCAAGTGGCCGTTCAAGTTGCATCGGCCGCGCTAGCTTTTGGACAGCGGTATCGGAGAGAGGAGAGAAGCCTCGCGCGTGCTCGTCCCTCCCGTGATCAATGGCCAGCGTATCGATCGGACACCATGTACACATACATACGCAGCCACACAGGCTCGCGGCTGGCATCATGAACATGTACACAGATAAATCATGGCACTGCTCCGGTCCAGCTCTCCGCACGTACGCCATGCATACACGAATGGCGTGTTTGGTAGTGCATCAGGTCCAAACAGACCCCTGACGTAGAAAACGGCATGTTTTGTTAGCTATCCTTGCGTGGTGTTCAGCACATGTATTAAAGCAGCCCATAACCAGGCCTACAAATAACGGCCTAATTGCCCGTTTCTATGGAGCCAGCCTCTCCTCCACAGCACGATTAAAAATTTAATGCAGACATGCTAGTAGGGCATTACTTATGAGAATCAATCCACACGTACGCTGTGTATGTATCCCTTGTCGGCCGTAAAAAGAATTGATGGTTTTTTTTTGGACAATTTACTGTTCCCTTCGTTTAAAAATATAAGATATTTTAGCTTTATAAAATGAATGAATGTACCTACCGTCTTTTAGTGTATACTTTTACTCCAAACCTGTACGTATCTATAGATTAAAAGACATCTAAAAAAATTTGATTCACAAAACTTAAACGTCTTATATTTCTGAACTGAGAGACTAATACATTGACGGATTTCTGGTCCTTGCTTAATTAGCACTAGTAGCAGTATCGTCTCTTTGTATGTGTTCTCCTATCACCCGCTAGTGTTTCTTAATCGTTTTGACTTGGATAGTTCTCCCCTCGAGACTTTGAATTCTCTTTGTTTTTCTTGACATCCTAGGTGACATATCCGATCTCGCGACAAATAAATAACAAGACAAGATTTGGAGATTACCTGTCGTGTGCAAATGTGCAATGCTAGTAAAGTCCATGGCTCTACACCGGTGCCACTTGTAGATTTTGATGTCCTCTCTCTCTCTTTCTAAGTAACATATCATCCTCGTATCATGAAGATCGTTGTCGGTATGACGATACGGTTAGTTTAGAGAAACACAAAAGGGCATTCATTGCAAAAGGATCGACGCAAGATTCTTCTATCCATGCCTAAGCCGAATGCAAAAGCACTGTGGCATGCCTGCAGCGCGAGGGCGTCCCTCCATCGCCTAGGAGGCCATTACATGATGATGATGAACGTTGAGCCGGCCGTACATGGCGCGATTAAACTAAATTAGTGCGCACCCTGCCTGTAAGGGAATCAATATCCACACGTACGTACGTACGTTGCGTACGGATGGCTTGGTTCTTCCCTTGTTTTGGCCGTAAAAAGCATTCATGGGGTTGTTGGACAGACCACTACAGTATGGTCACCACTTGATGGATTCTCGTCCTTGCTTAATTAGTGTAGTACTATACTGTAGTAGCAGTACCGTACAGTTTCATTTTTTTTATGGTTTCTACTGCCAAAATTATACACGTACGGTACACACTACTAGTGCGTGCAAGTAGGGCTAATATGGGACGTACGTGTACGTGCTCCATTGCATTCTCTTTCTTTAGCTGTACATATCAATGCTGACTGTAGGGGGGAAACTTTACCACCAAAGAAAATGATTGCAGGCGAAGTGGCTCATAAGAAATAAATAAAATGCATAATTGGACAATATATATCATGCTTTATATACCGCGATCTGAATAATCTGCAACTGGCCTGGCAGGAAGGTGCCTGCCTGGTTCACAGTAGGTGTTTTCTATGATTCACTTAGCAGTTTGGCATTAACAAAACCATTTGCTCTTCGTTCCTTCCCGGCCGGCTTTGTTCTTTTCTTCGTGCTTGCGCCATCGCGCGCAAGTGGTCGTTTAAGTTGCACCTGGCTGCGCTGTGCAGTTTTGCCGAAACGACCACAAGGCCAGATCCTCCACCGGTGGCGGCCGTCGCCACCATCCCATGTCCAAGTCGTCGCCAAGGCGCAGCTTCTCGTTCTTTCGCGGCCCAACAACGCGTCTACGTGAGCCTTGAGGCCATATGCATGCTCGCCGAGGCAGGCATGCGCTGCCTGTGGCCGGACATGCACCTGCCGGCGGGGTGGCATCTCAATGGCGCGCGCGTGCCTATGCCGGTCATCCCAGGCTCGGGCCCTGCTCGCCGCCGCGAGATCTGCCGTCGTCTAGCCTTCCTGCCGCTAGATCTACGATGGGACCCGACCTACGCCATCCACTCCCTGGTCTGGGACCGGTGGTTCGAGGCGGAGCACGTAGCGTGGCGCGAGGCCTTCGAGGCCCACCTCGAGAACCTCGGCGAGGAGGAGGACTACTGGGAGGAGTCCAACGAGGACTCCGACGTGGACGACGATGCCTCCACTTCCCATTGCCGCAGCACGGCATTCTGGACTGGTCACGCTATAGGGGCGACGACACCGTCGAGTTCGAGGTGTGGCCTCATTGGCCCGGCCAGGTGGCGGTCAAGGAGGAGGAGCCGGAGCCGCAGCCCCGGCCGATGACTGAGGAGGAGGAGCTCGAGGCCGCCATCCTCGCGTCGCAGCTGGGGAGGAGAAGCGGTGGACAGCACCGCCCAGGGACTACACGAGTCCTGGGTGGCCATGCAAGCCCAGATGCCCTCCCGCGCTCCCGACACCGCCTCCTGCCCCGTCCTAGAACGGCGCGTGGCCACCGCCTCAGGTCTTCATATCATCGATGACGACGGCGAGGAGTTGGTGGCGTGCAGCCGTAGGACCAGGCGCCAGCCGGCCAGAAGCAACACCGTCGGTTCCCTTCCACGCCACGGCACCCAATAATATTGGGCCTTTTTTCTATTGATATTTTGTGACCGTGTCCATGACCAAGACCTTTTTATATAGTATGTTTAATTGTCATCGGCGGCTCCTTTTTTTTCTGCATGTTCTCTTCTTTGCAGGGCAGTTGCCGTTGGTGGGCACAGTCCAGCGCAACCGGGCTCAATCCGGACGGCCTGTCCTCCACCCCTATAATCGGATCGAATCAGACGGATTAGATGTCCGAAATTGGGGGGCCGATCGAAATTGGGGGACGTCGCTACATTGTGTACGTATCGCTTTGGCTCTTCCCTTGTCGGCCGTAAAATGCATTGATGGGGTTTTGGACAAACTACTGCAGTAACACCACCAGTTGATGGGTTTTTCGTCCTTGCTTAATTAGCACTAGCAGCAGTACCGTCTCTTTGTGCGCGTTTCCCTATCAGGCAATACTGTTTCACTATGACGCGATACTGTTTCTTAGTCGTTTTGACTCTGATATTTCTCCCCACGAGGCTTTGAATTCTCTTCGTTTTTCTTGAGATCGCAGGTGCCTAAGCCGAATGCAAAAGCATTGTGATATGGTGTGGAAGCAATGCACGAGCGCGACTTAACAATGGAGGTAAAGCAGAGATGCTTCGTCGTCGATGAGCCGGCGCGGCCGGGCTGGCTGGCAGAGAGGGATAGATCATAGTAGATCGCAGCCAAGTTGCATGGTAGGAGCAAGGTAGGCGTGGTAGGTGAACCAATCAAGCTTGGCTAGGATCCGTTGCACTATTTCATCAGAGCATCTCCACTCGTCTATCCAGGACGCCGATTCGGACGCCGAAATTCAGTCCGGACGTCGAAAATCGGCTCAGTCGCGTACCCAGGGACCTGTTTTCGTCCGGATTTGACGTGTTTTGGTCCGGCCTACCTAGGCCGAACACAGGTTCCCGGGTACGCCCTTGGGATGCCGGACGCCGCAAAAAAGGGCGTGGGCCAGCTCTGTAGGCGAGACAGTCCCATCCCCACTCCACTCGCTCAGACTGCCGCGAAGAGCTCTGTCGCCATGACTTCGCCGGCGGAGCTCCCCCGCGCCGAGACATGCCCACGCCTCTAGCTACGCTCGCCGTTGTTGCCGCCCACCTTCACGCCTTTTACGCCGCCGCTTTCGCTGACCTATCCTCGCCGTAGCTATGCTTCGGCTCCGTGCGCCCACCATCACGCCCGCCAGGTGTTCGACATTTGGCCGGATTCGGCCATGGATTCAGCGACGAAATCGCATCCATCGACTACGGCGAGGCGAGATACCGCCATGGATTCCGACGACAGGAGTTGCTCGCCGTACTGGAGGAGGAGAGCGCCGAGGTCGCCAAAAGTGAAAAGAGCACTTGCAGATCCTCGCCGCCAGGTACATGCAGATGGCGAAGCCGAAGCGCGGTGGTTCGACGCCAGGTCGCATAAAGTGCAAGGCGAGATAGAGGATAGAGGGCTATTGCATGTTGTACGCCGACTACTTCGCCGACCAGCCACTCCATGGAGAGGACGTGTTTCGCCGCCGTTTCAGGATGAGCCGGAAGCTCTTCCTGAAGATCGTGCATGCCATCCGGGAGTTCGACCTATATTTCCTTCGCAAGAAGGACTGCACCGGCTTGGTTGGGTTTTCCTCGCTTCAGAAGTGCACCGTGGCGATGAGGTTGCTTGCATATAGAGCGCCGACTGATGCTGTCGATGACTATCTCCGTATCGCCGAGTCCACCGTCCTTGATTGCTTGTATAGGTTCTGCAGGGCAGTGATTGCAGTGTTTGGGGAACAGTACTTGAGATCACCCACTGTTGAAGACACTGCTCGGATCCTAGCAGTCAATGAAAGTAGAGGATTTCCTGGTATGCTTGGAAGCATAGATTGCATGCATTGGGAGTCGAAGAACTATCCATTTGAATAACAAGGAATGTACAAAGACCACAAAGGAGGATGCACTGTGATACTTGAGACAGTTGCTACACATGATCTTTGGATCTGGCACTCCTTCTTTGGCATGGCAGGATCGAACAACGACATCAACGTTCTCAACTCCTCAACTGTCTTTTCCAAGCTTGTTGAGGGTCATGCTCCCCCTGTGAAATTTGAGATCAACGGGCATCACTACAAAGGTGTCTCCAACATGGGCTGCATTCATCACAATGCGTCAGGAGATCGGAGATCCGGCGATGCATCAACAGCTGCAGGATGATCTTGTCGAGCACCTATGGATACGCAGGGGCAACACGACGTAGATGCTGAGCATGAACTAGCCGAACTTGGCCAAAATATGTTGTAATTTTATTGCAGACCGAACTATGTTTACATGACGCCGAACTTTGGTCTTAAAGTGTTCTGTATTCATCGTATGACGAACTATGCCGAAGTTTGGACGAACTTGAGTCGAATTTGAGCCGAATTCTAACGGAATCGGCCGCCAGATCGCAGAAAACTCATGCCGTCCAGCCAAAGTTTGGTCCGGATTTTGGTCTAGGTTTGGCCAACAAGTGGAGATGCTCTTAGACGCGGGAGGATTTGCCAGTGTGACGGCCTCTGACATATAGGCAGCGCGAGGCGTCCACCTCCAGAGCCTATCGAGGAGGACACTACTTTATGATGAACGTGGATCCGGCCGTACATGGCGCGATTAAACAAAATTTAGCGCGCACCCTGTGCGTGGTAGGGGAATCAATCCACACGTACGTTTCCGTACGGATGGCTTTGGTTCTTCTCCGTAAAAAAGCATTCATGGGGTTGTTGGACAAATTAAACCACTACAGTAAGGCCGGTCACCACTTGATGGATTCTCGTCCTTGCTTAATTATTGTACTCCAGTATACTGTAGTATCAGTATCGTTTCATGTTTGTTTTATGCATGATTTCTACTGCCAAATTTATACACGTACGGTACGGTGCACAGTACTACTAGTGCGTGCAAGCAGGGCTAATATATATGGGACGTGTGCGCGCGTGCTCCATTGCACTCTTTCTTTGGCTGCACATATCAATGCTGACTGTAGGGATCTCGGAGGAAACTTTGCCACCAAAGAAAATGATTGCAGGTGAAGTGACTCGAAAGAAATAAATAAAATGCACAATTGGACAATATCATGCTTTGTATATATACCGCGATCTGAATAATATCACGCAACTGGCAGTGCCCTGGCCGGCTAGACGGCTAGTTGAGTTACTATTTTCTATGATTCACTTGGCAATTTGGCATTAACAAAACCGAAAGCAGGGGTTACGATCGACAGACATATACAAGTACATATGACGAAGAAAATATAAAGCGCGGCACTAGCAGGCCAAGTTGTGCAAGTAGTAGCCCCCTCGCTAGGTATCCGTTTCGCTTCCACGGTCAATGAACGCGATTCGATTCGCTCTTCCCTTCTTCCCGGCCCGCTAGCTTTATTTGTTCTTTTCTTCGCTTGCGCCATCGCGCGCATGCATGCATGCAAGTGGCCGTTCAAGTTGCACCTGGCCGCGCTTTGCACAGCACAGCGGTGTTGGATCGATCGAGAGAGGAGAGAGAAGCTTCGTGCGTGCTCGTCAGTCTTGGGACCTTCGAGTTCCATTCCAAATGGTATAGCTAATAAGCTCGTCCCTACGCACGTCTGCTTTTCCGAAGAGTCTGACGTACGGAGGGCGCGGAAATGCATAGAGATGGCGAGAATCGGTCGGTGGCTTACACATGGCTACTTTTCCTTTTGAGATTTGTCTTCGATCTTTGTTTCTCACGTAAGAGCTAGTAGCAATAAGTGGGAGCGACTAGCGTCCACGCGAGCTAACAACGTCTATACCATGATGAGGAGGTCCGACCAAGCTTAAGGCCTCTCGAGTTGATGTGTCGGTCTATACGGATGGGCCCAGCAGGGAGCTAGCGCAAGACGCACTATGGCAGGTACATCATTCGGAGGCACTCTAAAGTGCCTCCAATAGTCAAATTAATGCCACAAATAAGTTTTTGAGGCACTAAAAAAATCGCCAGGGACGGTCGTGTAGGTAAAAGTTATTTGAGCCAGTTTTAAAAAATGCCTCTAAATCATAGTCATTTGAGGCACTATGACTAATGCCTCTAAATCCTAGTCATTTGAGGCACTATGACTAGTGCCTCAAAAACCAACTTAAGGCACAAATTAGAGTGCCTCTAAATCCTAGCCATTTGAGACACTACGACTAGTGCCTCTAAAACCAAACCATTTGAGGCACAAATTATAGAGCCTCTAAAACCCAACCATTTGAGGCACTACGATTAGTGCCTCTAAAAACCAATTTTTTAAGGCACTATGTCTAATGCCAATAAAAACCAACCATTTGAGGCACTATAACTAGTACCTCTAAAAACCAACCAATTGAGGTACTATGACTAGTGCCTCTAAAAACCAACCATTTGAGGCACTATGACAAGTGCCTCTAAAAACCAACTTTTTGAGGCACTATAACAAGTGCCTCTAAATCCTAGCTAAAAGCCAACCATATAGGTCTAATATAGAAGCAATTGTACATTTTTAAAAATGGCTCACATCAATCGAATTACATTAGGTAATGCACTCAAATCAAATCAATACAAACCACATTACAGTGACATACATTATAGTGACATACATTACAGCGACATTAGGTAAATTTTTCGATAAAGCAAAGACAGAACTATGTGCCAGCGTGATACAAAATCAAAGAGATAATTGGCTTATTGATGTAGCTGAACAAAGTAAGACTCCTACTCAAACTATCAGAAGTAGATATGGTCCATAATCTAGGTACTCGTAACCTGAATTTTTTGGGAAGTGATGAACTGATGATCAAACTTGATGATACTCAAACTCTCATTACAAAGTTACCTTGACTGTCGGAAATTGCTGGGATATCTTAGGAACCGCTAGCTACTACAATGATTGGTTGCTCCTGGTGGTACTCCATGAGATAGAAATGAACAGAAATATGGTGCAGCAAACTGCGCTATATGGCATCTTCACCTTCTCGCTCTTTGTTAAACCAATAATGTTTGGAAGTGAACATCGACAGTAATTTGTGTGACCTCATATGAAGGACATGCCTTCTTTCCCTCGACCTCGAGACAGTCCATCAGCATCACGCTACCTGGAACCATCTTACCTGCCATAAAATCAACACTCGTTTAACTCAATTCTTTGGTCATGTACACATGAATTTTGTATATGCAGTAAGCAGTAAGCATACACGATTTTGTATATGCTATTCAGAGATGCTACATTCCAGGATGTGAAAACAAAATAAAAAAGTATATTTCAAGTAATTGCATTACGAATGAAGCTTAAATACCATCATTTTATCTCTATCGTTTAAAGATTTAAGATATAGAGAATAAAGAATTCTGTATCTCCAATTTGATAGAAGACAGTAACAATACAGTTTGAAGTGTGTGCATATCTCCGAACACAAGTCTAAATTGGGACTGAGCAGTGGAGGAAAATGAACACATAAAAAATCCAATGCTAGGATAGTAGATTCAGAAATGAAGTGGTGAACATTCATTCGCTTCTCACATGAACATTTACCGAACTCAATTCTTCGATGCGTCCAGCATGTTAGGCAATGCATGGCAAGACAGAACAATCTCGGATTCATCTAAATATTATGCTCGTGGGAACATATTTCGAAACCCAAAAAAGTTGAGCAAAAGTAGAACACAGAAAAGCAATTCGTCTTGAAGAAGGTTTTCAGGTACCACTATGTGAGCTAAGAAAGTAAGGGAAACACATATATTGTGAGAAAAACAATTTTAATAGTGTAGGCTTCTACTTCCTTTATTTCGAAGGAGAAATGAGGGTAAGCAGGCGTACCGCTGGTCTCTTGGTCTTTGTGTTTCTCCTGCCACGTTACCTGCCATGCCTGAGGACATCGGTACTTCACAGACTTTGGCAACCTACTTGGCCGTCCTTATGTACCTTAAATGCATCTTAAAACAGTCTAGTTAGTAGAGTGATCATAATTTTGTTGGAACATACATAATAGACTATAGTGTATGTTAATGCCTGGCTGTAGTATTTACAAAATATATTTATAGAATAATACATGCTACAAAGGGATCATAAAATTGTCCGTAACATGATTTTTTTTAGAAAATATTGTCTAAATTTGTTTGCAGATTTGTTCCTAGAAGAACAAAATCTTCATGAAAGCTGAACATGTCTAGATAGGTACTTCTTTAATAATGTTGGCATCTAAATAAAGGAATTGGCACTATAAGCAACTGAGAACACGAAAACACATGAAGAAATAGAATCAATGAGAGCCTGAAGCATGAGCAGGCTACTGAATAAGATCTGGAAGGATGGCTTCAAAACATAATTCAAGCAATATGAGATTGATGAGTTATATTTTGATGTAAAGTTGTTGATTTCCTCCAATACTATCAGTGAACCTGAAATCCGTTGTAAATAGGCATAAACCACGCTAGACATAAATGGAGTATATATAGCATAAACAAAAAAAAGGCTAGAAATGGTACAGAGTTCACTAACAGGAGCAAAACCATGCTACACGTTGCAACTTAGAAAGAACGCAACTGAACAAATTCATACAGAATAGAGGTGATTACCGTATTTAAAATGTCACTCATGAGCTCAATGGTGCAACCTAGCTCAGATCTCAAGCCACCATCTCTCCACCAACAAAAGGAGTGGCTTCTGAGAAAATGACATGAGGTTTATCTTGTTAAGGTAAGAATCAAAAAATGAGGAGGGAGCATTTACAATTCAACATGAATAAGTAATTTAGTTTCCCAATAAATAAAACTATTTACCAAAAGGAGGAAAAACAAAAACACCTTGATACTCTTTAATCCTGGTCATCTTATTCTTCCCAAAAAATATAGCCAACACGCAGCAAAGATAAAACCTAGCAAAATATACCGGGTGAAATACTAAATGTACAAATTAAACTGACAGGAAGTATAGCTATCCTGAAGTGAGGTTTAGCTCCCGCTCTATACTAATTATTTGTTTAGGTATGGCAGGTGTCGCACCGACGAAATCAAAGTAATTGCCAAGAAACTTTCATATGGTTATAAGCAAACACAATATTCATATGACGATAGATGCAGAACTGGATATATCACTATATTTAGCAACACTGGCATAACTGCACCAAAACAGATCATTATAATTTCCTGTGGATTCAAGTAACAAACGCTTGAACGTCGCTTCAAGCAGTTAATCACTGATATCTCAGCCTAGGGTCGCCACATATATTATACTTAGGATTTATTAGGAGCACACCTCTCGAAGCACATCCCCGACTTCCACACAAATAAACGTTTATTAGAACACTTTACAGTAATGAAGAGGACGCCCTAACCATACATAATTACCAGAACGAAATTGTGGCATGGCAAGACATGACCCCACCCTTTCGCACGGGTAAAACACACTCTAGATCATATGTAGTTAACATGTGTTTTGTGAAAACAAAAGGTAACCAAAAGCCGATAGCTCTACACGTGGTCAGACTGAGGTACACACAAAGACCAAGGAGTCTTAGAAGACACTTTACTATAGCCATTCTTTGTGCATGAACATGAACAAGTCAGCAAGAGAGTAATATATGCGTGAAGCAAGGATATGTTCAGAAATTTGGATATACAGAATGTGGCGGGAAGCATGCAAGCAATTGGAAAGGTCAGAAAACACAAGTAGGCAAATAGAAAGTGAAATTTTAAAATGAAGGCTCGTCACCGCTATTTCCAGTAGTGGCAGCTTTTCGCCTCGCCGTTCTCTGAGCATGAAAGCAGACACTGCTCGTGCAAAGTCAATGGGTCTGATTTCCCGCCATCAATAAAAAATCAGAAGAAAAACTTTCAAGCATATAATTTTGCAATCTGAATCGAATATGGTTGTTCAATGCGACCAATAACATACCAGGTACAATACATAAAGAAAATGAACTAATGCGAACTAAGTGGGCAAAAAATATTATTGACAGGATCTAATGTGGTAGACAGTTTTGAACAAGCAACTACCACAGTTCTTCCGCTGAAGAGAATAGTCAAGCAAATAAAACAAGTTTAGTGCAACCTCTATAGTGGCAGCAATTAAGGGGAAATAGAAGATCAAGGTGCATTTACTTGTCAGTTAGACTCGGCCACTAATAATTCGTATTAGTTCTCAAGCTTCATTATTCAGTTAGATACTCACAACTGACCGGTCATAATTTTTTACCATGAAATTGTGGGGGCTATAGCCCCCACGGCAATGTATTTATTTTATAAAGGGGTTACACTATGCACATAATGGAAAAGGAGTAGGGAGTATAAAAGCAACTATGCACAAGTATTGTGGAACTATGCCAATACCACACACATATAATCCCAATAATCATGTGGAAATTAAATTTCCTGTGTATATATACTGAAATGATCTTGACTAACTGTCAAAGGAAAGTTACTCAAGAACATGGGTTTTTAGCCGAGAGATATATATGTCCTTTGCCAGTTTATTTGATGCCTCTTCTTCAGAATTGCGGATATATCCTTAGGTATGAAAGGTCATATGTATCAGCAGGTTAGGGCTTCATTTGAATCAGCTCATCTTAGTAGCTTGTGCACGGGACAAATTCTTATGTCCTTTTCATGAGTTATTAAAGGATCTCATTTGATTAATTTTTCTAAGAAGTTCTTGCCTTGATTACTTGAGAAGATGACCAATTATATTAAAGCAAAAATTGAATTCTAAAGAACGTGACCCTCCTATGAGAGTTTGACGGTTGAATTCTGATCAACATATAGTGAAAGTCTGAAAGATGCTAGCCTAAAATGATAATGGGCCATGGCTCAAGGAGAAAACAAACATGTTAATGCTGCATCCACTGAAACACATCGGTTTTCCAAATATGTCTTGCAACAATGGCAGAAGAAGACATTTTCAGTTTTACATTTGATAGCAAGTATCACCTAAAATGATTGTTTGATTGGTGGGCTACTAATTAGAATACTATAGTTGTTAAGTGTAAGTGTAGATCTGAACAATCGAGATAATATCCAGAGATTAGTCTAACTTCTCAACATAATATCACATTATCACTCCATATCAAAATATACATATTAACCAGTAGAATTGCAAGCGTTGTTACTCTAATTTCTTAGGCTTCAAGGAGCAATTTAACAAAAGAATTTGACACACGTGATTATTTAGCTATGGATATACATAGCTAGACACAAATACATAGGTAGACCACAAGATCAACCATTGTGTTTCTTACAGCCAGACCACAAGAGCATATACATAGCTAGACAAAATTACCAAAAATGCATAATGAATCTGGATGGAAGAGTCCATAACAAGTAGTAAACTAAGTTGGCATTTCGAAGCATGGATAACTCAAACCACCTAAATGCATCCAGAATTGTGAAGGCAGCGGAGAAGAAGACAAAAAATCACCTAATGAACTCACCTCAGATGAAGCACACATTGAGGAGGCCTACAACACCTCGAAAGCAGCATGCTACCTCCAATACCACACCACTGAGTATCCCTGACCAAAGGACAGGTGAAGCAAATGAACAAGCCTACAAATATTTTGATAGGTAACTGAATGCCAAAGCTGGGCATAAAATTGAGGAGGCTGCAAGACATAGTACAATGATCTAAAAACAACACTTCACGCCTGTATAAACATTGCAGTCAGTGAGGTACGGATAAACTGTGATGTGAACGATAAATATAGCACTCAGCACTAATAAGATAGTTTACAATCAAATGAAATTCATTAACATGCAAGTTAGTGAAATTGTTGAAGTAAATGAAACAGAATGGTCACACCCCAATGATGCTAGGATGGGCATCCGCTAATAATGCTGATAATGAAACACGACTTAACGTTTCTACCTAATAAACATCATAAAGCGCATTTGCAGAATGATGGCAAAGGATGGAGTATAGGCTGCAAGTAAAGGAGGTTCCATAACAGCCACCACTCAATTATATGGAATCATCTAGGTAACTTATAGGCATAATAACAAACACGTGCCATGCACGAAAATGACAAACCATGACACCAATTACATGCACTCGATCAGAGAAATTTTCAGAAAGCAATAGAGAGAGGAAGGCTCCCGCGACCGCAGGAGGGGGCTCTCGCGGAGAAAGCTGAAGCAGGCGACGGGGCTCTCGGGCATGGCCAGCGCCGGTGACGACGCCGGGGTGACCAGCCGGAAGCGCCCCGAGACGACGCGGGGAGGGACGCGCGGGGGCCGGCGAACTCGAGAGGGCCTCTACAGCGGGGAGACGGCTCGAGACGGCCGGCTCCTGGCAGCGGCGACCGCGCGGGTCAGGGACGACGGGGAGGCGAAGAGGACGGGGCCGACGAGGGTAGAGGGAGAGGGAGGCCGACGAGCGGCGTGCGGGGTTCTCTGCGGCTCGGAGGGGAGGGGCACCGGCGGCGGGGTGTGCTGCGAGAGGAGGCGGCCAGAATAGAGGGGAGGCGGGGCGAGGCTCTGGCGGCGGGGAGCGTGCTGGGAGAAGGTGGGTCGGGGAAGAGGAGAGAGGGGCGCGAGGCAGGTGGAGAGGGGTGTGGATCGGTGCCTCGGTGGGGTGGGACCGGGATCGATCGAGGGCGGGGTGCCGGGTGCGTGAGTCGCGCTGGGCATTCGGTTAGACCGAACCGATCGGCTACACCATTCATCATGAATCAATGGTACATGACGTGCATAGCCATACCTATGAATCAATGGTGGCCTCCATTCATCATGAAGGAAGCACAATGCCTCAGCTACACCAATGACAATCTTCAGTCTTGTTATCCAATCCAATGAAGGCAACCCCTCTTCGGCATCCACTGGCTTCCTGTGTAGTGTGGTTGTCAAATCTCCCTTTGCCATGTACTTGTACACTAGCAATTGCTCGTCATCCTTGACCAAATGCCCCAACAATGGATCAACAGCAGCACAACAGCAGTGCTGTAAGGAAAAGGACAACCACGATTGCCGCAGCTCCAAGAACTCCAGCTAGTACACGCTTCCACTTGACCCGTTTCTTGACTGGTGATGGCGATGCTTGTGGTGGTTCCGGCAATGGCGATTCATTCCTCTTATAGAAATCCTCGCAATCACCAGGGCTGCGCCGGCTTGGCATGCCTGTCAAGCAATTCATCTTGAGATGGACTGTTCCATCAGAGCCATTCCCAAAGGGCGATTCCGCCACTTGGCCAAAGTAATTGCTAAACACATCGACCACCGAAACCTCTTCTCGAGGGACCCGAGGCCATCGCCAATCGTAGAGTGAAATCCCGAAGCGTTAAATGTAACCCGGCTCCATCACCAGCGGAGACAGACACGACTATGAGCTCTCGGTGAGATTGTTGTTGGAAAGATCGAGGAACCGAGAGCCTTCTTGGCGAAACCGGCGCGGAATCCGGTAGGAGAGGTTGTTCTTGGCGAGATGAGGGTGGTCAGGTTCCCGGACGTCCGAGGTCGAGAGGCAGCTCGCCATCGACGCCACGACAAACCACGGACGGCGGCGACGACAGAGCCCGTGGACAAACCGGTCGGGGATCCGGGGAGCGGGACCCGGAGGCGTTGAAGAACTCGGCGTCGGGACGGTGCGGCGAGGCGGCGAAGGCGGATCTCGCGACGCGACCGACAACGAGCGGCATGGCCCAGGTGGATTGCGGCTTCAGGGAAAAGGTTAACAAAGGGAATAGGAAGATGCGGTGGATGCCTATGAAAATTATTTGAAAACATATTTTTAATAGATTGTAAAGATTTCGTTTGAAATATTAGAGGCATTATTAGATGTGCCTCAAAAACCTGTCCATTTGAGGCACAAATAAAAGTGCCATAATTGGTCTATCGATAGAGGCATATTTGAGTGTCTCTAAAGATATATTTTTTAGGCAATTTTATCTATGACTCAAGTGCTATATTTTTTGTGGCATCTTGTCAATATTGACTCAAATGATCACCCATTTAAGGTATTTAAGATGCTCCGAATGGGCAACTATTAGACACATTAACATATGTGCCTCAAAAAATTGTCCATTGGCGGCACAACGAATAGTGCCACAATTGGTCACTTATTAGAGGCATATTTTAGTGCCCTAAATGGTAACGAATTGTGGCACTTTCAATTGTGCCTCAATTGAAATATTTTTAGTGGCATTTTTATAGAAAGTGCCTCTAAAAGATCTATCTTTTTGAGGCACAAGTCAAAGTGCCACTAATAGTTCAACGTAGAGGGGTGCCTCTATTTTTCAAAATATTAGAGGCACTATCAATAGTGCCTCAAAATACTAAATTATTAGTGGCATTTTAGAAACTGCCTTTAAAATCTTACATTTTAAGGCATTATTATTTAAAATGTCACAAATAGTTACGATTAGAGGCAGTTATAAACAGTGCCTCTAAAAAGTGCCTCTAATTTTTGGACGTGCCATAGTGACGTCCCTACCGACTACCGTGATCATCTATGGCCAGCGTATACTATCGGACACCATGTACATACATACGCAGCCACACAGTCTCGCGCGCGGCTGGCACCATGCATGAATATGCACACTGACAAATCATGGCGCTGCTCCGGTCCAGCTCTGCGCACGTACGCGGCATGCATACACGCGAGACGACCAGACAAGAGATACCGATCCATACCCGCGCGGCGCCATCATGTGAAAGGCGGTGTCGACTGCCGACGTCGTTCGTCCTGGCTGGCCGCGCCGAGAGGCCAGCAACCCAAACCCAGCCAGCAGGGATACAGTACACGCGAGCGCGCTCCGTGCAAGCATGCTTCTTTCCTCGTCTCGTCTCGGGCCCCGCTCGAATCCGAGAGAATCTCCCGGCCGGAACCCACTTGCCCTGGGCGCCCTGCCCGGCCACATCGCAGAGATCCGGGGATTGATCGGGCCGTACCACTACAGGACGCGCGCGCTACGCCTTCTCGACAAGGGCTCCCTCGGCGGAGCACATAGAGGCCGTCGGCGTATGCTACGCCGAGGGCCGGCCGTCGGCATAGCTTGTCGACAGGTTGCAAAAATATTTTTTTTTTAAAAAAAATAAATTTTTTATTTTATTTTTTTCTCAATTTCTGAATCTTTGAATTGTTTGACTCGTTAATCTCTCACTTTGAATATTTTTAACACTAATTACACTTAATATTTAATTAAATTGCAGTCTTGGTCGAACTTCCCGGAAGGTCACCCATCCTAATACTACTCCAGCTCCAGCACGCTTAACTTCCTCGTTCCTTCAGAATGTGTTTCCGCAAAGTAATTCATACATTGTTGTCAATACTATGATATCAATCATATTAACCCTTATATCAACATGTCACATGTTTGTATTTTTTGAAATTACAAACAATTATTTAACTAAACATTAATAAATAAGTAAAAATATTATTGAATTCAAATAAAAATATAATAATTTTACTTTTTTGTATTTTTCTATTTAATATGGAATAATTAATATCTTTAAATCTATAAATCGGAATTTAACAAATAATATGTCTAAATTGATCAGAAAAATGAGAGGAATCCAAATATGATATCCATATCATCTAATCACAAACCCTCAATTTTTGAATTATCTATTTGGTGGTTGCTTTAGAAAATTCTTTTTTTGCGCTCGGATAATGAAAAATGCCTTTTTGGTGCGATGAAAAGGAAAACTTGCATTGAATCTTTGATAAAATAACATATTATGAACCTAAAAATGATTTTTTTTAAAAACATGAGCACCGTATCATGTACATGTAGTTCATATCTGACCCACTTCCTATCGATTCGGCAGGAATTTGTCTTTTTTCACCAAAGGTGGATGGAAAGGTTTCGGAACCCCTGTTGGGACATTGTCCATATAAGGTGGTATAGTATTTTAGTAAAATATGGTGGTAGCATTTTAAATTAGCCATTTGGTGGTTGCTTCACAAAATCGTCCGTTTTTTGTGCTCGAAAAATAGGAAATGGCTTTTTGGTACGACGAAAAGGAAAACTTCCTCCTTCAACATTGTTCGCCATCCCATGATGCATGTATATGCACAATATGGCCACATTATCACAAACTATGCCTTGATTCTAGCCATAACATTGGTCATTTGACCCGAAAACCAAGAAACCTCGAATGAGATAGGTCATTTTATGAAGGTTTTTTTGAGACATAATCAATATATCAAGTTTAATATTTTTACTTATAACTATGTCACATAATATGACACCACGCGAAGGTTTCGCATTGTTTCGATCGTTTTTGAATTTTTTATGCCCGTTTTAAACTATCGTCAAACTTTGTCGAACGGCGGGCATGAAGATTCTTAGCTCGGGGCCGATCCTCGCTAAACTTGCATTGGATCTTTGATAAAATAGCATATTGTGAACCTAAAAATGATTTTTGTAAAAAAACATGAGCATCGGATCATGTACCTGTAGTTCATATCTGACCCACTTCCTACCGATTCGGCAGGAATTTGTCTTTTTCACCAGAGGTGGACGGAAAGGTTTCGGATTCCCCTGTTGGGACATTGTCCATATAAGGTGGTATAGTATTTTAGTAAAATATGGTGGTAGCATTTTAAATTAGCCATTTGGTGGTTGCTTCACAAAATCGTCCGTTTTTTGTGCTCGGAAAATGGGAAATAGCTTTTTGGTATGACGAAAAGGAAAACTTCCTCCTGCAACATTGTTCGCCATACCATGATGCATGTGTATGCACAATATGGGCACATTATCACAAACTATGCCTTGATTCTAGCCATAACATTGGTCATTTGACCCGAAAACCAAGAAACCTCGAATGAGATAGGTCATTTTGTGAAGGTTTTTTTGAGACATAATCAATATATCAAGTTTAATATTTTTACTTATGACTATGTCACATAATATGACACCACGCGAAGGTTTCGCATTATTTCGATCGTTTTTGAATTTTTTTATGCCCGTTTTAAACTATCGTCAAACTTTGTCGAACGGCGGGCATGAAGATTCTTAGCTCGGGGCCGAGCCTCGCTAAACTTGCATTGGATCTTTGATAAAATAGCATATTGTGAACCTAAAAATGATTTTTTTAAAAAAACATGAGCATCGGATCATGTACCTGTAGTTCATATCTGACCCACTTCCTATCGATTCGGCAGGAATTTATCTTTTTCACCAGAGGTGGACGGAAAGGTTTCGGATTCCCCTGTTGAGACATTGTCCATATAAGGTGGTATAGTATTTTAGTAAAATGTGGTGGTAGCATTTTAAATTAGCCATTTGGTGGTTGCTTCACAAAATCGTCCGTTTTTTGTGCTCGGAAAATGGGAAATAGCTTTTTGGTACGACGAAAAGGAAAACTTCCTCCTGCAACATTGTTAGCCATCCCATGATGCATGTGTATGCACAATATGGGCACATGATCACAAACTATGCCTTCATTCTAGCCATAACATTGGTCATTTGACCCGAAAACCAAGAAACCTCGAATGAGATAGGTCATTTTGTGAAGGTTTTTTTGAGACATAATCAATATATCAATTTTAATATTTTTACTTATAACTATGTCACATAATATGACACCACCCGAAGGTTTCGCATTGTTTCGATCGTTTTTGAATTTTTTATGCCTGTTTTAAACTATCGTCAAACTTTGTCGAACGGCGGGCATGAAGATTCTTAGCTCGGGGCTGAGCCTCGCTAAACTTGCATTGGATCTTTGATAAAATAGCATATTGTGAACCTAAAAATGATTTTTGTAAAAAAACATGAGCATCGGATCATGTACCTGTAGTTCATATCTGACCCACTTCTTGCCGATTCGGCAGGAATTTGTCTTTTTCACCAGAGGTGGACGGAAAGGTTTCGGATTCCCCTGTTGGGACATTGTCCATATAAGGTGGTATAGTATTTTAGTAAAATGTGGTGGTAGCATTTTAAATTAGCCATTTTGTGGTTGCTTCACAAAATCGTCCGTTTTTTGTGCTCGGAAAATGGGAAATAGCTTTTTGGTACGACGAAAAGGAAAACTTCCTCCTGCAACATTGTTCGCCATCCCATGATGCATGTGTATGCACAATATGGGCACATTATCACAAATTATGCCTTGATTCTAGCCATAACATTGGTCATTTGAACCGAAAACCAAGAAACCTCGAATGAGATAGGTCATTTTGTGAAGGTTTTTTTGAGACATAATCAATATATCAAGTTTAATATTTTTACTTATAACTATGTCACATAATATGACACCACGCGAAAGTTTCGCATTGTTTCGATCGTTTTTGAATTTTTTATACCCGTTTTAAACTATCGTCAAACTTTGTCGAACGGCGGGCATGAAGATTCTTAGCTCGGGGCCGAGCCTCGCTAAACTTGTATTGGATCTTTGATAAAATAGCATATTGTGAACCTAAAAATGATTTTTGTAAAAAAAACATGAGCATCGGATCATGTACCTGTAGTTCATATCTGACCCACTTCTCACGATTCTACAGAATTTGTCTTTTTCACCAGAGGTGGACGGAAAGGTTTCGGATTCCCCTGTTGGGACATTGTCCATATAAGGTGGTATAGTATTTTAGTAAAATGTGGTGGTAGCATTTTAAATTAGCCATTTTGTGGTTGCTTCACAAAATCGTCCGTTTTTTATGCTTGGAAAATGGGAAATAGCTTTTTGGTACGACGAAAAGGAAAACTTCCTCCTGCAACATTGTTCGCCATCCCATGATGCATGTGTATGCACAATATGGGCACATTATCACTAATTATGCCTTGATTCTAGCCATAACATTGGTCATTTGACCCGAAAACCAAGAAACCTCGAATGAGATAGGTCATTTTGTGAAGGTTTTTTTGAGACATAATCAATATATCAAGTTTAATATTTTTACTTATAACTATGTCACATAATATGACACCACACGAAAGTTTCGCATTGTTTCGATCGTTTTTGAATTTTTTATACCCGTTTTAAACTATCGTCAAACTTTGTCGAACAGCGGGCATGAAGATTCTTAGCTCGGGGTCGAGCCTCGCTAAACTTGCATTGGATATTTGATAAAATAGCATATTGTGAACCTAAAAATGATTTTTGTAAAAAAACATGAGCATCGGATCATGTACCTGTAGTTCATATCGACCACTTCCTTGGATTCTAGGAATTTGTCTTTTTCACCAGAGGTGGACGGAAAGGTTTCGGATTCCCCTGTTGGGACATTGTCCACATAAGGTGGTATAGTATTTTAGTAAAATATGGTGGTAGCATTTTAAATTAGCCATTTTGTGGTTGCTTCACAAAATCGTCCGTTTTTTGTGCTCAGAAAATGGGAAATAGCTTTTGGTGCATTTAAAAGGAAAACTTCCTCCTGCAACATTGTTCGCCATCCCATGATGCATGTGTATGCACAATATGGGCATATTATCACAAACTATGCCTTGATTCTAGCCATAACATTGGTCATTTGACCCGAAAACCAAGAAACCTCGAATGAGATAGGTCATTTTGTGAAGGTTTTTTTGAGACATAATCAATATATCAAGTTTAATATTTTTACTTATAACTATGTCACCTAATATGACACCACGCGAAGGTTTCGCATTGTTTCGATCGTTTTTGAATTTTTTATTCCCATTTTAAACTATCGTCAAACTTTGTCGAACGGCGGGCATGAAGATTCTTAGCTCGGGGCCGAGCCTCGCTAAACTTGTATTGGATCTTTGATAAAATAGCATATTGTGAACCTAAAAATGATTTTTGTAAAAAAAACATGAGCATCGGATCATGTACCTGTAGTTCATATCTGACCCACTTCCTGCCGATTCGGCAGGAATTTGTCTTTTTCACCAGAGGTGGACGGAAAGGTTTAGGATTCCCCTGTTAGAACATTGTCTATATAAGATGGTATAGTATTTTTGTAAAATGTGGTGGTACCATTTTGAATTAGCCATTTGGTGGTTGCTTCACAAAATCGTCCGTTTTTTGTGCTCGAAAAATGGGAAATGGCTTTTTGGTGCGACGAAAAAGAAAACTTCCTCCAGCAACATTGTTCGCCATCCCATGATGCATGTGTATGCATAATATGGGCACATTATCACAAACTATGCCTTGATTTTAGCCATAACATTGGTCATTTGACCCGAAAGGCAAGAAACCTCGAATGAGATAGGTCATTTTGTGAAGATTTCTTTGAGACATAATCAATATACCAAGTTTGATATTTTTCCTTCTAACTATATCACATAATATGACACCACGCGAAGGTTTCGCATTGTTTCGATCATTTTTGAATTTTTTATGCCCGTTTTAAACTATATATAATGTTTTATGTTTTACTTAATTTTTATTTACAAATGTGTAATATTTGAGTGTAGATAGATAGGTCTTATTTTTCTGCAAATTTTGATATATTATTTGTATTTTTCCGAATTAGAATGATTTAGTTATGATTTTTCAAAGTTTAATTAGATAAAATAAAAAATAGCTACGCCGAAGGCAGTCTTCGGCGTAGCATAGGATATGCCGAGGGCAATTCTACGCCGACGACTGCTTGGCGGAGCTGGCCTAGACGATGGCTACGCCGACGGTCTCGATGTTTGGCCGTCGGCGTAACTTCCCATTCCTATAGTGTACTTACGAGGCGCGCGTGCCCCCTTCCTCGATCGGCCCCCGCGGTTTCCTTAGCCTTAACCCGCCTGTCGCCTGGTAGGGCCAACTTGGTGTCAGCGTTAATCTGGGAGCAGCGCGCGCAGGTGGGACGGATCGTATTCGTACCCTGTCCGCGATTTTATGCGACTATACTAATCTTATGGGAGTCCACTGGCCAAGTTGCGTCGCGTCGAGGGACGCGTCCCGCAAGTGGCATGTTTCTTGTTGTACTACTCCTACAGTAGCTCTTGGTGGTGCCGCGCAGCTGCTCGTAATGTTGGCTGCAGCGGCCCGGTTTGCGATCTGTTCCGAGACGTTTTTTTTTGGTCAAGAATCCATGTTTTCTCTTTATTTCACCAAAATAATCGGCGACTTGCATGGGTGATGAAGGGGCCTACGACACGGTCTGTCAGATCACTCCGCTCGTGTAGTCGTGTGGCAGGTAGAGGAGAGAAGAGCAGGAATAAAATGACCCGGTTGCATGCAAATTTATTGGCGATGTTCGTTTTGGCGGGCTAATACTAGGAGCCTGAGGGTCCTTTCTCGGTGGTGCACGCAGCATACTGGCCATGAGGAGTTAAATACAGTTAGTGTAGGGTTGACTCGATTTAGTCCTCGTACTCGAAATTTACTGAATTTTGCCCGTATACTTGTGAATTGGGTTCGATTTAGTTTATTCAATGTTTGCTGTCGAATTTGAGCTGACTTGTATGACATGTGAACTAGAATCTTGCAAGAATACCCTCCCACATCTGAGAAAATTGTAAAAAACTATCACGATTGAAGCTAGATATAATAGTAGTCCCTATACTTGTCTGTTTGACTCGATTTAGTCCTCGTACTCGTAATTTGCATAATTTAATCCGTGTACTTGTTAATTGGACTCGCTTCAATTTAAAAACATGTTTGTCGTCGAATTTGAGCTGACACGAAAGACACGTAGACGCGGGTTCCACTTGCAGGAGAGCGGCTGGCATGAAAACTTGTAGGACCCCCTCCCACGTCTAGAACGTACATTTCCGTGGCTGCACGTGTCGCTTCGACGTCATTTCCCCTATATGAAAAAAACGTAACACGTCCTGATCTAGTGATCATCGTTACCGTCGTCTCCCTCTCCATCGACTCCCTCCTTTTTCCTATCTCTTAAATAGAACAATCCTGAATTGAGGAGTGCTAGATTATTCATTAGATGGAGAGTGGGTACATGCAAATATATGGTAGCAAAAATATACATTTTATATGCATGAGAGAGTTTCTGCAAATTTCCAGGCAAGCTAGTTTCCCGTAAGCATGTCGTCCGCATCAGCTCAAATTCGACAGCAAATATGCATTTCGCTAAATCGAGTCCAATTGACAAGTACCATGACTAAATCGAATCATCCAGACAAGTACAGGAACTAATCCTGTGTTTTGCAACATTTGTGGTTGTTTTTTGCAATTTTATCCAATGTTGGAGGGTGTTCTTGTAAGATTTCAGTCCACGTGCCATCTACATCAGCTCAAATTCAACGACGAACATTGAATTGGACTAAATTAAACCTAATTTACAAGTATGCGGGCAAAATGCAGCAAATTCCAAGTATAAGGACTAAATCGAGCCTGCCCAACAAATATAGAGTCCATTACTTTATTTAACTCGGCCATGAGTGTGTTCAGTCTCGAAGAAGAGGCCCACCTCAGTTTTGCAGCAGCCGCTTCCACTAGGCTGGTGTCAACTGCAGGCCTGGGCCCAGTGCCGGTAAGGTGTCAAGTGGTGTCTACCACCTGATGGCCTGATGCTACCTGAAGACGCGGTAAACCCTATTTCCCGCCGGCTGCGGGAAGGAATGCGTCCGGGGGATCCGAGCTGGGCAGCGGCCCATTTTGCCTGGTTCTTTTCGGTTTCTCTTTTCTAGACGGTTTTTTTTGTCGGTTTTCTGACTGTTTTTTCTTTCTTTCTTTTTTCAAATTCAAACATTTTGAAATTCAAACTTTTTCAGTTCCGAATATATCTAAAATTTGAAAATTTTTAAAATTCGAGCATTTTCTAATTTTGAACATTTTAAATTCAAACATTTTTTAATTCTTTCATTTTTCAATTTCAAACATTTTTAAAAATCTGAAAAACTTTCAAATTTGAACATTTTCACAATCTGAACGATTTTCAGATTCAAACATTTTCAAATTTTGAATAAAAAAAACATGAAACCAACTTTTTACTGGGCCGCGGCCCGCTTAAGGCAGCAACTAGGGACTCCTCCTGAAGTAAACAAGTACCACTCATTGCCACCTTCTAACATCGCTCATCTCCATCATTATTTCCATGCAAGCCATGGTTCCAAAAATAGCCGTCTTCCACAGGTCCATCTCCAAGACTTGCACAATTGTAAGAATAATGCCACGAGAGACCGAAATACCGACATCATACGATAACATGGATCAAAGGTTTCGTAGGGAGTTTTAGTGTTGGATAGCAGGAGTGCATCATCTTGATGGTATCTTCAATAACGAATTGGTACCTGGGAGCGTGGTCGTTGCTGGCTTTGGCCACCAAAGATGTGGCCGAATCGGTAAGAGTGGGTCAGATATAAACTACAGGTCATGATTTGATGCTCATAAATTAAAAAAAAACCATTTTAGGTTCACTATATGCTATTTCATCAGAGATTCACTTCAAGTTTATCGAGGCTTAGCCTAGAGCTAAAAATCTTTATGCTCGCCGTTCGACATAGTTTTACGATAGTTTAAAACGGACATAAGAAATTCAAAACAATCCAAACAATGTGAAACCTTCACGTGGTGTCATATTATGTGACATAGTTAGAAAGAAAAATATTAAACTTGGTATATTGATTATGTCTTAAAAAACACTTCACAAAATGGACTATCTCATTCAAGATTTACTGGCTTTCGGGTCAAATGACCAATGTTATGGCTAGAATTAAGGCATAGTTTGTGACAATGTGTTCATATTGTGCATACATGTTCATCATAGGATGAAGAACAATGTTGCAGGAAGAAGTTTTCCTTTTCGTCGCATCAAAAAACCATTTTCTATTTTTCGAGTGCAGAAAACGGGAGCTTTTGTGAAGGAAACACCAAATGGCTAATTTAAAATGTTACCACCATATTTTTTAAAATACTATGACACCTTACATGGACAATGTCCTAAGAGGGGAATCTCAAGCCTTTTCGTATATCTCTGATGAAAAAGATAATTTCCTGTCGAATCGGTAGGAAGTGGGTCAGATATGAACTACAGGTACATGATCTGATGCTCATGATTGTTTACAAAAATCATTTCAGGTTCACAATATGCTATTTTATAAGAGAGTCACTTCAAGTTTACCAAGGCTCAACCCCGAGCTAAGAATCTTCATGCCCGCTGTTTGTCAACACCCGGATTTTTAATCCCAGATGCCTGTTATGCCATACATCGCAATCCCAGGATTACCATTTTTGTGAGACATAACATAATTGGATACCATAGTACATCATCCATTACAAACCATACATAAGGTCTTACACAAATAAGGATCTCATGATCCAGTTCTTAATATAACTCAAGCAGCGGAAATACGTAATGATAAAGGTAGCGTAGGTGAAGCTCCACACAGACAATGCTGGCGATAGGAGATGATTCTAGTTGTCGTAACCTTTCTGGGGTCCATCCTCCTAGTACTCCTCTTCATAGTATGGCCACGAGAATAGCCAGGGACAAAGCCATGAGTACTCTTTAAGTACTCGCAAACTAATACTGACAAGGGAAAGGGTTTTTGTAATAGGACACTAAGCTCTAGGGTTGTTTTGCAAAAAGCCAGATTTACCTCTACTAAGTTTAGAAATGAAGAAAGCTAGTTGAAGTTTTATAACACCTAAGTGGGAATTTGTATTTCATATCACAACTCTGTTGTGGTCAAATCAAAATCTCAATTCATTTCACAAGTCATTTTGAAAACATCTGACGGGGGAATAGTATGGTCACTCCAACTGTCCATAACCGTGAACTCGGCTATTCGAATAGTTTGACACTCTGCAGAGATTGTACACTTTCACCATAACATTCGATACATCCGTCAGGAACAGATCTTGAATTCACCATACTCAGTATGCGGATAATCAATCCTAACATTTCAATTACATGCCTTAGTATAGGCACCTCTCCTGTGAGTTTGGCCTCCCAACCATGACCAACTGTCATCTCGGGTACTGCACAAGTGGACAATCTTCATAAGGTAGCCTTAGCTCAGACCTTGGCCGTGAGGGAACCAATACTAAGGTATATAAGTTTCCAGTCAAGCCCTACCCAATTCTCGGGTATTGTGGTTGTACGGTAAAATTGGAATGGTATCGCATCCAGACATCCATCAGTTTTATAAAGGGCTATGGCTCATGCCTCAACAATTTCATCACCAAAATCATCTGGTGTTCGGAAACACATGTCCAAAACATTTCAATAGAATGATCGATCATTCCAAGGTTTTCATAACCAATTTTCCACCAAGTATTCCCATCTAAAGTTGATCAAGTTTTATGCTTAGCACTAGCATCTACAAGTGGGAGTAAGTACTAATGAGGGGTGATAAACTAGTGGAGTTTAACTAAGTTCAATCTCATGTCTTAGGATGACATAAATATTATCTAGCTTAGGCCAAGTTTTATGCTCTTTATGCAACCTTCCATTATCTTTCTAGTATCTACAATTCACTTAAGTAAGTAAGTACTAGCTTTGATAAAGAAATAAAGTATAAAGCTTGTAAGTAAAACTAGGAATGGGGTTATCCAGTGGGTATGATCACATATGCTTAAGGCATATAGTTGGCATGGTAACAAGCAAGTATTTGCTTGCATAGGTCAACTTGATTAGCAAGGCTTGCTAAAGTAGAGTATCTTGCAAGTGTTAGCTTGCCTTGTGCAGTGCAGTGGTTGAAGTTCTCCTCGGCTTCTTCTTCGTAGTATCCTCCTTCCTCCTCGTATCCTTGGTCGGTACTAGAGTCTATAAATAAATACTAGGTACACAATCACCAAACAATACTTAAATAATTTCAATCATCACACAAAAGGGTCATATAGATGATCTAGCATCATCACTAACATTACAAGATTAAAGCTTGGTTTAATTTCTTTTATTTTTAGAAAAGTAATTTCTACTCATTGAAAAATATACTTAAGATTTAATATTTTACTAGATAACCTTTTATTTTACTAAATAAAGTGACTAGAAATTCCTATGTGGCATTCTTTTATTACTTGAACATTATTTCTGTAAGTAAACCCATATATTTTTATATATTCTGAAAGGTATGATCAATTGTGATTTTTGAGAGTTGGAACCAACTCAAAAGCTATTATGGTTTAAATTTGAAAAATGTTTGAATGCAGAAAAGCTTCTGCCTTGTTATTTTTACCAAGGGTGATCTACATATCCAAATGATTTGAATCCAACGGGCTTGGATTCAGCATTTCAAGACATTTCTAACAAAATTGGTTTTATTCAATTTGGTTCACTGAATAGAGCTGGGCTGATTTTTGAAACTAGGTACAGAACTATGTTTGAATGAAAATGGAAAAATCAAATTCAAACGAGTGGGCTGCGCGGGAACTGCTAATGGGCCGGCCTGATATGCACAGCGCTTACGTGGGCTGGTTAAGTTGTTGTCCCCATGCGTCAGTGAGACGGGGGGAGAGGGGTGCGAAGCGTTACGGGGCAACGTGGTGCGTTGGATCTAGTTCTAATCCAACGGCTCTGGTTCATCGTGAAGGGTTTCGCGGCATAGTAAATCAAAATTTTCTACGGAGCGAACAGAGGAAAAGCCAAGATCTAATCTAGGAGATGCAAACAACGAGAGAGATTGGATTAGATCTTCATACCCTTGAAGATTCGCATGTGAGCGTTAAATCGGAACGTGGGTGATGTAGTCGTACTCGCTTCTCCTCCTCGCGATCCGATCCGATCTAGCACCACAAGTGGCGGTGCCTCCGTGAGATGCACACGTGCAGCACCTCGACGTCTCCTCCTTCCTCGGACCAGCAAGTATGGTGGAGAGATGGATTGGATCTACAACACGACGGCGTGGTGTATATGGTGGAAAATTTCTGCAGCAGGGCTTCGCCTACAAACAGTCGGGAGGGAGAGAGGAAGGGCAGCAGGGCGGCTAGGGTTGGAGGGGAAGGTGTGTGGGAGGGGGCGCCCTAGCCCTCTTTATATAGAGGGGGGGGAGGCCAGCCCTAGCCCCTCCTCCAAGCCTTGGGCCAGCGGCCAAGGGAGGGAGAAGTGGGGGGCAAGGACTCTCCCCCTTCTAGAAGGTCTATCTAGGGTTTAAACCCCTCTAGGCCGGCTGGGCCCTATGGGGCCTTGTGCCCCTGGCCCAATGCATCCAGGGCACTCCCTCATAGGCCCATGCCCCCTCCCGGAAGGTGGGGCCACGTTGGTCCCCTTCCGGAAGGTTCTAGAAGCTTCCGGTACAATACCGATTAACCCGGAACAATTCCGAACTCCAAAAACTGCACTGCCTTATATGAATCTTATTCTCCGGACCACTCTGGAACCTCTCGTGATGTCCCGGATCCCATCCGAGACTCCGAACAAAAACTCATAAACCAATTATCCAATCTATCCTAGCGTCGAGATACGTTAAGTGTGTGACCCTGCGGGTTCGAGAATATGCAGACATGATCTTCTATCAATAATCAACAGCGGGGCCTGGAAACCCATATTGACTCCCACACATTCATCGATGATCATATCGGATGAACCACGATGCCAGGATTCAATCAATCCCGTATATATTCCCTTCGTCTCGCGATATTTTACTTGCCCGAGATTCGATCGTCGGTACCGTCATACCTAGTTCAATCTCGTTCACAGCAAGTACTTTACTCGTTCCGTAATCCGATATCACTTTGTGCTTAACTCCTTAACCACATGCTTGCAAGCGGTGTTGATATCGATTACCGAGTGGGCCCGAAGTATATCTCTCCGACTTGGGAGGGACAAATCCCATCTCGATACATACAACCCAACAGATACTTTCCGATCACCTGAGAGATTAGAGTTTGATGATTAGAGTTTTTATTAATCCTAAATTTTGATGATTAGAGTTTGATGATTCTAGTTTAATATTTTTGGGATGTTACACCGTCCGACAAAGTTTGACCATAGTTTAAAAAGGGTATAAGAAATTCATAAATGACCCAAATAATGTAAAACCTTCGCGTGGTGTCATATTATGTGACATATTATAAGAAAAAATATCAAACTTGGTATATTGATTATGTCTCAAAAAACATTCACAAAATGACCTATCTCATTTGAGATTTCCTGTCTTTCGGGTCAAATGACCAATGGTATGGCTAGAATCAAGACATAGTTTTTATTAATATGTCCATATTGTGCATACATGGGCATCATGGGATGGTGAACAATATTGCACGAGAAAGTTTTTCTTATCGTCGCACCAAAAAACCATTTTCCATTGCCGAGCGCAAAAAGGGCGGGTTTGTGAAGTAACCACCAAAGGGCTAATTCAAAATGCCACCATCATATTTTTCAAAAATACTAGACCACTTTACATAGACAATGTCCTAACAGGGGGATCTCAAACCTTTTTTTCTATCTCTGGTAAAAAAGACAAATTCCTGCCGAATCAATAGGAAGTGAGTCAGATATAAACTACAGGTACATGATACGATGCTCATGATTTTTTATAAAAATCATTTTTAGGTTCACAATATGCTATTTTATCAGAGATCCATTTCAAGTTTAGCGAGTCTCAGCTCCGAGCTAAAAATCTTTATACGTGCCGTTTTAAACGGGCAGATGAAATTATGGCTAAAATCATGGCATAATTTGTGATAAGTTGATACTGATATCATATTTGGACTCCTCTAATTTTTCTGATCAATTTAGACATATTATTTGTCGAATTCCGATTTACAGATTTAAATATATTAATTATTCCATATTAAATAGAAAAATACAAAAAAATCATTATATTTTTATTTGAATTCAATAATATTTTTACTTATTCATTGTTGTTTACTTAAAATTGTTTGTAATTTCAGAAAATACAAACATATGACATGATGATATACGAGTTAATATGATTGATATCATAGTATTGACAACAATGTATAAATTGCTTTGCGGAAACAGATTCTGAAGAAATTTGAAAGTTAAGCGTGCTAGAGGTGGAGTAGTGAGGATGGGTGACCTACCGAGAAGTTTCACCAAGACTGCGATTTAATCAAAGATTAAGTACAATTAGTGTTAAATATCTTTAAAGTGGGAGATTAAACCTACCGGGAAGTTTCACCAAGACTAAGATTTAATCAAAGATTAAGTATAATTAGTGTTAAAAAAAATCAATGTAAGAGATTAACGAGTCAAACAATTCAAAGATTAAAAAAAGTTAAGAAAAAAAATTCATTTTTCTTTTTAATTTTTTTGCAACCAATGTTTGGAAGAGGCCTTTGTTGGAGATATGCCCTAGAGGCAATAATAAAAGTAGTTATCATTATATCTTTTTGTTTATGATAAATGTTTACATTCATGCTATAATAGTATTAACCAGAAACATTAATACTTGCATGATTTGTAAACTAAATTAGAGTCCCTAGTAAAGCCTCTTTATAATACTAGCTTATTGGTTGATAGATGATCGTGGTTTTCCGATCATGAACATTGAGATGTTATTGACAACAAGATCATATCATTAGGACAATGGTGTGATGGACATACTCCTATAGATAAGCGTAGCATAAAGATCAAGTCATTTCAATAGTTTTTTTTTGCTATAAGCTTTCTGATACATAGTAACCTAATTCCTTCGACCATAAGATCATGATAATCACCATCACTGGAAGGATGCTTTGATGACATCAAACACCACACCGTAACTGGGTGGCTATAAAGGTGGAATTGAGTGTTTGGAAAGTATGTGTCAAGACACATGGATCAAGAGTGGGATTTGTCCATCCATATAACGGATAGATATACTCTGGGACCTCTCGGTGGAATGTCATCCAATTAGCTTGCAAGCATGTGACTGACTCACAAGGGATCACATATCACGTGAACAAGAAAAGAGTACTTATCGGTAACGAGGTTGAACTAGGTATGCAGAGATACCGACGATCAGACCTCGGATAAGTAAACTATGACGAGAAAAAGGGAAATTGGTATCGTATGTAAATGGTTCATTCGGTCGCAAAGCAATCATAGAAATATGTGGAAGCCATATGAATTTCCAGATTTCTCTATTGGTTATTGATCGGAGAAGAGTCTCGGTCATGTCTGCATAATTTACGAACCGTAGGGAGACACACTTAAGGATTCGATGTTGTTTAGTAGATATGGAATGTAAGTAGGGAGATCAAATGTTGTCCGGAGTCTCGGATGGGATCCGAGATATCACGAGGAGATTCGGAATGGTCCGGAGAATAGGATTCATATAAGGAAAGTCCAAATCCGGAGTTCGGAAATGATTCCGGTGTTTTCATCGAAATGTTCTAGAAGGTTCACCGGACCGGAAAGGTAAGGGTGCATGAATGTGTCATGACTAAGTGGAATGGTTGCATCATGTCCTAGGTCAAAGGTATATGCAAATAAAGAGTGGAATCAAACTCCGAAATTGAAAGTCAAAAGGCAAGTTTGAAAAGTCAAACTGGGACAATATTTCCTGGTGGAGGAAGGAAAGAATCCTTCTTTCCCTCTACCACACAACACCACCACCCCGCCTCCAAGTCGCGTCGTCGTCGCCGCCGCCGCAGGCTCGCCGTCGCCGGCCACGCCTCCTCTCCGGCCCTCTAAACCCTAGATCACCGGAAACCCTAATTCTCCACCATAACCTGCTCCGGCTTAGGTGAAGCCCTGCAGGATCTTCCCTCTACTTCCGACACCACACCGTCGTGATGCCGGAATCACGAGGGGAGAACTACAACTTATGTTGCCTGCTGGAACAAGGGAGAGGAAGGTCTTCATCGAAAGTCAACGAGCGATGTGACCAAGGAAGCGCCTTAACGCAGATGCGGAAGGATCGTCTACGCGATCTTGAGATCGGCAAGTATACGACTAATCACCCACGAGAATCTGCTCTCGTTAACCGCTTTGGAATCTTCGAGGGTGAGTACTCTAATCGACTCATTGCTACAATCTAGTAGATAGATCTTGACTTGTTTGTGTTCATGTGGTAGATTTTTTTTGTTTTCCATGCTACGAACCCCTACAGCCTCCGATGGGACTTCACACCTACATACATCATCTATTTTTTTTAAAAGCCGAGGGCAGCCGTCGGCGTAGCTTACACTGACGGCTTTTCGATACGCTGATAGCCTCCATGCGCTCTGCTGAGGGAGATCTTTGCCGAGGAGTCTACGCCGAGGACAACCGTTGGCGTAGCATACTCTGATGGATTTTGGCCCTCGTCTTAGCAATCCATTCCCGTAGTGGGAAGCATAAATACATGTCAGACGGCGGCATGTCGATCTAGGCCCAAATGGGCTGCTCTTCTCCCACTATACCTCAACGTCTCCCGCGATGACACCTGGAGGTTGGGTCAGAGGAGCCCAAGGTGGCGGCGGCCTCCTTCTCTGTCAGTGGCAGTCGGCCTCACTGTTTTATGGCGTCCATCCCACATCCAGCGCCGACGGCGAGTTGGGGAGGTGTGCCTGCAGGTGAAAACTAAGCTCCGACTATGATCTTGACGGGTCGATGGTGGCGTCTTCACGCAGTGACCTTGTTGAAGGCATTACCGGTGCAGCCATCTACTCGCTCGTGATCCTCCTGGGGAAACCCTAGATCTGGGTTACCAGATTAGACGATGGCAGTACTTTGGTTTTGTTCTCCCTCATGGGGCATTGTTTTTGGAGCAACTATTGGATGGTCGAGACAAGAAGTGGAGTGGTGTGCATCTTATTCCTCGGTGATGGTGAGTTTCAGCGGCGTGGCAGAGTGGGTCCTGACGACAGGCACATTTTGATGGACAAACGCAGGGCGGTGGTGTTGTCTGGCGTTGTGGCGGCGTCGATGACGGACCTGACAAGGTCAATGCCTTGATCCCTATTCCGAAGAATGGTCGGTGCAAGGCCGCAGTCGTGACTTTAGGAGCATGTGCGTTGGTGCGTGATGAGGGTCTGCCGGACCGGTTCGTTGTTGGACGGTTGGATGGGGCCTCCGATATTAGATGATGTGTGTAGGTGTGAGGTCAAGGCAATGACCATGACGTGGCCACCCGTTCATGAAGGTTGTAGGTATTGCGACAACTATCATTTGTGTGGTGGCTGCAGCGTGATACTTATATTTTCTTTGTTTCCGTAGGTGATTTCCGTAGGTGTAAATTACTCTTTAGTCTATGGCCTCCCGATCGCCTCTGTGCCTTCACGTACCGGTTCTAGGATTTTAATTAAAACACATCGTAATTACTGAGATCTGCTTATCATAGAGTCTCATTCTGCGTTTAAACCGGGCTCCAAATCAGCTCTGGCGGAAAATAAGCACGCCATATCCCACGAGGAACTCAGTGCGCACGACCACGCATCGCATCCGCCGAACTGAACATGCACAGGGCCTTGTACTAACAAACGAATCCCCTACATGCAAGCACACTCTTGACTCCATCTCAAACACATGGATACCATTCTACCATCTTCTTCTTCTACCTCCTCTCCTTACCTTTCTCCGGGAGAGAGAGAGAGTGAGAGTGAGAGGGAGGGAACCCATCCAGAAAACAATGGCAGGAGGGATCCTTTCTGCCTGATTCCCTGCGATCGATGCAGTTAGCTCATCGGCTGGTGACTTCGTCTATGAGATTGATCGTCCCTGTGATCGGTCGAGACATCGGGAGGGGAGAGGATAGGCCTATGGTGCGTTGAGTTCCTGCGATCTCTCGGTGATCACATCACACAAAGGTTCGTGATATCTGGTTCTCTCCATTGTTTCCCAGTTAAAATATTTCTGCGTATGTACGTACATATGTCGATTCCGGTGCCATTTCCTAGGGAATGAATGATGTTCGCCCAAGACTTTTTGCGAGTGGATTTGGATTTTGTTCTCTCCGCGTTTAGGTTTAGGTATACGTATGATCTCCAGCCTTGATCTGAATTCATCTTCTGATGATATGAACCTGGTATCGTGTGGTAGTGTATCAGGAGTCACGAACAGATTCTTCTCCCCGAGTTATGAGTCAATTGGGTTTTGAAAGTTGGAGGTGGTAGATATATATCGACATGTTGTGTCTGTCGCCTCTGGAAAATATGTAGTGTCCTGGTCATAGATGTGTACTGATGGCCGGAGATAAATACTCCTAGTACATGATTAATTAGCTCAAGTTTTTCTTAGCGAAAATTAGCCCATGCTTTTTTTAGAATTAACCCATACTTTTTTAGAATTAGCCCATACTTAATTAATTGATTGGACCTGTGTGCAGCCAACCAAAAGGCTAATAGCCCATCTGCCAACGCAATCGCGGCCTGGAGTTTCGCCGAACCAAACGCTGCTAGACTCCAGTCTTGTGATCAGCCAATTCAAAATTTGGTCTTTGAACTATATTTACAAAAATCTTCAACAATCAGAAAAACAATAAAATCAAATCCGCAAATAACTTTACGTTCATGAATTCACAATATATTTGATTTTCATTAGTGGCCCTCATATGGTTTATTTTTCTATTTTTTTCTATTTTGTGACACACTATCATTTTACATTTTTAAGTTTGTTTATTAAAAGAAATTAGTGTTGTGGCTTTGAATAATTTTATTTAATATCAATTGTTCATGATCTATAATTTAGTTTTTGCTAAATCTTGTGATTTTTCTGATCCTTTTGTGCCGACAAGTCTGCCATGTGTGCAAAAACCTCGACCATGTCATTGATTATACCACTTCAGTCATGTGGGTGGTCAAATATGTTTGATTTAAAAAGTTATGGAACCAAGATATCTCTTGTTGGACATCAAAAACTTAATCTAGAATATATCAATAGTTGAGGGATAAAAGGTACTATTTCTCTTGTTTATAATGACATACACCGATATACACAAAGAACCATATTGATATAAATAAAAAATGACATTTAATTATAGAGAGCAGTAAGACTCCAAACACTATAGGAACGGCGCGGTAGGCCGACGGCCAAAAGCCGTCGGCGTAGCCTATGCCGACGACCGCCATCGGCGTAGGTTCCTCCAAAAAGACCCCCTCGGTGCATCCACGGAGGCCGTCGGCATAGGCTCTGCCGAGGGCAACCGTTTCTCACTTGAAACATTTTTAACACTAATTATACTTAATCTTTGATCAAATTGCAGTCTTGGTCAAACTTTCCGGTAGGTCACCCATCCTCACTACTCCACTTCCAGCACGAAATCAGTTTTCGCGAAGCAATTTATACCTTATTGTCAATACTATGATATCAATACTATTAACTCTTATATCATCATGTCACATGTTTTTATTTTTTGAAATTACAAAAAATTATTTAAGTAAACAACAGTGAATAAGTAAAAATATTATTGAATTCAAATAGAAATATAATGATTTTATTTTTTTGTATTTTTCTATTTAATATGCAATAATTAATATCTTTAAATCCGTAAATCGGAATTTGACAAATAATATGTCTAAATTGATCAAGAAAATGATAGAAATCCAAATATGATATCCGTATCAACCTATCACAAACTATGACATGATTCTAGCCATAACATTGATCATTTGACACGAAAACTAGGAAACCTCGAATGAGATATGTTATTTTGTGAAGGTTTTTTGAGACATAATAAATATACAAAGTTTGATATTTTCATTCCAACTATGTCACATAATATGACAACACGTGAAGGTTTCGCATTGTTTGAATCTTTTTTAATTTCTTATGCCTGCTTTAAACTATCGTCAAAATTTGTCGAACGGCGGGCATGGAGACTGTTAGATCGGGATGAGCCTCGCTAAACATGAAGTGGATTCTTGATGAAATAGCATATTGTGAACCTAAAAATGATTTTTGTAAAACATCATGAGCACCACATCATGTACCGTTAGTTCACATCTGACCCACTTCGTATCGATTCAGCAGAAATTTGTCTTTTTCACTAGGAATTGACGGAAAGGTTTGAGATTCTCCTGTTGAGACATTGTCCATGTAAGGTGGTCTAGTATTTTTAAAAAATAGGATGGTATCATTTTTAATTAGCCATTTGGTGGTTGATTCACAAAATCGCCTGTTTTTTACGCTCGGAAAATGGTAAATGGCTTTTTGGTGCGATAAAAAAGAAAACTTTCTCCTATAACACTGTTCACCATTCAACGATGCACATGCATGCATAATAATATGGGCACATTATCACAAACAATGCTTTGATTTTAGCCATAATATTGGTCATTTCACCCGAAAGTCAGGAAACCTTGAATATATTGGTCATTTTGTGAAGATTTTTTTGAGACATAATCAATATACCAAGTTTGATATTTTTCCTTCCAACTATGTCATATAATATTACACCACGCGAAGGTTTCGCATTGTTTGGATCGTTTTTTAAATTTCTTATGCCCGTTTTAATCTATCGTCAAACTTTGTCGAACAGCGGGCATGAAGATTCTTAGCTCGGGGCTGAACCCCACTAAACTTGAAGTGAATCCCTAATGAAATAACATATTATGAACTTAAAAATATTTTTTATAAAAAATCATGAGAATCATATTATGTACCTGTAGTTCACATCTGACACACTTCCTTCCGATTCAGCAAAAAATTATCTTTTTCACTAGGGATGGACGGAAAGGTTTAAGATCCCCCCATTGGGACATTGTCCGTGTCAGGTGGTCTAGTATTTTTGAAAAATGGGGTAGTATCATTTTGAATTAGCCATTTGATGATTGCTTCACAAAACCGCCAGTTTTTTGCGCTCGGAAAATGGAAAATGGATTTTTGGTGCGACAAAAAGGAAAACTTCCTTCTGCAAGATTGTTCGCCATCCCATGATGCACATACATGCATAATATGGGCACATTATCACAAACCATGTCTTGATTCTAGCCATAACATTGGTCATTTGACCCGAAAGCCACGAAACCTTGAATAAGATAAGTCATTTCATGAAGGGTTTTTTGAGACATAATCAATATACCAAGTTTTATATTTTTTTTTTGCAACTATATCATATAATATGACACCACATGAAGGTTTTACATTGTTTGGATCATTTTTAAATTTCTTATGCCCGTTTCAAACTATATGTAATGTTTTATGTTTGACTTAATTTTTATTTAAAAATGCGTAATATTTGAGCGCAGATAGATATATTTTATTTTTCTACAAATTTTGATATATTATTTGTTTTTTCTGAATTAGAATAATTTAATTTTATTTTTTCAAAGATTAATAAGGTAAAAGAAAATTAAGCTATGCCAAGGGCAGCCGTCGGTGTAGGCTACGCCGAGAGCAGCCGTCAACATAAGCTATTCTACGCCAACGACTGCTTGGGAGGGGAGGAGGGCTGGTCTGGTCGCGGTCTACGCCGACGGCCCCGACATTTAGCTGTCGGTGTAGCGCCCGACCGTCGGTGCCTCCGCCTATTCCTGTAATGAAAGCAGAGGTATGTCTCAAAGGTTTCCACCACATGTTATACCAACACTACAACTAGAGGTTCTCATTGCAACCGTAACTCTCAACTATCGAAATGACTAAATATGAATCTATGTCTAGCAAGTATAAGTACATGTGAAATGCAGTATGATATTTGGATGTGTCTTGTGTCCAAGTGACCCATTTTCAGTCATATTGCTACGTCTAAAATACCAGAAAAACAAAAGAGTGACAAGACAAATATATTTCCGAAAGATAAAAGGTAAAATAAATGCAAAGTGCTTCAAGTAGTGACTCAATCCCTTAACGTTCTTTATTTATTATTTTTACTACAAGAATAAAATGACATACCATCAACCATCCCAAGCAACCCTCATATGTCATTTAACACCGTTGTTGGCCGAATTAGCTAATATGTGCATCTCCATCTCAACCACATTATACATGCCACTAACATACTTATGACTGATTTTTTCTGAATAGTCACTTGGTCATGACAATAGTGATGGCGCTATAAGGTAAAGCAAGAATTTACAAATGAATATACACCAAAAAGGAAAGTGAGAGCACCAACTCAAGGCCCTAGATTTAAAAAAAGAACTTTCAAATGTCCAAATAATGAAAGGAGAGCCTATGGTTGCAACTTCATACAACATCATTTTTTCCAGGAATAACCAGCATAACAAAAACAAGTGCCACCATGCGCCCTTTTGTTTCCTGTATCCAAACTTTATTTGATTGCTTCTTTTCTTACCAAACGCAAAATTACATTTTTTCCTTCCAATCAGAGACAAAATCTATTTTCTTTTCATGTAGAGACATATGGAATGAGAGTTTTTTGAGAGAAGCCATGTTGCTTTGGGAGACGGGATGAATGGCTGGGGAAAATTAGATCTAACAATGGGCAATAAATTAGAGTGATCATGCAGAGCTGATGTGGAGTGGGATGATCGACCGCAACCACCAACACCCCTTTAATAATAGTATGCATAAATGTGACTAAGTCTAGGAAGTAAAGCTATACAAAAATCTGAGATTCTCTAAACGTACTTATTTTGCACGTATTATTTTTAGTTTCATTATTGGATTCATATATTTTTATCCACTTACGCCAAATTTGGAACCTCATACCAATATGGACGTCCACTAAAATATTTCTTCAACATTAAATATATGAACAAATTAAAATTATGCATTTTACTGAGGAAACATGATTGCTCCAATTTAAAACTATGATAAAACAATATAATTTGAAAAATTCTACCAATTTTATTTATTGACCAACCTGGAAAGTAAACATAGTTTTTTTCCAAGTATCATAATAAGGGATCAATTACTCAAACAACCAAAATTACATTCGAGGATCAATTCATCGGCGGAATTTGTATCCACTTGCATCAAGTGGCTCATTAAGGACTTCCCTTGTTTTTTCTTCAAAATGGGGACAAAGCTCCGGCCTCTGCATCGAATCGATGCATGAAGCCCTACTTTATTAAATTATTGATGTTTAAAATTTATTACAACTCACGGATCACACAAAGTTGAAACGTGGATTAACCACGTAAAAATCTCAAATAGAGCCATAAAAAGCCTAGTTCTCAAAAGGTGATTCTAGCCACAGGATGCTAGCCTAACTGGTTGAATAAATCCCATACAACTGACTCTAATTGGTTGCATGTAGACTCCGTGGCCTGCTGGTCCATAGGTTGGAGCAAAGACCATATGCGGATCCAGTGAGTAGCTCGTGGAATGACTTGGAAAAAAGATAATTTTGATGCTCTGTTAAAAATAAAGTCAGTTCTTGTATTCCATATTGCCTAAAATAAAGCACAAGCACCCACTCGGATTTGTACTTTCTCAAGTTTACCGACTCCTTTTAACCGTGATCCAAATAAATTATCTGTGCTAGTTGGAGGTGAGATGCTAAAAGTCATATGTACAATGCACCACATCAACTTTGCCAGAGGGCATGCAAAGAACAAATGTTGTATTGTCTCCTCTTCGGTACAAAAGCAACACTTAGTATTACCATCCCAACTTATTTTCTTTAAATTATCCTTAGTAAGAATCACTTTGCGATATAAGAACCACATAAAAAATCTTATTTTGAGTGGTACTTTTATCTTCCAAGTATATTTCTTAAGGAATGGTGTGTGTCCATTCAAAGAATACAGATACATCTATTTCACTGTGAAAACTCCAGTATCTGTTAGGTCCCATCGAAACACATCATCTGTAGGCTCGAGAGACACACTCATAAGACGCTCCACAAGATGTAACCATCGAGTCCATCTAATCCCTGTTAAGCCTAGCCTAAATTGAATATTCAGGAGATTACTAGCTAACACCTGTGCTACTGTAACCTCCTGCCATTGAGCAATGCTATAAAGTGATGGGTATTGGTTCACTAGTGTTGAATTTCCTAGTCATACATCTTTCCAAAATCTAGTTCCTTCCCCATTGCCTACCTCAAGCTAACCTCTACTAAAGAAGTAGATGGATCTTGAGTTCAAAACCAATTGAAGAAACTTAGGACCTCCTCTTTATGTGGCAAATGACAACTCTCTTCTAGCCTTTTGTTTATCTATTCTAGATTGTGGTACTATTAGTACCTTATTTTCATATAATCTCACTAACAACCAGTTATGTTAGTGACTACTTTTCATTTTAATTCCATGTAAATCATCAGAGTGTAACAATAATCACCCTTTTGATTAAGTGTATTGCTCGCTTTTGTACTTGTGAGGTTGAACGTCAAATTTCCATATATTTTATATTACAAGTGAACACTAATTCATACATAACATGAGTAGCTTCGACATGTTGGGAACCAATTTATCCACAATGTGATAACTTATGTGTTCAGGATAGCCAGAACCTCTAGTACCGCACACCTACATAGTGGTACCGTTTCCGTCACTCATCTACACACACCAGTACCGTACACATCTACATATCACACTCCTTTATTTTAAAACACATGTACAACAACTAACGACATATATTTATTTTTCATGCCTATCATGCTCCCTCATCTACCTACACTTGGTGTTTTCAAACACCCCATGACGTGGGAAAATATGATATTATCATGATAACCTCGTGAAGTATAATAATCTAACCATTGTATTAGATAGCATAATATGTTTTTAGAGCATAACATGCTATAAACATACCAACACAATGGTAAATGCATAACATGTATCATCGTATGCCCATAATATCCACCATAGGAATTACATCTATAAAGCCGTAATCATGTTGGAAAGCTCATATAGGATAATAAAATTGCAATATATGGAGAGTATGGATCAAGTTACCACCACAAATCCATTGTATAGGGGTGGACTATTCCCCCCTCATGGTAGAGAGCTACATGGAGGCATTGGTGAAAGAGGAGAGGTAGCTGGACTACTAGAGGAGTTTCCGGCAACGGTTCCGTCTCCAATCACCCTCCGTCGATGAACTACAACATCTCTATTACTTTGTTTCATATCTTCGCCTCCATATGTTGCAAAATAAAATCCCTGAAGTTATATATATATAGATAAAATGACTGGTGCACCTTGGTGTCCAGACACCAAGCATGATACACATAAATTCTCTTTAAACTATACATACCTAAGTTACACATATCTAGGTATCACATACCTAAGATATAGATACCTAAGTTACATATATTTAGGTATCATATACTTGAATATATATATAACTTGGGTACGTATGCTTTAGGTATGTGATACCTTGCGTATATGTAACTAGGATATATATAACTTAGGTATGTAGAAGTTAGATATGCGAAATTTGCGTACGCACACCATCGGGTATGTAAGAATTTGAATAAAATACAGGTATTATGGGCTTATATATATGGGAAATAGTGGGCTACTCACCCGGCTAGCTGCGCATGCCTGCAACACCGTAGGATAACAAGACAAGAGCATAACCCGATTAACGGATGTGATATAAACCTATTAGAGAAATTAACGTCCGTTGTATCGGGAGCATGAGGTTGATTTATTATGTAAATGACACATGTCATCCACACACACATGAGATTTTCCCACAGTGTTATCCATGCCATCCACACACATGAGTTCTTCCTACGGTATTACTCATCCACACACAAATGTTCTCTCCATCTAACTTTAAAGCTTAGACAACAACATGTATTTTTTCGCATGTCACACGTGATAGAACACACAGCCATGGACATACGTCATATCACGCAAGATCAGCCATGGTGACAGATTTTTTCCGTGCGAGCTGCCTGTCGTGAGAAATGGTACATGCGTGGTGTATGACGATTTAATCATGGTGTCTAAGGCCCAAAGGAAAACCACAACCATGTGAGGATGGTGGCTAATACACAAATGAAAGGACAAATGACATCTCATATAGCCTATTCTTAGCAGAATCTTGACGGATGGCAAGAGGACGCTGTTAGTAGAATAATGCCACCCATCAACGATACAGATATTGCGTGATCATATGGTGACTATATCGGATGCCAGTACGTGCATGCGCAAGTAGCATGGTGGGTAGCAAATCCACGCCGATATATATATACACGACAGGACTATCCATGGTGGGTAGCAAATCCACGCCGATATATATACGACAGGACTATTCAGAAACACCCCCTTAAGTCTAGGCCACCCGTACTGTGTCCGTACCGTCCTGGGTGACGAGCGGGTAGTCTGAGGCGGAGAGGTTGATGAACCAGTCCCACTCGGCTCCCCGTCCACGGCCTTCCCCCCCACAGGAAGGCGGCGGCGGCGTGGAGCGTGGTGGTGACCATGGTGGGGCCGCGGTAGGTGACGAGGTTGGCCTTCTCCACGACACGCACGTTGCGGGCCGCGGCGAGGACCGGGTGCGCGGCCACGAAGGCCGCCAGCCCCGCGCGGTCCGAGTCGGGCGCCTCCGCGTCCAGGTGCAGGATGTAGTGGTTCCTGGGGTGGTACAGCGCGAGAAGGCACCACCTTAGCATGCCGACGTCGCCCGCCGAGCCCGAGATGAGGTACGCGAAGCGCGGGGGCGAGGAGGGAGCGGGCAAGCGGGGGCGGGCCTGGGCGGAGAGCGTTTCGTCGACGAAGAGCAGGGGCAGCTGGTCTTTCTTGGCGTGCGGGATGGTGGCGGGGGAGATTTGCTGGGAGAGGAAGAGGGAGACAGAGGGGAACGGGACGGGTGAGGCGGCGAGGAGGAACAGGGCGAAGAGGCCACCGACGAGGACGGAGAGCAGCCACCGCAGGTCAATGGAGATGGCGCGAAGGGGTTACATACTGAAAGTTAACTTAGAAAGAAAAAGAAGTTAACTCGTGCTCGCCTGGAAGTTAAATCAATATACAGTCCGCGAAAACACGGAAAATCATGCTCCATCAGGCAGTTAACTAGCATAGAAGAAGTAATTAACTTACGCACATGAGGAAGTTAAGAATAGTCGCGGAAGTTAACTTACACAGTGAAAGTTAACATTCACTATTACTGTTACATACTGGAAGTTAACTTAGAAAGAAAAATAAGTTAACTCGTACTCGCCTGAAAGTTAAATCAATATACAGTCCGCGAAAACACGGAAAATCGATGCTTCGTCAGGCAGTTAACTAGCATAGAAGAGATAGTTAACTTGCGCACATGAGAAAGTTAAAAATGGCCGCGGAAGTTAACTTACACAGTGAAAGTTAACATTCACTATTACTGTTACATACTGGAAGTTAATTTAGAAAGAAAAAGAAGTTAACTCGTGCTCGCCTGAAAGTAAACAGAGGGTTCCTGGTGTTCACGTGAACAGTAACAACGAGCACAGTGAAAGTTAACATTCACTATTACTGTTACATACTGGAAGTTAACTTAGAAAGAAAAATAAGTTAACTCGTACTCGCCTGAAAGTTAAATCAATATACAGTCCGCGAAAACACGGAAAATCGATGCTCCATCAGGCAGTTAACTAGCATAGAAGAGATAGTTAACTTGCGCACATGAGGAAGTTAAGAATGGTCGCGAAAGTTAACTTACACAGTAAAAGTTAAATTCACTATTACTGTTACATACTGAAAGTTAATTTAGAAAGAAAAAGAAGTTAACCCGTACTCGCCTGGAAGTTAACAGAGGATTCCTGGTGTTCACGTGAATAGTAACAACGAGTTCCTAAATAGTAATTTAGGAAGTGGTTCTTGAATAGCATATATATATATATATATATATGTGTGTATGTATGGTAGAGCTATTTGATTCCCAGGGTGTAGAATAGTTATTCTACACCCACCCTCTATCTTTAGAACTATATATTATTTTTACGTCGCGTAAATTTGTCTTACCTCGAGAGTTGAGAAGAACGTAAGAAAATATAGCCATGTCATATTTTTTTATTTACATGCCGTATAAAAATACGACGTAAAATACGTATTTTTAGTTTTTTACACTATAATTACTTATAAACTATTTTTTGCTGTCAATTTTTTTTTTGCGTTGTGGATGAATATGAACATAATTATTTGTATACAAAACATAAATTTCTAAATGTGACAACATAAAGTTATGTGGGGTGCAAAATAACTATTCTGCACCCTGGGTGTCGAATAAGGTGTCTATATAGGTAAAATAACTGGTGCACCTTGGTGCCCAGACACCAAGCATGATACGTATAATTTTTTTTAAAACTATATATATATGTTTTTAGCGAAATACAAAGACAATGACGGTCAAATTGACGACATCAAAGGTTTGAGGCTCTATATCCATATGGCGACGGAGTTGGACTTGTTGAGCCAGTCAGTTTCAGCTCGTTAGGCCCCCGGGGTCCTACTTTAGCTCATTGGATTCGTATAGAAATTTTTTAACCAACATTCTTAATCTAGCACCTTTTTGAGTCCCGTAGCTCTCTAAAGTTAAAAACACTGATAAAAGGTTTTTGCTGCCTCCTAGGATTAGATAAAAATAACAGGATTTCATGAAAAATCCGGTAAATCATTAATAACAGTGCTAATAACTCCTAATATGATGCAAATATGATGAATAATAACACAATAAACTATAAATGTCATGAATGCATTTTACATGCATCCCCCATTTATCAACAAAATCAAGCACACATTTTATTCACAAATCCACAGATGGTGGAAAGGTTTGGCCAGATAACTTAGTTGACAATTATTAGCCCGCCTCTACTTTTTTTAGAGTTCCCCACCGCTTTATTCATCATTGTTTGCATAAGTTACACATACCCTCAGGTGGAGATTGGAACCACACATGCCTGTCGATAGAAAGATAAATTGAGCTCCTTGTCAGGTTGTGTGTGTAGATTTTTGTCGTTCTCTTCTCATGGACAAACTCAAGATGCTAAAAGTTTTAGCCGGATAACTTAGTTGACAATGATTAGACTGCCTCAACTGACAATGATAAGCCCGCCTCAACTTAGTTTTGGCCGGGTACCAACCTGTTTTGCAAAGCTGCCCAATTGCAAGCCGAAGGCCCCAGTACTCGCAACGAGAACTTCGTAGCTGAGATGGCAGAGCCAAGGACACCAATGCATGATCCTGCTCCATCACCCCCTTATACGTTACGTGAGAAAACTGATACGCCGACGACCCTCCCCATCGACGTAGCCCCAGAACCCCGTTGGCGTAGGCTGCGCCGTCGGTATAGTAGTCCATAGGCGTAGCCCCTCTACCAGCCGGTGTAGAAAAACCGTCGGTGTATATAGCTATGTCGATGGTTTTATAGGTCTATGCCGACGGCTTTGCCGTAGGCCTAGATTTAAAAAAAATCGAGTTTTTTTAACCTTTTTAAATTATTTAACTCGTTAATTTCATAGGAACATTTTTAATTTTAAGTACACTTAATCTCAAGTTCAATTGCACTTATAGTCAAACTTTCCGATCTACCACCTATCCTAAGACTATTCCAAACCCGACACGCTTAACTTCTCCGTTCCTTTCACATGAACTTTTGACAAAAAAATTAGAACTTGTTGTGAATACTATCATATCAATCCTATTAACCATTGGATCATAATGTTATACTTCTTTATATTTTTACATTTTATACAATTATTTAAGTAAACAATAATGAATAAGTAATAATAATCTTTAATTAAAATAGAAATAAAATAAATTTTATTTATTTTGCCTTTTTCCCATTTAATACTGAATAATTCATATCTATAAATTCGTAAATCGCAATTCAACAAATAATATATCCAAATCTATCATAAAAATGAGAGGAATCCAAATATGGCATCCCTATTATCTATTTAATTATGTATCATATCTTTTTAACACTAGATCAACCAAAACTATGTCAGGATTCATGAAACACCCTATTTTTGGCATTTAGAAAATAGAAAATAGCTTTTTGGTGAAGAAAAGGAAAACTTGCATTGGATCTATGATGAAATAGCATATTGCAAACATAAAAATCAGATCATGTACATGTAGTTCAAATCTGACCCACTTCCTTCCGATTCGGCAAAAAATTGTCTTTTTCACGAGGGATGGATGAAAAGGTTTAAGGTACCCCGGTTGGGACATTGTCCATGCAAAGTGGTCTACTATTTTTGAAAAATGAGATGGTACCATTTTAAAACTTTCATTTGGTGGTCGCTTCACAAAACACCCCATTTTGGGCACTCGGATAATGGAAAATGGCTTTTTGGTGCGACAAAAAGGAAAACTCCCTCATACAACATTATTCACCATCCCTAATGCACATGCATGCACAATATGAGAATATTATCACAAATTATGCCGTGATTATGGCCATAACATTGGTCATTTTACCTAAAACCAAGAAAACCTCGATTGAGATAGGTCATTTTGTGAAGATTTTTTTAGACACAATAAATATACCAATTTTGATATTTTTCCTTGAAACTATGTCATATAATATGACATCACGCAAAGGTTTTTCATTATTTCGATCGTTTTTGAATTTTTTATGTCTGTTTCAAACTATCGTCAAACTTTCTAAAATGGCGGGCACGAAGATTCTTAGCTTGGATCCGAGCCTCGCTAAACTTGCATTAGATCTCTAATAAAATAACATATTTTGAACCTAAAAATATGTTTTCCAAAAAATCATAAGCATCCTATCATGTACCTGTAGTTTAAATCCGATTCGACGGAATTTTGTTTTTTCACGAGGGGTGGATGAAAAGGTTTAAGATACCCCGATTGGGACATTGTCCATGCAATATGGTCTACTAATTTTGAAAAATGGAATGGTACCATTTTTAAACTTTTATTCGGTGGTTGCTTCACAAAACACCATGTTTTGGACATCCGAAAAATGGAAAATGGTTTTTGCGAGATGAAAAGGAAAACTTCCTTCTACAACATTGTTCGCCATCTCATGATGCACATGTGTGCAAAATATAGACACATTATCGCAAACTATGCCATGATTCTGGTCATAACATTAGTCATTTGACCTAAAAGCGAGGAAACCTCAATTAAGATAGGTCACTTTGTGAAGGTTTTTAAGACACAATTAATATATCAATTTTGATATTTTCTTTGCAACTATGTCATATAATATGACATCACGCGAAGGTTTTGCATTGTTTCGATTGTTTTTGATTTTTTATGTCCATTTCAAACTATCGTCAAATTTTCTAAATGTCGGACATGAAGATTCTTAGCTCGGGGCTGAGCTTCGCTAAACATGCATTGGATCTCTGATGAAAGAGCATATTATGAACCTAAAAATGATTTTTTTCAAAAAATCATGAGCATCAGATCATATACCTGTAGTTCAAATCTAACTCACTTCCTACCGATTTGGTAAAAAATTGTCTTTTTCATGAGGGATGGACGGAAAGGTTTAAGATACATCGATTGGGACATTGTCATATAAGGTGGTCTACTTTTAAAAAAAAATAGGGTGGTACCATTTTTAAACTTTCATTTGGTGGTTGCTTCACAAAACACTCCGTTTTGGGCACTCGGAAAATGGAAAATATGTTATGCAAAAGTATTTGTATTGTTTATATTTTTTTGAACAAAAATATGTAATATTTGAGTTTATATAGATAGATATTATTTTTCTGAAAAATTTGATATATTATATATATTTTTTTAAACTAAAATGATTTAGTTATAATTTTTTCTAAAATTAATGTGGCAAAATGGAAAAATTGCCGTCGATCCGTTGCATTGTCGTCACATCTAATCACCTACACCGACGACTCTGTCTACGCCGACGGCTGCCATCGGCTTATCCATCCTACGCCACCAAAAAAACTAGGCCCACGGCCGTGCAGCCCGGCTGCTTAGTCCGTCCACCGGCGTCAACGGGCCCGACATTTCGTCGTCGGCGTATGGAGCTATTCCCATTATATTTTTTTCTTGAACCTACTATCGTCTAAATTTTTTTACTAGTGGTGTCACCAACAAGTTGGTAATTAATCTAAAATCCAGAGGCTCCCCCAAATATGCCCATAGCCTCAGAATCAAGGTCGTTAGCATAGAAAACATAGAGGCGTTGTATAGGGGCACATCCCGGCATCTCGTTGACGATGCCCACTTCCTTGGCATTTATCAGAAGGACATCATCACGTGCATTGCAGTCACAAAGAGCAACGAAGATATGAGGTCTCCTTGACGTACACCTAGCACATGCAAAATTTTCTCTCCAGGGTAGCCATTGACAGTGATATGAATGCTATCGGATAATAGAACATTTTTTTTTTTGAACGGGGAGAATAGAGCAATGGCGAGCCGATATCTCTAGCAGTGACTGAAACCCTTGCAGTTCAGCACTTCAAAAAAGGGAAAGGGCCGGAAGAGGGAGTCAAATGCACGAGAGATGTCGAGCTTGAGAAGCACGTCCTTCGTCTTGCGAGGATGAATGTTGAGCCCATCCTGACGGAATCCCAAGAACTTATTGTCTATATATCTTGCCTTTATAAACACATATTGGTTGGTGGGAGCGAGATCTTCCGTCCACAGGCCAAGGTGAACGGCAAGAAGTTTGGAAAACAGCTTGGAGTCTCCAGCAACCTCGGCGCATCGTAAACAAAATCGGGTGGTGTATAGAGGTTGGGCTTTGTTAGACGGCTCTTACGTGCATATTCTTCACTCGAGATGGTCGGCCGAACAACCTCCCCGATTGGTGTTGTGTCCTGTCTGAAGAGGAAAAGAAAGCATGTTTGGCGCCATGCCTCATATCTCAAATCTGTTGGTAACTGCAAGCGTGGGAACTGCACGTACCATACGTCTTCAGCGTCTGTATGGCAGCTAGCATGGAGACACAAATTTGGCACGTGAAAGGGAGGCACCTACACCCAAACACGTGGGGGAAATGAAGTGATGCTACCAAGGACCAACTAATGGATCAACAGGGTGGGTCGTGATGCAAAAGCTTGCTCCTGCATTTCTATGTTTAGTTAAGTTTGCTCGGTTTCTGTCTTTTGTTAACGTCAAAGAAAGTTTTCTGTCATTTGTTTTAGAGTTCTGTCGTCAAAAGCTATTCTTAACCTGAAAAAAAAACTACATTAATCTATCTATTTACTAAAATCTTGCATACAAGATATGTTTGGTCTCATATCATTGGTTTTTAAGCAGAGCTGTACTAACACACACAAATAAAATAGTAGATTTTTCATGATCTCCTTTGAAGTAAATTAAGAGACCCGGCAGCAAACCAAGTGAGAACCGAATCGAATTGACTAAAGAAAACTGCTGGCGACCAACAAGCATAACCTTAATATTTTGATTGAAGAGGGGACGAGTTTACATAGAACTAAACAATGACGACCGTCAATACTGCACATACGGCATACATATAATATACAAGGACGGACCTACTAGGCATGTGTGTGTATGTGTACTGCAGTCGTCGCAGCCAGACAGAGACCATCAAGCAGTCATCGGTCGCAGGTCAAGCCAGCACATATAGCTAGAATTTGTTTCTCTCCTGCTTCTATATTATGTTTTCTTTCACTGAGATTTGACAGCAAAGATATCCTACAAACTAAGCGTCTAAGCTGTTTTCCATGTATATATATACACACAGACACACCCCTGGCCGGCTAGCTATATATATAGCTAGTATTGCTGCAAGCGATTCCATACTGCATTTCATTTAGATCGATCAGTGTGCTCTCTTGCTGGTGCATACACATCTTCAGCTTCAGGATCGCTTAGGCTTCTTGCCTCGATGAAGTTGCAGGAGAACATCAACATGGCGGTGGACGTCGCCGGTACGGAGAATAAGAAGAAGAAGCTGCTGCTAGCGGAGGGGCTGCTGCTCCCGGCGAGCATGGTGTTGGTGCAGGCCTTCACCATGGGCGCCCTCCTCCTGTCCAAGCTCGCCTTCAACGTCGGCATGGCGCCTTTCGTCCTCCTCGCCTACCGCAACCTCATTGGCTCCATCACCGTCGCCCCATTCGCCTTCTACTTCGAGAGGTACATGCTAACTATGGCCCAACTACCTCTGCTAGCTGCTTCTTCCGTTTTTTCTATTCCTTGCGTCTTAATTATATATGACATGTGCGGTTGGACTTCCAAAATTCTGTTATTCAAATGCAGTGCAAGAGTATCCTACTCTTTGTAGATTCCTTATACTTTCGTATATAATTCATTTAGAGTTAGCAGGAGAATTATATAGATTTTAGTTGACTCAAATTGCATTGCATACATAGATAGGCCAAAACTGACGATGTTTGGCTCGAAAACTGTCTTCAGTTTTAGCAAGAAGATGCTGCAACGTATTACTATTCTATACCTGAGTTTTTGTTTCTTTTCACCAACTGATCAGATTCCATTGCGTGGTAGCATCGAGTAGTAGAGATTTTTTTCCTCATGTAGAGATGGTGTATTTGCTCGAGCAGTAAAGGTGTTGTTAACACAATAGACTAAAAAGTATAGTACAGACCAGTAGTGATGTTCCCGCTCAGCAGTGATGTTCCTTCCTGTAGTGTAACAGTTATGTAGGGCAAATGTACTAAAATCACTTGCTATATTTATTATTACAAACAAGTTAGTAATGTCAAGATAAGTTCAAAAAATGTGCCACCATAGTTTTCCTCACAGGGGTACACAATAACTGGTGAAATTTATTTTTGTAATTTTATATCATTGGATGCTATTATTAAGAGCAAAGCCCAAAATGGCATAACCAAATAATTGTTTAGCTAATGATGGATTTCGAGAATCTCAGACGGCTTTCATTATATTATGCTTCCTTGTCCGTGTGGAACATGTGTGAGCATTATGAATTTCCAACAAGTGATCCGACTGAAAGAAGTGTTATATGAGGACTTCGAGATCAAATAGAGAATCTGTCTCTCCATTTATTTCATGTGTATGATATCATCAAGTTGTTTCGAGTTTAATTAGAAACTTTTATTCACAAGTTTCATATCACCAGCATAGGCGGCTTTAAACATACTGATGGTCAAAATAGATAGTTTGATGCACAAAACTATGTCACTCTGAGGACAAAAAATTCCATCAGTTTTACAAACAATAAATAAAACATAACTGATACTTTTTAGAATTGCGACGACTGGACACTTCCAATTGTTTCATTCTTCTAATCAAACTGGCAGAACTCTTTCTTACTTTCCAGGGAAAATTAATGGAAACAAAGTTCATATATCCATGTGTGTCAAGTATCAACAGACACAAAAAAGAATGCTAGATATGTGTCAACACGGTATCATGACAAACTATGTGATATGAAACAAACAAATGAGCAAGTTTGTTATGTACGTCCACATCTAGTGTCATCCAATTTTTTAATGTCTCGGTTTTAGCAAGACATGTGCTAGACAAGAACGAGAATCAGTGTTTCCCATTCTAAATATGTGGCGTCTACTGTATCCATCGGTCTTGCTGTCGAATATTGATGCATAACCGTATACCAATTCGGAAACAAAACGTTGTTATTTATTCATCACGCATGAAAGAAAATAGTATGGATATATTAGATAGAACTTTCTTGTTGAGCTTGAGCATCAGTCCTATTCCGTTCGAGGCGTGCTTCGGTCCCCCCCCCCCCCTTCAAACTTAAGTCTGAACGGGCCAGCTTTATTTTGACCCGCCGAAACTCATATCAGGTTATGTATAACTCCGTAGAGGTGTACTCGGTCGAGGTGGGTATACTCCATGTTCTTACCGGCTGATGCCACCTCTTGTTATCGTGATCTACGTCTTTGCATGTCATGTTTTAAAATTTTGTTGCTTCTATTATATAACTTCCGATTTCCGCCTCCCGCGGGCGCATGAGTATGCGTGTAGGGTGAGTATATGTCTAAGAGGACCATACCGGATTCAGATGAGTTCGTATGGTCTTCGAAACGAATCGGTATCGAATTTTTGTTGTCATAGTTTAGAAGAAAGAGGGGATGGGGGGGGGGGACCGAAGCAAAAGTGATTCCGTTTTATCTTTACTTTCAGGCATACAGGTAATGCCACCTGACAAAACAAGTTCTTCAAATTTAGACTTAGGATGGGACTTTCTCGAACAAACAAACATACGTATCTATTTTTCACATAAATTTTTTTCTTGCTATAGCGATGTTAAACTAATTAATGTGACCCGTATGAGTGTAGGGAGATGATGAAAAAGGTGAACCTGAAGATATTTGGCTGGATCTCGCTGACCGCTTTGTTTGGGTCAGTACCTGTTCCGTACATTGAACATACATGTATATATCCTACTTCGAAAAGAAAATTTGATTTCCTTTGGTTGGTTTGTCATCAGAGTTGTGCTAGCAATGGGACTGCACTACTACGGTCTGCGCGCCACCAACGCCGGATACTCTGTAGATTTCCTTAATCTGATCCCCGTTGTCACCTTCGTCACTGCTGTGGTAGTCCGGTATGTTAACTTACATATACAGTGCTATTAATATTATGCATTACACTGCTATTAATATTCTGCATTTCCTAAATGACAAGTAGGCCGCCGTGTTAAATTGGAATATACGAACTGCCTGCATTGATCTGACAGTATGAAAACGCTTGTCTGCTAACCTGATCAGAGTGGAGAAGCTGAGGATAGGGACCTGCCCGGGCAAGATGAAGGTCCTGGGAACCGCGATCTGCGTGGTAGGGACGATGGTGATCAGCATGTACAAAGGCAAGCTGCTACATCTATGGCCTACCCACCTTCTGAAACCGCACCTGCAGGCGATCGGTGCGGCCTCCCCTGTCAGTGACCAACACAACATGCTCATTGGCACGCTGTACCTAGCCGGCAGCACTCTCAGCTATGCCTTCTGGTTCATTATACAGGTAACAACAACTAGTAGCATAGTACATGTTCTTCATCCATCCATGTTGGAGCACTAACTGATAGCACCAACTATGACTGCGCTCAGGTACGAGTGTCCAAGGACTTCCCGTCCAAGTACTTCTCGACACTGCTAGCGTGCGTGTTAGGGACCGTGCAGGCGGCGGTGTTCGGGCTGATACTGGACAGGGATCTGTCGGCATGGGCGCTCAAGTGGGACCTGCAGCTGCTCGTCGTCGTCTACTCCGTAAGTACTCCCTCTGTTCCATAATATAAGCCTTCTTAGATAGCTAAAACAGCTTGCTAAAAAGGCTTATATTGTAGAACGGAGGTTGTAATTAATTAGCATGGCAGTAGTAACGTTTACTAGATGTCAGCCATTCCTAAGCTCCTCATCTCCTGACTTGGACTGCACATGGATGTATGTTTTATTCAGGGTGTGTTCAACACGGGGGTCAGCTTCTGCCTCATCTCGTGGGCTATCGCTCGTCGCGGACCCACCTACCCTTCCATGTTCAACTCGTTGGCACTTATAATCACCACGGTTCTCGACTCGGTGCTGCTTGGCACTGATGTCTCAGTGGGGAGGTGAGACTGGAATTTCATCTTCTATGTTGTATCTTCAGACTTGCGATCGATGGTCATATCAAGTACCATGTTACTGTATTAAATCCGACAAACTGTTGAATGTGCTGTTACTGACAGATCCTGTAACCTGCTTAATTGTGGTTCCAGCTTGCTAGGAGCGATGCTGATCATCCTAGGGCTGTACGCCTTCCTCTGGGGGAAAGGGAGGGAGGCCCAACAGCAGCGCAAACAAATCAGGGCCGCCGCGGCAAATGGAGATCGAAACGAGCGCAGTGAGGCGTCGGATAATGCTGTCGTGGATAGCCTGGAGGTTGGGAAGCACGATGTGAGAATTCGCGTGGAAGTCAGCTAGTAAGATTAATTAGGTCTAGCCGTATATAGACGCATATATAGTAGTACTACCTAGGACTGAGCATTCGCTACATATCTTTCTCCATATATGTATGCAATATGCAGTATGCACACATTCCTCTTGCCGAGATAATGGTGTACTACGCAGCATCTTGTCACCAATCGATCAAATCCTGCCTGGTACTCCCCTGACAGATATTAAGTGTTATGTGCAAACTATTACCCCAAAGTTGGTGTTTGCTGAAAAAAATTATTATGGTTGTGGTTATGTGCAAAAGAAGTGCCCAAACAAGTAGTGCCATGTGCTAAAACCTCAAACACTCGAGAACCTTGAGTTCAATAATGACTTGTGTTTAGCTCGACTCAAGACTGATTGAGAAAAAAGGAAACATATGGGTATAAGCATCCCTCTGCAGCCCTCTTGAAACATACTCCCTCCGTTTAGAAATATGAGATGTTTTAGGTTTGTGAATGAGATGTATTTAGACATATTTTAGTGTCTAGATTCATTTGAACCTATACATTAAAACATGTCTAGATACATCTCCTTCACAAACCTAAAACATCTTATATTTCTAAACGGAGGGAGGAGTAGCTAACTAGTTATGTTGTATTTGATACATAAATTAATTTCAAATAACTTGTACTTCCTCCGTTTCAAAATATAAGATGTTTTAGCTTCGTAAAACAAATGTATCTAGACTTTTTTAGTATGTAGCTTCACTCAGGTTTAAAGTGAATCTATACATTAAAAAAAAGTCTAAATACATTTTTTCACAAATCTAAAACATCTTATATTTTGAAACGGAGGGAGTAACAATTTATTTTGAATGATTGGGATATTTGTACATTGATTATGATGTGAGCTGCACATATATACGAAAAGGTAGATGCATTGCCACCATCTAGGAAATCTCACGACCATTGCAAACTAAGGGGCTGCCAGACAACGGGACGGGGCTCCATACTTCTTCCTCCAAGGCCCTCTTCCTCTTATTGAAGAGGTGTTCTTCCTCTGTTTTTTTGTGGCTATGGTGGTGGAGGGCGATAGCCTCCCCCAAAAGATTGGATCTAGGGCATAGGGGGCAACTCTCTGTTATATTTTATGAGTCACTAACACTGTGTTTTATCAATTCATGAACATCCATACCTCTAAACAATATGCAAAAAAAATAGTGGGTGCATGTAACGTCGGTGAGACGCTTCCTGCAAAGGGCTTAAAAAAATTCTTGGGGCCCCACATGACCTTTGGGCAGTGCCCCTGGAACGTCGAACTCTATGGCGATCTTTAAGGTCTTGTGAGTGCAATTCTTTGCTCCCCAGGTCTAGGGAGCTTGATTCTTGAAAAAGACGAAAATGGTATCTTGAGGTTTTAAACTTTTTTTTTGCTTTTTTAGATGGATCGCATACACTTGTGCAATACATATTTGCAATTTTTGCTAAATAATATGATGTATTTTGGTCTACAAATGGCCCCATAAAGGAAAAAAAACTCGATTTTGATCCACATGTTTGTACTTTTTGTGCAAATCACAGATTAAAAGTTATTTATACGAAAATTTGGTCGTTCTGGCATGCATGCAGATGTAGTCATATATCTATTTTCAGATTTTTTTTCAGAGTTATGATTATTTTTCACAATTTAAAAAGCCGCTACCTAGAGCTCGGGAGTTCAAAGGGCTTTTTGCTATTCTGTCATCCTCAGTCACCTATTGCCTTGCTTTGTAGAAGATAAGCAAGTCATGATGTCATTTTGTAGCTATTGGATCAAAGGGAATAAAACGACCCAGAGTTAGTGTGTAGTATAGTCATCTCTCGAAATAGGCTTTCGCCCCGCTTTATAAATCAAGCACACAGGTGAGATCGCTGCTGGGCCAGACAGCACATCGCCCAAATACAGAGACAACACGATACACGATGCTGGGGCAGCATCACACACACGCCCTAACGAAAAACAAAGAAAAACACAAAGGAGATGAGACAGAGACGGATCGACTAGACGAGGAAGACCACAACCACTACACCCTCCGAAGAATGCCCACCGCGCTCCTAGCCCCGACTCGTCAAGTGCCAAGCAGCACCCTCAAGAGGGAAAGCGACCGCTGCTGCCCGGACCAGAGACTGGCCCTAGGGTTTCCCCTGGCACGCAGAGGGAAATGGAAGAAGGGAAGCCACGACGCCCTTCAGGAAGGAAGATGCCACCCGCAGGCGGCATCGCGTCGGTGTCAGTCAAGCTGACAAGGATTTCTCCCGAGGACCCTATCCCCAACCCCTGATGAGCCGTTGCACAGGAGACCCGCGAGAGCGAAGCCTCGCCACCACCCAAACTCGCCGCCCACGAACATGCGCCACTCTGGTTTCGACTTCGTCATCATCGCCTCACCGAGCAAGCCATCGCGAGGGCTGCAACATCGTGACCCAGGTAGAAATGAAACGGGGCCCACAGTACCGTGGTCGCGTGGGAGGGAACTTCCTCCATAACCGACGGCGGTAGTCGTTCGGACGCGGCCGCAGACAAACCAGTCCACCATGGGTCCGGCCGGGCCCAGCAGGCCCGTAAAGCCTCCCAGAGGCAAACCAGTCCCATGGCGGTCCAGCTAGGCCCTGACGGGCCCATAAAGTCCACCGCCGTGCTGCAACAGGCTGGCCGCGGATGCCGTGGGTACCATCCACCCTAACCCGCCATGATTTGCCGCCCAGCCGAATCAGAGCCAACCAGCCCACCAAACCCAGATCTGGGCCCAAATGGGCCCGGACCGCCACCAAAGAGCCCTGGCTGCCGGAGCCACCCTGCGGCCGCCTGCAAACGCACCGACCACCACGCCCCGCAGCGGCGCAGCAGTCACCACCGTCGAGAGCGCGCCGCATGCACAGGAGCCACCACATCGCCGTCGAGCAGCCGCGCCCCCATCCGTCGAGGCCACCCGCGTCGCCGCCGCCGAACGAGGGAGAGAGGGGAGGCCCCGCCGCCGCCTACGCCCCCAGGGCTCTGCCCGGTGACGCCTACCGGCAGCGGCGAGGGGAGGGGAAGAAGGGTGGCGGGGCGGCGGCGCGAGCTAGGGTTCGCCCGTGTCCGCCTGCGGGAGCGGACCAACCGAGCGGGAGCGTGTGCAGTATAGTCATATCATCAAAACAATATTGGGGTTCAAATAGTCGGTACAATGCATGAAGCCTTCTTATTACACACTTAACTTTAATAGAGTATATGTAGTAGCATCTTACAATGTATCATACTTCCGTAGTAACCTCTAGCTTTTGTTGCTTTGTAGTTGAAGAGGTAAGGGAGCAAGGTTGGTGACCAGTACCTGTAGGATGGAAGGACAGCTGCTCCTCATATGCCTAACGCCGCCATCGGTTGCCATGACTTCCTTGAGGTTGTCGAGAGAAGAGAGGAACTTCAAGCACGCCTGCTTAAGACCTTCACAACCATGCTGCTCAGCCAATGTTAATGTAGCCGCTGCGGTGTCTTTGCTTATATACTTGCACAGTATCTCTTCGCATATCAACTTAAGCCTCTCGAGGTTGTACCTATCTGCGGCGACAAGTAAATGTCGTGCCATCTGCATAATTTCTTCCTCATCGATCTTAGGCAACGAGTCGGTATAGATAAAGTGAAGCATCGCCTTGAAGACTTTAGCTTCCATGCCATCGATTCGTATAGTGGTTAATGCCTTCTGTTCCATTGGACTAAAGAGCTCCGCCATGAAGACCAAGGACCGAGCAGTGACGATGTACCTATGCGCGGGGAAGATCTCGCCACCCACCTCGAAAGACACGTCCGCTCCATCTCCACTCGTCAGGAGATCCAGCATGTGCAGGTGCAGGTTGGACGGCGGCACGGTGACGTGCCGCGTGACAGGCGACTCCGTCACGAGGGTACGGATCTCGTTCTTGACGGTGATACGACACCAGATCCTAAAAGAATCGTCCTTGAGGTACCCCGATTCCTCCAGATCTTTTCTTTTGATGAATCTGTTAAATCCCGATGTACCTTTGGGGCGGTACCTTTCGAACCGTTCGTCTACCTTGCTGTGCGATGCCACCGGCTGTCCATTATCGTGGTCAAGTAAGCTGATCCAGAGCTTCGCCATGACGTCCTTCCCGTCGCTGTTGTCAAAGGGCGATGGAGTCGGCGCTGTGTGAGACGGCGCCGTCGGGGTAGTATCTGATGTACCAGCGATGGCCCGCGATGTCAAAGATCTCGGATCTGATGAACTCGCCATTGCCGAGCCCCTTCGTTAGGGAGTACCCCTCGATCTTGAGGACGTGCGACCCGGACAGGGCCTCCGCGACGATGGCCGACGCGGACGACTGAGAGGAGGAGCTGGACATGACATGCCATCTTCCAGCTAGCTGCAACAACAAAACGCCACGGAGAACAGAGCTCCAGCTCGGTGGCACGTTGCGGTGCATAATGGAAAACTAACGGCGGTGATCTAGGTTTCAGGGATCGTCAAGGATGCGACCAGGCGACAACAGGCGGGCACAATATATATTTGTTAGGGGACTTATCGAGCCCTAGTTTCTAGCGGGCTGCTCCGTCGTAGGATGATTGATCTATTGAGAATCCAAATTTACAGATTTTACCAATATGCTCTCTCCGTTTTAAAATATAAGATGTTTTAGGTTTGTGATAAAAATGTATCTCAACTTCTTTTAGGGTGTAGATTCACTTCAAATCCGAGTAAAACTATATACTAAAACAAGTCTAAATACATTTGTTTCACAAAGCTAAAACGTCTTATATTTTAAAACAAAGGGAGTATTAATTAGTTTCCTTAGTCAAGATTTACTTCCTAATAACTATATTTCCGAAATTCAGGATCCTCCCAATAAATCATGCATGTTGGGCTACTAGCAATTTTGGTACGGAATGACTTGTTTCCAACAAATAAGCTTGAAAATCATGACTATTTTACAAGAAGATATACTCCCTTCGTCTAGAAATAAGTGACTTGGATTTTTTTTAAATTCACATATTTGTACATGATAAAACATGTCTAAATACATATGAATATAGCAAATAAGTCACTTATTTCGGAGGTACTTTTTACAACGGAGGCATCCTTTTTGGGTATCCTTATCGTGCCCCTTGCGAGGAAGTACTATGTGCATAGAGGTCTTCCGGTGGAAACAAATTCTGCAGCACGATAACTACTACTCACTCCGTTTTAAAATAGATAGATGTCTCAAATTTATCAAAATTTGGATGAATCTAGACTATTTAGTATATGCATTTATTCAAATTTTGAAAAAATCGAGACATCTATTTTGAGACGGAGGGAGTAGCATTTGTTACAAAAGAAATATATATTAATATCATGGAACCGACTCGCTAGTCTCGCTCGCCCCCTGCGGGAACGGGGCGAGCTCATCGACGCCGCCCCCTCCTAGCCTCCCTCCTCACCTTCCCTCCCTCCCACCGTCGGCGGCGCGCGCCAGGCTAAGCCCATGCGGTGCCGGCGGCGGCGAGCTCTCTCTTCCCCGGCGGTGGCAGTGGGTGCGCGAGGCACTCCTACCGGCAGCGGTGCACCTCGAGGGGCTCGTCGGGGGTGCAGAGGGTCGCAGCATCGGTGGACCAGGCGTTCAAAGGAAAGTTAATTGCAGAAAACTACGACAATTGAGGCTAGGGCTTAAAAAAACTACGACAATTGAGGATCGCTGCAAAAAACTACGAACTTTGGGGCTACCAACTACAAAGAGCTACCAACTTCATGTAATTGGGCAATTAGCTCGTTTGATCACGTTTTCGACACAGGTGGACCCACTGTTAAGTAATATATCAAAAGTTTGCAGTGAGAGTAGAACTATGTATGCAACGTACTAGGCCACCTATTGCCCTGCATATATAAAATGTAAATACTAACGATGGCAAGTTTCAGCCCTTAGATCAAAGAGGGATGAATAGTACAATAATCAAATTTGTTTACTCGTCATACATTAGTTCAAACAATCAGCATTGCGGATGCATGACCTTTCTGCAGAAGAAAAGAGCAATTAATATGGAAAATGCATAATTTTAGAAATCTCCAAGCTAGTTTTGTTACTTCGTTGTTGAAAACTCAGGGAGCAAGGTTGGTGACCAGCACCTCTAGGAAGGACGGACAGCTACTTCTCAGATGCGCATAGCCATCACTTGCCATGACTGCCTTGAGGTTGTCAAGAGGAGCTAAGAACTCAAAGCATGCTTCCTTGAGACCAGCACAGCCATGATGCTCAGCCAACGCCAATATAGTCGCTGCAGTGTCTATGCAGATATACTTGCACAATTTCTCTTCGCATATCAATTTGAGCCTCTCGATGTTATACCTATCTGCGGCGACAAGTAAATGTTGCGCCATCTCCATTGTTTCATCCTCGTCAATCTTAGGCAACGCGTCGTCATAAATGAAGTGAAGCATCGCCTTAAAGACTTTAGCTTCCATGCCATTAATCCGTATGCAGGTTGCTTCCTTCTCTTTCATAGGACCAAAGAGCTCCGCCATGAAGACCGATGACCAAGCAGCCATGATGTTCCTATGCGCGGGGAACGTCTCGCGACCCACCTCGAATGATACGTCCGCTCCCTGTCCGTTGGTCAGAAGGTCCAGCAGGTGCCGGTGCAAATTGGATGGTGGCACGGCGACGAACTGCGTGACGCGTGATGGCCTCTTGACGGTCCGGATCTCGTTTCTGACGGTGAGATGACACCTGATGCTGAAACGATCGTCCTTAAGGTACTTTGATTCCTCCAAATCTTTCCTTTTGATGAATCTGATAAATCCCCATGAACTTTTGGGACCGTATCTATCAAATCCATCGCCTGTATCGGTGTGCGATGGCACCGGTTCTCCATCGTGGTCAAGTAAACTGACCCGGAGTTTTGCCATGACGTCCTTACCATCGGTGTTATCATCACGTTGCGCATAGATGGCAATCCAGTCGGTATCGTCCGAGACCTCGCCGTCGGGATAGTATCTGATACACCAGCGATGGCCTGCGACGAGAAAGATCTCAGATCTGATGAACTTGCCGTTGCCGAGACCCTTTGTAAGGGAGTACCCCTCGATCTTGAGTTCGTGCGACCCGGACACGGTCTCGGCGACAATGGCCGACGCGGAAGACGGGGAGGAGCTTGACATGGCAGGCCGGCCGGCCTCCTACTAGCTGCAGCAACAGAATACTGGAGAGAACAGAGGTCTAGCTCGTTGACTCGTCGCGGTGCAGAATGGCAAACGGCGGTGATCTCGTGAGGTACTTTCTAGTATATATATGGTGATTCTCGCTCGCTAACTGGAATTCATGGCGCGCAGGTTTCGGAGATCGTCGGGGTGGAGGATGCGAGCAGGCGAAGAACAGGCGGTTTCGGCACAAAATATTTTGTTGGGGACTACCGATCCCTAATTTGTAGCGGACTGCTCCGGTGCCGTAGCATGATTGATCTCTTGAGCATCCAATTTACCAGATCACCAACATATTAGCTTCCTTCAGTTAAGATTTATTTCCTAATAACTATATTTCCGAAATTCGCGGCCCAGGGCACTAGCAATTTTGGTACTCTCTGACACATATTAAATGACTCAACTTTATCTAGATATGGATGAATTCAGAAAAAGTTAAGTCAATTAATATGGATCGAAGGAAGTACATAATGATTTGTTTTCAACAAAAAATCATGACAATTTTATGTGAAATATACTTTTTACAGCGAAAGATCATTTTTCTGCATCCTTACATCATCTGTCGCAAAGCGGCCTCCGAGCCTTAAAAAAAAGACATTTTACGGCGCCCGCACGAGTTTTCACTACTCCAGCATATGCTGGCGCCGTTAAAAAAACCCTTCCCCTGGCATTGCATATTTGCAGCATGCGAGCAGGCACGCCGTAAACTTTCGGCCGTGCGTGCTCCTATTTGCCGGTGAAAATTCCGTCTCCAACGCTACCGTCGCCGCCTCCCGCCGTTCCCAGACTGTCACTGGCAGCCGGGGAAGGAGGAGGAAGGGTGAGGTAAAAGACTAGGGAGAGAGGTACAAGAAGAAGGATGACACTTGAGAGCGGGTGCAACCGTGCAAGGAGTCGCCTGATTGCAAGTTTTTTCCAACTTGGATGCTTCTTCTAGGAAACAACTCAGATATGTACCGGAGATGGTAAAACAATAGTCCCGCCCTCGTTTGCTCCTTGATATCCAACACTAGTCGTTCCATTAGAGCAACTCTAGCAGTGACAGGGCATTGAACTAGCGAATTCAAGTTCAGATTCAGCACAGAATAGAAATGGTAAATCAAACTATTTTTTTTATTTTGCACTCACGGCAAAATTCAGCGTAGAACTTGGTTCGATCATAGGTACATTTACACATACTGCAGCAAATCAAAAGCTGCTAACCCTAAATTTAACTTGCTTCGACATTGTTGCTCCCTATTTACCAAAATTGAGCTCCACTAGAGCTTCTGGGCGCGGCGGCGAGGCGCTCACTCCGCCTCTCCGCCTGCTCGCAGACGATCTCCGCTTTGCGCTCGAGCTCAGACTCAGCGTGCGAGCATATCCGTGGCGAGACGCTCCTCGTCGGAGTCCTTGATGTAGTCAGCCAGCACCACCACGGAAGCATGCGGGGGAGGGGGGGAGGGGCGAGGACCCGTCATCGGAACGTGCTCCGGTGACAGCGCACGGTATGGGGTCACCGCTAGAGCATACCGACGGAGGGACGGCGGGGGCGACATCCTGCGGTTGGTCCACCGCCTCGCCGTGCGCTTCTTCGTGCCCGACTGCACGATCTTCTTCCTCTCCTTCTCGTAGAGGTCGCCACAACGTCGATTGTCGTCACTAGCGCCTCTGCTACGGCCGCCCTACCTAAAAGAGCCCGCGACGGCAAGACATTGCCAGAACTGTCACCGGAACGAGCGGAATCTCTTGCCGGAGTTCAAGCTAGATGCGCACGGCTAAGCGGCGGCGCTTCTGTTGCGGTGGGGAGAAAACGAGGGTTCAACCTTCACCTGCGGCCGGTTCTTGTACCGACCCAACTCGCGTATTTGCATGCCAATGAAAATATTTTCACGGGCGGGGATCTGCTAGCTCGCCGAAACTGGCGTGGACATGTAAAGTCGCCGGAATAGTCACTGCTAGACTAGAGTTGCTCATAGTCTCTTTCTTTACACATTCAGCTTCGGCCTAACAAAACTCCTAGTGACTGTCTAGATGGCGAGCAAGCCCAGATGCGCGTTCAAGCCCAGATGGCGAGCAGTGACATGAGGCCAGCCCCGAGCAGCAGCGAGACGTTGAGGCCGAGCTGCAGGCGCGCTCTGCTCTGCACCCTGGGCTTGGCGAAGTCCTCGGCGAGGATGTCGACGAGCGCCATGTAGACCAGTATCCCCGCCGCCGCGGCCTCCAGGAGCCCCTGCACGACCAGCGCCGTCGGGCTGGTCTCGTCGTACACGGAGGATATCGCGATGCCGACGCCGATGCCGACCGGCGTGGTGAGCGAGAAGAGGAGCGCCATTGCCACCACGGACTTGAGCCGAAACTTGGCCTGACGCCAAGAAACAAAGAGAAAGAGAGAGCTTATTCAGCATTGGGCCCAAACGTGGAGAAACTTCTCGGAGAAACTATGGTGGTGTGCGTTGCTCGCCTGGACAATACAGCCTCCGAGGCCGATGCCCTCGAAGAGCTGGTGGAACGTCAAGGCCGGGACGAGCGGCCGCACGGTGCTCGGGAAGTCGGAGGCGCCCAGCGACATGCCGATGATCAGCGAGTGCACCACCACGCCCAGCTCCAAGACCTTCACAGCAATAACGGCACATACTGTACCGATTAAGACAATCAAATTGAAATTTTGGAACGTTCTGTCTCCAATCTGAAAAGACCCTACCTGGGAGATCACGCGGTGGCGCACGAGCTCGTCGTCGTCGGGCGGGGCGGCGAGCACGGACATCCCGTGCGCATGCCCGTGTCCGTGGTGCTCTTCGGAGGTCTCCAGGTCCCCGGGCGCCGGCTCGTCGGTGACGGCGGCGGCCCTCCTGGCGTTGGTCCTGTGGAAGTACCCCGTGGCGACGGTGTCGACGATGAGCGTGGCGATGGCGGCGAGCATGGCGACCAGCCCGGCGAACGGGAATCGCTTCCAGGGCCCGGTCACGAGGCAGGGCGAGCCGAGAGCGTCGAAGGCCGCGGGCAGGATGTGCACCATCCCGGTGGCGAGGATGACGCCGCCGGCGAAGGCCTTGAGGGCGAGGAAGAGGTCCGTGTCGGGCCGGAGCGCCGGGAACCTGCGGCCCAGCGACGGCACGCCCGCTCCGATCGCGCTGCCTACGAGGATGCAGACGACGGCGATGATCTTGAGCCGCAGCGCCTCCGCCTTGTCGCGGCCCGCGTCTTCGCCCGCGCAGTCGGCGTCGCGGTCGGTGGCGGCGAGCGCTGCTGGCAGGACGGCGGTGGCCAGCAGGAGGCAGAACACGGCGAGCACGCGCGAGGCCATCGATCGGCTGCCCGGACGCCGGAGCTGTAAGCTATGCGGAGTGCGACAGAGGCTGGCGCACTATATCCTGGGAGTGGCAGCCTGGCAAGGATTCACTTGCCATTTCAGTCTCGGGCTGCAACTTGCTGGCCGTCAACGGCGGTTCCCAGACGACTGCACTGTATCCAGCATGTTTCGATGCGAACGAAAGCATTGGTGGCTTGGACGTTTGCTAGCTCCCGCGGCTAAATTGATGCGGGACGGCAAGAGCGGAGCTATTAAAATTGCTAATGGCAGTGGTACGTGATTTTCATCGCGCAAGCACCGTCCATCTGTAGATATTTTCTTCGACTGAACAAATGCGCAACTCTTTAGACTTCAATCTTGTAAGTCATTAGCATATCTTGTAGATATGGTAGTTGTAGATTTGATATCAATCAACATTAATTCGTTGAGATTGTAACCTTGATGTACAAGTTAACTCTGATCTTTTCGAAAAAACAAGTTAACTCTGATATAAATATGACTGGAGGCCAACCCAGTTGAGTGCCGAAAACAATCCTTTTTTTTGGAGGGGCCGAAAACAATCCTTCTTGACTCATCTTTCCTCTTTTGAGATTTCACAACTTTTTAAGAAGGGATGAAAACCATGTGGAATCTTTTTGTCAGTTCGGCGGAAAAACTGAAATGGGATGAAATGCATAATCGTAATTTCATGGGACATAAATATATTTTTACTTGCAAAAACATAAACAATAACGGATCAAGTTTTCTAGCCAGAGTTGGAGGTGTGCGAAGACATCGGGCGCGTGGTGCGCGCGATTGCTCGCCGGAGTTGGAGGTGGCGGCCGTGGCACTAGGGTTGGGTGCGGAGATGAGTGAGGGTTTCGACCCACACCTGCTCGAGCCGCCGGTATTTGTAGCGACCGCGCCGCGAGTAGAACGGGCCACTGTAAAATGTTTTACGGGCCGGACATGTTCACGAGTTTAACTAGACCGACGCATCTCGACCTGGCCCGTATACTCGCCGGAAATTTACAGTTCCGGCCCGTTTAAGGGCTTGACTAGAGATGCTCTAATAGCATAACTTTGCTTTGGTTGATTATATAATGTTGGGTTCATAACCTCTACAGCGTAATAATCTGCTTTTTTTTCTCTCTGATAAGACTTTGCTATATTTTCAAAGAGTAAATTCCACTTTTTACCCCCTAATTTAAAATTTCGACACTAATTACCCCATTTAGCAAATATTCATCCTAATTACCCCATTTAGGAAAAGTTGTGCCAATTTTTACCCCATGTAAAATTTTATGAGTGTTTTGGCAAGGGGTGTCTAGTACAAGTTGCATGCCACTTCGTCTTTTTTTTGGTTTTTATTTCTCACGAGAAACGGTCTAATCATGAGTTAAACCATATTGTTTTTTGGATGCGCTGGTCTTGTCTATTCCTCAAACCGTGTCTTTCCTTGACAAAAAAGTGTCTTTCTTAATCCAAAAGAAATCATAATGCTAATACGCCAAAAGAAATCGTAGTGTTAATACGATTCCTAATCGGTTGATCTGCTGAACAAGAGCCTGTTACGAAGCCCTTCTAATTTTTATTTAAACCGCAGCTAGCAGCACTATGGTTGCACCAAGCCCACCTCAGCTAGTTCTTCATTAGCGCAGATTAGAGAAACACAATAGCGAGATAGGAGATTGGAAAGAGAAAGAGAAAACAGCCACAACAAAACTAGTTTACGTGTCACGCCACCTGTATTTACAACATGGATCCACCTGTCAAAACGCTTACAAAAATTTAAAGGAGTAATTGGGACAACTTTTACTAAATAGGGTAATTAGAATGAAAATTTTCTAAATGGGGTAATTAGTGTCAAAATTTTGAAACTAGAGGGTAAAAGCTGGAATTAACTCATTTTCAAAAGATATTACAGATGCACACAACCAAAAGTCAAGAAGAAGAACAAAACAAGAAAGAACCGTCGGCTTGTCTTCATGGTTGGTGCTTGGGTAGCAAAACTAGCTAACATATATACCATCATCCCATTTGCTTCACGCAGACAGTGCTCAAAAAGTCAAAGATGATCCTTTGGAGAGATCTCTCCTTTGGAATATGTTAGATTCTTCAAACAAAGCTGCAACTGCTCCCTTTGATTGTCCTCCATTCAGCATAGTTTGAATGACATCCATGCAGTCCGAGTTGCTATCAGCAAGATAAATACCATTCCGAAGAGCATAAGCTTCATCCATTTGTGCACCATCATTCACGTGCTCCAAAGTATCATTTGATGCCGCCACAAAATTCCATGTGAGTCACGGATAATAGCATAATATTACCGTTCAACTGGTCCACATTGAACCCTGCATCAACACATTTAGTTTGAGAAATTCAGATGGAGGACTGGTCCCATCCGTGTCGTCTCATCTTTCGGTTCGCCGAGCGATCTGCTATTTGGAAAGATTCACCATTGACACATTGTCTCGCCCTTCCCACCATATGTACCATGCCGCAACAGCCACTGTTTCTTGCAAACCTCGTTAGCCTAAAACCTGTGACTTTCTTCTCCATAAACATAAGAGATTCTCCAGTACCGAGTGGCCTGCACGGTCACCTAAACAAGCATCGTCAGTAATATCCACGAGTCCAAGTGCAGACCACACACTCCTCGCTCGCTTACACTGGAACAAAGTGTCCTTAATATCTTATCTCCCGTGGAACACATTGGACAATGACCGCTAATTTTGATATGTCTATTAGCAAAAATTGCTCTACGTGGCATAGTAGCGTGTATGGTTCCATCAAAAAATATTTTCACTTTCGCGGCTATATCAAGTTTTCCATAGCTTCCCTCTGACCAGATTAACGGTAGAATCGCTAACTCCATTGGTATGCCGAAGCTTTTAGTCATGTTGGAAATCCCACACGACGTGATACTCCGACTTAATTGAGAAAACTCCATTTTTCTTATAATGCCAGGATATGAAATCTTCCATCTAATCAGTTAGAGAAACCACCAAGATCCTCCGGATATCGATGGGCCAGAAACTTCTCTCTACAAGTTCTTCATCCCAACAACCACTATTAGACTCGATGTTTACGGTTTAAAAAACAAAAGGAATTGGACTCGATGTTTATGCTTCAGAGGACATCGCCATCGTGGAATGTACAGCCATTGTGGAATGTACAGGGATCATTATGGGCATCCCGGCCCGCTATTGATCATTGATAGAGATCATGCCTGTGCCATTCCTAAGCCGTAAGGATATCCACTTAAAGGTATGATGAGCTGGAGATCATCCGTAGGTTGGAATCATGGTAGAGAAAGAGAAAGCCAGAATTATTCCACGGAGTGAGATCCGAAGTTGTTCGGAGAAAGAAAGGAAACCGAAAAGGTTCCGTAAGGGGACCAGAATTATTCCGGAAAGTTCCGAAGTTGTTCGAAGGATGTTGAAGGGGAACCGAAAGGTGTTTCGGATCAAATCAGAATTTGTAATATGTATTTATATATTAATTAATATTAAATATATTATTAAAATCTAATTTGAAAGGGTATTTCACTAATGGGCAAAATTTCCTAGGGAAAAGGGCCCATGAGGGAAGCCACCTAAGGGAAGGGCGTTGGCGCCTAGGGTTTGGGCTCCTAGGGCTGCCCCCTTGGCCTTGGCGTCCTGCATTTCGTTGAATATATGGTGGTCGCCGTTGTTGTCAGAGCTGAACATGTTGCGGACGGTCTGGGAACTCGCGCCTACGTCATTGACGAAGGAGATTGGCACCCGCCACAGCACCGATGACCCGTTGTAGGTGTAGTTGAGGTCAAGGCCAATGCCACGTTGGTTGTGCTGCCGCGGGTTGGCCGTTATGGGCGAGTAAACGACCTTCGGATCATAAGCCTTACCCTCTCGCCAATTTTTTTTTAGAGAAGAACCGGATTTTGGCCGAATAGGCAGCATGGTGTGCTCATTGAAGAAGGCCGGCAAGGATGCTAAGGTGCACCTCGAACTCCCCACGGTGGTCCTTCCTTGGGTCACCCCACTGTCGCCGCCTCGCGTGCTGCCAATAGTTTTGCTGTGGTGGGCCGTGACATACGAGCCAGCAAACAAACAGTTGCCGCTTACATTTCTTTCTTGATCAAAGTCGTCGAGCGTCGTTGTTTCCATTCATCCATCATGAACATACACCAGTACACCTCCGCCTTACTAGCATCCTCATCCATGTCATCCGGCTTCGTCCTCACCTTCTTCTTGTGTGGCTTGCCGAGCTGCATGAGCGTGGTCGACGGAATCGGGTGCGAGGCAAGAGTACGGCGAGGGATCTGGGTGGGAACAAGAGAGCGGTGGGCGGGAGGCTGGAGAGATCAAAAGAGTGGTGCATTTTGCAATGGAAATGGCGAAGTGTTATATGTTGAGGTTTGCTTGGGAGTCTTCCACTCTTCCCAAACTTAGAAAATTAAACACAAGGAGGTTGGCGATACGGGGCGTTTTTTCCAGTTTAGGAGGCAATCCATACTTTTTTCCCGTTTCTTAGTATGACAAGAAAAAACTTACTCTATAATTTCATAACCTTAACGAAACATTTTCTAAATAAAGGTAGGCTAAGGCTATGAAGTAAGAAAGTAAGGTCAGCTGATTAAGTCAAAATCAGCCTGTGAAATAGCTGGTTGGGTGCTAGGGTTGCAGGTGCGGTTCGCTTAGACCCGCAAAACAGAATGGTCAATATATATTGTACTACATGCAACAACTATAACTTTTCTATAAATCATTGCCATGCAGTACCGCCTCGCTTGCAACCCTATTGGGTGTCCTTAAGATGCTCTCAGTGTCAACATATTCCATAAGAGACACAGAACGCGGCAACCAAAGTAATATAGAACTCCACGATGAAGGTCCATCTCGTGGGGCACCGCTAGAAATGTTGCCATATGCACGTTGTTAGAATGTCGACACCGCTGAAGTATACAATATGGTGTTTTGTTCTTCATTTAAAGAAGCCATATGGTCATGAATAGTACTAGACGGATACGCACGCTTTGCCACATCGCCTGGCAAACGTTATGCAACAGACATAAGACTGGTCTTAGTGGGGAGTAACATAAGCTAGTAACATGCATAAGTTACTATGTAGATGCATGTTACTACTATGTTACCCCCACTATGACTAGCCTAACAAAGCGGCAATAGCGTTTTGGTGTCTAGATATATGTATATTTAGACAAAGTCACGTCAGTTATTTTGGAACGAAGGGAGTACTTAAAATAACTTCAAAAAAATATTGTAGCTGACCTTATTCCAAATTGCAAATGTGGAAGACTACCAACTTACAGATCACATGGAAGAAGACAGTTGACAGACACACGTAAGGCAGGGCTGAAGCTAGGCCGCAAGTAAAGACCTATTCCCTTCGTTTCAGGGCTCAAGACGTCCTTGTTTTGCGTGTTTTTTCTTTGACAAAGAATTACTCTAAATACGTAAAGAGTTTTGGTATAAAACTAGTACCACTGGAAAGTATTTTTCAATACGAATCCAACTATACTAATTATATACAATATAATCAAGATTTTGTAGTTTAATTCTTTCAGTCAAACTTTGCTTTAAAAAGCGTGTGCTCCTTAGGCCCTGAAACAGAGGTAGTATTAGCCAGATCGTATCGCCTCACCTGCAAATACAGCTTATCATCAAGATGCAACTTCCACTTGGCCATGATTGACCTTGAGAGTTTTATCTGCTGTGAGCAAGGCCGCAAGGAAGCTGAGTGTTATTATATGCCGGCGAACTTGCCCGAAAAAACACGTTAGATGTCTCCACTGCAATAGGGGCACCCCACAACAACATATCAATGTGTTTATATCAGTATACATAAGCACCTTTAATATTTTAGGCTTTGCAATTTCTTAGCTGTCCAAGGATCTATTATATATTTGTTAGTAGGAGGTAGAAACTACCCCGAAAGGTAGATCATACAGTCGATTTCTAAAAACAGCTTTACGTGTTGGTACATGCACTCCGCCAACTGAAATTTGTTGTCTAGAACATTAAATAAATAAAACATCTAAAAACGGTTAATCCTAAGCAAGCTTATATTAGCACCAAACTTCCAGGAACATAAATAACCATCTGAGAGGCAAAACGACATGATAAGAAACAAACTGGACACAACATTAGTAGAAGAAAGCTCCATCTCACTGTTTATATACTGGCAATCAAAATACTTATAAAAAGGTTTAGTGGGCATTGCCAGATTATAGGGCCTAGATCATTTGATGGGAAAAAACGAAGACCAAAGACCAGCAAGTTGTATAGATGGGATCAGCAAGTTATAACCAAAAAGTCTTTTCAAGTCATCAAATTTCCAGCTCTCTCGCTTCCGTGACTGGCTACTCTAGATATATATGGTGTGTTATCCTTATTCATAATAATAGTGAAATAGAACTAATGGAGTTTTCTGCACACTAAATGTACAGAAGGTTGACTGCAATAATCACGTAAGCAGTTATTTACCAGAAGCAAATGCCAATGCAAACTAATCTCTGCACCATGACCATTCATTGTGTGACTGCAACCAAAGCTTCCACCCTCATTGCCTTGCCATACATCAAAAGTATGTAGAGTTCACGAACAAAAGAGTGAAGCCCATAATGATGAGTGATGACTATGGTATTATCAGACTACCAGGTAAAAAAATCATCTAATCATGTTGATCTAAGGTAAAAAAATATGGAGCAATACTTTCCTTTTCTTGTTGCTGTTAGTTTTACTCACGGCCGCGGCAGTTCAAAGCAAGAAAGCTATGTTTTATAATTCAGCAATCACATAATATATAAACTACTACTAAACTATCCTTGACTAATTTAGCTGAGGTACTAACTACAGATACTTTCAGTAACTTCCAAAGCCATTGCTACATTACGAATTTCATCTTATTAAAGGTAGTTGAATGACTTTGTGAGCAGAGTCAACTGAGCTTATAAACATCACATGTCATGCAATTAATATAGACAAAATCTAGAGGGCTACATCAGTAAATTAGACACACAAGTGTTTGACCTTTTGTCCTCTTTTAGCTAGTTATCAAAGAGAAAATGAGTGCTATTTGAACGAACACAAAGCGAAAAGCTTGGGAAACGATATTTATAGGTCACAAATGTTGTCTATGTAAAAGTTGTAGATGTGCGCAAAATTTATGATTTATAAATTACATAGTTGTAAACTAAACAAAGAACCACGTATTCTATATGACCATCCAAAGAAACAAAAGATACTAAGGAATTAGAAATATCAGGCTTCATCAATCTTCTAGAAGAAAAAATTGGTAAACTGCAGGATAGCACTAAGTAAGACGAACAACACCAATGAAAATTTATACCTAGAGAAACATATCTTAATCACATCATGAATCAATTCTCCATTTGTTGTACCCGTGCCCTAGTTAGAATATTTATCTTTTAAATCAAATAATCATCACATCGTAAGAAGATTTTATATTTACTAAACCAACATTTGCCCAAATATTAACTGAGCTACTTCTCACACCTGTCTATAAGTAAGAATAACTCACTAAATACGACTGATAATTCTTGAAAACATAATTTAAGAGAAAGTACATAGAAACCTGTAAATAGATAAAGTTTGTGTGAACAACGGCCACACCATTGAACATACAAAATTGGGGGATTACAGAGCTTGTCCTATATGTGATTCTAGGAAAAAGTAACGAACATACCATTAAACATACACAACAACTCTTACCCTGCTCCATTACATAGAAGTCGGTTTGCTACCTTGCCTCTCCAACTGAGTCAAACCTAACATTAGTTAATTTATGCCAATAAAAAATCTAAAACCAAAATTAAAACAGAAACTCTGAAATCAAGTGAATATGCAAAACAAATTTAGACAACAACAGACTGCTTGGATGTCATAATTCAAGTTATGCATATCAACAATTGGAAAACCTCGTTAGTTTAATTATCTAACAATGGCTGAATCTTTCCTACCTCCCTTCATCTAAGATGAACAACCAAACTTATTGGCCCGTTCCGTATTGGTCTCTGTCCCTATCATGAGCATTAAAAACAAAACCAAGAACTTTTTGATTGGATTCGTCGCCCAAAATCTTCCGGCCATGACCGATCAAAAAACGATTATGTTGGCTCATTAAAAAAGGATTTATGGTCGAGTCCAAGAACGAAAAAAATGCTAGATAATAAGTACCATTATGTTGGCTTAAAGAAAACAGATCAGAGGAGAAACTCCTGACTGATTGTTCAGATCCAACAATCTTTTCTTCTAGTAGGACAAAAATATTCATTCAAGGCCAAGAGGAGGTACTGCATAGAGGGTGGGTACCTGCGATCACTGGAGTGGAGGTAGTGCTATGCTTGTTGCTTGGTGAGCCAGCAGTGTATAGCGTAGATTCAGGCCGAGGTCGAGGGAAACAAACCTCTTGTTCTATAATCTCCCGCAGCGCATCAAACTGTTTCTGCAAGATGAGCGTCAGGACACGCCCTATCTAGGTGTGCACCACCTTACTGTAACCAAGCAAGCCAAGCAAATCTGGCCCGCGACATGCAAAAAAAGCCCGGTCCGGCATGTGGCTTAACGGGCCGTGCCCGGCCCGTGGCACGTGGGTGCCGTGCCCGTGCCGCCTTCCCGGGCACGGCCCGTTAGCAGCTGCCACAGCAATATTTCAAAGAAATATGCAAAATAGGGGTGCCGCGGGGGTCGAGCCGCCGACCTGCTGGTCTCTCGCGCTGCAATCTACCACTGAACCAACAAAATCTAGCTGCTATAGTTCAGGTTAGGACGTTTTTAAGGCATATTTCGACGGGCCTGCGGAAAAAGGCCACGGCCCAGCGTGCTTGACGTGCCGTGGGCCGGCCCGTTTAGCCTAGGTGCCGGGCTCGGGCCGCCAGACGGGGCACGTGTGCCGGCCCGGCACGGCACGTGGCTTGGCGGGCCGTGCCGCGTGCCGGCCCGTTTGGCGCGTACCGGACTGGCCCGTTGGCCAGATTTGCTTGGGAAGAGAATCGGAGAACCAGAGAAGGCCAAAGAAAACCACCGCCCGGCAGCCCACACGACACCTGCCCTGCCACGCGCTAGCTACACTACAAAAGAGAAGGTCCACAAGCAGAGAGAAGCAACACGCTTAAGTTCTTAAGTAATATTTTTTCCATAAAGCAACTAACAGTTGCGTTTCGCTCATCTTCCAGATATGGACAAAGAAAGCACGCCAACTTTTCGCTACATGCATGAGCGAGACAACACATCCATGTTTTCTCTCCTTTTTTAACAAGAAACGCCCCAAAGGGCATAGAAGCTGCCTTAATTAGAAGGGTGCATACAAAATTACATCCACCCCTGTAGATATCCACCGCATATACAAGATCTGATGCTAGAAAAAGGGGCCGAAACTTTGTGAAAAGAACCCTGGAACAAAATAAAGAAAAGCAATCCAGTCCCAGGGCTCCACCTCCACCGCTCGCCGATGACCTCAAGGCAAAGCCGAGGTCGGAGACTATGCTCGAGGGGGGCCTCCTGCCCAGCGAGGGACACAATCCGCCGGTCACCGAGACACTCCCGGGGACAAAACCACTTGGGGGTGAAGCAGCGCCAAGCTCTGACGGAAAGATCCGATGTTCAGGGCCTCCGAAGGAGGTTGAAATCCCAAGGTCGCCTTTCGACCAGATAAGGCAGCGTCCCAGCGGCATCACCGCCGCCATCGGACCACTGCGAGAAACACCAAACGCAGCCATCAGCGCAGGCCGAGCAGGCCGACGCCAACCATCACCCCAGCAAGAGCAGATCAGCACACCGTCGAGACCCCACTCCCCCTCGCTGCCTCGGCCGGCCAGGAGAGAGATCAAGGCAGGAGCACCACTAATCCGCTGGAGCATGCTCTTATTCAGAGGACCCGAACCCGAGCGCGCTGGCGCCTTCCACATGGAAGCCTCTCGCGCACGCCCGGTGACATCCTCGCAGTGGCACGCGCAACCACCAGCGAGAAAGGGCCCAAGATGTTGCCTGCTCCCCACTAGTGCGCCACCCCACTTCCATCCCCAAGTCCCTCGATGCCATGGCCGGCCGACAGGGGAAGAAGAATCCAAGGGGGAACACCAAGAGGAGGAATGACCCAGGCTTTATTCACGAAGTCGCCATAGCCAGCCTCCAACAACAGCTCCGACCATCGGAGCACAAGGAGAAGAACCAGAAGGCCAGGAAGAAACACCGCCCAAAGACACCTCCTCCCTATCCCGGCAACACGCCAAACCGCAGCATCTAGCCGCCAACTACTACTACTACTAATCCTACAGGTAGCTCCATCACCCCTCCATACCCCACTCCAATCGGCTGTTCTGGTGGAGGCGACGGAGAAGGCCGGTGGCCAGCGACCGACTCTCAAACTAGAGGATAAGGATGGGGAGAGAGGAGAGGAAGAGCGGTGGAGTGCAGAACCCATCCATGTTTTCTCTTGGAGAGTACACTTCATGTACGCTATATTCGTACCACAACTCCACAAGTGTGTGTCTGTGATCTTACTTTTGGAGATGAAGTTTTTTTTAACATAAATGAGATTTTATTAGCTGGTAAGTATCGTTACATCATGACATCATCTAGCAAAACTTGGGATAAGAAAGCTGGAGGTACATCATGCCAAACACTACTTGGTGCTTGTCTAGCAAAATCCATTTGCTTCACGCAGACAGTGCTCAAAAGTCAAAGATGATCCTTTGGAGATCTCTGTCCTTTGGAATATGTTACATTCTTCAAACAAAGTTGCAACTGCTCCCCTTGATTGTCCTCCATTCAGCATAGTTTGAATGACATCCATACAGTCTGAGTTGCTATCAGCAAGATAAATAGCATTCGAAGAGCATAAACTTCATCCATTTGTGCACCATCATTCGTGTGCTCCAAAGTATCATTTGATGCCGCCACAAAATTCCCATGTGAGTACCCGGATAACAGCATTAGTACTCCGTCCAGAAATAACTGACTTGAGTTTGTCTAGATTCAAATGACGGAGAGAGTACTCCGTATAGGTGGAGGGGACCTACGGTGGGAGGGTTGGCCATCTAGATTGTGGGGGCAGCGCCATAGTTGGTCAGGTGTGGCGGGGGGAGGGGGCGACGGTGGAGTGGATTTGGGGAGGGAGGCATCTGCTGGAACTTTTACTCATCGACTCAGTGGAGGGGTAAATATAAGCGGGTCGGGCGGTCGAAGTTGATAAGGGTTTGGCTAGATGCGGTTTAGCCCCTTAAAACCAAAATTTTACTCATTTAACCGGTTTTGAGGGATCAGCTAGAGATGCTGTTATGATTGATCTCACCTGGCCCTTCATCCATGAGAGGGATGTGGGAAGCTTCTTTCATCCTTGAAAAATCTCAGGTGTTGGGTTGATTAAGCAAGTTAACTACCAAGATCTTCATCCATTTTATTTCAAGATCAACTAATAGTATACCATTCAACTGGCCACATTGAACACTGCATCAACATGCGAAATTCAGAGGGAGGATGGATCCGTCCATGTCGTCTCATATAGCGGTCCTTTTCGTAGGCTTTTCCCATGTTCACCTCGAAATAGGCTTTCGCCTAGCTTTATAAATAAAGCAACCATCCATACATAGTTCCAACAAGTCTCAAATAACGAAAAACGAAAACAAGGGAAACAACACAAACACCCCAAGACAATGAGATACAACAGAAGCTATGACAATGAAAATAAACGGGGATCCCAAAGTCCAGTGATGACTCAGGATCGGGCCGGTGGCGGTGCGATGTGGCGTGCCTCCTCAATAAGGTAGCAGATGGTGTCTTCAAGCTTCTCATTGTCCTGGCTCCTACAGAGCGGGTGCCACTGCTGCAAAATAGTGAGGAATTTGAAGAACGAGTCAGTGGCACAACGTAGGAACACTTTTTCTTTCACCATTTTATTGCGAACCGTCCATAGTGTCCATGATAACGCTGCAAAAACAAACCAAAAGAGCCGTCGCCTCTTGCCGTGTTCGTTTGCGCGTGTTTCCAGGAATTCTCCAAGATCCCGGGCGTCCCAGTCGGGGCCTAGGGCTTCTCGGACGAAGTTCCATAGAAACCGGGCCGTGGGACACATGAACATTAAGATAGGGGATACCACACATTGTGATGCCTTGTATTGCTCATTATATAGACTTACAAGGCTAGAGTTCGTACCGTACAATACACGGACAGTTATACATAGACTACATATAGACAACCATATATCTATACAAATACAATATGGTTATATATTCTAACACCCTCCCTCAGTCGTAAACGTGCGTCGACGAATGTTAAGACTGTCCCAAAAATCCAAAAAGAGAGGCGACGGTAGTCCCTTGGTAAAAATGTTCGCAAACTTGGAAGAACTCATAATGTGTAGATCCCGGACCTCGCCGGTGGTGACGCGATCTCGTACAAAATGCAAGTCGATCTCCACATGTTTGGTGCGCTGATGATGTACAGGATTCTGTGTGATGTAAACCGAGCTCACATTGTCACGGAAAACCACAGTGGCACCAGTCTCCGGTCGATGAAGCTCCTGAAGAAGCTGCCGTAACCGTCAAGTTTCAGCCACCACATTCGCAACCGCCCTGTACTCGGCCTCGACGCTGGAGCGAGAGACCGTGTGCTGCCGCTTAGCAGACCATGACACCAGATTAGCGTCGAGGAAGACACGGTAGCCTGAGGTAGACCGTCTAGTGTCTGGGCAACCTGCCCAATCAGCGTCAAAGTAGGCTATCAATTTGTTGGAGCTACACCGAAACAAGGTGAGACCATAGTTGGTGGTGCCATGGATGTAGCAAAGAACACGCTTGACGAGAAGCAAATGATTAGCCCGAGGATCATGCATATGGAGACAAATCTGCTGCACGACATAAGAGATGTCTAACCGAGTAAATGTAAGGTACTGAAGACCACCTGCAATACTATGGTACTCGGTCGGGTCTGTAACAAGATCACTGGACTTGGTTGAAAGTTTGGAGGCAGTATCAACTGGAGTAGAGATGGATTTGCACTGTAACATACCAGCTCTGTCAAGAAGATCCAATGCATACTTCTCCTGTGAGAGGAACAGACTGTCCTTGCTGCGTGTCACAGAGATGCCCAGAAAATAATGAAGATCACCCGTATCTGTCATACTGAACTCTATACAAAGAGGCAATCAAACTATGCAATAATGTTGAGGAAGACGCAGTCAAGATTATGTCATCCACATAGAGCAGGACATAGGCCATATCAGCACCACGCCAATAGACGAACAACGAACTGTCAGACTTGGAGCCAATGAAACCAACTGAAGCAATGAATGAGGCAAACCGCTGAAACCATGCTCTAGGTGCCTGCTTCAAACCATAGAGTGATTTGTTGAGACGACAGACCTTATCAAGATAATTCGGATCAGTGAACCCAGAAGCCTGACGAGCATAAACAATTTCTATGAGAGTGCCATCGAGGAACGCATTCTTGATGTCAAGCTGATGAATAGGCTAAAAGGATACGGGTAGGCTACACTAGTGCAAATCAAAATTTTCTACCGCGTAAACTAGGACTATTGTTGTCATAGATCACGGGATTACCACTAGACGCGCAGTTGCGGAACTTGATGAAGCGCGTCGAGGTAGTGCAGACGATCTATGACTCCTCCTTGTTCTCGTCCTACGAGCAGCTCCCCTTGCGCGGCTCGTCCAACGCCATGATGCAAAGCCCCGAGGTATCCACACGTACAGGGTGGAAGCGTCAGACGCCAGACTGCTAGGTCCACGCGTGCAACACAGGCGTGAGGTGTGGCGGCTGGGTGGAATGGCTCTACCCTGGTCAGATCGTCCCACCTTCTCTTATATAGGCATCCCTAGTGGGCTTCTACATTAGCAGCCCATTAGTAGTCTAAGCCTGGTCTAATTCGGATATAATCCTCATTAGGCTTCCAGCCCCTTAAGTGTGTGACCCTATAGGTTCATATACGTATAGACATGACACGAATACACTTATTCTGTCAATAGTTGGTAGCGGCCTCTAGCAAGACGTGCCAACTCCTAAATGCATACAAAGATCATATCGGACGAACCATCACAAGGTTTAGTACATGTATTTCCCTTTGCCTCACGATGTTTGGTCTAGCTCCAAGATGACCTCTCTTTCTCGATACCGTAACTCGGAATCCCTTTACTAGGTTAACTCTTAACCTTATGTAGCACGGCCATGCATTTCTGGATCCGATTACTCGAGGGGCCCAGAGATATCTTTATAACTACCCAGTTACTCGAGGGGCAAATCCCATCTTGATTGACCATGCATTGCAGCATGTTTTAGGACAAATCCGAAAGCTACCTTTATAACTACCCAGTTACGGTGCAACGTTTGATAGCCCCAAAGTAGGTCGATCCACATCTCAAGTACATGCGACAATCTCAGGTCTAAGGACAAAACATACACGATGTGTAGAGAGAGAGCTGCAACTAATTGCCAATCTCAAGTTGGGTCAGTCCAATCCCATGTTCATAACATGTGTCCACATCATTGGTTTGACATCTCCATGTCTATGACTTGCGAAACATAGTCATCAACCAATCGATGTGCTAGTCTAATATTCACGTGTATCCTCACATGAACTCTGACTATGGACAACTCTTAAATAACCATACAAGTAAAGAGTTTCACAAACAATTCACATAATTTCCAATCAATACAAGTTGCCTGATATGGATATTCAAGGAACATTACAATAACTTATGGATACATAAGAAATATAATCATCTCTATATGATTGCCTCTAGGGCATATTTCCTTCATAGGCCAGTCACTGGTTAACGCAGGAGAGAGCATTATGCGAATATCGGCTGGCTTGATGACAGGGCTGAAGGTTTCATCAAAATCAATACCTTCGCGTTGAGTAAATCCTCGAAGCACCCAACGAGCTTTGTATCATTCTAAGGAACCATCAGACTTTATCTTGTGAGGGTAGATCCACTTGCCTGTATCAATATTAGCATTGCGAGGTGGATCAACGAGGTCCCAAGTGTTGTTGGAGAGAAGAGCACCATACTCCTCAACCATGGCAGAGTGCCATTTCGGATCCTTGATAGCACCACGATAAGTCTTCGGTATTGGAGATAATCCCTCAACATGAAGATCAAAAATTGCCTTGGGCTGCACAATCCGCCGTTTAGCATGAGTGACCATTGAGTGAGACGGTGGCGGGTCCTGCTGACGGCGGGGCGGTGGTGGTGGCGGGGCGACCGCGACGGCTGCTGTTTCTGCCATGGCAGAAAACCGTAAATCGCCGCCATGAGGAGAAGCACCAGAACCGCTGCCGCAGCAGGCTGAGACAGCGGCGACAGGGCTCAGGGAAGAGCTTGGCACGTCTAGGGGCGACGTGGTCACGGCAGGTGCCCGTGGCGCCGTGGCTGGCGACCTCGGCGACCGTGGTGGCGTCGAGGGTGGCGCGGCGGAGCCCGCGGCCAGTGATGCCGTGCTTGGCATGGTGAATGGCGTCGACGACGTCAGCTGCTCAGGTTCCTGCAAAAAATCATACGAGTGCAGGGAGGGAGTAGGGGACGACGTGGAAGAGTGGAGGAAAAGGGAAATGTGGACTCATCAAACACAACATGGCGAGAGATGATGATCTTTTGGGTGGAGCGATCAAAGCAGCGATAGCCATGATGCCGGGATGGATAGCCAAGGAACACGCAGGGAACAGAGCGCGACGCAAGTTTGTGCGGCGCAACGAGGTGGTGTTGGGGTAGCATAAACATCCAAAGACCCTAATACCAACGTAAGCAGGATCTACACCAAGTAAAGCACGGAAGGGAACATGATCCGAAATTGCCTTGGAAGGTAGCTGATTGTGCAATAGAACGGCTGTGTTAAGGGCCTCAACCCATAAACGAGGCGGCATGCTGGCATGAACAAGAAGTGTGCGAGTAATGTCATTGAGAGTGCGAATAATACGTTCAGCTTTACCATTCTGTTGAGAAGTGTATGGACATGAAAAGCGGAGTGCAATTCCATGGTGCTGGGCAAAAGAATGGAGTTGGGAATTATCAAACTCGCGACCGTTGTCACACTGAATAGCCTGCAAGCTCGTGTACTAAACTGGGTGAGTGCAAGAGCGTGAAGGGACGACAAGTGAGAGAAAACTTCTGACTTAGCCCGAAGAGGATAGACCCATGCATACTGAGTAAAATCATTAAGACACACAAGATAATACTTAAAGCCAGAAATACTCTCAACAGGAGATGTCCACAAATCACAGTGAATTATATGAAACGGAGTAGTAGTTACACGATTGGTAGAAGAAAAAGGAAGACGAACATGACGACCTAACTGACACGCATGACACAAGCTACTTTTATTCTTTTCCCTAGGAATAATAGAAGAGCGAGCTAAGGTCTCCATGACTGGCCGTCCAGGATGCCTAAGCCGACGATGCCAAAGTGCAGGATCTACGACGAGGAAGGCAGATGGATGGCTGGTGGATGAAGGATGGATGGTGTAGAGAGGTCCGAAGCTATTGAAGCGAAGAATCTCGGTCCTGGTTAGAAGGTCCTTCATAGAAAAACCAAGAGGGTCAAATTCGATAGAGACAGGATTATCAATAGAGAACTAACGAACAGACAAAAGGTTTTTAACAATGGTAGGAGCAACTAAGACATTACGAAGGTAAAGAGGACACGAGGAAGTAGAGATAGGGAGATGTGCGTGCCCGGTACCGGTGATCGGAAGGGTGGAACCGTTACCGACAACGACAACACGTAGAGAGGAAGAAGCAGGAGACACGGAGGTAAGCATACCAGAATCGGAGGCAAAGTGAGAGGAAGCGCCGGTGTCCATCACCCACTCCCTGGGTGCTTGCAGTCCCATGGTCTGGAACTGGTTCATCAGCGCGGCCTGATCTCACGAGGCTGACAAAGGTGCCAAAGACGCCGGGGAACCGAGTCCATGGGCGGGCTGCGGGTGTGCATACCCGTAGTTGTAGGCGTAGGGGCGGGGCGACGCCCTATGGGTTTTGAGCGTAGAATGCTTGCGGCACCTGAGCATGCCTCGACATGTAGCTGGGAGGCGGGGCGTAGGCGGGCTGCTGCCTGCCGATCACGGCACCCTGGCCGTACGGCCACATCTGGATGGCACCGCTCCAGGGATGCTGTAGGGATGGCCAAGAAGGAGGGGGCGGCGGTCGGCGCAGCTAGGGCCGCGGGTGCCTGTGGGGGCACAGTGTCCTTGGCGGCCACACCACTACGACGACTACAACATCGACCACACCTACATCGACTACGGCTACATCACGATCAGCTACTTCGACATCGACATCCACAACAATGTCTACAACAACTCAAGAACTCCAGTCAACAGCATCCGTGTCGTCACTTGCGTCCATGCCACTCCCGCTGTGACTACGGGAGGGAAGAGAGGCACTAGAAGGGGACGCATTCACCGCCCCTAGGTGCCAGCCATGATCATGTCCATGCAGGTGATGATGACAAGGAGGTGAAGACGACGGAAGCGCAAGACTTCAAGTCCAGTCGCAAGCGTCCGCTTCACTCTCGCTCCAACTGAGGGGGGATGTTAGAGTACATATACATGTATGGGCCAGAGATAGACTAGGACTCTATAACTTGTACTCTAAGTCTCTACCTACCTCCGTGTAACTCTATATAAACCCCCACAAGGGTCAATGCAATTCAATACAATATTTTAGGGTTCTACAATTTCCACAAGGTATCAGAGCTGTTAGCCTCACGGCGCCGATCCTAGGTTTTTCGACCACTTCCGCAATGCGCCGCCTCCGGGGATATTACTCCTCGGGGGTGCGGCACCCGGTCTTGATCAAAGATCGGATCGGTTCCATAGATTAGTTTAGACAAATTTCACATTTCTCAATTCCATAGATTAGATATGGTTTAGCCAATAAGTATCCAAATCCCTCACGATCCTCTTTGGTGAAATATCAGTGTAAGATCAATGTCAGGCAGCGCTGCCCCAATCCAATTTGCTGTCTTACCTGCGGTCAACGGTAGTCCATGCCAACACCGGAGCAGCACGACAGTTGAGTCGGCAACAACACCACGTCTCCTGGAGCTGCACGAGCAGGTCTAGGGGCACTCGATCTGGTGCAATTCCAGAGCACACAGACGCTCACATATGCAGGATCAAATACCAAGACAAGGAGCACCACACGTCACGATCAAGCCAGATGCAACACATACATGTTCTTCAAGGAGGTCACGGCGGGTTGTTAGACAATGATTTTGGTGGAAACTGGCTCAACGCATATGGTGCGTGACCTATCACTTTATATATTGGGTACCAAGAGGTACGATACTGATGACGCCCAGTACTGTCATGGGACAATTCGTTGGAAACCCCAAAAGCAAGGTGTGATGAGCATAGCGAAAAGTTTTCCCTTAGTAAGAAACCGAGTTTATCGAACCAGTAGGAGGAAGGAAACATCTCAAAGGTGTTGCAAGCAACATGGAAACCTGCACAACACAAACTCAAGACTTTGCCCCAACGAATCAGTGAGGTTGTCAAGCTCACCGGTTTGCTGTAACAAAGGATTAACTGTATGGTGTGGAAAGCGATGAATGGCTTGCAGCAAGTAAACAATGGAAGATGTATCAATGGTAAAGATTGGACCGGGGTACATAGTTCACTAGAGGTGCTCTCCTTAGATAAACAACATGGCATGAAGGGTAAACAAATTATAGCAGGGCAATTGACAGGAACTGAGCAAGACATAACAATGCAATACCAGACAAAAAGATCCTATGAGATTCGATTGGGCAATACAACAATATACATAGACCGCCATCCAACTGCAACTATGACTAGTAGTCCACCTTTGGTTTATCATCCGAACCCCCTCCAGTATTAAGTTGCAAGCAACAGACAACTACTTTAAGCAAAGTGTGTAAGGTAAACAATCCAGTTGTTCCATGAACAAGAGACCGTTGTTTTCTCCCTAGTGGCAAGAGCACATCTAAAACCGAAGAGATTTCTGTCACTTCCCTTGGAAACTAGAGGCATGAACCCACTATCGAGCATAAATACCCCCTCTTGGAGTCACTAGCAACTACTTGGCCAAGATAGCTACTAACAATGGAGAGCATGCAAGATCAAAAACAACACAGACATGATAGAATCAAATAGACAAAACCATTAATCAATCTGACATAGTAATTTCAATATCCATCGGATCCCCGCAAACACAACATGCATGATTACAAATAGATTAGATCTTGATCATGAATGGACCTCACAAGATCTATACATGAAAGCACAAGGAGGATATACAACCATCTAGCTACTACATGGACCCGTAGTCCAAGGTGGAACTACTCACGGATCATACCGGAGAACAAGGCCTCCGGGATAATCTCCCCTCCAGTAGGGTGCCGGGAAGAACTTCAGATCCCCCCTATCTAGGGACGATGGTGGCGGCGGCTGAAAGTACAAAGGAAGTCGCCTAGAGGGGGGGTGAATAGGCTTTTAAAAATATTACGGTTTAGGCTCAAGTAAATGCGGAATAAAACTAACGTTTAATTTATTGAGCACAAAACCTAGCCACTAAGTTCACCTAGGTGCACCAACAACCTATGCTAAGCAATACAAGCAACAAGGTGATAGCAAGGTATAAATACTTCAAGCATGATGGCTATCACAATGTAAAGTGCATAAGTAAAGGGTTCGGTTGAGAGATAACCGATGGACGCGGAGACGAAGATTTGTTTCCCGAAGTTCACTTCCAAAGAAGCTATGTCTCCGTTGGAGAGGTGCGATGACGCAATGCTCTCCGAACGCCACAAATGGCTCACCTCGAGGTGTGGTGGCTCGATGCTCACCCAACGCCACACAAGGCCTCAACCCGGATGCGGAAGCACGCAACTCACCGACGCCACAAAAGTCTCACCCTATTCTCCCAAGTGCGCACCACAAAAGGCGGGCACTTGCTCCACTATGGGACGCTTGAGGGCAGTCACCGAACCCGTACAAGATTGGGGCTAACTCCACAACTCAATTGGAGGCTCCCAACAACAAAGCCACAAAAGGCCAACAATGCCACAAAAGGCCAACAACGCCACAAAAGGCTTCAAGACCACAAAAGGTCAACAAGACCACAAAAGGTCAACAACCCAACCACACAACCGTCTAGGGTTCCAAGGAACCCAAGAGAAACAAGCTCACAAGCTTGAACTCGTCAAATCTCCGAGGAGAACTCAAACCTATGCACCAAATGCAAGGGCAAGTCCTTCTCTCCCAAATTCCAACAAAGCTACAAAAGCTATTGGGGGAATAAGGAAGGAAGAACACAAGACTCTCCAAGATCTAGATCCCAATGATTCCTTCACAAAGAAGGGATTTGACTTGGGGGGATTGTAGATCTAGATCCCCTCTCTCAAATCCCTCAAAAAGATGCAAGAATCATAGGAGGGGAAAGGGGGAGGGAAAGCTTCTTCAAGGTTGACAATGGAGGAGAGAGAGAAAGCCAAGAACCAAGAAGAAAAGCTAGTACCCACGAAGGGGAAGAGGAGCCCCTTTTAAAGGGCTCTCAGATCTGCCCGTTATGGGCATTCGCGACTCCTGGCCGGAACTTCCGGTGGGAGGCCGGAAGTTCCGGTGGCACACAGCCAACGGTCAAAAACTGCGGAGCCAGAAACTGAAAAAGCGAATCCTGGTCGGAACTTCCGCCGGTACACCGGAACTTCCGGTGGGAGTGAAACTTCCGGTGGAAGTTCCGACAGAAGTTTCGTCAAATAGACATATTCAAAACAGAAGGTTACTAAATGTGAGCGGAACAAGAGCCGGAAGTTCAACCGGAACTTTCGGCCTGAGCGGAACTTCTGGTCACTGGCCGGAACTTCCGGTGAGAGCGAAACTTCCGGTGGAAATTCCGACTGAAGTTCCGTCAAATAGCACATCCAAAATAGAAGGTTACTGAGCATGAGCGGAAGAAGACCCGAAACTTCCACCGGAACTTTTGGTGGCAACTAGGCCTGAGCGGAACTTCCGGTCAGGGAAATTCCAGAAACCAGAAAACCAGAAACGCAATAACTTTTGCATCCGAACTCCAAACAGGATGAAACCAATTTTGTTGGAAAGATAACAACGAATAGAATCCAACAAAAACTCGCAAGATCAAAAACCGCAATAAGATATGTGAAACCAATTTTGTTCGAAATATTGGGTATCACCTTGGGAGAAAATATCATGAATATATATGTGAACTATCCCCCAAGGTGTGGAGCCAGAAAACTCGCAAGATCAAAAACCGCAATAATATATGCAAGTGAAATCCTTAGATGATGAGCTAGAGCTTGTTATGATGGTGACCACAAGCTCTAGATCCTATCATGGACAAGAACCAAATAACAACCAAGAAAGATGATGCTATAAATGCAAAGGTTTGAGCTCTCTCCGAACGATGCAGACGAGACACCCGCTTGAGAGCCCCTCTTGATAGCACGGTCTCCCAACTAAACCCGGTCTCCCAACTAACAATACGAGACCGGCAAAAGAAAATCCCTATCAAGAACATACCTTTTCCTTGAGCATCCCACTTGAACTTGATGTAGACCATCTTGTTCTTCTATAGTGGGAACACCTTTCTTGGATGCTCTTGCTTGATGAAGATGAAGACTTGCAAATTGCTCCCCCATACTCCATGGGGAAACCTCTTCTTTGAACTTGTCTTCATCATTCCATGAGCACGAGGATGGCAAGATTCAAGTATGAGATCTTCTAGAGATGGCGCATCTTGAGGTCGCCCTTCTTCATCCCTACTTGAGGTTGATCCATATTGATTCAACTCTTTGCACATGTGTTGATCAACCTTCAAGCTCCTTCTTTCTTCATGATTCCAATGGGCACAAAGCCCTTGGACATTTCTTCATCTTCCAACCTTGAGACCAACACATGGCCCAAGTGATGCCAATGGACAAGCCTACAAGTGAAACTCAATTTACACATTAGTCCATAGAGATTGTCATTAATTACCAAAACCACACATGGGGGCATACATGCCCTTTCAGCGTCTACAGACGGTTTTGTGGAGTTTTTATCGGATGCCTAGGGTTTCTGCATCGTAGGATTCTTATAGGCGAAGAGGCGAGGCTGGGAGGCGGCCAGAGGGCCCACACCTACCCAGGTGCGGGCCACCCTGGTCGCGCCTAGGGGGGATGTGGCAGCCCTGGCTCGCCCCTCCGTCTCTCCTCTGGACTTCGTCTCTCCCACGGTAAAATATTGACTTTGGATTTTGTCCAGTCCAATTCCGAGAATATTGATTTTTTGCCTTTCTGGAACCAAAAACAGAAGAAAACATGCAACTGGCACTGTGGCAACTTGTTAATAGGTTAGTTCCAGAAAATATATAAAAACACCTCAAAGTGTAGACAAAACAAAGCAAAGTAGATACTAAACAAGGATGGAACATCAAAAATTATAGATACGTTTACGATGTATCAAGTATCCCCAAGCTTAACTCCTGCTCGTCCTCAAGTAGGTAAGTGATAAAAATAATAATTTTTGAGGTGACATGCACCATAAAAACCAAGATCAAACCATTTGCAAGCATTGAAAGCTGGGATCAAAGAACTCTAAACATGTGCATGAAAGATGGAGTTCTAACAATAAGACAAAGTAACTTTGCATGCAGCATGAAAGGCTACAAACAAAGATCATGAATCACATGCATTGAAAAATGTTTGTTTGTTTCACATACAGAAAACATGGCATAGTGGCAATCAGCTTGTCCCTCACAGAGTAGCAAATAGATGCATATGACACCTTCAAAGTTCATAAGAGTGACTAGATAAAAGTAGCACAAGAACAAGTAATATCACAATATGCATCAATCAATAAGTTTTGGGACACTCCACATATAACTAAGAATGGAAACTATACTCTCTTAATGGTGCCTAAAGGTAGAGGGTGGAGACTCAATATAATAGTGGAAGAAAGGCCCTTCATAAAGGGAAGCAGGGATTTCAAGTTTCAAAAAGAGCTTCCAAAAATTATGGTACTTGTTAGCTTTCATCCCTCATTGCCCCTATCATAAGCATCTTGAAGTGATTAAGGTTAAAGTGAACAAACTATGGAGTATATGCTTGACAAAGTATAAGTTGGCAATCTCAAGTCCCTTGAATACGAGGGTCACACCTCATGCTACTCAACTTCAGTCACCTGTAAGTTCTTGTCATAGTAAGTACATGTGTATCATAGAGAACCGCCAATGTGGTACCCCTTGCACATGGTATAGGAGCTATCCCATAACCAAAATGACAAGGCAAGCAGACAATGAGCATATCATCGATCTTTTTATTTACCATGTGCATAGCTTTTTATTGAGGATGCTTCATAGATAGCTCATTATGGTGATGCTGCAAATTTTCACCATGATTAGGCATGGCTTAGGCTAGCGGCCCACAAAATACATAACTCCATGGAGTTACAAGCTCCCTCTTTATTTCACATCGCTGACATCCATAGACAAAAGAGCATGATATCAACTGAGTACAAAGTACAAGTGCGATGTTGAAAACGTTCCCCATGACAGCATAGTTCTGCTAATTCCAACGCATAAGTGCAAGCATATACAACATATACGACATAATGGTTCAAGTTTATTAGGGGCAAATAATATAAAGTGTGCCATCAAGTTTGTGAGGGCTTTAATCACTAAGTTTTCACATAACAAAATACTTTTAAATTGGAAGATAGATGAAAACAAGAATATACTTGGAATGGTGTAACACACCATGCATAGGAATTTATAGTGGACACTTTGGAATAACTTGGTTTCTTGGGAGTTGGAAGCATGAGTAGAACTTACTCATACAAGTGGAGGCTAGCAAAATACAGGGAGCAACCAACTAAGAGAGCAATAGTGGTCATAATCATGCAGAGCGACAAAACATTACTAATCAAAGAATAGAGTGGTACTACAAGTCAAGGAATAAATGATCATAGAGGCTATGGTGACTTGTTCATAGTCATAACATGGTGTGAGCATGTGCCAAGTCAACCCAAACTAAACATCAAAGGAGAATACCACAATAATATGCTTTTGCATTCTAAAACAACGCATAATTTCTTCAAGGCACACTAAGCAATCCCAATTGTTTGGAACAAGACATGCTACAAAAATAACCACTAAGCATAAGGTCAAAACAACACCTAGCATGTCATTCTAAATTCTAAGTTACAGTCAATGCAAGCTCCTCTTGCACTTCCAAGCAAGAACTTTCTACTCCTTTCCAACACCAATTGACTTATTTGAAATAACATAGCGAGAACGGGGGTCCAACTAATTTATTCAAGCAAACTAAACAAACTAAGCAAAGCAAATGAAAACTAAGACGATCCAAGAACAACACAACTGTGCATGAAACAATAAAAACGAAGTGTCTAGACAGACCTAAGCTTTTTATTGATGAAGAAGGGGATGCCTTGGGCATCCCCAAGCTTTGAAGCTTGTACCTCTTGGATATTTCTTGGGGTGACACCGGGGTGGCATCCCCAAGCTTGATATTTTGTCCATTCTTCATCTCATTACATCATTCTCTCTCTACACCTGGAATTTTTTCGTCATACAAAACTTCACACAATCTTCATTAGCAACATTAGTGTATTCAAAAGATAATAGACCTTTGGGTAAGCTTTAGAACAGCTAGACTTTTCAATAAAAACACAAGATACTGTAGTAACTCCTTCAAAAAGCTCAATTCCCTAAAAGAGAAATCAAAAAGGAATCAATAAGAAGCAAATGCAAATAATGGCAGAAATCTGTCAAAACAAACCAGTAGGCAGAAACCGATTTTTTCGAAAATCTTTTGTTGATCAAATCAAAAAGTTTTAAACTAACGAAAGTTAGCTAACATACTGCATGATTTATTAGAAAATTTTCAGCTCCATCCGACTTACAGAGACTCCTCACGAATTTTTATGGTGGAGGACAGAAATCTGTTTCGGGACAGCAACTCTCCAAATCTTACTTCCCTCTCATTAGAGGTCATTCTTGGCACAAAAGCAAAAAAAGGATAAGGAGAGGTCATTACTGAAGTAATAACTTCCAAGACTCAAGAAAACTCTTGGGTTATCTTCCAACAAGTACTTTTCTTTAACGCCTTTAAGTTAGGCTTGATAGTTTGAAAATATGCTCACATAAGAAATATGAATTGAAGTAAAAGAGAGCATCAAGAAGAAAATTCAAAACACATTTAATTATAACCCACTTCCTATGCATAGGAATCTTGTAATAAAATAAATCAAAGAAGCACAAAGCAACAAGCATAGGAACGCAAAACAAGTGCAACTTCAAGATTTTCAACATAAAGAGGGGAAACTTAATATTGTTGAGATACATAAGACCATGTTTCCCTCTCTCATAATAACTTTCAGTATCCTCATGAATAAAATCAACAATATAACTATCACATAAAGCATGCTTTTCATGATCTACAAACACATAATTTTTATCAAGCTCAAAAATAGTGGGATTAAAACCTTCAGTCCCACTTTTAGCAATTTTATAATAAGGTAACTGATCATTCAACATAGGACCATCATCTAGAGCTTTAACATAAACATTTTCTAAGCAAAACTCCTTAGTACCATGCATTTCAAAATTAGGCACAAATATAGGATTATCATAGATAATAGAAGCATAATTATTATCACAAGTTTTACCCATAGCAGATATTTCAAAAGAATCCACAGGAACATAACATTCATCCTCCTTTGATAAAAAAGGGGGACAATCAAATAATGTAAGAGATAAATAGTTACTCTCATTAGAAGGTAGACATGGGTAGATCCATTCTTCCTCCTCTTGACCATCACTCTCCTCCTCTTTTTCATCTAATGAGCTTTCAGTTTCAGCAATTTCTTCTTCCATAGGCTCCTGCAAGGCATTAGTATCTTCCATTTGTGGGAAGCACCTATTAAAATATTCAAGAATATAGCCATTTTCTTCCTTGTAATTATCAAAGCAAAATTTAAGTATCTCATAAACCTCATATTCATAAGGTGCATCATCAGTATTTTCAAGCAAACTGGCAAGTTCAAATGCACCCTTGAAAACAATAAATTCTTCAATTTGTTCCACATCATAAAAGTCATAATTTCCTTTAACATAAGAAGATATGGTAACATTATCATTATACTCACACTGAAAAGGAAGGTGTTTATACCTCCTACAGCAACAAGATTTATCAAAGCAATAAGTAATATTATAAGTAGAGCACACATCTCTAGCAATAGTATTCAACTTATCAATTTGTTCCCATAAGTGTTTCCCTTTTGGTGACAAACGGTGTTCCTTATAATAATACTTTTGTTCCTCCGTGAACCCACCTTGCCAATAAGAACTAGTTTCAAAGAAACCATCCATTGATAGAAAGCATGACCAAGCAAGGCAATAACAGACCATCAACCAGAGCAGGAACTAATTTTTTTGTGTTTTTGAATAGAGAAAGCAAACCAAACTAAACTATTTTTTTTGGAGTTTTTGATAAAAAGAGGCAAACAAAAGCAAGCAAAAGAAACTAAGCAAACTAAAAACAAAGTAAAGAGAAAGGAAGTGGAGGACTCCCCTTGTGAAGACGTCCTTAGCCTCCCCGACAACGGCGCTAGAAAATCCTTGATGGCGCCCAGTACTATCGTGGGATGCTTCGTTGGAAACCCCAAGAGCAAGGTGTGATGAGCACATCAGCAAGTTTTCCCTCAGTAAGAAACCGAGGTTATCGAACCAGTAGGAGGAAGGAAATGTCTCAAAGGTGTTGCAAGCAACGTGGAAACCTTGACAACACAAACTCAAGACTTTGCCCCAACGAATCAGTGAGGTTGTCAAGCTCACCGGTTTGCTGTAACAAAGGATTAACTGTATGGTGTGGAAGGTGATGAATGGTTTGCGGCAAGTAAACAGTGGAAGATGTATCAATGGTAAAGATTGGACCAGGGTCCATAGTTCACTAAAGGTTCTCTCCTTAGATAAAAAACATGGCATGAAGGAAAAACAAATTACAGCAGGGCAATTGACAAGAACTGAGCAAGGCATAACAATGCAATACTAGACAAAAAGATTCTATGAGATTAGATTGGGTAATACAACAATATACATAGACCGACATCCAACTGCATCTATGACTAGTAGTCCACCTTTGGTTTATCATCCGAACCCCCTCCAGTATTAAGTTGCAAGCAACAGACAAATGCTTTAAGCAAAGTGTGTAAGGTAAACAATCCACTTGTTCCATGAACAAGAGACTGTTGTTTTCTCCCTAGTGGCAACATCACATCTACAACCGAAGAGATTTCTGTCACTTCCCTTGGAAACTAGAGGCATGAACCCACTATCGAGCATAAATACCCCCTCTTTGAGTCACTAGCAACTACTTGGCCAAGATAGCTACTACCAACGGAGAGCATGCAAGATCACAAACAACACAGACATGATAGAATCAAATAGACAAAACCATTAATCAATCTGATATAGTAATCTCAATATCCATCGGATCCCTGCAAACACAACATGCATGATTACAAATAGATTAGATCTTGGTCATGAACGGAGGTCACAAGATCTATACATGAAAGCACAAGGAGGAGATACAACCATCTAGCTACTACATGGACCCGTAGTCCAAGGTGGAACTACTCACACATCATACCGAAGAAGAAAGCCTCCGGGATGATCTCCCCCAGCAGGGTGCTGGGAAGAACTTCAGATCCCCCGATCTAGGGACGATGGTGGCGGCGGCTATAGACGGTTTCGTGGAGTTTTTATCGGGTGCCTAGGGTTTCTGCATCAGGGGCTTCTTATAGGCGAAGAGGCGAGGCTGGGAGGCGGCCAGAGGGCCCATGCCCTGCCCAGGCGTGGGCCCACCCTGGTCGCGCCTAGGGGGGTGTGGCAGCCCTAGCTCGCCCCTCCGTCTCTCCTCTCGACTTCGTGTCGCCCACGGTAAAATATTGACTTTGGCTTTTCTCCCGTCCAATTCTGAGTATATTGATTTTATGCCTGATCACCATCCTCACTCAAATGAAAGAGCTCTCTGATCTATCCAAGAGCAATGCTCCAAAGCTAGAAAGGTTAGAGCAAGTGCTTAAGAATTGTGCTCTGGAAGTTGTGGATGACCCTCAACCAGCTCTGAATGTGCCTCCTTCTTCAGCGGAAGCTCCTCAAGATTCTTCATGCTTTTTTGTGCTTGTGGCAGATTGGAAGATAGATAGTTCTAGTCATGATGCTTGAAGGGTAGGATAGAGGCAGAAAAAAGGTAGTATGACTTGGTTCTTCTTTTGCTCTTTTTATGGACTGTCTTGTAAACCTCTTTTGGATGATGCATGTGTGTTTCATTTCTCATCCACTCAAAGGCCTCATTCTTTGGGGAATCGAAGGAGGAGGGCTCGATCTTCATCAACAGCAATCAAGCACTTCATTTCCCCTCCGTTCATTTGGAGGATCCCCGACCTAGTATTTCTTGCAAATATCTAGATCCTTGTTTTCATTAGTTTGACAATCCTTGTTCTTGTGGCAGGTTGTTTTCATTACGAGAGCCTCCAATTTGGTTGTGGATGTGGGCCCCTCTAGAGTTGTAAAGGCATCGATTCCCACCTCGAAGGGTACCAATAGTGGAGAGGTGGATCAGGCCTTTCGTGGCGAGATCCATCGGAGAATAGGGTGAGGCCTTTTGTGGCGTGGTGGTCTTAGAACCGCCCACCCCTCCAACACGGACGCACTTGCCTTAACAAGGAAGGAACTACAGTAAAACAAATCCTTGTGTCTCCGCGTGATCCACTATGGTTTCTTGCTCCTCTTTTTACGTGTTTAGTAGATAGGTTTGCATATAGGGAAATTCTCGTAGTTGTATATCTAGAGAATTTACTTTTTATATCAAGCCTAAAATTGAAAAAGAACTAAAAATTGAGTAGCACCTATTCACCCCCTCTAGGTGCCCATATGATCCATTTCAACACCCCTCCTAACGTGTGATGGGAACACAAGTCAAAACGTGTAAACTCGGAAGTATGGCTCAAGAGGCCATGGGCACCGACAGTTTTTTAGGAAAATTGTGCCACATAGGACTCGGACTCGAGACCTTGGCTCTGATACCATGTCAACCTTCATGCACTAACCAACTATTCCAAAAGAATGATATGATGGAAAGTGGTAGGCAATCCACTTACACACTTCAACATCCCCCACCTCCAGGTTGATGTAAGCCTAACACAGATGGCTCCTTTGGAGCTAATGGTGATGCAGGAGTTGGTATTATAGCCAAGGACGGAAATGCTAATATCATCTTATCATCATGTCGTCAGCTATTATCTCGTAGATACAGTAGATGCTGAATTAAAAGCAGTCATGGAAGTACAGTTTCTTGCATTACAATGGTGCGGTGTGTAGCTTTCTCCTCCCACGCGTCTCCCCCCACCTCTCCTCTTCTGAGCGGAAGCCTTCCAGAGTCGGGCCGCTCCTGATCTTTCTCTGCCGACGGAGCCGGTCGGAGATGGCGAAGGGGTGGTGCCGGAGTAGCTAGGGTAGGTAGTGGTAGCGGCAGTTTGCCAGGTGTGGGCTTCATGCCCGTAGGAAGAAGATAGGTTTGCAATCTGAGCAGCCAGATCTGCGTCCTAGGGTTACTCGTTGGCGTGCTTTTAGTCCTTGGTGGACAGGAGATGACGTCGGTGGTCATCTCTTCGCTAAATAAAGTTGCTTGTGGTGCTCCTTTCATTGGGTTGCTGCTTGATTTGGCCCCTTCTCTAGCAGGCCGTGGTGGCGGGGGGAGATGGGCGAGATCTGACGGGTAGTGGCGAGACGGAGCACCTCCGAGCTACTCCTGGGCGCTGGCGACGGCGTCACACTACTAGGAAATTGCATGTTCGTGGCGCACATGAAATCCACTTCCATGGTGCACTAGGGGTGCGCCACTATCTTTGCGCTACGACTAAAAGTTACCAGTAGCACACTGCCTGGTGTGCTACGGGTAAAAATGTTACCCGTGGCGCACCACCTGGTGTGCCATGGGTATAGGTACACGGTGCACTATGGGTAAGAATTTCAAAATTCAAAAAAAAGCTGGATCTAGATCTAGATCGTGCCGTCCTCGTCACTGTGTTCACGTAACCGGAGGTGCGGGAGGTCATGGCCATAGCCTACCACCGCAAGGAGGTGAGGGAGGTCATGGCCATGACCAACCACGGAGGAGGGCGTGGCCATAGGTGGGCGGAGAAGGTGGTCGGAGGTCACCGAAGGTGGAGAAGGTCGTGGCAGGAGGTTGTTGGAGGAGGGACACGTACGAAGGTGGTCGAAAGAGGGAGACGTCGATGGTGGGTGCAGTCGGAGAGAGGAAGACGAAGAAGGAGGAGAGGAGAGGAGAAGTGGAGAAGGGAGGAGAAGAGAGGAGAAGGAGAGGAGAAGGAGAGGAGAGGTGGAGAAGAGAGGAGACGGAGAGGAGAAGGAGAAGTGTGGAAGTGGGGGAGAAGTAGAAGGGTAAGTGGAGGAGAAGTAGAAGGGTAAGTGGAGGAAAAGGAGGGTAGGTGGCCGGCGGTGATTTGAATTTCGAATCCCGCCCACTTACTCGTGGCGCACTAGGTGGTGGTGCGCTACGGGTAAGTTGCCCTCTATTTTTTTCTACAGGAAAAACGGTCTTTTGATCGTAACTTTTTACTATTTTCAAATTTTGAAAATCTAAAAAATCTCTAAATGACCAGAGGTTGTTGCGAGCGGATGCGAAATCTCGTTCTCATCATTTTGGTATATTAAACATTTTTTCGACTTCGTATGCAAAAGTTACGGCCGTTTTACCGTGGCATGACTTTTATTTTGCAGAAAAAGTCAAAATTCATGTTTGTTAATTTTTCTAGAAACTAGACCACATTATCTACCTAAATATGAAAGGATTTTATTTTTTGAAGTATTTTCATTTTCTTTTATTTTTTGCAAGGCTAAAAAGCCGATCAGGGGATGGAGTTGGTGCAGGACACTTAGTCGTAGGGCACTAGGGCAGAGTGCCCTACGGCTAAGTTGACCCAGCTGCTGCAGCACACATACCCGTAGAGCACTAGGTCAGGGTGCGCTACGACTAAGTTTCACACCCGTAGCGCACCTTAACCTAGTGCTCTACGGGTATGTGGTCTCCGGCCACTTGTGGCCTGGCCCACACATAGCCATGGCACACCACCCCCACATGCGCCATGCTTACGGCAGTTAGCCATAGGGAACCTGTGGGCAATGCGCCAGCCTATTTTACCCATGGGACACCACTAGCACGTGCACCACGGATGTGTGGATTACCTATAGCCGTTTTCCTAGTAGTGTCAGGAGGTCGCCCCGACCTCTTTCTTCTCCTTGCTCCTGTGGTTGGAGCTGGAGAGGGCGTAGAGGTTGCAGCGGCTCGGGCATAAAGCTCGGGGGCCTCTCAGCAACATGCATGGCGACGCGCTCCTCTTCCTTCTCCTTGCCTGCCGTGGCAGCGAGGGACGGAAGGGTGGGTAGCTCGAAGCGGAAGAAGTTGTTGAAGCCCGATGAAGCTGCACCCGCAAGATCATCTTTGCGGCGGTCCTTTTGCGGCGTGGCTGGCGGGCTATTGCTTGTTCTGGCCGAATGGCGGTCTAGGGTTTCAACCTCCCCTGGAGGCCCTTCTCTGAAGCCTTGCACTGGAGCTCGACAACTCGCCCTCAACAAGTGGTCCGTCCCTGGAGAGTGTGAGTTGGCCGGTTGCTTTGAAGGGTTTCGCGGCATAGTAAATCAAAATTTTCTACGGATGCGAACAGAGGGAAAGCCAAGATCTATTTGTGATTAACTCCTTAACTCGTTCACAGCAAGTACTTCACTCGTTCCGTAATCCGATATCACTTTGTGATTAACTCCTTAACCACATGCTTGCAAGCGGTGTTGATATCGATTACCGAGTGGGCCCGAAGTATATCTCTCCGACTTGGGAGGGACAAATCCCATCTCGATACATACAACCCAACAGATACTTTCCGATCACCCGAGAGACACCTTTATGATCACCCTTTCATAGGATGACGTTTGATGACCTCAAAGCTTTCTTCCGATACCAGGGAGTTGTATTATCTCATGGTCTAAGGAATATAATATTTGACATAAGAAAAGCTTCGCAAAGATGAACACGATGACACGATCTAATTGCTTCGCTTAGTTTGGTTACCACCATATCATTCTCCCAATGATATGATCTCATTATTAATTGACAACTCATGTCCATGGTTAGGAAACCTTAACCATCATTAATCAATGAGCTAGTCCATAGAGGCTTACTAGGGACACGGTGTTGTTCACAAACCACACAAGTATTAAAGTTTCCGCTTAATACAATTCTAGCATGGAATATAAACATTATCATGAACAAGAATTATAATAATAACATCTTTATTATTGCCTCTAGGGCATAATTCCAACAGTCTCCCACTTGCACTAGAGTCAATAATCTAGTTTACATTTGGCAACAATCTCACACCCATGGCACTGAGGTGCTGATCATGTTTTACACGTGGAAGAGGTTTAGTCAATGGATCTGCGACATTCAGATCTGTATGTACTTTGCTAATCTTCAGATCTCCATCTGCTATATAATCTCGGATTATATGAAACTTGCGGTTGATATGCTTGGTCTTTGGATGATATCTTGGTTCCTTAGCGAGTGCTATGGGCGCCCGTGTTGTCACATAATATCTCCAGTGGGTCCAATGCACTTGGAACCACGCCAAGCTCGATGATGAAGTTCTGATCCAAACTCCTTCACTTGATGCTTCGCAGCAGCCATGTATTCCGCTTCTCGTAGATCCCGCGATCACGCTTTGCTTGCAGCTTCTCCAGCTCACTCCTCCATTCAAAATATACACGTATCCTGTCTCGAGATTTAGAATCATCCTTGTTTGTCAAAACTAGCGTCGACGTAACCTTTTACGACGAGTTGTTCATCACCCCCCATAGACTAAGAACATTTCTTTAGTCCTATTTAGGTACTTTAGGATGTTCTTCACGGCTGTCTAGTGTTCCACTCCTGGATCACTTTGATATCTGCTCGTCAAACTAAGAGCATTGGACACATCCGGTCTAGTACACAGCATGGCATACATGATAGAACCTATGGCCGAGGCATAAGGCACTTTGCTCATAGCTTCCCTATCATTTACCGTAGGCGGACACCGAGCCTTGCTCAATATCTTACGACAACATAGGCACTGAACCTTTCTTTGCCTTATCCATTCTGAACCTTTTCAGAACTTTGTCTAGGTATGTACTCTGGCTTAAAGCTATCAGGCGTCTTTGTCTATCTCTATAGATTTTGATGCCCAATATATAAGCAGCTTCACCTAGGTCTTTCATTGAAAAACACTTGTTCAAATAACTCTTCACATCGTTAAGCATGTTGATGTCATTTCCAATAATCAATATGTCATCCACATATAGTACCAGAAACGTCACCGAGCTCCCACTCACTTTCTTGTAGATGCAAGCTTCGTAGCAATTTGGAACAAATCCAAAGCTCTTGATCACTTGATCAAAACGAAGGTTCCAACTCCGAGATGCTTGCTTCAGTCCATAAATGGAACGCTGAAGTTTGCATACTTTACTAGCATCCTTAGGATCGACAAAACCTTCGGGTTGCATCATATACAACTCTTCATCAATGTTGCCATTGAGGAAAGCAGTCTTGACATCCATCTGCCATATTTCATAATCATGAAACGCAGCAATTGCTAATAAAATCCGAATGGACTTAAACATCGCTACGGGAGAGAAAGTCTCATCGTAGTCAACACCTTGAACTTGTCGAAAACCTTTCGCGACAAGCCGTGCTTTATAGACGGTAACATTACCATCCGCGTCCGTTTTCTTCTTGAAGATCCATTTGCACTCAACGGCCTTTCGGTCGCTAGGAGGGTCCACCAAAGTCCATACTTGGTTTTCGCTCATGGATCCCAATTCGGATTTCATGGCTTCTAGCCATTTCTCGTCCTGGGCTCATCATCGCTTCCTCATAGCTCGTAGGTTCACTATCTTCTACTAGCAAGACAGTCAAGACAGGTTGCCGCATTACCACTCAGAGGGGCACGCACCTTGTCGACTGCGACGCTCAAGAGCAAAGATCGTCCAAGCTTCATGATCCTTGTCATTAGATTCCTACATTGTTGGTGCAGGCGGCACTGGAACAATTTCAGGTGCTGTGCTACTCTCCAATTCAAGAGAAGGTTCAATAACCTCGTCTAGATCTCCTTTCCTCCCACTCACTTCTTTCGAGAGAAACTCCTTCTCAAGAAAGGAACCGTTCTTTGCGACAAACACTTTGCCTTCGGTTCTGTGATAGAAGGTATACCCAATAGTTTCCTTAGGGTATCCTATGAAGACGCATTTCTCCGCTTTGGGTTCGAGCTTGTCCGGCATCAACTTCTTGACGTAAGCTTCGCATCCCCAAACTTTAAGAAGCGACAACTTAGGTTTAGCACCAAACCACAGTTCATACGGTGTCGTCTCAACGGATTTAGATGGTGCCCTATTTAAAGTGAATGCAGCGGTTTCTAATGCATAACCCCAAAATGATAACAGCAAATCAGTAAGAGACATCATTGATCGGACCATATCTAATAGGGTTCGATTCCGGCGTTCAGACAGACCATTGCGCTGTGGTGTTCCGGGTGGCATGAGTTGTGAAATGATTCCACTTGCTTTAAGATGCGTGAGAAAATCATAACTTAAATATTCACCTCCATGATCGGATCGTAGAAACTTAATCTTTCTGTTACGATGGTTCTCCACTTCATTCTGAAATTCTTTGAACTTTTCAAATGTTTCAGATTTATGTTTCATTAAATAGATATACCCATATCTACTTAAGTCATCGATAAAAGTGAGAAAATAGCGATATCCACCGCCCAATAAACACTCATCGGTCCACATACATCGGTATGTATGATTTCCAACAAGTCCGTTGCTCGCTCCATCATACCGGAGAACGGGGTTTTGATCATCTTGCCCATGAGGCATGGTTCACATGTGTCAAATGATTCAAAATCAAGAGACTCCAAAAGTCCATCAGAATGGAGTTTCTTCATGCGCTTTACACCAATATGACCTAGACGACAGTGCCACAAATAAGTAGTATTATCACTATCTACTTTGCATCTCTTAGCCTCAATGTTATGGATGTGTGTTTCATCCCTTTCGAGATTTAGAAGAAATAAACCATTCACAAGAGGTGCATGACCATAAAAGATGTTACTCATATAAATAGAACAACCATGATTCTCCGATTTAAATGAATAACCGTCTTGCAATAAACACGATCCAGAAATGATGTTCATGCTCAACGCAGGCACATAATAACATTTATTAAGGTTTAAAACTAATCCCGAAGGTAAAACTAAGGAGAGCGTGCCGACGGCCATCACATCAACTCTTGATCCGTTGCCAACGCGCATCGTCACCTCATCCTCGCAAGTCATTGTCTATTCCGTAGCTCCTGCTTCAAGTTACAAATATTAGCAACTGAACCGGTATCAAATACCCAGGCACTACAACGAGGGCTAGTAAGGAAAACATCAATAACATGTATATCAAATATACCTTTGATGGTGCCAGCCTTCTTGTCCGCTAAGTACTTCAGACAGTTGCGCTTCCACTGACCCTTGTCCTTGTAATAGAAGCACTCAGTGTCCGGCTTGGGACCAGACCTGAGCTTCTTCTCAGCAGGGGCATTGCGCTTGCCGCTGCCCTTCTTGAAGGGCTTCTTTGCTCCCTTACCTTTCTTAAAGGTGGGCTTGTTGACCATCAACACATGATTATCCTTTTTGATGTCCACTTCCGCGGCCTTCAGCTTAAAGAGGTCGGTGATCGTATCAGTGGAACCAATCTGATTGTGAGTCACTACAAAACTTTTGTAGCTGGGAGGGAGTGATTGCAGAACCCTGTCAATCTTGAGCTCCTCTGGAATCGTGCATTCCAGTTGCTCAAGGCGTTGAGTGTAGCCCGTCATCTTAATGGCGTGCTCACTAACAGAACTCCCTTCCTCCATCTTGCAGTTAAAGAACTTCTCAGAGATCTCATATCTCTTAGAACGGGCCTGAGTCTGAAACATGGTTTTCAGCTCTTCGAGGATCTCAAAGGGCCCGGGATAGTCTTCAAAACGATTTTGAAGTTCCAGTTCCATAGCAAACAACATGGTTCTCTTAAACACACCATAATCATCTTTGCGCGACTGATAGACATTTTTCTCATCACCGGCAGCTTGATTTAGGGGGTCACCTAACGCTTTCCCAAGGACATAGTCCTTTTGACCGCCAGAGAGAATGATTCTTAGATTGCGGAACCAATTGGTGAAGTTAGACCCATTGTTTCTAAGCTTTTCCTTCTCAGCAAAAATGTTGAAGTTGAAGTTGGATTTGGCCATGTGATCTACAGTATTTGCAAGTACAATTTAGACTATGATCATGATAAATAGTTCAACTTAATCAAATTACTAGATGAACTCCCACTAAATTCAACATCCCTCAAGTTGTTTAGTGAACATGATCCAAATTCACCACACCTAATCCGATCATCACGAGAAGAGATGTGGTTTCAATGGTGGACAACAAAGTGTCGATCATATCATTCATATGACTCATGCTTAACCTTTCGGTTCATGTGTTCCGAGGCCATGTCTGTACATGCTAGGCTCGTCAAGTTAGACCCAAGTATTTCCGCGTGTGCAAAACTGGCTTGCACCTGTTGTATGTGAGCGTAGAGTCTATAGCACCCGATCATCACGTGATGCTTGGACACGACGAACTTTCGCAACGGTGCATACTTGGGGAGAACACTGTTTTTATCTTGATCTTTAAGTGAGGAATCATCTTATAATGCTACCGTCGCGATCTAAGCATGATAAGATACATAAAAGGATAAACATCACATGCATATAACTTTAATGTGACATGGTATAGCCAATCTTCGCGCAATGATCTCCATCTTGTGCGTTCCGGCATGATCTCCATCACTCCACCATGATTGCCTCCACCACGAATAGCAACTACAACTATTGCTAACTGCTTAGCGATAAAGTGAAACTATTACATCGCGCATAAGAAGTTGACACACAGGTCATACACAATTATAAAGACAACCATATGGCTCCTGCCGGTTGTGTACTCATCGACATGCAAGTCGTGAAACATTACAAAACATGATCATCGCATACATTATACACATCACATCTTGGGCCATACCATATCACAGAAAACACTCCCTGCAAAAACAAGTTAGACGCCTCTACTTTGTTGTTGCATGTTTTACGTGGCTTATGGGAGTAGATGCTAAGAACGATTCTTACCTACGGAAAGCCACAACGGTGATATTATGGTTGCCAAACTCCGGTGTTAATCCCATGACAACTATAGTGAAAGAAACTGATATCCACCAGCCGCATGTGTGGAACAAGCCACACGTCAAGTGCGGAGCCGGTCTCGCGAACGATGTCGCGTAAGGTTGGCCTGGACCGCTTCACAAACAAGAGGCTTGTAACAGAAAACATCAACGCCCGCAACAACCATGTTGCGTTCTACTCGTGAAACACATCTACGCATAGATCTAGCTCTGATACCACTGAAGGGTTTCGCGGCATAGTAAATCAAAATTTTCTATGGATGCGAACAGAGGAAAGCCAAGATCTAATCCAGGAGATGCAAACAACGAGAGATTGGATTAGATCTTCATACCCTTGAAGATTCGCGACAATGAACGCGTTCATCTAACGTGGGTGATGTAGTCGTACTCGCTTCTCCTCCTCGCGATCCGATCCGATCTAGCACCACAAGTGGCGGTGCCTCCGTGAGATACACACGTGCAGCACCTCGACGTCTCCTCCTTCCTCGGACCAGCAAGTATGGTGGAGAGACGGATTGGATCTACAACACGACGGCGTGGTGTATATGGTGGAGAATTTCTGCAGCAGGGCTTCGCCTACAAACAGTCGGGAGGGAGAGAGGAGGGCAGCAGGACGGCTAGCTCTTGGAGGGGAAGGTGTGGGGGGTGGTGCTCCCCCAGCCCTATTTATATAGAGGGGTGGGGCGCAGCCCTAGCCCCTCCCCCAAGCCCAAACCGGCGGCCCCAAGGAGAAGGAGTGGGGGGCAAGGAAACCCCCCCTTCTAGAAGGTCTATCTCGAGTTTAAAACCCCCTTGGCCGGCTGGGCCCTATGGGGCCTTGTGCCCCTGGCCCAATGTGACCAAGGCACTCCTTCATAGGCCCATGCCCCCTCCCGGAAGGTGGGGCCACGTTGGTCCCCTTCCAGAAGGTTCTAGAAGCTTCCGGTACAATACCGATTAATCCGGAACAATTCCGAACTCCAAAAACTGCACTGCCTTATATGAATCTTATTCTCCGGACCACTCCGGAACCTCTCGTGATGTCCCGGATCCCATCCAAGACTCCGAACAAAAACTCATAAACCAATTATCCAATCTATCCTAGCCGAGACACGTTAAGTGTGACCACCGGTTCGAGAATATGCGCATACGATCTTCTATCAATAATCAACAAGCGGGTCAGGCACCCATATTGACTCCCACACATTCATCGATGATCATATCGGATGAACCACGATACCAGGATTCAATCAATCCCATATATATATTCCCTTCGTCTCGCGATATTTTACTTGCCCGAGATTTGATCGCTTGCATGCCGTCATACCTAGTTCAATCTCGTTCACAGCAAGTACTTTACTCGTTCCGTAATCCGATATCACTTTGTGATTAACTCCTTAACCACATGCTTGCAAGCGGTGTTGATATCGATTACCGAGTGGGCCCGAAGTATATCTCTCCGACTTGGGAGGGACAAATCCCATCTCGATACATACAACCCAACAGATACTTTCCGATCACCCGAGAGACACCTTTATGATCACCCTTTCATAGGATGACGTTTGATGACCTCAAAGCTTTCTTCCGATACCAGGGAGTTGTATTATCTCATGGTCTAAGGAATATAATATTTGACATAAGAAAAGCTTCGCAAAGATGAACACGATGACACGATCTAATTGCTTCGCTTAGTTTGGGTCTGTCCACCATATCATTCTCCCAATGATATGATCTCATTATTAATTGACAACTCATGTCCATGGTTAGGAAACCTTAACCATCATTAATCAATGAGCTAGTCCATAGAGGCGTACTAGGGACACGGTGTTGTTCACAAACCACACAAGTATTAAAGTTTCCGCTTAATACAATTCTAGCATGGAATATAAACATTATCATGAACAAGAATTATAATAATAACATCTTTATTATTGCCTCTAGGGCATAATTCCAACAGTCTCCCACTTGCACTAGAGTCAATAATCTAGTTTACATTTGGCAACAATCTCACACCCATGGCACTGAGGTGCTGATCATGTTTTACACGTGGAAGAGGTTTAGTCAATGGATCTGCGACATTCAGATCTGTATGTACTTTGCTAATCTTCGATCTCCATCGCTATATAATCTCGGATTATATGAAACTTGCGGTTGATATGCTTGGTCTTTGGATGATATCTTGGTTCCTTAGCGAGTGCTATGGCGCCAGTGTTGTCACACAATATCTCCAGTGGGTCCAATGCACTTGGAACCACGCCAAGCTCGGATGAAGTTCTGATCCAAACTCCTTCACTTGATGCTTCGCAGAGCCATGTATTCCGCTTCTCATAGATCCCGCGATCACGCTTTGCTTGCAGCTTCTCCAGCTCACAGCTCCTCCATTCAAAATATACACGTATCCTGTCTGAGATTTAGAATCATCCTTGTCGGTGTCAAAACTAGCGTCGACGTAACCTTTTACGACGAGTTGTTCATCACCCCCATAGACTAAGAACATTTCTTTAGTCCTATTTAGGTACTTTAGGATGTTCTTCACGGCTGTCCAGTGTTCCACTCCTGGATCACTTTGATATCTGTTCGTCAAACTAAGAGCATTGGACACATCCGGTCTAGTACACAGCATGGCATACATGATAGAACCTATGGCCGAGGCATAAGGCACTTTGCTCATAGCTTCCCTATCATTTACCGTAGCTGGACACTGAGCCTTGCTCAATATCTTACCTGACAACATAGGCACTGAACCTTTCTTTGCCTTATCCATTCTGAACCTTTTCAGAACTTTGTCTAGGTATGTACCGCTTAAAGCTATCGGCCTTTGTCTATCTCTATAGATTTTGATGCCCAATATATAAGCAGCTTCACCTAGGTCTTTCATTGAAAAACACTTGTTCAAATAACTCTTCACATCGTTAAGCATGTTGATGTCATTTCCAATAATCAATATGTCATCCACATATAGTACCAGAAACGTCACCGAGCTCCCACTCACTTTCTTGTAGATGCAAGCTTCGTAGCAATTTGGAACAAATCCAAAGCTCTTGATCACTTGATCAAAACGAAGGTTCCAACTCCGAGATGCTTGCTTTAGTCCATAAATGGAACGCTGAAGTTTGCATACTTTACTAGCATCCTTAGGATCGACAAAACCTTCGGGTTGCATCATATACAACTCTTCATCAATGTTGCCATTGAGGAAAGCAGTCTTGACATCCATCTGCCATATTTCATAATCATGAAACGCAACAATTGCTAATAAAATCCGAATGGACTTAAACATCGCTACGGGAGAGAAAGTCTCATCGTAGTCAACACCATGAACTTGTCGAAAACCTTTTGCCCGAAGTATATCTCTCCGACTTGGGAGGGACAAATCCCATCTCGATACATACAACCCAACAGATACTTTCCGATCACCCGAGAGACACCTTTATGATCACCCTCTCATAGGATGACGTTTGATGACCTCAAAGCTTTCTTCCGATACCAGGGAGTTGTATTATCTCATGGTCTAAGGAATATAATATTTGACATAAGAAAAGCTTCGCAAAGATGAACACGATGACACGATCTAATTGCTTCGCTTAGTTTGGGTCTGTCCACCATATCATTCTCCCAATGATATGATCTCATTATTAATTGACAACTCATGTCCATGGTTAGGAAACCTTAACCATCATTAATCAATGAGCTAGTCCATAGAGGCGTACTAGGGACACGGTGTTGTTCACAAACCACACAAGTATTAAAGTTTCCGCTTAATACAATTCTAGCATGGAATATAAACATTATCATGAACAAGAATTATAATAATAACATCTTTATTATTGCCTCTAGGGCATAATTCCAACATGCTTTGCTTCTTCTCCGGTTCGGGGAGCGTCCCGAGCAGGAGACTTCCAAGATCTCGCTGATCCCGTCGACTAGAGATCGCCAGAGATTGGTGGCAGCGATGCCCAGGGGCTTGATTGCTTTTTTATCTTCGGCTTGATTGCTTTTTTTATCTTCTAGTCATGAGGTGTTTTCTGTTATTAGGAGGCCCTTATCTGTGTTTTTTAGTGTTGCTAGGGTGCTTAGCGCTAGGGGGCTCCTTGCATATTGTACTTGCCACGTGTTTTTTTCTGCAGCTTCAGAGGTCTTCTAGACCATTTACCGTTCAAAAAAAACAATGATGCAACCTACCCCTAATTATTGAGATGGATTGTTTGTAAATCATCAAGATGTTGAACAACAATGACATAGACCGCCCAGTATATACGACAATAATAGAGGAGATTAAAACCTTGGTAAAGGTTCGTCGTCAAACCTATACTACTCACGTTTAGAGACGTCAGAATATTAGTAGCATTTCATGGATAGTTACGCTAAAACAAATGCTTGGACTGCACTGTGGGTTGCCTCTGGTCCAGAGGGTTTGTGAAGCACATGCCAGAGATATTTTAATCCCTGATATTTTCTGAGTGATATATACAAGAATGATTCGGAAACAAAAAAACACATGTTTGACTTGGTCCAAGTCAGACGTGCTGCCAAGTTTGCAGTCCAAGCGAACGGAAGCAAGATGCGAATTTACTACCGGTACATATCTCTAGGGTGACCTGTGGACACTATTTGATGCGTCGGTTGTTATGCGTTTGTTTGCAACTGTTTACCCAAATGACGACATTGGTTGCTCATGGACGGCACATCACGGGACCTGAAGCCTTGAAGGGACGACTTGTGAGGAAGAAACGCAGCCATGTCTTGGTCTTCGATGCACGGTCATGTGACTGATGCTTCTCTGTCCTCACTATGTCGACACCCCACATCTCATTCTCAGCAATACTACTACTATTGTGTGCATGCCACGGGAGCTATTGTTGGTTTGCGGCGTTGACCCTGATGCATGCGGCTCATGAGCTTGATTTTTGTTTTAGCACGAGATCAGCGCGCCTTTTTTTTTTATACAAAGAAAGTTGAATTTTAGGATACTCAAGCAGCTATAGTGTTGTCGAGCTCTTTGGAAGCACACAGGTGCGCAGCTCAATCGGTGGAAAGCTAGCTGCAGGCATATTGGCGACAGAAATGATGATGAGAGATTATAACCTGAGAAAGTGCATTAGTGATAGTAAAGGGTAAAGTGATGAGTTTAAGTACATATCAACGACATGAAGTGGTACGATGATAACTGGAATATGTGCACCATAATATCTAGTGCTCCTCCTATTAGATAAGTTTCTTTTTTGAGGTAATGTACAGATAAGTCTTTGCCTTTGGCGATTGTACCGTACATCTTGGGCTTTGTTTTATGGATGGAAGTTTCGTCCCCTAGACCCTAGCTATCAATTATGCAACCTGATCAAATAGTCAAATACAGAGATGGTACTGGCAGCTCTGTATATATGCGTCCAGTCAGGCTGATCAGCATTCTCCAGCTGCCTCCGACTGAAACACATGGCTACCGATCGCAAGCTCGCCGCCCTGTGCCTTCTCCTCCTCTTTTCCTCCCTTCCTCTCCTCGCCGCCGCCGACTGCGAGTGCGAGCCCGGCGAGGAAGAGCAAGACAAGGCGGGAGCGCTAAAGCTCAAGATCATCTCCATCTTCTCGATCCTGGTGGCCAGCGCGGCGGGCAGCGCCATCCCGTCGCTCGGCCGGAAGTTCCCGGCGCTCCGCCCGGACACGGACCTCTTCTTCGCCGTGAAGGCCTTCGCCGCGGGGGTCATCCTCGCCACCTCCTTCGTGCACATCCTCCCGGAGGCCTTCGAAAGGCTCGGCTCGCCGTGCCTCGTCGACGGCCCCTGGAACAAGTTCCCGTTCGCCGGCATGGTCGCCATGCTCGCCGCCATCGCCACCCTCGTCGTCGACACCATCGCCACGGGCTACTTCCAGCGCGCCGCCAACGCCAAGAAGGCCTCGGCGGCCGTCGTCGGACTCGGCGGCGACGTGGAGGCCACCACCACGCCGGACGATCATCACGACGCGCACGGGAACGGCGGCCACTCCCACGGCCACGGCGTGTCGGCCATCATCGCGTCGACGGGGGCGTCCTACGACGAAGACGGCGGCGCGCAGCTCATCCGCCACCGCGTCATCTCGCAGGTGCTGGAGCTGGGCATCATCGTGCACTCGGTGATCATCGGCATGTCCCTGGGCGCGTCCGAGAGCGCCAGCACCATCAGGCCGCTCGTGATCGCGCTCACTTTCCACCAGTTCTTCGAAGGGATCGGGCTCGGAGGGTGCATCGTCCAGGCCAAGCTTCGCCTCCGGTCTGTGCTGATGATGTCGCTCTTCTTCTCGCTCACCACGCCGGTCGGCGTAGTGATCGGCATCGGGATATCGTCCGGTTACGACGAGAACAGCCCCAGGGCCCTCATCGTCGAAGGGCTGCTCAGCGCGGCGGCCGCCGGGATCCTCAACTACATGGCTCTCGTCGACCTTCTGGCCGAAGACTTCATGAACCCTAGGGTGCAGAACAACGGGACGTTGCAGGTCATCGTCAACATCTCCTTGCTGGCTGGGACGGCTCTCATGTCCATGCTTGCTATATGGGCATGAAAATAATCGTCCTCCACGGCTCCACCTCCACCTCCACGGAGGGGGAAAAACCTTTTTGATGTGTATATTTATGTAAGGACTAATTGCACGTTTATTTTCTTGTTACTAGTAGCTTGCGAAATTGTATGGAGTAGCTTTTGAAGTAGTATTTAGATCGAGTTATATATACACATTAGAATTTAATTATCTACCAGATAGGAGTATTATAATTTATAAATGGTAGTCAAATCCATTACCCATTACAAATGCTATTTGTGTGGTTAATGAGACCAGAGTTTTGAAAGGAATTATAGATGCGATGTCAAAATATTGGTGGGGATGATGAGAACAACCACAAAAGGATGCACTCGTTTGCATGGTGGAAGATATATGGGCATGAAAATTCGTGGGAGGGGGGGACCTTTTTGATGCGACGACTAATTGCACGCTTATTTCGTGTGAAAAAATGTATTTTTAGATCGAGTTATATACACATTAGAATTTAATTATCTACCAGATAGTACTCTCATGCATCCGTCTCAAAATAGATGCCTTATGTTGACGAGGTTTGATTTCGTCAATGCCCATTGTTATGAGCTTGGGTTTTGGAGAAGATGAGGGTACTGAAGATCGCGGAACGGTTAAACAGACAAGCAACCAGGGGACACGAGATTTACCTAGGTTCAGGTCCCCGGAGGGAAAACCCTACTCCTGCTTGTCTGCTCTTGATTACGGCGGACCCGAAGGTTACAAGGGTGCGCAGATGCAATCTGGCGTGGAGGTGTGTATGTGGTGGAAAGGATTGGCCTTCTCGCCGTACCCTCCTGGCCTTTATATAGAGTTTAGACAGGTCTCGGACACAGATCGAGTCGGTTACAAGTTTTAGGGTTTGCCCCTTTGAATATTCTATCTGTCCTAGTCTTGCTCTCCAAGGATCCGAAGATGTCATGGGCTTGGCCACCCAAAAATCTCCACGGGCCGCGTATATTCTTGTGGGCCTTCCTTGGGCTGGACCAAGTATGCTAATGTCGTGTACCCGCAGGGTATAACCATGTCAGTAGCCCCCGGGTGTTCAGTCGAATCGCAGATTCGGCTGAGGACTCTTTAATCTTTCGGATGCAGCTGTTTCTGTTTAGAAAAGAGTGTGTAGGGATTGCTGATGCGTGTGCCTAACTCTCCTGATGGATCAGGGACAATTAACTGTCTTAGGACAAAACAACACGATCTTCTTCAGATTCGAGTCCCTAGACTCGAAACCGGAGCAGATGGTGGCGTAATTCGACTTAGGCCGTTGAGATCTTATAGGAGTCGAATCCCAGTAATTTTCGAATGATGTACCCAACGCGTCCGTCGGGATTTTCATCGCTCCTGTTAGCACGGATTTTACTAGCGTAGTTAGGTGCGTTACCAGGCCATCAGATGGTATCTGTAGGTCTTATCTTTGCGTCGCAGACACAGCATCCAAAATTTTATCATTGCGGAGGTGTTTCGGGTGGCCAAGGAGGATGTTACTCACTTTAGCGTTGATTGGGGCAAAGTTGCCAATTTTTTTTTGCATTTTGATCCGAAGGATCGCAATCGAAGAATTCATAGGGTGCGTGACCAGCGCTCCCTATGGGAGTAGCCCCCGAGTGTCTGTTCGAGTCGTAGACTCCAACAGAGACTTTAACTCAGCCATTGTTAGCTTTAGGTCCGTAGGACACAATTTTTTCGGATGCTTGAATCAATCCTCCCTATGGGAGTAGTCCCCGAGTCCGTAGTGGAGTCGTAGACTCGACATAGGACTCGAAGAATATATCATTGTTGTAGTACCTTATTTGGCCTCGGGTGCACGGCCAGCGCTCCTGATAGGAGTAGCCCCCGAGTAGTTGCTCGAATCGTAGATTCGAGTGAGTGCTTTTGTCAGCCGAAGATTTCTAACCGTTGCTAGTGTGGTTTTGATAACGTCAGTGCTGACGATCGGTGACCTCAAACGTCCGCGGCGCCAGAGGTGACGTGACTGGACGAACGTGGGTCCCACTTTCTGACTTTTAGTTGACTGGTCACGCGCGACGTGGCGAGAATTATGGTGTCTCCTCGGTTTGTGTGCGTAGTGGATGGCGTGTGAGCGACGGTTTGCTGCTGTGTTGACACGTGTACGGTAGGATATGATCCTGGCGTTAGGGCTTCCAGATGAACGATCCCTATTCATCGTCGTCATCCTTATATCTGCGGGGAGAACTGTAATTTGTTTTCACCCTTGGCCATTTGCTTTTCACTGCCTCCAATTCTTGAGCGTTTTTCTTTGCGCGTTGGACGTTCTCCGATCGTTCCTTTCCTCGTTCTTGCGCGCACATCGTCGCCGTCGACGCAACACAATGGTGAAGTCGAAGAAGGTCTCCACCATAGCAGGTACCAGTGCTGCTGCCGGTGGCAAGAAGGGCACCGCCGCCCCTCGTGTCACCAAAGGTGGGTGGCGACGTAAGGAGATGCGCGAGGGCGACCTGCGCAAGCTCCGTGAGCGAGGTTTAATCCCGCAGGATAAGGAGGCCGTCAAGATCCCCGACGATGAGGTAACTCCCCGTCCACCCGTAGGGTTTCGGGTGATGTTCTTCGCTTTCGTTATTCGCGGCCTTTCTTTCCCAGTCCATGACTTTCTTCGTGGGATGTTGTTCTTCTATGGCATCCAACTCCATCATCTCTCACCCAATTCTCTTCTCCACATCGCTTGCTTCTTTGCTTTTTGCGAGTGCTGGCTCGGCATCGAGCCGCACTTTGGCCTTTTCTGGAAGCTTTATTCCGTGAAGAGGCAATCCGGCTCCGACGGAGTTTATCCAATCGGTGGCTGCGTCATTTCTCTTCGATCTACTGTTCTTTTCTTCTCTTTCTCTATGTCTGAGTCCGTCTAATACTGGCGGAGGAAGTGGTTTTATATCCGCGACTCCACAGTGGACGGGCAAAGTTTCGGCCTTGCGCCTTTCGACTCCACCCATGAGATCTTGAAGAAGAGATCCTAGAAGAATCATATCCTAGAGGGCGAGGTGGAGGAGGTAGAGGAGCTCTACCGTCGGGTGGAGGCTCTCCAGGTGGTTGCGGAGAAAGAGGTGAACGGTGTGGACATCATCCGCACCTTCCTCAAATGTCAGCTGCAGCCGCTTCAGGCGAGGGCGCATCCGATGTTCCTTTACTTTGGCCACCACGACCCGACGAGAGTTTCGGTTGAGGAGCTTTCCAAGGGGGACCTCGACAGAGTTCTTCGGCCACTGCTGAAGTACAAGTCCGACGAGGACCTTCCGGGGAAGTCGCTGGCACCCCCGTTCAGTGCCGCGAGACTAGTTCCGCAGGTGTAGATTTGTGACGTGCGCGTAGCGCCTTATTTTCGAGTGCTTTTTCTTGTAATTGCTTGTACTGATCGTTATGTCTTCATTGTGCAGGAGCTCAAGGTGGCTGGCATGGTGCCTCCACTACCCGAGAGGTTTCCGATTGCGCCAGAGAACAAAGTTGTGGACTCTGAGTCCGAACTTCCGCCGGCGTAGTCGCCAACTGAGGAAGCCCCCGAGGCGAGCGAGGGGCAGACCCGAAAGCGGGCACGGAGCTCGAGCGAATCTTCGGATGCCTCAACTCCACTGACGCCTAGGGACCCGCTGTTCCTTGTTCGCCATAGCGGAGGTGACGGTGCTTCTTCCTCGCCTATCCCAGTCGTGCCTGTGCGGGCTATGGCGCCGCAGCCGCTGGCCAAGAGGAAGAAGGAAGAGAAGAAGGGGAAGAGGGCGCTGCCCGTTTTTGACTTGAGCGACATGGACTTGTAAGTATCTTCGAATGCCTTTCGCTACTTTCTTGTCTTCTTCTTTTCTTGCTTTTGATTGGTGCCTTTCTTGCAGCCACTCCTCCGAGGGCTCTTTTAGTGAGGCCACTCAGGAAGCCATGGGGAAGTCGAAAATGATGCCCCCTCCTTCTCAGATGGTGGCCACCTCTGGGGGCGTTGCTCCGAACCCCTCTCCGCAGGAGGCTCGAGTGATCGTCGCCCAGAAGACTGCACCGGGGCCTTCGGAGTCTCCGTCTGAGCATGTAAGTTTTTCTCTCTCTCTTGTTGTAGGGGTAGCCCCCGGGCCTTATTTTTCGGATGATCTGCTGATCTTGCCTCCTTTCTGCGTGTCCCGATGGGATCCCCCGAGCGTTTTTCGTGTGTTTGATGTCTTGTTCATTTCTTGGGCGCAGCCCCCGAGCCCTTTTTGGATGCTTTGTTTTTTCTCGCAGCCCTTTGTGCATAGTGCGAACCTTCTTGTGCAGCAAATGAGGTACATGCTGAATTGATCCTGCTCTTTTTTCGCCTGCTTGCTAGCATGTGTAACTCATGTATGTTCTTGTTGCTTTTGCAGATGAGAATAATACTGCCCTCCACGAGCTTGATGTTCTCAAAAATATCCTTGGGCGAGCGGAGAATAAAGCCGAGGATGCCGTTGGGGCGAAGGAGCGCCCTCGAGCAGGAGCTAGCTGACGCAGCTACGACCAAGGAGCGCCTACAGCAGGAAGCTATGGATCGCGAGGAGCAGCTCGCCATCCTCTGCGGCTTGGAAGTCACTGCCAAGGCCATTTTAAGTAGTGCTTTTTCCTGTCTTTTCTATTTCAGCTGCTTTGTCTCCCTTCCCTTATTCGATTCCTATTTTGCCTTTTGCTCCAGATGCCTCGGGCATTGAGTTCAATCGCAGCGTCTTGGAGCACGGGAGTGCTCCGGACGATGCCGCTACGGCGGTCAAAGACCATTGTAGTACTGCCGCTGGCTCCCTTGCCAAGGCCAAGGAGATCCTCGGGCGCTTATACAAGGAGCTCGTTCCCAAGGGCGTCGCCCTTGAGGATGTAGATTCTTTGGCAGATGGGCCTGCGGCTTACAAGCGCAAGCAGAAGGGCATCGGCGCTTCCATGGGACTGGCCATGGCCATGGCGTCCGGTGCGGAGCTGGATCTTCATCAGGTCACCTCTCAGATGCCCATGGCTCCCGACGGTTCTAAGGCAGCCTTCGCTCTCTACGCTTCTCGCTGTAAGCGCTATGGGCCGAAGCTCATTGACCTGCTAGCGGAGTACGCGGCAAAGAAGCAGGAGGAGGTCAAGAGCAGGCAATCTGGCTCCAAGGCCACTCAGGATACAGCTGCTTAGGCTTAGACGTTGTAGTAGTAGGATAGTTGTCTTCTTCTTTTGTTGTAATCTTTGACGAACAACTTCCGTGTGCCACGTAGTGGCCTTTTGTTGTATATAAATGATCCTTTGAGTTATTGCTCAACCATGTGTTGTTCATACTCTTGTATGTTTTCCTTTAGGGATCTTCGGGTGAGGACCCCGTCGATACTTCGCCTGCTCCACGGCCGCGGCCATCCTTGGATGATGCCTCGCAGCTTGTTTTTCTTCGTGACCGCGTACACAGTCTTGAGAAGGAGATACTTGGCACCCGAGGTCATGCGGATGTGTGGAAGTCGAAGGCGGAGCAAGCTACCAATAGGGAGGAGTATCTGATGGGGGAGTTGCGCCAGTTGGCCGAGCAGCTGCAACGTAAGTTTCTTCGAGCTGCTGCTTGTTTTTGGATGCGCCTGGTTGGTGAGTCATCTTGTTCTGCATCGATTGCAGGTGCCAACCTTGTTCCGAGGGAGGAGAAGGAGCGCTTTGCAGTTCGGATTAACTGCTTGACCCAGCAGGATATGGAAGCCGGAGGCTTTTTCTGGATGGACCGCGACCGTGCGAAGGTCCTTGCGACTGTGCAGGATCGTGCTCATCAGGTGTCGCGAGTTCTGAGGCAGGTGAAGACTTCTCTGGCGTCGATTCTACACGTCATGTTTCCCCTTGATGAAGCGCCATTGACTCTCTAGGATTTGCTGGCGAAGTTTCGAGACATGCACGTCAGGGAGTTGGTGCGACACCAGTTGGTTGCGGGGGTGAAGGCCGCCCTTTCCTTCGTGCGGCTGTATCGTCCTGATATCAATCTTGCGGTTGTGGCGGCTGGGCCGCCTCCTCGGCTAGATGGTGGCCTATGGGACATGCGCCCGCATTACGCAGCCGTTAGACAGTATGCCGAAGAGATTGTAGATCTTTTTGAGCATCGTGCGCAGGTGATCCTTCAGCATAGGTAGGTCCTGTAAAAAGATAGATGTAAAACTTGTATGTATTTAGACTGGGCGTGTTATGCCCTTTGTTGTAAAGGTTAATTGTATTTAGCACGCGGTGCTTGGTTGTATGCATACCATTTTCATTAGCCTGACGTGATCAGCTATTCAGGTGTTCATGCGTTATCCTTAGTCGACGAAGTCGTGAGGTGAGGGGGAGCCACCGAGTGTGTTGTAACCGAAAAAAAATGTTCGGAAAAGATAAATTTTTGGGCGAGACACTTAGCTTTTTTCATATCGTAATGAGGAGGTTCAAGGAAATATGCCCTAGAGGCAATTATAGAGATGATTATATTTCTAATGTATCCATGGGTTATTGTAATGTTCCTTGAATATCCATATCAGGCAACTTGTATTGATTGGCAATTATGTGAATTTTTTGTGAAACTCTTTACTTGTATGGTTATTTAAGAGTTGTCCCTAGTCGGAGTTCATGTGAGGACACACGTGAATATTAGACTAGCACATCGATTGGTCGATGACTATGTTTTGCAAGTCATAGACATGGAGATGCCAAACCAATGATGTGGACAGATGTTATGAACATGGGGTTGGACTGACCCAACTTGAGACTGACAATTAGTTGCAGCTCTCTCTCTCTCTCTCTACACATCCTGTACGTTTTGTCCTTAGACATGAGATTGTCGCATGTACTTGAGATGTGGATCGACATACTTTGGGGCTATCAGACGCTACTCCGTAACTGGGTAGTTATAAAGGTAGCTTTCGGGTTTGTCCTGAAGCATGCTGCAAGGCATGGTCAATCAAGATGGGATTTTCCCCTCTCTACTTGAGAGAGATATCTCTAGGCCCCTCGAGTGATCGGATCCAGAAATGCATGGCCGTGCTACATATGGTTAAGAGTTAACCTAGTAAAGAGATTCTGAATCACGGTATCGAGAAAGGAAGGTCAGCTTGAAGCTAGACCAAATATCGTGAGGCAAAGGGAAAGACATGTACTAAACCTTGTGATGGTTCGTCCGATATGATCTTTGTATGCGTTTAGGAGTTGGCACGTCTTGCTAGAGGCCGCTACCAACTATTGACAGAATAAGTGTATTCATGTCATGTCTATACATATATGAACCTATAGAGTCACACACTTAAGGGGCTGGAAGCCCAATGAGGATTGGATCCCAATTAGACCAGGATTAGGCTGCTAATGGGCTGCTAATATAGAAGCCCACTAGGGATTCCTGTATAAGAGAGGGTACGGCGAGCTGACCAGGGTTAGACTATTCCATCCAGCCGCCACTCCTCACGCCTGTGTTGCACGCGCGGACCTAGCAGTCCGGCGTCCGACGCTTTCACCCTACACGTGTGGATACCTCGCAGGCGCTGCATCTGTAGCGCTTGGACGAGCCGCGCAAAGGGAGCTGCTCATGGGACGAGAAGGAGGAGTAGACGTAGATCGTCTACACTGCAGCAACGTGCTTCATCAAATTCCGCAACTGCGCGTCTAGTGGTAATCCCGTGATCTATGACAACAGTAATCCTGGTTTGCGTGGTAGAAAATTTTGATTTGCGCTAGTGCAGCCTACCCGTTTCCCTTCAGTGGTATCAGAGCCGATGTTGTTCAGTTATAGATTCGGGATGGTTGCATATGGTGATATGCAGATTGATATCAATGATGTGATCGTTTATATTGCGGCGGTGCAGGAATGGTCTATGATCTTGCTTTCCATGATCATGATTTTGAGGTAGTCGAACGAGTTACCCCTACCGGTCGGTTTCTGCCATCGGGGTAGACAGTGACACATAAATCCCTTTGAATCACGCGAAGATCAATATGATTGATCAAATCGGAACCTAGATCTAAAATCGATGTTCCGTGATCAAAGGAGTTTGATTGAATGGGAACAAGAGTCGGTTTATGGTAAATTTGATTTGCCGATCAAAATCCTTAAAGAAAATTGTGTAGATTTGATCTCTCATTTTTCACAGTTTTGATACCGCGAGGGGCGCTGCCCCTTCGAACCCCGCAGGGGGAGACCCCCCTAGTCATAGCACATTTTTTGTATCTCGTTAAGGTAACTAGGTGCTGCGAGGTCACATGATCCAGTAGAATGCGATTCTATACATAACTTGTTTTGCAAGATGTATGTGATCAGTATGGCCCATATATGTATGTGATGCATGTATGAAATCTTTCATGACCTGCGTGTCGTGAGTAGGGCAACATGGCTGGAGCCATATGTGTTGTCAATTATTGTAATGGCCTGCGTGCCAACTTGTGATGATCCCAATACTATGTAATTTTGATTACTAGCTGTTAGGAGTAATAGCTTATATTAGTTCTTGGAGGACTCATAACTTGGAGGATGGCTCACATGGAACATGAAGATGGAGATCATCATGGTGGACAGGTTCTATGGCGATGGAGATCACCATAAGAAAATGGTCCATACTGTGTCACATTTATGTGAATGCTATTCTTATGCGTTTTACTACTATGCATGCTTAGATGATAGAAGTAGAACGATCCCTCACCAAGTTTAAGTTAAACCATGCCCTCCCAACCAAACCTTGCTCCATCCTATGCCCTGTACAATCGTTGGTGGGCCTATGAAATTAGGGTGTCGCGGTTTTCCTTGGTTGGATGGGTTTGTATCGGATACCTACACGCATAAGGGTTGGCGAGCTTGACAAGGTCATCTTAACAGTTAAGGACCTTGGGGCATAAAGGTTGGGCGCCCAGTTTTGACATAGAGATGTCACCCAACAACAAGAGTCATATGTGATATGATTAGCAAGTGTTGCTTACCGATTTACCTTGTCTTCTAGCAGTGATGCTAAAGCTCACTAGTCAACTTGTTAATTGTGGATCTTGAATCACTTAGTATCAATAGAGGGATATTGATTTAAGTGGGAGTATATGCTATTAAATTGTTTAATATGTTTTACTCTTTCATGGTTACATGGCTTAGTATTTTGCATGTTTTCTGTTGTAGATCAATGGCACCGAACACTACATCAACTTTTTCTTTACGTTCAATTCTTGACAAAGATAAACTAAATAGAACAAACTATTCAGACTGAGTCCATAACTTAAGAATTGTTCTCAGGTCTGATAAAAAGGAAATGGTTCTGGATACCCCAATCCCCGATGAACCTGCTGATAATGCATCTGCTGCCCTAAAGAACGCCTACAAGAGAGCATGTGATGATTCTCTTGAGGTTAGTTGTCTTATGCTTGCATGCATGGAACCTGAACTCCAAAAGAAGTTTGAGGATCAGGATGCATACTATATGATCATAGTGCTTAAGGACATGTTCCAAGATCAGACAAGGACTGAGAGGTACAATGTTGCCAAGTCCTTTGTCGAATGCAAGCTAGCAGAGGGAGCAGCTGTAGGCCCCCATGTGATCAAAATGGTTGGTTACAGTCAGACTTTGGAAAATCTTGGTTTTCCACTAGGCCAAGAGTTGGCCACTGACTTCATTTTGGCGTCTCTTCCATCCAGCTATGGGCAGTTCATTTCAAACTACCATGTGCATGGGGTGGAGAAGGGCCTTAATGAGTTATGCAGGATGCTAAAAACAGCAGAAAGTGACATGAAGAAGTGTGCAGGGCATAGCCATGTGATGGCTGTGCAGAACAAGCCTAGCTTCAAGAAAAAGGGTACTTCTTGGAAGAAGAAGGGAAAGGCTAAGGATATGATCCCTAAGCCTACACCCAAGCAAAAGGCTGGACCTGTAGAAGACACTGAGTGCTTCTTTTGTCATGAACATGGCCACTGGAAGAGAAATTGCAGCAAGTACCATGCTTATTTGAAGAAGAGTGGAAGTAAGAGTACTTCCCACTCAGGTACGCTTGTTGTAAATGTTGTGGACATTCTTCTCATTGATTCCTATGTTAACTCTTGGGTAATTGATACTGGATCGGTTGCTCATATTTTCAATTTGATGCAGGGGCTAATAAGGACTAGAGAAGTGCAGAAAGGCGAAGTGGATTTTCGCGTCGGAAATAAAGCAAGGGTTGCTGCATTGTTCATCGGCGTCATGCAACTTCACCTTCCGTCATGATTTATTATGGATTTGAATAATTGTTATTACATTCCTAGTATGGGTCGAAACATTTTATCACCTTCATGTTTGATGAGGGATGGTTATTCATTCACGAGTGCAAACAATGGTTGTGTAATCTCTAAGAATGATATGTTTATGGCTAATGCTCCCATTGTGAATGGGTTATTTATTTTAAATCTTGATGATGCATTTGTCAACAATGTTAGTGCTAAAAGGTTTCAGCCTAATGATTTGAGTCCTAACTATTTATGGCATTGTCGTTTGGGGTATATAAGTGAAAAGCGCATGAAGAAGCTCCATGGTGATGGTCTTCTAACTTCGTTTGATTTCGAATCATACGAGACATGTCAGGCTTGTTTACTTGGAAGGATGACCAAATCACCTTTTTTGGGTTTACCCGAGAGAGCGACAGACTTGTTGGAACTCATACATACTAATGTGTGTGGACCAATGAGCACGACAGCCAGAGGAGGATATAACGACTTCATTACTTTCACTGATGATTTCAGTAGATATGGTTATGTCTATTTAATGAAGCATAAGTCTGAAACTTTTGAAAAGTTCAAGGAGTTTCAGAATGAGGTAGAGAATCAATGTGGCAAGAAAATAAAGGCCTTGTGATCTGGTCATGGAGGTGAATATTTGAGTCACGAATTTAGCAATCATCTTAAGAGTTGCGGAATTTTTCCACAGCTCACGCCGCCCGGAACGCCTCAAAGAAACGGGGACTCCGAACGGCGCAATCGAACTATGTTGGACATGGTTCGATCGATGATGAACCAGTCGGATTTACCATTATCATTTTGGGGTTACGCTCTAGAAACGACAGCTTTCACACTTAATAGGGTACCATCTAAATCCGTAGTTAAGACACCATATGAGATGTGGACTGGAAAGAATCCCAGTTTGTCTTTTCTAAAGATTTGGGGTTATGATGCATTTGTCAAGCGACTTCAGTCGGACAAGCTAACACCCAAATCGGATAAGTACATTTTCGTGGGATATCCGAGGGAAACCTTAGGGTATTACTTCTAAAACCGAGAAGAGGGCAAAGTGTTTGTCGCTCGTAGCGGTGTTTTCCTAGAGAAAGAGTTTCTCACAAAGGGAACTAGTGGAAGGTCGGTGCAACTTGAAGAAGTTCAAGATGAGCCAGTTGGGGATGCTTCTACAAGTGATGCTATTGTAGAAGAACAAGTTGAGGAACCCGTGGCAATAGAAGCACCACAACCACGAAGGTCGGCGAGGCTCCACGAAATGCGGGAATTATTATTGTTAGACAATGATGAGCCTGTGACCTATGCAGAAGCGATGGTGGACCCAGACTCTGAGAAATGGCTGATAGCCATGAGATCCGAGATAGAGTCCATAGGAGACAATCAAGTTTGGAACTTGGTTGACCTGCCTGATGGTTTTAAAGCCATCGAGTGCAAATGGATCTATAAGAAGAAGATTGATATGGATGGAAATGTTCACATCCATAAAGCTCGACTTGTTGCAAAAGGTTTTCGACAAGTTCAAGGAGTTGACTACGACGAGACTTTCTCTCCCGTAGCGATGCTTAAGTCTATACGGATAATTCTAGCCATTGCTGCACATTTCGACTATGAAATATGGCAGATGGCTGTCAAAACGGCTTTCCTAAATGGAATCCTAACCGAGGACGTGTATATGATGCATCCCAAAGGTTTTGTTGATCCAAAAAATGCTGGAAAGGAATACAAACTTCTCAAGTCCATCTATGGGCTGAAGCAAGCATCTCGGAGTTGGAACATTCGATTTGATGAAGTTGTAAAGGAGTTTGGCTTCATAAAAAACGAACAAGAACCTTGTGTTTACAAGAAGGAAAGTGGGAGAGCGCTAGTATTTCTAATCTTATATGTAGATGACATATTGCTGATTGGAATGACATTCCTATGCTCGAGTATGTTAAGACCATGTTGAAAAATAGTTTTTCGATGAAGGACTTAGGAGAAGCGGCATATATTCTGGGCATAAAGATCTATAGAGATAGATCAAGGAGGCTAATTGGATTAAGCCAGAGTACATACATTGACAAAGTGTTGAAACAGCTCAGCATGGAAGAGGCTAAGAAAGGGTTCTTGCCCTTGTCTCATGGCATTAAACTCAACAAGACTCAGTGTCCTTCGACTACTGATGAGAGTGAGCGCATGAGTAGGGTTCCATATGCTTCGGCTATTGGATCCATCATGTATGCAATGATATGTACTCGCCCAGATGTTTCCTATGCTCTAAGTGTTCTGACGGATATCAGGCTGATCCGGTGAAGGTCCTTTGGACAACGGTAAAGGATATCCTTAAGTACTCGAGAAGGACTAAGGATGTGTTCCTAGTTTATGGAGGTGAGGATGAACTCAGTGTAAGGGGTTACACAGATGCGAGTTACCTTAACGACTCAGATGATTCCAGATCGCAATATGGTTATGTGTTTGTCATGAATGGTGGTGTTGTGAGTTGGAAAAGTTCCAAGCAAGATATAGTGGCCTCCTATTCAACAGAAGCTGAATACATTGCCGCCTCGGAGGCTGCAAAGGAAGCTGTTTGGATTAGGAATTTCCTGATCGCTCTTAGTGTGGTTCAGGGTGCGTCCAATCCCATGGACGTTTATTGTGACAACAATGGTGTTATTGCACAAGCCAAGGACCCTAGACTGCACCAAAATAACAAACATATTCGCATGCGTTACCATCAGATTCGAGAGTTCGTTGAGGATGGTAGTGTCATGATATGAAAAATACATACGGATTCAAATGTTGCTGATCCTTTTACAAAGCCACTCCCGCAGCCTGCGCATGAGCCGTACGCAAGAGCAATAGGTATTAGATACAATCTAGAATGACTCTAGTGCAAGTGGGAGACTGAAGGAAATATGCCCTAGAGACAATCATAGAGATGATTATATTTCTAATGTATCCATGGGTTATTGTAATGTTCCATGAATATCCATATCAGGCAACTTGTATTGATTGGCAATTATGTGAATTGTTTGTGAAACTCTTTACTTGTATGGTTATTTAAGAGTTGTCCCTAGTCGGAGTTCATGTGAGGACACACGTGAATATTAGACTAGCACATCGATTGGTTGATGACTATGTTTCGCAAGTCATAGACATGGAGATGTCAAACCAATGATGTGGACACATGTTATGAACATGGGGTTGGACTGACCCAACTTGAGACTGGCAATTAGTTGCAGCTCTCTCTCTCTACACATCGTGTACGTTTTGTCCTTAGACATGAGATTGTCGCATGTACTTGAGATGTGGATCGACATACTTTGGAGCTATCAGACGCTACTCCGTAACTGGGTAGTTATAAAGGTAGCTTTTGGGTTTGTCCTGAAGCATGCTACAAGGCATGGTCAATCAAGATGGGATTTTCCCCTCTCTACTTGAGAGAGATATCTCTGGGCCCCTTGAGTGATCGGATCCAGAAATGCATGGCCGTGCTACATATGGTTAAGAGTTAACCTAGTAAAGGGATTCCGAATCACGGTATCGAGAAAGGAAGGTCAGCTTGGAGCTAGACCAAATATCGTGAGGCAAAGGGAAAGACATGTACTAAACCTTGTGATGGTTCATCCAATATGATCTTTGTATGCGTTTAGGAGTTGGCACGTCTTGCTAGAGGCCGCTACCAACTATTGACAGAATAAGTGTATTCGTGTCATGTCTATACGTATATGAACCTATAGGGTCACACACTTAAGGGGCTGGAAGCCTAATGAGGATTGGATCCGAATTAGACCAGGCTTAGGCTGCTAATGGGCTGCTAATGTAGAATCCCACTAGGGACGCCTATATAAGAGAGGGTGCGGCGAGCTGACTAGGGTTAGACCATTCCACCCAGCCACCACTCCTCACGCATGTGTTGCACGCGCGGACCTAGCAGTCCGGTGTCCGACGCTTTCACTTTGCACGTGTGGATACCTCGGAGGTTCTGCATCTGTAGCGCTTGGACGAGCCGCGCAAGGGGAGATGCTCGTGGGACGAGAAGGAGGAGGAGACGTAGATCGTCTACACTGCAGCGACGCACTTTATCAAGTTCCGCAACTGCGCGTTTAGTGGTAATCCCGTGATCTATGACAACAGTAATCCTGGTTTGCGCGGTAGAAAATTTTGATTTGCGCTAGTGTAGCCTACCCGTTTCCCTTCAGAGGTACATTGTTCGGCCGAGTAGCCTTATTGAAAGTAAAATGGGGGTAGCTAGGGGTAGAAGTGTCGCAATTGTGCGATGTTCCATGGGTTGGAGTATGCGACTCCATACTCCACGTGCTTGAGGCGGTAGGCGCCACCTAGGATGACTTCGGTGACGACGTAGGGTCCTTCCCAGGGTGACTCGAGTTTTTTCGGCCGCTCTTGTTTGAGTCGTAGGACTAGTTCTCCTTCGACGAAGGACCTCGGGCGTAGCCGGCGGCTGTGATAGTTGCGGAGGCTCCGCTGGTAGACCGCCGAGCGAGCCACGGCGATGTCGTGTGCCTCGTCGAGTGTGTCGATGGCGTCTTCGAGTTCGGCCGTCGATTTGGCTTCGCTGTAGGCGATGACCCGCGGGGCCTTATGGCGCACTTCTACAGGTAGCACGGCTTCGGCTCCGTGTACCATGAAGAAAGGTGTGTAGCCCCTTGAGCTGTTTGGCGTTGTGCGCAGGCTCTAGAGGACGGAGGGTAGCTCTTCTGCCCAGGCTCCCGCAAGCCATTCGAGTGGGCTGAGGATACGTTTCTTGATGCCACCGCCTACAAGGCCGTTGGCCTTTTCAAATTGCCCGTTTGTTTGCGGGTGTGCCACATAGGCGTATGATATGTTGATCCCGAGGCCTTCGCAGAAGTCCTGGAATTCTTTGGAGATGAAGTTCGACCTGTTGCCCGTGATTATGCTGTGTGGCACGCCGAACATGTAGACTATGGATTCGAAGAACTTCACGACCGTTTTACCCTTTTGGTTGGTAACGGGCATGGCTTCGATCCACTTGTTGAACTTGTCGACTGCGACCAGGAGGTAGACGTGGCCTCCTTTCGAGGACTTGGGCAGTTTGCCGATCATGTTGAGGCCCCACTAGGAGAAGGGCCAGGCCAGAGGTATGGGCCTGAGCTCCGATCCTAGTGTGTGTGGTTTATCTGTGAATCTCTGGCAGCCGTTGCACCTTTGGACGATGTCCTTGGCATTGTTCATGGCCGTTGGCCAGTAGAACCCAGCTCGTAGAGCTTTGGCGACGAGGGCGCGGCCACCCGCGTGATGGCCGCAGATGCCCATGTGGATGTCTTGGAGGATAGTTTTTCCTTCACCAATGGTGACGCACCTTTGGAGTACACTCGAAATGCTGCGTTTATACAGCTTGCCATTCATGATGGTGAAGGCCTTGGACCGGCGAGATATGCGCCGGGCATCTGTCGGGTCATCAGGCAGTTCCCTGTTTATCAGGTACCTAAGGTACGGTTGCGTCCATGTTTCCTCGATTGCCATGACCTGCATCAAGTTGACCAACGCGACCTCTGTGTCGAGTTTTTCAGGTCCTTCCTGTCCTTCGGGTAGCGCATCCCCCGAGTGCTCTGTTTCTTCTGGTGATCCCTTGGGGAATTTCCTTTTGATGGATGGCATACATATTTGTCCGAGGAACACACCTGGTGACACCCGTGCGCAGGTGGAGCCGATGTTGGCGAGTCTATCGGATTCCTCGTTGCTTTCCCTTCCAACGTGTCGAAGCTCACAGCCGTCAAAGTCCCCTTCGAGTGAGTTGTAGAGTGCGCGATACGCGATCATGTTAGCGGCGTGTGTGTCGCACTCGTTCATCGTCTGCTGGACGATGAGGTTTGAGTCACCGTAGATGACGAGGTGTGTTGTGATGCAGATCTTGGCCATCTTCATGCCGTGGATGAGGGCCTCGTATTCGGCTTCGTTGTTGGAGGCTCGAAATTTCATCCGGAGGACGTACTTCATCTTGTCGCCCTGCGGGGATGTCAGTATGACCCCGACTCCCTCTCCAGCTTCCCGCTTGGACCGTCAAAGTGCATTGTCCATGACTGCGTCATATCTAGGGTATTTGGCAGCTGTAGCTCCATCCAGTGGACGAGGAAGTCCGGGAGGACCTGAGATTTGATCGCGTGGAGCTTCTCGTAGACTATGTCTAGAGGGGACAGTTCGATGCCCCACAGGGCTACGCCTCTTGTAGCTTCCGGGTTGTTCAGGATGCTTTTCAGAGGTGCCTCATTGATGACCATCACCTGATGCTCCTGGAAGTAGTGGCTCAGCCGACGGGTTGTCATGAACACGCCGTAGGCGAGTTTTTGGTAGTGAGAGTACCTCTGTTTTGTTGGTGTCAATACCTCGTTGAGGTAGTAGATTGGGCGTTGGACCGCATGGGTCTTGCCATCTTCAGGTCGTTCGACCACGAGCACAGTGCTGGCCACCTGATGCGTGGCTGCTATGTATAGCAACAGAGGCTCACGTTCCTTTGGTGTGACCAGGACGGGCGAGGTGGAGAGCAGCCTCTTCAGGTCTTCGAAAGCGTCGTCTGCTTCGAGTGTCCACTCGAATTTTTCAGCTTTGTGTAGCAGCTGGTAGAAAGGCAGGGCCTTTTCGCCCATGTGGCTGATGAATCTGCTCAACGCCGCGATGCGCCCAGCTAGCTGCTGGACACCTTTGAGGTTCTTTGGCTTCTCCATGGCCAGTATGGCCCGAATTTTCTTCGGGTTCGCCTCAATCCCTCGCTGGGAGATGAAGTAGCCAAGCAGTTGGCCAGATGGGACGCTGAAAGCGCACTTTTCTGGGTTTAGCTTGATCTTGTAGTGATAAAGGTTGTCGAACGTCTCGCGGAGATCGTCGATCAGCGTCTTGGCCTCCCTTGTCTTGATGACTATGTCGTCGACATAGACCTGTATGTTGCGGCCTATCTGGCTCTTCAGGCATGCCTGCATGCACTGCTGGTAGGTGGCACATGCGTTCTTCAGCCCTAAGGGCATTGTGTTGTAGCAGAATACTCCGAACGGCGTGATGAATGCTGTTTTTCCCTGGTCTTCGACCTTCAGTCGAATCTGATTGTAGCCTGAGTAGGCATCAAGGAAGGAGAGTTTCTCACATCCTGCAGTCGAATCGATGATCTGGTCGATCCGACGGAGAGGGAAGTGGTCCTTCGGGCAGTGCTTGTTGAGCGATGTGAAGTCCACGCACATCCGCAGGATGTCCGTGTCCTTTTTAGGGACCATCACAGTGTTGGCCAGCCACTCGCTTTCCTTGATCTCCCTAATGAAATCAGCGTCGATCAGTCTGTTGACTCCGACTCCGACGGCTTCGGCCCGTGGCTTGAACAATCGTCGGATGGGTTGTTTGACGGGCTTGGCATCTGGAAATACGTTGAGTGCATGCTCAGCGAATTCCCTGGGAACTCCTGGCATGTCCGCAGGACACCAGGCGAAGATCTCCCAGCGCTCACGGAGGAATTCGACGAGCGCGCTTTCCTATGCGGGGCTGAGGTCGTTGGCGATCAGCGCCGTCTTGGAGGCATCTGTCGGATGGACCTGCACCTTCTTCGTGTTGACTGTTGAGTCGAACGACATGTCAGGTGTTGTCAACACCCGGATTTTTCAATCCTAGATGCCTGTTATGCCATACATCGCAATCCCAGGATTACCATTTTTGCGAGACATAACAGAATTGGATACCATAGTACTTCATCCATTACAACGATACATAAGTCTTACACACATAGGGATCTCATGATCCAGTTCTTAATACAACATCAAGCAGCGGAATACGTAGTAATAACGGTAGCATAGGCGAAGCTCCATCTTCGGGGTCACAGGCAATGCTGACGATGGGAGATGATCCTAGTTGTCGTAACCTTCCTGGGGTCCATCTTCGAGGTACTCTTCTTCATAGTCTGGCCATAGTAATAGCCAGGAACAAAGCCATGAGTACTCTTTAAGTACTCGCAAACTAATACTAACAGGTAAGGGGTTTTTGGATAATAGGACACTAGGCTCTAGGGTTATTTTGCAAAAAGCCAGGTTTATCTTTACTAAGTTCCAAAGCTAGTCACACTTTTATAACTCCTAAGTGGGATCTTGTAATTCAGGTCACCACTCTGTTGTGGTCAAGTCAAAGACTCAATTCATTTCACAAGTCATTTTGAAAAGTCTGACGAGGGAACAGTATGGCCACTCCAACTGTCCATAACCGCGAACGCGGCTATTCGAATAGTTTGACACTCTGCAGAGATTGTACACTTTCACCACAACATTCGATACATCCGTCAGGAATAAATCCTGAATTCACCATACTCAGTATGCGGATAATCAATCCTAACCTTTCAATTACACTCCCTAGTATCATCACCTCTCCTGTGAGTTTGGCCTCCCAACCATGACCACTGTCATCTTGGGTACTGCACAGGTGGACAATCTTCACAAGGTAGCCTCAGCTCAGACCTTGGCCGTGAGGGAACTAATACTAAGGTATATAAGTTTCCAGTCAAGCCCTACCCAATCTTCGGGTATTATGGTTGTACGATAAAATTGGAATGGTATCGCATCGAGACAACCATCAGTTTTATAAAGGGCTAAGGCTCATGCCTCAACATTTTTATCACCAAAATCATCAAGTGTTTGGAAACACATGTCCAAAACATTTCAATAGAATGATCCATCGTTCCAAGGTTTTCATAACCGTTTTTCCACCAAGTATTCCCATCTAAAGTTGATCAAGTTTTATGCTTAGCACTAGCATCTACAGGTGGGGGTAGTACTAATGAGGGGTGGTAACTAGTGGAGTTTCACTAAGTCTAACCTTATATCTTAGGCTGATATCAAGGTTTCTAGCTTAGGCCAAATTTTATGCTCTTTATGCAACCTTCAGACTGGTCTAGTATCTACCAAACTCTTAGGTAGACTCTAAGTAAGCTTTGATAAAGAAATAAAGTAAGAAGCTTGCCATAAAACTAGGATTGGTTTAGCAAGTGGGTATGATCACATATGCTTAAGGCATATAGTATTCATATCACAAGTATGGGTTTGTGGCATCAGTAGGGTATCTTGCAAGTGTTAGCTTGCATGGGTCAACTTGACTAGTAAGGCTTGCATCAATGTCAATATAATCTTGCATAGTTACTAGCTTGCATTGGTATAATATCAGCTTGCCTTGTGCAGAGCAGTGGTTGAAATTCTCTTCGGCTTCTACTTCGTAGTATCCTCCTTCCTCCTCGTATCCTTGGTCGGTACTAGCGTCTATGAATAAATACGAGGTACACAATCACCAAACAATACTTAACTACTTGCAATCATCACACACAAGGGTCCTATAGATGATCTAGCATCATCTCTAACATTACAAGGTTAAGGCTTGGTTTAAATCTTTTTATTTTAGAAAAGTAATTTCTACTCATTGAGAAACTACTCAAGATTTAATATTCTCCAAACTAAACATGGGATCATGTTGACACATGTCATCACCACATATTGTAGTCCATGGGAATGTGATTTAAAGTGGTGTCACAATTTAATAAGGTTTTACCCTTTTATTTTAATTAATTAAAGTGGCTAGAAATGCTTATGAAGCATTCTTTTATTACTTGAACATTATTTATGCAAGTAAACCTATACATTTTTATATATTCTGAAAGGTATGGTTAAATGTGATTTTTGAGAGTTGGAATCAACTCAAAAGCTTTAATGGTTTAAATTTGAAAAATGTTTGAATGCAGAAAAGCTTATGCCTTGTTATTTTTACTATGGGTGATCTACAGATCCAAATGACTTGAATCCAACGGGTTTGGATTAAGCATTCACATACCTTTCCAACAAAATTGGTTTCATCCAATTTGGTGCACTGAATCGATCTGGGTTGATTTTTGAAGTTGGGTACAGAAGTGTGTTTGAATTTAAAAAGAAAAGAGTTAATTTGAATTGCTGGGCTGCGCGGGAAATTCTAACGGGCCGGCCTGCTAAGCGCAGTGCTCCCGCGGGCTGCTTAAGTGGGTGTACCCACTCGTCAGTGACACGGGGCTGGGCGAAGCGGTATGGGGCAATGTGGATCGTTCGATCGAGTTCTAATCCAACGGCTGTGGGTCATCGTCGATGCGAGACAGCTCCGGCGAGAACGAAACCTAGCGCGGCCAGTGGGGGGTGCTGGGGGCTCACCGGGGTATGGGCGAGGGTTGACAAGGCGGGCGAACGACGAAGTCAACGACGGCGAACCTCCTGGTACCGGTGGCTTCTCCTGGGGCGGCTCCAATCGCTGGCTCCTTTCTTCTCCAGAGGCGGCGGGCTCCGGTGAAATTCCGGCGATGTGGTGCTCGCCTTGCTCTGAGAATGGTGTGGCACGATCAGTGGGGAGAGCGGAGTGAGATGGTGTGAAGAAATCATGCGGGGGTGGCCTCTATTTATAGTCGAGCGAGGGGACCGTCGGGGCGCAAGGTGAGCTCGTCAGGGGCGACGTTACAGGCGGCTAATGGCATGGGCAAGGGTAGGGGACGGTGCTGTGTCTCCTGGCGATGCTCAACGACATGGTCGCGAGGCATGGGGCGGTGTGGTTTGGTCTGGAATGGGCGGTGCTCTGCGCGGCAGAGGCGGCGTCTTCGACGGCGGGCGGTGGCTGTATGGCACGGGGCGGCAAACAGGGATGTCTGGCGGTGTCCTGGGTCGGTGGTGATCGTGTGTGCACGCGGCGAGGGCGGCACGCGGTCTGTGGATGCTGGTCGAGGGTGGCGCTCTGGCGCACGCTCGGCATGGTCTGGGCGTGGCTTGTGCGAGTGGTCCAGGGCTTGGCAACGCCATGCTGGCGGTGGACGGTGGGCTGCCTCCCAGACATGCTGGCTAGGCTTGCTGCTGCTCCTAGCTTGCTGTCCACAATGGGGTGACATGGGGTTGCTCGGCTGTTCACCATTAATGGCAATGGCAAGCTCACAGGGGTGCTAGTGTTGGGCTAATCTTTCTAGATGATCTACTGAGGTGTGTGTGAGCTAACTAGGGAACAAGTTAGGCCAGAATCACTACACACTATAGTGTTTGTTGTTTTGTTTGATTTGTGTCTGCAACCTGTTTGATAAAATGGCCGCATGAAATCAAGTTTTGAATTTTGAAATGAATTTTGGTGAGTTTGCTAGATTGGTTCTGGTGAGTCTGCAGATGCTTGGGTTTTGAAAGTTGAGCTTGTTTGAGTGGGTTTTGGAAAAGTGGGATCTTCCCATATGATGAAGATTCAATTTTGAATTGTCATTTAAACTATGAATTTGAAAGTTTTTGGATGATCACAAAGTGGGCCTTGATACTCTGTTATGAGTACATTCAAGGGGTGCAAAGATCCAGAAAAGTTTCTGTTAGGTTTTGAAAGTTTGAGACAACCAAAGTAGGCATGGGAGTTAAATTGGTCAAAATGACCATTCACTTAATATATTTGTTTTGATTTACTTGTCTTTAGGAAAAGTGTGGGAAATGTTTTAGATGATGTTTATTTCACCTAAGAAACATTTTACAAGCAATGGATCACACAAACAAAGTGGTTTTAAAGAAATTCAAAAACTATGCATACACATATGCATGCCTTCATGGGTTTACTTAGAAAAGTTTTTGTTGACCCTAATCTTGGTGATTAGTGTTTGATAATCTAAGTTTGGTATTTTTGGGATGTTACAAACCTTCCCCCCTTAAACAAAATCTCGTCCCGAGATTTGAAAAAGGACGAAAAGATTACCTAGGATTTGAAGAGATCGGGAAACTCCGTCCTGATGTGATCTTCGCGTTCCCAGGTAGCTTCCTCTTCTGTGTGGTTGCTCCACTGAATCTTGAGAAACTTGATGCTTCAGGTTCTGGTAGTTCGAAAGGCTTCTTCCAATATACGGATGGGTACTTCAGGATAGGTTAGGTCATCGTTGATCTCTATGGTCCGGTGATCGATACTCTTGAATACTTCGGTCTTCTCGGGGACTTCGAGATATTTGCGAAGTAACGAGATATGGAACACATTGTGCACAGCTGACATCTATTCAGGTAGTTCCAATTGATATGATACTTCTCCTCGACGGTTCAAAATTTTGAAAGGTCCGATATATCTGGGGGCTAACTTTCCCTTGAGTTGGAAACGCTGCATTCCCTTCAATGGCGACACTTTCAGATAAACAAAATCTCCTATGTTGAAGGCGAGGTCTCGACGTCTCTTGTCGGCGTAACTCTTCTGTCGGGATTGGGCTGTCTTGAGGTGCTCACGAATCTTGTGAACCTTCTCTTCTGCTTCTCGTAGGATGTCGGGTCCGAAAATCTAACTCTCTCCTGCTTCCGACCAGTTCAAAGGGGTGCGGCACTTTCTTCCGTACATGAATTCAAATGGGGCCATTTGCAAACTGGCTTGGTAACTATTGTTGTAGGAAAATTCTGCAAACGGCAGACAGTCTTCCCACTTGGATCCATATTCTAGTACACACGCTCTAAGCATATCTTCGAGTATTTGGTTTACTCGCTCCGTTTGTCCATCGGTCTGAGGGTGTTACGCAGTACTGAAATCTAGGCGGGTTCCTAAACCTTCTTGGACTTTCTTCCAGAACCTCGAGGTAAACTGAGTTCCTCGATCCGATACGATGTTCTTGGGGACTCTGTGCAAACTAACTATTCTAGCGATGTATAAATCCGCTAGCTTCGAACTCTGATAGGTGGTTTTAACGGGCAAGAAATGGGCTTCTTTGGACAATCTGTCCACTATGACCCAAATAGAGTCATTTCCCCTACTAGAAGTAGGTAGTCCAGTGATAAAGTCCATTCCTACAGAATCCCATTTCCATTCCGGAATTTGCAAAGGTTGCAACAATCCAGCGGGTCTTTGATGTCCTGCCTTGACTTGCTGACATATATCACACTTGGCGATATAGCTTCCGATTTCTCTCTTCATCTTATACCACCAAAATTGCTCTTTCAAATCTTGATACATCTTAGTTCCTCTGGGATGGATAGAATAAAGAGTATCATGAGCCTCCTTCAAGATAACTTCTTTTAACTCAGAATCTGATGGTACACAAAGGCGCCCTTTGTACCACAAAACTCCTTCTTCGTCCTCGGTGAATCCGAATTACTTTACTGTCTGATCGACGCTTGATTCCGTCGATACTAGCATTTCCTTTCTGCGCCTCTTTAATCGGTGATCAAAGTGGGCTGAAGTTCTATGCTAGCCAAAAAATCCTTCACTTACTAATTCCATTCGAAAATCTTCCATCTCTTTGTGCAAACTTGGTTGCTCCTTTAAAATCATGGAGTTCAAGCGGCACGGCAATCTGCTAAGGGCATCGGCTACCACATTGGCTTTTCCAGGGTGATAGTGAATGTCCAGGTCGTAATCCTTGATTAGTTCAATCCATCTTCTCTGCCTCATATTCAGCTCCTTCTGAGTGAATATATACTTTAGGCTCTTGTGATCCGAATAAATCTCTAGCGGTTTCCCATCGTAATGTCTCCATGTCTTGAGGCTAGAACTACGGCTTGAGTTCGAGGTCATGAGTTTGGTAATTTTGTTCGTGTTGCTTCAATTGTCGCGATAGATAAGATATAACTTTGCCTTCTTGCATTAGCACACATCCGAGACCAATCTTGGATGCGTCACAATACACATCGAAGGGCTTCGTGATATCCGCATAATCGAGATTGGGGCTGAAATCAATCTCCTCTTGAGTTCTTGAAAACTCTTCACACTTGTCGGTCCATTCAAACTTCTTGTCCTTCTTCAGCAATTGGGTCATGGGTGGGCGATACTCGAGAATCCTTCTCACAATTTGCGGTAATATCCCGCCAATCCGAGAAAAGCACGAACTTGGGTTTGAGTGGTTGGGGCTTGCCAATCTTCGACATCCTTTACTTTGGCAGGGTCAACGGCAATTCCTCCGGCTGATACAATGTGACCGAGGAATCCTACCTCCTGTAACCAGAATTCACATTTGCTAAACTTTGCATACAACTGATGCTCTCTAAGGGTTCCAAGAATGGTCCTTAGGTGTAGCTCATGTTCTTCTTCTGATTTGGAATAAATCAGAATGTCATCAATGAAAACAACGACAAACTTATCCAGGAAGTCCATAAAAATCTTATTCATGAGGTTCATGAAATAAGCGGGGGCATTGGTTAATCCAAAAGACATGACTGTATACTCATACAATCCATATCTGGTGGTAAAAGCAGTCTTTGCAATATCCTCTGCACGAATTTTGAGTTGATGATAGCCAGTTCTAAGATCAATCTTAGAAAACACCTGGGCTCCAGTCAACTGATCAAACAAATTTTCTATCTTGGGCAAGGGATACTTGTTCTTGATGGTGACATCATTCAACTTCCGATAATCCGTACACAGACGGTTACCTCCATCCTTTTTATCCACGAACAAGACAAGGGATCTCCATGGGGACGCACTTGGTTGAATCAATCCGATTTCCAACATGGAATCCAGTTGCTTCTTCAGTTCTTACAGTTCTGACGGGTTCATACTATAGGGTCTCTGGGCTATGGGTCCTGTTCCGGGGATTAGTTCGATGATAAACTCGATATCCCGATCTGGGGGCATACCAGTCAAAACATCTGGAAATACATCGGGGTATTCGCAGACTATCCGAACTTGGTCAATGGTAGGTTGGGCTAGACTCTTGTTACACTTGAATTGGCGAGGTAAGGTTTCAGATATATGCTCGACTGATATTTCGGTGGTACTGGTCATGGTGATGGCTTTCTTGGCACAGTCAATCAATCCTTTATGCTTGGACATCCAATCCATTCCTAGTACTACTTCCAAACCTTTAGTTCCGAGTACTATTAGGTTAGCATAAAAATCTATGCCATGGATTTGGATAGGGACGGCTTTGCAAATTTGCCTAGCCTTGGTGGTTGATCCGGGAATTTGTACAATCATCACATGCTTCAATTTGGTTGGTTGAATTTTACTAGTGCAGGCAAATTCTTCGGTGACAAATGAATGCGATGCACCAGAATCAAACAACACTCTTGCAAGTACTGAATTAACAGAAAACATACCCAGCACGACGTCTGGCCCTTCCTGAGCTTCTTCAGCATGCATGAGAAAAAGACGGTCATTGCGGTTGAGTGAATTCCCTAGGGCAAATCTTCTCCCTGGTTGGACACGACGCTGCTGCTGAGCTGGGACATTGGCGTTGGGGGCTGTAGCATTCTTCTGGTTGGGGCACTCATTGGAATAGTGGCCTTTATTTCCACAGTCATAACAGGTCACTTGTGACTTGTCCTTGGCTGCGACAGGCACAACATTGCTTCCAGTCCTCGGGGCAGTGTTGGGGTTGGCGGTAGCATTGTTGGTGTTGAATTTGGGTGGGGCACGGGTGAAATTGCTAGAGTTGCCGGGGTTGTTGTGATTTCCTCTGGGTCTAGGGTTTCCACGGTTGGGATAGGTCAGACGGGTCATAGGGGGTCTGTTGGTTCTTGGGGCAAATCCTAGAGATGGGTTGGGGCGATACTTTGGAGTCTGATGGGTTCTGGGTTGATGCATCATGCGACGCTTGCGGTTCTCATTGGCCTGGTTGATCTTTCCTTCCATCTGGATGGCTGAATCGACAAGGGCTTCAATATCAACAAAGGGGATATTGACTAACATTGTCTGCATCTCGTCATGCAGACCATTCAGGAATCTTGCTTTCTTCTTGGCTTCGGTGTCTATCTCGTCCGGGGCATACCTAGCTAATGACAAAAATTTGTCACGGTATTCCACTACAGTTATCCTTCCTTGCTTCAACTCTCTGAACTCGTCTCTCATTCTCTTGATCAAACCTGGTGGCACATGGGTTCTGCTAAACTTGACCTTGAATTCCTCGGTCATCATTTGGCCTCCGGTCATTACACACTTTGTTCCACCATGCCCTGGCATCTCCGGCTAGATAATGGGTGGCGAACAAGACCTTCTCGTTGGCTTCTACTCCGGCTACTTCTAAGTTATTTTCCATGGTTTGCAGCCAATCATCGGCGTCAAGGGGTTCTTCTGACATGGTGAAAACGGGTGGGTTGGTATTCTGGAAATTCTTGAGCTTAGATCCGTGGTTGTCCTGATTTCCATGGCCTTGGTTGTTGTGGGCTAGCTGGGCTATCATTGCGAGTGGCTAGGTTGGCTTGACGTTACGCTCTTTCAACTTCGGTCGAGGTCAATATTTGCAGAATCTGCAACATCGGGTCCGGGGCTGAACCACTTCCTCCACGTGGCATCTGAGGATTGATATAGATCATGAGAAAAGAGGGAAATTTCTAAGGTTTTGGGTCTTTGAAAAGTTTTAAATGTTTGACTCAGATTTTTCTGGCAACTTGATTTTTCATTCATTCATAGCACACAGTACAACACACACCACAACAAGGAAAAACAGATGGTTTGAAGAACCATTAAAACTACGATCTGATGGGGCGACTACTACTCACTACGCTAGTGCTCAGTGCTACTACTGCTTGGAGTCTGTGGCTTCATCATCTTCCGCATCATCGATGAAGGCGAAATCATCCTCATCGGTGAAGAAGTCCATGGCCTGATCCTCCAGAAAATCATCGTCATCGCTGAGATAGGAGTAAGGGTCTCCACGAAGATCCTCTCCGGCATTCTCCCTTTCCTCCAACTGCATGTCTCTCTCGTGGATGGTCTCTTCTAGAGATGAGATGCGATGGCGAAGACGGGCAATAATGCGCTCCTTCTTGTCGAGCTGACGGCGGCGAGACTTGCGATCCTTTGCTAGCATGGCGATGGTCTGATCCTTCGTCTTGATGATGGCAGACTTGTGGTTGCAATAGTCACGGCGGTTGTCCAACTCCTGCTGACGGTCATACATCATGAAGCTAAGGTGGTCCAATTGAGTCTTTAGCTCGGGGTGGTATGGGGCTTCCAGTGGTTGTCCATTTGCATCACGTCTTGGGAAAAACTCAAAGCGAGTACCCTTGATCTGATTGATGCTCTGCCCACACAGACGGGAAAGAGCTTCCTGCATTGCTCATGCAAGTCCATCGAGCCAGTTGTTTTCCCTCAAGGTAAACTGAATTCCCTCCGCTGTGGGAGGTTTAATCTTTCCTCGGAGACTTGCAACAATTAGCCACTGCAGATCTTCTCCTCCTTGATCATTGAGCTGAGCTCCGAAGAACTCGGGGTGTGGACGCTCCAGAAGTTCCGAAAGCTGATCCAGATCCCTCTCAAAGATAAGGTCTCCTCCATTCCCAAGTTGATAAAACTTGCTGTACTTCACGTCCATCTATAAAAATAGAGGATGAGTAGATTAGCAGAGTGATCAAGTGTGTCAAAATTTTATCTATTTTGCAAGAGTTTTTGAGGAACATGAAGTTTTATGAAAGAATTAAAGAGATAAGAATGAGAATAGGTTTTTGTAAATATTTGTTTTCTTTGGTTTTTGAAACTAAGTTTTTGGTTCAACGTCCAACCTAACTAGGGTCTCCTATGGTCAGGATGGATCTGATACCAACTTGTCAACACCCGGATTTTTCAATCCTAGATGCCTGTTATGCCATACATCGCAATCCCAGGATTACCATTTTTGCGAGACATAACAGAATTGGATACCATAGTACTTCATCCATTACAACGATACATAAGTCTTACACACATAGGGATCTCATGATCCAGTTCTTAATACAACATCAAGCAGCGGAATACGTAGTAATAACGGTAGCGTGGTAAACTCCATCTTCGGGTCACGCAATCTTGACGATGGGAGATGATCCTAGTTGTCGTAACCTTCACAGGGTCCATCTTCGAGGTACTCTTCTTCATAGTCTGGCCATAGGAATAGCCAGGGACAAAGCCATGAGTACTCTTTAAGTACTCGCAAACTAATACTAATAGGTAAGGGGTTTTTGGATAATAGGACACTAGGCTCTAGGGTTATTTTGCAAAAAGCCAGGTTTATCTTTACTAAGTTCCAAAGCTAGTCACACTTTTATAACTCCTAAGTGGGATCTTGTAATTCAGGTCACAACTCTGTTGTGGTCAAGTCAAAGTCTCAATTCATTTCACAAGTCATTTTGAAAAGTCTGACGGGGGAACAGTATGGCCACTCCAACTGTCCATAACCGCGGACGCGGCTATTCGAATAGTTTGACACTCTGCAGAGATTGTACACTTTCACCACAACATTCGATACATCTGTCAGGAATAAATCCTGAATTCACCATACTCAGTATGCGGATAATCAATCCTAACCTTTCAATTACACTCCCTAGTATCAGCACCTCTCCTGTGAGTTTGGCCTCCCAACCATGACCACTGTCATCTTGGGTACTGCTGCAGTGGACAATCTTCACAAGGTAGCCTCAGCTCAGACCTTGGCCGTGAGGGAACTAATACTAAGGTATATAAGTTTCCAGTCAAGCCCTACCCAATATTCGGGTATTGTGGTTGTACGATAAAATTGGAATGGTATCGCATCCAGACAACCATCAGTTTTATAAAGGGCTAAGGCTCATGCCTCAACATTTTCATCACCAAAATCATCAAGTGTTTGGAAACACATGTCCAAAACATTTCAATAGAATGATCCATCATTCCAAGGTTTTCATAACCATTTTTCCACCAAGTATTCCCATCTAAAGTTGATCAAGTTTTATGCTTAGCACTAGCATCTACAGGTGGGGGTAGTACTAATGAGGGGTGGTAACTAGTGGAGTTTCACTAAGTCTAACCTTATATCTTAGGCTGATATCAAGGTTTCTAGCTTAGGCCAAATTTTATGCTCTTTATGCAACCTTTAGCACAACTGTCAAGTATCTACCAAACTCTTAGGTGGACTCTAAGTAAGCTTTGATAAAGAAATAAAGTAAGAAGCTTGCCATAAAACTAGGATTGGTTTAGCAAGTGGGTATGATCACATATGCTTAAGGCATATAGTATTCATATCACAAGTATGGGTTTGTGGCATCAGTAGGGTATCTTGCAAATGTTAGCTTGCATGGGTCAACTTGACTAGTAAGGCTTGCATCAATGTCAATATAATCTTGCATAGTTACTAGCTTGCATTGGTATAATATCAGCTTGCCTTGTGTAGAGAAGTGGTTGAAATTCTCTTCGGCTTCTTCTTCGTAGTATCCTCCTGGTATCCTTGGTCGGTACTAGCATCTATGAATAAATACGAGGTACACAATCACCAAACAATACTTAACTACTTGCAATCATCACACACAAGGGTCCTATAGATGATCTAGCATCATCTCTAACATTACAAGGTTAAGGCTTGGTTTAAATCTTTTTATTTTAGAAAAGTAATTTCTACTCATTGAGAAACTACTCAAGATTTAATATTCTCCAAACTAAACATGGGATCATGTTGACACATGTCATCACCACATATTCTAGTCCATGGGAATGTGATTTAAAGTGGTGTCACAATTTAATAAGGTTTTACCCTTTTATTTTAATTAATTAAAGTTGCTAGAAATGCTTATGAAGCATTCTTTTATTACTTGAACATTATTTCTGCAAGTAAACCTATATATTTTTATATATTCTGAAAGGTATGGTTAAATGTGATTTTTGAGAGTTGGAATCAACTCAAAAGCTTTTATGGTTTAAATTTGAAAAATGTTTGAATGCAGAAAAGCTTCTGCCTTGTTATTTTTACTATGGGTGATCTACAGATCCAAATGACTTGAATCCAACGGGCTTGGATTAAGCATTCACATGCCTTTCCAACAAAATTGGTTTCATCCAATTTGGTGCACTGAATCGATCTGGGTTGATTTTTGAAGTTGGGTACAGAAGTGTGTTTGAATTTAAAAAGAAAAGAGTTAATTTGAATTGCTGGGCTGCGCGGGAAATTCTAACGGGCCGGCCTGCTAAGCGCAGTGCTCCCGCGGGCTACTTAAGTGGGTGTACCCACTCGTCAGTGACACGGGGTTGGGCGAAGCGGTATGGGGCAATGTGGATCGTTCGATCGAGTTCTAATCCAACGGCTGGGGGTCATCGTCGACGCGAGACAGCTCCGGCGAGAACGAAACCTAGCGCGGCCAGTGGGGTGCTGGGGCTCACGAGAGTGCAGGCGAGGTCGGCGGTGCGGCGCAGAAGTCGACGGCGAACCTCCTGGTACGGTGGCTTCTCTCGGGCGGCTCAATCGCTGGCTCCTTTCTTCTCCAGGCGGCGGGCTCGGTGAAATTCGGCGATGTGGTGCTCGCCTTGCTCGAGAATGGTGTGGCACGATCAGTGGGGAGAGGGAGTGAGATGGTGTGAAGAAATCGTGGGTGGCCTCTATTTATAGTCGGCGAGGGACCGTCGGGCGCAAGGTGAGCTCGTCGAGGCGACGTTCTGGGCACTAATGGCATGGGCAAGGGTAGGGGCGGTCTTTGTGTCTCTGGCGATGCTCAACGACATGGTCGCGAGGCATGGGGCGGTGTGGTTTGGTCTGAACAGGCGGTGCTCTGCTGTGGCGGCGGCGTCTTCGACGGGCGGTGGCTGTATGTAGCACGGGCGACAAGCGGGATGTCTGGCGGTGTCTTGGGTCGGTGGTGATCGTGTGTGCATGCGGCGAGGGCGGCGCGCGGTCTGTGGATGCTGGTCAAGGGTGGCGCTCTGGTGCACGCTCGGCATGGTCTGGGCGTGGCTTGTGCGAGTGGTCCAGGGCTTAGCAACGCTCGTGGCTGGGACAGGCAGTGGCGGTGGACGGTGGGCTGCCTCCCAGACATGCTGGCTAGGCTTGCTGCTGCTCCTAGCTTGCTGTCCACAATGGGGTGACATGGGGTTGCTCGGCTATTCACCATTAATGGCAATGGCAAGCTCACAGGGGTGCTAGTGTTGGGCTAATCTTTCTAGATGATCTACTGAGGTGTGTGTGAGCTAACTAGGGAACAAGTTAGGCCAGAATCACTGCACACTATAGTGTTTGTTGTTTTGTTTGATTTGTGTCTGCAACCTGTTTGATAAAATGGCCGCATGAAATCAAGTTTTGAATTTTGAAATGAATTTTGGTGAGTTTGCTAGATTGGTTCTGGTGAGTCTGCAGATGCTTGGGTTTTGAAAGTTGAGCTTGTTTGAGTGGGTTTTGGAAAAGTGGGATCTTCCCATATGAAGAAGATTCAATTTTGAATTGTCATTTAAACTATGAATTTGAAAGTTTTTGGATGATCACAAAGTGGGCCTTGATACTCTGTTATGAGTACATTAAAGGGGTGCAAAGATCCAGAAAAGTTTCTGTTAGGTTTTGAAAGTTTGAGACAACCAAAGTAGGCATGGGAGTTAAATTGGTCAAAATGACCATTCACTTAATATATTTGTTTTGATTTACTTGTCTTTAGGAAAAGTGTGGGAAATGTTTTAGATGATGTTTATTTCACCTAAGAAACATTTTACAAGCAATGGATCACACAAACAAAGTGGTTTTAAAGAAATTCAAAAACTATGCATACACATATGCATGCCTTCATGGGTTTACTTAGAAAGGTTTTTGTTGACCCTAATCTTGGTGATTAGTGTTTGATAATGTAAGTTTGGTATTTTTGGGATGTTACAGGTGTGTTTTGCCTTGAGACTGGGGGTGCCCCGTTGTCTGTCACCTCTCGAAGCCTTGTTAGCTCCTCCTGCATGCCGAATGACTGGGAGATTCTGTTGAAGTCCATGTCGCATTGGTCGGACCGGGTGAAGCTCACCTGGACCGTGATGACGCCCCTAGGTCCTGGCATCTTGAGCAGTAAGTACGCATAGTGCGGTACTGCCAGGAACCTTGCGAATGCCACGCACCCGAGGATGGCGTGGTATTGTGATGGCCAGTCCACCACTTTGAACTCGAGTTGCTCACACCAAAAATTGTCGGGTTTGCCGAAGATGATGTCGAGCCATATCTTTCGCAGGGGAAATATGCCCGTCCCTGGGACTATGCCGTGGAACGTTGTGTCGGATTGTTCCAGGCTGCACAGCGGGATCCACATTGCTGCTAGTGTGCTGGCGAACATCAGGTTGATGCCGCTGCCGTCGTCCATGAAGACACGGCTCATCTCAATCCCTCCGATCTGCGCCTCGAGCACCAGGGCAGCATGACCTGGGAGAGGGATCTGGCGGGGGTGATCCGAACGACTGAATGTGATGTAGAACTCCGAACCGCTGAGGTACTCAGGGATGGCGGGTGGAGCGGTCACAGCTAAGCTAACCTAGCGGGTGATCTTCTTTTGCACCCTGTTTGTTGGGCGCCCCTTTTGGATCATCAATGATCCTTTCGGCGCGGGGTACCCGTTTATGCCGTTGTTCTGCGTGGGTGCGATCGGGTAATTCGAAGGTCCCATGGGTGGTGGTGGAGGAGCTCCGTGGGCGATGTCGCCTGGTGCAGGTGCGTGTCCGAACCTAGGGTTCGGGATCTGATGTATCATCTGGGCCAAGCTCTCGCTGAGTTTCTGGAACTCGCGACAGTCCTTGAGCATATGGCTGGCCTTCTTTTTGCCATCCTGCTTGTCGATGTAGTAGTGGATGGTGCATGGGCCCGATAATTTGTCGTATTCCGAGGGTTCGTCGTCGCGGCCGAGGCGTTGCCACATTTGCATTGGGCGTCCTCCATCACGGAAGTTGTTTCCACGGTATCCGCCACTGTTGCGGTTGCTTTCGTTGCGGCGGTCGGCGTAGCCAGCCGCGACCATGTCGGGTCCATCATGATCGTCGTAGACGCGCGATCTTCGTTTTATACGGCATTCGCATCGGTGGCCGTAGTCGTCTTCCTCGTCCGAATGTGCTCGGTGAACAGAGTCCTCGCCATCTGCCCACCTGTTGGCGATGGCCATGAGGTGGTCGAGTGTCTTGGACTTGACTCGCTCAAGCTCCTCATTAAAGTCCTGGCGTTTTACGCCATCTTTGAAGGTGTCGATCGTTCTCTCCTCAGAGATGTGTGTCGCGGAGTTCTTGATGTTGGACCAGCGTAGTATGTACGAGCGGATTGATTCGCCCGTTCGTTGAGTGCAGGCCCGCAGCTCTTCGATCGAGGCTGGCCTATTGTTTGTACCTTTAAAGTTTCGGATGAAACTGTACGCTAGTTCCTCCCAGCTTCGGATGGAACCCGAGGATAGGCTACTAAGCCAGATCCGGGTTGCGCCTGTCAGCTGCAGCTGAAGGCACTGCAGGGCAGTGTTTTTGTTTCCGCCGTGCAGCTTGACGGATGACAGGTGGTCGCTAAGCCATGCTTTATGGTCATGCGTGCCGTCGAACTTCGGAGTGTCCGAAGGAAGCTTGAAGTTTCTTGGCATCCTTGTCCGCCAAACAGATCTACTAAAGCATCGAGCTCTGCAGAGTTCTCCTTCAACATCATCCTCTTCGGATTCGGACGAGCACACACGTTTGGCGCGTGCCTTGTTGACCTTGCGCTGAGCGAGGTCGCTTCGAGCGTCGTAGTCACGGCTGCGACGTCGTGGGCTCTTGCGTCGTCGAGGTAGGTCGTGCTCGTCCTTGTCGGATGAGGGTGTGGGGCTGCGGTTGAATCTGACCGCAGCTTTATTTTTTGGCTCCGCAGGAGTTTCATCGTGGAGCGCAGCTCCGATGAGTCCGAGTCCGGCTAGCGCGGACTTGTGCATGGCTCTCTTTGGGTCCCCCACTGGAGGTGGATGGGACGCGAGATATGTGGTGGCCGCTATGATCGCGTCTTGTGGCGTCTTCGGGATGATGTTGCCGTTGGCGTCCATCTCCATGAAGGACGTGTTGAGGGGTCGAGTCACCTCGTGACGTGCAGCGGGATCCATGTTATCCGTGCGAGAGCGATGCTTGTTGGCTTGATTGCCGTGTGAGCTGGAGCTGCCAGCGGCGAAGAGTGCAGCTTGCCGCGCGCTAGACTTCGAGGCCGCTTGCTTGCGTTTGTCGAGTACCTCTTGCATCTTCACTTGCTTTTTGTGCTCTTCGATGAGGAGCAGATGGTATGCCATCAGTAGGTCTCGTGAGGCACCCACAGGCAGGATCTTGTTTCCCTCCATGGCTTCGCATGCCTGGTTCCATCCTTCCTCGCTAAGGTGGATTACTCGATTGGCATCGGGGTCGTCCTTGTTGGGCGAGAGGGATGGTTGCCTCATGTTTTCGCCGTTTCTACCCTGTGGGTTGGGCGGCGGCACGTGTGCACCCGAACCTGGTGGTTGTTGCTCCATGTCGCATTGGTAGCGTCCGCGGATTGGATCGCTGCTGCCGCAACTTTCGGATCCGGAACCGTAGGTTCCTTCATCCGACGGGGGGTCGCACAGATCTGAGTTGCAGCTACTACTGTCGTATGACTCATCTGTCAACGCTGACGTGCGTAGCACGCTGGGATGCGGGGCCCACGAGGCGGGCCTGATCGACGGCGGTGGCACCTGATCTGGGAGGCGGAGAGTGCCGGTCTGTCCCACCTGGAAGCAGAAGCTCCCGAACAGGATCTCGAGTCCGTCGCCTATGGGCTCGAAGTCCTTCATGGTGGCTGGCGAGTGGGCGGTGAAGTCGAAAGCGCCGAAGAGGAGATGGATCTCCGTCACCGAGGAGTTGAAGATCGCTTTGGTCAGGACCGTCACGATCGCACAATCAACGCCCTCGATTCCCACAGACGGCGCCAATTGACGAGGTTTGATTTCGTCAATGCCCATTGTTATGAGCTTGGGTTTTGGAGAAGATGGGGTGCTGGAGATCACGGAAGGGTTAACAGACAAGCAACCAGGGGACACGAGATTTACCCAGGTTCAGGCCCCCGGAGGGAAAACCCTACTCCTGCTTGTCTGCTCTTGATGACAGCGGAATCGAAGGTTACAAGGGTGCGCATATGCAATCTGGCATGGAGGTGTGTATGCGGTGGAAAGGATTGGCCTTCTCGCCGTACCCTCATGGCCTTTATATAGAGTTTAGGCAGGTCTCGGGCATAGATCGAGTCGGTTACAAGTTTTAGGGTTTGCCCCTTTGAATATTCTATCTGTCCTAGTCTTGCTCTCCAAGGATCCGAAGATATCATGGGCTTGGGCCATCCGAAAATCTCCACGGGCCGCATATATTCTTGTGGGCCTTCCTTGGGCTGGACCAGGCATGCTAATGTCGTGTACCCGCAGGGTATAATCATGTCATATGTTTTTCAAAATTTGAATGAATCTATATAGTACTAAATAGTGTCTATATAGTAATAAATTTTCCACCGTATAGTTGGTCGTTAAGCCTTCTGGATCCACTTCACTGCTCCTGGTTTCTTTGACGTGTTGGAAATCTCGTATCTTTGACATTTATGTTGTGATTTCCATCATCATACGCCATGATCTGCGCAGGAAAAAATAGCAAGAAATGATTGCATACCCCTTTAATCATTAGGCATTAGTGGCAGGGTTTAGAGAGACATTTCATCAAATATATGAATACTATCCAGTTTAAATGCGGACATGAATGACTATATTTCATAGCCATCGGTGGACCCGATTAGGTCAGTCCTGGACAGAGTCCTGGTCTTAGTGGAATGGGAAGTGGCTTTCCCGCTCTGCTTACTCCGGGCTCTTACCAAGATAGGATCTGATCATGCCATCCTTCTTCTCTCCTCATGAGGAGGCACCGCCCCACGTCTAAACCGCTTCCACTTCGAGAACTTCTGGTTATATCAACCAGGTTTTATGGGAGTTGTCAATACAAAGTGGGCGTCAGCAGTGGCATCCCCACCTTGCCGGTTCTGTGCGGCAGACGTTTGGCATCACTGCGCCATGATGGCCCACCAATTCATGAGGGGCTGGGGGCTAATCTTGGAGTGGAGATATGACGTCAGAAAGAATCACTACTAAGAAAGATACAAACCATAGACCACATTGCTGATGACCAGGACATTTTCACTGAGGAGTGGACGCACCGGTACTCCCTAGAGGCCTCGTTGATGGAGATATACAAAGGGGAAGAAACCTTCCGAAGACAAAGGAGCCGGCAGAACTGGCTCCTCAAAGGAGATGCGAACACGGCTTATTTCCATGCGATTGCCAATAGCCGACGCAGGAAGTGCTCAATCCCATGCCTATGGGATGATGAGAGGCTACTAGAGGATCTCGGCGATCTATCCGCCCACATCTACTCCTTCTACAAGGATCTCTTCTTAGAAGGCCCCCATTCAGGGGTGGCGTTGGCTGATAACTTCTGGGCCGCTGAGGCCAGAGTGACAGCAAACGAGAATGAGGAGATTAGTCTCCCATTCCTTCCAGAGGAGGTAGAAAGAGCGGTAAGATCGATGAAAGCCAACTCGGCTCCAGGGCCAGATGGCTTACCTGTCACTTTTTTTCAGACCTTCTAGGAATCGTTGCAGGAAGTTATAATGCCGATGTTCCAGGAGTTCTACACAGGCACTTGGTCATGTCTCGCCTGAACTTTGGCGTCATCACCCTGATTCCCAACGTAGTCGAACAACAGTGACATAGACCGCTCAGTCTATACAACAATAGTAGAGGAGATTAAAACCTTGTTAAAGGTTCGTCAAACCGGTACTACTAATGTTAAGAGATGTCAGAACTTAATTTTACATGGGCCAGTTTCCTTTTGAGCCGTCGAAACCTATATCCATGCTATGTATACCTCGGAGATGTACTCGATCGAGCTGAGTATACTCCACGTTCTCACCGGCTGATCCTGCCTCCTGTTATCACGATCTACGTCTTTGCATGCCACGTTTTAAATTTTGTTGTTGCTGCTATATACCTCCCGATTTCCGTCTCCCACAGGCCATGAGTATACGTGTACGGTGAGTATACGTCTAATAAAACCACACGGGCTTTAGGTGGGTTCATATGTTCTTCGAAACGACTCAATATCGAGTTTTTTTTGTTAAAGTTTATAAATAAAAAGGGACACCGAAGCCAAATTGGTCAGAATATTAGTAGTCTCTTTCATGGCTAGTTATGCTAGAACAAATGCTTGGACTGCAGTGTGGCTTGCTTCTTTGGTCCAGAGGGTTTGTCAAGCATATGCCAGAGGGATTTTATTCTCTGATATTTTTGAGTAATATACAAGAAATATTCGAAGAAAAACACATGTTTGACTTGGTCCAAGTCGGACGTGCTGCCAAGTTTGCAGTCCAAGAAAGCAAGAGGCGAATTCAGTACCACTGGTATCTAAAGTGACATGTGGACACTATACTGTTGCATGGTCGTTATACGTTTGTTTGCAACTGTTTACCCAATAAGGACATTCTTACTCATGGTCGGCACATCACAAGACTTACGCGACGACTTTCTAAGAAAACAAACGCTATTAAGTCTTGGTCGTCGAAGTACATCATGTGGTCGGTGCTTCTCTACCCTCGCTATGTCGACACCCTCAGCAAATACTACTCTCTCGGTCCTAAAAAAGAAATCTTAGATTTATCTAAATTCGAATATATCTAAACATCATTTAGTATATAAATTCATTTAAATTTGAATAAACTTACGACATTCTTTTCAGGACGGATGGATTAGTATTCTCTGTCTGACCAATCCGAGATTAGATCTTGAAAGGACTAATGTGCCACCGAAACTATCGGTCGCCGCGTTGACCTGATGCATCATGCATGCGACTCATGGGGTTGATTTTAATAGAGTTAAATACAGTAAGAGTCCTTATACTTACAGGGTTGGTTCGATTTAGTCCTTATACTTAAAATTTGCTAAATTTTGTCTGTATACTTATGAATTGGGTTCATTTAGTCCAATTCAATATTTGTCGTCGAATTTGAGCTGACTTGGACGACACGTGGACTAGAATCTTGCGATAATACCCTCCTGCATCTGAGAAAATTACAAAAAACAACCACATATGTTGTAAAATACAGGATTAGTTCCTGGCTCGATTTAGTTCTGATACTTGTCAATTGGGACCGATTTAGCCAAACACATATTTGTTGTCGAATTTAAGCTGGTACGTACGACACATTTATAGGAAACTAGCTGGCCTGAAAATTTACAGAGACTTCCTCGTGTATCTAGAACGTATATTTTTGCTACCAGATTTTTGCATGCACACACTCTCCATCTAATCAATAAGCTAGCACTCAACACCATAACACTACCATTCGATTCAGGACTGTTCTATTTAAGAGGAAGGGAAAATGAGAGAGTCGACGGTGACGACGATCACTAGACTGGAACGTGTTACGTTTTTTATGTAGGGGAGATGACATCGAAGTGACACCTGCAGCCACGGAAATATACGTTCTAGACATGGGAGAGGGTTCTGCAAGTTTTCACACTAGCCGCTCTCCTGCAAGTGGGACCCGCGTTTACGTGTCTTTCGCGTCAGCTCAAATTCGACGACAAACATATTCTTTGGACTAAATCGAGTCCAAAAATCGAGTTTTTGGACTAAATCGAGTCCAATTAACATGTACGCGCATTAAATTGTGCAAATTACGAGTATTAGGACTAAATCGAGCCAAACAGACGAGTATAGAGACTGCTATTATATCTAGCCAATCGTGATAGTTTTTTACAAAATTTTCAGATGTGAAAGGGTATTTTTGCAAGATCCCAGTCCATGTGTTGTCCAAGTCAGTTCAAATTCAACATCAAACATTAAATTGAACTAAATTGAACCCAATTCACAAGTACATGAACAAAATTCAACAAATTTCAAATACGAGAACTAAATCGAGCCAATCCTACAGGTATAAGGACTGTTACCGTATTTAACTCATTTTAATATAGCACGAGGTCAACGCGTCTGTTATGTTATACTCTCTCCGATCCATATTAATTGCTTAAATTTGTCTAGATTTGGATGAATCTAGATATTATTTAATATATAGATTTATTCAAATTTTAACAAATCCAAGTCAATTAATATAGATCGGAGGAAATACTAAAAACAGCTGAGTTCTGGTACTCAAGTTAAAGCGTCGTCAAGCATCTCAATTAATTGTTCACAAATGGTCCTGTCTACAGGAGAGTGGTGGAAGGCACATGTGCGCAGCTCAATCGGTGGATAGCTCCAGGCATCATCTTGGGGACAGAAATGATGAGAGATCAATCTGAGAAAGTGCATTGATGGTAAAGGTTAAAGTGATGAGTTTAAGTACATATCAACAACATGAAGTGGTACGATGATAACTGGAATATATGCACTATCTACTAGATACTCCTTTCGTTCCAAATTATTCTGCGTTTTATGTTTAGTCAAAGTCACTTAAAAGAAAATATCAACATCTAAAATATGGAGTAATAAACATAACTGAATTCGCCATAAAACATAGTTTTATATTATATGCAATTGATATTATAAATGTTACTAGTATTTATTAAATATGTTTGGTTAAACTTTAAAATGTTTGATTCTGACAAACCCAGAATGGAGAGTAATTTAGAATAGAGGGTGTATAAGTCTTTGCCTTTGGCGATTGTACCGCCGTACATCTAGGGTTTGGAGTTAACCACTCAAAAATTTCTCAAACTGTTGTTCCTGTTGACTAGAATTGGCGATACAGGTTATTAATCACGTACGGGATATGTTGAACACTCCTACCTCATTCTATGCAACCTTATCAGATAGTCAAATACAGAGATGGTACTTGCAGCTCTATATATATGCGTGCAGTCAGGCTGGTCAGATCAGCGTGTTCTCCTGCCTCCGACTGAAACACATGGCTACCGATCGCAAGCTCGCCGCCCTGTGCCTTCTCCTCCTCTTTTCCTCCCTTCCTCTCCTCGCCGTCGCCGACTGCGAGTGCGAGCAAGGCGAGGAAGACCAAGACAAGGCGGGAGCGCTAAAGCTCAAGATCATCGCCGTTTTTTGCATCCTTGTGGCCAGCGCGGCGGGCAGCACCATCCCGTCGCTCGGCCGGAAGTTCCCGGCGCTCAGACCGGACACGGACCTCTTCTTCGCCGTGAAGGCCTTCGCCGCGGGGGTCATCCTCGCCACGTCCTTCGTGCACATCCTACCGGACGCCTTCGACGGGCTCGGCTCGCCGTGCCTCGTCGACGGCCCCTGGAAGAAGTTCCCGTTCGCCGGCATGGTCGCCATGCTCGCGGCCATCGCCACCCTCGTCGTCGACACCATCGCCACGGGTTACTTCCAGCGCGCCGCCAACGCCAAGAAGGCCTCGGCGGCCGTCGGAACCGGCGGCGACGTGGAGGCCACCACCACCACGCCGGACGATCCTCACGACGCGCACGGGAACGGCGGCCACTCCCACGGCCACGGCGTGTCGGCCATCATCGCGTCGACGGGGGCGTCCTACGAGGACGACGGCGGCGCGCAGCTCATCCGCCACCGCGTCATCTCGCAGGTGCTGGAGCTGGGCATCATCGTGCACTCGGTGATCATCGGCATGTCGCTGGGCGCGTCCGAGAGCGCCAGCACCATCAGACCGCTCGTCATCGCGCTCACTTTCCACCAGTTCTTCGAAGGGATCGGGCTCGGAGGGTGCATCGTCCAGGCCAAGCTTCGCCTCCGGTCTGTGCTGATGATGTCGCTCTTCTTCTCGCTCACCACGCCGGTCGGCGTGCTGATCGGCATCGGGATATCGTCCGGTTACGACGAGAACAGCCCCAGGGCCCTCATCGTCGAAGGGCTGCTCAGCGCAGCGGCCGCCGGGATCCTCAACTACATGGCTCTCGTCGACCTTCTGGCCGAAGACTTCATGAACCCTAGGGTGCAGAACAACGGGACGTTGCAGGTCATCGTCAACATCTCCTTGCTGGCTGGGACGGCTCTCATGTCCATGCTTGCTATATGGGCATGAAAATAATCGTCCTCCACGGCTCCACCTCCACCTCCACGGAGGGGGAAAAACCTTTTTGATGTGTATATTTATGTAAGGGACTAATTGCACGCTTATTTTCTTGTTATTAGTAGCTTGCGAAATTGTATGGAGTAGCTTTTGAAGTAGTATTTAGATCGAGTTATATATACACATTAGAATTTAATTATCTACCAGATAGGAGTATTATAAATGGTAGTCAAAGCCATCACCCATTACACATGCTATTTGTGTGGTTAATGTGCAGGCCAGAGTTTTGAAAGGAACTGTAGATGCGATGTCAAAATATTGGTGGGGGTGATGAGAACAACCACAAAAAGATGCGATGTCAAAATCTCCATTTGCGTGGTGGAAGAGTACCCGAGAAAATTGGCGGTATGGGATTTCGGGATATTCATTGCTACAATTTTGCCAGGATCCTCAACTACATGGCCCTCGTCGACCTTCTTGCTGAAGACTTCATGAACCCTAGGGTGCAGAACAACGGGACGTTGCAGGTCATCGTCAACGTCTCCTTGCTGGCTGGGATGGCTCTCATGTCCATGCTTGCTATATGGGCATGAAAATTCGTCCTCCACCTCCACCTCCACCTCCACGGAGGGGGAAAATTAAACCTTTTTGATGCGACGACTAATTGCACGCTTATTTCGTGTTAGTAGTAGCTTGTGAAAAATGTATATTTAGATCGAGTTATATACACATTAGAATTTAATTATCTACTAGATAGTACTCCCATCCGTCTCAACTTAAAATAGATGTCTTAGGTTTTTCAAAATTGATATGTGTGCCGGAGAAAATTGATGGTTTGGGATTTTGGAATATTCATTGGTCCAGTTAAGATATGTTGGCAAAACAGACAAGGCGACTCATTTCAAACCTGGAGTATCTTTGTGCAACGGTTTTGAGGGCTAAATATTATCCAAATGGAGATTTATTAGGAATATAATTGAAGAAGGGTTCGTCTTATACTTGGCAGAGTATCATGAGCGGCATGGACACTTTAAAGAAAGCGTTGAAGTATCCGGAGGATTCCTCTAACATATTCAATGGAAAATTTCATATACTAGCATTATAATAAATATATAGTTTCTCGGTTAAATCGGTGTATCATATGGCCAGAAGCTTCGACGTACCAATGGAGTTGTCAATTCTAAGTTTAATCTGGTCTTGGGGAAAGCTATGCATGTAACTTCAATATAGCCGTGGAAATTAAAATATTTTTTATGGAAAGCCATACACGCTACTATGCCATGTAGAGCATTTTTGGCTAATAGACATATCTAAATTAGCGGTCAATCCACAGTGTGTTGTGCGGGAGCCGAAGTTATTAAGCACGCTTTGTTCCAGTGTGAGCGAGCAGAGTGTGTATGGTCTGCGCTTGGACTCATGGATATTATTGACGACGCTTGTTTAGCTGACGGTGCAGGCCAAGTGGTACCGGAGCATCTCTTATGTTTATCAAGAAGAAAGTCACCGATGTTAGGCCAAAAGATAGAGGTTTACAGGAAATAGTGGTTGTTGCGGCATTGTACATATGGTGGGAACAGAGACAATGTGTCAATGGTGAATCTTTCCAAATAGTGGATCGCTCAGCGATGTCGATTGATGCCTTAGTCGCGAACATGGGAAAAGGCGAAATAATTTTTTTTGAATTATATATTTCATATATGAAGGCTGGGAAACACTCAAAGCCTTATTGGTACAGTAGAGTTACATGGGTAGGGCAGGATGTACAACCCGGATCGATCCGGGGGGTTTTGCAGGAGTAAATGAAAGGAAAACAAGCGAAAGTTTTAGTTCAGCAGAAACTTTTGTTTCCACTTCAATAGATCTGGCGCAAGCTTAGTAGATCTTTTATCCCAAAGATCTAGAGTCTGATTGATGCTGATGAATAGAGTTTGCCTATCAGTGCTCATCGTATTGAAGATTCGGTTGTTTCTAGCATGCCAAAGTTGAAGGAAACATGCAGCCAGCAAGATAGGCCATGTTTTGCTGTTATTTCCCTGAATGCTTGATTCGATGAAAACCACAAGATCATTAGTTCTGTTAGCCAGCTGGGCAGTGTTTAACCTCGTCCAAACCCAGGAGGCTGGGCGGCAATGTAGGGCAATGTGTTCGAAGCTTTCCAGCGCTGGGCATTGATCGCATCCACTGTCATTGCACCATTTTTTATTGGTCATGTTGTCTTTCGTGTTCAATCTACGTCTGAATGCAAGCCACAGGAATACCTTATGTCTGTGTGGTATGATTGATTTCCAGATCCATTGAGCTGGAATCCAGCGCATTCCATGATCACTAAACAGGCGATAGTAGTCTCTTGTTGTTGCTGGCCTGTTGGTCATAATCATTAGTCTTGTATCATGTTGCAGTTGCGACTGGGCCTGGTGGTTCTGAAGTTCAGCCATTAGGGCCTGTAGCTGTACTTTAGCTGTGTGTGATAGTGGATTATATAGCCTGATGTCCCAGCTTCCGTTTCGCTTCTGAGATTGCACAGTGCATTGTTGGTCCTGTGCAAAAGTGAAGAGTACTGGCAGAGTGGTGCTTAAACGTCCCAGCCGTGTCCAACTATCATGCCAAAAGGAAGTTTTGTTGCCGACATGAGGGACGCATCGTGTGGTATCCTGGATGAGAGGTATAAGCTTCACCATTGGATTCCAGAATGCCGAGTCTACGGTTGAAACTTGCCGCGGGATTGTGTGTTGTAGGTACCAGTCTGCTAACCAATTGAAGCAGGGGTCCGAACCATTTGAAAGAAGCTTTGCAGTCAAGTTAGCCATCATTGCCTTGTTGTGAAGGAGTAAATTCTTTATTCCCAGTCCCCCCTGAGCTTTGGGCATTGTCATCATGTCCCAAGCCACCAGACAATGGCCACCATTAACCTCTTCACTGTTCTTCCAAAGAAAATCCCTTCCCAGTTTATCCTCAGCGTCCAGACTTGCCTGATCCCATGCAATGCACGCCATGAAGTAGGTTGGTATAGATGACAAAACTGAGTTAATCATTTGGATCCTTCCTCCAATGTTAAGCATCCTTGGCATCCAGCCCGGTAGACGGCTAGACATTCTGTCGATCACAGGTTGCAGTAACTGGTGGTTGATCTTGTTTGTTGTTAGAGGTAGGCCTAGGTAGGAGCATGGCATTTGCGCAATGGGGCATCCAAGCACCCTGGCAATATCTGCAGCTTCATGTGGTTGGATATTTATGGGTACAAAGGTGCTTTTTTGGTAATTAATATTTAATCCCATGAAGTTTGCAAAGGTGTCTAAAAAGTACTTTTGCAAGCTCAGCTTGTTGTAGTGATCCGTGCAACAGAAGCAGGGTGTCATCAGCATATTGCAGCGCCGGCATTGGGGCGCCCTGCTGAATTGGGTGCATTAGGAAACCACCACTGTAAGCCTGTTTAAACATTTGTTGCAGAATATCCGCCATCAGAATGAATATGTATGGTGATAGAGGATCCCCTTGTCGGACCCCTTTTTTAATCATGAATTTTTTTCCACACTGCCCGTTGATCAGCACCTGTGCTTTAGATGTTTGTAGTAGCCGCTCAATCCAGTAAATCCATAATTGTGGGAATCCCCTAGCTATCAGGGTGTGCAAGATTGCCTTCCAGTGTACAAAGTCAAAGGCTTTTGTAAAGTCAAGTTTTAGCACAATAACCTTCTTTTTGAATTTCCTGGCACACTGCACCATCTCAATGGCCATAGAGAAGTTCTCAATAATAGTCCTATTCTTTATGAAGCCAGATTGCATTTGGTCCACTAGTTGTGGTATGAATGACTGAAGTCTGTTTGCCAGGACCTTGGCAACCAACTTTGGAATCGAGTGTTGAAGAGATATCGGTCTGTAGTCTTTCACTTCTTGCGGTGTATCAATTTTCGGTAAAAGGGCAATGAAAGCAGAGTTTACTCCCTCAAGGTCCAGAGTCTTGTTGTGAAGTGCTTGTAATATCTTCATGAGGTTGTCTTTTAGCTCAGGCAGATAGAACTTGTAGAATTCGTTTGTGAAGCCATCTGGGCCAGGACTCTTATTTGCTAGAGATTTTTGTACTGCCCTCTGAATTTCATCCCAGCTAAAAGGCTCGGCCAGGCTTGCAAGCTGTTGTTGTTCAGTATATAGGTGGGCAATGTTGATGCATGGTTCCCAGCTCCTGTCTTCCGAGAAGAAAGCTCTGAAATATTCTGTTGCAATTTTTAGTTTGTCTTCTTCCTCGTAGAAGTCCTGCTGCCCAAGTCTGAAGAGTTTGATTTTATTCTTTGTGAACCGATATGTTGCAAAAGTGTGGAAAAACTTGGTTTTTTCGTCCCCAAGTTGACACCACTTTATTTTTGCTCTTCGAGTCTATTTTAATTTGTCTGCGCAACATAACTCATCCATTTTCTGCAGGCATAGTTTCTTAATTGGAAACTCCCAGTCAGTTAGGGGCCTCAATTCTTCGATAGCGTCAAAGAACATAATCGCATGATTTACATTGGCTTGCAGATTTTTAGCCGTGGTTCTGCCCTTTTGCCAGTTTCTAGTGGCTGCCCTTATTGCTCTCAACTTGTAGTTCAGTCTTGTTAGGCGTCATTTGTGTGGTAGACCTCTGTATGATCTGCCTTGTTATCTGATTCAACTCTGGAGACTGAAGCCAGTAGTCCTCGTATCGGAAGATTTTGACAGGTGATGTAGTAGCTTTGGTGTCAAGCAACAGTGGTTTGTGGTCAGATGTTGGCCTGCATAATGTTCTGCATGTAGAATGTAAGAATCTCTGGTTCCATGCAGTGTTGATTAACACCCTATCCAGCTTGATTAGAGTAGGATCCCTGCTCAAGTTGGACCAAGTGAATTTTTAATTGGAGATGTCAATATCCATCAGTTCGAGCTCCTCAATCCAAGTATTGAAAATCTCCATCTCACCCCATGAGATGTTGTCGTTGTTCTTTTCATGGGTATATCTGTATATGTTGAAGTCACCCAGCAGGACCCATGGGACATCAATATTATCTTTTAGCTCTTTCATGTCTTGGAAAAAGAGTAGCCTTTCCTCGGCATCACATGAGGCATATACATTAGTGATAGCTACTTTTGTGTTGTTGTTGGTAGCAGTTGGCATGACTGACAGAGAGTGTTTTTTCTGCGCTATAACCGTGACCTCAAAATCTTTTTCAGCCCATGCAATCAGGGTCCCCCTGCAGAACCTTCAGATGAATGGTACAGGAAGCAAGAAAATTTGGCTGGTAAAAACTCTCTTGCTTTGAAGACATCTATATGCTGCAGTTTGGTTTCTTGCAAGCAGATTATCATTGCCCCAGACTCGTCAATTAATTTGTAGATGATCGAGTTTTTGTCTTTGTCCCCAAGACCACTTACATTCCATGAAAGGATCTTCATCTTGCAAGAGGGTTAGCCCGAAGAGAGATAGAGGAATGCAATGCAGTATGCCATGGTAAAGTGAAAGGGACGGTGTAGGAACAACATAACTTAGAACATCTGCTGGCATTACAGGGTGCGAGGAAAATCAACAAAGTACATGTGGGAATGCAATGTTGGTCTTGCGCATCACACATCGTGAGCAGCACCAACTTTGAAGGAAACATAAAGTGCAGGTGGTGATGAAAGAAAACTAACACCCTATCTAAACAATGCCAAGCAGGGACTACACGAAAGTGCGCGGCATTAGCCATGTGATCCATTGCTCTCTGGGGCGATCTCCTTTCCCTTGCTCTTCAGGACCTGCTCAACGTTCAGCAAACCACAACAACTAGCCAGATCGAGCAGAGTCTGACGGCTGCAGCCAGCAGGCTCTTCAGTGATTGGCATTGGGGCAACCAGGTTGATATCTGGGATGCTCCTCATCTTCCTCCTACGAGTCGAGGTCGAGCCACGGGAATGTCCTGACTCTTCGTCAGAGGAGGCTTTGCATTGAGCGGCTCTTTCAACCGAGCCCATTCTTGCTCCGTCCTGTAGCTTTCTGATCCTCTCACCGCGCCTCTGGTACGTGACAACCTCCCTCTTGGAAATCTTCTCTGGCGGCTCACTGAGGTCGGACTCAGAGTCAGAGAGTGGCAGCGGCTTAGCCTGACGCTGCGTCTCAACAGGATGAGGCAGGATCCCAGCATCCATTGTCTGAGCCAAAGGGCCCTTGCCCTTCCCGTCGAACACCTGAGAGCGGCACATAGCAGCCCACGTCACCCGCGCAGCAGGCCTCCTTTCAGCAGGCTTATAGAGGAACGGCCCAGCACAGCCCAACATGTTTAGCGTTCCCCCAGCAAGCGGGTTTCCGCCACGACCTGGGGCATTTCCCCTGCCCCGCAAGGAAAAGAGCTTGTTTAAGGCGCTCAAGGCCGTCAGGAGTAGTGTGGATTTTGTTGTCTGGCATCAGCGTTAGGGGAGAGGCCAACACTGGCGTGCCATGCCCGGTGGCTAGCGAGGAGATGATGGGAACGTGGTCAGTGGCGCAGCCGTGGAAGTGGAAAGGAACAGGAGTTGCCCTAACCGGGTCAAAAGGAAGCTGCAACAGTGGCAGTACACCGCGGCCAGGGAGAAGCAAGTTTGGGGGGTTCGTACAGGTGGGTGGTGAAGGCAGGTGGAAAGTGGAGGTGGAGATAGCCTGGGTGTAAGGTTGGGCTGGCGTCATGGAGGAGGGGTTTAGGGCGAGCTGCGCGACAGGGGGGCCCATGCTCATAGCCGGCCGCAGCAGCTTGGATGGGTAGGAAGCGTCGATTTCAGGAAGCAGAGGGAGGGCCCGGACGCTGTTTATCTCATCCGGGAACATGCTGAAAAGCAGGGAGCGGATGCACTCGCGAGATAGACCCACCTCGTGTACGCCCGTCTCCCCCACGTGCGGCGTGCGATTGAAATTGAAGACAGAGAACGGCTCGTCTTCCCCACCATGACCCGGCTCTCCGACCGGAATGCGGACACGGAAACTCTGAGAGCGGCTGAGCATGACTTGGACGTCGAACGCGATGACGCCCTCATTCCAGACGAACTACGCCATGGCAAAAGGCGGCTCCGGCACAATCGCGCGGGCATCCACCTTCACGGACTCCCCGAGCAGCGTGATGAAGTCGAGGAGGGTGGCGGAGTCCGGGTTCAGCATTGCCCGCCTCGCAGCCAGCAACAGCGGCCTGGGAAGCTCATGATCAGAGGCAACCGGCGGGCACTGAGAAGAGGTGGCCGGTGCTCCCCGGCGCATAGGAGTGGTTGGTGGCGCATCCGTACCCGAGCGCACCCAGGTGAACTGGCGCGAGCGGCCACGCTGCCCATGGCTGTGACTTCCCCTCGGCATTGGTGGAGGAGGCCGGCGACGTGGAGGAGACGGTGGCGATGCGTCGTCCAAATCCGGAGCCACCGGGCGGCCCGAGGCGGTGTCCCAGACCTCGTTGATGTAGACGTCCGCGTAGTTTCCACGGCCGCCGCTCTTGTGGAAGGCCAGGTGGTGAGGGATATGGAGCGGCGACTCGACCTTCACCATGGCAAAGAGGGCGGAGTAGTCGTGGCCACGGAGCGCGCCGTGCTCGACGCCCATCAGGGACGCGAAGCCGCTTACCGCCGCACGCACACCACGCCGCTCCCAGAACTCCAGGGGGAACTTTTCCATGGTGAGGCATGCCACATAGCGGTAGGAGAAGGAGAACGCACTGTCTCCCGAGCCGTGAGGCAGAATGTGCACCAGGGAGACAGACAGGTCGATGTCACGGACACGCAGAGGGCTCTCGCGCATGGCGCGTACCTGGTCACGTCGGTGCAGGAACATGACAAAGCATGCCCCGGCCGAGCTTGAGGCAAAGCGGACGTGAGGGTTGTCGAGCCTCTGGTGAAAGACGCGACGGAGCCAGGGGATGGGGTTGGCGCGTGTAGGCTGGATATCGACCAACCAGGCAAGAGCATGCGCGTCATGCACTAGGGGACAGTGGATATCAAGGGAGGTTGGGCGCCCATGAAACACAGGTTCCATGGACGAGAAAGAAAGTTGTTGTGCCCTCAGTTTGCGCAGTGAAGGACAGCGATGCCGCCGGTGGCCACAACAGCGGCAGAACCAACACACCTCGGGATTTCTACAGGAGAAGGCTTTGTGATTGTACCCAAGGCAGCGGAAGCAACGCAGATGGAGATTTATCGGTTCATGGAGGTATAGGCGAGTTGTGGACGCGTTTGGAGGTGGCGAGGAACCAGGCCTGAGGAGGACGTCTTTATAGGAAGGTGGCGCAACGGCGGTGGAACCAGGATCGAGAGAGAAGGATTTTGGTGTCACGGTGTCAAGCTGTTCTCGGTTGCCATTCTGTGGCTCTTGCATGGCATGCATTGTCACTTGTCCTACCAGAGACTGCAGGCCACTGGAAAAATTATCATTCTCATCTCTAGGCTTGTGACAGCGCCGTAGACTAGCTGACCGCCTAGCATGCATGGAGGCCAGCCCGTCCAAGTTTTTACTAGAGCTGGGCGCATACACCGAAGTAGAAACCCTTTAAGGCGACGAAGGTGTATAGCCATTGACCACAGTAGAAACGCCGTAGGTCCTAGAATTCACGGTTATTGGGGAACGGGGGGCGGCGTAGCGACCCGGAAAACCTCTGAAGGGCCGCAGGCTTCTGACGGCACGATCACGTCGAACGGGAGACTTACTCATTACTCGGTCAGAGCAACAGTTGCAAGTTGCGATGAGATGTGAGCAGTCGTGGCGAACATGAAGTCTCCAGCGTTACTGACCGATCAGGCGTGTCAACTGCGGTGATTTTCATCCTGAACGGACCAACGGCCCAAGTGCCCCGAAGTGCAATCTCAGCCGCTACGTCACGTGACGCCACCCTAAATTCAAAAGTTCCCGCTTCACCTCCGACGACGGTGAACCCTGGCGGCTCGCCGCCGAACCAGAAGTGTAACAGGAGGGCCATGGTCTCACAGGAGAGCGAGAGACCAGCAGAAGCAACTGAAATCCCGAGGAAACCATAGGAACCTGAAGGCGCACCCACCTGGTGCGTGGTTCCGCAGTGGTGCTTCCTAAGCATGGAATCCTCAAAACGCACCCCGGGAGAGAAATCGGATCCGAGGGCTTGACGGCTACCTAGGTGCGTACGTGTGGCGGTACTAGCTATATGCATGCAAGTAGAGTTTGAGAAACGCTTATCTCTGTTGTCGCCCGCGGTCGTGTTCCGGCATGGTGCCGAGCCAGATGCGTGCGACAGGCTTCCTTGAGCAGCCGTCGTGCCGCAGGGGAGGCGGATCGCCTCAAGCAGTGTTGTTGCACCCGCTCCCGACGATGCACCAAGAGTCGCAGCAGGGATCCCGAGCTCGGCAATGGCGGCGGCGTCGTGCGCGATGGCCAGGGAGCCCGCTGCACGGCTGGGTGAGTGTGCACCGGTCGTTGCAGCAGGGTCTGGTAGCAACAGGGCTGGTGAGGTAGGTGTGGAGGGTGACGGTGGGGTGGTTAAAGCGCAGCTATGGCCGGCGAGCGCCGAAGTAGCTCTCGCCGCGGGGCGCCCGCGTCGCCTAGGGCGTCGCGAGAGCTCATCGTTCTCCAAAAGGCGAAATAATAGTTTGCTTTGTTCTCACCATGCAAGGTGAGGCGAGGATGAAGGAGTAGAGCCGGACGCTGCGATGGGGAAAGGAGCAACCTTGACGCCAGCGGTCCACTGCTGGACGTTGGGCTGCTAGCCCCGGCGGCACGGCACGGTCCTCCCTTCCCCGGTAGCAACATGGATGTCTTTGAAGGGCCGCCGATGGGCGGATGTCGCCGACGAGGAGCCGGCAGAGGAAGACCTCGGGCGGGAATTAATGGCGCGGTGCTCCTCCCCCGCGCTCCTGGCGGACTTCATGGACCGGGCGAGGAAGGTGACACGGAGACGGCCTCGGTAGACATGCCCTGACATGAGGTCGCCATCGGCGGCGAGGTCGGATACAGCGAAGCTCCGTCCGGGGAAGCCCTCAGGCGATGCGCATGCTACTGCTAGAGCTGGGAGGGAGGAACGGGTTGCCCTGGTTGAGTCCGGGGAGGCTAGTTCTCCCCACTCGGCACTGGCGGCCAGGGCGCAGGACCCCCGACGGGCAGCAGCGCAGCCTTCGCAGCTTGGTCGCGAGGACGGGCAAGGGTAGGGAACGCAAGTTGGGACGGGATCGGGTCGACCTGGGTAGACTGTGTGGTGGACCGGCTCACACTGGCGTGGAGGGCCCAAGCGACTCCCGCTGCTTTCCGCCACCACTGGTCCACCACCCGGGTTGATGCTAGGCTGCCTCGGACACGGCCCAACCGCCCGCCCGGGATTTGGCGCTGGATCCCAAAAGGGGCCCATGACCTAACCCTAACTTACCGGGCATCTGACGCCCAGGTCCGAAGATTCGCCGCCATCGCTCGCACCATCAGGCTCTACATGTCCCCGCCGCCTCTGCTTTGCTCTTTTTCCGCCATCGTCGCCATGAAGCGGGGTCGCGACCCCTCTCCGTGTCACGATCGTACCCCCTCTCCCTGCTGTGATCGCGCCCCCTCTTCTCATCGCGACCAAGTCGTTTCTCCCTGCCGCGCCCGACCGGCTTCTCCACCTCCACGGGATGCGACCAGAGACTCCTACCGTCAGCCGGGCAGATGGTCTCCCGGCAAGTTGGGCCGGGATCGGGTCGACCTGGCCACAAGTGGACTGTGTGGTGGACTGGCCCATGCTAGAGTGGAGGTCCCAAGCGGCTCCTGCTGCTTTCTACCACCACTGGTCCCCCACCCAGGTTGATGATGGGCTGCCTCGGACGCGGCCCAACCGCCCGCCCGCCCGGGATTTGGCGCTGGATCCCGAAAGGGGCCCATGACCTAACCCTAACTTACCGGGCATTTGATACCTAGGTCCGAAGATTCGTCGCCACCGCTTGCACCATCAGGCTCCACCCGTCCCCGCCGCCTCTACTTGGCTCGTTTGCCACCGTCGTCTCCATGAAGCGGGGAGCGACCCCTCTCCCCGCCGTGACCGCGCCCCCTCTTCCCGCCGCAACCGTGCCCCCTCTTCTCATCGTGACCGAGATGTTTCTTCCCACCACGCCCGACCGGCTTCTCCACCTCCGTAGGATGCGACCAGAGACCCCTACTGACAAGGATCATTGGGTATGCCAGGGTTTTTCTCAAGAGGAAGGGATTGGCTTTGATGAAACATTTTCTCCGGTTGTCAAACCAAGCACTATTCGCATTATTCTCAGTCTTTCTGTATCTTCCTCATGGTCGATCATCAACTTGATGTTCAAAGTTTTTTTTGCATGACACTCTAAATGAGACCGTCTATTGTCAACAACCCTCTGGCTTTGTAGATTCTTCCCGTCCTGACTTTGTTTACCATCTCCAAAAGTCTCTCTACGGTCTCAAACAAGCACCACGTGTGTGGTTTTAACGCTTCACCACCTTTATTCAGATTATTGGTTTCATTCCATCTAAATCTGGTTCGTCTCTCTTTATTTTTCGCTCTTCTACTCAAACCGACTATCTTCTTCTCTATGTCGATGATATAGTTCTAAACACCTCCTCCGAATCCTTTCTTAGCTACATTATCACCCTTCTTAATTAGGAATTTTCTATGACTGATTTAGGACCACTTCATCATTTTCTCGGTGTTACCGCTTCTCGAAATCCATCCTCTCCCTTTCTTTCTCAACACCAATATATTCTCGATCTTCTATGTCGTGTTGGATGATCGCTAACACGTGGTTGATGAGGAGCCTATTGAGAACCCCAAGACCAAGGTGTGAAGCAGCACACCAGCAAGTCTTCCCTCAGTAAGAAACCGAGGTTATCGAACCAGTAGGAGGAAGGAAACATCACACAGGTGTTGCAAGCAACACGGAGACCTGCACAACATAAACTCAAGACTTTGCCCCAACTAACAGTGAGGTTGTCAATCTCACTGGTTGCTGTAACAAAGGATTAATTGTATGGTGTGGAAGTTGATGGTGGTTTGCAGCACGTAAACAAGTAACAGTGGAAGATGTATTAATGGTAAAGATTGGACCGAGATCCATAGTTCACTAGAGGTGCTCTCCTTAGTTAACAACATGGCATGAAGGGTAAACAAATTACAGCAGGACAATTAACAGGAACTGATCAAGGCATAACAATGCAATACCAGACAAAAAGATCCTATGAGATTCAATTGGGGAATACAACAATATACATAGACCGCCATCCAACTGCATCTATGACTAGTAGTCCACCTTTAGGTTATCATCCGAACCCCCTCCAGTATTAAGTTGCAAGCAATAGAAAACTGCTTTAAGCAAAGTGTGTAAGGTAAACAATCCACTTGTTCCATGAACAAGAGACCGTTGTTTTCTCCCTAGTAGCAACAACACATATACAACCGAAGAGATTTCTGTCACTTCCCTTGGAAACTAGAGGCATGAACCCACTATCGAGCATAAATACCCCCTCTTGGAGTCACTAGCAACTACTTGGCCAAGATTGCTACGAACAACGGAGAGCATGCAAGATCACAAACAACATAGACATGATAGAATCATAAGATAAAACCATTAATCAATCTAACATAGTAATCTCAATATCCATCGGATCCCCGCAAACTCAACATGCATGATTACAAATAGATTAGATCTTGATCATGAACGGAGCTCACAAGATCTATACATGAAAGCACAAGGAGGAGATACAACCATCTAGCTACTACATGGACCCATAGTCCAAGGTGGAACTACTCACACATCATACCGGAGAAGAAGGCCTCCGAGATGATCTCCCCTCCGGCAGGGTGCCGACAAGAACTTCAGATCCCCCCGATCTAGGGACCATGGTGGCTGTGGCTACAGAAAGTTTTGTGGAGTTTTGATCTGGGTCCTAGGGTTTCTACATCGGGGGCTTCTTATAGGCGAAGAGGCAAGGCCAGGAGGCGACCAGGGGGGCCACACCCTGCCCAGGCGCGGGCCCACCCTGGCCGCGCCTAGGGGGGTCTGGCCGCCCTGGCTTGCCTCTCCGTCTCTCCTCTGGACTTCGTGTCGCCCACGGTAAAATATTGACTTTGGCTTTTGTCTCGTCTAATTCCGATAATATTGATTTTCTGCCTTTCTGGAACCAAAAATGTAAGAAAAGCAACCGCAATCGTGGCAACTTGTTAATAGGTTAATTCCAGAAAATATATAAAAACACCTCAAAGTGTAGACAAAGCAAAGAAGATACTAAACAAGCATGGAACATAAAAAATTATCGATACGTTTCCGACGTATCAAGCATCCCCAAGCTTAACTCCTGCTCGTCCTCGAGTAGGTAAATGATAAAAGGATAATTTTGAGGTGATATGCACCATCAAAACCAAGATCAAACCATTTGCAAGCATTGAAAGCTGGGATCAAAGAATTCTAAACATGTGCATGAAATATGAAGTTCTAACAGTAAGACAAAGTAAATATGCATGCAACATGAAAGGCTACAAACAAAAATCATGAATAACATGCATTGAAAAACGTTTATTTGTTTCATATACAGAAAACATGGCATAGTGGCAATCAGCTTGTCCCTCATAGAGTATCAAATAGATGCATAGGACACCTTCAAAGTTCACAAGGGTGACTAGAAACAAATAGCACAAGAACAAGTAATATCACAATATGCATAAATCAATAAGTTTTGGGACACTGCACATAAAACTGAGAATGGCAACTATGCTCTCTTAATGGTGCCTAAAGGTAGAAGGTGTAGACTCAATATAGTAGTGGAAGAAAGGCCCTTCATAAAGGGAAGCAGGGGATTTCAAGTTTCAAAAAGAGCTTCCAAAAATTATGGTACTTGTTAGCTTTCAGCCCTTATTGCCCCTATCATAAGCATCTTGAAGTGATTAAGGTTAAAGTGAACAAACTATGGAGTATATGCTTGACAAAGTATAAGTTGGCAATATCAAGTCCCTTGAATACGAGGGCCACACCTCATGCTACTCAACTCCAGTCACCTGTAAGTTGTTGTCATTGTAAGTACGTGCATATCATAGAGAACCGCCAACGGGTACCCCTTGCACATGGTACAGGAGCTATCCCATAACCAAAATGACAAGGTAAGCAGACAATTACGTGCGTATCATAGAGAACCGCCAACGGGTACCCCTTGCACATGGTATAGGAGCTATCCCATAACCAAAATGACAAGGCAAGCAGACAATGAGCATCTCAGCGATCTTTTTATTTACTATGTGCATAGCTTTTTATTGAGGATGCTTCATAGATAGCTCACTATGGTGATGCTGTAAGTTTCCACCATGATTAGGCATGGCTTAGGCTAGCAGCCCAGGCTTTTCTCTAACACAAAATACAAACTCCATGGACTTACAAGCTCCCTCTTTATTTCACACCGGTGACATCCATAGACAAAAGAGCATGATATCAACTGTGTACAAAGTACAAGTGCAATGTTGAAAACCTTCCCCATAACATCATGGTTCTGCTAATTCCAACGTATAAGTGCAAGCATATACAAAATAGACGACACAATGGTTCAAGTTTATTAGGGGCAAAGAATATAAAGTGTGCCATCAAGTTCGTGAGGGCTTTAATCACTAAGTTTTCACACAACAAAATACATTTAAATTGGAAGATAGCTGAAAACAAGAATATACTTGGAATGCTGTAACACACCATGCATAGGAGTTTATAGTGGACACTTTGGAATAACTGGGTTTCTTGGGAGTTGGAATCATGAGTAGAGCTTACTCATACAAGTGGAGGCTAGCAAAAGACTGGGAGCAACCAACTAAGAGAGCAATAATAGCCATAATCATGTAGAACGACAAAACATTACTAATCAAAGCATAGAATGGTACTAAAAGTCAAGGACTAAATGATCATAGAGGCTATGGTGACTTGTCATAGTCATAACATGGTGTGAGCATGTGCCAAGTCAACCCAAACAAAGAATCAAAGGAGAATACCACAAAACTATGCTTCTGCATGCTAAAACAACACATAATTTCTTCAAGGCACACTAAGCAATCCTAATTGTTTGGAACAAAACATGCTACAGCAATAATCACTAAGCATAAGGTCAAATCAACACCTAGCATGGCATGCTAAAGTCTAAGTCACAGTCAATGCAAGCCCCTCTTGCACTTTCAAGCAGGAACTTCCTACTCCTTTCCAACACCAATCGACTTATTTGAAACATTACAGCAAGAACGGGGGTCCAAACTACTTTACTCAAGCAAACTAAACAAACTAATCAAAGCAAACAAAAACTAAGACGCTCTAAGAACAACACAACTGTGCATGAAATAATAAAAACGAAGTGTCTAAATAGACCTGAGCTTTTTATTGATGAAAAAGGGGATGCCTTGGGCATCCCCAAGCTTTGACGCTTGTAACTCTTGAATATTTTCTTGGGGTGACACCGGGGTGGCATCCCCAAGCTTGAGCTTTTGTCCATTCTTCATCTCATTACATCATTCTCTCTCTACACCTGAAATTTTTCCTTCATACAAAACTTCACACAATCTTCATTAGCAACATTAGTGTATTCAAAAGATATTAGACCCTTAGAAAAAGCTTTGGAAAAGCAAAAGTTTTCACTAAAAACACAAGCTACTGTAGCAACTCCTTCAAAAAGCTCAATTTCCCAAAAGAGAACTAAAAAAGAAATCGATAAGAAGCAAATGCAAATAATGGCAAAATCTGACAAAACAGACCAATAGGTAGAAACCGATTTTTTTAAAAATCTTTTGTTGCTCAAATCAAAAAGTGTTGAACTAACGAAAGTTAGCTAACATACTGAGGGATTTATTCGTTACTTTTCAGCTCGATCCGACTTACATAGGCTCCTCATGAATTTTTATGGTGGAGGACAGAAATCTGTTTCTAGACAGCAACTCCCCAAGATCTTACTCCCCTCTCATTAGAGGTCATTCTTGGCACAAAAAGCAAACAAAAAATGATAAGGAGAGGTCATTACTGAAGTAATAACTTCCTCAAGGAAACTCTTGGCTTATCTCCCAACAAGTACTTTTCTTTAACGCCTTTAAGTTAGGCATGGAAAATTTGAGAATATGCTCTCATAAGAATTATAAATTGAAGTCAAAGAAAGCATCAAGAAGCAAATTCAAAACACATTTAAGTCTAACCCACTTCCTATCCATAGGAATCTTGTAAATAAAAAATTTATGAAAGCACAAAGCAACAAGCATAGGAAAGCAAAACAAGTGCAACTTCAAAATTTTCAACATAAAGAGAGGAAACTAAATATTGTTGAGATACATAAGACTATGTTTCCCTCTCTCATAATAACTTTCAGTAGCATCATGAATAAAATTAATAATATAACTATCACATAAAACATTCTTATCATGAGCCACATGCATAAAATGATTATTACTCTCCACATAAGTACTGGGAGAAAATTCAACAAAATAGCTATCATTATTATTCTCATCACCATAATCATCAAATATAGGAGGCATATTGTATTCACAATCAATTTTCTCCTCAATAGTAGGTGAACTGAAAATATCAATATCATCATTGTAATCATCATAAATTGGAGGTAAGTATCATCATAGGCAATAGAATTTTCAGAATTGGTACCAAAGAGGTTTTCAATATCAAAAGTAGTGTGATTTTCCCAATCATGATCACTACTGTAGTAAACAGGCATAGGAACATCATCACAAGTTTTACCCATAGCAGATATTTCAAAAGAATCCATAGGATCATAACATTCATCCTTCTCTTTTTCATCTAATGAGCTTCCTGTTTCAGAAATTTCTTCTTTCATAGGCTCCTGCAAAGCATTAATCTCTTCCGTTTGTGGAAAGCACCTATTAAAATATTCAAGAATATAGCCATTTTCTTCCTTGTAATTATCAAAGCAATATTTAAGTATCTCATAAACCTCATATTCATCAGGTACATCATCGGTATTTTCAAACAAACTGGCAAGTTCAAATGCACCCTTGAAAGCAATAAATTCTTCAATTTGTTCCACATCATAAAGGTCATAATTTCCTTTAACATAAGAAGATATGGTAACACTATCATTATACTCACATTGAAAAGGGAGGTGTTTATACCTCCTCCAGCAACAAGCTTTATAAAAGCAATAAGTAACATTATAAGTAGAGCACACCTCTCTAGCAATAGTATTCAACTTATCAATTTGTTCCCATAAGTGTTTCCCTTTTGTGACAAACGGTGCTCCTTATAATAATACTTTTCTTCTTCCGTGAACCCACCTTGCCAATAAGAACTAGTTTCAAAGAAACCATCCATTGATAGAAAGCATGACCAAGCAAGGCAATAACAGACCACCAACTAGAGTAGGAACTAATTTTTTTGTGTTTTTGAATAGGGAAAGGAAACCAAACTAAACTAATTTTTTTGGAGTTTTTGAAAAGAGGCAAACAAAACCAAGAAAACGAAACTAAGCAAACTAAAAACAAAGTAAAGAGAAAGGAAGTGGAGGACTCCCCTTGTGAAGACGTCCTTAGCCTCCCCGGCAACGGCGCCAAAAAACTTGATGGCTAATGCGTGGTTGATGTGGATCCTGTTGGGAACCCCAAGAGCAAGGTGTGAAGCAGCACAACAGCAAGTCTTCCCTCAGTAAGAAACCGAGGTTATCGAACCAGTAGGAGGAAGGAAACGTCACACATGTGTTGCAAGCAACGGAGACCTGCACAACACAAACTCAAGACTTTTCCCGAACTAACAGTGAGGTTGTCAATCTCATTGGTTGTTCTAACAAAGGATTAATGATATGGTGTGGAAGGTGATGGTGGTTTGCAGCAAGTAAGCAAGTAACAGTGGAAGATGTATCAATGGTAAAGATTGGACCAGGTGTCCATAGATCACTAGAGGTGCTCTCCTGAGATAAACAACATGGCATGAAGGGTAAACAAATTACAGCAGGGCAATTGATAGGAACTGAGAAAGGCATAACAATGCAATACCAGACAAAAAGATCCTATGAGATTCGATTGGGAAATACAACAATATACATAGACCGCCATCCAACTGCATCTATGACTAGTAGTCCACCTTTGGGTTGTCATCCAAACCCCCTCCAGTATTAAGTTGCAAGCAACAAACAACTTCTTTAAGCAAAGTGTGTAAAGTAAACAAGAGACCATTGTTTTCTCCCTAGTAGCAATAGCACATCTACAACCGAAGAGATTTCTATCACTTCCCTTGGAAACTAGAGGCATGAACCCACTATCGAGCATAAATACCCCCTCTTGGAGTCACTAGCAACTACTTGGCCAAGATAGCTACTAACAACGGAGAGCATGCAAGATCACAAACAACACATACATGATAGAATTATAAGACAAAACCATTAATCAATCTGACATAGTAATCTCAATATCCATTGGATCCCTGCAAAAACAACATGCATGATTACAAATAGATTAGATCTTGATCATGAACGGAGCTCACAAGATCTATACATGAAAGCACAAGGAGGAGATACAACCATCTAGCTACTACATGGACCCATAGTACAAGGTGGAACTACTCACGCATCATACTGTAGAAGAAGGCCTCCGGGATGATCTCCCCTCCGGCAGGGTGCCGGGAAGAACTTCAGACCCCCCGATCTAGGGACGATGGTGGCAGAGGCTACAAAAGGTTTCATGGAGTTTTGATCCGGGTCCTAGGGTTTCTGCATCGGGGGCTTCTTATAGGCGAAGAAGCGAGGCCGGGAGGCGACCAGGGGGGCACACCCTGCCCAGGCGCAGGCCCACCTTGGCCGCGCCTAGGGGGGTCTGGTCGCCCTGGCTTGCCTCTCCGTCTCTCCTCTGGACTTCATGTCGCCCACGGTAAAATAGTGACTTTGGCTTGTGTCCCGTCCAATTCCGAGAATATTGATTTTCTGCCTTTCTGGAACCAAAAACAGAAGAAAACGGGAAACTGGCACTGTGGCAACTTGTTAATAGGTTAGTTCCAGAAAAGATATAAAAACACCTCAAAGTGTAGACAAAGCAAAGCAGAGAAGATACTAAATAATCATGGAACTTCAAAAATTATAGATACATTTCCGACGTATCATTGGCATGATTGACTATCAGCCTAGTCATACCCCTGCTGATATTGGCGCCAAACTATCGGCGGATGGTGATCCCATTCCTGATCCTACATTATATCGTAGTCTCACAAGGGCACTATAAAATATGCTACTCTTACTCGTCCTGATATTTATTATTCTGTTCAGCAAGCTTGCTTGTATATGCATGATCCTCGTGTTCCCCACCTTTCTCATGTCAAATGAATTCTACGATATCTCAAAGGCACTCTCAACCATGGTCTTCTTCTAAATAATTCTTCTCCTACAAGGTTGGCAGTTTGTCCGCAAGTGGACTGTGTGGTAGACCTAGGCCGCAAGTGGACTGTGTGGTGGACCGGCTCACACTGGTGTGGAGGGCCCAAGCGGCTCCCGCTGCTTTCCGCCACCATTGGTCCACCACCCGGGTTGATGCTGGGCTGCCTCGGACGCGTCCCAACTACCCGCCCAGGATTTGGCGTTGGATCCCGAAAGGGGCCCATGACATAACCCTAACTTACCGAGCATCTGACGCCCAGGCCCGAAGATTTGCCGCCATCGCTTGCACCATCAGGCTCCACCTATCCTCGCTGCCTCTGCTTTGCTCATTTGCCCCTGTCGTCGCCATGAAGCGGGGAGTGACCCCTCTCCCCACCACGACCGTGCCCCCTCTTCTCATCATGACCAAGCCGTTTCTTCCTGCCGCGCCTGACCGGCTTCTCCACCTCCACGGGATGCGACCATAGACCCCTACCGTCCGCCGGGAATATGGTCTCCCGGCTACCAGTGTCGCTTGCCCGTGTAGGTAGCTCCTACACCACGTGAGGCGGGCAGGGGGTGACCTAGCAGGTCCCTGACCGCAGGCAGGGCAGGGAGCAGGAGCGCTCACCTCCACATGCGAGGCAGTGGACGGGCAACTTGGGCCAGAGATCGCCGTCCCCGACTATGCGCCGGTCAGAGCATGACCTTCGCCAAGCTCTACTACAGGAGCCCCACCTCCGAGGCTGCGAGGGAGGGCATGCAAGGGCCCCACAAGGCTCATGGAGGCAAGACCGGGATCTGGAACATGAGAAGAAAAGGCGTTGCTCGCCAAGGATGGAGGACGCAATGGTGGCGATAGCACCACCAAAGAAGAAGAAGAAGCACACGGGCGCGTCCACGGAGGTTTCCGCAGGGGAGGTTCCCCCTCGACATAGGGAGTGTCAACACCCGGATTTTTAATCCCAGAAGCCTGTTAGCCATACATCGCAATCCTAGGATTACCATTTTTGCGAGACATAACAGATTTGGATACCACAGTACATCATCCATTACAAGCCATACATAAGGTTTTACACAAATAAGGATCTCATGATCCAGTTCTTAATACAACTCAAGCAGCGGAAACACGTAATAATAAAGGTAGCGTAGGCGAAGCTCCATCTTCGGGTCACGAGCAATGCGCGATGGGAGATGATCCTAGTTGTCGTAACCTTCCTGCGGTCCATCGTCCTGGTACTCCTCTTCATAGTCTGGCCATGGGAATAGCCAGGGACAAAGCCATGAGTACTCTTCAAGTACTCGCAAACCAATACTAACATTTAAGGGGGTTTTTGTAGTAGGACACTAAGCTCTAGGGTTGTTTTGCAAAAAGCCAGATTTACCTCTACTAAGTTCAGAAGCAAAGAAAGATGGTTGAAGTTTTATATCACCTAAGTGGGAACTTGTATTTCATGTCACAACTCTATTATGGTCAAGTCAAAGTCTCAATTCATTTCACAAGTCATTTGGAAAACATCTGACGGGGGAACAGTATGGCCACTCCAACTGTCCATAACCGCGGCACGGCTATTCGAATAGTTTGACACTCTGCAGAGATTGTACACTTTCACCACAACATTCGATACATCCGTCAGGAACAAATCCTGAATTCACCATACTCAGTATTGCGGATAATGAATCCTAACCTTTCAATTACACGCCCTAGTATAGGCACCTCTCCGGTGAGTTTGGCCTCCCAACCATGACCAACTGTCATCTTGGGTACTGCACAGGTGTACAATCTTCACAAGGTAGCCTCACCTCAGACCTTGGCCGTGACTGAACCCATACTAAGGTATATAAGTTTCCAGTCAAGCCCTACCCAATTTTCGGGTATTGTGGTTGTACGGTAAAATTGGAATGGTAACGCATCCAGACAACCATCAGTTTTATAAAGGGGTAAGGCTCATGCCTCAACATTTTCATCATCAAAATCATCTGGTGCTCGGAAACACATGTCAAAACATCTCAGTAGAATGACTCATCATTCTAAGGTTTTCATAACCATTTTCACCAAGTATTCCCATCTAACGTTGATCAAGTTTTATGCTTAGCACTGGCATCTACAAGTGGGGGTAAGTACTAATGAGGGATGGTAAACAAGTGGAGTTTAACTAAGTACAATCTCATGCCTTAGGATGACATCAAGATTATCTTGCTTAGGCCAAATTTAATGCTCTTTATGCAACCTTCAATTATCCTCCTAGAATCTACAAGTCACTTAAGTAAACTCTAAGAAGTAGCTTTGATAAAGAAATAAAGTTGAAAGCTTGCAAGTAAACTAGGATTGGGTATCATCAAGTGTGTCTAACCAAGCATGCTTAGTGCATTGCATAGGTTATCCAACTTTCATAATTGCAAGTGTTAGCTTGCATAGGTCAACTTGGTTAGTAAGGCTTGCCTTGTGCAGAGCAGTGGTTGAAGTTCTCCTCGGCTTCTTCTTCGTAGTATCCTCCTTCCTCCTCGTATCCTTGGTCGGTACTAGCGTCTATGAATAAATACGAGGTACACAATCACAAAACAATACTTAACTATTTTCAATCATCACACAAAGGTGTTTCTATAGATGATCCAGCATCATCACTAACCTTACAAGAATAAAGCATTTGTCTTATTTATTTATTTTTAGAAAAGTAATTTCTACTCATTGAAAAACTACTTAAGATTTACTATTCTCCAAACCAAACATGGGATCATGTTGAAACATGTCATCACCACATACTTCAATCCATGGGAATGTGATTTAAAGTGGTGTCACAATTTAATAAGGTTTTAACCTTTTATTTTAAATAAATAAAGTGACTAGAAATGCCTATGTGGCATTCTTTTATTGCTTGAACATTATTTCTGGAAGTAAACCCAAATGTTTTTATATATTCTGAAAGGTATGATCAAATGTGATTTTTGAGAGTTGGAATCAACTCAAAAGCTATTATGGTTGAAATTTGAAAAATGTTTGAATGCAGAAAAGCTTCTGACTTGATATTTTTACCAAGGTTGATCTACAGATCCAAATGATTTGAATCCGACGGGCTTGGATTAAGCATTTCACTACCTTTCTAACAAAATTCGTTTCATGTAATTTGGTTCACTGAATCGAGCTGGGTTGATTTTTGAAACTAGGTACAGAACTGTGTTAGAAATAAATAGAAAAACCTAAATTCAAACGGTTGGGCTGTGCGGGAAGGGTTAATGGGCCGGCTCAGTGTCACTCCGCAGCGCGGGGCTCAGCTGATAGGGGGTTCCACCCGTCAGTGGCTCATAACACGCGAAGCGGTATGGGGCGATGTGGTGCCCTGGATTAGAAGTGAGATCAACGGCTGAGGGTCGTCGTCGACGATGAGCATGTCACCGGCGAGCTCGAACCCTAGCGGCTCAGTGGGGGTCGTGAGAGGCTCACCAGGGCTCAGGCGAGGGTCGGCGATGGGGGCGAATGACGAAGTCGACGACGGCGATTCTCCTGGCACCGGCAGCTCCTCCTAGGGCGGCTCCAATCGACGGCTCCTCTCCTCCTCTGTAGCAGCAAGCTCCGGACAAATTCCGGCGATGTGCTGCTTGCCTTGCTCCAGGAAGAAGTGTGAAGTCTCAGTGAGAGGTGGGGAGTGAGATGGTGTGAAGAAATCGAGCGGGGGTTCCCTCCTTTTATAGGGTCGACGGCGAGATCGAGAGGGATGGGCAGGCGACGGTGTCGACACGGCTAAGGGCGACTAGTGGCATGGCTGAGGTTGGCGATCGACGGGCGGTCTCCTGGCGATGCTCTAGAGCTTAAATGCGCGTGTAGGGGCGGTGGCAATCGGTCGGGAACATGCAGTGCTCTGCGAGGCAGAGGCGGCGAACTCCATGGCGAGCGGCGGCTACGGGGTACGAGCGATGAAACGAACATGTCTGGTGGTCTCTGGACGGGGTGCATCTTTGGGGTGCAAGGGCTCGAGGTGGTCGGGTTGAGTGGGAACGGCGCGTGCACTGGGGTGCGCGTCGGCATGGTCGATAGTGGCGCGGGCACGGCGTTCCTGGCGGTTCTGGTCTCTGTTCTTGAGCTAGGTCTGGTCGAGAGGGGGCGGTGAGGCATGGGCTGCATGCTAGACAAGGTGGGCACAACCAGTTCTTCCTCTAGCTTGCTGTCCACACTGGGGTGACATGGTGAGGCTCATCCTGCTGACCATTGATGGCAATGGCAAGCTCACAGTGGTGCTAGAGGTTAGTCAAAGGTGCTAGATGATCTATTAAGGCTAGTTGCATCCAGAGAAGAAACAAGGTTGGCCCAAAACACTACTCAACATAGTGTTTTTGATTTGGTTGATTTGAATCTGCAACCTGTTTGAAGAAATGGCCGTCTGAACTTGAGTTTTGAATTTTTAAAAGATTTTTGGTGGGTGTGCTAGGCATGTGTTGAGGATTCTGTGGATGCTTGGGTTTTGAAAATTGAGCTTGTTTGAGTGGTTTTTGAAATAGTGGGATCTTCCCATATGAAATAGATTCAATTTTAAACTGTCATTTAAACTAAGCATTTGAATGTTTTTGGATGATCACAAAGTGGGCCTTGGTACCTTATTATGAGTACTATCAAGGGGTGCAAAGATCCATACATGTTTCTGTTAAGTTCTGAAAGTTAGGGATAGCCAAAGTAGACATGGGAGTTAATTTGGCCAAAGTGACCATTCACTTAATTTATTTGTTTTGACTTGTTTGTCTTTGGAAAAAGTTTGGGGATTGTTTAGATGATGTTTATTTTACCTAAGAATCATTTTACAAGCAAAGAAACACAGAATCATGGCAATTTAAAAAGAATCCAAATTTTGAATACACACACATATGAATGCTTTCATATTTTTTAGTTGGGAAAGTTTTTGTTAACCCTAATTTTGATGATTAGAGTTTGATGATCCAAGTTTAATATTTTTGGGATGTTACAAACCTTCCCCCCTTAAACAAAATCTTGTCCCGAGATTTGAAAAAGGAAGAAAAAGATTACCTAGGATTTGAAGAGATCGGGAAACTCCGTCCTGATGTGATCTTCGCTCCCAGGTAGCTTCCTCTTCCGTGTGGTTGCTCCACTGGATCTTGAGAAACTTGATGCTTCGGGTTCTGGTAGTTCTGAAAGCTTCTTCCAAAATACGTATGGGCACTTCGAGATAGGTCAGGTCATCGTTGATCTCTATGGTCTGGTGATCGATGTTCTTGAACACTTCAGTCTTCTCCGGAACTTCGAGGCACTTGCGAAGTAATGAGATATGGAACACATTATGCACGGCTGACATATCTTCGGGTGGTTCCAATTGATACGACACTTCTCCTCGACGGTTCAGAATCTTGAAGGGGCCGATATATCTGGGGGCTAACTTTCCTTTCACTTGGAAACGCTGCATTCCCTTCAATGGAGACACTTACAGATACACGAAATCTCCAATGTTGAAAGCGAGGTCTCGAAAATCTGACTCTCTCCTACTTCCGACCAGTTCAAAGGGGTGCGACACTTCCTTCCATACATGAACTCAAATGGGGCCATTTGCAAACTAGCTTGATAACTGTTGTTGTATGAAAATTCTGCAAACGGCAGACATTCTTCCCATTTAGATCCATACTCTAACACACATGCTCTCAACATGTCTTCGAGTATTTGATTTACTCGCTCTGTTTGTCCATTGATCTGAGGGTGATAAGCGGTGCTAAAATCTAGTAGGGTTCCTAAACCTTCTTGTACTTTCTTCCAGAATCTCGAGGTAAACTGAGTTCCTCGATCCGATACAATGTTCTTGGGGACTCCGTGCAAACTAACGATTCTAGCGATGTATAACTCCGCTAGCTTCGAACTCTGATATGTGATCTTGACTGGTAAGAAATGGGCAACTTTGGACAATCTGTCCACTATGACCCAGATAGAGTCAATTCCCCTACTAGAAGTAGGCAATCCAGTGATAAAGTCCATTCCAACGGAATCCCATTTCCATTTCGGAATCTGCAATGGTTGCAACAATCCAGCGGGTCTTTGATGTCCCGCCTTGACTCTCTGACATATATCACACTTGGCGATATAGCTTCCGATTTCTCTCTTCATCTTATGCCACCAAAATTGTTCTTTCAAATCTTGATACATCTTCGTTCCTCCGGGGTGGATAGAATAAAGAGTAGCATGAGCTTCTTTCAAAATCACTTCTTTCAATTCTGAATCTGCTGGTACACAAAGGCGTCCTTTGTACCACATAACTCCTTCTTCATCTTCCATCAATCCGGGTACTTTGCCTGTACCGATACGGCGCTTGATTCCATCGATACTAGCATTTCCTTTCTGCGCCTCTTTAATCTGACTGATCAAAGTGGGTTGAAGTTCTATGCTAGCCAAAAATCCTTCACTCACTAATTCCATTCGGAAATCTTCCATATCTTTGTGGAGACTTGGTTGATCCTTCGAAATCATGGAGTTCAAGCGGCACGGCAATCTGCTGAGGGCATCTGCTACCACGTTGGCTTTACCGGGGTGATAGTGAATCTCCAGATCGTAATCCTTGATTAGCTCAATCCATCTTCTCTGTCTCATATTCAGCTCCTTTTGAGTGAATATATACTTCAGGCTCTTGTGATCCGAATGAATCTCGCAGCAATTTCCCATCAGGTAATGCCTCCATGTCTTCAGGGCTAGAACTACGGCTACGAGTTCGAGGTCATGGGTTGGATAGTTCTGCTCATATTGTTTCAGTTGTCGAGATAGATAAGATATAACTTTGCCTTCTTGCATTAGCACACATCCGAGACCGATCTTGGATGCGTCACAGTACACGTCAAAGGGTTTCGTGATATCCGTCATGATTAAGATTGGGGCTGAAATCAATCTTCTCTTGAGTTCTTGAAAACTCGCTTCACATTTGTCCGTCCATTCAAACTTCTTGTCCTTCTTCAGCAATTGGGTCATGGGTCTGGCAATACTCGAGAATCCTTCTACGAACTTGCGGTAGTATCCCGCCAATCCGAGAAATGCACGAACTTGGGTTTGAGTGGTTGGGGCTTGCCAATCTTTAACATCTTTCACCTTTGCAGGGTCAACGGAAATTCCACCGGCTAATACAATGTGGCCGAGGAATCCTACCTCCTGTAACCAGAATTCACATTTGCTAAACTTGGCATACAACTGATGCTCTCTAAGGGTTCCAAGAATGGTCCTCAGGTGTAGCTCATGTTCTTCTTCCGATTTGGAATAAATCAGAATGTCATCGATGAAAACAATGACGAACTTATCCAGGAAGTCCATAAAAATCTTATTCATGTGATTCATGAAATAAGCGGGGGCATTGGTTAATCCAATAGACATGACAGTATACTCGTATAATCCATATCGGGTGGTAAAGGCAGTCTTTGGAATATCCTCTGCGCGAACCTTGAGTTGATGATAGCCAGTTCTAAGATCAATCTTAGAAAACACTTTGGCACCGATCAACTGATCAAACAAATCTTCTATCTTGGGCAATGGGTACTTGTTCTTGATAGTGACATCATTCAACTTCCGATAATCCGTACACAAACTGTTACCTCCATCTTTCTTGTCCAAAAACAAAATAGGTGATCTCCATGGTGACGCACTTGGTTGAATCAATCCAATTTCCAGCATGGCATCTAGTTGCTTCTTCAGTTCTGCTAGTTCTGACGGGTTCATACTATATGGTCTCTGGGCTATGGGTCCTGTTCCGGGGATTAGTTCAATGGTAAACTCGATATCCCGATCTGGGGGCATACCGGGGAAAACATCTGGAAATACATCGGGGTATTCACAGACTATCTAGACTTGGTCAATGGTAGGTTGGGCTATACTCTTGTTGCACTTGAATTGACGAGGTAAGGTTTCAGATATATGCTCGACTGATATTCCGGCTGTACTAGTCATGGTTATGGCTTTCTTGGAACAGTCAATCAATCCTTTATGTTTGGACATCCAATCCATTCCTAGTACTACTTCCAAACCTTTAGTTCCAAGTACTATTAGATTAGCATAAAAATCTATGCCATGGATTCGGATAGGGACGGCTTTGCAAATTTGCCTAGCTTTGGTGGTTAAACTGGGGATTTGAACAATCATAACATGCTTCAGTTTGGTTGGTTGAATCTTACTAGTGCATGCAAATTCTTCGGTGACAAATGAGTGCGATGCACCAGAATCAAACAACACTCTAGCAAGTACTGAATTAACAGAAAACATACCCGCACGACATGTGGCGCTTCCTGGGCTTCTTTCACATGCATGAGAAAAAGACGGCCGTTGCGGTTGAGAGAATTCCCTAGGGAAACTTTCTTCCTGGCTGAACACGACGCTGTTTTTGAGCTGGGGCATTTGCATTGGGGGCTGCGGCATTCTTCTTGGGGCACTCATTGGAGTAGTGACCCTTATTTCCATAGTCATAACAAGTCACTTGCGACTTGTCCTTTGCTGCAACAGGCACAACATTGCTTCCAGTCCTCGGGCAGTGTTGGTGTTGGTGGCAGCATTGTTGTTGTTGTTGAACTTGGGTGGTGCACGGTTGAAATTGCCAGAGTTGCTGGAGTTGTTGTGATTTCCTCCGGGCCTTGGGTTTCCACGGTTGGGATAGGTCGGACGGTTCATCGGGGGTCTGTTGGTTCTTGGGGCAAATCTTGGAGATGGTTTGGGGCGATACTTTGGGGTATGATGGGTTCCTGGCTGATGCATCATGCGACGCTTGCGGTTCTCATTGGCTTGGTTAATCTTTCCTTCCATCTGGATGGCAGAGTCGACAAGGGCTTCAATATCAGCAAAGGGGATATTGACCAGCACCGTCTGCATCTCATCGTGTAGACCATTCAGGAATCTTTCTTTCTTCTTGGCTTCGGTGTCGATCTCGTCCGGGGCATACCTAGATAATGACAAGAACTTGTCACGGTATTCCACTACGGTCATCCTTCCTTTCTTCAGTTCTCTGAACTCATCTCTCATTCTCTTGATCAAACCTGGTGGCACATGGGTTCTACTGAACTTGACCTTGAATTCCTCCCAGGTCATCATCTGTCCTCCGGTCATTGCACGAACGCTATTCCACCATGCTCTTGCATCTCCGTCTAGATAGTGGATGGCGAACAGAACTTTCTCGTTAGCTTCCACTCCGGTGACTTCTAGGTTGTTCTCCATGGTTTGCAGCCAATCGTCTGCATCTAGGGGCTCTTCTGACTTAGTGAAAACAGGTGGGTTGGTATTCTGGAAATTCTTGAGCTTAGATCCATGGTTGTCCTGATTTCCTTGGCCTTGATTGTTGTGGGCCAGCTGAGCTATCTGCTGAAGGGTGGCTAGGTTGGCTTGACATTTTTCTCTTTCAGCTTCGCGGTCAGAAACCAACATTTGCAGGATCTGCAACGTCGGGTCCGAGGATGAACCACTTCCTCCGCAAGGCATCTGAAGGTTGAGATAGATCATGAGAAAAGAGGGAAATTTCTAAGGTCCAGGGACTTTGAAAAGTTTTTAAAGTTTGACGCAGATTTTCTAGCAACTTGCTTTTCATTCATTCATCCATAGCACACGATACAACACACACCACAACAAAGGTAAACATATGGTTTTAAGAACCATTCTAGAAACTACGATACAGTGGGACCGAATACAACTCACTACGCTAGTGCTCAAGTGCTACTACTCCTCGGAGTCGGTGTAATCATCATCCTCATCATCATCGATGAAGGCAAAATCCTCCTCATCGGTGAAGAAGTCCATGGCCTGATCCTCCAGAAAATCATCATCATCACTGAGATAGGAGTAGGGGTCTCCACGAAGATCTTCTCCAGCATTCTCCCTTTCCTCCAATTGCATGTCTCTCTCGTGGATGGTCTCCTCCAAATCCGAGATACGGTGGCGGAGACGGGCAATGATGCGCTCCTTCTTGTCAAGCTGACAGCGGTGAGACTTGCGATCCTTCGCAAGCATGGCTATGGTCTGATCCTTCGTCCTGATGATGGCCGACTTGTGGTTGGAGTAGACACGGGAATCGTCAAATTCCTGCTGACGATCGTACATCATGAAGCTAAGGTGGTTCAACTGAGTCTTCAGCTCGTGGTGGTATGGGGCTTCCAGTGGCTGTACCATAGCATCACGTCTTGGACAAAACTCAAAGCGGGTATCCTTGATCTGGATGATACTCTGCCCACATAGTCGGGCAAGAGCTTCCTGCATGGCCCTAGCAAGTCCATCGAGTCAGTTGTTCTCTCTTAAGGTGAACTGAATTCCCTCGGCAGTGGGAGGTTCAATCTTTCCTCGGAGACTTGCAACAACTAGCCATTGCATATCTTCTCCTTCCTGATCATTGAGCTGAGCTCCGAAGAACTCGGGGTGCGGACGCTCCAGAAGTTCCGAAACCTGGTCCAAATCCCGCTCAAAGATGAGGTCTCCTCCATTCCCCAGCTGATAAAACTTGCTGTACTTCACGTCTATCTATAAGAATATAGGATGAGTAAGTTAGTAGAGTGATCAAGTGTGTCAAATTTTATGTATTTTGCAAGAGTTTTTGAGGAACATGAATTTTTATGAAAGAAACAAGGTGATAAGAATGGGAATAAGTTTTTGTAAATATTTGCTTCCTTTGGTTTTTAAACTAAGTTTTTGATTCAAACATCCAGTCTAACTAGGGTCTCCTATGGTCAGGATGGCTCTGATACCAACTAGTCAATACCCAGATTTTTAATCCCAGAAGCCTGTTATGCCATTCATCGCAATCCCAGGATTACCATTTTTGCGAGACATAACAGATTTGGATACCACAGTACATCATCCATTACAAGCCATACATAAGGTTTTACACAAATAAGGATCTCATGATCCAGTTCTTAATACAACTCAAGCAGCGGAAATACGTAATAATAAAGGTAGCATAGGCGAAGCTCCATCTTCGGGGTCACAGGCAATGCAGACAATGGGAGATGATCCTAGTTGTCGTAACCTTCCTGTGGTCCATCGTCCTGGTACTCCTCTTCATAGTCTGGCCACGGGAATAGCCAGGGACAAAGCCATGAGTACTCTTCAAGTACTCACAAACCAATACTAACAGTTAAGGGGGGTTTTTGTAGTAGGACACTAAGCTCTAAGGTTGTTTTGCAAAAAGCCAGATTTACCTCTACTAAGTTCAGAAGCAAAGAAAGCTGGTTGAAGTTTTATATCACCTAAGTGGGAACTTGTATTTCATGTCACAACTCTGTTGTGGTGAATTCAAAGTCTCAATTCATTTCACAAGTCATTGGAAAATATCTGATGGGGGAACAGTATGGCCACTCCAACTGTTCATAACCGCGGACGCGGCTATTCGAATAGTTTGACACTTTGCAGAGATTGTACACTTTCACCACTGTCGTGGTTTTGCCGACGGGTACGCCATGGAGGGGTCCTCACAGTGCGTGTTTAGAGACGTCGGGTAAGGCGGACGGTTGTGAGTGCAGGTAACGTTAGCTTACCTGTGTTCGAGATCCCTAACGGTGGCGGAATCCTACTCTGCTATAAATCAATATAATGGCAATGCCGATTCTGAGAGATAGGTTCAGATGCGAGGTGTGTGTAAAACGATGCCCTAAAGGCTCCCATAGGCCCGACTTATATAGTCGTCAGATCCTAGGGTTACAGGGAAAATTCCTAGCCGGACAGGTTACAGAGTCCTACACCGTCTATCACTAGCCTTGTGTATCTTGTACTCCAAGGCTCCGGGTACGCTGGTGACTCCACCGTAGCCTTCCTTTATCCGGCATGGGCCTCCCTTCGGGATCCACCTAACTGGGCCGCCCAGCAGGCCATAGGCCATGCTACCGACTATGGGCCACCCGGGTTAGTCGGATAAGAGACATGCTATGAGGATACCCATATAGCATATCCCCAACAGTAGCCCCCGGAGAACTCCGAGATCTTGCGCCGTCTTGCCTCTTCTCGTGGAATGCTCCGTCTAGATGGATGTCAGCAAATCGTCAAGCAATATCTTGTAGTCCTCACTAAGAACCCTGCAAATGTTTCTCCATCTTCTATGAGTAAGTCGGAGAAATGCTGAATTTTCCATCGTACGCTGCCATTGTCGGATTAAATCCATCCATGCCGGAATCTTCGATGGGACGGCTCATCTACCATGTCAGTTATGGCGACGTAGGCTGTAGGTCAGCGACGCCTCGTAACTCACACATGCAGAGAACGCAATCATATACGATTTTCCCGCGCGAGCGATGCAAACCGTTGGCGGCGGCGGTTGGAGACGTGGTGAAATTACCGCGCACGTTCACGAACACGTCGTCTACGCGGCAACTGTCCGATTAGCTGCACGAATCTTGACGCAGAGTAAGATAAATAGTAACCGTGGGACACTTGCCACTTTTTCACCCCATTCTCTCGCGTCATCGTCTTCTTCCTCCAGCCGCACGCCTCCTCGAGCTCTTCGCGGAAAACCTCGAGAAACCCTAGCCTCTCTCTGCACCAGTCGCGTTCTCTCCCTCCTCCATGGCTAGCAGCAGCTCATCCCCGTCAATGGCGGTGTTGAGCGAAGCCACGGTGAAGCCGGGGAGCTCCATCATCGTGCCCCCAGAGGGCCTGGTCATCCCCGTGTCGGCGGTGATTGAAACCACCGGCGGCAACCACAATCTGGCGGCGCTAGAGCCCCTGGAAGAGGAGCCAGATTCGCACAAAGGCGACTGGGGCGGCTCGGACATCACCGACCGCGACATCCAAGAGATGGTCGCCGAAGGCTACCTCCCTGCGACGGAGGGGCTCGCTTGGCGGACGGCGCCGGCCGGCGAGGTGACGCCTTCTCCCCAAGACGGAGAGAGTGTACCTCAAGGCGCAATTGTTACGTGGCGTTTCTCTGCCCATCTCCCACTTATTTCTGTCCGTCTTGAATCACTTCAAGGTCCAACCCCATAACCTCTCCCCCAATAGTATCTTAGTGCTTAGTAACTTCGCGGCACTTTGTGAGGGTTACCTAGGGATTAGGCCTAGGTTAGATTTGTTTGTGTACTTTTTCACCATCAAACGTGAAGCCGGACACAGTAGGGAGGAGCTTAGGAACCGCGACACCATAAGCTTCAAGATCCGACCTAGCCGACGGTTCCCCGACATAGTCGGCCACGAGTCGTGCAAAAACTGGCAGCGGACGTACTTCTACGGCCCCGACATTCCCTTGGCGGGCCGAGCAGTAACGTACCCGGACTTCGTGGATGGAGCTGCCGCTGAAGTTTCCACATGGCGGTCCCATGCCTCCCTTCCCTCCGACCTCGACGCTTCTCGCGCAATAAGGAGGATCGAGTGGTTTGTAGAGACGGGTCTAACCGGCTTGGACCTAGCCATGTGCTGGTTCATTAGGCGGATCCAACCTCTGCAGCACCGCACGAAGTATATGCACGAGTCCAGCGGTGACCGAAGGGATACCCTCCGGATCTCTGAGGATAACTTCTCGAGCGACTCCGTCAAGTTCCACCTTAAGGACATCGTCAAGGTGAAGGATAAGAAGCGTGGCTTCACCCTCACCTACGACATGTTCATAGACAGAAAGTGCCCAAAGGTAGATATTTATTTTCCGTGTATGACATTGCTCTAGTTTTTCCGTATTGCTAATACCATCTTGTCTAACACGATGATTTCTCACTTAACAGCTCAGCGATCTAGAGGAGGGCAACCTGGCTGCCCAAATCTACGATCCCAAGATGAAGGAAGTCACGGCCGTGTCCGACGACGATGCCCCGTTAGCGTGAAAGCGGAAGAGCTCCACCTCTGACGTTGCCAACGGAGGCAAGAAAAAGAAGACGGAGGATGGAGCCTCCAAAAAGAGTATTGCCTCCCTGGAGGCGGAAAAGAAGAAAGCCACCGGGATGTTTGCCAAAGCGCCCCCCCTAGTGTAAGCTTCTCATTCTCCGACATTGTCTATTTATCTGTCTTGCTCCTGTACTTATGCATTTTGCACGTTTCAGGAAGAAAGCCACAACCAGCCTCAAGAAGTCCTCCAAGACTCTTGGGGCTTCTAGAAATATCAAAGATATGCTACATCGCGACTCCTCTCCCGCCATCACCCCTGCCACTCCTGCCTTCAAGCCCTCTTCCGCTCCGACAAGATCCCAAGTCCAGGAGGCACCAGGCCCTTCCGCCATGGAAGTGGACTCTGGCGTCTCAACCGAGCTTGCTGTTGTCGGCGAGCAGGCGACACAGGAGAGTGCTGCCCTTCAAATGGTTGAAGCTCCGGCTAAGGATGCCATCGGTAGCGGCAAGGTGGTGATGGGAGCTGGTACTTCTGCCAGAGGCGGCGCCTCTGCTCCCCAGAAACCCTTCGAGTTCCCGAAGATTGTTTACCCGACGCTCATGCCGAGTAACACAACTATGGTTCCTGGAGGAGTGCCGTCATCTCTGACGTGCGGTCTTGAGGAGCTACTCCGGCAAGCAGACATCTTGCACGGAAACAACATTGCCTTTAGCAAGCTGCTGGCCGAGAGCGCTACAAGCCTCAAGATCATTGCACTTGTAAGTTTTACTTTACCTTTTGCATTTCGTATGAGTATCCCACTGTAGCCCCCGAGGATGTAGACGGAAAACCATTGGTTTTGCATCTATATGCTCTAAGAGTGACTAAGTTCGAAAAAACTCTCACTGTAGCCCCCAAGCATTTAGATGGAACGAATTATTCCGACTAGATGCTTTAAGAGTAGCATACACAGTGTTCATAATTTTAAGTGCTGTAGCCCCCAAGCCTCTAGTTTTAACTGAATTAGTTTCGACTAGATGCTTAAAGAAAAAGCTAATCATTTTCCGAGTTAAAACTTTATACTGTAGCCCCCAAGCCTCTAGTTGAGAACTGAATTAGCTCCGACTAGATGCTTAAAGAAAAGCTAAGCATATTGCTAAGTTAAAATCTCTCGCTGTAGCCCCCGAGCATTTAGGTGGAAAATTTCCGACTAGAAGCTCCAAGCAGACTAAACAATGACTTGACTTTGCATTTGTTTCCACAGAACGATAATGCTCGGAGGGGCATGGCCAACGACAAGTATCAGAAGATGCGCGTGGACCTTGAAGCTGAAAAGGGTAAAACCGCCATCTTGAAGGAACAGATCATCAAAAACAAGAGTCTGTTTTCTTTTTGTGCATATCCGTCTTACTTTTGTGCCTATAATCTCCAAGTACTCAATGTGTACTTTGGTTTCTCCGACTTTGCAGAGCATGTTGCCAAGGCCAAGGATATTGTCGAGCAGTCCAAGCACATCCAGCAGCTGGACAACGAGAACAAGATCGTTAAGAAGGAGAGGGAAGAAATGCTGAAGATGCACGAGGATTCCATGAAAGCCCTGTAGGACTCCGCCTCCGCGGAGATCAATCGCTTGAAGGAGGAGCTTGCGATCCTAAAGGACCAGAAGCAAGCTGCCGATGAGCAAAACCTTCGCCATAGCGAGGCGTTTAAGCTCCTCCAACAAGAGAAGGAATCCTTGGCGAACGTCGTCTGGCAAGGCTAAGGCCAGCATCTTCAGTAAGTGTCCTCCGCCTTGTAGTTCTGTAGTCTGGATACTTAGAATTTTTTGAACTCATGCAATCGTTGTCGGAATTTTCAGCTCCCATGGGTTTAACCCGCTCGCCTCCTTCGGACAAGGAATGCATGATTCTTGCCGGCAACTTCATCAACACCGCCATCACCCAAGCCAAGGAGATTGCCAAGCCCCTCCAGATATATATCAAGGCCTCGGACTCCATGGTGAAGTACTCGGAGATTCTGCGCCGAACCCCCGAGCGTGTCGCGAGCTGGAAAGCTTCATGCGCACGGGCTGGCGCAAGGATGGCGCTGTCTATGGTGAAGGCACACTATGAAGATGCCGACATCGACACGGTGACATCTGGTATCCCCGACGTGGATGATGACGACAAGGAGATCGATCACGAAGCCATCTTGTCATCACTCGCGGGCTATGATATCAGGGTTTCCGAGTTGGTAGATGTTGACGTCTTCGTGCCTAGGAACTTTCTCGACAACGCCAACCTGGAATCCTCCGAGTCTCACCACAGCGCCGATGGTGAGGGTGATTCTCCGGCTGGTGATGATGCGGCCTCCAAGTCCCCTGCACCCAAAGAGTGAAAAAACACTTTGTAACTTCTGTTTCACCTCTGGAGTGTGTGCGGGAGAAACTTTCTTGATGTAATCTTAAGGCGGAAAACAATGGTTATCGTATCCTGCTACTTAAGAATTAAGTTTCAGCATGTATATTTTTAAGCAAGTGCTGGCTTATCCATTACTCTGGTTCTTATGCTTGACTTTTCGTGAGTCAGAAGACTCGTTGTCGGAACCATGCGCTTAGGTGATGATGCCCAATGGCACCGTCAATAACCTGAGCACAAAATCGCCGACAACAAGTGCCAAAAGTCACTACTCTAGAATCCACATAAAAACAACAAAGAACGTGTAGACCAGAAAACTTGAGCTAACGCCCGTAGGCAGAATTTTCACAAGTGCAATTGCAAGACTTGTGCATAAAGGTTTTTATATGATCCAAAAATGAACACTAAGGAGGTAAAAGACTCAGCAAAATGAGTGAACCAAAGAGCTTTATTTCATTGATCATATAAGAGGTACACAATTAGATAAAAAATGCTAAGTGTAGAAAGGACGTAGCTGTGCTATGTTCCATGGCCGATCAAGATCCGGGTAGTCATCATCCGGGTCATGTCGCTTACGCTTGTGATCCTCGTTGGGTCTATCCTTGAGTTCACGATTGTCGACAAGGTAGTAAGACCCATTGAGCAGCGCCTTGCTTATGATGAACGGTCCTTCCCATGGCGGGGATAATTTGTGTGACTTCTTCTGCTTAAGTCGGAGCACCAAATCCCCCTCTTTAAATGAGCGATGCCGAACGCGGCAACTATGGTAGCTGCGTAGCTTCTGCTGGTAGATGGCGGATCTTTGGCATGCCAAAACACGCTCCTCCTCGAGAAGGTCCACATCTAGGTGTCTGGATTCTTCAGCGTAATCTTCGTCATAGGCGGCAACTCTTGGTGCATCGTGGAGGATGTCGGAAGGTAGGATGGCTTCTGCTCCATATACCATGAAATAGGGGGTGTAGCCGGTGGATCTGTTGGGTGTAGTTCAGAACTCCACAAAGACATATGGCAATTCTTCCGCCAAGGCTCCAGCTGCTCTATGTAGCGGTGCCTCAAGACGTGGCTTGATTCCCTGCAGAATTAATCCATTGGCTCGCTCAACTTGACCATTGGATTGTGGATATTCCACAGATGCAAGGTCAAGTCGGATGCCTTTGTCCCAGCAATAGGCCTCCACTTCTCCGAGTGACAAGTTGCTTCCATTGTCGGTGATGATGTTATGTGGGAGACCAAATCTCACCACTAGATCCCGGACAAATCGGAGGGCAGTTGCCCCATCGAGCTTTCTAATGGGTTTAGCTTCTATCCATTTGGTGAATTTGTCAACTGCTACAAGCAGATGCGTAAATCCACACGGTGCCGTTTGTAACGGCCCCACCATGTCTAGCCCCCAGACTGCAAACGTCCAAGTTATTGGTATTGTTCGCAATTCTTCAGCAGCAACATGTGGTTGTCGGGCATAATACTAGCATCCTGTGCATGTCTCAACCAGCTTGTCGGCCCCGCTTTGATCACCAAGAGAACTTTGCCGGAAGGCTTTCGCGACCAACGATCGAGGAGCGGCGTGATGCCCGCAATCTCCGAGATGGATCTCGCGCAGGATTTCTATACCTTCTAGCTGGGAAACACACTTTAGGTATACACCAGTAGTGCTCCTTTTATAGAGTTGCCCATTGATTATGGTATAACACTTTGCTCGCCGTACTATTTGCCGTCTTTCGACCTCGTCGTCGGGCAAAGTTCCGTGTTCGAGATATTCCATGATCGGTTTTGTCCAAGACAGAGGGATCTTTGTCACCATGTTGACGAAAGAGTCAGCTCTATCCGGGTTGTCGATGTTGGCTCCCTTCACGGATGGTGTGCGTAGATGCTCTAGGAAAACTCCTGGCGGAATTTGCTTGCGCCCTGATCCAAGTTTAGACAGTAGATCAGCCGCCTCGTTTTGCTCCCTAGGCACACACTTGACTTCGTAGCCCAAGAAACTCTTGGCTATCTCGTCCACTTCGTCGCGATATGCCGCCATCATAGGGATTCGCGCATTCCAGGTGCCAGCCACCTGCTGGGCAACCAAGTCGGAATCTCCACAGCAAACTATGCGCTTGATGCCAATATCCTTGGCTACACGTAATCCATGAATGAGTGCTTCATACTCCACCATGTTATTTGTAGCCTCGAAGTGGATCTGCAGAACGTAGTGTAGCTTGTCTCCTTTTGGTGACTGTAGCAATACACCAGCCCCCGAGCCGTTGAGAAGCTTTGATCCGTCAAAGTGCATCACCCAGTACTCTGGTTCTGGCAACGGAGTGGCATCTGGCATCTCCGTCCAATCTGCAATAAAATCCGCCAAGGCTTATGACTTGATAGCGTCGCCTCTCCTGTAGGTGATCTCGAAGGCGGCAAGTTCAATGCCCCACTTCGCGACCCTTCCTATAGCGTCGCTATTGTTGATAATGTCGGACAGTGGAGTCTTGTTCACTACTGTAATTGGGTGCTCCTGAAAGTAATGCCTCAGCTTCCGTGAAGCGAGGAATACTCCATAAGCTATTTTTTGGTAGTGCGGGTAACGCTGCTTGGACTCCATCAAGACTTCGCTTACGTAGTAAACTGGTCGTTGAACTCCGTGCTCATGGCCTGGTTCCTTTCGCTCTACCACGACGACGATGCTGATAACCCGGTTGGTTGCCGCCATGTAAATTACCAGGGGCTCACCAGGCTCGGGTGCTGCAAGGATGGGTGCTGAGGAAAGAATCTCCTTGAGCTGCTTCAATGCTGCATCTGCCTCGTCTGTCCATGTGAATTTGTCCGCCTTCTTCAGCAACTTGTACAACGGCAGAGCCTTCTCTCCAAGTCGGCTGACTTACCGACTAACTGCTGCAACACAACCTGTTAGTCGTTGGATGTCCTTTAGGCATGTCGGACGATTTATGTTTAAGATAGCCTTGATTTTCTCCAGTTTAACCTCGATTCCACGCTGGGAAACGATGAAGCCCAACAATTTGCCGGCTGGAACCCCGAAGACGCACTTCTTAGGGTTGAGCATCATGTTGTATTTCCGGAGATTATCAAAGGTTTCTTTTAAGTCGGAGATTAAGTCGTTTGACTTTTTAGACATCACCGCGATATCGTCCACATAGGCGTGAACGTTCCGACCAATTTGGTCGTGAAGGCAACGTTATATTGTCCGCTGGTAGGTAGCACCTGCGTTTTTCAGCCCAAAGGGCATTGTGACATAGCAAAACGTGCCGTACGGGGTAGTGAACGAAGTGGCCAATTGGTCCGACTTCCTCATCTTGATCTGGTGGTATCCTGAGTATGCATCAAGAAAACACAAAAGTTCCGAGCCAGCCGTCGAGTCAATGACTTGGTCAATGCGAGACAAAGCAAACGGATCTTTGGGACATGCTTTGTTCAAGCCGGTGTAATCAACGCACATTCTTAATTCAGTAGTTCCCTTTTTGGGGACAAGTACAGGATTGGCCACCCATCGGGTGTGAAGGACTTCTCGGATAAAACCAGCCTTAAGTAACCTAGCTATCTCTTTGCCAATGGCGCGTCTCTTCTCATCTCCGAAGCGTCGTAGAGGTTGTTTCACTGGTTTACATTTTGGATCTATGTTTAAGATGTGCTCGGGAAGTTCCCTAGGTACAACTTTCATGTCGGCAGGTTGCCAGGCAAAGATGTCCCTATTCTCACGGAGGAACTCGATGAGCGCGCTTTCCTATTTGGGATCCAGGTTTGTCCCAATGGCGACAGTCTTGGAGGCATCGCCTACCACAAGTTCCATCGGCTTGGTCTCGATAGCGGCCTTGAACGTAGGAGCGGAGTCAGAGATCTGCTTCTTCGACGCGGGCATCTCTGAGTCATTGACCTTGCTCTAGATCTCTTTGAATTCTTCGCTGTAGAGGACAGCTTCTAGAACGGCTGCTTCATTGATCTCGCAGTCCCTTGCCTTGGTAAAGCTTTCGGATACGGTGATGACGCTGTTTGGTCCGGGTATCTTGAGCTTTTTGTAGACGAAGCATGGCTTGGCCATGAATGTGAGGAATATGTCGCGTCCGAATATGACGTGGTACACGCTCTTGAAGGGGACCACCTCAAAGGTCATGCGCTCTTGGCGGTAATTATTAACGTCGCCAAAGCCTACCTGAAGCGTGATGCACCCAAGGGACCGAGCCTCCCGACCAGGAACTACGCCATGGAACACGGTGTTTTGTCCACCTTAGGTTTGCCTCCATCAAGTTCATCTTCTGCAGTGTATCCAGGTACATGATGTTGATGCTGCTTCCACTATCCACCATGCACTTGGTGAACTCCACGCCGTCAATCAATGGGTTAATGACCATGGCGTACTGTCTCTCCGTGGGCACAAGGTCTGGGTGGTCCGTCCTGTCCCAAGTGATAGGAACCTACGACCAGCGCAGGTATTGGGGAACTGGGGGGAGAGTAGCCATCAGGATCCTTAGAGAGGTCTTCTATTATCAGGCGGTGGGGGTTCCAAGGAAAGTGTGGTAGACTGGGGCCTTCTTTGCGAAGGGGTTCTTGCCCTTGTCGTCGCCCTTGGCGGCGTGCTTGGGGTCAACGTCCTCGTCCATGTCGGACGGTGGGCGCCAACTATCGTGGTATTGCCGACGAGTACGCCATGGAAGGGTCCTCACAGTGCGTGTTTAGAGACGTGGGGTAAGGCGGACGGTTGACGGGTACGAGGTAACACAGCTTACCCAGGTTCAGATCCCACAACGGTGGCGGAATCCTACTCCTGCTATAAATCACTATAATGGCAATATGCCGAGTTATAGAGATAGGTTCTCTGTGCGAGGTGTGTGTAAAACGATGCCCTAAAGGCTCCCATAGACCCGACTTATATAGTCGTCAGATCCTAGGGTTACAGGGAAAAGTCCTAGCCGGACAGGTTACAGAGTCCTACACCGTCTATCACTAGTCTTGTGTATCTTGTACTCCAAGGCTCCGGGTACGCCGGTGACTCCACCGTAGCCTTCCTTTATCCGGCATGGGCCTCCCTTCGGGATCCACCTAATCGGGCTTAGCCAGGCCACAGGCCATGCTACCGACTATGGGCCACCCGGGTTAGTCGGATAAGATACATGCTATGAGGATACCCATATAGCATATCCCCAACAACCACAACATTCGATACATCCGTCAGGAACAAATCCTGAATTCACCATACTCAGTATGCGGATAATCAATCCTAACCTTTCAATTACACGCCCTAGTATAGGCACCTCTCCTGTGAGTTTGGCCTCCCAACCATGACCAACTGTCATCTTGGGTACTACACAGGTGGAAAATCTTCACAAGGTAGCCTCAGCTCAGACCTTGGTCGTGAGGGAACACATACTAAGGTATATAAGTTTCCAGTCAAGCCCTACCCAATTTTCGGGTATTGTGGTTGTACGGTAAAATTGGAATGGTATCGCATCTAGACAACCATCAGTTTTATAAAGGGGTAAGGCTCATGCCTCAACATTTTCATCATCATAATCATCTGGTGTTCGGAAACACATGTCAAAACATCTCAGTAGAATGACTCATCATTCTAAGGTTTTCATAACCATTTTCACCAAGTATTCCCATCTAACATTGATCAAGTTTTATGCTTAGCACTAGTCTAGATATGTTATCCTAGATTAACCATTACAGGTCACATTAATATAATGTGAGGTTGGAGTATTTGTTACTAGAGTTAAGTAGAGAGGAGATATTATGATTAAGATGATGCTAGAGTAACATTGGATTAGAGAAGTAGTAGTTTCCTCTTGGGAAATACTAACTCTTAAGGTGAAGTAAAGTATATATATACAGCTACTAGAGTAATGTAGTGATGGATTATTAAGGAAGAGTATGAATGGAGTTAGAAGTAACCACTTGTTGGATTAGAGATTATCAGCAGAAAAGTAGTTGGTATAACCAAGTATGGAAATGAGAAGAATAAAAGGTGGATAAGAATATTCTTGAAAAGTAAAGCTCATCATGTTAACACATGATGATGGATAGGAAAAAGTAGTATATCTAGGAAAGGAATTCTTTAAGTAGAAGTCAAGAATTATGAAATATGGAAGGTAGGACTTCTTGGTAAACATGCAAACTTAATTCTATAACCAAACCTAATATCCATATCAAATGATTGATTTATCATCTTATGTCCACAATGGTTAATAGGAATATTTTCTATATCAACTCACTTAAGCACATCTTTGTTATTTTCAACCATCATTGTCATAGGTGCTTAAGAACTATCTTTATCAATTATTTCTCATAAGTTAGCATAGAAAACAATCTCACTATTTAATTCTAAATGGTGATATCATTCAAGATCTTTAATAGAAAGATAATATATTTTAACCATTCATCTTCATTCACAATTATCAAGGGATATAAAGATATTAAAACTCCCATAATTCATGGTAGACATTTGTAATCTCAAACCTTTAACTCTTAAGTTAGTAATAATAAATTATTTATATTGCTATCCCCTAAATTCATAGGAATAATATTAACCCTATTAGTACTTAGAACTTTATGTATCAAATACTTATGAAGGAACACTAAATATAAAAGTTGCCTTAATATTATGTAAAAATGAGAATAAAATCTCATTAGTTAGTGTAACATCCCAAAAATACTAAGCTTGGATCATCAACATTTAGGGTTAACAAAAACTTTGCTAAATAAAACTTTGAAGGCATGCATATGTGTATGCATGGATTTTGAAATTCTTTGGAACCACCTTGTTTGATTGTTTCATTGCTTGTAAAATGTCTCTTAGGTGAAATAAACATCATCTAAAACATTTCACACACTTTTCATAAAGACAAGTAGATCAAAACAAATATATTAAGGGAATGGTCATTTTGACCAATTTAACTCTGATGCCTACTTTGGCTGTCTCAAACTTTCAAAACCTAACATAAACTTTTCTGGATCTTTGCACCCCTTGAATGTACTCATAACAAAGTATCAAGGCCCACTTTGTGATCATCCAGAAACTTTCAAATGCATAGTTTAAATGGCAATTCAAAATTGAATCTATATCATATGGGAAGATCCCACTTTTTCAAAAACCACTCAAACAAGCTCAACTTTCAAAACCCAAGCAGCTACAGACTCATCAGCACCAACCTAGCACACCCACCAAAAATCTTTTCAAAATTCAAAACTTGAGTTCTTGCGGCCATTTCATCAAACAGGTTGCAGACACAAATCAAACAAAATCTAAACACTATAGTGAGCAGTGATTGGAGCCTAACTTGTTCCCTCTTTAGCTCACAACCATCTCAGTAGATCATCTAGCAAGCTAAACTAAGCACTAGCACCGCTGTAAGCTTGGCATTGTCATCAATGGTGAATAGCCGAAGCTAACCATGCCACCCCAGTGGAGACAACAAGCTAGGAAGAGAAACAAGCCTAGCCAGCATGTCTGGGAGCAAGCCAACACCCCACCGCCACTCCCTGTCCACCGCTCGAACGCTGCCAGCCACTGGACCACACGCACGAACCATGCCAACCTCGCCAGCAACCATGCCGAGAGCACGCCCCGTGCGCCACGCTCGACCGACGCCCACAGACCGCGCGCTGCCCTTGCCACGTGCATACTTGATCACCACCGTCCCAACAACCCCACAGACACGCTCGTTCGCGCCACGACCACGCCAGCGCCATTAAAATCTCGGCACGCCAGAGAGCACCGCCGCGTTCCGACCAAGCCGCATCGCCCCACGCCTCTAAACCATGTCGTTAAGCATCGCCAGGGAGAACCTCACCGTCCCCTACCTTCACCCATGTCGATAGCCGTCTGTACCACCGCCCCCGACGAGCTCACCATGCGCCCCGTCGGTCCCCTCGCTTGACTATAATAGAGGCCACCCCTAGTCGAATTCTTCACACCATTCTACTCCCCTCTCCTCACTGATCATGCCACACCATTCCCGAAGCAAGGCGAGCACCACCTCGTCGGAATTTCACCGGAGCCTGCCGCCTCTAGAGAAGAAGGGGGCCAGCGATTGGAGCCGCCCCAGGAGAAGCCACCGGTACCAGGAGATTCGTCGTCGTCGACTTCATCGTTCGCCCGCCTCGCCGACCCTCGCCAGCACCCCGGTGAGCCCCCAGCGACCCCCACCTGCTGCGCTAGGTTTCTGTCTCGCCGGCATTGCTCAACATCGACGATGACTCCCAGCCGTTGGATTAGAATCAGATCGAACGACCCACAGCGTCCCATACAGCTTCGCACCCCCTGTGTCACTAACGAGTGGGGACACCAACTTAAACAGCCCGCAGGAGCGCTGCGCTTAGCAGGCCGGCCCAGTAACTTTTCCCGCGCAGCCTAGTTATTCAAATTAAACCTTTTTCTTTTTAATTCAAACACACTTCTGTACCCATTTTCAAAAATCAACCCAGGTCGATTCAATGCACCAATTTGAATAAAACCAATTTTGTTGGAAAGGTCTGTGAATGCTGAATCCAAGCCCGTTGGATTCAAGTCATTTGGATCTATAGATCATCCTTGGTAAAAATAACAAGGCAGAAGCTTTTTTGCATTCAAACATTTTTCAAAGTTAAACCATAATAGCTTTTGAGTTGATTCCAACTCTCAAAAATCAAATTTAACCATACCTTTCAGAATATATAAAAATATATAGGGTTACTTATAGAAATATTGTTCAAGTAATAAAAGAATACTACATAGGCATTTCTAGCCCTACTAATTAATTAAAATCAAAGGGTAAAACCTTATTAAATTGTGACACCATTTTAAATCACATTACCATGAACTAAAATATGTGGTGATGACATGTGTCAACATGATCCCATGTTTGGTTTGGAGAATATTAAATCTTAAGTAGTTTTTCAATGAGTAGAAATTACTTTTCTAAAAATAAAAAAAATTAAACCAAACCCAAATCTTGTAATGTTAGTGATGATGCTAGATCATCTATAGGAACCTTGTGTGTGATGATTGCAAGTAGTTAAGTATTGCTTGGTGATTGTGTACATCGTATTTATTTATAGACGCTTAATCACCAAGGATACGAGGAGGAAGGAGGATTCTACGAAGAAGAAGCTGAGGAGAACTTCAACCACTGCTCTGCACAAGGCAAGCTAACACTTGCAAGATACTATACTTTAGCAAGCCAGTAACCTTGCAAGCTGATACTATACCTAAGCAATCTTATACTTGCATTTATGCAAGCAAATACTTGCTTGTTATCATGCCAACTATATGCCTTAAGCATATGTTATCATACCCACTTGATAAACCAATCCTAGTTTTACTTACAAGCTTCTTACTTTATTTCTTTATCAAAGCTCTTACATAGATTTTACCTAAGTAAATGGTAGATACTAGAAAGATATGTGAAGGTTGCATAAAGAGCATAAAATTTGGCCTAAACTAGATAATCTTGATGTCATCCCAAGGCATGAGATTGAGCTTAGTTGAAACTCCACTAGTTTACCACCCCTCATTAGTACTCACCCCCACTTATAGATGCTAGTGCTAAGAATAAAACTTGATCAACTTTAGATGGGAATACTTGGTGGAAAAATGGTTATGAAAACCTTGGAATGATGGATCATTCTATTGAAATGTTTTGGACATGTGTTTCCGAACACCGGATGATTTTGGTGATGAAAATGTTGAGGCATGAGCCTTAGCCCTTTATAAAACTGATGGTTGTCTCGATGCGATACCATTCTAATTTTATCGTACAACTACAATACCCGAAGATTGGGTAGGGCTTGACTGGAAACTTATATACCTTAGTATTAGTTCCCTCACGGCCAAGGTCTGAGCTGAGGCTACCTTGTGAAGATTGTCCACTGCAGCACTCCAAGATGACAGTTGGTCATGGTTGGGAGGCCAAACTCACAGGAGAGGTGCTTATACTAGGGCGTGTAATTGAAAGGTTAGGATTGATTATCCGCATACTAAGTATGGTGAATTCAGGATTTGTTCCTGATGGATGTATCGAATGTCGTGGTGAAAGTGTACAATCTCTGCAGAGTGTCAAAGTATTCGAATAGCCGCGTCCGCGGTTATGGATAGTTGGAGTGGCCATACTGTTCCCTCGTTAGACTTTTCAAAATGACTTTTGAAATGAAGTGAGACTTTGACTTGACCACAACAGGGTTGTGATATGAAATACAAGTTCCCCTTTAGGTGTTATAAAACTTCAACTAGCATTAGTGCTTTCATAAAAAGTAGTAGAGATAAATCTGGCCTTTGCAAAACAACCCTAGAGCCTAGTGTCCTATTATCCAAAAACCCTTTACCGCTAGTACTAGTTTTAGTACTTAAAGAGTACTCATGGCTTTGTCCCTCGCTATTCCCATGGCCGACTATGAAGAGGAGTACCGGAAGATGGACCCGGAAGGTTACGACAACTAGGATCATCTCCCATCGTCGCATTGCTGTGACCCGAAGATGGAGTCACGACGCTACCGTTATTATTACGTATTCCGCTGATTGATGTTGTATTAAGAACTGGATCATGAGATCCTTATTTGTGTAAGACCTTATGTACGGTTGTAATGGATGATGTACTTGTAGGGGTTCGTAGCATGGAAAACAAAAAATTTCTATCGCATACAAACAAACAAGCCAAGATCTATCTACTAGATTGTAGCAACGAGTCGATAGAGGAACTCACCCTCGAAGATTCCAAAGCGTTTAACGAGCAGATTCTCGTGGGTGATGTAGTCGCATTCTTTTCCGATCTCAAGATCAGAGACGATCCTTCCAGCGCCACGTTCCTAAAGCCCCAGCAATCGGGTCACATCGCTCGCATTTTGACGAAGACCTTCCTCTCCCTTGTTCCAGAAAATGGAGGTTGTAGCACTCTCCTCGCGATTCCGCAAAGACAACGGCGTGGTACCTAAGTAGAGGGAAATCCGCAGGCTTCGCCTTAAGTCAAGTAGTATGGTGGAGCTTATGAGAGAGGCTATTAGTGGTCTATTATTAGACACACCAATTAGAAGGCTCTAAATCAATTAGAAGGTTCTAAACCGCTGGCTAAAGCAATTAGAAGCTCTAAACCAAAACGGCTCTAAACCGGAGGTAGAAGATAGGAACTTGTGTGTGCTAGGAGGAGCCCCGCCTCCTTATAGGTGGGAGGGGCTGGCCGCCAAGGAGAGGAGGGAGTCCCTCCCAACTCGGCCTTGAGGTGGGAGCGGCTTGGGAGGAGGGAATCCTCCCCAACTCGGTTTCCACTTCTCCTCCTCTTTCCACTTTCCAAAACTGTTGCTTGACTTTCAAACTAGCCGTTTGACTTTTCAATTTAGGATTTAAATAAACCCTTTATTTTGGACAGCGAGAACACTTAGTACATGATGCAATCATTCCAACTTACAATGACACATTCATGTACCCTTCCCCCCCCCCGGAGTGCCGGACATTCCGGGACCTTCTAGAATGTTCCCGATGAAAACACCTAACCATTCCCCAACTCCAAATGGGACTTTCCTTATATGAATCTTATTCTCCGACCATTCCGGATCTCCTCGTGATATCCCGGATCCCATCCGAGACTCCGAACAACATTCGGTCTCTTTCATAATACCATAACTACTCAAACAACGTCAATCCTTAAGTGTGTCTCCCACGGTTCGTGAATTATGCGGACATGATCGAGACACTTCTAACAATAACCAATAGAGGAATCTGGAAATTCATATGGCTCCCACATATTTCTACGATTACTTTGCGATCGAATGAACCACTTACATACGATACCAATTTCCCTTTGTCTCACGATAGTTTACTTATCCGAGGTTATGATCGTCGGTATCTCTGCATACCTAGTTCAACCTTGTTACCGATAAGTACTCTTTTCTCGTTCCCGTGATATGTGATCCCTTGTGACCCAGTCACATGCTTGCAAGCTAATTGGATGACATTTCACCGAGAGGGCCCAGAGAATATCTATCCGTCATATGGATGGACAAATCCCACTCTTGATCCATGTGTTTCAACCAATACTTTCCGAACACTCAATGCCACTTTTATAGCCACCCTGTTACGGTGTGGTGTTTGATGACATCAAAGCATCCATCCGGTAAAGGTGATATGCATGATCTCATGGTCGAAGGAATTAGGTTACTATGTATCAGAAAGCATATAGCAATTGAACTATTGAAATGACTTGATCTTTATGCTACGCTTATCTATAGGAGTATGTCCATCACATCATTCTCCTAATGATATGACCCTGTTGTTAATAACATCTCTATGTTCATGATCAGGAAACCATGATCATATATTAACCAACAAGCTAGTTTAACAAGAGGCTTTACTAGGGACTCTTTTATGTTTACAAATCACACAAGTATTAATGTTTCTGGTTAATACAATTATAGCATGGTATGTAAACATTTATCATAAATATGAAGATATGATAATAACCACTTTATTATTGCCTCTTTGGCATATCTCCAACAGTCTCCCACTTGCACTAGAGTCAATAATCTAGTTTCAAACCTTTGTGTTTTCAACACCTATGGCTTTCTGGTGTTGTATGTACACGATTGCTAGTGGTTAACTGATCTCCGGATTTGACACTTCCAGGTCCGTGTAATTGCATGTCTTTGCCTCACGCATCACTCATTCTCTAATGAGATGGCTTTGTATAAATTTGGTCTTTCGGTGCGACCTTTAGTTCTTTGGGGTTAAAACATGTTGATAATATTGTCGCGCAATATATCTTCATAGTATTATCCCGCTGTGAACTACACCTAGTTTGATAACAAACTACTTGACACAAATGCCCTCTTTTGCTGCTATAATAGCAGTCATATACTTAGCCTTTTGTTGTAGTATCTGTCACAATGTCTTAACTTTGGAACTCATCCAAATCCATTATGGAACTCACTTTCCATTATATTGTGCCACCCTTAGTTTAGATTGAGATAAACTAAATTTGTACTTTGTGACAAAACTAGTATCAATGTAGTACTTTTACAATGAACTAACCATCTATTTGTCACTTCTACAAATAATATACTCTTAGTTCTTCCAAAAGATCATAAGAATATCCTTACTATCGTCCAATGATCATCTTATGAATCATTCTGGTATATGCTCATAATATTTATAGCATAGGACATATCTCGATTTGTACATATCACAAGATGATTGATATAAATACTCTTTGTGATTTCATACATCAAGTATCAATCTATACTTGAATCTTTGTTTCACTTACCAAGTGCCAATACACTTGAATATATCATCAACATTGAACTCTTTCAATCCTTTCTGTGCAACAAGAACCTTTCTTGTAGTTTCTATATTGAATTCATTCAATATCTCGTCTATGTACTTCCGCACAACCATATTAGCGCCTATTGATGCCAAATATTTGGTTTTGCCTAAGTCTTTCATCGGGATGAAATTTTAATATGTGTTAATAAAAGATACATTATTTCCAATCAACAATATGTCTTCCACATAATGTATTAGAAACATGTCTTAGCGCCCCACTTAATTTCTTGCAAATGCAAGCATCTTCATTGTCTCCGATGAAATTAAACTCTTTTAACAGTTTCATCATAGTGAAGATTCCAACTCCGCTTATGCTTACTTCAACCATTGAAGTTTGCATATGCTTTTAGCATCCTTTGAATTAACAAAACCCTTTGGACCGTGTCATGCACACGCCCCTAGGTAACGATTCTATTAGAAGAACTTGTTTTGTTTATTCTACTACCACATAACAAATTATATGTAGTGGTTGCTACATTAATCCGTCTAGACTAAAAATCGCTATGAAAGATCAAATCTTGTCATATACAACCTTTGAACATTGTTGTGAACTCTTTCCCAACATGTCGACTATTTTATAGATGTGAAACATCCATGTCTACTTCTTTATAGATCCAAACACAACTGCAAGGTCTTACACCTTTTTCGAGGGTCTTTCAAGTTCAAAACTTGATTTCTCGTGTATGGAACTATCACGGATTTTATGGCTTCAAGCCATTTGACGGAGTCAAGGCCCATCATTGCTTCTTTGCATGTAGTAGGTTCATTATTCTCAAATAATGATTCAACCCTCAAATCTTGGTATTTGATTGTTCATCCGACCTACTTGTTTCAATAGGAACTTGGATCTCCGTGACCACAACCTTTGAGGTACGTGAGCCATGAGTTTTGTTGTCTGCCCTAACACTTTTCAAGGCGCCAGAACTTTGCACATATAGCTAAGGTTCTTTTAACCTTATCAAAGTTCTATTGTCCTCCCACTTAACTTTTCACGAAAAATTCCTTCTCAAAGAAACTTGACGTTCTAAGCGACAAACACTTTTTGTCTCCGGTGTTTATGGAGGAATACTTAACAGTAATACAAAGACAGGTTTATCCGACTTTGGTTGCACACATCTTTCTTATGCATAGCATACCAATGTTTAAGAAAAGACAACATGAGTTTTATCCCAAACCATAACTTTATATGGTGTCATTTCAACGGATTATGATGGAGCTCTTTTTAGTGGAAAAGCGGTAGTCTCTAAAGCTTTTAATCTTTAAAATATAATGGCAGTTTTATGAATTATACCTTTGATCTTACCATGTCAAACAAGGTTTAATTACATATCTCGAATGCTCCATACTTCTTATGGTGTTTCGGAAATGCAAATCCACGTAATCCATTCCTTAAATCTTAGGTATTATGCTAAACTTGTAATTCAAATATCTTCCTTTATGATCTTATCATAAACTATTCATATTCTTGTTACAATGATTTTGCACTTCATCTTGAAAGTCTTTTGAACTTTTCAAATATTTCATACTTCATCCTTATTAAGTAAATATTCATATATTCACTCAAATTTTCGGAGAAAGCATATGAAGTTGAAATCCATCGCTCTTGACTACATATAATGGAGTTCGTACAACAATATGCACAAGTTCCAATAAGCTAGTCTTTCGTTCCCTTTTGGCCTATGAACGAAGTTTTAATTATCTCTAGGAAAGTTTCACAAACGTCATTTGATCAAAAATCAAAAGACTCCAAAATTCCATCCACATGGAGTTTCTTCATATTTTCTTTCCAATATAATTTAAACGATGTCACTTCCTAAGTGATCTTTCAATCAATTTGTCTTTCGACAATTTTAGCACTAGTTTTATGGATGTGATTTCTCCAACGAGATTTGTGAATCATCCATCTTTTATGGATTACGGCAATTATTTGAACAACCCTTTTGTTCTCATAATACCTGATAAAACAAATCTTGAAGGTAAGCGTTGATGTTTAACGAGCAACAAAATAACCCTTTTATTTGTTCTCGATGAACATCATCACCTATTCTTTTGCTAGTTACTTAGGCCATTGTAGTTCATGAATTGTGTTGTTTCGTATGACGATTCACACCAACAAATTCAGTATCAAATACTTAAGAACTACATTGTTTAATAAGCAAAGAATATAGCCATAACACATATATCATCTATATACTTAAACTGAACAATTCTAGTCTTTTCTTTTCTGCCATATACTTATGAGATTCTCTTTCAGTATTTCCTTTTCTGTTTGAAAGAATCTATCAACATCAATAGTGGAGTCATACTTATGACACATAGTCCAAAGCGTGTATAGTTAAATACCAATGTCTTTGAACTTGCACTTTGAAGTAGATCACCATTATCAAATATTTGGTGTTCTTTCAAATTCCTTTCTTCCGTAATCTCTTGGTGTAGTAAACATTTTACCTACATCAAATATTCACCCTCATCATGGACTTATCCATGATCTAGCTACTTTTAGCTCGTAACGGTGAATCGCGAGTATAATGTTGCTCTCCAAAACCTTTTGGAAGATTAGGACAACTAGTGTCTCCAACCTTTTGCAAATTCTCATCAAATATGAGAACATGACTTTTGCCATATTATACTCTATCATGTTGTAACCAAAACTTCATTTCAGATATCACAATATCTTCCACACATCATGGTTTCTGAAACAACTCTTTCAGATCCTAGATAACCTTGATATTAAGACAATCCTTTGAATATCAAGAATCATGGAGACAAACATGATACTCAAACACTAACACTTGGAATTGTCACTCTTGTTTTAATACTAATTATTAAACTTAATGGAGTAACCGGAAATTACTGAAAGTTTGCAATAGGACTTTTAAACTTTAGATTAACACTTCAAAACAATATGATACCAGTTCGTAAAGTAACTAACCAGAATTCTATAGTTCTATCATCTCAATTATAACTAAGCGCAAGGTGGTAAACGGATGCCAATGACTACAACAACTATGCAAATTCACTTTGATTTAGTTTATGATAAATTGAGTTCTAATTAATAATTAAATTAATCTAGGTGAACTCCCACTCAAAACAATATCCCTCACATTGTTTTAGTGATCACACGAACCAAATCCACCACATCAAAACCGATCATCACGAGAGTTGATATAGCTTCAATGGCGAACAATCAACATGTTCATCATATCTACTATATGACTCATGCTCTACCTTTCGGTAATCCGTGTTCCTGAGGCCATGTCCGCATGCTAGGCTCACAAGATCAAACCTTAGCTACCGCATAAGCAAATCTGGCTTGCTTACGTTGTATTCACCCGCGGAATCAAAGACACCCGATCATCACGTGGTGCTTCGAAGCAGCAAGCTTTGGCAACGGTGCATACTAAGGGTGAACACTTTAGAACTTGAAATTTATGTGCATGAGGGATCATCTTATAATGCTACCGTTGTCTACTAAGCAATACAAGATGCATAAAGGATTAACATCACATGCAATTCATAATATGTGATATGATATGGCCTTTCTTCTTTGTGCTTCCGATCTCCATCTTCAAGCACGAACATGATCTCCATCATCACCGGCATAGCATCAAGGTCAATGACGCTTCTTCATGGTTGTCGTCCACCAGCTTCAACTATTACAACTATTTTGAATAGACACGCAGGTCTTAACAAAATTAAAGACAACCATATGGCTCGCCGTTGCCAACTTACAATAAGGAACATTGCATACATCAAATATAATCACAATCATGGCCATATCACATCATCAGACACCCTGCAAAACAAAGTTAGACGCCTACTTTCTTTGCATATTTTACGTGGTTTGGGGCTTTCAATAAGTGTCGCTCTAACTTAACAAGAACCACAACATTGATACTAGCATTGTTGATTACCCGTTGTAAATTGGATCTTTACTATACTAGGAGAAACAGGCACCCGCAAAGCCACTTATGCAATACAAGTTGCATGTCAAGCGTGGAGCAAGTCTCATGAACGATGTCATGTAAGGTTAGCCCGGGCTGCTTCATCCCAACATACCGCTAGATGCAAAGTACACAAAAAGCAATCTACAAAAGCATCAATGCCCACAATGACCATTGTGTTCTACTCGTCAACAGATCTACATATAGACACGGCTCGATACCATCGTAGGGGTTCGTAGCATGGAAAACAAAAATATTCTATCTCATAAAAACAAACAATCCAAGATCAATCTACTACAATGTACCAACTAGTCTATAGAGGAACTCAACCTCGAAGATTCCAAAGCGCTTAACGAGAGCAGATTCTCGTGGGTGATGTAGTCGCATTTCTTCCGATCTCAAGATCGCGTGAGACGATCCTTCCAAATACCACGCTCCGGCAGCGCTCCGCAGTCGGTCACACGCTCGTACGACGAAGACCTTCCTCTCCTTGTTCCAGCAGGCAGGAGGTTGTAGCACTCTCCTCATGATTCCTAAAGACAACGGCGTGGTACTTTGAAGTAGAGGGAAATCCCGCAGGCTTCGCCTAAGCCGGAAGTAGTATGGTGGAGCTTATGAGAGAGGCTATTAGTGGTCTATTATTAGACACACCAATTAGAAGGCTCTAAATCAATTAGAAGGTTCTAAACCCTGGCTAAAGCAATTAGAAGCTCTAAACCAAAACGGCTCTAAACCGGAGGTAGAAGATAGGAACTTGTGTGTGTGCTAGGAGAGCCCTGCCTCCTTATATAGGTGGGAGGGCTGGCGGCCAAGGGAGGGAGGAGTACCTCCCCAACTCGGCCTTGAGGTGGGCGCCGGCTTGGGAGGAGGAATCCTCCCCAACTCGGGTTTCCACTTCTCCTCCTCTTCCACTTTCCAAAAACTTGCTTGACTTTCAAACTAGCCGCTTGACTTTTCAATTTAGGATTTAAATAAACCCTTTATTTTGGACAGCGAGAACACTTAGTACATGATGCAATCATTCCAACTTACAATGACACATTCATGTACCTTCCTCCGGAGTGCCGACATTCCGGGACCTTCTAGAATGTTCCCGATGAAAACACCTAACCATTCCCCAACTCCGAAATGGGACTTTCCTTATATGAATCTTATTCTCCGACCATTCCGGATCTCCTCGTGATATCCCGGATCCCATCCGAGACTCAACAACATTCGGTCTCTTTCTCATAATACCATAACTACTCAAACAACGTCAATCTTAAGTGTGTCTCCCTACGGTTCGTGAATTATGCGGACATGATCGAGACACTTCAACAATAACCAATAGAGGAATCTGAAATTCATATGGCTACATATTTCTACGATTACTTACATCGAATGAACCACTTACATACGATACCAATTTCCCTTTGTCTAACGATAGTTTACTTATACGAGTATATGATCGTCGGAATCTCTGCATAACTAGTTCAACCTTGTTACCGATAAGTACTCTTTTCTCGCTCCTGATATGTGATCCCTTGTGACCCAGTCACATGCTTGCAAGCTAATTGGATGACATTTCACCGAGAGGGCCCAGAGAATATCTATCCGTCATATGGATGGACAAATCCCACTCTTGATCCATGTGTTTCAACCAATACTTTCCGAACACTCAATGCCACTTTTATAGCCACCCTGTTACGGTGTGGTGTTTGATGACATCAAAGCATCCATCCGGTAAAGGTGATATGCATGATCTCATGGTCGAAGGAATTAGGTTACTATGTATCAGAAAGCATATAGCAATTGAACTATTGAAATGACTTGATCTTTATGCTACGCTTATCTATAGGAGTATGTCCATCACATCATTCTCCTAATGATATGACCCTGTTGTTAATAACATCTCTATGTTCATGATCAGGAAACCATGATCATATATTAACCAACAAGCTAGTTTAACAAGAGGCTTTACTAGGGACTCTTTTATGTTTACAAATCACACAAGTATTAATGTTTCCGGTTAATACAATTATAGCATGGTATGTAAACATTTATCATAAATATGAAGATATGATAATAACCACTTTATTATTGCCTCTTGGGCATATCTCCAACAGTACTGTGGTATCCAATTCTGTTATGTCTCGCAAAAATGGTAATCCTGGGATTGCGATGTATGGCATAACAGGCATCTGGGATTAAAAACCCGGGTGTTGACAAGTTGGTATCAGATCCATCCTGACCATAGGAGACCCTAGTTAGACTGGACGTTTGAACCAAAAACTTAGTTTCAAAACCAAAGAACAAATATTTACAAAAACTTATTCTCATTCTTATCTCTTTGATTCTTTCATGAAAATTCATGTTCCTCAAAAACTCTTGCAAAATACCTAAAATTTTGACACACTAGATCACTCTGCTAACCTACTCATCCTCTATTCTTATAGATGGACGTGAAGTACAGCAAGATTTATCAGTTGGGGAATGGAGGAGACCTTATCTTTGAGAGGGATTTGGACCAGCTTTCGGAACTTCTGGAGCATCCGCACCCCGAGTTCTTCGGAGCTCAGCTCAATGATCAAGGAGGAGAAGATCTGCAGTGGCTAATTGTTGCAAGTGTCAGAGGAAAGATTGAACCTCCCACTGCGGAAGGAATTCAGTTTACCTTAAGAGAAAACAACTGGCTCGATGGACTTGCCAGGGCCATCCAGGAAGCTCTTTCCCGTCTGTGTGGGCAGAGCATCAATCAGATCAAGGGTACTCGCTTTGAGTTTTGCCCAAGGCGTGATGCAAATGGACAACCACTGGAAGCCCCATACCACCCCGAGTTGAAGACTCAATTGGACCACCTTAGCTTCATGATGTATGATCGTCAGCAGGAGTTAGACAACTGACGTGACTACTCCAACCACAAGTCTGCCATCATCAAGACGAAGGACCAGACCATCGCCATGCTAGCAAAGGATCGCAAGTCTCGCTGCTGTCAGCTCGACAAGAAGGAGCGCATTATTGCCCGTCTCCGCCACCGCATCTCATCTTTGGAAGAGACCATCCACGAGAGAGACATGCAGTTGGAGGAAAGGGAGAATGCCGGAGAAGATCTTCGTGGAGACCCCTACTCCTATCTCAGCGATGATGATGATTTTCTGGAGGATCAGGCCATGGGCTTCTTCACCGATGAAGATGATTTCACCTTCATCGATGATGATGAAGATGATCAAGCCACAGATTCCGAGGAGTAGTAGCACTTGAGCACTAGCGTAGTGAGTAGTATTCGGTCCCACTGTATCATAGATTCCAGAATGGTTCTTAAAACCATCTGTTTTTCCTTGCTGTGGTGTGTGTTGTATCGTGTGAATGAATGAATGAAGAGCAAGTTGCTGAAAAATCCGTGTCAAACTTTAAAAACTTTTCAAAATCCCAGAACCTTAGAAAATTTCCCTCTTATCTCATGATCTATCTCAATCTTCAGATGCCACGCGGAGGAAGTGGTTCATCCCAGGACCCGATGTTGCAGATTCTGCAAATGTTGACTTCTGACCGTGAAGCTGAAAGAGCGGAACGTCAAGCTAACCTAGCCACTCTGCAACAGATAGCCCAGATGGCCCACAACAACCAAGGCCACGGAAATCAGGACAACCATGGAACTAAGCTCAAGAATTTCCAGAATACCAACCCACCTGTTTTCACTAAGTCGGAAGAGCCCCTAGACGCTGATGATTGGCTGCAAATCATGGAAAATAACCTAGAAGTCGCCGGAGTGGAAGCTAATGAGAAAGTTCTGTTTGCCACCCACTATCTAGCCGGAGATGCCAGGGCATGGTGGAACAGTGTTCGTGCATTGACCGGAGGCCAGATGATGACCTAGGAGGAATTCAAGGTCAAGTTCAGCAGAACCCATGTGCCACCGGGTTTGATCAAGAGAATGAGAGACTAGTTCAGAGAGCTGAAGCAAGGAAGGATGACTGTAGTGGAATACCGTGACAAATTTTTGTCATTAGCTAGGTATGCCCCGGATGAAATCGACACCGAAGCCAAGAAGAAGGAGAGGTTCCTGAATGGTCTGCATGACGAGATGCAGACAGTGTTAGTCAATATCCCCTTTGCGGATATTGAAGCCCTTGTCGACTCTGCCATTCAAATGGAAGGAAAGATCAACCAAGCCAATGAGAACCGCAAGCGTCGTATGATGCATCAGCCAGGAACCCATCAGACCCCAAAGTATCGCCCCAACCCATCTCCAGGATTTGCCTCAAGAACCAATGCACCCATGACCCGTCCCACCTATCCCAACCGTGGAAACCAGAGACCCGGAGGAAATCACAACAACCCCGGCAACTCTAGCAATTTCACCCGTGCCCCACCCAAGTTCAACACCAACAATGCTGCCACCAACCCCAACACTGCCTCGAGGACCGGAAGCAATGTTGTGCCTGTCGCAGCCAAGGACAAGTCGCAAGTGACCTATTATGACTGTGGAAATAAAGGCCACTATTCCAACGAGTGTCCCAACAAGAAGAATGCTACAGCACCCAATGCCAATGTCCCAGCTCAGCAGCAGCGTCGTGTTCAGCCCGGAAGAAGGTTTGCCCCAGGGAATTCACTCAACCGCAATGGCCGTCTTATTCTCATGCATGCTGAAGAAGCTCAGTGTAACATCCCTAAAATCATGATTTCAAAGATTGCATATCATTCATTCATGCATGTAGTTTTGAGATCAATTTCAAACTCATTTCAAGAAAACAGAAGCACATAGTGCTATCATTTTATGTGAGCAAACTTAGATCAAATGGCCATCCCTATTTGAGAGTTTGAATGTTTTAAACCAAGATTGTTTGTCTCCCTTGTTGATTGATTTGAGTGTGAAGTTAGAACAAAATTTTATAAAATAGAAATGGTTTCAAAAACCATTTTCAAACATTTGCAAACCTAGTGCAATGTCCCTGTTATTTTGTTTTTCCAAAAATGACTAAGCCTTTTCAAAGTGACCACATGGTTTTATGCCAAGTTTTGTGATCTGCACACCAAAAAATCCCAAAAAGATTTGAATTCAAATAGAGTTTGAATTCATTTGAAAATCAATCCAGAAAATCAATTCAGAAATAGAAAAGGAATAAAGAAAAAGGAAAAGGCCTGCGCTCCTATTCTAGCCCAACAGCAAAACCGGCCCAGCTAGCCCACCCGGGCCACCTCTCTCTCTCTCTCGCACGCGCCGACGCACCCGCGGAGTCAATGACACCCAGAACCCACCTCCCTTCTGCTTATTTCGTTGACAAGTGGACCCGTGACCCCGTCGTCGTCTTCGTCAATCACGCGCACTACGCTCTCGCTGTTATCGCCGCAATACTTCTACGTTAAATTCTTGATTCATGAGTAACTCCATGCCCTCTCGCTATAAGAACCCTCGCCGCGCGTCATTTCCCCACTCTCTCGCCACTCGCCACCAGGCTGCGCACATTCAACCTCGAAACCCCGCAGCACCGATGAACTCCGGCGACTGATTCCGGTGAGCTTCGACCGCCCCCCTTTCTCTGGTTCAAACTATCGTGCCCAGCGTGATCTCGTGCATCTCCTGACACCTTTCGTTTGCATTCTCGTGACCAGACGCCGCCCCTGCTCGCGTGAATCGACCGAGCCGCCGCTTAACTCCGGCGACCAATTACGGTAAGCAGAGCGCGCCCCTTGCCCCCTCTTACATACAAGGATGTTCGCCACTGTCTTGCGCGTCTCCTAATCCATTTGGTTCGTGCTAGGCAACGCGAAACCTCGGCAACTACATCGTCTGCAACCTCCCGACGCCGTGCACGACTCCGACGAGCTCCAAGAGCCTCGCCAGGCGCCTTGCCAAGCCACCTCCACGTTGAGCTTCGCCTCGACCCCGCGGTTTTGGTAAGCACACTCACCCCTCCCTGAGCGACCTAGAACGCCAGCGCCGCCACTGACAGAGTGCTCCGCCGCTCGCCGTCGCCGCTAGCCGCTAGACCTTGGTCGTTTGATCAAGAGCCGTTGGATCTAGATCCAACGCGTGCGATAGAACCACTTAGCGAAGCGTTACGTTTTGATCTGAACCGTGCATCGCCACTTAGATCCTACGGCTCGCGTGCGTGATCCAACACGAACCGGTACACGCCAGTAAGATTAGGACGCGTGGCTAGGGTTTGGTTTTAAAACAGAATTTGAAACAGATTTAGATTCAAATTTGATTAGGCTATAACTTTTGATTCCCACGTTAGATTTTAGCAAATTTTATACCGTTGGAATCAGGGAGACAAGCCCTTTATGTTTATGCAATGTTTTTAGTGTTTAGCTTCTGTTAAAATGACTTTATTTGCAGAAACTTGTTTAGGACTATTTTGAGTATAGGAATTGTTTAGGAAATTGTTTTAGTGTCAAAAAAACTTGGTTTGGCAAGTTTTTGTCTTGGTTATGATTCAGTACTATGGACTTGCTTGGTTGAGTTTCAAAAATCATCACTTAGCATTTTGCATGCATGCATATATTTATGTTTGTATATGAATTGTGTGTAATTTTGTGCTACCATTCTTTGTGTAGACTTTGGTGCTAGTGATTGTGATTGTGAAGAGTGCTACTCTCCCAACTACCAAGGCAAGTGGTACTTCATGAATATTTCCATCCCTATATATTTTATACAAGCATTAGAAATATTTTATGCACTTGCTTGGTTGAGTTTCAAAAATCATCACTTAGCATTTTGCATGCATGCATATTTTATGTTACTTTTTTGCTAAGTCTTGCATGTTACTTTTTTTTGCTAAGTCTTGCATGTTACTTTTTTTTGCCAAATGCCATGATGGGAAATCCTAAGTAGTTGTAGAATTGCTAGGAAATTTTCTAAGTTAAGTACTATCTATGCCATGCTTAGCCTAGCTAGTAGCAAACAAGGGTTGGTGAAATATACATGCTATGATGAAAATATTTCTAAGTCTTTGGACTTATGTTTTTCTTAATAAAACAACTAAGTCAATGAATCACCTAGGTGGAAAGGGACTTGATTGGTGGTTTTTGGTTGAGTGGTTACACAAGGCCCATGGATATGGTTTACCTTGTGTATCTCACTTGTGGAAAGCCACCCAGGAACAAAGGGATTTTAGAGGCCAAGTGTTGAGAAGCTTATAGTGGAGCCACTTGGCAATATGGGCTCTGCCTGGATCACATAGGTTGCTAGAACTTAGTCTTTTGGACAGTTGGTGGTAGTGGGATGATAGGTTGGAACGCGTCCATTTGACTAAGGGAAGGCTTCTGAAAGGTCCTGTCTTGGTGAAACCAAGTCTGGTGGGGAAAGTGCACAACCTCTACAGATGGAAAAATCTAAGTACTTAGCCAAGTCCATGGCAATGGACAACTTGAGCATCAAGGCATGGAAGCTATCAAGAATCTCATCATTCCAACTTCTAAGTAAAAACTTGTGGATGAACAAGGGTGAAGGACCTCAATGTCTATTGATGGTTTCTTGGGAAAGTTTTGACAAAGAAAAACTTAGTGATTTCAACTAACAGGAAAAACCTATTTTGAGCAAAGCAAGCCAAGCTACAATTAACCAAAATGCATATAGTAATGTAGTCCACCTAAATTTTTCTAAGGTATCACTTGCCAATACTATTCCAAAGTATTGACCCACTGTGGCTGTAACTTGTGATGTTGCAGGTTACTCTGATGAGGATTAGGTGTCATGAGTCTACACTCAACATGTTTGCCTGTGGCACATGAAGATGAAGACTTATATTTATTTACTTATTCAAACTCTTGTATTAGGCCTGTGGCCTTGAGTTGTAAAGACTATGTTTAAACTCTGGAATGGATGTAATAAATGACCTTTGTATCTGTGTACTTCATCTTAAACTGTGGATGCTAGCAATGATCCAGGGACTAGCATTGCAATCACAGGGATCCTTTTCCTTTACAAAGGAGGGATCTTACAGATGGTATCAGAGCATTGTGTTGCCTGTAGGATTATTACCCTAGGATTGGAAACCACTAAGGAAAAAAATTCAACTACTTCTACACTTGTCTATTCTTCTCGTAAACTTTTCTAATCTTCTTTCTCATCTCTATTTGTAGATGAATTCCATCAACGAAGCCGTAAGGAAAGGACCACTCATGACCATGACCTTGGAGTGTGAGACAGAGTTTCCCAAAATTCTTAAGGACCTCATGGTTGCATCAGAGATACATGGTGCAGCTGTGTACAAAGGTTTTCCAGTGATGGATGAAGGAGTTGAGTGCTGGTGGGTGCAACTTCACTTGTACAAAAACAAGGAAGACAACCACAAGGAAACAGGATTCTGCATGTACACCAACACTGTGGTGCACACCACATTCTTTGAGTCAGCAAGAGAAGCAGCTTGGAGGACTATCAAAGAACTTAGTGCTAGAGTCAAGTGAAGAATGCTCAACCTCCAAAAAGACTTGAAGAAAGAGAAGGAACATACTCAAGAGTTGGAAGCTACCAACCAAACCTTAAGAGGAGACATTATAGACTTAGTGATGGAATCATGTGAGCAAGATAGGCTGATTGCTTCTAGAAATATTGTGTTAGCCAACAGATCCAGTGAGATAGGATTGTAAACGTACTTCGTTAGTTAGACCACCACCTATCACCTTATTTTCCAAAATGTTGCTTAAAATAAGTTTGAACCTTGATTATTGTAATGGTTTCATGTATGCATGACTTGTGTGTTTTGCTTCCCAAGGATATGTATGTGATGTTTTGTCTTTTGTTTTATCTTGAATTGTATTGTTCTAACTTTTCTATCTTATAAATAGATGCCTATTACCATCAGCACTGTTGAGGAGTTCCAGGTTACCCGCTTTGGTCCTCGTATCGTTGAGCTTACCACTTTGCTCAATCTCCCTCTTCCCACCATCATGGTGCATCCCCTCACCAAGTTCGAGAGGAAGGACCTCTGGGGCTTCAAGGTGAACCAGCCCGGACGCTAGACAGAGCCTACTACGGAGGCCATCGTCTTCAATCTTATGCACGATGACAGGGAGAGAGGCATGGAGGTAGTTATGCAGACCTGAGGACGCGCTAGGTCGACACTCCCGACAGGTTAGAGGCACTCACTTCCACGTCTTCGGAAGACGTGATGAGGACGGAGAGTCCATTGACTTCGAGGACGACTCGAGGGACACAGCAGAGCCGATACGCCTGTACCTCCAGGACTTAGAGTCTCTCATTAGGCATGTGGACACGGACAGGACCAATGTCATGCTCAGCAATGATGAGCTCCAGGTGCAGCTTCGCGAGAAGGACAAGCTCTTCGCGCAGCAGGACGAGATAGTCAAGTAAATGGAGGCAAAGTTCGAGACCTAGGACAGGAAGTTCAAGAGTCAGGAGATGCGTGTCCAGGATAGGAACAAGAAGATCCGGGATATGACTAAAGAACTACAGTCCAAGGACTTCGAGCTAGAGCAGCAGCAGACGGTGATAGAGAGGCTTCGTTCCCAGAAGAGGGCTCTCAAGGCCAAGATAGAGTCCTTGACCACTACCATCGAGGAGAACAAGGCCGCGATGGAGAACGCAGGTCTTACCTTTGTCGAGGAGGAGATTGACGCCGATGAGTAGACTTGACTACTCGTTTATCTTTCATTATCATACTTGTTATTTGAAAACTTGTTATTGGACCATCCGACATGTGGATGGCTTGCTACTTGTGTGTTTTACTTTGTGAACTTGTTATCTTGTTGTTGAACTTTATCTTTTTGTTGCATGCTTGTGTTTGCTTATGTGATGTAATGTGCATGAAAGCATCTATGGGTATCTCATTCTTATCTCTATTTGAACAAACCACAGATGCCTCCCCGTCATGCAAACCCCAACCCCAACAACAACAACAACATCACTCCAGAAATGCAACAAATGATGACTGCTCAAACACAGCTGATGCAGATGATGACAACATTCATCCAGAACCAAAACAACAACAACAACAACAATAACAACAACAACAACCCTCCGGGCTTTGATATGCTCACCAGGTTCTTGAGATTGAGGCCAGCTAAGTTCTCGGGGACGACTGATCCCATGGTGGCCAATGATTGGCTATGCTCAAGAACAAGGACTTAGTAACCGTGGGTCTACGGATGCTGAAAAAGTCAGATTTGCAAAGACATCCGGCTGGAAGGACCATCCGCCACTTGGTGGGACAACTTCCGATCACCACTCCTATAGATGAAGTGACATGGGCTATCTTTGAGGATGGCTTTTCAGACCGCTCATATCTCATCGTGAATAATGAGCCGAAAAAGAAAGAGTTCCACAATCAAGCAAGCCACCGCAGCGTGGCTGAATACATTGAGGAGTTCAACAATCTGGCGTGTTATGCACCGGATGAAGTTTACACTGATGCCAAGAGAAAGGAAAAATTTCTTGAAGGCTTGAATGATGAGCTGAATCTGCAATTGGATGTGGCCTATGTTCCCACTTATCAGTCGCTCTGTGATAAGGCTGCTATTTTGGAGAACAAAATAAAACAAGTGGAAAGCAGAAAAAGGAAGCACTCCGACAAGCACAGCTCGGGATCGTCTCACAAACGATCTCATTATGATGACAGTGGAAGCTCAGGATCCCACAAGCATGGGAAATTCAACAAGCACCACAACCACAACCGTCATGACAACAAGCATCATCGCAGTCATGACAATGACAAGTACAAAAACCACAAGGGAGGACATAAGAGCCACCACAGTGGTAATGTAAGTGGAAGTGGAAGTCAGCCTGTTAAGAGAGACATCAGTCAGGTTGAATGCTTCAAATGCAAGAAGATGGGGCATTATGCAAATGAGTGCCCTGAAAAGAAAGTTGAAGGACCTATCAAGCCCAATCCTTTCCAGAAGGGACAGGTAAACCACATCAATTTGGAGGAGGTCTATGAGGAGCATGATGCTGTTGCTGGTAAGTTCAGACTCAATTCTATTCCAGCATTTGTACTCTTTGATACTGGTGCATCTCATTCATTCATATCAAGAGCATTTGTTGAAAGAAATGAACTACCGGTAGAAACTATTAGGTGTCCTATAAAAGTAAGTTCTCCTGGAGGAGAAATGATAGTGAATTCAGGATGTCATGATCTAGTCATAGAATTTGGGAAGTATAAGTTTCCCGTTAACTTGATAATTCTAAACTCCCAAGGATTGGATATCATATTGGGAATGGACTGGATGACTAAGTACAAAGGAGTGATAGATTGTGCCAACCATACTGTTTCACTCACAACTCCAGAAAATAAAAGGATCAGATTCAAGACCAGCTTTGAAGCAAAAAGGAGTATGCTTAATTCTCTTAAGGGGGTTAGCATGGACAGTGTGCCAATTGTGAGTGAGTATCCGGATGTGTTTCCGGAAGAATTGCCGGGAATGCCACCCGATAGAGATGTGGAATTTCTGATAGATTTGGTACCAGGTTCTGGACTAATAGCAAAGAGGCCATATAAAATGTCAGTTGATGAACTAAAAGAACTCAAGAAGAAACTTGGAGAACAGTTGCAGAAAGGATTTATTCAACCAAGTTCTTCATCTTGGGGAGCCCTAGTTTTGTTCGTGGAGAAGAAAGATAGAAGCCAAAGGTTATGCATAGATTACCGTTCGCTCAACGAGGTAACTATCAAGAACAAATATCCATTTCCTAGAATCAATGACTTGTTTGATCAGCTAGAAGGAGCATGTGTGTTCTCAAAGATTGATCTAAGGTCAGGCTATTTTCAACTCAAGATAAGAGAACAAGACATACCTAAAACAGCGTTCACCACAAGGTATGGATTGTATGAGTATACCGTAATGCCTTTTGGTTTAACCAATGCTCCAGCATACTTCATGAACATGATGAACAAGGTGTTCATGGAATTTCTTGACAAGTTTGTTGTCGTTTTCATCGATGACATCTTAGTCTATTCCAAGAGCAAAGAAGGACACGAAGGACACTTACGATTGATACTTGAGAAATTAAGAGAGCATAAACTTTATGCCAAATTCAGCAAGTGTGAGTTCTGGTTGGAGGAAGTTGGTTTTCTTGGTCATGTTATGACAAAGGATGGTGTAGCAGTTGATCCTGCTAAGGTTTCAGCTGTGACTGAATGGGAATCTCCCAAGTCCGTGAAAGAAGTTCGTAGTTTCCTTGGCTTAGCAGGTTACTACAGAAGGTTCATTGAGAATTTCTCTAAGGTAGCGAAGCCCATGACTGAATTGTTAAAGAAAGACAAGAAGTTTGCTTGGTCTAAAGGTTGTGAACTCAGCTTTCAGGAGTTGAAGAAGAGACTTGTGACAGCACCAGTCTTGTGTCTGCCAGATTTGGAAAAGGATTTCCAAGTATATTGTGATGCATCTCATCAAGGTTTGGGTGCAGTACTTATGCAAAACGGTAAAGTTGTGGCTTATGCTTCGAGACAACTCAAAACTCATGAAGTAAACTATCCTACTCATGATTTAGAGTTAGCCTCTGTCGTCCATGCACTCAAAACATGGAGACACTATCTTTTGGGAAAGCGTTGTGAAGTGTTCACGGATCACAAAAGTTTGAAGTATATCTTCACTCAGAAGGAAATTAATATGAGACAAAGAAGATGTATAGAACTTATCAAAGACTATGACCTAAGTTTGCAATACCATCCCGGTAAAGCAAATGTTGTAGCAGATGCTCTAAGCCGTAAGGTTTTCGTGAATGGCCTTACCAAAGGGGAATTGCCAGATGATCTGTGTACCCAATTTAGAAAACTCAGATTGGAGATTGTGCCTGAAGGACATCTCATGTCTTTGGATGTTCAACCCACTTTGTTGGACAAGATCAAAGAAGCCCAGAAGATTGATAAAGAAATCAAAGAGATTAAAGAAAAGATTGGCAGAGGAAAAGCCAAAGGGTTTCATGAAGACGAACAGGGTACTTTGTGGCATGGGAAACGTATTTGTGTTCCACAAGACCCGGAGTTGCGGAAACTGATTTTGCAAGAAGCACACAACTCTCCGTATTCTATTCATCCGGGTAACACCAAAATGTACATGGACATGAAGGAAAGATTTTGGTGGAATAATCTCAAGAAGGACATCACCGAACATATTGCTTTGTGTGATGTGTGTAGTAGAGTAAAGGCTGAGCACCAGAAACCAGCAGGTTTGCTTCAACCACTACCTATTCCTGATTGGAAGTGGGACAAAATTGGTATGGATTTCATTACCGGATTACCAAGGACCAGGTCATGATATGATTCCATATGGGTAGCTAAAGTGGCTCATTTCATACCCGTGAAGACAACCTATACAAGTGCTAAGTTAGCCAAAATTTACATGCGTAGAATTGTATGTCTACATGGTGTGCCCAAGAGTATCGTGTCTGATAGGAGAACTCAATTCACTTCCCATTTTTGGAAACAGCTACATGAGTCATTGGGAACGAGGTTGGAATTCAGTACCGCTTTTCATCCTCAAACCGATGGACAAACAGAAAGAACTAATCAAATTCTTGAAGACATGTTGAGAGCATGTGCCCTAGACTATGGAGCCAGTTGGGATGAAAGTCTGCCTTACGTAGAATTTTCTTATAACAACAGCTATCAAGCCAGCATTGAGATGGCACCGTTTGAGTTTCTCTACGGAAGAAAGTGTACCACCCCATTGTTATGGAATGGTGTGGGAGAAAGAAGTTTATTCGGGCCAGATCTTATCAAAGAAGCCGAAGAGAAGGTCAAATTGGTTAAGGACAGGTTGAAGATAGCACATCCCAATGTAAAAGCTACGCAGATCCTAAGCGTAGAGAAGTCACCTACGAAGTTGGTGATAGAGCCTATCTTAGAGTGTCACCACTTCGTGGAGTGAAAAGATTCGGAGTCAAAGGAAAATTGGCACCAAGATATGTTGGGCCATTCAAGATTTTGAGTCGCAAAGGAGAAGTTGCCTATGAAATTGAACTGCCAGAATCTTTGTCAGCTGTCCATAATGTGTTTCATGTGAGTCAGCTTAAGAAATGTCACCCAGAAATGGAAGAAACTTCTTTGAAGGATACTATACCTTTGGAAGAAGTTCAACTAGAAAGTGATCTCACTTATGAAGAGAAACCTATCAAGATTCTTGAGACGGCAGAAAGAGTCACAAGGACAAAGACTATCAAGTTTTGCAAAGTGCAGTGGAATCATCATTCCGAAGAGGAAGCAACATGGGAAAGAGAAGATGATCTTCAGAAAGACCACCCTCACCTATTTGCTAGCCAATCCGAATCTCGAGGGCGAGATTCACCTTAAGGGGGTTAGATTTGTAACATCCCTAAAATAATGATTTCAAAGATTGCATATCATTCATTCATGCATGTAGTTTTGAGATCAATTTCAAACTCATTTCAAGAAAACAGAAGCACATAGTGCTATCATTTTATGTGAGTAAACTTAGATCAAATGGCCATCCCCATTTGAGAGTTTGAATGTTTTAAACCAAGATTGTTTGTCTCCCTTGTTGATTGATTTGAGTGTGAAGTTAGAACAAAATTTTATAAAATAGAAATGGTTTCAAAAACCATTTTCAAACATTTGCAAACCTAGTGCAATGTCCCTGTTATTTTGTTTTTCCAAAAATGACTAAGCCTTTTCAAAGTGACCACATGGTTTTATGCCAAGTTTTGTGACTGTTGCACACTGCAAAAATCCCAAAAAGATTTGAATTCAAATAGAGTTTGAATTCATTTGAAAATCAATCCAGAAAATCAATTCAGAAATAGAAAAGGAATAAAGAAAAAGAAAAAGGCCGGCGCTCCTATTCTAGCCCAACAGCAAAACTGGCCCAGCTAGCCCACCCGGGACACCTCTCTCTCTCTCGCACGTGCCGACGCACCCGCGGAGTCACTGACACCCAGACCCCACCTCCCTTCTGCTTATTTCGTTGACAAGTGGACCCGTGACCCCGTCGTCGTCTTCGTCAATCACGCGCGCCTGCGCCGCTCTCGCCGCCGTTACTCGCCGCAGTCACTGCTGCGTTAAATTCCCTTGATTCCGCGAGTAACTCCACGCCCCGCTCCGGCTATAAGAACCCCTCGCCGCCGCGGTCATTTCCCCCCACTCTCCTCGCTCACTCCGCCACCAGGCTGCGCGCATTCGACCTCGAAACCCCGCAGCACCGATGAACTCCGGCGACTGATTCCGGTGAGCTTCGACCGCCCCCCTTTCTCTGGTTCAAACTATCGTGCCCAGCGTGATCTCGTGCATCTCCTGACACCTTTCGTTTGCATTCTCGTGACCCAGGACGCCATCCCCGTTCGTGTTCAGAATCGACCGAGCGCCGCTCAACTCCGGCGACCAATTACGAGCGAGCGCGCCCTTGCCCCTCTTACATACAAGGATGTTCGCCACTGTCTTGCGCGTCTCCTAATCCATTTGGTTCGTGCTAGGCAACGCGAAACCTCGGCAACTACATCGTCTGCAACCTCCCGACGCCGTGCACGACTCCGACGAAGCCCAGCAGCCTCGCCAGGCGCCTTGCCAAGCCACCTCCACGTTGAGCTTCGCCTCGACCCCGCGGTTCTGGTAAGCACACTCACCCCTCCCCGAGCAACCTAGAATGCCAGCCGCCATCGACAGCAGGCGCTCGCCGCCGCCACTGCACCTTGGTCGTTTGATCAAGAGCCGTTGGATCTAGATCCAACGCGTGCGATAGAACCACTTAGCGAAGCGTTATGTTTTGATCTGAACCGTGCATCGCCACTTAGATCCTACGGCTCGCGTGCGTGATCCAACGCGAACCGGTACGCGCCAGTAAGATTAGGACGCGTGGCTAGGGTTTGGTTTTAAAACAGAATTTGAAACAGATTTAGATTCAAATTTGATTAGGCTATAACTTTTGATTCCCACGTTAGATTTTAGCAAATTTTATACCGTTGGAATCAGGGAGACAAGCCCTTTCTGTTTATGCAATGTGTTTAGTGTTTAGCTTCTGTTAAAATGACTTTATTTGCAGAAACTTGTTTAGGACTATTTTGAGTATAGGAATTGTTTAGGAAATTGTTTTAGTGTCAAACAAACTTGGTTTGGCAAGTTTTTGTCTTGGTTATGATTCAGTACTATGCACTTGCTTGGTTGAGTTTCAAAAATCATCACTTAGCATTTTGCATGCATGCATATTTTATGTTACTTTTTTGCTAAGTCTTGCATGTTACTTTTTTTTGCTAAGTCTTGCATGTTACTTTTTTTTGCCAAATGCCATGATGGGAAATCCTAAGTAGTTGTAGAATTGCTAGGAAATTTTCTAAGTTAAGTACTATCTATGCCATGCTTAGCCTAGCTAGTAGCAAACAAGGGTTGGTGAAATATACATGCTATGATGAAAATATTTCTAAGTCTTTGGACTTATGTTTTTCTTAATAAAACAACTAAGTCAATGAATCACCTGGGTGGAAAGGGACTTGATTGGTGGTTTTTGGTTGAGTGGTTACACAAGGCCCATGGATATGGTTTACCTTGTGTATCTCACTTGTGGAAAGCCACCCAGGAACAAAGGGATTTTAGAGGCCAAGTGTTGAGAAGCTTATAGTGCTGCCACTTGGCAATATGGGCTCTGCCTGGATCACATAGGTTGCTAGAACTTAGTATTTTGGACTGTTGGTGGTAGTGGGATGATAGGTTGGAACGCGTCCATTTGACTAAGGGAAGGCTTCTGAAAGGTCCTGTCTTGGTGAAACCAAGTCTGGTGGGGAAAGTGCACAACCTCTGCAGATGGAAAAATCTAAGTACTTAGCCAAGTCCATGGCAATGGACAACTTGAGCATCAAGGCATGGAAGCTATCAAGAATCTCATCATTCCAACTTCTAAGTAAAAACTTGTGGGCGAACAAGGGTGAAGGACCTCAATGTCTATTGATGGTTTCTTGGGAAAGTTTTGACAAAGAAAAACTTAGTGATTTCAACTAATAGGAAAAACCTATTTTGAGCAAAGCAAGCCAAGCTACAATTAGCCAAAATGCATATAGTAATGTAGTCCACCTAAATTTTACTAAGGAATCACTTGCCAATACTATTCCAAAGTATTGACCCACTGTGGCTATAACTTGTGATGTTGCAGGTTACTCTGATGAGGATTAGGTGTCATGAGTCTACACTCAACATGTTTGCCTGTGGCACATGAAGATGAAGACTTATATTTATTTACTTATTCAAACTCTTGTATTAGGCCTGTGGCCTTGAGTTGTAAAGACTATGTTTAAACTCTGGAATGGATGTAATAAATGACCTTTGTATCTGTGTACTTCATCTTAAACTGTGGATGCTAGCAATGATCCAGGGACTAGCATTGCAATCACAGGGATCCTTTTCCTTTACAAAGGAGGGATCTTACACTCAGGAAGCGCCAGACGTCGTGCTGGGTATGTTTTCTGTTTATTCAGTACTTGCAAGAGTGTTGTTTGATTCTGGTGCATCACATTCATTTGTCACCGAAGAATTTGCATGCACTAGTAAAATTCAACCAACCAAATTGAAGCATGTAATGATTGTGCAAATTCCCGGATCAACTACCAAGGCTAGGCAAATTTGCAAAGCCGTCCCTATCCGAATCCATGGCATAGATTTTTATGCTAATCTGATAGTACTCGGAACTAAAGGTTTGGAAGCAGTACTAGGAATAGATTGGATGTCCAAACATAAAGGATTGATTGACTATGCCAAGAAAGCCATAACCATGACCAGTACAGCCGGAATATCAGTCGAGCATATATCTGAAACCTTACCTCGCCAATTCAAATGCAACAAGAGTATAGCCCAACCTACCATTGACCAAGTTTGGATAGTCTGTGAATACCCCGATGTATTTCCAGATGTTTTGCCCGGTATGCCCCTAGATCGGGATATCGAGTTTATCATCGAACTAATCCCCGGAACAGGACCTATAGCCCAGAGACCCTATAGTATGAACCCATCGGAGTTAGAAGAACTGAAGAAGCAACTGGATGCCATGCTGGAAATCGGATTGATTCAACCAAGTGCGTCACCTTGGAGATCACCTATCTTGTTTGTGGACAAGAAAGATGGAGGTAACCGTTTGTGTACGGATTATCGGAAATTGAATGATGTCACCATCAAGAACAAGTACCCCTTGCCCAAGATAGAAGATTTGTTTGATCAGTTGACCGGTGCCAAAGTGTTTTCTAAGATTGATCTTAGAACTGGTTATCATCAACTCAAGATTCGTGCAGAGGATATTCCAAAGACTGCCTTTACCACCAGATATGGATTATACGAGTATACAGTCATGTCTTTTGGATTAACCAATGCCCCCGCTTATTTCATGAACCTCATGAATAAGATTTTTATGGACTTCCTAGATAAGTTTGTCGTTGTTTTCATCGATGATATTCTGATTTATTCCAAATCAGGAGAAGAACATGAGCTGCACCTAAGGACCATTCTTGGAACCCTTAGAGAGCATAAGTTGTATGCCAAGTTTAGCAAATGTGAATTCTGGTTACAGGAGGTAGGATTCCTCGGTCACATTGTATCAGCCGGAGGAATTTCCGTTGACCCTGCCAAAGTGAAAGATGTAGAAGATTGGCAAGCCCCGACCACTCAAACCCAAGTTCGTGCATTTCTCGGATTGGCGGGATATTACTGCAAGTTCGTAGAAGGATTCTCGATCGCTGCACCCATGACCCAATTGCTGAAGAAGGACAAGAAGTTTGAATGGACCGACAAGTGTGAAGCGAGTTTTCAAGAACTCAAGAGGAGATTGATTTCAGCCCCAATCTTGATCATGCCGGATATCTCGAAGCCCTTCAATGTGTATTGTGACGCATCCAAGATCGGTCTCGGATGTGTGCTAATGCAAGAAGGCAAAGTTATATCCTATCTATCTCGACAATTGAAACAACATGAGCAAAATTACCCAACCCATGACCCCGAACTCGCAGCCGTAGTTCTAGCCCTGAAAACATGGAGACATTACCTAATGGGAAATCGTTGTGAGATTTATACGGATCACAAGAGTCTGAAGTATATATTCACTCAGAAGGAGTTGAATATGAGACAGAGGAGATGGATTGAGCTAATCAAGGATTACGATCTGGACATTCACTATCACCCTGGTAAAGCCAATGTGGTAGCAGATGCCCTTAGCAGATTGCCGTGCCGCTTGAACTCCATGATTTTGAAGGAGCAACCAAGTTTGCACAAAGAGATGGAAGATTTTCAAATGGAATTAGTAAGTGAAGGATTTTTGGCTAGTATAGAACTTCAACCCACTTTGATCAGCTAGATCAAAGAGGCGCGAAAAGGAAATGCTAGTATCGACGGCATCAAGCGTCGTATCGGTACATGCAAGGTACCCGGATTCACCGAAGACGAAGAAGGAGTTCTGTGGTACAAAGGACGCCTTTGTGTACCAGCAGATTCTGAGTTGAAAGAAGTTATTTTGAAGGAGGCTCATGATACTCTTTATTCTATCCATCCCGGAGGAACTAAGATGTATCAAGATTTGAAAGAGCAATTTTGGTGGCATAATATGAAGCGAGAAATCTGAAGCTATATCGCCAAGTGTGATATATGTCAGCGAGTCAAGGCAGGACATCAAAGACCCGCTGGATTGTTGCAACCATTGCAGATTCCGGAATGGAAATGGGATTCTATAGGAATGGACTTTATCACTGGACTGCCTACTTCTAGTAGGGGAAATGACTCTATTTGGGTCATAGTGGACAGATTGTCCAAAGTCGCTCATTTCTTGCCCGTTAAAACCACCTATCAGAGTTCGAAGCTAGCGGAGTTGTACATCGCTAGAATCGTTAGTTTGCATGGAGTCCCCAAGAACATTGTATCGGATCGAGGAACTCAGTTTACCTCGAGATTCTAGAAGAAAGTTCAAGAAGGTTTAGGAACCCGCCTAGATTTCAGTACCGCGTATCACCCTTAGACCGATGGACAAACGGAGCGAGTAAATCAAATACTCGAAGATATGCTTAGAGCATGTGTGTTAGAATATGGATCCAAGTGGGAAGACTGTCTGCCGTTTGCAGAATTTTCCTATAATAACAGTTACCAAGCCAGTTTGCAAATGGCCCCATTTGAGTTCATGTACGGAAGAAAGTGTCGCACCCCTTTGAACTGGTCAGAAGTAGGAGAGAGTCAGATTTTCGGACCCGACATCCTACGAGAAGCAGAAGAGAAGGTTCACAAGATTCGTGAGCACCTCAAGACCGCCTAATCCAGACAGAAGAGTTACACCGACAAGAGACGTCGAGACCTCGCCTTCAACATAGGAGATTTTGTTTATCTGAAAGTGTCGCCATTGAAGGGAATGCAGCGTTTCCAACTCAAAGGAAAGTTAGCCCCCAGATATATCGGACCTTTCAAGATTTTGAACCGTCAAGGAGAAGTGTCGTATCAATTGTAACTACCCGAAGAAATGTCATCCTTCCACAACGTGTTCCATATCTCGTTACTTCGCAAGTGTCTCGAAGTTCCAGAGAAGACGGAAGTGTTCAAAAATATCGACCACCGGACTATAGAGATCAACGATGACCTGACCTATCCCGAAGTACCCATCCGCATTTTGGAAGAAGCTTTTCGAACTACCCAAACCCGAAGCATCAAGTTTCTCAAGATTCAGTGGAGCAACCACACAGAAGAGGAAGCTACCTGGGAGCACGAAGATCACATCAGGACGGAGTTTCCCGATCTCTTCAAGTTCTAGGTAATCTTTTCGTCCTTTTTCAAATCTCGGGACGAGATTTTGTTTAAGGGGGGAAGGTCTGTAACATCCCAAAAATACTAAGCTTGGATCATCAAACACTAATCATCAACATTTAGGGTTAACAAAAACTTTGCTAAATAAAACTTTGAAGGCATGCATATGTGTATGCATGGATTTTGAAATTCTTTGGAACCACCTTGTTTGATTGTTTCATTGCTTGTAAAATGTCTCTTAGGTGAAATAAACATCATCTAAAACATTTCACACACTTTTCATAAAGACAAGTAAATCAAAATAAATATATTAAGGGAATGGTCATTTTGACCAATTTAACTCCCATGCCTACTTTGGCTCTCTCAAACTTTCAAAACCTAACAGAAACTTTTCTGGATATTTTCACCCCTTGAATGTACTCATAACAAAGTATCAAGGCCCACTTTGTGATCATCCAGAAACTTTCAAATGCATAGTTTAAATGGCAATTCAAAATTGAATCTGTATCATATGGGAAGATCCCACTTTTTCAAAAACCACTCAAACAAGCTTAACTTTCAAAACCCAAGCAGTTGCAGACTCATCAGCACCAACCTAGCACACCCACCAAAAATCTTTTCAAAATTCAAAACTTGAGTTTTTGCGGCCATTTCATCAAACAGGTTTCAGACACAAATCAAACAAAATCTAAACACTATAGTGAGCAAGGATTGGAGCCTAACTTGTTCCCTCTTTATCTCACAACCATCTCAGTAGATCATCTAGCAAGCTAAACTAAGCACTAGCACCGTTGTAAGCTTGGCATTGTCATCAATGGTGAACAACCGAAGCTAACCATGCTACCCCAGTGGAGACAGCAAGCTAGGAAGAGAAACAAGCCTAGACAGCATGTCTAGGAGCAAGCCAACACCCCACCGCCACTCCCTGTCCACCGCTCGAATGCTGCCAGCCACTGGACCACATGCACGAACCATGCCAAACTCGCCAGCAACCATGCCGAGAGCACGCCCCGTGTGCCACGCCGACCACGCCACATCAGCGCCACGCCTCTGCGCCATACTTGATCACCACCGCCCCAGCAACCCCGCAGACACGCCAGTTCGCCGCTGACCACGCTACAGCACCATTAAAATTCACGTCTGCACACGCCAGAGCACCGCCGCATTCCGACCAAGCCGCATCGCCCCACGCCTCTAAACCATGTCGTTAAGCATCGCCAGGGAGCACCTCATCGTCCCCTAACTTCGCCCATGCCGATAGCCGTCTGTACCACCGCCCCCGACGAGCTCACCATGTGCCCCGTCGGTCCCCTCGCTTGACTATAAATAGAGGCCACCCCTAGTCGAATTCTTCACACCATTCTACTCCCCTCTCCTCACTGATCGTGCCACACCGTTCCTGAAGCAAGGCGAGCACCACCTCGTCGGAATTTCACCGGAGCCCGCCGCCTCTAGAGAAGAAGGGGGCCAGCGATTGGAGCCGCCCCAGGAGAAGCCACCGGTACCAGGAGATTCGCCGTCGTCGACTGTCACGCTCACCACCGACCGCCCTTGACACCCTGGTGAGCCCCCAGCGACCCCCACCTGCTGCGCTAGGTTTCTGTCTCGCCGGCATTGCTCAACGTCGATGATGACTCTCAGCCGTTGGATTAGAATCAGATCGAACGACCCACAGCGCCCCATACTGCTTCGCACCCCCCCTGTGTCACTGACGAGTGGGGACACCCACTTAAATAGCCTGCAGGAGCATCAAGCTTAGCTAGCAGGCCGCCCAAGAACTTTTCCTTGTGACCTAGTTATTCAAATTAAACCTTTTTCTTTTTAATTCAAACACACTTCTGTACCCATTTTCAAAAATTAACACAGGTCGATTCAGTTCACCAATTTGAATAAAACCAATTTTGTTGGAAAGGTCTGTGAATGCTGAATCCAAGCCCGTTGGATTCAAGTCATTTGGATCTATAGATCATCCTTGGTAAAAATAACAACGCAGAAGCTTTTCTGCATTCAAACATTTTTCAAAGTTAAACCATAATAGCTTTTGAGTTGATTCCAACTCTCAAAAATCACATTTAACCATACCTTTCAGAATATATAAAAATATATAGGGTTACTGATAGAAATATTGTTCAAGTAATAAAAGAATACTACATAGGCATTTCTAGCCCTTCTAATTAATTAAAATAAAAGGGTAAAACCTTATTAAATTGTGACACCATTTTAAATCACATTCCCATGAACTAAAATATGTGGTGATGACATGTGTCAACATGATCCCATGTTTGGTTTGGAGAATATTAAATCTTAAGTAGTTTTTCAATGAGTAGAAATTACTTTTCTAAAAATAAAAAGAATTAAACCAAACCCAAATCTTGTAATGTTAGTGATGATGCTAGATCATCTATAGGACCCTTGTGTGTGATGATTGCAAGTAGTTAAGTATTGCTTGGTGATTGTGTACATCGTATTTATTTATAGACGCTAGTACCGACCAAGGATACGAGGAGGAAGGAGGATTCTACGAAGAAGAAGCCGAGGAGAACTTCAACCACTGCTATGCACAAGGCAAGCTAACACTTGCAAGATACTATACTTTAGCAAGCCAGTAACCTTGCAAGCTGATACTATACCTAAGCAAGCTTATACTTGCATTTATGCAAGCAAGTACTTGCTTGTTATCATGCCAACTATATGCCTTAAGCATATGTTATCATACCCACTTGATAAACCAATCCTAGTTTTACTTACAAGCTTCTTACTTTATTTCTTTATCAAATCTCTTACATAGATTTTACCTAAGTAAATGGTAGATACTAGAAAGATATGTGAAGGTTGCATAAAGAGCATAAAATTTGGCCTAAACTAGATAATCTTGGTGTCATCCCAAGGCATGAGATTGAGCTTAGTTGAAACTCCACTAGTTTACCACCCCTCATTAGTACTCACCCCCACTTGTAGATGCTAGTGCTAAGCATAAAACTTGATCAACTTTAGATGGGAATACTTGGTGGAAAAATGGTTATGAAAACCTTGGAATGATGGATCATTCTATTGAAATGTTTTGGACATGTGTTTCCGAACACCGGATGATTTTGGTGATGAAAATGTTGAGGCATGAGCCTTAGCCCTTTATAAAACTTATGGTTGTCTCGATGCGATACCATTCCAATTTTATCGTACAACCACAATACCCGAAGATTGGGTAGGGCTTGACTGGAAACTTATATACCTTAGTATTAGTTCCCTCACGGCCAAGGTCTGAGCTGAGGCTACCTTGTGAAGATTGTCCACCTGTGCAGTACCCAAGATGACAGTTGGTCATGGTTGGGAGGCCAAACTCACAGGAGAGGTGCTTATACTAGGGCGTGTAATTGAAAGGTTAGGATTGATTATCCGCATACTGAGTATGGTGAATTCAGGATTTGTTCCTGACGGATGTATCGAATGTCGTGGTGAAAGTGTACAATCTCTGCAGAGTGTCAAACTATTCGAATAGCCGCGTCCGTGGTTATGGACAGTTGGAGTGGCCATACTGTTCCCCCGTCAGACTTTTCAAAATGACTTTTGAAATGAAGTGATACTTTGACTTGACCACAACAGGGTTGTGATATGAAATACAAGTTCCCCTTTAGGTGTTATAAAACTTCAACTAGCATTAGTGCTTTCATAAAAAGTAGTAGAAATAAATCTGGCCTTTGCAAAACAACCCTAGAGCCTAGTGTCCTATTATCCAAAAACCCCTTTACCTGCTAGTATTAGTTTGCGAGTACTTAAAGAGTACTCATGGCTTTGTCCGGCTATTCCCATGGCCAGACTATAAAGAGGAGTACCTGGAAGATGGACCCCAGGAAGGTTACGACAACTAGGATTATCTCCCATCGTTAGCATTGCCTGTGACCCCAAAGATGGAGCTTCGCCGACGCTACCGTTATTATTACGTATTCCGCTGCTTGATGTTGTATTAAGAACTGGATCATGAGATCCTTATTTGTGTAAGACCTTATGTACGGTTGTAATGGATGATGTATTGTGGTATCCAATTCTATTATGTCTCGCAAAAATGGTAATCCTGGGATTGCGATGTATGGCATAACAGGCATCTGGGATTAAAAAACTGGGTGTTGAGAGTTAGTAGTAATACATTCTATAATAAGTTTATGAATTTTTTGTCAAATTAAATTCATATTAAAGGCCCTCATAAATAGTAATAGGAAAAGTATCTAAATAAAGAAACTCTAAACAATATATAATAAAAGTTCACAAAATGACTTTAAATACATTCATTATTGCTGCAATTGTTTAACAAATTAATTCTACAAAGAAAACTCAAATAATTTGTGCAAATTCAAATCTAAAAAAATCAGAATTTAGAAAATGGATAGAATCAGGAAAAAACAGAAGAAACAACAAATCTGGCCCATGGCCCACATCCTCACTATTTTATCCATCGCTCACGAGCAACCAAATGCATCCCATATGGCCCAAGTGCGGCCCGGCACTGGCCCGTACCCCTTTGTTGTCTCTTTCCCCATCGTGTTCCTCGCCGACGGATCGAGCAAACAGCTCGATGTCGAGCTCCGCCGCGTCGGCGTGCACCTGGATTCGTGCCGTCGCCCGCCGTCGTCTACAAGACCCTCTGCCTCGCCAAGGATGCACCCTAGCACGTCATTTCTTCTCCCCTCTTCTCCAGCGCGCAAACCCTAACCCTAGAGCTCACAGACGCCATCGAGCCCCGCTGTCTACGTCCTCCCCGAGCCTCGCCGTGGCTCCTGGAAGCTTCGTCTCGCCGCGGTGAGCAACCTCACAAAAGGAATCGACGCGAGGAGCTCCCAATCGTCGACAATGACACCGCCTTCCCGAGCTCCGGCCACCGCTTCCTCCCTCGATTTCGGTGTCTCTCGTGCTCGCCTCGCCTCGACACCACCACCGTCATGCTCCTGGTGATCCACCGGTGCTCAAGCACCTTTTCGCTTCCTCTCTCTCCCTCTGGATCTTCCTCCCCGCGAGAGCCCGACGCCGCCGCCGCTTGTCGTCATTGCACCGCCGTCCCCGGTGACCATTTCAAGGCGGCGCCGCCACCATCTTGCTCCCTGCGACGCCCTCTTTCTAACCCCCACAACCACGCATTCAGGCGCGCTCAGAATCGGTGGATCGAGCATCGATCTGAGAGTGAGAACTATTGCTGACGTCGGCTTGACATCAACATGATGCAATAACCCTATTTATTTTGTTTAAATGTTTCTTGATAAATTAAAACTATATATATGACGTGGCATAGACCCCACCAGTCAGTGACTAGAGGTAAGTATCGACCTAGTAAAAAAACTTTTCAATCCATGCTGACATCAGTAGTACATCATAAACTACTTAGTTTATTAATTCTAGAAATTAAAAAAATGATTCAATCTTATAAAATCAATAACTTTTGTTTTATAATTCAGAAAATTATGTTCAATATATGAAAATTTTCAGAAAAATAAATTCTACAACTTAAATGTAATATCAAATATTATTTTGAAGATTATTTAATAAAAAATTTATAAGTAATAATCCTTTGATAAATCATATTTTAATAATGGTAAATGTAAAAAATATAAATAAAATACCAAAAATCTTAGAAAAATAAGAATTATAATTTAAAATTATAATCATGCATTATTACTCCACTTAATCAAATATTTGTTATTTATTAAGTCTTTATAAAATAATAAGTATTGTAAAAATCATATCTTATTATTTATAAATCATAAAAATAAATGTAATATACCAAAATAATCACAAAAATAAGTGTAATATAGCAAAATGATCACAAAAATAATACCTATATGTTAAAAAATATAATATTCCACTTTTAAGTTAAATAAAAATTCAAACACTTTAACAACTTGAATATAAACCCTTTACTTAATTAATAATTCATATAAAGGTAAATAAAATTGTTAATAATTCTAAAAATTAGTCAATTGAGTCTAATAAATAGTATTAATCTTAAATATTGGTGGTGTGCATTCAAAATGAATTAACACACTTTAAATACAATTTTATTATATTATCTCTCAACCATTAATGTAGATTATTTTATAAAAGGATCCTTATCCAATCTAAAATCTACAAGAATAATTGTAATAAGATAAAACCTATTCTTTTACTTTAACCACAAGTTTACAAACAAATCAAAAACACTATAAGTGAATTCATAAGTAGTTACGTAATATTATTTCTTTGTTTACAAACGATAACCACTCATCCATAAGAAGGAAAATGATTCTATTCCACTAAACAATTAGGAAACCACTATTCAAAAATAAGTATTACCATTCTTAAAGTATCCTTAGGGAAACATTATAAAGTACACCTGGTACAAATAACATAAGCAATATGCCTTAAGTCCATCTATGTCTCTAAAGTTAACTTTAGTCTATAATACTTTAAATACTATTCTAAAAGACTTTGTTATGTGTTTTATAGTTAACCTTGGTCTATTATAATTAAGTTATAAAGCATCTTAATCCCAAACTAACCAACTTCAAAACCAAGATAGATAAGTCTCAAATACTACTAATATCATTATTCAAATAAAGCAATTCTTTCTTACTTAAAGATTATAACTTAAAAGAAACCCTAATAAGGTTAACTTAAAATTTAAATACTTCTCTTTAGCTAAGTAAGATTTTCTTCAAAATTTATTCTTTTAAGAAACATTATAAAGCAAGACATAAATATTTTTATGAAAGCCCTAAATAATAAACAAACCTTATATACATAGTCTACAAATATATTTTCCACTTGAGTATTCCATTACTGTGTGTGCTTTACTATACTTACATATTGTTTCACACACACTCACAAGCCTTAATAAGAAGCACATGTGTGAAACTTAATCTAAAAGGGCAACACATTCCAAAGAAGCCATTTCCAGTTTCCAAACCCTAGATCAATGCTATCCCCGGGATTCGAGTTTACGAAAATGGATTACATTACTTATGCATAGTAGCATCCTGCTTCTTTAAACATTAGTCCTTATCCAACCAATGATGCTGATTTCAGATATTGGATCTTATATCGTCTTGAAGACCGTGAGTGCATAATCTTGCAATCACACAAGGCAAGTTCACACTTGCTCATGTCCTTTGATTATTTTCTATAAAGTATTTTGTAAATCTAGTGTTGTCATCACCTGCATTTGAAAAAGGACAGAAAACACTATTTTCATAATAATGTGATTATTTACCATGAGGTAATAACCTACTATAAGAGTTCCGGTGGTAAAGGAACTTATTACCAAGGACTTAACAACCAATGTCGCTAGTGATTCTTGCGCCGTATATCACGCGTTGACCATGAGATTTGGAATGGGACGGAGAAGTCAACTGTATCTTTTCCCTCTCACATGGAGCCGGATGTGTGGGTCATGGCTGTTATCACTCGTAGCGTGCATATTATATGGTAATTCATAGAGGATATGCAGCATATGGGTGGGAGCCCTCAACGTCCCACGATAGTTCCGGCATCTGAACGGTCCGTAGTGCCAATTGCCGTAATTCAATATGTGGGCTGGCGTACACCAAGGAGACATGCAGGGTCGCGGAGAAGGCAATGATTGGCTTGGATCTTAGTCTGGGCCTCACAACAAGAAAGTGTGAACGAACCTGCAATTCGGATGTGCAACAAAGCTAAGATCTCTCATGGGTAAAGTAACGCACCTCTGCAGAGTGTAATAACTGTAACTTGTTACTCCCTGTTCCGGGAAGGAGCTGCGAACACGGCGGGAAAGGAACTCCATGAAAGTTCTGGTAAACCCGTGAAGGCTGACGGACATAGTTTTTCAGAATAAAAGCAACCTTTGAAGAAATGTTTATGAAAACTTGCATTGCCTACAACCTATGGTCTGTGGCTATAGTTATAGTGCATAAAACACTCATTTTCTAGTGAACTTGCTGAGTACGCTCGTACTCTACATATCTTCTTAACCCTTGCTAGGTTCTAAAGCCATTATAGACGATGTCTATATCAAGTTATGCTCCAGGAATCATCATCAGAAGCTAAAGTTCTTCAATGAAGTTAAGAAAGTCAACATATACATCAACTCAAGTGAAGACAAAGTTGTGGATTAGATAAGAATATAATCTCTAGCCATAGAACCTACTTCTGTAGAGTACTGCAATAGCAGCAATACAAGCCAAATAGTTAGATGCTAATTTTATTAGCATAATAATTATGAGTTGTTTATTTCTGATTCTTCTTTGTAAGAAGTTTCTTTCTCTCTCTCTTTAACCTAGAGTGTTCTCTGGATCTTGTGTACAGAGTTGAGTTGTAACCTATAGTCATGTCTTGGACCTGTTGTGTTTCTGTTGTACCACTCTGAGGGATGTAATACTAGTGAACGGTGTTTCATTGGTGTTATGTCAACGACTATAGTGTACTACATCATGCAGTGGTATGCTGGGTCACCGCATCCACGCCCTCGGCATTCAAGCTGACGTCTACTTGGATTAGGCTCATGGGCTACCCCGAGGAGCCCAAACTCAGGACCATGGATTTTCTTGAGCTGGTTGTTCAGGCAGTGGGGAAGATGGTTGAGGTTGATGAGGAGTCCCTCGCGAGGAGTGGTCCAATCAGCATTAGGGTCCTATGCCCCGACCCGTCCCAGTTGCCTGGTGTTCTCACGACGATCTACTTCGGCGAGGATGGCTGGCGCATGGTCCTAGAGCTCAACACGGCACCGCCACGACAGTGGTCCCCTCCCCGGCTAGCGGATCCGCCGTCTGACAGTCCCTCAGAGAGCGAGGACGACTCATCGGGGGAGGATGACGACAGGGGCGACGGTGCTTATGACTTTGCTGGGGGGACATCAGGGGGTTCGGACACGAAGGCCGGCAGCGCCAGCTAAAAGAATATCTAAGACAAGAAGTTGTTGATATCGTGGGTTTGCAGGAGACCATCATGCAAGACTTTCACCCCTCAGAACTAGAGGGCTTGAACCAGCATAAGTTCTCACTGAACTGGTTGCCGGCCTCAGGCCACTCCGGTGGGATCCTTCTTGGTGACGAGGAGACCTTTCAAGTGCAGGATATGGACCGCGGGGAGTTTTTTGTGAGCATGTCCCTCACCCATAGACAGTCTAGACTGTAGTGGGAGACAATCATCGTATATGTCCCGTGGGACCATAGTAGATTAGAAGACTTTCTAGGTGAACTAAAAGCAAATGTGGAACAAAGTCCCATACTCGTGGTTGTGGCAGGCGAGTTTAATCTAATCCGCTCACCAGACGATAAAAGATCTGCAAATGTGGACATCCTGAGGATGTAGATGTTCAATGATTGTATTGTTGATCTCGCGCTTAGAGAGATCACTAGAGTGGGGGCCAGGTTCACCTGGACCAACAAACAGGTGGACCCGATTAGGTCGTCCTGGACAGAGTCCTGGTCTTAGTGGAATGGGAAGTGGCTTTCCCGCTCTCCTCACTCCGGGATCTTAGTAGGATAGGATCTGATCATGCCCTCCTTCTCTCCTCAGGAGGAGGCATCGCCCCAAGTCTAAACCGCTTCCACTTTGAGAACTTCTGGTTATATCAACCAGGTTTTATGGGGGAGCGGTACGGTCAAGACAAAGTGGGCGTCATTAGCAGCGTCCCCACCTCGTCGGTTCTGTGCGGCAGACGTTTGGCATCACTGTGACATGATGGCCCACCAATTCATGAGGGTCTAGGGGGCTAATATTGGAGTGGAGATCCGACATTAGAAAGAATCGCTACTAAGCAAGATCCAAACCATAGACCGCATTGCTGATGACCAGGGTATTTCCACTGAGGAGTACGAATGCTGTTATCCGGGTACTCACATTGAAATTTTGTGGCGGCATCAAATGATACTTTGGATCACACGGATGATGGTGCACAAATGGATGAAGTTTATGCTCTTCGGAATGGTATTTATCTTGCTGATAGCAACTCGGACTGTATGGATGTCATATATTATAGACTTAAGCCTAGTGGAAAGGAAGCATTTTGAAGCCATATGGGAGTATGTGTCTATGGCTTGTAGACCCAAAGGATATGTGTCTATGGCTTGTGGATCCAAGAAGAAAAATATCAAATATGGGCTAGCTCAAAGAAAATGAGGAATTATCCAAGGCTTGCATGGGAAAAACCAACGAACATAGTTAAAGCATCTCTAGAATACGCACACAAAAATCTGTCGGTGCACAAACAACCGCTATTATTTAGCACGGCGGGGCAAAAGTCGTGCTCCAGCAGACACGCAAAAATAAGTCGCACACAAAACAATTTTTGGCACGCACACAAAAAGTCTAATCCTGTGCTGCAAAATTGGTGTGCCAGTCAGCGCTGCCCAACCGCCAAACTAAAACTTCCGCACGTGACCTCCTGCATCCCTCGGCGACCGCCGGTGAAAAATCACCCATGGACGACTATTCCACTACTCCCCCAAACCACCTTCTCCTCCGCCCCCACGTATGTCGATGAAGCAGTTTCGCCGCTGCTCGCAACACCACGCCCTCCCTCGATGCACCCAACCCTAACGCCACCATCGTTTGTGGCTAGATGTTTTATCCTCCATGGTGGGCGAATGCGCATGTCATCGTCCACCGCCCGCCTTTAAGCAAAGGAATTTCATTCCTAAGCGGCCGACATCTATGGTGGTGCCTGGCTAGAAGAAGGGAAAGATCGACACGAGTCCGCACGACAAACCTCTGGAAGGGCCTACGGCCAGCCAATTCCAGCTACCGCAGCCACCCCAGCCGCCAGTGACTGTAGAGGAGGTAGCGTCGTTTGTTGCGTCCAACGTGTTCTACTCAATGATAGCAAGGCATGTAATTTTTTTTTTGTTTTGAATTGCGTAGATGAATAGAAATGATAAAATTTAATATATTTTGATGTGTGTTAACTTCCATGCATTGTAGTATAGATGATGAAGCGTTTATGTCAACTATGAATGTTGGGTCATCACATTCACATGAGTATTGATCTCAAGAATATAAAACTGAAAAATATGGTGAATTTGACATGGAGAATGGGGAGGGGAGGGTTTCATTGATGCACTAATGGGGCAGACGGCCAAATACACCATGGAGTAAGACATTTTACTATGCAACACATGGTGCAATGTGAGCATGGATTCAACCATGAGCACGGAGCAAACAAGAGACACCTATTGGGTTAGGATGAAGGAGTACATCGGTACATACAACTAAAGTGGAATTGGGTGGAGGGATATATCTGTTTGTTCCCGTTGGTCTACAATTTCATCAAATTGTCAAAGGTGGGCGGCGGCATTTTGCAAATGTTGAACGAATCATCCCAAGTGGAACAAATGACAGAGATAGGGTACGTTGTATTTTTTATGATTTTTTGTACCTTCTGCGTGGCTACTTTGTTCAATTTATTATTGTACATGACTAATTTTCTCTCTCTTTTGGTTCATGTAGCTCAATATTGCCCAAAATTTATTCAACGGATATCCAAAGATGGCCAAGAAGGGCAATATGGTTCAAGGAAGGCCATTCATATTGGCCCATTATTATAAGGAGATAGATAATCAAGATAAATGGAAGAACATGATGTCTTGGAAGTGCCAAACATAGCAAAGAAGTCAACTATGGAGGCAACAATCATCGATGAAAATGAAGCATCAAGCAAGGATGGAAAGAGAAGCCCTGCTCCAAACTTGGTTGCAAAAATAACAAGAAGAACCACATGAAGAAAACAAGAAAAATAAAAAGGGAAGTAGACCAGAGATGATGACATAAAGAAGTCATTGGACATTATTGTGAGTGTAATAAAGGAATCTTTTGAGGATCAGAAGTTTTTCGAGGAACAAAGAAATAGAGTAGAGGTCGGAGGGCAGGGGAGGAGGGCTGCGGGTGAGGAGGTGAGGGCCGCCATAGAGGAGAATAAAATTTCTCCCAAAGAAACTATCTGTCTCATGGAGCATGAGAAAAATCTCTTCTTCATAGACACAACCAACCTCGATGAAAGGAAAAAAGGAATACATCAACCTTTGTCGTGATCAAGTCTTGGCTCAAAATAGAATGATGGAAAGTTGCTTTAATGGATACATTTTAGGTGCTAACATGGGAGGATACATGGGTGACATGGAGCACCTATGGGAGGCATGGGTGGAATGGGTGCATCTATGGGAGGCATGGGAGGAATGAGTGCACCTATGGTAGGACTTGGAGGTGTTGGTGCACCTATGGGAGGCATTGGAGGCATGGGCGCACCCATGGGAGCTACAATGGGTGGCATTGGCGACATGGGATCACCTTCGGGTGGCATTAAGGCATGAATAGCTATAATGGGTGGATTATGGATACCATGGTATATCCCATGCCTCCCATGAGTGGTTGTTTTGGAGCTTCCATGGGTAATGGCACGTGCTCCTAGAATAATACTACCAACACCATCCAAGTTTCCATTGATGATGAAGCACAAGATGGAGATGCAATGGAAAGGACAAGGCATGATGATCGTAAGCATTGATGTTGATGTTCGATGTGTTCGTGTGAACTTCAATTATAAAGAACTTTGTTGTGTCAAATTATGATATGATTTTGAACTATGCCATGGTTTTGAACTATGCCATGATGATCAAGTCATGATCTTGAATTTATATATGTGTGTGTGTTGGGAATTAGATTTATATATTCATTATTTTTGTTTGATCTTGTAAAGTTGAGATGTGTTTGATCTTAGCAAGCGATAGTTAGTCGCGGCTTATTTTAGTGCACCTGGAAAACTGTTACCTGCAGCGCATTCCATTTTAGTGAGTCTGGAAATGCTGTAGCCTGTCGCGCACACTAAAACAGCTAAAATGGCGCCCCAAAACCAAAAACTCATGCACTCTTTTAGTGCAAATGTTGGATATTCTCATAATATTGGTAGTTGACGCACCTCTTCTAGGCATTGAGTTTCCCTTCAGCAATCGCCATGGAATCGACCTAGGCGTCCACTGTGTCGTAGCCGGTGATATAGACAGAAGGATATGGACACCCGAGTGCTAGGTGTCACGCGGGCACCTCTATTGAATACACCATCAGGCGCCCGACCATGTGGGTGGTAGGAGAGGAGGTCTACCACATGGTCAAGTTGGAAAAAAATTAGGTCTCGTGCCAAATCTAAAATGGTTATTAAATTTCTCATGTAGTTCTTGAATTCTTGAAGATCTAAGCGCGGTTAAATCAATTGTCTCCTCAATACCAACATGATATGATTCTGCCGATACCCAAAAGAAATTATGTCTTATGTGTTGCACTGAACTCAAATAGTTTGACATCCATTAATAAATAACGAAGCGGTGTTAAATAAGTCGTACTTTATTCTCCGGACAGCTAGCCGACCGTCTACGGTAAGAAGCAGGAAGAGATCGAGAAGGCCCGACTGCTAAAGAAGGGCTTGAGTGTCTCATGGATAATAACACTAGAAACACATGCGTTTTACGCAAGGGTGTCACAAAATAAAACATTGGTTAGTGTACCATAGTCACACTACGTGACAACGCCATGTAGACGGCGCGGTGAAGCGCGTGTCTATCTAGTTCAAACTATGCTGAATGGAGGACAATCAAGGGGAGCAGTTGCAACTTTGTTTTAAGAATGTAACATATTCCAAAGGACAGAGATCTCCAAAGGATCATATTTGACTTTTGAGAACTGTTTGCGTGAAGCAAATAGATTTTGATAGGCAAGCACCAACCAGTGTTTGGCATGATGTACCTCCAGCTTTCTTATCCCATGTTTTGCTAGATGATGTCCTGATGTAACGATACTTACTAGCTAATAAAATCTCACTGATGTTAAAAAAACTTCGATCTCCAAAAGTAAGATCACAGACACACACACACTTGTGGATTTGTGGTACGAATATAGTGTACGTGAAGTGTCACTACAGGATGCGACGGCTAGGCCGACGGCAAAAAGCCCTCGGCGTAGCCTGTTTTGCCGTCGGCATATGCTACGCCGAGGGCTGCCGCCGGCGTAGCCCCCTCGGCGGAGATCTCCCTCAGTGGAGCAAAATCAGCCGTCGGTGTATGCGATAACCGTCGGTATAGACCTACGCCGACGGACGTGGCGGGTCCGTCGGTGTATTAGCCGTCGATGAAAGGCGTCCTCGCCGTTACACGGCCGGCTAACGGCGCGGCACGTACGCCGACGGCCGTGCCCCTCGGCGTAGCTGTGCACATGGCAGCTGCTGGGCCTCCCCAGGAAGTGGGCTGGGCCGACGGCTGCGGCCCTCGGCGTAGGCCAGGCGTACGCCGACGGCCTGGCCCTCGGCATAGAAGTGCACGTGGTAGCTGCTGGGCCTCCCCAGGACGCGGGCTGGGCCGACGGCTGCGGCCCTCGGCATATGTGCAGGTGCTACGCCGAGGGCATTGCCGTCGGCGTAGCCATGACCATATGGCATATGGCAGGTGCTACGCCGAGGGCATTGCCGTCGGCGTAGCACCTGCACAGTTTTTTTTTTGGTTTTTCACGGCACCACTCACAGCAACACTCACAGCAAATTTCACAACAATATATATTCCACAACAATTCAAACAAGATCACATATGCCATACATGTATCAAACAAAGATCACATAATTCAAACATGTATCATCCATACATCATCCATACATCATTCATACATGCATCAACATCATCACACATGCCTACAACTCTGGCGAGGGAGACGGGGTGTACCCGAGATCTCCCCTGGTGAAAAGAGGCAACCTCTGGCGAGGGTTACATCCAGTAGAAGCAGCAGAAGAGCCACCTAGCGAGGAAGTAGGATAAGTGTGAAGCTTAGGAGAACCACCGCCAGAATGGCCAAGAGAAGGACCATTGTCATGAAGCGGTGTGATCTGACGCCCATCCGGCGAGGCGTGGCCAAAGTGCCGGTTCCCAGAAGCTCTCGTTCCCTACATGTTGTCTACATGTTAGCAACTTGCGAGGCAAAGTAAAGCGATAACCAGTGGGTTAGCAAAGAACTTACCGGTGTCGATGCATAGTATGTCCTAGCGAAGCTGTCTTTCGATGGAAAAAATGGCGCCGGCCCTGGCATGGGAGGCACGGGCCCTAATCTCTATTCTGTCCAGTTTGAATATTCACCAACATGGCCTGTAAGATAGTTTAGATGTTAGGCCATAATACAAAAAACTGGAAGTGGGACTTGTATCTTTTGCAAAAATAAAGGTTCGGACTTATATTTATGTATTGCATGTAGATCGCATTCATCTCCTGATGCTGCCGAAAGGCCACCTTATATTCCTCATGAGAGACATCGTAGGCCGCGTCTAACTCAGGCTACAATTTAAAATACAAGGAATCCCGTTGGCGGTTAGCCATGCAGGAACAAAAGTCATAAAGATGATGAAAACGAGAAAAACTTACATCATCTCTGGATCGACGAGGCTGGCCACGAGGCGGGATAGGGGAGCCGTCGGCGGGGTGGGTAGCCTTGAGACGGCTGAAGCTCGTGCTGAGGGTAGGCTTGACCTTCTTATTCAGAATCTTGAGGCGTCCATGCTGCAATCCGCGCCCCGACAGGACCAACGACTCCTTGTCCATCTCTGCATGAATGGGGTCATCCACATGGGGTGACGATCCTTCACCATCGTGTTGTAGTTCTCTAAGTCGTTCTGGGAAGTGCCGAAGTACACGGGCAACGAGGGCTGAGGCTCCAAGTAATTGGGCTTCTTTCGCCGCATCATCTCATAGACGGTGACGTCATGAATCACCTCCCCGGGTTGTGCCTCGGCCACCTGCATCGCGAAAAGAAATATTATGCATATGAAGTACGAACATGACGATAAATACACGCAGGTCGTTCCATGTATATACGTACCACCTTCTCCTTGAAGTGGTCAAAGTTGCGGTTTCCCGCGTAGTGTGTTCCACCATCGCCTCGGTTCTCCGCGTTCCGTCTCGACAAGGCTGCAAACTCCTCGTCTTCTCTGAGCCACCTCGTCCTAACCAGCTCCTCCCATGCGAGTCAATGCGGCTCGGCCCAATTAAGGATAACCTGAAAATGCAATACTCAACTCCAGACAATTTATTGGCAACTTAGCAGCGATGTAGAATCTCATTGACATTTTACTCACCGATATGTACTCTTCTGGCATCATCGAGTACTCAGGATTAGGGTTCCTACCGACAATGTCTTCCTTCCTGACCCTCATGCCCCTGTCAGCCCAGAAGTGGCTAGCGGTCGTGACCTTATGGTTGTACCACACCTGGGATGTCAACTTCACACAAGCCCCAAGCAAAGTCCTGTCCGCCTTCTCCTGGTCCTCCTCGGCTACACGGTAAAAGCACTTCAATCATGCATAAAAAACAATTGTAAGAGTCATGAGTTAGCACGGTGGGGTCATCAAGCATGAACATAACTCGAGAAATATGTCTTACCCAAAACTTGGTGATGACAGCATCAGCAGCTGTCAGAAAGCCCGGGACACGGGTAGTCTGGTAGTCCGCCCAAGTAGTAGCTAGCTTCCTGTCACCCTCGGGGGTAATGTGATAGCCCGGCCAGAACTTCCTAATCAGAGCTCCAACGAGGCTGTTAGGAAGGCGGGGCTTGGTCCCCGGAGGAAATGTCCAATTGCCGCACAATAATAAACATTAGTACACATGCCAAATTATTTATGACCAACATGAAATAAAATGTTTTAAATTGCCAAATTAGTACACATACTCAAGGCCATCTAGAATAATAAGGGCTTTCGCCTCCTGGGTCCTAGGCTCAAACTTCTCCTCAGGGACTCCCGATTCCCCACGATTCCACAATTTCTTTGGCCCCACCAACTCGTGGCTAGTGTCCGCCTCCGTCTCGGTCCCCGCCTCCCTCTCGGTCCTCGCCTCCCTCTCAGACTCTGCCTCCCTCTCGTCCCTGAAAGGCTGCTCTGTCAGGAACAACTCAGGAGCCACGTCGCTAGAAGCAGAGGGCGGTGGGTCAAAGTCCACGCCTCCTCCCGTAGCACCTCGTCCTCGTCCTCCTCGACCTCAGCCTCGACCCTGTCCTCCGCCAGCAGGAGCAAGATCGGGGTAACGCGGATTGGGATTTGGCTATCTCCCACTTCGTGTAGCTCTTTTCTTGCGCTGCTTCAGCGCATTAAGCAAGGACAAACCGGTGTCCTTGCCACTGCTCATATTGTTCAATCACCTACATTAAGTAAGAGAAAACAGTTAAGCACAAAGACATAATAAAATGTATACACAAAGAATAAAGGCATAATGCAATTAAGAAAACAATGGAAGCACAAAGACAAAATAAAATGCATTGAAAAATAAATACTCACTATCATTTTCATTCTCATTCTCATTCCCATTCTCATTCTCAATCTCACTATCACTATCTTTTGAGTAGAAATCTGGATTCTCATTGAAGGGTGGAGGCTCATCATCGTTGTCATTCTCGGTACGGAGCTTCTCGAGCATACTTATGTCATGTAGATTCACCACTGACTCACCCCGAGTTTCTACATCGTTCCCAAGGTACTCAAGATCAACCGGTTCTAAATCAAAGTGCCCGAAGTCCTCTTGCTCTTGATAGAAAATTCCCTCGTACGTTACAGGGTTAATGTTGTTGTAATCGTCCTCAGAGGGAATCGGTAGGTTACCATGTGGAGGGACTGAGAATCGGAACTCCAGGCTGGACTGAGAAGTAGGAGTTCCGCTTTCTGGCATGGGTAGGGCAAATAATAAACTTGGTTGACTTGGTGTGCAACAACAAAGACGTCGGCTCCACTATAGGTGGTTGAAGGCCTAACTTCAACTAACCCAATGGAAGGGGTACTTCTCAGTCCACCCCTTAGGTCAAACTAGTGGCACTTTAACACAACAAGATTGAGTTTGACATTCATACGATTGAAGGTCAGCTCATATACATTCTCTAACCTTCTGTAGTAATCAAGGGAATCGGCTCCTCTGGTGAACACCCTAGTATTTATCGTTTTTGCATTCGGTCGCCCCTTCTGGTGCGTCTCTGTATGGAAGCGAAACCCATTCACATCATACTTCTCATACTTCATGACGACAAGGTTACAACCTTGGGAAACACATTTCAGCTCATCTGACATCTCAACATTGGGATCAGCTCCCTACAGGTACAGTTCAAATTTGTTGCGTTCAGTAGTTACGTGGAATAAGAGGGACAAGTCACATATTGCAAGGTAAGAGGGACAGGTTAGAAATTACTTTTTCCATGAACCAGGACACAAAGTTTTTTTTATTTCCGGGAGCACCCTCTTTCAGTAGAGTGTCCAACTCCATGGGAGAGGGATCCGTCGGTCCCGACCATTGTTCATCCGTGAAATCGCTAAGAAGGAGAAAATAAGCATTATACGGAGACCCAGTTACTAGCTGCATAGAGCATTATGCATAGAGAAAATAGGTTGTTCACCATTTTACCTAATGAAATCGACCACTTCCTTCATGTTCATAAGCACATAGAGCATTATCAATCCTTCTCTTCCTTCGGCAACCTATATTTTAGTCCTTTACCGGCCTTGCCACCAGGAATTGGAATAGTTCGAGCTTGGGGTCATTCTTGGGCAGGTCGACATTGTAACGAGAGACCGGGTTATGCATACTGGGAACATCATCGGGCCAGTAGGTTGTCGCGGCGTCTGCCATCTCCCGAAGGCATGTTGCTTCAGCTATGCATGCTTCAATCTTGGCTTTGTTTCCAATTATCTTTCGAATATACTTAAACTCTCTCTCAATACAAAACTGCCAACAAAATTGCACCGCCCTCCCCCAAGAGTGCCTCGTTCGCGAGGTGCACAATGACATGTGCCATCGGAGTAAAGAAGCATGGCGTAAAGATCATCTCCAAATTGCATAGCAACTTCGGCACCTGAACTTGCAGCTTCTCAATAACCAGAGGACATATCTGCTTAGCACAGAGCATGTGGAAGAAATGGCTCAACTCTGCAATCACTCGCCAGACTTTCTCGGGGAGATACCCTCGAACCATCACCGGCATCAGCCGCTCAATCCATATATGATAGTCGTGACTCTTGAGCCTAGTGACTTGTCCCGTCGAAAGATTGACTCCCTTACTTATATTCGAACAATAACCGCCAGGGAACATCACGACGTATTTGAGCCGCCTAAATGACTCCTTCTTTTGGACATTATCAAGGCAGTAGTAGGCATGCGGCTTGAACCAATTCTTTCGACGGATAGTAGGAGGCTGCATGTGTAATCTCTTCCTATCACAAAGCTTCTCAACATCGACTCTAGCCTTGACATTATCCTTTGACTTCCCAGGAATGTTCAGGACTGTGTGAAAAGGGACTCCCCGACATTCTTTTCGGTGTGCATCACATCGATGTTATGGGGAAGTTCGAGGTCCTTGTAATACACGAGATTCATTAAGGCTGCCACGTGAGTCCAATTATGTGTTACACCATATCCCGCAAATTGATGGCCAGTTCCCGGCGCCGCGGGAATGACAGCACGTAGCTCGTCATCAACAGTTGCACCCTCGAACTTTGGTACCTCTTTTACTTCATGCACAACTTTCCCCTTCTTGAAGTTCTTTCTATCTTCTCTGAACGAATGATTTCTTTTGAGGTACTGTCGATTCGTGTCAAACGCAACATACTTGCGACCCGACTTTAGCCAAAGGAACTCAAGTCGGTGCCTGCACACTGGGCATGGACACTTACCAACTGTACACCATCCGCACGTTAGGGCGTGCCCGGGCATGTCATGCATAGTATACTGCAACCAAACTTTCATCAAAAAGTTTCTCTTTGATGCTCGGTCGTATGTCAACGTCCCGTGTATCCAAGAGTGGTTCAAATCATCCACAATCGGCTGCATGTAGACACTCAAGTTCTTCCCCAGGTACTCAGGTCCTGGAATTATCAGCGACAAAAACATGGTCTTCCGTTGCATTAATACTCCGGGAGGGAGATTGAGCGGAATAACATACACCGGCCAGCAGTTGTACGAGGCCATCAACATACCATATGGGTTGAAGCCATCTGTTGCTATCGCAATTCTAACATTCCGAGCCTCTTCTGCCCACCGGGGGTATTTGTCATCGAAGTTCTTCCATGCCTTACCATCAGATGGATATCCCATCTTCTTGCGTCCGTGCTTGTCCTCGTATCTTTTCCCCTTCTTGTGCCACATCATCTGTTTGGCAGTCTCCTCGCTCAAGTAAAGCCGCTAGATTATTTTTATGAATGGGAGATACCGAAGTATCTTCTTAGCGACCTTCGACTGCCTCACCTGACCATCCTCCCCCTTTATCTCTTCATACCTAGAGGCCTTACAAATGGAGCAGTACTTGTCACCCGCAAACTGTTTCCAAAACAAAAGGCAACCTTTTGGACATCAATCTATCTTTTGATAATCCATGTTGAGCTCCTTCATGAGTTTCTTCGTTTCGTGAAAGGTTTTAGGCAGACAGTGCCCTTCGGGCAACATGTTACCACATGTTCTCAGATTAGCTTCAAAGTGAGAACGGGTGGCAGAGTACTGGCACTTGTCGGCTAGACACTGAGAGATGGCATCGAGCTGAGAAATCTTTGCACCCTCGTACAAAGGCCTCTTAGTCGTGGCCATCATATCAAGGAAGGACTTCGCGGTTGGCTCCGGTTCTTCCGGTTCTAGTGGTTCCTCCGGTTCTGGTGATTCCTCCCATGGAGGTGGCGAATTCGGCTGGTCGGCATCGATGAGATCATCTAGCATGTTTCTAATCCCATCGTGCTCATTGCCATTGAGCCGCTGACGCATCACCTCACCTATGTCACGTTCGTACCAAGCAAAGTCAACTTGCGTGACATAGTTAGACATGTACCCATATTGCAGAAGGTGTTTATACATGTCATCCTTTTCCTGACGATGACGCTTAGTGCAATAAGCGCAGGGACAAAGTGCCCGAACCATTGCCTTCGAACCACGTGCTAACTCATTCACTAACAAATGAGTGTTCCGTACCCAATCGTCTGTTTTATTAGTCGCACTAATACGACCACTTTACATCCACCCATTATTAGCCATCCTCTTCTGCTTTGTTGGGAAACAAACAACAAATATAATATTTTATATCAAATAGGAGATTAAATGCTTCATATTTTTACGCATTCATGAACCTACATGTCTAATAGGAAAAGAGGGTCCTAACGAGCCGCCGGATCCGTAGATTGGGTAAGTTCTCCCTGGTTCTACCCCGATCCGAGCAGAATTTTTGCAGCACCTCCCGGCTGCTCTCCCGATACATGTCCCGACAAAAAGCCAAGAGTATGTGCATCCGAAGAACAACGAGGAGGCGCCACCGAAATCCTGTCTCGAATCGAGGTAGAGCTAGGGAGAACCATACCCAACTACGAATCTGCCGACTGCCCGATAAAAGCCGTAAGCGTTACGGTCCAAAATATGCGAGACTACTAATGCATATTAAGTCGTGTAACGCTTACGCTCGGGATGACGCCTAGGTGAAGCGACAGACTTGGTGATCTAGACACAAAAATAAACCTAGGTACAAGAGAGGCGAACAGATTCTCGCCCTCAACGGTAGAGGAAGTAGTCGATCAACCGAGTGTCGAGGTCGGCGACGGAACTCGAAGACGGGATCAAGGTGTCACCTACGCCATCTCCCGCAACGACAGTCAGTCCTACAAGGATGGTCACTCCCGAAACACTACAAAGTCTGTACATTAACATAAAGCAAACACCTTAGTCACAACATGTATAATTAGGCTGATTCAAAAAATATTCTACTTCTCACATACGTTTCTAGTCCTATTTCTACCAATTCTATTTTCTAAAAAAATATATTTATATTTGTACCAATACATTTTAAAAACCTAAATCCACCACTACATACTTCTCACATGTTCATTTTATTTCTCACATGCTCATTTCACTTTATTTCTATTTCTACCGATTGTATTTCTATTTCTATTTCTACCAATTCTAAACAATTTTATTTCTATTTGCTAGGTCACTGTGAGAGGTTGAGAGGAAGAGGGGAGTGGACGAGGTACCTGCGGGGCGAAGGCGAGCTCGGGGCGGCAGAGCCGAGCTTGCGGAGGCGGGGCTGGGCACGGGAGGCAGGCGGCGGCGCTTAGCGAGGCAGGTGGCGGCGGGGGAGGGATCTGGAGGCGGCGGGTGAGGGATCAGGCGACGGGGTCGGGGTTGGCTGGGGAAGGCGCGGCGCTAGGAGGAGGCTGCTGGCGGCGCTTGGGGAGGGGAAGGGGAGGCGGCGGTGCTCGGGGAGGAGGGAGGCTCAGCGGGGAGGAGGAGGGAGGCGGAGGCGGGGTCGGGCTCGGGGATGGGGGAGGGGGAGGGGATGGGGGAGCAGGAGCCGGGGTCGGGGTCGGGGATGGGGGAAGGGGAGGAGGAGTCGGGCACGGCGAGCGGCGGCCGGTGGCGGCTGGTGCGGCGGGGTCGGGGGCGGGCTTGGGAAGGAGGAGGCGGGGTCGGCTGCTAGCTAGGAGAAGGGTGGGATCAATGGCCCGGGGTGGGCCACGAGCAGACAAAATGGATCAGGCTATGCTGACGGCCATGCATACACCGAGGGCAGCCATCGGTGTAGCTAGGTTTTTTTTTCCTGTGTACTTCTACGCCGACGGCCAGGCATACGCCGAGGGCAACCGTCGGCGTAGCCAGGTTTTTTTATTTATTTATTAATAACAAATTACAAGATACTTTATTTGGTGTCTACTAATATAAAAAATTATAATATATTATTTGGTGTCTACTATTATAGAAGAAACTATAATATATTATTACTATATACTTTTTTATTTCGTCTTGTGCTTGTTCTCCAAGCAAACCCTAGACGTGGGCCCCGCGAATCTACCCTCCATAGACTTCTAGGTTAGAGCGCATGCATGCGAGGGGGGACACATGCAAGCACCTATACCAACCTTTCACCACACTCACACACATATGCTAGGGACACATGCAAGTTTTCATCTGATTTCGACGTTCTCGTGGTCTTTCTCTGTGAAACCACGATCATGCACTCGGATCGTCTACCCCCTAGGCGTTCCTCGGTGAGGTAGCCGGCATAGATCTCTCTTGTTTTGTGTTTGTTTAGGTCATAGGATGATGTAAAACCATGTTGGTTCACAAGTTGGGGCACTATCCTACCCAGTTTCACCTAAACGGGGAGATTCCCCCTTATACGGTTCCATAACCTTCGCTTCTAGGTTAGAGCGCATGCATGCGAGGGGGTACACATGCAAGCACCTATACCAACCTTTCACCACACTCACACACATATTCTAGGGACACATGCAAGTTTTCATCTGATTCTGACGTTCTCATGGTCTTCCTCCGGCGAAACCCTGATCTGTGCACACTCGGATCGTCTACCACCCTAGACGTTCCTTTGACAGGGGTAGCCCGGCGTAGATCTCTATTTTTGTTTTTTTTAGGTCATAGGATGATGTAAAACCATGTTGGTTCACAAGTTGGGGCACTATCCTATTCGGTTTTGCCTAAACGGGGAGATTCCCCCTTATACGGGTCCAGAACCTTCGCTTCTAGGTTAGAGCGCATGCATGCGAGGGGGTACACATGTAAGCACCTATACCAACGTTGCACCACACTCACACACATATGTAGGGACACATGCAATTTTTCATCTGATTCTGACGTTCTCGTGGTCTTCCTCCGGCGAAACCCTGATCTGTGCACACTCGGATTGTCTACACCCCTAGACGTTCCTCTAACAGGGGTAGACCGACGTAGCTCTCTCTTGTTTTGTGTTTGTTTAGGTCATAGGATGATGTAAAACCATGTTGGGTCACAAGTTGGGGCACTATCCTACCCGGTTTCACCTAAACGGGGAGATTCCCCCTTATACGGGTCCAGAACCTTCGCTTCTAGGTTAGAACGCATGGATGCGAGGGGGGACACATGCAAGCACCTATACCAACCTTGCACCACACTCACACACATATGCTAGGGACACATGCAAGTTTTCATCTAATTCCGACGTTCTCGTGGTCTTCCTCCGGCGAAACCCTGATCTGTGGGCCTCAGATCGTCTACCCTCCTAGACGTTCCTCTAACAGGGGTAGCCCGGTGTAGCTCTCTCTTGTTTTGTGTTTGTTTAGGTCATGAAGTTCAGCATCCTCTAGAATCTTATGGTCTAGTGCAAAGTTCATACTTCCATGATCTCAATCCTTATGAAGAGATGGTACATGCTATATCTACAAGAGAAATTATCGTCCGCTCCTCAGGAGGGTTGACAGAACAAGGATCTCTATTCAAGAGTCTAATGGCCATCTTGCGAGATGTAGTTATATGCTATGATGGAATTATAATTCAATCTTTGCAACTTAAGTATAGACAAGATGATCTCACAGATTTTCCAAGTGCTATAACTCCTGGAGAACAGGTGGTCTACCCCTATAGCTTTCTCCGTACGAGGGTAGCCTAGTGGAATTTTCTTTTTGTTTTGGTTTTGTTTAGGACATATGTACATGGAAAGCAAAGGTTGGGCCGACTTTGCCATAAAATAGGCTCTGGTTGCCCCGTGGCAGGAGTTTCCACGTATATATCCAGGATTTTACTAAGTGTCAACGCATGTCTATAAAGGGGGTCACACTTAGCACTTCCACATGGGACCTACCAACCTTTCACCACACTCACACACATATGCTAGGGACACATGCAAGTTTTCATCTGATTCCAACGTTCTCGTGGTTTTCTGTAACATCCCAGCATTTAGGAACCTAACGAAGGGTAGATTTAGGATTATGTATTGTTGCATGCATCTATTTGTGAAAAAGTGGGTAAATTTTTTGCCAAATAAAATCTTAAAAGTAGGATTGTTATAAACTTTTATGTGATCTTAAAAGAATTATGTGTGTTTTGAAAGGGGTTTGAATTTAAAAACTTAAGTGTTTGAATAATAATTTAAATGATTCAGATATAAGATTTGAATCTTAAATTAATTAAGATATAGGTAGTATAACTTAAATCTTAAAACAATAGAAATTATGAAATTCATTTTCATATTATAAAGACATAAACAAGATACAATAGAATAAAGAATAAGAATCTTCTTTATTAATAATAACATAATCTTTATTACAATTGAATAAAATAAAGATTACATGAACTATAAAAAAATTACAAAGGATTAAGAAAAATACATCTAATAAATATCCTATATCTAAAACCTAAACTAAATCTTAATCTTTATCTTTGAACCTGCAAAACAAGGATTAAACAGAAATAAAACAAGATTAGTGTTAGTATGTATTTCTCTCAGATATGTCAGTGAGGTGCACTTGACAGTCTCATCATTGAGAAAAGTTAAAGAGGGCAAGTTTCACCAATATGAAAGATTTCATCTTTCATAAATTCACAGCCAGAATGCAAAGGGCAGCCAAAAGGGATCAGTTCACCAGCCAAGGTAAAAGTAGATTGGTAACAGTAAGATCAAATCTTCTGAACCTATCCATATGTGCATAGCAGGCACACAGGCTGCACACACAAGCATGCAAGGGTGTGCTGTCAACTGCACAAGCACATCCAGATCAAACAAAACTAGAGCAAAGCCGTGAGGAAGCACCCCAGTGCATTACCACACCACAACACAACTAGGGTAAACAACAAGTAAACCAAGAACAGCAGCCAAACCAACCACCAGATTAACCCAAACATCACCAGGATTGTGACATAAGGAGGGGGATGAACAAGGTGGACATCAAGGCCAAGCCTAGGAGCTAGGAGGAGCAGGCTAGCTCCAGATCAAGCACAAGAGTCCAGCAAAACCAGATCAAGATCATCACCAACTTACTCCACAAATATCAGCTTTTGTGGTAAGTTTCATAAAACCTTCACAAAACCTAAAGGAATTATTAAATAAATAAAAGTCAAATAAAGGGAAATAAAATAAAATAATTCAATATATGTTATAAAATAAAAAAATATTTATAAGCCTTCATTACTCAAAAAGAAACTTTTTGGGATAAATGCATACAAATTCAAATAATGCATTACATTACTTGCATAATCATTTTGCTTCTTTAAATATTGTCCTTACCGGGCAATAATGATGTTTTTTGTGGAACTAGAAGCTCAAGGTCCAGTGCAAGCATCACACTTCACTACCTTACCATCACAAGGCAAGTTCATCACTTGCTCATATCCTTTGAAGAGTCTTTATCAAAGTATTTGCAAATTGTGTGTTATCATATATGCTATAAAAGAAAGAAAGTATTATTTTCCCAAATAAAGAAATTATAGATATCATCCTAAGTGGTGATATGATGGAGCAATAGAACTTAGAGTTCTAATTGCAACAATGATGATCAAGTAGGAACTTAATAACCCCTGACATCAGTGATTCTCGCGCCGTATATTACGCGTTAGCCATGAGATTTGGAATGGGACAGAGAAGTCAGCTATATCTTCTTCCTCTCGCATGAAGCCGGATGTGCAGGTCATGGATGTTATCCTCGTAGCGTGCATAATAAGTGGTAATTCATAGAGGATATGCAGCATATGGGTGAGAACCCTCAACGTCCCACGATAATTCTGGCATTTAACGGTTTGTACAAACTATTGCCGTAATTCATTATGTGGGCATGGTGTACACCAAGGAGGCATGCGGGGTCGCGAAGGGGGCAGTGATTGTCTTGGACCAACTACTAGGCCCCACATCATGGAATTGTGGACGGGAAAGTATGCCAGGTTGTGCAACAAGGAGTTGATCTCTCATGGGTAAAGTAAACGCACCTCTGCAGAGTGTTAGAACTGTAACTTGTTACTCCCTGTTCCAGGAAGGAGCTACGAACGCAGCAGGAAAGGAACTCCATGAAAGTTCTAGTCAACCTGTGAAGGCTGATTGTCATAGTTTTTCAGAATAAAATCAATCTTTGAAGAAAGATTTACAAAAACTGCATAGTGCCAAGGATTTATAATCCGAGGTGGTAGATAGAGCATCAAACTTCCCACCTTGCATATAATGATCTTGTTGGGTAACGATGTTACTCATTCTTTCCTTTGATCCCTTGCTTAGACTCTGAGGATTCCGAAGACGTGCCAATGTATGTAGCTGAATGCCAAGAAGACGTATTCTACAAGGAACCTGACCTATCCGGAGGAGTTGAAGGCGTGGACTACGATATCCATTACGGTGTCGATGAGAACGAGTCCACTTAAGAGTCTAGTTAGTAGTAACCAACGGAGCCGAACAACATGAACTCTATAAAATAAGTTGTTGAGCCCCACTCCTAGTCGGAGTTGTTACTTTTAAATTTCTGCTGAACATCTTATATTTTGGTTTGTAAGTTGGATCTTTTGGAAGTCTTGAACTTCTGGTATTGTAATGATAATAATGTGTGTACCTTTGTAATATGGACCAGCAATGTTTCTGTTGTACCACTCTGAGGGATGTGATATTTACGGAACGGTGTTATGTGGATGTCATGTCAATGACTATAGTGTACTACACATGCAGTGGTATGCTGGGTCACCGCAGTTGGTATCAGAGCAAATTGCTTTGACCTTAGGTTGGAAAAACCTAGTTAAGGGTATTACCTGTAGGAGATTTGGCAACAATAAAGAATTCTCTAAAAGTAATATAATGGGTGTTCAAATGATAATATTCTGTTATATATTTTAGTGCGATAATTCTTTGTTATGATGCAATATATTATTGGATACTAATTAAAATTATTTTTCCGATATACAGAGATATGGCACCAAAGTTTCCCAAACAGACTTTGGTAAGGAAAGAGGATACTCTTGATGATTATCAAGGATCATTTACAGACCAACTTCGTCAACTTTTAAAGCTTTTTAATTGTCCAACTAGAATTCCAGTGAACACTATCACTTATCTTGATGGCCGGATGTTATCCAAGTATCGTGTGTGTATCCAACTTCCAGAAAAGCTTGGATTGTACCACGATCTACCCATAGGAGAAGGTAGGAGTCATTTAGTGGCCTATCATGTTGTTGTTGTGGAGGCAATAGCTAATATCCGGGAGCATAAAACCAAGGAGCTAGAAGGTAGCACATTTTCTGTGATACCTCATGACTATAGACTCGGAGCCTATACCGGATCATCTTAATTTGGTTAAGAAGCATCCTAAGTTAGCTTCCAAGTTTATGGATAGATACCGAACACTCGTTGCGTCTTTTTATAAGACTCATCAAGTGATTGTCGAAGACAAAAATGACATGTTAGAGGATCTAACTGATCCAGAAAGGAGGAAGCAGTTAGCATCCCAGTTAGAGAAAGAAGCAAGTAGTAGTGCAACACCTATCTTTAAGGATATTCCTATAGATCCAGAATCTTTTATACCATATCCTTACTCACCAAGACCTGAATCTACATATGATCCTACTATAGATATGCGGTATGCAGTACCATAGGGCTCAGAGGATGGTTCTGATTCAGATCTTCCTATAAAGAACTAGGATGGATGGAGAATGGGATCATACAATGGATCTCATGAACACCAGATGTCCACAGATGGTTCTAACAGAAATGTAGGACAATCTAGTTGGATGGGTGCAAGGATGAATCCTAATAACAGAAGTAGAAATACTATGTCAACAGATGATCAGGATGAAGAAGAAGATCCTGAGGAAAGAATGTTTAGAACATCAACATATTCTCAAAGCCCAGGGAATATACATTATCCAGTATTCAATTATCTTGTCCATGAAAGCACCTGGGGAGCAGCAGGATCTGCGTATCCTGGTGACAACTCTAGAGATGAAGCTCAGGAGATGCAGGCTGGAGATAATGTTGAATATGTTTCTGAAGACTTTTCAGCTGAGCTGGAAGGAGTCAATGCGCTCAGGTTGAGTAATGACTCAAGCCCTGACACTTCATATACAGAATATGTTCCTTCTGGAAGGCCATTTGTTCCACAAACTGTGCGACGAACAACACATCATCACGGTAGGACATCAGGCATGTACGATGACCGTAGTTACTACTAGAAGACAATTAGTTAGTAGTATCAAGTACCGTGTTTGTACCCCAAGTAATAAGGTAGTTGTGTGAATATACTTATATGGTATATGTGTAATGACTTTGTATCATTATGATATTATGTAAAATATGTGAAATGCATATTTGGATTTTCTTCGGATCTTCATTGTGTGACTAGTTCTATGCGTAAAGTCGAGCTCAGAACACATGTGCATGATGTAATTATGAGTATTCGCTTTATGTTGCAGGACTAGGGGGTCATGGATACGGGTGTAGAAATGGAAACTGAGCAGCTGCGGATGGAGCGTGAGGCCAAGGAAAAGGCCGATGCCGATGCAGCAAATCAAGGAGCATTACCAACACCACCGATGAGACCGTTAATGGAGCAGAACTTTATGCAATGCATGCAAATGATGCAAGAGAACCAGAACAAGTTTATGGAGGAGTTGCTGGGGCGAGAAAATCAGAGGGCACCTGAAGGAGGAGGAGTGAGTTTATCTGATTTCCAGAATGCGAGGCCGTTACCTTTTGCATCAGCTCCTGAACCAATGGATGCAGAAGACTGGTTAGCCGATACGGAAAGGAAGCTGAAAACTATAGGTTGTAGCGATGAGGAAAAATTGAGGTATGCAACTCATCTGCTGACCGGACCTGCAGCATCATGGTGGGAAAATCAGTTAGCCATGCAACAACCAGGAAGGGAATTTACCTGGGAGGAGTTCAAGCAGAGATTCCGTGAATATCATGTTCCGAAAAGTGTCATGGAGTTGAAGAGGAGAGAATTTGAGGAGCTTCAGCAAGGATATACTAGTGTCATGAAGTACATCCGGGAGTTTAGCCAACTGTCTCGTTATGCTGAGGAGGATGTTAACACTGAAGAGAAGAGGAAGAAACATTTCTTGCATGGATTAAATCCATTTGTAAGGATGCAGCTAAGGTTAGCCAATAAGCAAACTTATCAGCAGTTGTTGGATGCAGCCATTACTTTTGAAGATGATTATAAGAATGTCCAAGAGGACCGTGGGAAGAGAGCCAAGAAGGAAACTAAGAGAATTCAGGCAACCAAACCTAAACCTAACCTGGAGTTTAAACCTCGGAATAGGAATTATGGCAACAATAACTATAACAAGGGAAGTGGTGGAAACCAATCTAATCCGAGAAGGAATGTTATCTGTAACAACTGTGGAATTCCAGGACATTTCTAGAGGGAGTGCAAAAAGCCTGTAGTGATCTGTTATGGTTGTGGTCAGAAGGGGCATATCAAGCCGGATTGTCCGAGTAAACCACCGGGGGGTGGCCTGCCAAGGGAGGAGGACAAGCCAGTGGAGGAAATGGACAGCCCAATAAAGGAGGAAACAATGGCAAGAACAATAATGGCAAGAGAAACCGACCTACCGGAAAACTGAACTGTGCAACCCTCGAGGAGGTGGATAATTCGGAGCATGCAGTAATAGGTATGCTCAATATCCTTACCAATCCCGGCAAAGTTCTATTTGATACTGGTGCAACTACTTCATTCATTTCTGAAGAATTCTGTGATAAGTTCGGGATTAGAAGGGCAACGTTAGAACGTCCTATGACCGTAGTTACGGCAGGAGGGAATGTGATTGTGCGCCACATAAAACAAGATCAGGTTATCTTGATCTGTGGTTGTACATATTTCGCAGACCTTTATGTGATTCCTTTGAAGGGAATTGCAGTAGTGCTTGGGATGGATTGGATGATGGAACACGGAGCTCAAATAAATTGTGAGGAGAAAACTGTCTCAATCAAAACTCCAAGTGGATCAAGGATAGTTTACCAGGTAGATAAACATAATCATATCATGGTGCATCTGCAGTTGAATTCAATGAAGGAAGTTAAATTAGAAGAAATTCCTGTAGTTAATGAATTCCAAGATGTTTTCCCAACAGAATTACCAGGAATGCCACCAGATCGGGAGATAGAGTTCACCATTGACCTAATACCTGGTACAACCCCAATAGCTCAGGCACCATATAAAATGGGACCCAAGGAGTTGAAAGAACTCAAGGAGCAAATTGATGAGTTAGCAAGAAAAGGATTTATACAGGAAAGTGTATCTCCATGGGGAACACCAGTATTTTTGTGGACAAGAGAGATGGTGGAAGACGGATGTGTGGTGATTATAGAAATCTGAACAACATGACGATCAAGAACAAGTATCCTTTAACAAGAATTCAAGATTTGTTTGATCAAGTGAAAGGAGTTGGAGTATTTTCAAAGATCGATTTACGATATGGATACCATCAAATAAAAATCAAGCCGGAAGATGTTCCAAAAATAGCATTTGTCTCAAGATATCGACACCATGAGTATCTGGTGGTACCATTTGGTTTGACCAATGCACCGACAATATTTATGAATCTGATGAACAAGATCTTCATGTCATACTTGGATAAGTTTTTCATCGTCTTTATTGATGATATTCTGATATATTCCAAGGATAAGGAAGAGCATGCTGACCATTTGAGAATAGCATTGCAGATTTTAAGAGAACATAAGCTTTATGCTAAGTGTGAGTTCGTTAGATGAGGTAGAATTCGGTCATGTGATCAAAAGATGGGATTGCTGTGAATCCATCTAAAGTTCAACAAGATTAGAGTGGACTGCACCAACCAATGTGAAACAAATTCGAGGTTTCCTAGGAATGGCTGGTTATTATCGGAGATTCATTGAAGGTTTCTCCAAAATAGCCAGACCAATGACTAAATTATTAACGAAGAATACACCATTTAAGTGGGATGAGAAGTGTGAAGCAAGTTTCCAAGAGTTGAAAACGAGATTAACCACAGCTCCAATCTTAGTAGTTCCTAAAACAGGGAAGGATTTCACCGTATACTGTGATGCATCTAAGGAAGGTTTGGGGTGTGTATTAATGCAAGAACGGAAAGTAATTGCTTATGGTTCAAGACAATTGAAACCACATGAAGTCAACTATCCAACCCATGATTTAGAGTTAGCAGCAGTAGTGTTTGCACTGAAAGGATGGAGGCTTTTTCTTTATGGAGCCAGATGTGAGTTATACACTAACCATAAAAGTCTCATATATTTCTTCACTCAAAAGGAATTGAACATAAGACAGAAGCGTTGGTTGGAATTAATCAAGGATTATGATCTAACAATCAATTACACCCCAGGAAAAGCAAATGTTGTAGCACATGCTTTAAGCAGAAAGAGTGCAGATATTCAACCTAGCAACAGCGAGTTACCAAAAGAGTTACAAATGGACTTGGAAAGATTAGAACTCCAATTCATTAGAACAGAGGTTTTTGGAGGATTTGTGACTATGCAGGTAGTTGCAGAACATGACAGTGATCTTAAGCAAGAAATTTTTAGACGTCAAGAAGAAGACCCTTTTATTGCTGAGGAAATTCGGAGGATATCTCCAGGGCAAAAATCAGTTTTTCGCCTTGGAGATTATGGATCTTTATGGTTCCAAGATCGTTTATGTGTTCCAGATGTGACTGAGATCAGAAATGTCATACTCAGAGAAGCACATACTACCTCATATTCTATACATCCAGGGAGTACTAAGATGTATATGGATTTGAAGGAACTATTCTGGTGGAATAACATGAAAAGAGATATTGCTACATATTTATCTGAATGCCATACTTGCCAAAGGGTGAAAGCTGAACATCAAAATCCAGCAGGACCATTACAACCCTTAGAAATTCCTGAATGGAAATGGGAGGAAATAGGCATGGATTTCATCATAGGATTACCTATGACACCAAAAAAGAAGGACATGATATGGGTAATAGTGGACAGACTCACTAAGAGTGCACATTTTATTCCAGTGAATCAAAAAGATAGTGTCGAGAAGTTAGTTGAAGTATATGTCAAAGAGATAGTAAGCAAGCATGGAGTACCCAAGAAGATCGTAACTGATAGGGGATCGGTGTTTACTTTAGCATTTTGGAAGCAATTGCATGAGGCACTTGGTTCCAAGTTAGATTTCAGCACGGCATATCATCCTGAGACAGGAGGTCAAACTGAAAGAACAAATCAAATACTAGAAGACATGTTGAGAGCTTGTGCACTGGATTTTGGAGGAACATGGGAGGATCACCTACCATTGGCAGAATTTTCTTATAACAACAGCTATCAGAGTAGCCTGAAGGCAGATCCATATGAGGTTCTGTATGGAAGGAAGTGTAGATCACCAATATGTTGGTACGAACCTAGAAGCAGCAAAGAATTTGTGCCTGATTATATCAAGGAGAGACAATACATCATTGATAAGATCAGGGATAGATCAAAATAGCCAGGCGGTGAGAAAAGTTATGCGGATCAAAGCCGAAGGTCATGGCATCCAGAAGTAGGAGATAGGGTTTATTTGAAAGTAAGTCCAATGAAAGGAGTAAAAAGGTTTGGAGTTAAAGGGAAATTAATCCCAAGATATATCGGACCATTCAAGATACTGAGCCAAAACAGAACTATAGCTTATGCTTTAGAATTACCATCAAGACTGGCTCAAGTGCATAATGTTTTTCATGTATCACAACTTTGCAAATGTTTGAAAGTTCCATAGGAAGCAATAACCCATCAAGAGTTAGAACTACAAGCAGACCTGACTTATATTGAAAAGCCCTGCAAGATTCTAGAAGAAAATTGGAAAATATTGAGGAATAGGGCAATCAAGTATTGCAAGGTACAATGGGAAGATCACCCGGAAAGGGAAGCCACATGGGAGAAAGAAGAGGATTTAAGAAAAACTTATCCAGAACTATTCAGGTACATCTCCAACAAACTTCGAGACGAAGTTTAATTTAAGGGGGGAAGTCTGTAACATCCCAACATTTAGGAACCTAACGAAGGGTAGATTTAGGATTATGTATTGTTGCATGCATCTATTTGTAAAAAGTGGGTAAAATTTTCGCCAAATAAAATCTTAAGTGATCAATGTTTCTTTCTTACTTTAAGATTAGGTTTAGACTTAAAGTAGGATTGTTATAAACTTTTATGTGATCTTAAAAAAATTATGTGTGTTTTGAAAGGGGTTTGAATTTAAAAACTTAAGTGTTTGAATAATAATTTAAATGATTTAGATATAAGATTTGAATCTTAAATTAATTAAGATATAGGTAGTATAACTTAAATCTTAAAACAATAGAAATTATGAAATTCATTTTCATATTATAAAGACATAAACAAGATACAATAGAATAAAGAATAAGAATCTTCTTTATTAATAATAACATAATCTTTATTACAATTGAATAAAATAAAGATTACATGAACTATAAATTTTTTACAAAGGATTAAGAAAATTACATCTACTAACTATCCTATATCTAAAACCTAAACTAAATCTTCATCTTTATCTTTGAACCTGCAAAACAAGGATTAAACAGAAATAAAACAAGATTAGTGTTAGTATGTATTTCTCTCAGATATGTCAGTGAGGTGCACTTGACAGTCTCATCATTGAGAAATGTTAAAGAGGGGCAAGTTTCACCAATATGAAAGATTTCATCTTTCATAAATTCACAGCCAGAATGCAAAGGGCAGCCAAAAGGGATCAGTTCACCAGCCAAGGTAAAAGTAGATTGGTAACAGTAAGATCAAATCTTCTGAACCTATCCATATGTGCATGGCAGGCACACAGGCTGCACACACACAAGCATGCAAGGGTGTGCTGTCAACTGAACAAGCACAACCAGATCAAACAAAACCAGACCACAGCCGTGGGTAAGCACCCCAGTACATTACCACACCACACCACAACACAGCTAGGGTAAACAGAAAGTAAACCAAGAACATCAGCCAAACCAACCACCAGATTAACCCAAACATCACCAGGATGGTGACATAAGGAGGGGGATGAACAAGGTGGACATCAAGGCCAAGCCCATGAGCTAGGAGGAGCAGGCTAGCTCTAGATCAAGCACAAGAGTCCAGCAAAACCAGATCAAGATCATCACCAATTTACTCCACAAATATCAGCTTTTGTGGTGAGTTTCATAAAACCTTCACATGATCTAATCATCTTATTTAGAGAAAGGCATGTGTTGTTTTACAAAACAAACCCTCAGAAGACACCCAAGTGGGGTGAATCCATCACAGGTATTTCTAAAAATCGAAAGGAAAACAGCAAAGCACCAGAATCCAACCAGAGTTCAGAGCAACATCCTTGCTCTGGTTGTCAAACCATATTCTACAATTCAATCATACATATACCTATGATCTATTTCTAGGCACATCTCTAAAAGAAGAGTAGCACCTTAGAAACAAATCTTTGGAATCCATAGATTGATCAAGCTCACTATTATTTTGCCAAGCTATGATTCAATAAAGAATAGCTGGTACCACTACTAGGACTATCTAGATGAAACAACTAGATAAGATTTGAATCCCTAAGCCTCATACCAACATCATTGGTCATAGGGAATTCAGATATGAGCATCTCTAGTTTTCAAAGCCAAGATTGTCTCAAGCATCAACCAACCAAATCCATGGTTTAGAATTTAACCTGTGTGCCATACATGATGGTGTCACAAGAACAATTCAATATGAATCAGGAACAGCAGTAAATCATCCTAGATTCAGAAAATCAACTAACTAATCATTTTCCTGTTAAAAACAGGAATCATAACTAGAATATTCTTATAATACACTTCACTGTTTGAGATAATGAGGATCTCAATCCCCATATTATTTTCAAAGCTAACAGCACTAGGGAATTAGCTGTATCTTATCATAAACATGACCATGAATCAAATAAACAGTGGAAAGCTATAAGATCATTAGCTTTACCAAACATGGTTCCCATACAACCACATCATCTGAATCAGATGCAATCCAAGCATCAAATCATCAAGTAAGCCACCAGAAACACCATACATCAGATCAACCAACAAGCCTCAGGCCAATAAGCATTCAGTATGGGTACAGACCATCTAAGCATGAATCAATTCCTCCAGTCCATGAACAAGTACATCACAGAAACCCTAAAGGGATAATCATCCTAATCTGAATCAAACAGTAGCCAGAGAGGACACTGCTAACATCTAGCATCGAATCAACAAGCACAGAGAGCATCAGGAGAGGGGAAACAAACTCACCATAGGTCCTCGCTGAAGGATAGAAGAGGAAGTAGAGGGGCCGACGACCATGGCGGCACGGGGAGCACCCTAGAGGGGGTGCTGCAACCCGCACGACGCCACAACAGCGACCCTGATCACGCCTGGAGGTGCAGAGCATCACCTCAATGCACGACGACCACGGCCGCACTTGAATCCATGCAAATCCCCCAAACCCTAGGATTTAGGACGGCATCGATCCATCGCAGGAGAGCCCTAGGCTCTAATCCAATTGGATAGAACGAACGGGCGTCGTTGACAACCCCCTACCACACCACGGCGGCGACCAGAACCGGCCGATGGCGGCAGGAATCGCCGGTGGCGGCATCGCCGGCCACGAGGTCGGATCAGAGGAGGAGAAGATGAACTCGTGAGAGAGAGAGAGACAGTGAGGAATGGGCCGAGATGGGCCAGACCCTTCGGGGTGGCTCTTTTGTCTAGTACTAGTGGGCCAACAGGGCCCAATAAAAAATAACCAGCCCAGAAATTCTTTTAGGCCTGTTTTAATAAAAAGGAAAAGACCAAAATACCCCTAGACTTAATAAAATTCTAAAAAATAGAATAATAGTCCAAAAATTATAAATAAAATATTTTTGGATTCACAATAATCCATTATATACAAATAAAATAAAATATCAAATTTTGGATATTCAAATTGTTATAAGAATTTTGTAATTTAAATATTCCTTATGGAATTTTACAAATAAATAGTTAGTAATAAAATTAAGGTATAATTAATAATTCCTAAAGGAATTATTAAATAAATAAAAGTCAAATAAAGGGAAATAAAATAAAATAATTCAATATATGTTATAAAAAAATTATAAGCCTTTATTACTCAAAAAGAAACTTTTCGGCATAAATGCATACAAATTCAAATAATGCATTACATTAATTGCATAATCATTTTGCTTTTTTAAATATTGTCCTTACCAGGCAATAATGATGTTTTTTGTAGAACTAGAAGCTCAAGGTCCAGTGCAAGCATCAGACTTCACTACCTTGCCATCACAAGGCAAGTTCATCACTTGCTCATATCCTTTGAAGAGTCTTTATCAAAGTATTTGCAAATTATGTGTTATCATATATGCTATAAAAGAAAGAAAATATTATTTTCCCAAATAAAGAAATTATAGATATCGTCCTAAGTTGTGATATGATGGAGCAATAGAACTTAGAGTTCTAATTGCAACAATGATGATCAAGTAGGAACTTAATAACCCCTGACATCAGTGATTCTAGCGCCGTATATTACGCGTTAGCCATGAGATTTGGAATGGGACAGAGAAGTCAGCTATATCTTCTTCCTCTCGCATGAAGCCGGATGTGCAGGTCGTGGCTGTTATCCTCGTAGCATGCATATTAAGTGGTAATTCGTAGAGGATATGCAGCATATGGGTGGGAACCCTGAACGTTCCACGATAGTTCTGGTATCAAACGGTTTGTATAAACCATTGTCGTAATTCATTATGTGGGCATGGTGTACACCAAGGAGGCATGCGGGGTCGCGAAGGGGGCAGTGATTGACTTGGACCAACTACTGGGCCCCACATCATGGAATTGTGGACGGGAAAGTACGCCCGGTTGTGCAACAAGGAGTTGATCTCTCATGGGTAAAGTAAACACACCTCTGCAGAGTGTAAGAACTATAACTTGTTACTCCCTGTTCCGGGAAGGAGCTACGAACGCAGCAGGAAAGGAACTCCATGAAAGTTCTAGTCAACCTGTGAAGGCTGATTGTCATAGTTTTTCAGAATAAAATCAATCTTTGAAGAACGATTTACAAAACCTGCATAGTGCCAAGGATTTATAATCCGAGGTGGTAGATAGAGCATCAAACTTTCCACCTTGCATATAATGAACTTGTTGGGTAACGATGTTACTCAGTCTTTTCTTTGATCCCTTGCTTAGACTCTAAGGATTCCGAAGACGTGCCAATGTATGCAGCTGAATGCCAAGAATATGTATTCTACGAGGAACCTGACCTATCCGGAGGAGTTGAAGGCGTGGACTACGAGATCCGTTACGGTGTCGATGAGAACGAGTCCACTTAAGAGTCTAGTTAGTAGTAACCAACGGAGCCGAACAACATGAACTCTATAAAATAAGTTGTTGAGCCCCACTCCTAGTCGAAGTTGTTACTTTTAAATTTCTGCTAAACATCTTATATTTTGGTTTGTAAGTTGGATCTTTTAGAAGTCTTGAACTTCCGGTATTGTAATGATAATAATGTGTGTACCTTTGTAATATGGACCCGCAATGTTTCTGTTGTACCACTCAGAGGGATGTGATATTTACGAAACGGTGTTATGTGGATGTCATGTCAACGACTATAGTGTAATACACATGCAGTGGTATGCTGGGTCACCGCATCTTCCTCTAGCGAAACCCTGATCTGTGCACACTCGGATCGTCTACGCCCCTAGACGTTCCTCTGACAGGGGTAGCCCGGCGTAGCTCTCTCTTGTTTTGTGTTTGTTTAGGTCACAGGATGATGTAAAACCATGTTGGTTCACAAGTTGGGGCACTATCCTACCTGGTTTCACCTAAACGGGGAGATTCCCCTTATACGGGTCCAGAACCTTCGCTTCTAGGTTAGAGCGCATGCATACGAGGGGGACACATGCAAGCACCTATACCAACCTTGCACCACACTCACACACATATGCAAGGGACACATGCAAGTTTTCATCTGATTCCGACGTTCTCGTGGTCTTCCTCCGGCAAAACCCTGATATGTGCACACTCGGATCGTCTACCCCCCTATACGTTCCTCTGACAGGGGTAGCATGGCATAGCTCTCTCTTGTTTTATGTTTGATTAGGTCATAGGATGATGTAAACCCATGTTGGTTCACATGTTGGGACACTATCCTACCCGGTTTCACCGGAACGGGGAGATTCCCCCTTATACAGGTCCAGAACCTTCACTTCTAGGTTAGAACGCATGCATGCGAGGGGGACACATGCAAGCACCTACACCAACCTTGCACCACACTCACACACATATGCTAGGGACACATGCAAGTTTTCATCTGATTCCGACGTTCTCGTGGTCTTCCTCCGGCGAAACCCTGACCTGCGATGGAAGTTTTCGGTTGACCCGCGACGGAAGTTTCCAATTAAAATAGGCTCTGGTTAACCCGTGACGGAAGTTTCCAATTAAAAAACTACGATTTTACTAAGTGTTACTAAGTGTTACTAAGTGTTAACGCATATCCGAGAAGGGGATCACACTTGGTGGGAAATGGTGTAAAATATGGGTTGGCGGAATCTTGGAACAACTTCACAAAAATTTGTGACATATAAATTTCACGCACATGTGATAATAACACACAAACATGCAAAGTTGTCAAGTTGTGAGAAGATTCGAGGCGTGGAGACTACTATTCGGAGGCTACGAATCCATCCAATTGATAAAATAGAACCTAAATAATTGATACTAATAAATAAATACAAATATAAAATAAGTTCATAATCTGGTGGGAAAAAATAAAAAAAATGTCATGCGGCGTAGGCTATGCCGACGGCGGCTCTTGGCATACGGCTGACGCCGTTAGGGCTCGGTCCCGACCTGACCGCCAGTGCCACACGGCCACCCGGTATGCCGAGGGTTTAGTATATGCCAACGGTGACCCTCGACATACTGGTGCATACACCGACGGCCAAAGGTTTGTCCGTCGGCGTAGCGTCCAACCGTCGGCGCACGGAGCCATTCATGTAGTGTGTACTGATCTCCAAGAGAAAACATGGATGTGTTGTCTCGCTCATGCATGTAGCGAAAAGTTGGCGTGCTTTCTTTGTTCAGCTCCCGACGATGAGCGAAAGCGCAACTGTTAGTTGCTTTATGCAAAAAAAAACTAATCGTGACCATATTGTCAGGAACGGAGACAAGGGGGGACAGGGGGGGTGAGCCACCCCCATGGTTTGAATTTTGTGAAGAACTCTACTCACTAAATCTCCAATTTCTTATTGATTTAGCAAAGTCTGTCCCTCTCATGTTAATGTTGCCCCCCCTCAAGGTGAGAAGCTGGCTCCGTCCCTGCATATTGTATACTTCAGCAGTGTCGACATTCTAACAACGTGCATATGGCAACATTTCTAGCGGTGCCCCACGAGATGGACCTTCATCGTGGAGTTCTATATTACTTTGGTTGCCGCGTTATGTGTCTCTCGTGGAATATGTTGACATTGAGAGCATCTCAAGGACACCCAATAGGGTTGCAAGCGAGAGGGACTGCGGACAGTGATTTTAGCTTAGCTCACCTACACGTAGTGCAATCCGTAGAAAAATTATACTATTTGTACTGACCATTCTGTTTTGCAGGTCTAAGCGAAACCCGCACCTGCAACCCTAGCACCCAACCAGCTATTTCACAGGCTGAGTTTGACTTAATCAGCGGACCGTACCTTACTTTCTTACTTCATAGCCTTAACCTATCTTTATTTAGAAAATGTTCCGCCAAGGTTAAGAAATTATAGAGTAAGTTTTTTCTTGTCATACAAAGAAACTGGAAAAAGGTGCGGATCGCCCCCTAAACTGGCTTTGAAGTGCTAGGAAAAACGCCCCGTATCGCCTACCTCCTTGTGTTCAATTTTCTAAGTTTGGGAAGAGTGGAGGACTCCCAAGCACACCTCAACATATAACACTTTGCCATTTTCCATTGCAAAATTCATCACTCTTTTGATCTCTCCAGCCTCCCGCCCACCGCTCTCTTGTTCCCACCCAGACCCCTCGCCGTACTCCTGCCGCACTCACGCCTCACACCCGACTCCGCCGACCACGCTGATGCAGCTCGGAAAGACACACAAGAAGAAGGTGAGGACCAAGCCGGATGACATGGACAAGGATGCTAGTAAGGCGGAGGTGTACCGGTGTATGTTCATGATGGATGAATGGAAACAACGACGCTCGACGACTTTGATCAAGAAAGAAATGTAAGCGGCAACTATTTGTTTGCTGCCTCGTATGTCACAGCCCACAACAACAAAACTGTTGGCGGCATGCGAGGCAGGGACAGTGGGGCGACCCAAGGAAGCACCACCGTGGGGAGTTCGAGGTGCACCTTAGCATCCTTGATGGCCTTCTTCAATGAGCACACCATGCTTCCTATTCGGCCAAAATCCAGTTCTTCTCTCAAAAAATTGGCGAGAGGGTAAGGCTTATGACCCGAAGGTCGTTTACTTGCCCATAACGGCCAACCCGCGGCAGCACAACCAACGCGGCATTGGCCTCGACCTCAACTACACCTACAACGGGTCACCAGTGCTGTGGCGAGTGCCAATCTCCTTCGTCAATGACGTAGGCGCGAGCTCCCGGACCGACCGCAACATGTTTAGCTCTAACAACAACGGCGACCACCATATATTTGATGAAATGCAGGACGCCAAGGCCAAGGGGGCAGCCCTAGGAGCCCAAACCCTAGGAGCCAAGGCCCTTCCCTCAGGTGGCTTCCCTTATGAGCCCTTTTCCCTAGGAAATTTGGCTCATTAGTAAAATACCCTTTTAAATTAGATTTTAACAATATATTTAAAATTAATTACATTAATTAATATATAAATACATATTACAAATTCTGATTTGACCTAAAACAACTTTTGGTTCCCCTTCGATATCCTCCGAACAACTTCGGAACTTCCTAAAACAATTCCGGTCCCCTCACGAAACTTTTCCGGTTTCCTTTCTTTCTCCGAAGAACTTGGATCACACTCAGTGGAATACTATGATTCCAACTTATGGATGATCTCCATCTCATCGTACCCTTAAGTGGATCCCCTCACGGCTCGGGAATGGCACAAACATGATCTCTATCAATGATCAATAGCGGGACCGGGATGCCCATAATGATCCATGTATATTACACGATGGCTATGTCCTTTGAACCGTAAACATCAAGTCAATTCCTTTTGTTTCTTTGAACCGTAAACATCGAGTCTAATTAGTGGTCGTTGGGATGAAGAACTTGTAGAGAGAAGTTTCTGGCCCATGGATATCCGGAGGATCTTTGGTGGTTCCTCTAACTGATTAGATGGAAGATTTCATATCCTGGCATTATAAGAAAAATGGAGTTTTCTCAATTAAATCGGCGTATCACGTCGAGTGGGATTTCCAACACAGCTAGAAGCTTCGACGTACCAATGGTGTTTGCAATTCTACCGTGATCCGGTTAGAGGGAAGCTATGTAAAACTTGATATAGCCGCGAAAGTGAAAATATTTTTTGATGGAACCATACACGCTACTATGCCATGTAGAGCAATTTTTGCTAATAGACAAATCAAAATTAGCGGTCATTGTCCAATGTGTTCCATGGGAGCGAAGATATTAAGCACACTTTGTTCCAGTGTAAGCGAGCGAGGAGTGTGTGGTCTGCACTTGGACTCATGGATATTATTGACGACAGGGGCGGAGACAGGGAGGGGCGAGCAGGGGCAGTGCCCCTCCTATGATTTAGATTTTGTAACTAAAACTATCCATCAAAGTACTATTTGTATGATGTTTTATCTAGTTTAGTCCCCCTAATCAAACTTATAACACTAATACATTCTAATTGCCCCCCTCAATGATAAATTCTGGCTCCGCCCCTGATGGACGATGCTTGTTTAGGTGACCGTGCAGGCCACTTGGTACTGGAGAACCTCTTATGTTTATCGAGAAGAAAGTCACCGGTTTAGGGGACGTTGCTACACAGTGCCCGGGCTCCATATTGTCTTACGCGGTGCCCCTTGTCTGAATCCAAAACTTTTTCAAAATGGCAAGTGGTACCGCGTTCCCTTTTTCCAAAAAATAGAAAGTCAAAACACCTATGCTCACATGCAGCCATCCACCTTTTCAAATAGGCGGACACAAAAGCCTAGTCCATCGCTTTTTTCTTCCTCAAGTTGTTATTAGGACCACATACGCTCACATGCAATGCAGCCATACACCGCAGCATGCACCCTATTAAATAAGTGGAGATAAAAATCTGGCCCCACTGCTTTTTCTTTCTCCAGTTCAAAAGAAGTATTGGCATGTAAAAAATTGAAGTTTAACTATACAAAATTACATACAGAAAAAATACTAGTGATTGTGATTCCAATTGAGGATGTAAAAAATAGCAGCGGTAGATGTAGAAAAAAAGAAAAAATTACATCCAGATGGGATCACAAAACATACTAGTGTTTGACAGCTTGATCCATTCAACAGTCTGAATGTAGAAAAGTGACAAAAATTACATCCAGAAGTGTAAATCTAATCTAGAATTGATGAAAAAAATACAACTCGAGCCTTTCATCATTTCTGGATGTAAAAAAAGTAGGAAAAGTACATCTAGTTGCAAAAAAATACAGCCAAAATTGGGGAAATAATTGCTACTCTTACATCCAATTACAAAACTACTCCCTCCGTTTCGAAATATAAGATGTTTTAGCTTTGTGAAGTAAATGTATCTAGACTACTTTTAATATGTAGGTTCACTCAAGTTTAGAGTGAATCTAGACACTAAAAGAAGTCTAGATACATTCTCTTCATAAACCTAAAACATCTTATATTTTGAAACAGAGGGAGTATATCCATAATTGAGGAAAAGAAAAGTAGAAATGTACAATCCCGTTACAAAAATTACATCCATATGATAGCTCACCAATTCGTAGCTCAAAAATATGCATCCTAAATCTCAGATGTTTCTCCCAAATCGAGCGGATCTGGATGTACCTGAGCTAGGACATGCTGAGGGAGACCGAAGGCCTTGAAGAAGGCGATGGCCTCCTGGCCGCTGATCCAGCCGTCGCGGTCGAGATTCGCCTGAGGGAAGTCGGCGTCGAGCGCCGCCTCCATCGGGGCCGGGCAGGTGAGTCGCCGGCGTAGGTTGGGCACGCCGGGGCCGGGCGAGTGAGTCCCCGGCGGAGGTCAAGCGCTCCTTGGCCGGGGGGGAGTCGTCGGATGCCCACCACCACCACCTGTGGTTCCTGGCGTGGTTCCTGGCGCTGGGATGAAGACCAACGCGAGACGAAGACGAGGATAGCTGGATTTATTCTGTGACAGCCTGGCCACGTGCACCAAGGCTTCCCAAAAAAGCCACCGGTTCAGATACACCGTTAGATGGAGATCGGACGGGCGCGAGCGGTGAGCACCCTGTAACACAACACAGTGCCCCAGCACTAATTAGAATTCGGGTTTAGGCTAACAAGATTTGCAAGAAACAGTGGCTGTTGCGGCATGGTACATATGGTGGAAACAGAGACAATGTGTCAATGGTGATTTTTTTCCAAATAGCATATCGCTCGGCAAACCGAAAGATGAGACGACACGGATGGACCAGTCCTCCATCCGAATTTCTCAAACTAAATGTGTTGATGCAGGGTTCAATGTGGACCAGTTGAACAGTAATATATGCTATTATCGGTGACTCACATGGAATTTTGTAGCGGCATCAAACGATACTTTGGAGCACGTGAATGATGTAGAAATGGCTGAAGCATATGCCCTTCGGAATGGTAATTTATCTTGCCGATAGCAACTCGGACGGTATGAATGTCATTCAAACTATGCTGAATGGAGGACAATCAAGGGGAGCAGTTGCAGCTTTGTTTGAAGAATATAACATATTCCAAAGAAGAGATCTCTCCAAAGGATCATCTTTGACTTTTTGAGCACTGTCTGCGTGAAGCAAATGGGATGGTATATATGTTAGCTAGTTTTGCTACCCAAGCACGAACCATTCACTACAGGAAAACGGTTATACCTTGAAGGCCAGAATCTATGCCGACGGCCACCATCGGCGTAATAGCAGCTATGCCGACGGCAACCTTCGGCGTAACTCGACATAACTCAGTTGTCGACATACATGGAGATAAGTCGGTTCTTTCTTGTTTTCTTCTTCTTGACTTTTGGTTGTGTGCATCTGTAATATCTTTTGAAAACATAGCAAAGTCTTATCAGAGAAAAAAGCAGATTATTACGTGCAGAGGTCATGAACCCAACATTATATCAATCAACCAAAGCAAAGTTATGCTATATTAGAGCATCTCTAGTCAAGCCCTTAAACGGACCGGAACTGTAAATTTCCGGCGAGTATACGGACCAGGTCGAGATGCGTCGGTCTAGTCGAACTCGTGAACATGTCTGGCCATAAAACATTTTACAATGGCCCGTTTTACTCACGACGCGGTCGCTAAAATTACTGGTGGCTCGGGAGGGTGTGGGTCGAAACCCTCACTCGTCCCCGCACCCAACCCTAGCGCCGCAGCTGCCACCTCCAACTCCGGCGAGCAATCGCACACACCACGCTAGTAGATCGAGCCCGATGTCTTCGTGCACCTCCAACTCCGGCGAGAAAACTTGTTCCGTTATTGTTTATGTTTTTGTAAGCAAAAATATATTTATGTCCCATGAAATTATGATTATGTTTCAGCATTTCATCTCATTTCCGTTTTTACGCGGAACTGACCAAAAGATTCCACATGGTTTTTATCCCTTCTTGAAAAGTTGTGAAATCTCAAAAGCGGAAAGATGAGTCAAGAAGGATTGTTTTCAGTCCCACAAAAAAAAATTGTTTTCAGTACTCCGGTGGGTTGGCCTCCAGTCATATTTATATCAGAGTTAACTTGTTTTTTAGAAAAGATCAGAGTTAACTTGTATATCAAGGTTATAACCTCCAGGAATTAATGTTGATTGATATCAAATCTACAACTATCATATCTACAAGATATGCTAATGACTACATTTACAAGATGAAGTCTAAAGAGTTGCATTTGTTCAATCAAAGAAAATACCTCCTCTGACCCATATTAATTGACTCAAATTTTTTTAAATACAAATATATTTAGTACTCCCTCCGTTTCGGTTTACAAGTCCTGCACGTAGTTCTATGTCGCCAAATTGAGCAACTTAGTATGATGTATATATTACAAAAAATATATCACCGAAAACTTTAGACTTTGTATTTTCCAATGATATAATTTTTATATTATATAATTCAAATTATATAGGTCAAATTGACAACCTAGATATACGCGTAGGACTTGTAAACCGAAACGGAGGGAGTACTAAAACTTGACTAGATACGTCCGTTTTTAGATGAAACTAATGCTTTCTTTCGCATCGAAACATGCTGGATACAGTGCAGTCGTCTGGGAACCGCCGTTGACGGCCAGCAAGTTGCAGCCCTGCAAAGTCAAAAAAAAAAAAGTTGCAGCCCTGCAGCTCCGAGACTGAAATGGCAAGTGAATCCTTGCCAGGCTGCCACTCCCAGGATATAGTGCGCCAGCCTCTGTCGCACTCCGCATAGCTTACAGCTCCGGCGTCCGGGCAGCCGATCGATGGCCTCGCGCGTGCTCGCCGTGTTCTGCCTCCTGCTGGCCACCGCCGTCCTGCCAGCAGCGCTCGCCGCCACCGACCGCGACGCCGACTGCGCGGGCGAAGACGCGGGCCGCGACAAGGCGGAGGCGCTGCGGCTCAAGATCATCGCCGTCGTCTGCATCCTCTTCTCGCTCACCACACCGGTCGGCATCGGCGTCGGCATCTCGATATCCTCCGTCTACGACGAGACCAGCCCGACGGCGCTGGTGGTGCAGGGGCTCCTCGAGGCCGCCGCGGCGGGGATCCTGGTCTACATGGCGCTCGTCGACATCCTCGCCGAGGACTTCGCCAAGCTCAGGGTGCAGAGCAGAGCGCGCCTGCAGCTCGGCCTCAACGTCTCGCTGCTGCTCGGGGCTGGCCTCATGTCACTGCTGGCCATCTGGGCTTGAACGCACATCAGTACATGACAGATTACCTTATGCCCGTGGCACGTCACATTGTTTAGGCAGCAGGCTCGGTAGACAGTCACTAGGAGTTTTTGTTAGGCTGAAGCTGAATGTGCAAAGAAAGAGACTATGAGCAACTCTAGCAGTGACAATTCCAGCGACTTTACATGTCCGCCAGTTTCGGCGAGCTAGCGGATCCCGTAAATCGGGCCGGCCCATAAAAATGTTTTCACTGGCCTGCAAACACGACGGGTGATGCGGCAGTTGAGGGTTGGAACCCTCATTTTCTCCCCACTAGAACCATAGCTCTGCCGCTTAGCCGTGCGCATCTAGCTTGAACTCCGGCAAGAGATTCCGCTCATTTCGGCGATAGATTTGGCAATGTCTTGCCGTCGCGGGCTCTTTTTGATAGGGGCGGCCGTAGCAGAGGCGCCATTGACGATAATCGATGTTCTGGCGACCTCTCCGAGAAGGAGAGGAAGAAGATAGTGCGGTCGGGCACGAAGAAGCGCGAAGGCGAGGCGGTGGACCAACCGAAGGATATCGCCCCCGCCATCCCTCTGTCGGTATGCTCTGGCAGTGACCCCATACCGTGCGTCGTCACCGGAGCATGTTCCGAGGATCCGCAGGTACGCCCACGACGGCGAGGCAGGTCCTCGCCCCCTTCCCCCTCCCCCGCATGCTTCCGTGGTGCCGCTGGCTGGATACATCAAGGACTTCGGCGAGGAGCGCCCCGCCACAGATATGCTCGCACGCTGAGTATGAGCTCGAGCGCAAAGCGGAGATCGTCTACGAGCAAAGTGAGGCGGAGGGCCGTCGAGCTTGTCAGGTTATCGTGAAGTTGAAACCGACGAACCTCGTAGACCTCTATGAGGAGTGAGCGCCTCATCGCCGCGCCCAGAAGCTCTAGTGGAGCTCAATTTTGGTAAATAGGGAGCAACAATGTCGAAGCAAGTTAAATTTAGGGTTAGCAGCTTTTGATTTGTTGCAGTATGTGTAAATGTACCTACGATCGAACCAAGTTCTACGCTGAATTTTACCGTGAGTGCAAAATTTAAAAAAATTAGCTTGATTTACCGTTTCTATTTTGTGCGAATGAATCTGAACTGGAAATCGCTAGTTCAGTGCCCTGTCACTGCTAGAGTTGCTCTAATGGAACGCTAGTGTTGGATATCAAGAAGCAAACGGGGGCGGGACTATTTTTTTACCATCTCCAGTACATATCCGATTTGTTCCCTAGGAGAAGCATCCAAGTTGGAAAAAACTTGCAATCAGGCGACTCCTTGCACCCGCTCTCAAGTGTCATCCTTCTTCTTGTACCTCCCTCCCTAGTCTTTCACCTCACCCTTCCTCCTCCTTCCCCACAATTTCTCCTCCTCTACCGCTGTCCCTCCTCCTGCTCATCCACCAAGGGGATGGCATAACCCTGGATGGCCTAAAATGCCGAGATTGATATTGGTGTGGAGCTCAGTAAGATGGAATACCAAGGGAAATGTATTCAAGGTTGCTCGATACGGATTTCTACAGCTCCAATGCGATTCGGTTTCGTGAATCTTTTGATGTTGCGGACATGCTTTAAAATTGTAACAAACTATTATCCGTTCCATTGCAAAAAAACACTCAGAAAATGTTGCAAGATTTTCTAGGTGTTTGATACAAGTAGTGTTTTCCTCATATTTTTCAAAGTTGTGTAAGTGCTTTGAAAATTTTAAGGAACTTGTATGAGTTTGTTGCGGAACGGACGCATGTTGCAAGGTTTTCTTAGAGTTTGCTACAGGTTAGTATTTTCCTTGGATTTTTCCATATTTCTGCCTCCAGTCAAAACCCCAGTCAACGGCACTGCCTCCTCTGCCTCCACCTTCAACCCTTCTCCTCAAGTGGTGGATCGATAACCCTCGCCTTCTCCGCCGGCTTGGCTGGTGCGGGAGCGTGGGGACGTTGCAAGTATCGCTAGAGTTTGTTTCCAGGTTAAGTTCTGGTCTTCGGTTGTCGGTAGTGTATACCTTTCTTCAAACACATGTTGTTCAACATCCGCTCGGCGTCCAGGTGCAATCGACCACCAAGTTGCGACGGATCGACCGGAAGGAGACACCATGCATGAGGATCCCACTGGCCAACAGAGAAGCGAGGGAGCCGAATCGAACCAGAATCAGCATGGTGGAGGAGCTAGATTCATCGCGGCGGTGGTAGGGCTCCTCCGGTGCCTAGGGAAGCACAGCGGAGCAGCGACACTCGATTTGGCTGCCAGTGACAGTCTGGGAACGGAAGGAGGCGGCGACGGTAGTGTTGGAGAGGGAATTTTCACCGGCAAATAGGAGCACGCATGGCTGAAAGTTTACGGCGTGCCTACTCGCATGCTGTAAATATGCAACGTCGGGGGAAGGTTTTTCGGCATGCCCAATTTTTTTTAGCGGCGCCAGCAGAGAGCGGTGAAAACTGGTGCGGGCGCCATAAAATGTCTTTTTTTAAGACTCAAAGGCCGCTTTGCGACAGATGATGTAAGGATGCAGAAAAATGATCTTCGGTTGTAAAAAGGTACATCTTCACATAAAATCGTCATGATTTTTGAAGATTCTTTGTTGGAAACAAATCATCATTATGTAGTACCAAAATTGCTAGTGCATATGGGCCGTGAATTTCGGAAATATAGTTATTAGGAAATAAATCTTAACTAAAGGAAGCTAATATTTTGGTAGAAATTAGATGCTCAAGAGATCAATCATGCTACGGCACCGGAGCAGTCCGCTAGAAATTAGGGATGGGTAGTCCCCAACAAAATATTTTGTGCCGAAACCGCCTGTTCTTCGCCTGCTCGCATCCTCCACCCCGACCATCCCCGAAACCTGCGCGCCATGAATTCCAGTTAGCGAGCGAGAATCACCATATTAGAAAGTACCTCACGAGATCACTGTCGTTTGCCATTCTGCACCGCAACGAGCCAACGAGCTAGACCTCTGTTCTTTGTAGTACTCTGTTGCTGCAGCTAGTAGGAGGCCGGCCTGCCATGTCAAGCTTCTCACCGTCTTCCGCGTCGTCCATTGTTGCCGAGACCGTGTCCGGGTCGCACGAACTCAAGATCGAGGGGTACTCCCTTACAAAGGGTCTCGGCAACGGGAAGTTCATCAGATCTGAGATCTTTCTCATCGCAGGCCATCGCTGGTGTATCAGATACTATCCCGACGGCGAGGTCCCGGACGATACCGACTGGATTGCCATCTATGCGCAACGTGATGATAACACCGATGGTAAGGACGTCATGGCAAAACTCCGGGTCAGTTTACTTGACCACGATGGAGAACCGGTGCCATCGCACACCGATACAGGCGATGGATTTGATAGATACGGTCCCAAAAGTTCATGGGGATTTGGAGGAATCAAAGTACCTTAAGGACGATCGTTTCAGCATCAGGTGTCATCCGGACCGTCAAGAGGCCGTCATGTGTAACGGCACCATCCAATTCATGGGGATTTCGTCGCCGTGCCACCATCCAATTTGAACCGGCACCAGCGGACAGAGAGCGGACGAATCGTTCGAGGTGGGTCTCGAGACGTTCCCCGCGCATAGGAACATCGTGGCTGCTCGTTCCTCGGTCTTCATGGCGGAGCTCTTTGGTCCTATGAAAGAGAAGGTGGCAACATGTGTACGGATTGCCGACATGGAACCTAAAGTCTTCAAGGCGATGCTTCACTTCGTCTACGCCGATTCGTTGCCTGAGATCGACGAGGATGAAACAATGGAGATGGCGCAACATTTACTTGTCGCCGCAGATAGGTATAACATCGAGAGGCTCAAATTGATATGTGAAGAGAAATTGTGCAAGTATATCCGTAAAGACACTGCAGCGACTATATTGGCGTTGGCCGAGCAACATGGTTGTGCTGGTCTCAAGGAAGCATGCTTTGAGTTCTTAGCTCCTCTTGACAACCTCAAAGCAGTCATGGCGAGTGATGGCTATGCGTATCTGAGAAGTTGTTGTCCGTCCATCATAGAGGTGCTGGTCACCAACCTTGCTCCCTGAATTTTCAACAACGAAGTGACAAAACAAGCTTGGAGATTTCTAAAATTATGCATTTCCATATTGCTCTTTTCTTTTGCAGAAAGGTCATGCATCTGCAATGTTGATTGTTTGAACTAATGTATGACGAGTAAACAAATTTGATTATTGTACTATTCATCCCTCTTTGATCTAAGGGCTGAAACTTGCCATCGTTACTATTTACATTCTATATATACAGGGCAATAGGTGGCCTAGTACGTTGCATACATAGTTCTACTCTCACTGCAAACTTTTGATATATTACTTAATGTGAGTATTACATCTGGCTTCTGCATAATGAGGATGCACATATCCCACACGAGTCCCAAAAAAATAAAAGGAGAAATTACTAGTTAACTGTAGGCGAATTATATGTAGATTATCATGGAAACAATAAAACGCCTACAACAAAACTAAGGAGTCCCAATAGGCAGATCGTGCTGGCGACCACAAACAAAGCGTGTACATACCTCTGTAAATAAGTTTCGATAGTCCACCTGCTGAGGCGACCACAAACGGATCGTAGTTGTGCATCGACAGATACCAACATAAGAGAAGACAATTTTTAATTAATAATCTTGTCATTCCTACATAATCAAAGCGACCAGATAACTACAAGCGCTCCCACCCTAAAAAGAGGCCCGCACTTTACATCTATCCCATATTGCCAGTTGCCAAATATATTTACAACACTACAAGGGGGACTTAGTCCAGAAGCTACGTGGATGATTGAACATATAGATCTAGCGAATTTGCATTGGAGGATGAGATATTTAATTGTTTCACCGCGATGACAAAAAACACATTTTTTTACTTTATTCTCAATTTCTTCTAACAAGGTTGTCCTTTGTGAGAATGACACCTCGACTGTAAATATTTTCGCCTTTAGTGGTATCTTCATCTTTAAAATTTTGATTATTATGAACTGGTAAAGAAGGCACATGATCACAGCTCTATACATGAATTCTACTGAGAACTTTTCGATACTAAAGTAAATTCCAACGGAACTCACCAGAACCATCTGATAGATGCACCGTAGTTAAACGTTGAATCAAAGTATTCCAAGATGCAAGTTTGGGTCCAATCAAAGTCCGTCTGAACGACACGTTAGGTGGAGAAGATTCCAACACTGCGACAACGGTATCTCCTTTATGTTGCACAATATTGTATAGATCAGGGTATTCTTCTCGAAATATAGCATTTCCTAGCCACTTGTCCTTCTAGAACGTCACCTTCGATCCATCCTTAATGGAGAAAGTGCCAAATCAGCCTAAAAGTGCGAGTTTCCATGCTTCCATAGCACTTGAGATAATGGTTTTGAACCAACGTGTTTTCTCCGATGAAGGGTTTGTCATATACCATCTTTAGTAAATAGTTTGAACACCCACTTACCTCGAAGAGCAGTATTTTTAACTTCTAGGCCGTGTATGCCTAGGCCACCTTGGTCTTTAGGTTGGCAAACCAGACTCCATCTTACCAGTCGATATTTCTTTTTCTCGCTATCTCATTGCCAAAAGAATCTAGATCGCTCAAATAATCCAACTTTTTCAAGACTCTTTTAGGAAGCACGAAAAAGGATATCATATATACCATATTGATAAGTACTGAATTAATGAGCACCAGTGTCCCGCCTAGAGATAGTAATTTCCTTTCCAACTACTAAGCCTTTTTTGGAGCCTTTTCTCAACCAAATTTCATTCAGCATTTGTAAGTCTCCGATGGTGTATCGGGATTCCCAAATAGTTGATTGGAAACTGTCCATGCTCACATCCAAAGAGCTCAGCATAAAGATTGGTCTCGTATTGGGCCTCTCCAAAACAAAACAATTCACTTTTATGAAAGTTTATCTTAAGTCCAGATAAATGCTCGAATGTTGACAATATCAGTTTCAGATTCTTAGCTTTCTCCAAGTCATGTTCCATAAAAATTGTGTTATTTGCATATTGAAGTATAGATAAACCATCATCAACTAGACGTGGAACCATCCCTTCAATTTGGCCATCAGACTTAGCGCGCTCTATCAGGATCGCCAACATATCATCCACTATATTAAATAGTATTGGTGATAATGGATCACCTTGTCTTGGTTCTTTTTTTGTTTGAAAGTATTTACCAATGTCATTATGGACTTTTATGGCTACACTACCTTCATACACGAAACTATGAATAAGAGCCAGCCACTTCTCAGAAAAACCTTTCATTATAAGGGTCTGCTAGAGAAAAGACCACTTAACCTTATTATAGGCCTTTCCAAAATCAATTTTTAAAAGCACTCCATCAGCCTTTTATATGAAATTCGCGCACTATTTCGTGAAGGATGACAATCCATCTAGATGTTTCTGCCTTGCATGAAAGCAAATTGCAAAGGGCGTACCACATGCTCCGCCACGGAATTAAGCCGGATAGTTGTTTCCTTTATAAATATTTTAAAACTCACATTTAGGAGGCATATTGGATGAAATTGTTGAATTCAAACCGCCTCGTTAACCTTAGATAATAAAATAACTAACCAAAAAATATCCAAGGCCACCATGAAGATAGCCCAATAGATCAAAAAGATCAGCCTTGATTACCTCCGGGAATTTTTGATAAACTATGCTAGGAAGTCATTAGGGTGAGGAGATTTATTATGCTTCATCTGGAAAACCGCTTTCGTAATTTCTTCCTCGGTGTATGGAGCAACTAGAAATTTATTCTCAATAGCAGAGACATGAGGAATGTCATCTGTTTGAGATTCATCCAAGGAGAATGAACTATCCTTAGGAGACCCAAACATCGACTTCTAATAATTCGTAATATAGGACTTAAGTTGTTCATGACCTTCAATTTGTCGTCATCATGAAGTACATAATGTATCGGTTTCTTCCGGTGTCTTCCATTGGCGACTCCATGGAAGTATCTGGTATTCGTGTATCCTTCCAAGATGAATTTCACTTTAGATCTTTGATGCTCCCTCCGTCTTAAAATATAAGGCGCCTAAGGATTAGTCAAAATTCAAATCTTACTAACTTTGATCAAATATTTTAAAAAAATATCTACATCTACAATATTGAATGGCACATTAATAAAATATATTTTATGGTGAATCTTTTGATATTGATTCAGTATTGTAAATATTTATATTTTTGTATGTAAACTTGGTCAAACTTATAAAATATTGACTTTTGGCTAATTCTTAGACGCCTTATATTTTGGATGGAGGGAGTACCACTTAAGCTCCTCCTCCCGTAGAAGTCTGGTTATTTTCGCATTTAATTGACTTTTAAGCTCGATCTTTTATGTAGATAACAATCTGTCTCCGTGAGAGCTTTCAAATCATTTATAATGGTTGTTAATCATAATTTCTCCTTTTTCTGAGGATATCTACAGTCTGTCTAGCCAATCCATTCAGGAATTTAGATAGAGCATGCATTTTATTATTCCAATGTTGGATAGGAGTAAGGCCTTCCACTAATTTTTCCTAGATATTCTTAACCATATCATGGAATCCATCACGGTATAGCCACCCAAGTGCGAACTTGAATTGGCCTCTACTCACTGAACAAGGAGAACTAGTGGACAAAATAATAGGAGCATGATCTGATAAACGCTTAATACGTTCTAGTGCATGCATAGATACCATATGAAACTTAGATTTCAGACCGCCTCTTTTTGATTCTTTTCTAAACTCTTCTCCATTGCAAGATAGAACAATGTCTTGTGCCTTTTTAAAGTTAAGATCTGTAAGATAATTAGCACATGGTAAAAAAATTCACTTGTGTTGACAAAAAACACCAAAATATCATTAAGACAGAAAATGCCCTTTCAATCTCCCTTTTTCAGTGTTTGATGACAACACAAGGATTTGCATAGAAGAATAGACAATAATAAACATGCAAAACAAGGTTCACAAGAAATACAGAGGCTCACCCTCGATATGTGGACATTCGAGATTTTGCATTTGAATACAAGTGCACAAGAACTAGGAACAACACTCCCTCTATATTTTACAAACCAACCCAAGTGCACAAGGACTAGGAACCTGTATGATTTTGTTGTGGAACATACACAAGATGTTGCAAGGTTTTCTTAGAGTTTGCTACAAGTTAGTGTTTTCCTCGGATTTTTCGATATTTCTTACGTGTTTTTTTCCAAAATCCTAGTCATCGCCTCCTCTGCCTCCACCTTCAACCCTTCTCTTTAAGCGGTGGATCAACGACCCCCGCCTTCTCTGTCGGCTTGGCTGGTGCAGAAGCGTGGGGAGGTTATGATCTACTAGAGACTCATAACTAGTATCACTAGAGTTTGTTTCCAGGTTAAGTTCTAGTCTTCAGTTCCTGACCTATTTGCCTTCTACGAGGCAAGTCAATATAGGTCACCTCGGAAGCTAGAACAGCGAGAACTCCTTTTAGGTCCTGAGTACTAAGTAGCTCGTTATTATTAATTGTGAAGACTACATTCATAACTCTCCAAAAATTCGGATATCTTTACTATTAAATTCGAGTTGGTGGCTCACTTTGCCCATCAAACATTGGAAACATCTGGTCCATCCAATAACCGCGTCAAACATTGGGACCATCTGAACCATCAAAGCATGTCGGAGGAAATATGGAAAGAAAATGTCAATCACGTCAATAGTTAAAGAAATAATGGACCGTGTCAATCAATTGGAGGAATCCCTGGAAATATTTAAGTAAGGTCTCTCCTAAAAGTTGGGACGTGCGATCTCAAGAAACCATGGCGAAATTGCATGGGATGCTATATATATGAGCATTATTTCTTTCGTGGAAATTACAGACGAGGAAATCTGAATGCAACATGTTATATTATGGACTTATCATGACATGTAAAAAGAGACCGTACTTGCAGCCATGACTCAATTGTCTCTATACCATCTTCCATGTCTACCGCGTTTTGGCTGGCAAAAATAGAAGTTGTCCACATACTAATTTTATTTTAAATAAATAAACTGAATTTTGTATCTTAAAATAGACATAGAAGGTGTGTCTATAACTAAGTGTGTACGATTGATCTTTTTGAACCAATATTTATCACAATGAGCACAAATAATCAGGTTAAGAAGAAGCTTGTTTAAATAAACTACTCAATATCTTTATTATTAAATTCGAGTTGGTGGCTCACTTTGCCCATCAAACATTGGAAACATCTGGTTCATCCAATAACCGCCAATAACCGCGTCAAACATTGGGAGCATCTGAACCATCAAAGCATGTCGGAGGAAATATGGAAATAAAATGTTAATCATGTCAATAGTTAAGAAAATAATGGACCATGTCAATCAATTAAAGGAATCTTTGAAAATATTTAAGGAAGGTCTCCCCTAAAAGATGGGACGTGCGATCTCAAGATACCATGGCGAAATTGCATGGGATGCTATATATATGAGCATAATTTATTTCGTGGAAATTACGGATGAGAAAATCTGAACGCAACATGTTACGTATTATGGACTTATCATGACATGTAAAAGGAGACCGTGCTTGCAGCCATGACTCAATTGTCTGCTTGATCTAGTTGATATCGTAAAAAAGACTGATCTACCTATACAGGCTGCCATGTCTACCGCGTTTTGCCTGGCAAAAATAGAAGTTATCAACATACTAATTTTATTTTAACTAAACTAGTAATTATGCACGTGCGACGCACGTGTATTGGTGAGAATTAATTTTTCTGCACATATTAGTAATTTATTTTCTAAAGATCATCATCAACAAGTGACTAAAGTCTTATTCTTATTTCCATGCAATTTCTTCTAAAAGATCCAATAAATCGTGATTAGCAAGTGACACGATTCTTAATACCATTTAAGCATTCTTCTTCTGAAAGATTCCGTCTGTTCTTACTGGCCATGGTATCCGTACTACATGTGTAAGCTATCGCAAATATGGAGACTATTGTTTTAATACACTTTTAACTTGGAAGCAAGCAATTGTAAACATGAAATGTAATCTATAACCTGAAGACATTTATAAAGTTTTTTGCAACTTATACTTCTTTTTTTACTAACATATGGATAGGGGATCCTCTACCTAATTTTTTATTGAGAAGGAGCTAAGGCAGCTCGTAGTTTGTACATGCAAGAAGTTACAGAGGGTAGCATGAAGAAAGAAGAACAATAGTTGAATTGGTATCTTTCTTCTTGGTTCTGTTGTACCATAGTTCATGTAACTCAATGTTTGCCACCGTTTGAATAGGCACCTCCATATCGTCAAAAACATCTTTGTTTCTAGCAAGCCATATGCTCCAGTAAGCTACCGAGACAACCAGATCCCAGCCTTTTTGTCTTTTGATAGGGCATCTCTTATAGCCTCTCCATAGAGATATCTTCAGATGTGAAGAATCTCATTCGTATTAATCCCTAAGAGTGACAAAATATGTCTCGTATGCCCACACTTCAGAGCAAAGTACACTACAAATTCAATTGCATTATACCTGAATGGGCACGTCTTGTTTTAACATTTTTTTCATCGTGCAATTGTAACACTGCACCACACTACCACAGTCTGGTCGTTCGTGTCCCCGGACCTTTGCCAAGAACAAGATATGTTCCCAGTACAACCCCTCGCGGTGAACCTGTCAGCGGTGAGCAGACACTGCCACACGAGGAGCAAAGAGAAAAACCGACATTTGCTTTTGCTTTCAATTTCCAAATGACCTTGGCTGTCTACCTGTGAAAAAGAACCGACAAACTGCACGTTTAAAAGCAGGCCTATGGGAGTAAATCCCATACCCCTCCCACCTCCATCACACATGATCTTGGTAATATTCATGAAATTGTGTTTACATAATTCATGGGAGTATATGTTGCACTATTTCTGGAGCACTGCATCCATAGGGACAAAGCAACCGTGTAAGTTTTTTTTACCTTTCCATTAAGCATGTAGCTCATGATCCACCCCAGCCGGGTTCTTTGAATCTAGGATGTGTTGTTCTTCCCTCACCTTTATAGCTGGCATTTCTGCAATATGAAAATACATTAGAATAATAGACACTCATTTGACTCAGGGGCATCATGCTAATTTGATCAAAAGCAGATATTACATGTAAAATTTAACCTGAAGCACATGGGTTTCACTTGTGATAATAAAAAATGAATTAGTATAGAATGCACTTGGAATGATACATATTATATGACGGAAAACAGAATCACTGCTCAGTTTACATTTCTGTACATGCAAACAACAAAACCAAGACGTATATTATACCACACAGAAGGTCATACAATTATTGTTTGACATCTCACCTTGATCTCGTTCATGATAAAAATTAGTGTCGTAGATGTGTCATTGATGTACTCAAATTATTATTAACTTGCTGCAGTACATTCTTCTCAGCAGCTCCCACTCCAATGTTAACCTGATGTCTTGATAACAAATCTTCTTATCTACAGTTTGTCATCCTAAAAAATATGGATGTGTTCCAAGACTCTTCCTAGCAAACACTTGCAGGACCGACATATTTGCAGTCATTTTAGATGCACATGTTCCCTGAACTTTGACTAATATAAATACCTGCACACATGATTAAGTAATTAACTATTAAATAATGGAACGGTAAAATCCATATAATTATCAGCATGAAACCAAGGGACAGTTGGTGCATGTGCATCTTGTAGCCTATCCCCTTCACTCGCAGTGGCAATCCCCAACCTCCCTGCAAATTGAAACAGGCCATGCAAATGAAACGTAAACACAGCCCCTGGATCATCAATTTTCCCATGATTCAAATCAATTCAAAGATTCATTTGGAAAAACTCCAATCAATTACCACCTTGAGAAAACTTGGGCCCAGTAGGAATGGGTTAGTCGTGTTTGAGATCAAGAAGCGATGGAGCAGAGAGCGGCGGGCGTGGATCCGCGTTCTACCACTGTTCCACTTGTTGGATCTGAGTGCTCGCGCGGATAACGTGGATCCTCTGCGGCGGGGGAAGCCGCATAGTCGTGTAGGCCGCCCCGGACTCCAGGGGCGCCGGGCCATAGCCATGTCCATGTGGTGGCGTGGAGCAGAGGGGGTGGGCTGTATGGCGGCGGTCACGGATCTGCGCCCTGCACCTATTCATGTTCTTCCTGGCGTACAGGCAAGCGGCAATGACGCCGTCCAGGGTTGCCGCGAGGGCGCCGACGTCCAGGGTTGCCGCGAGGGCGCCATCGTCCAGGTTCACGGCGGGGAAGCCGTCCAGGCACGCGAAGCAGGCGGGGACATTGTGTAGGAACGCCAGGCGGAGAGTGTCGTCCAAGTTCACGTCAAGGCGTTGTTAGGAACTCGTCAAGACGTCGTATAGGGACATGGCGATGTGGGCACTGATGGCGGCGAGGTTGCTCTGATCTGTTTCCTTTTTTAGGGGGTACTTTGTTGAGCGATCATGTGTTTTTTTTCTTTTGGATTGGAAACCAGGGATGAGGTTTTCTTTTACGGAAGCGATCGCGGGTTGAGGACAGCGGGCGGGATAAGTATTCTTTCCGACGTGAATGGTTTGCGGTGTACGTATAGCGAAATTTTTGTTCTCTTCTTTATAAGTAGTAGTAGATAAAGTGAATTTTGTATCTTAAAATAGACATAGAAGGTGTGTCTATAACTAAGTATGTACGATTGATCTTCTTGGACCAATATTTATCACAATGAGCACAAATAATCGGGTTAAGTAGAAGCTTGTTTAAATAAACTACTCAATAATAAATAATGGATATATACTTATGTTTTATCTTGATGGGCACGGTGGCGACACCCTCATTGGACAAGGCCATCGTGCGGAGACAGCAGACATGGTTACATTCGCATTGGCAGGTGTGGAGTGCTATCCATGGGCGCAATGTTGGCACGCCGGCATAGCGATGATGTATGTCGTCGCAATACGGTAAGTTAAGGCGCTTGCGGGTGCCTATAGTGGTTTTAGCAACAGTAATATGAGATATGGCTCATGGGCATGCACACGGCTATGGAGGCAGCGATGAAAGCCACACCCATATGACCATGATGGAGCCCACCGTGGTCCCGCACATGAAGGTGAGGATGGCTACCCGAGCACGGCGGAAACGCCATCCACATGTTGATGAGAATGGCCATGGACACAATAGGCAATCATGGAAGACGAAGTGTTAGGAACATCTTTAGATATTCATCAGGATTAAAACAAACTTGTAGTGATGGAGCATCACAAAGTTAGACGAGGTGACGCGAAATGGAATAGGTGGTTAGATGAGGGATGAAACATACACATCTACATTGTCAACAGTTACAAGACCTAACAATATTTCATTTACATTTTCAAATAAATCAAATGCTTTGTCCAACTAAAAGAATTCATTCAACAAGTTTAATATCCTTTAAGCGATATGTATTTTTTCGTGGCAAAGCACGGGCATTAAACTAGTATACATATACATGCCTAGTATGAACGACAAAATTTTAGTTGAAGTGTCTTTTCATATGTGGTTTACATAAAAAATAAATATATGGATTAAAATCAAGTTTTTTTTGCCTATGTAGAGCCACAAATTTGTGATTTTTTGTGCAAAAAAAATACAACATACTATTATTTAGAAAAACTTTGGTGATATGTAGTGAACATGTGTATGTGTCGATGTGCAAAGTTATACTTTTTCAAACACTCGTATATCATTTAAACAATTCAAAATAGTAAACTCAGTAGACCTCATGAGCCAAAACACATATGTAGTCGTACTCTCGTGGAAAACTAGAAATTTATAAGAGCATCTCTAGCAGATATCGTAAAAGGGTGAACCAGAAAATGCGTTTCCAGTTCGCGTTTCACAAATTTTTTTAGGCTGCGAACGGCGAGGCGGAACAGAAACCAGAAAACAGAACCAGAAAAGGAAATATTCCCTTTTCCAAGTTTCACGTATACGAGGTCTGTTCTGCCACAACAAGGGTCAAACCCGTAAATTGAACTATTTTCTGTCAATATCACCACATATCTCGCATTTTCAAACAAAAATATGATACCAACGTAAAGTAAAATCCCAAAATTATTAATTATACATTACAACAATTGTCCAAACAAATTGAATAAATAATAATCCAATTATAACAAATGAATAGCTCTGAATGCAAATAATGTTTCACACATGAATGATAAAATATGGCAACCTAGTTCCTCCCAAATAGCTGCTAGTGGTGCTCAATGAGGTCATGCGGCAGCTGGTCATGGTTGGTCATGTTCGCAATATCTCGGTAGGTTTGAAGGAAGACTTGGATCGTGTTTGGGTTTCTAGCTGGCTTCACACGGCTGCCAACATTGTCGTAGAAGATGTTCAAGTCTAGATCCCTCTCATTCTCAATAATCATGTTGTGAAGAATGACACAACATGTCATTATATCATTGAGAGTTTTCTTGTCCAAAAAACGAGTTGGACCTCGCACAATTGCAAATAGATCTTCCAAAACACCAAAGGCTCTCTCAATGTCCTTTCGGACACTCTCTTTAGCCTTTGCAAATTCAATATATTTCCTAGTTTGAGGATTTGAGATGGTCTTGACAAATGTAGCCCAACGAGAATAAATACCTTCCACTAGATAATACCACTTGTCATAATTAAAACCATTGATAGTGTAGTTGCAAGCGGGTGCTTCACCACTAGCTAGCTTTGCAAATAGAGGAGATATATGGAACACATTGATATCATTGAGGGTGCCAGGCAAACCAAAGAAACAATGCTAAATCCACAAGTCCTCGGATGCAACGGCTTCTAGCACAATTGTTGCATCTCGGCTTTTGCCAGAATATTGCCCGTGCCATGCCTTCGGGCAGTTTTTCCAAGTCCAATGCGTACAATCTATGCTTCCTGACATGCCCGGTCATCCTCTTCTCTCATTCATCGCCATCAACCTAATTGTGTCATGCTCGTTCGGTGCTCGCAGATACACCGGACCAAAAATGCGAATAATCGCCTTGGCAAATCTACAAACATTCTCCATAGTCGTATCTTCGCCGATGCGAAGATACTAATCGGCATAATCGGTCGGGATTCCATATGCGAGCACTCTCATGGCCGCGGAGATTTTTTGGTACGAGCTAAATTCAAGCAGCCCCGCGGCATTTCTTTGACGCTTGAAGTACCGCGTCTTGGCCTCACAAGCTTTCACTATCTTCAGGAACAGCGAGCGGCACATTCGGTAGCGTCTACGAAAGAGCTGAGGCGGGTATGTGGGTACCTCGACGAAATAATCTCGCATGAGCATGTCGTTGCCCAACTTGCGGTTGCGAGGGATGCAAAGACGGCCGACCATGGAGCCTTGCCGCCTCTTCCTCCTGTCGTCGTCCTCCTCCTTAAGGGCGAGGACGACCACATCTGAGCCGTCAGAGGACGAGTCGTCCAACAAAAATTACTTGCAAGGGTCCAAGTCCATCTACAAATCACGAACGATATTTAGAGCTTGCGGAGAGGAGATCTATGAGCTCGAACTCGAGCGGCGGCGGATTTTACCTTTGACGGGCGGCGGGAGGATGGAAGCGGTGGGGTGTGACCGGATCTGCGTCGGGAGGAGTTTTCAGAGCCACAGCGGCTGGCGAACGGGGTCGGCAAGCTCAGGCGGCCTTCTACGCGCAAGGAATCGAGCGGGAGGGTCCTAAATCTATGGCGGCGGTCGACGGCGGGGGCGGCTGTGCAAGCGAAAGGGAGGGGAATGAGCTAAAAACTCCCTCCCGCCAACAGAAACGGAGGATATGGTTCGCGTCCAGGTCGGGCTCGAAACCTGGGTTTTTCTGGTTCCGCGGGGGTGTTTTTTCGGGGGCCCTAAAATATTTTTTGGTTTGGTCCATTTTGGGCGTCTGTTCTATCCACTTTTATCACGCGAAACCAAAAATTGGCGGTTATTTTTATGGTGTCTTCCTTTTACGGTGTCTGCTAGAGATGTTCTAATTAGATTAACCAATAGTGACAACCATTTGAATTGATTATTCTAATATTTTTTCAAGATAAGTATTCCTACAAGTTTATGCTAATTATCGTGTAAGAGCTCAAAATAAAACCAAGGAGATCAAATCTTCCACCCCCGTGCTACCCGCGCTACTAGAACTCTCCCCGTCTCTGGCTTCCCTCGCCTCCGCAGCTGCTAGCCCTCAACGGGGTGACCGGCCCAGCCGGCGAAGGTAGTTTGGAGATGGAGGGCGGCGGAGGCGACCGCTTGAGCTGCTAGGGTGGCGACGACCGGCTTGTCGATGCGCGGAGACTAGGGCACCCCCCTTGTGTTGGGGATCTAGTGCCGAAGGTGCAGTTTGGGGCATTCACTCGTTTTGGAGAATACTCCCGAAAATCGTAGGTCATGAACGAACCTCTCAGCTGCCTCTGTGATACGTCATAAATGTATCTATAATTTTTAATGTTCCATGCTTGTTTAGTATCTACTTTGCTTTTGCTTTGTCTACACTTTGAGGTATTTTTATATGTTTTCTGGGACTAACCTATTAACAAGATGCCACAGTGCCAGTTGTCTGTTTTCTTCTGTTTTTAGTTTCAGAAAAGGCAGAAAATCAATATTCTCATAATTGGACGGGACAAAAGCCAAAGTCAGTATTTTATCGTGGGGAACATGGATCCAGAGTACGAGATGGAGGAGAGCCACTAGGGGGCCACACCCCCTGGTTGCGCGGCCAGGCCTGGCCCGCTCCTGGGGGTGTGGCCAACCTGGGTGCCCCCTGCCTCACCTCTTCGCCAGTAAGAAGCCCCCGATACCAAAACCCTGAGGACCCGATCAATCTTTCACGAAACAGTCCATAGCCACCACCACCATCGTCCCTAGATCGGGGGGATCTGAAGCTCTTCCCGGCACCCTGCGGGAGGGGAGATCATCCCGGGGGCCTTCTTCATCACCATGCCAGCCTCCGGTATGATGTGTGAGTAGTTCCACCTTGGACTATGAGTCCATGTAGTATCTAGATGGTTGTCTCTCCTCCTTTGTGCTACCATGTTTAGATCTTGTGAGATCCGTTCATGATCAAGATCATCTATTTGTAATCATGCATGTTGTGTTTGCAGGGATCCGATGGATATTGAGATTAATGTCAGATTGGTTAATGGTTTTATCTTATTGATTTCTATCATGTCTGTGTTGTTTGTGATCTTGCATTCTCTCCGTTGTTAGTAGCTATCTTGGCGAAGTAGTTGCTAGTGACTCCAAGAGGGGGTATTTATGCTCGATAGTGGGTTCATGCCTCTATTTAATCTAGGGAAGTGACAGAAATATCTAAGGTTGTAGATGTGTTGTTGCTACTAGGGAGAAAACAACGGTCTCTTGTTCATTGAACAAGTGTATTGTTTACCTTACACACTTTGCTTAAAGCAGTTGTCTGTTGCTTGCAACTTAATACTGGAGGGGGTTCGGATGATAACCTGAAGGTGGATTACTAGTCATAGATGAAGTTGGATAGAGGTCTATGTATCTTGTTGTATTGCCCAATCAAATCTCATAGGATCATGAATGTCCAGTATTGCATTGTTATGCCTTGCTCAGTCCTGTCAATTGCCCTGCTGTAATTTGTTTACCCACCATGCCATATTTGTTTATCTTAAGGAGAACACCTCTAGTGAACTATGGACCCCGGTACAATCTTTACCATTGATACATCTTCCATTGTTCCTGTTTACTTTCTGCAAACCACTATTACCTTCCACACCATACAGTTAATCCTTTGTTTCCAGCAAACCGGTGAGATTGACAACCTCATTGCTCATTGGGGCAAAGTCTTGAGTTTGTGTTGTGCAGGTTTCCAAGTTGATAGCAACACCTTTGGGTCGTTTCCTTCCTCCTACTGGTTCCATAACCTTGGTTTCTTTCTGAGGGAAGACTTGCTGTTGTGCTCATCATACCTTCCTCTTGGGGTCTCCCAACGAAGCTCTATATTGATCCGAGCGCATCAAGCTGTTTTCTGGCATCATTGCTAGGGAGGCTAAGGACGGCTTCACAAATGGAGTCCATCACAACCTTTCTCTTTACTTTGTTTTTGTTTTTCTTAGTTTCTTTTGCTTTGTTTTGTTTGCCTCTTTTCATCAAAAACTCCAAAAAAAATTAGTTTTGTTTGGTTTGCTTTTTCTTATCAAAAACACAAAAAAATTAGTTCCTATACTAGTTGTTACCTTGATCTAGCTCACCATGTTGATCCCTAATACGTCGGAAACGTATCTATAATTTTTGATGTTACATGCTTGTTTAGTATCTACTTTGCTTTGCTTTGTCCACACTTTGAGGTGCTTTTTATGTGTTTTCTGGTACTAACCTATTAACAAGTTGCCACAGTGCCAGTTGCATGTTTTCTGCTGGTTTGGTTCCAGAAAAGGTAGTAAGGAAATATTCTCGGAATTGGACGGTACAAAAGCCAAAGTCAATATTTCACCGAGGAGAACACGGAGTCCAAAGGAGAGATGGAGGGGGGCCACAGGGCGGCTGCACCCCCCCAGGTGCGGGCCCAACCTGGGCCGCGCCTGGGCAGGGTGTGGGCCCATGGCCGCCTCCCAACCTTGCCTCTTCACCTATAAGAATCCCCTGATGCCTAAATCCTAAGCACCCGATCAATATTCCACGAAACCGTTTGTAGCCGCCGCCACCATCGTCCCTAGATCGAGGGGATCTGAAGCTCTTCCCGCACCTGCCGGAGGGAGATCATCCCTGGCCTTCTTCTTCATCATGCCAGCCTTCGGTATGAAGCGTGAGTAGTTCCACCTTGGACTACGGGTCCATGTAGTAGCTAGATGGTTATATCTCCTCCTTTGTGCTTTCATGTCTAGATCTTGTGAGATCCGTTCATGATCAAGATCTCATCTATTTGTAATCATGCATGTTGTGTTTGTGGGGATCCGATGGATATTGAGATTACTATGTCAGATTGATTAATGGTTTTGTCTTATTGATTCTATCATGTCTGTGTTGTTTGTGATCTTGCATTCTCTCTGTTGTTAGTAGCTATCTTGGCGAAGTAGTTGCTAGTGACTCCAAGAGGGGGTATTTATGCTCGATAGTGGGTTCATGCCTCTATTTAATCTAAGGGAAGTGACAGAAATCTCTAAGGTTGTAGATGTGTTGTTGCCACTAGGGAGAAGATAACGGTCTCTTGTTCATAGAACAAGTGGATTTTTTACCGTATACACTTTGCTTAAAGCAGTTGTCTGTTGCTTGCAACTTAATACTGGAGGGGGTTCGGATGATAGCCTAAAGGTGAACTTCTAGTCATAGATGCAGTTGGATGGCGGTCTATGTATCTTGTTGCATTGCCCAATCGAATCGCATAGGAACTTTATGTCTAGTATTGCATTGTTATGCCTTGTTCAGTCCTGTCAATTGCCCTACTGTAATTTGTTTACCTTGCATGCCATGTTTGTTTATCTAAGGAGAACACCTCTAGTGAACTATGTACTCTGGTCCAATCTTTACCATTGATACATCTTCCATTGTTACTGTTTACTTGCTGCAAACCATCATCACCTTCCACACCATACAGTTAATCCTTTGTTACAGCAACCAGTGAGATTGACAACCTCACTGTTAGTTGGGGCAAAGTCTTGAGTTTGTGTTGTGTAGGTTTCCATGTTGCTTGAAACACCTTTGAGACGTTTCCTTCCTCCTACTAGTTCGATAACCTCGGTTTCTTACTGAGGGAAGACTTGCTGTTGTGCTACATCATACCTTACTATTGGGGGTTCCCGACGAAGCGCTCCACGTTGACGCGGCGCCATCAAGATTTTCTGGCGCCGTTGCCGGGGAGGCTAAGGACGTCTTCACAAGGGGAGTCCTCCACAACCTTTCTCTTTACTTTGTTTTTGGTTTGCTTAGTTTCTTTTGCTTGGTTTTGTTTGCCTCTTTTTATCAAAAACTCAAAAAAAAATAGTTTAGTTTAGTTTGATTTCTTTTATCAAAAACACAAAAAATGTAGTTCCTACTCTAGTTGCCACCTTTCTCTAGCTCACCATGTTGTTCCCCAAGTTCACCCTGAAGGACCTTTCGATAGGTAGTGGCTCTATAATTGGGAAAGAAAATATTGAAGAATTCTTTAATCATGTTAGCAAGCATGAGGATATTGAGGATAGATCTATAGAAAAACTTGCTCCTAATTATGAAATTGTTGCAGCTTATTTAATTCATATGTTGGAGGCTAGGTTTGTTAGCCTTAACCCCATGATGCAAATTTTGTTCCTAAAACTAAAAGAAGAAAAGAATGCTGAAAAGAGAGAATTTATCCTTGAAACTTTACTAAAAGAGTTCCATGATGTTGCTAAGGAAGCCAAAAAGGTATTTGAGCGTTTTAATATGCTAGGCTCATGTGTAGATGTTGTGGGTACTTCATATAAAACCAAACCTAGAGAGGAATTCAAGATACTCATACCCTTTAAGCTTGTTGGGATGCATGAAGCCTTTGAAAAGAATTTTGATTGGATTGTTCCTGAAAATCCTTTTGATGAAACTAGTGAACCAAAGAGAGATGAGAAGGGATCCTCCAAAACTCATTTGGATGAGGTACCTTTCATAGTTGAAGACTTTGCAAGTATTGTTGTTAATGCTTCTTCATTTAAAAATACTTGATTTCTTACTTCTTGTGCCTAACTTAAAGGCGTTAAAGAAAAGTACTTGTTGGGAGATAACCCAAGAGTTTTCTTGAGTCCTGGAAGTTATTACTTCAGTAATGACCTCTCCTTATCCTTTTTGTTTGCTTTTTGTACCAAGAATGACCTCTAATGAGAGGGAAGTAAGATTTGGGGAGTTGTTGTCCCGAAACAGATTTCTATGCTCCACCATAAAAATTCGTGAGGAGTCTATGTAACTCGGATTGATCTCAAAATTTATAAATAAATCCCCTAGTATGTTAGCTAACTTTAGTTAGTTAAACACTTTTTTATTTGAGCAACAGAAGGTCTCCAAAAAAATCGGTTTCTATCTGCTGGTCTGTTTTGACAGATTTCTGCCATTATTTGCATTTGCTTCTTATTGATTCCTTTTTGGGTTCTTTTTGGGAAATTGAGATTTTTGAAGGAGTTTCTACAGTAGCTTGTGTTTTTAGTGGAAAGTTTTGTTGTTCCAAAGCTAAACCCAAGGGTCTATTATCTTTTGAATACACTAATGTTACTAATGAAGATTGTGTGAAGTTTTGTATGAAGGAAAAATTTTAGGTTTCGAGATAGAATGATGTAATGAGATGAAGAATGGACAAAAGCTCAAGCTTGGGGATGCCACCCCCCGTGTCCACCCAAGAAATATCCAAGAGTTACAAGCGTCAAAGCTTGGGGATACCCAAGGCATCCCCTTCTTCATCAATAAAAAGCTTAGTTCTTTCTAGAGACTTCAATTTTATTGTTTCATGCACTGTTGTGTTGTTCTTGGAGCGTCTTAGTTTTTGTTTGCTTTGTTTAGTTTGCTTAGTTTGCTCGAATAAAATAGTTTGGATGTAACATCCCAGTATTTAGGACCTTACGAAGGGTAGATTTAGGAATATGAATTGTTGCACGCATTTATTTGTGAAAATGTGGGTAAAATTTTCGCCAAATAAAAACTTAAGTGATCAATGTTTCTTTCTGACTTTGAGAATAGGTTTAGTCTTAAAGAAGGATTGATATAAAACTTTGATATGAACTTAAAGTAGTTATGTGTGTTTTGAAATGAGTTGGATTCTAAAACTTAAGTGTTCTATAATTTAAATGATTTGGATAGAAGATTGGAATCTTAAATTAATTAAGAGAAAAGTATTATAACTTAAATCTTATCTAAAAACAATATTGTATGTGAAATTCATTTTACATACTTAATCAAGTCACAAAGAATAACTTACAGAAGTTATTCCAAACTTCACAATTCACACAAGAGTAAAGAATAAAATATTCTTTATTAATAAATATATAATCTTTATTACAAATGAACCAAATAAAGATTACATAAATTACAAAAGAATAAGAAAACTACATTTGTATATACACTAACTATCCTATACCTAAAACTACATTAAATCTTCATCTTTATCTTTTGTACCTGCAAAACAAAGATTAAATAGAAAACAAGATAGGATCAGTGTTAGAATACGTCTCTCAGATATGTCAGTGAGGTGCACTTGACAATCTCATCATTGAGAAATCTTATAAAGGGGCAAGTTTCACCAATATGAAAGATTTCATCTTTCATAAACTCAAGGCCAGAATGCAAATGATAGCCAAAAGGGACCAATTCACCAGCCAAGGTAGAAGTAGATTGGTAATAGTAAGTTCAAACTTTTTTAGCTTATCCTCATGTGCATAGCAGGCACACAAGCTGCACATACACAAGCATGCAGAGGGGTTTGCTGTTGACCTCACAAGCATAGCCATTATCACAAAACCACAACCAGCCATGGAGGAGCACCTCAGTACATCTCTCCACCACACAATACACTAGCACAGCCAGGATGAACAATAGTTAAATCAAGAACAGCAACCAAACCAACCACCCAGATCAACCCAAACATCACCAGAATGGTGACATAAGGAGGGGAATAGATCTGGTGGACAGTAAGGTCAAGCCTAGGAGCTAGGAGGAGCAGGCAAGCTCAAGAGCAAGCTCAGGAGCCAGCAAAAGCAGATCAAGATCAAGACCAAGAACAAGATCAGGATCATCATCAATATACCACACCAACATCAAATCTTGTGGTGAGTCTCATAAAACCATCACATGCTTTCATCAGAATGTCTAAACAAAGGCATGTGTTGCTTTATGCAATAATCTCTCAATAACACCCAAGAGGGGTGAATCTATCCTAGAGATTTCAAGTATAAGGATAAGAAATCTAGCTCAACCACAAACACTAAACCCTCAGACCAACATCACTGGGTTCAGTGTTACTTTGCAACTTAGATCATTTTCATTTAAACTTATGAAGATCCGGGCACATCTCAAAGAGAGTAGCACCTCTTGCAAGATTCAAACAAACTAATATTCAACCAACTAGGAATCAAAACCAAAAGCCTCAGACCAACATCATAGGCAGGAAAGTTAATACAAGTTTTCATGTCAACTTGTCAGTATTAATCACCAGCATAATCAAGCTAAGCCCAGAAATAAAAACCTAATCACTTGTGTGCCAGAATACAATGGTATCACAAGGACAAGTTCTTAATGAGCTAAAACCAAGCTTCACTTAACTTCCATAAATAAAAAGGGACAACCACTACATATCATTTTCCTGAAGCCAAGTGCCAGGAATCAATCTTAAATTCATACATCCACAAAAATCATTACATGTAATGATTTAATTTAGTGTGTATAATCTCATACAAACTAACACTACAATTACAGTAAGGAACCACTAAAAGGAACTACTATCAGTAGGAGCATTCTGACAATAGAATACACTCTCAGATCAACAACATTATCGAATTAAGAATTCCATTAAAACATTAGCATGAATCATGGGGGATTACCACTGGAACTAGTATCATCAAAGCTACTATCAATCCTTAACCACAACAGGCAATCATTTCCCATGATCAAATATGATCAACACTAGATCTAAAGCATCATAGATATGATCAACAAGGGGTTATGAACCCTAATCCAAAGATGAACTCAATCAGCACATAGTCACTCAACATGAGAAGCCACTAGATACACACCAAAAATAATCATGGCAGTAGTATGGACAATCACCATAGAGACCACTTACCCGAGGTCCTCGCTGATGAATCGAAGAGGAAGCATAGGGGCCGACGAACCGCGGCGGCACAGGCAGCACCCAGAGGGGCACTGCAACCAGCACCTGCCACGGTGGCGGCCGCAGAAGCGCACGAGACCAGCACACCACCGCAGGCGGGATCGCGGCGACGGCGACAACATATGCTCCGAACCCTAGAGTTCGGGAATGGGGTGGAACTGACCACGGGGAAGCCCCTGAGTCAAATACAAGAGGATAAAACGAAAGAGCGTCGTCGACAACCCCAACTCGCACCACGGCGGCGGCCAGAACGGCCGACGACGGCGAGAATCGACGGTGGCCGCATCGCCGACCACGGGGGTGGGTTAGAGGAGGAGGAGATAAGGTCGAGGGAGAGAGAGGAGGCAGAGTGGCCTGGGTGGGCCATAACCCTTCGGGGTAGCCATTTGACCCTGCCCTATTGGGCCAGGCCAGCCCAGGTTATTTAATAAATCTTTTGATCAAATGGAAAAGATCAAAATACCCCTGACCCCAATAAAATTATAGAAAATAAAATAATAGTCCAAAAAAAGTTATAAATAAATATTTTTGGATTCACAATAATACACTATATTTAAATAAAATAAGTTATCAAATTTTGGACATTCAAATTTTTATAAGAATTTTGTAATTTAAATATTCCTTATAGAATTTTACAAAATTATTGAAAGGTGATAAAAATAAATAAAAATCACTTTCATTATTTATTAATATTATAGTATTTTTGAAAAATACTAAATAAATATTTAATAAGGATAAATGTTTATAATATAAGTAAAATACTCAAAAATCTTGGAAAATAAGAAATATAATTTCAAATATAATCACATATTATTATTCAATATTTATTATTTATTAAATAATTAAAAAGTAATAAGCATTATAAAAATCATATTTTATTATGTATAAATCACAAAAATATCTGTAATACACTAAAATAATCACAAAAATAACAATTACATATTAAAAATCTAATATTTTACTTTTGAGATAAACCAAAAATTCAAATATTTTAACAACTCAAATATAAACTATTTTACTTCATTAATAATTCATAAAATAATAAATAACATTTATTAATATCCTTGAAATGAGTAAAATAAGTTTAATATATAGTACAAATCTTAAATATTAATGAAATAAAACTCTAATGGTTTAAAACATTATAAATATCTTTATATCAAACTATCTTCAACTCTAAGTGAATATTATATTCTCAAAGGATTCCAACTCATGATAGAAACCTTAAAGAACATCTTGTGAATGAATCAGATCCTTTCCATTCACTATAAATTATCAAATATCAACAATTACCACAACACTATAAAAAAATTTAAGGATAGTTAAATAAAATTATATCTGGAATTATAAACTCTACTCACTTATCTATAAAAGGTAAATGATACTACTCTATCATAGAATTAAGAAACCATTATCTCAAGTAATAGAACAAACATTCTTAAATAACTTAAAGAACACATTTCAGATATACAAGATACCAGGGTGTAAGTATCATACTTTCAAAAACTATCTATATTTTAAAGTTAACTTTAGTCTCCAAGAGTCCAAATATAATACCATACACATGACTACATGTTTTATAGTTAACTTTGGTCTGAAGTAGTTAATCTATAAAGCAGCATAAACTCAAGCCATTTGATTAAAACAAATAACATCAACCATCACTAACTAACCACAAGGTTATTTAGACCTTAGAAGAGAAACCTTTTCTTCGAAGGTTATCCTTTTTGCCACTTTAAATAAGAAATCTTGTATAAGTAGTCCTAACTAGTATGTCATAAGAATGTATATTTTATTCCTACATATGTGTTGACTCCAACCACTCATAAACTCGAATAAATATACAACTACGAAATTTATCCAAAAGGACCACACATTCCAAAGTAACCACTTTCGAAATCCAAACCTTAGAACAACATTATTCCGGAATTTACACTTAAAACGTGCATCACACTACTTATGCATAAAAGCATATTGCTTCTTTAAACATTAGTCCTTACCGGACCAATGATGCTGATTTCAGATTTTTGGATCTTATATTGACTCGAAGATCGTGAGTGCATAATCTTGCAACCATAAAAGGCAAGTTCACATTTTCTCATGTCCTTTGTTTATTTTCTGTAAAGTATTTTACAAATCCAGTGTTGTCTTCACCTGCATTTGAAGAAGGTCAGAAAACACTATTTTCCAATGATAATGAGAACTATTGATTATTGATCCAGGGTGATCAATTAATCTATTAAATCTGACAGTTGGAATACCACTGTTCAGAACTATATCACCTAGGGCTTAACAACCAATGTCGCCAGTGATTCTTGCGCCGTATATTATGCGTTGACCATTAGATTTGGAATGGGACGGAGAAGTCAGCTGTATCTTCTTCCTCTCGCATGAAGCCGGATGTGCAGGTCGTGGCTGTTATCCTTGTAGCGTGCATTTTAATTGGTAATTCATAGAGTATATGCAGCATATGGGTGGGAACCCTCAACGTCCCACGATAGTTCTGACATCTAATGGTTTGTACAAACCATTGCCGTAATTCTTTATGTGGGCATGGTGTACACCAAGGAGGCATGCGGGGTCGCGAAGGGGGCAGTGATTGGCTTGGATCATATTCTAGGCCCCACATCACGGAATTGTGGACGGGAATAAGCTGCCCGGTTGTGCAACAAAGAGTTGATCTCTCATGGGTAAAGTAACGCCCCTCTGCAGAGTGTAAGAACTATAACTTGTTACTCCCTGTTCCGGGAAGGAGCTGCGAACGCGGTGGGAAAGGAACCCCATGAAGGTTCTGGTAAACCCGTGAAGGCTAACGGACAGAGATTTTCAAAATAAAAGCAACCTTTAAAGAAATGCTTATGAAAACTTGCATTGCCTACGACCTATGGTCTATGGTTGTAGATATAGTGCATCAAACACTCCTTTTCTAGTGAATTTGCTGCTCGTACTCAAAGTATCTTCTTAACCCTTGCTATATTCTGAAGCCATTAGAACGATATCTACATCAAGATATGCTCCAGGACTTACCAAGACCAGCTGAAGCTCTTCAATAAAGAAATGGAAGTCAACATATGTCTCAACTCAAGTGAAGACGAAGGTTACCGAATCGATAGCAATATTATCTCTAACCAAAGAACCTATTTCTATAGAGCGTTGCAATAGCAGCAATGCCAGCCTCTTAGTCTAAATATTAGACTTAATAGCATAATCATTCTGGCATTGTTTAACTTTGATTCTTCTTCGTAAAGGAGTTCTTTCTTCCTCTTATACCTAGACTGTTCTCTGGATCTTATGTAAAGAGTGAGTTGTAACCTTTAAGCCATGAATTGGACCCGCTATGTTTCTGTTGTGCCATTCTGAGGGATGTAATACTCGTGAACGGTGTTTCATTGGCGTTATGTCAACGACTATAGTATACTACATCATGCAGTGGTATCTTTGGGTCACCGATTGGTATCAGAGCATATGCTTTGACCTTAGGTTGGAAACCTAGTAAATGGGTAGAACCTGTAGGACACATCCTAGTCATAATGAAGAGTTCTCTAGTGATATGAGGGATATTCACTTGAGAATAATCATGGTATGTTACTAGTGTGATAACCCTTGTATATGATTGCAATTCCAAACATTACCCAAGAGTTTTAACTCTATGTGACTAATGATAATTTCTTATCCACAGTTCCACATGGCACCTCGATATCCACCCCGGAATGTTCAAGTGATGAACATGACGTTGGATGACTACGGATGGGATTGGACAGACAATCTCCGACAACTTCTATGGAGTTTGGAATGTGAATCAAGACTTTTAGTCAAGATTTACACTTTATATGATGGGTAGGTATTAGCTAAATACCGTGTCATGATCATGTTACCCAGGAAGTTAGGATTTAAAGGAGAAATGTCAGCAGGAGAGGCAAGGTGCATGGCATCTGCATACCAGATTGCCGTAGCAGCAGCCATAACCATGATCCGAGAGCATAAATCCCAAGCTATATAAGGTAGTACTCACACCATTATACCACATGAAACCTCAAACTCAGAACATGAGTTAGATCACTCTACCTTAGTTCAAATTGAACCTACTCTAGTTGCAGAGTATATGGATCATTATCGGTCTTTACTAAACACTTATCATAATACTCACCAAGTTTTAGTCCAGGAACTGGATACAGTCATTGAGGATTTTACTAATCCTGAAAAAGCAATGGCTCGTAGGAAGAAGTTGGATAAAGAAGCTAGGCATCCCAAATACATACCTTCAGGAGAGGTGTTTGAGGAAACTGAGTTCGATGACCCAAACTCAGAAAATTATGCCTATTACCAGAATGACTTCAAGCCACCTGAAGACCTATGGACCAAGTACAATTCCGAACAACAGGAATGGAATAAAGTAATTCCAAATAGACCCGAGCCTAACAAGTATGGATGGGACGTAGAATCTCAAGGTAAAACCATAGGGAATCCTATACCTTGTGATGCGGGTATTGAGGAGGAGATCAACTATAACCATAGAGAGCCTTATGGACCATATGGGGGTGATACTAATCCAATCGACTTAGAAGAGTATCCCAATAGCTACTACACCAACATATATATGACTGGATCCAAGAAAAAGCTAAGGAACCAACTTACTATGAGGAGGCGGTGCCAGAAAACCCGAACTATTCGGTGGAAGATTACGCCAACTCTAGTCATTTTTCAATGACTAATCTCAGTCTCGGTACTTCTACTCAAGATTACGCACCTCCTGGATGCTCCTATGCTCCAGAAGGCAGTCGTAGGACTTCACGTCATCATGGACGGAACTCCAGGAAGCACTAGAGGAAGATGAAAGCGAGAGAGAAATAACATCCCAAGGGATGCGGGCTTGAATAATGTACATAGAGGGTAATGCGTATTGTAGTTTGGAGAGTTTGCAGAAATAAGTGAGGATATATCCACAAGAACAAGAAGTTCTTGTAAGATAGTTGTGTAAATAGGTATGGATCAAACAGTTAGAACATTTAGTACATTTGTAAATTAGTTAAAACCTATGTGTAATACAAGGTATATGTTTTGTTGTTTATTGACATTTGGATCTTATTGAATTTTCTTGATTGACTAGATCTGTACATGAAGTTTAATTAGGTGTGCAAATGCATGATGTAACACCCGGTTATTACTTGATGATATAGACCTAGATAGAAATGGGAATTTGTGTAAGGGAGCGATAATTTCAAAAGAAGACTTACGGAAGGAAGAAGCAAGATATAAGGAGTGTTAACATCACTTAGAGAATAGATAGAACATAGAGTATTCCTAGTCAAACTCAAGAAAAAAATTGGGTATAGAAGTAAGGAATACTACTCAGAAGTAATGTAGGAATTATACCAAATTCATGGAAGTTCCATTGATAAGTACAAACAGTTAGCTTTGGAAACCAAAATTGTATTCAAACTCTGACCATTCCGAGGGAATGTGAGAGGTATGTGAGAAACCATAGGGTAATTAACACACCTTAGGACGGTTCGCAGCTGGTAATAATCCGCCATTGGTATGTGATCCATAGCTAGTAACTAATCCACGGTTGGTATTTTGTCCGCAACTGGTATTTGGTTGAGATAGTTAACCAAACCTTATTAAAAGTTGCATAAAGAGCATTAAATTTGGCCTAAGTTAAGAAAGACATAAGAAAGTTTAACAGATCTGAAAATGATAGCTTGGAAAGATGCTTTGCAAAAAAACCAGTTATTTCAGCAGGAATGCCCAATAGTAAGTACGCCGTTTTAGTGCTGAAAGAATTGCTTTGGAAATCCACAACTATGTGGATGCACCGTATAATCTTTCATTGGACTTTAAAGCAGTAAAATATAAACTGAACAGGAACCAACATTTTAGTTCAAGAGTCAATAGCTTCTATGTATGGAGTTTCAAAATTATTAGTAAAACTTAATGGGGAAGAGTAAACATTAAGAATGATTGTTGAAGAAAATACTTTGAGTAATAAAGAAAAGTTAATTAAAATTTTTAAGGAGGTACAAATTTGAGGGTGATGAAGGATACATTTAAACAATCCAACTTGAAAGGACACAACTTTTAAGTAATCCTTAAGAAGTAATATAGAACCCTAATGCAAAAAGTGTCGAGAACTAAAAAAATTCCAATGGGTATGGACAAATTGAGTACAGATTCAATCTTGGAAGGAATACCAGTATCAACTATATAATGACAGGAATGGTAAGATACTCTGTTGACCATTAAAATGCATATATAGAAATATAAAAACTCATGGTAATGAGAACTTCCAAATTGTAATTAATATAGTAACGAAGATGTTAATTCAAGAAAAAGAATTGAATGAGGATATCTAATCGGGTTATGGAATATTCCAATTAAATCCATTGAAGATCATCATGGAGTGGGGAGTATAGCAACCATTACAAACCTTAGAAATCCCTGGATAGAAATGAGAGGAAATAGGTATGGACTCCATCACAGGATCACCTATGACACTAAAAAGGAAAGATATGATATGGGTAATTGTGGACAAACTCACTCAGAGTGCATATTTTATTCTCGTAAATCCAAAAGGACAATGCCGAGAAGTTAGTTGAAGTATAGACTAGACATCATTGATAAGATCAGGGAAAGACTGAAAATAGCCCAAAGCAGGTATCAAAGTTATACGGATCAAAGCCAAAGATCATGGCATTCAGAAGTAGGAGATGTGGTCTATTTTAAAGTAAAGTCCAATGAAAGGAGTAAAAAGATTGGAAGTTAAAGGGAAATTGAGTCCAAGATATATCGGACCACTTAAGATACTAAGTAAAAACAGAACTATTGCTTATTCTTTAGAGTTACCATTAAGATTAGCTTAGGTGCATAATGCTTTTCATATGTCACAACTTCGCAAATGTTTGAAAATTCCAGAGGAGGCAATAGCACATCAAGAGTTAGAACTACAAGCAGACCTAATTTATATTTGAAAGCCCTGTAAGATTCGGGAAGAAAATTGGAAAATATTGAGGAACATAGAAATTAAATATTGCAATGTGCAGTGGGAACATCACCCTGAGAGAAAAGCCACATGAGAGAAGAAAGAGGATTTAAGAAAGGTTTATCCAGAATTATTCTGGTACATCTCCACAAACTTCGAGACGAAGTTTAATTTAAGGGGGAAGTCTGTAACATCCCAGTATTTAGGACCTAACGAAGGGTAGATTAGGAATATGAATTGTTGCATGCATTTATTTGTGAAAATGTGGGTAAAATTTTCGCCAAATAAAAACTGAAGTGATCAATGTTTCTTTCTTACTTTGAGAATAGGTTTAGTCTTAAAGAAGGATTGATATAAAACTTTGATATGAACTTAAAGTAGTTATGTGTGTTTTGAAATGAGTTGGATTCTAAAAGTTAAGTGTTTTATAATTTAAATGATTTGGATATAAGATTGGAATCTTAAATTAATTAAGAGAAAAGTATTATAACTTAAATCTTATCTAAAAACAATATTGTATGTGAAATTCATTTTACATACTTAATCAAGTCACAAAGAATAACTTACAGAAGTTATTCCAAACTTCACAATTCACACAAGAGTAAAGAATAAAATATTCTTTATTAATAAATATATAATCTTTATTACAAATGAACCAAATAAAGATTCATAAATTACAAAAGAATAAGAAAACTACATTTGTATATACACTAACTATCCTATACCTAAAACTACATTAAATCTTCATCTTTATCTTTTGTACCTGCAAAACAAAGATTAAATAGAAAACAAGATAGGATCAGTGTTAGAATATGTCTCTCAGATATGTCAGTGAGGTGCACTTGACAATATCATCATTGAGAAATCTTATAAAGGGGCAAGTTTCACCAATATGAAAGATTTCATCTTTCATAATCTCGATGCCAGAATGCAAATGATAGCCAAAAGGGACCAATTCACCAGCCAAGGTAGAAGTAGATTGGTAATAGTAAGTTCAAAATTTTTGAGCTTATCCTCATGTGCATAGCAGGCACACAAGCTTCACACACACATGTAGGGTTCGCAGCATAGAAAACAAAAAATTTCCTATGATGGGAACATCTAAGTACCAAGATCTATCTACTAGATACAAGCAACGGTGGATATACATCCATAGAATACATACCCTCGAAGACCAAATAGCGTTAACGAGGTTGTACTCATGGATGATGTAGACGAACGCTTGCCGATCTCAAGATCGTGATGAAGTCCATCTGGTCCAGCCGGTCTAGCACGATCAAGTCCAGCACCTCAAAGCAGTGGTGCATCCGTGATCGCACACACGTACGGGTACACCGACAACCTCCGCGCGCTCGCTCCAGCAAAGCAGCGGAAGCAAAAAATCCTTCTAGAAAAAGCCACCGGGAACATGTATCTCGCTGATCCGAGACCATAGGGAAATTCTAAAGGAGGGAGAGAGATCCTTCGCGAGGAGGTGTGCTTTGAGAGGATGAGAGGGGGGCCTTTTATAGGGGAGAGGGGGGCACCCAAGGGGCATGGCGCCCAGCCATGGGGCTGCCCCCACCTCTTCCACATTCATGTGGGTGGAGCTCCCACTCAAAATGAAAAGCCTCCACTCCCATTAAAAAGCCTCCACTCAAAAAATCCACTCACATGCATTAAATTTCCACCAAATTTACTGCAAGCTCTCATTTAAATAAAACTCTTCTATTTATTTATTCAGAATTTTGTTAATTACTTTAATTAACAAACATTCACATAAAACCCCTTACAACATTTCAATTTCACATGCAGAACCAGTTTCAGCAATTTCAACCGAAACAGTTTCGGTGTCTAGTGAAATAAATTCCTGCGCTTTCCTTTTTCTTTCTCTGGCATATCATTTGCTCCGAATGGTGTTGGTATCCCTTAAGTGTGTCACCCTATGGTTCGCGAATAATGCAGACATGATCGAGACCCTTCATCGATCAATAATCAGTAGCGGGACCTAGAGATCCATACTGACTCCCACACATTCAACGATGACTTTTGTGATCGTGTGAACCTTTTACGCTAGTATCTTAATCCCTTTGTTTCACGATATATTACATGTCCGAGATTCGATCATCGGTATCTCCATACCTTGTTTGATCTCGTTACCAACATGCACTCTTTTCTTGTTCTCGTGATATAACATTCTAGTGATCAAATCACTTGGTTGCAAGCTCATCAATGTGATATCACCGAGAGGGCCCAGAGCATATCTATCCATCATCGGGATGTACAAATTCCACTCTCGATCCATGGGTCTCAACATAACAGTTTAGTAGTTCTGAAGCCATCTTTATAATCACCCAGTTACGGTGTGACGTTTGATGTCATCGAGAAACTCTTCCGGTGTTAGTGATTGGCATGATCTCATGGTCTAAGGATTAGGATCACTTCGTAAGTTGTTATAGCAATATAAACTCAATGACTTTGATCGTAATGCTATAGTTCGGATGAATGTTCATCACATCATTACACTAATGTTGTGACCTCGTTATTAACAACATCCAATGTCCATGATCAGGAAACCTTTGATCATCCTGTTAATCAACGAGCTAGTTTATAAGAGAGGCATAACTAGGAACTTCCTTTTTGTTTATTAAACACACATGTATTAACGTTTCCGTATTAATACAATTATAGCATGTAAAATAAACATTTATCATACATAAGGAATACGATAATAACCACTTTATTATTGCCTCTCGGGCATATTCCCTTCAGTCTCCCACTTGCACTAGAGACAATAATCTAGTTTGAAAACTTTATGTATTGAACACATATGGCTTTCCGGTGTTCCATATACGCAACTGCAAGTGGTTAACATAATCTACCGATCTGATGCTTTCAGGTCCGTGTGTATGTGCATGTCTTTGCGTCTCCACGCATCACTCATTCTCCAATGAGATGGCATTGTATAAATTTGGTCTTTTGGTGAGACCTTTAGTTCCTTGGGGTTAAACCATGTCGATACTATTGTCGTACAATATACCTTTAGTGTTAGCCCGTTGCAAACAACACCTTAGTTTGATAACAAACTACTTGACACAAATTCCCTCATTTGCTGCTACTATAGCAGTCATATACTTAGCCTTTTGTTGTAGTATTCGTCACAATGTCTTAACTTTGGAATACATCCAAATCCATCATGAAAACTCCTTTCCATTTCATTGTGCCACTCATAGTTTAAATTGAGATAAACTTAGTTTGTATCTTGTGACAAAACTAGTATCAATGTAACGCTTTACAATGAACTATTTGTAATTGTTTGTCACCTCTATAAATATATTCTTAGTTCTTCCAAAAGATCATAAGAATATCCTTAATATCGTCCAATGATCATTTTATGATTCATTCTGGTATATGCTCATAACACTTCGAGCATAGGACATATCTGGATGTGTACATATCATGGTATGATTGATCAAAACATTCTCGTGATTTCACTCATCAAGTGTCAAAGCACTTGAATCTTGTTTCACTTATCAAGTGTCGATACACTTGAATCTTGATTCAATTCCTTTTCCATGCGACAAGAACCATTTCTTGTTGTTTCTATATTGAACTCCTTCAATATCTCATATATGTACGTTTGGCACAACCATATTAGCGTCACAGTCTATCCACTATAGACATTCATGCTAAATATTCGGGTTTTGCCTAAGTTTTTCATTGAAATGAAATTCTTAACCTTTGTCAATAAAAGATACATCATTTCTAATCAACAAGATGTCCTCCACATAATGTATTAGAAATATGTCTCAGAGCTCCCACTTAATTTCTTGCAAATGCAAGCATCTTCATCATCTCCAGATGAAAACTCCTTTTTCATCACGGTGAAGATTCCAACTCCGCGATGCTTACTTCAACCATTGAAGTTTGCATGCCCTTTTAGCATCCTTTGAATTTAACAAAACCCTTTGTATCGTGTCATGTACACGTCCTAGGTAACCATTCTATTAGAAGAACTTTGTTTTGTTTACTCATCTACCATATACCAAATTATATGTAGCGGTTGCTACTTTAATCCGTCCAGACTAAATATCGCTATGAAAGATCAAATCTTGTCATAGTCAACTCCTTGAACATTGTCATAAAATACTTTACGACATGTCGACTATTTCATAGATGTGGAACATCCATGTCTGTTTCTTTATAGATCCAAATACGACCGATAGGTTTTTACACCTTTCCGGAGGGTCTTTCAAGTTCAAAACTTGATTTATCGTGTATGGACTTATCACGGATTTTATGGCTTCAAGCCATTTGACGGAGTCAGGGCCCATCATCGCTTCTTTGTATGTAGTCGGTTCATCATTGTCAGACAATAATGATTTACTCTCAAATCTTAGCATTTGATTGTTTAACCGACCGACTTGGTTCAATAAGAACTTAGATCTCCGTGACCACAACCTTTGAGGCACATAAGCTATGAGCATTATGGCAGCCTTCAGAACGATTTCCGGTGCTGCGCAACTTAGCACATTTAGCTAAGGTTCGTTAACCTTATCAAAGTTCTATTGTCCTCCCACTTAACTTTTGCGAAAAATTCCTTTTTCAAGAAACTTCACATTTCAAGCGACAAAACCTTTTGTCCTTGGTATTATGGAGGAATACCCAATTGTTATTCGAAATAACCTACAAAGACATGCTTATCCGACTTCAGTTGTAAACAACTTACTTATGTTTAGCATACCAAAATTTAAGAAATGACAACTTGGGTTTTACCCCAAACCATAACTCATATGGTGTCATTTCAACGGATCAAGATGGAGCTCTTTTCAGGGTAAAAGCGGCAGTCTTTAAAGCTTTAATCTTTTTAAAACATAATGGCAGTTTTATAAATAACACCTTTGATCCAACCATGTCAAACAAGGTTTCATTACAAATCTCAAACACTCCATACTCCTATGGTGTTTCGGGAAATGTAAATCTAGGTGTTTTGCTAAACTTGCAACTCAAAAAATCCCTTTATGATAAATCATAATTCATTTATTTTCTTGTTACACTTGTAACTCAAATAAATCCCTTATGATAAAATCATAAACCATTTATTTTCTTGTCACAATGATTTTCACTTCATCTTGAAATTCTTTGAAACGTTTTCAAATATTTCATACTTCTTTCTCATTATAAGTGAATATTCACTCAAATTTCCGGAGAAAGCATATGAAGTTGAAATCCATCGCTTACGACTATACATAATGGACTACATACATCGATATGTATAAATTCCAATAATTTAGTCGTTCGTTCTTCTTTGGCCTTTGAACAAAGTTTTAATTATCACGTGGAAAGTCTCACAAGCGTCACTTGATCAAATCAAAGACTCCAAAAATCCATGAATATGGAGATTCTTCATGTTTTCTTTCCAATATAATTTAAACAGCGATGTCACTTCGTAAGTGATCTTTCAATCATTTGTCTTGCGACATTTTAGCATTAGGTTTTATGGATGTGATTTCTCCAACTAGATTTGTAAATCATCCATCTAATATGGAATATGGTAATTATTTGAACAACCTTTGTTCTCATAATACTTGATTTAAATAACAATTATTAAAACAAATCTTGATGTCAAGCTTTGATGTCAACGAGAAATACAAACAATGGTTTGTTTGTTTTCGATGAACATCATCACATATTCTCTTGCTAGTTACTTAGGCCATTGTGGTTCATGAATTGCGTTGTTCCGTATGAAATTTCATACCAACCAATTCGGTATCCAATACCCAAGAACCACATTGTTTAACAAGCAAAGAATACAACCATAACCTGTATATCATCTATATACCTAAATTGGATATTTCCAATCTTTTCTTTTCTGCCAAATATATTTTATAGATTCTCTTTCAGCATTTCCTTTATACTTTTTAAAAGAATCTATCAACACCAAAGTGGCGCCATATACATGACACATAGTCCAAAACGTGTATATTCAAATAATAATACCTTTGGACTTGCACTTTGAAGTAGATCACCATCATCAAAATGATCGGTATTCTTTCAAAATCCATTCTTTAGTAATCTTTTAGTGTAGTAAACACTTTACACGCATCTTCTATTCACTCTTATCATGACGACTTTCATGATCAAGCTACTGTAGCTTATAAAGGCGAATCGTGAGTATAACATTACTTTCCAAAACCCTTTTTGGATGATTAGGATGTCTAGCATCTCCAACCTTTGTAAATTCTCATCCAATATGAGAACATATATTATACTCTATCATTTTGCAACCAAAACATTGTTTCAGATATCGTTATATCTGCCACACATGATGGTTCCTGAAACAATTCTTTCAGCTCCTAGATAATCTCGATATTTAAATCAAGAATCATGGAGGCAAACATGATACTTAAGATACTAACACTGGAATTGTTACTCTTGATTTAATACCAATTATTAAATCTCACGGAGTAAATAAAGTTTTCTGAAAGTTTGCAATAGGACTTTAAACTTTAGATTGACACTCAACACAATACGATACCAGTTCGTAAAGTATATATCCAGAATTCTATAGTTCTATTATCTCAATTACAACTATGCATAAGGTGGTGAACGAATGCCAATGACTACAACAAATTATGCAAATTCACTTTGATTTAATTTATGATAAATTGAGTTCTACTAATCCAAATTAGAAATGAACTCCCACTCAAAAACGACATCCCTCGTGCCTTTTTGGTGATTACATGAACCAAATCCACTACACCAAGTCCGATCATCACGTGAGTCGGTGTAGATTCAAAGGCGAGCATCAAATGGGCATCATATCAAAACTATGACTCATGCTTAACCTTTCCGTCCGTGTTCCGAGGCCATGTCTGTACATGCTAGGCTCGCCAAGTAAGAACCTTAGTATTCGCGTGTGTAACTGTCTGTAAGATCCCTCCTTTGTAAAGGAGAAGGATCCCTATGATTGCAATGCTAGTCCCTGGATCATTGCTAGCATCCACAGTTTAAGATGAAGTACAGAGATACAAAGGTCATTTATTACATCCATTCCAGAGATAACATAGTCTTTACAACTCAAGGCCACAGGTCTAATATAAGAGTTTGAATAAGTAAATAAGTATAAGTCTTCATCTTCATGTGCCACAGGCAAACATGTTGAGTGTAGACTCATGACACCTAATCCTCATCGGAGTAACCTGCAACATCACAAGTTACAGCCACAGTGGGTCAATACTTTGGAATAGTATTGGCAAGTGATACCTTAGTAAAATTTAGGTGGACTACATTACTATATGCATTTTGGCTAAGTGTAGCTTGGCTTGCTTTTCTCAAAATAGGTTTTTCCTATTAGTTGAAATCACTAAGTTTTTCTTTGTCAAAACTTTCCCAAGGAACCATCAATAGACATTGAGGTCCTTCACCCTTGTTCACCCACAAGTTTTTACTTAGAAGTTGGAGTGATGAGATTCTTGATAGCTTCCATGTCTTGATGCTCAAGTTGTCCATTGCCATGGACTTGGCTAAGTACTTAGATTTTTCCATCTGTAGAGGTTGTGCACTTTCCCCACCAGACTTGGTTTCCCAAGACATGACCTTTCAGAAGCCTTCCCTTAGCCAAATGGACGCGTTCCAACCTATCATCCCACTACCACCATCTGTCCAAATGACTAAGTTCTAGCAACCTATGTGATCCAGGCAGAGCCCATATTGCCAAGTGGCTGCACTAGAAGCTTCTCAACACTTGGCCTCTAAAATCCCTTTGTTCCTGGGTGGCTTTCCACAAGTGAGATACACAAGGTAAACCATAGCCATGGGCCTTGTGTAACCACTCAACCAAAATCCACCAATCAAGTCCCATTCCACCCAGGTGATTCATTGACTTAGTTGTTTTATTAAGAAAAACATAAGTCCATAGACTTAGAAATATTTTCATCATAGCATGTATATATTTTACCAACCCTTGTTTTCTACTAGCTAGGCTAAGCATGGCATAGATAGTAACTTAACTTAGAAATTCCCTAGCAATTCTACTACTACTTAGGATTTCCCAACATGGCATTTGGCAAAAAGTAACATGCAAGACTTAGCAAAATATTTCTAATGCTTGTATAAAAATATATAGGGATGGAAATATTCATGAAGTACCACTTGCCTTGGTAGTTGGGAGAGTAGCACTCTTCACAATCACAGTCACTAGCACCAAAGTCTACACAAAGAATGGTAGCAACAAATTACACACAACATATTCAAACAAACAAAAATACATATGCATGCATGCAAAAATGCTAAGTGATGATTTTTAAAACTCAACCAAGCAAGTGCATAGTACTGAATCATAACCAAGTCAAAAACTTGCTAAACCAAGTTTATTTGACACTAAAATAATTTCCTAAACAAATCCTATACTCAAAATAGTCCTAAACAAGTTTCTGCAAATAAAGTCATTTTAACAGAAGCTAAACACTAAACACATTGCATAAACAGAAAGGGCTTGTCTTCCTAATTCCAACAGTATAAAATTTGCTAAAATCTAACGTGGGAATCAAAAGTTACAAGCAAATCAAATTTGGATATAAATCTGATTCAAATTCTGTTTTTAAACTAAACCCTAGCCACGCGTCGCGCTCTGATTGGCGCGTACCGTTTCGCGTCGGATCACGCTTCTGAGCCGATAGATCTAACTTAATCGCGCGACTTAGATCTAGTGTACCGCTTCGCTTAAGTGATTCTATTACGCGTGTTGGATCTAGATCCAACGGCTCTCGATTAAACGACCAAGTTCTGGCGGCACGCGACGACGGCGAGCGGCGGAGCGCTCTGCCAGTGGCGGTGCCGGCGTTCTAGGTCGCTCGTGGAGGGGAGGTGGTGCTTACCAGAACCGCAAGGTCGAGGCGAAGCTCAACGTGGAGGTGGCTTGGCAAGGGGTGCACTGCAGGGGCTGCTGGAGCTCGTCGGAGTTGCGCACGGCGTCGGGTGGTTGCGGTTGAAGTCGTTGCCGAGGTTTCGCGTCGCCCTAACACGAACCAGATGGATTAGGAGACGCGCAAGACAGTGGTGAACATCCTCGTATGCAAGAGGGGGCAAGGGGCGCTCGGAGCTTACTGCGATTGGTCACCGGAGTTGAGGGGGTCGTCTGACTCGTGTGGTCGCCAATGTTGCCGAGGCTTTGGATGTTCCTAGCATGCACCAGTGGGGTCAGAAGATGCGCATGGTCGCGTAGATCGTACTGGCAAGTTTAGGCAGCAAGGGGCGACGGGGTCTTACCGGAATATCTCGCCGGAGATCGTCGGAGCTGCGGCAGTGCAACGTGAAATACGGGCAGCCTGGTGGCGAGAAGGGTGTGCATTATGGGGGAATGACCATGGAGAGGTTCTTATAGCCGAGCGGGCGTGGAGTTACTCGGAATCAAGGGATTTAACGCAAAGGATGGCTGGCGAGCGGCGCAAGCGGCGCGTGATTGTGAAGATGACGACGGGTCACGGGTCCACTTGTCGTGAAATAAATGAAGGAGGTGGGGTCTGGTGTCGTGACTCAGCAGTGCGTCGGCGTAGAGAGAGAGAGTGGCGGGTGGGCTATGGGCAGTTTTGCTGTTGGGCTAGAATAGGAGCGCCGACCTTTTTCTTTTTCTTTATTCCTTTTCTATTTCTGAATTGATTTTCTGGATTGAGTTTCAAATGAATTCAAACTCTTTTTGAATTCAAATCTTTTTGGGATTTTTGCAGTGTGCAACAATCACAATTCAGGACATAAAAACAAGTAGTCTCTCTGTTCAAGCTTGGTTCTTTTGAAATGAAAAAATAAACAGTGCCATAGCACTAGATTTGCAAATGTTTTGAAAATGGTTTGGAAACCATTTTTATTTTGTAAAATTTTGTTCAAACTCCACACTCAAACTAATCAACAAGGAAGCAAACAAACTTGGTTTAAAACATTCAAGCTCTCAAATGGGGATGGCCATTTGATTTAAGTTTGCTCACATAAAATGATAGCACTATGTGCTTCTGTTTTCTTGAAATGAGTTTGAAATTGATCTCAAAACTATATGCATGCATGAATGATATGCAAACTTTGAAATCATGATTTTAGGGATGTTACAAATCTAACCCCCTTAAGGTGAATCTCGCCCTCGAGATTCGGATTGGCTAGCAAATAGGTGAGGGTGGTCTTTCCGAAGATCATCTTCTCTTTCCCATGTTGCTTCCTCTTCAGAATGATGATTCCACTGCACTTTGCAGAACTTGATAGTCTTAGTCCTTGTGAATCTTTCTGCAGTCTCAAGAATATTGATAGGTTTCTCTTCATCGGTGAGATCACTTTCCAATTGAACCTCCTCCAAAGGTATAGTATCCTTTAAAGAAGTTTCTTCCATTTCTGGGTGACATTTCTTAAGCTGACTCACATGAAACACATTATGGACAGCTGACAGAGATTCTGGCAATTCAATTTCATAGGCAACTTCTCCTTTGCGACTCAAAATCTTGAATGGCCCAACATATCTTGGTGCCAATTTTCCTTTGACTCCGAATCTTTTTACTCCACGAAGTGGTGATACTCTAAGATAGGCTCTATCACTAACTTCGTAGGTGACTTCTCTATGCTTAGGATCTGCGTAGCTTTTCTGTCGGGACTGTGCTATCTTCAACCTGTCCTTAACCAACTTGACCTTCTCTTCGACCTCTTTGATAAGATCTGGCCCAAATAAACTTCTTTCTCCCACACCATTCCATAACAATGGGGTGGTACACTTTCTTCCATAGAGAAACTCAAACGGTGCCATCTCAATGCTGGCTTGATATCTGTTGTTATAAGAAAATTCTGCGTAAGGCAGAATTTCATCCCAACTGGCTCCATAGTCTAAGGCACACGCCCTCAACATGTCTTCAAGAATCTGATTAGTCCTTTCTGTTTGTCCATCGGTTTGAGGATGAAAAGCAGTACTGAATTCCAACCTCGTTCCCAATGACTCATGTAACTGTCTCCAAAAATGGGAAGTGAATTGAGTTCCCCTATCAGACACATACTCTTGGGCACTCCATGTAGACATACAATTCTACTCATGTAGATCTTGGCCAACTTTGCACTTGTATAAGTTGTCTTCACGGGTATGAAATGAGCCACTTTAGTTAGGCGATCCACTACTACCCATATGGAATCATATCCTGACCTGGTCCTTGGTAATCCGGTAATGAAATCCATACCAATTTTGTCCCACTTCCAATCAGGAATAGGTAGTGGTTGAAGCAAACCTGCTGGTTTCTGATGCTCCGCTTTCACTCTACTACACACATCACACAAAGCAATATGTTCGGCGATGTCCTTCTTGAGATTATTCCACCAAAATCTTTCTTTCATGTCCATGTACATTTTGGTGTTACCCGGGTGGATAGAATACGGAGAGTTGTGTGCTTCTTGCAAAATCAGTTTCCGTAGCTCCGGATCTTGTGGAACACAGATACGTTTCCCATGCCATAAAGTACCCTGTTCGTCTTCATGGAACCCTTTGGCTTTTCCTTTGCCAATCTTCTCTTTAATCTCTTCGATTTCTTTATCAATCTTCTGGGCTTCTTTGATCTTGTCCAACAAAGTGGGTTGAACATCCAAAGACATGAGATGTCCTTTAGGCACAATCTCCAATCTGAGTTTCCTAAATTGGGTACACAGATCATCTGGCAATTCTCCTTTGGTAAGGCCATTCACAAATACCTTACGACTTAGAGCATCTGCTACAACATTTGCTTTACCGGGGTGGTATTGCAAACTTAAGTCATAGTCTTTGATAAGTTCTAGCCATCTTCTTTGTCTCATATTAATTTCCTTCTGGGTGAAGATATACTTCAAAATTTTGTGATCTGTGAACACTTCACATTGCTTTCCCAAAAGATAGTGTCTCCATGTTTTGAGTGCATGGACAACAGAGGCTAACTCTAAATCATGAGTAGGATAGTTTACTTCATGAGTTTTGAGTTGTCTCGAGGCATAAGCCACAACTTTACCGTCTTGCATAAGTACTGCACCCAAACCTTGATGAGATGCATCACAATATACTTGGAAATCTTTTTCCAAATCTGGCAGACACAAGACTGGTGCTATCACAAGTCTCTTCTTCAATTCCTAAAAGCTGAGTTCACAACCTTTAGACCAAGCAAACTTCTTGTCTTTCTTTAACAATTCTGTCATGGGCTTAGCTACCTTAGAGAAATTCTCAATGAACCTTCTGTAGTAACCTGCTAAGCCAAGGAAACTACGAACTTCTTTCACGGACTTGGGAGATTCCCATTCAGTCACAGCTGAAACCTTAGCAGGATCAACTGCTACTCCATCCTTTGTCATAACATGACCAAGAAAACCAACTTCCTCCAACCAGAACTCACACTTACTGAATTTGGCATAAAGTTTATGCTCTCTTAATTTCTCAAGTATCAAACGTAAGTGTCCTTCATGTTCTTCTTTGCTCTTGGATTAGACTAAGATGTCATCGATGAAAACAACAACAAACTTGTCAAGGAATTCCATGAACACCTTGTTCATCATATTCATGAAGTACGCTGGAGCATTGGTTAAACCAAAAGGCATTACGGTATACTCATACAATCCATACCTTGTGGTGAACGCTGTTTTAGGTATGTCTTGTTCTCTTATCTTGAGTTGAAAATAGCCTGACCTTATATCAATCTTTGAGAACACACATGCTCCTTCTAGCTGATCAAACAAGTCATTGATTCTAGGCAAAGGATATTTGTTCTTGATAGTTACCTCGTTGAGCGAACGGTAATCTATGCATAACCTTTGGCTTCTATCTTTCTTCTCCACGAACAAAACTGGGGCTCCCCAAGATGAAGAACTTGGTTGAATGAATCCCTTTTGCAACTGTTCTCCAAGTTGCTTCTTGAGTTCTTTCAGTTCATCAACTGACATTTTGTACGGTCTCTTAGCTATTGGTCCAGACCCTGGTACCAAATCTATCAGAAATTCCACATCTCTATCTGGTGGCATTCCCGGCAATTCTTCCGGAAACACATCCAGATACTCACTCACAATTGGCACACTGTCCATGCTAACCCCCTTAAGAGAATTAAGCATACTCCTTTTCGCTTCAAAGTTGGTCTTGAATCTGATCCTTTTATTTTCTGGAGTTGTGAGTGAGACAGTATGGTTGGCACAACCTATCACTCCTTTGTACTTAGTCATCCAGTCCATTCCCAGAATGACATCCAATCCTTGGGAGTTTAGAATTATCAAGTTAACGGGAAACTTATACTTCCCAAATTCTATGACTAGATCATGACATCCTGAATTCACTATCATTTCTCCACCAGGAGAACTTAATTTTATAGGACATCCAATAGTTTCTACCGGTAGTTCATTTCTTTCAACAAATGCTCTTGATATGAATGAATGAGATGCACCAGTATCAAAGAGTACAAATGCTGGAATAGAATTGAGTCTGAACTTACCAGCAATAGCATCAGGCTCCTCATAGACCTCCTCCACATTGATGTGGTTCACTTGTCCTTTCTGGAAAGGATTGGGCTTGATAGGTCCTTCAACTTTCTTTTCAGGGCACTCATTTGCATAATGCCCCATCTTCTTGCATTTGAAGCATTCAACCTGACTGATGTCTCTTTTAACAGGCTGACTTCCACTTCCACTTCCATTACCACTGTGGTGGCTCTTATGTCCACTCTTGTGGTTCTTGTACTTGTCATTGTCATGACTACGGTGATGCTTGTTGTCATGACGGTTGTGGTTGTGGTGCTTGTTGAATTTCCCATGCTTGTGGGATCCTGAGCTTCCGCTATCATCATAGTGAGATCGTTTGTGAGACGATCCCGAGCTGTGCTTGTCGGAGTGCTTCCTCTTTCTGCTTTCCACTTGTTTTATTTTGTTCTCCAAAATAGCAGCCTTGTCACAGAGCGACTGATAAGTGGGAACATAGGCCACAGCCAATTGCAGATTCAGCTCATCATTCATGCCTTCAAGAAAATTTTCCTTTCTCTTGGCATCAGTGTCAACTTCATCCGGTGCATAACGCGCCAGATTGTTGAACTCCTCAATGTATTCAGCCACGCTGCGGTGACGCTGCTTCAGATTGTGGAACTCTTTCTTTTTCAGGCTCATCACTCCTGATGAGATATGAGCAGTGCGAAATCCATCCTCAAAGATAGCCCATGTCACTTCATCTATGGGAGTGGTGATCTGGAAGTTGTCCCACCAAGTGGCGGCTGGCCCTTCCAGCAGATGTGCTGCAAATCTGACTTTTTCAGCATCCGTACAGCCCACGATTACCAAGTCCTTGTCTACTGAGTGTAGCCAATCATTGGCCACCATGGGATTAGTCGTCTCTGAGAACTTAGCTGGCCTCAATCTCAAGAACCTGGTGAGCATATCAAAGCCCGGAGGGTTGTTGTTGTTATTGTTGTTGTTGTTGGGGTTGTTGTTGTTGTTATTGTTTTGGTTCTGGATGAATGTTGTCATCATCTGCATCAGCTGTGTTTGACCAGTCATCATTTGTTGCATTTCTGGAGTGATGTTGTTGTTGTTGTTGGGGTTGGGGTTTGCACGACGGGGAGGCATCTGTGGTTTGTTCAAATAGAGATAAGAATGAGATACCCATAGATGCTTACATGCACATTACATCACATAAGAAAACACAAAGCATGCAACACAAGATAAAGGTTCAACAACAAAATAACAAGTTCACAAAGTAAAACACACAAGTAGCAAGCCATCCACATGTCGGATGGTCCAATAACAAGTTCTCAAATAAGAAGTATGATAATAAAAGATAAACGAGTAGTCAAATCTACTCATCGGCATCAATCTCCTCCTCGACAAAGGTAAGACCTGCGCTCTCCATCGCGTCCTTGTTCTCCTCGATGGTAGTGGTCAAGGACTCTATCTTGGCCTTGAGAGCCCTCTTCTGGGAACGAAGCCTCTCTATCACCGACTGCTGCTGCTCTAACTCGAAGTCCTTGGACTGCAGTTCTTCGGTCATGTCCCGAATCTTCTTGTTCCTATCCTGGACACGCTTCTCCTGACTTTTGAACTTCCTGTCCTGGGTCTCGAACTTCGCCTCCATTTCCTTGACTATCTCGTCCTGTTGCGCGAAGAGCTTGTCCTTCTCGCGAAGCTGCACCTGGAGCTCATCGTTGTTGAGCATGACATTGGTCCTGTCTGTGTCCACATGCCTAATGAGAGACTCTAAGTCCTGGAGGTACAGGCGTATCGGCTCTGCTGTGTCCCTCAAGTCGTCCTCGAAGTCGATGGACTCTCCATCATCATCACGTCTTCCGAAGACGTGAAAGTCGGTACCTCTAACCTGTCGGGAGTGTCGCCCTAGCAGACGTCCTATCAGATCCTGCATCACTACCTCAAGGCCTCTCTCCCTGTCATCGTGCATAAGCTTGAAGACGATGGCCTCCGTAGTAGGCTCTGTCTGGCGTCCGGGCTGGTTCACCTTGAAGCCCCAGAGGTCCTTCCTCTCGAACTTGGTGAGGGGATGCACCATGATGGTGGGAAGAGGGAGATTGAGCAAATTAGTAAGCTCAACGATACGAGGACCAAAGCAGGTAACCTGGAACTCCTCAATAGTGCTGATGGTAATAGGCATCTATTTATAAGATAGAAAAGTTAGAACAACACAATTCAAGACAAAACAAAAGACAAAACATCACATACATATCCTTGGAAAGCAAAACACACAAGTCATGCATACATGAAACCATTACATCAACCAAGGTCCAATCTTATTTTAAGCCACATTTTGGAAAATAGGGTGATAGGTGGTGGTCCAACTAACGAAGTACGTTTACAATCCTATCTCACTGGATCTGTTGGCTAACACAATGTTTCCAGTAGCAATCAGCCTATCATGCTCACATGATTCCATCACTAAGTCTATAATGTCTCCTCTTAAGGTTTGGTTGGTAGCCTCCAACTCTTGGGTATGTTCCTTCTCTTTCTTAAAGTCTTTTTGGAGGTTGAGCATTCTGCACTTGACTCTAGCACTAAGTTCTTTGATAGTCCTCCAAGCTGCATCTCTTGCTGACTCAAAGAATGTGGTGTGCACCACAGTGTTGGTGTACATGCAGAATCCTGTTTCCTTGTGGTTGTCTTCCTTGTTTTTGTACAAGTGAAGTTGCTCCCACCAGTACTCAACTCCTTCATCCATCACTGGAAAACCTTTGTACACAGCTGCACCTTGTATCTCTGATGCAACCATGAGGTCCTTAAGAATTTTGGGAAACTTTGTCTCACACTCCAAGGTCATGGTCATGAGTGGTCCTTTCCTTACGGCTTCGTTGATGGAGTTCATCTACAAATAGAGATGAGAAAGAAGATTAGATAAGTTTACGAGAAGAATAGACAAGTGTAGAAGTAGTTGAAATTTTTTCCTTAGTGGTTTCCAATCCTAGGGTCATAATCCTACAGGCAACACAATGCTCTGATACCATCTATAAGATCCCTCCTTTGTAAAGGAGAAGGATCCCTGTGATTGCAATGCTAGTCCCTGGATCATTGCTAGCATCCACAATTTAAGATGAAGTACACAGATACAAAGGTCATTTATTACATCCATTCCAGAGATAACATAGTCTTTACAACTCAAGGCCACAGGCCTAATATAAGAGTCTGAATAAGTAAATAAGTATAAGTCTTCATCTTCATGTGCCACAGGCAAACATGTTGAGTGTAGACTCATGACACCTAATCCTCATCAGAGTAACCTGCAACATCACAAGTTACAGCCACAGTGGGTCAATACTTTGGAATAGTATTGGCAAGTGATACCTTAGTAAAATTTAGGTGGACTACATTACTATATGCATTTTGGCTAAGTGTAGCTTGGCTTGCTTTTCTCAAAATAGGTTTTTCCTATTAGTTGAAATCACTAAGTTTTTCTTTGTCAAAACTTTCCGGGGGAACCATCAATAGACATTGAGGTTCTTCACCCTTGTTCACCCACAAGTTTTTACTTAGAAGTTGGAGTGATGAGATTCTTGATAGCTTCCATGTCTTGATGCTCAAGTTGTCCATTGCCATGGACTTGGCTAAGTACTTAGATTTTTCCATCTGCAGAGGTTGTGCACTTTCCCCACCAGACTTGGTTTCCCAAGACAGGACCTTTCAGAAGCCTTCCCTTAGCCAAATGGACGCGTTCCAACCTATCATCCCACTACCACCATCTGTCCAAATGACTAAGTTCTAGCAACCTATGTGATCCAGGTAGAGCCCATATTGCCAAGTGGTTGCACTAGAAGCTTCTCAACACTTGGCCTCTAAAATCCCTTTGTTCCTGGGTGGCTTTCCACAAGTGAGATACACAAGGTAAACCATAGCCATGGGCCTTGTGTAACCACTCAACCAAAATCCACCAATCAAGTCCCATTCCACCCAGGTGATTCATTGACTTAGTTGTTTTATTAAGAAAAACATAAGTCCATAGACTTAGAAATATTTTCATCATAGCATGTATATATTTTACCAACCCTTGTTTACTACTAGCTAGGCTAAGCATGGCATAGATAGTAACTTAACTTAGAAATTCCCTAGCAATTCTACTACTACTTAGGATTTCCCAACATGGCATTTGGCAAAAAGTAACATGCCAGACTTAGCAAAATATTTCTAATGCTTGTATAAAAATATATAGGGATGGAAATATTCATGAAGTACCACTTGCCTTGGTAGTTGGGAGAGTAGCACTCTTCACAATCACAATCACTAGCACCAAAGTCTACACAAAGAATGGTAGCAACAAATTACACACAACATATTCAAACAAACAAAAATACATATGCATGCATGCAAAAATGCTAAGTGATGATTTTTAAAACTCAACCAAGCAAGTGCATAGTACTGAATCATAACCAAGTCAAAAACTTGCTAAACCAAGTTTATTTGACACTAAAATAATTTCCTAAACAAATCCTATACTCAAAATAGTCCTAAACAAGTTTCTGCAAATAAAGTCATTTTAACAGAAGCTAAACACTAAACACATTGCATAAACAGAAAGGGCTTGTCTTCCTGATTCCAACGGTATAAAATTTGCTAAAATCTAACGTGGGAATCAAAAGTTACAAGCAAATCAAATTTGGATATAAATCTGATTCAAATTCTGTTTTTAAACTAAACCCTAGCCACGCGTCGCGCTCTGATTGGCGCGTACCATTTTGCGTCGGATCACGCTTCTGAGCCGCTAGATCTAACTTAATCGCGCGGCTCAGATCTAACGTACCGCTTCGCTTAAGTGATTCTATTACGCGCGTTGGATCTAGATCCAACGGCTCTCGATCAAACGACCAAGTTCTGGCGGCGCGCGACGACGGCGAGCGGCGGAGTGCTCTGCCAGTGGTGGTGCCGGCGTTCTAGGTCGCTCGGGGAGGGGAGGGGGTGCTTACCAGAACCGCAAGGTCGAGGCGAAGCTCAACGTGGAGGTGGCTTGGCAAGGGGCGCACGACAGGGGTTGCTGGAGCTCGTCGGAGTTGCGCACGGCGTCGGGTGGTTGCGGTCGAAGTTGTTGCCGAGGTTTCGCGTCGCCCTAACACAAACCAGATGGATTAGGAGACGCGCAAGACAGTGGCGAACATCCTCGTATGCAAGAGGGGGCAAGGGGCGCTTAGAGCTTACCGCGATTGGTCACCGGAGTTGAGGGGGTCGTCTGACTCCTGTGGTCGCCGACGTTGCCGAGGCTCTGGATGTTCCTAGCATGCACCAGTGGGGTCAGAAGATGCGCATGGTCGCGTAGATCGTACTCTCAAGTTTAGGCAGCAAGGGGCGACGGGGTCTTACCGGAATATCTCGCCGGAGATCGTCGGAGCTGCGGCAGTGCAACGTGAAATACGGGCAGCCTGGTGGCGAGAAGGGTGTGCAGTGTGGGGGGAAATGACCGCGAGGGGGAGAGGTTCTTATAGCCGGAGCGGGGCGTGGAGTTACTCACGGAATCAAGGGGATTTAACGTGGCAGTGACTGCGGCGAGTAACGGCGGCGAGAGCGGCGCTGGCGTGATTAGCGAAAGACGGCAGCGTGGTCACGGGTCCACTTGTCAGCGAAATAAACAGAAGGGAGGTGGGGTCTGGGTGTCAATGACTCCGCGGGTGCGTCGGCACGTGCGAGAGAGAGAGAGGTGGCCCGGGTGGGCTAGCTGGGCCGGTTTTGCTGTTGGGCTAGAATAGGAGCGCCGGCCTTTTTCTTTTTCTTTATTCCTTTTCTATTTCTGAATTGATTTTCTGGATTGAGTTTCAAATGAATTCAAACTCTTTTTGAATTCAAATCTTTTTGGGATTTTTGCAGTGTGCAACAATCACAATTCAGGACATAAAAACAAGTAGACTCTCTGTTCAAGCTTGGTTCTTTTGAAATGAAAAAATAAACAGTGCCATAGCACTAGATTTGCAAATGTTTTGAAAATGGTTTGGAAACCATTTTTATTTTGTAAAATTTTGTTCAAACTCCACACTCAAACTAATCAACAAGGAAGCAAACAAACTTGGTTTAAAACATTCAAGCTCTCAAATGGGGATGGCCATTTGATTTAAGTTTGCTCACATAAAATTATAGCACTATGTGCTTCTGTTTTCTTGAAATGAGTTTGAAATTGATCTCAAAACTATATGCATGCATGAATGATATGCAAACTTTGAAATCATGATTTTAGGGATGTTACACTGTCTTACACCCGAGATATGCTCGTGGATTCAAGTACACCCGATCATCACGTGATGCCTTGAAGCGACGAAACATTGTTGGTGCATACTTAAGGGAGAACACATTCTTATCTTGATATTTAAATGAGGGATCATCTTATTATGCTAATAAAACGCTAAAATAGCAATATAAGATGCAATCAAACATCTCATGTTAATAAGTGAAATGATATGGTTCCCGCATATGATCTCCATCATGTGCACCGTGGTATGATCTCTATCATACCTCTATGTGTAAGGCCAAGGTCTATGGAACTTACACGCTATGTGTGTTGTAAGAGTATCATCTCATACTTCTACTTACAACATCACCATATCATAACACTAGCCCAGCAACAATCTAAACTAGACGCCTCTAATTTATCCATTGCAAGTTTTACGTGGTTTAGGGCTTTCGAAGATAGAACCGTTCTTACCTACGAACATGAACCACAACGAGGATAACCAAATTGTTGACAACTCGTTGCAAATTAGATATTGACTATAGTAGGAGAGACAGACACCCGCTAGCCACTTATGCAAAGCTAGTTGCATGTCAAGCGTGGAACAGGTCTCATGTGCGAGGACATGTAAAGTTTGTCCGGGCCGCTTCATCCCACTATGCCACCAATATCCAAAGTACAACTAAGAAGCAATAAAATGATCATCATTGCCCACATACTCATATGTGTACTACCCGTGCAAAGTATCTACGCATATATCCGGCTCTGATACCACTGTAGGGTTCGCAGCATAGAAAACAAAAAATTTCCTACGATGGGAACATCTAAGTACCAAGATCTATCTACTAGATACAAGCAACGGGTGGATATACATCCATAGAATACATACCCTCGAAGACCAAATAGCGTTAACGAGGTTGTACTCGTGGATGATGTAGACGAACGCTTGCCGATCTCAAGATCGTGATGAAGTCCATCTGGTCCAGCCGGTCTAGCACGATCAAGTCCAGCACCTCAAAGCAGTGGTGCATCCGTGATCGCACACACGTACGGGTACCCCGACAACCTCCGCGCCCTCGCTCCAGTGAAGCAGCGGAAGCAACAAATCCTTTCAGAAAAAGCCACCGGGAACATGTATCTCGCTGATCCGAGACCATAGGGAAATTCTAAAGGGGGGAGAGAGATCCTTCGCGAGGAGGTGTGCTTTGAGAGGATGAGAGGGGGGCCTTTTATAGGGGAGAGGGGGGCACCCAAGGGGCATGGCTCCCAGCCATGGTGCTGCCCCCACCTCTTCCACATTCATGTGGTTGGAGCTCCCACTCAAAATGAAAAGCCTCCACTCCCATTAAAAAGCCTCCACTCAAAAAATCCACTCACATGCATTAAATTTCCACCAAATTTAATGCAAGCTCTCATTTAAATAAAACTCTTCTATTTATTTATTCAGAATTTTGTTAATTACTTTAATTAACAAACATTCACATAAAACCCCTTACAACATTTCAATTTCACATGCAGAACCAGTTTCAGCAATTTCAACCGAAACAGTTTCGGTGTCTAGTGAAATAAATTCCTGCGCTTTCCTTTTTCTTTCTATGGCATATCATTTGCTCCGAATGGTGTCGGTATCCCTTAAGTGTGCCACCCTACGGTTCGCGAATAATGTAGACATGATCGAGACCCTTCTCCGATCAATAATCAGTAGCGGGACCTGGAGATCCATACTGACTCCCACACATTCAACGATGACTTCTGTGATCGTGTGAACCTTTTACGCTAGTATCTTAATCCCTTTGTTTCACGATATATTACATGTCCGAGATTCGATCATCGGTATCTCCATACCTAGTTTGATCTCGTTACCGACATGCACTCTTTTCTCGTTCCCGTGATATAACATTCTAGTGATCAAATCACTTGCTTGCAAGCTCATCAATGTGATATCACCGAGAGGGCCCAGAGCATATCTATCCGTCATCGGGATGAAAAAATTCCACTCTCGATCCATGGGTATCAACATAACACTTTAGTAGTTCTAAAGCCATCTTTATAATCACCCAGTTACGGTGTGACGTTTGATGTCATCGAGAAACTCTTCCGGTGTTAGTGATTGGCATGATCTCATGGTCTAAGGATTAGGATCACTTCGTAAGTTGTTATAGCAATATAAACTCAATGAATTTGATCTAATGCTATACTTCGGATGAATGTTCATCACATCATTACACTAATGTTGTGACCTCGTTACTAACAACATCCAATGTCCATGATCAGGAAACCTTTGATCATCTTGTTAATCAACGAGCTAGTTTATAAGAGAGGCATAACTAGGAACTTCCTTTTTGTTTATTAAACACACATGTATTAACGTTTCCGTATTAATACAATTATAGCATGTAAAATAAACATTTATCATAAATAAGGAATACGATAATAACCACTTTATTATTGCCTCTCGGGCATATTCCCTTCAACACAAGCATGCAGAGGGGTGTGCTGTCGACCTCACAAGCATAGCCATTATGACAAAACCATAGCCAGCCATGGAGGAGCACCTCAGTACATCTCTCCACCACACAATACACTAGCACAGCCAGGATGAACAACAGTTAAACCAAGAACAGCAACCAAACCAACCACCCAGATCAACCCAAACATCACCAGAATGGTGACATAAGGAGGGGAATAGATCTGGTGGACAGTAAGGTCAAGCCTAGGAGCTAGGAGGAGCAGGCAAGCTCAAGATCAAGCTCAGGAGCCAGCAAAAGCAGATCAAGATCAAGACCAAGAACAAGATCAGGATCATCATCAATATACCACACCAACATCAAATCTTGTGGTGAGTCTCATAAAACCATCACATGCTTTAATCAGAATGTCTAAACAAAGGCATGTGTTGCTTTATGAAATAATCTCTCAATAAACACCCAAGAGGGGTGAATCTATCCTAGAGATTTCAAGTATAAGGATAAGAAATCTAGCTCAACCACAAACCCTAAACCCTCAGACCAGCATCACTGGGTTCAGTGTTACTTTGCAACTTAGATCATTTTCATTTGATCTTATCAAGATCCGGGCACATCTCAAAGAGAGTAGCACCTCTTGCAAGATTCAAACAAACTAATATTCAACCAACTAGGAATCAAAACCAAAAGCCTTAGACCAACATCATAGGCAGGAAAGTTAATACAAGTTTTCATGTCAACTTGTCAGTATTAATCACCAACATAATCAAGCTAAGCCCAGAAATAAAAACCCAATCACTTGTGTGCTAGAATACAATGGTATCACAAGGACAAGTTCTTAATGAGCTAAAACCAAGCTTCACTTAACTTCCATAAATAAAAAGGGACAACCACTACATATCATTTTTCTGAAGCCAAGTGCTAGGAATCAATCTTAAATTCATACATCCACAAAAATCATTACATGTAATGATTTAATTCAGTGTGTATAATGTCATACAAACTAACACTATAATTACAGTAAGCAACCACTGAAAGGAACTTGTAAGGTCCCTCCTTTATAAAGGAAAAGGATCCCTGTGATTGCAATGCTAGTCCCTGGATCAATAGCTAGCATCCACAGTTAAGATGTAATATCAAGAAACAAAGGTCATAATACAACTTTATAACCAGCAATAAAATAATTTATTACATCTTTCATAGCTCATTTGGCTATTACATTACATTGCAGCAGAATATCTATAAGCATGGAGTCCTTCATCTTCAAAGTGCCACAGGCAGACATGTTGGTTGTATACTTTGTAATCCTAATCAACACACTTCAGTAAATCAATCAAACCTGCAACATAACAAGTTACAGCCACAAGGGTCAATACATTTGAATTGTATTGGCAAGTGATACTATGGTAGTATAGTGGAGTCTATCATATATATGCTTTTGGCTAAGTGGAGTTGAGGCTTGCATTTCTCAAAATAGATTTTTCCTTATCATTTGAAAACACTAAGTTTATGCTTGACAAAAATCACCCAAGGCATATACCAATCAAAGATTGACGATCCTTTAACCCTTGTTCAACCACAAGTTTTTAACTTAGAAATTTGGATGATGAGATTCTTGATAGCTTCCATGTCTTGATGCTCAAATTGTCCTTTACCAGGGACATGGCTAAGTACTTAGATTTTACACTCTGCAGAGGTGGTGCACTTTCCCCATAAGACTTGGTTTCACCAAGACAAGATCTTTCAGAAGCTTTCCCTTAGACCAAATGGACGCGTTCCAACCTATCATCCCACTACCACCAACTGTCCAAATGGCTAAGTTCTAGCAACCTATGTGATCCAGGCAGAGCCCATAATGCCAAGTGGTTGCACTTGAAGCTTCTCAACATTTGACATCTCAAATCTCTTTGTTCCTGGGTGGCAATCCACAAGTGTGATACACAAGGTAAACCATAAAAATGGGCCTTGTGTAACCACTCAACCAAAAACCACCAAGCAAGTCCCTTTCCACCCAGGTGATTCATTCACTTAGTTGTTTTATTAAACAAAACACAAGTCCTCAGACTTAGAAATTTTCCCTTAGCTTGAATATATATTCCACCCTTGTTTTCTACTAGCTAAGATAAGCATGATAGTAGTAGGGATCTTAACTTAGGAAATTTCTACTAAGGTTTCATCTACTAGGATTTCCCATAGCAAGGTTTATACTTAGTAAAATTCCATGCAAGTCTTACATAGAAATATCACTAATGCATAGTGAAAATAATGGGACAAAGGTATGAAGCATCACTTGCCTTTTTGGTAGAGGGTATAAGTTCACTCCTTGATCTTTGTAATGTTCACACACTTCAAGTCACTACAATTCAATCAAGCAAACAATATTTCAATCTACCATTTCAAGCAATTCATCACATAAAATCATAGTAACAAAACAACGCATGCAAGCATGCCAAAGATTGTTTTATTTGGAGAAATGGTTTCTAATAGGTTATAACATTTGAAAACACCTATTGGTCATTTTATAAAGTGGCAAAGTCATTTGCAAAAGGTTTCAATTTATAAACCCTTTTCTAAACAAAGTATCATTTTATGTGGTGTAGAAATGTTTTTAATAAGGCATTAATCTATAGGGGTTCACAAAATATATTTTCAAACCATAAAACCTTGTGTTTAGGGTCAGAGAGTTTAAAACAAAACATTTCCCAAAGGTTTTCTTCCGACACCATTTTTAATAAATAAACCATATTTTTATTTGACTAGAATTGGTTTTAAATCCAAGTTTCATTCTTTTGCATCTCAAAATACATTTTTGAAACCACAAAGTGATTCCTATGGTCAGTAGGTTCAAAACACACCATTTGCAAAAGATTTTATCCCCAAAATCATTTTTGAACAATTTTTACATTCTAAACAAGCATACATATGTTTCTGCAAAAACAAACAATTTAACAGAAACTTTTTACTAAACAAATGGCATGGTTGGCTAGGGCTTGTTCCACTGATTCCATTGATATAAAGTTTGCAAAATTTGGACGTGTGGTTTGAAAGTTATAGATTTTACAAAATGGACATCTAATAGAAAGTTTTCTGGCTTTTAAATCAAACAGAGGCCACGTGGAATGTTTGATTGGCCGAAAATGGTTCGCGAGGATCAACATATACAGGCCGTTGGATTAAAAGAGATCTGTGCGGCTCTGATCATCGCATACCCCTTCGTTAAGTGAAACTATCCTATCGCTCCGATCTGGATCTAACGGCTCCAGGCTCGATCGGCTAAGAGCAGCTGGCGGCGATCGGCGGCTGCTCGTCAAGAATGGTTCCAGTGATACGGGAAGCTGGAGGACGAGTGGGGTGGCTCACCGTCCTTGCGAGATCGTGGTGATGCACAACGCATGGTCGGCTTGGCAAGGCGCGTCGGTTGTGCTCAGGCGTCATCGCTGGTGTCGTTTAGGACCGCGCTAAGACAAAGTGGAGGCATGGTTAGGTGCGCACGAGGGTCGTGAGTAAGGGAGCATCATCGGGAGGTGCTGGGGCGAACGGAGGTTACCTGGGGAGGTCGCCGGAGAAAGAATAGACGCGGCGGCGCACGACTTGGAGAAGTTGCCAACGTTCTGGAATGAGCGTGGCCGAGTTGGAGGTACTGGAGGATGCGTCTGGTGCTGGCGAGTACCCTAGTGGCAACCAGGGGAAGTGGAGGTGGGTGGTCTCGCTGGAATCGACGTTAGAAGATCGCCGGAGACAGTGGAATGCGAGCTCGAATTAGAGCATCCTAGGGGCAGAGGGGATGCGCTGTTTTGGGGGAAAGAGAGAGCGGAGGGGGGCGATTAGTAGGGCATGTTTACTGGGCGGATTAACAGCGGCATTGACACGAATTTAACTCGCGAATCAATTGGCAGAAACGGGAGAGAGAGGAAGGAGGAACCGGTCGCGCGGTTGAAGACAGTGACGTGGCTGTGGGGCCTGTTCGTCAGCGAAAGAAAGAGAGTGGAGGTGGGGGCCAGTTGTCACATCCCAAGATTTTCCAAATCTTGTAATGTGAAAAATAAATGAATAAAATAAAACTTTGTTGAATTTCAGGGTGAGAAGAAACTTTTTGAATCCAATTGGAAACATTCAAAACCCATTTTGATCAAATAAAATCCAAAAGGAATTTAAAAAGTTAAATAAACAATAAAGCTAAAAATATCTGGAATTACTATTTTGAATCTTTTGATATAAAGTTTTGGTAAATAAAAAGGAAGAAAATTTTAATAAAGATTATTTTATAAGCCAAATGAAAACTTGGCCAAGCCATGAAATAAAATATTTCTATTTGATAAAAATTAGTAAAGGTTTATTTAAAATAAATTAATAAGGATTTAATATCCAAGTTTATTAAAAATAAAGGTTTTACTATTTTAATTAAACATCAAACCTATTTATTTATTTTAAACAAGTTTTCCAAGTGTTCTTTATTTTCAAATAAAACCTACTGATTTGGTTTTGAAAATGTGTGGATTTCAAATGGAGATTTTAAATAAATCAAATCCTATTTTGATTTAATAAACAAGGTCTATTTATTTAATTAATAAAGGTCCCTAAAATAAAAATATTATTTTATTTTGGACTTTGGTTTATGTTGTTAAACAGAACCAAATTCAATTGCAAAGTGTGATGAATGTTTGAATTGTTTTGAATGGTTGTTGGTTGTTTGAATTTCAAAACAGAGAATAGAATCAGAAAAGGAAAAAGCATTCAGAAGAAAAAAATATAGAAATGGACTAAGCCCAACAACCAGCCCACTCCCTCTCTCCCGAAGAAAACGATTCACACTCAATTTTTAACCCGCAGAGCAACTGACGAGTGGACCCTCTTTTCCCTCTCGCTTTCTCGCTGACAGCAAGGTCCCACCTCTCCTGTTCATCGTCTTCACCTCGCGCTAATTCCTCCTCGCTGTTTCCTGTCTTTACTCCGGCGATCAATTCACGCTGTTAACGGCCATTACTCCCCCTGCGACCATGTCCTTTTAATCGCCTGCGCCTTCTCCTCCTTTCCCCTCAAAAACCACAACACGAGAGCCCCTAGGCTGCCTCAATTCGAGCTCGCAATGCCACTGCTCCGACCACCGTCCCCAGCCAATTCTGGACGAACCCTGTCGCCCCCTGCCTTCCTGAGCACACCGTCGAGATCCCCACTCCCAGGCGCACCTGTCTGTGCCCTCTGTTCAACCGTGGGCGCCCCAGAGCGTCGGCTTCGACAACTTCCGAGCGCCGCCGTGTCTGCTTCCCTCTCCGGCGACGGCCCCTGGTAAGCGCAGACCACCCCGCACCCTCTCCTTCACACTCGCAGCTTTGCCTTGATCCTGCGCATCTAACCATGTCCTCGTTTTGCTTTGGGGTGAACCACAGCGTCGCCTCCGACCAGGACCAGAGCCGCCCGACGCCGTTCCCCACTCCGGCGAGCAATCCTGCTAGAACCAGAGCGCCCCTCGCCAGACCAACACCGCCTCGAGCTTCACCGTGACCTCCTGAACCCGGTGAGAACCTCCCCTTCCCTCCTTGCTTCCTAGAACCGCCGCTAGCCCACCGTCTGACCATCGCTGCCGTCTGCCGCCGCGCAGCGCCGCCAGCCTTTGGCCAAGCGTCTGTGAGCCGTGCGATGCAAATCGTCTGGCTAGGAATAGAACCTGAGCGAAAGGGTATGGGTCATTCTGAGCCGTGCGATCTGCTTAGATCCAACGAACCGCAGAGGCTAATCCGCACGAAGCGGTACCGCCCAATAGGAACATGACGCGTGGCCAGTTTGTGATTTAAAACAAACTTTGAATCTGATTGATTTGCAAATTTGAAACCCTTGTAACTTTTGATCCACACGTCCAAAAATTTCAAACTTTATATCAATAGAATCAGTGGAACAAGCCCTAGCCAACCATGCAGTTTGTTTAGTAAAAAGCCTTTGGTAAAATGTTTGTTTTTGCAGAAACATTTGTATGCTTGTTTAGGTTAGAAAAATTATTCCAAAATGATTTTAAGGATGAAATCTTGGCAAATTGGTTTGTGGTGAACTTACTGACCCTAGGAACCAACCCATGGATTTAAAAATGAATTTGGTAAAATTTAGGATTGAAAAATTGATTTAGCCCATTTCTAGCCAAATAAAAATATTGCTTTTGTTATGAAAATGATTTAGAGTAAAAAACTTTGGGAAGATGATTTGAATCAAACCTACTGACCCTAAACACCAAGTTTTGAGAATTAGCAGCTTATTTGGTGAAGGACATAAAGTTTTGATTTGATAAAAACATTTTTCACCACATAAAATAATGATTGGATTTAAAAATGATTTATGGATAAAACCCTTTTGCAAATAACTTTGCCACTTTATAAAGTGACCACCTTGGACTTTAAAAAGTTTAGAGCCTAGTAGAAACCATCTTTACAAATAAAACTATCTTTGCATGCTTGCATGCATAACTTAGTTTCTATTATTTTATGTGTGTTTTGTTTGATTGTTTTTGGTTGGAATGCTAGTTGATATTGTGTTTTCTTGATTGATTGTAGTGAAGTTAGAAAAGTGTGAAACTAGCAAGATCAAGAAGTGAACCATCATTCCCTACCAAAAAGGCAAGTTACACTATCATCTAAAGTCCTACTATTTTTTTCATTATACTTAGTGGATTTTGAAACATGCATGAAAAGAATTTCTATACTTATGCTATGCTAAATCCTAATAGGATACCCTATACATTCCTTAGTAAAAACAATGTAGTTGTAAAATGCTTAGCCATGCTACATATTTTGAGAAGAGTTACATGTTGAGATTTTATGAAGTTGAGAAAAAGACTTATGTTTTATATAATAAAACAAGGACTCAATGAACCACCTGGGTGGACAAGGATACTTTGAGTTTTTGAGAAGGTGGCAACTAAAGGATCCATGTCTATGGAAATCTCTCTTTGTGTTGTGCATCAAAAGAAAACCACCCAGGAAACTTAGAGATTGAACATGTTTCTCCAATTGTGGCTTTCGTGTGCAACCACATGCTACTTATGGCTCTGGCTTAGTCAACTACATTGGGAAGACCCATGCATTGTCTTCAGGTTACTGAAAATGAGGGAACTTGGAATCCCACATGGGTACTGAAGACAAGCTAGCAATGGTGTATGGGAGGACCCTCTGGAAAGACTTCGTCACATTCTCAATCTGCCACTACTCCATCTTGGTGAGTACCAATCCAGCGGCCACTGGTGGCAACAAGATGAGAGTGTGACATGTGGGTAAAGTGTACAACTTCTGCAGAAGAAAATAAAATCTAAGTACTTAGCCGTGTCCCCGGTTATGGACAATACTGAGCAACTAAAGCTTGAAGCTATGGGAAATCTCGACATTCTAATTTCTAAAAGAAAACTTTTAAGAGACAATAAAAGACTTGATGCACTTGGGGATTTACCAAGGAGCTCAAGAGATTTTGATAAAACTTGATGCACTTGGGGATTTACCAAGGAGCTCAAGAGACTTTGATAAAAACTTGAAGTACTTGGGGGTACCAAGGAAATCAAGAGATTTGACAAAGACTTGAACACTTGGGGATTTACCAAGGAGTTCATAAAGATTTGACAAAAGAACAAAACCATTTTGAAAAGATAGGATAAACTATTGCTTTCTGCAAATGAGCCTTAAACCCTACTTAGCCAAAAATGCATGTAATGATAGGATCCACTTATATTCAACATAGTAGTGAAACTTGCCAATACAATTCAAATGTATTGACCCTTGTGGCTGTAACTTGTAATGTTGCAGGTTTGATTGTTTTAGAGAAGATTGATTGATTAGGATTAAAAAGTCTACAACCAACATGTCTGCCTGTGGCACTTTGAAGATGAAGGACCCCATGCTTATAGATTTCTGCTGCAATGTAATAGCCAAATGAGCTATGTAAGATGTAATAAAATTATGTTATTCCTGGTTATAAAGTTGTATTATGACCTTTGTTTCTTGATATTACATCTTGACTGTGGATGCTAGCTATTGATCCAGGGACTAGCATTGTAACACAGGGGACTCTACCTTATTTAAAGGTTGGGATCCCTTACAGATGGTATCAGAGCATTGTGTTGCCTGTAAGATTTGTAAACCTAGGATTGGACAAAAACCCTTAGAAAAATAGGAGTTGAATTTGTTCCAAAACTTATTTACAAACAATCTTGTAAACTCTTTCCTCAAACATTTTGGTTTTGATTCTACATCTCTTCTATTTCAACTTGATGGAAAAACCTACCCCATGGCCAAAGACTTCACCATGTGCAAAGGACTCCATCAACTCTAATGACTTTAACATCTTCAGCATATTCACCAAGGACTTCCAACTTGGATACCACTAATGACTACAAGTGAGACAAGGAAATCTTGCTCAAGATATGGAGACTAAGGAAATGTAAAATTAGAAGGAGTTCACCTCACTTGAAGTTTTGGTGACCAAAAGTCTTCCTCAAGGAAACCATGATCTCATGCAAGAAGAATCAACCAAGAAGGATGGAAAGATCACAAGTAAAACATATAGATGGATTACCATATTTTAGTTAAGTCAAACACACCAACTTATGTGGTGTAACAAAAATATTTTGTTGCCTAAGAATGTGCTTGAACTTTTTTGTTTGAGTGAAAAGTTGTTTGTGATTGATTGCACCTTGTTGTGTGAATTGTGATGTGTGTGATTAGAATTATTTCCTTAGAAAATCTTTTGCCTATTCTAATCTCCATCTAACCCAAACAGATGACTACTCCAAGAAACTCCAAGGTTGATGACACCAACACCAACCAAGAGGACAACATGAAAGAGCTCATAGCTACCCAAAACCAGTTGAACCAAATGACAACTCAATTCATAGCCAACACCAGTGGGGAAGATCCAACCCTGCAAGGATTTTTGGAAACTCAAGCCCAATTGATGCTTAAGGTGACAGATCAAATGATCAATATGGAAGACAACTATTCCAAAAGAGTTTGTGACAACAAGGATGACATAAATGTTATTCTAGATGGAGCCCCAGCTTGCATTATTTGTGGAGACAAGGATCACACTTCCAAGGAGCATGGAGATCAATTCCCCAACTATGAAGAGAAACATCCTGTTGGCCAATGTCCCACCTCTCAAGATACTTGTTATCTATGTGAAGGAAACAACCATGTTCCTATCCAATGCCCCATCTATTCCATTGTTGAACAAAGGAAACAAGGTGGAATGCAACAAATGATTGCAAACTATCCAGAAGGATCCAAGTCTACCAAGAAGGTTGATGACAAAGGAAAAGGTCCACTTATACCTCCAAGCAAAATAACCCAATTCAAAGGACCAAAAGAAAGGGCATATGAATTATCCAAAGAGCAATAGAAGGTCCAAGAAGCATGTAGACATTCCTACCTATCATATAACATATGAGCAACATGAACTAGATGCACTCCTAGCTTTGGAGAAGCCCAAAAAGAAAAAGAAGGACAAAAGCCATGTGCAATGTCATCATTGCAAAGAAATGGGATACTATTCTAGTGAATGTCTAGAGAAACAGAAGTATAAAGAGATTGGCCAAGTATGGTGCAACAATTGCAAAGAGCTAGGCCATTATGCAGCAACTTGTCCACAAGAGACACGTGAAGGACTCAAACTCATCAACTGTTTCAATTGCAAAAACCCAGGACATTATGCAAGCAATTGTCCAGAAAAGATGAAGAACAAGTTAAACAAGCCTATGAAGGATCTCAGCCTTGGCCCATGAGTCAAGTAAGGAAACAAAAGACACTCTGCAGACGTTTGCCCAGAGAAGTTTCCCCAAGATCCCAAGCAAGCCAATATGTAATTTAGTTTGAAATTTTTTAAGGGTGGTAGTACCCTAGATGCTTTGAGCCTACTTGTAACCCTAGCCTTCCCAAATCTCGGGACGAGATTTATTTTAAGGTGAAATTGTCACATCCCAAGATTTTCCAAATCTTGTAATGTGAAAAATAAATGAATAAAATAAAACTTTGTTGAATTTCAGGGTGAGAAGAAACTTTTTGAATCCAATTGGAAACATTCAAAACCCATTTTGATCAAATAAAATCCTAAAGGTATTTAAAAAGTCAAATAAACAATAAAGCTAAAAATATCTGGAATTACTATTTTGAATCTTTTGATATAAAGTTTTGGTTTTCAAATAAAAAGGAAGAAAATTTTAATAAAGATTATTTTATAAGCCAAATGAAAAGTTGGCCAAGCCTTGAAATAAAATATTTCTATTTGATAAAAATTAGTAAAGGTTTATTTAAAATAAATTAATAAGGATTTAATATCCAAGTTTATTAAAAATAAAGGTTTTACTATTTTAATTAAACATCAAACCTATTTATTTATTTTAAACAAGTTTTCCAAGTGTTCTTTATTTTCAAATAAAACCTACTAATTTGGTTTTGAAAATATTTGGATTTCAAATGGAGATTTTAAATAAATCAAATCCTATTTTGATTTAATAAACAAGGTCTATTTATTTGATTAATAAAGGACCCTAAAATAAAAATATTATTTTATTTTGGACTTTGGTTTATGTTGTTAAACAAAACCAAATTCAATTGCAAAGTGTGATGAATGTTTGAATTGTTTTGAATGGTTGTTGGTTGTTTGAATTTCAAAACAGAGAATAGAATCAGAAAAGGAAAACGCATTCAGAAGAAAAAAATATAGAAATGGACTAAGCCCAACAACCAGCCCACTCCCTCTCTCCCGAAGAAAACGATTCACACTCAATTTTTAACCCGCAGAGCAACTGACGAGTGGACCCTCTTTTCCCTCTCGCTTTCTCGCTGACAGCAAGGTCCCACCTCTCCTATTCATCGTCTTCACCCCGCGCTAATTCCTCCTCGCCATTTCCTGTCTTTACTCCGGCGATCAATTCACGCTGTTAACGGCCATTACTCCCCCTACGACCACGTCCTTTTAATCGCCTGCGCCTTCTCCTCCTTTCCCCTCAAACACCACAACACGAGAGCCCCTAGGCTGCCTCAATTCAAGCTCGCAACGCCACTGCCCCGACCACCGTCCCCAGCCAATTCTGGCTGAACCCTGTCGCCCCCTGCCTTCCTGAGCACACCGTCGAGATCCCCACTCCCAGGCGCTTTATGCATGCCCTCCGTTCAACCATGGCGCCCAGGCGTCGCCGACAACTTCCGAGCGCCGTCGTGTCTGCTTCCCTCTCCGGCGACGTCCCCTGGTAAGCGCAGACCACCCCGCACCAACTCCTTCACACTCACAGCTTCGCCTTGATCCTGCGCATCTAACCATGTCCTCGTTTTGCTTCGGGGTGAACCACAGCGTCGCCTCCGACCAGGACCAGAGCCGCCCGACGTCGTTCCCTACTCCGGCGAGCAATCCTGCTAGAACCAAAGCGCCCCTCGCCAGACCAACACCGCCTCGAGCTTCACCGTGACCTCCTGAACCCGGTGAGCACCTCCCCTTCCCTCCTTGCTTCCTAGAACCGCTAGCCCACTGTCATTGCCCGCCGTCGCCATCACATAGCGCCACCAGCCTTTTGGCCGGCGTCTCAGGAGCGTGCGATGCAAATCGTCTGGCTAGGAATAGAACCTGAGCGAAAGGGTATGGGTCATTCTGAGCCGTGCGATATGCTTAGATCCAACGAACTGCAGAGGCTAATCCGCACGAAGCGGTATCGCCCAATAGGAACATGACGCGTGGCCAGTTTGTGATTTAAAACAAACTTTGAATCTGATTGATTTGCAAATTTGAAACCCTTGTAACTTTTGATCCACACATCCAAAAATTTCAAACTTTATATCAATAGAATCAGTGGAACAAGCCCTAGCCAACCATGCAGTTTGTTTAGTAAAAAGCCTCTAGTAAAATGTTTGTTTTTGCAAAAACATTTGTATGCTTGTTTAGGTTAGAAAAATTATTCCAAAATGATTTTAAGGATGAAATCTTGGAAAATTGGTTTGTGGTGAACTTACTGACCCTAGGAACCAACCCATGGATTTAAAAATTAATTTGGTAAAATTTAGGATTGAAAAATTGATTTAGCCCATTTCTAGCCAAATAAAAATATTGCTTTTGTTATGAAAATGATTTAGAGTAAAAAACTTTGGGAAGATGATTTGAATCAAACCTACTGACCCTAAACACCAAGTTTTGAGAATTATCAGCTTATTTGGTGAAGGACATAAAGTTTTGATTTGATAAAAACATTTTTCACCACATAAAATAATGATTAGATTTAAAAATGATTTATGGATATAACCCTTTTGCAAATAACTTTGCCACTTTATAAAGTGACCACCTTGGACTTTACAAAGTTTAGAGCCTAGTAGAAACCATCTTTACAAATAAAACTATCTTTGCATGCTTGCATGCATAACTTAGTTTCTATTATTTTATGTGTGTTTTGTTTGATTGTTTTTGGTTGGAATGCTAGTTGATATTGTGTTTGCTTGATTGATTGTAGTGAAGTTAGAAAAGTGTGAAACTAGCAAGATCAAGAAGTGAACCATCATTCCCTACCAAAAAGGCAAGTTACACTATCATCTAAAGTCCTACTATTTTTTTCATTATACTTAGTGGATTTTGAAACATGCATGAAAAGAATTTCTATACTTATGCTATGCTAAATCCTAATAGGATACCCTATACATTCCTTAGTAAAAACAATGTAGTTGTAAAATGCTTAGCCATGCTACATATTTTGATAAGAGTTACATGTTGAGATTTTATGAAGTTGAGAAAAAGACTTATGTTTTATATAATAAAACAAGGACTCAATGAACCACCTGGGTGGACAAGGATACTTTGAGTTTTTGAGAAGGTGGCAACTAAAGGATCCATGTCTATGGAAATCTCTCTTTGTGTTGTGCATCAAAAGAAAACCACCCAGGAAACTTAGAGATTGAACATGTTTCTCCAATTGTGGCTTTCGTGTGCAACCACATGCTACTTATGGCTCTGGCTTAGTCAACTACATTGGGAAGACCCATGCATTGTCTTCAGGTTACTGAAAATGAGGGAACTTGGAATCCCACATGGGTACTGAAGACAAGCTAGCAATGGTGTATGGGAGGACCCTCTAGAAAGACTTTGTCACATTCTCAATCTGCCACTACTCCATCTTGGTGAGTACCAATCCAGCGGCCACTAGTGGCAACAAGATGAGAGTGTGACATGTGGGTAAAGTGTACAACTTCTGCAGAAGAAAATAAAATCTAAGTACTTAGCCGTGTCCCCGGTTATGGACAATACTGAGCAACTAAAGCTTGAAGCTATGGGAAATCTCGACATTCTAATTTCTAAAAGAAAACTTTTAAGAGACAATAAAAGACTTGATGCACTTGGGGATTTACCAAGGAGCTCAAGAGATTTTGATAAAACTTGATGCACTTGGGGATTTACCAAGGAGCTCAAGAGACTTTGATAAAAACTTGAAGTACTTGGGGGTACCAAGGAAATCAAGAGATTTGACAAAGACTTGAAAACTTGGGGATTTACCAAGGAGTTCAGAAAGATTTGACAAAAGAATAAAACCATTTTGAAAAGATAGGATAAACTATTGCTTTCTGCAAATGAGCCTTAAACCCTACTTAGCCAAAAATGCATGTAATGATAGGATCCACTTATATTCAACATAGTAGTGAAACTTGCCAATACAATTCAAATGTATTGACCCTTGTGGCTGTAACTTGTAATGTTGCAGGTTTGATTGTTTTAGAGAAGATTGATTGATTAGGATTATAAAGTCTACAACCAACATGTCTTCTTGTGGCACTTTGAAGATGAAGGACCCCATGCTTATATATTTCTGCTGCAATGTAATAGCCAAATGAGCTATGTAAGATGTAATAAAATTATGTTATTCCTGGTTATAAAGTTGTATTATGACCTTTGTTTCTTGATATTACATCTTGACTGTGGATGCTAGCTATTGATCCAGGGACTAGCATTGTAACACAGGGGACTCTACCTTATTTAAAGGTTGGGATCCCTTACACCAGTGTTCAGTGACTGTGCGGGTCCTTTCTGCGGTAAGAAAAACGCTTCGGGGGCAAGGGGGATAGGTGGTCTGGACTAGGCCAGGTGGGTCGGGTTGTTTGTTTCTTTTTTTTTATTCAGTACTCTTTTTCTTTTTTCTAATTGATTTTCTATTTTGAAATTCAAACAACAATTCAAACAACCAAATCAAATCAAACTTCCACCAAACTTTGTATTGTGTTTAGTTCTGTTTAACAACACAAATCAAAGTCCAAAACAAAATAATATTTTTATTCTTTTTAGGATCCATTTATTAATTAAATAAAATAGTCCTTAGTTATTAAATCAAATAGGATTTGATTTATTTAAAACTCCATTTGAAATCTAAATATTATCAAAACCAAATCAGTAGGTTTTATTTGAAAATATAGAATGCTTGGAAAACTTGTTTAAAATAATTTTAACAAGTTTTGATGTTTTTAATTAAAATGGGGAAAAACCTTTACTTTAATAAAATTGGTTTATTGATAAACTCTCATTATTTTATTTAAATAAACCTTTTCTATTTTAATCAAAGCAAACATTTTATTTCAAAATGTTGGCCAAGGTTTAATTTGGCTCTATAAAATAATCCTTATTTATATTTCTATATTTTCATTTGAAAACCAAATCTTTTTTTACTAGAAGATCCAAAATAGTAATTCTACTTATTTAAAATCTTCTTTATTAAATGTTTATCTTTTCAAATCCCCCTAGGATTTGTTTGATCAAATAGGTTTGAAGGTTTCCAATTGGAATCAAAAAGTTTCTTCTCACTCTGAAAATCAACAAAGTTTTATTTTATTCATTTATTTTTCACATTACAAGATTTGGAAAATCTTGGGATGTGACAGGCTACCACCCTTAAAATAAATCTCGTCCCGAGATTTGGGGAGGCTAGGGTTTACAAGTAGGCTCAAAACAACTAGGGTACTACCACCCTTAAAATATTTTCCAACTAGATTACATTTTGGATTGCTTGGGATCTCGATGTAACTTTTCTGGACAGAGGTTTGCATAGTGGCCTAGCTCCTTGCATTTGAAACATGTGACAAGGCTGAGATCCTTCATAGGCTTGTTTATCTTGTGCTTCGTCTTTTCTGGACAATTGCTTGCATAATGTCCTAGCTCTTTGCAGTTGTTGCACCACTCTTGGCTAATATCTTTCTTTTCCTTTGGTATCATTTTCTCTTGTTTGTTTCCTTGGTTCTTCTTCTTTTCTAGGCATTCATTGGCATAGTGTCCCATCTCTTTGCAAGTGTAACATTGCACATGGCTTTTGTCCTTCTTCTTCTTTTTGGGTCTCTCTAAAGCTAGGAGTTCTTCTAGTTCATGCTCTTCATCCTCACCTCAAAGGTGGGAAATCTTTATCTCTTCTTGGGGCATTGATCTTCATGCTCCTTGGATGTATGATCCTTGTCTCCACAAATATTGCAAGCTTGTGTTCCTTCTAGAATAGCATCTTTGTCATCCTTGTTGTCATTAGCTCTTTGGGAAAAGTTTTCTCCCAGGTTGATCATTTGAGTAACCAATCCTTGCAACAATTGGGATTGAAGTTTCAAAATCCTTTGTATGGCTGGGTCTAGTCCATTGTTGTTGGCTAAAAGATGAGTTGTCACTTGGCTCAACTGGTTTTGGGTTGCTATGAGTTCTCTCATGTTGTCCTCTTGGTTGTTGTTGGTGTCATCAACCCTGATGTTGGAGTCTCTTGGAGTAATCATCTATTTGGGTTGGATTGGGATTAGAATAGGCAAAAGATTTCTAAGGAAATAATTCTATTCACACACATCACAATTCACACAAGCAATGTGCAAGCAATCACAAACAAACATTCCACTCAAACAACAAGTTTCAAGCATATTTTGAGGCAATCAAAAATATTTTTGTTACACCACATAAGTTGGTGTGTTTGACTTAAACAAAATTTGGTGGTCCATCTACATGGTTCACTTGTGATCTTTCCATCTTTCTTGGTTGATTCCTTCTTGCATGAGATTATGGTTTCCTTGGGAAAACTCTTGGTCACAATACTTCAAAGGTGATGATGGTTCCTTCTAATTGTGTTTCCTTAGTCTTCAAGTCTTGGGCAATATTTCTTGTCTCACTTGTAGTCCGTAGTTCTATCCAAGGTTGAAGTCCTTGGTGAAAATGTTGAAGATGTTGAAGTCATTAGAGTTGAAGATGTTGAAGTCATTAGAGTTGTTGAAGTCCTTTTCACATGGTGAAGTCTTTGGTCATGGGGTAGGTTGTGTCCATCAAGTAGAAATAGAAGAGATGTAGAATCAAAACCAAAATGGTTTGAGGAAAGAGTTTACAAGATTGTTTGTAAATAAGTTTTGGAACAAATACAACTCCTATCTTTTTCTAAGGGGTTTTGTCCAATCCTAGGTTTACAAATCCTACAGGCAACACAGTGCTCTGATACCATCTGTAAGGTCCCTCCTTTATAAAGGAAAAGGATCTCTGTGATTGCAATGCTAGTCCCTGGATCAATAGCTAGCATCCACAGTTAAGATGTAATATCAAGAAACAAAGGTCATAATACAACTTTATAACCAGGAATAAAATAATTTATTACATCTTTCATAGCTCATTTGGCTATTACATTACATTGCAGCAGAATATCTATAAGCATGGGGTCCTTCATCTTCAAAGTGCCACAGTGAACATATTGTTGTATACTTTGTAATCCTAATCAACACACTTCACTAAATCAATCAAACCTGCAACATAACAAGTTACAGCCACAAGGGTCAATACATTTGAATTGTATTGGCAAGTGATACTATGGTAGTATAGTGGAGTCTATCATCTATATGCTTTTGGCTAAGTGGAGTTGAGGCTTGCATTGCTCAAAATAGATTTTTCCTTATCATTTGAAAACACTAAGTTTTTGCTTGACAAAAATCACCCAAGGCATCTACCAATCAAAGATTGACGATCCTTTAACCCTTGTTCAACCACAAGTTTTTAACTTAGAAATTTGGATGATGAGATTCTTGATAGCTTCCATGTCTTGATGCTCAAATTGTCCTTTACCAGGGACATGGCTAAGTACTTAGATTTTACACTCTGCAGAGGTGGTGCACTTTCCCCACAAGACTTGGTTTCACCAAGACAAGATCTTTCAGGAGCTTTCCCTTAGACCAAATGGACGCGTTCCAACCTATCATCCCACTACCACCAACTGTCCAAATGGCTAAGTTCTAGCAACCTATGTGATCCAGGAAGAGCCCATAATGCCAAGTGGTTGCACTTGAAGCTTCTCAACATTTGACATCTCAAATCTCTTTGTTCCTGGGTGGCAATCCACAAGTGTGATACACAAGGTAAACCATAAAAATGGGCCTTGTGTAACCACTCAACCAAAAACCACCAAGCAAGTCCCTTTCCACCCAGGTGATTCATTCACTTAGTTGTTTTATTAAACAAAACACAAGTCCTCAGACTTATAAATTTCTCCATAGCTTGAATATATATTCCACCCTTGTTTTCTACTAGCTAAGCTAAGCATGATAGTAGTAGGGATCTTAACTTAGGAAATTTCTACTAAGGTTTCATCTACTAGGATTTCCCATAGCAAGGTTTATACTTAGTAAAATTCCATGCAAGTCTTACATAGAAATATCACTAATGCATAGTGAAAATAATGGGACAAAGGTATGAAGCATCACTTGCCTTTTTGGTAGAGGGTATAAGTTCACTCCTTGATCTTTGTAATGTTCACACACTTCAAGTCACTACAATTCAATCAAGCAAACAATATTTCAATCTACCATTTCAAGCAATTCATCACATAAAATCATAGTAACAAAACAATGCATGCAAGCATGCCAAAGATTGTTTTATTTGGAGAAATGGTTTCTAATAGGTTATAACATTTGAAAACACCTATTGGTCATTTTATAAAGTGGCAAAGTCATTTGCAAAAGGTTTCAATTTATAAACCCTTTTCTAAACAAAGTATCATTTTATGTGGTGTAGAAATGTTTTTAATAAGGCATTAATCTATAGGGGTTCACAAAATATATTTTCAAACCATAAAACCTTGTGTTTAGGGTCAGAGAGTTTAAAACAAAACATTTCCCAAAGGTTTTCTTCCGACACCATTTTTAATAAATAAACCATATTTTTATTTGACTAGAATTGGTTTTAAATCCAAGTTTCATTCTTTTGCATCTCCAAATACATTTTTGAAACCACAAAGTGATTCCTATGGTCAGTAGGTTCAAAACACACCATTTGCAAAATATTTTATCCCCAAAATCATTTTTGAACAATTTTTACATTCTAAACAAGCATACATATGTTTCTGCAAAAACAAACAATTTAACAGAAACTTTTTACTAAACAAATGGCATGGTTGGCTAGGGCTTTTTCCACTGATTCCATTGATATAAAGTTTGCAAAATTTGGACTTGTGGTTTGAAAGTTATAGATTTTACAAAATGAACATCTAATAGAAAGTTTTCTGGCTTTTAAATCAAACAGAGGCCACGTGGAATGTTTTGATTGGCCGAAAACGGTTCGCGAGGATCAACATATACAGGCCGTTGGATTAAAAGAGATCTGTGCGGCTCTGATCATCGCATACCCCTTCGTTAAGTGAAACTATCCTATCGCTCCGATCTGGATCTGACGGCTCCCAGTGCCTCGACGGCTGGCGAAGCTGGCTTGCTGTGTGCCAGCGGCTCTTTCGCGATGGTTCGGTGATCTGAGGAAGCTAGAGGAGGAGTGGGGTGGCTCACCGTGCTCGTGAGGTCGGTGATGCTCAACGCGCATGGTCGGCAAGGCGCTCGGGGCGCGGCAATCCCTCGCCGGAGTGTGCAGCGGTGTCGGTTGTGCTCAAGCATCGTCGCTGGTGTCGTTTAGGACCGCGCTAAGACAAAGTGGAGGCATGTTTAGGTGCGCATGAGGGTCGTGAGTAAGGGAGGATCATCGGGAGGTGCTGGGGCGAACGGAGGTTACCTGGGGAGGTCGCCGGAGAAAGAACAGACGCGGCGGTGCACGACTTGGAGAAGTTGCCGACGTTCTGGAACGAGCGTGGCCGAGCTGGAGGTACTGGAGGATGTGTCTGGTGCTAGCGAGTACCCTAGTGGCAACCAGGGGCAGTGGGGGTGGGTGGTCTCGCTGGAATCGATGTTAGAAGCTCGCCGGAGACAGTGGAATGCGAGCTCGAATTAGAGCAGCCTAGGGGCAGAGGGGATGCGCGGTTTTGGGGGAAAGAGAGAGCGGAGGGGGCGATTAGTAGGGCATGTTTACTGGGCGAATTAACAGCGGCATTGACACGAATTTAACTTGTGAATCAATTGGCAGAAATGGGAGAGAGAGGAAGGAGGAACTGGTCGCGCTGTTGAAGGCGTGGCGTGGCTGTTCGGCACAAATCGTGAAAGAAAGAGAGTGGAGGTGGGGGCCAGTGTTCAGTGACTATGCGGGTCCTTTCTGCGGTAAGAAAAACTCTTCGGGGGCGAGGGGGATAGGTGGGCTGGACTAGGCCAGGTGGGTCGGGCTGTTTGTTTCTTTTTTTTATTCAGTACTCTTTTTCTTTTTCTAATTGATTTTCTGTTTTGAAATTCAAACAACAATTCAAACAACCAAATCAAATCAAACTTCCACCAAACTTTGTATTGTGTTTAGTTCTGTTTAACAACACTAATCAAAGTCCAAAACAAAATAATATTTTAATTCTTTTTAGGATCCATTTATTAATTAAATAAAATAGTCCTTAGTTATTAAATCAAATAGGATTTGATTTATTTAAAACTCCATTTGAAATCTAAATATTATCAAAACCAAATAAGTAGGTTTTATTTGAAAATATAGAATGCTTGGAAAACTTGTTTAAAATAATTTTAACAAGTTTTGATGTTTTTAATTAAAATGGGGAAGACCTTTACTTTAATAAAATTGGTTTATTAATAAACTCTCATTATTTTATTTAAATAAACCTTTACTCTTTTAATCAAAGCAAACATTTTATTTCAAAATGTTGGCCAAGGTTTAATTTGGCTCTATAAAATAATCCTTATTTATATTTCTATCTTTTCATTTGAAAACCAAATCTTTTTTTTACTAGAAGATCCAAAATAGTAATTCTACTTATTTAAAATCTTCTTTATTAAATGTTTATCTTTTCAAATCCCCCTAGGATTTGTTTGATCAAATAGGTTTGAAGGTTTCCAATTGGAATCAAAAAGTTTCTTCTCACTCTGAAAATCAACAAAGTTTTATTTTATTCATTTATTTTTCACATTACAAGATTTGGAAAATCTTGGGATGTGACAGAACTACTATCAGTAGGAGCATTCTGACAATAGAATACACTCTCAGATCATCAACATAATCCAATTAAGGATTCCATTGAAACATTAGCATGAATCATGGGGTATTACCACTAGAACTAGTATCATCAAAGCTACTATCAATCCTTAACCACAACAGGCAATCATTTCCCATGATCAAATATGATCAACACTAGGTCTAAAGCATCATAGATATCATCAACAAGGGGGTTATGAACCCTAATCCAGAGATGAACTCAATCAGCACATAGTCACTCAACATGAGAAGCCACTAGATACACACCAAAAATAATCATGGCAGTAGTATGGACAATCACCATAGAGACCACTTACCCGAGGTCCTCGCTGATGAATCGAAGAGGAAGCAGAGGGGCCAACGAACATGGCTGACACAGGAGCACCGGAGGCGTAACCAGGCTTTGTCACGGTGGCGGCCGTAGCAGCGCACGAGACCAGCACACCACCACAGGCGAGATCGTGACGGCGGCGACAACATATTCTCCAAACCCTAGAGTTCGGGAATGGGGTGGAACTGACCACGGGGAAGCCCCGGAGTCAAATACAAGCGAATAAAACGAAAGAGCGTCATCGACAACCCTAACTCGCACCACGGCGGCGGCCAGAACGGCCGACAACGGTGAGAATCGATGGTGGCGGAATCGCCGACCATGGGGGTGGGTCAGAGGAGGAGGAGATAAGGTCGAGGGAGAGAGAGGAGGCAGAGTGGCCTGGGTGGGCCAGAACCCTTCGAGGTAGCCATTTGACCCTGCCCTATTGGGCCACTTGGGCCCAATAAGCCCAAGGGGCCAGCCCAGGTTATTTAATAAATCTTTTGATCAAATGGAAAAGACCAAAATACCCCTAACCCTAATAAAATTTTAGAAAATAAATTAATAGTCCAAAAAAAAGTTATAAATAAATATTTTTGGATTCACAATAATACACTCTATTTAAATAAAATAAGTTATCAAATTTTGGACATTCAGATTTTTATAAGAATTTTGTAATTTAAATATTCCTTATGGAATTTTACAAAATTATTGAAAGGTGATAAAAATAAATAAAAATCACTTTCATTATTTATTAATATTATAGTATTTTTGAAAAATACTAATTAAATATTTAATAAGGATAAATGTTTATAATATAAGTAAAATACTCAAAAATCTTGGAAAATAAGAAATATAATTTCAAATATAATCACATATTATTATTAAATATTTATTATTTATTAAATAATTAAAAAGTAATAAGCATTATAAAAATCATATTTTATTATGTATAAATCACAACAATACCTGTAATACACTAAAATAATCACAAAAATAACAATTACATATTAAAAATCTAATATTTTACTTTTGAGATAAACCAAAAATTCAAATATTTTAACAACTCAAATATAAACTATTTTACTTCATTAATAATTCTTAAAATAATAAATAACATTTATTAATATCCTTGAAATGAGTAAAATAAGTTTAATATATAGTACAAATCTTAAATATTAATGAAATAAAACTCTAATGGTTTAAAACATTATAAATATCTTTATATCAAACTATCTTCAACTCTAAGTGAATATTATATTCTCAAAGGATTCCAACTCATGATAGAAACCTTAAAGAACATCTTGTGAATGAATCAGATCCTTTCCATTCACTATAAATTATCATCAACAATTACCACAACACTATAAAAAAATTTAAGGATAGTTAAATAAAATTATATCTGGAATTATAAACTCTACTCACTTATCTATAAAAGGTAAATGATACTACTCTATCATAGAATTAAGAAACCATTATCTCAAGTAATAGAACAAACATTCTTAAATAACTTAAAGAACACATTTCAGATATACAAGATACCAGGGTGTAAGTATCATACTTTCAAAAACTATCTATATTTTAAAGTTAACTTTAGTCTCCAAAGAGTCCAAATATAATACCATACACATGACTACATGTTTTATAGTTAACTTTGGTCTGAAGTAGTTAATCTATAAAGCAGCATAAACTCAAGCCATTTGATTAAAACAAATAACATCAACCATCACTAACTAACCACAAGGTTATTTAGACCTTAGAAGAGAAACCTTTTCTTCGAAGGTTATCCTTTTTGCCACTTTAAATAAGAAATCTTGTATAAGTAGTCCTAACTAGTATGTCATAAGAATGTATATTTTATTCCTACATATGTGTTGACTCCAACCACACATAAACTCGAATAAATATACAACTACGAAATTTATCCAAAAGGACCACACATTCCAAAGTAACCACTTTCGAAATCCAAACCTTAGAACAACATTATTTCCGGAATTTACACTTAAAATGTGCATCACACTACTTATGCATAAAAGCATATTGCTTCTTTAAACATTAGTCCTTACCGGACCAATGATGCTGATTTCAGATTTTTGGATCTTATATTGACTCGAAGACCGTGAGTGCATAATCTTGCAACCACAAAAGGCAAGTTCACATTTGCTCATGTCCTTTGTTTATTTTCTGTAAAGTATTTTACAAATCCAGTGTTGTCTTCACTTGCATTTGAAGAAGGTCAGAAAACACTATTTTCCAATGATAATGAGAACTATTGATTATTGATCCAGGGTGATCAATTAATCTATTAAATCTGACAGTTGGAATACCACTGTTCAGAACTATATCACCTAGGGCTTAACAACCAATGTCGCCAGTGATTCTTGCGCCGTATATTACGCGTTGACCATGATATTTGGAATGGGACGGAGAAGTCAGTTGTATCTTCTTCCTCTCGCATGAAGCCGGATGTGCAGGTCGTGGCTGTTATCCTTGTAGCGTGCATTTTAATTGGTAATTCGTAGAGGATATGCAGCATATGGGTGGGAACCCTCAATGTCCCACGATAGTTCTGACATCTAATGGTTTGTACAAACCATTACCGTAATTCTTTATGTGGGCATGGTGTACACCAAGGAGGCATGCGGGGTCGCGAAGGGGCAGTGATTGGCTTGGATCATCTTATAGGCCCCACATCATGGAATTGTGGACGGGAATAAGCTGCCCGGTTGTGCAACAAAGAGTTGATCTCTCATGGGTAAAGTAACGCACCTCTGCAGAGTGTAAGAACTGTAACTTGTTACTCCCTGTTCCGGGAAGGAGCTACGAACGCGGCGGGAAAGGAACCCCATGAAGGTTCTGGTAAACCCGTGAAGGCTAACGGACAGATATTTTCAAAATAAAAGCAACCTTTAAAGAAATGTTTATGAAAACTTGCATTGCCTACGACCTACGGTCTATGGCTGTAGATATAGTGCATCAAACACTCCTTTTCTAGTGAATTTGCTGCTCGTACTCAAAGTATCTTCTTAACCCTTGCTAGATTCTGAAGCCATTAGAATGATATCTACATCAGGATATGCTCCAGGACTTACCAAGACCAGCTGAAGCTCTTCAACAAAGAAATGGAAGTCAACATATATCTCAACTCAAGTGAAGACGAAGGTTACCGAATCGATAGGAATATTATCTCTAACCAAAGAACCTATTTATGTAGAGCGTTGCAATAGCAGCAATGCCAGCCTCTTAGTCTAAATATTAGACTTAATAGCATAATCGTTGTGGCATTATTTAACTTTGATTCTTCTTCGTAAAGGAGTTCTTTCTTCCTCTTATACCTAGACTATTCTCTGGATCTTATGTAAAGAGTGAGTTGTAACCTTTAAGCCATGTATTGGACCCGTTGTGTTTCTGTTGTGCCATTCTGAGGGATGTAATACTCTTGAATGGTGTTTCATTGGTGTTATGTCCACGACTATAGTATACTAAATCATGTAGTTATATGCTGGGTCACCGCATTGGACCCCCGTTCTCTCTGTGTTGTTTCAAATAAGTCGATTGGTGTTGGAAAGGAGTAGAACGTTCTTGCTTGAAAAGTGTAAGAAGATCTTGCTTTGACTGTGACTTAGACTTTATCATGTCATGCTAGGTGTTGTTTTGACCTTATGCTTAGTGATTATTGTTGTAGCATGACTTGTTCCAATCAATTAGGATTGCTTAGTGTGCCTTGAAAGAATCATGTGTTGTTTTAGCATACAAAAGCATAGTATTGTGGTATTCTCCTTTGATGATTTGTTTGGGTTGACTTGGCACATGCTCACACCATGTTATGACTATGAACAAGTCACCATAGCCTCTATGATCATTTAGTCCTTGACTTGTAGTACCACTCTATGTTTTGATTAGTAATGTTTTGTCGCTCTGCATGATTATGGCCATTATTGCTCTCTTAGTTGGTCGCTCCCAGTTTTTTGCTAGCCTCCACTTGTATGAGTAAGCACTACTCATGCTTCCAACTCCCAAGAAACTCAGTTATTCCAAAGTGTCCACTATAAATTCATATGCATGGTTTGTTACACCATTCCAAGTATATTCTTGTTTTCAGCTATCTTCCAATTAAAAAGTATTTTATTATGTGAAAACTTAGTGGTTAAAGCTCTCACGAACTTGATGGCACACCTTTATTTTTCTTGCCCCTAATAAACTTGAACCATTGTGTCATCTATGTTGTATATGCTTGCACTTATACGTTGGAATTAGCAGAACCATGTTTTCATGGGGAACGCTTTCAACATTGCACTTGTACTTTGTACACAGTTGATATCATGATCTTTTTTCTATGGATGTCGTCGGTGTGAAATGAAAGGGGAGCTTGTAAGTCCATGGAGTTATGTATTTTGTGTTAGAGAAACGCTTGGGCCGCTAGCCTAAGCCATGCTTAATCATGGTAGAAACTTGCAGCATCACCATAGTGACATCTATGAAGCATTATTCTGATAAAAAAGAGATTGAGAAAAAAGAGACATATTGAGAAAGAGGAAAGAGAGAAAAAGGAACCATATCCCATGGTAAATAAGAAGAATGCTGGGATGCTCATTGTCTGCTTGCCGTGTCATTTTGGTTATGGGAAAGCTCTTGTACCATGTGCAAGGGGTACCTAGTTGGCGGTTCTCTATGATACACATGTACTTACTATGACAAGAACTTGCAAGTAACTAAACTTGAGTAGCATGAGGAGCGGCCCTCGTATTCAAGGGACATGAGATTGCCAACTTATACTTTGTCAAGCATATACTCCATAGTTTGTTCACTTTAACCTTAATCACTTCAAGATGCTTATGATAGGGGCAATGAGGGCTGAAAGCTAATAAGTACCATAATTTTTGGAAGCTCTTTTTGAAACTTGAAATCCATGCTTCCCTTTTGAAGGACCTTTCTTCCAGTTTTATATTGAGTCTCCACCTTCTACCTTTAGGCACTAGTTAAAAGAGGATAGTTTCCATTCTTATTTTTATGTGCAGTGTCCCAAAACTTATTGATTGATGCATATTGACAATATTGCTTGTTCTTGTGCTATTTGTATCTAGTCACTCTTATGAACTTTGAAGGTGTCCTATGCATCTATTTGCTACTCTATGATGGACAAGCTGAATGCCACTATGCCATGTTTTCTGTATGTGAAACAAACAAACGTTTTTCAATGCATGTTATTCATGATCTTTGTTTGTAGCCTTTCATGTTGCATGCATAGTTACTTTGTCTTATTGTTAGAACTCCATTTTCCATGCACATGTTTAGAGTTCTTTGATCCCAGCTTTCAATGCTTGCAAATGGTTTGATCTTGGTTTTGATGGTGCATGACACCTAAAAAATTATTATTTTTATCACTTACCTACTCGAGGACGAGCAGGAGTTAAGCTTGGGATGCTTGATACGTCGGAAACGTATTTATAATTTTTGATGTTCCATGCTTGTTTAGTATCTACTTTGCTTTCCTTTGTCCACACTTTGAGGTGTTTTTATATGTTTTCTGGTACTAACCTATTACCAAGTTGCCACAGTGCCAGTTGCCTATTTTCTGCTGTTTTTGGTTCCAGAAAATATAGTAAGGAAATATTGTCGGAATTGGACGGGACAAAAGCCAAAGTCAATATTTCACCGAGGAGAACACGGAGTCGGAGGAGAGCAGGAGGGAGCCACGGTGGTGGTCACCCCAGGCACGGGCCCACCTTAGGCCGCGCCTAGGCAGGGTGTGGGCCCCCTGGCCGCCTCACGGCCTCGCCTCTTCGCCTATAATAAGCCCCCGATGCCTAAACCCTAAGTACCCGATCAATATTCCACAAAACCGTCTGTAGCCACCGCCACCATCATCCCTAGATCGGGGAGATCTTAAGCTCTTCCCAGAACCTGCCGAAGGGGAGATCATCCTGGAGGGCCTTCTTCTTCATCATGCCAGCCTCCGGTATGAAGCGTGAGTAGTTCTGAAGGGAATATGCCCGAGAGGCAATAATAAAGTTGTTATTATCTTATTCCTTATTTATGATAAATGTTTATTTTGCATGCTATAATTGTATTAATACAGAAATGTTAATACATGGGTGTTTAATAAACAAATAGGAAGTTCCTAGTTATGCCTCTCTTATAAACTAGCTCGTTGATTAACAAGATGATCAAAGGTTTCCTGATCATAGACATTGGATGTTGTTAACAACGAGGTCACGACATTATTGGAATGGTGTGATGAACATTCATCTGAAGTATAGCATTCTGATCAAGGTCATTGTGTTTATATTGCTATAACATCATACGAAGTAATATTAGTCCTTAGACCATGAGATCATGTCAATCACTAACACTAGATTAGTATCTTGATAACATCAAACGTCACACCGTAACAGGGTGACTATAAAGATGGGTTCAGTGCTACAAAGGTGTTATGTTGAGGCTCATGGATCAAGAGTGGAATTTTTCCATCTCGATGACGGAGAGGTATACTCTGGGCCCTCTTGGTGATATCACATTAATTAGCTTGCAAGCAAGTGATTTGATCACTAGAATTTTATATCATGGGAATGAGAAAAGAGTACATGTCGGTAACGAGATCAAACTAGGTATGGAGATACCCATGATCGAATCTCGGACATGTAATATATCGCGAGACAAAGGGATTGAGTTACATGCGTATAAGGTTCACACAATCACAGAAGTCATCGTTGAATATGTGGGAGTTGGTACAGATCTCCAGGTCCCATGCTGATTATTGATCAGAGAGGGGTCTCGATCATGACTGCATTATTCGCGAACCATATGGTGACACACTTAAGGGATACTGACACCATTTGGAGCAAATAATATGCCAGACAAACAAAAAGAAAGCGCGGGAATTTATTTCACTAGACACCGGAATCATTTTGGTTGAAATTGCTGAAACTGGTTCTGCATGTGAAATTGAAATGTTGTAGGGGGTTTATGTGAATGTTTGTTAATTGGAGTAATTAACAAAATTCTGAATAAATAAATAAAAGAGTTTTATTTAAATGAGAGCTTGCATTAAATTTGGTGTAAATTTAATGCATGTGAGTGGATTTTTGAGTGGAGGCATTTTTATGGGAGTGGAGGCTTTTCATTTTGAGTGGGAGCTCCACCCACATGAATGTGGAAGAGGTGGGGGCAGCCCCCTGATGGCTAGCACGGTTGACGTGGAGCCTGTTGGGAACCCCAAGAGCAAGGTGTGAAGCAGCACAGCAGCAAGTCTTCCCTCAGTAAGAAACCGAGGTTATTTAACCAGTAGGAGGAAGGAAATGTTACACAGGTGTTGCTAGCAACGCGGAGACCTTCACAACACAAACTCAAGACTTTGCCCCAACTAATAGTGAGGTTGTCAATCTCACCGATTGTTGTAACAAAGGATTACACGTATGGTGTAGAAGGTAATGGGTTGCAGCAAGTAAACAAGTAACAGTGGAAGATGTATCAATGGTAAAGATTGGACCGGGGTCCATAGTTCACTAGAGGTGCTCTCCTTAGATAAACAACATGGCATGAAGGGTAAACAAATTATAGCAGGGCAATTGACATGAACTGAGCAAGGCATAACAATGCAATACTAGTCAAAAAGATCCCATGAGATTTGATTGGGCAATACAAAAAGATACATAGACCGCCATCCAACTGCATCTATGACTACAAGTCCACCTTCAGGTTATCATCCGAACCCCTCCAAAGATTAAGTTGCAAGCAATGCAACTGCTTTAAGCAAAGTGTGTAAGGTAAACAATCCACTTGTTCCATGAACAAGAGACCGTTATTTTCTCCCTAGTGGCAATAGCACATCTACAAACGAAGAGATTTATGTCACTTCCCTTGGAAACTAGAGGCATGAACCCACTATCGAGCATAAATACCCCCTCTTGGAGTCACTAGCAACTACTCGGCCAAGATAGCTACTAACAACGGAGAGCATGCAAGATCACAAACAACACAGACATGATAGAATCATAAAGACAAAACCATTAATCAAACCAACATAATAATCTCAATATCCATCGGATCCCCGCAAACACAACATGCATGATTACAAATAGATTAGACATTGATCATGAACGGAGCTCACAAGATCTATACATGAAAGCACAAAGGAGGAGATACAACCATCTAGCTACTATATGGACCCATAGTCCAAGGTGGAACTACTCACGCATCATACCGGAGAGAAGGCCTCTGGGATGATCTCCCCTCTAGCAGGGAGCCGAGAAAAACTTCAGATCCCCCCCGATCTAGGGACGATGGTGGCTGCGGCTACAGAAGGTTTCGTGGAATATTGATCGGGTACCTAGGGTTTCTGCATCGGGGGCTTCTTATAGGTGAAAAGGGAGGCCGAGGGGGTGCCCAAGGCGGATGCACCCCCCAGGCGCAGGATGGGCCCACCCGTGCGGCCAGGGGTGTGGCCCCTTCGAAGCCCTCCTCCGTCTCTCCTCTAGACTTCGTGTTCCCCACGGAAAGATATTGACTTTGGCTTTTGTCTCGTCCAATTACGAGAATATTTCCTTACTAGCTTTTATGGAACCAAAAATAGCAAAAAACAGGCAACTGGCACTGTGGCAACTTGTTAATAGGTTAGTACCAGAAAACATATAAAAAGCACCTCAAAGTGTGGACAAAGCAAAGCAAAGTAGATACTAAACAAGCATGGAACATCAAAAATTATAGATACGTTTCCAACGTATCAAGCATCCCCAAGCTTAACTCATGCTCGTCCTCGAGTAGGTAAGAGATAAAAAGAATAATTTTTGAGGTGACATGCACCATCAAAACCAAGATCAAACCATTTGCAAGCATTGAAAGCTGGGATCAAAGACTCTAAACATGTGCATGAAAGATGGAGTTCTAACAATAGGACATAGTAACTATGCATGCAACATGAAAGCCTACAAACAAAGATCATGAATAACATGCATTGAAAAACATTTGTTTGTTTCACATACAGAAAACATAGCATAGTGGCATTCAGCTTGTCCCTCATAGAGTACCAAATAGATGCATAGGACACCTTCAAAGTTCACAAGGGTGACTAGAAACAAATAGCACAAGAACAAGTAATATCACAATATGCATTAATAAATAAGTTTTGGGACACTTGATGACCCATAATTATAGGGGGTGTATCATAGTACTTTTGATAAATAGGAGTGTTGATCCCAACGAGGAGCAAAAGGCGATGAACAGTGGTATGGAGCAGGAAATCCCTGTGAATACTTAGCAAACAGATTTTTAGTGGTTTTATGACAAGGCAACAAAACAAGGAGCAAGTAATAAAGACAACGAACAAATGGAGCAAGTGGCCCAATCCTTTCTAAGCAAAGGACAAGACGATGGAAATACTTATAAGGACCAAACGTTCTCGAGGACACATGGGAATTCCGTCAAGTGCTTTCGCTTCAAATAGCTGAGTACTCTTCTTTGGTGTTTGTAAGTGTTGTGTGGGTGAACCTATGCTAATGTGCCAACTGTAGGGGTTCGTAGCATGGAAAACAAAAATTTTCTATCGCATACAAACAAACAAGCCAAGATCTATCTACTAGATTGTAGCAACGAGTCGATAGAGGAACTCACCCTCGAAGATTCCAAAGCGGTTAACGAGAGCAGATTCTCGTGGGTGATGTAGTCGTACTCTTTCCGATCTCAAGATCGCGTAGACGATCCTTCAGTATCACGTTCGGCGCTCCCTTGATCGGTCACTGCGTTCGGTTTTCGACAAAGACCTTCCTCTCCTTGTTCTAGCAGCAGCGGAGGTTGTAGCACTCTCCTCGCGATTCCGGCAAAGACAATGCGTGGTACCAAGTAGAGGGAAATCATGAGGCTTCGCCTTAAGCTTCTGCAGTATGGTGGAGTTTATGAGAGTGGATATTAGTGGTCTATTAATTAGACACACCAATTAGAAGGCTATAAACAAATTAGAAGGCTATAACCCGCTGGATAAAGAAATTATAAGCTCTAAACCAACACGGCTCTAAACCGGAGATTAGAGGTGGAAACTTGTGTGTGCTAGGAGGGAGCCCTGCCCCTCCTTATATAGGTGGGAGGGGCTGGCCGGCCAAGGGGAGGGAGTGGAGTCCCTCCCCAACTCGGCTTGGGTGGGCGCCGCTTGGGAGGACTCCTCCCAACTCGGCTTCACCTCCTCCTCTTTCCCACTTCCCAAAATTGTTGCTTGACTTTCAAACTAGCCGTTTGACTTTTCAATTTAGGATTTAAATAAACCCTTTATTTTGGACAGAGAACACTTAGTACATGATGCAATCATTCCAACTTACAATGACACATTCATGTACCCTTCCCTCCGAGTGCTGGACATTCCGGGACCTTCTAGAATGTTCCCGATGAAAACACCAAACCATTCCCCAACTCAAATGGGACTTTCCTTATATGAATCTTATTCTCCGGACCATTCCGGATCTCCTCGTGATATCCCGGATCCCATCCAAACTCAACAACATTCGGTCTCTTTCTCATAATACCATAACTACTCAAACAATGTCGAATCCTTATGTGTCTCCCTACGGTTCGTGAATTATGCGGACATGATCGAGACACTTCTCCGAAAAATAACCAATAGAGGAATCTGGAAATTCATATGGCTCCACATATTTCTACGATTACTTTGCGATCGAATGAACCACTTACATACGATACCAATTTCCCTTTGTCTCACGATAGTTTACTTATCCGAGGTTATGATCGCCGGTATCTCTCGCATACCTAGTTCAACCTTGTTACCGATAAGTACTCTTTTCTCGCTCCTGATATGTGATCCCTTGTGACCCACCACATGCTTGCAAGCTAATTGGATGACATTTCACCGAGAGGGCCCAGAGAATATCTATCCGATATGGATGGACAAATCCCACTCTTGATCCATGTGTTTCAACCAATACTTTCGAACACTCAATGCCACTTTTATAGCCACCACATTACGGTGTGGTGTTTGATGACATCAAAGCATCCATCCGTAAAGGTGATATGCATGATCTCATGGTCGAAGGAATTAGGTTACTATGTATCGTAAAGCATATAGCAATTGAACTATTGAAATGACTTGATCTTTATGCTACGCTTATCTATAGGAGTATGTCCATCACATCATTCTCCTAATGATATGACCTGTTGTTAATAACATCTCTATGTTCATGATCGTGAAACCATGATCATATATTAACCAACAAGCTAGTTTAACAAGAGGCTTTACTAGGGACTCTTTTATGTTTACAAATCACACAAGTATTAATGTTTCCTTAATACAATTATAGCATGGTATGTAAACATTTATCATAAATATGAAGATATGATAATAACCACTTTATTATTGCCTCTTGGGCATATCTCCAACAGTCTCCCACTTGCACTAGAGTCAATAATCTAGTTCCAAACCTTTGTGTTTTCAACACCTATGGCTTTCTGGTGTTGTATGTACACGATTGCTAGTGGTTAACGATCTCCGGATCCGACACTTCCAGTCCGTGTAATTGCATGTCTTTGCGTCTCTACGCATCACTCATTCTCTAATGAGATGTCTTTGTATGATTTGGTCTTTCGTGTGACCTTTAGTTCTTTGGGGTTAAAACATGTTGATAATATTGTCGCACAATATATCTTCATAGTATTATCCCTGTGAACTACACCTAGTTTGATAACAAACTACTTGACACAAATGCCCTCTTTGCTGCTATAATAGCAGTCATATACTTAGCCTTTTGTTGTAGTATCTCACAATGTCTTAACTTTGGAACTCATCCAAATCCATTATGGAACTCACTTTCCATTATATTGTGCCACCCTTAGTTTAGATTGAGATAAACTAAATTTGTACTTTGTGACAAAACTAGTATCAATGTAGTACTTTTACAATGAACTAACCATCTATTTGTCACTTCTACAAATAATATACTCTTAGTTCTTCCAAAAGATCATAAGAATATCCTTACTATCGTCCAATGATCATCTTATGAATCATTCTGGTATATGCTCATAATATTTATAGCATAGGACATATCTGGATTTGTACATATCACAAAGATGATTGATATAAATACTCTTTGTGATTTCATACATCAAGTATCAATCTATACTTGAATCTTTGTTTCACTTACCAAGTGCCAATACACTTGAATATATCATCAACATTGAACTCTTTCAATCCTTTCTGTGCAACAAGAACCTTTCTTGTAGTTTCTATATTGAATTCATTCAATATCTCGTCTATGTACTTCTGGCACAACCATATTAGCGTCTATTGATGCCAAATATTTGGGTTTTGCCTAAGTCTTTCATCGGGATGAAATTCTTTAATATGTGTTAATAAAAGATACATTATTTCCAATCAACAATATGTCTTCCACATAATGTATTAGAAACATGTCTTAGCGCTCCCACTTAATTTCTTGCAAATGCAAGCATCTTCATTGTCTCCGATGAAATTAAACTCTTTTAAAAGTTTCATCATAGTGAAGATTCCAACTCCGCTATGCTTACTTCAACCATTGAAGTTTGCATATGCTTTTAGCATCCTTTGAATTAACAAAACCCTTTGGACCGTGTCATGCACACGTCCTAGGTAACGATTCTATTAGAAGAACTTGTTTTGTTTATTCTACTACCACATAACAAATTATATGTAGTGGTTGCTACATTAATCCGTCTAGACTAAAAATCGCTATGAAAGATCAAATCTTGTCATATACAACCTTTGAACATTGTTGTGAACTCTTTCCCAACATGTCGACTATTTTATAGATGTGAAACATCCATGTCTACTTCTTTATAGATCCAAACACAACTGCAAGGTCTTACACCTTTTTCGAGGGTCTTTCAAGTTCAAAACTTGATTTCTCGTGTATGGAACTATCACGGATTTTATGGCTTCAAGCCATTTGACGGAGTCAAGGCCCATCATTGCTTCTTTGCATGTAGTAGGTTCATTATTCTCAAATAATGATTCAACCCTCAAATCTTGGTATTTGATTGTTCATCCGACCTACTTGTTTCAATAGGAACTTGGATCTCCGTGACCACAACCTTTGAGGTACGTGAGCCATGAGTTTTGTTGTCGCCTCCTAACACTTTTCGGTCAAGCAACTTTGCACATATAGCTAAGGTTCTTTTAACCTTATCAAAGTTCTATTGTCCTCCCACTTAACTTTTCACGAAAAATTCCTTCTCAAAGAAACTTGACGTTCTAAGCGACAAACACTTTTTGTCTCCGGTGTTTATGGAGGAATACTTAACAGTAATACAAAGACAGGTTTATCCGACTTTGGTTGCACACATCTTTCTTATGCATAGCATACCAATGTTTAAGAAAAGACAACATGAGTTTTATCCCAAACCATAACTTTATATGGTGTCATTTCAACGGATTATGATGGAGCTCTTTTAGTGGAAAAGCGGTAGTCTCTAAACCTTTTAATCTTTAAAATATAATGGCAGTTTTATGAATTATACCTTTGATCTTACCATGTCAAACAAGGTTTAATTACATATCTCGAATGCTCCATACTTCTTATGGTGTTTCGGGAAATGCAAATCCACAGAACGATTCCTTAAATCTTAGGTATTATGCTAAACTTGTAATTCAAATATCTTCCTTTATGATCTTATCATAAACTATTCATATTCTTGTTACAATGATTTTGCACTTCATCTTGAAAGTCTTTTGAACTTTTCAAATATTTCATACTTCATCCTTATTAAGTAAATATTCATATATTCACTCAAATTTTCGGAGAAAGCATATGAAGTTGAAATCCATCGCTCTTGACTACATATAATGGAGTTCGTACAACAATATGCACAAGTTCCAATAAGCTAGTCTTTCGTTCCCTTTTGGCCTATGAACGAAGTTTTAATTATCTCTAGGAAAGTTTCACAAACGTCATTTGATCAAAAATCAAAAGACTCCAAAATTCCATCCACATGGAGTTTCTTCATATTTTCTTTCCAATATAATTTAAACGGCGATGTCACTTCCTAAGTGATCTTTCAATCAATTTGTCTTTCGACAATTTTAGCACTAGTTTTATGGATGTGATTTCTCCAACGAGATTTGTGAATCATCCATCTTTTATGGATTACGGCAATTATTTGAACAACCCTTTTGTTCTCATAATACCTGATAAAACAAATCTTGAAGGTAAGCGTTGATGTTTAACGAGCAACAAAATAACCCTTTTATTTGTTCTCGATGAACATCATCACCTATTCTTTTGCTAGTTACTTAGGCCATTGTAGTTCATGAATTGTGTTGTTTCGTATGACGATTCACACCAACAAATTCAGTATGAAATACTTAAGAACTACATTGTTTAATAAGCAAAGAATATAGCCATAACACATATATCATCTATATACTTAAACTGAACAATTCTAGTCTTTTCTTTTCTGCCATATACTTATGAGATTCTTTCAAGATTTCCTTTCTGTTTGAAAGAATCTATCAACATCAATAGTGGAGTCATACTTATGACACATAGTCCAAAGCGTGTATAGTTAAATACCAATGTCTTTGAACTTGCACTTTGAAGTAGATCACCATTATCAAATATTTGGTGTTCTTTCAAATTCCTTTCTTTAGTAATCTCTTGGTGTAGTAAACATTTTACCTACATCAAATATTCACCCTCATCATGGACTTATCCATGATCTAGCTACTTTTAGCTCGTAACGGTGAATCGCGAGTATAATGTTGCTCTCCAAAACCTTTTGGAAGATTAGGACAACTAGTGTCTCCAACCTTTTTGCAAATTCTCATCAAATATGAGAACATGACTTTTGCCATATTATACTCTATCATGTTGCAACCAAAACTTCATTTCAGATATCACAATATCTTCCACACATCATGGTTTCTGAAACAACTCTTTCAGATCCTAGATAACCTTGATATTAAGACAATCCTTTGAATATCAAGAATCATGGAGACAAACATGATACTCAAACACTAACACTTGGAATTGTCACTCTTGTTTTAATACTAATTATTAAACTTAATGGAGTAACCGGAAATTACTGAAATTTTGCAATAGGACTTTTAAACTTTAGATTAACACTTCAAAACAATACGATACCAGTTCGTAAAGTAACTAACCAGAATTCTATAGTTCTATCATCTCAATTATAACTAAGCGCAAGGTGGTAAACGGATGCCAATGACTACAACAACTATGCAAATTCACTTTGATTTAGTTTATGATAAATTGAGTTCTAATTAATAATTAAATTAATCTAGGTGAACTCCCACTCAAAACAATATCCCTCACATTGTTTTAGTGATCACACGAACCAAATCCACCACATCAAAACCGATCATCACGAGAGTTGATATAGTTTCAATGGCGAACAATCATCATGTTCATCATATCTACTATATGATTCATGCTTTACCTTTCGGCGATCCGTGTTCCTGAGGCCATGTCTGTACATGCTAGGCTCGTCAAGATCAAACCTTAGCTACCGCATAAGCAAATCTGGCTTGCTTACGTTGTATTCACCCGCGGAATCAAAGACACCCGATCATCACGTGGTGCTTCGAAGCAGCAAGCTTTGGCAACGGTGCATACTAAGGGTGAACACTTTAGAACTTGAAATTTATGTGCATGAGGGATCATCTTATAATGCTACCGTTGTCTACTAAGCAATACAAGATGCATAAAGGATTAACATCACATGCAATTCATAATATGTGATATGATATGGCCTTTCTTCTTTGTGCTTCCGATCTCCATCTTCAAGCACGAACATGATCTCCATCATCACCGGCATAGCATCAAGGTCGATGACGCTTCTTCATGGTTGTCGTCCACCAGCTTCAACTATTACAACTATTTTGAATAGACACGCAGGTCTCAACAGAAATTAAAGACAACCATATGGCTCCTGCCGGTTGCCAACTTACAATAAGGAACATTGCATACATCAAATATAATCACAATCATGGCCATATCACATCATCAGACACCCGCAAAACAAAGTTAGACGCCTCTACTTTCTTTGCATTTTTTACGTGGTTTGGGGCTTTCAATATGTGTCGTTCTAACTTTAACAAGAACCACAACATTGATACTAGCATTGTTGATCACCCGTTGTAAATTGGATCTTTACTATGCTAGGAGAAACAGCACCATAAAGCCACTTATGCAATACAAGTTGCATGTCAAGCGTGGAGCAAGTCTCATGAACGATGTCATGTAAGGTTAGCCCGGGCCGCTTCATCCCAACATACCGCTAGATGCAAAGTACACAAAAAGCAATCTACAATAAAAGCATCAACCACAATGACCATTGTGTTCTACTCGTAAAAGATCTACATATAGACACGGCTCTGATACCACTGTAGGGGTTCGTAGCATGGAAAACAAAAAAATTCTATCGCATACAAACAAACAAGCCAAGATCTATCTACTAGATTGTAGCAACGAGTCGATAGAGGAACTCACCCTCGAAGATTCCAAAGTTTTTAACGAGAGCAGATTCTCGTGGGTGATATAGTCGCATTTCTTCCGATCTCAAGATCGCGTGACGATCCTTCCAAATACCAAATGCTCCCGCAATCGGTCACACGCTCGTACTCGACAAAGACCTTCCTCTCCCTTGTTCCAAAGAAAATGGAGGTTGTAGCACTCTCCTCGCGATTCCGAAGACAACGGCGTGGTACCTAAGTAGAGGAAATCCAGGGCTTCGCCTTAAGCCGGTGCGAGTTTGGTGGAGCTTATGAGATAGGCTATTAGTGGTCTAGTAATTAGACACACCAATTAGAAGGCTATAAACCAATTAGAAGGCTCTAAACCGCTGGCTAAAGCAATTAGAAGCTCTAAACTAAAACGGCTCTAAACCGGAGATTAGAGGTGGAAACTTGTGTGTGCTAGGAGGAGCCCTGCCTCCTTATATAGGTGGGAGGGGCTGGCCGGCCAAGGGAGGGAGTGGAGTCCTCCCCAACTCGGCTTGGTGGGCGCCGGCTTGGGAGGACTCCTCCCAACTCGGCTTCACCTCCTCCTCTTTCCCACTTCCCAAAATTGCCGTTTGACTTTCAAACTAGCCGCTTGACTTTTCAATTTAGGATTTAAATAAACCCTTTATTTTGGACAGCGAGAACACTTAGTACATGATGCAATCATTCCAACTTACAATGACACATTCATGTACCCTTCCCTCCGAGTGCCGGACATTCCGACCTTCTAGAATGTTCCCGATGAAAACACCAAACCATTCCCCAACTCCAAATGGGACTTTCCTTATATGAATCTTATTCTCCGGACCATTCCGGATCTCCTCGTGATATCCCGGATCCCATCCGAAACTCGAACAACATTCGTCTCTTTCTCATAATACCATAACTACTCAAACAACGTCAATCCTTAAGTGTGTCTCCCTACGGTTCGTGAATTATGCGGACATGATAGAGACACTTCTCCCAACAATAAACAATAGAGGAATCTGTAAATACAAATCGATCCAAAAAATTTCTACGAAAACTTTGCTATCGAATGAACCACATACAAACGATACCAATTTACCTTTGTCTCACGATAGTTTACTTATCCGAGGTTATGATCGCCAGATCTCTGCATACCTAGTTCAACCTTGTTACCGATAAGTACTCTTTTCTCGCTCCTGATATGTGATCCCTTGTGACCCAGTCACATGCTTGCAAGCTAATTGGATGACATTTCACCGAGAGGGCCCAGAGAATATCTATCCGTCATATGGATGGACAAATCCCACTCTTGATCCATGTGTTTCAACCAATACTTTCCGAACACTCAATGCCACTTTTATAGCCACCCTGTTACGGTGTGGTGTTTGATGACATCAAAGCATCCATCCGGTAAAGGTGATATGCATGATCTCATGGTCGAAGGAATTAGGTTACTATGTATCAGAAAGCATATAGCAATTGAACTATTGAAATGACTTGATCTTTATGCTACGCTTATCTATAGGAGTATGTCCATCACATCATTCTCCTAATGATATGACCCTGTTGTTAATAACATCTCTATGTTCATGATCAGGAAACCATGATCATATATTAACCAACAAGCTAGTTTAACAAGAGGCTTTACTAGGGACTCTTTTATGTTTACAAATCACACAAGTATTAATGTTTCCGGTTAATACAATTATAGCATGGTATGTAAACATTTATCATAAATATGAAGATATGATAATAACCACTTTATTATTGCCTCTTGGGCATATCTCCAACACCAACCTTACTTGGACTAATACATACTTGTGATTAAACCCCCTACAAACATCCGTAACTACAGGAAAACCACAGCCTTAAACTCTGAGATCCTACACTCCCTTGTGCAAAGGTGTCCTAACGGGGGTTCAGGTTTCTGTCACTCCGGCAACCCCATAATTAGTAGCCAAATACACAATGCATTCCCCTAGGCCCATAAATGGTGAAGTATCATGTAGTCGACGTTCACATGACACCACTAGAAGAATAGCACCACAACTTAAATACTAAACCATTGAATAATAACTCAACACAAATCCACTAATAACAACATGACTTCTCCCATGTCCTCAAGAACACAACGAACTACTCACAAGACATCATATGGATCAAGATCAAAGATGATATGGTAATGAATAACAATCTGAACATAAACAATAATCCAATGGTTCCACTCACAAGCATCAACTATAGTAGTAATCAACACCGGGAAAGTTTCCCCTGATGAACTAAGCAATTTCCAACACAATTGTTACAGCAGGACGGAGTGGTGATGATGGTGCTGATGGAGATGATGGTGTGGATGATGATAATCCCGATGAAGCCTAGCTTGACGATGGTGTTGATGGCGACGGTCTCCCCTCTCCGGGAAGGAATTCCCTCGGCAGAAATCTGTCTACCGGAGAGATCTTTCTCTCTCGGTGTTTTCCGCCCCCAGAGGCATCGAAATATATCCGTGGTCGCTCCCCTGGCCTTAGGGTTTCATAGGGAAGATATAGGCAAAGAGGCAGTCGACCTAGGTGGGCAGCGCCTAGGGGGTGTGGGCCCCCTGCAGCCCCTCTTCGCTCCTCCTTCTGGCTTCCTCATTCTTCTGGAGAAATAATATTTTCCCATATTTTTCTGGTATTTTTCTGATCTTCGCGAAATTGCACCAAAACGCCTTCTTTTCCATCAGAATCCAGACTCCGGCAGTTCATCCTCCAAGAATCATCCAACATGCATAAACAGATGAAAAGCCATAAGTAATACCTCATAATAAGACAAATATCAATGAATAGAGGTAAATTATGATATAGAAAGGTGATGCAAATTGGGCGTATCAACTCCCCCAAGCTTAGACCTTCGCTTGTCCCCAAGCGAAGACTGAGCTCAGTAAACATGTCCACAGGTTTATGGAGTGAAATGTCGATGTTGGGATATGCTATATGGGTATCCTCATAGCATGTCACTTATCCGGATAACCCGGGTGGCCCGTAGTTGGTAGCATGGCCTATGGCCTGCTGGGCGGCCCAGTTAGGTGGATCCAGAAGGGAGGCCCATGCCGGATAAAGGAAGGCTACGGTGAGGTCACCAGCGTACCCGGAGCCTTGGAGTGCAAGATACACAAGACTAGTAATAGACGGTATAGGACTTTGTAACCTGTCCGGCTAGGACTTTTCCCCGTAACCCTAGGACCTGGCGACTATATAAGTCGGGCCTATGGGAGCCTTTAGGGCACAACTTCAGACAACCTAGTATCGATTCATACAACCTCACACAGCGAACCTATCTCTGTAACTCGGCGTATTGCCCTTATAGTGATTTATAGCAGGAGTAGGATTCCGCCACCGTCAGGATTCAACTCAACTGTAAGCTGTGTTACCGCACTGGCACAACTGTCCGCCTTACCCCACGTCTCTAAACACGCACTGTGAGGACCCCTCCATGGCGTACTCGTCGGCAATACCACGACAGTTGGCGCCCACCGTGGGGCAAGAAGCGCTTCAGGATCTTCAGCGGGCGAGGACCAAGATCTTCGTGGGAATCGGCGAAACCGTAGCCATCGGTCGCGTTCTCTTCTATGGCAATGTTCTGATCATCCCTCCTGACGAGTTCTGGATCCCGGCGAAGACGAACCCTACGCGGTGTTCGATCGTTCCTATCGGAGACATCCACCCCTTCATCAGCGAAACCGACTCGGGCACTAGTTCCCTGGGAGTCGGAGGAGCATCAAGGCCCGCACAGACCGCATATGGGCTGGATACGTCCGCAGAAGGATCGATGTCGGATCTCTCTTCGGAGTTTTCCCGCAAAGATCGGAAAGCATCAAGGCCCGCACGGACCGCCTACGGGCAGGATACGTTCGCAGAAGGATCAATGTCGGATCTCTCCTCGGAGTTTGCCGGCAAAGATCGGAAAAATCCAAGGCCCACCCAAACCGCCCTTGTGCAGGATATAAAGGTGGAAGATCACTGCAAATCCGCCGGCTTCGTCCGTGCGTCTGGACAGCAGAGATCCAAGTTTGTCGGCGTGGTTACCATCTTCGATATGGCGCGTTGTGTTCAGAGAGAAGGCGAAAAACCCCGCGATTACCTGGCCAGGTGGCTCCGTATACGATCCGATCTGGCCCACTACCCCGATGATAACGATTTGTATCATTTTGTGGAAGGACTGGACCGTGGCACGCTCCTCCGACATTCTTTAAGACGGCAGCAGGCAACAGGGCGTCTTACCCTCGAAGAGATGGTGAGCACCGTCAACAACTACGCGGAAGCTAACGCAGCAGCCTAGATGGCGCTTGCCCTCAGGGACGGAGAACCTCCGATTCAGCAACCGCCACCACCGCCTCCCGCCGCCATCGTCGCAGCAGCACCACCACCTCCAGTCATCATCGAGGCCGTTGCAACTCGACCGCCCATCATCGAGGAAGTCCTGGCACCTTCCGACTCTGTCATTGACGCGCTTTATGCTGATTTCAGTCCAGATTCAGAGGAGATAGATCTCAGTCCAGAAGAGCTAGACTCTGCTATGCAGGAGATGGAGGAGGAGTACTCGCGCGATGAGCAAGCCAACAATGATGTCACATCTCGAGGGGTGTTTGTCACCATTGGGACGGCGATGGATGAAGATCAACCTGGACGAGCTCCGCCTACAGCGCTGGAAAAGGGAAGGGGCCACTCATTGCTGCTGACGATGATCGCGCAAAAGTCATGCCTCCTCCGCCGCTTAATCCAAAGGCAAGCAGCGCAGAACTCGGCACCGGCCCAAGCAACAACACCACCGCAAACTTGCCGCCTCCAGCATCTACGTCTGCAGCAGCCCAAGTTACTCCAGCTGATAGAGTGATGTATGGCAATCTCCTCATCGAGCCACTAACCGTTGCTCATATCCGGAATGTGACCCAGCTTGACGAGAAGCGCCAGCAGCTGCTGGAGGAAGCGCAAGCCATCGCGGATCAAGGCGCTAAGCTAGATCGAGATCTGGTCAACACGCAGAAGTCCATAGAGAAAGCTAGATCAATGGAGGCCGAGTACAAGACTTTGCTGCAGCAGCAGAAGGCTAAGAAAGTTCCGGCTTGCGTCATCAACGATCCTGGTGTGCGGCGTAACCTAGGATGGGCCCCCTCGAAGCCGGCACAAGCCAATCCATACATTGACAGTGAAGGCAAGCAGGTGATTCCCGCCCCACTCCTTAACCTCGCCGTCACCAAGACCCTTCTGGAGTAGGATAGATCGCCTGAGGCAGTGGAACGGGTCTATGACCTAGTGGCCAAGGCGGTGAAGGAGCAGGAAAAGGCCACCTCCCAGAGGTTTGAGTCTAACCCAACGCTCTGCCAATCGAGCTAGTACAAGCCGCCAAGGGACAGATCTCCTCTTGATGTCGGGTCCCACACGGGTTCATCAAAACGAAGACGGAGGGATGCGCGCAATAGGAAGGATGCTATCCCCATATCCTCCCACCACGGAGAAAAGGCCCGACCTCGTCACCCATCGCCACCACCCCGATCCTCCCGACATCGCGAAGATTACAAGGCTCACCATCATACGGATATGCCCCCACCAAAGCAGTACGGCATCATCATCCACGACAACGCGGAGCAGACCCGTCATGACAGAGAGCGCAACCAAGGACACAAGAGCAGGTCACGCCATGACCCCCGCGTCCGACAAGCAACCATGACAGGCGTGAGGCGTCGCAGGAGGGTAACAGCAAGAAGGCTAACCCACTGCCACCTCCACCTCCATCACCACCAAGCAGTCACCATGGCGGAGGAGGCCCGCGTCGTTCACGCAGCCCATCCCCTGTTGACAAGAAGAAGAAACCAGAGTCGTACGACGCACGTTCGCGGATCGATAAGATCCACGAGGCCCGGGAAGGACCATACCTGGGACCACGTTGCTTTGGACCTGCAATACGGTCCACAACTTACCCCAAAGGTTTTCGGATTGACAAGACCATCAAGCCCTATGACGGCACCGCCAAGCCAGCCACATGGTTGCAGGACTACGGCAACACGGTAGAGATTGCCGGAGGCAACCCCAACGTCGTCGTCAAGTACCTCCCATTAATGTTGGCGGGCACGGCCCGTCAATGGATCGACGACTTGCCGGAGAAATCCATCTACAACTCGCTGGACATGCAAGAAGCGTTCACCAAGAACTTTGAGGGTACATACAAGCGTCCCTGCACTATGGGCAATCTACAGCGGTGCGTGCAAGAGAAAGACGAGACATCTCGCGCCTACCTCTCCCGCTGGCTGGATATGAAGAATTCCTGCGCTGGAGTGCACACTCAGACCGCCATGGCCTCCTTCATCGACGGGTTGGAAAGAGGCACGTTGCTCCGACATAAGCTGAAGCGCTTGCAGGACTATCACCAGCTTGACTTGAACCAGATGATTCAGTTGGCTAGTGAGTTCACAGCTGCCGACGACGATGCTCGCGGCTCCTTGCCGGCAACAGCCGTTCCAACTCAAGCTCGGAGGAACAGCAGTACAAAGCGGAAAAATGCTCCAGAAGAAAAGCAATCTACCGACATGGTCGCTATGAATTTTGCAGGACGAGGTGATGGCGGACAACGTGGCCGAGGAAGGGGAGCTGGCCGTGGGCAGCAACAAGGCAGCGAAACAACCTCGGCGCCGCTCCGCGTTCCCCAAACCTACGAGGAGTACCGCGACATGCTGTGCCTCGTACACCTCGACGCCAACGGCAAGGCCACCCATACCAATCGACACTGCAAGTTCGTCAACGACCTCAAGGAAGACCCGGAGTCCGGATACAAGCGGAGTCGGAAGAACGGACCGCGAGGCAAGGGCAAGGGGAAGAAGAAGGAGGAAGAGTCCAAGGATTCGAGTGACATGGAAGAAGACGTTGACCCCAAGCACGCCGCCAAGAGTGACGACAAGGGCAAGAACCCCTTCGCAAAGAAGGCTCCAGTCTACCACACTTTCCTTGGCACCCCCACCGTCCGACAACAGAAGACCTCTCTGAGGATCCTGATGGCTACTCTCCCCCCAGTTCCCTAGTACCTGCCTGGTCGGAAGTTCCAATCACTTGGGACAGGACAGACCACCCAGACCTTATACCTACGGAGAACTAGTACGCCATGGTCATAACCCCTTGATTGACAGCGTGGAGTTCACCAAGTGTATGGTGGATACTGGAAGCAGCATCAACATCATGTACCTAGATACATTGTAGAAGATGAACTTGACGGAGGCAAACCTAAGGCAGACCAACACCATCTTCCATGGCGTAGTTCCTGGTCGGGAGGCCCGATCCCTTGGGTGCATTACACTTCAGGTTGCCTTTGGCGATGTTAATAATTACCGCCAAGAGTGCATGACCTTCGAGGTGGTCCCCTTCAAGAGCGTGTACCACGTCATATTCGGTCGCGACATATTCCACACGTTCATGGCCAAGCCATGCTTCGTCTACAACAAACTCAAGATACCCGGACCAAATGGTGTCATCATCGTATCCGGAAGCTTTACCAAGACAAGGGACTGCGAGATCAATGAAGCAGCCGTTGCAGAAGTTGTCCTCTATAGCGAAGAATTCGAAGAGATCCAGAGCAAGGTCAATGACTCAGAGATGCCCGCGTCGAAGAAGCAGATCTCCGACTCCGCTCCTGCGTTCAAGGCCTCCATCGAGACCAAGCCGGTGGAACTTGTGGTAGGCGATGCCTCCAAGGTCACCGCCATTGGGACGAACCTGGATCCCAAATAGGAAAGCGTGCTCGTCGAGTTCCTCCGTGAGAATAAGGACATATTTGCCTGGCAACCTGCCGACATGAAAGGTGTACCTAGGGAACTTGCCGAGCACAGCTTAAACATTGATCCAAAATGTAAACCAGTGAAACAACCTCTACGACGCTTTGGGGATGAGAAGAGACGCGCCATTGGCAAAGAGATAGCTAGGTTACTTAAGGCTAGATTTATCCGAGAAGTCCTTCACACCCATGGGTGGCCAATCCTGTACTTTTCCCCAAAAAGGGAACCAATGAATTAAGAATGTGCGTCGATTACACCAGCTTGAACAAAGCATGACCCAAAGATCCATTTGCTTTGCCTCGCATTGACCAAGTCATTGACTCGACGGCTGGCTCAGAACTTTTGTGTTTTCTCGATGCATACTCAGGATACCACCAGATCAAGATGAGGAAGTCGGACTAATTGGCTACTTCGTTCACTACCCCATACGTTACGTTTTGCTATGTCACGATGCCCTTTGGGCTGAAAAACGCAGGTGCCACGTACCAGCGGAAAATGCAATGTTGCCTCCACGACCAAATTGGTCGGAATGTTCACGCCTATGTGGACGATATCGCGGTGATGTATAAAAAGTCAAATGACTTAATCTCCAACTTAAAAGAAACCTTTGATAATCTCCAGAAATACAACATGATGCTTAATCCTAAAAAGTGCGTCTTCGGGGTTCCAGCCGGCAAATTGTTGGGCTTCATCGTTTCCCAACGCGGAATCGAGGTCAACCCGGAGAAAATCAAGGCCATCTTAAACATAAACCGTCTGACATGCCTAAAGGACATTCAACGACTAACAGGTTGTGTTGTAGCAATTAGTCGATTCGTCAGCCGACTTGGCGAGAAGGCCCTGCCGCTGTACAAGTTGCTGAAGAAGGCGAACAAATTTACATGGACGGACGAAGCAGATGCAGCATTGAAGCAGCTCAAGGAGATTCTTTCCTCAGCGCCCATCCTTGCAGCACCCGAACCTAGAGAGCCCCTATTAATCTACATGGCGACAACCAACCGGGTAATCAGCATCGTCGTCGTGGTAGAGCGGAAGGAACCAGGCTATGAGCATGGAGTTCAACGACCAGTTTACTATGTGAGCAAGGTCTTGACGGAGTCCAAGCAGCGTTACCCGCACTACCAGAAGATAGCTTATGGAGTATTCCTTGCTTCTCGAAAGCTGAGGCATTACTTTTAGGAGCACCCAATCACAGTGGTGAGCAAGACTCCACTGTCCGACATTATCAACAACAGTGACGCTACGGGAAGGGTCATGAAGTGGGGCATTGAACTTGCCGCCTTCGAGATCACCTACAAAAGACGCGACGCTATCAAGTCACAAGCCTTGGCGGATTTTGTTGCAGATTGGATGGAGATGCCAGATGCTACTCCGTTGCCGGAACCAGAGTACTGGGTGATGCACTTTGACGGATCAAAGCTGCTCAATGGCTCGGGAGCTGGTGTATTGCTACAGTCACCAACAAGAGACAAGCTACACTATGTTCTGCAGATCCACTTCGAGGCTACAAACAACATGGCGGAGTATGGAGCACTCATTCACGGACTACGTGTAGCCAAGGATATTGGCATCAAGCGCATAGTTTGCTGTGGAGATTCCGACTTGGTTGCCCAGCAGTGGTGTCGCACTGGAATGCGCGGAACCCTATAATGGCGGCATATCGAGACTAAGTGGACGAGATAGCCAAGAGCTTCTTGGGCTACGAAGTCAAGTATGTACCTAGGGAACAAAATGAGGCGGCTGATATGCTGTCTAAGCTTGGATCAGGGCGCAAGCAAATTCTGCCAGGAGTTTTCCTAGAGCACCTGCGCACACCATCTATGAAGGGAGCCGACATCAACAACCCGGATAGAGCTGACTCTTTCGTCAACATGGTGACTAAGGTCCCTCCGGCTTGGACAAAACCGTTCATGGAATATCTCGAACACGGAACTTTGCCCGACGACGAAGTCAAAAGACGGCAAATAGTACGACGAGCAAAGGGTTATACCATAATCAATGGGCAACTCTAAAAAAGGAGCACTACTGGTATATACCTAAAGTGTGTTTCCCAGCTAGAAGGTATGGAAATCCTACGTGAAATCCATCTCGGAGATTGCGGGCATCACGCCGCTCCTCGATCGTTGGTCGCGAAATCCTTCCGGCAAGGATTCTACTGGCTGACCGCGAAGGCGGAAGCTGACAAGCTGGTTGAAACATGCATGGGATGCCAGTATTATGCCCGACAACCACATGTTCCTGCTGAAGAACTGTGAACAATACCAATAACTTGGCCGTTTGCAGTCTGGGGGCTGGACATGGTGGGACCGTTACAGATGACACCTTGTGGGTTTACGCATCTGCTTGTAGAAGTTGACAAATTCACTAAATGGATAGAAGCTAAATCCATCAGAAAGCTTGATGGGGCAACTGCCCTCAGGTTTGTCCGGGATCTAGTGGTGAGATTTGGTCTCCCACACAGCATTATCACCGATAACGGCAGCAATTTGTCACTCGGAGAAGTGGAGGTTTATTGCTGGGAGAAAGGCATCCGACTTGACCTTGCATCTGTGGCACACCCACAATCCAATGGTCAGGTTGAGCGAGCCAATGGATTAATTCTGCAGGGAATCAAGCCACGCCTTGAGGCACCGCTACATAGAGCAGCTGGAGCCTGGGCGGAAGAATTGCCTTCTGTGTTGTGGAGTTTACGAACTACACCCAACAAATCCACCGGCTACACCCCTTATTTCATGGTATATGGAGCAGAAGCCATCCTGCCTTCCGACATCCTTCATGATTCACCAAGAGTTGCCGCCTACGACGAAGATGACGCTGAAGGATCCAGACGCCTAGATGTGGACCTTCTTGAGGAGGTGTTTTGGCATGCCAAATATCCGCCATCTACCAGCAAAAGATATGCAGCTACCATAGTCGCCGTGTTCGACATCGCTCGTTTAAAGAGGGGGATATGGTGCTCCGACTTAAGCAGAAGAAGTCACAAAATATCCCCGCCATGGGAAGGACCGTTCATCATAAGAAAGGCGCTACTCAATGGGTCTTACTACCTTGTTGATAATCGTGAACTGAAGGATAGACCCAACGAGGATCATAAGCGTAAGCGACGTGACCCGGATGATGACTACCCGGAGCTTGATCGGCCATGGAACATAGCACAGCTACATCCTTTTTACACTTAGCATTTTTTAATCTAATTGTGTACCTCTTATATGATCAGTGAAATAAAGCTCTCTGGTTCACTCATATTTCTGAGTCTTTTACCTCCTTTAGTGTTCATTTTTTGGATCATGTAAAACCCTTATGCACAAGCTTTGCGTTCGCACTTGTGAAAATTCCGCCTACGGGCGTTAGCTTAAGTTTTCTGGTCTACACGTTCTTTGTCGTTTTTATGTGGATTCTGGAGTAGTGACTTTTGACACTTATTATCGGTGATTTTGTGCTCAGGTTATTGACTGTGTCATTGGGCATCATCACCTAAGTGCATGGTTCCGACAAATAAGTCTTCCGACTCATGAAAAGTCAAGCATAAGAACCAAAGTAATGGATAAGCCATCACTTGCTTAAAAAATATATACATGCTGGAAGTTAGTTCTTAAGAAGCAGGAAATAAACAACCATTGTTTTCCGCCTTAAGTTACACCAACAAGTTTTTTCCGCATATACACCAAAGGTGAAACAAATATTACAAAGTTGTTTTTCACTCCTTTGGTGCAGGTGACTTGGAGGCAACATCGTCACCAGCTGGAGAGCCACCCTCGAAGTCGGCGCTGTGGTGGGACTCAGAAGAATCTTGGTTGCCGCTGTCGATGGTGTTCATGGGCACGAAGACGTTGATGTCCACCAACTCGGCAACTCTGTTGTCATAGCCCGCGAGTAACGACAAGATGGCTTCATGATTAATCTCTTTACCATCATCGTCAACGTCGAGGATGCCAGAGGTAACCGTGTCGATGTCGGCACCTTCGTAGTGTGCCTTCACCATTGACAGCGCCATCCTCGCGCCAGCCCGTGCACACGAAGCTTTCCAGCTTGTGATACGCTCGGGGGCTCGGCGTAGAATCTCTGAGTACTTCGCCATGGAGTCCGATGCCTTGATGTGTATCTAGAGGGGCTTGGCAATCTCCTTGGCTTGGGTGATGGCGGTGTTGATGAAGTTGCCGGCAAGAACCATGCATTCCTTGGCCGGAGGAGGTGATCGGGTTAAACCCATTGGAGCTGAAAATTCCGACAAGGAGCGCATGAGTTCAATAAATCAAAGTATCCAGACTACAGAAATCCAAGACGAAGAAAACTTACTGAAGATGCTGGCCTCAGCTTGCCAAAGGGTGTCCGCCAAGGATTGTTTCTCTTGTTAGAGGAGCTTGTAGGCCTCGCTATGGCGGTGATTCTGCTCATCGGCAGCTCGCTTCTGATCTTTTAAGATCGCGATCTCCTCCTTCAAGCGGTTGATTTCCTCAGTGGCGGAATCTTGCAAGACCTTCATCGACTCCTCATACATTTTCAGCATGTCCTTCCTCTCCTGCTTAAGAATCTTGTTTTCGCTATCCAGCTCTTGAATGTGCTTGGATTGCTCGATAATATTCTTGGCCTTGGCGATGGTTTCTTCATGTCGGAGAAAGAAAAGTACACAGTGAGTACTCGGAGAATATAGGCACAAAACCAAGTTGGAATGCGCATTAGAAAACAAACGCTTGCTCTTGGTGATCTGTTCCTTCAAGAAGGCAGTTTTACCCTTTTCGGCTTCAAGATCAGCGCGCATCTTCTAGTACTGGTCATTTGCCATGCCCCTCCGAGCATTCTCGTTCTGTGGAAAAAAGGACAAAGTTAACCGTTGTTCAGACTGCTTGGAGCATCTAGTCGGAAATTTTCCACCTAGATGCTCAGGGGCTACAGCGAGAGTTTCTAACTTAGCAATATGCTTAGCTTTTCTTTAAGAATCTAGTCGAAACTAATTCAGTTCTCGATTAGAATCTTGGGGGCTACAGTATAAAGTTTTTAACTTGGATATCTACTTAGCTTTTCTTTAAGCATCTAGTCGTAACTAATTCAGTTACAACTAGAGGCTTGGGGGCTATAGTATTGAAATTTATAAACACTGCGTATGCTACTCTTAAAGCATCTAGTCGGGATAGTTCATTCCATCTAAATGTTTGGGGGCTACAGTGAGAGGTTTTCTAACTTAGTCACTCTTAGAGCGTATAGATGCAAAACCTATGGTTTTCTGTCTACATCCTCGGGGGCTACAGTGGGATACTCATATGAAATGCAAAAGGCAAAGAAAACTTACAAGTGCGATGATCTTGAGGTTCGTAGCACTCTTGCCCAGTAGCTTGGCAAAGGATTCGCTATTTCCTTGCAAGATTTCTGCTTGCCGACGGAGCTCCTCTAGACCGCACGTCGGAGATGTCGGCGCCGCACCAGGAACCAAAGCAGTGCTACCCAGTGTAAGTATCGGATAGATTATCTTTGGATAGACTATGGTTTTCTTGGGTGCGGGGGCACCGCCAACGACAGAAGTACCAGCTTCCAGCATCGCCTTGTCGCCACCGATGGCATCCTTAGCCGGAGCTTCAGCCATTTGTTGAGTGGTTCTCTCCTGCGTTGCCTGCTCGCCGACGACAGCGAGTTCGGTAGAGGCACCAGAATCCACTTCCATGGCGAAAGGGCCTGATGTCTCCTTAGCTTGTGAGCTTGTCGGGGCAGACGTGGGCTTGACAACAGGAGTAGCAGGGGTGATGGCGGAGGAGGCGTCGCGATGCAGCATGTCCTTGATATTTCGAGAAGCCCCCGATGTTTTGGAGGTATTCTTGAGGCTGGTCGTGGCTTTCTTCCTGAAACGTGCGAAATGCATAAGTACAGGAGCAAGACAGATAAATAGACAATGTCGGAAAATGAGAAGCTTACACAAGTGGGGGTGCTTTAATTTGGCAAAGGTAATCCCAGTAACTTTTCTCTTTTCCGCTCCAGGGCGGCGGTAGTCTTCTTGGAGGCTCCACCCTCCGTCTTCTTCTTCTTGCCTCCATCGGCAGTGTCAGAGGTGGAGCTCTTCCGCTTCCGTGCCAACGGAACATCATCGTCGGACACGACCGTGACTTCCTTCATCTTTGGATCGTAGATTTGGGCAGCCAGTTTGCCTTCCTCTAGATTGCTAAGTTGTTAAGTGAGAAATCACCGTCTTAGATAAGATGGTATTTGCAAGACGGAAGAACTGGAGTATATGTCATACACGGAAAATAAATACCTACCTTTGGGCACTTGCCGTCTACGAACATGTCGTAGGTGATGGTGAAGCCACACTTCTTATCCTTCACCTTGACGATGTCCTTAAGGCGGAGCTTGACGGAGTCGCTCGAGAAGTTGTCCACAGAGATGCGGAGACTATCCCTTCTGTCGCTGGTATACTCGTGCATGAGCTTCACGCGGTGCTGCAGAGGTTGGATTCGCCTGATGAACCAGCACATGTCTAGGTCCAAGCCGGTCAGACCCGTCTCTACGAACCACTCGATCCGCCTTATGGCCCGAGAAGCGTCGAGGTCGGAGGGAAGGGAGGCTTGGGATCTCCATGACAAGGCTTCAGCGGTGGCTTCGTCAACGAAGTCCGGGTACGTAACTTGTCAGCCAGCCAGAGGGATGTCTGGGCCGTAAAAGTACGTTCGTTGCCAATTCTTGCAGGACTCGTGGCCGACGATGTCGGGGAACCGCCGGCCAGGTCGAATCTTGAAGCTTATGGTGCCACAGTTCCTAAGATCTTCCTTGCTATGTCCGGCTTCATGTTTGACGGTGAAGAAGTACACAAAAAGGTCTAACCTAGGCCTTGTCCCTAGATATCCCTCGCAAAGTGCCGCGTAGTTTCTAAGCACTAAGATACTATTGGGGGAAAGGTTCTGGGGCTGGACCCTATAATGGTTCAAGACGGAGAGGAAGAAGTTGGAGATGGGCAGGAGACGCGTGCACAGCTTGATATTTTAGGTACACCTTTTCTCCGGCTTGGGGAGAAGGTGTCACCTCGCCGGCCGCAAGACCGGGCCAGAAAGCCCTCCGTCATGGGAGGTAGCCCTCGGCGATCATCTCTTGGATGTCACGGTCGGTGATATCCGAGCCGCACCAATCGCCCTTGTGCGAGTCTGGTTCCTCCTCCGGCGGCTCCAGCGCCGCTAGAGTAAGGTCGCTGCCGGTGGTCTCGATAACCGCTGATGCGGGAATGACTAGGCCCTCTGGAGGCACGACGATGGAGCTCGCTGGCTTCGCTCGACGTCGCCATTGATGGAGAAGTGCTGCTGCTAGCCATGGAGTGAGGATTGGGTGCGACTGGTGCAGATTGGAGCTAGGGTTTTTTCGAGAGTTCTCGCGGAGAGCTCGAGGAGACGCGCGGCTGGAGGAAGAAGATGATGCAGGGAGAATGAGGTAAAAAGTGGAAATTTCCCCACGGTTACTATTTATCATCCTCGGCGTCAAGATTCATGCAGCTTGATCGGACGGTTGCCGCGTATACGACGTATTCGCTAACGTGCGCGGAAATTTCGCCACGTCTCCAACCGTCGCCGCCAACGGTTCGTATCACTCGCGCGGGAAAATCGGACATGATTGCGTTCTCTGCATGTGTGAGTTACGAGGCGTCGTTGACCTAAGCCTACACTGTCCTAGCTGACATGGGTAGATGAGCCGTCACATCAAAGATTCTGACATAGACGGATCTAATCCAACTACGGAAGTGTACGATGGAAGATTCAACATTTCTCCGGCTTACAAGTTGAAGACGGAGAAAGTTTTGCATGGTTCTTTGGGAGGACTACAAGATATTGCTTGACGATTTGCCGACATCCAACTAGACGGAGCATTCATCTGAAAAGGCAAGACGGCGCAAGATATCGGAATTCTCCGGGGGCTACTGTTGGGGATATGCTATATGGGTATCCTCATAGCATGTCACTTATCTGGATAACCCGGGTGGCCAATAGTTGGTAGCATGGCCTATGGCCTGCTGGGCGGCCCAGTTATATGGATCCAGAAGGGAGGCCCATGCCGGATAAAGGAAGGCTACGGTGAGGTCACCAGCGTACCCGGAGCCTCGGAGTGAAAGATACACAAGACTAGTAATAGACGGTGTAGGACTCTGTAACCTGTCCGGCTAGGACTTTTCCCTGTAACCCTAGGACCTGGCGACTATATAAGTCGGGCCTATGAGAGCCTTTAGGGAACAACTTCAGACAACCTAGTATCGATTCATACAACCTCGCACAGCGAATCTATCTCTGTAACTCGGCGTATTGCCCTTATAGTGATTTATAGCAGGAGTAGGATTCCGCCATCGTCGTGGGATCTGAACCTGGGTAAACTATGTTACCTCGTACCCGTCAACCGTCCGCCTTACCCCACGTCTCTAAACACGCACTATAAGGACCCCTCCATGGCGTACTTGTCGGCAATACCACGACAGTCGATAAAATAATACGAACAAGAAGCATCACACTTACCATTGCAGAACTCGTAGAAGAAAACAACTCACCATTATATAATTAGCTTGCAACCAAGTATAGCAGTCATAATAGATATGCATAAAGATAAATCATAATTGGAATTGGCAAACTTGTTCTTGGTCAGAGAACACCTGGCAAACAGTTTCACAAAAAGCTTTTTGCAGAAGTTTCAAAACAGGAGCACTCTTTGCTCAAAAAGGTCTTTCACAAGTGAAGGCTTTCAAAGTAATACTCAATATATAAGAGTTTTGTGCAAACAAGGAAGATAAAGAACATGATTGAATAAATCACCATATGAATGCTTGAAACACAACAACTCAAATGCTTGCTGGAGAAAGAGAGGAAGTAGGTTTAGTGACTCAACTTGGAAGTGGGAGAAAGGTCCCTTTATAGAGGGAAGCAGGGATTACAAGTCATAAAGAGTTTCCAAAAGATTATGGTACTTACTAGATTTGACCCCTCATTGCCCCTATCATAGGCATCTTGAGATGATTAAGGTTAAAGTGCACAAAGATGGAGTATATGCTTGATGAAATATAAGTTGGCAATATCATGTCCCTTGAATACGAGGGCCACTCCTTCTGCTACTCAACTTTGGTCATAGGTAAGTTCTTGTCATTGTAAGTACATGCGTATCATAGAGAACTGCCAACAGGGTACCCCTTGCACATCGTACATGAGCTTTCCCATAACCATAATGACAAGGCAAGCAGACAATGAGCATCTCAGCGATCTTTTTATTTACAATGTGCATAGCTTTTTATTAAGGATGCTTCATAGATAGCTCACTATGGTGATGCTGCAAGTTTCCACCATGATTAGGCATGGCTTAGGCTGGCGGCCCAGGCATTTCTCTAACACAAAATACAGACTCCATGGACTTACAAGTTCCCTCTTTATTTCACACTGTTGACATCCATAGACAAAAGACCACGATATCAACTGTGTACAGAGTACAAGTGCATTGTTGAAAACGTTCCCCGTGACAGCATGGTTCTACTAATTCCAACGTATAGATGCAAGCATATACAACTTAGATGGCACAATGGTTCAAGTCTATTAGGGGCAAGAAAATAAAGTGTGCCATCAAGTTCGTGAGAGCTTTACTAACTAGTTTTCACATAACAAAATACTTTTTAATTCGAAAGATAGATGAAGCTTGAGAATTTTCTTGGAATAACAAAAGCTACTAGGTAGATAAGGTGGACACAAGTGGCAAAAGTTTTGGTTCAAAGGGATTTGGAAACATGAGAAGTATGCCTTCTCAAAACATGTTTTTGGCTAGCAAGGCTGGATAGCAAGCAAGAGAGTTGAAAGAAACAAGCAAACATACAAGTAATAAAGCCAAACATGCAATCTTCCTTGAACACACAAAAATATCTTAAATAGAGAATACTAAGCTTATGAGCCAACAAGAAAGAAAACAAATGATACAAAATACCTGTAAGCTTTTTTTCTTTCTCTTTTTCTTTCAAACTTCAAAAAGTATTGCTACTGACCAGAACTCGGTTTGCCAAAACCAATTTAGAGTTACTTGATGCTCCCAAAGTGATGCCAATACTGATCAACAAGATCCATCCTATAATAGAGATTGCAAACTAAAATAAGAAGTGCAATAAGTAAAAGATGAGACTTCTCATTAATATTCCAATAAAGGCACTCACACCAAAGGATACATAGATAATCAACTAAAGGAGAGATACTTCCACATGCAAACCAAACTATAAGATAACCTCTCTACCACATATATGAATCCACTAGAAAGGTAAAAGATAAAAGATAATGATTTGATAAAACGGCACTCCCCCAAGCTTGGAACAAGCCAAGGGGATGCCAAACCTGATGATGAATTACTCCTTCGGTGGTGGTGGTGGTGTTCTCTTGATAAGATCTTAAATAAGATTCCTTAACTCCTTAATCTCAAAGGTTAGAGTATGAATCAACTCCGAGTTTTGCTCAATGCGGTTCATGATCATATCGGACCGAGAGTTTCGGTCCTTATTATTCTTTCCCTACTCTTCCTTCTTAGTGTGTTCCTCCCCTGCACGCTTAGAACGAGGCATATCCCACATTGAGGGCAAGTTCTCTTTGGGCACACATTGAAATTGACGCTCATGTATAAGAGTGTGGAAGGGTTTCTTGGTACTTGGAGGAGGTGACACTGGAGAGAGAGAGCATGACGTTGAGATTTCCCTCCTATAGACATCCGTGTTGTCCTCTTAAGCTTGATATAGGTTGTCACCACTCCAATGCTTGTGACGGTAGTGCGAGTGTCCGGTTGCTTGTCCTCCTCCATGTCACCTTCATACCCTACCGAAATCTCCTACTCCTTGGGGACTTGAGGTTCTTCTTCCTCGGGCTTCTTGCCTTTATCGTTGGTGGAGACCATGGTGCTCTAAACTTGAGAAGATTTCCTGATAGAAACAGATTGAAATGAAAACACAACGAGAACACAATGCACGAACCTCGTGGGATCCGGGGGGGTATATATTATGAAGTTTCAAGGCATAAGGAAGGCACTGACACGGAAACAAGGCGGAGATGGAGTTCGAGGGTGGCACACCCCCTCTAGGCGCGGCCAGGCTGGGCTCGTGCCTAGGGTGCGTTTTGTCCACCCCGGACTCCGGTTCCTCCTCTGTTCCGTCTCGTAGTCTTCCTTATGTATTAAAAACATCAAAAATATAAAAAGATTGGAATTTCACGAACCTTCTGTTTTCACCACTTTTACCTATTCAAAGACGAACTATGCAGATTCCTTTTCTCCTTCTCCTGAAAATTTCCTTCATACAAAACCCTTGCACAAACTCAATGACAACATTAGTGTAAGCAAAAACAATAAACCTTTGGGTACACATTTCAACTGAAAACCCATCAAAACAAAAGCTTCTGTAAGAGGCAAATGCAAATGATGGCAGAAATCTGTCAAAACAGACCAGCAGGTAAAGATTGATTTTTTCGAAAACCTTCTGTTGCTCAAATCAAAAAGTGCAGAACTGATGAAAGTTGGGTAACAACTTGGAGAACAAGATCAGAAAAATGCATCTCCATCCTAAGTACTAAGCTTCCTCACAAAATTTTACAATACAGCACAAAAATCTGTCCCAAGACAGCCACTTTTCACAACTCCTCTACTTCACAAAAGTAGTTGAACTCGACACAAAAACCAAAACAAAAAGGATAAGGAGCGGTTATTACTGAGGTAATAACTTCCAAGACTCGAGAAAACTCTTGGGTTATCTCCCAACAAGTACTTTTCATTAATGCCTTTAAGTTAGGCTTGAAACTTTCAAAGATGCTCACATAGGATATATATATATTTGAAGTGAAAGAGAGCATCAAGAAGCAAATAACCAACACACTTGAGTCTAACCCACTTCCTATGCATGGGAGTATCATGAGAAAAAGAATTGTTGAAACAAAAATCCACAAGCATAGGAAGACAAAACAAATGCAACTTCAAAGCTTTCAACATAAAACGAGGAAACTTAACATCATTGAGATGCATAAAACCATGTTTCCCTCTCTCAAAATAACTTTCAGTAGCACTTTGAATAAAGCTGACAATATAACTATCACTGGTAACAACTTTATCATCAGAATAAGCATACTTACAGTCACCAAAAAGAGGTCCAAGGTCATAGACTGGATCAATAGAAGCAAGTTGTTCCATCCTGTAATCTTTATTAGACAAGCTATTTTCACAAGGAGCTTTGGCCAATTTGGAAAAGTTAAACTCATAAGAATATCCATCAAACTTAGTTAAAACTTTTTTCTTCTTACAATCAATAATAGCTCCACAAGTGTTCAAGAAAGGTCTACCAAAAATGATAGGACAAGTTTTGCTAGCTGCTGAATTAAGCACTAGAAAATCAGCAGGACACTTAATCTTACCACAGAGAACCTCCACATCTCATACAATGCCAATGGGGCAAATGGTTTCCTTATTATCAAAGGTGGATAATCACATCAATGTCCTCAAGCTCATAAGGACCAATCTCATGCATAATTTCCCTGTAAAGCTCATAAGGAATAGTACTAGAACTAGAACCAATATCACATAAACCATAGTAGCAATGATCACCAATTTTAACAGAAAGCATAGGAACACTAGCTTTTCTAGCCTTACTAGGATGAGAGATAATATTAGAAGCGTCTTCACAGAAGACAATGTGCTCATCCTCTATATTTCTAGTGACAGTGTCTTTCACAATAGCTACCACAGGTTCAACATTCAATTGCTTTCAATTGCTCATCAGGCTCCACAGTTTTCATTGTACCTTTGTTATTTGCACTAATAATCATAGAATACTCCTTTACCTTAGCTGGGAAAGGCAATTTCTCAACATGAGGTTCAGGCATAATATGATTAGTAGTACAAACTTGATTACTTATAACTGGAACATGACTAACAACATATTTATAAGGAGCATGGTACTTATTCCACTTCTTCTTGGGAATTTCTATGTAAGAGGCAAAGGCTTAAAACAGTTGGCAATACTTTTGGAATCAAGACCAAATGCATTGCTAATATCACGGAAGTTATCAGTTCCCATAAAAGATTTAATGCATTCATAATCATAGTGTATACCTGACTTTATTCCTTTGTCATTCTCCCAAGCTTCAGTGTTTTCTTGAATACGGTCTAAGAGATTCCATTTAGCTTATTCCTTCATACGTGTGAATGATCCAACACAAGAAGCATCTAGTAAATCTTTATCATGAAGAGAAATCATAGCATGAAAATTATTGAGAATAATATTGTTAGGGAGTTCATGAATAGGATATTTAAGCATTAGTAACTTCAGTCTCCCCCAAGCTTGAGTTGTACTTTCTCCATCAAGAGGCCAAAAGTTATATATAAGATTTCTATCCTTATGAATTTCACTGGGAGGATAAAATTTAGAGTAAAACAGAGATGTCATCTCCTCCCATTCCGTGGATTGTCCATTCTTCAGCTCTCCCTTTCAAAGATATGGAGAGTAACTTCTTCTTCACCTGTTCAGTTGTGATACCTGCACACTTAAACAACCCGCATAATTTATGGATAAAAAACAAATGATCACCAGGATGGACAGTTCCATCCCCAAAATAATAATTATCCATAACACGATTAACAATACTTGTAGGTATCTTAAAAGGATCTATCTCAAGGTGGTGGTTCATCTACTACCCTAGCAGTGGTAGTAGTTTTCCCAAACAGAAAACTAAGTGGGTTATCCATATTGGAAACAAACTAACAAGCAGTAACAAAAGAAATGCTCCTAGTAAAAGTTTCCTTTACCAGTTCCACTCTTCAATAGCACTTCACTCCCCGGCAACGGCGCTAGAAAATAGTCTTGATAACCCACAAGTATAGGAGGTGTATCGTAGTACTTTCGATAAATAGGAGTGTCGATCCCAACGAGGAGCAGAAGGTGCTGAATAGTGGTATGGAGCAGGAAATCCCCGTGAATACTTAGCAAACGGATTTCTAGTGGTTTTCTGATAAGGCAACAAAACAAGGAGCAAGTAATAAAGACAACAAACAAACGGAGCAAGTGGCCCAATCCTTTCTTAGCAAAGGACAAGCCAGTGGAAATACTTATAAGGACCAAACGTTCTCGAGGACACATGGGAATTCTGTCAAGTGCTTTCGCTTCAAATAGATGAGTACTCTTCTTTGGTGTTTGTAAGTGTTGTCTGGGTGAACCTGTGCTAATGAACCGACCTTACTTGGACTAATACATACTTTTGATTAAACCCCCTGCAAACATCCGTAACTATAGGAAAGTAATTAAGATATAAATCTAACCATAGCCTTAAACTCTGAGATCCTACACTCCCTTGTGCAAAGGTGTCCTAACGGGGGTTCAGGTTTCATCACTCAAAACCCCACAATTAGTAGCCAAATACACAATGCATTCCCCTAGGCCCATAAATGGTGAAAGTATCATGTAGTCGACGTTCACATGACACCACTAGAAGAATAGCACCACAACTTAAATACAAAACCATTGAATAATAACTCAACACAAATCCACTAATAACAACATGACTTCTCCCATGTCCTCAAGAACACAACGAACTACTAACAAGACATCATATGGATCAAGATCAAAGATTATATGGTAATGAATAACAATATGAACATAAACAATAATCCAATGGTTCCACTCACAAGCATCAACTACAATAGTAATCAACACCGGGAAAGTTTCCCCTAATGAACTAAGCAATATCCAACACAATTGTTATAGTGGGACGGAGTGGTGATGATGGTGCTGGTGGAGATGATGGTGTGGATTATTATGATGATGATAATCCTGATGAAGCCTAGCTTGACGATGGTGTTGATGGCGACGGTCTCCCCTCTCCAGGAAGGAATTCCTCCGGCAGAAATCTCTCTGCCGGAGAGATCTTTCTGTCTCGGTGTTTTCCGCCCCCCAGAGGCGGCGGAAATCTATCTATGGTCGCTCTCATGGCCTTAGGGTTTCGTAGGGAAGATATAGGCAAATGGGCAGAGTCGAGAGCCGGGCAGGTGGGCCACACCTGCCCTAGGCACGGCCCAGGTGCGGTTACCCAGCATACCACTGCATGTGTAGTACACTACAGTCGTTGACATGACATTCACAAAACACCGTTCCATAAATATCACATCCCTTAGAGTGGTACAACAGAAACATTGCGGGTCCATATAACAAAAGTACACATATTATTATTATTATTACAATACCAGAAGTTCAAGACTTCCAAAAGATCCAACTTACAAACCAAAATATGAAGTGTTCAGCGGAAACTTAAGAGTAACAACTCCGACTAGGAAGGGGCTCAATAGCTTATTCTATAGAGTTCATGCTACTCGGCTTCGTTAGTTACTACTAACTAGACACTTAAGTGGACTCGTTCTCATCGACACCATAGCGGATCTCGTAGTCCACGCCTTCAACTCCTCCAGATAGATCAGGTTCCTCGTAGAACACGTCTTCTTGGCATTCGGCTGCATACACTGGCACGTCTTCGGGATCCTCAGAGTCTAAGCAAGGGTTCAAAGGAAAGAATGAGTAATAGCGTTACCCAACAAGTTCATTATATGCAAGGTGGGAAGTTTGATGCTCTAACTACCACCTCGGATTATAAATCCTTGGCACTATGCAGTTTTTATAAATCTTTCTTCAAAGATTGATTTTATTCCGAAGAACTATGACAATCAGCCTTCACAGGTTGACCAGAACTTTCATGGAGTTCCTTTCCTGCCGTGTTCGTAGCTCCTTCCCGGAACAGGGAGTAACAAGTTACAGTTCTTACACTCTGCAGAGGTGCGTTACTTTACCCATGAGAGATCAACTCCTTGTTGCACAACCGGACGTACTTTCCTGTCCACAGTTCCATGATGTGGGGCCCAGTAGTTGGTCCAAGCCAATCACTGCCCCCTTCGCGACCCCGCATGCCTCCTTGGTGTACACCATGCCCACATAATGAATTACGGCAATGGTTTGTACAAACCATTAGATGCCAGAACTATCGTGGGACGATAAAGGTTCCCACCCATATGCTGCATATCCTCTACGAATTACCAGTTAATATGCATGCTACTAGGATAACAGCCATGACCTCCACATCCGGCTTCAAGCGAGAGGAAGATACAGCTGACTTTTATGTCCCATTCAAATCTCATGGTTAACGTGTAATATACGGCACTAGAATCACTGATGTCAGGGGTTATTAAGTCCCTATTTGATCATCATTGTTGCAATTATAACTCTAAGTTATATTGCTCCATTATATCACCACTTAGGATGATATCTATGATTTCTTTATTTATGAAAATAATATTTTCTTTCTTTTATAGCATATATGATAACACACAATTTGCAAATACTTTGATAAAGACTCTTCAAAGGACATGAGCAAGTGATGAACTTGCCTTGTGATGGCAAGGTAGTGAAGTCTGATGCTTGCACTGGACCTTGAGCTTCTAGTTCTACAAAAACATCATTATTGCCCGGTAAGGACAATATTTAAAGAAGCAAAATGATTATGCAAGTAATGTAATGCATTATTTAATTCTATATGCATTTTCCCTATATAAGGTGCCCTTTTAATAAAGCATTTATAAATATATTTTTTAATATTTATCGCATATATGGAATTATTTTATTTAATTACCCTTCTTATTTGACTTTTATTGATTTAATAGTTCTTTTAGGAATTATTAATTATACCTTAAATTTATTACTAAATATTTATTTAGTATTTTCAAAAATACTATAATATTAATAAATAACGAAAGTGATTTTTATTTATTTTTATCACCTTTCAATAATTTTGTAAAATTCCATAAGAAATTTATAAATTACAAAATTCTTATAAAAATTTAAATGTCCAAAATTTTATATCTTATTTTATTTGGACAGAGTGAATTATTGTGAATCCAAAAATATTTTATTTATATTTTTTGGACTTTTATTTTTATTTCTATAATTTTATTTAGATCAGGGGTATTTTGGTCTTTTCTAATTGATCAAAAGAATTATTAAATAACTTGGGCTGGCCCCTTGGGCTTATTAGGCCAGGGTGGCCCAATAGGGTAGGGTCAAATAACTACCCCGAAGGGTTTTGGCCCACACTGCCTCCTCTCTCTCTCTCGACCTTATCTCCTCTATCATTTCTCAATGATGAGATTGTCAAGTGCATCTCACTGACATATTGGTGAAACTTGCCCCTTTATCATTTCTCAATGATGAGATTGTCAAGTGCATCTCACTGACATATCTGAGAGAAATATATATTAACACTAATCTTGTTTTGTTTCTTATTTAGTCTTTGTTTTGCAGGTACAAAGATCAAAATGAAGATTTAGTGTAGTTTAGATATAGGATAGTTAGTAGAGATATACCAATGTACTTTTCTTAATCTTTTGTAATTTTCCTTTTATAATTCTTGTAATCTTTATTTGGTTTCTTTGTAATGAAGATTATATATTTATTAATAAATAATATTTTATTCTTTTCTCTTGTGTGAATTTGTAAAGTTTGGAATAACTTCAGTAAGTTATTCTTTGTAGTTTGTTTCTGAATAAGAAATGTACTTCATGTACCAAATTGCTTTTAGATAAGATTTAAGTTATCATACCTTTCTCATATTTAATCTAAGATTCAAATATTATATCAAAATTATTTAAATTATAAAACACTTAAGTTTTAAAACCCAAACTCATTTCAAAACACCCATAATTCCTTTGAGATCATCTCAAAGTTTATAGCAATCCTCCTTTAAGACTAAACCTACTCTCAAAGTAAGAAAGAAACATTAATCACTCAAGGTTTTTATTTGGCAAAAAATTTACCCGCATTTTCACAAATGAATGCATGCAACAATACCTATTCCAAAATCTACCCTTCGTTAGGTCCTAAATACTGGGATGTTACAGACTTCCCCCCTTAAATTAAACTTCGTCCCGAAGTTTGTTGAGATGTACCTGAATAGTTCTGGATAAGCTTTTCTTAAATCCTCTTCCTTCTCCCGTGTGTCTTCTCTCTCAGGGTGATGTTCCCATTGTACCTTGCAATATTTGATTGCCCTGTTCCTTAATCTTTTCTAGTTTTCTTCCAGAATCTTGCAGGGTTTTTCAATATAAGTCAGGTCTGCTTGTAGTTCTATCTCTTGATGTGTTATTGCATCATCAGGAACTTTCAAACATTTGCGAAGTTGTGACACATGGAAAACATTATGCACTTGAGCCAATCTTGATGGTAACTCTAAAGCATAATCTATAGTCCTGTTTTGACTCAATATCTTGAATGGTCCAATATATCTTGGACTCAATTTCCCTTTAACTCTGAATCTTTTTACTCCTTTCATTGGACTTGCTTTCAAATAGATCATATCTCCCACTTCTGGATGCCATGATCTTCAGATTTGATCCGCATAACTTTTCTGCCTGCTCTGGGCTATTTTCAATCTATCCTTGATCTTATCAATGATGTCTTGTCTCTCCTTGATATACTTTGGCGCCAATTCTTCGTTGCTTCCAGGTTCATACCAACATATTGGTGATCTACACTTCCTTCCATACAGAACCTCATATGGAGCTGCCTTCAGACTACTCTGATATCTATTATTGTAAGAAAATTCTGCCAATGGTAGGTGATCTTCCCATGTTCCTCCAAAATCTAGTGCATAGGCTCTCAACATGTCTTCTAGTATTTGATTTGTTCTTTCAGTTTGGCCTCCTGTTTCAGGATGATATGTCATGCTGAAATCTAATTTTGAACCAAGTACTTCATGCAATTGCTTCCAAAATGCTGAAGTAGACACTGATCCCCTATCAGTTACGATCTTCTTGGGTACTCCATGCTTACTTACTATCTCTTTGACATATACTTCAACTAACTTTTCAGCATTATCCTTTTGATTCACTGGAATAAAATGTGCACTCTTAGTGAGTCTGTCCACAATTACCCATATCATATCTTTCCTTTTTGGTGTCATAGGTAATCCTGTGATGAAGTCCATACCTATTTCTTCCCATTTCCATTCAGGAATTTCTAAGGGTTGTAATGGTCCTGCTGGACTTTGATGTTCAGCCTTCACCCTTTGACAAGTATGGCATTCAGATACATATTTAGCAATATCTCTTTTCATGTTATTCCACCAGAATAGTTCTTTCAAATCCATATACATCTTCGTACTCCCTGGATGTATAGAATAGGGTGTATCATGTGCTTCTTTGAGTATGACATTTATGATCGCAGTCACATCTGGAACACATAGACGATCTTGAAACCATAAAGATCCATAATCTCCAAGGCGAAAAACTGATTTTTGCCCTTGAGATATCCTCCGAATTTCCTCAGCAATAAAAGGATCTTTTTCTTGATGTCTAAAATTTCTGCTTAAGATCATCGTCACGCCTCTGCAACTACCTGCATAGTTGCCAATCCTCCAAGAACCTCTGTGCTGATGAATTGAAGTTCTAACCTTTCCAAGTCCATTTGTAACTCTTTTGGTAACTCTCTATTGATTGGCTGAATATCGGCACTCTTTCTGCTTAAAGCATCTGCTACAATATTTGCTTTTCCTGGGGTGTAATTAATTGTTAAATCATAATCCTTGATTAATTTCAACCAACGCTTCTGCCTCATGTTTAATTCCTTTTGAGTGAAGAAGTACTTGAGACTTTTATGGTCAGTGTATAACTCACATTTGGCTCCATAAATAAAATGCCTCCATCCTTTCAAATATAAGACTCACTGCTAACTCTAAATCATGAGTTGGATAGTTGACTTCATGTGGTTTCAATTGTCTTGAACCATAGGCAATCACTTTCCGATCTTGCATTAATACACAACCCAAACCTTATTTAGATGCATCACAATATAAAGTGAAATCCTTCCCTGTCTCAGGAACTGCTAAGATTGGTGCTGTGGTTAATCTAGTCTTCAACTCTTGAAAACTTGCTTCACACTTCTCATCCCACTTGAATGGTGTATTCTTCCTTAATAATTTGGTCATTGGTACGGCTATTTTGGAGAACCCTTCAATGAATCTCCGATAACAACCAGCCATTCCTAAGAAACCTCGAATTTGCTTCACATTGGTCGTCCAGTCCACTCCGGTACCGACTGAACTTTGGATGGATTCACATCAATCCCATCCTTACTGATCACATGACCGAAGAATTCTACCTCATCTAACCAGAACTCACACTTACTGAACTTAGCATAAAGCTTATGTTCTCTTAAAGTCTGCAATGCTATTCTCAAATGGTCAGCATGCTCTTCCTTATCCTTGGAATATATCAGAATATCATCAATAAATACGATGACAAACTTATCCAAATATGGCATGAAGATCTTGTTCATCAGATTCATGAAGATTGCCGGTGCATTAGTCAAACCAAATGGTACCACCAGATACTCATGGTGTCCATATCTTGAGACAAATGCTGTTTTTGGAACATCCTCCGGCTTGATTTTTATTTGATGGTAACCAGATCTTAAATCTATCTTTGAAAATACTACAACCCCTTTCACTTGATCAAACAAATCTTGAATTCTTGGTAAAGGATACTTATTCTTGATCGTCACGTTGTTCAGATTTCTATAATCACCGCACAGCCGTGTTCCACCATCTCTTTTATCCACAAAGATTACTGGTGTTCCCCATGGAGATACACTTTCCTGTATAAATCATTTTCTTGCTAACTCATCAATTTGCTCCTTGAGTTCTTTCAACTCTTTGGGTCCCATTTTATATGGTGCTTGAGCTATTGGTGTTGTACCAGGTATTAGGTCAATGGTGAACTCTATCTCCTGGTCTGGTGGCATTCCTGGTAATTCCGTTGGGAAAACATCTTGAAATTCATTAACTATAGGAATCTCTTCTAATTTAACTTCCTTCATTGAATTCAACTGCAGAACCACCATGATATGACTGTGTTTATCTGCTTGGTAAACTATCCTTGCTCCACTTAGGGTTTTGATTGAGACAGTTTTCTCCTCACAATTTATCTGAGCTCCGTGTTCCATCATCCAATCCATCCCGAGTACTACTGCAATTCCCTTCAAAGGAATCACATAAAGGTCTGCGAAATATGTACAACCACAGATCGAGATAACCTGATCTTGTTTTATGTATGCATAATCACATTCCCTCTGCCAGAATTCACGGTCATAGGACGTTCTAATGTTGCCCTTTAAATCCCGAACTTATCAAAAAATTCTTTAGAAACGAATGAAGTAGTTGCACCAGTATCAAATAGAACTTTGTCGGGATTGGTAAGGATATTGAGCGTACCTATCACTGCATGCTCCGAATTATCCACCTCCTCGAGAGTTGCACAGTTCAGCTTTCCGGTTGGTCGGTTTCTCTTGCCATTGTTGTTCTTGCCATTGTTTCCCACTTTATTGGGCTGTCCATTTCCTCCACTGGCTTGTCCTCCTCCCTTGGTAGGCCATCCTCCCGGTGGTTTGCTTTATTAACTGGCTTGATATGCCCCTTCTGACCACAACCGTAACAGATCACTACAGGCTTTTTGCACTCCCTCTGGAAGTGCCCTGGAATTCCACAGTTGTTACAGATAACATTCCTTCTCGGATTAGATTGATTTCCACTACTGCCCTTGTTATTGTTATTCTTATTGTTGTTGTTACCATAATTTCTATTCCGAGGTTTGAACTCCAGGTTAGGTTTTGGTTTGCTTGCCTGAATTCTCTTGGTTTCCTTCTTGGCTCTCTTCCTCCGATCCTCTTGGACATTCTTGTAATCATCTTCAAAAGTAATGGCTGCATCCAACAACTGCTGATAAGTTTGCTTATTGGCTAACCTTAGCTGCATCCTTGCATACGGATTTAATCCACGCAGGAAACGCTTCTTCCGCTTCTCTTTAGTGTTAACATCCTCCTCAGCATAACGAGATAGTTGGCTAAACTCCCGGATGTACTTCATGACACTAGTATATCCTTCAAGCTCCTCAAATTCTCTCCGCTTCAACTCCATGACACTTTTGAACATGATATTCACGGAATCTGCTTGAACTCCTCCTGTAAACTCCCTTCTGGTTGTTGCATGGCTAACTGATTTTCCCACCAAGATGCTTAGTCCAGTCAGCCAGATGAGTTGCATACCTCAATTTTTCCTCATCATTGCAACCTACGTTTCAGCTTCCTTTCGATTCGCTAGCCTTCTTCGCATCCATTGGTTCAGAGCTGATGCAAAAGGTAACGGCCTTGCATTCGGAAATCAGATAAACTCACTCCTCCTCCTTCAGTGCCCTACGATTTTCGCCCAAAGAACTCCTCCATAAACTTGTTCTGGTTCTCTTGCATCATTTGCATGCATTGCATAAAGTTCAGCTCCATTAATGGCATCATTGGTGGTGGTGGTAATGTGCCTTGATTTTCTATATCAGGTTCGGCCTTTTCCTTGGCCTCACGCTCCATCCGCTGCTGCTCAGTTTCCATTTCTACACCCGTATCCATGACCCCTAGTCCTGCAACATAAAGCAAATACTCATAATTACATCATGCACATGTGTTCTGAGGTCGACTTTAAGCACAGAACTAGTCACACAATGAAGATCCAAGGAAAATCCAAATATGCATTTCACATATTATACATATTATCATAGTGATACAAGGTTCTTCCAACATATACCATATAGGTATAGTCACAAACTACCGTAATCATCTAACTACCTTATTCCTTAGAGTACAATACACAATGCTTGATACTGTTGACTACTTGTCTCTTTCTAATATTAACTACGCTCATCGTACATGCCTGATGTCCAACCGTGATGACGTGTCCTTCGTCGCACAGTTTGTGGAACAAATGGCCTTCCAGAAGGAACATACTCTGTATCTGAAGTGTCAGGACTTGAGTCATTACTCAACCAGAGCACCTCGATTCCCTCCAGCTCAGCTGAAAAGTCTTCAGAAACACATTCAACATTATCTCCAGCCTGCATTTCCTGAGCTACGTTCCTTGAGTTGTCAACAGAATATGCAGATCCCGCTGCTTCCCAGGTGATCTCGTGGACAATATAATTGAATACTGGATAATGTATATTCCCTGGGTTTTGAGAAGATGTTGATGATTCAAACACTCTCTCCTCAGGGTCTTCTTCTTCATCCTAATCATCTATTGACATGGTATTTCTACTTCTATTATTAAGGTTCATTCTTGCACCCATCCAACTGGATTGTCCAACATTTCTGTCAGAACCATCTGTGGACATCTGGTGTTCATGAGATCCATTATATGATCCCATCCTCCAACCATCTGAATTCTCAATAGGAAGTTCTGAGTTAGAACCATCCTCTGAGCCCTGTGGTACTACATACCGCATATCTATAGTAGGATCCTGGGTAGGTTCAGGTCTTGGTGAATAAGGATATGGTGTAAAAGATTCCAGATCTATAGGTATATCCTTAAAGATAGGTGTTACACTACTACCTGCTTCTTTCTCTAGCTGGAATGCTAACTGCTTCCTCCTTTCCGGATCAGTTAGATCCTCTAACATGTCATTTCTGTCTTCGGCAATCACTTGATGGGTCTTATAAAAAGACGCAACGAGTGTTCGGTATCTATCCATAAACTTGGAAGCTAACTTAGGATGCTTCTTAACCAAAGTAAGATGATCCGGTATACACTCCGAGTCTACAGAATCATGAGGTATCACAGAGAATGTGCTACCTTCTAGCTCCTTGGTTTTCTGCTCCCGGATATTTGTTATTACCTCTACAACAACAACATGATAGGCTGCTAAATGACTCCTACCTTATCCTATGGGTAGATCGTGATATAATCCAAGCTTCTCTAGAAGTTGGATACTCACACGATACTTTGATAACATCCGGCCATCTAGGTAAGTGATAGTGTTCACTGGAATTCTAGTTGGATAATTGAAGAGCTTTAAGATTTGATGAAGTTGGTCTGTAAACGATCCTTGATAATCCTCAAGAGTCTCCTCTTTCCTTACCAAAGTCTGCTTTGGAAACTTTGGTGCCATATCTCTATATATTAGAAAAATAATTTTGATTAGTATCCAATGGCATATTGCATCATAACAAAGAATTATCGCACTAAAATATATAATGGAATATTCTCATTTGAATACCCATTATATTACTTTTAGAGAATTCTTTATCGTTGCTAGCTTTCCTACAGGTAATGCCCTTTACTAGGTTTCCAACATAAGGTCAAAGCAATTTGCTCTGATACCAACTGCGGTGACCCAGCATACCACTGCATGTGTAGTACACTACAGTCATTGACATGACATTCACAGAACACCGTTCCGTAAATATCACGTCCCTCAAAGTGGTACAACAGAAACATTGTGGGTCCATATAACAAAAGTACACATATTATTACAATACCGGAAGTTCAAGACTTCCAAAAGATCCAACTTACAAACCAAAATATAAAGTGTTCAGCGGAAACTTAAGAGTAACAACTCCGACTAGGAAGGGGCTCAACAGCTTATTCTATAGAGTTCATGCTGCTCGGCTCCATTAGTTACTACTAACTAGACACTTAAGTGGACTCTTTCTCATCGACACCATAGCGGATCTCGTAGTCCATGCCTTCAACTCCTCCTGATAGATCAGGTTCCTCGTAGAACACGTCTTCTTGGCATTCGGCTGCATACATTGGCACGTCTTCGCGATCCTCATAGTCTAAGCAAGGGTTCAAAGGAAAGAATGAGTAACAGTGTTACCCAACAAGTTCATTATATGGAAGGTGGGAAGTTTGATGCTCTAACTACCACCTCGGATTATAAATCCTTGGCACTATGCAGTTTTTATAAATCTTTCTTCAAAGATTGATTTTATTCCGAAGAACTATGACAATCAGCCTTCACAGGTTGACCAGAACTTTCATGGAGTTTCTTTCCTGCCGTGTTCGTAGCTCCTTCCCGGAACAGGGAGTAACAAGTTACAGTTCTTACACTCTGCAGAGGTGCGTTACTTTACCCATGAGAGATCAACTCCTTGTTGCACAACCGGACGTACTTTCCTGTCCACAGTTCCATGATGTGGGGCCTAGTAGTTGGTCCAAGCCAATCACTGCCCCCTTCGCGACCCCGCATGCCTCCTTGGTGTACACCATGCCCACATAATGAATTACGGCAATGGTTTGTACAAACCGTTAGATGCCAGAACTATCGTGGGACGATGAGGGTTCCCACCCATATGCTGCATATCCTCTACGAATTACCAGTTAATATGCATGCTACTAGGATAACAGCCACGACCTCCACATCCGGCTTCAAGCGAGAGGAAGAAGATACAGCTGACTTTTCTGTCCCATTCAAATCTCATGGTTAACGTGTAATATACGGCGCTAGAATCACTGATGTCAGGGGTTATTAAGTCCCTATTTGATCATCATTGTTGCAATTATAACTCTAAGTTATATTGCTCCATTATATCACCACTTAGGATGATATCTATGATTTCTTTATTTATGAAAATAATATTTTCTTTCTTTTATAGCATATATGATAACACACAATTTGCAAATACTTTGATAAAGACTCTTCAAAGGACATGAGCAAGTGATGAACTTGCCTTGTGATGGCAAGGTAGTGAAGTCTGATGCTTGCACTGGACCTTGAGCTTCTAGTTCTACAAAAACATCATTATTGCCCGGTAAGGACAATATTTAAAGAAGCAAAATGATTATGCAAGTAATGTAATGGATTATTTAATTCTATATGCATTTTCCCTATATAAGGTGCCCTTTTAATAAAGCATTTATAATTTTCTTTTTAATATTTATTGCATATATGGAATTATTTTATTTAACTACCCTTCTTATTTGACTTTTATTGATTTAATATTTCTTTTAGGAATTATTAATTATACCTTAAATTTATTACTAAATATTTATTTAGTATTTTTCAAAAATACTATAATATTAATAAATAATGAAAGTGATTTTTATTTTTTTATCACCTTTCAATAATTTTGTAAAATTCCATAAGGAATATATAAATTACAAAATTCTTTTAAAAATTTAAATGTCCAAATTTTTTATATCTTGTTTTATTTGGATAGAGTGAATTATTGTGAATCCAAAAATATTTTATTTATATTTTTTGGACTTTTATTTTTATTTCTATAATTTATTTAGATCAGGGGTATTTTGGTCTTTTCTAATTGATGAAAAGAATTATTAAATAACTTGGGCTGGCCCCTTGGGCTTATTGGGCCAGGGTGGCCCAATAGGGTAGGGTCAAATAACTACCCCGAAGGGTTTTGGCCCACGCAGCCCACACTGCCTCCTCTCTCTCTCTCGACCTTATCTCCTCCTCCCCTGACTCGCCCCCATTGCCGGCAATGCCGCCACCATCGATTCTCGCCGTCGTCTGCCGTCCTGGCCGCCGCCGTGGTGCGGGTTGGGATTGTCTACGATGCTCTTTCATTCTATCTACTTGGATTTGACTTTGGGGCTTCCCTATGGTCAGTTCCACCTCATTCCCGAACCCTAGGGTTCGGACAAGTTGTTGTCATCGCCGCGATCCCGCTGTCTTGTGCTGTCTGGTCTCGTTGGCGCTGCCCGCCGTGGCAGTGCAGTTGCAAGACCCTCTGGTGCTCCCTATGTCATTGGCCGGCCCCTCTGCTTCCTCTTTGATTCATCAGCGAGGACCTCGGGTAAGTGGTCTCTATGGTGTTTATCCATGCTACTGCCTTGATTCTTTTTGGTGTGTAGCTAGTGGCTTCTCATGTTGAGTGATTATGTGCTGATTGGGTTCATCTCTGGATTAGGGTTCATAACCCCTCTGTTGATCATATCTATGATTCTTTAGATCTAGTGTTGATCATTTTTGATCATGTGAAATGATTGCTTGCTGTGGTTAAGGATTGATAGTAGCTTTGATGATACTAGTTGCCTGTCAGATTTGTCCTAGTGGTAATCCACCATGATCCATGCTAGTTGTTTCAATCAAATCCTTGATTGGATTATGTTGTTGGTCTGAGAGTTTTCTCTCTCGGATTACTCATACCGATGAGTTATCTCTCAGTGGTTGCTTACTGCAATCATAATATGGTTTTGTTTGAGATGATACACTCTGAATCAAATCATTATATGTAATGATTTTCTGTGGATGTATAGATTCCTTTTAAATGTTGATTCCTGGCACTTAGCTTCAGGAAAATGATATATATTTGGTTGTCCCTTTTATGTGTGGATTCTGAACAAGGATTGGTTTTAGTTCATATACAACTTGTCCTTTTGATACCAATATGATTTGGCACACAAGTGATTGAGTCTTATTTCGGGGCTTAGTTTGATTATGCTTGTGATTAAAACTGATAAGATGATATGGAAGCTTTTATTATTATTTCCTGCCTATGATGTGGGTCTGAGGCCCCTAGGATGTGATTCCTAGTTAGTTGGGTATTAGTTTGTTTGAATCTTATAGATTTAGAGGTGCTACTCTCTCTTTGAGAGATGTGCCCTGATCTGGTAAGATCAAATGAAAATAATCTAAGTTGCAAAAATAACACTAAACCCTGTGATGCTGGTCTGAGGGTTTAGTGCTTATGGTGGAGTTTGATTTCTTATCCTTTTACCTGAAATCTCTAGGATAAATTCACCCCTCTTGGGTGCTTATTGAGAGATCATTACATAAAGCAACACATGCTTTTGTTTAGATATTCTGATGAAAGCATGTGATGGTTTTATGAGACTCGCCACAAGATTTGATGTTGGTGTAGTATATTGATGATGATCTTGATCTTGATTTTGGTCTTGATCTTGATCTGCTTTTGCTGGCTCCTGAGCTTGCTCTTGAGCTTGCCTGCTCCTCCTAGCTCCTGGGCTTGACCTTGCTATCCACCAGTTCAATCCCTCTCCTTATGTCACCATCCTGGTGATGTTTGGGTTGATCTAGGTGGTTGGTTTGGTTGCTGTTCTTGGTTTGTCTGGTGTTCACCCTGGTTGTACTGTGGTGTGATGTAGTGGAGTGATGCACTGAGGTGCATCTCCACGGATGTGTTGTGGTTTTGTTATGCTGGCTGTGCTTGTGAGGTCGACAGATCACCCTTTTGCATGATGTGTGTGTGCAGCTTGTGTGCCTGCTATGCACATGTGGATAGGTTCAGAATTTGTGAACTTACCATTACCAAATTACTTTTACGCTGGCTGGTGAATTGGTACCTTTTGGCTGTCATTTGCATTCTGGCTTTGAATTTATGAAAGATGAAGTCTTTCATATTGGTGAAACTTGCCCCTTTATCATTTCTCCATGATGAGTTTGTCAAGTGCATCTCACTGACATATCTGAGAGAAATATATATTCACACTAATCTTGTTTTGTTTCTTATTTAATCTTTGTTTTGCAGGTACAAAGATCAAAATGAAGATTTAGTGTAGTTTAGATATAGGATAGTTAGTAGGGATATACCAATGTACTTTCCTTAATCTTTTGTAATTTTCCTTTTATAATTCTTGTAATCTTTATTTGGTTTCTTTGTAATGAAGATTATATATTTATTAATAAAGAATATTTTATTCTTTTCTCTTGTGTGAATTTGTAAAGTTTCGAATAACTTCAGTAAGTTATTCTTTGTAGTTTGTTTCTGAATAAGAAATGTACTTCATGTACCAAATTGCTTTTAGATAAGATTTAAGTTATCATACCTTTCTCATATTTAATCTAAGATTCAAATCTTATATCAAAATTATTTAAATTATAAAACACTTAAGTTTTAAAATCCAAACTCATTTCAAAACACCCATAATTCCTTTGAGATCATCTCAAAGTTTATAGCAATCCTCCTTTAAGACTAAACCTACTCTCAAAGTAAGAAAGAAACATTGATCACTCAAGGTTTTTATTTGGCAAAAAATTGTACCCGCATTTTCACAAATGAATGCATGCAACAATACCTATTCCAAAATCTACCCGTCGTTAGGTCCTAAATACTGGGATGTTACACTAGGGTAGGCCCGCGCCTAGGGGGGTGTGGGACCCCTGCGGCCCCTCTTCGCTCCTCCTTCTGGCTTCCTCATTCTTCTGGAGAAATAATATTTTCCCATATTTTTCTAGTATTTTTCTGATCTTCGCGAAATTGCACTAAAACGCCTTATTTTCCATCAGAATCCAGACTCCGGCAATTCATCCTCCAAGAATCATCCAACATGCATAAAAAGATGAAAAGCCATAAGTAATACCTCATAATAAGACAAATATCAATGAACAGAGGTAAATTATGATATAAAAAGGTGATGCAAATTGGGCGTATCAACACTTCACACAGAATGGCAACTACGCTCTCTTAATGGTGCCTAAAGGTAGAAGGTGGAGAACCAAATAATTGTGGAAGAAAGGCCCTTCATAAGGGAAGCAGGGATTTCAAGTTTCAAAAAGAGCTTCCAAAAATTATGGTACTTGTTAGCTTTCAGCCCTCATTGCCCCTATCATAAGCATCTTGAAGTGATTAAGGTTAAAGTGAACAAACTATGGAGTATATACTTGACAAAGTATAAGTTGGCAATCTCAAGTCCCTTGAATACGAGGGCCACACCTCATGCTACTCAACTTCAGTCACCTATAAGTTCTTGTCATTGTAAGTATTTTCATATCATAGAGAACCGCCAATGGGGTACCCCTTGCACATGGTACAAGAGATATCCCATAACCAAAATGACAAGGCAAGCAGACAATGAGCATCTCAGCGATCTTTTTATTTACTATATGCATAGATTTTTATGAGGATGCTTCATAGATAGCTCACTATGGTGATGCTACAAGTTTCCACCATGATTAGGCATGGCTTAGTCTAGCGGCCCAGGCGTTTCTCTAACACAGAATACAAACTCCATGGACTTAGAAGCTTCCTCTTTATTTCACACCAGTGACATCCATAGACAAAAGAGCATGATATCAACTGAGTACAAAGTACAAGTGCAATGTTGAAAACGTTCCCCATGACAGCATGGTTCTGCTAATTCCAACGTATAAGTGCAAGCATATACAACATAGACGACATAATGGTTCAAGTTTATTAGGGGCAAAGAATATAAAGTGTTCCATCAAGTTCGTGAGGTCTTTAATCACTAAGTTTTCACATAACAAAATAGTTTTTAATTGGAAGATAGCTGAAAACAAGAATATACTTGGAATGGTATAACACACCATGCATAGGAATTTATAGTGGACACTTTGGAATAATTGGGTTTCTTGGGAGTTGTAAGCATGAGTAGAGCTTACTCATACAAGTGGAAGCTAGCAAAAGACTGGGAGCAACCAACTAAGAGAGCATAATGGCCATAATCATGCAGAGCAATAAAGCATTACTAATAAAGGCATAGAGTGGTACTACAAGTCAAGGACTAAATGATCATAGAGGCTATGGTGACTTGTCATACTCATAACATGGTGTGAGCATGTGCCAAGTCAACCCAAACAAAACATCAAAGTAGAAAACCACAATACTATGCTTTTGCATGCTAAAAAGCCGCATAATTTCTTCAAGGCACACTAAGCAATCCCAATTGTTTGGAACAACACATGCTACAGCAATAATCACTAAGCATATGGTCAAAACAATACCTAGCATGTCATGCTAAAGTCTATGTCACAATCAATGCAAGCTCCTCTTGCACTTTCAAGCAGGAACTTCCTACTCCTTTCCAACACCAAGCAACTTATTTGCAAAACAACACAACGAGAACGAGGGTCCGAACTACTTTATTCAAGCAAACTAAACAACCTAAGCAAAGCAAACAAAAACTAAGACGCTCCAAGAACAACACAACAGTGCATGAAACAATAAAAAAAGTGTCTAGAAAGACCTAAGCTTTTTATTAATGAAGAAGGGGATGCCTTGGGCATCCCCAAGCTTTGACGTTTGTACCTCTTGGATATTTCTTGGGGTGACATCGGGGTGGCATCCCCAAGCTTGAGCTTTTGTCCATTCTTCATCTCATTACATCATTCTCTCTCTACACCTGAAATTTTTCCTTCGTACAAAACTTCACACAAACTTCATTAGCAACATTAGTGTATTCAAAAGATATTAGACCTCTGGCAAAGCTTTGGAACAACAAGACTTTTCATTAAAAACACAAGCTACTATAGTAACTCCTTCAAAAAGCTCAATTCCCCAAAAGAGAACTCAAAAAGGAATCAATAAGAAGCAAATGCAAATAATGGCAGAAATTTGCCAAAACATACCAGCAGGTAGAAACCGATTTTTTTAGAAAATCTTATGTTGCTCAAATCAAAACGTTTTGAACTAACGAAAGTTATCTAACATACTGGGGGATTTATTAGTAAATTTTTAGCTCAATCCGAGTTACAGAGACTTCTCATGAATTTTTATGGTGGAGGACAGAAATCTGTTTCAGGACAACAACTCCCCAAATCTTACTTCCCTCTCATTAGAGGTCATTCTTGGCACAAAAGGCAAACAAAAAGAATAAGAAGAGGTCATTACAGAAGTAATAACTTCCAAGACTCAAGGAAACTCTTGGGTTATCTCACAACAAGTACTTTTCTTTAACGCCTTTAAGTTAGGCACAAGAAGCAAGAAGAATCAAGTATTTTCAAATGAGGCATTAATATCGATACTTGCAAAATATTCAACTATGAAAGGTATCTCATCCAAATGGGTTTTGGAGGATCCCTTCTCATCTCTCTTTGGTCTACTACTTTCATCAAAAAGATTTTTAGGAGCAATCCAATTAAAATTCTTTTCAAAGGCTTCATGCATTCCAACAAGTTTAAAGGGTATGGGTATCTTAAATTCTTCTCTAGGCTTAGCTTTAATAGAAATACCCACAACCTATACACTTGAACTTAGCATATTAAAACGCTCAAAAACCTTATTGGCTTCCTGATGACTCCTTGGTGGCGCCAGAGAACTTGGTGCTTGATGTGGAGTCTTGTTGGGACCCCAAGAGCAAGGTGTGAAGAGGAGAATAGCAAGTCTTCCCTCAGTTGAGACCGAGGTTATCGAACCAGAAGGAGGAAGGAAACGTCACACAGGTGTTGCAAGCAATGCGGAGACCTGCACAACACAAACTCAAGACTTTGCCCCAACGAATCAGTGAGGTTTTCAAGCTCATCAGTTTGCTGTAACAAAGGATTAAACGTATGGTGTGGAAGGTAATGGTTTGCAGCAAGTAAACAAGTAACAGTGGAAGATGTATTGATGGTAAATATTGGACCAGGGTCCATAGTTTACTAGAGGTGCTCTCCTTAGATAAACAACATGGCATGAAGGGTAAACAAATTACAGCGGGGCAATTGACAGGAACTAAGCAAGGCATAACAATGCAATTACTAGTCAGAAAGATCCTATGAGGTTGATTGGGCAATACAACAAGATACATAGACCGCCATCCAACTACATCTATGACTAGAAATCCACCTTCAGGTTATCATCCGAACCCCCTCCAGTATTAAGTTGCAAGCAACAGACATCTGCTTTAAGCAAAGTGTGTAAGGTAAACAGTCCACATGTTCCATGAATAAGAGACCGTTGTTTTCTCCCTAGTAGCAACAACACATCTACAACCGAAGATATTATTGTCACTTCCCTTGGAAATTAGAGGCATGAACCCACTATCGAGCATAAATACCCCCTCTTGGAGTCACTAGCAACTACTTGGCCAAGATAACCATTAGCAACGGAGAGCATGCAAGATCACAAACAACACAGACATGATAGAATCATAAAGACAAAACCATTTATCAAACCAACATAATAATCTCAATATCCATTGGATCCCCACAAACACAACATGCATGATTATAAATAGATTAGATCTTGATCATGAACGGAGCTCACAAGATCTATACATGAAAGCACAAAGGAGGAGATACAACCATCTAGCTACTACATGGACCCATAGTCTAAGGTTGAACTACTCATGCATCATGCCAGAGAGAAGGCCTCCGGGATGATCTCTCCTCCGGTAGGGTGCCGGGAGGAACTTCAGATCCCCCAGATCTAGGGACGATGGTGGCGGCGGCTACAGACGGTTTCATGGATATTTGATCGGGTACTCAGGGTTTCTGCATCGGGGGCTTCTTATAGGCGAAGGGGGAGACCGAGGCGGCCACCAGGGAGACCAAACCCTAGCCAGGCGCGGGGTGGAGCCCACCCGCGCCTAGGGTGGGTCTGTCCCCTCTGGCCGGCCCCTCGGGCTCTCCTCTGGACTTCTTGTTCCCCACGGAAAGTAATTGACTTTGTCCTTTGTCCCATCCAATTCCGAGAATATTTCTTTACTAACTTTTCTGAAACCAAAAACAGCAGAAAACAGGCATCTGGCACATGTGGCAACTTGTTAATAGGTTAGTACCAGAAAACATGTAAAAGGCACCTCAAAGTGTGGACAAGTAAAGCAAAGTAGATACTAAACAGGCATGGAGCATCAAAAATTATAGATACGTTTCCAAGGTATCAACATCCCCAAGCTTAACTCTTGCTCGTCCTCGAGTAGGTAAGTGATAAACAGAATAATTTTTTAGGTGACATGCACCCTCACAATAAAGATCCAACCATTTGCAAACATTGAAAGCTAGGATCAAAGAACTCTAAACATGTGCATGAAAGATGGAGTTCTAACAATAGGACATAGTAACTATGCATGCAACATGGCAAGCTACAAACAAAGATCATGAATAGTATGCATTGAAAAACATTTGTTTGTTTCACATGCAGAAAACATAGCATAGTGGCAATCAGCTTGTCCCTCATAGATTAGCAATTAGATGCATAGGACACCTGCAAAGTTCACAAGGGTGACTAGAAACAAATAGCACAAGAGCAAGTAATAACACAATATGCATCAATTAATAACCTTTGGGACACTGCACACAGAATGACAACTATGCTCTCTTAATGGTGCCTAAAGGTAGAAGGTGGAGACTCAAATAATGGTGGAAGAAAGGCCTTTTGTAAAGGAAGTAGGGATTACAAGTTTCAAAAAGTGTAGGGTTCGCAGCATAGAAAACAAAAAAATTCCTACGATGGGAACATCTAAGTACCAAGATCTATCTACTAGATACAAGCAACAGGTGGATATACATCCATAGAATACATACCCTCGAAGACCGAATAGCGTTAACGAGGTTGTACTCGTGGATGATGTAGACGAACGCTTGCCGATCTCAAGATCATGATGAAGTCCGTCTGGTCCAGCCGGTCTAGCACGATCAAGTCCAGCACCTCAAAGTAGTGGTGCATCCGTGATCACACACACGTACGGGTACCCCGACAACCTCCGCGCCCTCGCTCCAGTGAAGCAGCAGAAGCAACAAATCCTTTCAGAAAAAGCCACTGGGAACATGTATCTCGCTGATCCGAGACCATGGGGAAATTCTAAAGGGGGGAGAGAGATCCTTCGCGAGGAGGTGTGCTTTGAGAGGAGGAGAGGGGGGCCTTTTATAGGGGAGGGGGCACCCAAGGGGCATGGCGCCCAGCCATGGGGGCTGCCCCCACCTCTTCCACATTCATGTGGGTGGAGCTCCCACTCAAAATGAAAAGCCTCCACTCCCATTAAAAAGCCTCCACTCAAAAATCCACTCACATGCATTAAATTTCCACCAAATTTAATGCAAGCTCTCATTTAAATAAAACTCTTTTATTTATTTATTTAGAATTTTGTTAATTACTTTAATTAACAAACATTCACATAAAACCCCTTTCTAGTATTCCATTTCACATGCAGAACCAGTTTCAGCAATTTCAACCGAAACAGTTTCGGTGTCTAGTGAAATAAATTCCTGTGCTTTCCTTTTCTTTTTCTGGCATATCATTTGCTCCGAATGGTGTCGGTATCCCTTAAGTGTGTCACCCTACGGTTCGCGAATAATGCGGACATGATCGAGACCCTTCACCGATCAATAATCAGTAGCGGGACCTAGAGATCCATACTGACTCCCACATATTCAACGATGACTTCTGTGATCGTGTGAACCTTTTACGCTAGTATCTTAATCCCTTTTTTCACGATATATTACATGTCCGAGATTCGATCATCGGTATCTCCATACCTAGTTTGATCTCGTTACCGACATGCACTCTTTTCTCGTTCCTGTGATATAACATTCTAGTGATCAAATCACTTGCTTGCAAGCTAATCAATGTGATATCACCGAGAGGGCCCAGAGCATATCTATCCGTCATCGGGATGAACAAATTCCACTCTCGATCCATGGGTCTCAACATAACACTTTAGTAGTTCTGAAGCCATCTTTATAATCACCCAGTTACGGTGTGACGTTTGATGTCATCAAGAAACTCTTCCGGTGTTAGTGATTAACATGATCTCATGGTCTAAGGATTAGGATCACTTCGTAAGTTGTTATAGCAATATAAACTCAATGACTTTGATCGTAATGCTATACTTCGGATGAATGTTCATCACATCATTACACTAATGTTGTGACCTCGTTATTAACAACATCCAATGTCCATGATCAGAAAACTTTGATCATCATGTTAATCAACAAGCTAGTTTATAAGAGAGGCATAACTAGGAACTTCCTTTTTTTTTATTAAACACACATGTATTAACTTTTCTATATTAATACAATTATAGCATGTAAAATAAACATTTATCATAAATAAGGAATATGATAATAACCACTTTATTATTGCCTCTCAGGCATATTCCCTTCAAAAAGAGCTTCCAAAAATTATGATACTTGTTAGCTTTCAACCCTCATTCCCCCTATCATCAGCATCTTGAAGTGTTTAAGGTTAAAGTGGCAAATCTGGAGTATATGCTTGACGAAGTATAAGCTGGCAATCTCATGCCCCTTGAATACGAGGGCCACACCTCATTTTCACATCCCAATATTTTCCAAATTTTGAAATGTGAAAAATAAATAAACAAAATAAATAATTGATGAAATTTAGGGTGAAAAGAAACTTTTTGATTTCAATTGGAAACATCAAAACCTATTTGGATCAAATAAAATCCTAAAGGGATTTAAAAAGACAAACAAATAATAAATAAAGTTATAATAGTTGGAATCACCATTTTTTGAATCTTTAAATAAAAAGATATGGTTTTTATAAGCAAAGGTAGAAATAATAAATAAGGACTATTTTTTAAAGAGTCAAATTAAATCTTGGCCAAGCAAATGAAATAAAATATTTCTGTTTGATAAAAAGAGTAAAGGATTATTTAAATAAAATAATAAGGATTTATTAATATCAAATTTTATTTAAGTAAAGGCCTTTTCCATTTTAAATAAACATTAAAACTTATTAAAGTATTTAAAATAAAAATTCCAAGTGTTTTGTTTTTCAAATAAAACCTACTGAAAAGGTTTTGGTAATATTTAGATTTCAAATAGAGTTTTTAAATATATTAAATCCTATTTGAAATAAAGACTAATGTTTATTTATTTAATTATTAATAGATCCTAAAAGAATAAAAGAATTATTCTATTTTGGACTTTAGAATATGATAATAAACAGAATTAAAACATACCCAAAGTTTGGTGGTGGTTTGAATTCAAATGGAGTTTGAATTGTTTGAATGAAAATCAAAACAGAAATTCCAAATGGAAAAAGAAAAAGGTTTTGTATATAAAAAAGGGAACAGCCCAGCCCAGTAGGGCCAGCAACGCAGCCCATCTCTCCTCCCCCTCTGGCGAAACGTTTTCACCCAGAATCTAACCCGCCCAGTCACTGACACAGAGACCCCACACGCTCTCTCTCTCTCGCAGACAGCCAGACCCCACCTGCCAGGTCTTCGTTCTCACCCGCGACGACCGTTCCCCCTCGCACTCGCCGTTTCTGCCCCAGTTTAATCCTTGTAAATTTGAATGAATGCACGAGTAATTGTCGACAGCAATGATGCACCCTTATACGCCTATCCCTCCTCTCTCATTTCCCCCAATCGCCACTTCCCCTCTGCCTCCAGGCTGCACAAATTGCAAGCCCGAGCGCCACTGCCCCGACGAGCTTCTCCGGTCGATTCCGGCGCCGTCCAACCGCCCCTCGCCTCCCAGAGCACACGACCCTGCTCCCCTTCTTCTTGTGCATCTCCCAGCACCAACCCCACACCCGCGCGAGCACCGTAGCCTCGACAACCTCGACACCCGAGCGCCACCGTCGTCTGCCATTTCTCTAGCGAGTCCCCCCGGTGAGTACAGACCGCCCCGAACCCTCTCGTTGATGCTCTCGCACTCGCCTCTCTTGCGCGCATCTAACACCACTCTCTGTTTGTCTTAGCACTCCCGCAATCTTCACCATCGTCAACTACTGAGCGTGCCCGATGCCGACGCCATCTCCGGTGAGCAATTCCTCGGGAACCAGAGCACCCCTCGATGAACTGATCACGCCTTGAGCTTCGCCGCACTCCTGCGAGCACGGTGATCATCCTCTCCCTCCCCCGCGCGACCTAGTTCACCGGCAAGCTCACTGGCCGAGCATGCACCGCCGTCCGCCGCCGCTAGCGCCGCCCAGTTATGGTCTGGCTATTGTGAGCCATTAGATCTTGATCTGGTGGCTACGATAGATTCACTTAGCGAACAGGTATGGTGCGATCTGAGCCGTGCGATGTGTTTTAAATCCAACAGCCCACAGAGCGCGATCCAGCCGAAGCGGTACCGTCCAATAGGATAGTGCCACGTGTTCAGAGTCTGTTTAAAATAGAAATTTGATCTATTAGATATGCAAACTTGCAAAATTCATAACTTTTAATCTACACATCCAAATTTTGCAAATTTTATATCAATGGAATCAGTAGAACAAGTACTTTGCAACCATGTACTTTGTTTAATGTTTTTTTCTGGAAAATTGGTTGAATTTGCAGAAACTTGTGTAGGCATAATTTGAATATAAAAATTGTTCTAGAAATATTTTTAAGGTGGAATCTTTGCTAAATGGTTTGTTTTGAACCTAATGACCATAGTGACCAACTTATGGATTTAAAAATGTATTTTGAGAAGCCAAAGAACAAATCTTTGAATAAAAGCATTTCTAGTCAAATAAAAACATTGTTTATGTGTTAAAAATGCTTTTTGAGTAAAATCTTGGGAAAATGATTTGAGTTAAACTCTCTGACCCTAAACACCAAGTTTTGAGATTTAAAAATATATTCGATGAACCTTATAAAATTACTACCTTGCAAAGGGCATTTTCAACAACATAAAATATCACCTTCGCATAATATTTGGTTTATGAGATGAAACCTCTTGCAAATGGTTTTACCACTTTTTTAAATGACTAATATGAGCTTTAAAATGTTTAGAGCCTAGTAGAAACCACTTTTCCAATAAAACCATCTTTTTCATGCTTGCATGCATGGCCATGTTTTTGTTATTTTATGTGGTGAAATGGTTTGAATGCTAGTTGAATATGTGTTTGCTTGATTGAATTGTAGTGAAGTTAGAAGAGTGTGATATTTGCAAGATCAAGAAGTGAACCAACATTCTCTACTAAGAAGGCAAGTGACACTATCATCCATGTCCTACTATTTTCATTACACTTAGTGGATTTTTGTAACATGCATGATAAGACTACTATATTTCTATGCTATGCTATATCCTATTAGGATATCCTTATACCTTCCTTAGTGAAAACATTGTAGTTGTAGTATGCTTAGCCTTGCTATATATTTGGGATGGAATACATGATATGATTATCTATAGTGTTGGAAAATATATGTTTTATATAATAAAACAAGTACTCAATGAACCACCTGGGTGGAAAGAGGATACTCACTTTTGGACAAGGTGGCAACAAAGGGAACCATGTTTATATGGCTATCTTTTTGTATGTGGACTAGAAGAAAACCACCCAGGGACTTAGAGATTGAACATGTTTCTCGTCTGACAGGTATGTACCACATGCTAAATGGGCTCTGGCTTAGTCAACTACATAGTGGAAGACCCATGCATTGGCATCTTCAGGTTAACTAGAATTGTGTAGGGAAATATATCCCTACATTGGTGCCTGGTAGACAAGCTAGCATTGTGTATTGGGAGGACTCCTATGGAAAGACTTTGTCACATTCTCGATCTGCCAGTACTCCATTTTGGTGAGTACTTATCCAGCGGCCACTGGTGGCGTCAAGACGAGATTGTGTCATGTGGGTAAAGTGTACAACTTCTGCAGAAGATCAAATTCTAAGTACTTAGTCGTGTCCCCGGTTATGGACAACTCTAAGCAACTAAGGCCTGAAGCTATGGAAGATCTCGACATCCCAATTTCTCAAAGTAAAACTTGATGGTGACAACAAGGGATTAGAAGCACTTGGAATTTTCCGAGGAGTTCGGAAAGATTTGTCAAAAGATCAAAACTATTTTGAAAATATAGGATAAAACTATATTGCTTTCTGCAAATGAGCCTAAACCCTACTTAGCCAAATATGCATGTAATGATAGGATCCACTTATTTCTACATAGTAGTGAAACTTGCCAATACAATTCAAATGTATTGACCCTTGTGGCTGCAACCTATTATGTTGCAGGTTTGCTTGATGTTAGTGAAGTGTGTTGAATAGGATTACAAGTCTACAACCAACATGATTGCCTGTGGCACTTTGAAGATGAAGGACTCCATACTATATAGATATTCTGCTGCATTGTAATGTGATAGACAAATGAGCTATGTAAGATGTAATGAATTATTTTATTCCTGGTTATAAAGTTGTATTATGACCTTTGTTTCTTGATATTACATCTTAACTGTGGATGCTAGCTATTGATCCAGGGACTAGCATTGTAAATACAGGGATCTCTACCTTATTAAAGGTTGGGACCTCTACACTCATGCATACTCAACTTTGGGTCCAGGTAAGTTCTTGTCGCTGTAAGTATTTGCATATCATTGAGAACCGCCAACGGGGTACCCCTTGCACATGGTACAGGAGCTTTCCCATAACCAAAATGACAAGGCAAGCAGACAATGAGCATCTCAGCAATCTTTTTATTTACCATATGCATAGATTTTTATTGATGATGCTTCATAGATAGCTCATTATGGTGATGCTGCAAGTTTCCACCATGATTAGGCATGGCTTAGGCTAGCGGCCTAGGCATTTCTCTAACACAAGATACAAACTCCATGGACTTACAAGTTCCCTCTTTATTTCACACCGGTGACATCCATAGACAAAAATAACATGATATCAACTGAGTACAACAAGGTACAAGTGCAATATTGAAAACGTTCCCCGTGACAGCACGGTTCTGCTAATTCCAACTTATAAGTGCAAGCATATACAACAAAATTGTCACAATGGTTCAAGTTTATTAGGGGCAAAGAATAAAGTGTGCCATCAAGTTCGTGAGGGCTTTAATCACTAGGTTTTCACATAACAAAATAGTTTTTAATTGGAAGATAGTTGAAAACAAGAATATACTTGGAATGGTGTAACACACCATGCATAGGAGTTTATAGTGGACACTTTGGAATAATGGTTTCTTGGGAGTTGGAAGCATGAGTATAACTTACTCATACAAGTGGAGGCTAGCAAAAGACTGGGAGCAACCAACTAAGCGAGCAATAATGGCCAAAATCATGCAATGCAACAAAGCAAACTAATCAAAGCAAAGAGTGGTACTACAAGTCAAGGACTAAATGATCATAGAGGCTAATGGTGACTTGTCATAGTCATAACATGGTGTAAGCATGTGCCAAGTCAACCCAAGCAAAGCATCAAAGGAGAAAACCACAATACTATGCTTTTGCATGCTAAAACAGCGCATAATTTCTTCAAGGCACACTAAGAAATCCCAATTTTTTTAACAAGACATGCTACAGCAATAATCACTAATCATAATGCTAAAACAACACCTAGCATGTCATGTTAAAGTCTAAGTCACAGTCAATGCAAGCTCCTCTTGCATTTCAAGTAAGAACTTACTACTCCTTTCCAAACACCAAGCAACCTTATTTGCAAAACAACACAGTGATAATGGGGGTCCAAACTACTAAATCAAACTAAACAAACTAAGCAAAGCAAACGAAAACTAAGACGCTCCAAAAAAACACAAATGTGCATGAAACAACAAAAACGAAGTGTCTAGATAGAGCTGAGCTTTTTATTGATGAAGAAGGGGGTGCCTTGGGAATCCCCAAGGTTTGACGGTTGTACCTCTTGGATATTTATTGGGGTGATACTGTGGTGGCATCCCCAAGCTTGAGCTTTTGTCTATTCTTAATCTCATTGCATCATTCTTTCTCTACACCTAAAATTTTTCCTTCATACAAAACAACACATAATCTTTATTAGCAACATTAGTGTATTCAAAAGATATTAGACCACTGGAAAATCTTTGGAACAGCAATGCTTTTCACTAAGAACACAATATACTGTAGTAACTTCTTCAAAAAAGTTCAATTTACCTAAAGAGAACTCAAAAAGGAATCAATAAGAAGCAAATGCAAATAATGACAGGAATCTGTCAAAATAGACCAGCAGGTAGAAACCGATTTTTTCAAACATCTTCTGTTGCTCAAATCAAAAAGTGTTGAAATAACAAAAGTTATCTAACATACTGGGGGATTTATTCGTAAATTTTGAGCTCAATACGAGTTACAGAGCCTCCTCACGAATTTTTTTGGTGGAGGACAGAAATCTGTTTCGGGACAGCAACTCCCCAAATCTTACTTCCCTATCATTAGAGGTCATTCTTGGCACAAAAAGCAAACAAAAAGGATAATAAGAGGTTATCACTGAAGTAATAACTTCCAAGACTCAAGGAAACTTCTTTAAGTTAGGCACAAGAAGCAAGAAGAATCAAGTATTTTCAAATGAAGAAGCATTAACATCAAATCTTGCTTTCAAAGGGGGAGCAAAGAGCAACTTCTCTCTTCTCATTGGGAAGTGTTCAATACCTTTATTGAATGGAAAATGACATTTAATGGTGCCCTCTTTCATATCAATGATGGCACCAACTGTACTGAGAAAAGGTCTTCTCAAAGTAATAGGACAAGAAGCATTGTATTCAACATCCAAAACATAGAAATCAACAGGGACATAAGCATTGTTAACCATAATGAGAACATCATTAATACTCCCCATGAGTTTCTTCTTAGAATTATCATTGAGTTGGACATCCAAATAACAATCTTCCAATGGTGGAAAATCAAGCATTTCATTAATCTTCCTAGGCATAATAGAGACACTAGAACCAAGATCACATGAAGCTTTGAGATCAAAGTCATTCACTTGCATATTAATAATGGGTTCCCAACTATCTTCTGCTTTCCTAGGAATAGAAGCTTTGTGTTTTAGCTTATCTTCCTTAATATTAACAAGAGCATTTGTAATGTGATTAGTGAAAGAAACATGCATATCACTAGCATCAGGACTTCTAGCAATGTTTTGCAAGAACATAATCACTTCAGAAATATTGCAACCATCAATATCAAAGTCAAACTTAGCATCACTAGTAGTAGGCTCACTAGGCTTAGGCATAGTAGGAGGAGGAATAGGGGCTACTTGTGGTTTAGTGGTGATAGTGCACACACTATTATTTCTATCAATTTCAGCTTCCCTTTCCCACCTAGCATGAAGTTGAGCTAACAGCCTAACATTTTCATCAATAGTAACTTGTATGGCATGAGCAGTAGCAAAGGTGTTTTCCATAGTTTCAGGTTTAGCAGCCATTTTATTAACCAAGGAAGTTTGAGATTCAGACAAAGAGGATATATTTTTCTCAGCACTCAAATTTTTTGACTGTAAACTAGGAATTTCTCTATTCAGATTCTCAAGCTGAAGACTAATGTTTTTCAAGATAATAGATTGTTCCTCCATAGTTTTAGTGAAAATCTTGTTTTTCTCATATTGCATTTGCATAAAACATTTAGTGGATCTCTCAACTTCCAGAATCCTCTCTTCACTAGGCATTCCAGATCTATCCTGATAAGCATTTCCACTAGGAGGATAAGGCCTATAATTATTGTTGCTACCAAAATTATTCCTATAGGCATTGTTGTTGAAATTGTTGTTTCTAATGAAGTTCACATCAACTTGCTCTTCTTGAGCAACCAAAGAGGCTAAGGGAACACTATTAGGATCTAGAGGAGCTTTCCCATTAACAAGCATAGCCATAATAACATCAATCTTTTCACTCAAAGAGGAAGTTTCCTCAATAGAATTTACCTTCTTACCATGTGGAGCTCTCTCAACATGCCATTCAGAGTAGTTAACCATCATATTATCAAGGAGCCTTGTTGTAGCACCCAAAGTGAGGCCCATGAAGGTGCCTCCAGCAGCAGAATCCAACAGGTTTATTGAGGAGAAGTTCAAGCCTGCATAAAAAGTCTGGATAATCATCTAAGCAGTGAGTCCATGAGTAGGGCAATTCTTAACCAAAGATGTCATTCTTTCCCAAGCAGGAGCAACATGTTCACTATCAAGATGTTTAAATTTCATAATATCACTTCTCATAGATATAATCTTAGCAGGAGGGTAGTACTTTCCAATAAAAGCATCTTTGCACTTAGTCTAAGAATCAATACTATTTTTAGGCAAAGAAAGCAACCATTCTTTAGCTTTTCCCCTCAAGGAGAAAGGAAAAAGCTTGAGCTTAATAATATCTCCATCTACATCCTTATACTTTTGCATCTCACAAAGTTCAACAAAGCTATTAATATGGGCAGCAGGATCATCAGAACCAGCACCGGAAAATTGCTCTCTCATCACAACATTCAACAAAGCAGGCTTAATTTCATGAAAGCTAGCATCAGGAGCAGATGGAGCAATAGGAGTTCTAAGGAAATCATTGTTGTTCGTGCTAGTGAAGTCACACAACTTGGTGTTCTCAGCGGAATTCATTTTGGCAAAGGTGGGCAAGCCAAAAACAGCAGCAGCTAGAGCAGGAACTAATTTTTTTGTGTTTTTGAATAAAGCAAGCAAGCCAAACTAGACTAATTTTGGGGTTTTTTTTTTGAAAAGAGGAAAACAAAACCAAGCAAAAGAAACAAAGCAAACTAAAAACAAAGTAAAGAGAAAGGAAGTGAAGGACTCCCCTAGTGAAGACGTCCTTAGCCTCCTTGGCAACGGCGCCAGAAAACTTGTTGATGACTCCTTGGTGGCGCTGAAGAACTTGCTGCTTGATGTGGAGTCTTGTTGGGAACCCCAAGAGCAAGGTGTGAAGAGAACAACAGCAAGTCTTCCCTCAGTTGAGACCGAGGTTATCGAACCAGAAGGAGGAAGGAAATGTCACACAGGTGTTGCAAGCGACACGGAGACCTGCACAACACAAACTTAAGACTTTTCCCCAATGAATCAGTGAGGCTGTCAAGCTCACCGGTTTGCTGTAACAAAGGATTAAACGTATGGTGTGGAAGGTAATGGTTTGCAGCAAGTAAACAAGTAACAGTGGAAGATGTATTGATGGTAAAGATTGGACCGGGGTGCATAGTTCACTAGAGGTGCTCTCCTTAGATAAACAACATGGTATGAAGGGTAAACAAATTACAGTAGGGCAATTGACAGGAACTAAGCAAGGCATAACAATGCAATTACTAGTCAGAAAGATCCCATGAGGTTGATTGGGCAATATAACAAGATACATAGACCGCCATCCAACTGCATCTATGACTAGAAGTCCACCTTCAGGTTATCATGTAAAACAGGCATCTGGCACTGTTGCAACTTGTTAATAGGTTAGTACCAGAAAACATGTAAAAAGCACCTCAAAGTGTGGACAAGTAAATCAAAGTAGATACTAAACAAGCATGGAGCATAAAAAATTATAGATACGTTTCCGACGTATCACTTCCCTAGCAACATCATGGAATTCTTTTAATAAAGTTTTAAGGATGAATTCCCTCTTTTCAGCATTCTTTTCTTCTTTTAGTTTTAGGAACAAGAATTGTATGAAGGGGTTAAGGCTAACAAACCTAGCCTCCATCATATGAACTAAACAAGCTGAAGCAATCTCATAATTAGGAGCAAGCTCTGCTATAGATTTATCCTCAATATCCTCATGCTTGCTAACATGGTTAAAAAATTCTTCAATATTATCTTTACCAATTATGGAGCCACTACATATTGCAAGATCCTTCAGGGCGAACTTGGGGAAAAACATGGTGAGCTAGAGCAAGGTGGCAACTAGAGGAGGAACTAATTTTTTTGTGTTTTTGAATAAAGCAAGCAAACCAAGCTAGACTAATTTTTTTGGGTTTTTTGAAAAGAGGCAAACAAAACCAAGCAAAAGAAACTAAGCAAACTAAAAACAAAGTAAAGAGAAAGGAAGTGAAGGACTCCCCTTGTGAAGACGTCCTTAGCCTCCCCGGCAACAGCGCCAGAAAAACTCGTGATGTCTAGCACGGTTGACGTGGAGCCTGTTGGGAACCCCAAGAGCAAGGTGTGAAGCAACACAGCAGCAAGTCTTCCCTCGGTAAGAAACCGAGGTTATTTAACCAGTAGGAGGAAGGAAACGTTACACAGGTGTTGCTAGCAACACGGAGACCTGCACAACACAAGCTCAAGACTTTGCCCCAACTAACAGTGAGGTTGTCAATCTCATCGGTTGATGTAACAAAGGATTAAACGTATGGTGTGGAAGGTAATTGTTTGCAACAAGTAAACAAGTAACAGTGGAAGATGTATCAATGATAAAGATTGGACCGGGGTCCATAGTTCACGAGAGGTGATGTCCTTAGATAAACAACATGGCATGAAGGGTAAACAAATTATAGCAGGGCAATTGGTAGGAACTGAGCAAGGCATAACAATGCAATACTAGTCAAAAAGATCCAATGAGATTCGATTGGGCAATACAGCAAGATACATAGACCGCCATCCAACTGCATCTATGACTACAAGTCCACCTTCAGGTTATCATTCGAACCCCCTCCAGTATTAAGTTGCAAGCAACATACAACTGCTTTAAGCAAAGTGTGTAAGGTAAACAATCCACTTGTTCCATGAACAAGATACCATTGTTTTCTCCCTAGTGGCAACGGCACATCTAGAACCGAAGAGATTTATGTCACTTCCCTTGGAAACTAGAGACATAAACCCACTATCGAGCATAAATACCCCCTCTTGGAGTCACTAGAAACTACTCGGCCAAGATAGCTACTAACAATGGAGAGCGTGCAAGATCACAAACAACACATACATGATAGAATCATAAAGAAAAAACCATTAATCAATCTGACATAGTAATCTCAATATCCATCAGATCCCCGCAAACACAACATTCATGATTACAAATAGATTAGATCTTGATCATGAACGGATCTCACAAGATCTATACATGAAAGCACAAGGAGGAGATACAACCATCTAGATACTACATGGACCCGTAGTCCAAGATGGAACTACTCACGCATCATACCGGAGAAGAAAGCCTCCAGGATGATCTCCCCTCCGGCAAGGTGCCGGGAAGAGCTTCAGATCCCCCCGATCTAGGGACGATGGTGGCGACGTCTACAGACGATTTCGTGGAGTTTTTATCGGGTACCTAGGGTTTCTGTATCGGGGGCTTCTTATAGGCAAAGAGGCGAGGCTGGGAGGCGACCAGGGGCCCCACACCCTGCCCAGGCGCGGGCCCTCCCTGGCCGCGCCTAGGGGGGTCTGGCCGCCCTGGCTCGCCTCTCCGTCTCGTCTTCTGGATTCGTGTCGCCCACGGTAAAATATTGACTTTGGTTTTTGTCCCATCTAATTCCAAGAATATTGATTTTCTGCCCTTCTGGAACCAAAAACAGAAGAAAACAGGCAACTGGCACTGTGCCAACTTGTTAATAGGTTAGTTGTAGAAAAGATATAAAAACACCTCAAAGTATAGAAAAAGGAAAGCAAAGTAGATACTAAACAAGCATGGAACATCAAAAATTATAGATACGTTTCCGATGTATCACCTCCTGGTCTTAATCCAAGTTCTTAAGAAGATATCACCAATCATTGGGCAATAAAGATCATTACCTTAAAGAGTATTTGAAGAACACCTGAAGTGCGCTAGATCTTTCATTAGTGGCCTAAGCGGTGGTCTTTAATCCGGCCTTATCTATGTTGGCAAAACAAATCATTGGCTCTTGTGGAATATGAAATATATCATGAACAACATGGTAGCCGAATGTTTATTGAGCCAACTCATTTGCTCTTCGTTTTTCATGTCTAGATATATGAGCAATGATAAATCAATCTAAGATGAAATTCACATCTAGACATGTATCAAGATAAACAACAAGTGATTCGTCGAATCTTTGGTAAACCATGGACATTGTTGCACTACTCACAACAAATCACTAGAAGTATTAATATGTGTAGCACCTATAGCAATAAAAAGTTCTAGCACGAATATCAAATCTGCAAATTCAGCCTAATTCTTTGTGCAAGATATTCTAAGCAGCATGAGACTTCATAAAACAGTGCCATAAGGAGATAAATAAACAATACCAACGCATTGGCTATTGCTTTTAAAACTGAATAGTCAAAATATAATCTCCATGGTACTAGAGAGACAACATCAATATCAATATCATGCTTAGAATCTACGCCAATAATGAAATTAAAGACAATTTGGCCTTTTATAGATTTTAAAGATTTATAAGCAAAATTATCAACACATAAGCATAAGCACAATTGCTAATGAATGCATACCTTGTCTCGGTCTCCAATGGAACTAAGGACGATGTTACAAAACCACATCGGCCATGATTGGATAATGATCTCAGGGCGATAGAATAAATATCGGCCATATATCTTTGCCCCAATGGGCATGCATAATCCATCCACCAAAGTATGTATAGCCGAAGTAAACAAAACAACAAATCTGATCATGAACTTCAAATATTCGGCCTCTTGGATTAGCAACAAAAGTGGAACTAATCAAATGAATAATGATTTAGTAATACCCTTTCATGATGTATAAAATTATGATGCATCCAAGGATCAAAATAAAACCATGGTGGGTAACCAATCATACCCGGGGATGAATGCCATGGCATAGGAATTAATGGTGAAGTAGAATAATATGGATGATGTGCTGGCCGAAGTTTTTGATAGTGATACCAAATTCTTTGGTCTGATTGCTTGTTGGATTTATTCTTTTTGCTCTTCACTTTTGCTGCCCTTCTTATGCTAGGATCTTGCACATCTTCCTTGCCTTGATGGTTTCCTTTGGGAACCCATGCCACGTTTAGTTTCTTCAGCTTCCTGCCCCTAAGCCGATATAGCTTCCTCTCTTGCCAATGTGATAAGCCGAGTGGGCATCTCGGTTGTGGTTTTGTTTCACACAATGGCATGACTTTATTAATCTTGGGAACTTTCGACTTGGCTGGTTTGTACTCAACAATTGGGAATTTTAAAGTTACTCGCTACACTTCCTTGACCTTAGTAGCCAACGTTAACTCGACTGGCTTTTTATTATTTGGAGTTAAGTCTGAAACAACACACTTGCATCCATCCTTTTTTATCCCATATACTTGCTTGACCACTTCTTTCTTTACCCATGAACTCCGGACTGATTCTTTTCTATTGAAACAGTATTTGACATGTGACTGTTGATCAATTAACCTTCTTGGAGCTGCATAATTTGGGTGAGATGATCTAGAATTAGATGGATAACGTGCCCATTAATCATACCTTTCCCATGATGGATATGAATAAAAATTAGCACAGGGAGGTATCCATGACATTGGCATTGGTGGCCCAAAAGGATGATATGAATTTGTTGCACTGAATTTATCCTTTCGCCAACCCCTGCCTTTAGAACTTTGCCCTGGGGGTGAACTTGATGCTTTTGCACTACTTGGCCAATAAGAACTTTTTGCTTCACTCTCCTTTTTATATTTTTCCAACAGCTGTGCGAAAGTGAATTTTGGTTTCTTACCCTTGTTCTTATTGCGGCCTTAGTCTTTTTGAGATTTGCACACATTAATCTTTGAGTTTTGTTGTTTCCCCCCGGTACTTGATGTCTTCATTGTAGCTTCAACAGAACTCCCTCCTTTAAGAACATTTGCAATATGCTCTTCAACAATCTGTTTGCTTGAAAGCTTAATCCCATCATCTTCCTTGTGTACCTGCTCATCATTATATGAATTGACCAATGGTAGCTGATGCAATATATTTTGGCCATCACGATTGGTCATCAATTTGTGTTTTAGCAAATTTCAATCGTCCCTTATTAACAGCCGATTGTACTATTTGATGAAACATGTTGCAACTCTCTATACTATGCTCGAACAAATCATGCAACTTGCAATACATTCGTCCTTGCAATGATGGCTCAGTATTGTGATAAAAAATTCTAACATAATCGATTTTCAACAATGTATCAAAGATATTATCACACATACTCAAATTGTAGGTACACCTTTTATCTTCTAACCGATCTTGTTGCGAGAACGGCTTTGGAATTGAGCAACCGAATTGTTCAGATTTCACATCATCCAATTCGGCTATGCATTGTTGTTTGCACTTCTCTTCCGATGTATTTAAATACAAAGTTATACTAGCATCGGCTTTCTCAAGAGACAATAACCTTGGCTTTAGGTTTCTGAAACTAAAAAGATTAAAACACATATGTCTCACTTGAGACCAAATGTTAGTCAAGTATGAAATAAACAAAGCTGCCCATATAGATATAAAATGCAAATGAAACAATGGGGAAAACTTTGGTTGTAATAATTTGTTACTATCGGTCTCTCTAAATGGCACACTATGTTGACCGATATGTTTTGTGACAATTATATTGCTAACAAATAATTTACCTTTCACGATTGGTCTTTCAAAGTTTCTGATAATAATCTTGCTAATAAATGCATCAACGATATAGTTTTGACCAAATCGAAATATAAATAAATTATCTATTGGATGTACCTCTTTGAAGACATTGGAAGCGTATGCTGGTCGGATGTCCTGAACAATATCTTGCTCGGCCTCTAGAGAATTCTCCACTGCCTTGTATTCTTCCTTTTCTGGATTTTTCCTTCTTCACACTAATGTTCTTTGTCAACCGAACATTGTTCAGCTATATCTTGATGTTGTTGATATTCACAAATTTCTTTGGCACCAAACTCATAGGGCAACATATAAGTTCCCTTACATCCAGAAAAGTCAAGCATGACAGTTTTGCTAAGCTTGCCATGCTCTTGATCAACGAAGCTTGCTTCTTTTGATTCTATAGATTCAGCATATGTATTTCCTGATTCGACTTTTTCAATAGCCGAATTAGTCATACTAGACGAATCATTGATGTTTTGTTCATGAATTTTGTTAGATTGCAAAGCTTCTTCTTTTTGCCTCGTTGTAGCAGAGGGTTCAACTTGATTGCTGCGTGGAGGAGATGCATTGATTCCTTCAACTTGAGTAGTATTGTCTTGATGGTCCTTTTCAAGACTTGCAAGAAACTAGTGCAGTTCTTCCTCTTCAAGTTTTTTCTTATACACTTCATGATCTTCTTTCATGTTCTTTTCAAGTGCATAAAACTCCTCATCACGCTTCTTCTTGAGTGCCTCGAATAACTGGAGATGTTCCTCCGACAAATCATCAAACACAATGACATTATCGACGTTAACCTCAGATGCACATGATTTCCTCCCGATGCTTTTAGTTTCTTTCGGTAATGTAGTGTCACCGAAACTTAGCAATTGAGAAGGGGAAAACCTGATATTGTTTGCCTTAAGCTCCTCTTCACGCTTCTTGTTGTATGCCTCATAAGCTTGTATTGTAGCAAGATCATGGGGCCTCTCTTCTAGTTCTCGGTGAAGAGAATTGAGCTTCCTGAACTCAGCTGCAAGTTTTTCCTTTCAGTCATTTGTTCCTGCATAAGAATACCCCCCCCCCCCCCAATATTTTTTGTATCTTTCGGCAATGAGATGTCACCCAAACTTTGTAGTTGTGTGGGAAACTTACCATACGCTACAGTACTAGATGAAGGCACATTAGCTCCTACTGACTTTTCACTTATTTGGCTATAACCATTGTAAAGGTGAGGAGCCGAATTATGAATATCACTAGTTGCATGTGGTGCTGAAACATTACTAACATAAGGTGTAGCATATGATGATTGAGAGTAATTGAGCAAATGACTAGTTGTAGCATGTCCAATTTCCCTATCCATCGGCATGTTTGAAGATGAATCTAAAGATTGCAAGTTATTTGCCAATGAATATAAAGATGAAACACTTGGTTGCATGCCATTGAAATTTCTAGCAACGGGTGTTTCATATTGATTGACCGAATTTATCATGGTGTTCATCGGCATATGGATTTTTGGGGTTGCCGATGCATGATAATTTGATTTTTCATATCGCAGGTTGATAAAACTAGATGAAGCTTGTAGATAATTTTGCACGGCCGTTGCACATAGTTAGAACTAGGGCTAGCTGATACACCACACATATCAAAAGATCTAGCAACATGGACATTATAGTTATTTGTATCTACATAACTTGATTGAGTATTCATGCCACAGTAGATTGCAGCATCTTGATGACGCTCTCTTCGTAGCCAGAACGGGCTGGAGACCGTTCGGAGCTTCGTCCCCAGCGGAGTCGCCAAAAAGTGTGTTCACACACGAACACGTCCCCATGTACCATCAGTGCCGAGCACGATACGCGGCAGCATGCGCCGAGGGAGCCTCGCCGGAACCGTGATACGTCTGGCGGGCGCTTTTGATACCTGAAACCCTTCACCCGGGAGGGACCCCGTCAGGGCGGCGCGGCGGCTATGGGCTGTCCTAGGTCGGCCTGACCGCCCTAGAGCCTCGTGGATTCGCAACCTCCAATCTTGAAGAACGACGAAGAACGAGAAGAAAGATACAAGGAGAGAGAGGGATAAAAGTAGATGAACACAAAAAAGTAGTAGATTTGTTTGCTCGATTGGTGTTGGTTCAATCGGCCATCACCCCTCGTGTATATAAGGAGCGGCTGGACTTTCCGTGCAAGAAAGAGGGTTGGATTCACGTCCAAAACCCTAGTTGGGGTCCAACTAGAACAAGCAAACCCGAAATTTGCGTAACCGTTCGGTCAAAAACTTGCCTGTACCTTCTGGACCACTTTTGAGATAGTAAACGAGCTCAGATCAAAATGTCGTAAAAAGCAAAGTTTTTCGTCTCGAAAATACGAATAACTTTTTATTTTGTACACTTTTCCATCTGACCTGATGTTGATGGTTCTTTCCTCTTATTTTTGTATCAAACTCGGATTTTGACCGAATGATTTTAGATCTGTTCGGTCGTATTTTGAATCTGGAGGTCGTATACTTGCTCGGCTGAATATGGCTCCAAAATCAAAGTTATTCGTCTCAAAAAAACGAAGAACTTCCATATTTTGTGACTTTCCATCCGAGTTGATATTGACTGCTTAAATTAATTCGTAAAAATATTGACCGAATTAGGAAGTTTCCAGGTCATCCTGCACTTTTACCCTCGTCTAAACTGAAAGGGTTGGCTTCGGCTTCTAGCAGTATTTTGGCTTTAACTTTTGCATACTAAATTGGATCGAGATGATTCAAAAATCAAAGTTGCTTGTTTCGATGAGAGCACAACTTTCGTGTTGGTAACTTTTTTATTTGAGGTCATATTAAAGGAGTTATAGTTGAAGCCTCCATATATTAGTCTTCGAATCTTCTCTGAACATTAGCATAATCGGCTATTAAGCCTGATCATGGCTTGACTTGATATGGTGCATCTTTGATGATGATTAATATTTCTAGACCTTTCCGAGTGCGTGTCCCTCGTCATTTTCCTTGATTAGCTACAATCCCAAAACGAGTGCCAATAAAATCTTGTCATTTCGACATAGCCATAAAAACTATATTATGTCAAGCGCTCTCACCTTAATTAGAATTCTAAACAGCATGGTCCATTGGTCCACATTCATTGAGCACACATCCAGTAGTTTACAGAGCGAGGCTTTACAAAATATTCCCTCCGGCCCAAATACATGACCTATAAATTTTAGTGAGTAGTCAATGCCTTCTGAATTTTACCAAGTAGGCATAGCAGCAGTGCAATAAAGTTTATGATCTTGTGAATCAAAGTTTTTTTTCCTTTTGCACCATGGACACCATCAGTTCATATCACGGCCCTTGGTCTCAACAGGGAAGAGCATGCAAGCAATTGCAGCGAGGCATAACACCACCCCAAACACAACGATGGCTTCCATCTGATGGCAGCTTCGCAGCATCCCAACAGCTACAAGGGGACAAACAATCCCACCGATTTTGCCAACTGAGGTTGCAAGTCCAACACCAGTCGAGCGTACTGATGTTGGATATACCTAGAAAATACAACAAAATAAATTAGCTTGTAAAAAGTACACGGCTTCAAACAATTTAAAACATATACTGCAACTTCTTCAGATAAAAACTGTTGCACCGATTGTTGTATCATGGCGACATTCGAACTTCCTCAGCTAACAAAATTGAGCACTTAGCACAGCCAAAACACTAAGGCCTTGTTTTGTATCGGTGTTTTTTAGTGGATTAGTTGAGTTATTCCCCCAGGTATTGGGTGAAACGATTCCCCTCACCCAATCCAGTTCAAAACTTTTCTTTCAATCTTGCGAGCTTCACGCTGCAAGCATCCAGAGAAAGTTTCGAAAACACGAGGAGAGGGTCACATTTCAGTTTACAGTCTAGCTATATTTGGGACTGAGCCCGTCCAAACCCAGGCTGCACAACAGGCTAGCTAGGATTATCGGTATTCTCCGGGTGGCCCGGCAAATACTCTGTAAAACCTCACAAAACCGGCCTGCAAAGGCCTAAGTGGGCAGAACACATGAGAAACTTCTTAGCCAACCGGCCTGCAAAGGCCTAAGTGGGCAGAACACATGAGAAACTTCCTAGGCTAAGGGTGTGTTTGGTTGTGCTGTGGCTTATCTGAAAGCAACTGTGGGCTGTGTGCCGTGGGAATGTGGCTTATCTGAACGCAACTGTGGGCTGTGTGCCGTGGGAAAGCAGCTGTGAGCTGTGGGCTGTGAAAAAGCTGTAAAAGTCATTTGGCAAGTAGCTGAAATGTGGTTGTGAGTGTAAATGTCTAATATACCCCTAAACACCCGAGAGACTATTTAATTTACCTCCTTTGATTCATATTAGTTGACTCAACTTTGTCTAGATACGAATACTTCTAAACAAGATACTCCCTCCGACCCATATTAGTTGACTTGGATTTGTCAAAATTTGGATGAACCTATATACTAAATAGTGTCTAGATTCATCCAAATTTAGATAAATTTGAGTCAAACTAATATGGATCGAAGGAAGTACATGTAAATCTAGACAAACTTGAGTCAACTAATATGGATCAGAGAAAGTACTATTTATCGATATTAATCCCATTAGAGATTAGTGTGTATACATAATCATGTTGTAGTTAATTATTATATTATCTAGTTAATTAGCACCAACAGTTACCAAATTGGATAGAGAAAATAACTAATCTGTAAGTAGAATTCAGAACAGATCGGGAAGCTTGCAGGATGTTGAGGACAAGCTCCTGCTCGGCTGCTCCTCGTGGTCCAGCTGCATGCCTGGATGTGCTGCGGCTCAGTCGTCACGTCGAGCTCCTGCCTCGGCCGGTCGTCATGCTTGACCTGCTGTGCACGGCGGGCAGGGCAGCCGGATGGAACGGAGTGGGGACAGAAGCGGCCGACGGGAACGAAGCGGGGCGGCTAGCAGGAACGGAGTGGGATGGGAGAGGCCGACGCGGGCGGTCGGCCGGGGAGCTCGACCTCAACCACGGAGGCGGCGGCGGCATACAAGATGGCTGGACTGGGACAAGAGATTGGGGAACGAGGGGCAACGACGGAAACACGCGGACGCACGCACAGCGAGAGCCCGAAAAGCACCTTTGCTGGTGCTTTGCCCGCGACGCTCGTTTCGGCGCTGCTTTGCACATAAGCGCGTTCAGTCGAACATGCATTTGGTTGGGCTTTCGGCTTATAAGCCGAGAAAGCCAACGCAAAAGCCCAACCAAACAGGGCCTAATTATCGTCTGCAGAATGGACCAAAATCACAGACTTCATTTAGCAAAGAGTTACCTGTCTAGCAGGATGCCTGTTTTGTTCACCCAAGTGTTTCATGAAAACACAAATGGAAACTTCAAGATTCCGATGATTTTATAGTTAATACTGTACTACTATATTTAATTTAGGAAATTGGAAGAAAAAGCACCCCAGTGATCGTAACTTGCAGACATGAACTGATTTGGAATACTTTCTCCCTACATGGATTCATGCTATTATGGTATGCCTACAATCAGGATCTTGTATTTCTGTTTTGAGCCCACCAACAGCTAACCTATCCAATGCTAGATATGGAAGTTCAAATTTCTGTGATGAACACCTTCTAACCAATAATAAACTCCACATTTGCAAATGAGAGATGAATGAAATTCAAATTGGATGCTCTAGCTAGGAAATGTTCTCATCCTCGTGCTGATATTAGTGTGCAAGCCTTCTAGAAAGACTCTTCTCTGATGTAACTTAATGCAAAAAAATCACAGTGATCATGGTATGATAGTGTAACAAAAAATCACCATGCTACAGTCAATTTATTAAGACAGATACAATACTATACTTTACCTGTATTAGGTTCTTTCCACAGGGTATTTAAGTATCTTTGCTATGAAATGTAAAGCAGACCTTCAAAGACGCTGAATATTTAAACAAAAAACTACCATTTGAATACTCCGGACACATGGATGGATATAATTTTAAAATTACAACTAATAGGATGACAGATGGAATTTTCAACAAATTAAACTCAACATACGTGAAAACTAAGTGACCAAAAAACACATTTACTGCATGCCATAAAAGGTCGATACGAACCTCTGGGGCATATAAACATAGAACTGTGGAGCTACCCATGGCACAAGCACGAGCACCAAATAGAAGGCCAGTTGTCGATAGCTCACTCTGATGAAGCACAAGTGGTCCAAGGAAACCACAGCACGTGAGCAGTAAGAACCACATTGTAGCTTTCCGGCCAAACCATTCAACAAGAACAGCAGACACAATTAGACCAGGAATCTCTGATAGAACAGTAGAGTGATGAGTTAGTGACATATTCGGATATTCTTTAGGCAGTCACACTGGGGGAAGAGACACTGACAGACTACTGTATTCTACTCCCTCCGTTTCAAAATATAAGATGTTTTAGCTTTCTGAAGCAAATGTATCTAGACTTGTTTTAGTGTCTAGATTCACTCCAAACATGGATGAAACTACATACTAAAACAAGTCTAGATACATTCTCTTCACAAACCTAAAACATCTTATATTTTGAAACAGAGGGAGTACCTGCTAAGCTAGTAACAAATGTATCCATGTAAAGGCTGGTATCTTGTTCGGTCTTCACATATCTCATTCCAGATACGCAGCTTCTATTTGCATCACTCAGTTGAGAGGTCAGCAAGACTAGCCCATAATAAGCAAAGGAATTTGCAAAGAAAACAAACCAAAGTAGAAACGTTGTTGTGCGTAAATTTCGTGACAGTAGACTGTGGAATGCAGAAACACTGCCAGATTTGGAGCTCTTGGCATCTGTGCAATCCTTCTCTCTGACTGGAAGAAGACGATCTATCTCACGGGCAAGAGCAATGTGGTCAACTTCTCTTTCGCGGTTGTATGTGAGAATTCCGGGAGGGAGAGCTGCTTGGTTTGTCATAGAGATTCTCTCCAGGACAAGCGTTGCATCAGACATTCTATTTTGTGCACACAGATAGCGTGGCGACTCAGGTGTAATTCCAAAGAACGGAAGCAAGAGAAAGATTGGAAGGGCGGTAAATGCTAGCAACCACCTCCAACTCAATGCCGATATGACAACCTGTAACAGGAATAAAATTTAATAGTCTTTCATTATTTTGTGAAAATATAAATAAGAACCGGAAGTACTAAATTAAATAACAAAATGCATTAGCCTGATACCCATGCAAGTGAAGCCTCCAGGACAGTGCCAAGAGTCCAAAAAAAGGAAAAAATAACCATCCAAGTGCCACGATTCTGTGCAGGAACAAACTCCAAAAACCAAGATGCAAAGACATGCCCGCCACCCACTCCTACGCCAACAAGAAATCGAAGAGCCATCAAGCATAAATAGTTAGGAGAGAAAGCACTAATGAAACCCATTCCTGTAGTAAACAGTGTTGAAAACAGTAGAGCAGTCCTGAAACAAGAAAAATGCAAATTCTGTTCAGGGGTTAATTCCGTACATTGTATGCTGCCACAATCGTGCGCAATCGATCATGCTAAAATTATGTTACTATTCAAAACAGGCTAAACGCATCAAAGAGAATGCTTGCTGCTTAGTTCTACATCAGGAATATGAAAACAAAATTGATAAGCACGGTTACAGTCATGGCATTATTCTTGAGCATAGGGAAAAGAGCTGTACCAAGAAACTGAATGAAACATGGAAGCACTTGTAAGACCGAATCCTTACCTCCGCCCATATCTGTCGGAAACAAGACCCCAACTACATGATCCAATTAACATGCCACAGAACACGACACTTGAGAGCAGACTCTCATCTTGGGCAGAGACTTCCCATTCCCCCCGAACCAGGGGTCCAACAAATGACAACAGCATGAGCTCCATGGATTCTGCAACCCAACCCATGCCTGCATAAGCAAGAACGAGTCCTTGGAATTTCCCAAATCCCATGGTCGTGAGCGCTTTATCCGTGGTGTATGTTTCCATGTTAGCAGCGTCTGCCGATTCAGCAATGTAAAGGCAAGCCAGGTGACAATATATTCGTCAGGTGGTAAGAATTTGCTTGTCTCAACCTCTGCCTGCAAATGGCACACACAAAAATAAATAAATAGTTGGAGAACTTACTGCATGCATATGAAAGTTAAATTTGCTCCCAAAAGTTCGTTTTCACAGGATAAAGATTCATCCTGCAGTCTAAATCCAATTAAACCAGAACAACGCAGTTCAAGGTGCTATCACGGTAAGAGAAATAAGTATGCCAGAGGACGTGAGAAGCTGAAGTGGCCTAAATAAAAAGAATGATTCCGAGATTTTTGATCAGTGCTGTTTAGTTCCGTACTTGCGATTTGCTGTTCCTTGGTTTGTTGGCTTTCTCTTTGCTTCTGGACACATTTCTCCTGGATACTTTATCGAGAAGCAGAGTTTTGACCAAGTTCATTGCAACAAATTATATCACACGCAATGGACAGAAACTTTTTTCTGGTTCTCGTACTCTAAGCAGGTCAGACCCAACCACCGTCCAGAACAGTGTCTGAAATAAAGCTCACTAAACTCAGGGCATGTTGTTAACCTAATGATACCCATGGCTTAATTATAGGGCCCAAGGAAGAACAGGGGCCTCGTCGCCTGTAGCTAGTTGAAGTAATAAAACGCTTTGACCAAGCATGAATCCTGCATCTCGCTGGCTCCCCGAACTGGGTACTGCCGGCCGGTTAGCTAGCTACTAGCCAAAAAATAAAAAAACAGAAGATGCGCGGAGAAGAGAAGCAAACCATGGACGATTAAGCGCGAGCACGTACGGCAGAGGGGAAGCGGGCGGGCGGAGCGGACGACCCTCGGAGGTGGATTATCCTCGGGGGGGCAGCTGCGGAGAGGGTGGGGGGAACAAATTTAATACTCCAGGAGACTAATGGCGGAAGCGAAAGGAACAAGCAAAGCAACTGGTACAGAAGCGGCGCCGATGGCGACCTGTGACATTTTTTTTTTTTTTTGACCTGTGTGACATATTATGTTGAGTTAACTTTTTTGAAACTGCTCCACGTATAAACTTTACTGTCCGAACCGTTTACGACAGATAATCGTCCTGCCGTGTGGTTTCGGCGCGAGCGTGCGCGGCTGTGACAACGGCTACAAGTCTGCATCGTACATCAATCGTACAATTTCTATCGTATGTATAGCAGTGTTCTAACTTTTTTTAGGGTCCAGCTTCTCGATATCGCCGTTACGAACCCACCAGGCCCCTCGTCCCGACCCCCGCCGCCTCGTTGCCGCCCAGCCGCAGCTACGCCTCCTCTTCTCCGCCGCCGGACCGCCTCCCAGCTCTCCCACCTCGACGTCCTCCCATCTCGCCCACCCCGACCCGCCTCCGACCTCGCCGCCGCCCCGAGCTCCTCCAGCCGCCCCGTCCTCCTCCCGTACTCACCCATCCCAAGCCGAAGCTCCACCCGAGGCACTCTACAGGAAGGTAAACTCCCCTGTTTATTTTATTTTGTTTAAACATTCGCCACTGCTGTTAAATTTCGATACTGGTAGGTAAACTTGCTACTGCTACTTGAATTTTGCTATTGCTAATTCAACTTTGCTACTGCTACACAAAAGTTGTGTACAGAACTTTGGTACTGCTGTGTTTGTGCATATGATTTCCGCACTATGTGATGGCAGTATGTATATAATGTGGAGAATGACTGCCGAATGACTGCTTTTTTTAGCCAAATCAGAACAGCCTGCTCAGCAGACAACACCTACTGTCAAATATACCACAATCGGGTTGGGATTCTTCTTGTGCACTTGGGCCAAATCTCTTTCTTTTAGGCTTCCAGTCCAACTAGAACATAGAAGCTGTGCCGAACGTTTTTAGCTCCTCCTACCTATTTTAAGAAGCTAGCGGTGGAGTTGGAAGCTAGGAGTTGAGGATTTTGAGAAGCTAGTGGGTTGCCGAACACGCCCTAACAATTGAACATTTCACCAACTAGTTGTCTGTCCGGGTGAGTACAAAAAAGAGTTGCTCGCTTGTTTCCCTTGTGAGTCTCTGGGTTGCACATGGCATTGTACCTATCTCTATATTGTATATTTATATTTTCTCTTATACACTCTTTAATACAGTTTTTATGACGCTGAAAAGTTATATCAGATCCTCTGTCATCACTGGATTCCCTTTTGTCTCTGCACCCATGATTACCTTTTGCATCATGTTTTCCAAATTATTTTGGGTAGTTCTCAGATTTGGTTTCCACTGGAGAGTGAAACTAGAGTAGGTTCATATTGTGTACATGGCATTGTAAAATAAGTTGATCTGAATTTTCTTACATATAGAAGTTGATATGAATTTGCAGTAATGCATTTCTGCTATTAAATGTGACATCTTCATAGTGCTCTGATCGTGCGTTGTGTATCTGCGATGGTTGCATCATGGTGTGTATCTTAACTGTTCTGGACATGCCCTGAATGTGTAGAAGTAGTCAAAAAAAAAAACCAGTGTACTAGTTGCCATGTAGCTAACTTCTGAAGCATGTGGGAGCAATGTATAGTAATTTTCAGCAGATGATGAAATGTAATGGCTGCTTCTTGAAATCTTTAGCTAGATGCTCATTGAACCTGTAATACCGTCAACAAGTGTAGATGATTGTCATGTGCTGGTTGTGAAAATAGTTGAAATTGGACTTATGCTTCCTTTGTAACTTCTATTTATTTCATATTATCATTCTCGATTAGGTAATTATTTGTTGTCTTGTTATAATATCATTTAGAAAATGTTATCTGTGTATACATAGCCAAAAAACTGTGAATTCCAACTGAATTTTGGGTCGGCCCTGGGGTACCCAACAGGCCAACAAGGCCACAGGATTTTGTTGGAAATGGTTGACCTACGGCCCCTGAAAATGGCCTTGAGGCCACGGGGCCAGGTCCAGGCAGGCCCATTCTTGAGTTCCAACCAGCGGCGCCCTGATCCTGGCACTTGCTCCATTCCCCTCCCACCTCTCATCCTCTGCCCGAGCGCCAACGGCGTCGCGCCCTGCAGCTGCTCCTCCCCCACTTCCTGTCCTGCTGCTCCTCCGGTCCGAGCCACTCCTCGCTTGAAAGCCCACCGCCGCCATCTTCCTCGCCTCCCTCGACCATCTTGAAGATCCGTCGCTGGCCGTCTCATTCCGACGGGCCACTGCTGCCGTCTTCCTCCTCCCGACTTGAAAAGGTCTGATACCATTGTCCCCTCTCCTCTTCAGAAGTCTGAGTGTTCGACGTAATGCCCAGGAGTTGCTCTGCCCGTATGTTTTGGTGTTCCAACAATTTTTATTCAATATGGATTTTCTAAGAGTCCTCACCGTGTTAATGAGAAACTTAGATAACATGAGAGTCCTCATCCTGTTATCAAGGATAATTTTATGATCACTATTTTACCTTGAACTTCTTGTTGTACATTCTGGGGTATATGAAGTTTAGACAATACAGTAGCTGTTCCTCGCTCATACAGTACCTTTTATCTTGCTATAATTGCAGATCTGGCGCAGGCTCAATGTCAACTATTTCTGATCAGAAGAAATGGACTTTAGAAGCCGTTCAACAGCGATATGCATCAGCTAAAGCTAAGAAAGTGCAAGATCAACAACCTAAGTACCAGAAGAGCAAAGATAGTACCCCCAAGCCCACGTTTGATGCACGAGGGAAAGGAAAAACTCCCGAATTGACTCCTTCTCGAACTTCTACAGTTAAAGGTTTTATTTTGTTCACCATTCTCCATTCTATTGATGCGATCTTTATATGTCTCACCGTTTTTTTTTTCATACTTCTGCTGCTTCTCAGCTCAAGCAAGTTCCAGTTATCAGCAAAAACCCTCTGCTTCCTCAGGTAAACCCACGACGTGTGTGTGCACCTGGCTGTGCAACAGCTAACAAATACATTTTTTAACCTTGTAGGTGGAGAAGTCCACCCTATATACTCTGAACTTTCATTTGCTCTTCATGAAAATTTGTGCCAAGATGACCAAGATGGCTTTTCGGTAAATGTTCTGATGATATGGGTTGTGGAACTCAAAATTTAACTATTTATGTGGTCAAATAACCTCTAATGTATTTTGGGGTGAACTTTGGTGTAGGAGCTTGATGGCACAGATGTAGTTCACAGTATTGTATATGATATAATTCAGAAAGGTGGAGAAGCTGGAAGAATTGCCAAGGGGTCCAAAAAGTTAAAGCTGGAAAAAGGGATTCTTTTAGATAACTATGTCCAGAGGGCTCCTATCTTAGTGGATGCACAATCACAGTCTTTGTTGGTTCACTCGAAGCGATCAAAAAGGCACATGTCACTGAAGCAACATAAGAAATGTGGATCATTTGATTTACATGATACATTCCACAGGTAAGTATTGTTCAGGAGTAATGTTGTAGATTTATTGTCTCTTCCTCTATCATGGCTTTTTCCATGACATGAGTGAAACATTTATATCCTTGCTAAAATCGCCACATATGATATCCTTGGGAGTTTATCCAGTTCTTACGTGTGATTCTTGTTCTTCCAGGTTTGACCTCTATAAGCCAATGCATGAAATGTGGAAAGAGTATATTCGAGAGCTTACTAAAAGTACAGCGTATGGATCCCTCACTATCTTTTCTTTCTGTTACTTCCAGGTCTCTTTTCCATCTCCGGGCTAATTACTTTTATTGGGGAAGATAAAAGTATTGTGATTTATACTGTGTTTTGACTCTTTAATTCAACATCAGCAGCTCAATTTAGCAGGTCTTGCAAATGTGTGCACATAGTACCAGATCATGTTAAAAAATAGCGTATTCTGCCATGGTCCTTACTCTTTTTCTCTGTTCTATGTGGGCAAATACGCAGCTTGAATCCAATGACTAAGGATCATGCCTCTTTGTCTAGACATGTGAATTTATTGACTTGTAAATGCAGACAAGACGGAGTAGGGCATCTGGTCATAAATAGCATGATTGAGATGACATTCACGCTGGTGAAGAGTAGTCACGTGTCTGCAGATCATTGTGCTAGTTTCCGCATCTAATTAGAAAATAAGTAAACTGGATTACTCCTAAAGGTTGAGCATATTTGGAAACTAACCTCATGTCTCCTATGGGTGGGTTCCTAGGTTTCCACTTGTGGATTGGCTCAGGTAGAATTAATGCCCTGGTAAAAGAGCCCAACCTTCTAACATAGCCCAGTACTGTGCACAAAATTAGGAGGCGAAGAGTGCAATTAGCAAACGAAAAGGTTCTTGGTCTCATAGCCTTAAATTTGTGACTTAATTGCTTCTAGACTTTTGGTAATTGGAGTCTACTCTTGAAGAATTCTATAGCTCATCTGTTGAATTGTACATTTGTACTACTTTGATTATATGGATTCTGAATGTACAGTTTATGTTGACTTATGATCACACCAACACATAAGCTTTATGCCGTTAATAAAATCAAGCTCGTCCAAAATGCTATCTGTACAGAAACTTATATGCGGTCAGGACTAAATCATTTGGTATCCTTCTTATTGTTGTAAACAATTTTATTAAGTGGAATTATGAATGACCGGCAAATTTGAAGAGTGAGCAATCAAAATCACGATATGTAATCATTGAGCTCAGGCCCGATTAAGTAAAAGTAGAAGTGATTGGATCAGTTTAACCTTATCCAGACTTATGCTAACTCTTTATTGTGCCTATTCTATATCATGTAATGAAGTATTGATGTTCCCTGTTTTCTTTATTATAGGGGAAAAAAAGTGTCTGAGTACCTCCTTTCAGCAGATCTTCACGGGGCCCTTATAATAGGTGATTTCATATACTTGACATAGTTACATACTGAACTGTTAGACTATTTCTATTTGTTCACTGTTTATATTTTTGTTTTATCATTTGCAGTGGCACAGTGCAAAGCAGCCTCGTACCAAGGTGTAAGTGGCATCATGATTAGGGACACTGCAGAGACTTTTGGAATTATATCAGAGGACAACCATTTCCGAGGTATGTACTATTCCACTTTGTAATGCAATATTTTGAACATGCTTGTATGAACTGTTTCTTATTTTGTTTGAGATCATGGCTGTTACAATCTTTTTTATTCTTCTGGAAGATAGGCCTGTCACAGTCTCGTGTTGGCTTCTCTTTTACACTGCTATATAATCCTTTACTTCCATTTCCCATTGGTCCTGCTAGATATTTGTACTGTATCTCTTCATACATATGATTCATCGAGTTCCCAAATAAAGTATATGAAATATGTCAGTCACGTAGAATTTACGACAGAGGTTGATATGTGATGGAACACTACTTGTTTCTCCCCTTGAGGTCCCACACTTGAAATTTTCATGATGGGAGTTGAACCAGCCAGGGTGGTTCAGTTCCTTGCTCAAAAACATTACATGTTGCTCTCATTCAGCCAAACTGCTCCAGTCATAGGCTGGTTCTTACTTACTGCTATGTCGTGTGGAGAAAGATGAGTGAATTATAGTAAGTAGTATTAATTACTGCAGACCCGATGAGATTGCCTTCTAATTAGCTCGCTTTGAGACCTGCAGTTGTGCCGAAAGCCGGGTCAGTCTTCGTCCTCCAAGCAGGTCTCTGGAAGGTCACACTGATCGGCGACAAACTCTCACCAAAGGAGAAGCTGAAGGAGAGCCAACGCCTGCAGCGCGCGCAGTCACTGATCAGATAGGATTTCCAACCCCCCAGAGGAGATGCTGAAGGATACCCAGCGCCAGCGGCGTGCGGCGCAGTTACTGATCACATAGAGTTTCCAACCTGCTTAGAGTCTGTTTTCCTAACAAATTTTACCCCAAAAGGTCACATTTACAGTTTCAATTGTTTGTGTTGATGTTACTGATGATTAACACAGGGGTTCCTTGCTATCCGGACGAGCTTCTTGAGCAGGTAGCATCCCTGTAGCAGAACAGAGACCTCGGTACCAGGTAGTAGTTCAAGTTGAGGCATGGTGTAATTTACTGCGGGCGACGGCGCTCCGTTTGATTTTTCTGGTGGATGATCATGTTTCTGTTACAGTAGTAGTATAATTTGAGGGGAGTGGATGACTGGACGGCCATGTTATTGCTAAGTCTGGCGAAATGCTGCTGAAAATTGGCTGCTGTGTGTATGTCCAGTCAAACTCGAGTTCTCTGTTTTTTTTTTCTTTCTATTTTGCTTTCCTGCGACAAGTTGCAGTTTCTTCTTTGGAACGGAGACGAGTTATATTTATCCGCGGGATTAAGGAAATCGTGACATGTGGCGGTCACAGAATTTTGCACGAAATGATATACGTAGCTGTTATTATCAGGCAAATATATCGGAGCCACCGGTGCGGAGCGACCGGCGCTGGAGCCCTTGGGTAGCTACAGACGACGGGTCGGTGAAACCCGTAGACGCCTAGCTCGGTCAGGACCGCGCCAGATCCAAAAGGTGCCAAGCTGGGATCAAGGTTAGGTAGGTTCACCAAATACGTTTGCTCCCAATTCAAACAATAAAATACTACTCCTACTAGTACTACGTTTGCTCGAATCTGTGAGGTGTCTCCTCTGGTGGGTGCTGATCGATCAGCTGCCACTGACACACTCGTCGTTGATAACTTTTCAGTCAAAACAGTAGGTACGGCCACGATGCTGTTCCCCTCTCTAATCTCTACTATGTGCTTTGTAGTCCCGCGGCAAGAAGAAAAGGGATTTCGTCTCCGTTTTGGCCTAGTACTGGGTTTAGGGTCCGTCTATACAGCACGGTTGCCACATTTTATGGGTAACGTGAGCAGCATCTATACAAATAAATCGCATCAACTTTATTTTCTCACAAAAGTTTCTCAGAGTTGACGACAACATATGCTAGTCAGTCCTTCAGATCGATAGCTTGATCTTCACGTTGTTCTTCAAATGTGGCGAGATCAGTTTCTCGATGTGTCCTGACGTTTGTTTGTTGTTATCTATGATGATACTGGCGGCCAGGACGAGGTGGTTCCTCTAGAGCGAGGATGTTGGTCCGTAAGCAGTGGATCTGTCAAATTCATCGATGGGAGGCGGCAAATCTTGGTCCAAGATAGCACGGGGACGTCACTTGGTCGACGTGCCACAACGACATGTGCCTCGCTGTGTGTAACACACATGTTCATCGACTCACAAAGCCTTCTTGTTGACGATGGTGTTTTTTTGGATATTGGTTTGGTGTAGGCTCGGGGTCTCTTCCGGCATGTGTCTCAGCGACGCTGGATTTTGGTGTCGGACACTGGTTTCTGTGTTCTGTATTTCTCGATCTTTTTAAAAAAATATGTGCAAATTCACGATAATCACTCTTTTCGGTTTGTGTTTTAGTTTTATGTGTTGATCCTTGTAACTCAATTTCAATTAATGAAATACTTAATCTATTTAGATTGTGAAATGAACGTATCTAGATATTTTTTAAATACAGATTCATTCCGAACCTCTATAAATTTATACGCTGAAAGACGTCTAGATACGATTTGATTCATAAAGATAAAATATCTTATATTTTTAAACGAAGGGAGTAGATGGTTATTTTTTTTAAATAACTTTTTAGTCTTGAGGGCGTAGCACGCGAGGATCTTTGGAGTTTTGAGATCGCAGCTGCAAAACAAAACTGAAGAAAATCAAATCAAAACCAAAAAACCTCCTTTTCGCGACTGAAAACGACCTCCGCCCCTCCGCCACTTCCCCGCCCGCCATTGCCCGCACAGCAGCGCGGCCAACACTGCCGTAGTGCCGTCGCCCCGACGCTCCACTTGGCTCTCTCCCTCCCTCCACCCACCCACCCCAACCTCACCCCACCGCCGCCCGACCGAGCCACGCCGCGGCAGCAGCAAGCGATCAGAGATCGATGGCCGTCCCCGCCGCCGCCGACCGCAAGCGGCGCCCCATCCTCCTCTCGCTCTCCCTCTTCCTCCTCCTCTCCGCCCTCCTCGTCCTCCTCTTCCTCTTCCTCGGCCCCTCCGACCAGTCCCTCTCCTTCCTCCCCTCCCGCCTCTCCTCCACCACACCCCTCCCAGTCCCTCCCCGCCACCACCAGCAGAGCCCGACCCCGATTCCCACCCCGGCAAGCTCCTCCGACCCGCAGCCGAACGCCCCTGCCTCCTCCTCCATCGCGGAAGAGGAAGAGAAGGCCGACGCATCGACGCCAGACGTCCCCTCCACCGTCACCGTCGCAGGGGGCAGCGGAACCGGCGACCCGTCACGGCCAGTCGACCAAACCAGCGACGCGCTACGGCCAGCCGACGCGGATGTGAAGGACGACGACGACGACGGGGCGGTGGCGCGGGTGAGATGGGAGACGTGCAAGGTGAGGAGGGGCGTGTCCTCGCCGGCGGACTACATCCCCTGCCTCGACAACATCAGGGCCATCAAGGCGCTGCGCTCCAGGAAGCACATGGAGCACCGGGAGCGCCACTGCCCCGCGCCGCCGCCCAGGTGCCTCGTGCGGACGCCGGCCGGGTACCGGCTGCCCGTGCCGTGGCCGCAGAGCCGTGACATGGTGAGGACCTTGCGCGCTTGCCTCTGTCGGTAAGACACGCTCTAGTTAGTTGGTTCTTCTTCATGTGCTACCCGTACTATTCTATTTGTGTGATTGGGTCGGTGCTCAAATTCCACGATTTCGACTAATGCTTGTTAACCTGCTTTCTAAAATTACAGATTTGGTACGACAATGTTCCTCACCCGAAGCTGGTGGAGTACAAGAAGGACCAGAAATGGGTGACAAAGTCCGGCGATTACCTTGTTTTCCCTGGAGGTGGAACTCAGTTCAAAGATGGCGTTGGAAGATACATTCAGTTTGTAGAACAGGTAGATATTAACCTTCCACCTTGATCTATGTTTGAACTTTGAGCATGTCAAGTTTGCAAGACAGTTACTTACAGTAGTTTTATGGCCAAGTTTGTTCTGTATACATGTAAATTGAGATGCTTCTTACATGTATGTTTGCCAATATACAGTATTTCCTCTGGTAATGTTGACGCTTGATGGGTGGAAACAAACACTGCGCAATGCCTTGGAAAAATAGTAGTAAAACTATTGCCTTTTTTTCAATTGAGACTCTAAACTATGTTAATCTGCTCAAAATAGCCGCCTTCATGTTTGACATCTTCCTGCCTTTTTCTTGCCTTGAAGCCAAGAGATTTTCACTAGTTTATCAAGTTCCTGGTATAATCAGCCTTTGGTTAGTTTCATGTTGTTTATTCGTACCCAAAAGTTAGAACAGAAAATCGTGTGCTGTGCTATTCGAGGTAGAGTCAACCCATACTGTACTTGTTACTGGTTTCGTCATCAAAGCTGCCACTGGTTTCGTCATCAAAGCTTCTTGTTTTTTTCCTGAGGTCATATCATAATTTTCCTGTATAATTTTATTTATAGATAATGCCTACTATTCAATGGGGAACACAGACAAGAACTGTCCTGGATGTTGGATGTGGTGTTGCCAGCTTTGGTGGATACCTGCTTGACAGGAATGTCATTACTATGTCATTGGCCCCAAAAGATGAGCATGAAGCTCAGATACAGTTTGCATTAGAGCGTGGAATTCCAGCATTTTTAGGAGTGATCGGAACTCAAAAGCTTCCCTTCCCTGATAATGCATTTGATGTGGTCCACTGTGCAAGGTGCAGGGTCCGTTGGTATCAGAATGGCAAGTGTTCTGTTTCTTCATGCCATTTATAAGCTACCGTCGTATCTATATCTTCTATATGCAGATAAGTGTAGCATTTTTTCTTGTGCTAATTTACTTTTGAATATCTATTACTATTGGGAATGTGCAGGTGGAAAACCATTATTGGAGCTTAACAGAGTGCTAATGCCTGGAGGTTTTTTCGTTTGGTCTGCAACCCCTGTCTACCGTGAAGAAAGAAGGGATCAAGATGACTGGAATGGTTCGTCAGTATAAATATTTTATTACATGTTGTAGCTTCAGTTTTCATCCTATTCATAATATCTTCAGAGAGTGGCACACATTTTAAGAGGAAATGAACATACATTTATATGTGAGGATTGCTGACAAAACAGGCTATAGTATACTGAAGCAGAGCAAAGTTGGAGGCTATAGAGAAGTGCAGTAGCTACTTTTAGCTTAGGCTAATTCTGTAGAAAAGGATATCTAGCTTCCTTGTACATGAAAACATGCGTGAGAGGTAGAATAGTAATGGTGTCACTACTAAGCAAGTGACAACATATTTCAGTATTTTACTCAAGTTTCTACATATGTCTACAACATGACCTCGTTAATTATGTGTGTAGTTTTGCTTCTTGCCACAACATTGTTTATTTTTGCAAGTAGTGTCATTTTTGTGGGAAATTTTGTGCTAACTGGGAATCTCCTACATGTGGCAGCAATGGTTACTCTGACCAAATCGATCTGCTGGAGAACAGTAGTAAAATCTCAAGATATTAATGGAATTGGTGTTGTTATATATCAAAAACCGGCCTCAAATTCTTGCTACCTTGAGAGGAAACCCAATGAACCCCATCTGTGCTCCGAGAAAGACGGATCACGTTTTCCTTGGTACGTTATAGCTTGTATTTTTTTTATTGTTTCACCAACTGGTAGAGGTCTTCTAGCAACTAGTGGCCTCTTTTCGATTATAACTTACTGGCAGACATCAGTTGTGTGATCCATACCATTTGCACACTGTCCTGATTTTTGATGCTGTAGACATCATAGTTTATAAGTAACTTATACTGTAGTTTCGAATTGGTGTTATCTATACCTATTAGTTTTATCTTTGCTTTTGCAGGTATGCTCCTCTTGATAGTTGCATTTTGCCAACTGCTGTTTCCAGTTCAGATGAAACAAACAACTCACCCCTTCTGTGGCCTGAAAGACTTGTCAGATACACAAGTGTGCCTTATGATTCTGTTACTACTGAGAAGTTTGATGCTGATACAAAGTATTGGAAACAAGTTATTTCAGACATACACTCTAGCGACTTTCCAGTTAATTGGTCAAGTGTTCGTAATGTAATGGACATGAATGCTGGTTATGGAGGGTAAGAGAAGATAACTCTGTGATGATTCATTTTATGCGTAGTTATCTTTTCTTTAGCAAGGTATAGCTGTTACAGAACTAACTAAAGACTAATTCATGATGGGGATATTAATCAGGCTGGTTTTTTTGTTGACCAGATTTGCAGCAGCACTTGTTGATCAACCTTTATGGGTCATGAATGTTGTACCTATTCAACAGCCAGACACCTTGCCGGTTATTTTTAGCAGAGGTTTGATTGGAGTATATCATGATTGGTGTGAATCTTTCAACACGTACCCAAGGACCTATGATGTTCTTCACATGAGTGATCTCCTTGGAAGTCTTACAAAAAGGTAAACGTGCATGCCTTGATAAATTTGCTACCTGTGTTCCCTTCTTCAGAGTATCACCTGATATCAGTGTCTACCTTTAGGTGTGACATCCTTGAAGTAGCAGCCGAAATCGACAGGATATTGAGGCCTGGAAGATGGTTCATGTTGAAAGACACCATGGACATGATAAAGAAGATGCGCCCAGTTCTTCGCTCCCTGCACTATGAAACAGCAGTTGTGAAGCGGCAATATCTTGTTGCTACAAAGAGTTTCTGGCGTCCCTTGGCTTCCAGATCATGATGGCATGGACCCAAATTTCTAAGGGAGTTGTCAACGCACAGAGATTCCTTCGATTCTTTTGAGTTCTGAGTGGATCGATTCTTGTATACAGCAGAGATGTGAGCTGGTCTGAACCAGACAGCCCTGAAGTTTTGCTGGTATAGATACACACTTCTGCTGTCTGTTGTGCCGATTCTTCTTCTTGTCAAAGCAAAATCATAGGGATGTTACAGTTTGTAGGGTAGTGCTAGCTAACAGATGCGCAACAGACAGATCATGAGATCATATTTTGTATACTTGTTCATCGGTTAATTCTGTATATTGGATGATAAAGATTTTGAAGGTTGTAGAGATATGAGAACCCCCTCATTTCTTCTCCTATGTCCATAGTTTTGCAAAAACGAAATGTGCAGCAATACATGTGTCCAATACCTGCACGCTACGTTTGCTGTTCCTCAGTTCTTCATCTGTCTCTCTTCTGTATCTTCCTTTTTTTGAGAGGTTCTCCGTAAGCCTGTATCTTCCTAATGCGATTGAATTTGATATTTAAAAACTCATGTTCATAGAACCTCGCCCCTTGATATATTGTGGTACTGTAGTTTTCAGATTTAAATTTTTGAAACTTCTGCACATAATTACCAGAGATGTTACCATCAAGATGGTTCTTTGTCTTTTGTGAGACAGATGTACGAGACCGGCCATTCAGCTGCAAATTGATGGTATACAAGCATAAAAACCACCAGTGCTTCTTGCTCCAAAGTTAACACCCAGTGACCCTGATCTTCAAATAAGCATTCCTAGCTCGCACGGAGTCACCCGCAGAGGTTTATCGGCAAAATCACTCAAACCTGAGTTGACCGACGTAGCACTAGATTGTACCCAGATTAAGCTAGCAGTAGCCATGATTCAGATGGGGAAGTTCCTCTTTGATCTGTGCCCAGTGTGCATTGCATCAGTAATTAACTAGCCATGAACGCTCATAATGCATGTTTTGAGACAGTAGTAATCAGCTAGGATACGATGCAATACCCATTACTTCTGAAGTTTCACAAATCCAAGGTACACCCTCCGTTTGAAAATATAAGATGTTTTAGATTAGTGTAGGTTCAAATAAATCTAGGTGTCTAGATACATTTCCTTCACAAACCTAAAACATCTTATATTTTTAAACGGAGGGAGTACGATCTAAAGACCATTACAGATGTTGAACAAGGAGCACACCGTATCACATACTTTTTTTTAAATGAGGCAAATACATGGGTGGAATCAATTAAAACTAGGGCAGACAGGTCCCTTCGACAGGCCAAGGCGAACCTCCATCCCATGGTGCATGTCCGGTATACGGAGGCTGTCAGAGTCTTGGGGCACTGCAAAGTAGCCAAGTAATGAAGAATATTAATAGATGGGACATTTCTAGCGATATAGGGAAGGGTTAGTTACAACTTGCAACGACAAAAATGAAGTACAAAGCGAAAGCAGAATTTAGTGGTATAAGCACACATGTACCTAAGCAAGTTAGTTGCACTTCGGGGTGCAAGCTTAGATCACTTAGCACGACAAAATTGTGAAATGTTGTTTATTGTTAAATAGATTCCTTCAGAAACCATTTCAGTACCATTAGCTACTTACCATGTAGAAATAATTGTTTTTCATAATATATAGTTATCAGCACCTCTGAGTATATCCTACAGCATAAACTTTATACTAGCCTGTCAAAGAAAAAAACTCTAGACTACTCGCAGTAACTAGTTGGAGGTATGACAGGTGAGCAACAACCCCATTTTAATACACTGGTAAGATCTTGATTTTCTAAAAAAAGTCCTTCAAAGTATACATCAGATTACAAAGACTACTATCCTACAGCACAAACTTCATACTACTTGCCTGTCAAAGAAAAAAAAAACACTCTAGACTACTTGCAGTAACTAGTTGGAGGTATGACAGATGAGCAACAACCCCATTTTAATGCACTGGTAAGATCTTGATTTTCTAAAAAAGTCCTTCAAAGTAACATCAGATTACAAAGATTTGCTCGAGTGCATTCGACTGTGAGCAAAAGAATTACTGCCAATATAAAGCTGGAGAGAGTTCAGAGATAACAGTCCTCCCTAACTCGCCAAAGCAGTTCATATACTAGCAAGTTACTGCAAACACACTTGCACAAAAAGTGTGAACATCAAGCAACAGGACTGATGGACAACAAAAGGATAACAGTCTTACTGTTTAGATAATCTTCAAATCCAAAATCATCCAAGGAACCTGTCATTGCCTCATATCCCAGCAAAGATGATGGTAACGCACCTGGGGGCCTTTGAAACCTGGCAATGCATGATTCCATCAGACAAACTTTTTAACACATATCACCTATTTAAATTTCCAAAAATCCAACCTAAAATAATGCCAATAACTGGTCAGGTTTCGTATATGAATACAGTAATTCAAGGATAGTATCAACAGACTGTAGGCGCCACAATGCGATAGATTCATGTGGCGGTAGTTTATTGCTAAACTGGTTTCTGTTGCTTTCCTGAGGATGTGCTTTTTATTTGTTTTGATTTTTCTGTCTGCATTTCATTATTTCAAATTGGACCTCGTCGTATGTTATCTAACTTTCCTGGAGGGGGAAAAGGAGGGGGGCGACGAGCGAACTACTACCTCGAGAGGATTTGGGCGTCGAGATCCTTGCGGATGTTGAAGGCGGATCCGTAGATGGACTCCGTCCCGAACTTCTTCTTGTCGTCCCAGAACTTGCTCTCCTGCGAGCGCGTCAACACGGATTTTCAGCGTTAGGGTTTCACGAACGGATGGGGAGATCGGAGAGGGAGGAGGGCGGCGGTTACCGATTGAATGGTGGCCTGGAGCGGGTGCGGCGGCGCTAGGTCGCCCCTGACGCTGTCGTTGACGCCGAAGCGGAGCACGTCGTGGCTCTCGCCGATCTCCTTCGTCATCCCGCCGTTCGCCATCGCCGCTTTTTCCTCCGTCTTCTCTTCCGATTTCTTTGTGGAGAAGAAAGAGGTGGGGCTTTGCGGTCGTGGCTCTTGCGAGGTGGGCTCGTCTTCTAGGATTTAGTTTTTCTTAGGAGTTCTAAGATTTCAGTTTTTCTTTGAGTCAACTCTAGGATTTAAATTTCTCTTAAAAAATAGACAAACTTAAATCAGTTATTTCTAGATAAAGATATATTCGAATCTAGATAAATTTAAGTTAATTATTTCTGAACGGAGAGAGTATGATTTAAGTTTTGTTTTTAGGGAATTCTAGGATTTTAGTTTTTGTTCGAGCCGTTGTCCTCTCATTGGGCCGGCCCAACAATTGTTGCTACTTGCAGTATTTTTTTTTCGAGAACAACCTGCTTCTTTATTTAGTGCTGCAAAGAATTACATGAATATTTAGCCTGTCATGTGGGCCTAAAAACCACACGGCGCCCTAGCGAAATAAAAGTAGCTAAGTGCCAGAATCAGCTACAGGAATGTTTAGCCTTTTAGGTGGGCCTGGAAACAACACATGCCGCCATATCGAAAGAGAAGTAGCTAATGCTAAAAAAAGAGAGAAATAATTATGTTCGCAACCTAGTGAGCCTCCATGTTTGATATCCGGCTTTCATAGCGGAAAGAGACACCGCTTCTCATTCTTGTCTCTCACTCGCGAAGGATAGGAGTGAAAACACCTATATTATTTCCCTTTATCCCTTTAATCACTTGAAGGAAGTCGGGCGCCATCATGCAGTCTCTGCATGTAAATCAGTGACCAGGGATAGAGCTTCTCGGCATGCCAGGGCCTTCAAACATCCGAGATGTGTGATTCCCTCGAAGAACACTAACGATTTACCCTAGGTATTACCTCGTTCTTAGTGGCATATGGCACCCACAACTCCATGATGGTTCACTATTTTTGCTACCATGCCATCATGTTTTACCTTGCAGTTGCCCGTCGGTGGGTGAATCCATCTAGGCATGGCCACGCTCTAGCGGCCTCCATTCCCTGCCACCTTTTTATATCTCTGTACATGGAATGGCCAACAAAACCACTAGTTTTATTTCTATATTCTATGTTCTACGTGATGAGCTATGTGTTATGTTTAATGAACTTGTTGCTTTTCATGCTTAGAATTCATGAACTATTTACAAACTAAGTACTACTACTTATATTTGAGGTGTTCTGCGTTCATTTGAGATAATTTTGATATTATTTGGTTCATTATATAAATATATGAAATTGTGGAGAAGAAAATATTTTTGGGTGCTCCATTTTACATCACCTTGTATGAAAAAAGTTTTTGTGATGCCCTATTTTACATCACCTTGTACGACGGAAATTTTTCTAGGGACCTATAAGCTACTTTTTAGTACCCTAAAATAGTTTTCGGGGTGCCCTATTTTGCATCACCTCTTGAAGATTCTCTAATGGATGAAAGGAGCAGAGGTGGAGCAAAAAGTAGCTATGGCGACATGTGACATGTTTAGTCCAACTACAACGGAGCCCCCGTTTGTACTATATCGGGGTCGGATAATAATCACAGCCTAATGGGCCAAACGGATAGACCGTGTGCGGAGTCCGTTTAGGGACAAACTAGCGTGTCAGCGGTCATGCCCTCTATGTCTCGGGCCCACCCGTCAACCTCCCACCGCCTTTATGGTGGGGATATTAATGAGGCTAGTTTTGTTGAACCAGATTTTCTTCTGCACTTGTTAATCATCCTTTATGGGTTATGAGTTATGAATGTCATATCCATTGGGCAGTCAGATACCTTGCGGGTTATTTTTAGCAGAGGTTTGATTGGTGTATACTATGATTGGTGTGAATCTTTCAACACATCAACAAGGACCTATGATGTTCTTCACATCAGATATCATCTTGGAAGTCTTACAAAAAAGGTCATATCTCGATGAATTTTACTGTATGTGTTCTCTTCTATGAGTATATCTTGATATGAGTGTCTATCTTCAGGCATTGTTCAAAAATCGTCTGAATCAACGATTAATAGGCCGATCAATCACTACTCGATAACTGACCGTGTCGATTACCACTAATCTGTTGTATTAATTTTTTAGCCTTACTAATCGCTCTGATATTCCAATTATTAGGTATGTTCCCTATTAATTACTACACTTTTGTAACATCCCATCATATAGGACCTAACGAAGGGTAGATTTAGGATTATGTATTGTTGCATGCATCTATTTGTGAAAAAGTGGGTAAACTTTTCGCCAAATAAAATTTTAAGTGATCAATGTTTCTTTCTTACTTTAAGATTAGGTCTAGACTTAAAGGAGGATTGTTATAAACTTTGATGTGATCTTAAAAGAATTATGTGTGTTTTGAAATGGGTTTGGATTTAAAAACCTTAAGTGTTTTAATAATAATTAAAAAGATTTAGGTAGAGGATTTGAATCTTAAACTAATTAAGATATAGGTAGTATAACTTAAATCTCCAAACAATAGAAAATATGAAATTTATTTTCATATTATAAAGACATAAACAAATTACAACAGAATAAAGAATAAAGATATTCTTTATTAATAATGATATAATCTTTATTACAATTGAATAAAATAAAGATTACATGAACTATAAAAACAAATTACAAAGGATTAAGAAAATTACATCTACTAACTATCCTATATCTAAAACCTAAACTAAATCTTCATCTTTATCTTTGAACCTGCAAAACAAGGATTAAACATAAATAAAACAATATTAGTGTTAGTATGTATTTCTCTCAGATATGTCAGTGAGGTGCACTTGACAATCTCATCATTGAGAAATGTTAAAGAGGGGCATGTTTCACCAATATGAAAGATTTCATCTTTCATAAATTCACAGCCAGAATGCAAAGGACAGCCAAAAGGGAATAGTTCACTAGCCAAGGTAAAAGTAGATTGGTAACAGTAAGATCAAATTTTCTGAACCTATCCACATGTGCATAGTAGGCACATAGGCTGCACACACACACAAGCATGCAGGGGTGTGCTGTCGACTGCACAAGCACAGCCAGAGCAAACAAAACCAGAGCACAGCCGTGGGGAAGCACCCCAAAGCATTACCACACCACACCATAGCACAACCAAGGTGAATAGCAAGTAAACCAAGAACAGCAGCCAAACCAAACCACCAGATCAACCCAAACATCACCAAGATGGTGACATAAGGAGGAGGGTGAATCAGGTGGACAGCAAGGCCAAGCACATGAGCTAGGAGGAGCAGGCTAGCTCCAGATCAAGCACAAGAGTCCAGCAAAACCAGATCAAGATCATCACCAACTTACTCCACAAATATCAGCTTTTGTGGTGAGTCTCATAAAACCTTCACATGATCTAATCATCTTATTTAGAGAAAGGCATGTGTTGTTTTACAAAACAAACCCTCAGAAGACACCCAAGTGGGGTGAATCCATCATAGGGATTTCTGAAAATCTAAAGGCAACAAGAAAGCACCGAGAATCCAACGGATCTCAGAGCAACATCCTTGCTCTGGTTGTTAAACCATATTCTACAATTCAATCATATATATACCTATGATCTGTTTCTAGGCACATATCTAAAGGAAGAGTAGCACCTTAGAAACAAATCTTTGGGATCCATAGGTTGATCAAGCTCACTACAAAATTTTCCAAGCTTTAATTCAATAAAGAATAGCTGGTACTACTACCAGGACTATCTAGATGAACCAACTAGATAAGATTTGAATCCCTAAGCCTCAGACCAACATCATTGGTCATAGGGAATTCAGATATGAGCATCTTTAGTTTTCAAAGCCAAGATTATCTCAAGCATAAACTAACCAAATCCATGGTTTAGAATTAAACTTGTGTGCCATACATGATGGTGTCACAAGAACAATTCAATATGAATCAGGAAAAGCAGCAAATCATCCTAGATTCAGGAAATCAACTAACTAATCATTTTCCTGTTAAAAAAAAGGAATCATAACTAGAATATTTCTATAATACACTTCACTGTTTGAGATCATGATGATCTCAGACCACATGTTAATTCCCAAACTAACAGCACTAGGACAGCAGCTGTATCCTACCATAATCAGGACCATGAATCCAATAAACAGTAGAAAGCTATCAAATCATTGGATTTACCAAGCATGTTGCCCATATAACCATATCATCTGAATCAGATGCAATACAAGCATCAAATCATCTAGTAAGCCACCAGAAACATCATATATCATTTTAAGCAACAATCCTCAGGCCAATAAGCATTCAGTATGTGTACAGACCATCTAAACATGGATCAATTCCTCCAGTACATGAACAAGCACATCACAGAAACCCTAAAGGGATAATCATCCTAATCTGAATCAGACAGTAGTCAGAGAGGACACTGCTAACATCTAGCATCGAATCAACAAGCACAGAGAGCATCAGGAGAGGGGAATCAAACTCACCATAGGTCCTCGCTGAAGGATAGAAGAGGAAGCAGAGGGGCCGACGGCCATGGCGGCATGGGGAGCACCCCAGAGGGGGCGTTGCAACCCGCGCGGCGCCACGACAACGACCTTGATCACACCTGGAGGTGCAGAGCATCAGCTCAATGCACGACGACCATGTCCGCACTTGAATCCATGCCAATCCCCAAACCCTAGGGTTCGGGACAGCATCGATCCATCGCAGAAGAGCCCTAGGCTTGAATCCAATCGGATAGAACGAACGGGCATCGTCGACAACCCCCTACTACACCACGGCGGCGACCAGAATGGCCGACGGCGGCAGGAATCGCGGTGACGGCATCGCCGGTCACGGGGTCGGGTCAGTGGAGGAGAAGATGAACTCGCAAGAGAGAGAGAGAGAGAGGAATGGGCCGAGCTGGGCCAGACCCTTCGGGGTGGCTCTTTTGTCTAGTACTAGTGGGCCAACAGGGCCCAATAAAAATAACCAGCCCAGAAACAATTTCAGGCCTGTTTTAATAAAAAGAAAAGGACCAAAATACCCCTGGACTTAATAAAATCCTAGAAAATAAAATAATAATCCAAAAATTATAAATAAAATATTTTTGGATTCACAATAATCCATTCTATACAAATAAAATAACATATCAAATTTTGAACATTCAAGTTTTTATAAGAATTTTGTAATTTCAATATTCCTTATGGAATTTTACAAAATTATTGAAAGGTGATAAAAATAAATAAAAATCACTTTCATTATTTATTAATATTATAGTATTTTTAAAAAATACTAAATAAATATTTAGTAATAAAATTAAGGTATAATTAATAATTATTAAATTAATAAAAGTCAAATAAAGGGAAATAAAATAAAATAAATCAATACATGTTATAAATATTAAAAAGAAATATTTAAACCCTTTATTACTCAAAAAGAAACTTTTTGGGATAAATGCATATAAATTCAAATAATGCATTACATTATCTGCATAATCATATTGCTTCTTTAAATATTGTCCTTACGGGGCAATAATGATGTTTTTGTGAAGCTCAAGGTCTAGTGCAACCATCAGACTTCACTACCTTGCCATCACAAGGCAAGTTCATCACTTGCTCATATCCTTTGAAGAGTCTTTATCAAAGTATTTGCAAATTGTGTGTTATCATATATGATATAAAAGAAAGAAAATATTATTTTCGTAAACAAAGAAATCATAGATATCATCCTAAGTGGTGATATAATGGAGCAATAGAACTTAGAGTTCTAATTGCAACAATGATGATCAAATAGGGACTTAATAACCCCTGACATCAGTGATTCTAGCGCCGTATATTACGCGTTAGCCATGAGATTTGGAATGGGACGGAGAAGTCAGCTGTATCTTCTTCCTCTCGCATGAAGCCGGATGTGCAGGTCGTGGCTGTTATCCTCGTAGCGTGCATATTAATTGGTAATTCATAGAGGATATGCAGCATATGGGTGGGAACCCTCAACGTCCCACGATAGTTCTGGCATCTAAAGGTTTGTACAAACCATTACCGTAATTCATTATGTGGGCATGGTGTACACCAAGGAGGCATGCGGGGTCGCGAAGGGGGCAGTGATTGGCTTGGACCAACTACTGGGCCCCACATCATGGAATTGTGGACGGGAAAGTACGCCCGGTTGTGCAACAAGGAGTTGATCTCTCATGGGTAAAGTAACACACCTCTGCAGAGTGTAAGAACTGTAACTTGTTACTCCCTGTTCCGGGAAGGAGCTACGAACGCGGCAGGAAAGGAACTCCATGAAAGTTCTAGTCAACCTGTGAAGGCTGGTTGTCATAATTTTTCAGAATAAAATCAATCTTTGAAGAAAGATTTACAAAAACTGCATATTACCAAGGATTTATAATCCAAGGTGGTAGTTAGAGCATCAAACTTCCCACCTTGCATATAATGAACTTGTTGGGTAACGCTGTTACTCATTCTTTCCTTTGATCCTAGACTCTGAGGATCCCTAAGACGTGCCAATGTATGCAGCTGAATGCCAAGAAGATGTGTTCTACGAGGAACCTGATCTATCCGGAGGAGTTGAAGGCTTGGATTACGAGATCCGCTATGGTGTCGATGAGAATGAGTCCAACTAAGTATCTAGTTAGTAGTAACCATCGGAGCCGAGCAGCAAGAACTCTATAGAATAAGCTGTTGAGCCCCACTCCTAGTCGGAGTTGTTACTTTTAAATTTCCGCTGAACATCTTATATTTTGGTTTGTAAGTTGGATCTTTTGGAAGTCTTGAACTTCCGGTGTTGTAATAATAATAATGTGTGTACCTTTGTAATATGGACCCGCAATGTTTCTGTTGTACCACTCTGAGGGATGTGTTATTTACGGAACGGTGTTCTGTGGATGTCATGTCAATGACTATAGTGTACTACACATGCAGTGGTATGCTGGGTCACCGCAGTTGGTATCAGAGCAAATTGCTTTGACCTTAGGTTGGAAACCTAGTTAAGGGTATTACTGAAGGGTTTCGCAGTATAGTAAATCAAAAAAATTCTAGGATGTGAACAGGAAAGCCAAGATCTAATCTAGGAGATGCAAACAACGAGGAGGGGATAGATGAGATCTTCATACCCTTGAAGATTCGCACAGCGGAACATTCAACGAACGTGGTTGATGTAGTCGTACTTGCTTATCCTCCTTGTGATCCGATCCGATCCAACACCGCAAGTGGCGATGCCTCCGAGAGATGCACACGTGCGGCACCTCTACGTCTCCTCCTTCCTCGGTCCAGCAAGTGGGTGAAGGGTTTTGCAGCATAGTAAATCAAAATTTTCTACGGAAGCGAACAGAGGGAAAGCCAAGATCTAATCTAGGAGATGCAAGCAACGAGAGAGATTGGATTAGATCTTCATACCCTTGAAGATTACGCCTGGAGCGTTAAATCGGAACGTGGGTGATGTAGTCGTCGCTTCTCCTCCTCGCGATCCGATCCGATCTAGCACCACAAGTGGCGGTGCCTCCGTGAGATGCACACGTGCAAAGACTCGGCGTCTCCTCCTTCCTCGGACCAGCAAGTAGGGTGGAGAGATAGATTGGATCTACAACATGGCGTGGTGTATATGGTGGAGAATTTACGCAGAGGCTTCGCCTACAAACAGTCGGGAGGGAGAGAGGAAGGCAGCAGGGCTACTAGGGTTTGGAGGAAGGTGTGTGTGTGGGGGGAGGGGGCGCACCAGCCCTCTATATATAGAGGGGGGGTGCGGCCAGCCCTTGCCCATCCTCCAAGCCTATCTCTAGTTTAAACGATTTAAACTTTCCCTTATCTAGAAACCCTATATTATCTCTAGTTTAAACGATTTAAACTTATCTAGGATCGGCTGGGCCCTATGGGGCCTTGTGCCCCTGGCCCAATGCGGCCAGGACAATCCCTCATAGGCCCATGCCCCCTCCCGGAAGGTGGGACCACGTTGGCCCCCTTCCGGAAGGTTCTAGAAGCTTCCGGTACAATACCGATTAATCCGGAACAATTCCGAACTCCAAAAATTGCACTGCCTTATATGAATCTTATTCTCCGGACCATTCCGGAACCTCGTGATGTCCCGGATCCCATCCGAGACTCCGAACAAAAATTCATAAACCAAGTATCCAATCTATCCTAGCGTCGAGACACGTTAAGTGTGTGACCCTGCGGGTTCGAGAATATGCAGACATGATCTTCTATCAATAATCAACAGCGGGGTCTGGGCACCCATATTGACTCCCACACATTCATCGATGATCATATCGGATGAACCACGATGCCAAGATTCAATCAATCCCATATATATATTCCCTTCGTCTCGCGATATTTTACTTGCCCGAGATTCGATCGTCGGTATCGTCATACCTAGTTCAATCTCGTTCACAGCAAGTACTTTACTCGTTCCGTAATCCGATATCACTTTGTGATTAACTCCTTAACCACATGCTTGCAAGCGGTGTTGATATCGATTACCGAGTGGGCCCGAAGTATATCTCTCTGACTTGGGAGGGACAAATTCCATCTCGATACATACAACCCAACAGATACTTTCCGATCACCTGAGAGACACCTTTATGATCACCCTCTCATAGGATGACGTTTGATGACCTCAAAGCTTTCTTACGATACCAGGGAGTTGTATTATCTCATGGTCTAAGGAATACAATATTTGACATGAGAAAAGCTTCGCAAAGACGAACACGATGAAACGATCTAATAGCTTTGCTTAGTTTGGGTATGTCCACCATATCATTCTCCCAATGATATGGTCTCATTATCAATTGACAACTCATGTCTATGGTTAGGAAACCTTAACCATCATTGATCAATGAGCTAGTCCATAGAGGCGTACTAGGGACACGGTGTTGTTCACAAACCACACAAGTATTAATGTTTCCGCTTAATACAATTCTAGCATGGAATATAAACTTTATCATGAACAAGAATTATAATAATAACATCTTTATTATTGCCTCTAGGGCATAATTCCAACAGTCTCCCACTTGCACTAGAGTCAATAATCTAGTTTACATTTGGCAACAATCTCACACCCATGGCACGAGGTCTTGATCATATTTACGTGGAAGAGGTTTAGTCAATGGATCTGCGGCATTCAGATCTGTATGTACTTTGCTGATCTTCGGATCTCCATCGCTATATAATCTCGGATTATATGAAACTTGTGGTTGATATGCTTGGTCTTTGGATGATATCTTGGTTCCTTAGCGAGTGCTATGGCGCCCGGTGTTGTCACACAATATCTCGGTGGGTCCAATGCACTTGGAACCACGCCAAGCTTAGTGATGAAGTTTCGATCCAAACTCCTTCACTTGGCGCCTGCGGCAGCCATGTATTCGCTTCTCATGTAGATCCCGCGACCACGCTTTGCTTGCAGCTTCTCATTTCACGACTCCTCCATTCAAAATATACACGTATCACATGCGAGATTTAGAATCATCCTTGTCGGTGTCGAAACTAGCATCGGCGTAACCTTTTCTGACGAGCTGTTCATCACCCCATAGACTAAGAACATTTCTTTAGTCCTATTTAGGTACCTTAGGATGTTCTTCACTGTCTAGTGTCCCACTCTGGATCACTTTGATATCTGCTTTCGTCAAACTAAGAGCATTGGACACATCCGGTCTAGTACACAGATGGCATACATGATGGAACCTATGGCGAGGCATAAGGCACTTTGCTCATAGCTTCCCTATCATTTACCGTAGCTGGACACCGAGCCTTGCTCAATATCTTACTGACAACATAGGCCTTTGAACCTTTCAATGCCTTATCCATTCTGAACCTTTTCGAACTTTGTCTAGGTATGTACTCGGCTTAAAGCTATCAGCGTCTTTGTCTATCTCTATAGATTTTGATGCCCAATATATAAGCAGCTTCACCTAGGTCTTTCATTGAAAACACTTGTTCAAATAACTCTTCACATCGTTAAGCATGTTGATGTCATTTCCAATAATCAATATGTCATCCACATATAGTACCGTAAGCGTCACCGAGCTCCCACTCACTTTCTTGTAGATGCAAGCTTCATAGCAATTTGGAACAAATCCAAAGCTCTTGATCACTTGATCAAAAGCGAAGGTTCCAACTCCGAGATGCTTGCTTGATCCATAAATGGAAGCTGAAGTTTGCATACTTTATCAGCATCCTTAGGATCGACAAAACCTTGGGTTGCATCATATACAACTCTTCATCAATGTTGCCATTGAGGAAAGCGATCTTGACATCCATCGCCATATTTCATAATCATGAAAGCAGCAATTGCTAATAAAATCCGAATGGACTTAAACATCGCCGCTACGGAGAGAAAGTCTCATCATAGTCAACACCTTGAACTTGTGAAAACCTTTCGCAACAAGCCATGCTTTATAGACGGTAACATTACCATCCGTCCGTTTTCTTCTTCAAGATCCATTTGCACTCAACGGCCTTTCGATTCGCTAGGAGGGTCCACCAAAGTCCATACTTGGTTCTCGCTCATGGATCCCAATTGGATTTCATGGCCTCTAGCCATTTCTCGAGTCCTGGCTCATCATCGCTTCCTCATAGTTCGTAGGTTCGCTATCTTCTACTAACAAGGCAGTCAAGACAGGGTTGCATTACCACTCGAGGGGCACGCGACCTTGTCGACTGCTCACGATGAGACATCGTTGAAGCTTCATGATCCTTGTCATTAGCTTCCTCTATTGTTGGTGCAGTGACTGGAACAATTTCAGGTCTGCGCTACTCTCCAATTCAAGAGAAGGTTCAATAACCTCGTCTAGCTCTACTTTCCTCCCACTCACTTCTTTCGAGAGAAACTCCTTCTCAAGAAAGGAACCGTTCTTTTGACAAACACTTTGCCTTCGGTTACGTGATAGAAGGTATACCCAATAGTTTCCTTAGGGTATCCTATGAAGACGCATTTCTCCGCTTTGGGTTCGAGCTTGTCGGCATCAACTTCTTGACGTAAGCCGCATCCCCAAACTTTAAGAAACGACAACTTAGGTTTAGCACCAAACCACAGTTCATACGGTGTCGTCTCAACGGTTTAGATGGAGCCCTATTTAAAGTGAATGCAGCGGTTTCTAATGCATAACCCCAAAATGATAACGGCAAATCAGTAAGAGACATCATCGATCGGACCATATCTAATAGGGTTCGATTCCGTGATTCAGACACACCATTGCTGTGGTGTTCGTGGCGTGAGTTGTGAAACGATTCCACTTGCTTTGAGATGCGTGAGAAAATCATAACTCAAATATTCGCCCCCACGATCGGATCGTAGAAACTTAATCTTTACATTACGATGGTTCTCCACTTCATTCTGAAATTCTTTGAACTTTTCAAACGTTTCAGATTTATGTTTCATTAAATAGATATACCCATATCTACTTAAGTCATCGGTAAAAGTGAGAAAATAGCGATATCCACGCGTCGAAACACTCATCGGTCCGCATACATCGGTATGTATGATTTCCAACAAGTCCGTTGCTCGCTCCATCATACCGAGAACGGGTTTTGATCATCTTGCCCATGAGGCATGGTTCGCATGTGTCAAATGATTCAAAATCAAGAGACTCCAAAAGTCCATCGAATGGAGTTTCTTCATGCGCTTTACACCAATATGACCTGAGCAACGGTGCCACAAATAAGTAGTATTATCACTATCTACTTTGCATCTCTTAGCCTCAATGTTATGGATGTGTGTTTCATCCCTTTCGAGATTTAGAAGAAATAAACCATTCACAAGGGTGCATGACCATAAAAGATGTTACTCATATAAATAGAACAACCATTATTCTCCGATTTAAATGAATAACCGCTTTGCAATAAACACGATCCAGAAATAATGTTCATGCTCAACGCAGGCACATAATAACATTTATTGAGGTTTAAAACTAATCCCGAAGGTAAAACTAAGGAGAGCGTCGGCAGCCATCACATCAACTCTTGATCCGTTGCCAGCAGCGCCGTCACCTCATCCCTAAAGCCATCCTCTATTTCGTAGCTCTGTTTGAGTTATAAATATTAGCAAGAACCGAAGATCAAATACCCGAGCACTACAACGAGGGCTAGTAGGAAAACATCAATAACATGTATATCAAATATACCTTTGATGGTGCCAGCCTTCTTGTCCGCTAAATACTTGGACAATTGCTTCCAATGACCCTTGTCCTTGCAATAGAAGCACTCGAGGTCCGGCTTAGGACCAGACTTGAGCTTCTTCTCGGCAGGGCAACGCAGCTTGCCGCTTTTCTTGAAGGGCTTCTTTGCACCTTTACCTTTCTTAAAGGAGGGCTTGTTGACCATTAACACATGATTATCCTTTTGATGTCCACCTCCGGCCTTGACTTTGCGAAGAGCTCGGTGATCGTATCGATGGAACCAATCTGATTGTGAGTCACTACAAAACTTTTGTAGCTGGGAGAGGAGAGATTGCAGAACCTGTCAATCTTGAGCTCCTCTGGAATCTTGCGATCCGATTGCTCAAAGGCGTTGAGTGTAGCCCGACATCTTAATGGCGTGCTCACTAACGGAACTCCCTTCCTCCATCTTGCGGTTAAAGAACTTCTGGAGATCTCATATCTCTCGAATGGGCCTGAGTCGAAACATGGTTTCAGCTCTTGAGAATCTCAAAGGGCCGGATAGTTTTCAAAACGATTTTGAAGTTCGGTTCCATAGCAAACAACATGGTGATCTTAATCACACCATAATCATCTTTGCGTGGTGATAGACAGCTTTCTCATCAATGCTGATTGCGGCGGGGGTTACCTAACGCTTTCTCAAGGACATAGTCCTTTTGTCCGCTAAACGTAATGATTCTTAGATTGCGGAACCAGTTGGTGAAGTTAGACCCATTGTTTCTAAGCTTTTCTTTCTCAAAAACGTTGAAGTTGAAGTTGGACTTGGCCATGTGATCTTGATTTGCAAGTACAATTTAGACTATGTTCATGATAAATAGTTCAACTTAATCAAATTACTAGATGAACTCCCACTAAATTCAACATCCCTCAAGTTGTTTAGTGAACACGATCCAAATTCACCACACCTAATCCGATCTTCACGAGAAGAGATGTGGTTTCAATGGTGGACAACGAAGTGTCGATCATATCATTCATATGACTCATGCTTAACCTTTCGGTTCTTGTGTTCCGAGGCCATGTCTGTACATGCTAGGCTCGTCAAGTTAGACCCAAGTATTTCCGCGTGTGCAAAACTGGCTTGCACCCGTTGTATGTGAGCGTAGAGTCTATAGCACCCGATCATCACAACGGTGCATACTTGGGGAGAACACAGCTTTTATCTTGATCTTTAAGTGAGGAATCATCTTATAATGCTACCGTCGCGATCTAAGCATAATAAGATACATAAAAGGATAAACATCACATGCATATAACTTTATGTGACATGGTATAGCCAATCTTCGCGCAATGATCTCCATCTTGTGCGTTCCGGCATGATCTCCATCACTTCACCATGATTGCCTCCACCACGAATAGCAACTACAACTATTGCTAACTACTTAGCGATAAAGTAAAGCTATTACATGGCGTATAAGAAGTTGACTCGCAGGTCATACACAATTATAAAGACAACCATATGGCTCCTGCCGGTTGTGTACTCATCGACATGCAAGTCGTGAAACATTACAAAACATGATCATCGCATACAATATACACATCACATCTTGGGCCATACCATATCACAGAAAACACTCCCTGCAAAAACAAGTTAGACGCCTCTACTTTGTTGTTGCATGTTTTACGTGGCTTATGGAAGTAGATGCTAAGAACGATTCTTACCTACGGAAAGCCACAACGGTGATATTATGGTTGCCAAACTCCGGTGTTAATCCCATGATAACTATAGTGAGAAACGGCATCCACCAGCCGCATGTGTGGTACAAGCCACACGTCAAGTGCGCGGAGTCGCTAACGCGTCGCGTAAGGTTGGCCTGGACCGCTTCAATCTCACTATCCCGCGTCATAAGAAGAACACAAACAAGAGGCTTGCAACAGAAAACATCAACGCCCGCAACAACCATGTTGCGTTCTACTCGTGAATCACATCTACGCATAGATCTAGCTCTGATACCACTGAAGGGTTATGGCAGCATAGTAAATCAAAATTTTCTACGGAAGCGAACAGAGGGAAAGCCAAGATCTAATCTAGGAGATGCAAGCAACGAGAGAGATTGGATTAGATCTTCATACCCTTGAAGATTCGCACAGCGGAATGTTCGTCGGAACGTGGGTGATGTAGTCGTACTCGCTTCTCCTCCTCGCGATCCGATCCGATCTAGCACCACAAGTGGCGGTGCCTCCGTGAGATGCACACGTGCAGCACCTCGACGTCTCCTCCTTCCTCGGACCAGCAAGTAGGGTGGAGAGATAGATTGGATCTACAACACGGCGTGGTGTATATGGTGGAGAATTTCTGCGGCGGCCGCCTACAAACAATGGGAGGGTGTGTGGACGGCCGCTGGGCTACTAGGGTTTGGAGGAAGGTGTGTGTGGGGGGGGAGGGGGCGCACCAGCCCTCTATATATAGAGGGGGGGGTGCGGCCAGCCCTTGCCCATCCTCCAAGCCTATCTCTAGTTTAAACGATTTAAACTTTCCCTTATCTAGAAACCCTATCTTATCTCTAGTTTAAACGATTTAAACTTATCTAGGATCTGGGCCCTATGGGGCCTTGTGCCCCTATTGCCCAATGCGCCAGGACACTCCCTCATAGGCCCATGCCCCCTCCGGAAGGTGGGACCACGTTGGCCCCTTCCGGAAGGTTCTAGAAGCTTACAATACCGATTAATCCGGAACAATTCGAACTCCAAAACTGCACCGCCTTATATGAATCTTATTCTCCGGACCATTCGAACCTCTCATGATGTCCCGGATCCCATCCGAGACTCGAACAAAAATTCATAAACCAAGTATCCAATCTATCCTAGCGTCGAGACACGTTAAGTGTGTGACCTGCGGGTTCGAGAATATGCGGACATGATCTTCTATCAATAATCAACAGCGAGTGCAGGCACCCATATTGACTCCACACATTCATCGATGATCATATCGGATGAACCACGATGCCGATTCAATCATTCCCATATATAGATTCCCTTAGTCTCGCGATATTTTACTTGCCCGAGATTCTATCGTCGGTTTAGTCATACCTAGTTCAATCTCGTTCACAGCTAGTACTTTACTCGTTCCGTAATCCGATATCACTTTTTGATTAACTCCTTAACCTCATGCTTGCAAGCGGTGTTGATATCGATTACCGAGTGGGCCCAAGTATATCTCTCCGACTTGGGAGGACAAATTCCATCTCGATACATACAACCCATGAGATACTTTCCGATCACCGAGAGACACCTTTATGATCACCCTCTCATAGGATGACGTTTGATGACCTCAAAGCTTTCTTCCGATACCAGGGAGTTGTATTATCTCATGGTCTAAGGAATACAATATTTGACATGAGAAAAGCTTCGCAAAGACGAACACGATGAAACGATCTAATAGCTTTGCTTAGTTTGGGTCTGTCCACCATATCATTCTCCCAATGATATGGTCTCATTATCAATTGACAACTCATGTCTATGGTTAGGAAACCTTAACCATCATTGATCAATGAGCTAGTCCATAGAGGCGTACTAGGGACACGGTGTTGTTCACAAACCACACAAGTATTAATGTTTCCGCTTAATACAATTCTAGCATGGAATATAAACTTTATCATGAACAAGAATTATAATAATAACATCTTTATTATTGCCTCTAGGGCATAATTCCAACAGTGGGGTGGAGAGATAGGTTGGATCTACAACACGACGGCGTGGTGCAAGCGGTGGAGAGTTTCCGCGGCAGGGCTTCGCCTACGTGCAGTCGGGAGGGAGAGAGAGGAGGGCAGCAGGGCGGCTAGGGCTTGAGGAGGAGGTGTAGGGAGGGTGCACCCCCAGCCCTCTTTATATAAGGGGGTGGGCGCCTGGCCCTTGCCCCTCCCCCAAGCCCTAGGGCCGGCGGCCAAGGAGGAAGGAGTGGGGGGCAAGTTTCCCCCCTTCTAGAAGCTCCCCTAGGGTTTCCCCTAGGCTTGGCCGGCTGGGCCTATGGGGCCTTGTGCCCCTGGCCCAATGCGGCCAGGGCACTCCCTCGTAGGCCCACGCCCCCTCCCGACAAGTGGGGCCACGTTGGTCCCACTCCGGAAGGTTCTAGAAGCTTCTGGTACAATACCGAACAACCCGAAACAATTCCGAACTCCAAAATCTGCTTTGCCTTATATGAATCTTATTCTCTAGACCATTCTGGAACCTCTCGTGACGTCCTGGATCTCATCTGAGACTCCAAACAAAAACTCATAAACCAATTATACAATCTATCCTAGCGTCGAGACACGTTAAGTGTGTGACCCTTCGGGTTCGAGAATATGCAGACATGATCTTCTATCAATAATCAATAGCGGGGTCTGGAAACCTATATTGACTCCCACACATTCGTCGATGATCATATCGGATGAACCACGATGCCAGGATTCAATCAATCCCATATATATATATTCCTTTCGTCTCGCGATATTTTACTTGCCCGAGATTCGATCGTCGGTACCGGCATACCTAGTTCAATCTCGTTCACATCAAGTACTTTACTCGTTCCGTAATCCGATATCACTTTGTGATTAACTCCTTAACCACGTGCTTGCAAGCGGTGTTGATATCGATTACCGAGTGGGCCCGAAGTATATCTCTCCGACTTGGGAGGGACAAATCCCATCTCGATACATACAACCCAACAGGTACTTTCCGATCACCTGAGAGACACCTTTATGATCACCCTCTCATAGGATGACGTTTGATAACCTCAAAGCTTTCTTTCGATACCAGGGAGTTGCATTATCTCATGGTCTAAGGAATACAATATTTGACATAAGAAAAGCTTCGCAAAGATGAACACGATGACACGATCTAATTGCTCTGCTTAATTTGGGTCTGTCCATCATATCATTCTCCCAATGATATGATCTCATTATTAATTGACAACTCAGGTCTATGGTTAGGAAACCTTAACCATCATTAATCAATGAGCTAGTCCATAGAGGCGTACTAGGGACACGGTGTTGTTCACAAACCACACAAGTATTAAAGTTTCCGCTTAATACAATTCTAGCATGGAATATAAACTTTATCATGAACAAGAATTATAATAATAACATCTTTATTATTGCCTCTAGGCATAATTCCAACAGTCTCCCACTTGCACTAGAGTCAATAATCTAGTTTACATCTGGCAACAACTAACACCCATGGCACTAAGGTGTTGATCATGTTTTGCTCGTGGAAGAGGTTTAGTCAATGGATCCGCGACATTCAGATCTATATGTACTTTGCTAATCTTCAGATCTCCATCTGTTATATAATCTCGGATTATATGAAACTTGTGGTTGATATGCTTGGTCTTTGGATGATATCTTGGTTCCTTAGCCAGTGCTATGGCGCCAGTGTTGTCACACAATATCTCCAGTGGGTCCAAGGCACTTGGAACCACACCAAGCTCAGTGATGAAGTTCCTGATCTGTACTCCTTCACTTGACGATTCTGCAGCAGCCATGTATTCCGCTTCCACTGTAGATCCCGCGATTACGCTTTGCTTGCGGCTTCTCTAGCTCACAGCTCCTCCATTCAAAATATAAACGTATCCTGTCTGAGATTTAGAATCATCCTTGTCGGTGTCGAAACTAGTGTCGACGTAACCCTTTACGACGAGTTGTTCATCACCTCCATAGACTAAGAACATTTCTTTAGTTATATTTAAATACTTTAGGATGTTCTTCACGGCTGTCCAGTGTTCCACTCCTGGATCACTTTGGTATTTGCTCGTCAAACTAAGAGCATTGGACACATCCGGTCTAGTACACAGCATGGCATACATGATAGAACCTATGGCCGAGGCATAAGGCACTTTGCTCATAGCTTCTCTATCATTTACCGTAGCTAGACACTGAGCCCTGCTCAATATCTTACCTGACAACATAGGCACTGAACCTTTCTTTGCCTTATCCATTCTGAACCTTTTCAGAACTTTGTCTAGGTATGTACTTTGGCTTAAAGCTATCAGGCGTCTTTGTCTATCTCTATAGATTTCGATGCCCAATATATAAGCAGCTTCCCCTAGGTCTTTCATTCAAAAAGATTTGTTCAAATAACTCTTCACATCGTTAAGCATGTCAATGTCATTTCCAATAATCAATATGTCATCCACATATAGTACTAGAAATGTCACTGAGCTCCCACTCACTTTCTTGTAGATACAAGCTTCGTAGAAATTTGGAACAAATCCAAAGCTCTTGATCACTTGATCAAAACGAAGGTTCCAACTCCGAGATGCTTGCTTCAGTCCATAAATGGAACGCTGAAGTTTGCATACTTTATCAGCATCCTTAGGATCGACAAAACCTTCGGGTTGCATCATATACAACTCTTCATCAATGTTGCCATTGAGGAACGCAGTCTTGACATCCATCTGCCATATTTCATAATCATGAAACGCAACAATTGCTAATAAAATCCGAATGGACTTAAACATCGCTACGAGAGAGAAAGTCTCATCATAGTCAACACCTTGAACTTGTCGAAAACCTTTCACGACAAGTCGAGCTTTATAGATAGTAACATTACCATCTGCGTCCGTTTTCTTCTTGAAGATCCATTTGCACTCAACGGCCTTTCGGTCGCTAGGAGGGTCCACCAAAGTCCATACTTGGTTTTCTCTCATGGATTCTAATTCGGATTTCATGGCCTCTAGCCATTTCTCAGAGTCTGGGCTCATCAGCGCTTCCTCATAGTTCGCAGGTTCACTGTCGTCTACTAACAAGACAATTAAGACAGGGTTGCCGTACCACTCGGGAGGGGCACGTGACCTTGTCGACCTGTGACGTTCAGTAGTAGCATCGTCCGAAGCTTCATGATCCTTGTCACTTGCTTCCTCTATTGTCGGTGCAGACGGCACTGGAACAACTTCGGGTGCTGCGCTACTCTCCAACTCAAGAGAAGGTTCAACAACCTCGTCTAGCTCTACTTTCCTCCCACTCACTTCTTTCGAGAGAAACTCCTTCTCAAGAAAGGATCCGTTCTTTGCGACAAACACTTTGCCTTCGGATCTGTGATAGAAGGTATACCCAATAGTTTCCTTAGGGTATCCTATGAAGACGCATTTCTCCGCTTTGGGTTCGAGCTTGTCTGGCATCAATTTCTTGACGTAAGCTTCGCATCCCCAAACTTTAAGAAACGACAACTTAGGTTTAGCACCAAACCACAGTTCATACGGTGTCGTCTCAACGGATTTAGATGGTGCCCTATTTAAAGTGAATGCAGCGGTTTCTAATGCATAACCCCAAAGTGATAACGGCAAATCAGTAAGAGACATCATTGATCGCACCATATCTAATAGAGTTCGATTCCGGCGTTCAGACCATTGCGCTGTGGTGTTCCGGGTGGCGTGAGTTGCGAAACGATTCCGCTTGCTTTAAGATGCGTGAGAAAATCATAACTCAAATATTCACCTCCACGATCGGATCGTAGAAACTTAATTTTTCTGTTACGATGGTTTTCCACTTCATTCTGAAATTCTTTGAATTTTTCAAATGTTTAAGATTTATGTTTCATTAAGTAGATATACCCATATCTACTTAAGTCATCAGTAAAAGTGAGAAAGTAGCGATATCCACCGCGCGTCGAAACACTCATCGGTCTGCACACATCGGTAGGTATAATTTCCAACAAGTCCGTTGCTCTCTCCATCATTCCGGAGAACGGGGTTTTGATCATCTTGCCCATGAGGCATGGCTCCCATGTGTCAAATGATTCAAAATCAAGAGACTCCAAAATTCCATCAGAATGGAGTTTCTTCATGCGTTTTACACCAATATGACCTAGACGGCAGTGCCACAAATAAGTAGTATTATCACCATCTACCTTGCATCTCTTAGCCTTAATGTTATGGATGTGTGTTTCATCCCTTTCGAGATTCAGAAGAAATAAACCATTCATAGCAGGTGCATGACTATAAAAGATGTTACTCATATAAATAGAACAACCATTATTCTCAGATTTAAATGATAACCGTCTTGCAATAAACACGATTCAGATATGATGTTCATGCTCAACGCAGGCACATAATAACATTTATTGAGGTTTAAAACTAATCCCGAAGGTAAAACTAAGGAGAGCGTGCCGACGGCCATCACATCAACTCTTGATCCGTTGCCAACACGCATCGTCACCTCATCCCTCGCCAGCCGCCGTCTATTCCATAGCTCCTGTTTCGAGTTACAAATATTAGCAACTGAACCAGTATCAAATACCCAGGCACTACAACAAGGGCTAGTAAGGAAAACATCAATAACATGTATATCAAATATACCTTTGATGGTGCCAGCCTTCTTGTCCGCTAAGTACTTCGGACAGTTGCGCTTCCAGTGACCCTTGTCCTTGCAATAGAAGCACTCAGTGTCCGGCTTAGGTCTAGACTTGAGCTTCTTCTCAGCAGGGGCAACGCGCTTGCCGCCGCCTTTCTTGAAGGGCTTCTTTGCACCCTTACCTTTCTTAAAGCTGGGGGGGCTTGTTGACCATCAACACATGATTATCCTTCTTGATGTCCACCTCCGCAGCTTTCAGCTTAGCGAAGAGCTCGGTGATCGTATCAGTGGAACCAATCTGATTATGAGTAACTACAAAACCTTTGTAGCTAGGAGGGAGTGATTGCAGAACCCTGCCAATCTTGAGCTCCTCTGGAATCTTGCAGTCCAGTTGCTCAAGGCGTTGAGTGTAGCCCGACATCTTTATGGCGTGCTCACTAATGGAACTCCCTTCCTCCATCTTGCAGTTAAAGAATTTCTCAGAGATCTCATATCTCTCAGAATGGGCCTGAGTCTGAAACATAGTTTTCAGTTCCTCAAGGATCTCAAAGGGCCCGGGGAAATCTTCAAAACGATTTTGAAGGTCCGATTCAATAGCAAACAACATGGTTGTCTTAATCACACCATAATCATCTTTGCGCGACTGATAAACAGCTTTCTCATCAGCCAGCGCATCTACAGCAGGGGCGTCACCTAGCGCTTTCTCAAGGACATAGTCCTTTTGTCCGCCAGAGAGAATGATTCTCACATTGCGGAACCAATTGGTGAAGTTAGACCCATTGTTCTTAAGCTTTTCTTTCTCAGCAAAAACATTGAAGTTGAAGTTGGACTTAGCCATTTGATCTACAAAATTTGCAAGTACAATTTAGACTATGTTCATGATAACTAGTTCAACTTAATCAAATTACTAGATGAACTCCCACTAAATTCAACATCCCTCAAGTTGTTTAGTGAACATGATCCAAATTCACCACACCTAATCCGATCTTCACGAGAAGAGATGTGGTTTCAATGGTGGACAACGAAGTGTCGATCATATCATTCATATGACTCATGCTTAACCTTTCGGTTCATGTGTTCCGAGACCATGTCTGTACATGCTAGGCTCGTCAAGTCAAACCCAAGTATTTCCGCGTGTGCAAAACTGGCTTGCATCCATTGTATGTGAATGTAGAGTTTATAGCACCCGATCATCACGTGATGCTTGAACACGACGAACTTTCGCAACGATGCATACATGGGGAGAACACTGTTTTTATCTTGATCTTTAATGAAAAAAATCATCTTATAATGCTACCGTCGCGATCTAAGCATAATAAGATACATAAAAGGATAGACATCACATGCATATAACTTTATGTGACATGGTATAGCAAATCTTCGCGCAATGATTTCCATCTTGTGCGTGCCAGCATGATCTCCATCACTCCACCATGATTGCCTCCACCACGAATAGCAACTACAACTATTGCTAACTACTTAGCGATAAAGTAAAGCTATTACATGGCGTATAAGAAGTTGACACACAGGTCATACACAATTATAAAGACAACCATATGGCTCCTGCTGGTTGTGTACTCATCGACATGCAAGTCGTGAAACATTACAAAACATGATCATTGCATACAACATACACATCACAGCTTGGGCCATACCATATCACAGAAAACACTCCCTGCAAAAACAAGTTAGACGCCTCTACGTTGTTGTTGCATGTTTTACGTGGCTTATGGGAGTAACAAGCTAAGAACGATTCTTACCTACGGAAAGCCACAACGGTGATATTATGGTTGCCAAACTCCGGTGTAAATACCATGACAACTATAGTGAGAGAAACTGGCATCCACCAGCCGCATGTGTGGAACATGCCACACGTCAAGTGCGGAGCCGGTCTCGCGAACGATTCGCGTAAAGTTGGCCTAGACCGCTTCGATCTCACTATCCCACGTCATAAGAAGTACACAAACAAGAGGCTTGCAACAGAAAACATCAACGCCCGCAACAAGCATGTTGCGTTCTACTCGTGAAACACATCACGCATAGATCTAGCTCTGATACCACTGAAGGGTTTCGCAGCATAGTAAATCAAAAAAATTCTACGGATGCGAAGGAGAAAGCCAAGATCTAATCTAGGAGATGCAAACAACGTGGGGGGGATAGATGAGATCTTCATACCCTTGAAGATTCGCACAGCGGAACGTTCAACGAACGTGGCTGATGTAGTCATACTTGCTTCTCCTCCTCGCGATCCGATCCGATCCAACACCGCAAGTGGCGATGCCTCCGAGAGATGCACACGTGAGGCACCTCGACGTCTCCTCCTTCCTCGGTCCAGCAAGTGGGGTGGAGAGATAGGTTGTATCTACAACACAACGGCGTGGTGCAAGCGGTGGAGAGTTTCTGTGGCAGGGCTTTGCCTACGCGCAGTCGGGAGGGAGCGAGAGAGGAGGGCAGCAGGGCGGCTAGGGCTTGAGGAGGAGTTGTAGGGAGGGTGCGCCCCCAGCCCTCTTTATATAGGGGGGTGGGCGGCTGGCCCTTGCCCCTCCCCCAAGCCCTAGGGCTGGCGGCCAAGGAGGGAGGAGTGGGGGGCAAGTTCCCCCCCTCCTTCTAGAAGCTCCCCTAGGGTTTCCCCTAGGCTTGGCCGGCTGGGCCTATGGCGCCTTGTGCCCCTGGCCCAATGCGGCCAGAGCACTCCCTCGTAGGCCCATGCCCCCTCCCGACAAGTGGGGCCACGTTGGTCCCACTCCGGAAGGTTCTAGAAGCTTCCGGTACAATACCGAACAACCCGAAACAATTCCGAACTCCAAAATCTGCTTTGCCTTATATGAATCTTATTCTCCGGACCATTCCGGAACCTCTCGTGACGTCCTGGATCTCATCCGAGACTCCGAACAAAAACTCATAAACCAATTATCCAATCTATCCTAGCGTCGAGACACGTTAAGTGTGTGACCCTTCGGGTTCGAGAATATGCAGACATGATCTTCTATCAATAATCAACAGCGGGGTCTGGAAACCCATATTGACTCCCACACATTCATCGATGATCATATCGGATGAACCATGATGCCAGGATTCAATCAATCCCATATATATATTCCCTTCGTCTCGCGATATTTTACTTGCCCGAGATTCGATCGTCGGTACCGGCATACCTAGTTCAATCTCGTTCACAGCAAGTACTTTACTCGTTCCGTAATCCGATATCACTTTGTGATTAACTCCTTAACCACGTGCTTGCAAGCGGTGTTGATATCGATTACCGAGTGGGCCCGAAGTATATCTCTCCGACTTGGGAGGGACAAATCCCATCTCGATACATACAACCCAACAGGTACTTTCCGATCACCTGAGAGACACCTTTATGATCACCCTCTCATAGGATGACGTTTGATGACCTCAAAGCTTTCTTCCGATACCAGGGAGTTGCATTATCTCATGGTCTAAGGAATACAATATTTGACATAAGAAAAGCTTCGCAAAGATGAACACGATGACACGATCTAATTGCTCTGCTTAATTTGGTTACATCCATCATATCATTCTCCCAATGATATGATCTCATTATTAATTGACAACTCAGGTCTATGGTTAGGAAACCTTAACCATCATTAATCAATGAGCTAGTCCATAGAGGCGTACTAGGGACACGGTGTTGTTAACAAACCACACAAGTATTAAAGTTTCCGCTTAATACAATTCTAGCATGGAATATAAACTTTATCATTAACAAGAATTATAATAATAACATCTTTATTATTGCCTCTAGGGCATAATTCCAACAATTACCTGTAGGAGATTTGGCAACAATAAAGAATTCTCTAAAAGTAATATAATGGGTGTTCAAATGAGAATATTCTGTTACATATTTTAGTGCGATAATTCTTTGTTATGATGCAATGTATTATTGGATACTAATTAAAATTATTTTTCCGATATACAGAGATATGGCACCAAAGTTTCCCAAACAGACTTTGGTAAGGAAAGAGGAGACTCTTGATGATTATCAAGGATCATTTACAGATCAACTTCGTCAACTTTTAAAGCTTTTTAATTGTCCAACTAGAATTCCAGTGAACACCATCACTTATTTTGATGGCCGGATGTTATCCAAGTATCGTGTGAGTATCCAACTTCCAGAGAAGCTTGGACTGTATCACGATCTACCCATAGGAGAAGGTAGGAGTCATTTAGCGGCCTATCATGTTGCTGTTGTGGAGGCAATAGCTAATATTCAGGAGCAGAAAAACCAAGGAGCTAGAAGGTAGCACATTTTCTGTGATACCTCATGATTATATCGACTCGGAGCCTATACCGGATCATCTTAATTTTGTTAAGAAGCATCCTAAGTTAGCTTCCAAGTTTATGGATAGATACTGGACACTTGTTGCGTCTTTTTATAAGACTCATCAAGTGATGGTCGAAGACAAAAATGACATGTTAGAGGATCTAATTGATCCGGAAAGGAGGAAGCAATTAGCATACCAGTTAGAGAAAGAAGCAAGTAGTAGTGCAACACCTATCTTTAAGGATATTCCTATAGATCCAGAATCTTTTATACCATATCCTTATTCACCAAGACCTGAACCTACATATGATCCTACTATAGATATGCGGTATGCAGTACCACAGGGCTCAGAGGTTGGTTCTGACTCAGAACTTCCTATTGAGAATTCGGATGGATGGACAATGGGATCATATAATGGATCTCAAGAACACCAGATGTCCACAGATGGTTTTGACAGAAATGTTGGACAATCTAGTTGGATGGGTGCAAGGATGAATCCTAATAACAGAAGTAGAAATACCATGTCAATAGATGATCTGGATGAAGAAGAAGATCCTGAGGAAAGAGTGTTTAAAACATCAACATCTTCTCAAAGCCCAAATATACATTATCCAGTATTCAATTATCTTGTCCACGAGAGCACCTGGGGAGCAGCAGGATCTGCGTATCCTGGTGACAACTCTAGAGATGAAGCTCAGGAGATGCAGGCTGGAGATAATGTCGAATATGTTTCTGAAGACTTTTCACCGAGCCGAGGGAGTCAATGTGCTCAAAGGTTGAGTAATGACTCAAGTCCCGACACTTGAATCTGAGTATGTTCCTTCTGGAAGGCCATATGTTCCACAAACTGTGCGACGAACAACACGTCATCACGGTTGGACATCAGGCATGTACGATGAGCGTAGTTACTACTAGAAGACAAGTAGTTAGTAGTATCAAGTATCGTGTTTGTACCCCAAGTAATAAGTAGTTGTGTAATTATACCTATATGGTATATGTGTAATGACTTTGTATCATTATGATATTATGTAAAATATGTGAAATGCGTATTTGGATTTTCTTTGGATCTTCATTGTGTGACTAGTTCTGTGCGTAAAGTCGAGCTCAGAACACATGTGCATGATGTAATTATGAGTATTCGCTTTATGTGCAGGACTAGGGGGTCATGGATACGGTTGTAGAAATGGAAACTGAGCAGCAGCGGATGGAGCGTGAGGCCAAGGAAAAGGCCGATGCTGATACAACAAATCAAGGGGCATTACCACCACCACCAATGAGACCGTTAATGGAGCAGAACTTTATGCAATACATGCAAATGATGCAAGAGAACCATAACAAGTTTATGGAGGAGTTGTTGGGGCGAGCAAATCAGAGGGCACCTGAAGAAGGAGGAGTGAGTTTATCTGATTTCCAGAATGCAAGGACGTTACCTTTTGCATCATCTCCTGAACCAATGGATGCAGAAGACTGGTTAACCGATACGGAACGGAAGCTGAAAACTGTAGGTTGCAGTGATGAGGAGAAATTGAGGTATGCAACTCATCTTTTGACTGGACCTGCAGCATTCTGGTGGGAAAATCAGTTAGCCATGCAACAACCAGGAAGGGAATTTACCTGGGAGGAGTTCAAGCAGAGATTCCATGAATATCATGTTCCGGAAAGTGTCATGGAGTTGAAGAGGAGAGAATTTGAGGAGCTTCAGCAAGGATATACTAGTGTCATGAAGTACATCCGGGAGTTTAGCCAACTGTCTCGTTATGCTGAGGAGGATGTTAACACTGAAGAGAAGAGGAAGAAACGTTTCTTGCGTGGATTAAATCCATTTGTAAGGATGCAGCTAAGGTTAGCTAATAAGCAAACTTATCAGCAGTTGTTGGATGCAGCCATTACTTTTGAAGATAATTACAAGAATGTACAAGAGGACAGGAGGAAGAGAGCCAAGAAGGAAACCAAGAGAATTCAGGCAACCAAACCTAAACCTAACCTGGAGTTCAAACCCCGGAATAGGAATTATGGCAACAACAACAATAACAAGGGCAGCGGTGGAAACCAATCTAATCCGAGAAGGAATGTTATCTGTAACAACTGTGGAATTCCAGGACATTTCCAGAGGGAGTGCAAAAAGCCTGTAGTGATCTGTTATGGTTGTGGTCAGAAGGGGCATATCAAACCGGATTGTCCGAGCAAACCACCGGGAGGATGGCCTGCCAAGGGAGGAGGACAAGCCAGTGGAGGAAACGGACAACCTAATAAAGGAGGAAACAATGGCAAGAACAATAATGGCAAGAGAAACTGACCTACCGGAAAATTGAACTGTGCAACCCTTGAGGAGGTGGATAATTCGGAGCATGCAGTAATAGGTACGCTCAATATCCTTACCAATCCCGGAAAAGTTCTATTTGATACTGGTGCAACTACTTGATTCATTTCTGAAGAATTCTGTGATAAGTTCGGGATTAGAAGGGCAACGTTAGAACGTCCCATGACCGTAGTTACGGCAGGTGGGAATGTGACTATACGCCACATAAAATAAGATCAAGTTATCTCGATCTGTGGTTGTACATATTTCGCAGACCTTTATGTGATTCCTTTGAAGGGAATTGCAGTAGTGCTGGGGATGGATTGGATGATGGAACACGGAGCTCGGATAAATTGTGAGGAGAAAACTGTCTCAATCAAAACTCCAAGTGGAGACAGGATAGTTTACCAGGCAGATAAACACAGTCATATCATGGTGGATCTGCAGTTGAATTCAATGAAGGAAGTTAAATTAGAAGAAATTCCTATAGTTAATGAATTCCAAGATGTTTTCCCAACGGAATTATCAGGAATGCCACCAGACCGGGAGATAGAGTTCACCATTGACCTAATACCTGGTACAACCCCAATAGCTCAGGCACCATATAAAATGGGACCCAAGGAGTTGAAAGAACTCAAGGAGCAAATTGATGAGTTAGCAAGAAAAGGATTTATTCAGGAAAGTGTATCTCCATGGGGAACACGGGTAATTTTTGTGGATAAGAGATATGGTGGAAGACGGATGTGTGGTGATTATAGAAATCTGAACAACGTAATGATCAAGAACAAGTATCCTTTACCAAGAATTCAAGATTTGTTTGATCAAGTGAAAGGAGCTGGAGTATTTTCAAAGATCGATTTAAGATCTGGATACCATCAAATAAAAATCAAGCCGAAAGATGTTCCAAAAACAACATTTGTCTCAAGATATGGACACCATGAATATCTGGTGGTACCATTTGGCTTGACCAATGCACCGGCAATATTCATGAATCTGATGAACAAGATCTTCATGCCATACTTGGATAAGTTTGTCATTGTATTTATTGATGATCTTCTGATATATTCCAAGGATAAGGAAGAGCATGCTGACCATCTGAGAATAGCATTGCAGATTTTAAGAGAACATAAGCTTTATGCTAAGTTCAGTAAGTGTGAGTTCTGGTTAGATGAGGTAGAATTCCTCGGTCATGTGATCAGTAAAGATGGGATTGCTGTGAATCCATCTAAAGTTCAGTCAGTACTAGAGTGGACTACACCAACCAATGTGAAACAAATTCGAGGTTTCCTAGGAATGGCTGGTTATTATCGGAGATTCATTGAAGGTTTCTCCAAAATAGCCGGACCAATGACTAAATTATTAAGGAAGAATACACCATTTAAGTGGGATGAGAAGTGTGAAGCAAGTTTCCAAGAGTTGAAAATGAGATTAACCACAGCTCCAATCTTAGTAGTTCCTGAAACAGGGAAGGATTTCACCGTACACTGTGATGCATCTAAAGAAGGTTTGGGGTGTGTATTAATGCAAGACCTGAAAGTAATTGCTTATGGTTCAAGACAATTGAATCCACATGAAGTCAACTATCCAACCCATGATTTAGAGTTAGCAGCAGAAGTTTTTGCACTGAAAGGATGGAGGCATTTTCTTTATGGAGCCAGATGTGAGTTATACACTGACCATAAAAGTCTCAAATATTTATTCACTCAAAAGGAATTGAACATGAGACAGAAGCGTTGGTTGGAATTAATTAAGGATTATGATCTAACAATCAATTACACCCTAGAAAAAGCAAATGTTGTACTACCTCCGATCCTAAATAAGTGTCGTCATTTTAAACTAGAGTTATCAAAACCGTGACACTTATTTTGGATCAGAGGGAGTAGCAGATGCTTTAAGCAGAAAAAGTGCAGATATTCAGCCTAGCAACAAAGAGTTACCAAAAGAGTTACAAATGGACTTGGAAAGATTAGAACTCCAATTCATTAGAACAGAGGTTCTTGGAGGATTTGCGACTATGCAGGTAGTTGCAGAACATGACAGTGATCTTAAGCAAGAAATTTTTAGACATCAATAAGAAGACCCTTTTATTGCTGAGGAAATTCGGAGGATATCCCAAGGGCAAAAATCAGTTTTTCGCCTTGGAGATTATGGATCGTTATGGTTCCAAGATCGTTTATGTGTTCCAGATGTGACTGAGATCAGAAATGTCATACTCAAAGAAGCACATACTACCCCATATTCTATACATCCAGGGAGTACTAAGATGTATATGGATTTGAAGGAACTATTCTGGTGGAATAACATGAAAAGAGATATTGTTAAATATGTATCTGAATGTCATACTTGCCAAAGGGTGAAAGCTGAACATCAAAATCCAGCAGGACCATTACAACCCTTAGAAATTCCTGAATGGAAATTGGAGGAAATAGGCATGGATTTCATCACAGGCTTACCTATGACACCAAAAAAGAAGGACATGATATGGTAATAGTGGACAGACTCACTAAGAGTGCACATTTTATTCCAGTGAATCAAAAAGATAATGCCGAGAAGTTAGTTGAAGTATATGTCAAAGAGATAGTAAGTAAGCATGGAGTACCCAAGAAGACCGTAACTGATAGGGGAACCGTGTTTATTTCAGCATTTTGGAAGCAATTGCATGAGGCACTTGGTTCAAAGTTAGATTTCAGCACGGCATATCATCCTGAGACAGGAGGTCAAACTGAAAGAACAAATCAAATACTAGAAGACATGTTGAGAGCTTGTGCACTAGATTTTGGAGGAACATGGGAGGATCACCTACCATTGGCAGAATTTTCTTATAACAATAGCTATCAGAGTAGTCTGAAGGCAGATCCATATGAGGTTCTGTATGGAAGGAAGTGTAGATCACCAATATGTTGGTACGAACCTGGAAGCAACAAAGAATTTGCGCCCGATTATATCAAGGAGAGACAATACATCATTGATAAGATCAGGGATAGACTGAAAATAGCTCAAAGCAGGCAGAAAAGTTATGCGGATCAAAGCCGAAGATCATGGCATCCAGAAGTAGGAGATATGGTCTATTTGAAAGTAAGTCCAATGAAAGGAGTAAAAAGGTTCAGAGTTAAAGGGAAATTAAGCCCAAGATATACCGGACCATTCAAGATACTGAGCCAAAACAGAACTATAGCTTATGCTTTAGAGTTACCATCAAGACTGGCTCAAGTGCATAATGTTTTTCATGTATCACAACTTCGCAAATGTTTGAAAGTTCCAGAGGATGCAATAACACATCAAGAGATAGAACTACAAGCAGACCTGACATCAAGCGATAGAACTCCAAGGTGAACAACAAGTAAACCAAGAACAGTAGCCAAACCAAACCACCAGATCAACCCAAACATCACCAAGATGGTAAACAAAGGAGGGGGGTGAATCAGGTGGACAGCAAGGCCAAGCACAGGAGCTAGGAGGAGGAGGCTAGCTCCAGATCAAGCACAAGAGTCCAGCAAAACCAGATCAAGATCATCACCAACTTACTCCACAAATATCAGCTTTTGTGGTGAGTCTCATAAAACCTTCACATGATCTAATCATCTTATTTAGAGAAATGCATGTGTTGTTTTACAAAAAAAAACCTCAGAAGACACCCAAGTGGGGTGAATCCATCATAGGGATTTTTGAAAATCTAAAGGCAAACAGCAAAGCACCAGAATCCAACCAGATCTCAGAGCAACATCCTTGCTTTGGTTGTTAAACCATATTCTACAATTCAATCATATATATACCTATGATCTGTTTCTAGGCACATCTCTAAAGGAAGAGTAGCACCTTAGAAACAAATCTTTGGGATCCATAGGTTGATCAAGCTCACTACAAATTTTTCCAAGATTTAATTCACTAAAGAATAGCTGGTACTACTACCAGGACTATCTAGATGAACCAACTAGATAAGATTTGAATCCCTAAGCCTTAGACCAACATCATTGGTCATAGCGAATTCAGATATGAGCATCTTCAGTTTTCAAAGCCAAGATTATCTCAAGCATAAACTAACCAAATCCATGGTTTAGAATTAAACTTGTGTGCCATACATGATGGTGTCACAAGACCAATTCAATATGAATCAAGAAAAGCAGCAAATCATACTAGATTCAGAAAATCAACTAACTAATAATTTTCCTGTTAAAAACAGGAATCATAACTAGAATATTTCTATAATACACTTCACTGTTTGAGATCATGATGATCTCAGACCACATGTTAATTCCCAAACTAACAAAGACTAGGACAAAGAATCGTATCCTACCATAATCAGGACCATGAATCCAATAAACAGTAGAAAGCTATCAAATCATTGGATTTACCAAGCATGTTTCCCATACAACTACATCATCTGAATCATATGCAATACAAGCATCAAATCATCTAGTAAGCCACCAGAAACATCATATATCATTTTAAGCAATAATCCTCAGGCCAATAAGCATTCAGTATGTGTACAGACAATCTAAACATGAATCAATTCCTCCAGTACATGAACAAGCACATCATAGAAACCCTAAAGGGATAATCATCCTAATCTGAATCAGACAGTAGTCAGAGAGGACACTGCTAACATCTAGCATCGAATCAACAAGCACAGAGAGCATCAGGAGAGGGGAATCAAACTCACATAGGTCCTCGCTGAAGGATAGAAGAGGAAGCAGAGGGGCCGACGGCCATGGCGGCACGGGGAGCACCCTAGAGGGGGCGCTGCAACCCGCACGGCGCCATTACAACGACCCTGATCACACCTGGAGGTGCAGAGCATCAGCTCAACGCACGACGACCACGACCACACTTGAATCCATGCCAATCCCCAAACCCTAGGGTTCGGGACAACATCGATCCATCGCAGAAGAGCCCTAGGCTTGAATCCAATCGGATAGAACGAACGGGCATCGTCGACAACCCCCTACTACACCACGGCGACGACCAGAACGGCCGACGGTGGCAGGAATCGCCGGTGACGGCATCGCCGGTCACGGGGTCGGGTCAGAGGAGGAGAAGATGAACTCGCGAGAGAGAGGCAGTGAGGAATGGGCCGAGCTGGGCCAGACCCTTCGGGGTGGCTCTTTTGTCTAGTACTAGTGGGCCAACAGGGCCCAATAAAAATAACCAGCCCAGAAACAATTTCAGGCCTGTTTTAATAAAAAGAAAAAGACCAAAATACCCCTAGACTTAATAAAATCCTAGAAAATAAAATAGTAATCCAAAAATTATAAATAAATATTTTTGGATTCACAATAATCCACTCTATACAAATAAAATAACATATCAAATTTTGAACATTCAAATTTTTATAAGAATTTTGTAATTTCAATATTCCTTATGGAATTTTACAAAATTATTGAAAGGTGATAAAAATAAATAAAAATCACTTTCATTATTTATTAATATTATAGTATTTTTAAAAAATACTAAATAAATATTTACTAATAAAATTAAGGTATAATTAATAATTCCTAAAGGAATTATTAAATTAATAAAAGTCAAATAAAGGGAAATAAAATAAAATAAAATAAAATAAATCAATACATGTTATAAATATTAAAAATAAATATTTATAAACCCTTTATTACTCAAAAAGAAACTTTTTGGGATAAATGCATATAAATTCAAATAATGCATTACATTATCTGCATAATCATATTGCTTCTTTAAATATTGTCCTTACGGGGCAATAATGATGTTTTTGTAGAACTAGAAGCTCAAGGTCCAGTGCAAGCATCAGACTTCACTACCTTGCCATCACAAGGAAAGTTCATCACTTGCTCATATCCTTTGAAGAGTCTTTATCAAAGTATTTGCAAATTGTGTGTTATCATATATGATATAAAAGAAAGAAAATATTATTTTCGTAAACAAAGAAATCATAGATATCATCCTAAGTGGTGATATAATGGAGCAATAGAACTTAGAGTTCTAATTGCAACAATGATGATCAAGTAGGGACTTAATAACCCCTGGCATCAGTGATTATAGCGCCGTATATTACGCGTTAGCCATGAGATTTGGAATGGGACGGAGAAGTCAGCTGTAACTTCTTCCTCTCACATGAAGCCGGATGTGCAGGTCGTGGCTGTTATCCTCGTAGCGTGCATAGTAATTGGTAATTCATAGAGGATATGCAGCATATGGGTGAGAACCCTCAACGTCCCACGATAGTTCTGGCATCTAAAGGTTTGTACAAACCATTACCGTAATTCATTATGTGGGCATGGTGTACACCAAGGAGGCATGCGGGGTCGCGAAGGGGGTAGTGATTGGCTTGGACCAACTACTGGGCCCCACATCATGGAATTGTGGACGGGAAAGTACGCCCGGTTGTGCAACAAGGAGTTGATCTCTCATGGGTAAAGTAACGCACCTCTGCAGAGTGTAAGAACTGTAACTTGTTACTCCCTGTTCCGGGAAGGAGCTACGAACGCGGCAGGAAAGGAACTCCATGAAAGTTCTAGTCAACCTGTGAAGGCTGGTTGTCATAATTTTTCAGAATAAAATCAATCTTTGAAGAAAGATTTACAAAAACTGCATATTACCAAGGATTTATAATCCAAGGTGGTAGTTAGAGCATCAAACTTCCCACCTTGCATATAATGAACTTGTTGGGTAACGATGTTACTCATTCTTTCCTTTGATCCCTTGCTTAGACTCTGAGGATCCCGAAGACGTGCCAATGTATGCAGCTGAATGCCAAGAAGATGTGTTCTACGAGGAACCTGATCTATCCGGAGGAGTTGAAGGCTTGGGTTACGAGATCCGCTACGGTGTCGATGAGAATGAGACCAACTAAGTATCTAGTTAGTAGTAACCATCGGAGCCGAGCAGCATGAACTCTATAGAATAAGCTGTTGAGCCCCACTCCTAGTCGGAGTTGTTACTTTTAAATTTCCGCTAAACATCTTATATTTTGGTTTGTAAGTTGGATCTTTTGGAAGTCTTGAACTTCCGGTGTTGTAATAATAATAATGTGTGTACCTTTGTAATATGGACCCGCAATGTTTCTGTTGTACCACTCTGAGGGATGTGATATTTACGGAACGGTGTTCTGTGGATGTCATGTCAACGACTATAGTGTACTACACATGCAGTGGTATGCTGGGTCACCGCAACTTTGTATCAAAAAGGTTACAAAATTGTCAACGCATATCGCCCGTCCAGCCGCTACACCACCCAAATCAAGTGGGATTGCAATCTCTCACTCGATTGCCTCCTCTAGGATCTCGATTTCTGTTGTTGCCAACCAGTTCCTTGTCGTCACTGACCAATTCCTCGTTGTTTCCAACTATACCTCAGATATAGGAGCTCGACCACCTTAAGGAGCTCGTCCGGGAGCTCCAGGCCGCCTTCAATAGGGTAGGTGGTTAAGGTTCAAGAGGGGTCGTACCCTGGGTAGATGGTGGGAGATGAGAAACTCTAGAGGTCAGAGGAGAAAGAACGTGGTGCCGGCTGGTGGATCCTGAGTGACTTGTGAACCTCAAGATTAGGTCAGGGAGGATAAACATATATGTTTTTGTGGACTTTTAGGCACTAGAGAAGTAGGACCGGGAATATAGAGGCCCATATACTACTTCTTTCTTATATACACGCGTTTTAAGTGCTAATTTCTGTAGGTTGCACTGATTAATAGCCGACCGACTAAATCAATTAATCGTCCAAATTCTGATTAATCGCTACTCCCAAGCCGACCGAGCAGTTAACAATTACCTGATTTTCTTAACATTGTCTTCAGGTATGACATCCTTGATGTAGCATCCAAAGTCGACAAAAAATTGAGGCATGGAGGATGGTTTGTGTTGAAAGACACCAGAAATGATCAAAAAGATGCGCCTAGTTATTGGCTCTCTTTATATAACTATAGTTGTGAAGCGGCAATATCTTGTTGCTACAAGAGTTTCACGCATCCCAGGGCTTGAAGATCAGGATGACATCAACCGAACTTCTAAAGTTTTGTTTATTCTTAATCCTGATTGGATCGATTGTTGTATACAGCATGAATGTAATCTGGTCTGACCCAGACAACCTTGAAGTTTTGGTGTTATAGAGACACACTTCTGCAGCCTGTTGTGCCAATTCTTTTCTCGTTATACAAAACCATAGGGATTTTATAGTTGTATAAGGATAGTGCTAAGAGATGCATATATACTGGATCATCGGTTTGGTTGACCCTCGTGTCTCGAAATAGGCTTTCGCCCAGCTTTATAAATAAAGCAACCATCCATACAAAGTTTCATAGAGAACCACACACACACGTTACAACAACCAGCAGCCTGAGGGGCAGAACAACCCCGAACACACGGAAAACTAGCAAGAACTACAGACATCCAAACGAGCGGGGGGCCAACAAGTCGGCGAGGCTCAAGAGCGGGGTGGTGGTGGAGCGATGCGACGAGCCTCCTCAATCAGCCGTCTGAGGATGGCGTCCAGCTGCTCCTTTTCCTGGCGCCTACAAAGCGGGTACCACTGCTGCAAAAAGACGAGGAGTTTGAAGATCGAGTCAGTGGCACGAGGGAGGAATATCTTTTCAATCACCATCTTATTGCGAATCGTCCATAGGTTCCACATCATTGCCGCGAATACGAGCCAGAAGAGGCGACGCCCCTTATTTGGTCCGTTAGCGCGGGACTCCAGGAATAGTCCAAGATCCTGGGCGTCCCAGTCGGGGCCCAGGGCTTCTCGAACAAAGTTCCATAGGAATCGGGCCGCGGGACAGGTGAACATTATGTGTGCTCCCGTTTCCGGGATCAAACATAATGGACACAACCCGTCCCCCGGCCCCTGACGCAAGGCCACCTCGGTCCCCGAAGGAAGGCGATCGCGGAGCATTTGCCACACGAAGATCTTCGTCTTCAGGGGTAAGGGGGCTTTCCACAGATGTTTAGACCAGGGCAGGGCGGGCCCTCTAAATAGGGCCCGGTAGGCCGAGCTCACCGAGAACTGCCCAGTCGGGGTGAGCTTCCAGGAAGCCGCATCAGGTTCCCCGGAAAGGATCGCCGGAAGCCGCGCCCGAAGGGCGCCCTCAGTGACTCGGGGGTCAAAGGTCCGGCAGAAGGCCAACGGCCAGGCCCCTGCCTGGGAAGCCTCCGCGACCGAGACCGCCGGATTCGCGCAAATCGCGAAGAGGCGGGGGAAGAAGAGCCTAAGGGGGTCCACATCCAGCCAAGGATCCAGCCAGAAGAGTGTGCCCTCTCCATTACCAATGGTGAAGGTCACCCCCCGCCGGATCTCGGCTTTGATGGCCTGAATGGATTGCCAGAATTGTGAGCCCTCCCGGCGGTCGCACGCTAAGAGGGGGCGGCCGCGAAGGTATTTGGCTTCCAGCAGTTGGAGCCAAAGACCGCCATCCCCTCTCAAAATGCGCCACACCCATTTCAGCATGAGAGCCAGGTTGAACTGGCGAGATGCTAAAATGCCAACGCCCCCCAACTCCTTGGGGGTGACCCTCGTGTCTCGTGAGGTTAGACTAGGATTTTAGACAACCTTTTTGTATTTTAGACTAGGATTTTCTCGTCATACATATACCTCACGAGGGTCAACCAAATCAATACAATAGAAATTAGGGAATAATATTTTCCACAACTTGTTCATCAGTTTTTTTGTGTGAATTTAACAACAATATTGTTTTGCAGCTTGTAGAAATATGATGCCCCATAGTGTTGTGAGAGCAATATGCGTACCAACACATGTGCAGCACCTGTGTAGGCTCCTCACGTACACATATGTACTCCGGGGTCATGTTGCTGCCGTGAGCGATTTGTGTCTTTTGTGCGACAGTGGTACGAGACCCTTCAGGCGCCGGTGCACACACATAAAACCCGAATGCTGCTTGCTCGAGAGCAAACACCTAAAGATCTTTGTGTTCCTTGCTGCCTTTAGGGCTTGGTTGATTCATAGGATTCACAAAACATAGGAATAGAAAAACCACAGGATTAGAGTGGCATGCCCACTTGAATCCTATAGGATTAGGTGCCTATAGGATTTTGGATCGAGTAGTGTTTGGTTGCACCAAAAAAAATCAAAGGAATTGTACAAAGAGGTTGGAGTGGATAAATTTTTTTCTTCAAAATAGAGTGCAAAGGAATCCTTTAAAGGATTTCCTAAGAATTGTAATCCTTTGAATCAAACAACAGTTATAGAAAAAAAATCCTAAGAATCCAAATCCTACACAATTCCTTTGAATCAAACAAACCCTTAGAAGTTTTACTCGCTCCATTACATAGTTTTCGCTCCTATGAAGTTGTACTACTAAATCAGAGAAATATAGTACAGATGGAGAACATATTTTATCTTTATCGCTAGCAGGGAGTCTCGGCCGCAAAATTACTCAAACCTGAGAGGAGACTAATCAGACCGATGTTGAACAGTCGCACTAGCTAGCCTTTACCAAGATTAAGCTAGAAACTTAAGCTAGGAACTAGCTAGCCATAATTCAGATGGGGAAGCTCCTCTTGATCCGTTCCCTGTCTGCATTGTCTGCATAGCATCAGTGTCTAGATCGACTAGCTGGTAGTAATCAACAAGCCACCCATGAACACGCATGCGTAGTGCATGTATGGAGCTTGGAGACCCCAGTAATCAGTATGCCATGCATGCTCACGCCTAGCTACTGGGTTAGCTACTAGTACTGTTTCAGTGTTTCCCCTATAAAAACACCGAACTTTTCTTTTTCTATAAATAGCATATACACTAGCAGCTCATAAAATCCATAAAAAAATCCTTTTTTCTTTTGCTGGAATCTTTATTTTGCTTTCGGTTATCGATTTCCTTCTTCTTTCCCCTGTTTCTCCCCTGAGTTCCATGCTGGGTGCATGCACACTATAGCAACACTGTGCATGCTAACGTTGTTGATATATATTCTTCTAGTCCAGGTTCTCTCATAAAGCGCCCGTCCGTACATGTTATCATGGCGCATAATCTTGTGTGGGAAATATAAGTGTAGAGCTAATCTCTATCAGACCCCACTAATTCATTCGTGATCAATATTGAGTGCTCCCTGCACCGCACAAAGAATCATTCTGCCTTACGTTTGCTTAACTTTGGCCCATAATCGTTATTCTATAACCGTAAACATAGCTATGAATGCATACACATAAGAAAAGGATTAAAATAACACGAGATAGTACAAGAACAAGCATGGATGTGTCCCATTGCCATTGTAGAGGTGGATGCTTACATCAATTGATGCAGAGGTTTTGTTCCCCACCCTATTCGAAAAGAGTAATACGATGCTATTACTACAAAAATGGATATCATTTGATTTTATACATATCTAATGGATAATATTATATAGCAAGAGGGCAGTGGTACAAAATGTTACTATGCACTAATATTTTACTAGACCTCACATCACTATCAAAACCTTAGAGAGGGGGGAAATGAGAACCACTAGTTAGCTTCAATAGAAATTCCATCTCGTTCTAATTGAAAACTAGTGTACACTCAATCAAGCATAATGTGTCAACATTACTAGTTGGTATATTGTGTCTATTTTCAAGAGAAAATAATGCAATTGTGATCGTAGACCACTAGAGATCTTATTCATCTTACATTGATTGATGACCGCAAAGTTATTCGGATCATATTAATTAGTCTGATAAAAACAAGAATCTTTTCTCTAAGATGGGTTATGAATCTATAGCAAAATATTATGGAAAAAGTATGCTTTTGGTTACTCCACTTGCAGAAGTCTAAGTTTGGTCCCTCGACTCCAATATAGGAAAATGCCTCCCGAGTATCAAAACTGTCTAGATAATTTTCGTTGATCTAGCAAAGATGTTTTGAACATGGCAGCCTAGTCATCACAATAAATGGCCAAATTCGGAGAAATAAAAAATATTTCGATAAAGTTACTAGAGTTCACAAGAATTTTTAAATTTTACAATAAGAACCGTTCTAGAAAAAAAAGGAACTCTATAAAGCTACACAAAGTTTTAGTTTACAAAAACAAATCATATATTTAGATTATTTTATGATTTTTATTATCTTCCTTTTTCCAATTCTTCCTATTTTCCTATTCTTTCTATTTTCCCTCATTTATTTGTAAATCCTAATTTTAATGTTTTATTTAAACTATTATTTTTGTGTTTTTATTGTTTTAAGTAATATTTTTTTATATTATTGTTTTATATGTTTCACCATTCTAATTACCGTGTATTGAAAATACAAAATTCTATTCCTTTTCCCCTATTTTTGTCAATATAATATTTTTGACAAAGTACGGGAAAATTCTATTCCTTTCCCCCTACAAAAAAAGGTCATATCTCGATGAATTTTACTATATATACCTCACGAGGGTCAACCAAATTAATACAACAAAAATGATGGAATAATAATTTCCACAACCCTTTAATGAATAAAAGCAGAGCTCCTGTATAAATCCACAACTAGTGCAAGAATTACAACAAGATCTAGATGGGATGGATGAAGGTGATGGTGGTGATGAAGATGCAACGGTTGATGAAGATCTGCGTAGGGCGAAGATGGATCCCTAGGGTAAGTTCCCCCTCCATATGCCTTCTGGAGGTTAGGTTTCGACGATTTCTAGGTCTTCTGTATGTCGTCTTCCCGAACCAGTTGCACGGGGTGAAACTATTTGAGGAGGCGGAGGCGGCGCCAACTATACGGCGGCGGCCCGTATAGTTGGTCGTTAACCTCTCTGTATCTTCCAATTGCTTCGGATTTTCTTTTGGTATTATTAATATTTCTCAAATAAGAAATTTACATAGTTTTTGGCTCCTTTTCTCTTCAGTACAACTGTTCCAAGAATTGTGTCCTTTGGATCCATCATCTGATCTGATCCCAGTGAAAATAAACATAAAAAGTGTGTGCGAACACCGTAAAATACCAAAATCCTATATCTACAATGCAAAATAATAATCTAAAACATGATGCAAATATACACTCATCGGGTAGCAAACATAAACTTTGGAAAAAGGTGAGCGGACTAAAATATACCTTCCAAATAGTAGCTGTGACATATTTTTTTGTTTGCAGTACCAAATTCACGGTTGGATTTATAATCTCATTATTATTTACCATAATATAATGTCATTATTAATCAAGATGCAGATACAATAATGTGTAAACAAATAATATTAGTAGTTCTGGATAAATCTGAAAACATGTAATGATGGATGATGTGTGACTGCGAGTACTGGGTGAAAATGTGGGGTATGTACAAATGAGTGCTCTGTTTTATACCCAAATTTTCAAGATCCACATGCACATCATCTAACAAATGAAGAAGGATCATCATGATTGGCGTGGGCCAACATACTGGCTCGACTTTATGAAGAAAAGAGTCTCGTGTGTAAAAGCTGCTGCATGCTACATGCTTGTGTCTTCTACCTGGAGAAGCGTCGGCTATCCTACGCATGCATGCTCGTATAGTGCATGCTCCCTCCTACACAAGTACGTACGATAGTACAAAGTACAGTACCTTATGACGTACTGTATTGTGTGCACAAACTGCGTGGTCCGAAAACGAGACAACAGTGTAGGCTGTGGAAACATTGGCCAGGTCCTGTGCAATTCCCCCATCTGTTGCCACCGACAAGGTAAACATACTGAAGTAGCTTCGTACTGAACACATGTGCGCAGCTATATTTACCCTTGAGCACACACATCAGTCCAATCACCACCACACACTACGAGCTAGCTAGTAAGTAGCACTGTACATCGCCATGATGAAAAATAAAAGAGAAGTCAGAGGGATATATCACTAGTAAACAATAAGAGCCTCATTGTTTTGTAGTATAAGAGAAATGAAGAAATAGGAAAAAAACACATGATTACAATGGCATATGCATGCTTCAATCTTACATGATTTTATATGCATCAAAATTTGTTATTTCATCAGATGAAAATAACATATTCTAAAATCAAAGATTTGAGTGGATTTTAGATTTCCTATGAATCTAGTTCAAAGGACCCCTTAGGAAAAAATTCTGTATGATTCAAATCCTACAAATTAAACAACAACCACAGGATTTTTTGTAAGCATTTGAATCCTTTAAAAAAATCACGCAAATCTTTTTGAATCAAAGAGTCCCAAACTCACCATAGTTGTTTCATACAAACATATGTGACAAGTCGACATACTCAAGTATCAATATAGTAATGTGGTCTATGCACATGCCTTAAAAATCGTTAGGTTTAATGGAAATTCTAGCTAACGTGCTTATGCAAAAAAAAATGGTGTTAATGTTGCGCCTTTCTCCTTTTGCATATATGTAGCAATGTCACACCTCATGCTGATGTCATTAAAATTATTTGCTAAATCAAAAAAATTCAAGATGACACAAATAGTTAATCCCATTGTCGATTCCTTTTCAATGCTAAAATGATCTCAACGAGGGAAAACTAGATCATATGTCGTTATGTTTTGATGAATTGTTTTCCTATTGCACCAGTTGCCAGATTAACAACACCCAATGGTTTGTAACGGTGCATGGTTATCCGATGCTTTTTACATGTCTATAGGCATTGCAATGCTAAATGAGGTAAAGAGTGCATATTCAAGTATTCTCAACAACGAAGGATAACACAGTTCGATAAAGTGATAGGATGCGAGCATTGCAAGGATGACACATGATGTTAAGGAACCTGGTATCCAAATTGCTAATCCGCAGTCTAATTTTTTGGAGCTTATTGCTAGTCTACGGACTAAGTGGTTAGTGCTAATTATTGATTGAAAAGAAGTTGTTGAAACATGTTAACATGATATCTAGTTTCGAAGATATCCTCGCGACCAAATCAAAGATAGAAACATATTTACATTTAATAATTAAGATCTAATAGAGTTGTAGATATCATCGGTGCATGCACTCGTTTGTTGGTTTCGAATGACATGGGAGGTGTGAGAATGTAACGCGTACTCCCTCCGTTAAAATTTACCTCTCGTTCTAGGTTTAGTCAAATAATATGAAAATGCATATAGTATGAAAATATACTTTATGATGATTTAATATAATATATTTTGCACTATTGATGTTGCTGTTGTTTTTGCTAAATATATGGTCAAAGTTTACAAAGTTTGTTTCTGACTGAACTCAGAACACGATGTAATTGTGAGTGGAACTAGTAGTACAGTCCTTATTATTAGTTATATATCTTGGCACGGCACCACGCATGTCACCGATTAATCAAGACAGACAACCTATGACAGCAAAGAACAAAGCGAGAGGAGGGGCCGGGGTGGCTTGTATATTAGCCTGTGCAGCGAAAGAGTAATGTACGGGCGCAAATACTTACTAATAACGTCACGGCCCCAATCATCACAGATCAAGAATCCAATGATGCGTGTGCCGCTCTACAAATAATCCTCCCTACCCCCTGTCCGTACGCCCTAGTACGTCTTCTAGTAGTAACAAAATTACAAAAGGACTACCGGCCGATCCGATCGACGTCGCAACCACAAGCAAGGCCCCCGGCAGATCGAATAAAGCACAAGCAACCGAGCTAACTACTTAACTAGCCTTGCGGCACTCCTTAATTAAGTGCCTAGCTAGCTTGCCACTATATGATAAAACGACCCTCAGGATTCAAAAAACTAAGTGAAAAACTAAGAAAAGGTGAGTTCGGCGTTCTTCTGAGAGAGGCAGTAGTATGGAACATTTGTGTCATGACTTTTTTAATGGAATCACTTTTTTCATCCATAGCAATGTATCTAGATGATGCAAGCACAAAAAGGTTCAAGCTCCCGGTCTGTCTCCCATGTTTAGGACTTAAGACGGAGTGTAATAAGATAGACCATGACCTTATTACTAAACAATGTGTATTGGTTATGTAATGTGGATACCATATAAGCATGGACAAACCGTGTCGTCCAAAGAGTATATGGGGTCCTTCAGGGCCAGACCTACTCGTGCTAAAGACTGTTACTCTTTTCTATGTCGTTGTTGGTGTCTCTCACTAGACCCCCATAGGCTACTACCTCATCTCTGCTATCTCCGCGACCTTCATTAAGATCATTAGATTGGCGGTAGATTAATCGTCGATGGTGTTATTGTCAAATTCACTTGTGTTAGTATTGCTAATTTCGTGAAGTCAACTAAAGCATCTTCCTTTTTTCTTCGAATGTTCATCCAAGGTAATGCATCCTTCATTCGAGTGTTGTGGGTTTTGTGTAAAGAGATAGGCGTCCCCGTGCCATATTTTCTTGAGGAGGAGGATTGATAGGACATTGGAAATGACATAATTTTTCTGGTCAACACATGTCAGTGGTAGAGAAGGATGAACATGGAGCGGACGATGGGGATCACCGTGAGAGTGGCGTGGGTGTGAATCTCACTGCTTCACATGCCTAGACGAAACCACTGACAAGTGAACAAGCATTCGAAGATGATATGATCGATGGTTCCCATGGCCATAGGGTCGATGGATAACGACATTGACACATCTAGAACATGTTCAGAGCAGAGTGTATCCGGCGAGTGGGTGGATTCACGATTGGAAAAAAATTAAACAAGCCCTTTTCTTAAAAAAGATTGCTCACAAAAAATCTAGTTTTTGAAACGTTGCAGTTTTTAGCTTGGGTCTTTAAGTAAGAATTTAATAACTGTTTTTATAAGGGGGTGATTACTTAGAAATAGTTATTTCGCGGTAGACTGATGTATAGGTAGCCGTCCATCAAGATCTTCTCAATTCTCTTTATGCTTGCATGAACTATGGATGTTTTAGATTGAATGATTTTTTTACTTTTGAATTAGAAATATCTCGTATGTTTCAATTTACTCAGCATTTTAGCTATCGTTTAGACAATCGTTTGACCAGTAATTACTATATTATACTATAGTTATTTCTATTGAAGTCGTACTCCAAAGTGCTTGTTTGTGCTAATCATTTTGTATCATAAAAGTTACATATTTGTGGTGTAATTGTTGGCCTTGTCCTCACAATACCTAATGTGCATATAGTGATTTGAGAAGAGAGTAATTATACCCCATATTATTTGCTTCTCAAACAACTTAGGCTGGTCATAGTGGAGAGTAACTTAGAGTAGTAACATGCATATGTTACTAGTAAGTTACTACCTTTATAGTGGAAGTAACTTAGGTATAGTAACATGCAATGTCACATTAATTAGATTGTATACACACTTTGTCTTGGTATGTGTGATGTTATAGTAGCACGGCTAGTTACTCAATCTCTCTCTTTCTTCATTAAATCATTGCCACATAAGCAAAAATCCTGATTTAGACTCTTAGTTATTACTAGTGAAGTTACCCCACTATGATCAGCCTTAGAACTTGTGGTTTTGACAAAATAGCCGTTTGATGCAAGAAAAAATAAAAACACTTCAATGGGATGGATCAGCCGGGTGTGTGGTCTATCACGTTAATCTAGGACAAGACCAGACGAGGGGGGATTAAAAGCAAGCACACGGCCGGTGGGTTTTTAAGCTCTCGGAGTGTTGGCACGACAAGGTCAGGATTCACGACTCACGGGGCGATCGAGAGGGAAGTTTTTCCATGCATAAAAATGGGCAAAAGCGCATGCATGCACGCACAGTACGTCCCCACAGTGGCGCCTGTCGATCGGGCGGACGGACGGAGCCGGTCAGCGTGTGCAGGGGCCGGGCGGCCTGTGATCCACGATGACGATGGCAATGATGCGAGGCGGGGCCATGCAAAAGACGAGACGAGAAGGGCGATCGAGGTAGGATCGCTTTCCTCGCATCGATCGGGCGGTCAGGCCCTAGCGATCTGATTCCAGCTCAGGACACTGCACACGGCGCCGTGCGGATGTCCTCCGTTGGAGAGGAAAAGTGGGCAAGGCGGGGAGAGGAAAAAGGCTAGCTACTGTTCTTCTTCCTCTCTTTCGTCGAAGGGTATCTCCTTTTCCTGCATTCTCTCTCTCCTCTCTTCCCTATCCCTCGAGAAAGCGAGCATGGCGGCTGCAGCCAAAAAATTGCATTGGGGAGAGAGATCCAGCTCAAGGGCCAGTAGGAGAAACGACATCGATCATCAGATCAGACAACGTGCATTTGAGAAGAGGGCCAGAGAGAGATGTACAGAAGCCAAGAACACGTCGTGGATCTGCACGAATCTATGGATCTGTAATCAGATGCATTTGACTCCGAATGTAAAATCGCAGGAGTGAAAAGACGATCGAGGGCATGGAATTGAAGCTCCAGGGAGTTGCACCTGCCATATGCGTGCATGCATGCAGACGAGCGCTGCATGCCCAACCCAGCCGCCCGCGCGCGTACGTCGGAGGTGGAAGATCGAGTGGGACTGTGGGAGCTAGGGAGATCTTTGGAGAGAGAAAGGGGAACAGTGGGTAGGCGCGCCCGCCCGCACGTGTGGTCGTCGCCATGGGCCTGGCTTACTTCTCCCCACGCAGTCTACAGTCCCATCCGATCCGCCCGGGGACCAGACACAAGATCTCCTCGAGCCTGCTCTCACTCTAGCTACTTCAAGAACCAGCTGGAGACAAATTTAGATCCAGCGAATTCCTTCACAATTAAACCAACCTGTGCTGCCGGTGGATGAACCCTCAGCCATAGCATTCCCCAAGTTTGAAGCCCTTATTTTTTTGCAGGGACAGTTAATTTGAAGCTGATTAAGCAAGAAATGCATGCATGAGAAATCGCAGGACTCGATCGAGTACACTAGTGTACTGGTTGATGACTGTATGTGTACATGCGCCATTGATGCAAAGCTTTTAATTTGCATCTGTGCATGTCTCCATTTGCACAGTATTAGTGAAACACAAATTTATTGAAGTGAAGATGTACTCCATGTGTGAGTAGTGACTAGCCAGTACGTGCGTCTCTATATATAGTGTCCTACTATTTGCCCAAAACCATAGAGAACAATCAGCAACATTAAATCAATATATATAGAAGAGGACGGAGGAGAGTACGGATTCCTTGTTGCAATGGATCGAAAATCTCTTAAAATATTTGATTAGCATCAAATCTTGCTAGTAGTTTATCACAATGGAGCGAACGAGGGTATGTATATATGGGACATGAGCAAATTAAACAGCGCGCAGCTAGCACTGCTGCTTGATTTGTTCACTCCCCAAAACTTGTTCAAACCCCAATTTCTCATATTGCCGACCAACTTGGCACATATACTTACCCAGCTACGTACGTACTCACTGACCTAGGCAGCTATATTCTTAGGACTCGATAATCGAGATGACAAGAAGAAATTAAACAAGAAGCAAAGGGGGGAAGAAGCAGGCGGATGATGAAACCAAATGGCAAGAGAAAATAGCTGAAACCTTGCAAAATAAGAGCAATCGATGTATACCGACACGTACGGAAGCATATAAGACAAGAAGCTCTGCGAGGTGGTTCTACTATACTGATCGGGCGGTGCTTGGTGCAGCAGTACCGCTACTCCCGAGTCCCGCCGGGGCACCACCAGTGGCCGGTGCAGTCTCCACGGTGCCGCTTCCACTGCCACCTGGCTCTCCTTCAACGCCGCCAGCTGCTGAGCTCGTCCCCTCGCCAGCGGCTCCCGCCTGGAGCGGCGTCGGCGTCGGCGTGGGCTGCGTGCGCTTGCGCTTCTTCTTCTCGTAGGGTATCCCGCGCGCCTTGGCCTGCGAGTCGCGTACCTCGCGGAGGTAGATCCTCACGGCGCGCGCGGCGAAAGGGTTGGACTCCGGCGCGTGGCCCGACTCCTCGTAGGCGGCGCGGAGGCGGCCGATGAGCGCGTCGAGGGAGCCCCAGGCCTGGCGGAGCGGGCACGGGCACGGCGCGGGCGGGCTGGGCTGGCCGTAGTGCGCGCACCCGGCGGCGTGCACCTTGGTCTTGCCGAACTGGTCGAGGTACTTGAGGAACTCGATGACGTGCGCGCCGCTGCAGCGCGCCAGCGTCAGCGGGGGCCGGTGGTTGCGCAGGTACTGCAGGAACGTGTTCCAGTCCCGCCGCTTCTGCGACTCGTACCTGCTCAGCTGCTGCGGAGGCGGAGGATCCTGAGGCGGCTGTGGTGGTGGCGGCGGCGTCTGCTGCTGCTGCTGCTGCCGCGCGTCGCCGCTGCCGGCCGAGGAGGACGGGGGACCGGCGGCGGAGGTGCCCGAGGAATCCATGCGCGCGGCTAGCTGTAGCCGGCCGTCCGGCCGACAGAGCGGCCGCGCGCGGCTTGAGCGGGCGATCGGATAGTGGAAACGGGACGGTGGATGGGTGGCGATGGGGGAGGAGAGCGACGGGGACGGGGAGGTGAACCTGAGCTAGATGAAGTGAAGGGGACGGAGCGGAGGTGTGATGTGTGAAGGTGATAGCAGCAGGGGAGCGGAGGCGCGTGTGGGGGCCGGGGAGCATTTCACGTGGTGGGGCCCACCGAACAATTCCCTAAGCGCGAAGCTACGTACGTACGGCGCGCGCGTATGGATGAACAGTAGTGCATGTAGACTGTAGACACCTGTTGCATGGCCAAGCGGCCGTTCGTGTGCATCGGATGCGGCAGCGTTTAGTGTACCGCCCGTGTCAAACAGTAGCAGCTGCCGGCCTGCCGGACGAGGATAGTACTGGTCATCATCAATAACATGGTGTGTTGCTATGTAGACTGAAATTCTTGTGAAACATTTTTTAAGAAAGAAAAACCCTACACCTTGCATATTATCGATCTCATTGTCCACCACCGAAAAACCTTTTTCTCTAGGGTGCAACAAATTAAAGGAAGTCGCCCTAAAATATTGCAACTTATGAAAAGAGATTGTTCTCTTGATAAATTAATAATAATCTTAGGTACCAAAATCAGACATATAGCATCTTTATATGTTTTTATTGTTTTATTATAGTGTGGGACATATACATTTCATAGTCTAAAGGTTTGTGTGAACTTTTTCATAATCTAATAAAATCATGATATATCTATCTAAAGAAACCCATGATAATTTTAACCAGATTAATCATCAACTGGTAGTGTGATAGGTGGTGAGAGTCGTGGCCATAGACACTCTCTGGAGCTCACATTTCTTTAAGGAACATCACAGGGCGAAAAAACAGCCCGGACCATTCCCATTTATTTAGAAAAAAAATAGTCATTTACAACTTGAAGAACCCAATAATCTAAGGGCAACCAAAAAAGTAAACTATATACCAACTATACAAGTTGCGAATGACTATAAGGGGAAACGAGGTTGGCAAACATAATGCTCAAGTCCTTAAGGAGAGCTATGGAGGTATGATGAGATCATCAATTCATCGATGCAATTATAAAAGACAAAATAGATATCTTCATCTTCATTGTTGAAGATCTTCCAATATATTGCACCATTTCCATAGGTCCCAGAGCACGGAGATTAGCACTGAACAAGGTACTTTGCATACATGGGCATAATATCGTAATCACGAACTCTCTACACCTAGGATATTCAAGTGATGAAGAAGAACGATGTAGCACCCTAGAGAAATACGAACGCTTTAGAAATGATTTGTAAAATGTGAAATTTGCATTGCGTGCATTTGAAAAGTGTAAAAAAATTAAACTTTTGTTTTCAGAGGGTGTAAGTGATTGAAGTTGAACTCTCGCATTGAATTTTGACTTTGGTCAACCCTAGGATTTAAATTCAAATTTTAGAAGGAACTTATATTTTTATAGGAATTTAAATTTCAACACACACATATTTGAGTAAAATACTCAAACACACTTACATTCAATAATTAAGATTCTAAAATAAGTTAGAATCAACTTTTGAATTCAACATTGTGGTTTGAATTATTCAAACTTGAGTTCAAATTCAAACATACATAATGAAATAAAATAAATTCAGAAAATGTAAAAAAATTATGACAGTGGTTAGAAAGAAATCTTTATTCATAATAAAATGAATACAAGGTTGTTTACAAGATGATCTCCCAAATAAAAATACAATAAATGATCTGATCCTATTACAAACTATAAAAGAAAAGGAAAAGACAAAACCTAAACTACATTAGATAGTCTTCTTATCTCATTCTTGCTCTTCATGATCTTCTTCTCATCTGATCGGCAAAATAAACAACAAATATTGAAAAACCATTTGTAATGGTTAAAATGTAGTTTTTATCCTCAAGTAAAACCAGTTAGTGTAGAATCCATTTAGAAGTTTAGGAACTTGTCATGAACCTCAATAGTTTGAGGTTTGAGCAAAGTGAATGGCAACTACCAGAGCAGCAAGTGATCAATGTATTGCATAAGAAAAATAGAGTAACAAAAAGTACACTGTATCATCAACAATTGATCATCAGGAGATACTAGTAGTAAACTATGGCAAGGATAACAACTCACAAAAGAACCAATAGTAACTATCTTGGGGAAATAAAGCAGTAGATCAAATAACAATACCAAGACAAATATAAGTAGTTCATAATTACAAATGAACACACCTTAGACTTTTGGATTCTTTGAAAGAACGAAGAATCAAGCTAGTGAACACTTGGCAGTTCACAAAGCTTGAAATTTAAATCATGAACATGTAAAGATCTAAGTGAGAAAGTAGACTTCACTATAAGTAAAATATACACTAACAAAAATCCCAAACTTAAAAGAAATGTTTTGTCTAAATTGATAAAGGAAAAAGTCCTAAAATAGCCCTTAATCATCATGCCTAAATTGGCATCTGAGATAAGAAAACTTATACACTGAATCCACATATAAGACAACCTAGAGAGGTAGTATAAGAAGCATAGTTAGATGCATGAAAAAGGGAGGTTCCAACAGGACATGAACCCTAGAACACTATAAATAGGAGCTTAAACCCAACCCTAGAGACCATAATGCTCATAGCACACTCAGGTCATAGGACGAGTGAGAGGACATAAATAGAAACCACAGTTTATTAGTGAGAGAGAGGGATCTGATGAGGATAAAGGAGCAAGAACATAGGAAGAACTACATCCGATCTTCATCAAGCAAATTTAGGAATCTACAAAGGTTCATAGATAAAACCCAAGGATCTTAGAGCATATGGAGAGAATAGGGAAGAACATTATAGTAATTAGTAGACTAGTACCCATGCATCTTCACGAATGAAGAACCCCATAGGATTACTGATGGTGCTTGACGTGGAGCACTTCGTTGGAAACCCCAAGAGCAAGGTGTGATGAGCACAACAGCAAGTCTTCCCTTAGTAGAGACCGAGGTTATCGAACCAGAAGGAGGAAGGAAACGTCACACAGGTGTTGCAAGCAACGCGGAGACCTGCACAACACAAACTCAAGACTTTGCCCCAACGAATCAGTGAGGTTGTCAAGCTCACCGGTTTTCTGTAACAAAGGATTAAACGTACCGTGTGAAAGGTAATGGTGGTTTGCAGCAAGTAAACAAGTAACAACGGAAGATGTATCAATGGTAAAGATTGGGCCGGGGTCCATAGTTCGTAAATTTTCAGCTCAATCCGACTTACAGAGACTCCTCACAAATTTTTATGGTGGAGGACAGAAATCTGTTTTGGAACAGCAACTCCCCAAATCTTACTTCCCTCTTATTAGAGGTCATTATTGGCACAAAAAGCAAACAAAAGGGATAAGGAGAGGTCATTACTGAAGTAGTACCTTCCAAGACTCAAGGAAACTCTTGGGTTATCTCCCAACAAGTACTTTCTTTAGCGCCTTTAAGTTAGGCACAAGAAGCAAGAAGAATCAAGTATTTTCAAATGATGAAGCATTAACTGAAGGGGTTCGTAGCATGGAAAACAAAAAAATTCTACCGCATACAAACAAACAAGCCAAGATCTATCTACTAGATTGTAGCAACGATTCGATAGAATAACTCACCCTCGAAGATTCCAAAGTGTTTAACGAGAGCGGATTCTCGTGGGTGATGTATTCATACTCTTCCCGATCTCAAGATCGCGTAGACGATCCTTTCGGCGCTGCGTTCCGGCAGCGCTTCCGCAGTCGGTCACACGTTTGATACTCGACGAAGACCTTCCTCTCCCTTGTTACACCAGGCAGCGGAGGTTGTAGCACTCTCCTCGCGATTCCGGCAGCACGACGGCGTGGTACCGGAAGTAGAGGGGAGATCTTGCAGGGCTTTGCCTTAAGCCGGAGCGAGTATGGTGGACTATGAGAGAGCCTCGGTGATCTAGGGTTTAGACACACCAAGTAAAAGGGGCTAGGCCAGAGGCTAGGGCAACTACAAGCCCCAATTCGGCGGCTTGGGAGAAACCCTAGGGCGGCGGCTATGATGGGCGGCGACGGCTAGGGTTAGGGTTTAGAGGGGCAAGGTGTAGGTCTTGGAGGGGCAACCCTGCCCCTCCTTATATAGGTGGAGGGGGCGCGCCAAGGGGAGGGGAGTCCCTCCCCAACTCGTCTTCCAAGGCCGGCGGTGGAGGGAGAGGGACTTCCTCCCCAAGTAGGTTTCCTACTCTCCCTCCACCAAACAAAATAGCCACTTGACTTTTCAAATTGGCGTTTGACTTTTCAAACTAGGATTTGATTTAACCCTTTATTTTGTTCAGCGATGACACCTAGTACATGATGAAACCATTCCAACTTGTTATGACACATTCATGTACCCTTCCTCTTCGGAGTGCCGGACATTCCGGAACCTTCTAGAACATTCCCGATGAAAACAACGGAACCATTCTCCAACCCCGAAACAGGACTTTCCTTATATGAATCTTATTCTCCGGACCATTCCGGATCTCCTCGTGATATCCTGGATCCCATCCGAGACTCCGAACAACATTCGGTCTCTTACTCATCATTCCATAACTACTCAACAACGTCGAATCCTTAAGTGTGTCTCCCTACGGTTTGTGAATTATGCGGACATGATCGAGACACTTCTCCGAACAATAACCAATAGAGGAATCTGGAAATTCATATGGCTCCCACATATTTCTACGATTACTTTGCGATCGAATGAACCACTTACATACGATACCAATTTCCCTTTGTCTCACGATAGTTTACTTATCCGAGGTTTTGATCGTCGGTATCTCTGCATACCTAGTTCAACCTCGTTACTGATAAGTACTCTTTTCTCATTCCCGTGATATGTGATCCCTTGTGAGCTAGTCACATGCTTGCAAGCTAATTGGATGACATTCCACCAAGAGGGCCCAGAGTATATCTATTAGTCATATGGATGGACAAATCCCACTCTTGATCCATGTGTCTCAACCAATACTTTCCGAACACTCAATGCCACCTTTATAGGCACCAGTTATGGTGTGGTGTTTGATGTCATCAAAGCATCCTTCCGGTGAAGGTGATATGCATGATCTCATGGTCGAAGGAATTAGGTTACTATGTATCTGAAAGCATATAGCAATTTGAACTATTAAAAAGAATTGATCTTCATGCTACGCTTATCTATAGGATTATGTCCATCATATCATTCTCCTAACGATATGATCTTGTTGTTAATAACATCTCAATGTTCATGATAGGTAAACCACAATCATTCATTAACCAACAAGCTAGTATTATAAAGAGGCTTTACTAGGGACTCTAATTTAGTTTACAAATCACACAAGTATTAATGTTTCCTTGTTAATACTATTATAGCATGAATGTAAACATTTATCATAAACACAAAGATATAATAATAACTACATTTATTATTGCCTCTAGGGCATATCTCCAGGATCTCCCACTTGCACTAGAGTCATCTAATCTAGATTACATGGTAATATACCGAACACCCATGGCGGTTTGGTGTTGGTCATGTTTTGCCCTCGGGAGAGGTTTAGTCAACGGATCCGCCACATTCAGATCTGTGTGTACTTTGCAAATCTTTATGTCACCATCTTGGACATGTTCTCGAATAGCGTGGAAACGTAGCTTGATGTGCTTCAGCTTCTTGTGTGACCTTGGTTCTTGGGCATTGGCTATGGCGCCCATGTTATCACAGTAGATAGACATTGGGTCCAGCGCACTTGGAACCACACCGAGCTCTGTAATGAACTCCTTCATCCATATCGCTTCTTGCAAAGCCTCCGAAGCAGCCATGTATTCCGATTCAGTTGAAGATCTCGCCACAACGCTTTGCTTTGCACTCCTCCAGCTAACTGCTGCACCATTCAAAGCAATGTCGGGTCTAGTACATAGCATGGCATACATTAGAGATCCTATGGCTGAGGCATAGGGAGTCTTACTCATCCTTTCTCTATCTTCTGCCGTTACTGGACTTTGAGTTTTACTCAAGGTCGTATTGGGCAACATGGGAAAGAACCCTTTCTTTCTATCTTCCATTCCAAATCTCTTTAGAACTTTGTCCAAATATGTACTTTGTGACAATGATATTAGGCGCCTCGATCTATCTCTATAAATCTTTATGCCTAATATGTAAGCTGCTTCGCCAAGATCTTTCATTGAAAAACTATTATTCAAATATTCTTTGACACTATTAAGAAGGTCTACATCATTCCCAATCAACAATATGTCATCTACATATAGTATTAAGAATGCTACAGAGCTCCCACTCACTTTCTTGTAAATACAAGCTTCTCCATAAGTTTGTATAAAACCAAAACTTTTGATCACCTTATAAAAATGTTGATTCCAACTTCGGGATGCTTGCTTCAATCCATATATGGACCGTTGAAGTTTGCATACCTTTTTAGCATCTTTAGGATCGACAAAACCTTTGGGTTGCATCATATACAACTCTTCATCAATGTCTCCATTGAGGAACGCTGTTTTGACATCCATCTGCCATATTTCATAATCGTAATACGCAGCGATTGCTAACATAATCCTCACAGATTTTAGCTTCACTACTGGTGAGAAATTCTCATCGTAGTCAACTCCTTGAATTTGTCGAAACCCTTTTGCGACAAGTTGAGATTTATATACAGTGACATTACCATCAGCATATGTTTTCTTCTTGAAAATCCATTTGTTCTCGATAGCCTTCCGGCCATCCGGTAAGTCCACCAAAGTCCATACTTGGTTTTCGTACATGGATCCAATCTCGGATTTCATGGCTTCTTGCCATTTATTGGAATCTGGGCTCATCATCGCTTCCTCATATGTCGCAGGGTCATCGGTGTTGTCCACCAACATGACACTCATCACAGGATCATACCAATCAGGAGTGGTACGAGTTCTCGTTGACCTGCGAGGCTCTGTAACTCTGACGAAGTTTCATGATCATCATCATTAGCTTCCTCTCTTATTGGTGCAGGCACCACAGGAACTTCTTCCGGTCTTTGCGCTACTGCAAGTTCGAGAGAAGGTTCGACAATCTCGCCAAGTTCTACTTTCCTTCCGTCACTTCTTTGAGAGAAATTCCTTCTCTAGAAAGGATCCATTCTTAACCGAAGATTTTGCCTTCGATCTATGATAGAAGGTATATCCAATAGTTTCCTTTGGATATCCTATGAAGACATTTTTCGCTTTGGGTTCAAGCTTGTCGTTGTAACTTCTTTACATAGGCTTGACCCCAAACTTTAAGGAACGACAATTTAGGTTTCTTCCCAAACCATAATTCATACGGTGTCGTTTCAACGGATTTAGATGGTGCCCTATTTAAAGTGAATGCGGTTGTTTCTAATGCATAACCCTAAAATGATAGCGGTAAATCTATAAGTGACATCATAGAACGAACCATATCTAAGAGAGTTCGATTACGACGTTCGGACACACCATTATGCTGTGGTGTTCCCGGCGGTGTCAATTGTGAAAGTATTCCGCATTTCTTCAAATGCTCGCCAAACTCGTAACTTAGATATTCACCTCCACGATCGAGCGAAATTTAATCTTCTTGTTACGTTGATTCTCAACCTCACTTTGAAATTCCTTAAACTTCTCGAAAGTTTCGGACTTATGTTTCATGAAATAGATATACCCATATCTACTCAAGTCATCTGTGAAGGTAAGAACATAACGATAACCACCGCGCGATGCTACACTCATTGGACTACACACATCGGCATGTATGATTTCCAATAAGTCCGTAGCTCGCTCCATCATACCAGAAAAATGGAGTCTTAGTCATTTTACCCATCAGACATGCTTCGCATCTTTCAAGTGATTCAAAATCAAGTGATTCAAGAAGTCCATCGGAATGGAGTTTCTTCATACGCTTCACTCCAATGTGACCAAGACGACAGTGCCACATATAGGTCGAGTTATCGCTCGATTTCAAACATTTAGCTTCAATGTTATTAATATGTGTATTTCCACTATCGAAGTTCAATAAGAATAGACCATCTATCAAAGGTGCATGTGCATAAAACATATTACTCATATAAATCGAACAACCATTCTTCTCGAACTTAAACAAGTAACCGTCTCGCAATAAACAAGATCCCGATATAATGTTCATGCTTAACGCAGGCACCAAATAACAATTATTTAAGTATAAAACTAATCCCGATGGTAGATGAAGAGGTAGCGTGCCGACCGCGATCACATCAACCTTTGATCCATTTCCCACGCGCATCGTCACCTCGTTCTTCGCTAGCTTACATTTATTCTGCACACTGTTTCAAGTTACAAATATGAGCAACGAACCGATTATCAAATACCCAGGCACTACTACGAGTACTAGTGAGATACACATCAATAACATGTATATCGGATATACCTTTCTTCTTGATGTTGCCGTTCTTCAAATCCGCCAAGTACTTTGGGCAATTCCGCTTCCAGTGACCTTCTCCCTTGCAGTAAAAGCACTCTGTATCAGGCTTGGGTCCAGCCTTGGTCTTCTTCGTCGGTGCGGTAACTTTCTTACCACCCTTCTTGAAGTGTCCCTTTTGCTTAGACTTGCCTTTCTTGAATTTGGTGGTCTTATTGACCATCAACACTTGGTGCTCTTTCTTGATCTCCACTTCTGCAGATTTTAACATGGAGAAGAGTTCTGGCAACTGCTTGTTCATGCTTTGCATATTGTAGTTCATCACAAAGTTCTTGTAACTTGGTGGTAGTGATTGGAGGACACGGTAAATCCCCAAAGCATTAGGAATCACTATACCCAAGCTTTGAAGTTTGTTTGCGTGCCCAGACATCTTAAGCACATGCTCACTGACGGAGCTGCCCTCTTCCATCTTGCAGTTAAAGAACTTTTCAGAAGCCTCATAGCTCTCAACTGCCGCGTGAGTCTCAAAGATCAATTTGAGTTCACGGACAATATCATGTGGGTCTGAATTCTCAAACCTTTTCTGAAGCTCCGATTCTAAACCATACAAGATAGCACACTGAACTGTGGAGTACTGATTCTTCCGAGCGAGGTAAACGTTCTTTACTTCATCGGTAGCATCAGCTGCAGGCGGGTCACCCAGCGGTGCATCCAGCACATAGGTCAAATTACCAGCATTGAGGACAATCCTCAAATTGCGGAACCAATCCGCGAAGTTGCTTCCATTGTTTTTCAACTTTCTTTCTCTAGGAACGCATTAAAATTGATGGTAGGGGCCGCCATTGATCTACAACATATTTGCAATAGTTAAGACTAAGTTTATGACAAATTGAGTTCTAAGTAATAGTTAAATTAATCTAGGTGAACTCCCACTCAAAACAATATCCCTCACATAGTTTTAGTGACCACACGAACCAAATACACCACATCAACACCGATCATCACGAGAGTTGATGTAGCTTCAATGGCGAACAATCGACATGTTCATCATATCTACTATATGATTCATGCTTTACCTTTCGGTGATCCGTGTTTCGAGACCATGTCTGTACATGCTAGGCTCGTCAAGATCAAACCTTAGCTTCCGCATGAGCAAATCTGGCTTGCTCACGTTGTATACACTTGCAGAATCTAACACACCCGATCATCACGTGGTGCTTCGAAACAACAAGCTTTAGCAACGGTGCTCACTAAGGATAAACACTTTAGACTTGAAATTTATGTGCATGAGGGATCATCTTATAATGCTACCGTCGTTAACTAAGCAATACAAGATGCATAAAGGATTAACATCACATGCAATTCATAATATGTGATATGATATGGCCTTTCTTCTTTGTGCTTCCGATCTCCATCTTCAAGCACGAACATGATCTCCATCATCACCGGCATTGCATCAAGGTCAATGACGCTTCTCCATGATTGTCGTCCACCAGCTTCAACTATTACAACTACTTTGAATAGACACGCAGGTCTTAACGGAATTTAAAGACAACCATATGGCTCCTGCCGGTTGCCAACTTACAATAAGGAACATTGCATACATCAAATATAATCACAATCATGGCCATATCACATCACAGCACACCCCTGCAAAACAAAGTTAGACGCCTCTAATTTCTTTGCATATTTTTTACGTGGTTTGGGGCTTTCGGTAAGTGTCGATCTAACTTACGAACAAGAACCTAGCGTTGATGCTTGAACTATCAAGTGCCGTTGTAAATTGGATCTATACTATAATGGGAGAGCAGACACCATAAAGCCACTTATGCAATACAAGTTGCATGTTGAGCGTGGAGAAAGTCTCATGAGCGATGTCATGTAAGGTTAGCCGGGCGCTTCATCCCATCATACGCAAGATGCCAAGTACACAAGAAGCAATTGATAATAAAAGCACCACCACAATGACCATTGTGTTCTACTCGTGCAACAGATCTACATATAGACACGGCTCGATACCCTTTGAAGGGGTTCGTAGCATGGAAAACAAAAATTTTCTACCGCATACAAACAAACAAGCCAAGATCTATCTACTAGATTGTAGCAGTCGATAGAATAACTCACCCTCGAAGATTCCAAAGTGTTTAACGAGGCGTATTCTCGTGGGTGATGTAGTAAATACTCTTCCGATCTCAAGATCGCGTGAAGCGATCCTTCCGTCATTGCGTTACGCAGCGCTTCATGATCGGTCACTACGTTCGGTACTCGAAGACCTTCCTCTCCCTTGTTCAGCAGGCAGCGGAGGTTGTAGCACTCTCCTCGCGATTCCGGACCTGACACGACGTGGTCCCGGAAGTAGAGGGGAGATCTCGCAGGGCTTCGCCTTAAGCCGGAGCAAGTATGGTGGACTATGAGAGAGCCTCGGTGATCTAGGGTTTAGACACACCAAGTAGAAGGGGCTAGGCTGGCGGCTAGGGCAACTAGAAGCCCCAATTCGGCGGCTTGGGAGAAACCCTAGGCGGCTGACTATGGTGGCTGGCTAGGGTTTTAGAGGGGCAAGGTGTAGGTCTTGGAGGGCAGCCTGCCCTCCTTATATAGGTGGAGGCGCGCCAGGGAGGAGTCCCTCCCCAACTCGGCTTCAAGGCCGGTGGAGGAGAGGACTTCCTCCCAAGTAGGTTTCTCTCCTCCACCAAACAAAATAGCCGTTTGACTTTTCAAATTGGCGTTTGACTTTTCAAACTAGGATTTGATTTAACCCTTTATTTTGTTTAGCGATGACACCTAGTACATGATGCAACCATTCCAACTTGTTATGACACATTCATGTACCCTTCCTCTCCGGAGTGCCGGACATTCCGGAACCTTCTAGAACATTCCTGATGAAAACACCGGAACCATTCTCCAACCCCGAAACAGGACTTTCCTTATATGAATCTTATTCTCCGGACCATTCCGGATCTCCTCGTGATATCTCGGATCCCATCCGAGACTCTGAACAACATTCGGTCTCTTACTCATCATTCCATAACTACTCAATAACGTCGAATCCTTAAGTGTGTCTCCCTACGGTTCGTGAATTATGCGGACATGATCGAGACACTTCTCCGAACAATAACCAATAGAGGAATCTGGAAATTCATATGGATCCCACATATTTCTACGATTCATTTGTGATCGAATGAACCACTTACATACGATACCAATTTCCCTTTGTCTCACGATAGTTTACTTATCCGAGGTTTTGATCGTCGGTATCTCTGCATACCTAGTTCAACCTCGTTACTGATAAGTACTCTTTTCTCGTTCCCGTGATATGTGATCCCTTGTGAGCTAGTCACATGCTTGCAAGCTAATTGGATGACATTCCACCGAGAGGGCCCAGAGTATATCTATCCGTCATATGGATGGACAAATCCCACTCTTGATCCATGTGTCTCAACCAATACTTTTCGAACAATCAATGCCACCTTTATAGCCACCCAGTTACGGTGTGGTGTTTGATGTTATCAAAGCATCCTTCCGGTGAAGGTGATATGCATGATCTCATGGTCGAAGGAATTAGGTTACTATGTATCTGAAAGCATATAGCAATTTGAACTATTAAAATGACTTGATCTTCATGCTACGCTTATCTATAGGAGTATGTCCATCATATCATTCTCCTAACGATATGATCTTGTTGTTAATAACATCTCAATGTTCATGATAGGGAAACCACAATCATTCATTAACCAACAAGCTAGTATTATAAAGAGGCTTTACTAGGGACTCTAATTTAGTTTACAAATCACACAAGTATTAATGTTTCCTTGTTAATACTATTATAGCATGAATGTAAACATTTATCATAAACACAAAGATATAATAATAACTACATTTATTATTGCCTCTAGGGCATATCTCCAACATTAACATCAAACCTTGCTTTCAAAGGAGGAGCAAAAAGAAACTTCTCTCTCCTCATAGGGAAGTTTTCAATACCTTTCTTGAATGGAAAATGATATTTAATGGTGCCTTCTTTCATATCAATGATGGCACCAACTGTTCTAAGAAAAGGTCTTCCCAAAGTAATAGGACAAGAAGCATTGTATTCAACATCCAAAACATAGAAATCAACAGGGACATAAGCATTCTTAACCATAATGAGAACATCATTAATACTCCCCATGAGTTTCTTCTTAGCATTATCATTGAGTGGGACATCCAAATAACAATCTTCCAATGGTGGCAAATCAAGCATTTCATAAATCTTCCTAGGCATAATAGAGACACTAGAACCAAGATCACATGAAGCTTTGAGATCAAAGTCATTCACTTGCATATTAATAATGGGTTCCCAACTATCTTCTACTTTCCTAGGAATAGAAGCTTTGTGTTTTAACTTCTCTTCCTTAATCTTACAAAGAGCATATGTAATGTGTTTGGTGAAAGCAACATGCATATCACTAGCATGAGGACTTCTAGCAAGCTTTTGTAGGAACATAATTACTTCAGAAATATTGCAACCATCAATATCAAAGTCAAACTTAGCATCACTAGTAGTAGGCTCAATAGGCTTAGGCATAGTAGGAGGAGGAATAGGGACTACTTGTGGTTTAGTGGTTATGGTGCACACACTATTGTTTCTATCAATTTCAGCTTCCCTTTTCCACCTAGCATGAAGTTGAGCTAACAGCCTAACATTTTCATCAATAGTAACTTGTATGGCATGAGCAGTAGCAAAGGTATTTTCCATAGTTTCAGGTTTAGCAGCCATTTTATTAATCAAGGAGGACTGTGCTTCAGATAAAGAGGATATATTTTTCTCAGCACTCAATTTTTTTTACTGTAAACTAGGAATTTCTCTATTCAAATTCTCAAGCTGATGACTAATGTTTTTCAAGATAATAGATTGTTCCTCCATAGTTTTAGTGAAAATCTTATTTTGCTCATATTGGATTTGCATAAAATTCTTAGTGGATCTCTCTACTTCTAGAATCCTTTCTTCACTAGGCATTCCAGATCTACCATGATAAACATTTCCACTAGGAGGATAGGTCCTATAATTACCATAAGTGTTGTTGCCAAAATTGTTGTTTCTAATGAAGTTCACATCAAATTGCTCTTCTTGAGCAACCAAGGAGGCTAAGGGAACACTATTAGGATCTAGAGGAGCTTTCCCATTAACAAGCATAGCCATAATAACATCAATCTTATCACTCAAAGAGGAAGTTTCCTCAACAAAATTTACCTTCTTACCATGTGGAGCTCTCTTAGTGTGCCATTTAGAGTAGTTAACCATCATATTATCAAGGAGCCTTGTTGCAGAACCCAAAGTGAGGCCCATGAAGGTACCTCCAGCAGCTAAATCCAACAGATTTCTTGAGGAAAAGTTCAAACCTGCATAAAAAGTCTGGATAATCATCCAAGCAGTGAGTCCATGAGTGGGACAATTCTTAACCAAAGACTTCATTCTTTCCCAAGATGGAGCAACATGTTCATTATCATGTTGTTTAAATTTCATAATGTCACTTCTCATATATATAATCTTAGCAGGAGGATAGTACTTTCCAATAAAAGCATCTTTGCACTTAGTCCAAGAATCAATACTATTTTAGGCAAAGAAAGCAACCATTCTTTAGCTTTTCCTCTCAAGGAGAAAGGAAAAAGCTTGAGCTGAATAATATCTCCATCTACATCCTTATACTTTTGCATCTCACAAAGTTCAACAAAGCTATTGACATGGGCAGCAGGATCATCAGAACTAGCACCAGAAAATTGCTCTCTCATCACAAGATTCAACAAAGCAGACTTAATTTCATAAAAGGTAGCATCAGGAGCAGGCGGAGCAATAGGAGTGCTTAGGAAATCATTGTTGTTTGTGCTAGTGAAGTCACACAACTTGGTGTTCTCAGTAGAGTTTATTTTGGCAAAGGTGGGCAAGCCAAAAACAGCAGCAGCAGCTAGAGCAGGAACTAATTTTTGTGTGTTTTTGAATAAAGCAAGCAAACTAAACTAGACTATTTTTTTTGGTTTTTTTGAAAAGAGGCAAACAAAACCAAGCAAAAGAAACAAAGCAAACTAAAAACAAAGTAAAGAGAAAGGAAGTGGAGAACTCCCCTTGTGAAGACGTCCTTAGCCTCCCCGGCAATGGCGCTAGAAAACTTGTTGATGGTGCTTGATGTAGGGGTTCGTAGCATGAAAAACAAAAATTTTCTACCGCATACAAACAAACAAGCCAAGATCTATCTACTAGATTGTAGCAACGAGTCGATAGAATAACTCACCCTCGAAGATTCCAAAGTGTTTAACGAGAGCAGATTCTCGTGAGTGATGTAGTCATACTCTTGCCGATCTCAAGATCGTGTAGACGATCCTTCCGGCGCTGCGTTCCAGCGGCGCTCCCGCAGTCGGTCACACGTTCAGTACTCGATGAAGACCTTCATCTCCCTTGTTCCAGCAGGCAGCGGAGGTTGTAGCACTCTCCTCGCGATTCCGGCAGCACGACGGCGTGGTACCGGAAGTAGAGGGGAGATCTCATGAGGCGCCTTAAGCCGGAGCGACTATGGTGGACTATGAGAGAGGCCTTGGTGATCTAGGGTTTAGAGGCACCAAGGAGAGAGGGCTAGGCCGGAGGCTAGGGCAAGGGGAGGGCCCCAACTTGGCGGCTAGGGCAAAAACCCTAGGGCGGCGGCGGCGACTTGGTGGCCGGCGGCTAGGGTTAGGGTTTGGTGGAGAGAAGTGTGTGCTAGAGGGGCACCCCTGCCCCTCCTTATATAGGTGGGAGGGCGCCGGTTGGGAGGAGGGAGTCCTCCCCCAACTCGTCCTCCTTGGCCGGCGGTGGAGGGAGGAGGACTTCCTCCCCAAGTAGGTTTCCTACTCTCCCTCCACCAAGCAAACTTGTCGTTTGGCTTTTCAAATTGGCGTTTGACTTTTCAAACTAGGATTTGATTTATCCCTTTATTTTGCTCAGCGATGACACCTAGTACATGATGCAACCATTCCACATTGTTATGACACATTCATGCACCCTTCCCCTCCGGAGTGTCGGACCTTCCGGAACCTTCTAGAACATTCCCGATGAAAACACCGGAATCATTCCCCAACTCCGAAACAGGACTTTCCTTATATGAATCTTATTTTCCGGACCATTCCGGATCTCCTCGTGATATCCCGGATCCCATCCGAGACTCCGAACAACATTCAGTCTCTTACTCATCATTCCATAACTACTCAACAACATCGAATCCTTAAGTCTGTCTCCCTACGGTTCGTGAATTATGCGGACATGATCGAGACACTTCTCCGAACAATAACCAATAGAGGAATCTGGAAATTCATATGGATCCCACATATTTCTACGATTACTTTGCGATCGAATGAACCACTTACATACGATACCAATTCCCTTTGTCTCACGACAGTTTACTTATCCGAGGTTTTGATCGTCGGTATCTCTGCATACCTAGTTCAACCTCGTTATATTTAAGTACTCTTTTCTCGTTCCCGTGATATGTGATCCTTGTGAGCCAGTCACATGCTTGCAAGCTAATTGGATGACATTCCACCGAGAGGGCCTAGAGTATATCTATCCGTCATATGGATGGACAAATCCCACTCTTGATCCATGTGTCTCAATCCATACTTTCCGAACACTCAATGCCACCTTTATAGGCACCAGTTACGGTGTGGTGTTTGATGTCATCAAAGCATCCTTCCGGTGATGGTGATAAGCATGATCTCATGGTCGAAGGAATCAGGTTATTATGTATCAGAAAGCTTATAGCAATTGAACTATTAAAATGACTTGATCTTTATGGTACGCTTATCTATAGGAGTATGTCCATCATACCATTATCCTAATGATATGATCTTGTTGTTAATAACATCTCAATTTTCATGACAGGGAAACCACAATCATTTATTAACCAACAAGCTAGTATTATGAACAGGCTTTACCAGGGACTCTAGTTTAGTTTACAAATCACACAAGTATTAATGTTTCCTTGTTAATACTATTATAGCATGAATGTAAACATTTATCATAAACACGAAGATATAATAATAACTATATTTATTATTGCCTCTATGGCATATCTCCAACACATGACGTGGAGCACTTCGTTGGAAACCCCAAGAGGAAGGTGTGATGAGAACAGCAGCAAGTCTTCCCTCAGTAGAGACCGAGGTTATCGAACCAAAAGGAGGAAGGAAACGTCACATAGGTGTTGCAAGCAACGCGAAAACCTGCACAACACAAACTCAAGACTTTGCCCCAACGAATCAGTGAGGTTGTCAAGCTCACCGGTTTGCTGTAACAAAGGATTAAACGTACCGTGTGGAAGGTAATGGTGGTTTGCAGCAAGTAAACAAGTAATAGTGGAATATGTATCAATGGTAAAGATTGGACCGGGGTCCATAGTTCACTAGAGGTGCTCTCCTTAGATAAACAACATGGCATGAAGGGTAAACAAATTACAGCAGGGCAATTGACAGGAACTGAGCAAGGCATAACAATGCAATTACTAGTCAGAAAGATCCTATGAGATTCGATTGGGCAATACAACAAGATACATAGACCACCATCCAACTGCATCTATGACTAGAAGTCCACCTTCAGGTTATCATTCGAACCCCCTCCAGTATTAAGTTGGAAGCAATAGACAACTTCTTTAAGCAAAGTGTAAGGTAAATAGTCCACATGTTCCATGAACAAGAGACCGTTGTTTTCTCCCTAGTGGCAACAACACATCTAAAACCGAAGAGATTTCTGTCACTTCCCTTGGAAACTAGAGGCACGAACCCACTATCGAGCATAAATACCCCCTCTTGGAGTCACTAGCAACTACTTGGCCAAGATAGCTACTAACAACTAAGATCATGCAAGATCACAAACAACACAGACATGATAGAATCATAAAGACAAAACCATTAACTAAACCAACATAATAATCTCAATATCCATCGGATCCCCGCAAACACAACATGCATGATTACAAATAGATTAGATCTTGACCATGAACGAAGCTCACAAGATCTATACATGAAAGCACAAAGGAGGAGATACAACCATCTAGCTACTACATGGACCCATAGTCCAAGGTGGAACTACTCACGCATCATACCGGAGAGAAGGCCTCCGGGATGATCTCCCCTCCGGCAGGGTGCCAGGAAGAACTTCAGATCCCCCGATCTAGGGCTGATGGTGGTGACGGCTAAAGACGGTTTCGTGGAGATTTGATCGGGTGCTTAGGGTTTCTGCATCGGGGCTTCTTATAGGCGAAGGGGGAGGCCGAGGAGGCGACCAGAGGGGCCACACCCCTCCCAGGCGCGAGCCCACCCCTGGTTGCGCCTAGGGGGTTTTGGCTGCCCTAGCACGCCTAGTCGTCTCCCCTCTGGACTTCTTGTTTCCCACGGAAAGTTATTGACTTTGACGTTTGTCCCAACCAATTCCGAGAATATTTCCTTACTAGCTTTTCTGGAACCAAAAACAATAGAAAATAGGCAACTGGCACTGTGGCAACTTGTTAATAGGTTAGTACCATAAAACATGTAGAAAGCACCTCAAAGTGTAGATAAAGCAAATCAAAGTAGATACTAAACAAGCATGGAATATCAAAAATTATAGATAAGTTTCCGACGTATCAATTACCATACCATCACCATATTATACTAGGCACAACCATTCTTATTTCAAAAACATTACCTGAGCCATATATTTAAGACCAAAATCCCCATAGCTGCCTCACATCGCTAAATAAAACCATAGGATTAGCCTAAGGATGAAAAGGTAGATATAAAGAAAGCATTCTAGTAATACAAGAGTAAACCTACACAAGTAAGTGTAGATAACAATTGAACAACATACTTACAATTAACACCTGAACCCAAGGTTTGGGGAAAAAGTGAACAACTAGACAATATCACTAATGACCACAAAGTTGAGAGCACAACTTTCTACCAGATTAACACTGATAGAAAACCTCACTAATCTATTAACTTTAAAGAAATACACTTAAACATGAATGATGATTGAGTTGTGGATTTTGACTATAGTCGTAGCAAGATCAACCACAAGTAGGAGTACATCATATTACTTGAACACCTAAGATAGCCAATTTAGCAACCACTTCTCCACTAACAATGGAGTAAACACTTTAATTTAAGAACAACACTTTTCATTGATAAAATTGTAAGTTAGAAAGTTCAATTAACTTAGCTATGACCAAACTCTAGAACTAAGTAGCTAGGATAGTCATAAGAACATCCCTTAGTACCAAAAATACTCTAAAATATTCTAGAGGCACTAGAGATTATTAGGGGATCCAACAATAGAAAAAGAGAAGAGAGAACTAACCTTGGCCGACTGGCAGCCGAGCTCATCAGCGGCGGAAGAGGAGGAAGAAGCACTCTGTGACATGCGACACAGTGAGCACCCACGGGTGGATGTCTCGGCCTGCACCAGCTACTATAGCAATGGGGGACGATGAGTACATAATCCAATGCCATCATGAAGGTGGGGAATGCTAGTGTTGCGCTAGAGAGCAACAGTGCCATTAATATCAAAACCCTAGTTAGGGTTGTGAGTGATTGCCCGAGAGCGAGAGCGACGATTCTGAGCGATGAAAGCGTAGATCATAGAAAGAGGAAGCACTAACAAGCTACGACGGCGGGGAAGATGACCTGTAGTCTTTGGTTGGCGACGTCGGAGGCAACACACAGACGCGAGAGAACGGGCACGGGTGCGAGCGAGTGAGGGGACATAGTGGTTGCTTTGGTTGGGTTGAACTGTTTCAACTTGTTTTGACCTTTTGGTATGACTAGTGGGGCAAGGGGCAATTCAGTAATTTCACTTACTGGAAATTCCCAATTAATAGTGTAACATCCCAACATTTAGGAACCAATAAAGGGTAGAACTAGGATTTTGTGCATAAGCATGCATCCATCTGTAAAATGCGGGTAAATTTTTCGCCAAACAAAAAACCTAAAGTGATCAGAGTTTCTTTCACTCTGTGTGTATAGGAATAGCTATTGAGAGTGAGATCGTTATAATTTTTGACATGATCTTTATGAATCAATATGTTTTGGGGGGAAGAATTTGAATTCAAATTTGAAATTTGAACTTACATTTTAAAAGTCAAGATTTGGTATTTTGAAATGATTTTCAAAACGATTTAGTAATACCATTTGTTATAATAAAGAGATAATAAATAATAATAGAATTCAATATAAAGTAATTCAAATAAGAAATGACTCTTTATTTCTTATCCTTATTCCATACACATTTTTACAATGATGAACTCATTAAACCAATGAAGGGGTTCAGTACAGTAAGGGAATTACAATAAATGGAATCCAAATAATAAACTATTACATGATTGTTACAAAAAGAATAAAATAAAAATTACAATGAGAATATGTCTATCTATTTGATCATATACTAAATCTTGCATATCCAGATCTTGTACCTGCAAAAATTCAAAACAAACAAAATGAAAATAAAAGATTAGTTGTTAGGTGTACTCTTAGTGGAGAGCAGTGAAGTGCACTGCTCAAGTTTACATCATTGAGTAATTTTTAAAGGGGCAAGTTTCACCAATATGAAAGAATCTGTTCTTCCATATAAAGAAGCCACAAGTCAGATATTAGCAACAAGTAAAAGGGGCAAGTTTCACCAGGTGAGTGAAATGTAAAAGGTCAAAAGGTCAAACACATCATCGATCTGATCCACACCATGCACCAAACAGCCAGGCAGCACAGTCACCTAACTGCATGGTGTGTGCTATGAACACAGCAGCAGCAGCCACACAAGCAAAAGGGGAAGATCTCAGCCATGGCAAAGCTTCCAGCAGCTCATTCTCACTCTCAAACACCAAACCAGGAACACACCAAGCTTACCAAAGCCAAACAGATCACCAGCCAAACCATACACCAGTTCATCCAAGTACTCACCAGATGGTGACATAAGGAGGGGGTGGATCAGGTGGATAGCAAGGTCAAGGCCAAGCTTACAGGAACCAGAAGGTGAAGGACAAGATCAAGCCAGCAACACCATTAGCAAGATCTAGCCATCCAAATCAATCATCCACAACACCAACAATCTAATATTTGTGGTGAGTAAGATAAAACCCTCACATGATCTAATCATCTTCTCTAGATTCAGATACATGTGTTGTTTTATATCTAGATCTCTCAGAAATCACCCAAGTGGGGTGGATCCATCACAGATGATCTTTTTGAATTAAGAGTATGCTAAAATCTTACAAATCAACCCAGGATCTCAGACCAGCATCATAGATCCTGGATATGATAGCCAAATCTTATATTCCAATATGTCCATAGCTTAGCTTATGAATTTTGGGCACATCTTCTAGTGGAGTAGCACCCCAGAATCAATAAAGCTTATGAACCGATATAAAACCATGAGCACCCCAACCATCTTAGCCAAAAGGATTCAATATCCAGTAACTAATGATAATATCAGAACATGTCTATGGGGGACAACATGAAAGGAATATAATTCCTAAGCCTCAGACCAACATCATAGGCTATCATGTTTAAAAGGGGAGCTTCCAACTTAGCTTTGACATAAATCCAATGCTAAGGACCAATAGAATCAAGCCAGTAGTAGAACCTAGACTTGTGTGCCATTTTAAGATGGTGTCACAAGAATAGATTCTAAATCAAGAAGATCCATTATTTAGATTGCAAAAATAAACTTGTATGACACTAAATATCATCTTCCAGGAATCATTACCAAGTCTATATCCATGATATGTCCAAAACGTATCTACTTTCTCGAACACTTTTGCTATTGTTTCTCCTCTAAACTTGTGTTATTTGGATACAACTAACACGGACTGACGCTGTTTTAGAAGAATTACCTTGGTGTCTAGTTTTTGTGCAGAAAATCAACTATCAGGAAAAATCCCGGAAAATATGACAAAACTCCTATTTCACCAGAAGATCCACGGAGCCAGAGTAAGAGACGGAGTGGAGGCCTGTGGGGCCCACACCCCTGCTAGGCGCGGGCCAGTCCTGACCACGCCTAGGGGGGTGCGGCCACCCCAGGCACCCCCTAGGCCTCCCTATTCGCCTATAAGATGCCTTTTGACCTAAAAACTCAGGGAGGTTTGACGTTTTTCTAGAAAGAGTTCCACTGCGCCGCCACCACCAGAAACCAAGATTTGGATCTAGAAACTCCGTTTTGGCACCCTGCCGGGACAGGGAATTTGGGGAGGATCATCGCCATCGTTATCACCAACGCCTCTCCATCAACCATAAATGTTCCCCTCATCCATGTGTGAGTAATCCCCCGTTGTAGGCTATGGGGATGGTAGGGATCGGATGAGTTCTATCATGTAATCGAATAAGATTGTTAGGGCATAGTGCCTAGTATCTCTATTAGTGCTATTTGACTTTGTTGCAACTTGTTGTGCTTAATGCTTGTCACTAGGGACCGAGTGCCATGATCTCAGATGTGAAGTTATTATTGAATCATTATGATAGTATTGTTTGTGATCTTATTTGCAAGTTGTGTATACATATCATTGTCCGGATCCAAAGGCCCCGAAGTGACAGAAATTGGGATAACTGGAGGGGATGGCTGTGGTGTGAGGATCACATGTGTTCATGGAGTGTTAATGCTTTGCTCTGGTGCTCTATTAAAAGGAACACCTTAATTGCCAGTAGTTCCCTAGAGGCCCCGCTGCCACGGGCTGGCTGGACAGAAGATGTTGTGCAAGTTCTCATTGCGAGCACGTATGACTATATATGGAGAACATGCCTAGGGTTGTTTAGTACTTGGATGATTATTCTTATTTATCTGCAATGCCCTAGATCTTGAAGTTACATGTTTAGACTCGTTCATGCAACGTCCGTCCATCCATCCCTATGCCTACCGCTTTTCGAATCTCATTGCTATTCGTTACATTATTGCTCTTGTTTCACTGTTGTTGTTGCTATTATAAACTGTTGCTACTGATAAACTTCTGTGAGCAAGAACTATTTCCAGGTGCAGCTGAATTAACAACTCAGTTGTGTCAAATCAATAAATTGGGTAATACTACCCTCGAAGACTGTTGCGATCCCCTATACTTGTGGGTCATCAATCCATCCACATAATCAGAGTATCAATATAATCACATTATGAACTTAATTCTGAGTATAATCTCACAAGTTAGAGCTCAATAATTCAGTGGGCAATCACTAATAGTACTAATATCTTGACATTTGATACGTCGAAAACGTATCTATAATTTATGATGCTCCATGCTTGTTTTGTATCTACTTTGCTTTGCTTTGTCTATACTTTGAGGTGTTTTTATATCTTTTCTAGAACTAACCTATTAACAAGGTGCCATAGTGCCAGTTGCCTGTTTTCTTCTGTTTTTGGTTCCAGAAAGGCAGAAAATCAATATTGTCGGAATTGGACGGTACAAAAGCCAAACTTATTATTTTCCCGGAGCAACACGGAACCACGAAGGCGAAGCGAGGGGGGGCCAGGTGGCGCACCCCTAAGGCGGGCAAGCCACAGGCGCCTGGGAAGGGTGTGTCCCCCTGGCCCTCCATCGACCTTGCCTCCTTCGCCTATAAGAAGGCTCCGACCCAAAAACCCTAAATAATCTGGTGGAAATCCATGAAAACCTCCACAGCGCCACGGCCACCGAAGGGGAGATTCAGGGGACAGAAAGTCTCTGTTCTGGCACCCTGCCAGGATGGGGAAGTGCCCCCGGAGCCATATCCATCGATCTCCACCACCATCTCCATCAGCGTTGCTGATTCCCATGATGAGGAGGGAGTAGTTCTTCCTCAGGGCTAAGGGCTCTACCGGTAGCTATGTGTTCATCTCTCTCTATGCATGATATTGTGGTCATGAGCTTTGTAATCAAGTAGATCTACCTTGCTACTCAAGTGCTTCATTAGATCTCTGCTCTCCCCATGTGTGTGAAAGTGATAGCATGCACGCCATGGTGGCACTTAGGCTTGAGTCTACATAAATACTCTTTGTGCTTTAATAGATCTATGCTTTTCCCCACGTGTGTGAAAGTGATAGAGGGCATACTGTGTGTGGCACTTTGGCTAGATTGAATATTTGGTATGAGTTATATTTGGAGTTGGATGTCTCTATGAAATTGTGGTGTTTGTTGTAACCATCTAGCGCTCAAGGTGATAGTGTGGGGTTATCTAGATTGGGGAAGGCGGACTTTGAGGTGTGCTGTTATAGCCCTACCATGGATTAGAGTGTCCAATCGGAGAGTAGTTTAGAGTAGTATCATGAAGAGAGGATATTTATATGAGAGAGTGTTCACTAGTGGAAGTATGATCCCTAGTCCTTATTTCTAAGCATTGAAACACCATTTGCTACTAGATCTGTTGCATGTTTGCTTGCTTCATTCAGTTTGCCTTTAGTCTTTACCTCACCATCAAGCTCTTTTCTGGCACCATTACCACTTGTATTTCACTATCTCTTCGGTGAACTAGTGGACCTATATTGGGTGTGTTGGGGACACAAGAGACTTATTGTATCTTGATTGCAGGGTTGCTTGAGAGGGATACCTTTGAGCACTTCCTCCTTGAGTTCGATAAACCTTGGGTAATCCACTTAAGGGAAACTTGCTGCTGTTCTACAAACCTGTAACACCCTCAGATCGGCCCTATGCAAGTTTTAGCGATTCCCGCCAAACCCGCATAGAAACGATTCAAAGGTGCCCACCAGGCACTTGCGTGTGGGTGGAAAACGAAGTAATATCATTACACATTAGTCCATGATGGAACCCACAAAACAGATATATACAACACGACTCCATGAGTCAAGAATACAGATATGCAGTACAAAGATCCAAATCACCTTGAAAATGATATAATGTCCGACTATGGACAAGATGCAAATGGGGCTAAGAGCTCTGAAGAATAACCCATGGCGTCCATAACCCTGCCCAGGCCAGGCCAGAAGGGTAACCCTGCTAACGACGTCGATCTCAAAACCTGCTTAAACAAAAGGGGTGCCGACAAAGGGCAAAGGGAAAAAGAGAGTAGTCAGTACTGAGGCCAGTACACGGCGAGACTAGAAATCGGCGGTCGTCGCCTACATAGGTATGGTGGACTGAAGCGGCAGCGCAGCATGCACTAAACAACCTATAGAGACTCGATACAACTGGCGGCTATTAGATAGGAATAAGAAAGACCTATTCGGATCCAACCTGATTCTAACACCAAACATACCCATCCTAGTATTCCCTCTCGATACCAACCGAGAAAGTCAACCGAGGAACTCACACAGTTGGCAGTTTTATTACTTTCATTATAGTTGCGACAATTACTAGTCAGATATAGATAACATGAGTCATCCTGATATAATAAGCAGTGGGCAGTTTTAATTAACCATTCCATTATATTTGTAGTATTTACTAGTCAGATACATATAGCATGAGGCATCCCAAAACCTAGCAGTCGTTGGCACTTTTATTTAGCCATTCCGTTGTAGTTGCAATACTTACTAGTCAGATACAATGGTAACAGGTGACAACCCAAACCAGCAATTGTGGGCACTTTTATTTAGCCATTCCATTATAGGGAAGCTGATTACTAGTCATTATAAAGTCAAATTTATAGCACTACTTTAGTTATAGTTGTCTATGATCGAGATACTGTGCTCCAAGTCGTCCATAACCGCGGACACGGCTTTCAGAAAGTTTTACCCTGTAGGGGGGCACAAATAGCAACACACGCACGATCAACCTCGGGAAAAACCAAATAAAACCCAACGAGGCATCACGACAGAGCAATTGCAATATTCATATAAATTTCAGGGGGCCACCCCACTAAGCTACCCACGACGAAGTTGGCCGGCTCCGAGATGGACCCAGAGGTTTGTGTGTCATCGGGTAAACGATCGGGAACCCGAAAGTGATCGGCTTGTTGATACCGCATAAACGTATCACAATTCCTAAATAGTACAGGCGCTCCACGCGCAATCGTAAATAAAGCAGTAAAGCATGGCATAAGTACAGGATAGTAATAAAGCCCCAAACTACTTTGTGGCCCCAAGAAATAAATATGACTCAAACTCTGGCTAGGGGGATTCATGGTCCCACATGCGGATAGTGCGAATATTCAAAGAACAGGTATCAAGTACTCGGGATCCTACGGGACACAAGTGGACGGTTAAAAACCAAATAACATCTATTGCCCACCTGTGCCTCTGCATTATTTACCTACTTCAATTTTAGTTATTAAACGGTAATTAAAGTTTTAATAATCTCCAACATAAAGCATATGGCAGTCTTCCAACAACTGTGGTACTTGACGACACGCAACAGCACTGGAGCAAGCGACTACGACACGCAAGTCCAACTATCTACCAAGCAACAGGTAATAGGAGGTGTCCAAGGCAATATAAGGCCACAAGGGATATCACGGGTACGAAACTAGAGCATCGCAACACAGATAGCAATATATCAACAGGAGGAAATAAAGACTATAAAAATAAAATAGGTAGAAGGAGGGAGAATGCTCGCCTGGAAACATTGCCGAAGATTCATCCAAAGATCGGGTCGACACTCGCATCAACTCATCGGCCTAATCCGTGAAGAAGCAAAACACTAGAAGAAACACCGGATGCACTATTTATTACTACGGCAAAAGATCGGGCATGATGCATGTATGATGTTTGACATGGCAAAGATGCGATGCAATTAGGCCATATTAAGCGGAACCGGGGTCCCGACAATTATTAAGTTCATGTTGTTTAGATACCCCGCAATTTAAATGTTGTCTTAACAAGGAAAAATATAGCACCGGTTCGCTACACAAATTTAAATGGGGCCAATATTACACTAGATTCGCCCGCATATGGCCTCCATATTTAATTTAGGTGAATCGGCTAAAGCCCCCAAACCACATGATATGTATGCAAGCATGTCAATTTTATATGCAACAAGTATATATATCATTTATAAATAGGGATCTCGGGAAAAGGGTCACACATGGCGGTCGAAGATCTTGGGTTTTGGGGGGAGGGGGGTTCGGAGGAGGGGGAGGAGGGTCTTTGGCCGTAACGGTCTTGGATCTGAGGATCAGGAAGAACTTGGTGCTCCAAGGGTTCGGGTTCCGTCTCGGTGGTGTCTGTCTTCGGGGTTTCGTGAGGGAGGCCTTGTAGATGGGTCTTGCCCGAAGAGCTTGGTGGTGGTCGTTGTAGTAATTGTCCCTCGGAAGGCCTCGATCAACCAAAGCAGTATCCATCGGGCAGAACTTGCAGAGCCCACTCACACCACAGATAACTCAAAGCACCATCTTCATGTATCTACACAGTTGATGCTCTTGTTTTTAGGAAGATCCCCACGGTCGGGGTATCACGTCAGCATCACATCACAACAAAACTGTATCACAGAAAAGAGCTAGCCAAAAGAGGATACGACTATTGAAGCCTTCCTGGACGCATAGCCTGCGTGCTCGGCGCACGTCCGTGTCGGGATGGTGCGGCGATAGTTGCGGCGAGGGACGACCTTGGCGGGCATGGCGAGGCAAGTGGCGATGGGCAGGGACACATGGCGAGGTTAACGGCAGGGCATGCGGCGGCGGTGGGCGTGGACGGAGGAGGCAGGGCAGCAGCAGGCGGTAGTCCGGGTAGTCCAAAAGCAGGAGGCAGCGGCGGCCACGCAGGCGGTTGCTGCTGGTCGGGGAGGAGGACGGCCAGGACGAGGAGCTTGAGGCGGAAGCTGTGTAGGCCGACAGAGACAGTGGCCGCAGCGACAGGGAGAGGAGCTCTGGCAGGCCCGCATGCGGCCGGAGACACAACTGCACGGGGAGGAGGCGAGGGTCGACGGTGGCCAGGGAGAGAGCGCCACGCGCAGGGGCATCACGGGCTCGATGCAGAGGAGGAGGGCAGGAGTGGTTGGCGACGAGGGGCGCGGCCTCAGGGCAGGCGACGAGCGAGGCGAGGCCAGGGAGGAGGGTGACCGGGAGGACGAAGGCGGTGCCAAGCGGTGGCGGATGAGATGAGGAAGGGAGCGATAGGGAGAGAGGAAGCGGTCGCGAGAGGAGAGGGAGACGGACGCGTGCGTTACACGTCGATGGGGTGGGTGGGTCATGCCTCGCGCGCAGGAAGCGGGGCTACGGGGTGGGCCAGCGGAGCGGGGGCCAAGAAGCGGTCGTGGTGGGGCCGGGGACCTTGTCGCGGGGTGGCCAGAGGGGTGCGAGATCGATGGGGTTGGTGGCTATATGATGTGGGGTCACGTCAAGTACAAGGATAGGTGGATCCAGGGACTGCGTGCGGTGTGGCGTGCGGGTTGTGTCGGTTGTGTGTGGTGCGGTGAGCTAACAGGGGTGGCGGCAGGGATAGGGAGCAGGTGGGGATGGGTTTGGTCTAGGGTTAGGGTTTGAAGGGGGAGGTTGGTTGGGCTAGGGTTTGGGGGTCTTGGTTTTAGGGTTAGGTGTGGGGTGGTAGGTGGCCTGCGGCTGGGCCTTTGGGCCTGGCCGGTGGCGGCCTCCTCCAGGGTTTAAAAATAGGGTTTTATGTTATAATATATTTATTTTGTTTTGTTTAAACCAAAACTGTTGCAACTATATTGTAGAAAAAAATAAAATATTTGAACAGACCGGGTTTTGATTTGAACAAAGAGGGGAATATCTAGAAAACAAAATGAGCTTTTTATAAAATAGTTTTGGCAAACAGATGCATGCAGATGTCATGATTATGCACAAAGTATTATTTAGCACGCAATTTTCTAGTAGTGGTTTTACCCGGGGTGCTACAAAACCTCTGCACTTGGAGGCCCAACAACTGTCTACAAGAATAGAAGTGCGTAGACATCAAGCTCTTTTCTGGCGCCGTTGCCGGGTAGGAAAGGTAAAAGGCACTCACACACATTACCCCACGGCAACAGCAAGCCGGAAAGTTCTTTTCTAGCGCTGTTGCCGGGGAGGTAAGGTAAAAGGTACTCACATCCTCCCGTGTGAGTGCTCGAAGTTATTTCCTTTAGATTCTGCAATTTTGTCTTTTTGTTTTCACTAGTTAGGCTTAATGGAAAACAACAACAAAATTAGAGAGCTCTATAGTGTTTATCTTGAGTTAGGACATGAAGTGTTTGAAGAGAAAATTAAAAAACCTATGGAGTTTTATTTGCATGCTAATAGCAATGTTATTAGTATGAATTCTTTGGACACCATTATTGCTAATGCTATGGAAAATTCTAAGCTTGGGGAAGCTAGTTTTTATGAAAATGATCTTATTAGTTCCCCAGCTTTGGAAGATAGCTATTCTATTGCTTATGATGATACCAAACCTCCAATATATGATGATTACATTGATGAAAATATGATATTTTCAGTCCACCTACTATTGAGGAGAAAATTAATTGTGATTACAATATGCCTCCTCTATTTGATGATTATGGTGAGGAGAATAACAATGATAGCTATTTTGTTGAATTTGCTCCTACTATAATTAATAAGAATGACTATGCTTATGTAGAGAGTAATAATTATTTTATGCATGTGGCTCATGATAAGAATGTTTTATGTGATATTTATATTGTTAATTTCATTCATGATGCTACTGAAAGTTATTATGAGAGAGGGAAACATGGTTTTATGCATCTCAACAATATTAAGTTTCCCCTCTTTATGTTGAAAATCTTGAAGTTGCACTTGTTTTGCTTTCCTATGCTTGTTGCTTTGTGCTTCTTTGATTTATTTTCTTACAAGATTCCCAAGCATAGGAAGTGGGTTATACTTAAATGTGTTTTGAATTTGCTTCTTGATGCTCTCTTTTACTTCAATTCATATTTCTTATGTGAGCATCTTCTCAAACTATCAAGCCTAACTTAAAGGAGTTAAAGAAAAGTACTTGTTGGGAGATAACCCAAGAGTTTTCTCGAGTCTTGGAAGTAATTACTTCTGTAATGACCTCTCCTTATCCTTTTTGTTTGCTTTTAGAGGGAAGTAAGATTTGGGGAGTTGTTGTCCCGAAACAGATTTCTGTCCTCCACCATAAAAATTCGTGAGGAGTCTCTGTAACTCGGATTGAGCTAAAAATTTACGAATAAATCCTACAGTATGTTAGATAACTTTAGTTAGTTCAACACTTTTTGATTTGAGCAACAGAAGATTTTCGAAAAAAATTGGTTTCTACCTGCTGGTCTGTTTTAACAGATTTCTTCCATTATTTGCATTTGCTTCTTATTGATTCCTTTTTGAGTTATTTTTTGGGGAATTAAGATTTTTGAAGGAGTTGCTATAGTAGCTTGTGCTTTCAGTGAAAAGTTTTGCTGTTCCAAAGCTTTGCCTAAAGGTCTATTATCTTTTGAATACACTAATGTTGCTAATGAAGATTGTGTGAAGTTTTGTATGAAGGAAAAATTTTAGGTGTAGAGAGAGAATGATGTACTGAGATGAAGAATGAATAAAAGCTCAAGCTTGGGGATTCCACCATGGTTTCATCCCAATAAATATCCAATAGGTACAAGCGTCAAAGCTTGGGGATGCCCAAGACATCCCCTTCTTCATTAATAAAAAGCTCAGGTCTGTCTAGACACTTTGTTTTTATTGTTTCATGCACTATTATGTTGTTCTTGGAGCGTCTTAGTTTTTGTTTTTGGTTTTCGTTTGCTTAGTTTGCTTGAGTAAGTTGGTTGGTTACACCACACTTCTTTTGGAGAGAGACACACTCTATTTCCATTGCCTAGAAAACTCTAGTTTTCACTCTTATTGTTTTGTGAGTGTTCACTTTTGCTAGCACTGCGTTCAGCCTTAGTTTTCTTGTGCTTTCAGCTTAGAACTTTTTAGTTCTTCTTTGTGGATTTGTGAGACATTCTCACTGATCTTTATTGATTATTATCTTTGTGAGTTGTTTCAAATAAGTTGTTTGGTGTTGGAAAAGAGTAGGAAGCTTCATGCTTAAGTGATATAAAGGGAGTTTGCTTTGACTGTGACTTAGACTTTATCATGTCATGCTAGGTGCTATTTTGACCTTATGCTTAGTGATTATTGCTGTAGCATGTCTTGTTCAAACAATTGGGATTGCTTAGTGTGCCTTGAAAGAATCATGCGTTGTTTTAGCATACAAAAGCATAGTATTGTGGTATTCTCCTTTGATGCTTTGTTTGGGTTGACTCGGCACATGCTCACACCATGTTATGACTATGAAAAAGTCACCATAACCTCTATGATCATTTAGTCCTTGACTTGTAGTACCACTCTATGCTTTGATTAGTAATGTTTTGTTGATCTTCATGATTATGGCCATTATTGCTCTCTTAGTTGGTTGCTCCCAGTCTTTTGCTAGCCTCCACTTATATGAGTAAGCTCTACTCATGCTTCCAAATCCCAAGAAACCAAGTTATTCCAAAGTGCCCACTATAAATTCCTATGCATGGTGTGTTACACCATTCCAAGTATATTCTTGTTTTCAGCTATCTTCCAATTAAAAACTATTTTGTTATGTGAAAACTTAGTGATTAAAGCCCTCACAAACTTGATGGCACACTTTATTATTCTGTTCCCCTAATAAAATTGAACCATTGTGTCGTCTATGTTGTATATGCTTGCACTTATACGTTGGAGTTAGCAGAACCATGCTGTTATGGGGAACGTTTTCAACATTGCACTTGTACTTTGTACTCAGTTGATATCATGCTCTTTTTTCTATGGATGTCAGCGGTGTGAAATAATGTAACATCTCAAAAATACTAAGCTTGGATCATCAAACTCTAATTATCAAAATTAGGGTTAACAAAAACTTTTCCAACTAAAAATATGAAAGCATTCATATGTGTGTGTATTAAAATTTGGATTCTTTTGAATTGCCATGATTCTGTGTTTCTTTGCATGTAAAATGATTCTTAGGTGAAATAAACATCATCTAAACAATCCCCTAACTTTTCCCAAAGACAAACAACTCAAAATGAATAAATTAAGTGAATGGTCACTTTGGCCAAATTAACTCCCATGCCTACTTTGGCTATCTCTAATTTTCAAAACTCAACAGAAACATGTATGGATCTTTGCACCCCTTGTTAGTACTCATAATAAGGTACCAAGGCCCACTTTGGGATCATCCAAAAACATTCAAGTGTTCAGTTTAAATGACAGTTTAAAATTGAATCTATCTCATATGGGAAGATCCCACTATTTCAAAAACCACTCAAACAAGCTCAATTTTCAAAACCCAAGAACCTACAGAATCCCCAACACATGCCTAGCACACCCACCAAAAATCTTTTCAAAATTCAAATATAAATTTCTTGCGGCCATTTCATCAAACAGTTTGCAGATTCAAATCAACCAAATCACAAACACTATTTTGAGAAGTGATTCGGCCAAACTTGTTCCCTCTCTGGTTGCAACCAGCCTTAGTAGATCATCTAGATCCCTTTAACTAACCTCTAGCACCACTGTAAGCTTGCCATTGTCATCAATGGTGAGCAGGCCGAGCCTCACCATGCCACCCCAGTGTGGACAGCAAGCTAGGAGAAGAACTAGTTGTGCCAACCTTGTCTAGGAGGTAGCCCATGCCTCACCGCCCCCTCTCGACCAGCCCTAGCTCGAAGACAGAGACCAGCACTGCAAGGAACGCCGCGCCCGCGCCGTTGTCGACCATGCCGCCGTGCATCGCAGAGCACGCGCCGTTCCCAAGCAACCTGACCAACTCGATCCCTTGCTGCCCGCCAGCATGCACCCCACCGTCCCAGGAGACCACCAGACATGTTCATTTCATCGCCCGTACCCCGTAGCCACCGCTCGCCGCGGAGTTCGCCGCCTCTGCCTCGTAGAGCACCGCACGTTCCCGACCGATTGCCACCGCCCCTACACGCGCATTTAAGATCTAGAGCATCGCCAGGAGACCGCCCGTCGATCGCCAACCTCAGCCATGCCTCTAGCCGCTCGTAGCCGTGTAGCCACCGTCGCCTGCCCATCCCTCTTGGTCTCGCCGTCGAGCCTATAAAAGGAGGCCACCCCAGCTCGATTTCTTCACACCATCTCACTCCCCACCTCTCACTGAGACTTCCCACCTCTTCCCAGAGCAAGGCGAGCAGCGCATCGCCGGAATTTGACCGGAGCCCGCCACTGCTAGAGAAGAAGTGCGTCGTCGATTGGAGCCACCCCGGGAGGAGCTATCGGTGTTAGGAGGATCACCATCGTCGACTTTGTCGTTCGCCCCCATCGCCGACCCTCGCCTGAGCCCCGGTGAGCCTCCCACGACCCCCACCTGCCGCGTTAGGGTTCTGTCTCGTCGGCGCTGCCCGACATGGACGATGAGCCGTAGCCATTCGATTAGACTTAGATCGTGCGACCGAGATCGCCCCGTACCGCTTCGCGTGTTATGAGCCACTGACTGGTGGAACCCCCTGTCAGCTGAGTCCCGCGCTACGGAGTGACACTGGGCCGGCCCATCAACCTTTCCCGCGCAGCCCAGCCGTTTGAATTTAGCTTTTTCCATTTTAATTCAAACATAGTTCTGTACCAATATTCAAAAACCAACCCAGATCGATTCAGTGAACCAAATTGCATGAAACCAATTTTGTTAGAGAGATACTGAAATGCTTAATCCAAGCCCGTTGGATTCAAATCATTTGGATCTGTAGATCAACCTTGGTAAAAATAACAAGTCAGAAGTTTTTCTGCATTCAAATATTTTTCAAATTTCAACCATAATAGCTTTTGAGTTTATTCCAACTCTCAAAAATCACATTTGATCATACCTTTCAGAATATATAAAAACATTTGGGTTTAGTTACAGAAATAATGTCCAAGTAATAAAAGAAGGCCACATAGGCATTTCTAGTCATTTTATGTAATTAAAATGAAAGGCTAAACCTTATTAAATTGTGACACCACTTTAAATCACATTCCCATGTACTGAAATATGTGGTGATGACATGTGTCAACAAGATCCCATGTTTGAGTTGGAGAATATTAAATCTTAAGTATCTTTTCAATGAGTAGAAATTACTTTTCTCAAATGAAAATAAATATTACAAATGTTTTAAGCTTGTAATATAGGTGATGATGCTAGATCATCCATAGTACACCTTTGTGTGATGATTGAAAATAGTTAAGTATTGTTTGGTGATTGTGTACCTCGTATTTATTTATAGACGCTAGTACCGACCAAGGATACGAGGAGGAAGGAGGATGATACGAGGAAGAAGCCGAGGAGAACTTCAACCACTGATCTGCACAAGGCAAGCCTTACTAACCAAGTTGACCAATGCAAGCTAACACTTGCAACTTAGAAAGCTTATACTGATACTTATGCAAGCCTAATACTACTAGTTGATTGAGCAAGCTTATACTTTATCTATGCAAGAAAATACTTGCTTGTTACCATGCCAACTATATGCCTTAAGCATATGTGATCATACCCACTTGATAACCCAATCCTAGTTTTACTTGCAAGCTTTTTACTTTATTTCTTTATCAAAGCTTTCTCTTAGAGTTTACTTAAGTGAATTGTAGATTCAAGAAAGATAATTGAAGGTTGCATAAAGAGCATTAAATTTGGCCTAAGCTAGGTAATCTTGATGTCATCCTAAGGCATGAGATTGAACTTAATTAATATCCACTTGTTTACCACCCCTCCTTAGTATTTAGAACCCCCTGGTAGATGCTAGTGCTAAGCATAAAACTTGATCAACTTTAGATGGGAATACTTGGTGAAAATGGTTTTGAAAACCTTGGAATGATGAGTCATTCTACTGAGATGTTTTGACATGTGTTTCTGAACATCAGATGATTTTGATGATGAAAATGTTGAGGCATGAGCCTTACCCCTTTATAAAACTGATGGTTGTCTGGATGCGATACCATTCCAATTTTACCGTACAACCACAATACCCGAAAATTGGGTAGGGCTTGACTGGAAACTTATATACCTTAGTATGGGTTCCCTCACGGCCAAGGTCTGAGCTGAGGCTACCTTGTGAAGATTGTACACCTGTGCAGTACCCAATATGACAGGCCAAACTCACAGGAGAGGTGCTTATACTACGGTGTGTAATCGAAAGGTTAGGATTGATTATCCGCATACTGAGTATGGTGAATTCAGGATTTGTTCCTGACGAATGTATTGAATGTTGTGGTGAAAGTGTACAATCTCTGCAGAGTGTCAAACTATTCGAATAGCGTCCATGATTATGGACGATTAGTGGCCATCTTGTTCCCGTAAGAGGTTTTCAAAATGACTTGTGAAATGATCTGAGACTTTGACTTGACCACAACAGAGTTGTGACATGAAATTCAAGTTCCTACTTAGGTGTTATAAAACTTCAACTAGTTGTTATTTGCTTATGAACTTAGTAGAGGTAAATCTGGCTTTTTGCAAAACAACCCTAGAGCTTAGTGTCCTACTACAAAAAACCCCTTCACTTGTTAGTATTAGTTTGCGAGTACTTAAAGAGTACTCATGGCTTTGTCCCTGTCTATCCCCGTGGCCAGACTATGAAGAGGAGTACCAGGATGATGGACCCCAAGAAGGTTACGACAACTAGGATCATCTCCCATCGTCAGCATTGCCTGTGACCCCGAAGATGGAGCTTCGCCTATGCTACCTTTATTATTACGTTATTCCGCTGCTTGAGTTGTATTAAGAACTGGATCATGAGATCCTTATTTGTGTAAGACCTTATGTATGGTTTGTAATGGATGATGTACTGTGATATCCAAATCTGTTATGTCTCGCAAAAATGGTAATCCTGGGATTGCGATGTATGGCATAACAAGCATCTGGGATTAAAAATCCGGGTGTTGACAAGTTGGTATCAGAGCCATCCTGACCATAGGAGACCCTAGTTAGACTGGACGTTTGGAATCAAAAACTTAGTTTCAAAACCAAAGAAAGCAAATATTTACAAAATTTATTCCCATTCTAATCACTTTGATTCTTTCATGAAAATTCATGTTCCTCAAAAACTCTTGCAAAATACATAAAATTTGACACACTTGATCACTCTACTAACTTACTCATCTTATATTATTTTAGATGGACGTGAAGTACAGCAAGTTTTACCAGTTGGGAAATGGAGGAGACCTTATCTTTGAGAGGGATTTGGACCAGCTTTCGGAACTTCTGGAGCATCCGCACCCCATGTTCTTCGGAGCTCAGCTCAATGATTAGGAAGGAGAAGATCCGCAATGGCTAGTTGTTGCAAGTCTCCGAGGAAAGATTGAACCTCCCACTGCCGAGGGAATTTAATTCACCTTAAGAGAGAACAACTGGCTCGATGGACTCGCCAGGGCCATGCAGGAAGCTCTCGCCCGTCTATGTGGGCAGTGTATCAACCAGATCAAGGGTACCCGCTTTGAGTTTTGTCCAAGGCGTGATGCTATGGGACAACCACTGGAATCCCCATATCACCCCGAGTTGAAGACTCAGTTGGACCACCTTAGCTTCATGATGTATGATCGTCAACAATAACTGGACAATGCCCGCGACTACTCCAACCACAAGTCCGCCATCATCAGGACGAAGGATCAGACCATCGCCATGCTCGCGAAGGACCGCAAGTCTCACCGCCGTCAGCTGGACAAAAAGGAGCGCATCATTGCCCATCTTCGCCACCGTATCTCGGATTTGGAGGAGACCATCCACGAGAGAGACATGCAATTGGAGGAAAGGGAGAATGCCGGAGAAGATCTTCGTGGAGAACCCTACTCTTATCTCAGTGATGACGATGACTTTCTGGAAGACCAGGCCATGGACTTCTTCACTGATGAGGAGGATTTCGCCTTCATCAATGATGATGAGGATGATGATTACACCGACTCCGAGGAGTAGTAGCACTTAAGCACTAGCATAGTGAGTTGTATACGGTCCCACTGTATCGTAGTTTCTAGAATGGTTCTTAAAACCATCTGTTTTCCCTTGTTGTGGTGTGTGTTGTATCGTGTGCTATGAATGAATGAAAAGCAAGTTGCTAGAAAAAACTGAGTCAAACCTTAAAAACTTTTCAAAAGTCCCCGAACCTTAGAAATTTCCCTCTTTTCTCATGATCTATCTCAATCTTCAGATGCCTCGCGGAGGAAGTGGTTCATCCCCGGACCCGATGTTGCAGATCCTGCAAATGTTGGTTTCTGACCGCGAAGCTGAAAGAGACAAACGTCAAGCCAACTTAGCCACCCTTCAGCACATAGCTCAGATGGCCAACAATAACCAAGGCCACGGAAATCAGGACAACCATGGATCTAAGCTCAAGAATTTCTAGAACACCAACCCACCTGTTTTCACTAAGTCAGAGGAGCCCCTAGATGCAGATGATTGGCTGCAAAACATGGAGAACAACCTGGAAGTCGCCGGAGTGGAAGCTAACGAGAAAGTTCTGTTCGCCACCCACTATATAGCCGGAGATGCAAGAGCATGGTGGAACAACGTTCGTGCAATGACCGGAGGACAGATGATGACCTGGGAGGAATTCAAGGTCAAGTTCAGCAGAACCCATGTGCCACCGGATTTGATCAAGAGAATGAGAGATGAATTCAGAGAACTGAAGCAAGGAAGGATGACCGTAGTGGATGTAGGGTTGACAACATAGAAAACAAAAATTTTCCTACGATGGGAACATCTATGTACCAAGATCTATCTACTAGATACAAGCAACGGGTGGATATACATCCATAGAATACATACCCTCGAAGACCGAATAGCGTTAACGAGGTTGTACTCGTGGATGATGTAGACGAACGCTTGCCGATCTCAAGATCGTGATGAAGTCCATCTGGTCTAGCCGGTCCAGCACGATCAAGTCCAGCACCTCAAAGCAGTGGTGCATCCGTGATCGCACACACGTACGGGTACCCCGACAACCTCCACGCCCTCGCTCCAGCGAAGCAGCGGAAGCAACAAATCCTTCCAGAAAAAGCCACCGGGAACATGTATCTCGCTGATCCGAGACCATGGGGAAATTATAAAGGGGGGAGAGGGATCCTTCGCGAGGAGGTGTACTTTGAGAGGAGGAGAGGGGGGCCTTTTATAGGGGAGAGGGGGGCACCCAAGGGGCATGGAGCCCAGCCATGGGGCTGCCCCCACCTCTTCCACATTCATGTGGGTGGAGCTCCCACTCAAAATGAAAAGCCTCCACTCCCATTAAAAAGCCTCCACTCAAAAATCCACTCACATGCATTAAATTTCCACCAAATTTAATGCAAGCTCTCATTTAAATAAAACTCTTTTATTTATTTATTCAGAATTTTGTTAATTACTTTAATTAACAAACATTCACATAAAACCCCTTACAACATTTCAATTTCACATGCAGAACCAGTTTCAGCAATTTCAGCTGAAACAGTTTCGGTGTCTAGTGAAATAAATTCCCGCGCTTTCCTTTTCTTTTTTCTGCATATCATTTGCTCGAATGGTGTCGGTATCCCTTAAGTGTGTCACCCTACGGTTCGAATAATGCGGACATGATCGAGACCCTTCTCTCGATCAATAATCAAGAAGGGACCGGAGATCCATAACGATTCCCACATTCAACGATGACTTCGTGATCGTGTGAACCTTTTACGCTAGTATCTTAATCCCTTTGTTTCACGATATATTACATGTCCGAGATTCGATCATCGGTATATCCATACCTAGTTTGATCTCGTTACCGACATGCACTCTTTTCTCGTTCCCGTGATATAACATTCTAGTGATCAAATCACTTGCTTGCAAGCTAATCAATGTGATATCACCGAGAGGGCCCAGAGCATATCTATCCGTCATCGGGATGAACAAATTCCACTCTCGATCCATGGGTCTCAACATAACACTTTAGTAGTTCTGAAGCCATCTTTATAATCACCCAGTTACGGTGTGACGTTTGATGTCATCGAGAAACTCTTCCGGTGTTAGTGATTGACATGATCTCATGGTCTAAGGATTAGGATCTCTTCGTAAGTTGTTATAGCAATATAAACTCAATGACTTTGATCGTAATGCTATACTTCAGATGAATGTTCATCACATCATTACACTAATGTTGTGACCTCGTTATTAACAACATCCAGTGTTCATGATTAGGAAACTTTGATCATCATGTTAATCAACGAGCTAGTTTATAAGAGAGGCATAACTATGAACTTCCTTTTTGTTTATTAAACACACATGTATTAACGTTTCCGTATTAATACAATTATAGCATGTGAAATAAACATTTATCATAAATAAGGAATACGATAATAACCACTTTATTATTGCCTCTCGGGCATATTCCCTTCAGTCTTCCACTTGCACTAGAGACAATAATATAGTTTGAAAACTTTGCGTATTGAACACTTATGGCTTTTCAGTGTTCCATATACGCAATTGCAAGTGGTTAACATAATCTACGGATCTGACACTTTCAGGTCTGTGTGTATTTGCATGTCTTTGCGTCTTCACGCATCACTCATTCTCTAATGAGATGGCATTGTATAAATTTGGTCTTTCGGTGAGACCTTTAGTTCCTTGGGGTTAAAACACGTCGATACTATTGTCATACAATATATCTTTAGTGTTAGCCCGTTGCGAACCACACCTTAGTTTGATAACAAACTGCTTGACACAAATTCCCTCCTTTGCTGCTACTATAGCAGTCATATACTTAGCCTTTTTGTTGTAGTATTTGTCACAACGTCTTAACTTTGGAACTCTTCCAAATCCATCATGGAATCTCCTTTCCATTACATTGTGCCACCCATAGTTTAAATTGAGATAAACTTAATTTGTATCTTGTGACAAAACTAGTATCAATGTAACGCTTTACAATGAACTATTTGTAATTGTTTGTCGCCTCTACACAAATATATTCTTAGTTCTTCCAAAATATCATAAGAATATCCTCACTATCGTCCAATGATCATTTTATGATTCATTCTGGTATATGCTCATAACACTTAGAGCATAGGACATATCTGGATGTGTACATATCATGGTATTATTGATCAAAACATCCTTGTGATTTCACTCATCAAGTGTCAAAGCACTTGAATCTTGTTTCACTTATCAAGTGTCAATACACTTGAATCTTGATTCAATTCCTTTCCATGCGACAAGAACCGTTTCTTGTTGTTTCTATATTGAACTCCTTCAATATCTCATATATGTACGTTTGGCACAAACATATTAGCGTCACAGTCTATCCACTATAGACATTCATGCTAAATATTCGGGTTTTGCCTAAATCTTTCATCGAAATGAAATTCTTAACCTTTGTCAATAGAAGATACATCATTTCTAATCAACAAGATGTCATCCACATAATGTATTAGAAATGTGTCTCAGCGCTCCCACTTAATTTCTTGCAAATGCAAGCATCTTCATCGTCTCCGGATGAAAACTCCTTTTCATCACGGTGAAGATTCCAATTCCGCGATGCTTACTTCAACCATTGAAGTTTGCATGCCCTTTTAGCATCCTTTGAATTTAACAAAACCCTTTGGACCGTGTCATGTACACGTCCTAGGTAACCATTCTATTAGAAGAACTTTGTTTTGTTTATTCATCTACCATATACCAAATTATATGTAGTGGTTGCTACTTTAATCCGTCCAGACTAAATATCGCTATGAAAGATCAAATCTTGTCATAATCAACTCCTTGAACATTGTCATAAAATACTTTACGACATGTCGACTATTTCATAGATTTGAAACATCCATGTCTGTTTCTTCATAGATCCAAATACGACCGATAGGTTTTTACACCTTTCCGGAGGGTCTTCCAAGTTCAAAACTTGATTTATCGTGTATGGACTTATCACGGATTTTATGGCTTCGCGCCATTTGACGGAGTCAGGGCCCATCATCGCTTCTTTGTATGTATTCGGTTCATCATTGTCAAACAATAATGATTTACTCTCAAATCTTAGCATTTGATTATTTAACCGACCTACTTGGTTCAATAGGAACTTAGATCTTCGTGACCACAACCTTTGAGGCACATAAGCTATGAGCATTATGGTAGCCTCCAGAACGATTTCCGACGCTGCACAACTCAACACATTTAGCTAAGGTTCGTTAACCTTATCAAAGTTCTATTGTCCTCCCACTTAACTTTTGCGAAAAATTCCTTTTTTTAAGAAACTTCACATTTCAAGCGACAAACCCTTTTATCCTCGGTGTTATGGAGGAATAACCAATTGTTATTCGAAATAACCTACAAAGACATGCTCATTCGACTTTGGTTGTAAACATCTTACTTATGTTTAGCATACCAAAATTTAAGAAAGTACAACTTGGGTTTTACCCCAAACCATAACTCATATGGTGTCATTTCAACGAATCAAGATGAAGCACTTTTCAGTGTAAAAGCGGTAGTCTCTAAAGCTTTAATCTTTTAAAACATAATGGCAGTTTTATAAATAACACCTTTGATCTAACCATGTCAAACAAGGTTTCCTTACAAATCTCAAACACTCCATATTCCTATGGTGTTTCGGGAGATGTAAATCTAGGTGTTTTGCTAAACTTGTAACTCAAATAAATCCCTTTTATGATAAAATCATAAACCATTTATTTTCTTGTTACAATGATTTTCACTTCATCTTGAAAGTCTTTGAAACGTTTTTCAAATATTTCATACTTCTTTCTCATTAAGTGATAATTCACTCAAATTTCCGGAGAAAGCATATGAAGTTGAAACCCATCGCTTACGACTACACATAATGGAATACATACATCGATATGTATAAATTCCAATAATTTAGTCGTTCGTTCTTCTTTGGCCTTTGAACGAAGTTTTAATTATCCCGAGGAAAGTCTCACAAGTGTCACTTGATCAAATCAAAGACTCCAAAAATCCATGAATATGGAGATTCTTCATGTTTTCTTTCCAATATAATTTAAACGGCGATGTCACTTCGTAAGTGATCTTTCAATCATTTGTCTTGCGACATTTTAGCATTAGGTTTTATGGATGTGATTTCTCCAACTAGATTTGTAAATCATCCATCTTATATGGAATACGGTAATTATTTGAACAACCTTTGTTCTCATAATACCTGATTCAAATAACAATTATTAAAACAAATCTTGAAGTCAAGCTTTGATGTCAACGAGAAATACAAACAACGGTTTATTTGTTTTCGATGAACATCATCACATATTCTCTTGCTAGTTACTTAGGCCATTGTGGTTCATGAATTGCGTTGTTCCGTATGAAATTTCATACCAACTAATTTGGTATCCAATACCCAAGAACCACATTGTTTAACAAGCAAAGAATACAACCATAACATGTATATCTTCCATATACCAAAATTGGATATTTCCAATCTTTTCTTTTCTACCAAATATATTTTATAGATTCTCTTTCAGCATTTCCTTTTCCTTTTTAAAAGAATCTATCAACATCAAAAGTGGCGCCATATACATGACACATAGTCCAAAGTGTGTATATTCAAATAATAATACCTTTGGACTTGCACTTTGAAGTAGATCACCATCATCAAAATGATCGGTATTCTTTCAAAATCCATTCTTTAGTAATCTTTTAGTGTAGTAAACATTTTACATACATATTATATTCACCCTCATCATGACGACTTTCATGATCAAGCTACTGTAGCTTATAAAGGCGAATCGTGAGTATAACATTACTTTACAAAACCCTTTTGGATGATTAGGATGTATAGCATCTCCAACCTTTGCAAATTCTCATCCAATATGAGAACATATATTATACTCTATCATATTTCAACCAAAACATTGTTTCAGATATCGTTATATCTGCCACACATGATAATTTCTGAAATAATTCTTTTAGCTCCTAGATAATCTCGATATTTAAATCAAGAATCATGGAGGCAAACATGATACTTAAGATACTAACACTGGAATTGTTACTCTCGATTTAATACCAACTATTAAATTTCATGGAGTAAATAGAGTTTGCTGAAAGTTTGCAATAGGACTTTAAACTTTGATTGACACTCAACACAATACGATACCAGTTCGTAAAGTATATATCCAGAATTCTATAGTTCTATTATCTCAATTACAACTATGCATATGGTGGTGAACGAATGCCAATGACTACAACAAATTATGCAAATTCACTTTGATTTAATTTATGATAAATTGAGTTCTACTAATCCAAATTAGAAATGAACTCCCACTCAAAAACGACATCCCTCGTGGCTTTTTGGTGATTACATGAACCAAATCCACTACACCAAGTCCGATCATCACGTGAGTCGGTGTAGCTTCAAAGGCGAGCATCCATATGGTCATCATATCAAAATATATGACTCATGCTTAACCTTTCGGTCCGTGTTCCGAGGCCATGTCTGTACATGCTAGGCTCGCCAAGTAAGAACCTTAGTATTCAAGTGTAATCGTCTTACCCGAGATATGCTCGTGGATTCAAGTACACCCGATCATCACGTGATGTCTTGAAGCTTAATAAACATTGTCGGTGCATACTTAAGGAAGAACACATTTTTATCTTGATATCTAAATGAGGGATCATCTTATTATGCTAATAAAACGCCAAACAAGCAATATAAGATGCAATCAAAACATCACATGTTTATTAGTGAAATGATATGGTTCCCGTATATGATCTCCATCATGTGCACCGTGCTATGATCTCTATCATACCTTTATGTGTAAGGCCAAGGTCTATGGAACTTACACGCTATGTGTGTTGTAAGAGTATCATCTCATACTTCTACTTACAACATCACCATATCATAACACTAGCCCAGCAACAATCTAAACTAGACGCCTCTAATTTATCCATTGCAAGTTTTACGTGGCTTAGGGCTTTCGAAGATAGAACCGTTCTTACCTACGAACATGAACCACAACGAGGATAACCAAATTGTTGACAACTCGTTGCAAATTAGATATTGACTATAGTAGGAGAGACAGACACCCACTAGCCACTTATGCAAAACTAGTTGCATGTCAAGCGTGGAACAGGTCTCATGTGCGAGGACATGTAAAGTTTGTCCGGGCCGCTTCATCCCACTGTGCCACCAATATCCAAAGTACAACTAAGAAGCAATAAAATGATCATCATCGCCCACATACTCATATGTGTACTACCCGTGCAAAGTATCTACGCATAGATCCGGCTCTGATACCACTGTAGGGTTCGCAGCATAGAAAACAAAAAATTTCCTACGATGGGAACATCTATGTACTAAGATCTATCTACTATATACAAGCAACGGGTGGATATACATCCATAGAATACATACCCTCGAAGACCGAATAGCGTTAACGAGGTTGTACTCGTGGATGATGTAGACGAACGCTTGCCGATCTCAAGATCGTGATGAAGTCCATCTGGTCCAGCCGGTCCAGCACGATCAAGTCCAGCACCTCAAAGCAGTGGTGCATCCGTGATCGCACACACGTACGGGTACCCCGACAACCTCCACGCCCTCGCTCCAGAGAAGCAGCGGAAGCAACAAATCCTTCCAGAAAAAGCCACCGGGAACATGTATCTCGCTGATCCGATACCATGGGGAAATTCTAAAGGGGGGAGAGAGATCCTTCGCGAGGAGGTGTACTTTGAGAGGAGGAGAGGGGCCTTTTATAGGGGAGAGGGGGCCACCCAAGGGGCATGGAGCCCAGCCATGGGGCTGCCCCCACCTCTTCCACATTCATGTGGGTGGAGCTCCCACTCAAAATGAAAAGCCTCCACTCCCATTAAAAAGCCTCCACTCAAAAATCCACTCACATGCATTAAATTTCCACCAAATTTAATGCAAGCTCTCATTTAAATAAAACTATTTTATTTATTTATTCAGAATTTTGTTAATTACTTTAATTAACAAACATTCACATAAAACCCCTTACAACATTTCAATTTTACATGCAGAACCAGTTTCAGCAATTTCAACCGAAACAGTTTCGGTGTCTAGTGAAATAAATTCGCGCTTTACTTTTTTTTCTGGCATATCATTTGCTCAATGGTGTCGGTATCCCTTAAGTGTGTCACCCTACGGTTCACGAATAATGCGGACATGATCGAGACCCTTCTCCGATCAATAATCGAGCGGGACCGGAGATCCATACTGACTCCCACACATTCAACGATGAATTCTGTGATCGTGTGAACCTTTTACGCTAGTATCTTAATCCCTTTGTTTCACGATATATTACATGTCCGAGATTCGATCATCGGTATCTCCATACCTAGTTTGATCTCGTTACTGACATGCACTCTTTTCTTGTTCCCGTGATATAACATTCTACTGATCAAATCACTTGCTTGCAAGCTAATCAATGTGATATCACCGAGAGGGCCCAGAGCATATCTATCCGTCATCGGGATGAACAAATTCCACTCTCAATCCATGGGTCTCAACATAACACTTTAGTAGTTCTGAAGCCATCTTTATAATCACCCAGTTACGGTGTGAAGTTTGATGTCATCGAGAAACTCTTCCGGTGTTAGTGATTGACATGATCTCATGGTCTAAGGATTAGGATCACTTCGTAAGTTGTTATAGCAATATAAACTCAATGACTTTGATCGTAATGCTATACTTCGGATGAATGTTCATCACATCATTACACTAATGTTTTGACCTCGTTATTAACAACATCCAATGTTCATGATTAGGAAACTTTGATCATCATGTTAATCAACGAGCTAGTTTATAAGAGAGGCATAACTAGGAACTTCCTTTTTGTTTATTAAACACACATGTATTAACGTTTCCGTATTAATACAATTATAGCATGTAAAATAAACATTTATCATAAATAAGGAATACGATAATAACCACTTTATTATTGCCTCTCGGGCATATTCCCTTCAGTGGAATACCGTGAAAAATTCTTGTCATTAGCTAGGTATGCCCCAGATGAAATCGACACTGAAGCCAAGAAGAAAGAAAGATTCTTGAATGGTCTGCATGATGAGATGCAGACGGTGTTAGTCAATATCCCTTTTGCTGATATTGAAGCCCTCGTCGACTCTGCCATCCAGATGGAAGGAAAGATCAACCAAGCCAATGATAACCGCAAGCGCCGCATGATGCACCAGCTAGGAACCCATCATACCCCAAAGTATCGCCCTAACCCATCTCCAGGATTTGCCCTGAGAACCAACAGACCCCTGACGAACCGTCCGACCTATCCTAATCATGGAAACCCAAGGCCCGGAGGAAATCACAACAACCCCGGCAACTCTGGCAATTTCAACCGTGCGCCACCCAAGTTCAACAACAACAATGCTGCCGCCAACACCGCCCGAGGATGGAAGCAATGTTGTGCTCAGTAAAGACAAGGACAAGACGCAAGTGTCTTGTTATGACTGTGGAAATAAGGGTAACTAATCCAACGAGTGCCCCAAGAAGAATGCCCCAGCTCAGCAGCAGCATCGTGTTCAACCTGGAAGAAGGTTTGCCCCAGGGAATTCACTCAATCGTAATGGCCGTCTTTTTCTCATGCATGCTGAAGAAGCCCAGGAAGCGCCAGACGTCGTGCTGGGTATGTTTTCTGTTAATTCAGTACTTGCTAGAGTGTTGTTTGATTCTGGTGCATCGCATTCATTTGTCACCGAAGAATTTGCATGCACTAGTAAGATTCAACCAACCAAACTGAAGCATGTTATGATCGTTCAAATCCCCGGTTCAACCACCAAAGCTAGGCAAATTTGCAAAGTCGTCCCTATCCGAATCCATGGCATAGATTTTTATGCTAATCTTATAGTACTCAGAACTAAAGGTTTGGAAGTAGTACTAGGAATGGATTGGATGTCCAAGCATAAAGGATTAACTGACTGTGCCAAGAAAGCCATAACCATGACCAGTACAGCCGGAATATCAGTCGAGCATGTATCTGAAACCTTACCTCGTCAATTCAAGTGCAACAAGAGTATAGCCCAACCTACCATTGACCAAGTCCGAATAGTCTGTGAATACCCCGATGTATTTCCAGATGTTTTGCACGGTATGCCCCCAGATCGGGATATCGAGTTTATCATTGAACTAATCCCCGGAACAGGACCCATAGCCCAGAGACCATATAGTATGAACCCGTCTGAACCAACAGAACTAAAGAAACAACTAGATGCCATGTTGGAAATTGGATTGATTCAACCAAGTGCGTCACCATGGAGATCACCCGTCTTATTTGTGGACAAGAAGGATGGAGGTAACCGTTTGTGTACGGATTATCGGAAGTTGAATGATGTCACTATCAAGAACAAGTACCCATTGCCCAAGATAGAAGATTTGTTTGATCAATTGACCGGTGCCAAAGTGTTTTCTAAGATTGATCTTAGAACTGGCTATCATCAACTCAAGATTCGCGCAGAGGATATCCCCAAGACTGCCTTTACCACCAGATATGGATTATACGAGTATACTGTCATGTCTTTTGGATTAACCAATGCCCCCTCTTATTTCATGAATCTCATGAATAAGATTTTTATGGACTTCCTGGATAAGTTTGTCGTTGTTTTCATCGATGACATTCTGATTTATTCCAAATCAGAAGAAGAACATGAGCTACACCTAAGGACCATCCTTGGAACCCTTAGAGAGCATCAGTTGTATGCCAAGTTTAGCAAATGTGAATTCTGGTTACAGGAGGTAGGATTCCTCAGCCACATTGTATCATCCGGAGGAATTGTCGTTGACCCTGCAAAGGTGAAAGATGTTGAAGATTGGCAAGCCCCAACCACCCAAACCCAAGTTCGTGCATTTCTTGGATTGGCGGGATACTACCGCAAATTCGTAGAAGGATTCTCAAGTATCGCCCGACCCATGACCCAATTGCTGAAGAAGGACAAGAAGTTTGAATGGACAGACAAATGTGAAGCAAGTTTTCAAGAACTCAAGAGGAGATTGATTTCAGCCCCAATCTTAATCATGCCAGATATCACGAAGCCCTTTGACGTGTATTGTGACGCATCCAAGATCGGTCACGGATGTGTGCTAATGCAAGAAGGCAAAGTTATATCTTATCTATCTCGGCAACTGAAACAACATGAGCAGAACTATCCTACCCATGACCTCGAGCTCGCAGCCGTAGTTCTAGCCCTGAAGACATGGAGGCATTACCTGATGGGAAATCGTTGCAAGATTTATTCGGATCACAAGAGCCTAAAGTATATATTCACTCAGAAGGAGATGAATATGAGGCAAAGAAGATGGATTGAGCTAATCAAGTATTACGATCTGGACATTCACTATCACCCCGCTAAAGCCAACGTGGTAGCAGATGCCCTTAGCAGATTGTCGTGCCGCTTGAACTCCATGATTTTGAAGGAGCAACCAAGCTTGCACAAAGAGATGGAAGATTTCCGAATGGAATTAGTGAGTGAAGGATTTTTGGCTAGCATAGAACTTCAACCCACTTTGATCAGTTAGATCAAGGAGGCGCAGAAGGGAAATGCTAGTATCGACGGAATCAAGCGTCATATCGGTACAGGCAAAGTACCCGGATTCACCGAAGACGAAGAAGGAGTTCTGTGGTACAAAGGACGCCTTTGTGTACCAGCAGATTCTGAGTTGAAGGAAGTTATTTTGAAGGAAGCTCATGATACTCTTTATTCTATCCATCCCGGAGGAACGAAGATGTATCAAGATCTGAAGGAGCAATTTTGGTGGCATAAGATGAAGAGAGAAATCGGAAGCTATATCGCCAAGTGTGATATATGTCAGCGAGTCAAGGCAGGACATCAAAGACCCGCTGGATTGTTGCAACCCTTGCAGATTCCGGAATGGAAATGGGATTCCGTTGGAATGGACTTTATCACCGGATTGCCTACTTCTAGTAGGGGAAATGACTCTATCTGGGTCATAGTGGACAGGTTGTCCAAAGTCACCCATTTCTTACCCGTCAAGACCACATATCAGAGTTCGAAACTATCGGAGTTATACATCGCTAGAATCGTTAGTTTGCATGGAGTCCCCAAAAACATCGTATCTGACCGAGGAACTCAATTTACCTCGAGATTCTGGAAGAAAGTCCAAGAAGGTTTAGGAACCCGACTAGATTTCAGCACTGCTTATCACCCTTAGACCGATGGACAAACGGAGCGAGTAAATCAAATACTCGAAGACATGTTGAGAGCCTGTGTGTTAGAGTATGGATCTAAATGGGAAGACTGTCTGCCGTTCGCAGAATTTTCATACAACAACAGTTACCAAGCTAGTTTGCAAATGGCCCCATTTGAATTCATGTACGGAAGGAAGTGTCTCACCCCTTTGAACTGGTCGGAAGTAGGAGAGAATCAGATTTTTGGACCCGACATCCTACGAGAAGCAGAAGAGAAAGTTCACAACATTCGTGAGCACCTCAAGACAGCCCAGTCCAGACAGAAGAGTTACGCCGACAAGAGACGTCGAGACCTCGCCTTTAACATAGGAGATTTTGTGTATCTGAAAGTGTCGCCATTGAAGGGAATGCAGCGTTTCCAACTAAAAGGAAAGTTAGCCCCCAGATATATCGAACCCTTCAAGATTCTGAACTGTCGAGGAGAAGTGTCGTATCAATTGGAACTACCCGAAGAAATGCCAGCCATGCACAATGTGTTCCATATCTCATTACTTCGCAAGTGCCTCGAAGTTCCGGAGAAGACGGAAGTGTTCAAGAATATTGATCACCGGACCATAGAGATCAACGATGACCTGACCTATCCTGAAGTACCCATCCGTATTTTGGAAGAAGCTTTCAGAACTACCAGAATCCGAAGCATCCAGTTTCTCAAGATTCAGTGGAGCAACCACATGGAAGAAGCTACCTGGGAGCGCGAAGATCACATCAGGACAGAGTTTCCCGATCTCTTCCAATCCTAGGTAATCTTTTTCGTTCTTTTTCAAATCTCGGGACGAGATTTTGTTTAAGGGGGGAAGGTTTGTAACATCCCAAAAATACTAAGCTTGGATCATCAAACTCTAATCGTGAAAATTAGGGTTAACAAAAACTTTTCCAACTAAAAATATGAAAGCATTCATATGTGTGTGTATTAAAATTTGGATTCTTTTGAATTGCCATGATTCTGTGTTTCTTTGCTTGTAAAATGATTCTTAGGTGAAATAAACATCATCTAAACAATCCCCAAACTTTTCCCAAAGACAAACAACTCAAAATGAATAAATTAAGTGAATGGTCACTTTGGCCAAATTAAGTCCCATGCCTACTTTGGCTATCTCTAATTTTCAAAACTCAATAGAAACATGTATGGATCTTTGCACCCCTTGTTAGTACTCATAATAAGGTACCAAGGCCCACTTTGGGATCATTCAAAAACATTCAAGTGCTCAGTTTAAATGATAGTTTAAAATTGACTCTATCTCATATGGGAAGATCCCACTATTTCAAAAACCACTCAAACAAGCTCAATTTTAAAAACCCAAGCACCTACAGAATCCCCAACACATGCCTAGCACACCCACCAAAAATCTTTTCAAAATTTAAATATAAATTTCTTGCGGCCATTTCATCAAACAGTTTGCAGATTCAAATCAACCAAATCACAAACACTATTTTGAGCAGTGATTCGGCCAAACTTGTTCCCTTTCTGGTTGCAACTAGCCTTAGTAGATCATCTAGCTCCCTTTGACTAACCTCTAGCACCACTGTAAGCTTGCCATTGTCATCAATGGTGAGCAGGCCGAGCCTCACCATGCCACCCCAGTGTGGACAGCAAGCTAGGAGAAGAACTAGTTGTGCCAACCTTGTCTAGGAGGTAGCCCATGACTCACCGCCCCCTCTCGACCAGCCCTAGCTCGAAGACAGAGACCAGCACTGCCAGGAACGCTGCGCCCGCGCCGCTGTCGACCATGCCGACGCGCACCGCAGAGCACGCGCCATTCCCAAGCAACCCGACCACCTCGAGCCCTCGCCGCCCGCCAGCATGCACCCCACCGTCCCAGGAGACCACCAGACATGTTCATTTCATCGCCTGTACCCCGTAGCCACCGTTCGTCGCGGAGTTCACCGCCTTTGCCTCGCAGAGCACCGCACGTTCCCGACCGATTGTCACCGCCCCTACACACGCATTTAAGCTCTAGAGCATCGCCAGGAGACCGCCCGTTGATCGTCAACCTCAGCCATGCCTCTAGCTGCCCGTAGTCGTGTCGCCACCATCGCCTGCCCATCCCTCTCGGTCTCGCCGTCGAGCCTATAAAAGGAGGCCACCCCAGCTCGATTTCTTCACACCATCTTACTGCCCACCTCTCACTGAGACTTCCCACCTCTTCCTGGAGCAAGGCGAGCAGCGCGTCGCCAGAATTTGGCCGGAGCCCGCCGTTGCTGGAGAAGAAGAACGCCGTCGATTGGAGCCACCCCAGGAGGAGCTGCCGGTGTCAGGAGGATCGCCGTCGTCGACTTTGTCGTTCGCCCCCATCGCTGACCCTCGCCTGAGCCCCGGTGAGTCTCCCACGACCCCCACCTGTCGCGTTAGGGTTCTGTCTCGCCGGCGCTGCCCGACGTGGACGATGAGCCGTAGCCATTCGATTAGACTTAGATCGTGCAGCCGAAATCGCCCCGTACCGCTTCGCGTGTTCTGAGCCACTAACTGGTGGAACCCCCTGTCAGTTGAGCCCCGCTCTGCGGAGTGACACTGGTCTGGCCCATCAACCTTTCCCGCGCAGCCCAGCCGTTTGAATTTAGCTTTTTCCATTTTAATTCAAACATAGTTCTGTACCAATATTCAAAAATCAACCCAGCTCGAATCATTGAACCAAATGGCATGAAACCAATTTTGTTAGAGAGATACTGAAATTCTTAATCCAAGCCCGTTGGATTCAAATCATTTGGATATGTAGATCAACCTTGGTAAAAATAACAATCAGAAGCTTTTCTGCATTCAAACATTTTTCAAATTTCAACCATAATAGCTTTTGAGTTGATTCCAACTCTCAAAAATCACATTTGATCATACCTTTCAGAATATATAAAAACATTTGGGTTTACTTACAGAAATAATGTCCAAGTAATAAAAGAAGGCCACATAGGCATTTCTAGTCATTTTATGTAATTAAAATAAAAGGTTAAACCTTATTAAATTGTGACACCACTTTAAATCACATTTCCATGTACTGAAACATGTGGTGATGACATGTGTCAACATGATCCCATGTTTGAGTTGGAGAATATTAAATCTTAAGTATCTTTTCAATGCATAGAAATTACTTTTCTCAAATGAAAATAAATAAGACAAATGTTTTAAGCTTGTAATATAGGTGATGATGCTAGATGATCTATAGTACACCTTTGTGTGATGATTGAAAATAGTTAAGTATTGTTTGGTGATTGTGTACCTCGTATTTATTCATAGACGCTAGTACCGGCCAAGGATACGAGGAGGAAGGAGGATACTACGAGGAAGAAGCCGAGGAGAACTTCAACCACTGCTCTACACAAGGCAAGCCTTACTAACCAAGTTGACCAATGCAAGCTAACACTTTCAACTTAGCAAGCTTATACTGATACTTATGCAAGCCTAATACTACTAGTTGATTGAGCAAGCTTATACTTTACCTATGCAAGCAAATACTTGCTTGTTACCATACCAACTATATGCCTTAAGCATATGTGATCATACCCACTTGATAACCCAATCCTAGTTTTACTTGCAAGACTTTTACTTTATTTCTTTATCAAAGCTTTCTCTTAGAGTTTACTTAAGTGAATTGTAGATTTAAGAAAGATAATTGAAGGTTGCATAAAGAGCATTAAATTTGGCCTAAGCTAGGTAATCTTGATGTCATCCTAAGGCATGAGATTAAACTTAATTAATCTCCACTTGTTTACTACCCCTCCTTAGTATTTAGAACCCCCTGGTAGATGCTAGTGCTAAGCATAAAACTTGATCAACTTTAGATGGGAATACTTGGTGAAAATGGTTATGAAAACCTTGGAATGATGAGTCATTCTACTGAGATGTTTTGACATGTGTTTCCGAACACCAGATGATTTTGATGATGAAAATGTTGAGGAATGAGCCTTACCCCTTTATAAAACTGATGATGGTTCTCTGGATGCGATACCATTCCAATTTTACCGTATAACCACAATACCCGAAAATTGGGTAGGGCTTGACTGGAAACTTATATACCTTAGTATGGGTTCCCTCACGGCCAAGGTCTAAGCTGAGGCTACCTTATGAAGATTGTCCACCCGTGCAGTACCCAAGATGATAGTTGGTCATGGTTGGGAGGCCAAACTCACAGGAGAGGTACTTATACTAGGGCGTGTAATCGAAAGGTTAGGATTTATTATCCGCATACTGAGTATGGTGAATTCGGGATTTGTTCCTGACGAATGTATCGAATGTTGTGGTGAAAGTGTACAATCTCTGCAGAGTGTCAAACTATTCAATAGCTGGCGTCATGATTATGGACAGTTGGAGTGGCCATATTGTTCCCCCGTCAGAGGTTTTCAAAATGACTTGTGAAATGATCTGAGACTTTGACTTGACCACAACAGAGTTGTGACATGAAATTCAAGTTCCCGCTTAGGTGTTATAAAACTTCAACTAGTTGTTCTTTGCTTATGAACTTAGTAGAGGTAAATCTGGCTTTTTGAAAAACAACCCTAGAGCTTAGTGTCCTACTACAAAAAACCCCTTCACTTGTTAGTATTAGTTTGCGAGTACTTAAAGAGTACTCATGGCTTTGTCCCTGGCTATCCCTGCATGACTATGAAGAGGAGTACCAGGATGATGGACCCCAGGAAGGTTACGACAACTAGGATCATCTCCCATCGTCAGCATTGCCTGTGACCCCGAAGATGGAGCTTCGCCTACGCTACCTTTATTATTACGTTATTCCGCTGCTTGAGTTGTATTAAGAAATGGATCATGAGATCCTTATTTGTGTAAGACCTTATGTATGGTTTGTAATGGATGATGTACTGTGATATCCAAATCTGTTATGTCTCGCAAAAATGGTAATTCTGGGATTGCGATGTATGGCATAACAGGCATCTAGGATTAAAAATCCGGGTGCTGAAAAATAAAGAGGGAACTTGTAAGTCCATGGAGTATGTATTTTGTGTTAGAGAAATGCCTGGGCCGCTAGCCTAATCCATGCCTAATCATGGTGGAAACTTGGAGCATCACCATAGTGAGCTATCTATGAAGCATCCTCAATAAAAACCTATGTATATAGTAAATAAAAAGATTGCTGAGATGCTCATTGTCTGCTTGCCTTGTCATTTTGGTTATCGGAAAGCTCCTGTACCATGTGCAAGGGGTACCCCGTTGGCGGTTCTCAATGATATGCAAATACTTAAAATGACAAGAACTTACCTGTGCCCAAAGTTGAGTATGCATGAGGTGTGGCCCTCATATTCAAGGGACTTGAGATTGCCAACTTATACTTCGTCAAGCATATACTCCACCTTTGCCACTTTAACCTTAATCACTTCAAGATGCTTATGATAGGGGCAATGAGGGCTGAAAGCTAACAAGTACCATAATTTTTGGAAGCTCTTTTTGAAACTTGAAATCCCTGCTTCCTTTACAAAAGGCCTTTCTTCCACTATTATTGAGTCTCCACCTTCTACCTTTAGGCACCATTAAGAGAGCATAGTTGTCATTCTATGTGCAGTGTCCCAAAACTTATTGATTGATGCATATTGTGATATTACTTGTTCTTGTGCTACTTGTTTCTAGTCACCCTTGTGAACTTTGAAGGTGTCCTATGCATCTATTTGCTACTCTATGAGGGACAAGCTAAATGCCACTATGCCATGTTTTATGTATGTGAAATAAACAAACGTTTTTCAATGCATATTATTCATGATCTTTGTTTGTAGCCTTTCATGTTGCTTGCATAGTTACTATGTCCTATTGTTAGAAATCCATCATTCATGCACATATTTAGAGTTCTTTGGTCCCAGCTTTCAATGCTTGCACATGGTTTGATCTTGGTTTTGATGGTGCATGTCCCCTCAAAAATTATTCTTTTTATCACTTATCTACTCGAGGACGAGCAGGAGTTAACCTTGGGGATGCTTGATACGTCGGAAACATATCTATAATTTTTGATGCTCCATGCTTGTTTTGTATCTACTTTGCTTTGCAGTGTCTATACTTTGAGGTGTTTTTATATATTTTCTGGAACTAACCTATTAACAAGTTGTCACAGTGCCAGTTGCCTGTTTTCTTCTGTTTTTGGTTCCAGAAAGGCAAGAAATCAATATTCTCGGAATTGGACGGGACAAAAGCCAAAGTTATTATTTTTCCCAGAGCAACACGGAACCACGAAGCAGAACCGGAGGGGGGCCACAGGGTGGCCGCACCCCTAGGCGTGGGCAAGCCCTGGAGGCGCCTGTGGAGGGTGTGGGCCCCCTGGCCCTCCACCGACCTTGCCTCCTTCACCTATAAGAAGCCTTCGACCCAAAAACCCTAAATAATCTGGCGGAAAATCCACGAAAACCTCCACAGCGCCGCGGCCATCGAGGGGAGATTTGGGGGACATAAAGTCTCTATTCCGGCACCCTGCCGGGACGGGGAAGTGCCCCCAGAGCCATCTCCATCGATCTCCACCACCATCTCCATCACTGTTGCTAATTCCCATGATGAGGAGGGAGTAGTTCTTCCTCAGGGCTAAGGGCTCTACCGGTAGCTATGTGTTCATCTCTCTCTATGCATGATCTTGTGGTCATGAGCTTTGTAATCAAGTAGATCTATCTTGCTACTCAAGTGCTTCATTAGATCTCTGCTCTCCCCATGTGTGCGAAAGTGACAGCGTGCACACCATGGTGGCACTTAGGCTTGAGTCTACATAAATACTCTTTGTGCTTTAATAGATCTATGCTTTTCCCCACGTGTGTGAAAGTGACAACGAGCATACCGTGTGTGTCACTTTGGCTATATTGAATATTTGGTATGAGTTATATTTGGAGTTGGATGTCTCTATGAAATTGTGGTGTTTGTTGGAACCATCTAGCGCTCAAGGTGACAGTGTGGGGTTATCTAGATTGGGGAAGGCGGACTTTGAGGTGTGCTGTTATAGCCCTACCATGGATTAGAGTGTCCAACCGGAGAGTAGTTAAGACTAGTATCATGAAGAGAGGATATTTATATGAGAGAGTGTTCACTAGTGAAAGCATGATCCCTAGGCCTTGTTTCTAAGCATTGAAACACCATTTGCTACTAGATTTGTTGCATGTTTGCTTGCTTCATTCAGTTTGCCTTTAGTCTTTACCTCACCATCAAGCTCTTTTCTGGCACCGTTACCACTTGTATTTCACTATCTCTTCGCCGAACTAGTGCACCTATATTGGGTGTGTTGGGGACACAAGAGACTTTTTGTATCTTGATTGCAGGGTTGCTTGAGAGGGATACCTTTGACCACTTCCTCCCTGATTTCGATAAACCTTGGGTAATCCACTTAAGGGAAACTTGCTGCTATTCTACAAACCTCTGCACTTGGAGGCCCAACAACTGTCTACAAGAATAGAAGTGTGCAGACATCAACAGTGGTGAATTCACAAATCACCAACACCACAAGTAAAACTCCACAGTAGCATTACCATTTAGGCCATGACCAATTATCAATTGGAATCAGTACTGTAAGGCCACTAGCATTATAAAAATCAACTGTAACAGTTATCAACTTAGTGTATTTTATCACAAACCTCACTAATCATCACCATTAGTTCCAATTCATCATATATAACCCAAATGAGAAGGAGGAACCCTAAAACAGGACATGGACCGTAAATAGGGATACACACTTGAGTCACACAGATAAGATCGAGGGAGGCATATGACAGCAGACATGGGGGAGATCATGATTAGACTCACCAAGGGTCCTCGCTGTAGTTTAGAAGAGGAATTAGAGGGGCCGACGAGCGCACGACGGCACGGGGAGCACCGAAGGGCGCTGCAACCCGCGCCGAGCCGAGGCGGCGGACACAACAACACTTGAGGATGAGCATCACCACCATAGCAACATACAAACACCCCACAACACCACTGGAGCAGCGGCGGAGGCATCACCGGCACCACCCCAAACCCTAGGGTTCGGGACGGAGCTAGCCTGGCCGCATGAGAGCCCCAAAGCCAAATCGAAATGGACTAGATGACGGAGCAGGGTCAACAACCATGCTATGCACCACGGCGGCAGCCAGGGCGGACCACGGCTGCATGAATCGCACGGCGGCGGTGTCGGCAACCATAGGGTCGAGGAAGAAGAAGATATGAGAATGAGAGAGGGGGGGAAGTGTACTGGGCCGATAGGGCCAGTACCACTTCGGAGAGCTATTTTGACAAGGCCAATTGGGCCAAGATGGGCCCAAATAGCCCAATGGGGTTGGCCCAAACACTAAAGGGATTTTTATGATTTAGCAAAAGACCAAAATGCCCCTATAAGTTAATGAATTTCAGAAAATAAAATAAAGGTCTTAAAAATCCAAATAATATATTTTTAAGTTTATAATAATACATGTTACTTAATTAAATTAAGAAGTTTATTTTCAATAGCATCAATTTAGGTTAAAGATTTTTATACTATATATTCCTTATGGAATTTTGTAAAAATCAAGAAAATACCTAAAAATAAAGTTTATCATATTTAGTTATTATAGTATTTTAGAAAAATACTAAATTAATATTTATACCAAAATAAAATCTCCTTAATTAAAATACTTATTCTTAACAAGAAATATTAAGAAAATAATTATAAGAGTTAAAATTAAATAAAAATTAGTTTTTTTTAAACTCTATTAATAATATACTACATTAAAAAATAGTGTATGTAATATTTATAAAATATTAAGGTTATTCCTTAAAATAAATTATTTTATTACATAAAGAAATTCCAGAAACTAAAATATTGGGTAAAATACACAAAGAAGATAAATAATAAATGATGCATTACATTACTACGCATATTCATTTTTGCTTCTTTAAATATTATCGTTACTGGGCAATAATGGTGTTTTGTAGACATAGAAGCTCATGGATCAGTGCAAGCATCCGACTTCACTACCTTGCAATCACAAGGCAAGTTCATCACTTGCTCATGTCCTTTGAAGAGTCTTATTCAAAGTAATTGCAAAACTGTGTGTTATCATCTATGTCTTAGAGAATGAAAATATTATTTTCTCAAAACAAATAAATGTTGATATCATCCTAAGTGATGATATGGATTAGGTGAGCAATAGAACTTAGGTTTCTATTTGCAACAAGATTAATCACCTAGGAATTAACAACCCATGACATCAATGATTCTAGAGCCGTATATCACGCGTTAACCATGGGATTTGGAATGGGACGAAGAAGTCAGCTGGATCTTCCTCCTTTCACATGAACGGATGACCATCTCGTGACGCTGTTGTTCCTTACAAGGCTCAGCATGGGTGAGAGCCCTTAGTTCCCCGCGATTTTGGTGTCTAGACTATCCCTGAGAGACCGTCGTAGGTATGTCCTCATATTGATGGGGGCGACCAGGTTCCTGTCTGCTCACTGGAGTCCTCAAGGAGTCAACCATAGGTATACCCGCTATGCGGAATAACAAAGGTCTTTCTGCTTGGGGGGTCGTGTTCTATGTGGGGTCGCGAGAAAGGGCAGTGATGGGCTTGGATCACCTACTGGGCCCCACATCATGGAATTGTGGACGAGAAAGCACGCCCGGTTGTGCAACAAGGAGTTGATCTCTCATGGGTAAAGTAACGCACCTTTACAGAGTGTAAGAATTATAACTTGTTACTCCCTGTTCCGGGAAGGAGCTACAAACGCGGCAGGAAAGGAACTCCATGAAAGTTCTGGTCAACCTGAGAAGGCTGATGGGCATAGTTTTTAACAATAAAATCAATCTTTGGAGAACGATTTACAAAAACTGCATAGTGCCAAGGACTAATAGTCCGAGGTGGTAGATAGAGCATCAAACTTCCCACCTTGCACATAATGAATTTGCTGGGTAACGCTGTTACTCACCCTTTTCTTTGATCCCCTGCTTAGACTCTGAGGATCCAGAAGATATCCCACTATATGCAGCTGAAATCCAAGAGGAGGTCTACTACGAGGAGCCAGACCTATCTGGTGTTGTCGAAGGGGTGGACTACGACATCGTCTATGGAGGAGAGCACAATGAGTCGGAATAACTACCTTAGTTATTAGTAACTATTTGAGCCGAGCAACATGAACTATATATAATAAGTTGTTGAGCTCAATTCGGAGTTGAAGTTGCCACTTTAAAACTTCCGCTGAAACAGTTTATATTTGGTTTGTAAGTTGAATCTTTTGAAGTCTTGAACTTCTGGTATTGTAATAATAATATGTGTATGTTTGTAATATGAACCAGCAATATTTCTGTTGTACCACTGTGAGGGATGTGATATTTACGGAACGATGTTGTGTGAATGTCATGTCAACGACTATAGTGTACTACACATGCAGTGGTATGCTGGGTCACCGCAAATATAAAAGACCCTAGAATTTTTCAGAAATAAAATAAAAATAGTTTCGAGTAGAGAAAAACAAGGAATTCAAAAACTTTTCTTATGGATTTATTAAAAATACTTTTTCTTGAAGAATTTTTGAGTATTTTAAATCACCATTTAAAAATACTTTGATAATTCAAACATAAACCTAAATAAGGATGGCAATGAGTAGGATATAGGCAGGGTCGAGCAATACCATACCTATAACCGTGTAATCAATGGTAGGGGTGGGCAGAAAAACAGAAAACCGAATCTGAAAAGACCGAGACCAAAACCTAATAGACCGAGATCGAAAGGGCCGATCAAACAATTGGGTAGCAAATTTTGTAGATCGAAATTAGTTCAGTTAATTCGGTCATTAGTTCTTTGTAACCAAATGGATCGAACTGAGCAAACTTTAGGTGAGAGTGGCCTAGTTCCAAAACCCTAGTTGCTCATAACTATAGATTTATCTTCCTTGACTAAGCCAAATTTAGTATTATTGAATGTTAGTTTCCGCCAATTAATATGACTATATGAAGTGTATTTTATATTCAAATTACAACTGAAATAGTACCAAATGGTTTACCAAATATTATCCAACTTTTTGTATTTGATAATATCTACCACACAATTCGTTAATGACTGAAACCGAACCTGAATTATCGGGTAACCGAATTTGTCAATTAGTGAAAATAACAAGTAAATTTCGGTCTTTATTTTTCGAAGACGGTTTCAAAATAGATCGATATGTAAAGACTGAATTTTCTGTCATGACCAAATGCCCACCCCTAGTCAATGGGTACAAAAGCTTACCCATACCCATACCCGCGGGTATAAGACTTTACCCATACCCATACCCGGCGGGTATCTATAGCCACTGGTACTTATGGTACCAGAATTCATTGGGTACCATGTAGATCCAATAATCTGGTTATTCAAAATTTTACTTTTATCAATAGTATATTTGAAAAAATATAATAATATTTACTTACTAATAATATACGAGTACATGAAAGTATCAAAGTTTAGAAGTCGCAATTTCATACTCGTACCTAGGCTTCTTGGTTGCATAGGTTAAAACTCTATAGGTAAGTTTGACATGTCAATTTAAATGGTCAGGATAAGAGTATACTCATGGATACAAGTCTATCCGTGACTTAATGAGTATGATATGGATATTATCCATGGGTATAAAAATATGTCCATACCCTATCCATGCGGATACGATGCCCGCGGGTACCCGTACCCATGGGTAAAATTGACATCCTTAAACCTAAAACACAAGGAATTGGTAGAAACAATTTATAAACTTAATTTTCACAAATATATGAAAATTCTAAAGTGAAATTCATATAAAGTTGTGAAAATTATAAAATAAGAATTATATGAAAATTCTAAAGTGAAATTCATATAAAATCCTAAAAGGAAAAATCCATTTAAAAGCAAAGAAATTCAAATCAAAGTAAATTTGAACACAACACATGAAGAGATTGCATTTCAATTAGTTGCATTACAACATCAATTAGTTTTTCCCAAAACATTATCTATCAGAAAATGATTGCTATTTACAGAACTCGAGGTCAAGGGTCAAGTATAACCTTCGAACTGCATTATCTCATTATGAGGCAAATTTAATCTTACATATACTTATATTATATATATAATACATATCAAAAGTATCACAAATGGAAAGCAGAACAAATCATTGTTTTATGAATGAAATGATTATGAGTTGGTGGACAATAAAATCATGGTTGGAATACATGATGGAAAATCATGTGGTGGAGATTTTATTGTATCGGGAAAGTTAAACCGGGATATGAGCAACAAATATAGTTAGTTATTCCAAGGCATCGTATAAATCGCGTTGACCACACATGTTGAAATGGGACGAGCGAGTCAAAAGTTTCTTCTTTGTTTCGTATATCTTCGAATAGCTATGTCGGGATGTATTCCAAGCGAGGAATGGAAGTTCGTGAGAGCCCCTAACGTCCCCATACTGTGTTGCAAGATGACGACTCTAGTGTCTTAGCCAGGATGGCATTTAAATAGTGGACATTGACCAGATTTAGTGCAAAAGGGTTGATTACGTAATTCGGCAGAGCTTGTCATGACTCGTAGAAACTTGATAACATGTATCACACCTAAGGATGTGGGATAAGTGCAATAAGGCCAAGGAAGTTTGTCGAAAAAGTAGAGCCCCTCTTGAGAGTATAAATATAACATGTACTCCCTATCCGGGGAATGAATTGCGAACACATTGTAAAAAGGAACTCGATAAATTTCTAACAGTTCGTGAAGACTGGCGGGCATATTTTTCTAAACTAAAACTTACAACGAGGTTTTTGAAAACCAAAAGAACCTGGATGGTTGATCCATGGTTACACATCACAGACCCAATTAAAAAATTTGTTGAGTATGCTCGTACTCAATCATATCTTCTTTAATCCTTGATAGACTTTGAGAGTTATAACACCGAGGACCACGGCGACACCAAAGACAAAGAAAAGATCTACTAGGAGGAGCCAGATATTTCAGGAGGCATGTAAGTCATAGATTACGGTATAAAATATGAAGTGAAGTATGAGGACACTGAAATAGAAGCGTAGTTTATACTTTATAGGCTAGTGTAAATGAATATATCAGTGTAGGCTTACATAAATAAGTTGCTAAGCTCCGGTGATACTAAGTGTAGTAGTGCAATCGATAGTTAAGCTATCCAAACATACTGAATCGGTTGTATATCGAGAAGGACTCCTCTGGGTTCTTCTCCTCTCTCCCCTCTCCTGTGAACAGTAGCTGAAATAGATCTCAGTTCTTCCGGGCCAATCCCGAGCCCCTCCCGCGGCGATGCCGGCCGGAGGTGGCGGAGGGGAGGCGTCGGAGTAGTTAGGATAGGTAGCTGGTAGGTTTTGCAGCGGGTTCGCTGCCGTGTTGGGCTTTTTTGCCCGGAGTTTTGTCTCCAGATTGCTAGCCTAGATCTGGAGCGGGCCGGTGTTGTTCTTCCTCCCTGCAGTACCCCGGTGGTCGGAGTTTGTTGGGGTGTGCGGATCTTTCGCCGGAGACTCTCAATAAAGGCCTAGGACCTGGCATCGGGTGAGGAAGTTGGAGCTACGACCCTCTCTTGGCCGGCCGTGGTGGCGGGGGAGTGAGGTGTGGTGGAGGTCGGCTTGTGCGCTTCTCCTTCCCGGCCGGCCGTGGAGGCGAGGGGGATGTGAAGTGCTGAGCTCGTCTGCCTCTTTCTTGCCTGGATGCTAGGGCAGTTCTTGTCGCGGCGGGTTCCCCTCCTGCTCCTCCAAGCGGCCATGGAGGTGGCTTGTGATGTGCAGGTTTTGGCTACCTGTGGCGGCGGTTTCGATTCGGGAGCTTCTCTCCGGCGGCTTCTTGGCGGCAGATGCTTCGTCAACGCGTCGGACTCAAGGGCAGTAGGGCTGCCGCTCCATCGCTGCTTTGCCCTGTGTGTCGGTCGTCCCCTGTGGCAAGGTGCGGGCCGATACCGGAGCTTCATCGTCGATCTGGAGGAGGGAGAGGATGGTGGACTTGATGGCCTTTTCAAGTTTCCTTTAGGGTCCTCGGTGCTTAATTTCTGGGCCTATGTGTAATTCTTAATTTCTCAGGCCTTTGTACTCCAGCGACTTTATTGCAGCTATAAATTTCGGGTGCTCTGCACCCGTTATCCGTTCAAAAAAAAAGATAGTTAAGCTATCTATTTTTATTCAATTTCAAATATGAATGCTCATTGGGCCAAAGAGAATATCGATTCTTTTGTACACTTTTGGTTGATAGTTATGAACATGATATTTTTGTTATTCCACTCCGAGTGATGTAATATCTACGTAATGGTACTATATCAACGGCTTGCACACTATAACATGCAGTAGTGTGCTGGATCATCGCAAGCGATAATCAAGAACTACTGAATCATGTTGCAGTGCAGAAAGAACATGCTTTACAGTCTCTTATCACGTATGTGCATGGAACGGACGGGGCAATCCTCCCATGGTTGCCTAGAGCCTAGATCGTCCCCTTTTTGAAACACCATTATTTTGTGAACAACGGTTCGCAGGACACATGAACACGCGACATCGATTCAAGGAGTAATTTCTCCAAGACGGAGTTTGAGAAGCAATATCCGGCAAAGGTTTAAAATGTTGACTATGTTGATTTAGTGGTTAGAGTCTAATCATGGAGTTGCGAAACACTTTTTCGTCACTACCACGAGCAAGGGCTCGAAGGGTACGTTCAGTGGTAGTACAATTGTTTGGCGGGCGTAGGGTATGTAGGGTCGGTCTTTTTCCAAGGAAGTCAACCACATGGCCATGGTTTTGTACTGATAAAATGGGAGTATCTGCCTTTTAATTTCCACGTCACTAAAGTTGCGCCGGTTGAATATCAGTGGAAAACTACCAAACCGGTGTCGTCCTTTCCATCAGAAAGAAAGGGGTCTAGAATTTTGAAAAACATGGCGGGGAGTCCACACATCTTCATTTCCAGTTCCAAACATTCTTTCCCGAGACCCCTTCGGCCCTTCCAACACTCATCACGCGTCTCGCCCCACACCTGAGAGCCGCCGCGCCTAGCATTTTTTACATATGCATCCATGCATGTGGACTCAATTCCGCCGGAAATTAAGGACCATCGCGCACAGAGTCGTTTAATTTCTTTCGCCGTACGTGGCGCGCTTCGCTTCTTGGACGAAATAAGTGTGACTAATAAGTCGTGATCGATCGTACCACTACAGGAATAACTAAATAGGCCGACGGCCTTTTTATACGCCGACGGCAAAATGTCGGGACCGTCGGCGTAGCTTGACGGGCCGTCGGCTCAGTTTTGCCGTCGGCATAGAATAAATAGGCCGACGGCCGCCGGCGTAAACATGACCGTCGGCGTAGTCCATTGGGCTAACGGCATAGCAACGGCGTCATTTCAGACCTATGCCGACGGCTTTGCCGTCGGCGTAGCTATTTTTCTTTTTTTGCCTTATTAATCTTAGAAAAATTATAACTAAATCATTTAAATTCAGAAAAATACATATAATATATCAAAATTTGCAGAAAAATAAGATATATCTATATAAACTCAAATATTATATATTTTTATTCAAAAAAATACATAAAAAATATAAATACTTTCGTATAACATATTTTTCATTTTTCAAGTGCAAAAAACGGGGTGTTTTGTGAAGCAACCACCAAAAGAAAGTTTCAAAATGATAATACCATATTATTCAAAAATACTAGACCATAATGAATGGACAATTTTCTAACCTAGGAATCTCAAACCTTTCCGTTCACCTCTCGTGAAAAAGACAAATTCTCTTGAATTCCAAGAAATGAGTTAGATTTGAACTACAGGTACACGATATATTGCTCATGATTTTTTGTAAAAAATCATTTTTAGGTTCACAATATGCTATTTCATTAGTCAGACTCGTCCCCGAGCTAAGAATCATAATGCCCCTCGATTTAGGAAGTTTAATGATAGTTTGAAATGTGCATAAAAAATTAAAAAACGATCGAAACAATGCAACACCTTCGCGTGGTGTCATATTATATGACATAGTTCCATGAAAAAATATCAGACTTGGTATATTCATTGAGTCTTAAAAAAACCTTCACAAAATGGCCTATCTCAATCGAGGTTTTCTGGATTTCAGGTCAAATGACCAATGTTATTGCTATAATCGTGGTATAGTTTGAGATAATGTGTCCATATTGTGCACACATGTGTATCATGGGATGGTGAACAATGTTGTAGGAGGAAGTTTTCCTTTTCGTCGCACCGAAAAGCCATTTTTCATTTTCTGAGTGCAAAAAAGGGGTGTTTTTGTGAAGCAACCACCAAATGAAAGTTTCAAAATGATAATACCATATTTTTCAAAAATACTAGACCATATTGAATGGACAATTTCCCAACCTAGGAATCTCAAACCTTTCCGTTCACCTCTCGTGAAAAAGACAAATTCTTGCTGAATCGGTAGGAAATGAGTTAGATTTGAACTACAGGTACATGATATATTGCTCATGATTTTTTGTAAAAATCATTTTTAGGTTCACAATATGCTATTTCATCAGAGATCTAATGCAAGTTTAGTGAGACTCGTCCCCGAGCTAAGAATCATCATGCATCTCGATTTAGGAAGTTTGATGATAGTTTGAAATGTGCATAAAAAATTAAAAAACGATCGAAACAATGCAACACCTTCGCGTGGTGTCATATTATATGACATAGTTCCATGGAAAAATACCAGACTTGGTATATTCATTGAGTCTTAAAAAACCTTCACAAAATGGCCTATCTCAATCGAGGTTTTCTGGATTTCAGGTCAAATGACCAATGTTATTGCTATAATCGTGGTATAGTTTGAGATAATGTGTCCATATTGTGTACACATGTGTATCATGGGATGGTGAACAATGTTGCAGGAGGAAGTTTTCCTTTTCGTCGCACCGAAAAGCCATTTTTCATTTTCCGAGTGCAAAAAACGGGGTGTTTTTGTGAAGCAACCACCAAATGAAAGTTTCAAAAATCATAATACCATATTTTTCAAAAATACTAGACCATATTGAATGGACAATTTCCCAACCTAGAAATCTCAAACCTTTCCGTTCACCTCTCGTGAAAAAGACAAATTCCTGCTGAATCGGCAGGAAATGAGTTAGATTTGAACTACAGGTACATGATATATTGCTCATGATTTTTTATAAAAATTATTTTTAGGTTCACAATATTCCATTTCATCAGAGTTCTAATGCAAGTTTAGTGAGACTCGTCCCCGAGCTAAGAATCATCATGCCCCTCGATTTAGGAAGTTTGACGATAGTTTGAAACGGGCATAAAAAATTAAAAACGATCGAAACAATGCAAAACCTTCGCGTGGTGTCATATTATATGACATAGTTGCATGGCAAAATATAAAACTTGATATATTGATTGTGTCTCAAAAAACCCTTCACAAAATGACCTATCTCAATCGAGGTTTTCTAGATTTCAGGTCAAATGACCAATGTTATTGTTAGAATCGTGATATAGTTTGCGCTAATGTGCCCATATTATGCACTCGTGTATATCATGGGATGGCGAATAATGTTGCAGAAGAAAGTTTTCCTTTTCGTCGCACCAAAAAGTCATTTTTTATTTTTCGAGTACCAAAAGCGGGGTGTTTCATGAATCTTGACATAGTTTCAGTTGGTCTAATATTTAAAATTTATGATATATAATTAAATAGATGATAGGGATGTCATATTTGGATTCCTCTCATTTTTTGATCGATTTGGATATATTATTTGTCGAATTGGGATTCACGGATTTGTAGATATGAATTATTCAAATTTAAATAAAAAAAGCAAATTAAATAAAATTTATTTTATTTTTATTTTAATTCAAGATTATTATTACTTATTTATTGTTGTTTACTCAAAAAATTGTATGGAATGTAAAAAAACAAATATGTCTAACATTATAGTGTAATGGTTAATAGGTTTGATATGATAATATTCACAACAAGTTCTAGTTTGTTTGTCGGAAGCTCATGTGAAAGGAACAAAGAAGTTAAGCGTGCTGGGGCTGGAGTGGTATTAGGATGGGTGAACGGTTGGGAGGTTTGACTAATTGTGCAATTTGACTTGAGACTAAGTATACTTAGAATTAAAAATGTCCATGTGAGATTAACAAGTTAAACAATACAAAAATGTTTAAAAAAGTTAAAAAAAATTTGAAAAAAAATTTGAAAAAAAAATTTTGAATTTTTTTTTGAAAAAATCTAGGCCGACGGTAAAGCCGTCGGCGTAGCCAAACGGCCGTTAGTCATCTAGATGGGCCCCATATGGTCTAGGGCGACGGAAGAAGAGGCTACGCCTACGGGGCAGTACGGCAACGGCCATACGCCGACGGCAGCCGTCGGGCCAGCCTACGCCGACGGCATTTAGGGCCTAAGCCGACGGGACCCGGCCGTCGGCGTATTCAGCTTCTCCCGTAGTGTACGTACAGTGGCCCAAGTCACGCGCACTGTGTAGTGTGTACACATTGTGCCTTCTTCACTATTCGATCTACAGTACCTAGTTTAGTCACTATCACCGGCATGCATGTACCTTGAATGTGTCTGTGCTAATTCAGAAAATAAAATTGATCGCTCAACAGGTTGATCGATGATGATCCTAGCTACGATTCGAACCTATCCAGCTGGGCAGGATCCCGATCGTGACAATCTTGATACTGACATGCATGCTCCAGTTCGAAAAAAAAAACCCGGATTATGCATGCCTTTAATTAATATCATTTTCATTTCAGACGTGAAGGAAGCAAAACAGTGCTAATTAAGCCAGCTCATGTATATATGTAGAGTACCTTTCTACGTACACTGAAATTAAAGAGACGGAAAGCGAGAGCTAGCTAGAGCTATCGCGGTTTTGGAATTTGAATTGATGGAGCTACTACGTCACAGGATCAATCGATCGAGGGAGATCGGACCGGATCGAGATTAGTACAAGCTTTAAGCTTTCTTGAGCACTAGCTAGCTTGATTGGCGATTATTTTAGCCGCTATATCGGCAAAGCCTGGCAGCCCCAACGTACTATATATTCTGGAGACATCGATCGCTTGGAAAATCTTCGACGGCGACGGCCAGATTTCCCCATCGTCGGTCTGAATACGATGGTCGGGTCGTCGGAGAATCGAAATGGTTGCGCGTCGGTGTCAGGTCAGGTGCCGATCGGAGCGTCGTGGGGCTTCGGCGCGCGCCGCCGTGGCCCGTGGCCCGTGGCCCGTGGGGGTTCTGGAAGGGGTTTTGATCTGATGATCGTCGGTTTGACCGCGGGGACGCGAGCTGCTACTAGTGCCTAGCTAGCGCTGCCTGCGTCCTAACTGCAGACCGCGCGCTTGAAGAATTTTCCTGCTTTCGTGTGGCACCCGTCAGACCTGCTGGTTCCACCGATTGTTTATTTTCAGCACGCGCCACACGATATGCGTACCGGAACGTGACGTCGTCTGACGGAGGGAGGGAGGGGCAGAAACATGGCATAGCTATGTGTCATCACGCACCACTAATCAGGGCATGCATCGGTCAAAAATTGTGCACGGACGTTCCATGGCTATTAGCTTGCAGTGGATGATCAATTTGATATGTTGTCAATTATCAATGTTATCAATGGACGTTTTACCAAAAAATGAACATGGTAATTAGAAAACAAGAGGGGGGGGGGGGGGGGGAGGCAACAACGGGAGAAAGAGATCAGTGCGGATTCAGGGTGTTGATAACAATATGGTAGGAAGATACGGTAAACATGCATAGGCCAGGCTCCGCTCCCCATTTCGAAAAAAAAAGATACGGTAGGAGATAGGTTGAGACTGCAACGAAAAAGGACGGGCATTTGGGAGTGTTCGCTTTCCTTCATATGAGAGAGCGGACATCATCCCTTGAATATACCCTTCATGGGACGGCATTCGTCTTTCTTGAAGTACCATGTATTCCATGTACTCGTTAATATGAGCCATGGATTAGGAGCAGAATTCTCGATAAGGAGTCAGAGGCATCACCAACTTAGAATTAATACAAGGCAATCTTACACATAGCCGGAATAAATGGGATAGTTTGTTTCCGACTACGAATCTACTTTTATGTCTATTTGGGCACCTTTTTTTGAACAAGATAAGGCCCTAGAAGCTGTATTCAACGCGGTGGGTACAAAGAAACACAAAGGCCACTAAGAGATAGGGGAAGTAAAGGTAAGGATACAACTTTTACAGAAAAGACCCTAGAGAAAAATTCTAAAAGCCAATCAAGGCCCCGGTCTTCTGCACCGCAACCGAGCTACCTGCCACAGTGGGTGCAGTCGCTGCCACCGGGGAACGAGCCACTTGGGGCATCACCAGCCATCGATCCCGCTTCGAGATTGAGGAAGATCCTCCCAAACGGCCCGAGGCAAGGAGGAAGAATAACCACTTCACCGTGGTGATAGAGGGTTGCCTTTTGACAATTTGAGGCAGAGGCAAGATGGGCCACGCCATCGCATATGGTCCTCTGCTGAAGAACTCCACGAACAGAAGCTTTCGATCAGCGTCTGCTATCCGCCGTCCACCCGCTGTTTCCCCCTTCTCCCTCTCCACCAAGGCCGGCCGAGAAGAGGTAGGCAGCCTTGAGACCTAAGCTGGAGACGTAGGGGCAACGGTCCCTTTATTTGTGGAGGATTTGACCAGAAACCTCCTCAACGCCTTTGACTCCCACCATGGGAGCTCCGCATCAAAGAAGAAGACCAGCAAAGGAATCCAGATCTTGGCCAAAAGACCTAAAACCACCTCCTGGCATGACACCAAACTAAGGCATAAAGACAACTCGAAAAGCTACAGCAACTAGAGCTATCTACAGTTACTCCAGCGTCCCACCCTCGCCACCTCCGGCCAGCTAGTTTAGCGAGAGGATCTTGGGTGCAACCCGATCTCTCACATGAGACTCTCAAGAGGGGAAGGGTGGGAGGGGGAGGAGGAAAAAGTTCCTATCTGGGCACCTTGTAACCCCTGCATGCATGTCCGTATACATAGGGGGTTGGTTGTGGTAGGGAACACCTAGAAGGGTCAACTTTACACGACTCCACCACATGACATGACATGACATGACAGAAATCAACACGACTTGATATAGTCCAAACATGCGCGATCACATCCAATTTAGAGAAATCAGAGAATACAAAATAGATTATGCCTCAAACAGGAGTACAATTATACCAGCAGAGGTATTTCCGAGGACACAAACATGTCTAAATAGTTTTCTATGTACCAACCCGTATGATCTTGGCATGTATGCCGCCCCCTTCTCATTATTGTGGGTAGAAAACACGCCACTTGTATCTAAATGACATTTGCTTCGATGTTGCATTCATAGTTTTAAAAACCGAACCACGGGTTAAACCGGAACCAGGCGCTCCGCCGATTGTTTAAGCGCACCGAGCCGGAAAAAACCATCTAAACCACGGTTGAACCAGAGGTTTTAGTCGTAAAACCGGACAACGGTTTGACCGGCTCAACTGTACGCTCGCTTTAAAATTTTATTAGCGCATGCAGGACTCAGAACCTTGCACCCGGCGCTTGCCTGACTGTGTAGTGCACAAGGCTACGAGCTGATGACCATTTCTTCCACGCGAGTTTGCTGTTGATATGAGAGACAGCCATCTTTTGTACTTACTCTGCACGCTAGAGCACTAATAGTTACACTCAATATCAATTCGTGTGAGAGACAGACATCTTTCACACGAGTTTAATGTTGATAGAGAGACAGACATATTTTATAGTCAATCTTTTGTTGTGATACGTGTGAGAACTTGTAAAAGGTTATAAAATTATTTTCTCAAAGTATCAATTCGTGCGAGACACACCATGTTAGAACTTAGAATCTGGAAATAGTTTGAAATTGGCATTTGAGCCTAATTATAACTTATTACGTGAATTATTGTTTTTTGCAGATTCCAAGTCTAGACACACTCAATATCTTTGCATGTATATTTATCTATTTATTGCAGTATTTATTAATAAATATATATATCATTTTATAGTTTAAAAACCAGACAGTCAACCGGTGGTCCGACCAGTAAAAACCTGAACCAACAGTCTCACCGGTTCGATCATCGGTCCGGTTTTTTAAACTATGGTTGCAGTCGGTTCTTTTTATAGTGCAAAATTGAAGCGAGCTAAAGATTTAATGTTTAAATGAAAACAATATGGATTTTCATAATTCAAGCACAAGTAAAGCCTTGTATATATATTAAAAAGAGCGTATGCCTTAATTAAGTGATCCACCTACGGTGTGACATTAAGTTAGGGGAATCCAGAAAATAGAGAACATTTTCCGGACACGCTATACTTATTTCTATTCTAGAAAATGGAATAGTAGCAACTTTGTTGTTGACAGATGAATCTAGTGATGTGAACACTCCTATTACGTACTCCCTCCGTTTCAAAATATAAAATGTTTTAGGTTTGTGAAGAAAATAAATCTAGACTTGTTTTAATATGTAGGTTCACTCAACTTTAGAATGAATCTATATACTAAAAAGGGTCTAGATTTATTTTCTTCACAAACCTAAAATATCTTATATTTTAAAATAGAGGGAGTACGTCGTGTGTTCACTTGTCCCCGCTACTTTGCCCTGCGACGGAATGGGGAAAGGGGACTGTGATGACACAGCATAATTAAACCCCTACGTGACTACGCCTCAGCCCTCAAGGCTCGACCTAGCTAGCAAGGGCAGATCACGACTAGCTCGGACCGGCATTGACGGGAAACGACGAGACAGCAGGTGCGTTGCATCTCGCGCGAAATGAGCTGGGAGCTTGGATAGGGAGGGCGCCGGATCGATCGACGCCGGCGAGGGGTGCGTGGGCCAGCCATGGGCCTGGCGACCACGACCCAGTCGATCGACGACATAGGCGAGGGTGCGTCTTGCCTGCTCGACGACATGGACTTGTGTGTGTTCCCGTCCTGTTGAGGTGGCGTCCGAGATAGCCTGTAATCATGGCGTTCGTACGGCCGACCTAACATCATATTCTTGACATTTTGGCATTCTTGTACTACCTCCGATCCATAATAAGTGTCGCCATTTTGAACTAACCTTAGTTCAAAACTGCGACGCTTATTATGGATCGAAGGGAGTATCATTTTGGCATTTACGGCCGAACTAGCATATGGAATAGATGGCCAAGATACTCCCAAAACCCTATCTGACGGCCCAGAGGCGCTAATAGCTGTGAGCTGCCTTCCGAGAGGGATCAATTATACCTTTAGTTTCTTGGGATTTTAGCATTCTTGTATCGTTTGGATAGCAGGACAGAGAAAATAGTGTTGCACAACGCATGGCGTACAAGTGGAATTAATCAGGATAATCATCTTGGGACTTCGATCCCGTGGCAGGCCCAACGACCTTGATCGTCCGCTCCTCGTTATATATAGCTGGTCATGTCAATAGATCCATACATGTTAGGTAAAACATAATGACACATATAACAGTGCATATATCATTAATTGCTTATGGGGCCATTACGATAAGTGACAACCATGAGCCAATCGACAACACAGCTCACACAAAGACACGACGTCAAACTCAATAGTAACACACACAGCTAGCTTAGCGCAGTACACATGCATTGCACAGACACGCAGATTGAGCCTAGCTAGGACTTCCGATTACCTACATGCCTCACATGAGCGATTATTCACCAGTAGCTAGATAACAACGCGGGCTGTGATGGCCATGCATGGGGTCTATCGAGAACGTACGAAGCTTATCATTGCATTCCTAGCTAGATCAGTCGGCATATCGTCTTCCGCCCGACCAAGTTTCAGAGGAATTCCACGATCAACCGTATGAGTCTGTGTCAGAGATCGAGCGAGGAATCTAGGGCCCACATCGACTGCCTGCTGAAAATGTTGATATGTACAGTAACAGTTAGGCCCCATTTGAAACAAAGAAAAAACATACTCTCCCTAACTAAAAATGATGACGCAGATTTGTCTAAATTAGATGTATTTACACATTATTTAGTATATAGATATATCCAAATTTTGACACTATAAAAAGAATTCTTTGGGTGCCATTTGGAATATGGGAATAGGAATCCTAGATTCTTTTGAAATTCCTATGAAATAGCCTATTTTATAGAAACTTGGGAGGAAAACTAACACCTCATGTTTCCATCTTATCTTACTTTTCTAAAATATATCTACTAATATGTTTTTCTTGTGTGGTGTCCAAACGACCCTTTAAAGTGTTCCTATGGTTTTGGTCCGCGTGGGAATTTTGGATACATGACATATCAATTTCTGCATTATTTTCTATTATTCCTACCTTTTGAGTTGAGTTGGTGCCTCAAAAAACGGGCCCCAAATAAAATGTGTGTACGACTGTACTGTACGCGGTTCCTCTAGATCGATCTCGGATCCTTTCAACCGGTCCATGACCAGTTCTCCACCAATAATCGATCATACCTATAGATAGCTAAATCTGGCCATCATTGCGCCGCAACCACCCGATCCACGCCGGTTTTATGGGATGATTTAGAAGTGATCATCATCAGATGGACACAGTATTACACAACATACTTGATGGCCATGTACGTACTGGTGGCAATGCTGCTTGTTCCATCATGCATGCATGCATGCTGGCTAGTGTACCTTGTATGTCAGGCCCCAGCCCGCCAGCCCGGTACAACCACGTCTACATCAGCCGCCACGTTAACGGGAAAGACGCCTATCACCACGGCCCATGTCTGACGATTGACGCGACCCTGCCAGCCCAGCAAGAGACTCGACCCCAAGGGTTGGGTCTTCAAATAGTAGCGATCCCGAGAAGGAAGGTGTTGAAGATATAACTGAACTCCTGTATCTCTCTCTCTCTCTCTCTCTCTCTACTTCCTCTGCAAACTTACTTTGATTCCCCTTTGTATCTGAACTCCGAACTACCAGAAATATATCGAGAGAAATACTGGGCCTTACATTTGGTATCTCAGAGCTAGTTTCGATCGGGGATATCAAAGCAGGATGGAGGACCTGACGGCGGCGATTAGCGAGATGTCGGCTTCTCTGTCGGTGGTTAAGACCACCGTCCCCGAGACGCAGGGCATCATCCAGGACCTGGTGGCATGGAAGCCGCAGGTGGAGGGCACCATGGTGGAGATGCGCAACGACATCAACGTGCTGCGCCAGCAGTTGGGGCGTGCGGCGCTTAATCCGATCCTCAGCGTCGATCCGGCGGCGCTGCATCCACCAGCGACCCACGATCTCGCGGAGGGCAGAGGAGTGGAGGAGCACCACATGGAGCTCCACCACGGGCTATGTAACACCCCCGGTCACTCCGGACCGACGGCTGTCACTTCTGCCAACTCAATAGGATTTCTAGACTAACCCCACAGACCAACACTAGTCTTTTCTGCGCACTTTGTCCTCACTCGTGCGCACCCGGTTACCCACTTCCCGGTCGGTCACCCATCCTAGAATTGCTCTAGGCCAAGCATGCTTAACCTTAGAGTTCTTTTCGAATAAACTTCCGGAAAAAAAGTTGCAACTTGTTGGTATGGGTTTCCTATCAATCCTATTGAGCCATGCGCCAGAGTCTCACATACACCCACCCTTAGAAGATCGACGTCCTCGTCGATCAACCACAAACCAGGAACGTCCCCTCTTGGCACACGTCTGTGCGTCCAGTGCCGGCACATGTGCCATGCCGTGTCCACTCCGGGCCACACGCGTCATGCGCCACATGTCCGCCACTGACCCGCACACGCCCGTTTAACCGCGAGGGTCAGATCTGATACCAATTTGTAACACCACCGGTCACTCCGGACCGACGGCTGTCACTTCTGGCAGCTCAATAGGATTTCTAGACTAACCCCACAGACCAACACTAGTCTTTTCTGCGCACTTTATCCTCACTCGTGCGCATCCGGTTACCATCTTCCCGGTCGGTCACCCATTCTAGAATTGCTCTAGGCCAAGCACGCTTAACCTTAGAGTTCTTTTCGAATGAGCTTCCGGAAAAGAAGTTGCAACTTGTTGGTATGGGTTTCCTATCAATCCTATTGAGCCATGCGCCAGGGTCTCACAGGCTAGATGGCCACCACAACGTACATCAGCATCGGGGGTTGTCGGGTGGAGGGGATCCGTCCCTCTCGACACCTCCGGCAAAGGGTACGTCCTTGGCTCCTGATCCTTTTGCATTTGGCCACGATTACGGCGTGCGGTATTATCGGGAAGGAGGGAATTCGTCGGGTGGGCATGTGCCTCGACCATGAATGGATTTCCTTGCGTTTGGAGGCGAGAGGCCAAAATCGTGGCAGCGTCAGTGTGAATCTTATTTTCGGGTGTTTCGTGTGCCACCAGAGGATTGGGTTGATTCGGCAACTATGCATTTCGAAGGGGGGGCATAGCTATGGATAGATAGTAGTGGAATTCAGCTAGACCAATTAACTTGGAGTAGATTGTGTGCGTTGGTGTGTGAGCAGTTTGGCAAGGATGATTTTCAGTGGTTGTTGCGGCAATTGTTTCACCTCAAGCAGACGGGGACGGTAGTTGCTTATGTTCAGGAGTTCATGGAGCTAATGCATGCCTTGCGTGCGCACTCCAATACCTGGGATCCTGAGTTGTTTCCATCTTGTTTTGTTGATGGGTTGCGGGATGAGATTCGTGTTGTTTTGCTTGTTCATCAACCAAAAGGATTGGAAGCTGTTGTTTCTATGGCTCTCTTGCAAGAAGAAGCGTTGGAGATTCTGAAGCGGAAGGACTCACGACGCGTTGAGTGGTCCTCTCATGGCGATTTGCCACCGCGACCATTCCTGACGGCAAGCGCTGGGGATCGTAGCGGGCTTGCCATCACACCGATGGCGAGTGCGTCTACTGCTCCACGGGCGCCGAGGACTGCTAAGGACAAGCGCGGTCTGGAGGCGGCACGGGAGGCGACACTGGTCAAGCCTGATGAACGTGCTTCTGCACTCAAGAGCTACCGTCGCTCTCCCGGCCTTTGTTTTATCTACGGCGAGAAGTGGACACCAGGGCATCAATGCGCTACGACGGTGCAACTCCACGTCATGCAAGAGATGCTTGATGCCATGGGTTTCGATGCCTTGGAAGAACCAGCTGGGGAGGCCGAGCATCAAGGGGAGTCGCTAGCAATTTTGGCAGCTACAGTGGGTGGAACTGAAGCTCCTAGTACCTTTAGACTTCTTGGACAAATTCAGAAACATCCAGTGCTTATGTTGGTGGATTCGGGAAGTTCACATTGCTTTGTCAACGAGCGAATTGCCGATCAACACAGTGGCACGATTGGTGCCATTCCACCTATGCAGGTCAAGATTGTGGATGGGGGCGTCCTTACCTGTGACAAGGAACTTATGGGTTGTGAGTGGTGGTGTCAGGGAACTACTTTCTGTTCTAATCTGAAGGTGCTGCCATTGGGAAGTTACGATGTTATCATTGGCATGGACTGGCTGCATTCTCATAATCCTATGGGCATTGACTGTGTTGGTAAGCACCTAGCCTTTTGGAACGAGGGCAAGATGGTGGTCCTCTCAGGCATCCGCGCACAGATTGGTAGCTATCAAGAGGTGGACCCAAAGGTGTTTATTAGCATGCTTTAGTAGGCATCAGTAACTGGAATTGTGGAGGTTCAGTTAGTGGAGGAGAGCGATCAGTCAGAACAGCGTTTGCCAACAGAAATTGACACAGTTTTGGCTGAATTTGACACTGTCTTTGCTGATCCTACAACATTGCCACCAACACGCTCATTTGATCATGCTATACCTTTGATTCCTGGTGCTAAACCGGTTAATATCAGTCCATACCGTTATAGTCCTGCTCAAAAGGATGAGATTGAGAAGCAGATTGCAGCAATGCTGAAACAAGGAATTACTCAGCCCAATTCTAGTCCCTTTGCTTCCCCGGTGCTGCTAGTGCTCAAAAAGGATTTGACATGGCGTTTTTGTATCGATTATCGGCACCTCAATGCGATCACCATCAAGAATCGTAATCCATTGCCAATTATCGAGGAACTGATTGATGAACTTGTTGGGGCCCAGTGGTTCACTAGTTTGGATTTGAGGGCCGGTTACCATCAGATACGGATGCAACCTGAAGATGAGGGGAAAACAGCTTTCAAAACACATAATGGTCACTATGAGTTTGGGGTTATGTTCTTCGGCTTGACAGGCGCACCAACCACATTTCAGAACACCGTGAACATGGTTCTAGCACCATTGCTACGCAAAGGGGGTGTTGGTGTTTATTGATGACATCCTGGTATATAGCAAGACCTTGGAGGAGCAGGCTCGCATTCTGCGTCAAGTGCTAGAGTTGTTAGACCAACACCAGCTCAACGTGAAGAATAGGAAGTGTACTTTTGCACAACAACAACTAGTGTACCAGGGACATGTGATTAGTGCATCAGGTGTCGCAACCGACCCCAAGAACATTGCAGCAGTACAGAAATGGTCTTCTTCTCGGTCAGTCAAAGAAGTGCGCGGGTTTCTTGGATTGGCGGGATACTACTGCAAACTCGTGCGTCATTTCAGCCAGATCAGCAGACCACTGACTGATCTGTTGAAGAAAGGGGTGGAATTTCGCTTGGACAGAAGTGGCAGAAACGGCTTTCCGATAGTTACAGCAAGCGCTGGTGACAGCCCCAGTTCTGGCAATTCCGGATTTTGCCAAACCCTTTGTGGTGGAGACGGATGCATCAGATGGTGGTGTGGGTGGGATTCTATCCTAGGAGGGGCACCCTATTACCTACTTGAGTCGGGCATTGGGTGAAGGGTTTCGCGGCATAGTAAATCAAAATTTTCTACGGATGCGAACAGAGGGGAAGCCAAGATCTAATCTAGGAGATGCAAACAACGAGAGAGATTGGATTAGATCTTCATACCCTTGAAGATTCGCACAACGGAACGTTCGTCGGAACATGGGTGATGTAGTCGTACTCGCTTCTCCTTCTCGCGATCCGATCCGATCTAGCACCACAAGTGGCAGTGCCTCCGTGAGATGCACACGTGCAGCACCTCGACGTCTCCTCCTTCCTTGGTCCAGCAAGTATGGTGGAGAGATGGGTTTGATCTACAACGCGACGGCGCGGTGCAATTGGTGGAGAATTTCTGCAGCAGGGCTTCGCCTACAAGCAGTCGGGAGGGAGAGAGGAGGGCAGGAGGGCAGCAGGGCGGCTAGGGTTGGATGGGAAGGTGTAGGGTGTTGGTGCGCCCCCAGCCCTCTATATATAGAGGGGTGGGCGCAGCCCTAGCCCCTCCCCCAAGCCAAGGCCGGCGTCCCCAAGGAGGAAGAGTGGGGGGGCAAGGAAACCCCCCTTTCTAGAAGCTCTATCTAGAGTTTAAATCTCTCTTGGCCGGCTGGGTCCTATGGGGCCTTGTGCCCCTGGCCCAATGCAGCCAGGGCACTCCCTCATAGGCCCATGCCCCCTCCCGGAAGGTGGGGCCACGTTGGTCCCCTTCCGGAAGGTTCTAGAAGCTTCCGGTACAATACCGATTAACTCGGAACAATTCTGAACTCCAAAAACTGCACTGCCTTATATGAATCTTATTCTCCGGACCACTCCGGAACCTCTCGTGATGTCCCGGATCCCATCCGAGACTCCGAACAAAAACTCATAAACCAATTATCCAATCTATCCTAGCGTCGAGACACGTTAAGTGTGTGACCCTGCGGGTTCGAGAATATGCAGACATGATCTTCTATCAATAATCAACAGGTGGTGCGAAATCCATATTGACTCCCACATTCATCGATGATCATATCGGATGAACCACGATGCCAGGATTCAATCAATCCCATATATATATTCCCTTCGTCTCGCGATATTTTACTTGCCGAGATTTGATCGTCGATGTGGCCATACCTAGTTCAATCTCGCTCACGAAGTACTTTACTCGTTCCGTAATCCGATATCACTTTGTGATTAACTCCTTAACCACATGCTTGCAAGCAGTGTTGATATCGATTACCGAGTGGGCCCGAAGTATATCTCTCCGACTTGGGAGGGACAAATCCCATCTCGATACATACAACCCAACATATACTTTCCGATCACCTGAGAGACACCTTTATGATCACCCTCTCATAGGATGACGTTTGATGACCTCAAAGCTTTCTTCCGATACCAGGGAGTTGTATTATTTCATGGTCTAAGGAATACAATATTTGACATCGCAAAGACGAACACGATGACACGATCTAATTGCTTCGCTTAGTTTGGGTCTGTCCATCGTATCATTCTCCCAATGATATGATCTCATTATTAATCGACAACTCATGTCCATGGTTAGGAAACCTTAACCATCATTAATCAATGAGCTAGTCCATAGAGGCGTACTAGGGACTCGGTGTTGTTCACAAACCACACAAATATTAAAGTTTCCGCTTAATACAATTCTAGCATGGAATATAAACATTATCATGAACAATAATTATAATAATAACATCTTTATTATTGCCTCTAGGGCATAATTCCAACAGTCTCCCACTTGCACTAGAGTCAATAATATAGTTTACATTTGGCAACAATCTCACACCCATGGCACTAAGGTGCTGATCATGTTTTGCACGCGGAAGAGGTTTAGTCAACGGATCTGCGACATTCAGATCTGTATGTACTTTGCTAATCTTCAGATCTCCATCTGCTATATAATCTCGGATTATATGAAACTTGCAGTTGATATGCTTGGTCTTTGGATGATATCTTGGTTCCTTAGCGAGTGCTATGGCGCCAGTGTTGTCACACAATATCTCCAGTGGGTCCAATGCACTTGGAACCACGCCAAGCTCAGTGATGAAGTTCCTGATCGAAACTCCTTCACTTGATGCTTCTGCAGCAGCCATGTATTCCGCTTCTACTGTAGATCCCGCGATCACGCTTTGCTTGCAGCTTCTCCAGCTCACAGCTCCTCCATTCAAAATATACATGTATCCTGTCTGAGATTTAGAATCATCCTTGTCGGTGTCGAAACTAGCGTCGACGTAACCTTTTACGACGAGCTGTTCATCACCCCCATAGACTAAGAACATTTCTTTAGTCCTATTTAGGTACTTTAGGATGTTCTTCACGGCTGTCGAGGTTCCACTCTGGATCACTTTGATACCTTTCGTCAAACTAAGAGCATTGGACACATCCGGTCTAGTACATAGCATGGCATACATGATAGAACCTATGGCCGAGGCATAAGGCACTTTGCTCATAGCTTCCCTATCATTTACCATAGCTGGACACTGAGCCTTGCTCAATATCTTACCTGACAACATAGGCACTGAACCTTTCTTTGCCTTATCCATTCTGAACCTTTTCAGAACTTTTTCTAGGTATGTACTCTGGCTTAAAGCTATCAGGCGTCTTTGTCTATCTCTATAGATTTTGATGCCCAATATATAAGCAGCTTCACCTAGGTCTTTCATTGAAAAACACTTGTTCAAATAACTCTTCACATCGTTAAGCATGTTAATGTCATTTCCAATAATCAATATGTCATCCACATATAGTACCAGAAATGTCACCGAGCTCCCACTCACTTTCTTGTAGATACAAGCTAAGTAGCAATTTGGAACAAATCCAAAGCTCTTGATCACTTGATCAAAACGAAGGTTCCAACTCCGAGATGCTTGCTTTAGTCCATAAATGGAACGCTCAAGCTTGCATACTTTATCAGCATCCTTAGGATCGACAAAACCTTCGGGTTGCATCATATACAACTCTTCATCAATGTTGCCATTGAGGAACGCAATCTTGACATCCATCTGCCATATTTCATAATCATGAAACGCAGCAATTGCTAATAAAATCCGAATGGACTTAAACATCGCTACGGGAGAGAAAGTCTCATCGTAGTCAACACCTTGAACTTGTCAAAAACCTTTCGCGACAAGCCGTGCTTTATAGACGGTAACATTACCATCCGCGTCCGTTTTCTTCTTGAAGATCCATTTGCACTCAACGGCCTTTCGGTCGCTAGGAGGGTCCACCAAAGTCCATACTTGGTTTTCGCTCATGGATCCCAATTCGGATTTCATGGCTTCTAGCCATTTCTCAGAGTCTGGGCTCATCATCGCTTCCTCATAGTTCGTAGGTTCACTGTCTTCTACTAACAAGACAGTCAAGACAGGGTTGCCGTACCACTCAGGAGGGGCACGCGACCTTGTCGACCTGCGACGTTTAGTAGCAGCATCGTCCGAAGCTTCATGATCCTTATCATTAGCTTCCTCTATTGTTGGTGCAGGCGGCACTATAAAAATTTCAGGTGCTGCGCTACTCTCCAACTCAAGAGAAGGTTCAACAACCTCGTCTAGCTCTACTTTCCTCCCACTCACTTCTTTCGAGAGAAACTCCTTCTCAAGAAAGGAACCGTTCTTTGCGACAAACACTTTGCCTTCGGTTCTGTGATAGAAGGTATACCCAATAGTTTCCTTAGGGTATCCTATGAAGACGCATTTATCCACTTTGGGTTCGAGCTTGTCCGGCATCAACTTCTTGACGTAAGCTTTGCATCCCCAAACTTTAAGAAACGACAACTTAGGTTTAGCACCAAACCACAGTTCATACGGTGTCGTCTCAACGGATTTAGATGGAGCCCTATTTAAAGTGAATGCAGTGGTTTCTAATGCATAACCCCAAAATGATAACGGCAAATCAGTAAGAGACATCATTGATCAGACCATATCTAATAGGGTTCGATTCCGGCGTTCAGACACACCATTGCGCTGTGGTGTTCCGGGTGGCGTGAGTTATGAAACGATTCCACTTGCTTTAAGATGCGTGAGAAAATCATAACTCAAATATTCACCTCCACGATCGGATCGTAGAAACTTAATCTTTCTGTTACGATGGTTCTCCACTTCATTCTGAAATTCTTTGAACTTTTCAAACGTTTCAGATTTATGTTTCATTAAATAGATATACCCATATCTACTTAAGTCATCGGTAAAAGTGAGAAAGTAGCGATATCCACCGCGCGTCGAAACACTCATCGGTCCGCATACATCGGTATGTATGATTTCCAACAAGTCCGTTGCTCGCTCCATCATACCGGAGAACGGGGTTTTGATCATCTTGCCCATGAGGCATGGTTCATGTGTCAAATGATTCAAAATCAAGAGACTCCAAAAGTCCATCGAATGGAGTTTCTTCATGCTTTACACCAATATGACCTGAGCAGCGAGGCCACAAATAAGTAGTATTATCACTATCTACTTTGCATCTCTTAGCCTCAATGTTATCGATGTGTGTTTCATCCCTTTCGAGATTTAGAAGAAATAAACCATCCACAATAGGTGCATGACCATAAAAGATGTTACTCATATAAATAGAACAACCATTATTCTCCGATTTAAATGAATAACCGTCTTGCAATAAACAAGATCCAGAAATAATGTTCATGCTCAACGCAGGCCCATAATAACACTTATTAAGGTTTAATACTAATCCCGAAGGTAAAACTAAGGAGAGCGTGCTGACGGCCATCACATCAACTCTTGATCCGTTGCCAACGCGCATCGTCACCTCATCCCTCGCAAGCCGCCGTCTATTCCGTAGCTCCTGTTTGAGTTACAAATATTAGCAACTGAACCAAGATCAAATACCCGCACTACAACGAGGGCTAGTAAGGAAAACATCAATAACATGTATATCAAATATACCTTTGATGGTGCCAGCCTTCTTGTCCGCTAAGTACTTGGACGATTCTGCCCATGACCCTTGTCCTTGCAATAGAAGCACTCGGTGTCCGGTTTAGGACCAGACTTAAGCTTCTTCTCGGCGAGGGCAACGCTTGCCGCCGCCTTTCTTGAAGGGCTTCCTTGCACCCTTACCTTTCTTGAAGGTGGGGGGCTTGTTGACCATCAACACATGATTATTCTTTTTGATGTTCACCTCCGCTACTTTCATATTATCAAAGAGCTCAGTGATCATATCGCTGGAACCAATCTGATTGTGATCAACTACAAAACTTTTGTAGCTAGGAGTGTCAATCTTGAGCTCCTCTGGAATCTTGCGATCCGCTTGCTCAAGGCGTTGAGTGTAGCCCGTCATCTCAATGGCGTGCTCACTAACGGAACTCCTTCCTCCATCTTGTAGTTAAAGAATTTCTTAGAGATCTCATATCTCTCGAACGGGCTTGAGTCCTGAAACATGTTTTTCAGCTCCTCGAGAATCTCAAAGGGACCGGCGAACTCCTCAAAACGATTTTGAAGATCCGATTCCATAGCATACAACATGGCGATCTTAATCAAATCATAATCATCCTTGCGTGACTGATAAACAACTTTTTCATCAGCGACGATCTATAGTGAGGCGTCACCTAGCGCTTTCTCAAGGACATAGTCCTTTTGTCCGCAATGAGAATGATTCTCGAATGCGTAACCATTTGGTGAAGTTAGACCCATTGTTTCTAAGCTTTTCTATCTCAGGAAAAATGTTGAAGTTGAAGTTGGACTTGGCCATGTGATCTACAGTATTTGCAAGTACAATTTAGACTATGTTCATGATAGATAGTTCAACTTAATCAAATTACTAGATGAACTCCCACTAAATTCAACATCCCTCAAGTTGTTTAGTGAACACGATCCAAATTCACCACACCTAATCCGATCATCACGAGAAGAGATGTGGTTTCAATGGTGGACAACGAAGTGTCGATCATATCATTCATATGACTCATGCTTAACCTTTCGGTTCTTGTGTTCCGAGGCCATGTCTGTACATGCTAGGCTCGTCAAGTTAGACCCAAGTATTTCCGCGTGTGCAAAACTGGCTTGCACCCGTTGTATGTGAGTGAGAGTCTATAGCACCCGATCATCACGTGATGCTTGGACACGACGAACTTTCGCATAGCGGTGCATACTTGGGAGAGAACAGTTTTATCTTGATCTTTAAGTGAGGTATCATCTTATAATGCTACCGTGTGATCTAAGCATAATAAGATACATAAAGGATAAACATCACATGCATATAACTTTATGTGACATGGTATAGCCAATCTTCGCAATGATCTCCATATTGTGCGTTCGGCATGATCTCCATCACTCCACCATGATTGCCTCCACCACGAATAGCAACTACAACTATTGCTAACTACTTAGCGATAAAGTGAAACTATTACATGGCGTATAAGAAGTTGACACACAGGTCATACACAATTATAAAGACAACCATATGGCTCCTGGTTGTGTACTCATCGACATGCAAGTCGTGAAACATTACAAAACATGATCATTGCATACATTATACACATCACATCTTGGGCCATACCATATCACAGAAAACACTCCCTGCAAAAACAAGTTAGACGCCTCTACTTTGTTGTTGCATGTTTTACGTGGCTTATGGGAGTAGATGCTAAGAACGATTCTTACCTACGGAAAGCCACAACGGTGATATTATGGTTGCCAAACTCCGGTGTTAATCCCATGACAACTATAGTGAGAGAAAGCATCCACCGCATGTGTGGAACAAGCCACACGTCAAGTGCGGAGCCGGTCTCATGACGACGTCGCGTAAGGTTGGCCTGGACCGCTTCAATCTCACTATCCCGCGTCATAAGAAGAACACAAACAAGAGGCTTGCAACAGAAAACATCAACGCCCGCAACAACCATGTTGCGTTCTACTCGTGAAACACATCTACGCATAGATCTAGCTCTGATACCACTGAAGGGTTTCGCGGCATAGTAAATCAAAATTTTCTACGGATGCAAACAGAGGGGAAGCTAAGATCTAATCTAGGAGACGCAAACAACAAGAGAGATTGGATTAGATCTTCATACCCTTGAAGATTCAGACAATGGAACGTTAAATCGGAACGTGGGTGATGTAGTCGTACTCGCTTCTCCTCCTCGCGATCCGATCCGATCTAGCACCACAAGTGGCGATGCCTCCGTGAGATGCACACGTGCAGCACCTTGACGTCTCCTCCTTCCTTGGTCCAGCAAGTATGGTGGAGAGATGGGTTGGATCTACAACGCGACGGCGCGGTGCAATTGGTGGAGAATTTCTGCAGCAAGGCTTCGCCTACAAGCAGTCGGGAGGGAGAGAGGAGGGCAGCAGGGCGGCTAGGGTTGGATGGGAAGGTGTAGGGGGTTGGTGCGCCCCCAGCCCTCTATATATAGAGGGGTGGGCGCAGCCCTAGCCCCTCCCCCAAGCCAAGGCCGGTGGCCCCAAGGAGGAAGAGTGGGGGGCAAGGAAACCCCTTTCTAGAAGCTCTATCTAGGGTTTAAACCCTCTTTGGCCGACTGGGCCCTATGGGGCCTTGTGCCCCTGTCCCAATGCGCCAGGGCACTCCCTCATAGGCCCATGCCCCCTCCCGGAAGGTGGGGCCACGTTGTTCCCCTTCCGAAGGTTCTAGAAGCTTTACAATACCGATTAACGGAACAATTCAACTCCAAAACTGCCTTTGCCTTATATGAATCTTATTCTCCGGACCACTCGGAACCTCTCGTGATGTCCGGATCCCATCCGAGACTCAACAAAAACTCATAAACCAATTATCCAATCTATCCTAGCGTCGAGACACGTTAAGTGTGTGACCCTGGTTCGAGAATATGCAGACATGATCTTCTATCAATAATCAACAGGAGTGCAGAAACCCATATTGACTCCCACAAATTCATTGATGATCATATCGGATGAACCACGATGCCAGGATTCAATCAATCCCATATATATATATTCCCTTCGTCTCGCGATATTTTACTTGCCCGAGATTTGATCGTCGTTACCGTCATACCTAGTTCAATCTCGTTCACAGCAAGTACTTTACTCGTTCCGTAATCCGATATCACTTTGTGATTAACTCCTTAACCACATGCTTGCAAGCGGTGTTGATATCGATTACCGAGTGGGACCGAAGTATATCTCTCTGACTTGGGAGGGACAAATCCCATCTCGATACATACAACCCAACAGATACTTTCCGATCACCTGAGAGACACCTTTATGATCACCCTATCATAGGATGACGTTTGATGACCTCAAAGCTTTCTTCCGATACCAGGGAGTTGTATTATCTCATGGTCTAAGGAATACAATATTTGACATAAGAAAAGCTTCGCAAAGACGAACACGATGACACGATCTAATTGCTTCGCTTAGTTTGGGTCTGTCCGTCATATCATTCTCCCAATGATATGATCTCATTATTAATCGACAACTCATGTCCATGGTTAGGAAACCTTAACCATCATTAATCAATGAGCTAGTCCATAGAGGCGTACTAGGGACTCGGTGTTGTTCACAAACCACACAAGTATTAAAGTTTCCGCTTAATACAATTCTAGCATGGAATATAAACATTATCATGAACAAGAATTATAATAATAACATCTTTATTATTGCCTCTAGGGCATAATTCCAACATTGGGCCCAAAGAATCGTGGATTATCTGCATACGAAAAGGTCTTCTTGGCGATTCTGCTTGCGGTTGATCACTGGCGGTCGTAACTGCAGGTTCAGGAGTTCACAATTCAATCTGACCATCACAGTCTAGCTTGTTTGGATGAACAACGCTTGCACACACCATGGCAAAGAAAAGCGTTGACTAAGTTGTTGGGTCTCCGTTACAAGATTATGTATCGACCTGGACGGGAGAATGGTGCCGCGGATGCTTTGTCTCGAGTCGCGGGTGGTGAATTGCTCGCCCTTACTGTTAGTGTGCCTAGTTAGCTCGAGCAGGTCATTCAGAGTTACAGTTCAGACTCGGAGATTCAAGAGTTGCTGGCCAAGATTGCTGCTGGTGATGCATCGGTGGTCGATTTTGAGTTGCAAAATGGGTTGATTCGCAAGAATAGTCGCGTCTGGATTGGCAAGGATCCAGTACTCCGGAATATGATCCTTCGATCAGTTCATGACAGTCGTGTGGGTGGCCACTCTAGCCAGCGAGATACTTACCATCGGCTGCACCGTCATTTTGCTTGGCAAGGGATGAAGCGGTCAGTGGAGGAATAAGTGGATCACTGCACAGTCTGTAAACAAGCTAAATCTGAACGCTTCAAGTATCCTGGCCTCCTGCAAGCTCTTCCGGTGCCTCCACACGCGTGGCATACGGTGACTATGGATTTTATTGAAGGTCTCCCTCGCTCACGGAACTACGACTGCATTTTGGTGGTCGTTGACAAGCTCACTAAGTATGCACATTTCATTGCCATCTCTTATCTGTTCAATGCACAACAAGTGGCCATGGCTTTTGTCGACAACGTGTTCAAACTGCACAGTTTGTCGGAGATATTGGTGTCAGATCGTGATCCCATCTTTACCAGCACTCTATGGAAGGAATTGTTCCGCCTGACTGGGACGGAACTGGCCATGAGTTCTTCGCGTCACCCGCAAACGGACGGCCAAACTGAACGTGTCAATCAGTGCCTGGAGACATACTTGCGCTGCTTCGTGCATGCTTGCCCGCGACAATGGCGTCATTGCCTTCCTCTTGCGGAGTACTGGTACAATACCTCTTACCACACTGCCATTCATACATCGCCTTTTGAAGCTCTCTATGCGCACCCACGACGACACTTTGGCATCATTGATACATCTGTCTGTCAATCCGCTGATTTGGCCACTTGGTTGGAGGAGCGGGCTCTGATGCAGGAAATGTCGAAGCATTACCTCACTCGTGCTTGACATATCATGAAGGATCAGGCTGACAAACATCGATCTAAACGACAGTTTGATGTGGGAGATTGGGTGTTTCTCAAGATTCAACCGTATGTGCAAACATCAGTGGCTGACAGGGCTAGTCACAAGCTGGCTTTCCGTTATTTTGGACCATTTCAGGTGGAAGCACGGGTGGGTGCGGTCTCTTACAAGCTCAAGTTGCCGGAGAGAGCTTTGATTCACCTAGTGGTGCATGTCTCTCTCCTGTGTCGAGCTCATCCTCCTTTCAGCGATGATCAAGTGTGACTGCCACCTACACCAAGCGAAGTTGCGCCGGATACCACAGCGAGCCCGGACGAACCACTGCAAGTTCTCCAACATCGTCAGTACTTGCGCGGGTCGACGGTGCGTTCTCAAGTGCTGATCCAGTGGTCGTCGCTGCCTGTTTCCTTGGCCACTTGGGAAGATGAAGCGCAGCTCCGTGCTCGTTTTTCGCAAGCTCCGGCTTGGGGTCAAGCCGGTAGTGAAGGAGGGGGGAATGTCAGGCCCCAACCCGGTACAACCAAGTCTACATCAGCTGCCACGTCAACGGGAAAGGCGCCTATCACCATGGCCCACAGCAGACGATCGACGTGACCCCGCCAGCCCAGCAAGAGACTCGACCCCAAGGATTGGGTCTTCAAATAGTAGCGATCCCGAGAAGGAAGGTGTCGAAGATATAACTAAACTCTTGTATCTCTATATTCGCGAAGGAAGGAAGATCCCGAGAAGGAAGGTTTTGGGAAGATAAGTGGTTGGGCCAAACTACTCTTCGTGAACAATATCCAGCTCTATATTCGATTGTTAGACACAAATGGGATACAATTTCCACAGTGATGGAAGATTATCCTCCTAATGTGTCCTTGAGAAGAAGCCACATCGGTCCTAGACTGGTATCTTGGAACAATCTATTATTTCGATTATCCATAATACAATTGTCGGACGGTGTCGATGTGTTCAAAGGAAATTACTAGAAAGTGGTAAATTTTCTGTTGGCTTACTATATAAAGCTTTGATCCAACCGGATATCCCGATCGATGATGATAATTGTAAAATTTGGAAAATAAAAATACCCCTTAAGACGAAGATATTTGCATGGTATCTACGGAAAGGGGTAATTCTAACAAAAGATAATCTTGCAAAGAGAAATTGGCATGGAAGTAAACAATGTGTTTTTTGTCATCAAGATGAGACAATTCGCCATTTATTCTTCCATTGCAAATTTTCTCGCTCTATCTGGTCATTCATCCAAATAGCTTCTGGTTTATCTTCGCCACGTTCTGTAACCAATGTTTTTGGTAATTGGTTGTATGGAATTGTTGATAAATACAGAACTTTATTTAGGGTGGGAGCGCTTGCCATTATATGGTCGCTATGGCTTTGTAGAAATGACAAGATTTTTAATAACATTGTGTCTTCTCCTTTGCAGGTTGTCTATCGAGCCACGACTGACATGGTTATACCCTACGGGTACATGACTTCAGCATACCTGGTTCGGCCCAAGGAAGGCCCACAGCAGATATACGCTGGCCCATGAAGATTTTCGGGTGGCCAAGGCCCATGACGCCTTCGGATCCTTGGAGAACAAGTCTAGCGGAGATAGGAAATTCAAAGGGGTAAAACCCTAGAACTTGTAACCGACTAGGACTATGCCCGGGACCTGCCTGAGTCTATATAAAGGCCAGGAGGGCACGTCCTAGATCTCTCGACTCATACTTTCGCACACGCATCCACGCCAGATCGAATCTGTGCACCCTGTAATCTTCGGTTCCGCCGTAATCAAGAGCAGACAAGCAGGAGTAGGGTTTTCTCTCCGGGGGCCTGGACCTGGGTAAATCTCGTGTCCCCTGGTTGCTTGTCTATTAACCGTGCCACGATTTCCAGCATCCCCATATTCTCCAAAACCCAAGTCCATAACAATGGGCATTGACGAGATTAAACCTCGTCAATTGGCGCCGTCTGTGGGAACTGGGGCTGCTGATTGTGCGGTCGTGACGGTTCCGACCCGATCGATCTACAACTCCGCGGCGACGGAGAATCACCTTCTCTTCGGCGCTTTCGACTTCACCGCCCACTCGCTGGCCACCATGAAGGATTTCGAGCCCGTAGGCGACGGACTCGAAATTTTGTTCGAGAGCTTCTGCTTCCAGGTGGGTCAAACTGGCACCCTCCGCCTCCCCGAGCGGGTTCCTGTGCCATCAATCAGGCCATGTTCGTGGGCTCCACACCCCGTGCTACGCACGTCACCATCGACAGATGAGTTCTACAACAGCAGCAGCTGCAACTCCGATCTGTGCGATCCACCTTCGGATGAAGGGACCTACGGTTCCGGATCCGAAAGCTGCGGCAGCAGTCAACCAATCTGCAGGTGCTACCTATGCGCCGCAGTCATCCAAACCGACGAGGAAGCGCCTAACCCGCCGCCCAACGAAGCGGCAATGGCGAAACAGAAGAAGCCCCCACCCAGCAGGAAAGCAACGGCCACGTCATCCAACTTAGCAAAGAAGGATGGGTGCGAGCGCCGCCGTCTTTGTCGCAGCGACGCCATCCTACTGCGACGCCTCACGCGACTCATCGATGGCATACCACTACCTCCTCATCGAGGAGCACAGGAAACAAGTCAAGATGCAGGAGACACTGGACAAACGCAAGCAAGCAGCCTCCGAGTCCAGCGCGCGACGAGCTGCGCTCTCCGTCGCGGCACCCGGCTCTAGCACAAACGGAAACCAGGGAAACAAGCACCGCTCTCGGGTAGAGAACATGGATCCCAAGGAGCGGCGTGATGTGACCCGAACTCTCCACACATCGTTCATGGATATGGATGCCGACGGCAACATCATCCCGAAGACGCCACAAGCCGCGATCATGGCAGCCACTGCGTATCTCGCGGCTCACCCACCTCCGGAGGGGGACCCAAAAAGGGCCATGCATAGGTCCGCACTCACCGTACTAGGCCTAATCGGAGCAGCGCTCCACAAAGACGCTCCTGCGGAGCCGAAGAAGAAAGCTCCGGCCAGGCGCGATCGGATCCCCACCCCCTCATCCGAAGAGGAAGAGGAGCACGACCTTCCTCGAAGGAAGAAGAGCTCGCACCGCCATAAACGCGACTATGACGCCAGAGATAAGCTTACGCAGCGCAAGATCGACAAAGCACGCGCCAAATGCGCATGCTCGTCTGAATCTGAGATGGATGAAGACGAAGGAGAACTCTGCGGAGCTTGATGCTTCAGCAGATCCGTTCGGCGAACACAGATGCCACGCAACTTCAAGTTTCCTTCGGATACTCCGAAGTTCAATGGCACGCAAGATCCAAAGTCCTGGCTCAGCGACCATCTGTCATCCGTCAAGCTTCACGGAGGCAACAAAGAAACCGCCATGCAATGCCTTCAGCTGCAACGGCAGTGCGGCGCTGGTCTGCAGCAGCCTATCATCGATCCATCCGAAGCTAGGAGGAGCTCGCTTACAGCTTCATCCGAAATTTCAAAGGCACCAGCAAGAGGCCCGCCTCCATCGAAGAGTTGCGAGCCTGCACTCAGAGAACGGGTGAATCTATTCGCTCGTACATACTACGCTGGTCTACGACCAAGAACTCCGCAGCACACATCTCCGAAGAAAGGGCCATCGACGCCTTCAGGGACGGCGTCAAGCGCCCAGACTTCAAGGAGGAACTTGGGCGCGTAAAGCCCAAGACACTCGACCACCTCATGGAAATCGCCATTGGTTAGGCGGCGAAGACCGCATCCAACAAGCGCCAATCGACGAAGAGGATGACTACGGCCGAAGACGTGAACGCGCAGCAAGAGGAGATCGCGTCTCACGAGGACCGCGGACCCGACATGGTTGCGGCCGGCTACGCCGACCGCCGTAACGACAACAGCCGCAATGCGGAGGATACCGCAGCGAAAACTTCCGCGAACGGCGATCCGCACCGCGGACGCGACAACGGACCCTCAGCATTCGACAAACTTTCGGGTCCATGCACCATCCACTTCTACATCGACAAGCAGGATGGCAAAAAGAAAGCCAGCCACATGCTCAAGGACTGCCGCGAGTTCCAGAAACTCAGCGAAGGCATGGTGCAGATGAGGCAACAAGCCCCAATCCCTGCGTTCGGAAACACACCCGCGCCAGGTGAAATAGCGCACGGAGCTCCTCCACCGCCGCCTATTGGAGGCCCAAATCAGCCAGTCGCACCAGCGCAAAACAACGCCGGGGTCCCATACCCCCCACCAAAGGGAGCACTTAATATGATCCAGAAGGGACGCCTACCAACAGGTGCGTAAGAAAATCACCCGACAAATCAACTTGGCCGTGGCAACTCCGCTGCAATCCACAGTACCTCGGCGGATCGGAGTCCTGCATCACATTCACTCGCGGATCACCCTTGTCGGATCCTCGCCCAGTCATGCTGCCACAGTGCTGCCGGAGGCGCAGATCGGAGGTTTCGAGATGAGTCGCGTCTTCATGGACGGCGGTAGCGGCATCAACCTAATGTTCGCAAGTACTCTAGCAGCTATGCGGATCCCGCAATGCAGCCTGGAACAATCAGACACAACGTTCCACGACATTGTCCCAGGAAAGGGCATATTCCATCTGGGCAAAATAGGACTTGACGTCATCTTCGGGAAGCCGGACAACTTTCGGCAGGAGCGCCTAGAATTCGAAGTGGTGGACTGGTCGTCGCAGTACCACGCCATCTTGGGGCGTGTAGCATTCGCAAGATTCCTGGCCGTCCCACATTACGTATACCTACTACTCAAGATGCCAGGACCAAGGGGGGTCATCACAATCCACGGGAGCTTCACCCGATCGGACCAGTGCGACAGGGATTTCAACAAAATCTCCCAGTCCTCCGTCTTGGAATATTCTCCAACGTTTGGAGTTTCGCGACTTATTTATGGAGGTATGTACGCGATTGGAGGACACGGCGAGGGATATTTTCTTCCGACATGGATGGTCACGTGATCTGAAGATTGATCTACCTTAGATTATAGACATTTATTTAGATATTGCCATTGTGTAATGCTTGTCTACTTTTTAAATTAGTACTGTCATTCGTGTGGCTGCATGCATCTTGGTTATGCAGAGGCCGAATGTAAGCTTTGAACAGTTTTAATAAAAACGTCCATTTCCAAACAAAAAAATGTATCTCTCTCGTTACTTCCTCTGCAAACTTACTTTGATTCCCCTTTGTATCTGAACTCCGAACTACCGGAAATATATCAAGAGAGATCCTAGGCCTTACATTGTACTACCAGTGAAGTACTAATCATGTACTAGTGTTTGTGTTAGTGCACTAGCTAGCTGGCTAGCTTAGCTAATGAGAGTCCCAATCAACCCCATCCCCCGTAACTTTGGCTTTGTCCGAGCGGGCGCATCGACCGAGCGTACAACGTACAGTACAGTACTCCCTCCGCCCGCAAATAAGTATATATTTAGCTTTTATCTAAGTTAAACATAACTAAATTTGATCAATTTTATAGAGAATTATAGGTATATATATTACATCAAATTGACATATTATGAAACTAGATTTAAAAATAAATTTAATAATAACAATTTAGTATCATAAATGTTGATACGTTGTTCTAAAACGTTAGTTAAACGTAGTAAAGTTTAACTTAAGACAAGACTATAAGCAGTACATTTATTTGCGGACGAGGGAGTACGTGGACAGCGTCCTCCGGTGATCTGACTTGGTGCCTCCATCGGTCGATCTCAGATGCAATTGCCGCGCATGCATGCGCGCGTACCTACGTACGTCGTACTCGTGCACGTACCTACGGTGCGTTGAGCTTTTTTTTTGCAAAATTCCATCTGTTCTATTAATAATCATTAACAGAAGTATAAAAGTCATAAAGATTACTTCATCATCAAAGCCGAGCAAAGCTTGTCGTAATAGAGCTTGTAATAGTAGATATATGGAAAGTCGTCGTGCTAAGGTCACAAAAGACCAGCGCACTAGAGCAGTAACTATTGTCGATGATAACAACCGTAGATCGAAAAAGACTTGCATAAAAGCAAACCAACAAAGATGAAAACGGACAGAATCACAGAAAATCCGTCGAACAAACGACTTCGCACGCCCTTCGTCGATACTAGATACATCACCAGAGCAAGAATAGAACGGGAGGACCTTGTTGTGATCTTATCGTTGAGCTTCGTGTGGTGGTGTCTGTACTCTCGGCAGCATGCATGGAAAGATTAGTAGTCCGTTCTCCATTTTAAGAGGTTGATCAGATTGGTTCTGGGGAGACTGAGACTGCACACTACCTCCCACTAATTCATTAATCGACTCACCACGTTTTCAGTTACCACCATCCAGATTGTATATAGGCAGTGTGGCTTGGCGTGAGGGTTTCTATTACATGCGTTCAAACATGATAACGACTGCTAGAGCAAAGATAAGAAATTGTATTGATGGGATATCCTCCGGCACTCAGCAGAAAATCACAATCCGCTAAAAGCAAGGACGATGATTCTCTTCAAAGTAGCTGCTGCTGATCCATCTTCCAGTCAAAACGCTTTTAACCCGGCGGCCTTTAAGATAAATAATCTTCACCTATCGATCGACTAGAATTGCACCAGCTGTATATATACATAGGCATCAAAATCTCGATGGATCTTCTCTTTAGTAGCAGGCAGCTGCTAGCTAGCTGATCTATCTTCCAGTCAAATGTCAAAACACTTTTGATCTTTATGGATCTTCACTTTAGAAGAAACAATATAATCTTGGTAGGATCTCTATCTCTATACATTCAGAGCTGTACGCACCCATCGTTTTAACTTTTAATGGAAAACCTCTGAATGATTCATCGTGTCTCAGTTCCCGATCAGCTTGTTCGACGACAGAGGCCGGCACTGTTGCCAGGCGATGCTAGTGGACTATGAGATTGGTAGTATACGCTACAGTCTATCAGGCCCCATCAACTAATGATTGGGAAGCAAAGGAAATAATGGCGACTAGCGTGGCCAGAACAGTAACACCAACAGTTTCCATCCCTTCTGATGAGTAAAGCTGGGGAATTTTAGGAGTTTCTCTTTCCGAACAGTGAAAGGCTACATACATATATTCCGGCCAAAGCTGCGTGCGTTCTTTGGCTCTGTTTTCTGGTTTGCTTTTGGCATCTGGGCCGGGGAGGGGAAAGGAGAGATCGTAACGGCGAGATGCTTCTTCTTCTGATGGATGCGCAGTGGCAGGCAGGGGCTGACCTGTTTTAACTGGATTTTTTTATAAATATGACCCTCTATAATTAGTCATCGCCAAAAATACCCTCCTCGCACCGTAAAAGCTAAAAATGCCCTGGCGGGAGGCTGAAAAGGCGACACGTGTCACCTCCCGCCACGGGGGATGGCGGGATGTTCCTCCCTCCATAGGGGGTGGCGGAATGTTCCTTCCGCCATGGGGAATGGCGGGATGAGGTGGGCCCCACGGCCAGGCCAACGGGGAGGTTCGACTTGGCGCTGGCGGGAGGTTCGACTTCGTGCTCGCACTGGTGGGCCCCACGGCGTCATTCCGCCACCGCCAAAGGCGGAAGGAACATCCCGCCACCCCCTGTGGCGGGAGGAACATCCCGCCACCCCCCGTGGCGGGAGGTGACACGTGTCGCCTTTTCAGCATCCCGCCAGGGCATTTTTGGCTTTTGCGGTGCGAGGAGGGTATTTTTGGCGATGGAAAATTGCAGAGGGTCATATTTGTAAAAAAATCGTTTTAACTGTAGGAGAGCCAGATCGAGATGGCGACTAGTCCCGCGGAGGCGGGTCTGGACTTTGCAGCCAGAGTTAAAGCTTGTACTACGAGCATTTTCTAGGTTTGTTTAATGATAAATCTGCATCCTATGTCCCTCTGGCAACCCTGACCACAAGGTCCCCCCCAACACACACACACACACACACACCACACACACCCAAAACGGCCTCGCGGGTCCGATTCTGTCCTTCCGGACCGAGGCCACGGTCCAGTGTGTACTCGCACATCGAGAGCCAGTCTCAGACCCCCCCCCCCACCCCCAAATGTCCTCGCGGGTCCGACTCTGTCCTTCCAGACCGAGGCCACGGCCCAGTGTGTACTCGCACATCGAGAGCCAGTCTCGGACCCGTCTGTTTTGAGCTTTCGTGCAAACCGGGCCAAAAGTTGAGCTCCGTTTTGTGGGGGCACGGACTAACCACGCGTTCAGGCCGTGTCCTGCACTTTCACGCCCATGGCCCTCCCGTCAGCCACAAACATGTGGCCCACCCCTGCTTCCCCACCTTCTCCCCCACCCTCGAAGGCCACCGCCACCACCGCGACACCCTTCCCGCTCCCCCGGAAGGCCGCCGCCGAACCCCGTTGCCTCCTCCTTCACAGTCCTCTTTGTCATTGAAGCCTCCAGTTCCCGAAGACCTAGCCAGCCCCAACGTCGAGCTCGGCCTTCTCCTAGGATGCACTCCACTTTTTCAACCATTTGCCCCAGCGTACAGGTACTGCATTCTGCCACCTTCGCCTCATCCTTGAGGACTGAGCTCATCCGTCTCATCGTGCATACCATGGACAACGATGGGATGAATTCTTCAGGAAATATGCCATGCCGTCCTCCGAAGAGTCCGACGATGACAGTGAACTTTTGGTCGCCACGATCGTGATCCTCCATCAGCACAATGAAGAGACGAAGCAAACGTACTGTGGCTCGGTCAAGGGCCGGGAGGCGGCGCTGGAACATGGCCGAGTCACCGGCCAAGAGATGTTTCGGGGTTACTTCCACCGGACCAGGACTTTGTACCCTCCTACAATTTTTTGGCGGCGCTTTCGGATGTGAAGGAAGGTGTTCATGTGTATTCTTCATGGAGTGAGGGATCATGACGACTACTTATCCTTGAAAAAATATGTGACCGTTAAGCTAGGCTTCACCTCCTACCAAAAATGCACCGCACCTATTCGCATGCTTGCTTATGGAGTAGATGTTGATTGTGTTGATGAGTACTTGCGCATGAGTGAGTCCACTTGTATGGAAGCAATGTACAAGTTCTGTAAAGTTGTAGTGGCCGTTTTTGGTGAAGAATTCCTAAGATCAAAGAAGCTTCTCCAAAAACGACGCCTCCAAGGAGGAAACAGTGCACAAACACCGTCATCGCCCCATCAAAGATCTAGGTTTTTACCCAAAAGAAAGTCCACGCTCTCAAAACAATGCCTTCAACAAGTCCATTGCCAGGCACAACCAATTAAGGCCAAACCATGGGTTTTCACCCTGAGAGGTAGGACCATGAACCTCTCATGTGCAGTCGCCTCCACTTGCATGCCATTGCTCCAATTCACAAGTCACCTAGCCAATATCACCATCTAGACTCAAACCACCACTGTCTGTCCTCAGATCTCGGTCTTCATGACTTTCTCCGTCAGCACCATGGAACGAGAACATGCCCCATGATAATAACAACCAACAAAGCTTCGAAGCACACCCTCTGAAACCAAACGGTCAAAGTAAAACATGCGTGCAAACGACCGAATTCAATCCTTCCAGCAAACTCACGACATGATAGCACTTATGGAGTTCGCCGGCGGAGCCTTCCGGAACACGAAACAGACACCAGATCAATGGAAACCAACATCCGACAGATCATCGTCTTGGCTTGAGAGGGATCCAGGACTACCTCTTTTATTGAAACCGAGCCAGCAGCCCCCACGCTACCCGCCAGAAACTAGCAGGATCCGCCGCAAGACGGCAAGACCACACGGCCGACCATTCCGACGAAGAAGGAGGCCACCACCATCACCATGTCGGGGGCAGATGCCCCAAGCGCCCTAGTGTCGCGGACAAGGCCCGGGTCGCCTGGGCGCCGGCGTCGAGGCCAAAGGACGGGACAGATCGTGGCTAGGCCCGGATCCCCGCCGCCTCCTGCCTCCATCTAGGCCGAGGATCACCGGACGCCGCTCGCCGCAACACCACCGCCAAACCAGCCGAGACGGACACCGCCTCCTTTCGCCAGGTATCGATCAAGGACGCCGCCGCCGCCACGCCACCAGGTCTTTGCCTGGCGACGAACCGGGCGGCGGCGGCAGGGAGAGGAGGACACGGGATGGAGGGCTCGGAGGCGGGGAGGAGAGGCCGCCCGGAGCCGCGCGGCGCCGCCGCGCGGGTGCGGGAGAAGGAGGGGTGCGGGACCTCTTAGATGTGTTGCGCCGCATGGGTGCGGGAGAAGGAGGGGTGCGGGAGCTCTCAGATGTGTTTTTTCCGGACACCTTCAGATCAGCCGGCATATCGTCTGCCGTCCGACCAAAGTTTCAGAGGAATTCCACGATCAACGTACGAGCTGCTCTGTGTCAGAGATCGAGCGAGGAATGTAGGGCCCACATCGACTGCCCCTAGGTTTCAAAATACAAGATGTTTTAGCTTTTTTTTTTCCTGAAATACATGTATCTAAACGTCTTTTACTGTATAGTTTCACTTATTTTACTCCTAACCTACATAGAGTGGCTAAATCCATGTGTTTCAAAAAAATACTAATATTTTAGAACGGAGAGACTAACGGTTAGGCCCCATTTGAAACAAAGAAAAAGCATACTAAAAAATAGAGGATAAGATTTCTATAAAAAGAATTCTTTTGGTGCCGTTTGGAACATGGGAATAGGAACCCTAGATTCTTTTGACATTCCTATGAAATGCCCTATTTTATAGAAACTTGGGAGGCAAACTAAAATATCATATTATTGTACTTGTCTAAAATATCTACGTTTTTCTTGTGTGGCGTTCAAACGACTCTTTTGGTCCCACCTCATGTTTCCATCTTATTGTACTTGTCTAAAATATCTACGTTTTTCTCGTGTGGCGTTCAAACGACTCTTTTGGTCCCACCTTATGTTTCCATCTTGTCGTACTTGTCTTAAATATTTATGTTTTTCTTGTGTGGCGTTCAAACGACTCTTTAAAGTTTACCTAGGAATTTAGAATACATGGCATATCAATTTTTGCATTATTTTCTATTATTCCTATCTTTTGATTTCACTAGTAGGAAAAAACTTATCCACAGGAGTCATACCGTGGCGTACATCCAAAGCATACTCCACAGATAGTTATCCATGACGCATGCAAGAAAAATACGCCACTGACATGCACATACTTGTGGCACATTGTCGAAACGGTGCGACATGCATATGTGGGCCCTAGCTCTGGTGGTCGCCCCCATCCATGGGAAGCATATCTGTGGCACACGGAATAGGCGTGCACATCAGTGGCGCACGTTGTTTCGCTGCGCCACGGATATAGGTGGGCCTAGGCCATTTTAGGTCGTTTAGCGATTTTTTAGAATCTCAAAATTCGAAAAGGAAAAAAGTTATGGCGAAAACAAGATTTTTTCGTGCAGAAAAAAATTAGACAACTTATTTGTGATGCACCATGATAGGGTGTGCCACGGATAAGTTTAGACGGGATTCAAATTTGAATCCCACCCTAGCCACCAACCCCTTCTCCATATCTTCTCCTACATCTTTCCCTCTCATTCCCCTCCTCCTCTCTTCTTCCTCTTCTTCGTCTTCCTCTTTCTCCTCCTCCCCCTCCTCCTCCTCTTCTCCTCTGACCGCATCGGCCTCCTCTAGCAGCCCACAGGAGGCGTCACCTCCTTCCCGGGGATGCGACGCGGCAGCTCTAGATCCAAAAAAAATTTGAAATTTGAAAATTTTATTAGTGGCGTACCTTACTCCCATGCGCCACGGATCATTTTGAGATATCCCATCTTTTTTTAAAAATTTAAATCGATATCAATGGCGCATCATATTCCCGTGTGTCACGGATAAGTGGCTTATCCATGGCGCACGTCCAGATTCACCACGGATAAAAATTATCGGTGACGTAATATCAGTGCGCTGACCCTATTTTAGATGCGTCATAGATAGAACTTTTTCTACCGGTGGCTGGTGCGTTCCAAACGGGCTCTAAAATGTGTGTGCGGTTGTACTCTACGCGGTTTCTCCGGATCGATCTCGGATCCTTTCAACCGGTCCATCGGTGGCGAAGCTGAAGCTGCGTGTATTATGTGTGGTCATGCAACATAAAAAAAACTATAAACACTTAAGAAACCAGCTAAGCACACTCTTTTTAACCCCTAAAAAGTTAATTAATGACCACACTTTGTGATTTTGACATCGCTGCTGATCCCAGCTCCGCCACTGCGGTCCATGACCAGTTCTCCACGACTCCACCAATAATCGATCATCCCTATAGATAGCTAAATCTTGTCATCATTGCGGGCCACAACCACCTAACCACACCGGTTTTATGAGATGATTTAGAAGTAATCATCATGAATCGACACAGTCAGTGGGTGAAGGACGAAAAAAAATTAAAATCAGGCAAACTCTAAAGCATCAAAAAAAATTGATGCAAAAAATCAAAATTGTATCGATTTTACAATGGTAATAGAATAATCAATTGACCACAAATTCAAATTTGATTCAATAGTTCAATTGACCATAAAATCAGAAATTATACCTGTCCCCTTTGAAACTGCAGGTTTCTTCCCCTTTTTGTCCATCTCTACCACAAATACGTCGAGCCTAGAGGCCATTAATGGGAAGAAGCGTAACCTATATTTTGAAGGAGGATTAGAAATTATAATTGAGATGAGAAGAAGCTCTAGTTGGGTAAAACCGTGCACCATGAGACCGAGAATTGAGAATTTGATAAGATGAGAAGGTTGGAGGAGGACCAGGGAGAGGGCGGCCGGATCGGCGGGCAGGTTTGCTGGCGGGGAGTTGATCAGTAGAAGACGGCGGCGCACCTGCCTGCTCGTCGCTCGAGTCCTAGACTTGTTGGCTTCGGATACTGCACAGGGCCAAGACACGGAGGGGCACCAGCCACACGCGCACACACGGATCAGGGGGCTACTGCTGCTTAGTGCACGGGCCAGCAAAGGTCCAGTACGGCCGAATCCCCTCTTACGTAGCCATTTTCTAGTACTCCCTCCGAACCATATTACTTGATGTGGATTTCTCAAAATTTGAATGAATCTATATATTAAATAGTGTCTAGATTCATTCAAATCTAGACAAATTTGAGTCAACTAATATGGATCGGAGGAAGTGATTTTTTCTTCAAAATTCATCGTACTTTGCAGGGAATTGTATGTATGTCGAATAGAAGTGTATATATATATACTATTTTTTGCAGAAATTAAGGTAGGGCAGGTGCCTTACCTTGCCCAAAAGGGTCCTTCGCCCCTGGACACAGTATTACACTACACACTCGATGGCCCTGTACGTACGTGCATGCCATGACATTGTGGCAATGCTGCTGCTTGTTCCATCATGCGTGCACGCTGGCTAGTACGTACGTCCTACTCGTGCACGTACGGTACGTTGAGCTTCGTGTGGTGGTGTCTGTACTCTCGGCAGCATGCATATGCATGGAAAGATTGCGTGATTGTTTGTACATGTCTCAAATTTGTTAAAATTTAGATAAATCTAGACATTATTTAGCATATAGATTTATCCAAATTTTGATAAGCCCAAGACATCTATTCTTAGACGGAGGGATTATGTATTTGTGAGCGTCTTTGTCTGTAATGGGTTTTGAAAAAAAATAGTTCTGGAGAGACTGAGACTGCACACTAACTCGCACTAATTAATTTATCGACGCACCACGTTTTCAGATTACCACCATCCAGATTGTATATATAGGCAGTGTGGCTTGGCGTGTGGGTTTCTATTACATGTCACATCGTTCAAACATGATAACAACCTCTAGCTACAACAAAGATAAGAAATTGTATTGATGGGATTGGGATATATATCCTCCGGCACTCAGCAGAAAATCACAATCCGCTAAAAGCAAGGACGATGATCTTTCTACAAAGTAGCTGTTGCTGATCGATCCATCTTCCGGTCAAAACGTACGCTTTTAACCCGGCCGGCGGCCTGTAAAATAAATAATCTTCACCTGTCGATCGACTAGAATTGCACCAGCTGTATACTTATACGTAGGCATCAAAATCTCGACGGATCTTCTCTTTAGAAGCAAAGGCTCTTTCTCAGGCAGCTGCTAGCTAGCTGATATATCTTCCAGTCAAATGTCAAAACACTTTTGATCTTTATGGATCTTCTCTTTAGAATAAAAAACGATATAATCTTATGGGTAGGATTTCTATCTGTAGATTCAGAGCTTACACACCCATCGTTTTAACTTTAATTGGAAAACCTCTGGATGATGACTTGTAGTCTCAGTTCCCGATAAGCTTGTTCGACGACAGAGGCCGGCACTGTTGGCAGGCGATGCTAGTGGACTACGGGATTGGTAGTAGAGCCTGGCACGTATACGCTACAGTCTATCAGGCCCCATCAACTAATGATTGGGAAGCAAAGGAAACAATGGCAACTGGCGTGGCCAGAACAGTAGCACCAACAGTTTCCATCCCTTCTGATGAGTAAAGCTGGGGAATTTTAGGAATTTCTCTTTCCGAACAGTGAAAGGCTACATACATATATTCCGGCCAAAGCTGCGTGCTTTGGCTCTGTTTTCTGGTTTTTGCTTTTGGCATCTGGGCCGGCTGCTGGGGAAAGGAGAGATGCTTCGTCTGATGGATGCGCAGTGGCAGGCAGGGGCTGACCTGTTTTAACTGTACGAGAGAGCCATATCGAGATGGTGATGCGACTTTGCCCAAGCTGACTTTCCCTGCTTGCAACCTTGTAGCCAAACTAGTTGGCGACAAACTCAAAGGTTGGATGAAACATTTCCTGCATCCGTATGCATAAGGGAACGGTATGTCTAGCAGCTGGATGCCTGGTACTAAAAGGCATATTAACAATGGTGAAAAAACTTTATTTTGGGAAGACATTTGGACCAAGAATTCACTTATTTTACCATCAATTACGCCCAAGTAATTAAAATTCAGTAAACCAAGATATAAAATACCATCAATTGCACCCAAGCAATTAGCCAATCGGCCAAGCACATCACTTATTTTACTGTAAGGAATTAGAAACAATTCCAAAGCTCAAGTATATGGTGTATCTGCTAGTATTAATAGACGCATACTAGTTCTAAGAGAAAACATTATCCAGGTTACCAGATTAGATAGATCTTGTATTTATTCTTATTGTGCCAACTCAGAAGTACTTCAAAAGTACATGGAACATACTAGGATGGTTAGAACTGAATGACAAGCATTCAGTTTTGTCAATAATAGAGCAACAACATGTCACAAGCTAGCACCCAGACATAGCATAATCTGAACCACATCAGGCCATAGATAGAGTAAGGAGGGCATTTAACTCACAATGACATTCAGGGAGTGGGAGCAGAGCAGGCGCCGGGGTTGCGTCCGCAGCATCGTCCCACCGGTATCAGGAGAAAGAGATGCCGGGGTTGCGCCTTGTGCAACTTCCCGTCGGTGTCGAGTTGAGGAAGGTGAAGTCCAGGTCGACGAAGAGCACCAAGAGGCCATGACCAACCATGGCCGTAGGCAGTAGCAGTAGCACCACACCACCATGGTAAGGCCGAGGCTCGTTGTAGAATACATGGGTGCCGAGACCATGTAGCAAGAGCTCGGCGAGGTCGACGAGGAGGCTCGCTCGATTAGGGGAGGCGGCCAGAACCCCGGTATAGGGAGAGGCGCTCCGGCGGACCGAGCCCTAGGAGGGGTTAGGGTTTCGGCTGGGCGCTCGGGAAGAGAGAGAGAGAGAGAGCAGCAACACAGCTCAGGGAATTAGTGGAGGAGGCAACGACAAAGCCGTATTAGCGGTCATCGTTATCGGAAGCGGTCGGTGGTGATCGAGGAAGCAGCGGGAGGCGGTGCTAGCAGCGGTGGCAGCGCCCCAGGAGCGTGAGAAGGGGAACGAGAGGAAGAGATCGTGTGGGTGTGTGTGCGAGAGAGAGATGGGCCTGGGTCAGGGTTGACCCTGAAGTCTAGTGGGCCGAATTGGCTGATGGGCTGGCTCACTCGCCGGGCCCAGTTCCAAAAATAAATTCATAGAACAAGAATAGAAAATAAATCGAATGACCATGTTACCCTATGAGAATATAGGCCATAGAAAAATGTAGGAAAATCCTAAAAATACATATCATATATCAAAATGTTAATAAAAATAATACCCACCTAAGAAAAATATAAAACTACTTGTTTGAGTTAAATAAAATAAAACTAAGTATTAAAACTACTAAAATCCTAAATGAAAATTTAATAAAATAAGAAAAAACTCTAAAAATGAATAAAAAATCATTTTGTATATAAAAATAAATCTACTATTTTATCAAAACACTAACTTAAATTTTTTGCAACTAAAACTTGAAGCAAATGTTTATGGACATTTAATCCTTTGAGGAATTTATAAGAATAAAAATGATACTTAAAAATAAATAAAATTCATTTTTAAGATCTTAAATAAATATATTTTACTAGAAAAATACTAAGTCTATTTTTCCAAAACATTTTAAGGTTCCTAGGTAATAAAATTTCATTTACCTATTTTATTAAAATGAGATAATTGTCTGTAATTCTTTAAATTGTTTCCTAAGTAAGAAATAATCACATCTCTTTATAAAATGCTAAATCCTTTAAGCTTAATTACTAAGTCTAAATCCATAATTATGATTCATAATAAAACTTAAATGTAAATTATCAACTTTACAATACTCTTTTGAAGCCTTTAATCAAATTTAAATCCATAACCTTTAAGATAACTTAATGCATCATTCACTATTATTAAGGGTGAATGATCTTTATTTGTTAACCATACTCAACATGACTTTAAACCCTAACATATTAATAAGATCATCTAATTATGCTTTCATTAATAAGTTGCACATTAGCAAAACAAATCTAAACTGATCTTTTGCTTAAATACAAAGTGAATAATCTCACAACCTTAATCATAAACCTAGCTAATCTAAACTAATCACAATCTTAAACTAATCTAAACTAACCTTGATGTACACGTCATCTGTATTGGCTTCAGAATCTAGCAAGGGTTAAGAAGATACGTTGAGTACGAGCGTACTCGGCAAGTTCACTAGAAAAGGCGTGTTTGATGCACTATATCTACAGCCACAGACCGTAGGTCGTAGGCAATGCAGGTTTTCGTAAACATTTCTTCAAATGTTGCTTTTATTCTGAAAAACTATGTCCGTCAGCCTTCACGGGTTTACTAGAATATTCATGGAGTTCATTTCCCGCCGCGTTCGTAGCTCCTTCCCGGAACAGGAAGTAACAAGTTATAGTTTTTACACTCTGTAGAGGTGCGTTACTTTACCCATGAGAGATCAACTCCTTGTTGCACAACCGGGTAGCTTACCCGTCCACAATTCCATGTTGTGGGGCCCAGTAGATGATCCAAGTCAATCACTGCCCTCTCCACGACCTCATATGTCTGCACGATCCTTCGGAGCCGGCTCACTCCGTTAAGCCCCCTTTCAGGCACGCTAAAACTCTGATGAGTTCCCGAAGACTCCATGACCTGGTGATGCCTGGACGAGTACCATTTAAATGGACTATATCCCTAAACACCATTCATAGATAATCTAGACACCAAAAGTGTGGGGCGTAAGGGTGCCCACCCATATGTTGGATCCGCACAAGGAATCACAACGTCACGTTAAGGTCGTCTTGCCTCCATACGAGAGGAAAAGGATACAACTGACTTCTCCGTCCCATTCCAAATCTCATGGTTAACGCGTTATATACGGCGCAAGAATCAGTGGCGACATTGGTTGTTAAGTCCTAGATCATATGTTCCTTTACCACCAGAACTTTCATAGTAGGTTATTACCTCATGGTAAATAACCTATAATCATTTATTATGAAAATAGTGTTTTTCGACCTTTTTCAAATGCAGGTGATGACAACACTGGATCTGCAAAATACTTTACAGAAAATAATCAAAGGACATGAGCAAGCATGAACTTTCCTTTTGTGATTGCAAGATTATGCACTCACGGTCTTCAAGACAATATAAGATCCAATATCTAGAATCAGCATCATTAGTCTGATAAGGACTAATGTTTAAAGAAGCAATATGCTCTTATTCATAAGTAATGTGATGCACTTTATAAACGCAGATCCCGGGGATAACGTTGTTCTAGGGTTTGGATACTGGAAAGGGTTTCCTTGGAATGTGTTGTAATTTTAGTTAAGTTTCACACCTGTGCTTCTTGTTAAGGTTTGTGAGTGTGTGAACCAATATGTAATTATAAAAGCATAAAATGATGAGATACACACAAACGTGAAATGTTACTCAAGATTACTTACATTATAATTGTTTATCTTTAAATTTTACTTTACAAGTAATGTCCTTAATAAGGAACTTAAGTGTTTACAATCTTAAGTATACAAGTAAAGTTTGAAACAATGTGATTGTGATTAATTGTCATCTGTTAATTATAATGATAATTCCTTGAATTGAATTTTTTTAAGAGTTGGAGATATTATTATAAGGTTTGTGGATTGAAGTGGCAAAAAGAATAACTTTTGAAGAAAAGATTTCTGTGTTAAGGTTTAAACAATCTTTGTGGTTTATCAATTGCGGTCAAGGTTGTTTGTGCTTGCTTGAATAGTTCGGACTTGAGATGCTTTATGACTTAACTATAATAGACTGAAGTTAATTATAAAACATATAACAATGTCTTTAGTATTATATTTAAAGTCTTGTGGACTAAAGTTAACTTTAAAAAACATGGATGGTTTAAAAGTGTAATGCTTATGATATTTGTACCTTATGTACCTTGTAATGTTTCCTTAAAGTTACTTAAGAATGGTTATTCTCTTATTTAAGTAGTGGTTTCTTAGTTTTATAATGGAACAAGATCATTTCTTTCCTTACAAACGTGTGATTATAGTTTGTGGATAGTAAATAGTACTAGTGACTACTCATGAATTATCTTTGGATTCAGTCCATTATAAGGTTGTGAGTGGAATAATGGTAAAAGGTTGTATTTGATTAAAATATCATTCTTGAAGATTTTATAATTGTTAAAGATCTTTTTAGAAAATAACTACACATATGGTTGAAGGATAATTCAATAAAATTGTATTTATAATGTTTTGAACCATTATAACTTCATATTATTAATATTTAAGGCTAATATTACTTATTAGACTTTAATTGGGTGATTTTAGAATATTAGCAATTTTTATTTACCCTTATATGGATTAACAATTAAGGAAATAAGTTTAAATTCAAGTTATTAAAGTATTTAAAACTTTTATTTATCTTAATAGTGGAATGTTATATTTTTAACATGTAGGTATTATTTTTGTGATCATTTTGGTATATTACATTTATTTTTGTGATTTATAAGTAATAAGATATGATTTTTATAAGATTTATTATTTTATAAATATTTAATAAATAATAAATATTTATTTAAGTGAAATGATAATGTATGCTTATAGTTTTAAAGTATTGTTTTTATTTTTCTAAGATTTTTGGTATATTATTTATATTTTTAACATTTACCAATATTAAATATAAATTATTTAAGTTTTATTACTTATAAAACCTTTATTAAATAATATTTATTTAAAAGATTATCATAGTAATGTTTGATAATAGTTTTAATTGATAGATTTTATTTTTCAAAACCTTTTCATATATTACACATATTTTTTGAAATTATAAAACAAAAGTTATTGATTTAATAAGATTTAATGTTTTTATTTCATTTCTGGAATATTTAAATTTGGATTTATATCATTTATTTATTTCCAGAACAGAAAATAACTTTTTATACCAGGCTAAACCTAGACACAGTCACTGACTGGTGGGGTCAGTACCACGTCAACATGCCACGCAAGTAGTGGTCCGGCAAACGGTGGACTAGGTCAAGGGTGGCGTCGGCATGACGTCGCTACGACGCCAGCACAACCACCGCCGTCAGTGGGTGGTCGCCGGCGACGATCTATGGCGCCCCAGCAAATGAAACTAGCCTAGTACGAATCAGCGCAACATGTTGAACCCTAGAGTGGCGGCGCCGCTCGAAAATGGTCATCGGAGCCTCGGCTCCGATGAGCTCCGACGGTCGCTGACAGTGGCATAAGGTGTGACGACGGTTTACAACGAGATGAGGCGATTTAGGGGTACTGGAGGGTTCGGGAACTCACCCTGATGACGATAGAGAGGTCGACGAGGACCGGCGCGGTCGGAGATGAGCACACGGTCGACTTCTCCGGCGAACCCCGACAGAAAGGAATGATAAAATTCGCACCCACCAGAGCTCCCCTCGATCTATAGATGCTACTAGGATGAAGAGGGGAACATGGCGGTTCTCCTCGACCACTCCATAGGTTCTGAGGTGAACTCTATCGACGGCGATACGTGGCACCGATGAGCTAGGGTTTCAGCCCTTTTCTAAACAGAGAGGATAAGGAAGAGTGGAGATGCGCGAGTGAGAGGATGAGGACGAGGACGTCGCGGTGGCGTTCTTATCCTCCCAGCAGACGGCGGCGAGCATCTCAACGCCGAGCGACAATTGCGCTTCAACACGCAGCGCTGCGAGGTGGACAATGACGATAGATCAAACAAAACGGTATTTGGGCTTGGGCTTCCACTGGGCCGTGACGAAGCGAGCGGAAAAGGCTGGCTGCGGCTAGTGATCGATAGATAGAGGGGTGAGGAACTGGGCCTTGGGTTGGCACTGTTTGTTTCCTCTTTTCCTTTTCCCTTTTCTATTTTTTGTTTTAATTTTCAGATTTGTATTTAAAGCAATTGTTTTTGAATTTTATTTATGGGAATTCTGGTGGAACGGTGTTTAATTGGTGTTATGTCAACGACTATAGTGTACTACTGATACGTCGGAAACGTATCTATAATTTTTGATGTTCCATGCCTGTTTAGTATCTACTTTGCTTTCTTTATCTACACTTTGAGGTGCTTTTTACATGTTTTCTCATACTAACCTATTAACAAGTTGCCACAATGCCAGTTGCCTGTTTTCTGCTATTTTTGGTTCCATATAAGCTAGTAAAGAAATATTCTCGGAATTGGACGGGACAAAAGCCAGAGCCAATATTTCACCGAGGAGAACACGAAGTCCAGAGGAGAGATGGAGGGGCGCCACAGGGTGGCCACACTGATGGTGACTCCTTGATGGCACCAGAGAACCTGGTGCTTGACATGGAGTCTGTTGGAAACCCCAAGAGCAAAGAGTGAAGAAGCACAATAGAAAGTTTTCTCTCACTAAGAAACCGAGGTTATCGAACCAGTAGGAGGAAGGAAACGTCACACAGGTGTTGCAAACAACGTGCAGACCTGCACAACACAAACTCAAAACTTTGCCCCAACGAACAATGAGGTTGTCAAGCTCACCGGTTTACTGTAACAAAGAATTAAACGTATGGTGTGGAAGGTAATGGTTTGCAACAAGTAAACAGGTAACAGTGGAAGATGTATCAATGGTAAATATTGGACCGGGGTCCATAGTTCACTAGAGGTGCTCTCCCTAGATAAACAACATGGCATGAAGGGTAAACAAATTACAGCAGGACAATTGATAGGAACTGAGCAAGGCATAACAATGCAATACTAGTCAAAAAGATCCTATGAGATTCGATTGGGCAATACAACAATATACATAAACCGCCATCCAACTGTATCTATGACTAGAAGTTCACCTTCAGGTTATCATCCGAACCCCCTCCAGTATTAAGTTGCAAGCAACAGACAACTGTTTTAATCAAAGTATGTAAGGTAAACAATCCAGTTGTTCCATGAACAAGAGACCGTTGTTTTCTCCCAAGTAGCAACAACACATCTACAACCGAAGATATTTCTATCACTTCCCTTGGAAACTAGAGGCGTGAACCCACTATCGAGCGTAAATACCCTCTCTTGGAGTCACTAGCAACTACTCGGCCAAGATAGCTACTAACAATGGAGAGCATGCAAGATCACAAACAACAAAGACATGATAGAATCATAAAGATAAAACCATTAATCAATCTGACATAATAATCTCAATATCCATCGGGTCCCCGCAAACACAACATGCATGATTACAAATAGATTAGATCTTGATCATGAACGGAGCTCACAATATCTATACATGAAAGCACAAGGAGGAGATACAACCATCTAGCTACTACATGGACCCATAGTCCAAGGTGGAACTACTCACGCATCATACCAGAGAGAAGGCCTGCGGGATGATCTCCCCTCCGGTAGGGTGCCGGGAAGAACTTCAGATCCCCCCGATCTAGGGACGACGGTGGCAGCGTCTACAAAAGGTTTCGTGGAATATTGATTGGGTTCTTAGGGTTTCTGCATTGGGGGCTTCTTATAAACGAAGAGGTGAGGCTAGGAGGCGACCAGGGGGCCACACCCTGCCCAGGCACGACCTACCCCTGGCCGCGCCTAGGGGGTTTGGATGCCCTGGTTCGTGTCTCTGTCTCGTCTTCTGGATTCTTGTCCCTCACAGTAAAATATTGACTTTGGCTTTTGTCCCGTCCAATTCCGAGAATATTGATTTTCTGCCTTTCCGGAACCAAAAACAGAAGAAAACAGGCAACTAGCACTGTGGCAACTTGTTAATAAGTTAGTTCCAGAAAAGATATAAAAACACCTCAAAGTGTATACAAAGCAAAGCAAAGTAGATACTAAACAAGCATGGAGCATTAAAAATTATAAATACGTTTCCGACATATCACACACACACACACACATGCACGGCCTAGGGTGGGCCACCTGGCTGCCCCCTGCTTCGCCTATTCGCCTATAAGAAGCCCCTCACGCCTAAACCCTAAGGACCCGATCAATATTCCATGAAACCGTCTGTAGCCGCCGCCACCATTGTCCCTAGATTGGGGGGATCTGAAGCTCTTCCCGGCACCCTGCCAGAGGGGAGATCATCCTGGAGGCCTTCTTCTCATCATGCCAGCCTATGGTATGAAGCGTGAGTAGTTCCACCTTGGACTACGGGTCCATGTAGTAGCTAGATGGTTGTATCTCCTCCTTGTGCTTTCATGTCTAGATATTGTGAGCTCCGTTCATGATCAAGATGTAATCTATTTGTAATCATGCATGTTGTGTTTGCGGGGATCCGATGGATATTGAGATTACTATGTCAGATTGATTAATGGTTTTGTCTTATTGATTCTATCATGTCTGTGTTGTTTGTGATCTTGCATGCTCTCCGTTGTTCGTAGCTATCTTGTCCAAGTAGTTGCTAGTGACTCCAAGAGGGGGGTATTTATGCTCGATAGTGGGTTCATGCCTCTACTTAATCAAGGGAAGTGACAGAAATCTCTACGGTTGTAGATGTGATGTTGCCACTAGGGAGAAAACAACGGACTCTTGTTCATGGAAAAAGTGGATTGTTTACCTTACACACTTGCTGAGCAGCTTCCTGCAACTTAATACTAGAGGTGTCTTAAGGAAACTTGTTGTTGTGCTGCATCATACCTTGCTCTTGGGGTTTGCCAACGGGGCCATCAACCCGCATCAAGACTTTCTGGCGCCGTTGCCGGGGAGGCTAAGGACGTCTTCACAAGGGGAGTATGATGGCGCCCACCACTTGTCGTGGGACGCTTCGTTGGAAACCCCAAGAGCAAGGTATGAAGCAGCACAACAGCAAGTTTCCCTCAGTAAGAAACCGAGGTTATCGAACTAGTAGGAGGAACAAAACGTCACACAGGTGTTGCAAGCAACGCGGAAACCTGCACAACACAAACTCAAGACTTTGCCCCAACGAATCAGTGAGGTTGTCAAGCTCATCGGTTTGCTGTAACAAAGGATTAAACGTATGGTGTGGAAGGTAATGGTGGTTTGTAGCAAGTAAACAAGTAACAGTGGAAGATGTATCAATGGTAAAGATTGGACCGAGGTCCATAGTTCACTAGAGGTGCTCTCCTTAAATAAACAACATGGCATGAAGGGTAAACAAATTACAACGGGGCAATTGAAAGGAACTGAGCAAGGCATAACAATGCAATTACTAGTCAGAAAGATCCTATGAGGTTGATTGGGCAATACAACAAGATACATAGACTGCCATCCAACTGCATCTATGACTAGAAGTTTACCTTCAGGTTATCATCCGAACCCCCTCCAGTATTAAGTTGCAAGCAACAGACAACTGCTTTAAGCAAAGTGTGTAAGGTAAACAGTCCACATGTTCCATGAACAAGAGACCGTTGTTTTCTCCCTAGTAGCAACAACACATCTACAACCAAAGAGATTATTGTCACTTCCCTTGGAAACTAGAGGCATGAACACACTATCGAGCATAAATACCCCCTCTTGGAGTCACTAGCAACTACTTGGCCAAGATATCTACTAACAACGAAGAGCATGCAAGATCACAAACAACACAGACATGATAGAATCATAAAGACAAAACTATTAACCAAACCAACATAATAATCTCAATATCCATCGGATCCCCGCAAACACAACATGCATGATTACAAATGGATTAGATCTTGATCATGAACGGAGCTCACAAGATCTATACATGAAAGCACAAAGGAGGAGATACAACCATCTAGCTACTACATGGACCCATAGTCCAAGGTGGAACTACTCACGCATCATACCGGAGAGAAGGCCTCCGGGATGATCTCTCCTCCGGCAGGGTGCCGAGAAGAACTTCAGATCCCCCGATCTAGGGACGATGGTAGTGGCGGCTACAAACGGTTTTGTGGAGATTTGATCGGATCCTCAGGGTTTCTGCATCGGGGGTTCTTATAGGCGAAGGGCGAGACCGAGGCGGTGGCCAGGGGTGGCAAACCCTAGCCAGGCGTGGGGCTGAGCCCACCCACAACTGGGGTGGGTCTAGCCCCCCTGACTGGCCTCTCCGGCTCGCCCCTGGACTTCTTGTTCCCCATGGAAAGTAATTGGCTTTGTCCTTTGTCCCGTCCAATTCCGAGAATATTTATTTACTAACTTTTCTGAAACCAAAAACAACAAAAAACAGGCATCTAGCACTGTTGCAACTTGTTAATAGGTTAGTACCAGAAAACATGTAAAAAGCACCTCAAAGTGTAGACAAACAAAGCAAAGTATATAATAAACAAGCATGGAGCATAAAAAATTATAGATATGTTTCCAACCTATGAACATCCCCAAGCTTAACTCCTGCTCGTCCTCGAGTAGGTAAGTGATAAACAAAATAATTTTTGAGGTGACATGCACCCTCACAATAAAGATCCAACCATTTGCAAGCATTGAAAGCTAGGATCAAAGAACTCTAAACATGTGCATGAAAGATGGAGTTCTAACAGTAGGACATAGTAACTAAGCATGCAACATGACAGGCTACAAACAAAGATCATGAATAATATGCATTGAAAAACATTTGTTTGTTTCACATACAAAAACATGGCATAGTGGCAATCAGCTTGTCCCTCATAGAGTAGCAAATAGATGCATACGACACCTTCAAAGTTCACAAGGGTGACTAGAAACAAGTAGCACAAGAACAACTAATATCACAATATGCATCAATCAATAAGCTTTGGAACACGTACACAGAATGACAACTATGCTCTCTTAATGGTGCCTAAAGGTAGAAGGTGGAGACTCAATAGTGGTGGAAGAAAGACCTTTTATAAAGGAAGCAGGGATTTCAAGTTTCAAAAAGAGATTCCAAAAATTATGGTACTTGTTAGCTTTCAGCCCTCATTGCCCCTATCATAAGCATCTTGAAGTGATTAAGGTTAAAGTGAACAAAGATGGAGTATATGCTTGACGAAGTATAAGTTGGCAATCTCAAGTCCCTTGAATACGAGGGTGACACCTCATGCTACTCAACTTTGGGTCCAGGTAAGTTCTTGACACTGTAAGTATTTGCATATCATTGAGGACCGCCAACGGGGTACCCCTTGCACATGGTACATGAGCTTTCCCATAACCAAAATGACAAGGCAAGCAGACAATGAGCACCTCAGCAATCTTCTTATGTACCATGGGAATATGGTGCTTTTTTCTCTCTTTTCTCAATGTGTCTCTTTTTTTATAAGAAGAATGCTTCATAGATGTCAGTATAGTGATGCTGCAAGTTTCCACCACGATTAGGCATGGCTTAGGCTAGCGGCCCAGGCGTTTCTCTAACACAGGATACAAACTCCATGGACTTACAAGTTCCCTCTTTATTTCACACCGGTGACATCCATAGACAAAAGAACATGATATCAACTTAGTACAACAAGGTACAAGTGCAATGTTGAAAATGTTCCTCGTGACAACACGGTTCTTCTAATTCCAACTTATAAGTGCAATCATATACAACAAAGTTGTCACAATGGTTCAAGTTTATTAGGGGCAAAGAATATAAAGTGTGCCATCAAGTTCGTGAGGGCTTTAATCACTAAGTTTTCACATAACAAAATAGTTTTTAATTTGAAGATAGTTGAAAACAAGAATATACTTGGAATGGTGTAACACACCATGCATAGGATTTTATAGTGGACACTTTGGAATAACTTGGTTTCTTGAGAGTTGGAGGCATGAGTAGAACTTACTCATACAAGTGGAGGCTAGCAAAAGACTGGGAGCAACCAACTAAGAGAGCAATAATGGCCAAAATCATGCAATGCAACAAAGCAAAGAGTGATACTACAAGTCAAGGACTAAATGATCATAGAGGCTAATGGTGACTTGTGAGAGTCATAACATGGTGTGAGCATGTGCCAAGTCAACCCAAACAAAGCATCAAAGGAGAATACCACAATACTATGCTTTTTTGCATGCCAAAACAACGCATATTTTTTTCAAGGCACACTAATCAATCCCAATTGCTTGGAACAAGACATGTTACAGGAATAATCACTAAGCATAAGGTCAAAACAATGCCTAGCATGTCATGCTAAAGTCTAAGTCATAGTCAATGCAAGCTCCTCTTGCACTTACAAGCAAGAACTTACTACTCCTTTCCAACACCAAACAACTTATTTGCAAAACAACACAACTAGAACGGGGGTCCAAACTAATTTAAGCAAACTAAACAAACTAAGCAAAGCAAACGAAAACTAAGACGCTCCAAGAACAACACAACTGTGCATGAAACAATAAAAACGTAGTGTCTAGATAGACATGAGATTTTTAGTGAGGAAGAAGGGGATGCCTTGGGCATCCTCAAGCTTTGACGCTTGTACCTCTTGGATATTTCTTGGGGTGATACCACAGTGGCATCCCCAAGCTTGAGATTTTGTCCATTCTTCATCTCATTGCATCATTCTCTCTTTACACCCGAATTTTTTCCTTCATACAAAACTTCACACAATCTTCATTAGCAACATTAGTGTATTCAAAAGATATTAGACCTCTGGCAAAGCTTTGGAACAGCTAGGCTTTTCACTAAGAACACAAGCTACTGTAGTAACTCCTTCAAAAATCTCAATTCGCCTAAAGAGAACTCAAAAAGGAATCAATAAGAAGCAAATGCAAATAATGGCAGAAATCTGTCAAAAGAGACCATCAGGTAGAAACCTATTTTTTCGAACATTTTATGTTGCTCAAATAAAAAAGTGTTAAACAAATGAAAGTTATCTAACATACTGGGGGATTTATTCCTAAATTTTAAGCTCAATACGAGTTACAGAGCCTCCTCACTAATGTTTTTGGTGGAGGACAGAAATCTGTTTCGGGACAGCAACTCCCCAAATCTTACTTCCCTCTCATTAGAGGTCATTCTTGGCACAAAAAGCAAACAAAAAGGATAAGGAGAGGTCATTACTGAAGTAATAACTTCCAAGACTCAAGGAAACTCTTGGGTTATCTCCCAACAAGTAATTTTCTTTAACGCCTTCAAGTTAGGCACAAGAAGCAAGAAGAATCAAGTATTTTCAAATGAGGAAGCATTAACATCAAACCTTGCTTTCAAAGGAGGAGCAAAAAGCAATTTCTCTCTCCTCATAGGGAAGTTTTCAATACCTTTCTTGAATGGAAAATGATATTTTATGGTGCCTTCTTTCATATCAATGATGGCACCAACTGTTCTAAGAAAAGGTCTTCCCAAAGTAATAGGACAAGAAGAATTGTATTCAACATCCGAAACATAGAAATCCATAGGGACATAAGCATTATTAACCATAATGAGAATATCATTAATACTCTCCATGAGTTTCTTATTAGCATTATCATTGAGTGGGACATCTAAATAACAATCTTCCAATGGTGGCAAATCAAGCATTTCATAAATCTTCCTAGGCATAATAGAGACACTAGAACCAAGATCACATGAAGCTTTGAGGTCAAAGTCATTCACTTGCATATTAATAATGGGTTCCCAACTATATTCTACTTTCCTAGGAATAGAGGCCTTGTGTTTTAGCTTCTCTTCCTTAATTTTCACAAGAGCATCTGTAATATGTTTGGTAAAGGCAACATGCATATCACTAGCATCAGGACTTCTAGCAAGCTTTTGCAAGAACATAATCACTTCACAAATATTGCAACCATCAATATCAAAGTCAAAATTGGCATCATTAATAGTAGGCTCAATAGGCTTAGGCATAGTAGGAGGAGGAATAGGGACTACTTGTGGTTTAGTGGTGATGATGCAGACACTATTGTTTCTATCAATTTTAGCTTCCCTTTCCCACTTACATGAAGTTGAGATAACAGCCTAACATTTTCATTAATAGTAACTTGTATGGCATGAGCAGTAGCAAAGGTGTTTTCCATAGTTTCAGGTTTAGCAGCCACTTTATTAATCAAGACTGATCTTCAGACAAAGAGGATATATTTTTCTCAACAGTTAAAAGTTTTTTCCTCTATAGTCTTATTGAGAGTGGTTTGTTTACTAATAAAGTCCTTGAGCATGACTTCAAGTCCAGAGGGGGCACTTCTAGCATTATTGTAAGAGCTTCCATAGGAATTGCCATTATTAGGAGGATAAGGCCTATAATTGTTGTTGCTACCAAAATTGTTCCTATAGGCATTGTTGTTGAAATTGTTGTTTCTAATGAAGTTCACATCAACTTGCTCTTCTTGAGCAACCAAAGAGGCTAAGGGAACACTATTAGGACCTAGAGGAGCTTTCCCATTAACAAGCATAGCCATAATAACATCAATCTTTTCACTCAAAGAGGAAGTTTTCTCAACAGAATTTACCTTCTTACCATGTGGAGCTCTCTCAACATGCCATTCAGAGTAGTTAACCATCATATTATCAAGGAGCCTTGTTGCAGCACCCAAAGTGAGGCCCATAAAGGTACCTCTAGCAGCTGAATCCAATAGATTTCTTGAGGAGAAGTTCAAACCTGCATAAAAAGTCTGGATAATCATCCAAGCAGTGAGTCCATGAGTAGGGAAATTTTTAACCAAAGACTTCATTCTTTCCCAATCTGGAGCAACATGTTCACTATCAAGTTGTTTAAATTTCATCATATCACTTCTCATAGATATAATCTTAGCAGGAGGATAGTACTTTCCAATAAAAGCATCTTTGCACTTATTCCAAGAACCAATACTATTTTTAGGCAAAGAAAGCAACCATTCTTTAGCTTTTCCCCTCAAGGAGAAAGGAAAAAGCTTGAGCTTAATAATATCTCTATCTACATCCTTATACTTTTGCATCTCACAAAGTTCAACAAAGCTATTGAGATGGGCAGCAGGATCATCAGAACTAGCACCAGAAAATTGCTCTCTCATCACAAGATTCAACAAAGAAGGATTAATTTCATAAAAGGTAGCATCAGGAGCAGGTGGAGCAATAGGAGTGCTTAGGAAATCATTGTTGTTGGTGCTAGTGAAGTCACACAACTTGGTGTTCTCGGCAGAGTTCATTTTGGCAAAGGTGGGCAAGCCAAAAATAGCAGCAGCTAGAGTAGGAACTAATTTTTTTGGGTTTTTGAAAAGAGGCAAACAAAACCAAGCAAAAGAAACAAAGCAAACTAAAAACAAAGTAAAGATAAAGGAAGTGAAGGACTCCCCTAGTGAATATGTCCTTGGCCTCCCCGGCAACAGCGCCAGAAAGAGCTTGATGGCGCCCACCACTTGTCGTGGGACGCTTCGTTGGAAACCCCAAGAACAAGGTATGACGTAGCACAACAGCAAGTTTCCCTCAATAAGAAACCGAGGTTATCAAACCAGTAGGAGGAAGGAAATGTCACACAGGTGTTGCAAGCAACACGGAGACCTGCACAACACAAACTCAAGACTTTGCCCCAATGAATCAGTGAGGTTGTCAAGCTCACTAATTTGGTATAACAAAGAATTAAACGTATGGTGTGGAAGGCAATGGTTTGCAGCAAGTAAACAGGTAACAGTGGAAGATGTATCAAATGGTAAAGATAGGACTAGGGTCCATATTTCACTAGAGGTGCTCTCCTTAGATAAACAACATGGCATGAAGGGTAAACAAATTACAGCAGGGCAATTGACAGGAATTGAGCAAGGAATAACAATGCAATTACTAGTCAGAAAGATCCTATGAGATTCGATTGGGCAATACAACAAGATACATAGACCACCATCCAACTGCATCTATGACTAGAAGTCCACCTTTAGGTTATCATCCGAACCCCCTCCAGTATTAAGTTGCAAGCAACAGACATGTGCTTTAAGCAAAGTGTGTAAGGTAAACAGTCCACATGTTCCATGAACAAGAGACCGTTGTTTTATCCCTAGTGGAAAAGGCACATCTACAACCGAAGAGATTTCTGTCACTTCCCTTGGAAACTAGAGGCGTGGACCCACTATCGAGCATAAAACCCCCTCTTGGAGTCTAGCAACTACTTGGCCAAGATAGCTACTAACAACGAAGAGCATGCAAGATCACAAACAACACAGACATGATAGAATCATAATGACAAAACCATTAATCAAACAAACATAATAATCTCAATATTCATCGAATCCCCACAAACACAACATGCATGATTACAAATAGATTAGATCTTGATCATGAACGGAGCTCACAAGATCTATACATGAAAGCACAAAGGAGGAGATATAACCATCTAGCTACTACATGGACCCATAGTCCAAGGTGGAACTACTCACAAATCGGAGAGAAGGCCTCTGGGATGATCTCCCCTCCAGCAGGGTGCCGGGAAGAACTTCAGATCCCCCGATCTAGGGACAATGGTGGCGGCAGCTACAGACGGTTTCGTGGAGATTTGATCGGGTACTCAGGGTTTCTGCATCAGGGGCTTCTTATAGGCGAAGAGGGAGACCGAGGAGGCGGCCAGGGGTGGCAAACCCTAGCCAGGCACGGGGCTGGGGTGGGTCTGGCCCCCTGGCTGGCCTCTCCGGCTCCCCTCTAGACTTCTTGTTCCCCACAGAAAGTAATTGACTTTGTCCTTTGTCCCGTCTAATTCCGAGAATATTTCTTTACTAACTTTTCTGAAACCAAAAACAGCAGAAAATAGGCATCTGGCACTGTTGCAACTTGTTAGTAGGTTAGTACCATAAAACATGTAAAAAGCACCTCAAAGTGTAGACAAGCAAAGAAAAGTAGATAATAAACAAGCATGGAGCATAAAAAATTATAGATATGTTTCCAATGTATCAGTGTCCTCCTCAACCTTTCTCTTTACTTTGTTTTTAGTTTTCTTAGTTTCTTTTGTTTGGTTTTGTTTTCATATTTTTATCAAAAACTCCAAAAAATTAGTTTAGTTTGGTTCGCTTTCTCTTATCAAAAACACACAAAAATTAGTCCCTTCTCTAGCTGCTGCTGCTGCTGTTTTTTGGCTTGCTCCACTTTTGCCAAAATGAACTCTGCTGAGAACACCAAGTTGTGTGACTTCACTAGCACAAACAACAATGATTTCCTTAGCACTCCTATTTATCCACCTGCTCCTGATGCTACCTTTTATGAAATGAAGCCTTCCTTGTCGAATCTTGTGATGAGAGAGCAATTTTCTGGTGCTAGTTCTGATGCTGCTGCTGCCCATCTCAATAGCTTTGTTTAACTTTGTGAGATACAGAAGTATAAGGATGTAGATGGAGATATTATTAAGCTCAAGCTGTTTCCTTTATCCTTGAGAGGAAAAGCTAAAGAATGGTTGCTATCCTTGCCTATAAATAGTATTGATTCTTGAATTAAGTGCAAAGATGCTTTTATTGGAATGTACTACCCTCCTACTAAGATTATATCTATGAGAAGTGATATTATGAAATTTAAACAACTTGATAATGAACATGTTGCTCAAGCTTGGGAAAGAATGAAATCTTTGGTTAAGAATTATCCCACTCATGGACTTACTGCTTGGATGATTATCTAGACTTTTTATGCAGGTTTGAACTTCTCTTCAAGAAACCTGTTGGATTCAGCTGCTGGAGGTACCTTTATGACTGTCACCTTGGGTGCTGCAACATAACTCCTTGATACTATGATGGTTAACTATTCTGAATGGCACACTGAGAGAGCTCCACATGGTAAGAAGGTAAATTCTATCGAAGAAACCTCTTCTTTGAGTGATAAGATTGATGTTATTATAGCTATGCTTGTTAATGGGAAAGCTCCTTTAGATCCGAATAATGTTCCCTTAGCCTCTTTGGTTGCTCAATAAGAGAAAATTGATGTGAACTTCATTAGAAACAACAATTTTGGCAACAATACTTATGGTAATAACTATAGGCCTTATCCTCCTAATGGAAATACTTATCATGGTAGATCTGGAATGCCTAGTGAAGAGATGATTCTAGAAGTTGAAAGATACACTAAGAACTTTATGCAGATGCAATATGAGCAAAACAATATTCACTAAAACTATGGAAGACCAATCTATTATCTTAAAAAATATTAGTCATCAGCTTGAGAATTTGAATAGAGAAATTCCTAGTTTACAGTCAAAATTTTTGAGTGCTGAGAAAAATATTTCCTCTTTGTCAGAAGCACAATCCTATTTGATTAATAAAATGGCTGCTAAACCTGAAACCATGGAAAGTACCCTTGCTGCTACTCATGCCATACAAGTTACTATTGATGAAAATATTAGACTGTTAGCTCAACTTCATGCTAAGTGGGGAAGGGAAGCTGAAATTCATAGAAACAATAGTGTGTGCACCATCACCACTAAACCACAAGAAGTCCCTATTCCTCCTCCTACAATGCCTAATCCTAATGAGTCTACTACTAGTGATGCTAAGTTTGATTTTGATCTTGATGGTTGGAATATTTCTGAAGTGATTTTGTTCCTGCAAAAACTTGCTAGAAGTCCTAATGCTAGTGATATGCATGTTGCTTTCACCAAACACATTACAAATTCTTTTGTTAAAGTTAAGGAAGAGAAGTTAAAACACAAAGCTTCTATTCCTAGGAAAGTAGAAGATAGTTGGGAATCCATTATTAATATGCAAGTAAATGACTTTGATCTCAAAGCTTCATGTTATCTTGGTTCTAGTGTCTCTATTATGCCTAGGAAGATTTACGAAGTGCTTGATTTGCCACCTTTGGAAGATTCTTATTTGGATGTCCCACTTAATGATAATGCTAAGAAGAAACTCGTGGGGGAGTGTTAATGATGTTCTCATTATGGTTAACAATGCTTATGTCCCTGTTGATTTCTATGTTTTGGATGTTGAATACAATGTTTCTTGTCCTATTACTTTGGGAAGACCTTTTTTAGAACTGTTGGTGCCATCATTGATATGAAAGAAGGCACCATTAAATATCAATTTCCATTCAAGAAAGGTATTTAACACTTCCCTATGAGGAGAGAGAAGTTTCTTTTGCTCCTCCTCTGAAAGCAAGGTTTGATGTTAATGCTTCTTCATTTGAAAATACTTGATTTCTTGCTTCTTGTGCCTAACTTAAAGGCGTTAAAGAAAAGTACTTGTTGGGAGATAACCCAAGAGTTTTATTGAGTCTTGGAAGTTATTACTTTAGTAGTGACCTCTCCTTATCCTTTTTGTTTTCTTTTTGTGCCAAGAATGACCTCTAATAAGAGGGAAGTAAGATTTAGGGATTTGATGTCCCGAAATAGATTTCTGTCCTCCACCATAAAAATCTGTGAGGAGTATCTGTAAGTAGAATTGAGCTTAAAAGTTATGAATAAATCCCCCAGTATGTTGTCTAACTTTAGTTAGTTCAACACTTTTTGATTTGAGAAAGAGAAGGTCTTCGAAAAAATAGGTTTCTACCTGCTGGTCTGTTTTGACAGATTTCTGCCATTATTTGTGTTTGCTTCTTATTGATTCCTTTTTGGGTTCTTTTTGGGAAATTGAGCTTTTTGAAGGAGTTGCTAAAGTAGCTTGTGTTTTTAGTGAAAGTTCTGATGTTCTAAAGCTAAACCCAAAGGTCTATTATCTTTTGAATACACTAATGTTGCTAATGAAGATTGTGTGAAGTTTTGTATGAAGGAAAAAAATTCAGGTGTAGAGAGAGAATGATGTAATGAGATGAAGAATGGACAAAATCTCAAGCTTGGGGGTGCCACCACGGTGTCTCCCCAAGAATATCCAAGAGGTACAAGCGTCAAAGCTAGGGGATGCCCAAGGCATCCCCTTCTTCGTCAATAAAAAGCTCAGGTCTTTCTAGACACTTCGTTTTATCGTTTCATGCACTGTTGTGTTGTTCTTGGAGAGTCTTAGTTTTTGTTTGCTTTGCTTAGTTCGTTTAGTTTGCTTGAATAAAGTAGTTTGGACCCCCTTTCTTGCTGGTTTGTTTCAAATAAGTTGATTGGTGTTGGAAAGGAGTAGAAAGTTCTTGCTTGAAAGTGCAAGAGGAGCTTGCAGTGACTGTGACTTAGACTTTTGCATGACATGCTAGGTGTTGTTTTGACCTTATGCTTAGTGATTATTGTTGTAGCATGACTTGTTCCAAACAATTGAGATTGCTTAGTGTGCCTTGAAAGAATCATGCGTTGTTTTAGCATACAAAAGCATAGTATTGTGGTATTCTCCTTTGATGCTTTGTTTGGGTTGACTTGGCACATGCTCACACCATGTTATGACTATGAACAAGTCACCATAGCCTCTATGATCATTTAGACCTTTACTGGTAGTACCACTCTATGCTTTGATTAGTAATGTTTTGTCGCTCAGCATGATTATGGCCATTATTGCTCTCTTAGTTGGTTGCTCCCAGTCTTTTGCTAGCCTCCACTTGTATGAGTAAGTTCTACTCATGCTTCCATCTCTCAAGAAACCAAGTTATTCCAAAGTTTCCACTATAAACTCCTATGCATGGTGTGTTACACCATTCGAAGTATATTCTTGTTTTTCAGCTATCTTCCAATTAAAAAGTATTTTGTTATGAGAAAACTTAGTGATTAAAGCCCTCACGAACTTGATGGAACACTTTACATTATTTGCCCCTAATAAATTTGAACCATTGTGTCATCTATGTATATGCTTGCACTTATACGTTGGAATTAGCAGAACCATGCTGTCATGGGGAACGTTTTTAACATTGCACTTAAATTTATACATAGTTGATATCATGCTCTTTTGTATATGGATGTCGCCAGTGTGAAATAAAAAGGGAACTTGTAAGTCCATGGATTTATGTATTTTGTGTTAGAGAAACGCCTAGGCCGCTAGCCTAAGCCATGCCTAATCATGGTGGAAACTTGCAGCATCACCATAATGAGCAATCTATGAAGTATTCTCAATAAAAAGCTATGCAAATAGTAAATGAAAAGATCGCTGAGATGCTCATTGTGTGCTTGCCTTGTCATTTTGGTAATGGGATAACTCCTATACCATGTGCAAGGGGTACCCCGTTGGCGGTTTGCTATGATACATATATACTTACTATGACAAGAACTTATAGGTGACTAAAGTTGAGTAGCATGTGTTGCTGCCCTCGTATTCAAGGGACATGAGATTGCCAACTTATACTGTGTCAACCATATACTCCATAGTTTGTTCACTTTAACCTTAATCACTTCAAGATGCTTATGATAGGGGCAATGAGGGCTGAAAGCTAACAAGTACCATAATTTTTGGAAGCTCTTTTTGAAACTTGAAATCCCTGCTTCCATTTGTGAAGGGCCTTTCTTCCACTATTATATTTAGTCTCCACCTTCTACCTTTAGGCACCTTTAAGAGAGCATAGTTGCCATTCTTAGTTCTATGTGCAGTGTCCCAAAACTTATTGATTGATGCACATTGTGATATTGCTTGTTCTTGAACTATTTGTATCTAGTCACTCTTATGAACTTTGAAGGTGTCCTATGCATCTATTTGCTACTCCATGAGGGACAAGCTGAATGCCACTATGCCATGTTTTCTATATGTGAAACAAACAAACGTTTTTCAATGCATGTTATTCCTGATCTTTGTTTGTAGCCTTTCATGTTGCATGCATAGTTACTTTGTCTTATTGTTAGAACTCCATCTTTCATGCACATGTTTAGAGCTCTTTGATCCTAGATTTCAATTCTTGCAAATGGTTTGATCTTGGTTTTGATGGTGCATGTCACCTCAAAAATTATTCTTTTATCACTTACCTACTCGAGGACGAGCAGGAGTTAAGCTTGGGGATGCTTGATACATCGGAAACGTATCTATAGTTTTTGATGTTGCATGCTTGTTTAGTATCTACTTTGCTTTGCTTTGTCTACACTTTGAGGTGCTTTTTACATGTTTTCTGGTACTAACCTATTAACAAGTTGCCACAGTGTCGATTGCCTGTTTTCTGCTGTTTTTGGTTCTAGAAAAGCTAGTAAATAAATATTCTCGGAATTGGACGGGACAAAAGCCAAAGTCAAAATTTCACCGAGGAGAACACGAAGTCCAGAGGAGAGACGGAGGGGCGCCATAAGGTGGCCACCCCCAGGCTTCGCCTAGGGTGGGCCCGCGCCTAGGCAGGGGGTGGCCCCCCTGCCTCGCCTCTTCGCCAATAAGAAGCCCCCGATGCCTAAACCCTAAGGACCCGATCAATATTCCACGAAACCGTCTGTAGCCGCCGCCACAATCGTCCCTAGATCGGAGGGATCTGAAGCTCTTCCCGGCACCCTGCCGAAGGGGAGATCATCCTCGAGGCCTTCTTATTCATCATGCCAGCCTCCGGTATGAAGCGTGAGTACTTCCACCTTGTACTAAGGGTCCATGTAGTAGCTAGATCGTTGTGTCTCCTCCTTGTGCTTTCATGTCTAGATCTTGTGAGCTCCGTTCATGATCATGATCTAATCTATTTGTAATCATGCATGTTGTGTTTGCGGGGATCCGATGGATATTGAGATTACTATGTCAGATTGATTAATGGTTTAGTCTTATTGATTCTATCATGTCTCTGTTGTTTGTGATCTTGCATGCTCTCCAGTTTTAGTATCTATCTTGGCCAAGTAGTTGCTAGTGACTCATACGTTGGAAACGTATCTATAATTTTTGATGCTCCATGCTTGTTTAGTATCTACTTTGCTTTACTTGTCCACACTTTGAGGTGCTTTTTACATGTTTTCTGGTACTAACCTATTAACAAGTTGCAACAGTGCCAGATGCCTGTTCTCTGCTATTTTTTTATTTCAGAAAAGTTAGTAAAGAAATATTCTCAGAATTGGACGGTACGAAGGACAAACTCAATAACTTTCCGTGGGGAACAAGAAGTCCAGAGGAGAGACGAGGAGGCCGGCCAGGGGGGCCAGACCCACCCTAGGCGTGGGTGGGCCCTAACCCGCACCTGGGTAGGGTTTGCCCGCCCTGGCGGCCGCCTCGGTCTCCCCCTTCGCCTATAAGAAACCCCCGATACAGAAACTCTCGATACCCGATCAGAAATCCACGAAACCGTCTGTAGCCGCCGCCACCATCGTCCCTAGATCGGGGGGATCTGAAGCTCTTCCCGGCACCCTGTCCGAGGGGAGATCATCCCGGAGGCCTTCTCTCCATTATGATTTGTTAGTAGTTCCACCTTGGACTATGGGTCCATGTAGTAGCTAGATGGTTGTATCTCCTCCTTTGTTCTTTCATGTATAGATCTTGTGAGCTCCGTTCATGATCAAGATCTAATCTATTTGTAATCATGCATGTTGTGTTTGCGGGGATCCGATGGATATTGAGATTATTATGTTGGTTTGATTAATGGTTCTATCTTTATGATTCTATCATGTGTGTGTTGTTTGTGATCTTGCATGCTCTCCGTTGCTAGTGGTTATCTTGGCCAAGTAGTTGCTAGTGACTCCAAGAGGGAGTATTTATGCTCGATAGTGGGTTCATGCCTCTAGTTTCCAAGGGAAGTGACAATAATCTCTTCGGTTGTAGATGTGCTGTTGCTACTAGGGAGAAAACAACGGTCTCTTGTTCATTGAACATGTGGACTGTTTACCTTACACACTTTTCTTAAAGCTTATGCATTGCTTGCAACTTAATCTTTGGAGGGGTTGGATGATAACCTGAAGGTGGACTTCTAGTCATAGATGCAGTTGGATTACGGTCTATGTATATTGTTGTATTGCCCAATCAACTTCATAGGATCTTTCTGGCTAGTAATTGCATTGTTATGCCTTGATCAGTTCCTGTCAATTGCCCCGCTATAATTTGTTTACCCTTCATGCCATGTTGTTTATCTAAGGAGAGCACCTCTAGTGAACTATGGACCCCGGTCCAATATTTACCATTGATACATCTTCCACTATTACTTGTTTACTTGCTGGAAACCATTACCTTCCACACCATACGTTTAATCCTTTGTTACAGCAAACCGGTGAGCTTGACAACCTCCCTGATTCGTTGGGACAAAGTCTTGAGTTTGTGTTGTGCAGGTCTCCACGTTGCTTCCAACACCTGTGTGACGTTTCCTTCCTCCTTCTGGTTCGATAACCTCGGTCTCAACTGAGGGAAGACTTGCTGCTTGCTGCTTCACACCTTGCTGTTGGGGTTTCCAACGAAGCGCTTCCACGTCAAACACCAGGCGCCAACAAGCTTTCTGCTGCTGTTACTGGGGAATCTACTTCAACCTCTTCCACCTCGTCAAACGCTATCAACAAGTTTTATGGCGCCGTTGCCGGGGGAGGCTAATGATGTCTTCACTAGGGGGTTCCTTCACTTCCTTTCTCTTTACTTTGTTTTTAGTTTTCTTTGTTTCTTTTGCTTGGTTTTGTTTGCCTCTTTCAAAAAAAACAAAAAAAAATAGTCTAGCTTGGTTTGCTTGCTTTATTCAAAAACACAAAAAAATTAGTTCCTACTCTAGTTGTTGGTATGTTGCCTTGCTTAATCATGCTTTCTATCAATGGATGGTTTCTTTGAAACAAGTTCTTATTGGCAAGGTGGGTTCACGGAAGAACAAAAGTATTATTATAAGGAACACCGTTTGTCACAAAAAGGGAAACACTTATGGGAACAAATTGATAAGTTGAATACTATTGCTAGAGAGGTGTGCACTACTTATAATGTTACTTATTGCTTTGATAAAGCTTGTTGATGTAGGAGGTATAAACACCTCCCTTTTCAATGTGAGTATAATGATAATGTTACCATATCCTCTTATGTTAAAGGAAATTATGACTTTTATGATGTGGAACAAATTGAAGAATTTATTGCCTTCAAGGGTGCATTTGAACTTGCCAGTTTGCTTGAAAATACTGAGATACTTAAATTTTGCTTTGACAATTACAAGGAAGCAAATGGCTATATTCTTAAATATTTTAATAGGTGCTTTCCACAACTGGAAGAGACTAATGCCTTGCAGGAGCCTATGGAAGAAGAAATTGTTGAAACTGAAAGCTCATTAGATGAAAAAGAGGAGGAGAGTGATGAACAAAAGGAGGATGAATGAATCTACCCATGTCTACCTTCTAATGAGAGTAAATCTTGTCCGACATGCTTACCAAAGGAGGATGAATGTTATGCTCATGTGGATCCTTTTGAAATATCTACTTTGGGTAAAACTTGTGAAGGTTTTAATCCCACTATTTGTGAGCTTGATAGAGATTATGTGTTTGTAGATCATGAAAAGCCTTCTTTATGTGATAGTTATATTGTTGAGTTTATTCATGATTCTACTGAAATTTATTATGAGAGAGGGAAACATGGTCTTACGTATCTCAACAATATTAAGTTTCCCCTCTTTATGTTGAAAATATTGAAGTTGCATTTGTTTTGCTTTCCCATTATTGTTACTATGTGATTCTTTGATTTATTTTCTTACAATATTCCTATGCATAGGAAGTGGGTTAGACTCAAATGTGTTCTGAATTTGCTTCTTGATGCTCTCTTTGACTTCAATTCATAATTCTTATGTGAGCATCTTCTCAAGCTATCAAGCCTAACTTAAAGGCGTTAACAGAAAGTACTTGTTGGGAGATAACCCAAGAGTTTTCTTGAGTCTTGGAAGTTATTACTACTGTAATGACCTCTCCATATCATTTTTTTTGCTTTTTGTGCCAAGAATGACCTCTAATGAGAGGGAACTAAGATTTGGGGAGTTGCTGTCCCAAAACAGATTTATGTCCTCCACCAAAGAAATTCGTGAGGAGTCTCTGTAACTCGGATTGAGCTCCAAATTTATGAATAAATCCCCCAGTATGTTGGCTAACTTTCGTTAGTTCAACACTTTTTTATTTGAGCAACATAAGATGTTCGAAAAAATTCGTTTCTACCTGCTGGTCTGTTTTAACAGATTTCTGCCATTATTTGCATTTGCTTCTTATTGATTCCTTTTTGAGCTCTCTTCAGGTAAATTGAGTTTGTTTGAAGTAGTTACTTCAGTAGATTGTGTTTTTAGTGAAAAGCCTTGCTGTTCCGAAGCTTTGCCAGTGGTCTAATATCTTTTGAATAAGCTAATGTTGCTAATGAAGATTGTGTGAAGTTTTGTATGAAGGAAAACATTTCAGGTGTAGAGAGAGAATGATGCAATGAGATGAAGAATGGACAAAATCTGAAGCTTGGGGGATGCCACCATGGTGTCACCCCAAGAAATATCCAAGAGATACAAGCGTCAAAGCTTGGGGATGCCCAAGGCATTCCCCTTCTTCATCAATAAAAAGCTCAGGTCTGTCTAGACACTTCGTTTTTATTGTTTCATGCATAGTTGTTTTGTTCTTGGAGCGTCTTAGATTTCGTTTGCTTTGCTTAGGTTGTTTGTTTGCTTGAATAAAGAAGTTTGGACCCCCGTTCTTGCTGTGTTGTTTTGCAAATAAGTTTGCTTGGTGTTTGGAAAGGAGTAGTAAGTTCTTGCTTGAAATGCAAGAGGAGCTTGCATTGACTGTGACTTATACTTTAGCATGACATGCTAGGTATGGTTTTAGCATTATGCTTAGTGATTATTGCTGTAGCATGTATTGTTCCAAACAATTGGGACTGCTTAGTGTGCCTTGAAGAAATTATGCGTTGTTTTAGCATGCAAAAGCATAGTATTTTGGTATTCTCCTTTGATGTTTTGCTTGGGTTTACTTGGAACATGCTTACACCATGTTATGACTATGACAAATCACCATTAGCCTTTATGATAATTTAGTCCTTGACTTGTAGTACCACTCTTTACTTTGATTAGTTTGCTTTGTTGCATTGCATAATTATGGCCATTATTGCTCTCTTAGTTGGTTGCTCCCAGTCTTTTGCTAGCCTCCACTTGTATGAGCAAGTTATACTCGTCCTTCCAAATCCCAAGAAACCAAGTTATTCCAAAGTGTCCACTATAAACTCCTATGCATGGTGTGTTACACCATTCCAAGTATATTCCTGTTTTCAACTATCTTCCAATTAAAAACTATTTTGTTATGTGAAAACTTAGTGATTAAAGCCCTCACGAACTTAATGGCACACTTTATTCTTTGCCCCTAATAAACTTGAACCATTGTGATAACTTTGTTGTATATGCTTGCACTTATAAGTTGGAATTAGCAGAATTGTGCTGTCACGGGGAATGTTTTCAACATTGCACTTGTACTTTTTGTACTCCGTTGATATCATGCTCTTTTGTCTATGGATGTTATCGGTGTGAAATGAAGTGGGAACTTGTAAGTCCATGGAGTTTGTATTCTGTGTTAAAGAAACGCCTGGGCCGCTAGCCTAAGCCATGCCTAATCATGGTGGAAACTTGCAGCATCACCATAGTGACATCTATGAAGCATTCTTCTTACAAAAAAAGAGAGACATACTGAGAAAAGAGGAAAGAGAGAAAAAAACACCATATTCCCATGGTACATAAGAAGAATTGCTGAGATGCTCATTGTCTGCTTGCCTTGTCATTTTGGTTATGGGAAAGCTCCTGTACCATGTGCAAGGGGTACCCAGTTGGTGGTTCTCAATGATATGCAAATACCTACAGTGACAAGAACTTGCCTAGGCCCTAAGTTGAGTATCCATGAGGTGTAGCCCTCATAGTCAAGGGACTTGAGATTGCTAACTTATACTTTGTCAAGCATATACTCCAGCTTTGCCACTTTAACCTTAACCACTTCAAGATGCTTATTATAGGGGCAATGAGGGTTGAAAGCTAACAAGTACCATAATTTTTGGAAGCTCTTTTTGAAACTTGTAATCCCTGCTTCCTTTACAAAATGGCCTTTCTTCCACCATTATTGAGTCTCCACCTACTACCTTTAGGCACCATTAAGAGAGCATAATTGTCATTCTGTGTGCAATGTTCCAAAGCTTATTAATTGATGCATATTGTGTTATTAGTTTCTCTTGTGCTATTTGTTTCTAGTCACCCTTGTGAACTTTGCAGGTGTCCTATGCATTATATTGCCACTCTATGAGGGACAAGCTGATTGCCACTATGCTATGTTTTCTGCATGTGAAACAAACAAACGTTTTTCAATGCATATTATTCATGATCTTTGTTTGTAGCTTGCCATGTTGCATGCATAATTACTATGTCCTATTGTTAGAACTCTATCTTTCATGCACATGTTTAGAGTTCTTTGATCCCAACTTTCAATGTTTGCAAATGATTGGATCTTTATTGTGAGGGTGCATGTCACCTCAAAAATTATTCTTTTGTCACTTACCTACTCGAGGACGAGCAGGATTTAAGCTTGGGGATGCTGATACGTTGGAAACGTATCTATAATTTTTGATGATCCATGCTTGTTTAGTATTTACTTTGCTTTACTTGTCCACACTTTGAGGTGCTTTTTACATTTTTTCTGGTACTAACCTATTAACAAGTTGCAATAGTGCCAGATGCCTATTTTCTGTTGTTTTTGGTTTCAGAAAAGTTAGTAGAGAAATATTCTCGGAATTGGACGGGACGAAGGACAAAGTCAATAACTTTCCATGGGGAACAAGAAGTCCATAGGAGAGACAAGGAGGCCGACCAGGGGGGCAGACCCACCCTAGGTGTGTGTGGGCCCTACCCCGCGCCTGGGTAGGGTTTGCCCGCCCTGGCGGCCGCCTCGGTCTCCCCCTTCCCCTATAAGAAGCCCCCGATACAGAAACTCTCGGTACCCCATCAGAAATCCACGAAACCGTATGTAGCTGCCACCACCATCGTCCCTAGATCGGGGGGATCTGAAGCTCTTCCCGGCACCCTGACGGAGGGGAGATCATCCCGGATGCCTTCTCTCCGGTATGATTTGTGAGTAGTTCCACCTTGGACTATGGGTCCATGTAGTAGCTATATGGTTGTATCTCCTCCTTTGTGCTTTCATGTATAGATCTTGTGAGCTCCGTTCATGATCAAGATCTAATCTATTTGTAATCATGCATGTTGTGTTTGCGGGGATCCGATGGATATTGAGATTATTATGTTGGTTTGATTAATGGTTATATATTTATGATTCTATCATGCCTGTGTTGTTTGTGATCTTGCATGCTCTCCGTTGCTAGTCGTTATCTTGGCCAAGTAGTTGCTAGTGACTCCAAGAGGGAGTATTTATGATCGATAGTGGGTTCATGCCTCTAGTTTCCAAGGGAAGTGACAATAATCTCTTCGGTTCTATATGTGTTTTTGCTACTAGGGAGAAAACAACGGTGTCTTGTTCATGGAACATGTGGATTTATTACCTTACACACTTTGCTTAAAGCAGTTGTCTGTTGCTTGCAACTTAATACTGGAGGGGGTTCAGATGATAACCTGAAGGTGGACTTCTAGTCATAGATGCAGTTGGATTACGGTCTATGTATATTGTTGTATTGCCCAATCAACTTCATAGGATCTTTCTGGCTAGTAATTGCATTGTTATGCCTTGATCAGTTCCTGTCAATTTCCCCGCTATAATTTGTTTACCCTTCATGCCATGTTGTTTATCTAAGGAGAGAACCTCTAGTGAACTATGGACCCCGGTCCAATATTTACCATTGATACATCTTCCACTATTACTTGTTTACTTGCTGGAAACCATTACCTTCCACACCATACGTTTAATTCTTTGTTACAGCAAACCGGTGAGCTTGACAACCTCACTAATTCGTTAGAGCAAAGTCTTGAGTTTGTGTTGTGCAGTTCTCCACGTTGCTTCCAACACTTGTGTGACGTTTCCTTCCTCCTTCCGGATCGATAACATCGGTCTCAAATGAGGGAAGACTAGCTGCTTGCTGCTTCACACCTTGCTCTTGGAGTTTCTAACGAAGCGCTTCCACGTGAAACACCAGGCGCCATCAAGCTTTCTGGTGCTGTTACTGGGGAATCTACTTCAACCTCTTCCACCTCGTCAAGCGCTATCAGTGACTCCAAGAGGGGGTCTTTATGCTCGATAGTGGGTTCATGCCTCTACTTAATCAAGGTTAGTGACAGAAATATCTATGGTTGTAGAGGTGTTATTGCCACTAGGGAGAAAACAACAGTCTCTTGTTCATGGAACATGTGGACTGTTTACCTTGCACACTTTGCTTAAAGCAGTTGTCTGTTGCTTGCAACTTAATACTAGAGGGGGTTCGGATGATAACCTGAAGGTGGACTTCTAGTCATAGATGCAGTTGGATTACGTTCTATTTATATTGTTGTTTTCCCCAATCAACTTCATAGGATCTTTCTGGATAGTAATTGCATTGTTATGCCTTGCTCAGTTCCTGTCAATTGCCCCGCTGTAATTTGTTTACCCTTCATGCCATGTTGTTTATCTAAGGAGAGCACCGCTAGTGAACTATGGACCCCGGTCCAATCTTTTCCATTGATACATCTTCCACTGTTACTTGTTTACTTACTGCAAACCATTACCTTCCACACCATACGTTTAATCCTTTGTTACAGCAAACCGGTGAGCTTGACAACCTCACTGATTCGTTGAGGCAAAGTCTTGAGTTTGTGTTGTGCAGTTCTCCACATTGCTTCCAACACCTGTGTGATGTTTCCTTCCTCCTTCTGGTTCGATAACCTCGGTCTCAAATGAGGGAAGACTTGCTGCTTGCTGCTTCACACCTTGCTCTTGGGGTTTCCAACAAAGCGCTTCCACGTCAAACACTAGGCGCCATCAAGCTTTTTGGTGCTGTTACTGGGGAATCTACTTCAACCTCTTCCACCTCGTCAAGCGCTATCAGTGACTCCAAGAGGGGGTATTTATGCTCGATAGTGGGTTCATGTCTCTACTTAATCAAGGGAAGTGACAGAAATCTCTATGGTTCTAGAGGTGCTGTTGCCACTAGGGAGAAAACAACGGTCTCTTGTTCATGGAACAAGTGGATTGTTTACCTTACACACTTTGCTTAAAGCAGTTGTCTGTTGCTTGCAACTTAATACTGGAGGGGGTTCGGATGATAACCTGTAGGTGTACTTCTATTCATATATGCAGTTGGATGGCGGTCTATGTATATTGTTGTATTTCCCAATCGAATCTCACCTGATCTTTTTGTCTAGTATTGCATTGTTATGCATTGCTCACTCCTGTCAATTGCCCTGCTGTAATTTGTTTACCCAGCATGCCATGTTTGTTTATCTAACGAGAATACCTCTAGTGAACTATGGACTCCGGTCCAATCTTTACCATTGATACATCTTCCATTGTTATTGTTTACTTGCTGCAAACCATCATCACCTTCCACACCATACAGTTAATCCTTTGTTACAGCAACCGGTGAGATTGACAACCTCACTATTAGTTGGGTAAAGTCTTGAGTTTGTGTTGTGCAGGTTTCCACGTTGCTTGCAACACCTTTGAGGCATTTCCTTCCTCCTACTGGTTCGATAACCTCGGTTTCTTACTGAGGGAAACTTGCTGCTGTGTTGCATCATACCTTGCTCTTGGGGTTTCTCAACAGGGCGTTCAACACGCATCAACTACATCATGTGGTGATATGCTGGGTCGTTGCAGCGTGGCAGGCCCGCCTGGCTGCCACCACTTCTGGCCGTTGGGCCGATGCCGCCTAGCTGCTGCCGTTGTTGCTGGCTGGGCCGCGGTGGGCACTGCGTCCCACCTGGCTAGCTACTCGGTTTTTTTCCTTTTTTTCCTTTAGATTTTAGTCCCACATGGGGCACCTAAAGGGGAGGGAACATGTCCCTCTGCCTACATATAGAGGTTCCCATAGGAGGATTAAAATACACAACAAAATAAGAAAAGGCATTTGGTTGCATATCTCCTCTCGCTCTCTTTCTCTCTCCCTCTCTCTCTCGTGCGACTATGGACCCCTTGTCAGGGATGTGCAAGCGAGGAGTTCTTCACCGCGGAGCACCGTCGTGATGCGGGATTTGGAGCCAGGAGATCTACTTCCGCAATCTCGACTGGATCGGGGAGAAGCGGGAGTCATCGTCAAGCACTATACGTGTCTTACTCCCTCGGGCGGTGCCGTGCTTTTGACACTAGGAGTTGTCGGGGCCGGTTGACATCGTGACCTCGAGGTCAGCATCGATACGACTTCATCAACCACATTCCCCGCGGTACGTTAACAAAGTTCGGTCTTCAAAGGTATGAATACCGTGTTCCCTTCTTTTACTGCATTACTAGTAGATAGATCCTGCCATTAGGGTTTCGATCGTAGGAATTTTTTTGTTTTCTGCCCTCGAACCCCAATACATAGTTACACTCAAATACCTAAGCTAGCCAATTGAGCAACTAGTTCTTCACTGCCAGTAGAGTAAACACTTTAATTGAAGAACAACGCCTTTCAGTGATAAAACTATAACTTGTAAAGCTTAGTTAACTCAGCTATGACCAAACTCTAGAACTGACTAGCTAGGCTAGTCATAAGAACATTCCTTAGTACCTAAAATATACTAGAATATTCTAGAAACTTCTATAGACCCTATAATCACCATTACATAAGCTATAATTATAAAACCCTAAAAATTACTATGCTAGAGAGCCATCATTAAAAATAGAGAAGAGGAGATATATATATATATATATATATATATATAGGGAGAGAGAGAGATAGAGAGAGAGGTAACCTTGGCTAAATGGGAGTCGAGCTCACTTGCGGATGGATAGGAGGAATAAGCACATGGAGACAGGCGGCACAGGGAGCACCCACGGGTGGGTGTCTAAACCTGCACCAGCTACTCCAGCAAGGGGAGACGACGAGGATGTACTCTAGGTTCATCGCGATGATTGATACGCCCAATTTGCATCACCTTTCTATATCATAATTTACCTCTATTCATTGATATATGTCTTATTATGAGGTATTACTTATGGCTTTTCATTTGTTTATGCATGTTGGATGATTCTTGGAGGATGAACTGCCGGAGTCTCGATTCTGATGGAAAAGAAGGCGTTTCGGTGCAATTTCCCGAAGATCAGAAAAATACCAGAAAAATATGGGAAAATATTATTTTTCCAGAAGAATGAGGAAGCCAAAAGGAGGAGCGAAGAAGGGCCGCAGGGGTCCCACACCCCCTAGGCGCGGGCCCACCATGGGCCGCGCCTAGGGCAGGTGTGGCCCACCTGCCCCGCTCCCGACTCCGCCCTTTCGCCTATATATTCCCTAGAAACGCTAAGCACAGGGGAGCAACCACAGATAGATTTACGTCGCCTCTTGGGGCAGAAAACACTGAGAGAAAAAGATCTCTCCGGCAGACAGATTTCTGCCGAGGAAATTCCTTCCCAGAGAGGGGAGATCATCGCCATCAACACCATCGTCATGCTAGGCTTCATCGGGATCATCATCATCATCATCCACACCATCATCTCCACCAACACCATCATCATTACTCCATCCCGCTGTAACAATTGTGTTGGATATTGCTTTAGTTCTTAGGGGAAACTTTCCCGGTGTTGATTACTATTATAGTTGATGTCTTGTGAGTAGTTCGTTTAGTTCTTGAGGACATGGGAGAAGTCATGTTGTTATTAGTGGATTTGTGTTGAGTTATTATTCAATGGTTTAGTATTTAAGTTGTGGTGATATTCTTCTAGTGGTGTCATGTTAATGTTGACTACATGATACTTCACCATTTATGGGCCTAGGGGGATGCATTGTGTATTTGGCTACTAATTGTGGGGTTCCCGGAGTGACAGAAACCTGAACCCCCATTAGGACACCTTTGCACAAGGGAGTGTAGGATCTCAGAGTTTAAGGCTATGGTTAGATTTATATCTTCATTACTTTCCTGTAGTTACGGATGTTTGCGGGAAGTTTAATCACAAGTATGTATTAGTCCAAGTAAGGTTGGTACATTAGCACAGGTTCACCCACACAACACTTACAACACCAGAGAAGAGTACTCAGCTATTTGAAGCGAAAGCACTTGACAGAATTCCCATGTGTCCTCGAGAACGTTTGGTCCTTGTAAGTATTTCCACCGCTTGTCCTTTGCTAAGAAAGGATTGGGCCAGTTGCTGCGTTTGTTCTTTGTTACTTTCTCTTTGTTTTGTTGCCTTATCAGAAAACCCCTAAAAATCCGTTTGCTAAGTATTTACAGAGAGTTCCTGCTCCATACCACTGTTCAGCACCTTCTACTCCTCGTTGGGATCGACACTCCTATTTATCAAAAGTACTACGATACACCCCTATACTTGTGGGTCATCAAGACTATTTTCTGGCGCCGTTGCTGGGGATTGAAGCGCTACTGAAGAGTGGAACTAGTAAGGGAAACTTCTACTATGAGTATTGCTTTTGTTACTGCTTGTGCTTTGTTTCCAGTATGGATAACCCACTTGGTTTTCTGTTTGGGAAAACCACTACCACTGCTACGGTAGTAGATGAACCGCCACCTGTGGAGATAGATCCTTTTAAGATACCTACAAGTATTGTTGATCATGTTATGGATAATTATTATTTAGGGGATGGAACTGTCCACCCTGGTGATCACTTGCTTTTTATCCATGAATTATGCGGGTTGTTTAAGTGTGCAGGTATCACAACTGAACAGGTGAAGAAGAAATTACTCTCCATATGCTTGAAAGGGAGAGATGAAGAATGGTATAAGCTGCTGAAGAATGGACAATCCATGGAATGGGAGGAAATGGCATCTCTCTTTTATTCTAAATTTTATCCTCCCAGTGAAATTCATAAGGATAGAAATCTTATATATAACTTTTGACCTCGTAATGGAGAGAGTACAACTCAAGCTTGGGGGAGACTGAAGTTATTAATGCTTAAATGTCCTATTCATGAACTCCCTAACAATATTATTCTCAATAACTTTTATGCTAGGCTTTCTCTTCATGATAAAGAATTACTAGATGCTTCTTATGCTGGATCATTCACACGCATGAAGGAAGAAGCTAAATGGGATTTACTAGACCGTATTCAAGAGAACACTGAAGCTTGGGAGAATGACAAAGGAAGAAAGTCAGGTATAAACTATGATTATGAATGCATTAATCTTTTAAGGGAACTAATGACTTCCGTGATATTAGAAATGAGTTTGGTCTTGATTCCCAAAGTATTGCCAACTGTTTTAAGGCCTTTGCCTCTTACATAGAAATTCCCAAAAAGAAGTGGAATAAATACCATGCTCCTTATAAATATGTTGTTAGTCATGTTCGAGTTAGAAGTACTCAAGTTTGTACTACTAATCATATTGTGCCTGAACCTCAGGTTGAGAAATTACCTTTACCATCTAAGGTAAAGGAGTCTTCTATGATTATTAGTGCAAATAACAAAGGTACAAAGGAAACTGTGGAGCCTGATAAGCAATTGAATGTTGAACCTTTTGTAGCTACTATAAAAGACACTGTCACTAGAAATATAGAGGATGAGCACATTGTCTTCTAAGAAGACGCTTCTAATATTATCTCTCCTAGTAAAGCTAGAAAAGCTAGTGTTCATGTGCTTTCTGTTAAAATCGGTGATCATTGCTATTATGGTTTATGTGACATTGGTGCTAGTTCTAGTGCTATTCCTTATGAGCTTTATAGGGAAATTATGCATGAGATTGATCCTTGTGATCTTGAGGACATTGATGTGGTTATTCACCTTGCTAATAAGGAAACCATTTTCCCCATCGGCATTGTCAGAGATGTGGAGGTTCTCTGTGGTAAGATTAAGTATCCTGCTGATTTTCTAGTGCTCAATTCAGCAGCTAGCAAAACTTGTCCTATTATCTTTGGTAGACCCTTCCTGAACACTTGTGGAGCTATTATAGATTGTGAGAAGAAAAAAGTTTTAACTAAGTTTGTTAGAGATTCTTATGAGTTTAACTTTTCCAAATTTGCTAAAGCTCCTTGTGAAAATAGTTTGCCTAATAAAGATTTCAGGATGGAACAACTTGCTTCTATTGATCGAGTCTATGACCTTGGACCTCTTTTTGATGATTGTAAGTATGCTTATTATGATGATAAAGTTGTTGCCAATGATAGTTATATTGTCAACTTTATTCAAAGTGCTACTGAAAGTTATTATGAGAGAGGGAAACATGGTTTTATGCATCTCAATAATGTTAAGTTTCCCCGTTTTATGTTGAAAGCTTTGATGTTGCATTTGTTTTGTCTTCCTATGCTAGTGACTTTTTGTTTCAACAATTCATTTTATCATGATACTCCCATGCAGAGGAAGTGGGTTAGACTCAAATGTGTTGGTTATTTGCTTCTTGATGCTCTCTTTCACTTCAAATATTTATCTCCTTTGTGAGCATCTTTGAAAGTTTCAAGCCTAAGTTAAAGACATTAAAGAAAAGTACTTGTTGGGAGATAACCCAAGAGTTTTGTCGAGTCTTGAAAGTTATTACTTCAGTAATAACCGCTCCTTATCCTTTTTGTTTTGGTTTTTGTGTCAAGTTCAACTACTTTTGTGAAGTACAGGAATTGTGAAAAGTGGCTATCCTGGGACAGATTTTTGTGTTGCATTGTAAAAATTCGTGAGGAAGCTCCGTACTTCAGATGGAGCTGCATTTTTCTAAGCTTGTTCTCCAGGTTGTTTCCCAACTTTCATTAGTTCTGCACTTTTTGATTTGAGCACCATAAGGTTTTTGAAAAAATCAATCTTTACCTGCTGGTCTGTTTTGACAGATTTATGCCCTCATTTGCATTTGCCTCTTATAGAAGCTTTTGTGTTGATGGGTTTTCAGTTGAAGTGTGTACCTAAAGGTTATTGTTTGTGCTTATACTAATGTTTCCATTGAGGTTTGTGTGAGACCTTGTAGGAAAGGAAATTCCAGGGGAAGGAGAAAAGGATTCTGCAGAGTTCGACTTTGAATAGGTAAAAGTGGTGAAAACAGAAGGTTCGTGAAAATCCAATCTTTTTATTATTTTTGATGTTTTTAATACATAAGGAAGACTACAAGACAGAACGGAGGAAGAACTGGAGCCTGGGGTGAAAAAACCCACCCTAGGCGCGGGCCCAGCCTGGCCGCGCCTAAGGGGTGTGTGCCACCCTCGAACTCCGTCTCCGCCTTGTTTCTGTGTCAGTACCTTCCTTATGCTTTGAAACTTTGTAATATATAACCCCAGACCCCCCGAGGTTCATGCATCATGTTCTCGTCGTGTTTTCGTTTCAATCTGTTTTTGTCAGGAAATCTTCTCAAGTTTAGAGGACCATGGTCTCCGCCAATGATAAAGGAAAGAAGCCCGAGGAATAAGAACCTCAAGTCCCCAAGGAGGAGGAGATTTTTTTAGGGTATGAAGGTGACATGGAGGAGGACAAGGATCCGGACACCCGCGCTACCGTCGCAAGCATTGGATTGGTGGCACAACCTACCAAGCTTAGGAGGACAGAACGGATGTCTACAGGAGGGAGAACTCCTTGTCATATCCTCGCTCCACGCACACTTCCTCCTCGTACCACTTGTTCTAACCATGTAGGGAAGGATTACTCCAAGAAGGAAGAATGGAGAAAGAATAACAAGGACTGGGATCCTCGGTCCGAGCTGATCATGAGCTGCATTGAGCATCACTCGGAGTTGATTCGTACTCTGACCTTAGATATGGAGGATTTGAAGAAACTTATTGAAGATCTTATCAAAATAATACCACCACCACCGAAGGAGTAATTCACCATCAGGTTTGGCATCCCCTTGGCTTGTTCCAAGCTTGGGGAGTGCCGCGGTATCACCACCATTATCTTTTATATTTTACCTTTTTAGTGGATTCATATCTTTGGTAGAGAGGTTATCTTATGGTTTGGTTTGCATGTGGAAGTATCTCTCCTTTAGTTGATTATCTATGTATCCCTTGGTGTGAGTGCCTTTATTGAATATTAATGAGAAGTCTCATCTTTTACTTTTTTGCACTTCTTATTTTAATTTGCAATTATATGATGGATATTTTTGATCAGTATTGGCATCACTTTGGGATCATCAAGTGGATATAAATTGGTTTTGGCAAACGGAGCTCTCGTCAGTAGCAACAATTTTTGAGGTTTGAAAGAAAAAGAAAAGGCTTACAGGTATTTTGTATCATTTATTTTCTTTATTGTTGGCTCATAAGCTTAGTATTCTTTATTTAAGATCTTTTGTGTCTTCAAGGAAGATTGCATGTTTGGCTTTATTACTTGTATGTTTGCTTATTTATTTCAACTCTCTTGCTTGCTACCTAGCCTTGCTAGCCAAAAACCTGTTTTGAGAAGGTATACTTCTCATGTTTCCAAATCCCTTTGAACCAAAACCTTTGCCATTTGTGTCCACTATATATACCTAGTAGCACTTTTGCTATTCCAAGCAAATTCTCAAGCTTCATCTACCTTTCGAATTAAAAAATATTTTGTTATGTGAAAACTAGTTAGTAAAGCTCTCACGAACTTGATGGAACACCTTATTTTCTTGCCCGTAATAGACTTGAACCATTGTGCCAACGAATTTGTATATGCTTGCATCTATACGTTGGAATTAGCAGAACCGTGCTGTCACGGGGAACGTTTTCAACATTGCACTTGTACTCTGTACACAGTAGATATAGTGCTCTTTGTCTATGGATGTCAACAGTGTGAAATAAAGAGGGAACTTGTAAGTCCATGGAGTTTGTATTTTGTGTTAGAAAATGCTTGGGCCGCTAGCCTAAGCCATGCCTAATCATGGTGGAAACTTGCAGCATCACCATAGTGAGCTATCTATGAAGCATTCTCAATAAAAAGTTATGCACATAGTAAATGAAAATATCGCTGAGATGCTCATTGTCTACTTGCCTTGTCATTTTGGTTATGGGAAATCTCATGTACCATGTGCAAGGGGAACCCCTGTTGGCGGTTCTCTATGATACGCATGTACTTACAATGACAAGAACTTACCGGTGACCAAAAATGCATAGCATGAGGAGTGGCCCTCATATTCAAGGGACATGAGGTTGCCAACTTATATTTCGTCAAGCATATACTCCATCTTTGTGCACTTTAACCTTAATCATCTCAAGATGCCTATGATAGGGGCAATGAGGGCTCAAAGCTAGTAAGTACCATAATCTTTTGGAAGCTCTTTATGACTTGTAATCCCTGCTTCCCTCTATAAAGGGACCTTTCTCCTACTTCTAAGTTGAGTCAGTAAACCTACTTCCTCTCTATCTCTAGCAAGCATTTGAGTTGTTGTGTTTCAAGCATTCATATGGTGATTTATTCAAATCATGTTCTTTATCTTCCTTGTTTACACAAAACTCTTATCTATTGAGTATTACTTTGAAAGCCTTCACTTGTGAAAGACCTTTTTGAGCAAAGAGTGCTCCTGCTTTGAAACTTCTACAAAAAGCTTTTTATGAAACTGTTTGCCAGTTGTTCTCTGACCAAGAACAAAGTTTGCCAATTCCAATTATGATTTATCTTTATGCATCTCTATTGTGACTGTTGTGCTTGGTTGCAAGATAAGTTATATAATGGTGAGTTGCTTTCTTCTATGAGTTGTGCAATCGTAAGTGTGATGCTTCTTGTTCGTATTCTTTTATCGACACTTCACTCCATAAACCTGTGGACATGTTTTCTGAGCTCAGTTTTCGCTTGGGGACAAGCGAGGTCTAAGCTTGGGAGAGTTGATATGCCCAATTTGCATCACCTTTCTATATCATAATTTACCTCTATTCATTGATATATGTCTTATTATGAGGTATTACTTATGGCTTTTCATATGTTTATGCATGTTGGATGATTCTTGGAGGATGAACCGCCGGAGTCTGGATTCTGATGGAAAATAAGGCGTTTCGGTGCAATTTCGCGAAGATCAGAAAAATACCAGAAAAATACGAGAAAAATATGGGAAAATATTATTTTTCTAGAAGATTGAGGAAGCCAGCAGGAGGAGCGAAGAAGGGCACAGGGGGACCACACCCCCCTAGGCGCGGGCCCACCCTAGGCTGCGCCTAGGGCAGGTGTGGCCCACCTGCCCGGCTCCCGACTCCACCCCTTCGCCTATATGTTCCCTATGAAACCCTAAGCATAGGGGAGCGACCACAGATAGATTTCCGCCGCCTCTGGGGCGGAAAACACTGAGAGAGAAAGATCTCTCCGGCAGATAGATTTCTACCGGGGAAATTCCTTCCCGGAGAGGGGAGATCGTCGCCATCAACACCATCGTCAAGCTAGGATTCATCGGGATCATCATCATCATCCACACCATCATCTCCACCAGCACCATCATCATTACTCCATCCCGCTATAACAATTGTGTTGGATATTGCTTTAGTTCTTAGGGGAAACTTTCCCGGTGTTGATTACTATTGTAGTTGATGCTTGTGAGTGAAACTATTGGATTATTGTTTATGTTCAGATTGTTATCCATTACCATATCATCTTTTATCTTGATCCATATGATGTCTTGTGAGTAGTTTGTTTAGTTCTTGAGGACATGGGAGAAGTCATGTTGTTATTAGTGGATTTGTGTTGAGTTATTATTCGATGGTTTAGTATTTAAGTTGTGGTGCTATTCTTCTAGTGGTGTCATGTGAACGTCGACTACATGATACTTCACCATTTATGGGCCTAGGGGGATGCATTGTGTATTTTGCTACTAATTGTGGGGTTGCGAGGATGAAACCTGAACCCCCGTTAGGACACCTTTGCACAAGGGAGTGTAGGATCTCAGAGTTTAAGGCTGTGGTTAGATTTATATCTTAATTATTTTCCTGTAGTTATGGATGTTTGCAGGGGGTTTAATCATAAGTATGTATTAGTCCAAGTAAGGTCGGTACATTAGCATAGGTTCACCCACACAACACTTACAACACCAGAGAAGAGTACTCAACTATTTGAAGCGAAAACACTTGACAGAATTCCCATGTGTTCTCGAGAACGTTTGGTCCTTATAAGTATTTCCACCGGCTTGTCCTTTGCTAAGAAATGATTGGGCCACTTGCTGTGTTTGTTCTTTGTTACTTGATCTTTGTTTTGTTGCCTTGTTAGAAAACCACTAAAAATCCGTTTGCTAAGTATTTACAGAGAGTTCCTGGTCCATACCACTGTTCATCACCTTCTGCTCCTTGTTGGGATCAACACTCCTATTTATTGAAAGTACTACGATACAACCCCTATACTTGTGGGTCATTAATGATTTGCGCCACAGAGTAGAAACATCATTAACTCCGAAACCCTAGTTAGGGTTAGGGTTGTGAGCGACCGGTAGAGAGCGAGAGCGTAGATTGTAGCGAGAGGAAGCACTGGAGAGCTACGGTGGAAGCAGAGACGATGTGGAGATCGACCGACGACTCCAGAGACGATGCAGAGATGCGAGAGCATGGGCATGGGCGTGAGCGAGTGAGGGGATAGAATGAACATGTTTGGTTGGGCCGAATTTTTTCAACTGGCTTTGACCTTTTGGACTGACCAGTGGGGCCAAGGGCAATTTAGTAATTTTAGAATTACTTTTAATGCCCCTAGAAATTGTTAGAAAAATAAAATAACAATAGTTTTGAGTAGAGAAAATACAAGGAATTAAAAAACTATTTTTGTGGATTTATTAAAAATACTTTTGTTTGAAGAATTTTTGAGTGGTTTAAATCACCATCTAAAAATACTTTCATAATTCAAACATAAACCTAAAGCAAAAGGAATTGGTAGAAATAATTTATAAACTTAACTTTTATAGATATATGAAAATTCTAAAGTTAAAGTCATATAAAGTTATGAAAATTCTAGCATAACAATTATATAAAATTTCTAAAGTGAAACTTATATAAAACCCTAAAAGGAAAATCCACTTAAAAGCAAAGAAATTCAAATCAAAGGAATGCTTGCATTTCAATTAGTTGCATTAGTACATCAACTTGTTTTCCTAAAGCATTTTCTTTATAATACAATGATTTATATTTCTAGAACTCGAGGTAAAGGGTCAAGTAGAACCTTCGAACTCCTTTATTTCGTAGTTATGAGCCAAATTCAATATTACACATAGTTATATTTTATATAGAAAATACTTCTCAAAAGAATCACAAATGGAAAGTAAAACAAATCACTTTTTAATGAATGAAATGAATTATGAATTGGTGAGCAATAAAATCATGATTGGAATTCATGAGGTGGATATTTTATTGTACCGGGAAAGTTAAACCAGGATATGAACAATAACTATAGTCAGTTATTCCAAGACGTCATATAAATAGCGCTGACCACAGATCTTGGAATGATATGAGCGAGTCAGAAGTTCCTTCTTTGCTCCGTATAACTTCGGATAGCTAGGTCGGGCTATATTCCAAGTGAGGAACACAAGTTGGTGGGAGCCCGTAACGTTCCTATCTTGTGTTGCAAGATGCCGACTCTAGTGTCTTAGCCAGGATGATATTTAAACAGTGGTTATTGACCGGATTTAATGCAAAATGGTAGATTACATAATTCGGTAGAGCTCGTCATAACTCAAAGAAACTTGGTAACAAGCCTCACACCTAAGAAAGTGTGATAAATGCAATAAGGCCAAGAGCGTTTATAGGAAAAGTAGCACACCTCTCGAGAGTTTATAAATGTGACATGTTACTCTTTATTCGGGGAATAGATTATGAACGCAGCGTGAAAAAAAAACTGAATAAAGTTCTAACAGTCAATAAAGATTCATGAACATGGTTTTCTAAACTAAAACTTATGTTTTCTAAAAATATGTTTTCAAAAACCTAAAGAACCTAGATGGTTGATCCATGTTTACACATCACACACCGAATTATAGAATTTGATGGGTACGCTTGTACTTAATCGTATCTTTTTAAACCCTTGCTATATTTTGAGAGTTACAACACCGAGGACCACGATGACACCAAACACAAAGGAAAAATCTACTATGAAGAGCCAAATCTTTCAGGAGGCACCGATGGCATGGATTACGGTATACCTAGAATATAGAGTGGAGTATGAAGACACTGAAATAAAAGCCTAGTTTATAGGCTAGTGTAAATGAGCCGCGCAGCGTAGACTTATATAAATAAGTTGCCGAGCTCCAGTGGTACTAGGTCTAGTAGTGACATTGATAGTTAAGCTACCTAGTTTGTATTCAAATTCAAATGTGAACTCTCATTGGATCAAAGAGGATAGTGATTCTTTTGGACACTTTTGGTTGATAGTTATAAAAATGTAAAATTTTGTGTCCGTAATGTTTTTGTCGTACCACTTTAAGTAATGTAATATTTATGAAACGGTATTTCGTGAGTACTATATCAACGACTTGCACATGACTTGCACACGACAACATGTAATGATCTACTGAGTTACTGCAAACAACAATAAAAAACTAGTGAATCATGTTGTAGTGCAGAAAGAACATGCTTTGCAGTCTCTCGTCGCGTATGTGCATGCAACGGACAGGGGTTGATCCTCTCTTGTAACCAGTGGCGGACCCAGCCGTGAGCCGTTGCCACTAGTAGAAAAAAGGCTATATGTTCGTGCCTCCTAACAGCATTAGTCCCGGTTCCGCCACGAACCGGGACTAATCTTGCCGCACGCTTCGGCGAAAGCGGCACGGGCAAGGAGGCATGCGTCCGATTGTTAGAGATACGTCCGGTTTGTAACACAAACCGGGACTAAATGTTACGTCGACCACGTGGCGTGCACACCTTTAGTCCCGGTTTGTGTTACAAACCGGACGATGCTCCGCCTCTATAAATGCAACGCCCAGCCCTCCGCCTCCACTGCTTTTTTCTTGGTGGAAGGTGTGAGGGGTGTGCTAGTTTTTTCCCCTATGCATGCATTCAAGGTGTTTGATGAAATGTTTGAGTGAATGATCCCGTTCAATTTCTCATAGAACAAAAATATAGAAGGTGTCCGAGACGCACTTGAGCTTTCTCCTCTTTATTTCCCTCGATCGAGGTTAGCAATCTTATCTTTTCTCTGTCATTGATACAATGCATGTGTCGATGTGAATTGGTCATTTCACTATCTATGGTGTCCTGTTTTTGATAAACTTACTTATATGATGCAGATGAACGGTCGGGAATAGATGTACGGTGACCGGCGTGTACCCGGGTATATGAAAGGCGTGGATAAATTTATCGATGTGGCTACGGCAAACAAAGAGAATGGTTTTATATGTTGTCCATGTGTTCAATGTAGGAACAACAAGGAGTACTCTTCCTCGAAAATCATTCGCGACCACCTGATTATGAAAGGTTTCATGCCCAACTATAATTGCTGGACCAAGCACGGGGAAAGAGGGGTTATGATGGAAGATGGTGAAGAAGAAGATGATGATAACAACTATCATCATATGTTTCCTGAATACAGTGATAATGCAATGGAATACAATGGAGAGGAAGGAGGTGAAGAACGGGCATCAGATGAGTCGGCTGATGAACTTGGTAGGGTCATTTCTGATGCAAAGCGAGACTGTGAAACAGAAAATGAGAAGTTGAAGTTAGAGGGCATGTTAGAAGATCACAAGAAATTGTTGTACCCAAATTTTGAAGATGGCAGCACAAAGCTTGGTACCACACTGGAATCATTGCGATGGAAGGCAGAGTGTGGTCTAACTGACTCCTCATTTGAAAAGATGCTGAAAATAATGAAGCCGAAGTTTCCAAAACATAATGAACTTCCTGAGAGTACCTACAAAGCAAAGAAGACTCTTTGTCCTCTAGGATTAGATGTGCAAAAGATACATGCATGCATTAATGACTGCATCCTCTACCGCGGTAAGGAGTATGAGAATTTAGATAAATGCCCGGTATGCAATGCATTGCGGTATAAGATCAGATGAGATGACCACAGTGATGTTGAGGAGAGCCCCTCAGAAGAGGGTTCTGCTAAGGTTATGTGGTATGCTCCTATAATACCAAGGTTGAAACGCATGTTCAGAAACAAAGAGCATGCCAGGTTGTTGCGATGGCACAAAGAAGACCGTAAGAAAGACGGGAAGTTGAGACACCCTGCTGATGGGTCACAGTGGAGAAAAATCGAGAGAGACTTTCCAGACTTTGCAGGTGACGCAAGGAACTTATGGTTTGGTCTAAGTACGGATGGCATGAATCCTTTTGGGGAGCAGAGCTGCAGTCACAACACCTGGCCCGTGACTCTATGTATCTACAACCTGCCTCCTTGGTTGTGCATGAAGCGTAAGTTCATTATGATGCCAGTGCTCATCCAAGGCCCGAAGCAACCGGGCAACGACATTGATGTGTGCCTTAGGCCATTAGTTGAATAAGTCTTACAATTGTGGGGCAAACCAAGTGTATGTGCGTGGGATGAGAACAAACAGGATCCATTTGATCTACGAGGGTTGCTATTCGTAACCATCAATGATTGGCCTTCTCTTAGTAACCTTTCAGGACATACAAACAAGGGATATAAGGCATGCACACACTGTTTAGATAAGACTGAAGGTACATATTTGCATAAATGCAAGAAGGTTGTGTACCTGGTGAATCGATGATTTCTTCCGACCAATCATCCCGTAAGAAAGAAAGGCAAGCATTTCAAAGGTGAGGCAGATCACCGGAAGAAGCCTGAACTCCCTGCTGGTGATGATGTATTTGGTATGGTCAAGGACATAGAAGTAATCTTTGGAAAGGGTCCCAGCGGTCAATCAGTTCCGAACGATGTCGCTACAGGACACGCACCCATGTGGAAGAAGAAATCTATGTTTTGGGAGCTGCCATATTGGAAAGTCCTGCGTGTCCGCTCTTCAATCAACGTGATGCACGTGACGAAGAATCTTTGCGTGAACTTGCTAGGATTCCTAGGCGTGTATGGGAAGACAAAAGATACACCAGAAGCACGGGAGTACCAACAAATTATGAAAGACCCAAAGAACATGCATACACAGAACAAGACGGATAAAGGGCATCACTTAAGTCGTGCCAGCTATGCTCTTACCAAAGCAGAGAAGGAAATCTTTTTTGAAGTCCTTTACAGTATCAAGGTGTCGTCTGGCTTCTCATCTAATATAAAGGGGATAATAAATATGGCAGAGAAAAGTTCCAAAACCTGAAGTCTCATGACTGTCACGTGATTATGACGCAGTTGCTTCCGATTGCATTGAGGGGGCTTCTACCAGAAAATGTTCGAGTACCCATTGTGAAGCTGTGTGCATTCCTCAATGCAATATCTCAGAAGGTAATCAATCCAGATATTCTGCCAAGGTTACAGAAGGATGTGGTATAATGTCTTGTTAGTTTCGAGTTGGTGTTCTCACCATCCTTCTTCAATATTATGACGCATCTCCTGGTTCACCTAGTGGAAGAGATTGCGATTCTCGGTCTGGTATTTCTGCACAATATGTTCCCCTTTGAGAGGTTCATGAGAGTCTTAAAGAAATATATTCATAATCGTGCTAGACCAGAAGGAAGCATATCCAAGGGATATGGAACAGAGGAGGTCATTGAGTTTTGTGTTGACTTTATTCCTGACCTTAAGCCAATTGGTGTTTCTGACTTGCGACATGAGGGAAGACTAAGTGGAAAAGGCATGCTGGGAAAGAAAGCAATGATATGTAGGGACGAGGATTCTTTCACTAAAGCACACTACACAGTTCTACATAATTCCACCTTGCCAACTCCGTATATCGAGGAACACAAGAATATTGTACGCTCCAAAAACCCGGGGAAGCCTGAATCGTGGATTACATATGAACACATGAAGTCTTTCGTTGGTTGGATGCGGACACATCTCTTGAATGACACCACTGTTGGAGATCATCTATACTTGTTGGCCGTGTCACCATCTTCTACTGTATTGAATTTCCAAGGGTACGAAATAAATGGGAATACATTCTACACGATCGCCCAAGATAAAAAGAGCACCAACCAAAATAGTGGTGTCCACTTTGATGCAATAGACAAGAATGGACAAAAGGACACATACTATGGTTACATAGAGGAGATATGGGAACTAGACTATGGAGTCTCATTTAAGGTCCCTTTGTTTCGCTGCAAATGGGTCAACCTGAATGGGAAAAGGGTAAAGATAGACCAGTTGTACGGAATGACAACAGTGGATCTCAACAATCTTGGTTATAGATATGAACCATTCGTCCTAGCCAATGATGTGTCTCGGGTTTTCTATGTGAAGGACGTGTCCTCCAGACCGAAAAAAGAAAAAAATATGCAAACGAATACATCATATGATGAGCCAAAGCGTCACATAGTTCTTTCAGGAAAAAGAAACATCATGGGAATCGAGGACAAGACAGACATGTCAGAAGATTATAATAAGTTTGATGAAATTCCGCCCTTCACAGTGAAAACTGACCCAAGCATTCCGTTAAGTAAAGAAGATGCTCCATGGTTACGCCTGAAGCGATCATAAGGAAGGACATATGCCAAGAAGTTCATGCTCATATTGTGTAACTCTAGTTCATGTCTGGCTGGGATATCTTATGATGTTTGCAATTTTCCAAGTTTCATAAATGTATTGAGTGTTAGTCCCGGTTTGTGGCTTGACCGGGACTATATATAGGGGGCCTTTAGTCCCGGTTTTGTAGTCTCTGTTTTTAATATTAATAAATGTCTTGAGTGTTTGTCCTGTTTTGTGGCTGGACCGGGACTATGAAGAAGTTGTCACGATTCGTACTTACCATTAAGATCTGATCCCCAAACGCGCACGGTCACATATTAGGGAGTGCCTCTATGACCAGTTTCTTGGAGATGCCGGAGGACTGGGCTCCGGCGGCATCTCCCTGAAACTGGTCGTAGTGGTGTCCCTGCTCTCGAAAACCATCTTGCAGCTTGTAACTTCTCTAACTAGATCAATACACCTGGGAGCTAACTAATTTCACATATTAGGGAGTGCCTCTATGACCAGTTTCTTGGAGATGCCGGAGGACTAGGATCCGTGGCATCTCCCCAAACTGGTCATAGTGGTGTCCTGCCCGAAAACAATATTGGAGATGCCTCAATCTGGCTGGAGGACTGGACTCACAAGGATGCCTATTTATAGTACAAGCAGCTCGGCATAGTGTCGACACTTACGACATAATGTCGACACTCACCCCTATTATTAGTACTGACTCGTGTTTTGTCCCGGTTGGTGTCTCCAACCGGGAATAAAGGTTCCTCTTTAGTCCCGGTTGGTGACACCATCCGGGACAAGGTACACGCCGCACGACATAATGTCGACACTCACCCCTATCATTAGTGTTGTCTGGCCCAGCCTGCCGAAATCCCTCCAACCGGGACTAAAGATGAACCTTTAGTATATTGAAAATCCGAACAATAAAAATCCTTCGCGTGGTGTCATATTATGTGACATAGTTGAAAGGAAAAATATCAGACTTGGTATAATGATCATGTATCGAAAAAACCTTCACAAAACGACCTATCATGTTCGAGGTTTCATGGCTTTCGGTCCAAATGATAGATGTTATGTGCTGAATCACGGCATAGTTTGTGATGTTGTGCCCATATTATGCATGCATGTGGACATTGGTATGGAGAACAATGTTGCAGGAGGAAGTTTTCCTTTTTGTCGCACGGAAAAGCCCTTTTCCATTTTCCGAGCGCAAAAAACGGGTCGTTTTGTGAAGTAACCACCAAAATGCTGTTTCAAAATGCTACCGTCCCATTTTCCTAAAATACTAGACCACCTTACATGGACTATCTCCCAACCGGTACATCTCAAACCTTTTCGTCCATCCCGGATAAAAAGGACAAATGTCTGCCGAATCAGTAGAAAGTGGGTCCGGTTTGTACTACAGGTACATGATCTATCGCCCGTGATTTTTTGAAAAATATCATTTTTAGACTCGCAATATGTGGTTTCTTCAGAGATCCAATGCAAGTTCTAACGATGCTCGTCCCCTATCTTCATGCACGTCGGTTCGACCATAGTTAGAAATTCAAAAAATTCAAAACGGGCATAAGAAATTCAAAAAAAATCCGAACAATGAAAATCCTTCGCGTGGTGTCATACTATGTGACATAGTTGAAAGGAAAAATACCAGACTTGGTATATTGATCATGTATCGAAAAAACCTTCACAAAATGACCTATCAGGTTCGAGGTTTCATGGCTTTCGGTCCAAATGACCGATGTTATGTGCTGAATCATGGCATAGTTTGTGATGTTGTGCCCATATTATGCATGCATGTGGACATTGGTATGGAGAACAATATTGCAGGAGGAAGTTTTTCTTTTTGTCGCACGGAAAAGCCCTTTTCCATTTTCCGAGCGTAAAAAACGGGTCATTTTGTGAAGTAACCACCAAAATGCTGTTTCAGAATGCCACCGTCCCATTTTCCTAAAATACTAGACCACCTTACATGGACTATCTCCTAACCGGGATATCTCAAACCTTTTCGTCCATCCCGAGTAAAAAGGACAAATGTCTGCCGAATCCGTAGGAAGTGGGTCCGGTTTGTACTACAGGTACATGATCTATCGCCCGTGATTTTTTGAAAAAAATCATTTTTATACTCGCAATATGTGGTTTCTTCAGAGATCCAATGCAAGTTCTAACGATGCTTGTCCCCTATCTTCATGCACGTCGCTTCGACCATAGATAAAAATTCAAAAAATTCAAAATGGGCATAAGAAATTCAAAAAAAATCCGAACAATAAAAATCCTTCGCGTGGTGTCATATTATGTGACATAGTTGAAAGGAAAAATACCAGACTTAGTATATTGATCATGTATCGAAAAAACCTTCACAAAATGACCTATCACGTTCGAGGTTTCATGGCTTTCGGTCCAAATGACCGATGTTATGTGCTGAATCACGACATAGTTTGTGATGCTGTGCCCATATTATGCATGCATGTGGACATTGGTATGGAGAACAATGTTGCAGGAGGAAATTTTCCTTTTTGTCGCACGGAAAAGCCCTTTTCCATTTTCCGAGCGCAAAAAACGGGTCGTTTTGTGAAGTAACCACCAAATGCTGTTTCAAAATGCTACCGTTCCATTTTCCTAAAATACTAGACCACCTTACATGGACTATCTCCCAACCGGGATATCTCAAACCTTTTCGTCCATCCCAGATAAAAAGGACAAATGTCTGCCGAATCAGTAGAAAGTGGGTCCGGTTTGTACTATAGGTACATGATCTATCGCCCGTGATTTTTTGAAAAATATCATTTTTAGACTCGCAATATGTGGTTTCTTCAGAGATCCAATGCAAGTTCTAACGATGCTCGTCCCCTATCTTCATGCACGCCGGTTCGACCATAGTTAGAAATTCAAAAAATTCAAAACGGGCATAAGAAATTCAAAAAAAATTCGAACAATGAAAATCCTTCGCGTGGTGTCATACTATGTGACATAGTTGAAAGGAAAAATACCAGACTTGGTATATTGATCATGTATCGAAAAAACCTTCACAAAATGACCTATCATATTCGAGGTTTCATGGCTTTTGGTCCAAATGACCGATGTTATGTGCTGAATCACGGCATATTTTGTGATGTTGTGCCCATATTATGCATGCATGTGGACATTGGTATGGAGAACAATGTTGCAGGAGGAAGTTTTCCTTTTTGTCGCACGGAAAAGCCCTTTTCCATTTTCCGAGCGCAAAAAACGGGTCGTTTTATGAAGTAACCACCAAATGCTGTTTCAAAATGCTACCGTCCCATTTTCCTAAAATACTAGACCACCTTACATGGACTATCTCCCAACCGGGACATCTCAAACCTTTTCGTCCATCCCGGATAAAAAGGACAAATGTCTGCCAAATCGGTAGGAAGTGGGTCCGGTTTGTACTATAGGTACATGATCTATCGCCCGTGACTTTTTGAAAAAAATCATTTTTAGACTCGCAATATGTGGTTTCTTCAGAGATCCAATGCAAGTTCTAACGATGCTCGTCCCCTATCTTCATGCACGCCGGTTCGACCATAGTTAAAAATTCAAAAAATTCAAAACGGGCATAAGAAATTCAAAAAAAATCCGAACAATGAAAATCCTTCGCGTGGTGTCATACTATGTGACATAGTTGAAAGGAAAAATACCATACTTGGTATATTGATCATGTATCGAAAAAACCTTCACAAAATGACCTATCATGTTCGAGGTTTCATGGCTTTTGGTCCAAATGACCGATGTTATGTGCTGAATCACGGCATATTTTGTGATGCTGTGCCCATATTATGCATGCATGTGGACATTGGTATGGAGAACAATGTTGCAGGAGGAAGTTTTCCTTTTTGTCGCACGAAAAAACCCTTTTCCATTTTCCGAGCGCAAAAAACGGGTCGTTTTGGGAAGTAACCACCAAATGATGTTTCAGAATGCTACCGTCCCATTTCCTAAAATACTAGACCACCTTACATGGACTATCTCCCAACCGGGACATCTCAAACCTTTTCGTCCATCCCGGGTAAAAAGGACAAATGTCTGCCGAATCGGTAGGAAGTGGGTCCGGTTTGTACTACACTTACATGATCTATCGCCGTGATTTTTTGAAAAAATCATTTTTAGACTCGCAATATGTGGTTTCTTCAGAGATCCAATGCAGGTTCTAAATGAGCCATTTTTCTTCCCGCCATTTTTTTCCGCCGGTTCTTCCTGCCATTTCTTCCCGCCATTTCTTCCCGCCAGTTTTCCCTGCCAGTTCTTCCCGCCAGTTCTTCCCTCCAGTTATCTTCCTGCCATTTCTCACTATATATATATATATGTAGGGTTGGCCTCCATTTTCATTGCACATCTCTAGACTCATCCTCTGCAACCTCATCACTCTTTCCCATGACTTTCACCATAGCACTAACTCCTAGGGAGGCGGAGGCGCTTTGCGCCTCGACCACTCCGCCAAGACTCTTGTGTCCCCATCGGCTGGATGCTGAGCGTCGGAGGCGTGCCGGTTCCTCCTGTCCCTCTAGGTGTGGCGCGCCGGATGGCCATCACGAACCACTACTACTTCGAGCTCACGCCGGAGCAGAGGAGGAATTCCAGATGGCATCCCGACTATTTCCTGACTTGGGAAGCCTTCTTCGTGGATTGGCGTGAGGGTCGCTCGCCCGGCACGAGGAGGATGGCCCACCTCCTCCGAACTTCAACGGCCGTCGGCTGTGGTGGCGCGGTCGGACTCTCCAGAGCGTCATGGCCTACGACACGGTCGCCGACTCTAGCCCCCGCCTACGCTACCCTCAAGTCCATCCCACTCGTACTCAGCCTTCAAGGTTCAACTACGGCGACCCCGACGACGATAGCGACGACGGCCGCGGTGAGTACGACGACTATAGTGGCGAGTATTACAGGTGTAGGCAGGAGCATGACTGAATCACTCCAACATTGCAAAACAAGTTTGGCCGATTGTGGCTTAATCTGGCCATGTATCTTAATTTTCAGTTCTTCTATATAACTTTGTGTTAGTTGCGTTATATACTTTAATTCCAGTTCTATCCTAATAAAATTTTCTTTCAGTCTATTATTTCTCGTCCTTTTTTCCCGCCCATTAATATATAAAAAATATAAGTTAATTCAAATCCAAATTAAAAACACAAAATGGTTTTGAATTAGTTATTCAAATCCAAACACTTTTTATGTTAAAAGTTTTTCTAAATTCCAAATTAATATTGAAAAAATATAAGTTAATTCAAATCCAAATTAAAAACAGAAAATGGTTTGAATTATTTATTCAAATCCAAACACTTTTTATGTTTAAAGTTTTTCTAAATTCTAAATTAATATTCAAAAAATATAAGTTAATTAATTTTTAATTTTAAATGGTTCATATTTTAAATGGTTACATTAATTATTTTTTAAAACAGAAAATTGTTTTGAATTATTTATTCAAATCCAAACACTTTTTATGTTTAAATTTTTTCTAAATTCCAAATTAATATTCAAAAAATATAAGTTAATTCATTTTTAATTTTAAATGGTTCATATTTTATATGGTTACATTAATTATTTTTTAAAACAGAAAATGGTTTTGAATTATTTATTCAAATCCAAACACTTTTTATGTTTAAAGTTTTTCTAAATTCCAAAGTAATTATCATTTAAAAAATATTACAAATTTAAACCCCAAAATAAAAAATAAGGCGGGAACAGAGAGAAATTTCCTGATTTTTTTTGAAAACAGGGTCATACGTCCCGGTTGGAGCCACCAACCGGACTAAAGACCCCTGCGCGCGCCCCTTGGGCTGATGAAAAAAAGATGGAGTATACGTCCCGGTTGGTGGCTCCAACCAGGACGTATGACCCTTTAGTCCCGGTTGGAGCCAACAACCGGGACTAAAGGCCCTTCGTTTATAACTAGCACGCATCTTCTTCTTCTCCATCTCTCTCAGAATCTGTTCTTCTCGTCACGGGGACTCGGGTGGCGCCTCCGTTCTTCGCGTCGCGCCGCGTCGCCGCCTCGCTCGTCGCCGTCAGCGCTGCCGCCGTCATCATCGTCATCGCCATCGCCGTCACTTTCGCTGCGAGGACTCCTTCGCCGTCACTCGCGCCACCCGTCGCCGTCTTCGAGCCTCACATGGTACGGTGCTGTGAGTAGCCCAGATAATATTTTTCTGGAAATAATAATAATGACCCATGGGGCCTAGACATCAGTGACTGTGAGTAGACCCAGATCGAGTGAGAAATGTTTCCCAGCCTGTGGTGACGTCAGTCTGAGGTCATAAATATTATAAAATTGATTAAATAAATTCTAGAAAATGATTTAATATTGTAAAATCAATAACTTATTATTTATAAGTCAGAAAAATATATATAATATACCAAAATGTTCAGAAAAATAAAACCTACCTCTTTAAGCTATAATCATGCATTGTTAAGCAACTTAAATGACAAGTTTGATTAGAAGAACATAGTAACCCCTCACAGGTGATTCCGAAGTTTCTCCGAGTTAGGGTTTGCGCCCCTTAGAACCCCGTTTAATTTGTCGAGCATGCTTTAGGGTTACTTTTCAATACAAATTAACTTGTCATATCATCATATTTGTTTGATAATTGCATCGATGCCATGTGTTGATTGTTCCCCTCTCTTTCCGGCGTTCGGTTCCCCTCTCGATGTTGCTCCTAGGGTTAGTCGGTGTGTCGCCAGGGCATCCCGAACCCGAGGGTTGATTGATTTCCGCCTTTCTTTCTGGTATTGGTTCTTCGCGATAGGATCCGAGCCCGAGGGTTTATCTGAATTAGGTTTTCTGATATTGTAAATTCATTTTTATTATTGTGTATGTATATATTAGGGTTTCTCTGAATTAGGGTTTATATCTCTCAATACCGTACCTAACATACTCCCTTAGCCGCTTTGACTTATCAGTTTTTCCACCTATGCAGAAAATATGGACCCACACGATAGAGATGAAGAAAAGGAAGAGTTGATCCAAGGTGTGATCCACGAGGAAGAAAATTTAGATGTATCGACGTTTCTAAACAACTCCGGTGAGGGTGGTCCTATTTTTGCCGGAAGAGACGACTTGTTTGAGGTTGAAGGTGATGCCTTCCGCGAGGGAGAAGGCGATGCCTTGTGTGATCTAGAAGACGACCGCTCCGGCGAGGTGCATGTAATATAATTAATTCATTAATTAATCATCTGCTATCTACATAGAAATAGTAACGACGATCTTTCTTCTTTTAGCCCTCCGGATCAAAGAAATCTACTGAAAAGAGTAGCCGAGGCCCAACCAAAAAGTTGGGATACCATGAGAGGTTCAGGATCGAAGATGTCAGTGAAGACGGCAAACTGACGGCTCCCGAAGTTGTCGCAAACAAATTTGTGGCATAATGCGGAGTAATCGTTAGGGACTTAATCCCGATCACCATTCGAAATTGGAATAGGCCTGCTGATGCGGAAGAAGAGGGAACATGTTTATTTGTCCCTAACAAGGCCAATGATTTACTGTGGAATAGGATCATGATTAATTTCAAACTACCGAAGATAGAGCTGGATCCAAATGCGGAGGATCCAGTTGAGGACGCCTTAGAACATGGCAGAGCAATGGAGGCTAAGGTCGGGGAGTGGGCTTTGAAGAAGATGGGCCAGTGTTTCACCAACTGGAAGAAAAGATTGCACCTTGACTATGTCGTGAAAGAGAAGACTCCGGATTTCAAGAAGATTCAGTTTGAGAAGATAAAACCATTCTGGGCTGAGTTTGTGAATTACAAGACATCAGCAAAAGCTAAGAAAATGTCTGCAATGAATAAGCTGAATGCTTCTAACAAGAAGTATCACCATACTATGGGGCAAGGTGGCTACAGGGCTGGCATTCCTAAGTGGGAGAAACTTGGCAGGAACTGCGTGCTAAAAAGATCATTCCAGAGACAGACGATTGGATCGAACGTGCAAGGAATTGCTTTTATGGGCACGGGGGCAAGTTGGACTCGGAAGGGAAGTGTATATATAACATACGACATAAAGAAGACCCCTTGCCAATCGAGAAGATGAGAAAAGCAGTAAATGTTGTTAAAGATGGGGACTTCATTCTCGATAGAGAGAATGATGAGCTCACACTCACCCTTAGAAATAAGGAACATGATGGACGAACACGAGGCACAATAGGCTCCAAACCATGGAGGACTGGGTTTCCCGAAGAGAGGAAGAAATATCCTGATAGAAGCCGTCAGAGGATAAAGGACAAGGCGGAAGTTGAAGCAGATATTCAGAAAGAGCGAATGCGTATAGTTGAAGAACGAATAAAGCAACAACAAGATGAAATTAACGCACTTAAAGAGCAAAGTACTACCGGCCCATCTCAGCAGCACACTGCATTCGATGCTACCGGCCTATCGAATAATCGAAAAAGCAGTGTGGCTTCCACCGAGGTCCCAGGTGATGACAATGACGATGACGATGGTGCACCGACGATGGCTCCTGTTCTCTATGCAGTGGATGATATCAGACAGATGACACAGTGCGAGCTACATGTTAAAGTTGTGAACATATCAATGAAGGTGGCGGTCAGCTATGCCTTACCAATTGGACCCACACCAACTTACCACTGTCGTCCGGTTCTAGAGGGCTACGCTGTTGTCGGGGTCGATGAAATCATGCCCACCTTTGAAGTTTTGAAACTTGACTACCCTGTAGGTGAAGGGGATGTGACTGAACTGGGAGACGCAACAAACGTCACCATTCTATGGCCAAAGGAATGTATCGTGCTTCGAAATCACACGCTAAGGCCATCTTCGCCGCCGCCTCACCCGTCTCCGGTGGAAATTAAATGCCGCCGCTTCGTCGCCTCACCTGGCTCCGTCGCCTCACGAATCTCTGGCGCAGCCATCGCCGCGACAGCCATCGCCGGCGCCTCAGGATAAAAAGCGTAAGCGTACCGCTACTCTGCGTCGTGGTAAGCGATCGCCGAAACGTAAACAAGAGCCTCTTCCAAAAGTACCAAAGGTTCCTCCCAAGAGAGCTTATGACTGTACTGAAGAGGAGACTACGGCTATCGTTGATGCGGAAATGATAGCGTTTTTCGCTAAGCTGAGGCGGCCGAAAGAGCCAGAGTTCCGCAGCACCAAAGAAGAAAAAGGCAGAGTTTTCAAAATGCTAAAGACTCTTCATCAACCCAAGCCAAAATTGTCATCAGACTATGAGCGTTCTATTCTCAAGTCACATGCGGCACAAAAAGCCTCGAAGAGCAGTACTGATGCAAGCGAGAAATCTGTTGCCCAGCTCGGAGAACAAGCAAAACAGTCTTGGGTCCCTCTCAAGGTGATTTCCCATACCAATGTGGGGTCGAGCAAATATGGGGCCGAAGAGCAGTATGATCCAGAGGTAGTTGCACAATACGGAGAAGCTGCCGCTGCTCAAGGTATGAGTATTGTCCAGTACTTATCCCAGTTAGAGTACTTCCCCGTGAGTGAAGTAGCATACAAATACCAATACGGCCAACCTCTCGTCAAACCTGAGGAGGTAAATAATCTTCCAACAAAAATGCGAAGATTGCATAACTGGTACATGCATGCCACAAAGGCCGGGGCTAACTGGATAGTGCCGAGGGTTACAGAAAAGCATTATGGGAAATAAATAGATGGCATGATATCCATTGAATTTGATAAACTATTTCAATTATTCAATCAAGACGCCTTGGAAAAATCGATCATCAGTGCCTATTCTCTGTAAGTACTAATTCTGTAATTAATTTAGTCTCTAGCTATCTCACCTCGTTTATTGCATGTATATAATCATACTATAATATGCAGAATGAAGATTCTCGAATGCAGCAGAGGACAAATCTATGATATTGGCTTCATTGACCCATATTGGGTTTATCAAACTAATCTCAAAACAAGCCCCCAGGATACGGAGGATAATATCGTACACGCGTTAAGGTTTCAAAAAACCAGAAGGGAAATACTATTTCCTTACAACTTTGAGTGAGTGTTATTGTCTTGTATATACTTTTTATTTCGCTTACTCGATTTAAGTATATAATTGATTAGTTATGCATTCGCAGCTTCCACTATATTCTGTTAATCATTCAACTTGACAAAGGGCGTGTACTAGTCATGGACTCGAAACATAAACCCCTTGAGCAGTGGAAGGACATGCAGATGTTTCTCCATCGGTAATTATAATCATTACAACACTATATCGGCAACGTTCGTGAATTTTATGATATCAAGTAATTAATAACTTCTTTTATTCGTTTTCTTCGCCGGGCAGCGTTTGAAAACGGTTCACCAAGAATGCTAGGGGTGTTTGGAAAGAGTAGCTTACATTTCAAGCACTAGATGTAAGCACCACTAGCTATATAGGCGCATCTCTTTGATTCTAGTTTTGATACCGTTATTATCATGCTTGATTATTATTTTGATTGAACTATGTTCTCGTAAAATGTCTGACGCAGGGACCAGGTAACAATCTATGTGGATACTATGTTTGCGAGTTCATCCGCCAGACGTGCTGTGAGAAGGGAAGAAATTTAGAGCAACTCCACGTACGTAAACAATTTCTATAGTTTTTAATTACCATCAAATTGTATTTAGTTTCATTCATATAGGCTGACTCCTTTTTTAAATCAGATCGAACGTCTACGAGACGGTCTTCTGCCAAAGGATCGCGTACGAGCAATTCAGTAGGAATTGGCGGGATTCTTGGATGCAGAAGTCCTAAACCCAAAAGTGGAATACTATTCGGCTGTGTATAAACAATAGGGATTATATAAAGAGCAACTTTTGTATGTAGTGCATGAACTCGATCCGTGTATCGAATGTATTATTATCATGATGATCTTGTGTAATATAATGGTTACTTCATTGATGAATGCAAAACACTAAATAAACAATAAAACAACATAAATGAATTCTCTGCCGCGGCACAAAAAGTGCCTAGAATGCTGCCGCGGCAACAAAAGTTGCCAAAATGAATTCTCTGCTGCGGCCGAGAATGTATCAAATCTCTGCCGCGGCAGAGGGTTATTTGTCCCGGCTCCACCCCCCTCGCCCTCTGCTGCGGCCACGTGTACCCCCTTTTGTCCCGGTTAGTAGGGCAACCGGGACTAAAGGTTGGAGCTTTAGTCCCGATTGCTCCGTCTCAGTTGGGTAACCGGGACTAAAGCCCCTTACCAACCGGGACCAATGAGGCTGTTCCCACTAGTGTGCCATGCCCCCGGTTGGCCTAGGGACTAAATCCGCCCTTTCTAAAACACCATTTCTTTGTGAACAACCTCGGTTTGCAAGACATAGGAACACGCGACATCTATTCAAGGAGTAATATCTCCAAGGCCGAGTTTGAAAAGAAATATCCGGCAAAGATTAAAATGTTGATCATGTTGATTTAGTGGTTAGAGTCTAATCATGGAGTTGCGAAACACTTATTCGTCACCACCCCGAGCAAGGCTCAAAGGATTCCTTTAGTGGTAGTACTCGCTCCGTTTAAAAATAACTGACTAGGTTTGTCTAAATTTAAATGTATCTAGACACGTTTTAGTGTATCTAGATGATCATGATGAAATTTTCGTATCTAGACAAATTTAAACCTTATTTCTGGACAAATAAAGTACAATTGTTTGGAGGTCGTAGGGTATAGAGGGTCGGTCATTTTCCAAGGAAGTCAACTACATGGCCATGGTTTTGTACTACATACTACTCCAACTACACATGATAAAATGGGAGTATCTGCCTTTTAATTTCCACGTCACTAAAGTTGCGCCGGTTGAATATCAATGGAAAAATACCAACCAGTGTCGTCCTTTCCTTTCCATCAGAAAGGGGTCAAGAATTTTGAAAAACATGGCGGGGAGTCCACATCTTCATCTCCAGCTCCAGACATTCTTTCGCGAGAGGCGAGACCCCTCCAACACACTCGTCACGCGTCTCGCCCACACCTGAGACTGAGAGTGCCGCCGCCTAGCATTTTTTACATGTGCATCCATGTGGACTCAATTCCGCCGGAGAGGACCATCGCGTAAGGTCGTTTCTCTTTTGCCGTCGCGCGCTTCGCTTCTTGGACGAAATAAGTGTGACTAATAAGTCGTGATCGATCATACGTGTACAGCAGTGGTCCAAGTCACGCGCACTGTAGTAATCTTTTTTTTTCTGCTTCAGACTTTAGTCCCGGCCTGTCCGAACCGGGACTAGTGTCAGCACTAGTCTCGGTCTATGAACTTTGCAACGGCTAGATGACGTCATATGATTAGTCCCGGTCCATGGGCAATCTCTAGTCCCGGCTGATAACATAAGTTGGGACTAGAGCACCTATTTGACCCATGGCTATATTTAGTCTGGGTTCTTGTTATCATTCGGGACTAGAGATCAACCTCTAGTCTGGGTTCGTTTTACCACCCGAGACAATTTATTACACTATATATATATATATATCCCTCTTCGACCCAACACTAAAGCATGACCATTTTCTTCAAGGAATAGCTCAAATCCATCCTCATTTTTTATCCAATTTGGTGGCAACTTTCAATCCAAGCTTTGTCAAGATTTGGTGGCATCATCTATCAATCCAAGCTTCTAAAATGGTTAGCAACTTCAATCTTTCATCTCTTATTGTTATAGTTTAGCTCAATGCTCTAGAACTAGAATGAGGGATTTCATGCTTAGAAGTGTAGAAGGAATTTTAGATGTGTAATTTTAAGCATAATTTGATTATACAAAAAGCTACTGAAAGTTAAGATGTGCATTTTAAGAGTTTTGGATCCCAGAATTGAATAAGGTTTTCACTGCTAGAGCAATAATTAAATAGTCAATATTTTTATGTTAACAGTTTTGTTTAATTCAAAAATTAGTGCATGTAAAATTTTAATATGATAGAAAATCTTAATTCAAAAATTAGTGCATGTAAAAGTAATTGTAGTAAAAATGATCTAAACTTTTTATATGATAGAAAATTTTAATTATACTGCAAATGAGCCGAGAATGGATGTACGACGCTCGCTGAATGTCTGAAGCGTTCATTAAAGGCGTGCATTCTTTCCTCGATTTGGCTGAGGCAAACAAGCATAATGGTTTTATGTGTTGTCCGTGTCATGTTTGTCGGAATGAGAAGGATTACTCTTCATACAAAACCATTCACATCCATCTGATTCAATCAGGTTTCATGTCCGGCTATATTTGTTGGACAAAGCATGGAGAAAGCGGGGTTATGATGGAAGACAACAAAGAAGAAGAGAACGATGACAACTATCCAATGTTTTCTGAATACGGTGGTACTGCACTAGAAGACAATGAACAAAAAGAAGGTGAAGAACGGGCATTAGATGAGACTGCTGATGATCTTTGTCAGGCCATTTTTGATGCATAGAGCGAATGCGAAAATGAAAACAAGAAGAAGAAGTTGGAGCGCATGTTAGAGCATCACAAAAAATTGTTATACCCAAATTGCAAAGATGGCAACACAAAGCTCGGTACCACACTGGAATTACTGTAATGGAAAGAAGAGAATGGTTTATCTGATAAGGGATTTGAGAAGCTACTGAAAATTTGGAAGAAGAAGCTTCTAAAGGATAATGAATTGCATGTCAGTACATACGAGGCAAAGAAGGTCGTCTGCCCTCTAGGAATAGAGGTGCAGAAGATACATGCATGCATTAATGACCTTATACTATATCGCGGTGAGGAGTACGAGAATTTGGATGCATGCCCGGTATGCGGCGCATTGTGTTATAAGATCAGACGAGATGATCCTGGTGATGTTGAGGGCGAGCAGCGCCCCAGGAAGAGGGTTCCTGCAAAGGTTATGTGGTATGCTCCTATAATACCACGGTTGAAACGTTTGTTTAGAAACAAAGAGCATGCCAAATTGTTGCGATGGCACAAAGAAGAGCGCAGGAAAGACTCGATGTTGAGACACCCCGCTGATGGATCATAATGGAGAAAAATTGATAGAGAGTACCCGAGCTTTGCAGATGACGCAAGGAACTTAAGGTTTGATCTAAGTACAGATGGCATGAATCCTTTTGAAGAGCAGAGCTGCAGTCATAGCACCTAGCCTGTAACTCTATGTATATATAATATGCCTCCTTGGTTGTGCATGAAGCGGAAGTTTATTATGATGCCAGTGCTCATCCAAGGCCCGAAGCAACCCGGCAATGACATTGATGTCTATCTAAGGCCATTAGTTGAAGAACTACTACAGTTGTGGCGCAACGAAGGTGTTTGTATGTGGGATGAGCACAAATAGGAGCCATTTGACCTACGGGCATTGTTCGTAACCATCAATGATTGGCCTGCTCTTAGTAACCTTTCAGGATAGTCAAACAAGGGATATAATGCATGCGCACATTGTTTAGATGATACTGAAAGTATATATTTGATAAAGGTAAGAAGAATGTGTACCTGGGGAATCGTCGATTTCTTTCGGCGAGGCATCCCGCAAGAAAGAAAGGCAAGCATTTCAATGGTGAGGCAGATCACCGGAAGAAGCCTATCCACCGTACTGGTGATGATATATTTGGTATGGTCAAGGATCTAGAAGTAATCTTTGGAAAGGGCCCTGGCAGTCAATATGTTCCAAATGACGCTGACAGACATGTGCCCATGTGGAAGAAGAAATCTATATCTTCGGAGCTACCCTATTGGAAAGTTCTAGAGGTCCGCTCTACAATCGACGTGATGCACGTGACGAAGAATCTTTGCATGAACCTGCTAGGCTTTATGGGTGTGTATGGAAAGACAAAAGATACGCCAGAAGCACGGCAGGACCAGCAAGGTATGAAAGACTGAGACGGCGTGCATCCAATAAAGACAGATAAAGGACGTCTAAGTGCTGCCAGCTATGCTCTTACAAAGAAGAGAAGGAAATATTTTTTGAAGTCCTAAGAAGTATGAAGGTCCCCTCTGGTTTTTTGAAGAATTAAAGAGATAAGAATGAGAATAGGTTTTTGTAAATATTTGTTTTCTTTGGTTTTTGAAACTAAGTTTTTGGTTCAACGTCCAACCTAACTAGGGTCTCCTATGGTCAGGATGGCTCTGATACCAACTTGTCAACACCCGGATTTTTCAATCCTATATGCCTGTTATGCCATACATCGCAATCCCAGGATTACCATTTTTGCGAGACATAACAGAATTGGATACCATAGTACTTCATCCATTACAACGATACATAAGTTCTTACACAAATAGGGATCTCATGATCCAGTTCTTAATACAACATCAAGCAGCAGAATACGTAGGAACAACGGTAGCGTAGGCGAAGCTCCATCTTCGGGGTCACAGGCAATGCTGATGATGGGAGATGATCCTAGTTGTCGTAACCTTCCTGGGGTCCATCTTCTAGGTACTCCTCTTCATAGTCTGGCCATGGGAATAGCCAGGGACAAAGCCATGAGTACTCGCAAACTAATACTAACAAGTAAGGGGTTTTTGGATAATAGGACACTAGGCTCTAGGGTTGTTTTGCAAAAAGCCAGGTTTATCTTTAATAAGTTCCAAAGCTAGTCACAGTTTTATAACTCCTAAGTTGGATCTTGTAATCCAGGTCACAACTCTATTGTGGTCAAGTCAAAGTCGCAATTCATTTCACAAGTCATTTTAAAAGTCTGACGGGAACAGATGGCCATCTAATCGTCCATAATCATGACGCCTATTCGAATAGTTTGACACTCTGCAGAGATTGTACACTTTCACCACAACATTCGATACATCCGTCAGAACAAATCCTGAATTCACCATACTCGATGCGGATAATCAATCCTAACTTTTCGATTACACGCCCTAGTATAAGCACCTCTCCTGTGAGTTTGGCCTCCCAACCATGACTAACTGTCATCTTGGGTACTGCACAGGTGGACAATCTTCACAAGGTAGCCTTAGCTCAGACCTTGGCCGTGAGGGAACTAATACTAAGGTATATAAGTTTCCAGTCAAGCCCTACCCAATATTCGGGTATTGTGGTTATACGATAAAATTAGAATGGTATCGCATCCAGACAACCATCAGTTTTATAAAGGGCTAAGGCTCATGCCTCAACATTTTCATCACCAAAATCATTCAGTGTTTGGAAACACATGTCCAAAACATTTCAATAGAATGATCCATCATTCCAAGGTTTTCATAACCATTTTTCCACCAAGTATTCCCATCTAAAGTTGATCAAGTTTTATGCTTAGCACTAGCATCTACAGTTGGGGGTGGTACTAATGAGGGGTGGTAACTAGTGGAGTTTCACTAAGTCCAACATTATATCCTAGGCTGAGATCAAGGTTTCTAGCTTAGGCCAAATTTTATGCTCTTTAAGCAACCTTCAGCACAACTGTCTAATATCTACCAAACTCTTAGGTGGACTCTAAGTAAGCTTTGATAAAGAAATAAAGTAAGAAGCTTGCCATAAAACTAGGATTGGTTTAGCAAGTAGGTATGATCACATATGCTTAAGGCATATAGTATTCATATCACAAGTATGGGTTTATGGAAACAATAGGGTATCTTGCAAGTGTTAGCTTGCATTGGTATAGTATCAGCTTGCATCAGTGTCAATATAAGCTTGCATAGTTACTAGCTTGCCTTGTGCAGAGCAGTGGTTGAAGTTCTCCTTGGTCGGTACTAGCGTCTATGAATAAATACGAGGTACACAATCACCAAACAATACTTAACTACTTGCAATCATCACACACAAGGGTCCTATAGATGATCTAGCATCATCTCTAACATTACAAGGTTAAGGATTGGTTTAAATCTTTTTATTTTTAGAAAAGTAATTTCTACTCATTGAAAAACTACTTAAGATTTAATATTCTCCAAACTAAACATGGGATCATGTTGACACATGTCATCACCACATATTGTAGTCCATGGGAATGTGATTTAAGGTGGTGTCACAATTTAATAAGGTTTTACCCTTTTATTTTAATTGATTAAAGTGGCTAGAAATGCTTATGTAGCATTCTTTTATTCCTTGAACATTATTTCTGCAAGTAAACCTATATATTTTTATATATTCTGTAAGGTATGGTTAAATGTGATTTTTGAGAGTTGGAATCAACTCAAAAGCTTTTATGGTTTAAATTTGAAAAATGTTTGAATGCAGAAAAGCTTCTGCCTTGTTATTTTTGCTATGGTTGATCTACTGATCCAAATGACTTGAATCCAACGGGCTTGGATTAAGCATTCACAGACCTTTCCAACAAAATTGGTTTCATCCAATTTGGTGCACTGAATCGGTCTGGGTTGATTTTTGAAGTTGGGTACAGAAGTGTGTTTGAATTTAAAAAGAAAAGGTTTAATTTGAATTGCTGGGCTGCGCGGGAAATTCTAACGGGCCGGCCTGCTAAGCGCAGTGCTCCCGCGGGCTGCGTAAGTGGGTGTCCTCACTCGTCAGTGACACGGGGCTGGGCGAAGCGGTATGGGGCAACGTGGATCGTCCGATCTAGTTCTAATCCAACGGCTGAGAGTCATCGTCGACGCGAGACAGCTCCGGCGAGAACGAAACCTAGCGCGGCCAGTGGGGGGTGCTGGGGGCTCACCGGGGTACGGGCGAGGGTCGGCGAGAGGCGGTGACGAAGTCGGCACGGCAATCCTCCCGGTACCGGTGGCTTCTCTGGGCGGCTCAATCGCTGGCTCCCTTCTTCTCCAGTAGGCTCGGTGAAATTCTGGCGAGGTGGTGCTCGCCTTGCTCGAGAATGGTGTGCTTGCGGTCAGTGGGGAGAGGGGAGTGAGATGGTGTGAAGAAATCGTGCGGGGGTGGCCTCTATTTATAGTCGAGCGAGGGGACCGTCGGGCGCAGGTGAGCTCGTCGAAGCGGCGTTCTGAGCTAATGGCATGGGCAAGGGTAGGGGACGGTCTGTGTCTCTGGCGATGCTCAACGACATGATCGCGAGGCATGGGGCGGTGTGGTTTGGTGCAGGCGCGCATGCAGGCGGCGTCTTCGATGGCGGGCGGTGGCTGTATGGCACGGGGCGGCAAACGGGGGTGTCTGGCGGTGTCCTAGGTCGGTGGTGATCGTGTGTGCGCGCGGTGAGGGCGGCGCACGGTCTGTGGACGCTGGTCGCGGGTGGCGCTCTGGCACACGCTCTGCATGGTCTGGGCGTGTCTCGTGCGCGTGGTCCAGGGCTTGGCAACGCCATGGCTGGACAGGCGATGGCGATGGATTGGTGCCTCCCAGACATGCTGGCTAGGCTTGCTGCTGCTCCTAGCTTGCTGTCCACAATGGGGTGACATGGGGGTGCTCGGCTGTTCACCATTAATGGCAATGGCAAGCTCACAGGGGTGCTAGTGTTGGGCTAATCTTTCTAGATGATCTACTGGTTTGTGTGTGAGCTAACTAGGGAACAAGTTAGGCTCAAAACACTGCACACTATAGTGTTTGTGATTTTGTTTGATTTGTGTCTGCAACCTGTTTGATGAAATGGCCGCATGAACTCAAGTTTTGAATTTTGAAATGAATTTTGGTGAGTTTGCTAGATTGGTTCTGGTGAGTCTGCAGATGCTTGGGTTTTGAAAGTTGAGCTTGTTTGAGTGGGTTTTGAAAAAGTGGGATCTTCCCATATGAAGAAGATTCAATTTTGAATTGTCATTTAAACTATGCATTTGAAAGTTTCTGGATGATCACAAAGTGCGCCTTGATACTCTGTTATGATTACATTCAAGGGGTGCAAAGATCCAGAAAAGTTTCTGTTAGGTTTTGAAAGTTTGAGACAGCCAAAGTAGGCATGTGAGTTAAATTGGCCAAAATGACCATTCACTTAATATATTTGTTTTGATTTACTTGTCTTTAGGAAAAGTGTGGGGAATGTTTTAGATGATGTTATTTTCACCTAAGAAACATTTTACAAGCAATGGTTCACACAAACAAGGTGGTTTTTAAAGAAATTCAAAATTCATGCATACACATATACATGCATTCATGAATTCATTTAGAAAAGTTTTTATTAACCCTAAACTTGATGATTAGTGTTTTGATGATCTAAGTTTGATATTTTTGGGATGTTACAAACCTTCCCCCCTTAAACAAAATCTCGTCCCGAGATTTGAAAAGGACGAAAAGATTGCCTAGGATTTGAAGAGATCTGGAAACTCTGTTCTGATGTGATCTTCACGTTCCCAGGTAGCCTCCTCTTCTGTGTGGTTGCTCCACTGAATCTTGAGAAACTTGATGCTTCGGGTTCTGGTAGTTCGAAAGGCTTCTTCCAATATACGGATGGGTACTTCGGGATAGGTTAGGTCATCGTTGATCTCTATGGTCCGGTGATCGATATTCTTGAACACTTCGGTATTCTCGGGGACTTCGAGACACTTGCGAAGTAACGAGATATGGAACACATTGTGCACAGCTGACATCTCTTCAGGTAGCTCCAGTTGATATGATACTTCTCCTCGACGGTTCAAAATTTTGAAAGGTCCGATATATCTGGGGGCTAGCTTTCCTTTGAGTTGGAAACGTTGCATTCCCTTCAATGGCGACACTTTCAGATAAACAAAATCTCCGATGTTGAAGGCGAGGTCTCGACGTCTCTTGTCGGCGTAACTCTTTTGTCGGGATTGGGCTGTCTTGAGGTGTTCACGAATCTTGTGAACCTTCTCTTCTGCTTCTCGTAGGATGTCGGGTCCGAAAATCTGACTCTCTCCTACTTCCGACCAGTTCAAAGGGGTGCGGCACTTTCTTCCGTACATAAATTCAAATGGGGCCATTTGCAAACTGGCTTGGTAACTATTGTTGTATGAAAATTCTGCAAACGGCAGACAGTCTTCCCATTTGGATCCATATTCTAACACACATGCTCTAAGCATATCTTTGAGTATTTGGTTTACTCGCTCAGTTTGTCCATCGGTCTGAGGGTGATACGTGGTACTGAAATCTAGGCGGGTTCCTAAACCTTCTTGGACTTTCTTCCAGAATCTCGAGGTAAACTAAGTTCCTCGATCCGAGACTATGTTCTTGGGGACTCCGTGCAAACTAACTATTCTAGCGATGTATAACTCTGCTAGCTCGAACTCTGATAGGTGGTTTTGACGGGCAAGAAATGGGTGACTTTGGACAATCTGTCCACTATGACCCAAATAGAGTCATTTCCCCTACTAGAAGTAGGTAGTCCAGTGATAAAGTCCATTCCTACAGAATCCCATTTCCATTCCGGAATCTGCAAAGGTTGCAACAATCCAGCGGGTGTTTGATGTCCTGCCTTGACTCACTGACATATGTCACACTTGGCGATATAGCTTCCGATTTCTCTCTTCATCTTATGCCACCAAAATTGCTCTTTCAAATCTTGATACATCTTAGTTCCTCCGGGATGGATAGAATAAAGAGTATCATGAGCCTCCTTTAAGATAACTTCTTTCAACTCCGAATCTGCTGGTACACAAAGGCGTCCTTTGTACCACAAAACTCCTTCGTCGTCCTCGGTGAATCCGGGTACTTTGACTGTACCGATACGACGCTTGATTCCGTCGATACTGGCATTTTCCTTCTGCGCCTCTTTAATCTGACTGATCAAAGTGGGCTGAAGTTCGATGCTAGCCAAAAATCCTTCACTTACTAATTCCATTCGAAAATCTTCCATCTCTTTGTGCAAACTTGGTTGCTCCTTTAAAATCATGGAGTTCAAGCGGCACGGCAATCTGCTAAGGGCATCGGCTACCACATTGGCTTTTCCAGGGTGATAGTGGATGTCCAGGTCGTAATCCTTGATTAGCTCAATCCATCTTCTCTGCCTCATATTCAGCTCCTTCTGAGTGAATATATACTTTAGGCTCTTGTGATCCGAATAAATCTCACAACGGTTTCCCATAAGGTAATGTCTCCATGTCTTCAGGGCTAGAACTACGGCTGCGAGTTCGAGGTCATGAGTTGGGTAATTTTGATCGTGTTGCTTAAATTGTCGTGATAGATAAGATATAACTTTGCCTTCTTGCATTAGCACACATCCGAGACCAATCTTGGATGCGTCACAATACACATCGAAGGGCTTCGTGATATCCGGCATAATCAAGATTGGGGCTGAAATCAATCTCCTCTTGAGTTCTTGAAAACTCGCTTCACATTTGTCGGTCCATTCAAACTTCTTGTCCTTCTTCAGTAATTGGGTCATGGGTCGGGCTATACTCGAGAATCCTTCTACGAATTTGCGGTAATATCCCGCCAATCCGAGAAAAGCACGAACTTGGGTTTGAGTGGTTGGGGCTTGCCAATCTTCTACATCTTTCACTTTGGCAGGGTCCACGGCAATTCCTCCGGCTGATACAATGTGACCGAGGAATCCTACTTCCTGTAACCAGAATTCACATTTGCTAAACTTTGCATACAATCGATGCTCTAAGGGTTCCAAGAATGGTCCTTAGGTGTAGCTCATGTTCTTCTTCCGATTTGGAATAAATCGAATGTCATCGATGAAAACAACGACAAACTTATCCAGAAATCCATAAAAATCTTATTCATGAGATTCATGAAATAAGCGGGGCATTGGTTAATCCAAAAGACATGATCAGTATACTCATACAATCCATATCCGTGGTGAAAGCGTCTTTGGGATATCCTCGCACGAATTTTGAGTTGATGATAGCCGGTTCTAAGATCAATCTTAGAAAACACCTGGGCACCGGTCAACTGATCAAACAAATCTTCTATCTTAGGCAAGGGGTACTTGTTCTTGATGGTGACATCATTCAACTTTCGATAATCCTACACAAACGGTTACCTCCATCCTTCTTGTCCACAAACAAGACAGGTGGTCTCCATGGGGACGCACTTGGTTGAATCAATCCGATTTCCAACATGGAATCCAGTTGCTTCTTCAGTTCTTCTAGTTCTGACGGGTTCATACTATAGGGTCTCTGGGCTATGGGTCCTGTTAGGGATTAGTTCGATGATAAACTCGATATCCCGATCTGGGGCATACCGGCAAAACATCTGGAAATACATCGGGTATTCGGACTATCCGAACTTGGTCAATGCTAGGTTGGGCTAGACTCTTGTTACACTTGAATTGGCGAGGTAAGGTTTCAGATATATGCTCGACTGATATTCCGGTGGTACTGGTCATGGTAATGGCTTTCTTGGCACAGTAAATCAATCCTTTATGCTTGGACATCCAGTCCATTCCTAGTACTACTTCCAAACCTTTAGTTCCGAGTACTATTAGGTTAGCATAAAAATCTATGCCATGGATTCGGATAGGAACGGCTTTGCAAATTTGCCTAGCCTTGGTGGTTGATCCGGGAATTTGTACAATCATCACATGCTTCAGTTTGGTTGGTTGAATTTTACTAGTGCAGGCAAATTCTTCGGTGACAAATGAATGCGCAGAATCAAACAACACTCTTGCAAGTACTGAATTAACGAAAACATACCTAGCACGACGTCTGGCGCTTCTGAGCTTCTTGACATGCATGAGAAAAAAGCGGCCATTGCGGTTGAGTGAATTCCATGGGGCAAATCTTCTCCTGGCTGGACACGGCGCTCTTTGCTGGTGGGACATTGGCGTTGGGGCTGTGGCATTCTTCTTGTTGGGGCACTCATTGGAATAGTGGCCTTTATTTCCACTGATCATAACAGTCACTTGTGACTTGTCCTTGGCTGCGATAGGCCTGACATTGCTTCCAGTCCTCGGGCGTGTTGGGGGTGGTGGTATTGTTGGTGTTGAACTTGGGTGGGGCACGGGTGAAATTGCTAGAGTTGCCAGGGTTGTTGTGATTTCGTCTGGTTCTAGGGTTTCCACAGTTGGGATAGGTCGGACGGGTCATAGGGGGTCTATTGGTTCTTGGGGCAAATCCTGGAGATGGGTTGGGGCGATACTTTGGAGTCTGATGGGTTCCGGGTTGATGCATCATGCGACGCTTGCGGTTCTCATTGGCTTGGGTGATCTTTCCTTCCATTTGGATAGCAGAGTCGACAAGGGCTTCAATATCAACAAAGGGGATATTGACTAACACCGTCTGCATCTCGTCATGCAGACCATTGAGGAATCTTTCTTTCTTCTTGGCTTCGGTGTCTATCTCGTCTGGGGCATACCTAGCTAATGACAAAAATTTGTCACGGTATTCCACTACAGTCATCCTTCCTTGCTTCAACTCTCTGAACTCGTCTCTCATTCTCTTGATTAAACCTGGTGGCACATGGGTTCTGCTAAACTTGACCTTGAATTCCTCCCAGGTCATCATCTGGCCTCCGGTCATTGCACGAACACTGTTCCACCATGCCCTGGCATCTCCGGCTAGATAATGGGTGGCGAACAAGACTTTCTCGTTGGCTTCCACTCCGGCTACTTCTAAGTTATTTTCCATGGTTTGCAGCCAATCATCGGCATCTAGGGGTTCTTCCGACTTGGTGAAAACGGGTGGGTTGGTATTCTGGAAATTCTTGAGCTTAGATCCGTGGTTGTCCTGGTTTCCATGGCCTTGGTTGTTGTGGGCTAGCTGGGCTATCTGTTGCAGAGTGGCTAGGTTGGCTTGACGTTCCGCTCTTTCAGCTTCGCGGTCAGAAGTCAACATTTGCAGGATCTGCAACATCGGGTCCGGGGCTGAACCACTTCCTCCACGTGGCATCTGAAGATTTAGATAGATCATGAGAAAAGAGGGAAATTGCTAAGGTTTTGGGTTTTTGAAAAGTTTTTGGAGTTTGGCTCAAGTTTTCTAGCAACTGGCTTTTTCATTCATTCACTCATAGCACACAGTACAACACACACCACAACAAGGAAAAACAGATGGTTTTAAGAACCATTCTGGAATCTACGATCTGATGGGACCGACTACTACTCACTACGCTAGTGCTCAGTGCTACTACTGCTCGGAGTCTGTGGCTTCATCATCTTCGGGATCATCGATGAAGGCAAAATCATCCTCATCGGTGAAGAAGTCCATGGCTTGATCCTCCAGAAAATCATCGTCATCGCTGAGATAGGAGTAAGGGTCTCCACGAAGATCTTCTCCGGCATTCTCCCTTTCCTCCAACTGCATGTCCCTCTCGTGGATGGTCTCTTCCAGAGATGAGATGCGATGGCGAAGATGGGCAATAATGCGCTCCTTCTTGTCGAGCTGACGGCGGCGAGACTTGCGATCCTTTGCGAGCATGGCGATGGTCTGATCCTTCGTCTTGATGATGGCAAACTTGTGGTTGCAATAGTCACGGCAGTTGTCCAACTCCTCAGCGGTCATACATCATGAAGTGAGGTGGTCCAATTGAGTCTTCAGCTCGAGGTGGTATGGGGCTTCCGGTGGTTGTCCATTTGCATCACGTCTTGGGAAAAACTCAAAGCGAGTACCCTTGATCGATTGATGCTCGCCCACACAGACGGAAGAGCTTCTACATTGCTCAGCAAGTCCATCGAGCAGTTGTTTTCCCTCAAGGTAAACTGAATTCCCTCCAACATGGGAGGTTCAATCTTTCCTCGGAGACTTGCAACAATTAGCCATTGCAGATCTTCTCCTCCTTGATCATTGAGCTGAGCTCCGAAGAACTCGAGTGCGGGCGCTCGGAAGTTCAGCTGATCCAGATCCCTCTCAAAGATAAGGTCTCCCCCATTTCCGTGTTGATAAAACTTGATGTACTTCACGTCCATCTATAAAAATAGAGGATGAGTAGATTAGCAGAGTGATCAAGTGTATCAAAATTTTATCGATTTTGCAAGAGTTTTTGAGGAACATGAGGTTTTACGAAAGAATTAAAGAGATAAGAATGAGAATAGGTTTTTGTAAATATTTGTTTTCTTTGGTTTTTGAAACTAAGTTTTTGGTTCAACGTCCAACCTAACTAGGGTCTCCTATGGTCAGGATGGCTCTGATACCAACTTGTCAACACCCGGATTTTTCAATCCTATATGCCTGTTATGCCATACATCGCAATCCCAGGATTACCATTTTTGCGAGACATAACAGAATTGGATACCATAGTACTTCATCCATTACAACGATACATAAGTTCTTACACAAATAGGGATCTCATGATCCAGTTCTTAATACAACATCAAGCAGCGGAATACGTAGGAACAACGGTAGCGTAGGCGAAGCTCCATCTTCGGGGTCACAGCAATCTTGTGATGGGAGATGATCCTAGTTGTCGTAACCTTCCTGGGGTCCATCTTCCAGGTACTCCTCTTCATAGTCTGGCCATGGGAATAGCCAGGGACAAAGCCATGAGTACTCTTTAAGTACTCGCAAACTAATACTAACAAGTAAGGGGTTTTGGATAATAGGACACTAGGCTCTAGGGTTGTTTTGCAAAAAGCCAGGTTTATCTTTAATAAGTTTCGAAGCTAGTCACAGTTTTATAACTCCTAAGTGGGATCTTGTAATCCAGGTCACAACTCTGTTGTGGTCAAGTCAAAGTCGCAATTCATTTCACAAGTCATTTTAAAAGTCTGACGGGGGAACAGTATGGCCACTCAAGCATCCATAACCAGCATGACGACTATTCGAATAGTTTGACACTCTGCAGAGATTGTACACTTTCACCACAACATTCGATACATCCGTCAGGAACAAATCCTGAATTCACCATACTCAGTATGCGGATAATCAATCCTAACTTTTCGATTACACGCCCTAGTATAAGCACCTCTCCTGTGAGTTTGGCCTCCCAACCATGACTAACTGTCATCTTGGGTACTGCACAGGTGGACAATCTTCACAAGGTAGCCTCAGCTCAGACCTTGGCCGTGAGGGAACTAATACTAAGGTATATAAGTTTCCAGTCAAGCCCTACCCAATATTCGGGTATTGTGGTTGTACGATAAAATTGGAATGGTATCGCATCCAGACAACCATCAGTTTTATAAAGGGCTAAGGCTCATGCCTCAACATTTTCATCACCAAAATCATTCAGTGTTTGGAAACACATGTCCAAAACATTTCAATAGAATGGTCCATCATTCCAAGGTTTTCATAACCATTTTTCCACCAAGTATTCCCATCTAAAGTTGATCAAGTTTTATGCTTAGCACTAGCATCTACAGTTGGGGGTGGTACTAATGAGGGGTGGTAACTAGTGGAGTTTCACTAAGTCCAACATTATATCCTAGGCTGAGATCAAGGTTTCTAGCTTAGGCCAAATTTTATGCTCTTTAAGCAACCTTGACAACTGTCTAATATCTACCAAACTCTTAGGTGGACTCTAAGTAAGCTTTGATAAAGAAATAAAGTAAGAAGCTTGCCATAAAACTAGGATTGGTTTAGCAAGTAGGTATGATCACATATGCTTAAGGCATATAGTATTCATATCACAAGTATGGGTTTATGGCAACAAAAGGGTATCTTGCAAGTGTTAGCTTGCATTGGTATAGTATCAGCTTGCATCAGTGTCAATATAAGCTTGCATAGTTACTAGCTTGCCTTGTGCAGAGCAGTGGTTGAAGTTCTCCTCGGCTTCCTCTTCGTAGTATCCTCCTTCCTCCTCGTAGTATCCTTCGTCGATACTAGCGTCTATGAATAAATACGAGGTGCACAATCACCAAACAATACTTAACTACTTGCAATCATCACACACAAGGGTCCTATAGATGATCTAGCATCATCTCTAACATTACAAGGTTAAGTATTGGTTTAAATCTTTTTATTTTTAGAAAAGTAATTTCTACTCATTGAAAAACTACTTAAGATTTAATATTCTCCAAACTAAACATGGTATCATGTTGACACATGTCATCACCACATATTGTAGTCCATGGGAATGTGATTTAAAGTGGTGTCACAATTTAATAAGGTTTTACCCTTTTATTTTAATTGATTAAAGTGGCTAGAAATGCTTATGTAGCATTCTTTTATTACTTGAACATTATTTCTGCAAGTAAACCTATATATTTTTATATATTCTGAAAGGTAAGGTTAAATGTGATTTTTGAGAGTTGGAATCAACTCAAAAGCTTTTATGGTTTAAATTTGAAAAATGTTTGAATGCAGAAAAGCTTCTGCCTTGTTATTTTTGCTATGGTTGATCTACTGATCCAAATGACTTGAATCCAACGGGCTTGGATTAATCATTCTGAACCTTTCAACAAAATTGGTTTCATCCAATTTGGTGCACTGAATCGATCTGGGTTGATTTTTGAAGTTGGGTACAGAAGTGTGTTTGAATTTAAAAAGAAAAGGTTTAATTTGAATTGCTGGGCTGCGCGGGAAATTCTAACGGACCGGCCTGCTAAGCGCAGTGCTCCCGCGGGCTGCGTAAGTGGGTGTCCCCACTCATCAGTGACACGGGGCTGGGCGAAGCGGTATGGGGCAACGTGGATCGTCGATCTAGTTCTAATCCAACGTCGAGGTCATCGTCGGCGAGACAGCTCGGCGGAAACGAAACCTAAGCGCCGAGTGGGGTGCTGGGGCTCACGGGAATGCAGGCGAGGTCGTGGCGGCGAACGATGAAGTCGGCAGACGATCCTCCTGGTACCGGTGGCTTCTCTGGCGGCTCAATCGCTGGCTCCCTTCTTCTCCAGAGGCGGCGGGCTCCGGTGAAATTCTAGCGAGGTGGTGCTCGCCTTGCTCTGAGAATGGTGTGGCACGGTCAGTGGGGAGAGGGGAGTGAGATGGTGTGAAGAAATCGTGCGGGAGTGGCCTCTATTTATAGTCGAGCGAGGGGACCGTCGGGGCGCAAGGTGAGCTCGTCGGGGGCGGCGTTCTGAGCAGCTAATGGCATGGGCAAGGGTAGGGGCGGTCTGTGTCTCTGGCGATGCTCAACGACATGATCGCGAGGCATTGGCGGTGTGGTTTGGTCTGGAATGGGCGGCGCTCTCTGTGGCAGGCGGCGTCTTCGGCAGGCGGTGGCTGTATGGCAGGCGACAAGCGGGGTGTCTGGCGGTGTCTGGGTCGGTGGTGATCGTGTGTGTAGCGGTGAGGCGCGCAGATCTGTGGGCGCTGGTGGTGGCGCTCTGGCACATGCTCGGCATGGTCTGGCGTGTCTCGTCTGGCGTGGTCGAGGGCTTAACGCCATGCTGGGACGAGCGATGGCGATGGACGGTGGGCTGCCTCCTAGACATGCTGGCTAGGCTTGATGCTGCTCCTAGCTTGCTGTCCACAATGGGGTGACATGGGGGTGGCAATGGCAAGCTCACAGGGGTGCTAGTGTTGGGCTAATCTTTCTAGATGATCTACTGGTTTGTGTGTGAGCTAACTAGGGAACAAGTTAGGCTCAAAACACTGCACACTATAGTGTTTGTGATTTTGTTTGATTTGTGTCTACAACCTGTTTGATGAAATGGCCGCATGAACTCAAGTTTTGAATTTTGAAATGAATTTTGGTGAGTTTGCTAGATTGGTTCTGGTGAGTCTGCAGATGCTTGGGTTTTGAAAGTTGAGCTTGTTTGAGTGGGTTTTGAAAAAGTGGGATCTTCCCATATGAAGAAGATTCAATTTTGAATTGTCATTTAAACTATGCATTTGAAAGTTTCTGGATGATCACAAAGTGGGCCTTGATACTCTGTTATGAGTACATTCAAGGGGTGCAAAGATCCAGAAAAGTTTCTGTTAGGTTTTGAAAGTTGGAGACAGCCAAAGTAGGCATGTGAGTTAAATTGGCCAAAATGACCATTCACTTAATATATTTGTTTTGATTTACTTGTCTTTAGGAAAAGTGTGGGGAATGTTTTAGATGATGTTATTTTCACCTAAGAAACATTTTACAAGCAATGGTGCACACAAACAAGGTGGTTTTTAAAGAAATTCAAAATTCATGCATACACATATACATGCATTCATGAATTCATTTAGAAAAGTTTTTGTTAACCCTAAACTTGATGATTAGTGTTTTGATGATCTAAGTTTGATATTTTTGGGATGTTACAGGTAGTCGATCCAGAAATTCTACCGAGGTTACAAAATGATGTGGTCCAGTGTCTCGTAAGTTTTGAGCTGGTGTTCCCACCATCCTTCTTCAATATTATGACGCATCTGCTGGTACACCTAGTTGACGAGATTACCATTTTGGGTCCTGTATTTCTACACAATATGTTCCCCTTTGAGAGGTTCATGGGAGTATTGAAGAAATGTGTCCATAACCGTGCTAGGCCAGAAGGAAGCATCTCGAAGGGCTATGGAACAGAGGAGGTCATTGAGTTTTGTGTTGACTTTTTTCCTGACATTAAGTCGATTGGTATTCCTGAATCACGGCATGAGGGGAGGCTGAGTGGAAAAGGCACACTAGGAAGGAAATCAATAATATGTAGGTACGGACATTCTTTCACTCAAGCACACTACACGGTTCTGCATAATTCCACCTTGGCAGCTCCGTATATAAAGAAAAACAAGAATATTGTACGCTCAAACAACCCGGGAAAGCATGACTCCTTGATTAGAGATGAACACATGAAGACTTTTGGCGGTTGGTTGCAAACACATCTCATGAATAACAACACTGTTTGTGATGAGTTTTACTTGTTGACCAGCTCACCATCTTTGACTATATGGACTTTCTAAGAGTACGAGATAAATGGGAATACATTTTACACGATCGCCCAAGATAAAAAGAGCACCAACCAAAACAGTGGTGTCCACTTTGATGTAACAAACGACAATGGGTCAAAGGACACATATTATAGTTACATAGAGGAGATATGGGAACTTGACTATGGACCTGCTTTGAAGGTCCCTTTGTTTCGGTGCAAATGGGTCAAGCTAATAGGAGACAGGGTTGAGCTAGACAAAAAATACAGAATGACAACAGTGGATCTCAACAATATTGCGTACATGAACGAACCATTCGTCCTAGCCAACGATGTGTCTCAGGTTTCCTGTGTGAAGGACATGTCTACCAAACCAAGAAAAAGAAAATATAAGCAAACGAATACATCATCAAACGATGAGCCAAAGCGCCACATAGTTTTTTCAGGAAAAAGAAACATCATAGGAGTGGAGGACAAGACAGAGATGTCAGAAGATTATGACAAGTTTCATCAAATTCTGCCGTTTGTAGTGAAGGATGACCCAAGCATCATGTTACTTGATGAAGATGCTCCATGGTTAAGGCCACACGGTCATAAGCAAGTCATATGATGTATTCTGAATTTTGCCTTCGGCCGTTTTTAGATGCAATCAATATGTACATATGTAAATCATTTTGTGAAGCTTTTACCAAGTTTGTTATTTTTTCTGTTTTATGAAAATAATTATACTAACTTTCCCTCTGGCCGAATCTTTTATTCCCGGTTGTAGCCACTAACCGGGACTAAAGATATTTCCCGCCATTTCCCACCGCTTCTCGCCATGTTTTCCTGCCCTTTTCCTCTGACCGAAGCTTTTAGTCCCGGTTGTAGCCACTAACCGGGACTAAAGATATTTCCCGCCATTTCCCACCGCTTCCCGTCATGTTTTCCTGCCATTTTCCTCTATATCTAGGCCAACCACGCCATCGCTATCCACACATTTCTCTCTCACAACAATGGACGGCGCCTACTGGGCCATTCTGACCCTCGAGGAGACCGAGGCGTTGTGCGCCTCCAGCTATCCTTGCCCTCAAGACTCTGAGCCGCCCCTTGGGATGATCTTGTGGCCAGAGGGTTCATGTCCCTCCTGTCCCTCAAGGTTCTATTGGAATTATGCCCTAGAGGCAATAATAAAGATGTTATTATTATAATTCTTGTTCATGATAATGTTTATAATCCATGCTAGAATTGTATTAAGCGGAAACTTTAATACTTGTGTGGTTTGTGAACAACACCGTGTCCCTAGTACGCCTCTAAGGACTAGCTCATTGATTAATGATGGTTAAGGTTTCCTAACCATGGACATGAGTTGTCAATTAATAATGAGATCATATAATTGGGAGAATGATATGGTGGACAGACCCAAACTAAGCGAAGCAATTAGATCGTGTCATCGTGTTCGTCTTTGCGAAGCTTTTCTTATGTCAAATATTGTATTCCTTAGACCATGAGATAATGCAACTCCCTGGTATCGTAAGAAAGCTTTGAGGTCATCAAACGTCATCCTATGAGAGGGTGATCATAAAGGTGTCTCTCAGGTGATCGGAAAGTATCTGTTGGGTTGTATGTATCGAGATGGGATTTGTCCCTCCCAAGTCGGAGAGATATACTTCGGGCCCACTCGGTAATAGATATCAACACCGCTTGCAAGCATGTGGTTAAGGAGTTAATCACAAAGTGATATCAGATTACGGAACGAGTAAAGTACTTGCTGTGAACGAGATTGAACTAGGTATGACGGTACCGACGATCGAATCTCGGGCAAGTAAAATATCGCGAGACGAAGGGAATATATATATATGGTATTAATTGAATCCTGGCATCATGGTTCATCCGATATGATCATCGATGAATCTGTGGGAGTCAATATGGGTTTCCAGATCCCGCTGTTGATTATTGATAGAAGATCATGTCTGCATATTCTCGAACCCGCAGGGTCACACACTTAACGTGTCTCGACGCTAGGATAGATTGGATAATTGGTTTATGAGTTTTTGTTCGGAGTCTCGGATGGGATCCGGGACATCACGAGAGGTTCCGGAGTGGTCCGGAGAATAAGATTCATATAAAAGGCAGTTTTTGGAGTTGAATTATTCCGGGTTAATCGGTATTGCGGAAGCTTCTAGAACCTTCGGAAGGGGACCAACGTGGCCACACCTTCCAGGAGGGGGCATGGGCCTATGAGGGAGTGCCCTGGCCGCATTGGTCCAGGGGCACAAGGCCCCATAGGGCCCAGCCGGCCAAGAGAGGTTTAAACTCTAGATAGAGCTTCTAGAAGGGGGGGTTTCCCTGCCCCCCACTCTTCCTCCTTGGGGCCGCCGGCCTTGGCTTGAGGGAGGGGCTAGGGCTGCGCCCACCCCTCTATATATAGAGGGCTGGGGGCGCACCAACCCCCTACACCTTCCCCTCCAACCCTAGCCGCCCTACTGCCCTCCTCTCTCCCTCCCGGCCTTGTGGCGAAGCCCTGCTGCAGAAATTCTCCACCAATTGCACCGCGCCGTCGCGTTGTAGATCCAACCCATCTCTCCACCATACTTGCTGGACCAAGGAAGGAGGAGACGTCGAGGTGCTGCACGTGTGCATTTCACGGAGGCACCGCCACTTGTGGTGCTAGATCGGATCGGATCGCGAGGAGGAGAAGCGAGTACGACTACATCACCCACGTCCCGACGAACGTTCCGCTGGGTATGAAGATCTAATACAATCTCTCTCGTTGATTGCATCTCCTAGATTAGATCTTGGCTTTCCCTCTGTTCGCAACCGTAGAAAATTTCGATTTACTATGCCGCGAAACCATTCAGGTTCCGCACGCCAGGCGGCCATCACGAACCACTTCTACCACGAGCTCACGCCGGAGCCGCGGATGGATCCCCAGTGGGATCCCGACAACTATTACACCTGGAATGCCTTTTTTCCTAACCGGCGAGAAAGAGATCTCTCCAGGTACGAGGGTGAAGGCCCTCCCCCGGTAAACCACAACGAAGCCGGCCGCCGCCTGTGGTGGGCGAACCGGACTATCATCAACGTGATGCGCTACATCGCCGGGAGAGACCATCCTCGCCTGCGGTGCCCACAAGGCCACCCGCCACAGAGCCACAAGAAGGCCCCTCCCCCGCCCAGTGGTAGCGGCATCGTCTTCCAGGAGACCCCTCCCTCGCCCGCCGTGAATCTGAGGCCGGAGTGGCAGGTGCCCCGATATATGCCATGGCTGGGCTGAGGATCCCCGGAGTGGCAGGTGACGATGACGATGATGATGACGATGATGAAGAAGACCCTGAAGGTGTGTACTATAGAACTAGGAATGATTATGACTAAAGGGGGTGGCTTTAGTCCTGAGTGTTAGCTAGTCCCGGTTTGTCCCGGTTTTTAATATTAATAAATGTATTGAGTGTTAGTCCCAGTTTGTCACTGGACCGGGACTAAAGGGGGGCCTTTAGTTCCGATTCGTACTACGACTTTCCCAAACTATGAAGATGTTGTCCCGATTCATACTTACCATGAAGATCTGATCTCCAAACACGTGTGGTCACATATTAGGGAGTGCCTCTATGACCAGTTTCTTGAAGATGCCGGAGGACTGGGCTCCGGCGGCATCTCCCTGAAACTGGCCGTAGTAGTGTCTCTACGCTCGAAGACCATCTTGCAGCTTATAACTTCTCTAACTAGATCAATACGCCTGGGAGCTAACCTAATTTCACATATTAGGGAGTGCCTCTATGACCAGTTTCTTAGAGATGCCGGAGGACTGGGCTCCAGCGGCATCTCCCTGAAACTGGCCGTAGTGGTATCCCTGATCTTGAAGACCATCTTGGCGATGCCTCAAACTGGCTAGAGGAATGGACTCACAAGAATGCATATTTATAGTACAAGTAGCTCAGCATAGTGTCGACACTCACGACATAATATCGACACTCAGCCCTATTATTAGTGTTGACTCATATTTTGTCCCGGTTGGTGTCTCCAACCGGGAGTAAAGGTTCAGCTTTAGTCCCGGTTGGCGACACCATCTGGGACAAGGTAAAAACCGCACGACATAATGTTGACACTCACCCCTATCATTAGTGCTGCCTGCCCTAGCCTATCTGCCCTAATCCTGCCTGCCCTAGCCTACTGCAAGCTTTAGTCCCAGTCCATATTTAGTATGCTAATAGATTTATATTATAGATCTTTTTTCCTGCAAATTTTGATATATGATACATATTTTTTAGCATTACAGAGTAAAGATATTGAAATAATAATATTAATAAATTCAAACTCTAGTATACAAAAGATATTTTTTAATTCAACAAAATATTAGTTTTATAATAGAATATGCTAATATATTTACATTATAGATCTTTTTTCTGCAAAATTTGATATATAATACATATTTTTCATCATCACAGAACAAAAGATATAGAAATAATAAAATTAACAAAAATTAACCTCTAGTCCTGGCCCATACCACAAACCACGACTAAAGGTTTTTGCACGCGAGAATGAAACGGCGCGCCGAAAAAACCTCTAGTCCCGGCTCGTGGATGGGGCCGGGACTAGAGGCCCCCCTCTAGTCCCGGCTGGAGGCTGGAGGCTCCCCCCCCCCACCCCGCTAGAGGCGGAAGGAGATAGAGGAGGCAGACCGGTTGCGTAGGTGGAAAGAAAGAACGAGGAAATATATGACATGCTAGAGGAGCAACGGAAGCAACTGGAAAAAATGCACCAGCAAGGGCCAACTCATCAGCGGCTAGAAGAAAGTGACGGTGTCCTATCTCAGCGGAGAAGCAGTGTCGCTTCCATGGCGGCCGATCCGATAGATCGTTATCCCGTGGACAATATCACTGATACGACAAGCTACGAGCTGCATGTGGGAGTGATGAACTTATCCTTCAAGGCGGCTCTCGGCTATGCTTTATCTTGTGAACCTGAAGCACGCTGGCATTGCAAAGAGATTCCAGATGGCTATGCTCGTGTCGAGGTGGATGAGATTCTACCTCAATATGAATCAATACAACTTGACATCCTTGGACGTGAAGATGAGAGCATGCTAGGAGAAGTCAGGGGCTCTATCATTCTATGGGCAAGACTCTGCACCCAGGCCACCACCGTATCCTCCGCGTCAGCCGAGTCTGCCGCCTCCAGCAAGTCCACATGAGGAGTGGTACGACCACCAAAGCACGAGTCCACCACCACATCAGCCCACTCCCCCGCCGCGTCAGCCCACTCCGCCGCCGCTGTGTCAAACGAAGAAGGCGGTCTCTCAGTCAACTAGTAATAATACTAGTCAGAAGAAAGCCAAAGGTAAAAAAGGTGAAGAAAATCCCGCTGCCTCCTCCCAAGTTACCTTACGAGATGACTGATGAGGAAACCAAAGCGATCAGCAATGCCCAAGTGAAAGCCTTCTTTGCACCCAAAGCTCCCGAGCCAAAGCAAATATTTGATCCGAAAGCCAAAAAGTGGGCTAAGGGTTTCCTTGAGCAACCATCGCAATATGAGATAAATAAGGCTGATGACTACAAATGCTGTCTGCTGAGAATTGGTAGGAAGAATCCAGGAAATACTACTGCAAGCAGCGGGAATACTCCAGGAAATACTACTGCAAGCAGCGGGAAAAGAGATGTTGCACAACTCGGAATGCAGTCAAACAAATAGATCGCCCCTCTCAAGGTGTTATCCAATATTGGTTATCAGAATATTATATCAATGGAATTTGCCAAAGGTGCTAGTATTACAGTTGATCAAGCGCTAGGCGGGCATATCCCCAAACAATAGGAATTTGCATGGAGATATGAATACGGGAAGACTCTGGTCAGACCTGATGAGGTCACACTTCTACCAACTCAAATGCAAAGACTACATGAGTGGTACGAGAAAGTCTCTACATGCGATGAAGAAGATCGATTGTCAGTGCTGCTTGTGAGAATTACAAATGAGCATTTTAATGGTGAAGACCAGTTGCAAATTTATTTTGAGGAATTCTATATGCTATTCAAACAAGATGCCCTTGACTTGAGTCTCCTCGCTACCTATTGTCTGTAAGTGGTTCATTTATTTCTATGATAAAGTCTCTAACTCAGCTCTTTCATTGCATATAATTATCTTCACTATATGCTATTATGCAGAATGAAGAGCGATGAATATGACCGGAAGAAAATCTTTGACACTGGGTTCATCGACCCACACCCGTTTAATCAAGCATTGCTAAAGGAATACCCCAAAGACACAGAGTGTAACTTGCTAAGGGTCTTATTGAGGCAACATTACAAACGAACAATATTGTTTCCCTACAACTACAAGTAAGAGTGTTACTGTCTTGTACAGATTCACTTGATTCTGCTAAGTGTAATTTATGAGTTACTGACGTATATAAACGTGCGCAGCTTTTATTAGATTCTGCTAACCATTCAAGTTGACGCTGAAAGAGTTGAAATTAAGGACTCGCTAATGAGAGACGAATCAGAGTACGTATTCATTAAATATGTGCTTCAGAGGTAATTTTAGTCATTATCGCACTATATCGGTCTCTTTCGTTCATATATATACTGAGATATCAAGTAACTAATAACTCATTTATTCTTTTTTTTTTTGCCGGGCAGGGTTTGGAAAGCTTTCACCAATTCTACGGTTGGTGAATTTAAAGACGAGCTTAGTTTTCATCAGATCAATGTAAGTAGTACGAGCTAGATCCGCGTATCTCTTCAATTCTAGTTTCAATATCATTATGTCATGCTTGATTATTATTTGATTGAATTCTATTCTCGTAAAGTGCGAGAGGCAGCCACCGGATACTAATCTATGTGGATACTTCGTGTGTGAGTACATTCGCTCCGAGGTCAGTGAGCGGGACGGAGGGACATTTATAGAAGTACGTAAACAATGTATTCATAATTTTTGTTGAGTGTCATTCATAATATTTGTTATGACTATTGATATTCATATTGACCTCCTTCTTTTATATATAGTTGTAAAGTTTGCGGGAGTATTTCGAACCAAGAAAGCGTCTGGTAGCAATTCAAGAGGAATTGGCGAAATTTCTTGTTGACCATGTCATACATCCAGAAGGAAAATACCATACCTCCGGCTACTAGTGATTTAATGAACTTGTAACCGAATAGACGCGGGTTGTGATCTCCATTTATGTATGTGTGTGTGTATTTATATATATATATATATATATATATATATATATGTAACGTAGAATTATATGTAATGTAGAATTATATCTATATAATTATGACGATGTTGTGTGTAATGGGTTTCTTCGTTGCATGTCACTTTACGCCAAACGCAACCCTCCTCTACCTATCCTCCTACCGCGGCAGAACCCCACATCCGGCTATCGCCGCAGAAATCGGCCCCAAAATTCTGCCACGACAGAAACCCGCATCGACTGCCACGACAGAAAATGGCCCTAAAACTCTGCCGCGGCAGAAACCTCCATCGACTGCCGCGGTAGCCGAATTGGTAAAATACTTCCGCGGCAGAAAATAACTAATCTACGAACCGAGACTAAAGACCCCCTCCCCCCTCTCCCTCGCGCTGCTACGCTGTCACTTGCAGAGCCTTTAGTCCCGGCCCGTAACTGACCCGGGACTAAAGGCTGAGACCTCTAGTCCCGTTTTTGTAGTCCGGGCTGCATATCCGGAACTAGAGACCTCTAGGACCGGGACTAATGCCCGTTCTCCACTAGCGGTGCCTTCACTACTCGAGCTAGCTAGTTTAGTCACTATCACCAGCATGCATGTACCTTGAATGTGTCTGTGCTAATTCAGAAAATAAAATTGATCGCTCAACAGGTCGATCGATGATCCCAGCTATTATTTCGAACCTATCCAGCTGGGCAGGATCCCGATCGTGACAACCCTTGATACTGACATGCATGCTTCAGTTCGAAAAAAAACACAGATTATACATGCCTTTAATTAATTTCATTTTCATTTCAGCCGTGAAGGAAGCAAAACAGTGCTAAGCCAGCTCACGTACGTAGAGGAGTACCTTTCTACGTACACCGGGAATTAAAGAGACGGAAAGCGAGCTAGCTAGAGCTACGTACGTCACAGGATCAATCGATCGAGGGAGATCGGACCGGATCGAGATTACTGATAGCGGTTTAAGCTTTCTCCGAGCACTAGCTAGCTTGATTGGCGATTATTTTAGCGATTATATCACCGGCTAGCCTCGCTCGCTGCCCCGATCGACGTAGTACTACTATATATATTCTTGCTTGGAAAATCTGCGACGGCGACGGCCAGATTTCCCCATCGTCGGTCTGAATACGACGGTCGGGTCGTCGGAGAATCAAAATGCAATGCGCGTCGATGTCAGGTCAGGTGCCGAATGCCGATCGGACCGTCGTGGGGCTTCGGCGTCGTGGCCGTGGGGTTCTGGAAGGGGTTTTGATGTGATCGTCGGTTTGACCGCGGGGACGCGAGCTACTAGTAGTATGCAGCTAGCGCTGCATGCGTCCTAACTGCAGACCGCGCGCTTGAAGATTTTCCTTGTTTCGCGTGGCACCCCTCAGACCTGCTGGTTCCACGTACTGATTGTTTTTTTTTCAGCACGCGCGCTACACGATATGCATACCAGAAACGTACTCCCTCCGTTCAAAAATATAAGACATTTTAGCTTTGTGAAATGAATGTATCTAGACCTCTTTTAGTGTATAGGTTCACTCCGAACCTCGATAAACCTATACACTAAAAGATGTCTAGATATATTCGATTCACAAAGCTAAAACGTCTTATATTTCTGAACGGAGGGAGTACGTCCGAGGGAGTGAGGGCAAGAAGCATCACATAGCTTTTAAAAAAATCAATACCATGATATATTATACTCTTTCCGTTTGGAAATATAAGATGTTTTAGGTTTGTGAATGAGATGTATCTAGACACCTTTTAGTGTCTAGATTCGTTTGAACCTATACACTAAAAGGTGTCTAGATACATCTTCTTCACAAACTTAAAACATCTTATATTTCTAAACGGAGGGAGTAATAACGAATATACATGGTAGAGATACATAAATTGTATCCGACGATTACAAATAGAGCCTAAAAGAAAATGAGCAAATCTTTGAGATGTTTGAACTCTTTTTATTCACTGACACAATCTTGTACTTTTTTGAAGGCAACCGATTAAACATGGCATAGATGTTAAACCTTATATCTGTAGATAGCAATGAGGGTTATTTCCCTCTGGTTTCGGTACGCGCTCTAGAACGTATTGAGGCTCTGTCAGACCACGCTTCCATTTTGCTAACCACTGGTTTACCATCACCACGTTGTGGCCATCCTTTCAAATTTGAGCTCGGATGGCTGCTTCGAGATGGTTTCTACGATACGGTTAAAGCAGTTTGGGAAAGACCGGTTGCTGGTGATACCCCAATCCAGAGATGGAATAATAAAGTGTGTTTGACACAGAAACATCTCGGGGGTTGGGCGCTTCATACCACAGGTATCCTCAAAAAAGAGAAACTTAGACTTTCAGCTATTATTGATGATCTCGAAGCTTTAGCGGAAACCTGGTTGCTTAATCCACAAGAAATTGAGCTAAAAAGCCAATCAAATGCGGAGATTGCTCGGTTACTGCGCGAAGAGGAACTCAAGTGGTATCAACGTTCTAAATCACAGTTTATTTTGCATGGGGATTCGAATACTAGATACTTCCATATTGTAGCCAATGGCAGACACAAGAATAAACTGTTGGAATTATGCCCTAGAGGCAATAATAATGATGTTATTATTATAATTCTTGTTCATGATAAAGTTTATATTCCATGCTAGAATTGTATTAAGCGGAAACTTTAATACTTGTGTGGTTTGTGAACAACACCGTGTTCCTAGTACGCCTCTATGGACTAGCTCATTGATCAATGATGGTTAAGGTTTCCTTACCATAGACATGAGTTGTCAATTGATAATGAGATCATATCATTGGGAGAATGATATGGTGGACAGACCCAAACTAAGCAAAGCTATTAGATCGTTTCATCGTGTTCGTCTTTGCGAAGCTTTTCTCATGTCAAATATTGTATTCCTTAGACCATGAGATAATACAACTCCCTGGTATCGGAAGAAAGCTTTGAGGTCATCAAACGTCATCCTATGAGAGGGTGATCATAAAGGTGTCTCTCAGGTGATCGGAAAGTATCATTGGGTTGTATGTATCGAGATGGGATTTGTCCCTCCAAAGTCGGAGAGATATGCTTCGTGCCCACTCGGTAATCGATATCAACACCGCTTGCAAGCATGTGGTTAAGGAGTTAATCACAAAGTGATATCGGATTACGGAACGAGTAAAGTACTTGCTGTGAACGAGATTGAACTAGGTATGACGATACCGACGATCGAATCTCGGGCAAGTAAAATATCGCGAGACGAAGGGAATATATATATGGGATTGATTGAATCCTGGCATCGTGGTTCATCCGATATGATCATCGATGAATGTGTGGGAATCAATATGGGTGCCCAGACCCCGCTATTGATTATTGATAGAAGATCATGTCTGCATATTCTCGAACCCGCAGGGTCACACACTTAACGTGTCTCGACGCTAGGATAGATTGGATACTTGGTTTATGAATTTTTGTTCGGAGTCTCGGATGGGATCCGGGACATCACGAGAGGTTCCGGAGTGGTCCGGAGAATAAGATTCATATAAGGCAGTGCAGTTTTTGGAGTTCGGAATTGTTCCGGATTAATCGGTATTGTACCGGAAGCTTCTAGAACCTTCCCGAAGGGGACCAACGTAGCCCCACCTTCCGGGAGGGGGCATGGGCCTATGAGGGAGTGTCCTGGCCGCATTGGGCCAGGGGCACAAGGCCCCATAGGGCCCAGCCGATCCTAGATAAGTTTAAATCGTTTAAACTAGAGATAGGGTTTCTAGATAAGGGAAAGTTTAAATCGTTTAAACTAGAGATAGGCTTGGAGGATGGGCAAGGGCTGGCCGCACCCCCCCTCTATATATAGAGGGCTGGTGCGCCCCCTCCCACACACACACACCCTTCCTCCAAACCCTAGTAGCCCTGCTGCCTTCCTCTCTCCCTCCCGACTATTTGTAGGCGAAGCCCTGCTGCAGAAATTCTCCACCATATACACCGCGCCGTCGCGTTGTAGATCCAATCTATCTCTCCACCATACTTGCTGGTCCGAGGAAGGAGGAGACGTCGAGGTGCTGCACGTGTGCATCTCACGGAGGCACCGCCACTTGTGGTGCTAGATCGGATCGGATCGCGAGGAGGAGAAGCGAGTACGACTACATCCCCCAGGTTCCGAGCGTTCATTGTGCGAATCTTCAAGGGTATGAAGATCTAATCCAATCTCTCTCGTTGTTTGCATCTCCTAGATTAGATCTTGGCTTTCCCTCTGTTCGCTTCCGTAGAAAATTTTGATTTACTATGCTGCGAAACCCTTCATAAACATATTCATTCCTTAAGGCATAATGACGAGGTGATTGAAGGACATGAGCAGCTAAAGTCTTACATTACGAACTATTATAAGGGTTTGTTTGAGGATCGAGAGGAAGGTACTTTCTCAATGGATGAATTGTTGGAGATATGCCCTAGAGGCAATAATAAATGTAGTTATTATTATATCTTTGTGTTTATGATAAATGTTTATATTCACAGTATTAACAAGGAAACATTAATACTTGTGTGATTTGTAAACTAAATTAGAGTCCCTAGTAAAGCCTCTTTATAATACTAGCTTGTTGGTTAATAAATGATTATGGTTTCCCTATCAAGAACATTGAGATGTTATTAACAACAACATCATATCGTTAGGAGAATGATATGATGGACATACTCCTATAGACAAGCGTAGCATAAAGATCAAGTCATTTTAATAGTTCAATTGCTATATGCTTTCTGATACATAGTAACCTAATTCCTTCGACCATGAGATCATGCATATCACCATCACCGTAAGGATGCTTTGATGACATCAAACACCACACCGTAAATGGGTGGTTATAAAGGTGGCATTGAGTGTTCGGAAAGTATTGGTTGAGACACATGGATCAAGAGTGGGATTTGTCCATCCATATGACGGATAGATATACTCTGGGCCCTCTCGGTGGAATGTCATCCAATTGGCTTGCAAGCATGTGACTGGCTCACAAGGGATCACATATCACGGGAACGAGAAAAGAGTACTTATCAGTAACGAGGTTGAACTAGGTATGCAGAGATACCGACGATCAAAACCTCGGATAAGTAAATTATCGTGAGACAAAGGGAAATTGCTATCGTATGTAAGTGATTCATTCGATCGCAAAGTAATCGTAGAAATATGTGGGAACCATATGAATTTCCAGATTCCTCTATTGGTTATTGATCGGAGAAGTGTCTCGATCATGTCCGCATAATTCTGAACCGTAGGGAGACACACTTAAGGATTCGATGTTGTTGAGTAGTTATGGAATGATGAGTAAGAGATCAAATGTTGTTCGGAGTCTCGGATGGGATCCGGGATATCACGAGGAGATCCGGAATGGTCCAGAGAATAGGATTCATATAAGGAAAGTCCTATTTCGAAGTTGGGAAATGATTCCGGTGTTTTCATCGGGAATGTTCTAGAAGGTTCCGGAAGGTCCGGCACTCCGGAGGGGAAGGGTACATGAATGTGTCATAACAAGTTGGAATGGTTGCATCATGTACTAGGTGTCATCGCTGAGCAAAATAAAGGGATAAATCAAATTCTAGTTTGAAAAGTCAAACGCCGATTTGAAAAGTCAAACGGCAAGTTTGCTTGGTGGAGGGAGAGTAGGAAACCTACTTGGGGAGGAGTTCCTCTCCCTCCACCGCCGGCCTTGGTGGCCGAGTTGGGGAGGACTCCCTCCCCCTTGGCCGATGCCGTCCATCTATAAAAGGAGGGGCAGGGCTGCCCCTCCAAACACACAAATCCACCACCCAAAACCCTAGCCCTAGCCGCCGACCCTCCTGCAGCCGCCGCCCTAGGGAAAACCCTAGCCGCCGACTTGGGGCTTTCCCCAATCCCTAGCCGCCGGCCTAGCCCTCTATCCTTGGTGTGTCTAAACCCTAGATCAACGAGGCCTCTCTCATAGTCCACCATACTCGCTTCGGCTTAAGGCGAAGCCCTGCGAGATCTCCCCTCTACTTCCGGTACCACTCCGTCGTGCTACCGGAATCGCGAGGAGAGTGCTACAACCTCCGTTTCCTGCTGGAACAAGGGAGAGGAAGGTCTTCATCAAATCTGCGAGCGTGTGACCCATTGCGGAAGCGCTTGGAGACCTTGGAAGGATCGTCTACACGATCTTGAGATCGGCAAGAGTACGACTACATCACCCACTGAAATCCGCTCTCGTTAAACACTTTGGAATCTTCGAGGGTGAGTTATTCCATCGACTCGTTGCTACAATTTAGTAGATAGATCTTGGCTTGTTTGTTTGTATGCGGTAGAATTTTTTGTTTTCCATGCTACGAACCCCTACAGTGGTATCAGAGTCGTATCTATATGTAGATCTGTTCCACAAGTAGAACACAATGATCATTGTGGGCGGTGGTGCTTTTATTATCAATTTCCTTTTGTGTACTTTGAATCTTGCGGTATGATGGGATGAAGCGGCCCGGGCTAACCTTACATGACATCGTTCATGAGACTTGCTCCACGCTGAACATGCAACTTGTATTGCATAAGTGGCTTTGCGGGTGTCTGTCTCTCCCATTATAGTATAGATCCAATTTACAACAGGCACTTGATAGTTCAAACATCAACGTTGTGGTTCTTGTTCGTAAGTTAGATCGACACTTATTGAAAGCCCCAAACCACGTAAAACATGCAAAGAAATTTAGAGGCGTCTAACTTTGTTTTGCAGGGGTGTGCTGTGATGTGATATGGCCATGATTGTGATTATATATGATGTATGCAATGTTCCTTATTGTAAGTTGGCAATCGGCAGGAGCCATATGGTTGTCTTTTAAATTCCGTTAAGACTTGTGTGTCTATTCAAAATAGTTGTAATAGTTGAAGCTGGTGGACGACAATCATGGAGAAGCGTCATTGACCTTGATGCAATGCCGGTGATGATGGAGATCATGTTCGTGCTTGAAGATGGAGATCGGAAGCACAAAGAAGAAAGGCCATATCATATCACATATTATGAATTGCATGTGATGTTAATCCTTTATGCATCTTGTATTGCTTAGTTAACGACGATAGCATTATAAGATGATCACTCATGCACGTGAATTTCAAGTTCTAAAGTGTTCATCCTTAGTAAGCACCGTTGCTAAAGCTTGTTGTTTCGAAGCACCACGTGATGATCGGGTGTGTTAGATTCTGCAAGTGTATACAACGTGAGCAAGCTAGATTTGCTCATGCGGAAGCTAAGGTTTGATCTTGACGAGCCTAGCATGTACAGACATGGTCTCGGAACACGGATCACCGAAAGGTAAAGCATGAATCATATAGTAGATATGATGAACATGTCGATTGTTCGCCATTGAAGCTACATCAACTCTCGTGATGATCGATTTTGATGTGGTGGATTTGGTTCGTGTGATCACTAAAACAATGTGAGGGATATTGTTTTGAGTGGGAGTTCACCTAGATTAATTTAACTATTAATTAGAACTCAATTTGTCATAAACTTAGTCTAAACTATTGCAAATATGTTGTAGATCAATGGCGGCCACTACCATCAATTTTAATGTGTTCCTAGAGAAAGAAAAGTTGAAAAACAATGGAAGCAACTTCGCGGATTGGTTCCGCAATTTGAGGATTGTCCTCAATGCTGGTAATTTGACCTATGTGCTGGATGCACCGCTGGGTGACCCGCCTGCAGCTGATACTACCGATGAAGTAAAGAATGTTTACCTCGCTCGGAAGACTCAGCACTCCACAGTTCAGTGTGCTATCTTGTATGGTTTAGAATCGGAGCTTCAGAAAAGGTTTGAGAATTCAGACCCACATGATATTGTCCGTGAACTCAAACTGATATTTGAGACTCACGCGACAGTTGAGAGCTATGAGGCTTCTGAAAAATTCTTTAACTGCAAGATGGAAGAGGGCAGCTCCGTCAGTGAGCATGTGCTTAAGATGTCTGGGCACGCAAACAAACTCCAAAGCTAGGGTATAGTGATTCCTAATGCTTTGGGGATTTACCGTGTCCTCCAATCACTACCACCAAGTTACAAGGACTTTGTGATGAACTACAATATGCAAAGCATGAACAAGCAGTTGCCAGAACTCTTCTCCGTGTTAAAATCTGCAAAAGTGGAGATCATGAAAGAGCACCAAGTGTTGATGGTCAATAAGACCACCAAATTCAAGAAAGGCAAGTCTAAGCAAAAGGGACACTTCAAGAAGGGTGGTAAGAAAGTTACCGCACCGACGAAGATGACCAAGGCTGGACCTAAGCCTGATACTGAGTGCTTTTACTGCAAGGGAGAAGGTCACTAGAAGCGGAATTTCCCAAAGTACTTGGCGGATTTGAACAACGGCAACATCAAGAAGAAAGGTATATCCGATATACATGTTATTGATGTGTATCTCACTAGTACTCGTAGTAGTGCCTGGGTATTTGATACTGGTTCGGTTGCTCATATTTGTAACTCGAAACAGGTATTGCAGAATAAACGGAAGCTAGCGAAGAACGAGGTGACGATGTGCGTAGGAAATGGATCAAAGGTTGATGTGATCGCGGTCGGCACGCTACCTCTTCATCTACCATCAGGATTAGTTTTATACTTAAATAATTGTTATTTGGTGCCTGCGTTAAGCATGAACATTATATCGGGATCTTGTTTATTGCGAGACGGTTACTTGTTTAAGTCCGAGAATAATGGTTGTTCGATTTATATGAGTAATATGTTTTATGCACATGCACCTTTGATAGATGGTCTATTCTTATTGAATCTCGATAGTGGAAATACACATATTAATAACATTGAAGCTAAACGTTTGAAATCGAGCGATAACTCGACCTATATGTGGCACTGTCGTCTTGGTCACATTGGAGTGAAGCGTATGAAGAAACTCCATTCCGATGGACTTCTTGAATCACTTGATTTCGAATCACTTGAAAGATGCGAAGCATGTCTGATGGGTAAAATGACTAAGACTCCATTTTCTGGTATGATGGAGCGAGCTACGGACTTATTGGAAATCATACATACCGATGTGTGTGGTCCAATGAGTGTAGCATCACGCGGTGGTTATCATTATGTTCTTACCTTCACAGGTGACTTGAGTAGATATGGGTATATCTATTTCATGAAACATAAATCTGAAACTTTCGAGAAGTTTAAGGAATTTCAAAGTGAGGTGGAGAATCAACGTAACAAGAAGATTAAATTTCTACGTTCTGATCGTGGAGGTGAATATCTAAGTTACGAGTTTGGCGAGCATTTGAAGAAATGCGGAATACTTTCACAATTGACACTGCCGGGAACACCACAGCGTAATGGTGTGTCCGAACGTCGTAATCGAACTCTCTTAGATTAGGTTCGTTCTATGATGTCACTTATAGATTTACCGCTATCATTTTGGGGTTATGCATTAGAAACAGCCGCATTCACTTTAAATAGGGCACCATCTAAATCCGTTGAAACGACACCGTATGAATTATGGTTCGGGAAGAAACCTAAATTGTCGTTCCTTAAAGTTTGGGGTTGCGAAGCCTATGTAAAGAAGTTACAGCCGGACAAGCTTGAACCCAAAGAGGAAAAATGCGTCTTCATAGGATACCCAAAGGAAACTATTGGGTATACCTTCTATCATAGATCCGAAGGCAAAATCTTTGTTGCCAAGAATGGATCCTTTCTAGAGAAGGAATTTCTCTCGAAAGAAGTGACTGGAAGGAAAGTAGAACTCGACGAGGTTGTCGAACCTTCTCTCGAACTTGCGAGTAGCGCAGCACCGAAAGAAGTTCCTATGATGCCTGCACCAATAAGAGAGGAAGCTAATGATGATGATCATGAAACTTCGGTTGTAGTTGCTACAGAACCTCGCAGGTCAACGAGAACTCGTACCACTCCTGATTGGTATGATCCCGTTATGAGTGTCATGTTGGTGGACAACACCGATGACCCTGCGACGTATGAGGAAGCAATGATGAGCCCAGATTCCAATAAATGGCAAGAAGCCATGAAATCCGAGATTGGATCCATGTACGAAAACCAAGTATGGACTTTGGTGGACTTACCGGATGGCGGAAGGTCGTCGAGAACAAATGGATTTTCAAGAAGAAAACAGATGCTGATGGTAATGTTACTGTCTATAAAGCTCGACTTGTCGCAAAAGGGTTTCGACAAATTCAAGGAGTTGACTACGATGAGACTTTCTCACCAGTAGAAAAGCTAAAGTCTATGAGGATTTTGTTAGCAATCGCTGCATATTATGATTATGAGATATGGCAGATGGATGTCAAAACAGCGTTCCTCAATGGATACATTGATGAAGAGTTGTATATGATGCAACCCAAAGGTTTTGTCGATCCTAAAGATGCTAACAAGGTATGCAAACTTCAACGGTCCATATATGGATTGAAGCAAGCATCCCGAAGTTGGAATCAACGTTTTTATAAGGTGATCAAAAGTTTTGGTTTTATACAAACTTATGGAGAAGCTTGTATTTACAAGAAAGTGAGTGGGAGCTCTGTAGCATTCTTAATACTATATGTAGATGACATATTGTTGATTGGGAATGATGTAGACCTTCTTAATAGTGTCAAGGAATATTTGAATAATAGTTTTTCAACGAAAGATCTTGGCGAAGCAGCTTACATATTAGGCATAAAGATTTATAGAGATAGATCGAGACGCCTAATATCATTGTCACAAAGTACATATTTGGACAAAGTTCTAAAGAGGTTTGGAATGGAAGATAGCAAGAAAGGGTTCTTGCCCATGTTGCCCAATATGACCTTGAGTAAAACTCAAAGTCCAGCAACGGCAGAAGATAGAGAAAGGATGAGTAAGACTCCCTATGCCTCAGCCATAGGATCTCTAATGTATGCCATGCTATGTACTAGACCCGACATTGCATATGTTGTTAGTTTGACTAGCAGATATCAAAGTGATCCAGGAGTGGATCATTGGACAGCGGTCAAAAATATCCTTAAGTACTTGAGAAGAACTAAGGATATGGTTCTTTCTTATGGAGGTGATGAACAGCTCGTTGTTAATGGTTACACCGATGCTAGTTGGAACACCGATCCTGATGATTCTAAATCTCAATTTGGATACATATTTACTTTGAATGGTGCAGCAGTTAGCCGGAGGAGTGCAAAGCAAAGCGTTGTGGCGACATCTTCAACTGAATCGGAATACATAGCTGCTTCGGAGGCTTCACAAGAAGCGATATGGATGAAGGAGTTCATTACAGAGCTCGTTGTGGTTCCAAGTGCGCTAGACCCAATGTCTATCTATTGTGATAACATGGGCGCCATAGCCAATGCGCAAGAACCAAGGTCACACAAGAAGCTGAAGCACAGCAAGCTATGTTTTCACGCTATTCGAGAACATGTCCAAGATGGTGACATAAAGATTTGCAACACACAGATCTGAATGTGGCGGATCCGTTGACTAAACCTCTCCCGAGGGAAAAGCATGACCAACACCAAACTGCCATGGGTGTTCGGTATATTACCATGTAATCTAGATTAGTTGACTCTAGTGCAAGTGGGAGACTGTTGGAGATATGCCCTAGAGGCAATAATAAATGTAGTTATTATTATATCTTTGTGTTTATGATAAATGTTTACATTCATGCTATAACAGTATTAACAAGGAAACATTAATACTTGTGTGATTTGTAAACTAAATTAGAGTCTCTGGTAAAGCCTCTTTATAATACTAGCTTGTTGGTTAATAAATGATTGTGGTTTCCCTATCATGAACATTGAGATGTTATTAACAACAAGATCATATCGTTAGGAGAATGATATGATGGACATACTCCTATAGACAAGCGTAGCATAAAGATCAAGTCATTTTAATAGTTCAATTGCTATATGCTTTCTGATACATAGTAACCTAATTCCTTCGACCATGAGATCATGCATATCACCATCACCGGAAGGATGCTTTGATGACATCAAACACCACACCGTAATTGGGTGGTTATAAAGGTGGCATTGAGTGTTCGGAAAGTATTGGTTGAGACACATGGATCAAGAGTGGGATTTGTCCATCCATATGACGAATAGATATACTCTGGTTATAAAGGTGGCACGAACCGATGTTAAAGGACCACATGCAGTGTACAGACCCCTTCTTTTTAACACCGGTTCGTGGCTTGAACCGGTGTTAAAGGGGGGGCTATATAAGACACCGCAGCCCACATCCCACTCTTCCATTTTTTCACTATCTCATTTTGGATCCTAGCAAGAGGGTGTGAAGAGTGCTAGTTTGTGTTTTTTCATATGCACAAGAGGTGTTCGGTGAAATGCCCGAGAGCTCAAAATTAGTTTTCTCATTGCTCTTTCCTTCTCGGTCGAGGTCGGCAACTATCCTTTCATGTGTCATTGATGTACTATATATATAAATGGTCATCTCCCTATTAATTTTTGATATATACTACATATTAATGCAGATGAACCGGCAATGGATGTACGGTGAACGCCGCACTTCCGAGTACATTATGGGCCTCCAAAATTTCATCGTTGTGGCTAATGCAAACCGTGGTCACAATGGTTTTATGTGATGTCCGTGTGTTCACTGTCAGAACAAGAAAGACTACTCAAATACCAGAACCATTCACGCCCACCTGCTTCGATCCGGTTTCATGCCCAGCTATAATTGTTGGACCAAGCACGGAGAAAAAGGGGTTGTGATGGAAGACAACAAAGAAGAAGAGGATGATGACAACTATCATAATATGTATCCTGAATATGATGATACTGTAATGGGGGTAGATAATGAAGATCAAGAGGCAGCAGATGGGCCCGCTGATGACGATCTTGGTCGGGCCATTACTGATGCAAAGGAAGAATGTGAAACTGAAAAGGAGAAGGAGAAGCTGGAGCAGATGTTAAAGGATCACAAAACATTGTTGTATCCAACTTGCGAAGATGGCCACAAAAAGCTAGGTACCACCTTTGGATTTGCTGCAATGGAAGGCGAGAACGGTGTGACTGACAAGCATTTTCAAAGTTGTTGGTAAAAATGAAGAATCTTCTTCCAAGAAATAATGAGTTGCCCGACAAGACATACCAAGCAAAGAAGGTTGTCGCCCTCTAGGATTAGACGTCAGAAGATACATGCTGCATTAATGACTGCATCCTCTACGCGGTGAGAAGTACGAGAATTTGGATGCATGCCGGTATGCACGCTCATGCGGTATAAGATCAGACGAGACGATCCTGGCGATGTTGAGGGTGAGGCTCCTAGGAAGAAGGTTCCTGCCAAGGTTATGTGGTATGCTCCTATAATACCACGGTTAAAACGTCTCTTCAGAAATAAAGAGCATGCCAAGTTGTTGCGATGGCACATGGAAGACCATAAGAAAGACGCGATGTTGAGACACCCCGCTGATGGGTCACAGTGGAGAAAAGTCGAGCGAGAGTACCCGGACTTCGCACATGACGCAAGGAACTTAAGGTTTGGTCTAAGTACAGACGACATGAATCCTTTTGGTGAGAAGAGCTGCAGTCACAGCACCTGGCCTGTGACTCTATGTATCTATAACCTTCCTCCTTGGTTGTGTATGAAGAGGAAGTTCATTATGATGCCAGTGCTCATCCAAGGCCCGAGGCAACCCGGCAACGACATTGATGTGTACCTAAGGCCATTAGTTGAAGAACTTTTACAACTGTGGGCCAAACCAGGTGTACGTATGTGGGATGAGCACAAAGGGGAGCCATTTGACCTACGAGCATTGCTTTTCGTAACCATCAATGATTGGCCTGCTCTTAGTAACATTTCAGGGCAGACAAACAAGGGATACAATACATGCACATACTGTTTAGATGAGACTGAAAGTGTATATTTGGCAACAATGCCACCAAGGCCACAAACTGTCTAGGGTTCCAAGAACCCAAGAGGGACAAGCTCCAATGAGCAACTCAAATCAAATCCTCCAAGGAGAACTCAAACCCATGCACCAAATGCAAATGGCAAGAACACCACAAAGGTGCTCAAATCCCTCACTCTCAAGTTCCCACAAAGCTACTATAGCTATTTGGGGAACAAGAGAGGAGGAATCAAAGAGAGACACAAAATCCCCCAAAATCTAGATCCCCAAAGATGCACTCACAAAGAGATAAATCGGTTAGGTCAAAACGTGGGGCTAGATCTCCTCTCTCTTCCACTAAAAATGGGCAAGAATCATCGGAGGGAAAAGATTAGACAAGTTTTAAGATCTAGAGCAAGTGTAGACAAAGTTTAGCCTAATAGATAATAGAGGAGGTAACTAAACTCAAAACGGGCAAAGTCTTAAATAAGGCCCCAAAAAATCTGGCCGTTGCGATAATTTTCTGGACGGTCCGATAGTACCGCAAAAACCCGGTACTACCGCGCCCTGCGAGCTCAGCCAGGAAAAACAAATTGATGGCAAGCAAGTGGAGTAGAACAAGATGCAGCGATGCAGAGCAGCAGCAGAGCATGCGGCCATGTCTTGAAGCGAGCATGCGCAGCTTAGCCCCAATCGGCAGCTGGTGGCCAGCAGTGCGATGCATGCAATGCGGCCATGGCGAGGCCAGCGTCTGCGAGGCAGTAGCGCGCTACCTAGCACGCCGCGCAAAGAAGCAGCAAGCGCCAGCAGCCAGGGCGATAAGAAGCGCCGCAGCAGCCTTAGGCCAGCGTGGCGCTGGCCCAGCTGAGCCAATGACAGCAGCGACTCATCGCTGATGGTGGCGAAAGCCGGTCAACGCGAGACAGTGGGTGCGGGGCTGGGCAAAACTGGATCTGGATCTGGGCGTTTTTGGAAAAAAACTGGGCCGGCCGGTACTACCGGTCCACCCGGGCGGTACTACCGAGCCGGTTGGTACTACCGTAAATAGGTACCTAGCGAGGCAGAAGAAAAACGGGCCATTTTAGGTCTGGGCGGTACTACCGCTTGGCCCAAAAAACAGACCGACAGGGAAATATTCAAACGGCAATAACTTTTGACTGGAAGCTCCGATTGACCAGATTCAAATTGCGTTGGATAGAGGGCGACAAGGGCTTCCCAATAAAAAGTGGAAATATTTATTATCACCAAGTGAGAAAGTATCAAGTAGAATAATGTGATATACCTCACTTGGTGAGAAACCGAAAAGCCGCATAAATCAAAATCGCAACAAGATACAAATGGGAGATCCGATTTAGATGAACAAGAGCTTGTTATGGAGATTACCACAAGCTATATATCCTCACATGGATAAGACCAAATAATAACCAAATATGATGATACAAGTATGCAAAGGTTTGAGCTCTCTCCAAACGATGTGATCGAGTTACTCATTCGAGAGCCCCTGTTGATAGTACGGTTATCTATCCTAAACCCGGTCTCCTACTAACAATATGAGACCGGCAAAAGGGAAAACATATCAAGATTATACCTTTGCCTTGAGCATTCCACTTGAGCTTGATGTAGACGATCTTCCCTTCTCAAGATGTAACGCCTTTCTTAATTCCTCATCATCGATCCATGACCACCGAGAATGGCAAGCATCAAACATGAGATCTTCTATAGATGGTGCATTTTGAGCTTGCACAACACATCTTCTTCTCATTTCATCAACCTTGAAGCCAACACATGCTCCAAGAGATGCTAATGGACAAATCCTACAAGTATAACTTAATACACACATTAGTCCATAAAGATTGTCATTAATTACCAAAACCACACATGGGGGCCCACATGTTCTTTCATAGGGTATCACCGATTTCTTCCGAATCTGCATCCAGTAAGAAAGAAAGGCAAGCATTTCAAACATCTGGCAGAACCCCGGAGGAAGCCTGTCCTCCGTACCGGTGAGGAGGTATTTGGTATGGTCAAGGACCTAGAAGTAATCTTTGGAAAAGGTCCTGGCAGTCTATCTGTTCCGAATGACGATGCCGGACACGCGCCCATGTGGAAGAAGCAATCTATATTTTGGGACCTACCCTATTGGAAAGTCTTAGAGGTTCGCTCTTCAATCGACGTGATGCACGTGACGAAGAATGTTTGCGTGAACCTGCTAGGCTTCCTAGGAGTGTATGGGAAGACAAAAGATACACCGGAAGCACGGCAGGACCAGCAACGTCTGAAAGCCCCTGAAGAGCCTATGCATCCTGAGAACGAGAAGGGTAAACAATGCCACTTAACTCATCCCAGCTACGCTCTTACCAAAGTAGAGAAGGAAATCTTTTTTGAATGTCTGAGCAGTATCAAGGTCCCGTCTGGCTTCTCGTCGAATATAAAGGGAATAATAAATATGGCGAGAAAAATTCCAAAACCTGAAGTCTCATGATCGCACGTGATTATGACACAATTGCTTCCGATTGCATTGAGGGGCTTCTACACGAAAATGTTCGAGTACCCATTGTGAAGCTATGTGCATTCCTCAATGCAATATCTCGAAGGTAATCGATCCGTAAAGCCTACCAGGGTTACAGACAGATGTGGCCCAATGTCTTGTCATCTTTGAGTTGGTGTTCCCACCATCCTTCTTCAATATTATGACGCATCTCCTGGTTCACCTAGTAGAAGAGATTGCCATTCTCGGTCCTGTATTTATACACAATATGTTCCCCTTTGAGAGGTACATGGGAGTCTTAAAGAAATATGTTCATAACCGTGCTAGGCCAGAAGGAAGCATCTCCAAGGGCTATGTAACAGAGGAGGTAATTGAGTTACTGTTGATTTTATTCCTGACCTTAAGGCGATTGGTGTTCGTAATCATGACATGAGGAGGGAGACTGCGGAAAAAGGCACCCTAGGATGTAAAGCAATGATATGTAGGACGGGCATTCTCTCAATCAAGAACACTACGGTTTTACAAAGATCTATCTTGGTTGCCTGTATATCAATGAACACAAGAATTTAATACGCCTCAAACACCGAGGCGATCGATGAATGGATTATAAGTGAACACATGGCGAGTTTTGGTGGCTGGCTACAAAGACTTCTCACGAATAACACCACTGTTGGGGATCAAGTGTACTTGTTGGCCAGGACACCATCTTCGATCAGATGTACTTTCCAAGTGCGAGATAAATGGGAATACATTTTACACGATAGGCCAAGATAAAAAGAGCACGAACCAAAATAGTGGTGTCCGCTTCGATGCAGCAGAAGACAATGGGCAGAAGACCACGTATTATGGGTTCATAAAGGAGATATGGGAACTTGACTATGGACCTAATTTTAAGGTCCCCTTGTTTCGATGCAAATGGGTCAAGCTAACAGGAGGAGGGGTTGAGATAGACAAGAAGTACGGAATGACAACGGTGGATCTCAACAATCTTATGAAGGTAGACAAGAACTTAGACGAACCATTCGTCCTAGCCAATGATGTGGCTCAGGTTTTCTATGTGAAGGACATGTCCTCTAGACCAAAAAAAGAAAAAATATGCAAACGAATACATCATATGATGAGCCAAAGCGTCACATAGTTCTTTCAGGGAAAAGAAACATCGTGGGAATCGAGGACAAGACAGACATGTCAGAAGATTATAATAAGTTTGATGAAATTCTGCCCTTCACAGTGAAAACTGACCCAAGCATTCCATTAAGTAAAGAAGATGCTCCATGGTTACGTCTGAAGCGATCATAAGGAAGGACATATGCCAAGAAGTTCATGCTCATATTATGTAACTCTAGTTCATGTCTTTCGCGGTTTGTGGCTTGACCGAAGGATATCTTTCACGGTTTGTGGATTGACCGGGACTATATATAGGGGGGACCGGTTTTGTAGTCTCAGTTTTTAATATTAATAAATGTCTTGAGTGTTAGTCTTGTTTTGTGGATGGACCGGGACTATGAGAAGAAGTTGTCCCGATTCGTACTTACCATTAAGATCTGATCTCCAAACGCGCGCGGTCACATATTAGGGAGTGCCTCTATGACCAGTTTCTTGGAGATGCCGGAGGACTGGGCTCCGTCGGCATCTCCCTGAAACTGGCCGTAGTGGTGTCCCTTCTCTCGAAAACCATCTTGCAGCTTGTAACTTCTCTAACTAGATCAATACACCTGGGAGCTAACTAATTTCACATATTAGGGAGTGCCTCTATGACCAGTTTCTCAGAGATGCCGGAGGACTGGGCTCCGTCGGCATCTCCCTGAAACTGGCCGTAGTGGTGTCCCTGCTCTCGAAAACCATCTTGGAGATGCCTCAAACTGGCTGGAGGACTGGACTCACAAGGATGCCTATTTATAGTACAAGCAGCTCGGCATAGAGTCCCGGTTGGTGACACCAACCGGGACTAAAGATGAACCTTTAGTCCTGGTTGGAAACACCAACCGGGACAAAACACGAGTCAGCACTAATAATAGGGGTGAGTGTCGACATTATTTCGTAAGTGTCGACACTATGCCGAGCTGCTTGTACTATAAATAGGCATGACACCATCCGGGACAAGGTACACGCCGCACGACATAATGTCGACACTCACCCCTATCATTAGTGCTGCCTGGCCCAGCCTGAAATCCCTCCAACCGTCCCATTTTTAGAACAATGTCATATTTCACCTGTTAACAGTATATGTATTAAATGAGCCATTTTTCTTCCTTCTATTTCTTCCCTCCATTTTTCTTCCCGCCATTTTTTCCTTCCATTTTTCTTCCCGCCATTTTTCTTCCCGCCATTTTTTCCCGCCAGTTCTTCCCGCCAGTTCACTATATATATATGTAGGGTTGGCCTCCATTGTCATTGCACATCTCTAGACTCATATCTACAACCTCATCACTCTTTCCCATGGCTTCCACCGTAGCACTAACCCCCAGGGAGGCGGAGGCGCTTTGTGCCTCGAACTACCCCTGCCCGCCGGGCTATTGTGTCCCCGTCGGCTGGATGCTGAGCACCGGAGGCATGCCGGTTCCTCCTGTCCCACTAGGTGTGGCGCGCCGGATGGCCATCACGAACCACTACTACTTCGAGCTCACGCCGGAGCAGCGGAGGAATCCTAGATGGCATCCCGACTATTTCCCTACTTGGGAAGCCTTCTTCGTGGATCGGCGTGAGAGGGCGCTCGCCAGGCACGAGGAGGACGTCCCACATCCTCCTAACTTCAACGAGGCCGGCCGTCGGCTATGGTGGCGCCGTCGGACTCTCCAGAGCGTCATGGACTATGACACTGCCGCCGACTCTAACCCCCGTCTGCGCTACCCTCAAGTCCAGCCCACGCGTACTCAGCCTTCAAGGTTCAATTACGGCGACCACGATGGCGGCGGCGATGACGGCGAGTACGACGACTACAGTGGCGAGTATTACAGGTGTAGGCAGGAGCATGACTGAATCACTCCAACACTCCGAAACAAGTTCGGCCGATTGTTACTTAATCTGGCCATGTATCTTAATTTTCAGTTCTTTTATGTATCTTAATTTTCAGTCGTGCTTTATGTAACTTACTATTAGTTTCATTCTGTATTTTAATTCCAGTTCTATCTCCTTCACAAAATGACCTATCTCATTCGAGGTTTCTTGGCTTTCGCGTCAAATGACCAATGTTATGGCTAGAATCAAGGCATAGTTTGTGATAATATGGCCATATTGTGCATACATGTGCATCATGGTATGGAAACAATGTTGCAAGAGGAAGTTTTCCTTTTTATCGCACCAAAAAGGCATTTTCCATTTTCCGAGCATAAAAACGGACGGTTTTGTGAAGCAACCACCAAATGGCTAATTCAAAAAACCACCAACACATTTTATAAAAATACTAGACCACCTTATATGGACAATGTACCAACAGGGGGATCTGAAACCTTTCCGTCCACCTCTGGTGAAAAAGACAAATTCCTGCCGAATCGGCAGGAAGTGGGTCAGATATGAATTACAGGTACATGATATGATGCTCATGATTTTTTACAAAAATCATTTTTAGGTTCACAATATGCTATTTTATCAAAAATCCAATGCAAGTTGAGCGAGGCTTGGTCAGATTCAAGTGTATACAAAAGATGCGGCATTTAAATATCCAATCAACTCAAAAATGTTAATACAAAAGATGCGGCATTAAAATATGATTTGCTCTAATAAAATAGGGTTAGATTCCTTTTTAGATGCTTAATATTTCTTGTGTTCAAAGTTTTAGGATTTGACAATTTATTTTTGTTTGAATTGAATAATCAAAATTTATATGTAAGTGTTTTAATCATTTTGAAAATTTTCATCTAAAGTAAATATAAAATGTTTTTACATGAATGGATAGATATTATTTTTCTGAAAATTATGATATATTATTCATATTTTTCTGAGTTGAAATGAAAAAGATATGAATTTTCTAAATTCATATCCTATTTTTTGAATTAAAAATGCCCCTTTAATGCATGAAATAAATGCCCTCCCCTTTAACACCGGTTCCAGCCACGAACCATTGTTAAAGGGGGGGTACACGCGCGAAACGAATTCCCCCCCTTTAACACCGGTTCGTGGCTGGAACCGGTGTTAAAAGGGGGGGTATTAAATGCGCGCCTTCCCCTTCCTTCTTCCCCCTAGAGCTAGATCGAACCCGCCACGCAGAAAAAAATAGAGAGCAGAGCCGCCGGCGCCGTCCAGCCCTCGCCGTCGCCACCCTCGCCCTTGCCGTTGCCGCCCTCGCGTCGGCCGCCACCGCCAACTCGATCGGAGCCGCCGTCGCCCTCGCGCGCGCCAACACCGCCACCGCCACCGCGCGCGCGCCACCGAAGCCGACGACGACGCCGGCGCCTACAAGAAGCCCACCGTCGTGCTCGTGGTGAGCTAGCGGACCTCCTGGTCCCCTCTGTTTCCTCCCTTTTGCGTTGCTGTCCCGATGAGCTCGCGGTGGCGGTGGAGCTCGCGGTGGCGCCGGCCGGCAGTTTTCAGTGGGGGACGGCCCAGGCCCAGGCACGGTACGGGGACGGCCTCCCCTCTCGGCTGCGGGGGTGGCCTAGGTGGGGTGTGAGCTCCGGTGGTGGCCATATGGGGTGCGAGCTCGCGCGGTATGCCAGCGATGTCGGGGTGTATGCATGGTCCTTTCTCGGGTTGCAGGTGTGTCCGTTGGCAACAACGGCACGGCGTCCTTCTCTTCGGCGATGCGATGTGTCGTTGGTCATCGGAGTGGTGGCTAGAGTTCGCAGATGTCGGTGGCGGCCTTAGAAGGTGGACTGCGCGGGCAGCTCTTTGGCGAGCGTCGTGGCTTCTCCCCTCGGTCTGGGGCCTATCTTGGGGACAACGGGCGGGGCAGAAGACGGGGAAAACCCTTTACCATAGGTCTCTGGGGCCGCCGATGCTGCTACCTTCTTCGTCACAGGTCTCCGGGTGAAAACACTTTACCATAGGTCTCGTTGGTCGTTACCCTCTTGGGGGCTTTGTTGTGGAGCTCTGACTCATCCTGATCTTGGCTCATTGACTTCGGTGGCAAGTTTAGGTTCTCCGCGGTTTTTCTTGCTTATTTTGATCTGCTTTATAAAAGGGATATCCCCTCCACATTGTATCTGTTCTGCCAAGTTGTTTGTCGTCGCTGCCGTCGCTCCGGTGACCATACTGAGGCGGCTCCGCCACTATAATGCTTGCCTCGGCCTCCTCTTTCAAACAACGCCCGTTTTAGGTAGGCCGCATCACGCTACCTCGCGCGCCCTAGGTCGCTCTCCAACGCCGCCAGCCTCCGGTCAGCCACTATAGCTAGCCCCTCTCATATGCATCCGGGATTTCTCCGAATTAGGGTTTGGACCCCTCGGAACTCGTTTAAAATGATCAAGCATCCTTAGGGTTTTAATTTCATTTGTGTATTTATTTGTGTATTTTTGTATGAATAATATGTATATTTGTGTATGAATCCAAGTCCACTTGAATGTTTACTCTCTTGCTCTAGATAATATTATTGTTTTAGAAACTATGGATCCACTTAGTAGAAACCTTGAAGAAGAAGAAATAATGGAGAACATTATTGATGAGGACACCTCACAATATCTGAACTTGGAGGGGCATGATGACAGCTCAAGTAGTCATGGAGAAGATGAAGACTCCGGTGAACGCAATTTAATGATTACAAAGTCTGGCGAGGTATATGCATTGATTAAGCATCTGCTGACTTCCACCAACAATCTTCTTCTACATGTATTAATTAACGCTTCTTTCTTCTTTTAGCCCTCTGGATCGACCAGCCAGCAACCATCTTCTTCTACGAAAAAGAGCATGCGAGGTGCGAGCCATCGGTTGAAAGATCGTGCAAAGTTCACGATCGAAGCAGTCCGTGTTGATGGCAGGCCGATGGAGCCCAAGAAGGCCGCAGACAAATTTGTACGTCAGGCTGGAGTTCTTGTTAGGGACCAAATCCCAATCATAATTGAATATTGGAATAAGCCAAAGAACGGCGATAGTACCTTTGTCGATGAAAGATCCAAGAAACGCTTTGGAATTCGTTGTTGGTAAATTTCACCCTTCCGCTAGAGGAGGATGAAAACAACCCGGTTATAAAGGAAAAGGTCAAAGAGTGGACTCTAAAGAAGATGGCTGACGCTTTCCGCAACTGGAAGACAAAATTGAACAAATTTGTCAAAGCTCGCGAGACTCCAAATTTCGAAGACGCATATTATGCGAAGATAAGACCTCACTGGCCCGAATTTGTGACATATAAAAAAGGTGCTATAGCTAAAAAGAGGTCAGAAACCAATACGCTAAATGCCCAGAAGAAGGAATATCACCAGAGGACGGGGTCAGGTGGATACATATCTTAGAGGCCTAAGTGGGAGGAAGCTGAGAAGGCCCTGCGCGCTTGAGGGATCACACCCCAGACAGATGGGTGGGACCTACGAGCAAAGACTTGGTTCTACGGAATCGGGGCAAGTTTGGACCCAGAAACAGGATTGTGTATCTTCCCAACCCTCCTTGCCAAACCCACTTTGAACTCATCACGACATACGAGGAAAGCAGCCGCGGGACCTTCCATCCCGACAGAGAGAATGACCAGCTCACACGCGCCATCGGTAAAAAGAACACCCTGGACATGCACGAGGCACGGGGTATGACGTGGAAGGATGGGTTTGCGAGTGGGCGACTCTTACAGATGGCGTGGCGAAAAGAAAAAAGAGCGTCTGAGCGGATGACATAGATAGAACATGCACTTGTGGCGCTGCAGCGCAAGTGAATGCACTGTGAGCCATCAAGCTACTGTCCCATCTCAGCGCACGAAGAGCTCTGCATTGGAAGCCCGGCCTAGACTCTGCGGAAAAGCAGCTTGGCTTCCACGGAGAACGCAATTTCCACGCTTGAAATGGCGGGTCCTCGGTACCCGTGGATGAGATCACGGAGAGCGAACACGTTGAGCTGCATGTGAGATTAATGAGCTTATCCATTAAGGTGGTCATCGGCTATGCCTTTCCTCCCGTAGCTGGTGGAACTTACCACGCCGACCGATTCCAGATGGCTATGCTATTGTCGGGGTGGATGAGGTTGTGAAGGAATATGAGGAAGCACAACTTGACCATGCTACGGTGAAGGGAAACTCAACTCAAATTTGCAATGAAAACAACCATTCTTTGGAAGAAGGAACACATCGTGCTTCCAAATTGAGGCCACTGCACCCGCCGTCTCAGAAGGCGTCGGTCTGAGCCGCTTCAGCTATATCCTGTGCAGCCATCTCCGTGCTTCAGCCATCTCTGCTGGCACCATCTCCGGCGCGCCAGCCATCTCCTGCCCGTCAGCCATCTCCGGTGCTTCAGCCATCTCCTCAGCGTAAGCGGAAGAGCACTGCCACGAAGAGCATCACTAGCACTGCCACAAAGAAATCCGCAGGAAACCGTACGCCAAAGAGTTCAAAAAACTACGTCCCGCAGCCTTCCGCCAAGCCATTGCCGGTTTTACTGTGGAATCGCAGCGAGGAGACCAATAGGATCTCGGAAGAGGTCAAGAAATTCTTTGCACCTAGACGGGCGAGCCAAAGGAGAAAATAGATCCGGTGGTGGAGAAGTTTTACAAAAATCTTTTGAAACCTGAAACCCCACTTGTGCCGGACTACGAGCGCCACTTTTGAAGGGGGTGCAAAGGCGCCGTAGGGACTGAAAGTAGCGATGTGCGGCAACCTGTAAAACAGTTCCCATGCTCGAGAGCAGAAAACCAATCATGCGCCCGCTCAAGTGTTCGACACATGGGACGCTCCTCTCGTAAATGATTACGAGGCAGAGCTACAAAGAAAGGCCAATGAGATGGGGATGACTTACATTGCATACTTGAACATCATGGGAGACAACTTGCCCAAATGCGATGCCAAACCCATACAGCCATGGAAGTATGGGAAGAATCTCGTCAAGAAAGAGGAGCTCAAGAATCTACCAACAAAGATGCGAAGATTGCACAAGTGGTACCTTGATTTCTGCAAGACGAGAAAGGAAGAATGGATCACGGCGCATATAAGAGATGAGATTTTCTTGTGCGGAAACGACGAGATCGACTTCAACATTCAAGACTTGCATTTTCTATTCAATCAGAAGGAACTCGACAAAGCTGCCATCAGCCTTTATTGTGTGTAAGTACTATTTCTGTAATTTATATCTCATCGCATTCACTTTATTAATTGCATGTATATATATATGCTCACCATATATGTATATACTATTATGCAGGAGAAAGGTTATGGAATGCATGAAAGGAGGCCCTTTTGACATTGGGTTCGTTGACCCAAATAGAGTTCATGAAGAAGTGGTAAGAACCAAACCCGCAAATGTAAGATTACTTGCTAAGGTCTTTACTGAGACAACAAACCAAAAGGGAAATACTATTGCCTTACAACTTCTCGTGAGTACTGTTACCCTCTCTTGTACACATTCTGTTTTGGCTTACTCGATGTTAAGTGTAACTGATGATGAGTTATGTGTGCGTATGTTCCACTTTATTCTGCTAGTCATTCAACCCGACTCAGAAAAAGTCCTTGTCATGGACTCGTTACGAAAAGAAAAAGAGCTATGGGCAGACTTTAGAGAGATGCTCCAGAGGTAATTTCAATCATATTATCGCACTAGATCGGCAACTTTCGTGACAACAAGTAATTAATTACTCTTTTATCTATTTTCTTTGCCGGACAGGGTTTGAAAAAGGTTCACAGGCATGGCCGTGGGTGAATGGTCAGAAGAACTAAAATTTGTAGACCAAAATGTAAGTAATACTAGCTAGCTAGGTCTACGTATCTCTTTGATTCTGCTTCCAATTCCATTATATCATGCTTTATTGATTATTATTTTGATTGAACTCTCTATTCTCGTAAAGTGCGCGCATCAGGGACCCGTCAATAACTTATGTGGATATTATGTTTGCGAGTTCATTCGCAACACGATATGTGCGACAGGTCAAGCCGCACTAGAACAACTTAGAGTAAGTAAACAAAGTCCACAACATTATTTTATTACCATCAATTGTGTTGAGTTTTATTCTTATATATATATTGACCCCATTCTTTATATATATTCAGATCGAACGGATGCGGGACCAACTCCTACCATTTGACCGCATACGAGCCATTCAAGAGGAATTGGCGGGGTTCATACTTGATGAGGTCGTCACGCCTGGCGGAAAACTCTTTAGATATCCACCAAAATGAATGTTGTATATATGCTTGAACGTGTTTGTCTTGTACTTGATGTATCAACGTTTACGGAGAATACCACACAATGACTATGTTTGTGTATAATAATAGTTGCTTGATTATTCATGTACTCGTATGTACCAATGACGATGTATGTGTATATCGCTCTCGATCGATTCCCCTCCCCGCCTCCAGAAATACGCCTAATCGAGGCAGAGGCGTAACTCGCATGGCGAGATTTAGGCGTTTCTGCCGGCGCAGATTTAGGCCGTTTTCTGCCGCGTAGATTTATCTCTTTTCCCGCCAAGAGAACCTTTAACACCGGTGTTACGAACCGGTGTTAAAGGGTGGGGCCTGAGCCCTGCGGCCGCCCCACGTACGCCACCCTTTAAGGGGCCCCCCTCTAACACCGAACCCTCAACAACGGTTCTACAACCGCTGTTAGAGGGCCCTCCAAACCGGTGTTAGAGGGGGGGTCTGTACTAGTGGACTGTGACGACACAGCATAAACCCTAGCAGTACGTGACTACGACTCAAGGCTCGAGCAGGGGCAGAGGACTAGCTCGGCCGGCTTTGACGGGAGACGACGAGACAGCAGGTGCCTTGCTGCATCCGCCGCAAGACTAGCTGGGAGTTTGGATAGATAGGAGGGCGACGGATCGATCGACATCGGCGTACAGAGGCCGGGGGTGCATGGGCCACATACGCGATCGGCCATGGGCCTGGCGACCTCGATCGACACCGGCGAGGGTACGGTGTGTCTTGCTTGCTCGACGACATGGACTTGTGTGCGTTCCCGTCAAGTTGAGGTGGCGTCCGAGACAGCCCGTATTCATGGCGTATGTACGTACGGCCGACCTAACATCATATTCTTGGTATTCTTGTATCGTCTGATTCTGTATTCAATTTGGGATTCCTGCATAGGAACAACAATTGGTTCGTGCTGTTGGTGTAATTAATCTACCTACGTACGTGTGCTTTTTGGCGTTGTTTGGCGATTGATGCGTCTCAGGCCGGACAGAGAAAATAGTGTTGTACATGCGATTCATCAACAAAGGTAATTAAATCCTCACCGTTCTTGCATAGATACTTCAGGAAAGCCACACAGTCCTTGTCCACTTCCTGTGCCTGGTGTTCAGGAGCCTTTCCATGTGGCCTATAAGAAGAGGGATGCCCGTGAGGTTTCCCTTGGGGCTTGGAACCCTGAAAGTTCCTCTTCTTGGTTGGGCTCGGGTAGTTCACGGAATCACCGGACTGCCTCTTCAGCCTCTCTTCCTCCTGCACGCACATGGCCATCATCTTCTCGATGCCCCACGTTTCTGGCTGCGCATTATAGTTCACAGCAAAAGCTTCAAACTGGTTTGGCAGCGAGGCAAAGATAAGATGAATGATGAACTCATCTGGGAGCTCCATGCCCATAGGCTTAAGATTGGAAGATATGTTGCTCATTCGCAAGATGTGGTCCCTAACACCACCACCAGTGTATCTTGTGGTGACAAGTTTCTTGATGAGTGAGCTTGCATAGGCCTTGGAGGACCTAGTAAACTGACTCTCTACCCTTTTCAGGTACTCACTGGCTGTGGTGCACTCTGGGATTGCTCCCCTTATAGCTTCCACGATGGAGCTCTTAATGACCATTAGGCACTTCCTATTGGAAGAGTCCCACTTTGCAAGCTCAAGGTCGTACTTCATTCTTATCGGAGCATGGTCACTGACCCTTTTCTTAAAATCCTCTTCACTTTCCTTTTCGCCCCTGACGGGGTCGACAGGTTCTTTAGGACAGGCTTCAATCAGTGCCAAGTCGAGGTCAAACAGAGCAAACCCCATCTCTACCTTCTCTCGCCATGAGCCGTAGTTCCCTCCGTTGAGGGGCTCAATGGCCGAGATAAAGCTCATAGGATTGCCTGAAAGCAAAACATCATTTAAAACGAGTTAATTCAACGTTGGTCAAATTAAAACAAGAAACTTCTCCATATTAATACTACATCACCGTTGGGCAGAAATATGACTAATATGGATAAAACTTACTATGCATAGTGAAAATTTTACTAACAACGTTGGTCATCCAATAAAATAATCACTATTAAAAAAAAATTAAATCTCTCTTCATTGCATTTAAGCAATTGATTCTTGCAGCGGAATAACATGAATAAAAATGATGAACTTTACTTCTTTACAGAAACTTTACTGTCACTTTATAATTTTCTACACAAAATTTTCGTTGAAAAAAAATGTTATAGAAAAAAATGTGTGAAAACAATTAAAAACAGATAATAAAAGCTTATGTAAATAAATAAACAAGAGAAACTGTGCTGAAAAAACGGCCCAGCAGCGACATGAAAACGGCCCATTGTTTCCCCTGACTAGCTGCTGCGAGCCGCTGGTCTATTTCTATCTGTCACGCGCGCGAAAGAGTGCCAAAACAGCGCCGCCTCGGCAAAGAGCCTAACTACCAAAATAGAAGCACTCCAGCCGCCTCTGCGCAGTCATTGGATGCCATCCGACGGTCGGGCGCCGTTCTCGCCAGATCAAAACCAGCCGACCCAGCGCCCCCGTGAACCCTAAGTCATTCTCCCCCCGACCCTCTGGCTAGCTCGTGCAGGGCTCCCTGGCGGCGCGCATGGTCCAAATGAGGCGGCGTCGGCCAAGCTGGCGAGCCCTCCTCTCCCCATCCTTCCACCTCTCTGCTAGCCCTACCACCCCTTACACAACATGCAGAAAAGGAGCAGCAAGCAGCAGTCGGACGGCTTCTTGGCCCTTTGTCGGCCAAGATCCACCCGACGGTGCGTCGCCGTAAACCCCAAAGGTGGCTCTGTCTTGCCCGGCCACGGCGACCCCTCTCTCCTGTTTTTTTCTTCGGGAAGAGAAAAAACAGGTTTTCTTTGTGGGATTTGGGGTGGAATTAGGCGAGATCTGGGGCTTTTATGATTAGGGGTCGAGATCTAGGGCGTTCCTTTGATTCCTTCTTCCCAAACAAGTTTCGGTTGGATCTTAGGTGTTAGGGTTTCGATCTGTTGGGAGGTTCTTCTTCCCGACCTCGGCTTGCCGATGCGTCGGGATCGAGAGGAACGGCGCGGCCTCGCGGCGGCGCTTCTAGAAACCCTAAACCTCTATCTTTTCTTTGCCTTTGAAATGGTACACGAGTAGATCTACAGAGCAGTGGCTCTGATACCATTGTTAGTTTTATTGTGCTCAAGATCTAGTCGGTAGTGACTTTCTTCAAGATTCGATGTTGCTTACAGAGAGGGAGAGGGAGAGATGGATGCATACCATCGGCCTTAGGCGTCGAGGATGAGCTCGCCATCGGGCTCGTCGGAGTGGTGGCAGCGGAGAGGGGGTGATTCCCGCCGCTACAACGCAAGCCGATCGGTGGCTAGGGTTTGGGGTTTTCGGTGGGGTGAGTGGCCACGACGAACCTTGGCGTTCGTGCCCCCGGCCCCCACCTCTATTTATTGCACTACGCGACGGGGGCCCACCAACGATTGCGACGTTGGGCGCCCTCGATCAGGGCGCGAGTCCAAGGTTTGTTCGGGCCGTTGGGCCCGAACGGGAGATAAACCTAACATTCTCCCCCTTGATCTCATCTTTCACTTAACTTATACTTTAATCTTATACTTTGGTACCTATTTCATCACACATCAACATATAGAGCATGTCTCGTCATAATGGTCAGTTACGCACCATCGATTCAACAGCCACTATACACCTCTCTATTTTGAAACAGATTCTTGTACTAGGCCCTTAATATCCAGGTATCATAGGCTTTCCCTTAAACCCATGCCGGCTAAGTGTTCTCTGAACAAACTGGGTGGTAAGACTTTTGTGAGCGGATCCGCGAGCATTTATTTTGTACTTATATGCTCTAAACTTATGGTATGATCCTGGATTCTTTCTTTCACAACATAAAACTTAATGTTAATGTGTTTGGCAGCAACACTTGACTTATTGTTGTGAGCATAGAATACTGTTGGCTCATTGTCGCAGTACATCTTGAGTGGTCTTTGAATCATCTACCACTCTCAACCCGGGTATAAACTTCTTTAACCAGTTTGCCTGCCCCGTGGCCTCATAACATGCTACATACTCAGCTACCATCGTGGACGATGCCGTGATGGTTTGCTTGGAGCTTTTCCATGATACAGCTCCACCTGCGAGAGTAAACACATACCCTGACGTGGATTTTCTTTCATCTACATCTCCCGCATAGTCTGCATTTGAATACCCTTCTATCTCAAGAGAATCAGTTCTTCTATATGTTAGCATGAGGCCTTTTGTGCCTTTTGCATAACGCAATGCCTTCTTCACCATTTTCCAGTGATCTATCCCTGGATTACTTTGGAATCTGCCAAGTACCCGGTAACAAAGGCTAAGTCGTATGTACACACTTGAGCATACATCAAGCTTCCATGCAATGAAGCATATGGAACCGCTTTCATTTGATCGATCTCATATTGGTTCTGGGACACGAAGTTCCCAAATCTATCGCCCTTGACTATAGGAGCAGGCGTAGGATTACTCGCATGCATACTATACTTCTTCAGAATCTTCTCTAAGTATGCCTTCTGCGATAACCCTAAAACCCCCTTTTGTCTATCTCGGTGAATTTCAATTCCTAGAACGAATGAAGCTTCACCAAGATCTTTCATATCAAAGTTTGAGGACAAGAACTTCTTCATCTCCAGTAGTAGACTAACATCACTACTAGCGAGTAGAATGTCATCCACATACAGGATAAGGAAAATGAATTTCCCATTCTTGAACTTTGCATATACGCAGTTGTCCTCCTCATTCTCATCAAACCCAAACTTCCTTATTATTTCATGGAACTTTAAGTACCATTGCCTGGAGGCCTGTTTTAATCCATAAATGGACTTTCTCAGACGACATCCCATACGCTCTTTTACTTCCACAACAAAACCCTTGGGTTGTGCCATGTAAACATTTTCTTCCAAGTCTCCATTTAGGAATGTTGTCTTTACATCCATCTGATGCAATTCTAAATTGTAGTGTGCCACTAAAGCCATTATGATTCTAAAAGAATCCTTACTTGAGACTGGAGAAAATGTCTCATTGTAATCTATTCCTTCTCTTTGGGTGAAGCCCTTAGCAACAAGTCGTGCCTTATATCTTTCAATATTCCCTCTAGAGTCACATTTGGTTTTGTAGACCCATTTATAGCCTACCGTTTTGGCTCCTTTAGGAACTTCTTCTAAATCCCAGACTTTGTTGCTACTCATGGATCTCATCTCATCTTCCATGGCTTCAAGCCACTTCGATGAGTGAGGACTTTTAATGGCTTCTTCAAATGTGGTGGGATCACCCTCCATTTGAACTTCTTCACTGACATAGATCTCAAATTCATTAGGAATAGCTATCTTTCTAGTTCTTTGAGACCTTCTAAGGGTCTCACCTTCTGGCACATTCTCGGTGTGGGGTTGTTGCGGCTCCTCCTCATCTGTGGTAACGGGGTCTTCATTTTCATTCATTATTACCACAGGAGAACCAACAGCGGGTGTCACATCGACATTGTCATGTGTTGGTGCAGCAGCAGGTATCAAGAAAAATGGTTCCTGAATCATCGGAGTGGGTGCATGCACCCGCTTCTCCTCAAGGTTGATTTCTCGGGATAACGTGCTCCCCCTGATCATCCGATCCTCCAGAAACACAGCGTGTCTCATTTCTACAAACTTAGTAATTCTGTCTGCACAATAGAAATGATAACCTTTTGAGTTGTCTGGATAGCCAATGAAATGGCAACTTACTGTCTTGGGATCTAACTTCCCAAGGCTTGGGTTGAAGAGCTTTGCCTCAGCTGGGCAACCCCACACTCGCAAATAATTGAGTGAAGGTTCGCGACTAGAACATAACTCATATGGTGTTTTAGACACCGATTTACTTGGAACTCGATTAAGTATGTGAATGGCGGTGTTTAACGCCTCCATCCACAAACCAATCGGTAAGGTGGAGTAACTTAACATGCTTCTCACCATATCCATCAAGGTACGGTTTCTTCTTTCAGCTACTCCATTCTGCTAAGGCTCGCCCGGTGTTGAATACTGGGCGACTATACCATGTTTTTGTAGAAACCTCGCAAAGGGTCCCGGAACTTGGCCATATGGGGTATGCCGGCCATAGTATTCGCCTCCACGGTCGGACCTTACTACTTTAATCTTTAAACTATGCTGATTTTCCACTTCAGCCTTAAATATCTTGAATTTATCCAGTGCTTCTGAACGTTCTTTAATAGGATAAATGTAACCATAACGCGAGTAGTCATCCGTGAATGTTATGAAAGAGTCATAGCCATCCACAGATGTCACAGGAAACGGACCGCATATATCCGTATGAATTATTTCTAGTACTCATGTGCTTCTTTTGGCGCCTTTCTTAATGTTCTTTACAAACTTTCCTTTAATGCAATCGATGCATTGCTCTGAATTTGAAAATTCTAGAGGTGGAAGAATTGATTCTTTTACTAAGCGTTCTATTCTCCCCCTCGAAATATGGCCTAAACGACAGTGCCATAATTTCGATGAGACTTCATCAATTCTTTTCCTCTTACTCTTTCCATTCAGGGATGAGGAGGCATTCTCATTCTCAACGCTTATTTCATTCACATTCTCACAGAGTGATAATAAATAAAGCTTGTCTTGTCTGAAGGCAAGACCAACAATCTGATTATTCAATTTGATTTTACATTGACCATCGCCAAAATGGCAGGCAGAACCACAGTCGTCTAAGCGCGACACACTTATCAAGTTTCGATGCAAAGAGGGTACATAAAGAACATCTACTAAAAAAAGTACAAAGCCATTCGACAACTCTAAAGGAAGATCTCCAATGGCTTCGACTTCAGCTTGAACGCCGTTTGCTACTTTAATTCTTCTTTCTCCTCTTTGCAGGGTCCTTCTCATACGGAATCCCTGTAATGAATTAGCAACATGAACAGTCGCACCTGAGTCAATCCACCAAGTAGATTTTGCATAACTTAAAAATAAGGATTCATCAACAAAGGTAATTAAATCCTCACCGTTCTTGCACAGATACTTCAGGAAAGCCACACAGTCACTCATGTAATGGCCCTTCTGCTTGCACCACTTGCAGGTGTACTTGTCCACTTCCTGTGCTTGGTGTTCAGGAGCCTTTCCATGTGGCCTAGAAGAAGAGGGATGCCCCTGAGGTTTCCCTTGGGGCTTGGAACCCTGAAAGTTCCTCTTCTTGGTTGGGCTCAGGTAGTTCACGGAATCACCGGACTGCCCCTTCAGCCTCTCTTCCTCCTGCACGCACATGGCCATCATCTTCTCGATGCCCCACGTTTCTGGCTGTGCATTGTAGTTCACAGCAAAAGCTTCAAACTGGTTTGGCAGCGAGGCAAAGATAAGATGAATGATGAACTCATCTGGGAGCTCCATGCCCATAGGCTTAAGCTTGGAAGACATGTTGCTCATTCGCAAGATGTGGTTCCTAACACCACCACCAGTGTATCTTGTGGTGACAAGTTTCTTGATGAGTGAGCTTGCATAGGCCTTGGAGGACACAGTAAACTGACTCTCTACCCTTTTCAGGTACTCACTGGCTGTGGTGCACTCTGGAATTTCTCCCCTTATAGCTTCCATGATGGAGCTCTTAATGACCATTAGGCACTTCCTATTGGAAGAGTCCCACTTTGCACACTCAAGGTCGTACTTCATTCTTATCGGAGCATGGTCACTGACCCTTTTCTTAAAATCCTCTTCACTTTCCTTTTCGCCCCTGACGGGGTCGACAGGTTCTTTAGGACAGGCTTCAATCAGTGCCAAGTTGAGGTCAAGCAGAGCAAGCCCCATCTCTACCTTCTCTCGCCATGAGCCGTAGTTCCCTCCGTTGAGGGGCTCAATGGTCGAGATAAAGCTCATAGGATTGCCTGAAAGCAAAACATCATTTGAAACAAGTTAATTCAACGTTGATCAAATTAAAACATGAAACTTCTCTATATTAATACTACATCACCGTTGGGCAGAAATATGACTAATATGGATAAAACTTACTATGCATAGTGAAAATTTTACTAACAACGTTGGTCATCCAATAAAATAATCACTATTAAAAAAAATTAAATCTATCTTCATTGCATTTAAGCAATTGATTCTTGCAGCGGAATAACATGAATAAAAATGATGAACTTTACTTCTTTACAGAAACTTTACTGTCACTTTATAATTTTCTACACAAAATTTTCGTTGGAAAAAATTGTTATAGAAAAAAATGTGTGAAAACAATTAAAAACAGATAATAAAAGCTTATGTAAATAAATAAACAGGAGAAACTGTGCTGAAAAAACGGCCCAGCAGCGACATGAAAACGGCCCATTGTTTCCCCTGACTAGCTGCTGCGAGCCGCTGATCTATTTCTATCTGTCGCGCGCGCGAAAGAGTGCCAAAACAGCGCGCCGCCGCGGCCTGGCAGCAGCCCAACGGCCCAAAACAGAGCACTCCCAGCGCGCCGCCCCTCTGCAGCCGCTGGATGCCATCCGACGGTCGGGCGCCGTTCTCGCCAGATCAAAACCAGCCGACCCAGCGCCCCCGTGAACCCTAAGTCATTCTTCCCCCGACCCTCTGGCTAGCTCGTGCAGGGCTCCCTGGCGGCGCGCATGGTCCAGCGAGGTGAGGCGGCCGCGTCGGCCCAGCGCCGGCGGCGAGCCCCTCCCTCTCCCCATCCTTCCACCTCTCTGCTAGCCCTACCACCCCTTACACAACATGCAGAAAAGGAGCAGCAAGCAGCAGTCGACGGCGCCCCCCTGGCCCTTTGCCGGCGCGCGCATCCACCCGACGGTGGGTGCGTAAACGGCCCAAAGCGGTGGCTCTGTCTTGGCCACCGGCCGGCGACCCCCTCTTTTCTCTGTGTTTTTTTTTTGGGAAGAGAAAAAACGGGTTTTCTTTGTGGGATTTGGGGTGGAACTAGGCGAGGTCTGGGGCTTTTCTGATTAGGGGTCGAGGATCTGGGGCGTTCGTTTGATTCTTTCTTCCCGAAAAAGTTTCGGTTGGATCTTAGGTGTTAGGGTTTCGATCAGTTGGGAGGTTCTTCTTCCCGACCTCGGCTTGCCGATGCGTCGGGATTGAGAGGAACGGCGCGGCCTCGCGGAGGCGCTTCTAGAAACCCTAAACCTCTATCTTTTCTTTGCCTTTGAAATGCTACACGAGTAGATCTACAGAGCAGTGGCTCTGATACCTTTGTTAGTTTTATTGTGCTCGAGATCTAGTCGGTAGTGACTTTCTTCAAGATTCGATGTTGCTTACAGAGAGGGAGAGGGAGAGATGGATGCATACCATCGGCCTTAGGCGTCGAGGATGAGCTCGCCATCGGGCTCGTCGGAGTGGTGGCGGCGGAGAGGGGGTGATTCCCGCCGCCACGGCGCAAGCCGATCGGTGGCTAGGGTTTGGGGTTTTCGGTGGTGTGAGTGGGCACGACGGACCTTGGCGTTCGTGCCCCCGGCCCCCACCTCTATTTATTGCGCTGCGGACGGGGGCCCACCAACGATTGCGACGTTGGACGCCCCCGATCAGGACGCGAGTCCAAGGTTTGTTCGGACCGTTGGGCCCGAACGGGAGATCAACCTAACAAATCAGGCTAATAGTGTATCCAGACTTCGGTGCCATAACCATACCTTGATCGTCTGCTCAGTTGTTATAGCTGGTCATGTCAATAAACCCATACAGCATGCATGGTAGGTAAAACATAATCACATGGCCATTACGATAAGCGACAACACCATGCATGAACCGATCGACAACACAGCTCACACACTAAGACACGACGTCAAACTCAATAGGAACACACAGCAAGCTTAGCGCAGTACACATGCATCGCACGAAAATCTTACTCTACATATAGGTGGGTGTCCCGGGCTTATCCTGGGCATCCATCTATGCTGCAAGATCTATGAGGCCAGCTATGAAGATTGTAAACAACCCCTCTTCTATATTTTTCTGTTCAGTACAAAAAGACCCCTATTTTATCGATTGTTTACTCTGAGATCCCTGTGGTTCTACTCGTTCTCCCTTGCCGCATGAATCATCAACATCACAGATTCAGTAAATCAGTTAGCACATCATTAGCATGTAATTCTATCGTTAGGCATTTCTCACAAAATTACATTAATTTGATCTGGACCAATTTCCCCAGTAGGTACATGCACCGAGACACTTCTTTCGTCTCTGGCTTCCCAAAAAGAAGCAACTAATCACACATGGACAAGAATTAGTGGAATTAAGAATGAACACCTTAATCAGTGGAATTGGGTTCCGAAATTAGTGCAAATTCTTTTACGCATGGACAAGAACCAGGGATGAGATCTAAGGGGAAATTGATATGGATTTGCAAACATGGAAAAGTAGTCAGATCCGAATATTGTAAGCAGATCAGTCGATGGTCAGATCTGAACATTGCAAGCAAATCTAAGTGATAAACCCATCCACGAGAAATCAATGAAAAAAATTAGTAAGTCCTGAACCACGTGCAGATAATGCTGCAGATCATGGACTCGTACATAAAAAAAGGGATCTGATCAAGAACACCACATGGGATGGAAAAAAAACTAATAAGAGCGGCATCAGTTAACATGGGCATACATGGACGGGGAACCTAGTCTCCACCGTGCGAGCCGACGCTGCGACCACCACCGCAGATCCGCAGATGTCCCGACAACGTAGAGCGAGCACGCCGGCAGGAAGTATGGCTTCCACTCGGTCCGGCCTACCGCGAGCCTGTCAAACCGCCATGGCCAGATCTAACGACGACGCTGCTCGGCGGGACACGACCGAACCCGGCCACCGCGGCAGAAGCGAAGTTGAGGAGGAGGTGGATGAGGCAGAGGTCGCACTCATCGGACCGCATCACCCAAACCAAATTTGACCTAAACGGAGTGGTGTAGGTGGAGGCCACGACTTAGCCAGTATGTCACCGACGATAGCAGAAAGCATAAAGAGGACACGATTAAGAGAAGACAAAGTGGACAGGTACACCTTGGTTGCCATAAGGGTGAGAAAATGGACAATATACAGGTTGTAGATGTAAATTTACAAGCACGATTCTAGAAGCAATTGTAACCTTAGGATAAGCCGGGGACACGCATGTATGGGTAGAAAAACTGCGTTGTCGTCGTCTGCATCGCACAGACACACACGTACAGATTGAGCCTAGCTAGGACTTCCGATTACCCCCATGCCGCACATGACTACATGAATGATTATTCACCAGTCACCACTAGCTAGAGAACTACGTACGCGCCTATCCGCCAAATCCCATTGACCACAACACATGCGCTAGCTGTGATGGCCATGCATGGGGTCTATCGAGAACAACGTACGAAGCTTATCATTGCATTCGGCATATCGTCTGCCGCCCGACCAAGTTTCAGAGGAATTCCACGATCAACCGTATGAGCTGCTCGGTGTCAGAGATCGAGCGAGGAATCTAGGGCCCACATCGACTGCCTGCTGAAAATCTTAATACGTAACAGTTAGTTAGGCCCCATTTGGAACAAAGAAAAAACATACTAGGAAATAATGAAGGATAGGATTTCTATCTATAAGAAAAATTCCTTTTTTTTGCCAGGTATAAGAAAAATTCCTTTGGTGCCGATTGGAACATGGGAACAATAGGGGATCCTAGATTCCTTTTAAAATTGATATATGGAAAAGCCTATTTTTAAAATTTCTAAACCGAAACTACTACACACACACACGATGAATAGCTATCCGATTTGTGTACGACGGTCGATCCAATGATGCTGGTGCATGCAGCGAGCCTGATGGATGGCTCCCTTGCATTGTCGTGCCGACATCGGACAATTGTGTCGTGTGTATAGCACGGTTCTTAAAATTTTCATGTGCATGCGTTTCTTTTTGGGGGAAATTTTCCTATGGTTTTGGTTCACTTTTATAGGAATTTAGGATATGACATCTCAACCGGTCCATGACCAGTTCTCCACCAATAATCGATCATCCCTATAGATAGCTAGATCTCCCCATCATTACGGGCCGCAACTACCACCGATCCACGCCGGTTTTATGGGATGATTAGAAGTGATCATCAGATGGACACAGTGGTACACACTTGATGACCCTGTACGTACGTGCATGCGGTGACATGCTGGCAATGCTTGTTCCATCATGCATGCATGCTGGCTGGTGTACGTTGTACTGATCATGTACTAGTGTTAGTGCACTAGCTTAGCTAATGAGAGTCCCAATCAACCCCATCCCCCGTAACTTTGGCTTTGTCCGAGCGCGCGCATGATGCGCCGGCCGACCGACCGAGAGCATGATCTGACTTGGTGCCTCCATCGATCGATCTCAGATGCAATTGCCGCGCATGCATGCGCGCGTACGTACGTATACGTCGTACTCATGCACGTACGGTACGTTGAGCTTCCTGTGGTGGTGTCTGTACTCTCGGCGGCATGTCTGTGTCCGTAAGGGATTTTGCAAAAAGAAAAAAAAATCTGAAGAGACTAAGACTGCACACTACCTCGCACGAATTCATTAATCGGCGCACCACGTTTTCAGATTACCACCATCCAGATTGTACTTTATAGGCAGTGTGGCTTGGCGTGTGGGTTTCTATTACATGTCAAATCGTTCAAACATGATAACGACTGCTAGAACAAAGATAAGAAATTCTATTGATGGGATATCCTCCGGCACTCAGCAGAAAATCACAATCCGCTAAAAGCAAGGACGATGATTCTTCTCTTCAAAGTAGCTGCTGCTGATCCATCTTCCAGTCAAAACGTACGCTTTTAACCCGGCCGGTGGCCTGTAAAATAAATAATCTTCAACTATCGATCGACTAGAATTGCACCAGCTGTATGTACATAGTAGGCATCAAAATCTCGACGGATCTTCTCTTCAGAAGCAAAGTTGTTCCTCTAAGGGCATCCATTATGTTGGCAATAAGGCTATCCATAGACAAAAAGTAGTCAATAAGAAGTTCTACATACATAGTGAAGGCTATTAATAAGCTATCCATAAGCTCAAAACCTTAAGGGTGACCTACAAGCTTGTGGGTAGTCCATAAGCAATAAAATATTATTTTAGCTTCTCCCCTCTCTTTTGCATGTGTGCAACTTTATCTGACACGTGGGGCCAGCTTGTAGACAAGTTTAACTAGATACATTGTGATGTAATCAATAAGCTTGTGGTATGGTATGTGGGTCCCAGCTTATAGACAAGTTTTTTCACATATACAGGTGATGCTCTAACAGGCAGCTGCATTCTGATCTAGCTTCCAGTCAAAACACTTTTTTATTACCCTTATAGTAGTAGAATAAATAATCTCCACGTACTTGTAGGCTTTTCCACTCGATCGATTTGAATTGCACCAGCTTGTAGGCAGCAAAATCTTTATGTATCTTCTCTTTAGAAGAAAAAACGATAGTATAATCTTGTGGGTAGGATCTCTATCTATACATCCAGAGCCGTACGCACCCATGGTTTTAACTTTTAAGAATGGAAAACCTCTGGATGACTTGTCGTCTCAGCTCTCAACCAACTTGTTCGACGACAGAGGGCACTGTTGGCAGGCGATGCTAGTGGACTACGGGATTGGTAGTAGAGCCTGGCACGTATACGCTACAGTCTATCAGGCATCCTGCAGGCCCCATCAGCTAATGATTGGGAAGCAAGGGCAACTGGCGTGGCCAGAACAGTAACACCAACAGTTTCCATGCCTTCTGATGAGTAAAGCTGGGGAATTTTTAGAGTTTCTCTTTCTGAACAGTGAAAGCAGGCTACATACATATTCCGGCCAAAACTGCGTGAAGTGCTTTGGCTCTGTTTTCTTTTTGCTTTTGGCATCTGGGCCGGGGAGGGGGAAAGGAGAGATCGTAACGGCGAGATGCTTCTTCCGATGGATGGATGGATGCGCGGTGGCAGGCAGGGGCCGACCTGTTTTTACTGTAGGAGGGATCCAGATCGAGATGGCGATTCTTTGCCATCTCTGACTTCCGCTGCTTGCAGCCTTGAGCCTTGCAGTCGCAGGAGGCGGGTCTGGACTTTGCGGCCAGAGTTTTCTTTTTTTAGAGAGAAAACTTTGCAGCCAGAGTTGAAGCTAATTCGAGTAGCATTTTCTGAGTTTTTGTTTTTGATATAATCTCCACCATATGTCCCTCCGGAAACCCTGATCACAGAGTTAGGCGCAAGTGGGGATGGAGCTGAAGTTGTGCATACGGGCGCCAAGAACATTTGACACGAGATTGCTTCAGCGTTAGAGATGCTTTTGCCGCCGATCTGCACTGCTTCGGCTCTATCCTAGTTGGCGTTAAACCGAGAGGTCAGATGTTTTTTTTACAAGTATGACCCTCTGCAATTCGTCATCGCCAAAAATACCCTCCTCGCGTCGCAAAAGCCAAAAATGTCCTGACGGGAGGCTGAAAAGGTGACACGTGTCACCTCCCGCCACGGGGGGTGACGGGATGTTCCTTCCGCCAGGGAGAATGACGGGATGAGGTGGGCCCCACGGTCGGGCCAGCGGGGAGGTTCGACTTGGCGCTGGCGGGAGGTTCGACTTCACGCTCGCGCTGGTGGGCCCCACGGCGTCATTCCACCACTACCAAAGGCGGAAGGAACATCCCGCCACCCCCTATGGCGGGAGGAACATCCCGCTACCCCCCGTGGCGGGAAGTGACACGTGTCGCCTTTTTAGCCTCTCGCCAGGGCATTTTTGGCTTTTGCGACGTGAGAGGGGTATTTTTGGCGATGGAAAATTGCAGAGGGTCATATTTATAAAAAAATCAACATTTCCTGCATCTGTATGCATAATCAAACGGTATGCCTAGCAGCTGGATGCCTGATACTAAAAGGCATATGGACAATGGTGAAAAAACTTTATTGTGTGAAGACACTTGGGTGAAGAATTTACCCTTGGCGGTGCGGTCTGCCAAGATTATATGCTCTTACCTTTATTAAGTTGGTGACTGTCAGGAAAGTTAGAGATGAAGGCTGGGGTTCCATCAGATTCAGAAGATTGCTGTTTGAAGAGACACTAGTAGGGAAAACCTTACCGTAGGTTAACCAAAATGGCCTACTGCCGGCGAGTTTGGGCTCGTCGGCGACCATCTCGCTGGCGGTAAGGACACATCGCCGGCGATTCTGAAATTCACCGGGGGTATTCTATGTTATCGCTAACGAGTAGGCCTATTCGCCGGTGGTAGTGCCCTTACCACCGACGCCCATCCCATTTCGTCGGGATATTATGTACCAGAGCAAAAATAATAATAAGAAAATAGACAGAATACACAATATACATGAGAATACACAGTATACAAGATAATGATAGCAAAATACAAATTAACAGAGAAAACAGTAGCACAACATATATAGAAAGTACCCAAATATCATATTCATCATCGACAAGCACACAAGATTCAGAATAGTACAATATTACTCAAGTTCTAAACACACACATAGATCCATCTCGAGTTCTAAATTAACACACACACTCCCAATTACTTAGTCGCGGGTGGTCAACATCTAAAGAGTAGGAACTATCACGGGAACATGACTCACATGAGATCCATGAAGAATCCTCTAGGTATTGTTAAAGTTGACCTCCAACGCAGCCATGTAGCGAAGGACGTGCGCGTCCTCTTCCCTGAGACGGTGACGTACCACCTCCTCGTTGGCCGGCTCTCTCTGCACCGCCCATGGATCACGCGACGGCTACCATAGAAGCTCTGGATCGACGGCGGGACCCAGATTCCTCACCAACCTACGTGCTCTGGATAAAGGAAGCACCTCCAAGTGCTATCCCGGTGGAGCCCAGTCCCGGACATTGCTCATCCCTATGAGAACGAAAACGAATTCCTATGAGATCAAATTCCTATATGATAAAAAAATTCCTATTTTTGCTCATTATCCCCATATAATTGGTAAATTCTTCTCGCCAAAGTCGAAAGGAGAAAAAAATACTTTCCTATATGGCAACACTAAAACACAAGGAAAGGAGCCAGGGTCTTGACAGCAACAACTCCTTTCGGACCACCAAACCTTCAACTGTTCGAGAGGAGTGGTTTTCGACCCTGATCTCCTTTCTTTGTGTTTCTCTACGACCATGCTATACTTTGGGGCTACATAGTTTATCATTTCATTGTATCGCCAAAGACGAAAGGAAAGAAACTATTCCACGATTCATATAACAATGTCGTCCACATGCTATACGAATAGTGAAGTAATATCTTTCATTTCGACTTTGGGGCTACAATAACATATTTGAAACTACGTAGTTCACCATTTCATTTAATTCAAGCTATCTAATCTCTTCATGTGACCAAAGACGAAAGAAGAGAAATACTTCCACGATTCATATAGCATAAGCATGATATGTCAGTGGTAAGCTAAAGAAAGGATTCAGTCTCCACGGGAAAGATTCATTTCGAGTTTGGAGTGTCAAAATGAGTCGTTGCCGTGGACAACGAAACCTTTCCTTGACTTATCACTAGAGACATCATGTCTATGATATACTAATCTCGAAAATAATTGTCCTTTTCGACTTTGGGGCTACGAGATGAGATATTTGAACGCTAAACCATAACCTAGAATGAGATAGTTGAACTATATAGGACCGATTGAACTCAAGGCTGTGCGATATATAGTACTAATTAACAATTACAGAAAACAAACCTAGCAGTCTTGTTCCCTGCACTCGTCCCCGTTGACCACGGTCATCAGACTTGGCGCTCGCGGCCACGTCCATGGCCTCCCCTACCAAACATTAATGCTAACAACTTATTCAAGTGTCAACAGTGATATGAGAGATGTATTTACTTTAGTTAATAGATGGTTGGCATCGTACTGACAGGTAAATGTTATGCACCTTATACGACTTATGGTCATCACCCATGAACTAGTACAGTATCATGGAGTACTTTACTTCCATAATGAAATATATACTAAAATATATTAAAAATATCACTAATCTTCTATATCTAAATAGGAGTCCCCACTATCTTATTTTCCTAGCCTCTCGTGCAGCCACGTCGCCCCTTTTTCCACCCAGATTTCCTCCTCGCTTCGTCCCTCCCCGCACGAAACAATTCTTAGTACTTGGGCTTGGTCAACCAATATGGCCTTCAAGTCCACTCTAAGTGGGCTCGAACTCTCTCGTGTTTGTCCTGACAAAAAAAAAACCGATGATTCTAGAAAAAATAAGCAGCCCCTGTTCGTCTTCCTGCTCATGGATATTCTCGCCATGATTACTTGGGCTCACCGTCCTTGCCAGGATTATTCTTGCCACGATCTTATTGAGGCCTCCTCACAAATGCTCATCAAACCGCCTAATAACCCCAGCATTCAACGAGTAGAAACTGCTCCGCTGAACTCATCGGTCGCCGTCGCCTCCATGTTATAAACCAAACCATGCTGCCATTCGAATCAAACACGCCATCCTCCTCGCGTTGCCACCTCTGGAAGCAGCCTCGACGCTGGTATCTAGCCGATCCCTGTTTGAATTTCATCTTTTATTTTCAATCAATCCCTCAATCTATTTTCCAATCTGGCAGGTTGCTCTCCGGCTGGAATCTAATCGACGCTTTCTCCCTCAAACCGATTTGATTGGATTCTGCCTGCTGCTATCTCAAGCCTCCTGATTCCTTTGGATTTATTATTGGGTTCTCGGTTTGCTTGCTAAAGGTAGCAAGAAAGCGGGAACATGGTGATCGACAGGTTTCTGGGTTTCTCGGTGTTGTTGTCCACAATGAGGGGCGACATCTTCATCGTGCATTTCTTCGAATGAGGAAAGACAGTGCGCTCCTTTCCCTGTCGGCTTCTATTAATTTGATCTGCTCTAGATATTTTATCGACACTATTACTGAAGTACTTGAGGATGTCCATCCTATCATCCATTGGAGGTATCAAATTTTCTTTGCTGGATTGGATTAACTTCGCATGGGTTCCACTATACAACGCCGTTCCTTACACTTGCCTTCAATTCAGATTGGCAATGTATCGACAAAATAGAATATCACGGTTTTTAGGCAGATTTCAATGTGCCCTCATCCTAAATTGAATTTCTTTCTGTCTTTCATTCCGATTGATGCAATAATCGGCCAGGAACTTCTCTCAGCTATCTCCATTTGTTAGTGGAAATCTTATGCTTCGCCTATATGGCTGCTAATGGACAAAACCGAACTAAACCAAGTGTCACAACTGTACTTGAATTGGACTGCTGTAGATCAACTAGATGATTGAACTGGAGTATTCCTTTCACTGAAGCATGTCTCACGGATGTATCATTCTTACCTCTAAATCCTTATATTTATCAGAAAAAATCTATACATGCTTTTCAGATCTTTGTAAACATGATTCATATGTGATTTCCTTTTCTAGCTACCATGACATGGGAGCGTGAGGTAGAAATATAACGCAGTCTCCGGGGCAACAGGATGATGGAATCCAGGCCTTCCTTGATGTGTAGTCTCTGATTCTAAGTCAGCACGCTTGAAAGAACAAGTCAATGCTCGAGTTAGTTGCACCAATTTCATCATCTCATATTACGGCTTCTACTGATCATGTCCTTTCTAATCGTGTGAATTTATTATTTGTTATTTTTCCTGTGCAAGATAGAGTGATTCCATCTAAATACAAAGGAGTAGGTAAGATAGAATGATTCCATCTAAATACAAAGGAGTAGGTATGAGTATGTAAAGGACTCTGTGTATTACCTCAGGCACAGTTCTCGGTTTGATGTAAAGCTGCACACTCTGATGAAAATACACTGAGGTTTATTAATTTGGAATATGTTCTCTACCTCGCCTATTTTTTCACCTATAAATATATGCTAACTTCATTTCAAATGTGTTATGTATTTCATTTCAAAGGTGTTGACGGGTTCTATCAGCTAGCCTTTGTCCATTTTCATCATTTCGAAGGTGTTCATGAGTTTTTATTTTCACAGCTGATAATACTAAATAATACTATTTTGTAGACTAAATAATAAATTCATTTAATTATTATTATTATATTTATTTATTCTTGGAGAGTTTGTGTATGAATGAATTACAATATCCCGCGGCAACGCGCATCAACCAATACGGTGAAGTGGATATCAAGATCAAATCGGGAGTTACCACATTAAGTGCTTGGACCTTAGACCAAGCTAAGACATAATAATATTCAACGGGGTGAAAGCCCGATTCGAGAGGTATCTAGGGCCCACATCGACTGCCTGCTGAAAATGTTGATGCGCTAGTGCAGACCCCCCCTCTAACACCGGTATGGAGGGCCCTCTAACAGCGGTTGTAGAACCGCTGTTGAGGGTTCGGTGTTAGAGGGGGTCCCCCTTTAACACCGGTTCTTATACGAACCGGTGTTAAAGGGTGGCGCACGTGGGGCTGCCGCAGGGCTCAGGGCCCCCCCCTTTAACACCGGTTCGGTGTTAAAGGTTATGTGCCGCGGCAGGAAAAAGAGATAAATCTCTGCCGCGGCAGGAAAACGGCCTAAATCTCTGCCGCGACAGAGTTCTGCCCCTGCCCCGTTATGGGCGTATTTCTGCGGCGCGGCGGGGACGAGGAGGGGGAGGGGGAATCGATCGGGAGCGATATACACATACATCGTCATCGGTACATACGAGTACATGAATAATTAAGCAACTATTATTATACACAACATCGTCATTGTGTGGTATTCTCCGTAAACGTTGAAGCATCAAGTACAAGACAAACACGTTCAAGCATATATACAACGTTCATTTTGGTGGATATCTAAAGAGTTCTCCGCCAGGCGTGACGACCTCATCAAGTATAAACCCCGCCAATTCCTCTTGAATGGCTCGTATGCGGTCAAATAGTAGGAGTTGGTCCCGCATCCGTTCGATCTAAATATATATGAAGAATAGGTCAATATATATAAGAATAAAACTCAACACAACTGATGGTAATAAAATAATGTTGTGTGTACTTTGTTTACTTACTCTATGTTGGCTTGGCCCGTCGCACATATCGTGTTGCGAATGAACTCGCAAACATAGTATCCACATAAGTTATTGCCGGGTCCCTGATGCGCGCACTTTACGAGAATAGAGAGTTCAATCAAAATAATAATCAATAAAGCATGATATAATGGAATTGGAAGCATAATCAAAGAGATACGTAGACCTAGCTGGCTAGTATTACTTACATTTTGGTCTACAAATTTTAGTTCTTCTGACCATTCACCCACAGTCCTGCCCGTGAACCTTTTCCAAACCCTGTCCGGCAAAGAAAATGGATAAAGGAGTAATTAATTACTTGTTGTCACGAAAGTTGCCGATCTAGTGCGATAATATGATTGAAATTACCTCTGGAGCATCTCTCTAAAGTCTGCCCATAGCTCTTTTTCTTTTCGTAACGAGTCCATGACAAGGACTTTTCCTAAGTCAGGTTGAATGACTAGCAGAATAAAGTAGAACCTACGCACGCATAACTTATCATCAGTTAAACTTAACATTGAGTAAGCCGAAACAGAATGTGTACAAGAGAGGGTAACAGTACTCACGAGAAGTTGTAAGGCAATAGTATTTCCCTTTTGGTTTGTTGTCTCAGTAAAGACCTTAGCAAGAAATCTTCTGTTTACCCGGGTTTGTCTCTTACCACTTGTTCATGAACTCTATTTGGGTCAACGAACCCAATGTCAAACGGGCCTCCTTTCATGCATTTCATAACCTTTTTCCTGCATAATAGTATATATATAAATATATGGTGAGCATATATATATACATGCAATTAATAAATTGAATGAGATGAGATAGAAATTAAAGAAGTAGTACTTACACACAATAAAGGCTGATGGCAGCTTTGTCGAGTTTCTTCTGATTGAATAGAAAATGCAAGTCTTAAATGTTGAAGGTGATCGCTCGTCTCCGCACAAGAAAATCTGATCTCTTATATGCGCTGTGATCCATTCTTCCTTTCTCGTCTTGCAGAAATCAAGGTACCACTTGTGCAATCTTCGCATCTTTTTTTGTAGATTCTTGAGCTCCTCTTTCTTGACGAGATTCTTCCCATACTTCCATGGCTGTATGGGGTTGGCATCGCCTTTGGGCAAGTTGTCTCCCACGATGTTCAAGTATGCAATGTAAGTCATCCCCATCTCATTGACCTTTCTTTGTAGCTCTGCCTCGTAATCATTTACGGGAGGAGCGTCCCGTGTGTCGAACACTTGGAGCGGGGCGCATGATTGGTTTTCCTACTCTCCGAGCATGGGAACTGTTTTCTGGGGTGCCGCACGACTGCTACTTTCAGTCTCCCTACGGCGCCTTGCATCCCCCTTCAAAATCTGGCGCTCGTAGTCCGGCACAAGTGGGGTTTCAGGTTTCAAAAGATTATTGTAAAACTTCTCCACCACCGCCGGATCTATTTTCTCCTTTGGCTCGGCCCGTCTAGGTGCAAAGAATTTCTTGACCTCTTCTTCCGAGATCCTATTGGTCTCCTCGTCGCTGCGATTCCACGGTAAAACCGGCAATGGCTTGGCGGAAGGCTGCGGGACGTAGTTTTTTGAACTCTTTGGCGTACGGTTTCCTGCGGATTTCTTTGTGGCAGTGCTAGTGATGCTCTTCGTGGCAGTGCTCTTCCGCTTACGCTGAGGAGATGGCTGAAGCACCGGAGATGGTTGACGGCAGGAGATGGCTGGCGCCCCGGAGATGGCTGCCGCGCAGGAGATGGCTGAAGCGCTGGAGATGGCTGCCAGAGAGAGATGGCTCCGGCTCAGATCGCCGAGCCATGGAGGCGGGGGTGCCAGTGGCCTCCAATTTGGAAGCACGATGTGTTCCTTCTTCCAAAGAATGGTTGTTTTCACTGCAAATTTGAGTTGAGTTTCCCCTTCACCTGTAGCATGATCAAGCTGTGCTTCCTCATATTCCTTCACAACCTCATCCACCCCGACAATAGCATAGCCATCTGGAATCGGTCGGCAGTGGTAAGTTCCACCAGCTACAGGAGGTAAGGCAAAGTCGACAACCACCTTAATGGATAAGCCCATTAATCTCACATGCAGCTCAACGTGTTCGCTCTCCGTGATCTCATCCACGAGGTATCGAGGACCCGCCATTTCAAGCGTGGGCTGCACGTTCTCCGTGGAAGCCACGCTGCTTTTCAGCTTCCAATACAGGCTCTTCGTGCCGCTGAGATGGGCCGGTAGCTTGATGGCTCTGTTGTGCATTCACTTGCGCCTGTAGCGCCACAAGTGCATGTTCTATCTCTGTCATCCGCTCTGTACGCTCTTTTTCTTTTCTGCCGCGCCATCTGTAAGAGTCTCTCCACTCGGCAAACCCATCCTTCCACGTCATACCCCCTGTGCCTCGTCCATGTCCAGGGTGTTCTTTTTTACCGATGACGCGTGTGAGCTGGTCATTCTCTCTGCCGGGATGGAAGGTCCTGGCGGCTATTTCCTCGTATGCCGTGATGAGTTCAGTGACGGGTTTGGCAAGGAGGATTGGGAAGATACACAATCCTATTTCTGGGTCCAACCTTGCCCCGATTCTGTAGAACCAAGTCTTTGCACGTAGGTCCCACCCATCTGTCTGGGGTGTGATCCCTCTAGCGCGCAGGGCCTTCTCAGCTTCCTCCCACTTAGGCCTCTGAGATATGTAGCCACCTGACCCCGTCCTCTGGTGATATTCCTTCTTCTGGGCATTTAGCGTATTGGTTTCTGACCTCTTTTTAGCTATAGCACCTTTTTTATATGTCACAAATTTGGGCCAGTGAGGTCTTATCTTCGCATAATATGCGTCTTCGAAATTTAGAGTCTCGCGAGCTTTGACAAATTTGTTCAATTTTGTCTTCCAGTTGCGGAAAGCGTCAGCCATCTTCTTTAGAGTCCACTCTTTGACCTTTTCCTTTATAACCGGGTTGTTTTCATCCTCCTCTGGCGGAAGGGTAAAATTTACCAACAATGAATTCCAAAGCGTTTCTTTGGATCTTTCATCGACAAAGGTACCGTCGCCCTTCTTTGGCTTATTCCAATATTCAATTATGATTGGAATTTGGTCCCTAACAAGAACTCCAACTGACGACAAATTTATGCGCCGCCTTCTTGGGCTCCATCGGCCTGCCATCAACACGGACTGCTTCGATCGTGAACTTTGCATGATCTTTCAACCGATGGCTCGCGCCTCGCTTGCTCTTTTTCGTAGAAGAAGATGGTTGCTGGTTGGTCGATCCAGAGGGCTAAAAGAAGAAAGAAGCGTTAATTAATACATGTAGAAGAAGATTGTTGGTGGAAGTCAGCAGAGGCTTAATCAATGCATATACCTCTCCGGACTTTGTAATCACTAAATTGCGTTTACCGGAGTCTTCATCTTCTCCATGACCACTTGAGCTGTCATCATGTCCCTCCAAGTTCAGATATTGTGAGGTGTCCTCATCGATAATGTTCTCCATTATTTCTTCTTCTTCAAGGTTTCTACTAAGTGGATCCATAGTTTCTAAAACAATAATATTATCTAGAGTAAGAGAGTAAACATTCAAGTGGACTTGGATTCATACACAAATATACATATTATTCATACAAAAATACACAAATAAACATTTAAGTGGACTTGAAATTAAAACTCTAAGGATGCTTCATCATTTTAAACGAGTTCCGAGGGGTTCAAACCCTAATTCGGAGAAATCCCGAATGCATATGAGAGTGGCTAGCTATAGTGGCTGACCGGAGGATGCTCCAGAAAGCGGTGGCTGGTGGCGCTGGAGAGCGACCTAGGGCGCGCGAGGTAGTGGGTTCGCCTCACCGTGATGCGGCCTACCTAAAACGGGCGGCGCCACTACCTAGGGGTCACCAGAGCGACGTTAACGGCAGCAGCCCCGCTGGCGCAAGCGCTGAGGTGACGACCCTAAACTAAATAAACCCTAATTAAACTAATAACCCTAATAAATAAACCCTAAAATTATTCATACACAACAATATATATACATATATGCAACATTTATCCAATATACACACAAATAACATCAATATCCAATATACACACAATATACACACAATATACACTAATTTATCCAATATCCACCAATATACACACAAATAAGCTCTCACTGCCGGTGGTGGCAACTCGCATGAGCAGAGCGGTGTGATGACGCGGGGTTGGCGGCGGTGGCTCCGAGTTGGCGGAGGCTTCGGTGTTGGCAGTGGCGGTGGTGTTGGCCTTGTGTGATGGCGGTGTTGGCGGCCTTGTGATGGCGATGGCGGCTCGAGTTGGCGGTGGCGGCACGAGGCAGTAACGGCGCTCTCCTTTATATACATTTATATATACAATATATACATATATGCACCATTTATCATGACTTGAATCGGCTCTAACAATTATCATGACTTGAATGAACTACGAATTTCAGAGCTACTACATACTGTGGTGTGAGAGTACAACTACTTGGTTAGATACATTAAGACCGCATAATTGGCACTGGCATCGTTCCGTGTATATATGTAAAGTAATAATTCGATGTTTGCTTCCTCTTGTGCGTAATACTGGAGTAGCTAGCTTAGCTTGCCCGCAAGAGTAGCTGCTGTTTTTTCATCAATCTGGCCAATATACATGCAACATGGTCTGGAAATGGGTGGTATCACGGATGAGCACAACACATGGCCTTTGTCATCAACTGCATCTCGAGACATTTTCACAAGATGACCCTAGTCTGCTAGTTAACTATCGAGCTAATTTGACTCCAAACATACAAAACAGGTTGCGCCTGGAAACTAAGTATGCGGGGCCCTGGGGCAAGAGGATAATGAGGGACCCTTGTTGACACAAATGTAGTTCAAATATTCTCTATCATCGGAGAACTACTTACTTCTTGGTCAGCACCGACAACGCGACAATGGCGGCGAGGCGGCAGCGAGCGGCGCGGGATGGCGGTAAGTGGCATGAAGCGATGGCAAAGTGAGCAGGCGAGCACAAGCGGCACAGGCGGCGAGCGGAGGCGGGCGGCGGCAGGTGACAAGCGCCATGGCGAAGCAGCGGCGTGGCGACGGCGAAGCGACGAGCGGCGGTGACGCGAGGCGGCGGATGGCGGCGTGGATGGCGGCGACGGCAGACGGCGGCGCTCTGCCTCTGTTTCGATCGATCTCGCTGGGGGAAGAGGAAGAGGGAGGGGCTGTATTTAATACCCCCTTTAACACGGTTCGACCAAACGGTGTTAAAGAAGCATTATTGGTTTACACCCCCATTTAACAACGGTTCTAGCCACGAACCGGTGTTAAAGTCTTGTAAACAAAATATGCTTCTTTAACACGGGTTCGTGGCTAGAACCGGTGTTAAAGGGGGGCATTTATTTCATGCATTAAAGGGGCATTTTTAATTCAAAAAATAGGATATGAATTTAGAAAATTCATATCTTTTTCATTTCAACTCATAAAAATATGAATAATATATCATAATTTTCAGAAAAATAATATCTATCCATTCATGTAAAAACATTTTATATTTAATTTAGATGAAAATTTTCAAAATGATTAAAACACTTACATATAAATTTTGATTATTCAATTCAAACAAAAATAAATTGTCAAATCCTAAAACTTTGAACATAAGAAATATTAAGCATATAAAAAGGAATCTAACCCTATTTTATTAGAGCAAATCATATTTTAATGCCGCATCTTTTGTATTAACATTTTTGAATTGATTGGATATTTAAATGCCGCATCTTTTGTATACACTTGAATCTGACCAAGCCTCGCTCAACTTGCATTTGATTTTTGATAAAATAGCATATTGTAAACCTAAAAATGATTTTTGTAAAAAATCATGAGCATCGTATCATGTACCTGTAGTTCATATCTGACCCACTTCCTACCGATTCGGCAGGAATTTGTCTTTTTCACCAGAGGTGGACGGAAAGGTTTCAGATCCCCCTGTTTGTACATTGTCCATATAAGGTGGTCTAGTATTTTTGTAAAATGTTTTGGTTGTTTTTTGAATTAGCCATTTTGTGGTTGCTTCACAAAACCGTCCGTTTTTTATGCTCGGAAAATGGAAAATGCCTTTTTGGTGCGATAAAAAGGAAAACTTCCTCTTGCAACATTGTTTGTCATGCCATGATGCACATGTATGCACAATATGGCCATATTATCACAAACTATGCATTGATTCTAGCCATAACATTGGTCATTTGACACGAAAAGCCAAGAAACCTTGAATGAGATAGGTCATTTTGTGAAGGTTTTTTTGAGACATAATCAATATACCAAGTTTGTGATTTTTCCTTCTAACTATGTCACATAATATAACACCACGCGAAGGTTTCGCACTGTTTCGATCTTTTTTTATTTTTTTATCCCCATTTTAAACTATCGTCAAACTTTGTCGAACAACGGGCATGAAGATTCTTAGCTCGGGGCCAAGCCTCGCTCAACTTGCATTAGATTTTTGATAAAATAGCATATTGTGAACCTAAAAATGATTTTTGTAAAAAATCATGAGCATCGTATCATGTACCTGTAGTTCATATCTGACCCACTTCCTATCGATTCGGCAGGAATTTGTCTTTTTCACCAGAGGTGGACGGAAAGGTTTCAGATCCCCTTGTTGGTACATTGTCCATATAAGGTGGTCTAGTATTTTTGTAAAATGTGTTGGTGGTTTTTTGAATTAGCCATTTTGTGGTTGCTTCACAAAACCGTCCGTTTTTATGCTCGGAAAATGGAAAATGCCTTTTTGGTGCGATAAAAAGGAAAACTTCCTCTTAGAACATTGTTTGCCATGCCATGATGCACATGTATGCACAATATGGCCATATTATCACAAACTATGCCTTGATTCTAGCCATAACATTGGTCATTTGACCCGAAAGCCAAGAAACCTCGAATGAGATAGGTCATTTTGTGAAGGAAATAGAACTGGAATTAAAATACAGAATGTAACTAATAGTAAGTTACATAAAGCACGACTGAAAATTAAGATACATGGCCAGATTAAGTAACAATCGGCCGAACTTGTTTCAGAATGTTGGAGTGATTCAGTCATGCTCCTGCCTACACCTGTAATACTCGCCACTGTAGTCGCTAATTTCCTGCCACGCCGTCATCATTGCTGCTGCCGCCGGGTCGCCGTAATTGAACCTTGAAGGCTGAGTACGCGTGGGCTGGACTTGAGGGTAGCGCAGACGGGGGTTAGAGTCGGTGGTAGTGTCATAGGCCATGACGCTCTAGAGAGTCCGACCGCGCCACCATAGCCGACGGCCGGCCTCGCTGAAGTTCAGAGGAGGTGGGCCGTCCTCCTCGTGCCTGGCGAGCGCCCTCTCACGCCGATCCATGAAGAAGGCTTCCCAAGTAGGGAAATAGTTGGGATGCCATCTGGGATTCCTCCGCTGCTCCGGCGTGATCTCGAAGTAGTAGTGGTTCGTGATGGCCATCCAGCGCGCCACACCTAGAGGGACAGAGGAACTGGCTCGGCCACATCCAGCCGACGAGGACACAAGAGTTCAAGGGGGTAGTTCGAGGTGCAAAGCGCCTCCGCCTCCCTGGGGGTTAGTTCTACGGTGGAAGCCATGGGAAAGAGTGATGAGGTTGCAGATATGAGTCTAGAGATGTGCAATGACAATGGAGGCCAACCCTACATATATATATATAGTGAAGAACTGAGGCAAGGGAAGAACAGGGAAAAATGGCGGGAAGAAAAATGGCGGGAAAAAATGGCGGGAAAAATGGCGGGAAGAAAAATGGCGGGAAAAAATGGCGGGAAGAAAAATGGAGGGGAGAAATAGAAGGAAGAAAAATGGTTAATTTAATACATATACTGTTAACAGAAGAAATATGACATTGTTCTAAAAATGGGACGGTTGGAGGGATTTCAGTGGGCAGGCCAAAAGACAAATGATAGGGGTGAGTGTCGACATTATGTCGTGGGGCGTGTACCTTGTCCTGGATGGTGTCACCAACCGGGACTAAAGATGAACCTTTAGTCCCGGTTGAACCTTTAGTCCCGGTTGGAGACACCAACCGGGACAAAACACGATTCAGCACTAATAATAGGGGTGAGTGTCGATATTATTTCGTAAGTGTCGACACTATGCCGAGCTGCTTGTACTATAAATAGGCATCCTTGTGAGTCCAGTCCTCCAGCCAGTTTGAGGCATCTCCAAGATGGTTTTTGAGAGCAGGGCACCACTACGGCCGATTTGAGGAGATGCCGATGGAGCTGGGTCCTCCGCATGTCCGAGAAACTGGTCATAGAGGCACTCCCTAATATGTGAAATTAGTTAGCTCAAGTATTGATCTAGTTAGAGAAGTTACAAGCTGCAAGATGGTTTTCGAGCAGGACACCACTACGGCCAGTTTCGGGGAGATGCCGACGGAGCCAGCCCCTCCCATCTCCGAGAAACTGGTCATAGAGGCACTCCCTAATATGTGAAATTAGTTAGCTCCCAGGCGTATTGATTTAGTTAGAGAAGTTACAAGCTGCAAGATGGTTTTCGAGAGCAGGGACACCACTACGACCAGTTTCAGGGAGATGCCGCCGGATCCCAGTCCTCCGGCATCTCCAAGAAACTGGTCATAGAGGCACTCCCTAATATGTGATCGCGCGCGTTTGGAGATCAGATCTTAATGGTAAGTACGAATCGGGACAACTTCTTCATAGTCCCGGTCCAGCCACAAAACAGGACTAACACTCAAGACATTTATTAATATTAAAAACTGAGACTACAAAACCGGGACTAAGGGCCCCCCTATATATAGTCCCGGTCAATCCACAAACCGCGAAAGACATGAACTAGAGTTACATAATATGAGCATGAACTTCCTGGCATATGTCCTTCCTTATGATCGCTTCAGACGTAACCATGGAACATCTTCTTTACTTAACGGAATGCTTGGGTCAGTTTTCACTGTGAAGGGCAGAATTTCATCAAACTTATTATAATCTTCTGACATGTCTGTCTTGTCCTTGATTCCCACGATGTTCTTTTCCCTGAAAGAACTATGTGACGCTTTGGCTCATCATATGATGTATTCGTTTGCATATTTTTTCTTTTTTTTGGTCTGGAGGACATGTCCTTCACATAGAAAACCTGAGCCACATCATTGGCTAGGGCGAATGGTTCGTCTAAGTTCTTGTCTACCTTCATAAGATTGTTGAGATCCACCGTTGTCATTCCGTACTTCTAGTCTACCTCAACCCCTCCTCCTGTTAGCTTGACCCATTTGCATCGAAACAAGGGGACCTTAAAATTAGGTCCATAGTCAAGTTCCCATATCTCCTCTATGAACCCATAATACGTGGTCTTTTGCCCATTGTCTTCTGCTGCATCGAAGCGGACACCAATATTTTGGTTGGTGCTCTTTGCCTATCGTGTAAAATGTATTCCCATTTATCTCGTACCCTTGGAAAGTACATACAGTCAAAGATGGTGTCCTTGCCAACAAGTACAGCTGATCCCCAACAGTGGTGTTATTCGTGAGAAGTCTTTGACCACCGCCAAAACTCGCCATGTGTTCACTTATAATCCATTCATCAGACTGCCCCGGGTGTTTGAGGCGTATTAAATTCTTGTGTTCATTGATATAAGGGGCAACCAAGATTGATCTTTGTAAAACCGTGTAGTGTGCTTGATTGAGATAATGCCCGTCCCTACATATCATTGCTTTACATCCTAGGGTGCCTTTTCCACGCAGTCTCCCCTCATGTCGTGATTCTGGAACACCAATCGCCTTAAGGTCAGGAATAAAATCAACACAGAACTCAATGACCTCCTCTGTTACATAGTCCTTGGAGATGCTTCCTTCTGGCCTAGCACGGTTATGAACATATTTCTTTAAGACTCCCATGTACCGAACATATTGTGTAGAAATACAGGACCAAGAATGGCAATCTCTTCTACTAGGTGAACCAGGAGATGCATCATAATATTGAAGAAGGATGGTGGGAACACCAACTCAAAGCTGACAAGACATTGGGCCACATCTGTCTGTAACCCTGGTAGGCTTTCTGGATCGATTACCTTCTGAGATATTGCATTGAGGAATGCACATAGCTTCACAATGGGTACTCGAACATTTTCAGGTAGAAGCCCCCTCAATGCAATCAGAAGCAATTGTGTCATAATCACGTGGCAGTCATGAGACTTCAGGTTTTGGAATTTTTTCTCTGCCATATTTATTATTCCCTTTATATTCGACGAGAAGCCAGACGGGACCTTGATACCGCTTCGGACATTCAAAAAAGATTTCCTTCTCTGCTTTGGTAAGAGCGTAGCTGGCAGGAGTTAAGTGGCATCGTTTACCCTTTGTGTTCTCAGGATGCATAGGCTCTTCAGGGTCTTTCAGACGTTGCTAGTCCTGCCGTGCTTCCGGTGTATCTTTTGTCTTCCCATACACTCCTAGGAAGCCTAGCAGGTTCACGTAAACATTCTTCGTCACGTGCATCACGTCGATTGAAGAGCGGACCTCTAAGACTTTCCAATAGGGTAGGTCCCAAAATATAGATTGCTTCTTCCACATGGGCGCGTGTCCAGCATCGTCATTCGGAATGATAGACCGCCAGACCTTTTCCAAAGATTACTTCTAGGTCCTTGACCATACCAAATACCTCACCGCACGGAGGACAGGCTTCCTCCGGTTACGCCAGACGCTTGAAATGCTTGCCTTTCTTTCTTCTTTGGATGCAGTGTTTGGAAGAAATCGGCGATACCCTAGGTACACAACCTTCTTACATTTATCCAAATATACACTTTAGTCTCATCTAAACAGTGTGTGCATGCATTGTATCCCTTGTTTGTCTGCCTGAAATGTTACTAAGAGCAGGCCAATCATTGATGGTTACGAAAAGCAATGCTCAGAGGTCAAATGGCTCCCCTTTGTGCTCATCCCACATACGTACACCTGGTTTGGCCCACAGCTGTAAAGTTCTTCAACTAATGGCCTTAGGTACACATCAATGTCGGGTTGCCTCGGCCTTGGATGAGCACCGCATCATAATGAACTTCCTCTTCATACACAACCAAGGAGGAAGGTTATAAATACATAGAGTCACAGGCCAGTGTGTGGATCGCAGCTCTGTTCACCAAAATATTCATGTCGTCGTACTTAGACCAAACCTTAAGTTCCTTGCGCCACGCGAAGTCCGGGTACTCGCCGACTTTTCTCCACCGTGACCCATCAGAGGTGTCTCAACATCGCGTCTTTCTTACGGTCTTTCATGTGCCATCGCAACAACTTGGCATGCTCTTTATTTCAAGAGACATTTTAACTGGTATTATAGGAGCATACCACATAACCTTGGGAACCTTCTTCCTAGGGGCCTCGCCTCAACATCGCCAGATCGTCTCGTCGATCTTATATCGCAGTCAAAGGTGCATATCGGGCATGCATCCAAATTCTCGTACTTCTCACCGCGGTAGAGGATGCATCATTAATGCAGCATGTATCTTCCGCACGCCTAATCCTAGAGGGCGACAACCTTCTTTGCTTGGTATGTCTTGTCAGCAACTCATTATTTCTTGGAAGAATATTCTTCATTTTTACCAACAACTTTGAAAATGCGCTGTCAGTCACACCGTTCTCTGCCTTCCATTGCAACAAATCCAATGTGGTACCTAGCTTTTTGTGTCCATCTTCACAACTTGGATACAACAATATTTTGTGATCCTTTAACATCTGCTCCAGCTTCTCCTTCTCCTTTTAGTTTCACATTCTTCCTTTGCATATGTAATGGCCCGACCAAGATCGTCATCAGCGGGCCCATCTGCTGCCTCTTGATCTTCATTATCTACCCCTGTTGCAGTATCATCATATTCAGGATACATATTATGATAGTTGTCATCATCCTCTTCTTCTTCGTTGTCTTCCATCACAACCCCTTTTTCTCCGTGCTTGGTCCAACAATTATAGCTGGGCATGAAACCAGATCGAAGCAGGTGGGCATGAATGGTTCTGGTATTTGAGTAGTCTTTCTTGTTCTGACAGTGAACACACGGACAACACATAAAACCATTGTGACCACGGTTTGCATTAGCCACAACGATGAAATTTTGGAGGCCCATAATGTACTCGGAAGTGGGGCGTTCACCGTACATCCATTGCCGGTTCATCTGCATTAATATGTAGTATATATCAAAAATTAATAGAGAGATGACCATTTATATATATAGTACATCAATGACACATGAAAGGATAGTTGCCGACCTCAACCGAGAAGGAAAGAGCAACGAGAAAACTAATTTTGAGCTCTCGGGCATTTCACCGAACACCTCTTGTGCATATGAAAAAACACAAACTAGCACTCTTCACACCCTCTTGCTAGGCTCCAAAATGAGATAGTGAAAAAATGGAAGAGTGGGATGTGGGTCATATATGAGAGACCCCCTTTAACACCGGTTCAAGCCACGAACCGGTGTTAAAGGGGGGGGGCTGCGCGGGCCACTGGTACAGGGTCCTTTAACACCGGTTCGTGCCACGAACCGGTATTAAAGGGTTTAGGGTTTAGGGTTGGTGTTAAAGGGGGCTCCTTTTTGCCGCACAGGCCACGCTGGTACGGCCCCCCCTTTAACACCGGTTCGTAGAAGAACCGGTGTTAAAGCCCTTTTCCAGGATCAACAAAAAGCCTCATTTCCACTAGTGTAGTTAGGCCCCATTTGGAATAAAGAAAAACATAGTACTGGAAAATATGGAGGATAAGATATCTATAAAAAATAATTTTTTTGGTGCCGTTTGGAACATGGGAATAATAGGCATCCTAGATTTCTTTAAAATTGGCATGGAATAGTTTATTTCATAGGAATTTGGAAGAAATCTAACATGAGGTTCCTCGTGTTGTTATCTGACTGTAGTACTTGTTTAAATTTTCTACATTTTTCTTGAAGCGACTCTCTGCAGTTTTCTGTGGTCTTGGTCAACGTAGGAATTCAGGATAAATAAATGGCATCTCAATTTCTACATTATTTTATGGAAAATGATATGATTCCCCCGGGGGATCCCATCGTCGCGTCCCCCGGGTCCGGAACCGTTCGATCGGTTTTGATCCGGCCGTTATTTTCGCGCCACGTGGCCCTCTTCTTTGCGGTTGCTACACCGCTCCGGGATATAGGGGTCGGGCGGTTCCTTCCTCCTCGCACGATTCGAACCGCGGAGGAGAGGCAACGGAGAGGCGACCGAGGAGGCGATCATGCGACGCCACGCCACGAACCCTTCATCGCCGATCACGATCACGCCGAAGGCCACAGATCGGTTCGTGCTCGCCTGGCTCTGCTCCCTCTCTCCTCTCTCTACTCTGTTTCCCGCAGAGTAACTCCCGAACGCCGCCGTCCGGTTCATCCTCGCCCGCCGCCGACCGCTGCCGAGCGTCGCCGCCCATCCTCGGTTTGTGCCGCCGTCCTCCCCTCTCTAACCTCCCCTCTCTGATTTTGCGCAGGAACCCTAGGTGGCAGGAGGTGATGGGACCGCCGCCGACAAGCGATGCGGCAGGAGGGAGCACCTCCGGCGGCGTGAACGTTGAGGTGATGACCCGGCGGCAGCCACCGTTCTGTCCTCGCTTCCATTATTTGCTATTTTGCTACGGGGATTTTTGCTACTTGCTACTGTGTTTTGCTACTCAGTAGCATGATTAGTACTAGGAGTATGATTAGTTCATTCATACTCCACATTGCTACTTGCTACTGTGTTGTGCCAAGCGACTGTGTTGATTAGTACTAGGAGTATGATTTTTGATCCCAGTAAGGAAGATTTGCTAATCCTAGTACTTATGTTGTCTCGTGTCCTTGAAGTTTTGCTAGTCCTTCCTAGCAAGCTACTGTTGAAGATTTGTTAATCCTAGTACTTATGTTGTCTCATGTCCTAGTACTATTGTTGATTAGTACTAGGAGACATGAGACCTAGCAAGTAGCATGATTTGCTAATCCTAGACAGGAGGAAGATTTGCTAGTCTTTCCTAGCAAGCTATTGTATTGATTAGTACACTTGTTGATTAGTACTAGGAGTACGATTAGTACTAGGATTTGCTAGTCCAGTAGTTTTGCTACTCGTGCATTATGATTTTGATCCCAGTAGTTGCTACTCTAGTGTATATGTTTGCTACTTCAGTTTATTTTTTTGCTACTCTAGTATGATATAGTGTACTGGGATTTGCTACTCTAGTATGATATAGTGTATATCCCGGTAGTTGCTACTCTAGTATGATATAGTGTACTGGGATTTGCTACTGGGATTTGCTACTTGCTACTGGGATTTGCTACTGCAGTAGCATGATTAGTACTAGGATTAGTGCTAGGACTATGATTAGTACTAGGATTTGCTATTCCAGTAGTTTTGCTACTTGTGCATTATGATTTTGATCCCAGTAGTATGATTGGTAATCCCAGTAGTTTTGCTACTTGCTACTTGTGCATTTTTTTAATCCCAGTAGTATGATTAGTAGCCCAATGTTTAGTAGTTTTGCTATAACCATACATGTTTCTATTTTCCTTTTGCTGCAGGTTGCTGCTGTTGATAAGAGCAAAAAGGGCAAAAAGGTTATTGTGAGCCGCAAGAAATTTGGCGAGGGAGTGAGTAATGTCAAGGAGGATATTTGGATGTCAAAGGACCGTTTCGGTGCCAAGCGTTTGAGTATCCTTGCGGACAACCTTTCTCTAGCCAAGAAGCAGATTATTCAGTCAAAGAGTGCATTTCGAGCATTGTTGAATGTTGCACAGTTTAGGATTCCTAATGAGCTTACGGATTTTGTTTCTGCACATACTTCTGCTCGTCTCCGTGAGTACAAGCTTCGGAAGAACCAGATGGTGTATACCACGGATATGGTGAGGAAAGTGTTTGGAATCCGCTGCGGGAGCAAGCCTATTGATCTTTCTATTACTGGAGGTGCAGAGCTTGATGAGATTCGAGCCCTCTACCATGCTGGGAAGAAGAGGGCAGATTTAGCAACTACTATCAATATCTTGAAGAATTGTGCTGATACAGATGAGGAAACCATCATTCGCACTTGGAATCTTGTTTCCCTGGCCACTGTTGTTGCTCCAAAAAGCTCAAACCATGTTAACTTGGAATATGTTGGTCTCATGGCGGACCCAACCAAAACAGATGAGTATGCTTGGGATGAGCATTTGTTGGGTTTGTTGATGCAAACTGTGAGCAATATTCAGAAGAAGAAGAAGAAGCGAGCACATGTCCTTCCAAAGGACTGTAGCAAATTTGAGTTTTGGATAACTGGCCCATTCATTCTTCTTGGTGTAAGTTATCTCTCATCTTTTATATTTGTTTGTAGCGATTTGCAGCGTTTGTTTTGCTACTACTAACTTTATTTGGGCTCTTTTTGTAGATTGCTTATATGGATCATTTGGATTTCCCACCCTGCGATCACACGTTCGACAAGTCATTGCCTAGAGTATGCTATGTCAAGACCAGTGACTTCACTTTTGTTGTACAAAATGACTCGGATAGGAAGATTTTATCGAACAAAACTGTTTTCGGCAGGCGAGATGTAATGTTCTTTCCAGCACCACAAACATTCTATTCTTTCGTTAATCCTCTTAATGTTAACATTGCTTTTTATTGTGTGTAGTTCCTCCCATTGTCTGCAACACCTTATGGTACTGCTCCTGGTTATGATGATTTCAACAAACCTGCTCCAGTGGAAGATGTTGATGTTAATCCTTCTGCTTCATTGAATGAATGGCTAAATTTCCCTAGCAGCTAGGATTTGCAGGTATGAAATTGCTACTGTACTGTTATTTGTTTGCTACTTCAGTGCATTTTATTTTGCTACTTAGCTACATTGCTCTGCTACCTCTTTTTGCAATCAGTGAACATGTATTATAGGTTTTGCTACTTTAGCTTATAGGTTTTGCTACTTTAGTATATAGGTTTTGCTACTTTAGTTTACAGGTTTTGCTACATTAGTTTACAGGTTTTGCTACTTTAGTTTACAGGTTTTGCTACTATAGTTTACAGGTTTTGCTACTTTAGTTTATAGGTTTTGCTACTTTAGTGTATAGGTTTTGCTACTTTAGTTTACAGGTTTTGCTACTTTAGTTTATAGGTTTTGCTACATTAGCTTTATGAATTTGCTACTCCTTATGCGTTAGACTCGGTGTTAGGGTACCGAGGCGGAGTCGCCGACGCGATAGTCATGACGGCGATATGCCTTGGTACCCTAACACTTTCAAATTTAAATGCACGACGCCAGTAGCGTTGACGGCGTTAAACCGTCAGCTGGACTAGAGTTTACGCTTTATGTATGTTGACGACTTAGGGTGGGGGTGGTGGATAAGTTACCCCAAATTATATACCCGTATGCAAAAGAAGCTTAATAGAATTTTATCACACCATTTTTTTCGAGGATTCGTCATCAGACGATTAAATAAGCGACGGCGATAAGCAGATTTAATCCGAGCCGCTATGCTTAGAATTTGATCATTTATCTTGTCTCTGGTTTACTAACTTGCTTCTAATGTTTGCTAACAGGTTGCCGCTCGTTTCAAAACATTGTATGAGAAGCACAAGGCTATTTTTGAAGTAGATGTCGATGTGACAATGAAGAACCTTTCTGCTGGATTGAAGCGCATGCAGGCTCAATGCATGGCTGCCCTTTTGGTTGATGTTGAATCATCAAGTAAAGAAGAAGAAGCTGGACCAAGTGTTGTTTTTCCAACCAAAAGTACAGCAGATGATGATGATCAGCTGCAGGATGATGATGGTTCAGAAACTGAGGATGATGAGAAGCTTTATGCTACATCGGAGCCCGAGGACCATGGTGTTGCTGCAGCAGCTGCTAAGGATACTGATGGTGATGCAGATGATGTTGTGGAGCAAGGTGGTGCTGCAGATGCTTCTGTGGAGCAAGGTGGTCCTGTAGCAACAAAACATGTCGATGTTCCTCAAGCAGCAATAATCATTGATTCTACGAGCAAGGGAGCTGATGCTACTGAGCAGCCGGATGTTGTTAGCCTGACAGGTCTCCAATTCACAGCCCCAGGAAGGATATTTCTGATGAAGTTTGGGCCAATGCTCTGGACAAACCCCCGTTTGATCTTTTCGAGCCTGGGACCGATGAGTATGCAGAGTTTTGCATTTCAGAGTCTCTCCCACCTTCCTGTGATGCCCCAACCGCTGTCGTGACCACTGCCTCTGATGCCTCTGAGAGTATTCCAGCATCACCTTCCACTTTGGTCGATCTTGCACCTTTCAGCTCTACTGAGCCTGCGACACCTGCTGTTCCTATTGCACCTGGTATGAACATTTTCTTGTAGTTTCTTAGATATGCTTCCGCTTGTTTGCTTTTTAGATATGCTTCCGCTTGTTTGCTTAAGACACAATTGTTTTCTCTTTTTGCAGTTGTTGTTAACATTGAGTCAAGTGTTAAAGAAGATGGTAGATCGGGTTTGTTGACACATGAGAAGAAGACAAGGTTTAAGAGGGCTGCCAAGGAGGAGCTCACACCTCCAAAGTTGAAAAAGATGAAGGTCTCTGAAGATGTAGAACAAACATACTCCACATTTGTGATGAATGGTCGGAAATTCAAGGGCCATCCGAAGGATAGGGCATCGTAAGTTTATGTTTTTTGCTACTCTGAAGTAATGTTTTTGCTACCTTGCATCTAGCTGATTGCTACATGTGTCAATGTGTTCTTCTACTTACTTTTTTCACTTGTAGGATATAGTTTTCCATTTAATCTTCTACAGCTTGAACTACCTGCTACCTTATTTCATTTTTTTTGCTACTTTATATTGAACTCTTTGCTACTTTAGTTCATAGTTTTTGCTACTTTAGATTGAACTACCTGCTACCTTAGTTCATTCATTTTGCTACTTTACATTGAACTGTTTGCTACTTTAGTTCATAGTTTTTGCTACTGTACATTGAGCTGTTTGCTACTTTAGTTTATTGTTTTTGCTACTTTACATTGAACTGTTTGCTACTTTAGTTCATAGTTTTTGCTACTTTAGATTGAACTGTTTGCTACTTTAGTTTATTGTTTTTGCTACTTTACATTGAACTGTTTGCTACTTTATGTAAAACTATCTGCTACATGTGCATTCCTTTGTGCAAGCCAGTTTTTGTGGAGATTGGGCGGTATTATACTTGCTACAGAACTTTCCGAACATTGCTTCGGCCGCGCCAAAATCTAGATAGTGAGTTGATGAATGTTTGGATTGAGAAATTTAACCATGAGTCAGACATTATTTGCAAGAAAAGTGCACGGCAGAAGAGGAAGTACGCTTTCACGCAGCACTTTGTGGTAAGTAGCACTTTTCTTGATATTTTACTTGCTCAATATGCATATAGCAGTAACTGCTAGCATTTTGCTACCTTTTGTGTGCTTGCTGAACCAATACAGATAGTAGCAAATTTTACTTTTGCTTGCTTGCCTCATACTACTTTTTATCTTCAACACAAAACAGGAGAAGCTTATTGTTGATCCAAAAGCATTCAATGCTAAAGCATGTATGGATGAGTTGAAAGAGCAGAATGCAAAGTTCAAGATTTTCAAGTGTGACCTTGTGAGTTAACATCCTTGCTTCCTATCTTGTTCATGTTTGATTTCTATACAAGATGCTAAATATTAATTCATGTTTGAATGTATCTATACTTTCCTATTGTGAAGTTCAACCATTGGGCAGTTCCCTGTATCAACCTAGTAGCAAAGCAGATGCATATTTTTGATTCAATGAAAGGGGCCAAAGATGCTAGTGTGATGGATGATTGTGCACGCAATCTGGTAAGTAATGCAGCTACACTTGTTCATTGTGTTTGCTACATTTATAGTTGGGCCTTTTATTTTCTGCATATCATTAACCATGCAGTGTGTTTGCTTTGTTTTCCAATTCGCAAACTTTGCAATTCTTGTGAAGCAATCAAAACTGGCAGACAATATCAACTTCGACACTTACCTGCTAACCAATCCTGATCACCCGCAGCAAACTACCATGTAAGATTTTGCTCACCTTTTTTCAATCGTTGTCCTGATCACTAGTTTCAACTTTTGCCACATTATTGTTTTTTAATTGCTACCTAAGTTTACAACTCTTGCTACTTTAGCTTCCTACACTTGCTACATCAGTTTCTGCTTGTTTTTTACTAATCTATCTATTTGTTTTTTGACAGATTTGATTGTGGATTCTTCAGCATGCTCTTCATGGAAAGCTTCACCGGCAAGGTCATGGCGGAGTTCGACAACAATGCTATACCACTTCTAAGGAAACTTCTTGCATCTGATCTGATTGAGGCAAGGCAAAACAAAGGATCTCATTGCTTGATCATTACTACAAATGATGGAAGAAGAGTTCTGGACAGAAGGTTAGGTTGAAACTAATGTAATCGTTGAAACTGATGTCGTCCTTGTGATCTTATTTTGCACTTTGTAATGGTTCAAACTGATGTAATCGTGGATGTGTTCGTTGCTGCAGCATATGTGGATTATCTTTTGTGGATAGGTTATGTTGGATGGATAAGTGCTACATGTTTGGAATGGTTTTATATATAGCTTTTGAAGTTTGGGATGTTGATTATTGTCTTCTGAAGCTTCAAATAGTGTGATTGCTTTGATAAGTTCTGTACATGCTACATACATGTTGCATAAATGCTAAAAATGAGTATTTACCTAGACATGCTGTCAATTTTTTTGGCCACCCTAGGTGTTAATTTGCTACATCTGTGTAGCCATATTGCTACATGCATAGAAATGGTGTGCTACCCAGGTGTACAAGATTTGCTACTAGGTTTCATGTAGCAAATATACCTATGACATTCATTCATAAGAACAAGTTTTGTCTATGGTAGCAATTTTATATACAAAATGCAGGCTGTATGCTCCAAAGTGGAAATACTTTTGCTACCAACAATATTCTGTCATATCACAAAATTCATATATTGCATCAAGATGATGCTACATCTATACTGTATGTATGCTACATAGTAATGACAAAAATGCTACTCTCTGGTAGTACATGTAGTTTCAACTCTATAGTTTCAACTCTATTTTCGCAGCATTCCCCGCAATCAGTGCTTCCATGGAGACACATTGTTTCACGGTGTGACCTTATTCATTGCAGTATGGGCATTTTTGCTTTCTTGGCTTCTTCTTCTTCGGCGTTGCATCAGTTTGCTTCTTATTTGTCTCTTGAGCTTTTTTCCTTCTCTTGGCATTTGCTTCATCACGAAGCTCAACCAATGGTTTGTTACGCTTCGACTTCTTGGTTGGTCTTCCTTTTGGCTTTACCCTCGCAGGGTTCTTGAGCGTGCTACTCGGAGCATCATTACGTTCTTCTTCTTGTCGTTGATTGTTTACACCATGCTGTGGAGGAATACTTTGCTCTTGTAGCAAAATTTTTGGCCCTCCTCCTTGCTGCTCTACTTCTTGCTCCTGTGTAGCATGTTGTGTGTTCCTCATATTTGCTACAAGACGCTTCGCATCATCAATCATCTTGGAAACAGCAACATATGTTTCATCACTGAAGCAAGCATCTGAAGCGAGTTCATTCATCTTTCTGCACAATGCATTGTACTTGAGAGTATTGGTTCCTGGGATCCCAAATCTGATGGTATTTGTCCCGGGATCAGGTGCAGGCATTGTTGCTGCAGCAGACCATCTTCGTATCATGTATCTCTCTGGAATTTGATGGACATTCAAGTGCACCATCACCCTCACTATGTGCGGGCATATAAGGCCACACATCTCAAATGTGTTGCATCCGCACTTGTAGCACTCATCATCTAACTTGACTTGCACCTTGTAGGTTTTGACACCATAACCAGGGTTTGGAATGAGATCAAAGCACATGCCTTCACCCTCAACCTGCATTGGATAAAACCTGGTAGATTTCTCAATCATCTTTTGGAATCTTGTGAAGATCTCCCTTGGGTAGAACTCTAGCCCCTGCTTTTCAATGTTGTAGCTGCAAAATAAGGTTTGTTTTTGCTGACTGTCAGGTTGGTGCTACATCAGGTGTTACATTATGCTACAACAGTTTTAAAAATCTGCTACCACAGATATAAAATAATGCTACTGGAAAATATGTCTATAAAGAGAAAATCTCACCTTCCCCATAGTGGTGCTATTGTTGTATCCATTGTGAATGCTGCATTGTCTTCTCTGTCTAGCATCAGGTTTTGGCACAACTCGTATTGCTGCACGAAGTTCCAAACTAAGCCACTTGGGCGAATTAAAGTTTTAAAGTACGAGTTGAGGCCTTCAGATCTTCCTGTTGTGCTTGTGAAGGGAAAGAAACTTTGTCTGGAGTACACAGGTGCCCACATTTTTCTGCTCTTCCACATGTTCTGCAAATGAGTGTTCTCAGCCATAGCAAAAGTTTCCAACATATGCTGCCAGCATATCTCAAATTCTGCTACGGTGTACGTGCTATAGATGCATGAGTAGAATGCTGCAGCAAATGGGCTACCTTCTCTCAAGTGAGGTCCAAGCTTTTTTCTTGCTAATCGTAGCACATGGAAGATGCAGCATCTGTGGACCGAATCAGGATATATGTTTGAAATTGTTGCATCCATTGCTTGGTCTTGGTCTGTCATGATATGGTCTGGCGCCAAACCGTTCATTGCTTCCTTAATTTTGGTGAATACCCAACTGAATGTTTTAGTTGTTTCATCAGGTAGCAAAGCACAGCCCAACACAATTGTCTATGTGTGGTTGTTGATGCCCACAAGTGGAGCAAAAGGCATGTTGTACTTGTTGGTACAAAATGTAGTGTCGAAAAACACCGAGTCCTTGTACTTGGGGTACAAGGCCCTTGTCCTGCCATCCACCCAAAAGAGAGCTCCCACTGCATTGTTTTCATCCACTTGCTTATCAAAGAAGAATGTAGGGCTTTCTGCTTGTCTCCTTTCAAAGTACTCAATAGTCATTGACATGTCTCGCAGTGAAACTTCCTCACGTAGCATAGTCCTTATGTTGGACACATCACGCTTCACCAAACCAAGGCACCTCGGGTCGCCTCCGTGCACACTTCCAAGGCATCCCATTATCTGAGCTGTGGTAATGTTTTGGTTGTGTAAAGTTTGGATGAACTGAAAGTCCTCCTCAGTAACCTTCCTATGAGACCGCACTAGTGTAGACCCCCCCCTTTAACACCGGTTTGGAGGGCCCTCTAACAGCGGTTGTAGAACCGCTGTTGAGGGTTCGGTGTTAGAGGGGGGCCCCCTTTAACACCGGTTCTTATACGAACTGGTGTTAAAGGGTGGCGCGCATGGGGCTGCCACAGGGCTCAGGCCCCCCCTTTAACACCGGTTCGTAACACGAACCGGTGTTAAAGGTTCTCTCCATGGCAGAAAGCGCCTAAATCTCTGCGGCAGCTCGCCTCGGCGGGGAAAACGGCATAAATCTCTGACGCGGCAGAGTTCTGCCTCTACCCCGTTCTAGGCGTATTTCTGTGGGAGGGGGGAGGGGAATCGATCAGGAACGATATACACATACATCGTCATCGGTACATACGAGTACATGAATAATTAAGCAACTATTATTATACACAAACATCGTCATTGTGTGGTATTCTCCATAAACGTTGAAGCATCAAGTACAAGACAAACACGTTCAAGCATATATACAACATTTATTTTGGTGGATATCTAAAGAGTTCTCCGCCAGGCGTGACGACCTCATCAAGTATGAACCCCGCCAATTCCTCTTGAATGGCTCGTATGCGTTCAAATGGTAGGAGTTGGTCCCGCATCCGTTCGATCTGAATATATATGAAGAATGGGGTCAATATATATATAAGAATAAAACTCAACACAATTGATGGTAATAAAATAATGTTGTGTACTTTGTTTACTTACTCTAAGTTGTTCTAGTGCGGCTTGGCCCGTCGCACATATCGTATTGCGCATGAACTCGCAAACATAGTACCCACATAAGTTATTGCCGTGTCCCTGATGCGTGCACTTTACGAGAATAGAGAGTTCAATCAAAATAGTAATCAATAAAGCATGATATAATGCACTTGGAAGCAGAATCAAAGAGATACGCAGACCTAGCTAGCTAGTATTACTTACATTTTGGTCTAGAAATTTTAGTTCTTCTGATCATTCACCCATGGCCCTGCCCGTGAACCTTTTCCGAACCCTGTCCGGCAAAGAAAATGGATAAAGGAGTAATTAATTACTTGTTGTCACGAAAGTTGCCGATCTAGTGGGATAATATGATTGAAATTACCTCTGGAGCATCTCTCTAAAGTCTGCCCATATCTCTTTTTCTTTTCGTAACGAGTCCATGACAAGGACTTTTCCTGAGTCGGGTTGAATGACTAGCAAAATAAAGTGGAACCTACGCACGCATAACTCATCATCAGTTACACTTAACATCGAGTAAGCCGAAACAGAATGTGTACAAGAGAGGGTAACAGTACTCACGAGAAGTTGTAAGGCAATAGTATTTCCCTTTTGGTTTGTTGTCTCAGTAAAGACCTTAGCAAGTAATCTTCTGTTTGCCCGGGTTTGGTTCTTACCACTTCTTCATGAACTCTATTTGGGTCAACGAACCCAATGTCAAAAGGGCCTCCTTTCATGCATTCCATAACCTTTTTCCTGCATAATAGTATATACATATATGGTGAGCATATATATATACATGCAATTAATGAAGTGAATGGGATGAGATATAAATTACAGAAATAGTACTTACACACAATAAAGGCTGATGGCAGCTTTGTCGAGTTCCTTCTGATTGAATAGAAAATGCAAGTCTTGAATGTTGAAGTCGATCTCGTCGTCTCCGCACAAGAAAATCTGATCTCTTATATGCGCCGTGATCCATTCTTCCTTTCTCGTCTTGCAGAAATCAAGGTACCACTTGTGCAATCTTCGCATCTTTGTTTGTAGATTCTTGAGCTCCTCTTTCTTGACGAGATTCTTCCCATACTTCCATGGCTATATGGGGTTGGCATCGCATTTGGGCAAGTTGTCTCCCATGATGTTCAAGTATGCAATGTAAGTCATCCCCATCTCATTGGCCTTTCTTTGTAGCTCTGCCTCGTAATCATTTACGGGAGGAGCGTCCTGTTGGAATTATGCCCTAGAGGCAATAATAAAGATGTTATTATTATAATTCTTGTTCATGATAAAGTTTATATTCCATGCTAGAATTGTATTAAGCGGAAACATTAATACTTGTGTGGTTTGTGAACAACACCGTGTCCCTAGTACGCCTCTATGGACTAGCTCATTGATCAATGATGGTTAAGGTTTCCTAACCATAGACATGAGTTGTCAATTGATAATGAGATCATATCATTGGGAGAATGATATGGTGGACAGACCCAAACTAAGCAAAGCAATTAGATCGTTTCATCGTGTTCATCTTTGCGAAGCTTTTCCTATGTCAAATATTGTATTCCTTAGACCATGAGATAATGCAACTCCCTGGTACCGGAAGAAAGCTTTGAAGTCATCAAACGTCATCCTATGAGAGGGTGATCATAAAGGTGTCTCTCAGTTAATCGGAAAGTATCTGTTGGGTTGTATGTATCGAGATGGGATTTGTCCCTCCCAAATCGGAGAGATATACTTCGGGCCCACTCGGTAATCGATATCAACACCGCTTGCAAGCATGTGGTTAAGGAGTTAATCACAAAGTGATATCGGATTACGGAACGAGTAAAGTACTTGCTGTGAACGAGGTTGAACTAGGTATGACGATACCGACGATCGAATCTCGGGCAAGTAAAATATCGCGAGACGAAGGGAATATATATATGGGATTGATTGAATCCTGGCATCGTGGTTCATCCGATATGATCATCGATGAATGTGTGGGAGTCAATATGGGTGCCTGACCGCTGTTGATTATTGATAGAAGATCATGTCTGCATATTCTCGAACCCGCAGGGTCACACACTTAACGTGTCTTGACACTAGGATAGATTGGATACTTGGTTTATGAATTTTTGTTCGGAGTCTCGGATGGGATCTGGGACATCACGAGAGGTTCCGGAATGGTCCGGAGAATAAGATTCATATAAGCCAGTGCAGTTTTTGGAGTTCGGAATTGTTCCGGGTTAATCGGTATTGTACCGGAAGCTTCTAGAACCTTCCGGAAGGGGGCCAACGTGGTCCCACCTTCCGGGAGGGGGCATGGGCCTATGAGGGAGTGTCCTGGCCGCATTGGTCCAGGGGCACAAGGCCCCATAGGGCCCAGCCGATCCTAGATAAGTTTAAACTCGTTTAAACTAGAGATAGGGTTTCTAGATAAGGGAAAGTTTAAATCGTTTAAACTAGAGATAGGCTTGGAGGATGGGCAAGGGCTGGTGCGCCCCCTCCCCCCCAACACACCTTCCTCCAAACCCTAGCCGCCCTGCTGCCCTTCCTCTCTCCCTCCCGACTGTTTGTAGGCGAAGCCCCGCTGCAGAAATTCTCCACCATATACACCACGCCGTCGTGTTGTAGATCCAATCCATCTCTCCACCATACTTGCTGGTCCGAGGAAGGAGGAGACGTCGAGGTGCTGCACGTGTGCATCTCACGGAGGCACCGCCACTTGTGGTGCTAGATCGGATCGGATCGCGAGGAGGAGAAGCGAGTACGACTACATCACCCACGTTCCGACGAACGTTCACTGTCTGTAATCTTCAAGGGTATGAAGATCTAATCCAATCTCTCGTTGTTTGCATCTCCTAGATTAGATCTTGGCTTTCCTCCGCTCGCATCCGTAGAAAATTTTGATTTACTATGCCGCGAAACCCTTCAGTGGTATCAGAGCTAGATCTATGCGTAGATGTGATTCACGAGTAGAACGCAACATGGTTGTTGCGGGCGTTGATGTTTTCTGTTGCAAGCCTCTTGTTTGTGTTCTTCTTATGACGTGGGATAGTGAGATTGAAGCGGTCCAGGCCAACCTTACGCGACGTCGTTCGCGAGACCGGCTCCGCACTTGACGTGTGGCTTGTACCACACATGCGGTGGTGGATGCCGTTTCTCACTATAGTTGTCATGGGATTAACACCGAGTTTGGCAACCATAATATCACCGTTAGGCTTTCCGTAGGTAAGAATCGTTCTTAGCATCTACTCCCATAAGCCACGTAAAACATGCAACAACAAAGTAGAGGCGTCTAACTTGTTTTTGCAGGAGTGTTTTCGTGATATGGTATGGCCCAAGATGTGATGTGTATATTGTATGCGATGATCATGTTTTGTAATGTTTCACGACTTGCATGTCGATGAGTACACAACCGGCAGGAGCCATATGGTTGTCTTTATAATTGTGTATGACCTGCGAGTCAACTTCTTATACATCATGTAATAGCTTTACTTTATCGCTAAGTAGTTAGCAATAGTTGTAGTTGCTATTCGTGGTGGAGGCAATCATGGTGGAGTGATGGAGATCATGCCGGAACGCACAAGATGGAGATCATTGCGAAGATTGGCTATACCATGTCACATAAAGTTATATGCATGTGATGTTTATCCTTTTATGTATCTTATTATGCTTAGATCGACGGTAGCATTATAAGATGATTCCTCACTTAAAGATCAAGATAAAACTGTGTTCTCCCCAAGTATGCACCGTTGCGAAAGTTCGTCGTGTCCAAGCATCACGTGATGATCGGGTGCTATAGACTCTACGCTCACATACAACGGGTGCAAGCCAGTTTTTGCACACGCGGAAATACTTGGGTCTAGCTTGACGAGCCTAGCATGTACATACATGGCCTCGGAACACAAGAACCGAAAGGTTAAGCATGAGTCATATGAATGATATGATCGACACTTCGTTGTCCACCATTGAAACCACATCTCTTCTCGTGAAGATCGGATTAGGTGTGGTGAATTTGGATCGTGTTCACTAAACAACTTGAGGGATGTTGAATTTAGTGGGAGTTCATCTAGTAATTTGATTAAAAGTTGAACTAGTTATCATGAACATAGTCTAATTTGTACTTGCAAATATTGTAGATCACATGGCTAAGTCCAACTTCAACTTCAACGTTTTTGCTGAGAAAGAAAAGCTTAGAAACAATGGGTCTAACTTCACCAACTGCTTCCGCAATCTAAGAATCATTCTGTCTGGAGGACAAAAGGACTATGTCCTTGAGAAAGCGTTAGGTAACCCCTGCATCGCTACCGCTGATGAGAAAGCTGTCTATCGACAAGAAAGATGATTATGGTGTGATTAAGAGCACCATGTTGTTTGCTATGGAACCGAACTTCAAAATCGTTTTGAAAACTATCCCGGCCCTTTGAGATTCTCAAGAGTTGAAAACCATGTTTCGACTCAGCCCGTTCGAGAGATATGAGATCTCGAGAAGTTCTTTAACTGCAAGATGGAGGAAGGGAGTTCCGTTAGTGAGCACGCCATTAAGATGTCGGGCTACACTCAACGCCTTGAGCAATTGGATCAAGATTCCGGAGGAGCTCAAGATTGACAGGTTCTGCAATCACTCCTCCCAGCTACAAAAGTTTTGTAGTGACTCACAATCAGATTGGTTCCATCGACACGATCACCGAGCTCTTCAAGCAGTGAAGGCTGCGGAGGGACATCAAGAAGGATAATCATGTGTTGATGGTCAACAAGCCCTCCTTTAAGAAAGGTAAGGTGCAAAGAAGCCCTTCAAGAAAAGCGGCAAGCGCATTGCCCTGCTGAGAAGAAGCTCAAGTCTGGTCCTAAGCGGACCGAGTGCTTCTATTGCAAGGACAAGGGTCACTGGAAGCGCAATCGTCCAAGTACTTAGCGGACAAGAAGGTGGCACCATCAAAGGTATATTTGATATACATGTTATTGATGTTTTCCTTACTAGCCCTCGCTAGTGCACAGGTATTTGATCTGGTTCGGTTGCTAATATTTGTAACTCGAAGCAGAGCTACGGAATAGACGGCGGCTTAGAGGATGAGGTGACGATCTTGGCGTTGGCAGCGGATCAAGAGTTGATGTGATGGCCGTCGACGCTCTCCTTAGTTTTACCTTCGGGATTAGTTTTAAACCTTAATAAATGTTATTATGTGCCTGCGTTGAGCATGAACATTATTTCTGGATCGTGTTTATTGCAAGACGGTTATTCATTTAAATCAGAGAATAATGGTTGTTCTATTATATGAGTAACATCTTTTATGGTCATGCACCTCTTGTGAATGGTTTATTTCTTCTAAATCTCGAAAGGGATGAAACACACATCCATAACATTGAGGCTAAGAGATGCAAAGTAGATAGTGATAATACTACTTATTTGTGGCAATTGCTCAGGTCATATTGGTGTAAAGCGCATGAAGAAACTCCATTCTGATGGACTTTTGGAGTCTCTTGATTTTGAATCATTTGACACATGCGAACCATGCCTCATGGGCAAGATGATCAAAACCCCGTTCTCCGGTATGATGGAGCGAGCAACGGACTTGTTGGAAATCATACATACCGATGTATGCGGACCGATGAGTGTTTCGACGCGCGGTGGATATCGCTACTTTCTCACTTTTACCGATGACTTAAGTAGATATGGGTATATCTATTTAATGAAACATAAATCTGAAACGTTTGAAAAGTTCAAATAATTTTAGAATGAAGTGGAGAACCATCGTAACAGAAAGATTAAGTTTCTACGATCCGATCGTGGGGGCGAATATTTGAGTTATGATTTTCTCACGCATCTCAAAGCAAGTGGAATCGTTTCGCAACTCACGCCACCCGGAACACCACAACGCAATGGTGTGTCTGAACGCCGGAATCGAACCCTATTAGATATGGTCCGATCGATGATGTCTCTTACTGATTTGCCGTTATCATTTTGGGGTTATGCATTAGAAACCGCTGCATTCACTTTAAATAGGGCTCCATCTAAATCCGTTGAGACGACACCGTATAAACTGTGGTTTGGTGCTAAACCTAAGTTGTCGTTTCTTAAAGTTTGGGGATGCAAAGTTACGTCAAGAAGTTGATGCCGGACAAGCTCGAACCCAAAGCAGAGAAGTGCGTCTTCATAGGATACCCTAAGGAAACTATTGGGTATACCTTCTATCACAGAACCGAAGGCAAAGTGTTTGTCGCAAAGAATGGTTCCTTTCTTGAGAAGGAGTTTCTCTCGAAAGAAGTGAGTGGGAGGAAAGTAGAGCTAGACGAGGTTATTGAACCTTCTCTTGAATTGGAGAGTAGCGCAGCACCTGAAATTGTTCCAGTGCCGCCTGCACCAACGATAGAGGAAGCTAATGACAAGGATCATGAAGCTTCGGACGATGCTGCTACTGAACGTCGCAGGTCGACAAGGTCGCGTGCCCCTCCTGAGTGGTACGGCAACCCTGTCTTGACTGTCTTGTTAGTAGAAGACAGTGAACCTACAAACTATGAGGAAGCGATGATGAGCCCAGACTCTGAGAAATGGCTAGAAGCCATGAAATCCGAATTGGGATCCATGAGCGAAAACCAAGTATGGACTTTGGTGGACCCTCCTAGCGACCGAAAGGCCGTTGAGTGCAAATGGATCTTCAAGAAGAAAACGGACGCGGATGGTAATGTTACCGTCTATAACGCCCGGATTGTTGCGAAATGTTTTCGACAAGTTCAAGGTGTTGACTACGATGAGACTTTCTCTCCCGTAGCGATGTTTAAGTCCATTCGGATTTTATTAGCAATTGCTGCGTTTCATGATTATGAAATATGGCAAATGGATGTCAAGACTGCTTTCCTCAATGGCAACATTGATGAAGAGTTGTATATGATGCAACCTGAAGGTTTTGTCGATCCTAAGGATGCTGATAAAGTGTGCAAACTTCAGTGTTCCATTTATAGACTGAAGCAAGCATCTCGGAGTTGGAACCTTCGTTTTGATCAAGTGATCAAGAGCTTTGGATTTGTTCCAAATTGCTATGAAGCTTGCATCTACAAGAAAGTGAGTGGGAGCTTGGTGACGTTTCTGGTACTATATGTGGATGACATATTGATTATTGGAAATGACATCAACATGCTTAACGATGTGAAGAGTTATTTGAACAAGTGTTTTTCAATGAAAGACCTAGGTGAAGCTGCTTATATATTGGGCATCAAAATCTATAGAGATAGACAAATACGCCTGATAGCTTTAAGCCAGAGTACATACCTAGACAAAGTTCTGAAAAGGTTCAGAATGGATAAGGCATTGAAAGGTTCAGTGCCTATGTTGTCAGGTAAGATATTGAGCAAGGCTCAGTGTCCAGCTACGGTAAATGATAGGGAAGCTATGAGCAAAGTGCCTTATGCCTCGGCCATAGGTTCCATCATGTATGCCATGCTGTGTACTAGACCGGATGTGTCCAATGCTCTTAGTTTGACGAGCAGATATCAAAGTGATCCAGAGTGGAACCTGGACAGCCGTGAAGAACATCCTAAGGTACCTAAATAGGACTAAAGAAATGTTCTTAGTCTATGGGGTGATGAACATTGTCGTAAAGGTTACGTCGATGCTAGTTTCGACACCGACAAGGATGATTCTAAATCTCGCAGGATACGTGTATATTTTGAATGGAGGAGCTGTGAGTGGAGAAGCTGCAAGCAAAGCGTGGTCGCGGGATCTACGAGAAGCGGAATACATGGCTGCCGAAGCGTCAAGTGAAGGATTTTGGATCGAAACTTCATCATGAGCTTGGCGTGGTTCCAAGTGCATTGGACCCACTGGAGATATTGTGTGACAACACGCGCCATAGCACTCGCTAAGGAACCAAGATATCATCCAAAGACCAAGCATATCAACCGCAAGTTTCATATAATCCGAGATTATATAGCAGATGGAGATCTGAAGATTAGCAAAGTACATAAACATCTGAATGTTGCAGATCCATTGACTAAACCTCTTCCACGTGTAAAACATGATCAGCACCTCAGTGCCATGGGTGTGAGATTGTTGCCAAATGTAAACTAGATTATTGACTCTAGTGCAAGTGGGAGACTGTTGGAATTATGCCCTAGAGGCAATAATAAAGATGTTATTATTATAATTCTTGTTCATGATAAAGTTTATATTCCATGCTAGAATTGTATTAAGCGGAAACATTAATACTTGTGTGGTTTGTGAACAACACCGTGTCCCTAGTACGCCTCTATGGACTAGCTCATTGATCAATGATGGTTAAGGTTTCCTAACCATAGACATGAGTTGTCAATTGATAATGAGATCATATCATTGGGAGAATGATATGGTGGACAGACCCAAACTAAGCAAAGCAATTAGATTGTTTCATCGTGTTCATCTTTGCGAAGCTTTTCCTATGTCAAATATTGTATTCCTTAGACAATGAGATAATGAAACTCCCTGGTACCGGAAGAAAGCTTTGAGGTCATCAAACGTCATCCTATGAGAGGGTGATCATAAAGGTGTCTCTCAGGTAATCGGAAAGTATCTGTTGGGTTGTATGTATCGAGATGGGATTTGTCCCTCCCAAGTCGGAGAGATATACTGGGCCCACTCGTGTCGATATCAACACCGCTTGCAAGCATGTGGTTAAGGAGTTAATCACAAAGTGATATCGGATTACGGAGCGAGTAAAGTACTTCTGTGAACGAGGTTGAACTAGGTATGACGATACCGACGATCGAATCTCGCAAGTAAAATATCGCGAGACGAAGGGAATATATATATGGGATTGATTGAATCTTGGCATCGTGGTTCATCCGATATGATCATCGATGAATGTGTGGAGTCAATATGGGTGCCTGGACCGCTGTTGATTATTGATAGAAGATCATGTACGCATATTCTCGAACCCGAGGTCACACATAACGTGTCTCGACACTAGGATAGATTGGATACTTGGTTTATGAATTTTTGTTGAGTCTCGGATGGGATCCGGGACATCACGAGAGGTTCCGGAATGGTCCGAGAATAAGATTCATATAAGGCGGTGCAGTTTTTGGAGTTGAATTGTTCCGGTTAATCGGTATTGTACCGAAGCTTCTAGAACCTTCCGGAAGGGGCCAACGTGGTCCCACCTTCCGGGAGGGGCATGGGCCTATGAGGGAGTGTCCTGGCGCATTGGGCCAGGCACAAGGCCCCATAGGGCCCAGCCGATCCTAGATAAGTTTAAACTCGTTTAAACTAGAGATAGGGTTTCTAGATAAGGGAAAGTTTAAATCGTTTAAACTAGAGATAGGCTTGGAGGATGGGCAAGGGCTGGCCGCACCCCCTCCTCTATATATAGAGGGCTGGTGCGCCCCCTCCCCCCCAACACACCTTCCTCCAAACCCTAGCCGCCCTGCTGCCCTTCCTCTCTCCCTCCCGACTGTTTGTAGGCGAAGCCCTGCTACAGAAATTCTCCACCATATACACCACGCCGTCGTGTTGTAGATCCAATCCATCTCTCCACCATACTTGCTGGTCCGAGGAAGGAGGAGACGTCGAGGTGCTGCACGTGTGCATCTCACGGAGGCACCGCCACTTGTGGTGCTAGATCGGATCGGATCGCGAGGAGGAGAAGCGAGTACAACTACATCACCCACGTTCCGATTTAACGCGCCAGGCGTGAATCTTCAAGGGTATGAAGATCTAATCCAATCTCTCTCGTTGTTTGCATCTCCTAGATTAGATCTTGGCTTCCCTCTGTTCGCATCCGTAGAAAATTTTGATTTACTATGCCGCGAAACCCTTCACGTCCCGTGTGTCGAACACTTGGAGCGGGGCGCATGATTGGTTTTCCTGCTCTCCGATTATGGGAACTGTTTTCTGGGGTGCCGCACGACTGCTACTTTCAGTCTCCCTACGGCGCCTTGCATCCCCCTTCAAAATCTGGCGCTCGTAGTCCGGCACAAGTGGGGTTTCAGGTTTCAAAAGATTATTGTAAAACTTCTCCACCACCGCCAGATCTATTTTATCCTTTGGCTCGTCCCGTCTAGGTGCAAAGAATTTCTTGACCTCTTCTTCCGAGATCCTATTGGTCTCCTCGTCGCTGCGATTCCACGATAAAACCGGCAATGGCTTGGCGGAAGGCTGCAGGACGTAGTTTTTTGAACTCTTTGGCGTACGGTTTCCTGCGGATTTCTTTGTGGCAGTGCTAGTGATGCTCTTCGTGGCAGTGCTCTTCCGCTTACGCTGAGGAGATGGCTGAAGCACCGGAGATGGCTGGCGCGCCGGAGATGGCTGAAGCGCCGGAGATGGCTGCCGCGCAGGAGATAGCTGAAGCGGCTCAGACTGCTGATGCTGCGGAGACAGGGGGGTGCCAGTAGCCTCCAATTTGGAAGCACGGTGTGTCCTTCTTCCAAATAATGGTTGTTTTCACTGCAAATTTGAGTTGAGTTTCCCATTCACCTGTAGCATGGTCAAGTTGTGCTTCCTCATATTCCTTCACAACCTCATCCACCCCGACAATAGCATAGTCATCTGGAATCGGTCGGCAGTGGTAAGTTCCACCAGCTACAGGAGGTAAGGCATAGCCGACAACCACCTTAATGGATAAGCCCATTAATCTCACATGCAGCTCAACGTGTTCACTCTCCGTGATCTCATCCACGGGGTATCGAGGACCCGCCATTTCAAGCGTGGGCTGCACGTTCTCCGTGGAAGCCACGCTGCTTTTCCGCGTAGAGTCTAGGCCGCCGGCAGCTTCCAATGCAGGCTCTTCGTGCCGCTGAGATGGGCCGGTAGCTTGATGGCTCTGTTGTGCATTCACTTGCGCTTGCAGCGCCACAAGTGCATGTTCTATCTGTGTCATCCGCTTTGTACGCTCTTTTTCTTTTCTGCCGCGCCATCTGTAAGAGTCGCTCCACTCGGCAAACCCATCCGTCCATGTCATACCCCCTGTGCCTCGTGCATGTCCAGGGTGTTCTTTTTTACTGATGGCGCGTGTGAGCTGGTCATTCTCTTTGTCGGGGTGGAAGGTCCTGGCGGCTGTTTCCTCGTATACCGTGATGAGTTCAGTGACGGGTTTGGCAAGGAGGGTTGGGAAGATACACAATCATGTTTCTGGGTCCAACCTTGCCCCGATTCCGTAGAACCAAGTCTTTGCACGTAGGTCCCATGCATCTGTCTAGGGTGTGATCCCTCTAGCGCGCAGGGCCTTCTCAACTTCCTCCCACTTAGGCCTCTGAGATATGTAGCCACCTGACCCCGTCCTCTGGTGATATTCCTTCTTCTGGGCATTTAGCGTATTGGTTTCTGACCTCTTTTTAGCTATAGCACCTTCCTTATATGCCACAAATTCGGGCCAGTGAGGTCTTATCTTCGCATAATATGCGTCTTCGAAATTTGGAGTCTCGCGAGCTTTGACAAATTTGTTCAATTTTGTCTTCCAGTTGCGGAAAGCGTCAGCCATCTTCTTTAGAGTCCACTCTTTGACCTTTTCATTTATAACCGGGTTGTTTTCAACCTCCTCTGGTAGAAGGGTGAAATTTACCAACAACGAATTCCAAAGCGTTTCTTTGGATCTTTCATCGACAAAGGTACCGTCGCCCTTTTTTGGCTTATTCCAATATTCAATTATGATTGGGATTTGGTCCCTAACAAGAACTCCAGCCTGACATACAAATTTGTCTGCGGCCTTCTTAGGCTCCATCGGCCTGCCATCAACACGGACTGCTTCGATCGTGAACTTTGCACGATCTTTCAACCGATGGCTCGCGCCTCGCTTGCTCTTTTTCGTAGAAGAAGATGGTTGCTGGCTGGTCGATCCAGAGGGCTAAAAGAAGAAAGAAGCGTTAATTAATACATGTAGAAGAAGATTGTTGGTGGAAGTCAGCAGAGGCTTAATCAATGCATATACCTCGCCGGACTTTGTAATCACTAAATTGCGTTCACCGGAGTCTTCATCTTCTCCATGACTACTTGAGCTGTCATCATGTCCCTCCAAGTTCAGATATTGTGAGGTGTCCTCATCAATAATGTTCTCCATTATTTCTTCTTCTTCAAGGTTTCTACTAAGTGGATCCATAGTTTCTAAAACAATAATATTATCTAGAGTAAGAGAGTAAACATTCAAGTGGACTTGGATTCATACACAAATATACATATTATTCATACAAAAATACACAAATAGTAGAATCGTATGCATCATGGCAGGAATTGAAATGCTTTCAAAAACATAGGATTATATCATGGTGGGGCTATGCTTCCCTTTGCCTGTTGATAGCAGATAAACAGAACTTCGGGAGCCTTGTACTTGACTTGATTACAGTTGGTCAAGTATTGTTCCTCGATCTCCGATCTTCGACGGTGTTGTCCTCGGGCTTCGATCTTGATCTTGATATCGTATTCTACCGGGAAGAACCAAACACCGGAAATAAAGGGGAAACAATCAACACATGGCATCGATGTAATGCTCAAGCAAGTATGATGATATGACAAGTTAATTTGCTTTGAAATGTAACCCTAAGGCATGCTTGACAACTTAATCGGGGTTCCGAGGGGTGAAAACCCTAACTCGGGGGAAAACTCCGGAATCACCTATTAGGGTTACTAGGGTGTTCTAATTAAACTTGTCATTTAAGTTGTTGAACAATGCATGATTATAGCTTATATAGCTAGGTTTCATTTTTCTGAACATTTTGATATATTGTTTATATTTTTCTGATTTATAAATAAAAAGATATTGAATTTACAAATTTATATCAATTTCTGGAATTATTAAAGCCTTTATTGCATCAGGCTGACGTCAGCTGGGGGGGTTAATTTTTTTACACCGCACAGAACCTAGCCACTATGGCTGACATGTGGGCCACTGGGTCACGTATGCAACCACGCTGGCCAAGCTGGACCAACGCTGACGAGGGCGCCACGTCATTGTATAAGCGCCACCTTGAGCTCATGGGAGACACGTCGGCGTGACGGGGCGATGGAGGAGAGCGATTTGGGAAGCGGGATTGCGCGCGTTTGAATCAGCGAACAGCCGCGAGCGAGATAAGCGACGCCGCTGATCCTAGGTCATCGGAGCACCAGATGCGTCGACGACTGGCGGCGGTATGCGATGGTGTGCGACGCGGGCACGCCAGAGAGAAGGAGGATTCGGGGTGGTGCACGAGCACGCATGCTCACCCTGGCGTGGTGATGACGGTGTCGAGGCGGGCTCCGAGCAGCGGTGATTGAAGACAACGGCGGCGGACCTCGGGGATGAGCTTCGTTGGGGAACTGTTGGCGAGGCGCCGGCGGCTGCTCTCTGTTACTCTGCGCGGCGGGTTCGATCTGGCTCTGGGGGGAAGAAGGAAGGGGAAGGCGCGCATTTAATACCCCCCCTCCTTTAACACCGGTTCCAGCCACGAACTGGTGTTAAAGGGGGAATTCGTTTCGCGCGCACCCCCCCCCTTTAACACCGGTTCCAGCCACAAACCGGTGTTAAAGAAGTCTTGTGTAACGAATAAATCATCCCCTTTAACACGGTTCGTGGCTGGAACCGTGTTAAAGAATTATTTCATGCATTAAAGGGATATTTTTAATTCAAAAAATAGGATATGAATTTAGAAAATTCATATCTTTTTCATTTCAACTCAGAAAAATATGAATAATATATCATAATTTTCAGAAAAATAATATCTATCCATTCATGTAAAAACATTTTATATTTACTTTAGATGAAAATTTTCAAAATGATTAAAACACTTACATATAATTTTGATTATTTAATTCAAACAAAAATAAATTGTCAAATCCTAAAACTTTGAACATAAGAAATATTAAGCATCTAAAAAGGAATCTAACCCTATTTTATTAGAGCAAATCATATTTTAATGCCGCATCTTTTGTATTAACATTTTTGAATTGATTGGATATTTAAATGCCACATCTTTTGTATACACTTGAATCTGACCAAGCCTTGCTCAACTTGCATTGGATTTTTGATAAAATAGTATATTGTGAACCTAAAACTGTTTTTTGTAAAAAATCATGAGCATCGTATCATGTACACCATAGTTCATATCGACCACTTCCTGGAATTCTGAGGAATTTGTCTTTTCACGGAGATGGGCCGGAAAGGTTTGAATCCCCTATTGGTACATTGTCCATATAAGGTGGTCTAGTATTTTTGTAAAATGTGTTGGTGGTTTTTTGAATTAGCCATTTGGTGGTTGCTTCACAAAACCGTCGGTTTTTTATGCTCGGAAAATGGAAAATGCCTTTTTGGTGCGATAAAAAGAAAAACTTCCTCTTGCAACATTGTTTGCCATGCCATGATGCACATGTATGCATAATATGGCCATATTATCACAAACTATGCCTTTATTCTAGCCATAACATTGGTCATTTGACCCGAAAGCCAAGAAACCTCAAATGAGATAGGTCATTTTGTGAAGGTTTTTTTAAGACATAATCAATATACCAAGTTTGATATTTTTCCTTCTAACTATGTCACATAATATAACACCACGTGAAGGTTTTGCACTGTTTCGATCTTTTTTTATTTTTTTATCCCCGTTTTAAACTATCGTCAAACTTTGTCGAACAACGGGCATGAAGATTCTTAGCTCGGGGCCAAGCCTCGCTCAACTTGCATTGGATTTTTGATAAAATAGCATAAAATGATTTTTGTAAAAAATCATGAGCATCGTATCATGTACCTGTAGTTCATATATGACCCACTTCCTACCGATTCGGCAGGAATTTGTCTTTTTCACCAGAGGTGGACGAAAAGGTTTCAGATCCCCCTATTGGTACATTGTCCATATAAGGTGGTATAGTATTTTTGTAAAATGTGTTGGTGGTTTTTTGAATTAGCCATTTGGTGGTTGCTTCACAAAACCGTCCGTTTTTATGCTCGGAAAATGGAAAATGCCTTTTTGGTGCGATAAAAAGAAAAACTTCCTCTTGCAACATTGTTTGCCATGCCATGATGCACATGTATGCATAATATGGCCATATTATCACAAACTATGCCTTTATTCTAGCCATAACATTTGTCATTTGACCCGAAAGCCAAGAAACCTCGAATGAGATAGGTCATTTTGTGAAATTTTTTTGAGACATAATCAATATACCAAGTTTGAGATTTTTCCTTCTAACTATGTCACATAATATAACACCACGCGAAGGTAAAATGTATTCCCATTTATCTCGTATCCTTGGAAAGTACATACAGTCGAAGATGGTGTCATGGCCAACAAGTACAACTGATCCCCATCAGTGGTGTTGTTCGTGAGAAGTCTTTGCAGCCAGCCGCCAAAACTCGCCATGTGTTCACTTATAATCCATTCATCAGACTGCCCCGGGTATTTGAGGCATATTAAATTCTTGTGTTCATTGATATACGGGGCAACCAAGATAGATCTTTGTAAAACCGTGTAGTGTGCTTGATTGAGAGAATGCCCGTCCCTACATATCATTGCTTTACATCCTAGGGTGCCTTTTCCACGCAGTCTCCCGTCATGTCGTGATTCTGGAACACCAACCGCCTTAAGGTCAGGAATAAAATCAACACAGAACTCAATGACCTCCTCTGTTACATAGCCCTTGGAGATGCTTCCTTCTGGCCTAGCACGGTTATGAACATATTTCTTTAAGACTCCCATGTACCTCTCAAAGGGGAACATATTGTGTATAAATACAGGACCGAGAATGGCAATCTCTTCTACTAGGTGAACCAGAGATGCGTCATAATATTGAAGAAGGATGGTGGGAACACCAACTCAAAGTGACAAGACATTGGACCACATATATACGTAACCTGTAGGCTTTCGGATCGATTACCTTCTGAGATATTGCATTGAGGAATGCACATAGCTTCACAATGGGTACTCGAACATTTTCAGGTAGAAGCCCCCTGAATGCAATCGGAAGCAATTGTGTCATAATCACGTGGCAGTCATGAGACTTCAGGTTTTGGAATTTTTTCTCTGTCATATTTATTATTCCCTTTATATTCGACGAGAAGCCAGACGGGACCTTGATACTGCTCAGACATTCAAAAAAGATTTCCTTTTCTGCTTTGGTAAGAGCGTAGCTGGCAGGAGTTAAGTGGCATCGTTTACCCTTCTCGTTCTCAGGATCCATAGGCTCGTCAGGGGCTTTCAGACGTTGCTGGTCTTGTCGTGCTTCCGGTGTATCTTTTATCTTCCCATACACTCCTAGAAAGCCTAGCAGGTTCACACAAACATTCTTCGTCACGTGCATCACGTCGATTGAAGAGCGGACCTCTAAGACTTTCCAATAGGGTAGGTCCAAAAATATAGATTGCTTCTTCCACATGGGCGCGTGTCCGACATCGTCATTCGGAATAGATAGACTGCCATGACCTTTTCCAAAGATTACTTCTAGGTCCTTGACCATACCAAATACCTCCTCACCGGTACGGAGGATAGGCTTCCTCCGAGGTTCTGCCAGACGTTTGAAATGCTTGCCTTTCTTTCTTACTGGATGCAGGTTCGGAAGAAATCAGCGATACCCTAGGTACACAACCTTCTTACATTTATCCAAATATACACTTTCAGTCTCATCTAAACAGTGTCTGCATGCATTGTATCCCTTGTTTGTCTGCCCTGAAATGTTACTAAGAGCAGGCCAATCATTGATGGTTACGAAAAGCAATGCTCGTAGGTCAAATGGCTCCCCTTTGTGCTCATCCCACATACGTACACCTGGTTTGGCCCACAGCTGTAAAAGTTCTTCAACTAATGGCCTTAGGTACACATCAATGTCATTGCTGGGTTGCCTCGGGTCTTGGATGAGCACTGGCATCATAATGAACTTCCTCTTCATACACAACCAAGGAGGAAAGTTATAGATACATAGAGTCACAGGCCAGGTGCTGTGACTACAGCTCTGCTCACCAAAAGGATCCATGTCGTCTGTACTTAGACCAAACCTTAAGTTCCTTGCGTCACGTGCGAAGTCCGGGTACTCTCGCTCAACTTTTCTCCACTGTGACCCATCAGCGGGGTGTCTCAACATCGCGTCTTTCTTACGGTCTTCCATGTGCCATCGCAACAACTTGGCATGCTCTTTATTTCTGAAGAGACGTTTTAACCATGGTATTATAGGAGCATACCACATAACCTTGGCAGGAACCTTCTTCCTAGGGGCCTCTCCCTCAACATCGCTAGGATCGTCTCGTCTGATCTTATACCTGATGATTGCATAGGGCATGCATCCAAATTCTCGTACTTCTCACCGTGGTAGAGGATGCGATCATTAATGCGAGCATGTATCTTCTCCGTCTAATCCTAGAGGCGGACAACCTTCTTTGCTTGTTATGTCTTGTCGCAACTCATTATTTCTTGGAAGAAGATTCTTCATTTTTACCAACAACTTTGAAAATGCGCTGTCAGTCACACCGTTCTCTGCCTTCCATTGCAGCAAATCCAGTGTGGTACCTAGCTTTTTGTGGCCATCTTCACAGGTTGGATACAACAATGTTTTGTGATCCTTTAACATCTGCTCCAGCTTCTCCTTCTCCTTTTCAGTTTCACATTCTTCCTTTGCATCAGTAATGGCCTGACCAAGATCGTCATCAGCGGGCCCATCTGCTGCCTCTTGATCTTCATTATCTACCCCTGTTGCAGTATCATCATATTCAGGATACATATTATGATAGTTGTCATCATCCTCTTCTTCTTCGTTGTATTTCATCACAACCCCTTTTTCTCCGTGCTTGGTCCAACAATTATAGCTGGGCATGAAACCGGATCGAAGCAGGTGGGCGTGAATGGTTCTGGTATTTGAGTAGTCTTTATTGTTCTGACAGTGAACACACGGATATCACATAAAACCATTGTGACCACGGTTTGCATTAGCCACAACGATGAAATTTTGGAGGCCCGTAATGTACTCGGAAGTGCGGCGGTCACCGTACATCCATTGCCGGTTCATCTGCATTAATATGTAGTATATATCAAAAATTAATAGGGAGATGACCATTTATATATATAGTACATCAATGACACATGAAAGGATAGTTGCCGACCTCGACCGAGAAGGAAAGAGCAACGAGAAAACTTATTTTGAGCTCTCGGGCATTTCACCGAACACCTCTTGTGCATATGAAAAAAACACAAACTAGCACTCTTCACACCCTCTTGCTAGGCTCCAAAATGAGATAGTGAAAAAATGGAAGAGTGGGGTGTGGGCTGCGGTGTCTTATATAGCCCCCCCTTTAACACCGGTTCAAGCCACGAACTGGTGTTAAAGGGGGGGCTGTAACAACATTGCGAGTCCTTTAACACCGGTTCGTGGCACGAACCGGTGTTAAAGGGGCTCACTTGCCGCGCCACGCTGGGCCCCCTTTAACACCGGGTTCAGAACTGCAGCAAAGCCTTTCAGGATCAACAAAAAGCCTCGTTTCCACTAGTGCTGGTACTACCGTCTTCTCCCAATTTGCTTCAGCAACTGGTGTGTGTGCTCTCCTTGAAATACCATTACAGTCCATATTCCATTTCTCTTTCCAACGAGCATTCTAGCTTTACAATCATGTCGCAGCACCCTATTCTTCTGCCTCAAATCTGCTACGTCCATTTTGAGTCCAGCTTGTTTGCTACGTGATTTCTGTGCACTGAAATTGCTCATGTCTATTGGACCTCCTTCTCCAGAACTATCCTTAGTAGCATTTTTTGCTTCGTCTACTGGTTTTCCGGCATGGACCCACTCAAAAACCTACTAAGAATTGCATCTTTTGGGGCACCTCTTGCTGTGCTATACTTGGTGTTACCAATCCGTGTACCAAACCCGAGTTTAAAAGCATAGTCATTGTATACTTGCTTCGCAACTTCAAGGTCATCAAATGTCATTCCAACATGTGGTACAAGAGGCTGCGAGCAAATCTCTTCACCACCTTCTTCATCAACAAATGAAGCATTGCTACTAGCTGCACTTTCTGCTCTTGTAGCAAAAAAAATTGTCCAAAGGTTCCTGCAGCAGATTGTGGTGGAGCAGCATATCCTTCAGGACCGTATTCATCAGCAGGCTGGTTGAGGTCGAATCCTCCCAGTATACTGTCAGCAACAAACCCCTGCAATTTAAAAGAAAAAAGTTTAGGTCGAAGCATAATGTGCTACATAAATGTGCTGCATGTAGTATTACCCTAATTTGCTACATTAATATGCTAGATCATCCTAATTTGCTACAATGTAGCATCACATGTGCCTAAACTTTTTCTGCACTGTAGCACATTGTCCAGCAAAGCATGTTGTAATTTTTCTTTTGCTACAATGTAGCACCCTAATCTATTTTGAGGTTTTCCTGCCATGTGCCTAGCATGTTGCTACAATGTAGCACCCTAATCAATGCAGCAAAGCATGTTGTTTTCCTGCCATCTGCCTAGCAGCACCCTATTTTGCTACAATGTACAAGCCAATTAACTAGTATTTTGCTACATATGTAAGTATTTCCTGCTACCATGTAGCACAAACATGGACAACAATGGTGGAAACCTAATCTAGAGCTTACCGATGGTGTTGGAGGTTCTTCCTCAGGATTTTGATTGAAAAACACTGGAGGATTTGTGTGCTGGGCTAGATTAGGTTGCTGCGCTCGATTGGAGACATCGGCGTTGGCCGAATCGGAGCGCCGCCGGGTAAGAGGATTTGAGCCCCACTAGAAGCTACGATTGGCGGCGGTATAAGGTGGTGAGGCTGACCAGGAGGGGGGTAGAGTATGGTCCCTCGAATATGGCTCATCTCCGGCGCCGGCGAACGAGATCGACGGCACAGTCTCCTCCGTCGTCCCCACGAGCGCTCGCACGCGCGACTCCTAGTTTGCCTCTGTTTTGCTACTCTGAAGCGGTTTCTGCTGCGACGTAGCAAAAGCGGACGGGTGTTCCATTTGACGGTTCGATCGGACGGTTTAGAAGGTTTGATCGGACGGCTCCAAACCCGAGGGATCAGAGGCAAATATCTCCCGAAGAACACGTAGCGCTGTCCTTATTTTATATTCCTACGGGTTTGAGATCATTCGTTCCAAAACGGGCCCCAAATAAATGGCATCTCAATAATTCGATCTCGGATCCTTTCAACCGGTCCATGACCAGTTCTCCACCAATAATCGATCATATACCTATAGGTAGCTAAATCTGGTCATCATTACGGGCCGCAACCACCGATCCACGCCGGTTTTGATGATTTAGAGGTGATCATCATCAGATGGACACAGTATTGCACAACACACTTGATGGCCCTGTACGTACGTGCATGCCGTGACATTGCGGCAATGCTGCTTGTTCCATCATGCATGCATGCATGCACGCTGGCTGGCTAGTGTATCTTGTACATAGTACTGATCATATACTCCCTTCATCCCAAGGCTTAACGCCTATTTTTTTTTAAATTCAAGCCGCAATGAATTTGATCAAACTTTAAAAAAACTAGTATCAAAAACTATTACTCCTCCGACCCCATATTAGTTAACTTGGATTTGTCAAAATTTAGATGAACCTATATACTAAATAGTGTCTAGATTCATCCAAATTTAGACAAATCCACGTCAATTAATATGGGTTAGAGGAAGTATATTATTTAAATATTAATATTTTTTTAAAAAAACTTGATCAAATTTAAAATAGTTTAGCTTTAAAAAAAATATAGGCTTTAAAACTTGGAACGAAGGAAGTACTGGTAATACTGCTAGTGCACTACTCCTTCCGTTAGGATTATAAGTACTAATTTTTTTTAAAAAATCTTAGAAATTATAAATCTTTTTTCATTTATTATCATCTCTCATTCAATCTATGATCTTTTTTTTCTTTCTCTTCTCTCATGCATGTATAACTATTGATGCATGTAGTAATCAAGAGGGTGAGTTATTGATTTTATTAATCCTAATAAAATGTCCTATAGATCCTATAATATAATTCCTAACAGAGGGAGTAGATAGGTTAGCTAATAAGAGTCCCAATCAACCCCTTCTTCCCTAACTTTGGCTTTGTCTGCGCCCACCGCCCGCGCACGCGCGCCGGTCGACCAACCGACCGACCGAGGGTACAGCCTACATACAGTACGTCGACAGCGTCCTCGGTGCCAACATCCATCGATCTCACATGCCGCGCATGCATGTGCGCCTACGTACGTACTTCTTCTGTTTTATAATATTTTCTTCGTAGACTTAAATTTATTTAGATTTAAATATATTTATACACTTAAATATGTCTAGATGCATTAAATTTAAACAAAATCAAGTTATTTATTTTTAGATGAAGGAGTATAAGATGTTTTAGCTTTATAAAAATAATATATCTAATCACTTTTAGTGTATCGATTCGGAGAGGTTTACGCCGCTACACACTAAAATATATCTAGATATACTATTTTCATAAACTTAAAACTTTTTATATTTTAAAACGGAGGGAGTACGTCGTACTCGTGCACATACGGTACTTTGAGCTTCTGATGGTGATGGTGTCTGTACTCTCGGCAGCGTGCATGGAAATATTAGTAGTCCGTTCCCAATTTCAAGAGGTTGTTCAGATTGGTTACGGGGAGACTGCATGATGAGACTGCACACTAGCAGGCACTAATTAATTTATCGGCGCACCACGTTTTCAGATTACCACCATCATCCAGATTGTTATAACTGGGCAGTGTGGCTTGGCGTGTGGGTTTCTATTGCATGTCACATCGTTCAAACATGACAACGACTGCTAAAACAAAGATAAGAGATTGTATCGATGGGATATCCTCCGCACTCAGCAGAAAATCACAATCCGCTAAAAGCAGGCGCTGATCCCACTAGTAGAAAACAGGTCATTCATTCGCACCCATCAGAACATTAGTCCCGGTTGTGCCATGAATCGGGACTAACGTTGACACGCGTCCCAGTTCGAGCGGGCACGGGGTCCGGAGGCATGCATCCCGGTTGGTAAGGGGGCATACGTCCCGGTTTGTAACACAAACCGGGACTAAGAATTACGTCAACCCGTGGCGTGGCACACACCTTTAGTCCCGGTTTGTGTTATAAACCGGGACGTATGCTCCCGCCCTCTATAAATGCAACGCCCCAGCCCTCTGCCTTCACTCTGTTTTTTCTTGGTGGAAGGTGTGAGGGGTGTGCTAGTTTTTTTCCCTATGCATGCATTCAAGGTGTTTGATGAAATGTTTGAGTGAATGATCCTGTTCAATTTCTCATAGAATAAACATATAGAAGGTGTCCGAGACGCACTTGAGCTTTCTCCTCTTTATTTTCCTCGGTCGAGGTTAGCAATCTTATCTTTTCTCTGTCATTGATACAATGCATGTGTCGATGTGAATTGGTCATTTCACTATTTATGATGTCATGTTTTTTTGATAAACTTACTTATATGATGCAGATGAACGGTCGGGAATGGATGTACGGTGACCGGCGCGTAGCCGGGTATATGAAAGGCGTGGATAAATTTATCGATGTCGCTACGGCAAACAAAGAGAATGGTTTTATACGTTGTCCATGTGTTCAATGTCGGAACAACAAGGAGTACTCTTCCTCGAAAATCATTCGCGGCCACCTGATTATGAAAGGTTTCATGCCCAACTATAATTGTTGGACCAAGCACGGGGAAAGAGGGGTTATGATGGAAGATGGTGAAGAAGAAGATGATGATAACAACTATCATCATATGTTTCCTGAATACAGTGATACTGCAATGGAAGACAATGGAGAGGAAGGAGGTGAAGAACGGGCATCAGATGAGCCGGCTGATGAACTTGGTAGGGTCATTTCTGATGCAAAGAGGCTGTGAAATGAAAATGAGAAGTTGAAGTTAGAGGGCATGTTAGAAGATCACAAGAAATTGTTGTACCCAAATTGTAAAGATGGCAGCACAAAGCTCGGTACCACCTGGAATTGTTGCGATGGAAGGCGAGTGTGGTCTAACGACTCCTCATTTAAAAGATGCTGAAAATAATGAAGCGAAGTTTCCAAAACATAACGAACTTCCGAGAGTACCTCTGAAGCAAAGAAGACTCTCTGTCCTCTAGGATTAGATGTGCAAAAGATACATGCATGCATTAATGATCGCATCCTCTACATGATAAGGAGTATGAGAATTTAGATAAATGCCGGTATGCAATGCATTGCGGTATAAAATCAGGCGAGATGACCCTGGTGATGTTGAGGAGAGCCCCTCGGAAGGGTTCCTGCTAAGGTTATGTGGTATGCTCCTATAATACCAAGGTTGAAACGCATGTTCAGAAACAAAGAGCATGCCAGGTTGTTGCGATGGCACAAACAAGACCGTAAGAAAGACGAGAAGTTGAGACACCCTGCTGATGAGTCACAGTGGATAAAAATCGAGAGAGACTTCCCAGACTTTGCAGGTGACGCAAGGAACTTATGGTTTGGTCTAAGTACGGATGGCATGAATCCTTTTGGGGAGCAGAGTTGCATCCGACACTGCCGGTGACTCTATGTATCTACAACATGTCTTCTTGGTTGTGCATGAAGCGTAAGTTCATTATGATGCCAGTGCTCATCCAAGGCCCGAAGCAACCGGGCAACGACATTGATGTGTACCTTAGGCCATTAGTTGAAGAACTCTTACAGTTGTGGGGCAAACCAGGTGTACGTGCATGGGATGAGAACAAACAGGAGCCATTTGATCTACGAGGGTTGCTATTCGTAACCATCAATGATTGGCCTACTCTTAGTAACCTTTCAGGACAGACAAACAAGGGATATAAGGCATGCACACACTGTTTAGATAAGACTGAAGGTACATATTTGCATAAATGCAAGAAGGTTGTGTACCTGGCAAATCGACGATTTCTTCCAACCAATCATCCCGTAAGAAAGAAAGGCAAGCATTTCAAAGGCGAGGCAGATCACCGGAAGAAGCCTGAACTCCCTGCTGGTGATGATGTATTTGGTATGGTCAAGGACATAGAAGTAATCTTTGGAAAGGGTCCCGGCGGTCAATCAGTTCCGAACGACGTCGCTACAGGACACGCACCCATGTGGAAGAAGAAATCTATATTTTTGGAGTTGCCATATTGGAAAGTCCTGCGTGTCCGCTCTTCAATCAACGTGATGCACGTGACGAAGAATATTTGCGTGAACCTGCTAGGATTCCTAGGCGTGTATGGGAAGACAAAAGATACACCAGAAGCACGGGAGGACCAACAAATTATGAAAGACCCAAAGAACATGCATACACAGAACAAGACGGATAAAGGGCGTCACTTAAGTCGTGCCATTTTAGGCAGGCGGTAGTACCCGCGCCCGAAGCAGTACTACCGCCCAGAAAAACAAACTGACAGGCAAATATTCAAACGGTAATAACTTTTGACTGGAAGCTCCGATTGACCCGATTCAAATTACGTTGGATAGAGGACGACAAGGGCTTCCCAACAAATTGCGTTGGAAATATTGATTATCACCAAGTGAGAAAGTATCAAGTAGAATAGTGTGATATACCCCACTTGGTGAGAAACCGAAAAGCCGCATAAATCAAAATCGCAACAAGATATATATGGGAGATCCGATTTTGATGAACAAGAGCTTGTTATGGAGATTACCACAAGCTCTATATCCTCACATGGATAATACCAAATAACAACCAAGTACTATGATGCAAGTATGCAAAGGTTTGAGCTCTCTCCGAACGATGTGACCGAATTACTCATACGAGAGCCCCTCTTGATAGTACGGTTATCTATCATAAATCCGGTCTCACACACAACGTGAGACCGGAAAAAGGGAAAACCTATCAAGATTATACCGTTGCCTTGAGCATTCCACTTGAGCTCGATGTAGACGGTCTTTCCCTTCTCAAGATGGAACGCCATTCTTAATTCCTCATCATCGACCTCGCATATTGAGCATGCCCAACATTCTTCTTTGTATTTCATCAACCTTGAAGCCAACACATGCTCCAAGCGATGCCAATGGACAAATCCTACAAGTATAACTTAATACACACATTAGTCCATAAAGATTGTCATTAATTACCAAAACCACACATGGGGCCCAACATGTTCTTTCAAAGGTGTCGTCGGGCTTCTCATCTAATATAAAGGGGATAATAAATATGGTAGAGAAAAAGTTCCAAAACCTGAAGTCTCATGACTGTCACGTGATTATGACGCAGTTGCTTCCGATTGCATTGAGGGGGCTTCTACCGGAAAATGTTCGAGTACCCATTGTGAAGCTGTGTGCATTCCTCTATGCAATATCTCAGAAGGTAATCAATCCAGATATTATGCCAAGGTTACAGAAGGATGTGGTACAATGTCTTGTTAGTTTTGAATTGGTGTTCGCACCATCCATCTTCAATATGATGACTCATCTCCTGGTTCACCTAGTGGAAGAGATTGCCATTCTCGGTCCGGTATTTCTGCACAATATGTTCCCCTTTGAGAGGTTCATGGGAGTCTTAAAGAAATATGTTCATAACCGTGCTAGACCAGAAGGAAGCATCTCCAAGGGATATGGAACAGAGGAGGTCATTGAGTTTTGTGTTGACTTTATTCCTGACCTTAAGCGATTGGTGTTTCGACTCACGGCATGAGGGAAGACTAAGTGGAAAAGGCACGCTGGGAAAGAAAGCAATGATATGTAGGAATGAGGATTCTTTCACTAAAGCACACTACAGTTCTACATAATTCCATCTTGGCAGCTCCAGATATCGAGGAACACAAGAATATTATACGCTCAAAAACCGGGAAGCTGAATCATGGATTCTGAGATGAACACATGAAGTCTTTCGGTGGTTGGATGCGGACACATCTCTTGAATGACACCACTATTGGAGATCAGCTATACTTGTTGGCCGTGTCACCATCTTCGACTGTATTGAATTTCCAAGGGTACGAAATAAATGGGAATACATTCTACACGATCGCCCAAGAAAAAGAGCACCAACCAAAATAGTGGTGTCCGCTTTGATGCAATAGACGAGAATGGACAAAAGGACACATACTATGGTTACATAGAGGAGATATGGGAACTAGACTATGGAGTCTCTTTTAAGGTCCCTTTGTTTCGCTGCAAATGGGTCAACCTGAATGGGGAAGGGGTAAAGATAGACCAGTTGTACGGAATGACAACAGTGGATCTCAACAATCTTGGTTATAGAGATGAACCATTCGTCCTAGCCAATGATGTGTCTCAGGTTTTCTATGTGAAGGACATGTCCTCCAGACCGAAAAAAGAAAAAAATATGCAAACGAATACATCATATGATGAGCCAAAGCGTCACATAGTTCTTTCAGGGAAAAGAAACATCGTGGGAATCGAGGACAAGGCAGACATGTTAGAAGATTATAATAAGTTTGATGAAATTCCGCCCTTCACGGTGGCCCAAGCATTCCGTTAAGTAAAGAAGATGCTCCATGGTTACGTCTGAAGAGATCATAAGGAAGGACATATGCCAAGAAGTTCATGCTCATATTATGTAACCCTAGTTCATGTCTTTCGCGGTTTGTGGCTTCACCGAAGGATATCTTTCGTGGTTTGTGGCTTGACCGGGACTATATATAGGGGGGGCCTTTAGTCCCGGTTTTGTAGTCTCAGTTTTTAATATTAATAAATGTCTTGAGTGTTAGTCCCGTTTTGTGGCTGGACCGGGACTATGAAGAAGTTGTCCCGATTTGTACTTACCATTAAGATCTGATCTCCAAACGCGCGGGGTCACATATTAGGGAGTGCCTCTATGACTAGTTTCTTGGAGATGTCGGGAGGCGGGATCGTGGCATCTCCTGAAAGGTCGTAGTGGTGTCCCTGCTCTCAAAAACCATCTTGCAGCTTGTAACTTCTCTAACTAGATCAATACACTTGGAAGCTAACTAATTTCACATATTAGGGAGTGTCTCTATGACCAGTTTCTGAGATGCGGAGGATCGATCCCAGACATCTCCTGAACTGGCCGTAGTGGTGTCCTGCTCTCAAAACCATCTTGCAGCTTGTAACTTCTCTAACTAGATCAATACTGAGGAGCTAACAAATTTCACATATTAGGAGTTCCTCTATGACAGTTTCTCGGAGATGCCGGAGGGCTGACCGGCTCGTCGGCATCTCCACAGGCTGGCCGTAGTGGTGTCCCTGCTCGAAAACTATCTTGGAGATGCCTCAAACTGGCTGGAGGACTGGACTCACAAGGATGCCTATTTATAGTACAAGCAGCTCGGCATAGTGTCGACACTTACGAAATAATGTCGACACTCACCCCTATTATTAGTGTTGACTCGTGTTTTGTCCCGTTTGGTGTCTCCAACCGGGACTAAAGATTCATCTTTAGTCCCGGATGGTGTGACCAACCGGGACAAGGTACACACCGCAAGACATAATGTCGACACTCACCCCTATCATTAGTCTTTGTCGCCCAATGCCGAAATCCCTCAACCGGACTAAAGATGAACCTTTAGTATATTGAAAATCCGAACAATGAAAATCCTTCGCGTGGTGTCATATTATGTGACATAGTTGAAAGGAAAAATACCAGACTTGGTATATTGATCATGTTTAGAAAAAACCTTCACAAAATGACCTATCATGTTCGAGGTTTCATGGCTTTCGGTCCAAATGACCGATGTTATATGATGAATCACGACATAGTTTGTGATGTTGTGCCCATATTATGCATGCGTGTGTACATTGGTATGGAGAACAATGTTGCAGGAGGAAGTTTTCCTTTTTGTCGCACGGAAAAGCCCTTTTCCATTTTCCGAGCGCAAAAAATGGGTCGTTTTGTGAAGTAACCACCAAAATGCCGTTTCAGAATGCTACCGTCCCATTTTCCTAAAATACTAGACCACCTTACATGGACTATCTCCCAATCGGGATACCTCAAACGTTTTCGTCCATCCCGGGTAAAAAGGACAAATGTCTGCCGAATCGGTAGGAAGTGGGTCCGGTTTGTACTACAGGTACATGATCTATCGTCCGTGATTTTTTGAAAAAATCATTTTTAGACTCGCAATATGTGGTTTCTTTAGAGATTCAATGCAAGTTCTAACGATGCTCGTCCCCTATCCTCATGCACACCGGTTCGACCATAGTTAGAAATTCAGATAATTAAAAACGGGCATAATAAATTCAAAAAAAATCCGAACAATGAAAATCCTTCGTGTGGTGTCATATTATGTGACATAGTTGAAAGGAAAAATACCAGACTTGGTATATTGATCATGTCTCGAAAAAACCTTCACAAAATGACCTATCATGTTCGAGGTTTCATGGCTTTCGGTCCAAATGACCGATGTTATGTGCTGAATCACGACATAGTTTGTGATGTTGTGCCCATATTATGCATGCGTGTGGACATTGGTATGGAGAACAATGTTGCAGGAGGAAGTTTTCCTTTTTGTCGCACGGAAAATCCCTTTTCCATTTTCCGAGCGCAAAAAACGGGTCGTTTTGTGAAGTAACCACCAAAATGCCGTTTCAGAATGCTACCGTCCCATTTTCCTAAAATACTAGACCACCTTACATGGACTATCTCCCAACCGGGACATATCGAACCTTTTCGTCCATCCCGGGTAAAAAGGACAAATGTCTGTCGAATCGGTAGGAAGTGGGTCCGGTTTGTACTACAGAGACATGATCTATCGCCCGTGATTTTTTGAAAAAATCATTTTTAGACTCGCAATATGTGGTTTCTTTAGAGATCCAATGCAAGTTCTAACGATGCTCGTCCCCTATGTTCATGCACGCCGGTTCGACCATAGTTAGAAATTCAGATAATTCAAAACGGGCATAATAAATTCAAAAAAATCCGAACAATAAAAATCCTTCGCGTGGTGTCATATTATGTGACATAGTTGAAAGGAAAAATGCCAGACTTGGTATATTGATCATGTCTCGAAAAAACCTTCACAAAATGACCTATCATGTTCGAGGTTTCATGGCTTTCGGTCCAAATGACCGATGTTATGTGCTGAATCACGACATAGTTTGTGATGTTTTGCCCATATTATGCAAGCGTGTGGACATTGGTATGGACAACAATGTTGCAGGAGGAAGTTTTCCTTTTTGTCGCACGGAAAAGCCCTTTTCCATTTTCCGAGCGCAAAAAAGGGTCGTTCTGTGAAGTAACCACCAAAATGCCGTTTCAGAATGCTATCGTCCCATTTTCCTAAAATACTAGACCACCTTACATGGACTATCTCCCAATCGGGATATCTCAAACGTTTTCGTCCATCCCGGGTAAAAAGGACAAATGTCTGCCGAATCGGTAGGAAGTGGGTCCGGTTTGTACTACAGGTACATGATCTATCGTCCGTGATTTTTTGAAAAAATCATTTTTAGACTCGCAATATGTGGTTTCTTCAGAGATCCAATGCAAGTTCTAAATGAGCCATTTTTCTTCCCGCCATTTTTTTCCGGCATTTCTCCCGCCAGTTCTTCCCTCCAGTTATCTTCCTGCCATTTCTCACTATATATATGTAGGGTTGGCCTCCATTGTCATTGCACATCTCTAGACTCATATCTGCAACCTCATCACTCTTTCCCATGACTTCCACCGTAGCACTAACTCCCAGGGAGGCGGAGGCGCTTTGCGCCTCGAACTACCCCTTGCCAGCTATTGTGTCCCGTCATTTGGATCTTTGGCCTTGGGGCGTGCAGTTCCTCCTGTCCCTCTAGGTGTGGTGCGTCGGATGGCCATCACGAACCACTACTACTTCGAGCTCACGCCGGAGCAGCAGAGGAATCCCAGATGGCATCCCAACTATTTACTGACTTGGGAAGCCTTCTTCGTGGATCGACGTGAGAGGGCGCTCGCCTGGCACGAGGAGGATGGCCCACCTCCTTCGAACTTCAACGAGGCCGGTCGTCGGTTGTGGTGGAGCGGTCGGACTCTCCAGATCGTCATGGCCTACGACACGGCAGCCGACTCTAGCCCCCGCCTGCGCTACCCTCAAGTCCAGCCCACTCGTACTCAGCCTTCAAGGTTCAACTACGGCGACCCCGACGATGACAACGACGACGACGGCCATCTGGCGACCTGATGGCGAGTATTACAGGTGTAGGCATGAGCATGACTGAATCACTCCAACATTGCAAAACAAGTTCGGCCGATTGTGGCTTAATCTGGCCATGTATCTTAATTTTCAGTTCTTCTATGTAACTTTGTGTTAGTTGCGTTATGTACTTTAATTCTGGTTCTATCCTAATAAAATTTTCTTTCCACCCATTATTTCCCGTCCTTTTTCCCGCCCATTAATATATAAAAAATATAAGTTAATTCAAATCCAAATTAAAACACAGAAAATGGTTTTGAATTATTTAAAAATAGAAAATGGTTTTGAATTATTTATTCAAATCGAGACACTTTTTATGTTTAAAGTTTTTCTAAATTCCAAATTAAATTCAAAAAATATAAGTTAATTCATTTTTAATTTTAAATGGTTCATAGTTTAAATGGTTACATTAATTATTTTTTAAAAATAGAAAATGGTTTTGAATTATTTATTCAAATCCAAACACTTTTTATGTTTAAATTTTTTCTAAATTCCAAATTAATATTCAAAAAATATAAGTTAATTCATTATTAATTTTAAATGGTTCATAGTTTAAATGGTTACATTAAATTTTTTTAAAATAGAAAATGGTTTTGAATTAGTTATTCAAATCCAGACACTTTTTATGTTTAAATTTTTTCTAAATTCCAAATTAATATTCAAAAAATATAAGTTAATTCATTATTAATTTTAAATGGTTCATAGTTTAAATGGTTACATTAATTATTTTTTAAAAATAGAAAATGGTTTTTAATTAGTTATTCAAATCCAGACACTTTTTATGTTTAAAGTTTTTCTAAATTCCAAATTAATATTCAAAAAATATAAGTTAATTCATTATTAATTTTAAATGGTTCATAGTTTAAATGGTTTCATTAATTATTTTTAAAAAATAGAAAATGGTTTTGAATTAGTTATTCAAATTTAAACACTTTTTATGTTTAAAGTTTTTCTAAATTCCAAATTAATATTCAAAAAATATAAGTTAATTCATTATTAATTTTAAATGGTTCATATTTTAAATGGTTACATTAATTATTTTTAAAAACATAAAATGGTTTTGAATTGGTTATTCAAATTCAAACACTTTTTATGTTTAAAGTTTTTCTAAATTCCAAAGTAATTATCATTTAAAAAAATTACAAATTTAAACCCCAAAATAAAAAATAAGGCGGGAACAGAGAGAAAATTACTGATTTTTTTAAAAAGAGGGTCATATTTCCCGGTTGGTGCCACCAACCGGGACTAAAGACCCCTGCGCGCGCCCCTTGGGCTGATGAAAAAATAGTGGACTATACCTCCCGGTTGGTGGCTCCAGCAGGACGAGGATTTTTAGTCCCGGTTGGAGCCACCAATCGACAAAAGGCCCTTCGTTTATAATCGACGCCTCCTCTTCTTCTTCCCCATCTCACTTCAGCTTCACCGACGCGCACAGGAATCGCCCGACGCCGCAGTGCTGCTCGAGGCTGCCGCCACCCGCTGCCTGCCTCGCCACCACCGCTGCCTCCGTCCGTGCGCGTCCTGGCTACTTTTCCCCCTCGCGTGTGACCTCAATCGCCTAGATTGGAAGCTCCGTCCACCGTCTGTCTCCGTCGATTCCAGCGTCTCCCAAGCTCGCCCGGCCTCGCCACCACCTCTGTCGTGTTCCTGGTGAGCTGCTGATCCTCACATTGCTCTTCTTTCTCTCCCTCTCCTCCTGTACTATTCTCCCCGCGTGTGCCCGCCGCCGCCCGTCGAGCTCGATGGAGGCGACGCTCTGGTGACCAAGAAGGAGCGGCGCCACCACTCTCTTGCTCCCTGCATCGCCCTCTCTCTAACGCGCCCATCCGCGCGTCCAGGTGTGCCCGCTATCACCGTCGCTGCCGCTGTTCGAGCTCACCGCCGTGACGCTAGCATAACGCCACTCGTCGTCACTGCCACGCGTGGCAGCTGATGTGGCCTAGGGCCCATCAGTCAGCCTCAGTGGGTAGGCTCCTCTGTGGTATAAAAATGATCTGATGCGTGTGTTGACATCAGCATGCGTGGAGGCTGAGTTGGCACTGGGGCCCTTCTGTCAGTCTCACTGGCTAGGGGTCGCCCCGGTGTAAAAACTATTTGCCTTTTTTTTAATTCCAGAAAATGATTTAATATTGTAAAATCAATAACTTATTGTTTATAAGTCAGAAAAATACAAATAATATATCAAATTGTTCAGAAAAATGAAACCTATCTATTTAACCTACAATCATGCATTGTTCAACAACTGAAATGACAAGTATAATTAGAAGAACAAATGCACCCCTCTCATATGTTCTGGAGTTTCCCCGAGTTAGGGTTTTCACCCCTCAGAACCCTGATTAAATCGTCGAGCATGTCTTAGGGTCACATTCCAATGCAAATTAACTTGTAATATCATCATACTTGCTTGAGCATTGCATCGATGCCATGTGTTGAACAAGCTAGGCGTTCGGTTCTTCGCGGTAGAATACGAGATCGAGATCAAAGACCGAGGTAAACACCATCGAAGATCGAAGATTTCTTGATAGCCATCGCATTGTAGATGCTTAGCCATGATATTAGTTGTCATAGACCCCAGTTGAATCGATGTTGCACCTAGGGTTAGCCGGTGTGTCCTCGCCAGGGCATCCCGAACCCGAAGGTTGATTGATTGTCGCCTTTCTTTTCAGTATTGGTTCTTCGTGATAGGATCCGAGCCTGATGGTTTCTCCGAATTGGGGTTTTTGATATTGTAAATTCACTTTTATTATTGTGTATGTATATATTAGGGTTTCTCCGAATTAGGGTTTATATCTCTCAACACCGTACCTAACATTCTCCCTTAGCCGCTTTGACTTATCCGTTTTTCCACCTATGCGGAAAATATGGACCCACACGACAGAGACGAAGAAAAGGAGGAGTTGATCCAAGGTGTGATCCATGGGGAAGAAAATTTAGATGTATCGACGTTTCTGAACAACTCCGGTGAGGGTGATCCTCTTTTTGCCGGAAGAGACGACTTGTTTGACGTTGAAGGTGATGCCTTCCGCGAGGGAGAAGGCGATGCCTTGTGTGATCGAGAAGACGACTGCTCCGGCGAGGTGCATGTAATATAATTAATTCATTAATTAATAATCTGCTATCTATATAGAAATAGTAACGACGATCTTTCTTCTTTTAGCCCTCCGGATCGAAGAAATCTACTGAAAAGAGCAGACGAGGCCCAACCAAAAAGTTGGAAGACCATGAGAGGTTCAGGATCGAACATGTCTTTGAAGATGACAAACCGACGGCTCCCGAAGTTGTCGCAAACAAATTTATGGCACAATCTAGAGTAATCGTTAGGGACTTAATCCCGATCACCATTCGAAATTGGAATAGGCCTGCTGATGCGGAAGAATAGGGAACATGTTTATCTGTCCCTAACCACGCCAAAGATTTACTGTTGAGGACGCCTTAGAAGATGGGAGAGCCATGGAGGCTAAGGTTAGGGAGTGGGCTTTGAAGAAGATGGCCCAGTGTTTCACCAACTGGAAGAAAAGATTGCACTTTGACTATGTCGTGAAAGAGAAGACTCCCGATTTCAAGAATATTCAGTTTGAGAAGATAAAACCATTCTGGGCTAAGTTTGTGAAATACAAGACATCAGAAAAAGCTAAGAAAATGTCTGCAACGAATAAGCTGAATGCTGCTAACAAGAAGTATCACCATACTATGGGGCAAGGTGGCTATAGGGCTGGCATTCCTAAGTGGGAGAAACTTGAGAATGAACTGCGTGCTAAAAAGATCACCCCAGATGTATTTATTGGGTAGAACATGCAAGGAATTGGTTTTACGGGCATGGGGGCACGTTGGACTCGGAAGGGAAGTGTATATATAACATACGACATAAATAAGACCCCTTGCCAATCGAGAAGATGAGAAAAGCAGTAAAGGTTGTTAAAGATGTGGACTTCATTCCCGATAGAGAGAATGATGAGCTCACACTCGCCCTTGGAAATAAGGAACATGATGGACGAACACGAGGCACAGGCGGCTCCAAACCATGGAGGACTGGGTTTCCCGAAGAGAGGAAGAAATATCCTGATAGAAGCCGTCAGAGGAGAAAGGACAGGGCAGAAGTTGAAGCAGATATTCAGAAAGAGCGAATGCGTATAATTGAAGAACGAATAAAGCAACAACAAGATGAAATTAACGCACTTAAAGAGCAAAGTACTACCGGCCCATATCAGCGACTGCTGCATTCGATGCTACCGGCCCTGTCGAATAATCAAAAAGCAGTGTGGCTTCCACCAAGGTCCCGGATGATGACAATGGCGATGACGATGGTGCACCGACAATGGCTCCTGTTGGCTACCCAGTGGATGATATCACAGAGATGACACACTGCGAGCTACATGTCAAAGTTGTGAACATATCAATGAAGGTGGCGGTCGGCTATGCCTTACCAATTGGACCCACACCAACTTACCACTGTCATCCGATTCCAGAGGGCTACGCTGTTGTCGGGGTGGATGAAATCATGCCCACCTTTGAAGTTTTGGATCTTCACTACCCTGCAGGTGAAGAGGATGTGACTGTACTGGGAGACGCAACAAACGTCACCATTCTATGGCCAAAGGAATGTATCGTGCTTCGAAATCGCACGCCAAGGCCATCTTCGCCGCCTCCTCACCCGTCTCCAAATGAGGTCGCCGCCATGCGTAGCCGTCTTCGTCGCCTCACCCGGCTCCATCGCCTCACCAATCTCCGGCGCAGCCATCGCCGCGGGAGCCATCGCCGGCGCCTCAGGATAAAAAGCGTAAGTGTACCGCTACTCTGCGTCGTGGTAAGCGATCGCCGAAACGTAAACAAGAGCCTCTTCCAAAAGTACCAAAGGTTTCTCCCAAGAGATCTTATGACTATACTGAAGAGGAGACTGCAGCGATCATTGATGCGGAAACGACAGTGTTTTTCGCTAAGCTGAGGCGGCCGAAAGAGCTAGAGTTCCCCAGCACCAAAGAAGAAAAAGCCAAAGTGTTGAAAATGCTAAAGCTGTCATCAGACTATGAGCGTTCTATTCTCAAGTCACATGCGGCACAACAAGCCTCGAAGAGCAGTACTGATGGAAGCGAGAAATTTGTTGCCCAGCTCAGAGAACAAGCAAAACAGTCTTGTGCCCCTCTCAAGGTGATTTCCCAAACCAATGTGGGGTCGAGCAAATATGGGGCCGGAGAGCAGTATGATCCAGAGGTAGTTACTGTCTGAGAAGCCCATTGCTCAAGGTATGAGTATTGCCAGTACTTATCCCGATTAGAGTACTTCCCGTGGTGAAGTAGCATACAAATACCATCTGCAAACCTCTCGTCAAACCTGAGGAGGTAAATAATCTTCCAACAAAAATGCGAAGATTGCATAACTGGTACATGCATGCCACAAAGGCCGGGGCTAACTGGATAGTGTTGAGGGTTACAAAAAAGCATCATGGGAAAGAAAAGGATGACATGATATCCATTGAATTTGATGAACTATTTCAATTATTCAATCAAGACGCCTTGGACAAATCGATCATCCGATTGCCTATTGTCTGTAAGTACTAATTCTGTAATTAATTTAGTCTCCAGCTATCTCACCTTGTTTATTGCATGTATATAATCATACTGTAATATGCAGAATGAAGATTCTCGAATGCATCAGAGGACAAATCTATGACATTGGCTTCATTGACCCATATTGGGTTCATGAAGCTAATCTCAAAACAAGCCCCCAGGATACGGAGGATAATATAGTACACGCGTTAAGGTTTCAAGAAACCAGAAGGGAAATACTTTTTCCTTACAACTTCGAGTGAGTGTTATTGTGTTCTATACACTTTATATTTTGCTTACTCGATATTAAGTATATAATTGATTAGTTATGCATTCGCAGATTCCACTATATTCTGTTAATCATTCAACTTGACAAAGGGCGTGTACTAGTTATGGACTCAAAACATAAACCCCTTGAGCAGTGGAAGGACATGCAGATGCTTCTCCAGCGGTAATTCTAATCATTACGACACTATATCTGCAACGTTCGTGAATTTTATGATATCAAGTAATTAATAACTTATTTTATTTGTTTTCTTCGCCGGGCAGCGCTTGGAAACGGTTCACCAACAAGGCTAGGGGTGTTTGGAAAGCGGAGATTACATTTCAAGCACTAGATGTAAGCACCACTAGCTATATCCGCGCATCTCTTTGATTCTAGTTTTGATACAGTTATTATCATGCTTGATTATTATTTTGTTTGAACTATGTTCTCGTAAAGTGCCTGACACAGGGACCAGGTAACAATCTATGTGGATACTATGTTTGCGAGTTCATCCGGCAGACGTGTGATGAGAAGGGCAGAAATTTAGAGCAACTCCACGTAAGTAAACAATTTCTATAGTTTTTACTTACAATCAAATTGTGTTTAGTTTCATTAATATAGGCTGACTCCTTTTTTAAATCAGGTCGAATGTCTACGGGACGGTCTTCTGCCAAAGGATCGCGTACGAGCAATTCAGGAGGAATTGGCGGGATTCTTGGATGCAGAAGTCCTAAACCCAAAAGGGGGATACTATTCGGCTCTGTATAGACAATAGGGATTGTAAAAAGAGCAACTTTTGTATGTAGTGCATGAACTCGATCCGTGTATCGAATGTAATATTGTCATGATGATCTTGTGTAATATAATGGTTCCTTCATTGATGAGTGCAAAACATTAAATAAACAATAAAACAACCTAAATGAATTCTCTGCCGCGGCACGAAAAGTGGCGAAAATGCTGTCGCGGCAACAAAAGTTGCCAAAATGAATTCTACGCGGCGAAGAAAATATAAATCTACGCCATGGCGAAGGTTATTTGTCCCGGTTTGTGTTACGAACCGGGACGGTTGCTCCATCCCCCCTCGCCCTTTGACACCGCCACGTGTACCTCCATTTGTCCCAGTTGGTGGGGCAACCAGGACTAAAGGTTGGGGCTTTAGTCCCGATTGCCCCGTCCCGGTTGGGTAACCGGGACTAATGCCCCTTACCAACCGGGACCAATGGGGCATTTTCTACTAGTGTCCCTCTTCCAGTCAAAACGCTTTTAACCCGACGGCCTGTAAAGTAAATAATCTCCACATATCCATCGACTAGAATTGCACTAGCTGTATATATAAGCATCAAAACACTTTTTACCCTTGTACTAGAATAAATAATCTCCACGTACTTGTAGTTTTTTCCATTGATTTGAATTGCACCAGCTGTACATATATATAGGCCGCAAAATCTTTATGGATCTTCTCTATGGATTTTTTTTCCTCCGTCTAGATTTGAATGTGCATTTTAGTGTATAATAAATAGATAACCTAAGTCAGTTATTTGTGGATAGAGAGAATATAATAATCTTGGTAGGATCTCTATCTATACATTCAAAGCCCGTACCCACCCATCATTTCAACTGGCAGGTGACTTACCCACACATCTCCCCTCCCTCCCTCCCCACCCCTTCTCCTTGTGAGTCGCCCTAGCTTTACCGGGCCGATCCCGAGCGGTTTCCGGCGGCGTTCCAGCCGGAGATGGTGGAGGAGAGGCGCCGGAGTAGGAGTTAGGATTAGGTGTAGTTTTCCCGGCGCTTTGTCATGTAGTTGGAGTAGGACATGGGGATTTTTTGGACCGATCCCTGTGCAGTTCGAGCGCTTCTCTCGTCGACAGCGCTCAGGTGGTCAGCGTCATCGCCAGCGGTTGCTTCCTCGAAGATCTCTGCAATAAGGTCCCCCTGCGAGATCCTATTCAGGATTGTTGTGCCGCTGCTCCTCTTGTTCCTGGCCGGCCGTGGCGGCGAGGACGAAGGGAGGTGCGTCTGGCCGCGCCTGTCTCCGGTGCTTCGCGAAGATCCTCCTACAGCTCGGTGCCTTGGTGTAGCGCCGACTAGAGTCCGCCTTTGCTCTTGTCCCGTCTTCCATGGCGGAAGCGGTTGAGATCCCTGGCGGCGGATCTTCTTACTAATCACCTCTGCTTGAGCTTCAACCGGACGGCCAAGGTGGCGAGGGGGAAGTTGGTTTGGATGGTAGCCTCGATGTTCTGCACAAGTTGCTGCTACATCGAGCTCATCGCCGTGTGGACATGGCGGCCATAAGCATCTTCAGCCGCAAGAGCGACAAGCTCGCGCGCCCCTGTGGCGTCCTTGCAACCTCCAGGATGGAGGCTCTCTGGGAACCCTGTGCCGACGCTCCTCATCTTCTTCTCGCCAAGTGGTGTGTCCCCGGCGGGAGCAAGATGGCCGGCGGCGAGGCTCCTTCGTCGGTGGTTTGGTCAAAGGATGTAACATCCCAAAAATATTAAACATTGATCATCAAACTCTAATCACTAAAATTAGGGTTAACAAAAACTTTGATTAATTAAAATCATATGAATGCATGTGTGAATGAGATGATTTGATAAATGCATGAATGAACTTTTGTGATTAACCTAAATAGCAAGAAATGGTTTAAATAAGAAAATAACATCATATAAAACATTTCCATGCAGAAACAAATAAAGAGAAAATAAAAAACAAATCAAATAACGCAAATGGTCATTTTTTTCCAATCCTCCTCACTAGGTCACTTTGAGTGTTTCTAGTCCAAGATTTCAAACAGAAACTTTCCCAATTCTTTTCACCCCTTGCTAGAACAAGTAAAAGTGAATCAAATCCCACCTTTCAAACTTACAGAAACATTTGGCAACCTCGTTCAAATCACAATTCAAAATTGAATCTTTATTATATGTGAAGATCACCCATTTTCAAAACTCAGCCAAACCAGTGCCCCTTGTCTAATCCAACTAACCAGACACTCCCTAGTATGTGCCTAGCAAACCCAACAAGTTTGAATCCAAAATTCAAATTCAAAGTTCTTGCGGCCATTTTATCAAACACCTTGCAGATACAAATCAAACAAACATCAAACACTATAGTGTGCAGTAATTTTGGCCTAACTTGTTCCCTATCTAGCTCACTCTATACCCTCAGTAGATCATCTAACTTGTTTAATGTTGGAGATATGCCCTAGAGGCAATAATAAATGTAGTTATTATTATATATATCTTTGTGTTTATGATAAATGTTTACATTCATGCTATAATAGTATTAACAAGGAAACCATTAATACTTGTGTGATTTGTAAACTTAATTTGAAGTCCCTAGTATAGCCTCTATACTTCACTAGCTTGTTGGTTAATAGATGATTGTGGTTTCCCTATCATGAACATTGAGATGTTATTAACAACAAGATCATATCGTTAGGAGAATGATATGGTGGACATACTCCTATAGACAAGCGTAGCATAAAGATCAAGTCATTTCAATAGTTCAATTGCTATATGCTTTCTGATACATAGTAACCTAATTCCTTCGACCATGAGATCATGCATATCACCTTTACTGGATGGTTGCTTTGATGTCATCAAACACCACACCGTAACAGGGTGGCTATAAAGGTGGCATTGAGTGTTTGGAAAGTATTGGTTGAAACACATGGATCAAGAGTGGGATTTGTCCATCCACATGACGGATAGATATTCTCTGGGCCCTCTCGGTGAAATGTCATCCAATTAGCTTGCAAGCATGTGACTTGGTCACAAGGGATCACATATCACGGGAACGAGAAAAGAGTACTTATCGATGAGGATGAACTAGGTATGCGAGATACCGACGATCATAACCTCGGATAAGTAACATATCGTGAGACAAAGGAAATTGGTATCGTATGTAAGTGGTTCATTCGATCGCAAAGTAATCGTAGAAATATGTAGCCATATGAATTTCCAGATTCCTCTATTGGTTATTGTTCGAGAAGTGTCTCGATCATGTCGCATAATTCACGAACCGTAGGGAGACACATAAGGATTCGACGTTGTTTGAGTAGTTATGGTATTATGAGAAAGAGACCGAATGTTGTTCGAGTCTCGGATGGGATCCGGGATATCACGAGGTGATCCGGAATGGTCCGGAGAATAAGATTCATATAAGGAAAGTTCCGTTTGGAGTTGGGGAATGGTTAGGTGTTTTCATCGGAACATTCTAGAAGAGGTCCGGAATGTCGGCACTCCGAAGGGAAGGGTACATGAATGTGTCATTACATATTGGAATGATTGCATCATGTACTAGGTGTTCTTGCTTTACAAAATAAAGGTTTTATTTAAATCCTAAATTGAACAGTCAAACGGCCAGTTTGAAAGTCAAACGGCACTTTTGGGAAGTGGGACAAGAGGAGGAGGTGGAGACCGACTTGGGGAGGAGTCCCCTTGGCCGGCGCGCCTCCCAAGGCCGACTTGGTGAGGGACTCCTACCCTTGGCCGCCGTCACTCCCAACTATAAAAGGAGGGGCAGGGCCTCCCCTCCTAGACACACTAGTTCCTATCCTCTAAACTAAACCCTAGATCTAAACCCCGGTTTAGAGCTATTTCGCTTAGAGCCTTCTAATTGGTTTAGAGCCTTCTAATTGGTGTGTCTAATTACTAGACCACTAATAGCCTCTCTCATAAGCTCCACCATACTACACCGGCTTAAGGCGAAGCCTGCGATTTCCCTCTACTTAGGTACCACGCCCGTTGTCTTTGGAATCGCGAGAGAGTGCTACAACCTCCGCTTTCTTTGGAACAAGGAGAGGAAGGTCTTCGTCAGTACCGCGTGTGACCGATTGCGGGAGCGCCTTGAGGAACGCCGGAAGGATCGTCTACGCGATCTTGAGATCGGAAAAGAATACGACTACATCACCCACGAGAATCTCTCGTTAAACACTTTGGAATCTTCGAGGGTGAGTTATTCCATCGACTCGTTGCTACAATCTAGTAGATAGATCTTGGCTTGTTTGTTTGTATGCGATAGAAAATTTTTGTTTTCCATGCTACTTAACCCCTACAAAGTGTATCGAGCCGTGTCTATATGTAGATCTGTTGCACGAGTAGAACACAATGGTCATTGTGGGCGTTGATGCTTTTATTGTAGATTGCTTTTTGTGTACTTTGCATCTTGCGGTATGTTGGGATGAAGCGGCCCGGGCTAACCTTACATGACATCGTTCATGAGACTTGCTCCACGCTTGACATGCAACTCGTTTTGCATAAGTGGCTTTGCGGGTGCCTGTTTCTCCTAGCATAGTAAAGATCCAATTTACAACGGGTAATCAACAATGCTAGTATCAATGTTGTGGTTCTTGTTCGTAGGTAAGAACGACACTTATGGAAAGCCCCAAACCACGTAAAATATGCAAAGAAAGTAGAAGCGTCTAACTTGGTTTTGCGGGGTGTCTTGATGATGTGATATGGCCATGATTGTGATTATATTTGATGTATGCAATGTTCCTTATTGTAAGTTGGCAACCGGCAGGAGCCATATGGTTGTCTTTAAATTCTGTTGAGACCTGCGTGTCTATTCAAAATAGTTGTAATAGTTGAAGCTGGTGGACGACAACCATGAAGAAGCATCATTGACCTTGATGCTATGCCGGTGATGATGGAGATCATATTCTTGCTTGAAGATGGAGATCGGAAGCACAAAGAAGAAAGGCCATATCATATCACATATTATGAATTGCATGTGATGTTAATCCTTTATGCATCTTGTATTGCTTAGTAGACGACGATAGCATTATAAGATGATCCCTCATGCACATAAATTTCAAGTTCTAAAGTGTTCACCCTTAGTATGCACCGTTGCCAAAGCTTGCTGCTTCGAAGCACCACGTGATGATCGGGTGTCTTTGATTCCGCGGGTGAATACAACGTAAGCAAGCCAGATTTGCTTATGCGGTAGCTAAGGTTTGATCTTGACGAGCCTAGCATGTACAGACATGGCCTCAGGAACACGGATCGCCGAAAGGTAAAGCATGAATCATATAGTAGATATGATGAACATGATGATTGTCCGCCATTAAAACTATATCAATTCTCGTGATGATCGGTGTTGATGTAGTGGATTTGGTTCGTGTGATCACTAAAACAATGTGAGGGATGTTGTTTTGAGTGGGAGTTCACCTAGTTTAATTTCATTAATTAATTTGAACTCAACTTGTCATAAACTTAGTCTAAACTATTGCAAATATGTTGTAGATCAATGGCAGCCCCTACCATCAATTTTAATGCGTTCCTAGAGAAAGAAAAGTTGAAAAACAATGGAAGCAACTTCGCGGATTGGTTCCGCAATTTTAGGATTGTCCTCACAACTGGTAATTTGACCTATGTGCTGGATGCACCGCTGGGTGACCCACCTGCAGCTGATGCTCCCGATGAAGTAAAGAATGTTTACCTCGCTCGGAAGAATCAGTACTCCATAGTTCAGTGTGCTATCTTGTATGGTTTAGAATCGGAGCTTCAGAAAAGGTTTGAAGAGTCAGATCCATATGATATTGTCGAGGATCTCAAATTAATCTTTGAGACTCATGCGGCAATTGAAAGTTATGAAGCTTCTGAAAAGTTCTTTAACTGCAAGATGGAAGAGGGTAGCTCAAATCGGTGAGCATGTGCTTAAGATGTCAAGCACGCAAATAAACTTCAAAGTTTGGGTATAGTGATTCCTAATACTTTGGGGTTTACCGCATCCTCCAATCACTACCACCAAGTTACAAGAACTTTGTGATGAACTACAACATGCGAACATGAACAAAGAGTTGCGAACTATTTGCTATGTTAAAATCTGCAGTGGAGATCAAGAAAGAGCACCAAGTGTTGATGGTCAATAAGACCACCAAATTCAAGAAAGGCAAGTCTAAGCGGAAGGACACTTCAAGAAGGGTGGTAAGAAAGTTACCATACCCGAAAGAAGACCAAGGCTGGACCTAAGCCTGAAAGTGCTTTTCTTTGCAAGGGAGAAGGTCCTTTGGAAGCGGAATTGCCCAAAGTACTTGGCGGATTTGAAGAATGGCAACATCAAGAAGAAAGGTATATCTGATATACATGTTATTGATGTGTATCTCACTAGTATTCGTAGTAGTGCACAGGTATTTGATATCTTTGGTTGCTCATATTTGTAACTCGAAGCAGGAGCTGCGAAATAAGCGGAAGCTAGTGAAGAGCGAGGTGACGATGCGGCGTAGGAAGCGGATCAAAGGTTGATGTGATCGCGGTGACGCTACCTCTTCATCTACCATCGGGATTAGTTTTATACTTAAATAATTGTTATTTGGTGCTGCGTTAAGCATGAACATTATATCGTGATCTTGTTTATTGCAGACGGTTACTTGTTTAAATCCGAGAATAATGGTTGTTCGATTTATATGAGTAATATGTTTTATGCACATACACCTTTGATAGATGGTCTATTCATATTGAATCTCGATAGTGGAAATACACATATCAACAACATTGAGGCTAAACGTTTGAAATCAAGCGATAATTCGACCTATATGTGGCCTGTCGTCTTGGTCACATTGGAGTGAAGCGTATGAAGAAACTCCATTCGATGGACTTCTTGAATCACTTGATTTTGAATCACTTGAAAGATCGAAGCATGTCGATGGGTAAAATGACTAAGACTCCATTTTACGGTATGATGGAGCGAGCTACAGACTTATTGGAAATCATACATACCGATGTGTGTGGTCCAATGAGTGTAGCATCATGATGGTTATCGTTATGTTCTTACCTTCACGGATGATTTGAGTAGATATGGGTATATCTATTTCATGAAACATAAGTCCGAAACTTTCGAGAAGTTTAAGGAGTTTCAAAGTGAGGTAGAGAATCAACGTAACAAGAAGATTAAATTTCTACGTTACGATCGTGGAGGTGAATATCTAAGTTCTGAGTTTGGCGAGCATTTGAAGAAATGTGGAATACTTTCAGATTGACACGCCGGAACACCACAACAGTAATGGTGTGTCTGAACGTCGTGTCGAACTCTCTTAGATATGGTTCGTTCTATGATGTCACTTACAGATTTACCACTATCATTTTGGGGTTATGCATTAGAAACAGCGCATTCACTTTAAATAGGGCACCGTCTAAATCCGTTAAAGCGACACCGTATGAATTATGGTTTGGGAAGAAACCTAAATTGTAGTTCCTTAAAGTTTGGGGATCTGAAGCCTATGTAAAGAAGTTACAGCGGACAAGCTTGAACCCAAAGCGGAAAAATGTCTTCATAGGATACCGAAGGAAACTATTGGGTATACCTTCTATCATAGATCCGAAGGCAAAATCTTCGTTGCCAAGAATGGATCCTTTCTAGAGAAGGAATTTCTTTCGAAAGAAGTGACTGGAAGGAAAGTAGAACTCGACGAGGTTGTCGAACCTTCTCTCGAAATTGCGAGTAGCGCAGCACCGGAAGAAGTTCATGTGGTGCCTGCACCAATAAGAGAGGAAGCTAATGATGGTGATCATGAAACTTCGGTTGAAGTTGCTACAGAGCCTCGGAGGTCAACGAGAACTCGTACCACTCCAGATTGGTATGATTCCGTTATGAATGTCATGTTGGTGGACAACACCGATGACCCCGAGACATATGAGGAAGCGATGATGAGCCCAGATTCCAATAAATGGCAAGAAGCCATGAAATCCGAGATTGGATCCATGTACGAAAACCAAGTATGGACTTTGGTGGACTTACCGGATGGCCGGAAGGCTGTCGAGAACAAATGGATTTTCAAGAAGAAAACAGATGCTGATGGTAATGTTACTGTTTATAAAGCTCGACTTGTCGCAAAAGGGTTTTGACAAATTCAAGGAGTTGACTACGATGAGATTTTCTCACCGGTAGCGAAGCTAAAGTCTGTGAGGATTATGTTAGCAATCGCTGCATATTATGATTATCAGATATGGCAGATGGATGTCAAAACAGCATTCCTCAATGGAGACATTGATGAAGAGTTGTATATGATGCAACCCAAAGGTTTTGTCGATCCTAAAGATGCTAACAAGGTATGCAAGCTTCAACGGTCCATCTATGGATTGAAGCAAGCATCCCGAAGTTGGAATCAATGTTTTGATAAGGTAATCAAAAGTTTTGGTTTTATACAAACTTATGGAGAAGCTTGTATTTACAAGAAAGTGAGTGGGAGCTCTGTAGCATTCTTAATACTGTATGTGGATGACATATTGTTGATTGGGAATGATGTAGACCTTCTTAATAGTGTCAAAGAGTATTTGAATAATAGTTTTTCAATGAAGGATCTTGGCGAAGCAGCTTACATATTAGGCATAAAGATTTATAGAGATAGATCGAAACGCCAAATATCATTGTCACAAAGTACATATTTGGACAAAGTTCTAAAGAGGTTTGGAATGGAAGATAGCAAGAAAGGGTTCTTGCCCATGTTGCTAATCGACCTTGAGTAAAACTCAAAGTCCGACATCGGCGGAAGATAGAGAAAGGATGAGTAAGACTCCTATGCCTCAGCCATAGGATCTCTAATGTATGCCATGCTATGTACTAGACCCGACATCGCATATCTTTGTTAGTCTAACTAGCAGATATCAAAGTGATCGAGTGGATCATTGGACAATGATCAAAAACATCCTTAAGTACTTGAGAAGAACTAAGGATATGGTTCTTTCTTATGGAGGTGATGAACAGCTCGTTGTTAATGGTTACACCGATGCTAGTTGGAACACCGATCCGGATGATTCGAAATCACAATCTGGATACGTTTTTATTTTGAATGGTGCAGCGATTAGCTGGAGGAGTGCAAAGCAAAGCGTTGTGGCGAGATCTTCAAGCGAATCGGAATACATGGCTGCCGGAGGCTTCACAAGAAGCGATATGGATGAAAGAGTTCATTACTGAGCTGGGTGTGGTTCCAAGTCTTGGACCCAATGTCTATCTCTGTGATAACATGGGCGCCATAGCCAATGCGCAAGAACCAAGGTCACACAAGAAGGTCAAGCATATCAAGTGCGTTTCACGCTATTCGAGAACATATCCGGGATGGGGATATAAAGATTTGCAAAGTACACACAGATCTGAATGTGGCGGATCCGTTGACTAAACCTCTCCGAGGGCAAAACATGACCAACACCAAACTGCCATGGGTGTTCGTATATTACCATGTAATCTAGATTAGATGACTCTAGTGCAAGTGGGAGACTGTTGGAGATATGCCCTAGAGGCAATAATAAATGTAGTTATTATTATATATATCTTTGTGTTTATGATAAATGTTTACATTCATGCTATAATAGTATTAACAAGGAAACCATTAATACTTGTGTGATTTGTAAACTTAATTTGAAGTCCCTAGTATAGCCTCTATACTTCACTAGCTTGTTGGTTAATAGATGATTGTGGTTTCCCTATCATGAACATTGAGATGTTATTAACAACAAGATCATATCGTTAGGAGAATGATATGGTGGACATACTCCTATAGACAAGCGTAGCATAAAGATCAAGTCATTTCAATAGTTCAATTGCTATATGCTTTTCGATACATAGTAACCTAATTCCTTCGACCATGAGATCATGCATATCACCTTTCTTTGGATGGATGCTTTGATGTCATCAAACACCACCGTAATGTGGTGGCTATAAAGGTGGCATTGAGTGTTTGGAAAGTATTGGTTGAAACACATGGATCAAGAGTGGGATTTGTCCATCCACATGACGGATAGATATTCTCTGGGCCCTCTCGGTGAAATGTCATCCAATTAGCTTGCAAGCATGTGACTTGGTCACAAGGGATCACATATCACGGGAACGAGAAAAGAGTACTTATCGATGTGAGGATGAACTAGGTATGCGGAGATACCGATCATAACCTCGGATAAGTAACATATCGTGAGACAAAGGGAAATTGGTATCGTATGTAAGTGGTTCATTCGATGCAAAGTAATCAGAGAAAATATGTGGAGCCATATGAATTTCCGATTCCTCTATTGGTTATTGTTGGAGAAGTGTCTCGATCATGTCCGCATAATTCACGAACCGTAGGGAGACACACTTAAGGATTCGACGTTGTTTGAGTAGTTATGGTATTATGAAAGAGACCGAATGTTGTTGAGTCTCGGATGGGATCCGGGATATCACGAGGTGATCCGGAATGGTCCGGAGAATAAGATTCATATAAGGAAAGTTCCGTTTGAGTTGGGGAATGGTTAGGTGTTTTCATCGGAACATTCTAGAAGGTCCCGGAATGTCCGGCACTCGGAGGGAAGGGTACATGAATGTGTCATTACATATTGGAATGATTGCATCATGTACTAGGTGTTCTGCTGTCCAAAATAAAGGGTTTATTTAAATCCTAAATTGAAAAGTCAAGCGGCCGTTTGAAAGTCAAACGGCAATTTTGGGAAGTGGGAAAGAGGAGGAGGTGGAGACCGACTTGGGGAGGAGTCCCCTTGGCGTAGCGCCTCCCAAGGCCGACTTGGGGAGGGACTCCTCCCCTTGGCCGCCGGCCCTCCCACCTATAAAAGGAGGGGCAGGGCCTCCCCTCCTAGACACACTAGTTCCTATCCTCTAAACTAAACCCTAGATCTAAACACCGGTTTAGAGCTATTTCGGTTTAGAGCCTTCTAATTGGTTTAGAGCCTTCTAATTGGTGTGTCTAATTACTAGACCACTAATAGCCTCTCTCATAAGCTCCACCATACTCGCACCGGCTTAAGGCGAAGCCCTGCGGATTTCCCTCTACTTAGGTACCACGCCGTTGTCTTTGCCGGAATCGCGAGAGAGTGCTACAACCTCCGCTTCTTTGGAACAAGGAGAGGAAGGTCTTCGTCGAGTACCGAGCGATGTGACCGCTGCAGGGGAAGGATCGTCTACGCGATCTTGAGATCGGAAAGAGTATGACTACATCACCCACGAGAATCTGCTCTCGTTAAACACTTTGGAATCTTCGAGGGTGAGTTATTCCATCGACTCGTTGCTACAATCTAGTAGATAGATCTTGGCTTGTTTGTTTGTATGCGATAGAAAATTTTTGTTTTCCATGCTACGAACCCCTACATTTAAACCCTCTAGCTCACTTTAAACCAGACCATGCCATTAATGGCAAGCATGCCGAGCCTCACCTTGCCACCCCATTGTCGACAGCAAGCTATGAGCAGCACCAAGCCTAGCAAGCATGTCTAGCAGGCACTCCACCGTCCACTGCCACTCCCTGTCCCAGCCCCGAGCACTGCCAGCCCCTGGACCACACGACAAGACCATGCCAAACCTCTCTGCATGCGAGCCGAGAGTGCGCCAGTGCGCCACCCTCGACCAGCACCCACAGACCGCGTGCCGCCCTCGTCGCGCGCGTGCGTGATCACCACCGCCCCAGCAACCCCGTAGACATGCCCGTTCGCCGCCACGCGGACCACGCACGCTGTGCGCCATTAAAATTGCCGTCGGACCCGCCCAGGGCATCGACGCGTTCCGACCGATCAGCACCGGCCCACGCCTCGCCACCACGCCGTTGAGCTTCGCCAGGGAGCACTACACCGCCCCCTAATGTCGCCCATGCCAGTAGCACTCTATACCGTCGACCACGACAAGCTCAGCCCACGCCCGTCGGTCCCCTTCATCCACTATAAATAGAGGCCTCCACCGCTCGTTTTCTTCACACCAGTTCACTCCCCTCTCCCTCAGAACCACCCCACCTCACTCCCGGAGCAAGGCGAGCAGCACATCACCGGAATTTGGCCGGAGCCCGCCGCTGCTGGAGGAGAAGGTAGCCGTCGATTGGAGCCGCCCCAAGAGAAGCTGCCGGTACCAGGAGAACCGCCATCGTCGACTTCGTCATTCGCCCCCGTCACCGACCACCGCCTGAGCCCCGGTGAGCCTCCCCACGACCCCCACCTGCCGCGCTAGGGTTCTGTCTCGCCGGCGCTGCCCGACGTGGACGATGAACCAGAGTCGTTCGATTAGAACTAGATCCTACGGTCCACATTGCACCGTACCGCTTTGCCCCTCCCCGTCTGACTAACGCGTGGGTACAACCACTTAACCATCCCGCGCATGCGCTGCGCGTACTGGGCCAGCTCAGTTAACCCTCCCGCGCGACCCAGCAATTCAAATTTAGTTTTATTCATCTAATTTCAAACACAGTTCTGTACATAGATTCAAAAATCAACCCAGCTCGATTCACTAAACCAAAATGCATGAAACTAATTTTGTTAGAAAGGTACTAAAATGCTTAATCCAAGCCCATTGGATTCAAACTATTTGGAGTTATAGATCAACAATGGTAAAAATAACAAGGCAGAAGCTTTTCTGCATTCAAACATTTTTCAAAATTCAACCATAAGAGCTTTTGAGTTGATTCCAACTCTCAAAAATCACATTTGATCATACCTTTCAGAATATATAAAAACATATGGGTTTACTTGCAGAAATAATATTCAAGTAATAAAAGAATGCCACATAGGCATTTCTAGTCATTTTATTTAATTAAAATAAAAAGGTTAAACCTTATTAAATTGTGAAACCACTTTAAATCACATTCCCATGTACTGAAATATGTGGTGATGACATGTGTCAACATTATACCATGTTTGAGTTGGAGAATATTAAATCTTAAGTAGTTTTTCAATGAGTAGAAATTACTTTTCTCAAAATAAAATAAATGAGACAAGTGTTTTAATCTTGTAATGTTAGTGCTGATGCTAGATCACCTAGTGTGAAACTTTGTGTGATGTTTATAAATAGTTAAGTATTGTTTGGTGATTGTGTACCTCATATTTATTTATAGACGCTAGTACCGACCAAGGATACAAGGAGGAAGAAGGATACTACGAGGAAGAAGCCGAGGAGAACTTCAACCACTGCTCTACATAGGCAAGCTACTATTTGACCAAGCTAACACTTGCAACTTAGCAAGCCTAATACTACCAGTTGAATTAGCAAGCTTATACTTGCAATTATGCAAGCTAACACTTGCAAGATACCCTACATATGCAAGCTACTACTTGCTTGTTACTATACCAACTATATGCCTTAAGCATATGTGATTATACCCACTTGACACACCATCCTAGTTTTACTTGCAAACTTAGTATTTTATTTTCTTTATTAAAAGCTTTTTATCAAAAGTTCACTTAGTGACTTGTAGATTCTAGAAAGATAATTGAAGGTAGCATAAAGAGCATAAATCTTGGCCTAAGTTAGATAATCTTAATGTCATCCTGAGGCATGAGATTTACTTAGATAAGATACACTTGTTTATTACCCACCATTAGTATTTACCCCCACTTGTAGGTGCTAGTGCTAAGCATAAAACTTGATCAGCTTTAGATGGGAATACTTGGTGAAAATGGTTATGAAAACCTTAGAATGATGAGTCATTCTACTGAAATGTTTTGACATGTGTTCTTGAACACCAGATGATTTTGATGATGAAAATGTTGAGGCTGAGCCTTAGCCCTTTATAAAAGTGATGGTTGTCTGGATGCGACACCATTCCAATTTTTACCGTACAACCACAATACCCGAAAATTGGGTAGGGCTTGACTGGAAATTTATATACCTTAGTATGGGTTCCCTCACGACCAAGGTCTGAGATGAGGCTACCTTGTGAAGATTATCCACCTATGCAGTACCCAAGATGATGGTTGGTCATGGTTGGGAGGCCAAACTCACAGGAGAGGTGCCTATACTAGGGCATGTAATTGAAAGGTTAGGGTTGATTATCCGCATACTGAGTATGGTGAATTCAGGATTGTTCCTGACGGATGTATTGAATATTGTGATGAAAGTGTACAATCTCTGTAGAGTGTCAAACTATTCGAATAGCCGGCGTCATGATTATGGACGATTAGATGGCCATCTGTTCCCCCATCAGATGTTTTCAAAATGACTTATGAAATGATTTATGACTTTGACTTGACCACAACAGAGTTGTGATATGAAATTCAACTTCCCACTTAGGTGTTATTAAGTTTTTCAACTAGTTTTCTTTGCTTCTGAACTTAGTAGAGGTAAATCTGGCTTTTTGCAAAACAACCCTAGAGCTTAGTCTATCCCATTCAAAACAACTTCACTTATTAGTATTAGTTTGCGAATACTTAAAGAGTACTCATGGCTTTGTCCCTGGCTATTCCCGTGGCCAGACTATGAAGAGGAGTATCAGGATGATGGACCGCAGGAAGGTTACGACAACTAGGATCATCTCCCATCGTCAGCATTGCATGTGACCCTGAAGATGGAGTTTCACCTACGTTATCGTTATCTTTACGTTATTCTGCTGCTTGAGTTGTATTAAGAACTGGATCATGAGATCCTTATTTGTGTAAGACCTTATGTATGGTTTGTAATGGATGATGTACTGTGATATCCAAATCTGTTATGTCTCGCAAAAACTGGTAATCCTGGGATTGCGATGTATGGCATAACAGGCATCTGGGATTAAAAATCCGGGGGTTGACAAGTTGGTATCAGAGCCATCCTGACCGTAGGAGACCCTAGTTAAAATGGACGTTTGAATCAAAAACTTAGTTTCAAAACCAAAGGAAGTTAGTATTTACAAAAACTTATTCTCATTCTTATCACTTGGATTCTTTCATGAAAATTCATGTTCCTCAATTTTTTTTGCAAGATACATAAAATTTGACACACTTGATCACTCTACTAACTTACTCATCCTATATTCTTATAGATGGACATGAAGTATAACAAGTTTCATCGGTTGGGGAATGGAGGAGACCTCATCTTTGAGCGTGACTTGGACCAGCTGTCGGAGATGTTGGAGCGTCCGCACCCCGAATTCTTCGGAGCTCAGCTCAATGATCAGGAAGGAGAAGATTTGCAGTGGCTAGTTGTTGCAAGTCTTCGAGGAAAGATTGAACCTCCCACTGTAGAGGGAATTCGTTTCACCTTAAGAGAGAACAACTGTTTCAATGGACTTGCCAGGGCCATGCAGGAAGCTCTTGCCCGTCTGTGTGGGCAGAGTATCAATCAGATCAAGGGTACCCGTTTTGAGTTCTACCCAAGGCGTGATGTTATGGGAAAACCACTGGAGGCCCCATACCACCACGAGCTGAAGAGTTAGTTGGACCACCTCAGCTTCATGATGTACGACCGTCAGAAGGAGTTGGACAATGCTAGTTCTTACGCCAACCACAAGTACACCATCGCCAAGAAGAAGGATCAGACCATTGCCATGCTGGTGAAGGATCGCAAGTCTCGTCGCCGTCAACTCGACAAGAAGGAGCGCATCATTGCCCGTCTTCGCCACCGGATCACGGATTTGGAGGAGACCATCCATGAGAGAGACATGCAGTTGGAGGAGAGGGAGAATGCATGGGAAGACCTTCGTGGAGACCCCTACTCCTATCTCAGCGATGATGATGACTTGCTGGAGGATCAGGCCATGGACTTCTTCACCGACGAGGATGACTTCGCCTTCATCGATGATGATGATGAGGAGGAGGAGGATGAGGATGATGAGGACACTGACTCCAAGGAGTAGTAGCACTTGAGAACTAGCGTTAGTGAGTTGTAGTCGGTCCCACTATATTGTAGTTTCCAGAATGGTTCTTAAAACCATCTGTTTTTCCTTGTTGTGGTGTGTGTTTGTATTGTGTGCTATGAATGAATGAAAAGCAAGTTGCTAGAAAAATCTGAGTCAAACTTCAAAGGCTTTTCAACAACCCTTGAACCTTATAAATTTCCCTCTTTTCTCATGATCTATCTCAATCTTTAGATGCCTCGTGGTGGAAGCGGTTCATCCCCGGACCTGATGTTGCAGATCTTGCAAATGTTGGTTTCTGACCGCGAATCTAAAAGAGTCGAACGTCAAGCCAACTTAGCCACCCTTCAACACATCACCCAGATGGCCAACAACAATCAAGGCCATGGAAATCAGGACAACCATGGATCTAAGATCAAGAATTTCCACCTGTTTTCACTAAGTCAGAAGATCCCCTAGATGCAGATGATTGGTTGCAAACCATGGGGAACAATCTGGAAGTTGCAGGAGTGGAAGCTAATGAGAAAGTTCTGTTTGCCACCCACTATTTGGCCGAAGATGCAAGAGCATGGTGGAACAGCGTTCATGCAATGACCGGAGGTCAGATGATGACTTGGGATGAATTCAAGGTCAAGTTCAGCAGAACCCATGTGCCACCGGGTTTGATCAATAGGATGAGAGATGAATTCAGAGAACTAAAGCAAGGAAGGATGACAATGGTGGAATACCGTGACAAATTCTTGTCATTAGCTAGGTATGCCCCGGATGAGATCGACACTGAAGCCAAGAAGAAAGAGAGATTCCTGAATGGTCTGCATGATGAGATGCAGACAGTGTTAGTCAATATCCCCTTTGCTGATATTGAAGCCTTAGTTGACTCTGCCATTCAGATGGAAGGAAAGATTAACCAAGCCAATGAGAACCACAAGCGCCGCATGATGCATCAGCCAGGAACCCATCATACACCAAAGTATCGCCCAACCCATCTCCAGGATTTGCCCCCAGAAACAACAGACCCCCTATGAACCGTCTAACCTATCCCAACCGTGGAAACCCAAGGCCTGGAGGAAACTGCAACAACCCCGGCAACTCCAGCAATTTCAACCGTGCACCACCCAAGTTCAACAATAACAATGCCGCCACCAACACCAATACTGCCCCAAGAACTGGAAGCAATGTTGTGCCTGTTGCAGCAAAGGACAAGTCACAGGTGACTTGTTATGAATGTGGAACCAAGGTTCACTATTCTAATGAGTGCCCCAAGAAGATTGCCGCAGCCCCCAATGCAAATGCCCCAGCTCAGCAGCATCGTCGTGTTCAGCCCGGAAGAAGGTTTGCCCCAGGGAGCTCGCTCAACCACAACGGCCATCTTTTTCTCATGCATGCTGAAGAAGCCCAAGAAGCGTTAGATGTCGTGCTGGGTATGTTTTCTGTTAACTCGGTACTTGCAAGAGTGTTGTTTGATTCTGGAGCATCGCACTAGTTGTAGGGTTTGCAGCATAGGAAAAAAAATTCCTACGATGGGAACAACTATGTACCAAGATCTATCTACTAGATACAAACAACGAGCGGATGTATATCCATAGAGAACATACCCTTGAAGACCGACAAAGCTTAATGAGTTAAACTCGTGGTTGATGTAGACGATCTCAAGATCGAGAGGAAGTCCTAGCGCCGCAAATCAGCAGCGCATCCGTGCTCGCACACACGTCTGAGGCACCGAGCAACCTCCGCCACCTTGCTCCAGAGATGCAGCGAAAGCACAACTCTTTCTTGCCGAATAGCCACCGGGAACATGTATCACGCTAGTTCGAGACCATGGGGATAAATTCTAGAGGGGGAGAGAGATCCTTCACGAGGAGGTGTGAGTGAGAAGTGAGGAGGGGGTGCCTTTTATAGGAGAGGGGGACACCAAGGGGGTGGATGCGGTGACCCAACATACCACCGCATGTGTAGTACACTATAGTCGTTGACATGACATCCACAGAACACCGTTCCGTAAATATCACATCCCATCAGAGTGGTACAACAGAAACATTGCGGGTCCATATTACAAAAGTACACACATTATTATTATTACAATACCGGAAGTTCAAGACTTCCAAAAGATCCAACTTACAAACCAAAATATAAAGTGTTCAGCAGAAATTTAAAAGTAGCAACTCCGACTAGGAGTGGAACTCAACATCTTATTCTATAGAGTCCCTGCTGCTCGTCTCCGTTAGTTACTACTAACTAGATACTTAATTGGACTCGTTCTCATCGACACCGTAGCGGATCTCATAATCCACTCCTTCAACTCCTCCGGACAGATCCGGTTCCTCGTAGAACACGTCTTCTTGACATTCGGCTGCATACATTGGCATGTCTTCGGGATCCTCAGAGTATAAGCAAGGGATCAAAGGAAAGAATGAGTAACAGCGTTACCCAACAAGTTCATTATATGCAAGGTGGGAAGTTTGATGCTCTAACTACCACCTCGGATTATAAATCCTTGGCACTATGTAGTTTTTTGTAAATCTTTCTTCAAAGATTGATTTTATTCCGAAAAACTATGACAATCAGCCTTCACAGGTTGACCAGAACTTTCATGGAGTTCCTTTCCTGCCGCGTTCGTAGCTCCTTCCCGGAACAGGGAGTAACAAGTTACAGTTCTTACACTCTGCAGAGGTGCGTTACTTTACCCATGAGAGATCAACTCCTTGTTGCACAATCGGTCGTACTTTCCCGTCCACAATTCCATGATGTGGGGCCTAGTAGTTGGTCCAAGCCAATCACTGCCCCCTTCGCGACCCCGCATGCCTCCTTGGTGTACACCATGCCCACATAATGAATTACGACGATGGTTTGTACAAACCGTTAGATGCCAGAACTATCGTGGGACAATGATGGTTCCCACCCATATGCTGCATATCCTCTACGAATTACCAATTAATATGCATGCTACGAGGATAACAGCCACGACCTGCACATCCGGCTTCATGCGAGAGGAAGAAGATACAGCTGACTTCTCTGTCCCATTCCAAATCTCATGGCTAACGTGTGATATACGGCGCTAGAATCACTGATGGCAGGGGTTATTAAGTCCCTACTTGATCATCATTGTTGCAAATAGAACCCTAAGTTCTATTGCTCCATTATATCATCACTTAGGATGATATCTATGATTTCTTTCTTCATGAAAATAATATTTTCTTTCTTTTATAGCATATATGATAACACACAATTTGCAAATACTTTGAGAAAGACTCTTTAAAGCACATGAGCAAGTGATGAACTTGCCTTGTGATGGCAAGGTAGTGAAGTCTGATGCTTGCACTGGACCTTGAGCTTCTAGTTCTACAAAAACATCATTATTGCCCGGTAAGGACAATATTTAAAGAAGCAAAATGATTATGCAGGTAATGTAATGTATTTTTTAATTATATATGCATTTACCCTATAAGGTGCCTTTTAATATAGCATTTATAAATATTATTTTTTATATTTATTGCACATGTTGAATTATTTTATTTTATTTCTCTTTTTATTTGTATTTTATTAATTTAATAATTCTTTTAGGAATTATTAATTATACATTAAATTTATTACTAAATATTTATTTAGTATTTTTTATAAATATTATAATATTAATAAATAATGAAAGTGATTTTTATTTATTTTTATCACCTTTCAATAATTTTGTAAAATTCCATAAAGTATATACAAATTACAACATTCTTATAAAAATTTAAATGTCCAAAATTTGATATCTTATTTTATTTGGATACAGTGTATTATTGTGAATCCAAAAATATTTTATTTATAATTTTTGGAATTTTATTTTCTATAATTTTATTGAGGTCAGGGGCGTTTTGGTCTTTTCCAATTGATCAAAAATCTATTAAACAACTTGGGCTGGCCCCTTGGGCTTATTGGGCCAGGGTGGCCCAATAGGGCAGGGTCAAAACATCACCCCGAGGGGTTTTGGCCCACCCAGCCACACTCTCTGCCTCCTCTCTCCCTCGACCTCATCCTCTCCTCCTCTTTCCACCGCCGTTACAGCCGCCGCCATTGCGTAGTGAGTGGGGTTGTCGGCTCGCTCGTTAGATTCTCCAATTGATTTGACTCAAGGCTTCCCGTGGCGATTCTACCTCGTTCCCGAACCCTAGGGTTAGGAAAAGGTATTGTCGTCGCTGCCATGATCCCGCCTGCGGTGGTGTGCTGGGCTTGTGTGCTGTTGTGGCTGCCGTCGTGGCAGGTGCAGGTTGCAGCTCCCCTCTAGGTGCTCCCTGTGCCGCTGCGGTTCGTCAGCCACTCTGCTTCCTCTTTGATTCGTCAGCGAGGACCTCAGGTAAGTTGTCTCTTTGGTTCTTGTCCATGCTACTGCCATGATTCTCTCTATGTGTATCTAGTGGGTTCTCATGCCGAGTGACTATGTGCTGATTGGGTTCATCTCTGGATTAGGGTTATTGCTCTGATTAGGGTTCATAACCCCCTGTTGATCATGTCTATGATGCTTTAGATCTAGTGTTGATCATATCTAAACATGAAGAATGATTGTCTGATGTGGTTAATGATTGGTAGTGGCTTTGATGATACTAGTTGTCTGTCAGATTTATTCTAGCGGTAATCCACTATGATCCATGCTAGTGTTTCAATGAAATCCATGATTGGATTATGTTGTTGATCTGAGAGTTTACTCTACTGTCAGAATGCTTATACTGACAGTAGTTTCTCTGAGTAGTTGCTTACTGCAATTATAATATTGGCTTGTATGAGATTATACTCACTAAATCAAATCATTACATGTAATGATTTCTATGGATGTATAGATGAATTAAATGTTGATTCCTGGCACTTGGCTTGAGGAAAATGATATGTAGTGGTTTGTCCCTTTTTCTGTGGGAACTAAACAAAGATTGATTTTAGCTTATTAAGAACTTGTCCTTGTGATACCATTGTATTATGGCACACAAGTGATTGGGTTTTTATTTCTGGGCTTAGATTGATAAGGCTTATGATTAAAACTGATAAGATGATATGGAAGCTTTTATTAACTTTCCTGCCTATGATGTTGGTCTGAGGCTCTAGGATGTAATTACTAGTTAGTTGGGCAATAGTTTGTTTGAAACTTATAGAATTAGAGGTGCTACTCTCTTTGAGAGATGTGCCATAATCTGATAAGATCAAATGAATGATCTAAGTTGCAAAAGTAACACTGAACTCAGTGATGTTGGTCTAAGAGTTCAGTGCTTGTGGTTGAGCTTGATTTGTTATCTTATACTTTAAATCTCTAGGATAGATTCACCCCTCTTGGGTGATTATTGAGAGATAATTTCATAAAGCAACACATGCTTTTGTTTACATAATATGATGAAATCATGTGATGGTTTTATGAGGCTCACCACAAAATTTGATGTTGGTGTAGTAGATTGATGATGATCTTGATCTTGATCTTGATCTAATTTTGTTGGGCTCCTGAGCTTGCTCTTGAGCTTGACTGCTCCTCCTAGCTCCTGGGCTTGACCTTGTTGTCCACCAGATCCATTCCCCTCCTTATGTAACCATCCTGGTGATGTTTGGGTTGATCTAGGTGGTTTGATTTGGCTGTTATTCTTGGTTTAGCTATTGTTTATCCTGGTTGTGCTGGTGTGTTGTGTAGTGGAGAGATGCACTGATGTGCTCCTCCATGGTTGTGCTGTGGTTTTGTGATATTTGGTCGTGCTTGTGAGGTCGACAGCACACCCTTTGCATGATGGTGTATGTCCAGCTTGTGTGCCTGCTATGCACTTGTGGATAGGTTCAGATTTTTTTGAACTTACCATTACTAGCTTACTTTCACCAGGCAGGTGAATTGATCCCTTTTGGCTGTCATTTGCATTCTGGCTGTGAATTATGAAAGATGAAATCTTTCATATTGGTGAAACTTGACCCTTTATAACATTTCTCAATGATGAGTTTGTCAAGTGCATCTCACTGACATATCTGAGAGAAATATACTAACATTAATCTTATTTTGTTTCTATTTAATCTTTGTTTTGCAGGTTCAAAGATAAAGATGAAGATTTAGTGTAGATTTAGATATAGGATAGTTAGTAGATGTAATTTTCTTATTCTTTTGTAATTTTTCTTTTATAATTCTTGTAATCTTTATTTTATTCAATTGTAATAAAGATTATATATTTATTAATAAAGAATATTCTTATTCTTTACTCTTTTGTAAATTGTGAAGTTTGGAATGACTTCAGTAGTTACATTCTTTGTAACTTGTTTAGGTGCTAATGAAATAAATTTCATATTCAATATTATTTTTGGATAAGATTTAAGTTATAATACTTTTCTCTTAATTAATTTAAGATTCAAATCTTATAAAACACTTAAGTTTTAAAATCCAAACTCATTTCAAACACACATTATTCCTTTAAGATCATATCAAAGTTTATAGCAATCCTCTTTTAAGACTAAACCTAATCACAAAGTAAGAAAGAAACATTGATCACTCAAGGTTTTATTTGGCAAAAAAATTTACCCACATTTTCACAAATGAATGCATGCAACAATTCATATTCCTAAATCTACCCTTCGTTAGGTCCTATATGCTGGGATGTTACAGACTTCCCCCCTTAAATTAAACTTCGTCCCGAAGTTTGTGGAGATGTACCTGAATAGTTCTGGATAAGCTTTTCTTAAATCCTCTTCCTTCTCCCATGTGGCTTCCCTCTCAGGGTGATGTTCCCACTGTACCTTGCAATATTTGATTGCTCTGTTTCTCAGTCATTTCCAGTTTTCTTCCAGAATCTTACAAGGCTTTTGAATATAAGTCAGGTCTGCTTGTAGTTCTATCTCTTGATGTGTTATTGCATCATCTGGAACTTTCAAACATTTGTGAAGTTGTTACACATGGAAAACATTATGCACTTGAGCCAATCTTGATGGTAACTCCAAAGCATAAGCTATAGTTCTGTTTTGACTCAGTATCTTGAATGGTCCGATATATCTTGGACTCAATTTCCCTTTAACTCCGAATCTTTTCAGTCCTTTCATTGGACTTACTTTCAAGTAGACCATATCTCCCACTTCTGGATGCCATGATCTTCGACTTTGATCCGCATAACTTTTCTGCCTGCTCTGGGCTATTTTCAGTCTATCCCTAATTTTATCAATGATGTCTTGTCTCTCCTTGATATAATCTGGCGCAAATTCTTTGCTGCTTCTAGGTTCATACCAACATATTGGTGATCTACACTTCCTTCCATACAGAATCTCATATGGAGCTGCCCTCAGACTACTCTGATAGCTATTGTTGTAAGAAAATTCTTCCAATGGTAAGTGATCTTCCCATGTTCCACCAAAATCTAGTGCACAAGCTCTCAACATGTCTTCTAGTATTTGATTAGTTCTTTCAGTTTTACCTCCTGTCTCAGGATGATATGTCGTGCTGAAATCTAACTTTGAACCAAGTGCTTCATGCAATTGCTTCCAAAATGCTGAAGTAAACACTGATCCCCTATCAGTTACGATCTTCTTGGGTACTCCATGCTTACTTACTATCTCTTTGACATATACTTCAACTAACTTCTCGGCATTATCCTTTTGATTTACTGGAATAAAATGTGCACTCTTAGTGAGTCATCCAATTACCCATATCATATCCTTCCTTTTTGGCGTCATAGGTAATCCTGTAATGAAGTCCATACCTATTTCCTCCCATTTCCATTCAGGAATTTCTAAGGGTTGTAATGGTCCTGCTGGATTTTGATGTTCAGCTTTCACCCTTTGACAAGTATGGCATTCAGATATATATATTTAGCAATATCCCTTTTCATGTTATTCCACCAGAATAGTTCTTTCAAATCCATATACATCTTAGTACTCCCTAGATGTATAGAATATGGGGTATCATGTGCTTCTTTGAGTATGATATTTCTAATCAATCACATCTGGAACACATAGGCGATCTTGGAACCATAAAGATCCATAATCTCCAAGGCGAAAAACTGATTTTTTTTCCCTTGAGATATCCTCAAAATTTCTTCAGCAATAAAAGGATCTTCTTCTTGATGTCTAACAATTTCTTGCTTAAGACCACTGTCCTGCTCTGCAACTACCTGCAAAGTCGCTAATCCTCCAAGAACCTCTGTTCTGATGAATTGAAGTTCTAATCTTTCCAAATCCATTTGTAACTCTTTTGGTAACTCCCTATTGCTTGGCTGGATATCTGCACTCTTTCTGCTTAAAGCATCTGCTACAACATTTTCTTTCCCTGGGGTGTAATTGATTGTTAAATCATAATCCTTGATTAATTCCAACCAACGCTTCTGTCTCATATTTAATTCCTTTTGAGTGAAGAAGTACTTGAGACTTTTATGGTCAGTGTATAACTCACATCTGTCTTCATAAATAAAATGTCTCCATCCTTTCAGTGCAAAGACCACTGCTGCTAATTCTAAATCCTGAGTTGGATAGTTGACTTCATGTGGTTTCAATTATCTTGAACCATAAGCGATCACTTTCCTATCTTGCATTAATACACAACCCAAACCTTCTTTTGATGCATCACAATATACAGTGAAATCCTTCCCTGTTTCAGGAACTGCTAAGATTGGAGCTGTGGTTAATCTAGTCTTCAACTCTTGGAAACTTGCTTCACACTTCTCATCCCACTTAAATGGTGTATTCTTCCTTAATAATTTGGTCATTGGTCCGTCTATTTTGGAGAAACCTTCAATGAATCTCCGATAATAACCGGCCATTCCTAAGAAACCTCGAATTTGTTTCACATTGGTCGGTGCAGTCCACTCTAGTACCGACTGAACTTTATATGGATTAACAGCAATCCCATCCTTACTGATCACATGATCGAGGAATTCTACCTCATCTAGCCAAAACTCACACTTACTAAACTTAGCATAAAGCTTATGTTCTCTTAAAGTCTACAATGCTATTCTCAAATGGTCAGCATGCTCTTCTTTATCCCTGGAATATATCAAAATATCATCAATAAAGACGATGACAAACTTGTCCAAATATGGCATGAAGATCTTGTTCATCAGATTCATGAATATTGCCGGTGCATTGGTCAAACCAAATGGTACTACCAGATACTCATGGTGTCCATATCTTGAGACAAATGTTGTTTTCAGAACATCTTCCGGCTTGATTTTTATTTGATGGTATCCAGATATTAAATCGACCTTTGAAAATACTCCATCTCCCTTCACTTGATCAAACAAATCTTGAATTCTTGGTAAAGGATACTTATTCTTGATAGTCACGTTATTCAGATTTCTATAATCACCACACATCCTTCTTCCACCATCTCTCTTATCCACCAAGATTACTGGTGTTCCCCATGGAGATACACTTTCTTGTATAAATCCTTTTCTCGCTAACTCATCAATTTGCTCCTTGAGTTCTTTCAACTCCTTGGGTCCCATTTTATATGGTGCTTGAGCTATTGGTGTTGTACCAGGTATTAAGTCAATGGTGAACTCTATCTCCCGGTCTGGTGGAATTCCCGGTAACTTTGTTGGAAAAACATCTTGGAATTCATTAACTATAGGGATCTCTTCTAATTTAACTTCCTTCATTGAATTCAACTGCAGATCCACCATGATATGACTGTGTTTATCTGCTTGGTAAACTATCCTTGCTCCGCTTGGAGTTTTGATTGAGACAGTTTTCTCCTCACAATTAATCTGAGCTTCGTGTTCCATCATCCAATCCATCCCCAGCACTACTACAATTCCCTTCAAAGGAATCACATAAAGGTCTGCGAAATATGTACAACCACAGATCAAGATAACCTGATCTTGTTTTATGTGGTGTACAATCACATTCCCTCCTGCCGTAACTACGGTCATAGGACTTTCTAACGTTGCCCTTCTAATCCTGAACTTATCACAAAATTCTTTAGAAATGAATGAAGTAGTTACACCAGTATCAAATAGAACTTTGCCGGGATTGGTAAAGATATTGAGCGTGCCTATCACTGTATGCTCTGAATTATCCACCTCCTCGAGGGTTGCACAGTTCAGTTTTCCGGTAGGTCGGTTCCTCTTGCCATTGTTGTTCTTGCCATTATTTCCTCCTTTATTGGGCTGTACATTTCCTCCACTGGCTTATCCTCCTCCCTTGGTAGGCCATCCTCCTCGTGGTTTTCTCGGACAATCTGGCTTAATATGCCCCTTCTGGCCACAACCATAACAGATCACTACAGGCTTTTTGCACTCCCTCTGGAAATGTCCTGGAATTCCATAGTTGTTACAGATAACATTCCTTCTCGGATTAGATTGATTTCCACCACTGCCCTTGTTATTGTTATTATTGTTGTTGCCATAATTCCAATTCCGAGGTTTGAACTCTAGATTAGGTTTAGGTTTGCTTGGATGAATTCTCTTGGTTTCCTTCCTTGCTCTCTTCCTCTGATCCTCTTGGACATTCTTGTAGTCATCTTCAAAAGTAATGGCTGCATCCAACAACTGCTTATAAGTTTGCTTATTGGCTAACCTTAGCTGCATCTTCACAAATGGATTTAATCCACTCAAGAAACGCTTCTTCCTCTTCTCTTCGATGTTAACATCCTCCTCAGCATAACGAGACAATTGGCTAAACTCCCGGATGTACTTCATGACACTAGTATATCCTTGCTGAAGCTCCTCAAATTCTCTCCGTTTCAACTCCATGACACTTTCCGGAACATGATATTCACGGAATCTCTGCTTGAACTCCTCCCAGGTAAACTCCCTTCCTGGTTGTTGCATGGCTAATTGATTTTCCCACCATGATCTGCGCAGTACGTCACAGATGAGTTGCATACCTCAATTTTTCCTCATCATTGCAACCCATAGTTTTTAGCTTCCTCTCTGTATCTGCTAGCCAGTCTTCTGCATCCATTGGTTCAGGAGCTGATGCAAAAGGTAACGGTCTTGCATTCTGGAAATCAGATAAACTCACTCCTCCACCTTCTGGTGCCCTCTGATTTGCTCGCCCCAGCAACTCTTCCATAAACTTGTTCTGGGTCTCTTGCATCATTTGCATACATTGCATAAAGTTCTGCTCCATTAACGGCCTCATTGGTGGTGGTGGTAATGCTCCTTGATTTGCTGTATCGGCATCGGCCTTTTCCTTGGCCTCACGCTCTATCCGCTGCTGCCCAGTTTCCATTTCTACACCCGTATCCATGACCCCCTAGTCATGCATCATAAAGCGAATACTCATAATTACATCATGCACATGTGTTCTGAGCTCGACTTTACGCACAGAACTAGTCACACAATGAAGATCCAAAGAAAATCCAAATATGCATTTCACACTTTATACATAATATCATAATGATACAAAATCATTACAACATATACCATATTGGTATTATTACAAAACTACCTTATTACTTAAGTACATTACACGGTACTTGATATCACTAACTAGTTGTCTCTTTCTAGTAGTAACTACGCTCATCATACATGTCTGATGTCCAACCGTGATAACGTGTTGTCCGTCGCACAGTTTGTGGAACAAATGGCCTTCCAGAAGGAACATACTCTGTATCTGAAGTGTCAGGACTTGAGTCATTACTCAACCTGAGCGCATTGACTCCCTCTAGCTGAGCTGAAAAGTCTTCAGAAATATTGTCTCCAGCTTGCATCTCCTGAGCTTCATTCCTTGATTTGTCAACAGAATACGCAGATCCTGCTGCTTCCCAGGTGCTCTCGTGGGCAAGATAATTGAACACTGGGTTGTGTATATTCCCTGGGTTTTGAGAAGATGTTGATGATTCAAACACTCTATCCTCAGGATCTTCTTCTTCATCCGGATCATCTATTGACATGGTATTTCTACTTCTATTATTAGAGTTCATCCTTGCACCCATCCAACTAGATTGTCCAACATTTCTGTCAGAACCATCTGTGGACATCTGGTGTTCATGAGATTCATTGTATGATCCCATCCTCCAACCATCCGAATTCTCAATAGGAAGTTCTGAGTCAGAACCATCCTCTGAGCCACAATGGTCTTGCATCGCATATCTATAGTAGGATCATGTGTAGGTTCAGGTCTTGGTGAGTAAGGATATGGTATAAAAGATTCTGGATCTATAGGTATATCCTTAAAAATAGGTGTTGCACTACTACTTGCTTCTTTTTCTAACTGGAATGATAACTGCTTTCTCCTTTCCGGATCAGTTAGATCCTCTAGCATATCATTTTTGTCTTTGACAATCACTTGATGAGTCTTATAAAAAGACGCAACGAGTGTCTGATATCTATCCATAAACTTGGAAGCTAACTTAGGATGCTTCTTAACCAAAGTAAGATGATCCGGTATAGGCTCTGAGTCTATAGAATCATGAGGTATCACAGAAAATATGCTACCTTCTAGATCCTTGGTTTTCTGCTCCCGGATATTAGCTATCGCCTCCACAACAGCAATATGATAGGCTGCTAAATGACTCCTGCCTTCTCCTATAGGTAGATCGTGATATAATCCAAGCTTCTCTGGAAGTTGGATACTCACACAATACTTGGATAACATCCGACCATCAAGGTAAGTGATAGTGTTCACTGGAATTCTAGTTGGACAATTAAAGACCTTTAAAAGATGACAAAGTTGGTCTGTAAATGATCCTTGATAATCATCAAGAGTCTCCTCTTTCCTTACCAAAGTCTGTTTTGGAAACTTTGGTGCCATAACTCCGTGTATCAGAAAAAATAATTTTGATTAGTATCCAATGACATATTGCATCATAACAAAGAATTATCGCACTAAAATATATAACGGAATATTCTCATTTGAATACCCATTATATTACTTTTAGAGAATTATTTATCGTTGCTAATTCTCCTACAGGTAATACCCTTTACTATGTTTCCAACCTAAGGTCAAAGCAATTTGCTCTGATACCAACTGCGGTGACCCAGCATACCACTGCATGTGTAGTACATTATAGTCATTGACATGACATCCACAGAACACCGTTCCGTAAATATCACATCCCTCAGAGTGGTACAATAGAAATATTGCGGGTCCATATTACAAAAGTACACACATTATTATTATTACAATACCGGAAGTTTAAGCCTTCCACAAGATCCAACTTACAAACCAAAATATAAAGTGTTCATCGGAAATTTAAAAGTAGCAACTCCGACTAGGAGTGGAGCTCAATAGCTTATTCTATAGAGTCCTTGCTGCTCGGCTCCGTTAGTTACTACTAACTAGATACTTAATTGGACTCGTTCTCATCGACACCATAGCGGATCTTGTAATCCACTCCTTCAACTCCTCCGGACAGATCCGTTCCTCGTAGAACACGTCTTCTTGACATTCGGCTGCATACATTGGCACGTCTTCGGGATCCTCAGAGTCTAAGCAAGGGATCAAAGGAAAGAATGAGTAACAGCATTACCCAACAAGTTCATTATATGCAAGGTGGGAAGTTTGATGCTCTAACTACCACCTCGGATTATAAATCCTTGGCACTATGTAGTTTTTTGTAAATCTTTCTTCAAAGATTGATTTTATTCCGAAAAACTATGACAATCAGCCTTCACAGGTTGACCAGAACTTTCATGGAGTTCCTTTCCTGCCGCGTTCGTAGCTCCTTCCGGAGCAGGAGTAACAAATTCTGATTCTTACACTCTGCAGAGGTGCGTTACTTTACCCATGAGAGATCAACTCCTTGTTGCACAACCGGGCGTACTTTCCCGTCCACAATTCCATGATGTGGGGCCCAGTAGTTGGTCCAAGCCAATAACTGCCCCCTTCGCGACCCCGCATGCCTCCTTGGTGTACACCATGCCCACATAATGAATTACGGCGATGGTTTGTACAAACCATTTGATGCCAGAACTATCGTGGGGCGATGAGGGTTCCCACCCATATGCTGCATATCCTCTACGAAATACCAATTAATATGCACGCTACGAGGATAACAACCACAACCTGCACATCCGGCTTCATGCGAGAGGAAGAAGATACAGCTGACTTCTCTGTCCCATTCCAAATCTCATGGCTAACGCGTGATATACGGCGCTAGAATCACTGATGTCAGGGGTTATTAAGTCCCTACTTGATCATTATTGTTGCAAAAAGAACCCTAAGTTCTATTGCTCCATTATATCATCACTTAGGATGATATCTATGATTTCTTTCTTCATGAAAATAATATTTTCTTTCTTTTATAGCATATATGATAACACACAATTTGCAAATACTTTGAGAAAGACTCTTTAAAGGACATGAGCAAGTGATGAACTTGCCTTGTGATGGCAAGGTAGTGAAGTCTGATGCTTGCACTGGACCTTGAACTTCTAGTTCTACAAAAACATCATTATTGCCCGGTAAGGACAATATTTAAAGAAGCAAAATGATTATGCAAGTAATGTAATGCATTTTTTAATTCTATATGCATTTACCCTATATAAGGTGCCTTTTAATACAACATTTATAAATATTATTTTTTTATATTTATTGCACATGTTGAATTATTTTATTTTATTTCTCTTTTATTTGTCTTTTATTAATTTAATAATTCTTTTAGGAATTATTAATTATACATTAAATTTATTACTAAATATTTATTTAGTATTTTTATAAATACTACAATATTAATAAATAATGAAAGTGATTTTTATTTATTTTTATCACCTTTCAATAATTTTGTAAAATTCCATAAAGTATATACAAATTACAAAATTCTTATAAAAATTTAAATGTCCAAAATTTGATATCTTATTTTATTTGGATACAGTGTATTATTGTGAATCCAAAAATATTTTATTTATAATTTTTGGAATTTTATTTTATTTTCTATAATTTTATTGAGGTTAGGGGCATTTTGGTCTTTTCCAATTGATCAAAAACCTATTAAATCCCCTGTTGATCATGTCTATGATGCTTTAGATCTAGTGTTGATCATATCTAAACATGAAGAATGATTGTCTGTTGTGGTTAATGATTGGTAGTGGCTTTGATGATACTAGTTGCCTGTCAGATTTATTCTAGTGGTAATCCACTATGATCTATGCTAGTGTTTCAATGAAATCCATGATTGGATTATGTTGTTGATCTGAGAATTTACTCTACTGTCAGAATGCTTATACTGACAGTAGTTTCTCTCAGTAGTTGCTTACTGCAATTATAATATTGGCTTGTATGAGATTATACTCACTGAATCAAATCATTACATGTAATGATTTCTGTGGATGTATAGATGAATTAAATGTTGATTCCTAGCACTTGGCTTCAGGAAAATGATATGTAGTGGTTTGTCCCTTTTTCTGTGGGAACTAAACAAAGATTGATTTTAGCTTATTAAGAACTTGTCCTTGTGATACCTTTGTATTATGGCACACAATTGATTGGGTTTTTATTTCTGGGCTTAGATTGATAAGGCTTATGATTAAAACTGATAAGATGATATGGAAGCTTTTATTAACTTTCCTGCCTATGATGTTGGTCTGAGGCTCTAGGATGTAATTCCTAGTTAGTTGGGCAAAAGTTTGTTTGAAACTTATAGAATTAGAGGTGCTACTCTCTTTGAGAGATGTGCCCTGATCTGATAAGATCAAATGAATGATCTAAGTTGCAAAAGTAACACTGAACTCAGTGATGTTGGTCTGAGAGTTCAGTGCTTGTGGTTGAGCTTGATTTCTTATCTTATACTTGAAATATCTAGGATAGATTCACCCCTCTTTGGTGATTATTGAGAGATCATTTCATAAAGAAACACATGCTTTTGTTTAGATAATATGATGAAATCATGTGATGGTTTTATGAGGCTCACCACAAAATTTGATGTTGGTGTAGTAGATTGATGATGATATTGATCTTGATCTTGATCTACTTTTGTTGGGCTCCTGAGCTTGCTCTGGAGCTTCCTCCTCCTCCTAGCTCCTGGGCTTGACCTTGCTGTCCACCAGATCCATTCCCCTCCTTATGTCACCATCCTGGTGATGTTTGGGTTGATCTGGGTGGTTTGATTTGGCTGTTGTTCTTGGTTTAGCTGTTGTTTATCATGGTTGTGCTGGTGTCTTGTGTAGTGGAGAGATGCACTGATGTGCTCCTCCACGGCTGTGCTGTGGTTTTGTGATATTTGGCTGTGCTTGTGAGGTTGACAGCACAGCCTTTGCATGCTGGTGTGTGTCGAGCTTGTGTGCCTGCTATGCACTTGTGGATAGGTTCAGATTTTTTTGAACTTACCATTACTTGCTTACTTTCACGAGGCAGGTGAATGGATCCCTTTTGGCTGTCATTTGCATTCTTGCTGTGAATTTATGAAAGATGAAATCTTTCATATTGGTGAAACTTGACCCTTTATAACATTTCTCAATGATGAGTTTGTCAAGTGCATCTCACTGACATATCTGAGAGAAATATACTAACATTAATCTTATTTTGTTTCTATTTAATCTTTGTTTTGCAGGTTCAAAGATAAAGATGAAGATTTAGTGTAGATTTAGATATAGGATAGTTAGTAGATGTAATTTTCTTATTCTTTTGTAATTTTTCTTTTATAATTCTTGTAATCTTTATTTTATTCAATTGTAATAAAGATTATATATTTATTAATAAAGAATATTCTTATTCTTTACTCTTTTGTAAATTGTGAAGTTTGGAATGACTTCAGTAGTTACATTCTTTGTAACTTGTTTAGGTGCTAATGAAATAAATTTCATATTCAATATTGTTTTTGGATAAGATTTAAGTTATAATACTTTTCTCTTAATTAATTTAAGATTCAAATCTTATAAAACACTTAAGTTTTAAAAATCCAAACTCATTTCAAACACACATTATTCCTTTAAGATCATATCAAAGTTTATAGCAATCCTCTTTTAAGACTAAACCTAATCTCAAAGTAAGAAAGAAACATTGATCACTCAAGGTTTTATTTGGCGAAAAAATTTACCCACATTTTCACAAATGAATGCATGCAACAATTCATATTCCTAAATCTACCCTTCGTCAGGTCCTAAATGCTGGGATGTTACAGTGGTCGGCGCTGTGGGGATGCCCCCTTACCCTCCCCTCTTCATGTGGGTGGACACTCCAGTCGCAAAAACCTCTTCATTTCCCTCCACTCAAAATCCCACTCAAACTTGCAATTAAATTTCCACCAAATTTAATGCAAACTCTCATTAAATAAAACTCTTTTTATTTATTCAGAATTTTGTCAATTACTTTAATGACAAACATTCACATATAACCCCTTGCTAGAATTCTATTTCACATGCAAAAACACTTTCTACAATTTCACCCGAAAACCTGTTTCGGTATCTAGTGAAATAAATTCCTACGCTTGTTATTCTTTTCGGCATGAAATTTTTGCTCCAATTGGATGTCGGTGTCTCTTAAGTGTGTCACCCTATGGTTCGCGAATAATGCGGACATGATCGAGACCCCTCTCGGATCAATAATCAGAAGCGGGATCTGGAGACCCATACTGACTCCCACATATTCAACGATGACTTTCTTGTGATCGTCGGAACCCGTTACGCTAGTATCTTAATCCCTTTGTTTCGCGATATATTACATGTCCGAGATTCGATCATCGGTATCTCCATACCTAGTTTGATCTCATTACTGACATGCACTCTTTTCTCGTTCCCGTGATATAACATTCTAGTGATCAAATCACTTGCTTGCAAGCTAACCAATGTGATATCACCGAGAGGGCCTAGAGTATATCTATCCATCATCGGGATGAAAAAATTCCACTCTCGATCCATGGGCCTCAACATAACACTTTATTAGTTCTGAACCCATCTTTATAATCACCCTGTTACGGTGTGACGTTTGATGTTATCAAGAAACTCTTCCGGTGTTAGTGATTGGCATGATCTCATGGTCTTAGGATCACTTCGTAAGTTGTTATAGCAATATAAACTCAATGACTTTGATCGTAATGCTATACTTCGGATGAATGTTCATCACACCATTACACTATTGTTGTGATCCTGTTATTAACAACATCCAATGTCCATGGTCAGGAAACCTTGATCATCTTGTTAATCAACGAGCTAGTTTATGAGAGAGGCATAACTAGGAACTTTCTGTTTGTTAATTAAACACACATGTATTAACGTTTCTGTATTAATACAATTATAGCATGCAAAATAAACATCTATCATATACTTGGAATATACATAATAAACACTTTAGTATTGCCTCTCAGGGCATATTCCCTTCACTAGTAAGATTCAACCAACCAAATTGAAGCATGTTATGATTGTTCAAATACCTGGTTCAACCACCAAAGCTAGGCAAATTTGCAAAGTCGTCCCTATCCGAAACCATGGCATAGATTTTTATGCTAATCTAATAGTACTCGGAACTAAAGGTTTGGAAGTAGTACTGGGAATGGATTGGATGTCCAAACACGAAGGATTAATTGACTGTGCTAAGAAAGCCATAACCATGACCAGTACAGCCGGAATATCAGTCGAGCATGTATCTGAAACCTTGCCCCGTCAATTCAAGTGCAACAAGAGTATAGCCCAGCCAATCATTGACCAAGTCCGAATAGTCTGTGAATACCCCGATGTATTTCTAGATGTTTTGCTCGGTATGCCCCTAGATCGAGATATCGAGTTTATCATTGAACTAATCCCTGGAACTGGACCCATAGCCCAGAGACCATATAGTATGAACCCATCCGAACTAGCAGAACTGAAGAAGCAACTGGATGCCATGTTGGAAATTGGATTGATTCAACCAAGTGCGTCACCATGGAGATCACCTGTTTTGTTCGTGGACAAGAAAGATGGAGGTAACCGTTTGTGTACGGATTATTGGAAGTTGAATGATGTTACCATCAAGAACAAGTACCCATTGCCAAAGATAGAAGATTTGTTTGACCAGTTGACTGGTGCCAAAGTGTTTTCTAAGATTGATCTTAGAACTGGCTATCATCAACTCAAGATTCGCGCAGAGCATATCCCAAAGACTGCCTTCACCACCAGATATGGATTATATGAGTATACGGTCATGTCTTTTGGATTAACCAATGCCCCCGCTTATTTCATGAACCTCATGAATAAGATTTTTATGGACTTCCTGGATAAGTTTGTCGTTGTTTTCATCGATGACATTCTGATTTATTCCAAATCAGAAGAAGAACATGAGCTACACCTAAGGACCATTCTTGGAACCCTTAGAGAGCATCAATTGTATGCCAAGTTTAGCAAATGTGAATTCTGGTTACAGGAGGTAGGATTCCTCAGACATATCAGCCGGAGGAATTGTCGTTGACCTTGCGAAGGTGAAGCATGTCGAAGATTGGCAAGCCCCAACCACTCAAACCCAAGTTCGTGCATTTCTCGGATTAGCGGGATACTACCGCAAGTTTGTAGAAGGATTCTCGAGTATCGCCAGACCCATGACCCAATTGCTGAAGAAGGACAAGAAGTTTGAATGGACTGACAAATGTGAAGCGAGTTTTCAAGAACTCAAGAGGAGATTGATTTCAGCCCCAATCTTGATCATGCCGTATATCACGAAGCCCTTTGATGCGTATTGTGACGCATCTAGGATCGGTCTCGGATGTGTTCTAATGCAAGAAGGCAAAGTTATATCTTATCTATCCCGACAACTGAAACAGCATGAACAGAATTATCCAACCCATGAACTTGAACTAGCAGCCGTAGTTCTAGCCTTGAAGACATGGAGGCATTACCTGATGGGAAACCGTTGTGAGATTTATTCAGATCACAAGAGCTTGAAATATATATTCACTCAGAAGGAGCTGAATATGAGACAAAGAAGATGGATTGAGCTAATCAAGGATTATGATTTGGACATTCACTATCACCCCGGTAAAGCCAATGTCGTAGCAGATGCCCTTAGCAGATTGCCATGCCGCTTGAACTCCATGATTTTGAAGGAGCAACCAAGTTTGCACAAAGAGATGGAAGATTTCCGAATGGAATTAGTGAGTGAAGGATTTTTGGCTAGCATAGAACTTTAACCCACTTTGATCAGTCAGATCAAGGAGGCGCAGAAAGGAAATGCTAGTATCAACGGAATCAAGCGTCGTATCGGTACAGGCAAATTACCCGGATTTACGGAAGACGAAGAAGGAGTTCTATGGTACAAAGGACGCCTTTATGTACCCACAGATTCGGAATTGAAAGGAGTGATTTTGAAAGAGGCCCATGATACTCTTTATTCTATCCACCCTGAAGGAACGAAGATGTATCAGGATTTGAAGGAACAATTTTGGTGGCATAAGATGAAGAGAGAAATTGGGAGCTATATCGCCAAGTGTGATATCTGTCAGAGAGTCAAGGCGGGACATCAAAGACCCGCAGGACTGTTGCAACCGTTACAGATTCCGGAATGGAAATGGAATTCAGTTGGAATGGACTTTATCACCGGATTACCTACTTCTAGTAAACATTGATCATCAAACTCTAATCACTAAAATTAGGGTTAACAAAAACTTTGATTAATTAAAATATTAAACATTGATCATCAAACTCTAATCACTAAAATTAGGGTTAATAAAAACTTTGATTAATTAAAATCATATGAATGCATGTGTGAATGAGATGATTTGATAAATGCATGAATGAACTTTTGTGATTAACCTAAATAGCAAGAAATGGTTTAAAGAAGAAAATAACATCATATAAAACATTTCCATGCAGAAAGAAATCAAGAGAAAATCAAATAAAGCAAATGGTCATTTTTGCCAATCCTGCTCACTAGGTCACTTTGAATGTTTCTAGTCCAAGATTTCAAACAGAAACTTTCCCAATTCTTTTCACCCCTTGCTAGAACAAGTAAAATTGAAACAAAGCCCACCTTTCAAACTTACAGAAACATTTGGCAACCTCATTCAAATCACAATTCAAAATTGAATCTTTATCATATGTGAAGATCACCCATTTTCAAAACCTAACCAAACCAGTGCCCTTTGACTAATCCAACTAACCAGACACTCCCTAGTATGTGCCTAGCAAACCCACCAAGTTTGAATCCAAAATTTAAATTCAAAGTTCTTGCGGCCATTTTATCAAACACCTTGCAGATACAAATCAAACAAACATCAAACACTAGTGTGCAGTAATTTTGGCCTAACTTGTTCCCTATCTAGCTCACTCTACACCCTCAGTAGATCATATAACTTGTTTAATCCCTCTAGCTCACTTTAAACTAGACCATGACATTAATGGCAAGCATGCCGAACCTCACCTTGCCACCCAATTGTCGACAGCAAGCTATGAGCAGCACCAAGCCTAGCAAGCATGTCTAGCAGGCACTCCACCATCCACCGCCACTCCCTGTCCCAGCCCCAAGCACTGCCATCCCTTGTACGACATGACAAGACCATGCCAAACCTCTCTACATGCGAGCCGAGAGCGCGCCAGTGCGCCACCCTCGACCAGCACCCATAGACCACGCGCCGCCCTTGCCGCGTGCGTGCGTGATCACCACCGCCCCAGCAACCCCGCAGACATGCCCGTTCGCCACCGCGCGGACCATGCACACTGTGCGCCATTAAAATTGTCGTTGGACCCGCCCAGAGCATCGACGTGTTCCGACCGATCAGCACCGCCCCACGCCTCGCCACCACGCCGTTGAGCTTCGCCAGGGAGCACAGCACCGCCCCATACCGTCGCACATGCTAGTAGCACTCTGTACCGTCGACCACGACGAGCTCAGCCCGCGCCCGTCAGTCCCCTTCAGCCACTATAAATAGAGGCCTCCACCTTTCGTTTTCTTGACACCAGTTCACCTCCCTCTCCCTCAGAACCACCCCACCTCACTCCCGGAGCAAGGCAAGCAGCGCATCGCCGGAATTTGGCCGGAGCCCGCCGCTGCTGGAGGAGAAGGTAGCCGTTGATTGGAGCCGCCCCAAGAGAAGCTGCCGGTACCAGGAGAACCGCCGTCATCGACTTTGTCATCCGCCCCCGTCGCTGACCACTGCCTGAGCCCCGGTGAGCCTCCCACGACCCCCACCTGCCGCGCTAGGGTTCTCTCTCGCCGGCGCTGCCCGACGTGGACGATGAACCAGAGTCGTTCGATTAGAACTAGATCCCACGATCCACATTGCCCCGTACCGCTTCGCCCCTCCCCTTCTCACTGACACGTGAGGACAGCCACTTAACCAACCCATGCATGCGCTGTGCGTAGTGGGCCGGCCCAGTTAACCCTCCCGCGCAACCCAACAATTCAAATTTAGTTTTATTCATTTAATTTCAAACACAGTTCTGTACATAGATTCAAAAATCAACCCAACTCGATTCACTAAACCAAAATGCATGAAACTAATTTTGTTAGAAAGGTACTGAAATGCTTAATCCAAGCCAGTTTGATTCAAACCATTTGGAGTTATAGATCAACCATGGTAAAAATAATAAGGCAGAAGCTTTTCTGCATTCAAACATTTTTCAAAATTCAACCATAAGAACTTTTGAGTTGATTCCAACTCTCAAAAATCACATTTGATCATACCTTTCAGAATATAGAAAAACATATGGGTTTACTTGCAGAAATAATGTTCAAGTAATAAAAGAATGCCACATAGGCATTTCTAGTCATTTTATTTAATTAAAATAAAAAGGTTAAGCCTTATTAAATTGTGACACCACTTTAAATCACATTCCCATGTACTGAAATATGTGGTGATGACATGTGTCAACATGATCCCATGTTTGAGTTGGAGAATATTAAATCTTAAGTAGTTTTTTAATGAGTAGAAATTACTTTTCTCAAAATAAAATAAATGAGACAAGTCTTTTAATCTTGTAATGTTAGTGATGATGCTAGATCACCTAGTGTGAAACTTTGTGTGATGTTTAGAAATAGTTAAGTATTGTTTGGTGATTGTGTACCTCGTATTTATTTATAGACGCTAGTACCGACCAAGGATACGAGGAGGAAGGAGGATACTACGAGGAAGAAGCCGAGGAGAACTTCAACCACTGCTCTACATAGGCAAGCTACTATCTGAGCAAGCTAACACTTGCAACTTAGCAAGCCTAATACTACCAGTTAAATTAGCAAACTTATACTTGCAATTATGCAAGCTAACACTTGCAAGATACCCTACATATGCAAGCTACTACTTGCTTGTTACTATACCAACTATATGCCTTAAGCATATGTGATTATACCCACTTGACACACCATCCTAGTTTTACTTGCAAACTTAGTATTTTATTTTTTTATTAAAAGCTTTCTATCAAAAGTTCACTTAGTGACTTGTAGATTCTAGAAAGATAATTGAAGGTAGAATAAAGAGCATAAATCTTGGCCTAAGTTAGATAATCTTAATGTCATCCTGAGGCATGAGATTTACTTAGATAAGATATACTTGTTTATTACCCACCATTAGTATTTACCCCCACTTGTAGATGCTAGTGCTAAGAATAAAACTTGATCAGTTTTAGATGGGAATACTTGGTGAAAATGGTTATGAAAACCTTAGAATGATGAGTCATTCTACTGAAATGTTTTGACATGTGTTCTTGAACACCAGATGATTTTGATGATGAAAATGTTGGGGCATGAGCCTTAGTCCTTTATAGAACTGATGGTTGTCTGAATGCGATACCATTCTAATTTTTACCGTACAACCACAATACCTGAAAATTGGGTAGGGCTTGACTGAAAATTTATATACCTTAGTATGGGTTCTCTCACGGCTAAGGTATGAGCTGAGGCTACCTTGTGAAGATTGCCCACCTGTGCAGTATCCAAGATGACAGTTGGTCATGGTTGGGAGGCCAAACTCACAGGAGAGGTGCCTATACTAGGGCGTGAAATTGAAAGGTTAGGATTGATTATCCGCATACAGAGTATGGTGAATTTAGGATTGTTCCTGACAGATGTATCGAATGTTGTGGTGAAAGTGTACAATCTCTGCAGAGTGTCAAACTGTTCGAATAGCCGCCTCCGCGGTTATGGACAGTTGGAGTGGCCATACTGTTCCCCCGTCAGATGTTTTCAAAGTGTCTTATGAAATGATTTATGACTTTGACTTTACCACAACAGAGTTTTGATATGAAATTCAACTTCCCACTTAGGTGTTATTAAGTTTTTCAACTAGTTTTCTTTGCTTCTGAACTTAGTAGAGGTAAATCTGGCTTTTTGCAAAACAACCCTAGAGCTTAGTCTATCCCATTCAAAACCACTTCACTTATTAGTATTAGTTTGCGAGTACTTAAAGAGTACTCATGGCTTTGTCCCTGGCTATTCCCGTGGCCAGACTATGAAGAGGAGTATCAGGATGACGGATCGCAGGAAGGTTACGACAACTAGGATCATCTCCCATCGTCAGCATTGCCTGTGACCCCGAAGATGGAGTTTCACCTACGCTATCGTTATCTTTACGTTATTCCGCTGCTTGAGTTGTATTAAGAACTGGATCATGAGATCCTTATTTGTGTAAGACCTTATGTATAGTTTGTAATGGATGATGTACTGTGATATCCAAATCTGTTATGTCTCGCAAAAATGATAATCCTGGGATTGCGATGTATGGCATAACAGGCATCTAGGATTAAAAAGCCGGGTGTTGACAAAGGACCTGATTGCTTTGTTCAGGAAAATATTAGGGTCCTTCGTGCATATGTTTAGGACTGCTTTCCATCTTATTTTCTTTTTAGTCCTGTTTGTAAATGTAACCGACCGACGGTAATCTAAAGGCAGCACCGGGGGTCCTTCGAGGCCCTTCCTTGTTCAAAAAAAACCCATCGTTTCAACTTTTATTGGAAAACCTCTGGATGACTTGTCGTCTCAGTTCTCGATAAGCTTGTTCGACGACACATGCCACTGTTGCCAGGTGATGCTAGTGGACTACGGGATTGGTAGTAGAGCCTGGCATGTATACGCTACAGTCTATCAGGCCCCATGAACTAATGATTGGGAAGCAAAGAAAACAGTGGCAACTGGCGTCGCGACAACAGTAACACCAACAGTTTCCATCCCTTAAAGTCATTTTTGTCGGGTTAACCCAAGCATCCAGTTTTGTCCATTTTAATCAGAACATGATTGGTTTTGGGTTGGATTTGGCCTGTCCAGCCAGCCATAGCAAGTGCTGGCCAGAATTTTCATATGTTTGCAGATTTTGCATCAAATTGCTAGATAAATTTATATTTTGACAAGCAAATAAACTAGATTAGATAATCTAATTAAAGTAGTACTTACATATGACTAGTTCACACTCACGTGGTTCGATAAAAAAATAACCAAACGTCATTCCAATTATAAGAAACAAACAAGGGATTAACCGTTTAGGTTTTCCACACGAACATATATATGCTCAATCAAATCTAGTTAAAGCCGGTCATGGGTGTGCCTGTCATGCAATTTTTTATGCACTTGCATGAAATCTTCCCAATACGCTAAACCTGGCTCTGGCTCAACCAAATGAGCCTGAATGTCCTAGCCTTGGTCCAAGATGTCGTCATCACGCTCGTCCTCAACGATCGTGTTATGCATGATTACACAAGCAGTCATCACATCACACATCCTCTGTAGGGATTCGTAGCATGGAAAACAAAAAATTTCTATTGCATACAAACAAACAAGACAAGATCTATCTATTAGATAGTAGCAACGAGTCGATGGAATAACTCACCCTCGAAGATTCCAAAGTGTTTAACGAGAGCGGATTCTCGTGGGTGATGTAGTCGTACTTTTCCCGATCTCAAGATCGCAGAGATTCTTCCGATCCTTCCCGGCTATGCTCCGCAATCGGTCACACGTTTGGTACTCGACGAAGACCTTCCTCTCCCTTGTTCCAGCATGCAGTGGAGGTTGTAGCACTCTCCTCGCGATTTCGGCAGCACAACGGCATGGTACCGGAAGTAGAGGGGAGATCTCGCAGGGCTTCGCCTTAAGCCGGAGCGAGTATGGTGGACTATGCGAGAGCCCTCGACAATCTAGGGCTTAGACACGCCGAGGAGGGGGCAAGCCGGTGGCTAGGGTTAGCTAGGCGGCGGCGGTTTGCCCTAGGGCGGCGTCGGCAGTGGAGGTGGCGGCGCCGGCGGCTAGGGTTTAGAGGTGGAGGAGTTGTGTGTCTAGGAGGGGACCCCTGCCCCTCCTTTTATAGGTGGAGGGGCCGGCCAAGGGGAGGGGAGTCCCTCCCCAACTCGGCTTGGAGGTGGGCCGGCGGTGGAGGGGAGGAACTCCTCCCCAACTCGGTTTCCACCTCCCTCTCCACTTCCCAAAAATAGTCGTTTGACTTTCAAATTGGCGTTTGAATTTTCAAACAAGGATTTGATTAAATCCTCTATTTTGTTCAGCGATGACACTTAGTACATAATGCAATCATACCAACTTGATATAACACATTCATGTACCCTTCCCCTCCGGAGTGCCGGACATTCCGGAACCTTCTAGAACATTCCCGATGAAAACACCGGAACCATTCTCCAACTCCGAAACAGGACTTTCCTTATATGAATCTTATTCTCCGGACCATTCCGGATCTCCTCGTGATATCCCGAATCCTATTCGAGACTCCGAACAACATTCGGACTCTTTCTCATCATTCCATAACTACTCAAACAACGTCGAATCCTTAAGTGTGTCTCCCTACGGTTCGTGAATTATGTGGACATGATCGAGACACTTCTCCGAACAATAACCAATAGAGGAATCTGGAAATTCATATGGCTCCCACATATTTCTACGATTACTTTGCGATCGAATGAACCACTTACATACGATACCAATTTCCCTTTGTCTCATGATAGTTTACTTATCCGAGGTTATGATCGTCGGTATCTCTACATACCTAGTTCAACCTCGTTACCGATAAGTACTCTTTTCTCGTTCCCATGATATGTGATCCCTTGTGAGCCAGTCACATGCTTGCAAGCTAATTGGATGACATTTCACCGAGAGGGCCTAGAGTATATCTATCCGTCATATGGATGGACAAATCCCACTCTTGATCCATGTGTCTCAACCAATACTTTCCGAATACTCAATGCCACCTTTATAGCCACCCAGTTACGGTGTGGTGTTTGATGTCATCAAAGCATCCATTCGGTAAAGGTGATATGCATGATCTCATGGTCGAAGGAATTAGGTTACTATGTATCAGAAAGCATATAGCAATTGAACTATTAAAATGACTTGATCTTTATGCTATGCTTATCTATAGGAGTATGTCCACCATATCATTCTCCTAACGATATGATCTTGTTGTTAATAACATCTCAATGTTCATGATAGGGAAACCACAATCATTTATTAACCAACAAGCTAGTATTATAAAGAGGCTTTACTAGGGACTTCAAATTCAGTTTACAAATCACACAAGTATTAATGTTTCCTTGTTAATACTATTATAGCATGAATGTAAACATTTATCATAAACACAAAGATATAATAATAACTACATTTATTATTGCCTCTAGGGCATATCTCCAACAGTCTCCCACTTGCACTAGAGTCATCTAATCTAGATTACATGGTAATATACCGAACACCCATGGCAGTTTGGTGTTGGTCATGTTTTGCCCTCGGGAGAGGTTTAGTCAACGGATCCGCCACATTCAGATCTATGTGTACTTTGCAAATCTTTATGTCCCCATCTTGGACATGTTCTCGAATAGCGTGAAAACGTAGCTTGATATGCTTCATCTTCTTGTGTGACCTTGGTTCTTGCGCATTGGCTATGGCGCCCATGTTATCACAGTAGATAGACATTGGGTCCAGCGCACTAGGAACCACACTCAGCTCTGTAATGAACTCTTCCATCCATATCGCTTCTTGTTAAGCCTCCAAAGCAATCATGTATTCCGATTCAGTTGAAGATCTCGCCACAACGCTTTGCTTTGCAATCCTCCAGCTAACTGTTGCACCATTCAAAATAAATACGTATCCAGATTGTGATTTAGAATCATCCGGATCGGTGTTCCAACTAGCATCGGTGTAACCATTAACAACGAGTTGTTCATCACCTCCATAAGAAAGAACCATATCCTTAGTTCTTCTTAAGTACTTAAGGATGTTTTTGACCGATGTCCAATGATCCACTCCTGGATCACTTTGATATCTGCTAGTTAAACTAACAGCATATGCAATGTCGGGTCTAGTACATAGCATGGCATACATTAGAGATCCTATGTCTGAGGCATAGGGAGTCTTACTCATTCTTTCTCTATCTTCTGCTGTTGTCGGACTTTGAGTTTTACTCAAGGTCGTATTGGGCAACATGGGCAAGAACCCTTTCTTGCTATCTTCCATTCCAAACCTCTTTAGAACTTTGTCCAAATATGTACTTTGTGACAATGATATTAGGCGTCTCGATCTATCTCTATAAATCTTTATGCCTAATATGTAAGCTGCTTCATCAAGATCCTTCATTGAAAAACTATTATTCAAATATTCGTTGACACTATTAAGAAGGTCTACATCATTCCCAATCAACAATATGTCATCTACATATAGTATTAAGAATGCTACAGAGCTCCCACTCACTTTCTTGTAAATACAAGCTTCTCCATAAGTTTGTATAAAACCAAAACTTTTGATCACCTTATCAAAACGTTGATTCCAACTTCGGGATGCTTGCTTCAATCCATATATGGACCGTTGAAGTTTGCATACCTTGTTAGCATCTTTAGGATCGACAAAACCTTTGGGTTGCATCATATACAACTCTTCATCAATGTCTCCATTGAGGAATGCTGTTTTGACATCCATCTGCCATATCTCATAATCATAATATGCAGCGATTGCTAACATAATCCTCACAGACTTTAGCTTTGCTACTGGTGAGAAAGTCTCATCGTAGTCAACTCCTTGAATTTGTCGAAACCCTTTATGCATAAGTCGAGCTTTATAGACGATAACATTACCATCAGCATTTGTTTTCTTCTTGAAAATCCATTTGTTCTCGACACCTTCCGCCATCCCAGAAGTCCACCAAAGTCCATACTTGGTTTTCGTACATGGATCCAATCTCGGATTTCATGGCTTCTTGCCATTTATTGGAATCTGGGCTCATCATCGCTTCCTCATATGTCGCAGGGTCATCGGTGTTGTCCACCAACATGACATTCATAACAGGATCATACCAACTGGAGTGGTACGAGTTCTCGTTGACCTGCGAGGCTCAGAGCAACTTTAACCGAAATTTCATGATCATCATCATTAGCTTCCTCTTATTGGTGCAGGCACCACGGGAACTTCTTCCGGTCTTTGCGCTACTCGCAATTTCGAGAGAAGGTTCGACAACCTCGTCGAGTTCTACTTTCCTTCCAATCACTTCTTTCGAGAGAAATTCCTTCTCTAGAAAGGATCCATTCTTGGCAACGAAGATTTTGCCTTCGGATCTATGATAGAAGGTATACCCAATAGTTTCCTTCGGGTATCCTATGAAGACGCATTTTTCCGCTTTGGGTTCAAGCTTGTCCGGCTGTAACTTCTTTACATAGGCTTCGCAACCCCAAACTTTAAGGAACGACAATCTAGGTTTCTTCCCAAACCATAATTCATACGGTGTCGTTTCAAGGGATTTAGATGGTGCCCTATTTAAAGTGAATGCGGCTGTTTCTAATGCATAACCCCAAAATGATAGCGGTAAATCTATAAGTGACATCATGGAACGAACCATATCTAAGAGAGTTGGATTACGACGTTCGGACACACCATTACGTTGTGGTGTTCCCGGCGGTTTCAATTGTGAAAGTATTCCGTATTTCTTCAAATGCTCGCCAAACTCGTAACTTAGATATTCACCTCCACGATCAGAACGTAGAAATTTAATCTTCTTGTTACGTTGATTCTCTACCTCACTTTGAAATTCCTTAAACTTCTCGAAAGTTTCGGACTTATGTTTTATGAAATAGATATACCCATATCTACTCAAGTCATCCGTGAAGGTAAGAACATAACGATAACCACCGTGCGATGCTACACTCATTGGACCACACACATCGGCATGTATGATTTCCAATAAGTCCGTAGCTCGCTCCATCATACCAGAAAATGGAGTCTTAGTCATTTTACCCATCAGACATGCTTCGCATCTTTCAAGTGATTTGAAATCAAGTGATTCAAGAAGTCCATCAGAATGGAGTTTCTTCATACGCTTCACTCCAATGTGACCAAGACGACAGTGCCACATATAGGTCGAGTTATCGCTCGATTTCAAACGTTTAGCCTCAATGTTATTAATATGTGTATTTCCACTATCGAGATTCAATAAGAATAGACCATCTATCAAAGGTGCATGTGCATAAAACATATTACTCATATAAATCGAACAACCATTATTCTCAGACTTAAACAAGTAACCGTCTCGCAATAAACAAGATCCCGATATAATGTTCATGCTTAACGCAAGCACCAAATAACAATTATTTAAGTATAAAACTAATCCCGATGGTAGATTAAGGCGTAGCGTGCCGACCGCGATCACATCAACCTTTGATCCGTTTCCCACGCGCAACGTCACCTTGTTCTTCGCTAGCTTCCGTTTATTCGCAAAGACCGCTTTGAAGTTACAAATATGAGCAACCGAACCAAGATCAAATACCCGTGCACTACTACGAGTACTATTGAGATACACATCAATAACATTTTTATCTGATATACATTTCTTCTTGATGTTGCCATTCTTCAACCGCCAAGTACTTTGGGAAATTCCGCTCAAAGGACCTTCTCCCTTGCGTAAAGCACTCGGTTTCAGGCTTAGGTCCAGCCTTGGTCTTCTTTGTCGTGGTAACTTTCTTACCACCCTTCTTGAAGTGTCCCTTTGCTTAGACTTGCCTTTCTTGAATTTGGTGGTCTTATTGACCAACAACACTTGGTGCTCTTTCTTGATCTCCACTTCTGCAGATTTCAACATGGCAAAGAGTTCTGGCAACGTCTTGTTCATGTTTTGCATGTTGTAGTTCATCACAAAGTTCTTGTAACTTGGTGGTAGTGATTGGAGGACACGATAAATCCCCAAAGCATTAGGAATCACTATACCCAAGCTTTGAAGTTTGTTTGCGTGCCCAGACATCTTAAGCACATGCTCACTGACGGAGCTGCCCTCTTCCATCTTGCAGTTAAAGAACTTTTCAGAAGCCTCATAGCTTTCAAATGCCGCATGAGTCTCAAAGATCAATTTGAGATCCTCGACAATATCATATGGGTCTGAATTCTCAAACCTTTTCTGAAGCTCCGATTCTAAACCATACAAGATAGCACACTGAACTATGGAGTACTGAGTCTTCCGAGTGAGGTAAACGTTCTTTACTTCATCGGCAGCATCAGCTGAAGGCGGGTCACCCAGCGGTGCATCCAGCACATAGGTCAAATTACTAGCTGTGAGGACAATCCTCAAATTGCGGAACCAATCCGTGAAGTTGCTTCCATTGTTTTTCAACTTTTCTTTCTCTAGGAACGCATTAAAATTGATGGTAGGGGCTGCCATTGATCTACAACATATTTGCAATAGTTTAGACTAAGTTTATGACAAATTGAGTTCAAATTAATAATAAAATTAATCTAGGTGAACTCCCACTCAAAACAATATCCCTCACATTGTTTTAGTGATCACACGAACCAAATCCACCACATCAACACCGATCATCATGAGAGTTGATATAGTTTCAATGGCGAACAATCGACATGTTCATCATATCTACTATATGATTCATGCTTTACTTTTCGGTGATCCATGTTCCGAGACCATGTCTGTACATGCTAGGCTCGTCAAGATCAAACCTTAGTTTCCGCATGAGCAAATCTGGCTTGCTCACGTTGTATTCACTTGCAGAATCTAACACACCCGATCATCACGTGGTGCTTCGAAACAACAAGCTTTAGCAACGGTGCTAACTAAGGGTGAACACTTTATGATTTGAAATTCATGTGCATGAGGGATCATCTTATAATACTACCGTCGTCTACTAAGCAATACAAGATGCATAAAGGATTAACATCACATGCAATTCATAATATGTGATATGATATGGCCTTTCTTCTTTGTGCTTCCGATCTCCATCTTCAAGCACGAACATGATCTCCATCATCACCGGCATTGCATCAATGACGCTTCTCCATGGTTGTCGTCCACCGGCTTCAACTATTACAACTACTTTGAATAGACACGCAGGTCTTAACATAAATTAAAGACAACCATATATTCTGCCGTTGCCAACTTACAATAAGGAACATTGCATACATCAAATATAATCACAATCATGGCCATATCACATCATCAGACACCCCTGCAAAACAAAGTTAGACGCCTCTACTTTCTTTGCATGTTTTACGTGGTTTGGGGCTTTCAATAAGAGTCGTTCTAACTTACGAACATGAACCACAACATTGATACTAGTATTGTTAATCACCCGTTGTAAATTGGATCTTAACTATGCTAGGAGAAACAGGCACCCGCAAAGCCACTTATGCAATACAAGTTGCATGTCAAGCGTGGAGCAAGTCTCATGAACGATGTCATGTAAGGTTAGCCCGGGCCGCTTCATCCCAACATCCCGCAAGATGCAAAGTACACAAGAAGCAATCGACAATAAAAGCATCAACGCCCACAATGACCATTGTGTTCTACTCGTGCAACAGATCTACATATAGACACGGCTCTGATACCACTGTAGGGATTCGTAGCATGGAAAACAAAAAATTTCTATCGCATACAAACAAACAAGCCAAGATCTATCTACTAGATAGTAGCAACGAGTCGATGGAATAACTCACCCTCGAATATTCCAAAGTGTTTAACGAGAGCGGATTCTCGTGGGTGATGTAGTCGTACTTTTCCCGATCTCAAGATCGCGTAGACGATCCTTCCGGCCATGCTGCCGGCGGTCCCGCAATGGTCACATCGTTTGGTACTCGACGAAGACCTTCCTCTCCTTGTTCCAAAGGCAGCGGAGGTTGTAGCACTCTCCTCGTGATTCCGCAGACAACGGCGTGGTACCGAAGTAGAGGGAGATCTCGCAGGCTTCGCCTTAAGCCGAGCGGTATGGTGGACTATGAGAGAGCCTCGATGATCTAGGGTTTAGACACGCCGAGGAGGGGCAAGCCGTGGCTAGGGTTAGCTAGGCGGCGGCGGGCGATGGAGGTGGCGGCCGGCCAGCTAGGGGTTTAGAGGTGGAGGAGTTGTGTGTCTAGGAGGGGAGCCCCGCCTCCTTTTATAGGTGGAGGGCCGGCCAAGGGAGGAGTCCCTCACCAACTCGGCTTGAGGTGGGTCGGTGTGGAGGGGAGGAACTCCTCCCCAACTCGGTTTCCACCTCCCTCTCCACTTCCCAAAAATAGTCGTTTGACTTTCAAATTGGCGTTTGACTTTTCAAACAAGGATTTGATTAAATCCTCTATTTTGTTCAGCGATGACACTTAGTACATAATGAAATCATACCAACTTGATATAACACATTCATGTACCCTTCCCCTCCGGAGTGCCGGACATTCTGGAACCTTCTAGAACATTCCCGATGAAAACACCGGAACCATTCTCCAACTCCGAAACAGGACTTTCCTTATATGAATCTTATTCTCCGGACCATTCCGGATCTCCTCGTGATATCCTGAATCCTATTCGAGACTCCGAACAACATTCGGACTCTTTCTCATCATTCCATAACTACTCAAACAACGTCGAATCCTTAAGTGTGTCTCCCTACGGTTCGTGAATTATGCGAACATGATCGAGACACTTCTCCGAACAATAACCAATAGAGGAATCTGGAAATTCATATGGCTCCCACATATTTCTACGATTACTTTGAGATTGAATGAACCACTTACATACGATACCAATTTCCCTTTGTCTCATGATAGTTTACTTATCCGAGGTTATGATCGTTGGTATCTCTGGATACCTAGTTCAACCTCGTTACCGATAAGTACTCTTTTCTCGTTCCCGTGATATGTGATCCCTTGTGAGCCAGTCACATGCTTGCAAGCTAATTGAATGACATTTCACCGAGAGGGCCCAGAGTATATCTATCCGTCATATGGATGGACAAATCCCACTCTTGATCCATGTGTCTCAACCAATACTTTCTGAATACTCAATGCCACCTTTATAGCCACCCGCCACGGTGGTGTTTGATGTCATCAAAGCATCCATCCGGTAAAGGTGATATGCATGATATCATGATCGAAGGAATTAGGTTACTATGTATCAGAAAGCATATAGCAATTGAACTATTAAAATGACTTGATCTTTATGCTATGCTTATCTATAGGAGTATGTCCACCATATCATTCTCCTAACGATATGATCTTGTTGTTAATAACATCTCAATGTTCATGATAGGGAAACCACAATCATTTATTAACCAACAAGCTAGTATTATAAAGAGGCTTTACTAGGGACTTCAAATTCAGTTTACAAATCACACAAGTATTAATGTTTCCTTGTTAATACTATTATAGCATGAATGTAAACATTTATCATAAACACAAAGATATAATAATAACTACATTTATTATTGCCTCTAGGGCATATCTCTAACATCCTCTTGGTGCTACAGGTTTTTAGAAGGGTATCGAACAATAGCACACCTTGACTGAAGCACGTCAAATGATCGCTCCACATCCTTCCTAGCGGCCTCTTGCTCTTTCTCAAACCTCTTGCATTTCTCATATTGTGGGTTGCGAATTGTCTTCACAAAGATGGCCTAGGAGGGATAGATACCGTCAGCTATATAGTAACCCATATCATATTGATTACCATTGATCTCATAGGAAACCTATGCGGCATTGCCTTCTTCCAGCCTAGCAAACACCAGAGACCGCTGCAGCATATTAATATCATTGTTTTATCCAGCCATAAAAAATAGTGCCAAATCCAGAGATCGTGTGATGCAACAGCCTCTAGTAGGACGGCTCATCCTTCCGCATGCCCTTTGAACTGCCCTTGCCAACCAAAGGGATAATTCTTTCACTACCAATGCATGCAGTCGATGCTGCCAAGCATCCCAGGAAACCCCTTCTCTCGTTGATGGACAAAAGGCGGGCAATGTCTTTGGTGTTTGGCTCTCTCATATAAACTTTCTATAACATCCCAAATTTCATCAAAGGCAAAACCATGTATTGCATTCATATCATCATAGCATATTTGTCTTGCACAAAAAATTTCAAACCAAAACCCTAAATAAAACCATATTTAACCCCTCTTTATATATTACATATGAGGCATGGTTTTATTTTTATTTTCAAAAGACCAAAGTGTTTTTGAGTGGACAGATGTGTTTGACTCACTTTTGAGTGCTAGGATCACAGTACAAAATTGTGGAAAAGGTTTGAATTCAAACAAGTTTGAATTAGGGTTTCAAATTCATTCCTGAAAATCAAGGATAAAAAAACCTGCGCTACCCTTTCAGCCTAGCGGCTCTTCTGGCCCAATAAGCCCACCCGAGGTTCTCTCCCTCTGCCCCCTCTCTCACCCGCGTGAACCTTACCCCGCACTCGCTGACACTGGGCCCAATGCCAGCTCACCCCTTCATCCCCAAATCCCGCGCCCGCAGACCACGTCGTCGCCACCGTTTCTTCCCTTCACTACCAGGAATGAATTCGCTTCAATTCACATTGATTGCTCGTGTGACTGTCGCCCCTGCTCTGGCTACTTAAGCACCACCTCGCGGCGGTCATTTCCCCTCACCTAGCCCCCACTTAGCGCCACCAGGCTGCCCACAATCAAGCTTGCACCGCCGCAGACCCAAGCACCTTCGGCGAGTGATTCAGGTGAGCTCTGTCCACCCCGTGCCCTCTGGTTCACCATGTCATACTCGCCACCCTCTTGCGCGTCTAACTGTGTCCCTGGTTCGCCCTATACTTCCCCAGGTCGACGGCCCCGTCAACCCCTACAAGCACCCGACGTCGTCCACGACTCCGGCGAGTAATTTCGTTCAGGTTTGCATGCCCTTTGCCCTATGAATAAAACTAGCATGTGCGATGTGACCTTGTGCACCTCTTTGATGCCCTTCACTTGCCTTCCCGTGACCTAGGACGTCGCCTCCGTCACCGTTTGCGAAAGCCCGACGCCAGCAGCAACTCTGACGAGCTCCTACGCCTACGCCTACGCCCACGCCCGTGCGCCCCTGTCCAAACCAACTGCACCTTGAGCTTCCTCGCATCTACGCGATGCTGGTAAGACACAGCATCACCCCCAGCCCCCTCTAGGTTCGCCGAAACGTCACCGACAGTAGCACTGTCGCTGCCAGCGCCATCAGCGTCGCTAGCATAGGATCGCTTGGTCCAGGGCCATTAGATCTAAATCATGCATTGTAGATTAGATCTTTTAGTGAACCGTTTTGTTTAGATCTAGTGCGTTGGATCTGACTTGATCCAACAACGCGGAAATGTGATCCGCGCGAAGTGGTACGGGACAATCAGGCACAACCACGTGTCTAGTTGTTTGATTTAAAATCCAGATTTGAATCTATTAGGGATTTAAACTTGTATAATTCATATATTTTGATCTGTTTGTCCAAAAATTGCAAATAATATATAATTGGATTTGGAAAAATAAACCCTACACTTCTGTGGCCTTGAATTAGAATTTTGCTTCTGAAAAATAGGATTATTTGCAGAACCAATTATAGGCTTATTTTGACTATATAAAATGTTTAGAAAATTGGTTTAGAGTAAAATTTGTTTTATTTAAACTTTAGAAAGTTTACTTTGTGTTCAGTACTGTTTGGTTTGACTTGTTTAGTGTAGAAAATCACTCCATTACATTTGCATGCATTCATATATGTTTTTTTTTTGAATATTTGAATGTGAATTTGGTGTTATAATTTTTGTGTAGATTTTGGTGATAGTGGTGATTGTGATTGTGAGGACTGTTGCTACTCTCCCAACTAACAAGGCAAGTGGTGCTTCATATATTTTGTCCTATTATTTTGACTATGCATTAGTGATATTTTGAGTAGTACTTGCATGGAAATTTTGCTAAGTATATACTATGCTATGCCTTGGGAAATCCTAGTAGTTGTAGCCTTAGTACATTATTACCTAAGTTAAGAAAAATTGTTATGTTATCATGCTTAGCCTAGCTAGTAGAAAACAAGTGGAATATTCATGCTACGAGATTTTGCTAAGCCTATTAATAAAACAACTATGTGAATGAATCACCTGGGTGGAATGGTATGGTTAGTTTATGTTGAGTGGTTACATAAGGCCCATGTCTATGGTTTACCTTGTGTATCACACTTGTGGATTGCCACCCAGAAACAAAGGGATTTGAGATGTTTAGTGTTGAGAAGCTTATAGTGCAACCGCATGGCAAATGGGCTCTGCCTTGACCAAATAGGTTGCAAGAACTTAGCCAGATGGACAGTTGGTGGTAGGATGATAGGATGGAATGCATCCATGGTGGTCTAATGAAATGCTTCTAAAAAGTCTCGTCTCAATGCATGTCGAGTCTTGTGGGAAAAATGCACCACCTCTCGAGAGGGTAAAACCTAAATACTTAGCCATGTCCTCGGCAACGGACAATTTGAGCATCAAAGACATTGAAGCAATCAAGGATCTCCTCATCCCAACTTCTAAGTTAAAAACTTGTGATTGAAAAAGGGTAAAGGTTCACCAATGTCTATTGGTGGTTCCTTGGGTGTTTTGACAAACAAAAACTTAGTGTTTTTCAGCTAATAAGGAAAACCTTATTTTGAGCAAAGCAAGCCTAAGCTACACTTAGCCAAATACATATAGATGTTAGATACTACTATTCTACTAGGTATCACTTGCCAATACAATTCCAAATGTATTGACCCACTGTGGCTGTAACTTTTGATGTTGCAGGTTACTCTGATGGAAATTAGGGTTGTGAGTCTACACTCAACATGTTTGTCTGTGGCACATGAAGATGAAGACTGATAGTTATTTACTTATGTTATGAACTCTATGTACCAGCCTTAGGCTAATGAGTTGTAAATACTATGTTATCTCTGGAATGACGATGTAATAATGACATTTGTTTTTGTGTACTTTATCTTAAATTGTGGATGCTAGCATTTGATCCAGGGACTAGCATTGCAATCACAGAGGCCTTTACCTTTAAAAGGTGGGGTCTTACACTTTCCCAAACACCGCAATTACCGCGCTGCAAAACCAGTACATTGCCTCATAGCACGTGGACTCGCTCATGCGTATGTAGTCGTTTAGGAGATCACCGGACACTTCATATGCAAGCTTCCGAATGACAGCGTAATATTTCTGGTTAGAGAAGAAGCCAATCTTACCAGTACAATCGAACTTGGCCTCGAGGTAGTCATCGTACTCCCTAACCCCGTTAAGAATATCCAAGAACAAGTTCCTGGACATCCGATAGCGGCGACGAAATGCCTTCTCTTTGAAGACCGGATTAGTTGGGTGGTAGTAGTTCTTGTAAAAGCGTATGCGTCCTTCTTCTCAGTCGCGCTCATGGTTGGCTTCGTGTCGCTTGGCCGAGCCACCTCCGCATGGCGGCAGGAGGTAGTGGTTGTGCACCATCTGTGCAGCTGCCAGCAGAATTTTGGTCTCATCATTGGAGTCCTCCTCAGATAATGACTCGACAAAATTCTTGTAGAAGAACTTGATTGCCCTTCGAATGCTATCCATCTATAAAGTATGTGGCGGTCAATGGCGATGCCAACCGCAGCGGACCAGATAATCCAGAGCAGGTTGTGCGCCACGCAGAGGTTGTCGCGCGTCCAGTCGACAGGCGAAGGCCGGGCGACGGGATTGCCTGCGACGCGTCGAGACAACTCCGGCAAAGCGTGTGTCCTACAGTGCTGCTTGATATTGAGGTGCATCGGTGGCAGTGGGCAGTGGCGGCAGCAACGGTTGCGCCTGCTCTGGTCGCGGGATATGGAGGGCGAGGGTTTGGGGGGAGGGGAGAGTGTATTTAGAGCCCCCACGCAAACTAGTGGGAGGACACGCGAGGACAACCATACTGTCCCGATCGACGCAACTGTTGTCTAGATTTGGTGCACGAATGGGTCGAGCCGAATACGCTCGTCCGGATAGGTCGTGCTGCTAGGGTGCTACGCACATCCGCACATCCGCGTAGACACGTTTAGAGGCGGTAGGACGGGTTGGATGGACCAGGTGAAGATGCCCTAAACATGAACAGAAAAGCTGGGAAGGGCCGAGGAATTTTAGGAATTTCTTTCCAAACAGTGAAAGGCTACATATATATTCCGGCCAAAGCTGCTTGCTTTGGCTCTGTTTTCTGGTTGGCATCTGGGCCGGGGAGGGGAAAGGAGAGATCGTAACGACGAGATGCTTCGTCTGATGGATGCGCAGTGGCAGGCAGGGGCTGACCTGTTTTAACTGTAGGAGAGAGCCAGATCGAGATGGTGATGCGATGCGACTTTGCCCAAGCTGACTTTCCCTGCTTGCAACCTTTGTAGCCAAACTAGTTGGCGACAAACTCAAAGCTTGGATGAAACATTTCCTGCATCTGTATGTATGCTTAAGGGAACGGTATGTCTAGCGGCTGGATGCCTGATACTAAAAGGCATATTAACAATGGTGAATTTTTTTATTTTGGAAAGACACTTTGGGTGAAGAGTTCACCCTTGGCAGTGCAGAACAGTTCCCAAGATTATATGCTCTTACCCTTATCAAGTTGGTGACTGTCATGAATGTTAGAGATGAAGGCTGCGGCTCTATCAGATTCAGAAGATTGCTGTTTGGAGAGACTTTGGCACAGTTCAATGATTAAAAAAATATTGTGGATAATTTCTCCCTCAATGACCTGTTAGAGTGAGCTGGAAGATTGCCATAGCTGTGGCTTTCTCAGTTAAGAGTTTGCATATGCAACTGAGATCCATAGGATATCCACACAAATTTCTTTGGAAAATCAAAATCCCCTTTAAAATGAAAAAAAAATGTTTGGCTAGTTCTAAAAACAGAATCTTGACAAAAGATAATCTTTTGAAGAGAGGATGGACTAGAAATGATCAATGTCACTTCTGTAATATGGAGACTATTGATCATCTCCTCTCTTTTTTTACTTGTGTACTTGCCAAGTTAGTGCTATATATGGATCTAACTTCTAGATGGATTAGTTCCTTCCCAGTAAATCAGAGGGATCTGGTTCTTGTTGGAGGAGCTGCTATCTACCGGACTATCTGGAAGACAAGAAATGAAGATTGCTTCAATAGAAAATTTCCTAATGATCCTGTCTGTGCATTATAATATACGGATTATGCAATTTCCTGACGATCCTGGCTGTGTAATATAAAGATTATGCAACATGATATCTTCTTGGGCACTGTTGCAGATAAATCAAGGCAGAAAAAATCTTGAAGAGGGCGTGGAGAGATCTTGAAGCCTGTGATCCGAGAAGTTTACTCTAGGTCGTATGTGTGGGCGCCAATTACTTCAAGGATTGCTGACAGCTGATCTTCATCCTTGTTTCCCTTCTTCTGTTGCATGATATATTTCTCTATGTCTATTGTCTGGTCCTGGAGGGAGTGTATGCGCTTGTTTTAAAGCATCACTCTTATGCTCAAGGCATAGTTTTTAAAATCGGCCCGGTTCGGTGGTTTTAACCAGAAAAAATCTAAATCGATGGATTTACCGCTTTTTTAAGAGGCAACGTTCTAAACAATAAAAAACGGGAAAAAAGATGTTTACTAGAGAAATCAAACCCGTGAACCTTATGGTAGACATAAATAGCAACACGCAAAAGCCCAATACCACTTGGACATGCCATATTTTTGTGATTACATATTGAAATATGTATTATATATACTCCCTCCGTCCCAAAATAGATGTTTCAGATTTGTCAAAATTTGAATGAATCTAGACACTATTTAGTATATAGATTCATCCAGATTTTGATAAATCTAAAACATCTATTTTGGAATGGAGTACCTTTTATGGTTATTTTGTTCCAAATTTTAGTTAAATTTTGATGAAAAAAACAATTTTTTGTCGCCATCGAACCGAATAAACCGGTGGTCCGACTATCAAACCAAACCAATGAACCATTCGTCTCACTGATTCAATGACCGGTCCGGTTTTTATCAAGGATAGGTTTATGTTGTTGTTGGTTTGAGTTTCGATACTCAAATAATTATTGTCCACTCCTGAGATGGGTTTTTCCATTTCTGTTTCTTTTGCTTTGCTTTGGGCTGGACCTGTTTGGTAAATTAAAAAAGGGGTGGCCAGGCGTTCTGTGCGTCCGAATCGCAAGGCTCGATGGTCAAATGGCACGTACGCCTCCTGGGCCAATCAGCTGCAGGACACCTATTAAACAATTTGCGTACGTTCAGTTGACTCCATTATATTCAGTACAGAGTCATTTTCCTGTTTCACGTGAGCCTGGAGAAAATTGCAGACAACACCACTTGTTGGTGTCGTTTTTGCAAAGAACACGATTTAAGAAACTTTTTGCACGAAACACCAAGTTTTGCTGTAAACTTGTGCGCAAAACACTAATTTCATCATTAACATGATAAATAAGGAATTAAGCGCACGTCAGGAACATTGCATTTGCATCAACTGCAGCTCCGGGAGGTTGGCCTTTGGTTACAGCAAGAAGAACTGTGAGTAAAGGAGCTCCCGTATCTTGTAGTAGTCCTCGCACAACGGGCCCTCGATCACGATCTGCTGAGAACTCGTGCTGCCCTGCGATGCACGTCAGAGACACACGGACCGACTAAAATAGTACACGATGGATAGTTTCGCAAGGAAATGGGAGGCGGTTTGTCATAGCATCCACTCCATGGTGATCGAAGTCTGGCAAACTGATTGAAGTTGTGCCTAAATGTATGGCGGTTCGAGTGGTTAGTTACCTTTTGGTTAGAATCGCCAATCTTGCGCACCGTGATGTACTCGCCGCACCGGAGAGCGCCCCCAGCAAACTCAACCTACGAGAAATTTCTTGCCGTTACGTTTTGATGGTGTCAGAGTATATGACCAGAGATTAGTTTGATGCACATACTGAAACCACAACGTGGAGGAGATGATGGCTAAAGAGTAACGAATGCAACATCATAGATTAAAAACAGGGACCTACCTGTAAACCTTTATTTGCAAGGAGTTGCTTGAAATCAGCCAATTTCAGATCACCCACAAGAACTGATTTGTGGGCTGATGGAGTTGATGAGGGCGGTAGCAAAGTAAGCTTCCCGTCCACTTTCCCAACTTCTGCATCAACCCATGCAATTTCATGCTCACCTAACTAGAGACAGCGATAGTGTCAGAGTCAGTGCTTTCTTACAGTAAAAACTCAGTGAAGTAAACGAACACCAAAGCGAAGAATTCAACAAATAACCAAAACAAAACACATGGACAAACAATATGGTCGGTGGCTGTAGACTCGGACCAGGTTGTCTTTGGTGGTTACTGGCTCGGAGTTGATGAGAAAATTCAACTGGTTAGACATTTGTTAGCCTCATATGGCTGGTGACCAGCTGGGAAATGGAATGGGCTTCCTGGTAGGAAAGCAACGGCACTTTTTTCTAACAGCAAAAGGAGTTCTAGCCTCTTCCTTTTGTTTGCTAATTGGGGAACTCTGAGTAGAGCTCGACCATTCAAAGAGAGAACTCGAGCGATTAGGTTGCTAGGTTTACTTATGTCAAGTTCCTATCATGGCACGATTTCCACATCAACATGGCTTTAACATCAACAAAGAGATAAAATTAATTAACAACTAAGGGAATCAAATATAGCTCATACCTTCTTAGAAATTACATTGCTCATGAACTTCTCTGAAAGTTGTACCTGAAATTTCATAAGTAACACACACAAAATTAGCAAGTCAGTATACATATATGATTGGTTACAAACTTAGATTAGCCTCCTTGCTTAAATAAACAATGGTATACACAAAAAGTTCATTGCTGCTTAATATTGAGCGTCATGTTGATGCAGTGACTTCAGTAAATGGCAATGTGCCTATTACTCACTAATATGGAGAATCATGATGGTGGGTGCAGTGATTTCAGAATAAGAATTAATACACCAGTATCTGAGAATGACTTTACTTTCCGAATCTCCTAAGTAGAGCTCTAACACGGAAGAGTTTGTCAGTTAACAAACTAACCTTGTAAGCACATAAATCTGATGTTATGTCAATTGTTTCTTCTATCTGAGGAGCATAAGCATGCAAGTCTGAGTTCTTTTCGCAATGCATTTTTAAATGCTCAGTAGCTTCTGCTGATCCATGCACCAAAACCTGGAAAAATATGAGAAGAGGTTCAGGTCGTTCTACAGATTTCCACATACAGCACAAGTACTGACCACAGCCACTGCAGCTGCAGGTCACTGATATCACACACGGTAAACCAAAAAACAAATCGCCAAAGTAATTATCTACACAAAGTCTATGGTGGCATGTCCACCTTCGAGTGGATAGATATGCAAAGTTAGATCTACGTAACAGTTTTGAATTCAATAATGCAAGTGCTTCAGAACATAGGCTTAGAGAGAATTGAGATCTATCTTTGACTATGAAAAGTCCAAAAGGGAGCAAACAAGTCAAAAATTTAAGATTAAAGCCATATACATACTATAAGATATAATATTCCAACTAAAGACACGCACAAGGTTTAGTGGGGCCACATGAGCAATAACTGATTTTACAGAACGCCCATCGGAACGACCTTCAAAGTCCATATATGCCAATGAGCACTTCACTTGCACCTGAAAAATACCGAATATACGTAAACAGATGTAAAAGTTCAACCTGGATAGATGTACACTATCACTTTGATATAGATGCAGAGAGTAAATAAAAGACAGAAGAGAACTTACTGTCATCTCGTTGGAAATGACTTTTGATGGTGCTGAATCAAGAAGCAGGTGTGCTGATCCCTCATCAAGCTTACCATCCATACCATCTCCAGCACCCTGAGAGAAAACATGCGCTTAATAACCTATAGTACATGTAACTACATAAGACCATTTTGCCTTAAGTAAAAACAAATGAGCACAAATGAAGATGGGAAGGAATTTCCACTTCCATTTAAAGCTTCTTGCAGATTTCAATAAGAAAAACGATCTACAAAGAGATGACTGCAACACAATAATCATACTGAAAGACATACAACTAAGACACATACTGAGTAGTCAACACGAACAGAAAGTGCATAATCGAACTTACGAGCATCAAATTATTATCTATTTCATCTTGTTTCATCATATAATCATCAGGATTGATAACCTCACCGAAGTCATCCCAGTCAGCAGTATTTTCAAAGAAAGGAAACATAGGAGCGACAATGGTCGCCGTAGGGACAAATCCATCAATTAGAATATCCACACTCCCGCCAACATCTGAGCCAGCTCATGGAACCAGAAAGTAAAGAAGGGCAGTTAATTACATACAACATATTATATCAGAAATAGATAGTAACAAGACCTGAACACAAGCTCAGTTTGGAGAATAGATGGAACAACAGATCGGTTATCATCGATTTGCTTTTTCGGTACAGTAAACAAGAATGAAACAAGGATACTGAACTACATCAGGTCAATACACAAGACAAGCAGAAAAGGATCAGAAGTAGATTTTATTTTTTTTGACGGGAGAAGTAGAATATTTGGAAGAACTAAAACTGGCTATCAGGAGCCACATAAGATTTCAAACAATAATATGCCATTGAAAATGTGATATGTTCAGGTAAGACAGCACACTTATGTTCCAAAAAAATGTGTAACCATCTTATATTGGATCATCGAGATAAAAAATCTTATACCATTGGATGATTTACAAGACAAGCTTGCATCGATGACCATGGTATCAGAAGCTTTTGTATGAGAAGCCTTTAGCTCCTCCTTGCTGAGGCTAGCCTTTAGCGCTTCTTCCTTTTTTATCCGTTCTTGTTCCTCTTCATAAGCTTTCAGCTCCTCGCCAACTAAAGGAATTCGCTTGCTCATAGTGACCTTCACAGCTATGGGGGGTGGATCCACTTGAAGCATCCGAGCAAGTGTCCCAAACTGGAATGCTAATATTTTGTAATCAGACATTTGTACATACATAGATATACGTTGCACGGATTCTGCTACTTGAATGAAATAAACGAAGGTGTTTCTTTTTTTGTAGTCAACTATGGAACATGATACAGATATAATGGTAAATTTTAGGGAAGTTGAGGCTTTATAATTTATTTTCCACCAGGAATAAAAGATCAATTCAGCAGATAATTCACTAAAGCTTTGGCTCATGCTCTTCACATATCCAAAGTTTCAATTAAGTGTTATCAAGGTGTCTAGTCATTTATACCTTAAAAGCTCCATGGTTCTTATACCAATTTATTTAAGGTGGAAGCTACTGAACATATGTGAAGATTGAAGAGAACTGTGATCCATTTGGAGAGGTTGCACAAATGGATGTACCTGTCCCTTCTCAGTAAAAAGCACCAGATTTTTTGCCTCATTTGCCAACTCAACAAATATGTCATGAGAAAAGCCAACCTCCAAACTTGCCATGGACGCTAGAACCACCTGCTAAATATATGTTAACTTCAAGGTCCCAAAAGTATGGTAGACATACACATTGTTACTGTAACCTTTGGAGCATCTCCCAGTTTCTCCAGCTCGTCTTTGTTAATTATCAGTGAAACATATCTACACCATAGAAAGGACACAAGTTCTAAGAAATAACACAAGAATCACATGGAGAATTGGAAAACCTAGAAAATATATTAAAAAGGCTCTGATAATAGTATTCCAAGAACAGAGTCCAAAGTGAGAATATATCTGTTACTCCACTGGACCAGCAGAGGGGAAAGATGTTAATTGACAAGGCACATGTTATACCTTAATAAAAAGGCATTATCTCTAGTGTGTTCAAAAGACTTTGAGATTGAATCACTCATCCATTCAAGAAAACTCTTGACAAAATCAACAGTACTCGTAGAAACATTTGTAAGAAAGTAGATAGGATAGACCAAATGTCGTTGAGCCCAGTACTAAAATGCATTAAGATAAGAGGTTAGCATATCATTAGCATGACAGGATAAAAGAGTACAGTGATAATAAAATCACGATTTCACCTGCTCCACTATTAAAAGAAGTTCTAGCACTCTACCAGCTGTATCAACAGGCAGTAACACGCTACCACCACTTGATAGAACTTTCACCATTGAATCTGCATGAAACAGGGTGACACTTCAACAAAGATCTTTGACATCTAGTGCACGTAAAATAACCTGCAAACAAGTAATGACTCGGTAGCTAGTCCAGCGCTGTACCAATGAAATCTTGATCCTGCTGCCTTTTGTAGACCTGATTGTTCAAAGCATTGTAAGCATCGGTAATCAAAACAGCTGGCCGTACAAAAGATCCAAGGGCAGTACCATTCAAATGTCTGAAAAGGCACATCGGTATTAGTTATTTAAGCTACAGAGTACTAAATCTGTACATGACAGACACAACAGAGGATCTAACCTCTCTTTTCGGTGGTTGAAATCAACAGCATAGACGACGTCCTCTCCATCTTTTGTTATCTTCCATACTGTACCCCCCAAGATATGCCCAGACACATGCGGTGCAATAACTATTCCTTCACCTTTATCTGCAGAGAAACAGTTATTGAGGGAATACAGCTGAGCATACTGAAGTGGTGTACATCAACATGATCTCACTGACCGTTAAGAAGGTGGTTTTGAGAGTATTTCAGCCTGACAACATTCTGGAATGCAGCATCTATATCATCCAAAGTAAATAAGTCAAAGTCTGCAACTTGCTGCGAAAGAGACATTAAAAATTGGTAAGAGTCATCCATTAACAATGAAGAGCGACAAATGACAATGGAGGCGAATGTTAATTTGGTCCCACACAAACATACAAGGAGAATATATAAGCTGGCAATGCATATGGCTACAGAAGCACAAGCAGTTAGGAATTACGACAATGGGCACAAAAGAATCTTACCCATCGAGATAGGAAATGATCATACATGGTAAGAAGTCCAAGCCTAAACACAGGCTCTGTCGCATATACTGGTGCAGACAATCCAAGATGTTTCATAGCATAGGGTAAAGCTCCTAGATGCATCATGTCAGGATGAGACAGAAGAACAGCATCTATTGTTGGCGCAACCCTGAAAAGATATGAGGCACGCTTATCTGCATAAGTAAGAAAATGTTGCTCCATATGTTTGGACTAAAATAAGCTACTATACCCATGTAGCATCGCTTCGCCAGTAAAGGAAAACAAACAAAACAGATTTCACCGCTTAGGACAATGAAGTTCACGTATAACAGCCTGGGAGTACATGCCAGAGGTCATCTATTGATGCTTATTGATTACAGTGAGACATACATGATTAACGGTGGACACACCCTTGCCAGTTGGCATTCCATGATATCAACCAGTCAATCTTCCAACAGACTAAATATGTCAACCATTGCAGTGCACCAAATAGAACTACTAAGATCTGTCAAGCTAACATTGCCCCTTTTAGGAGAGCAGGTGGCTATCACTCTTTTCCCCTCCCCACAAATGTAGGCAATTGACCACCGGAGAGAATCCCCGCTGGCGCGTCGCCCTAGCTGGCGCAATTCGTCGATCAGGTGGCGGGCGTCGAGTGAGGCACCCTCACCAGCGAACACGCACGCACGGTAGCACCGAGACAACCGGTTCTACGAGCAAGCAAGCAAGATCCTGGGGGGCGGAATGAATGATGCAGCAGTAGGTGCTCGCGTCGCGTGGTACCTTGCGAGAGGCTGGAGTAGCGCGGGGTCGCAGTGGTCGGTCCAGCCGCAGTCGAGGAGGAAGCGGAAGCCGTCTACGGCGAGCAGGTAGCACAGGGGCCCCTCGCCGTACGCACCGCTCAGCGGCGTCACCTGCACCGACGTCCCCATCCCTTCGCCGGCGGTGGCGAAGACGGCGAGGTGGAGAGTGGAGTCGGTCAGTCGGATCGACGGTTCGGGCGGCACGCTTGAGACCGAAGCCGGGAAAGGAGCCCAGCCCATTGTCTCGAGATAGAGGAAGGTATGCGAGTGAAACTGGGCCGGGCCAAGCTGCGCTCGGCATGGCGCTTCGTCCCGTATGGCTCGACCAATCACTCCTTCTGAGGACTGAACCGAAGAAGATCACAGCAAATGCAGTTGCAGTTTCAGTAACTGAAACCTGACTGAACTTTGTTTGAGTTTAAGGGAATTCACAAAGTTGGTCCCTTCGGAAACCCTAAACTTCACAGGGGAGGATACTCATTTGGCGGGCCTTGCAGTGGCAGGAGGCAAACCTGGACTTGTAGTCACAGTCGAACCTCGATCAACTGCGAGTTTGAGAAGAAAATTTGTCAAAAAATTTCAATCAGCGTCTGTAGTCCAACGGTTAGGATAATTGCCTTCCAAGCAATAGACCCGGGTTCGACTCCCGGCAGACGCATTCTTTATGTCATTTATTTTCATAATTTCTGTAGTGTCATCAAGAGTGAGATGTTTGTTTTCCTAAAATAAATCCTGTTGGGTTTTTGTCCGATTGTTATTAATTAACTAGACAATTTTATTCTCTTCCTTAACAAGGAAGTATTTTTTTTAAGGAAAGCTACCATGACAACTTTATTGATACTAGTAAAATGGTTACATCGTCTATAAGTTGGCTAAAATAAAGCTACGAGGTTCATCGACCCGGTTATAAAAGGTTTTCGTATCAAAACAAAACCTAGCGGGCACATAAGCAACTTCATGTGTTTCTCTAGGACAATACTCAAAGTAGACTTTCTCTATTACAGATATAGAATTGAACCAGCCGACTCCGCAAAAATAGCCATTGTCGAGCTCCACCATCTTCCCCTCGAGTGCATGTGTTAATAACCTCCACGGCATCTGATTGAGCTTGCACCATATTGCATCCAAGATCGTTTGCTAATTCCAGTCCATCACCCATGGCAATTGCATCCGTCACCATTGTATATCCAACATGCTCCAAAAAAGAATAAGAACCAGCGATGAACATACATGTTGCATCACGAAGAACTGTTGCCATAGCCCCCGTTCGAACCTCCTAAAAAAGCGACATCTACATTGAGTTTAACATGATTATACAGAAGCTCTATTTAATATGGTATCAAATCCAAGAAGTCTTGAATTTAAGAAGCTTCACCAGGGACTACAACATTAGTACAAGCTTTGATAAAGTTCACTGTGAGGCCTATAATATATGTTACACTTAATTTTAATGTTGGAACGGTTTCATTGTGGGTACGCCTCCTCCGTAGCCATCATAAGTACCAATCGGTAATGACTACGAGATACATTTTAGTATGAAAAATAAATTGATTTTTTGACCTCTTCTGAAGTAAGTGGGTCCCTCTATCCTCTTTAGTTTGAAAGATGAATTGATTTTTTGTTTATTTTCTTCAACTAAAAGTTTAATATACTACATTTTTTAGAACTATTTAATATATATACCCTAATAATAACACATTTGAATTTCTTGGGCTTTGCGTGGAATCGGCCTTGCCTGGAATGCGACGATTCTAAAGTTAACTTTACATGTCTATAGAGTTGTGAAACTGTCGTTTGCTTTTTCCGTCTCGTGGCAATGATGAGATTTTCCGGTGGACTCCTCCTCTGCATGCAACCACGGCTCCTCTCAGCATAAATTCACGCGTCTACATTGATGGACCAGTCACATACATCCTTCATGTATTAATTTTTAGAAGTACTAATTAATGGAACCGGATTAAAAGTAGTACACTTATTTTTTTAAAACTAATCAAGGCATAATTCGGTAGGGTAAATTAGCCGAAATCGCTTAATTAGGGCCATGCAAACAATTGTAAAGACACGCAACAGAAAACGACAGACGCCGGTAGATCAGAAAAATGTGGATCAATTCTGGCTTAATTTTTACTTTAAAAAATCCCACTTAATTGACCGCATGCAGGTGTGTGTTCTAGAGAAATTATAGGGAGAGAGAAGGGCGACCAAAAATTTAAAAGTAAGCAATAAATGATAAGAAGGCCTTAATTCACAGCTAATTTAGGCAGGTTTGAGTAGGTTTGCAATGTTTTTTTCACATAATTTTCATGGAAATTTGAGATAAGTTACTGAAATTAAAAAACAGGCTTCCATTTTTAATAGTTGCATAAATTTACCGAAAATTATGAACTAGACATCTATTTTAAAAAATCTACGTAATAGTACTATATCTGTTCCAACATAAGTGTCTAGATTTTGTCTAGACACGGATATTAAAGGTATTTTAGTGTTAGATACATGTGTACATATAGACAAATATGAGACTTATTCTGGAAACAGAGATTATTTTTGAATAGGTGTATATATGTTGAATGTAATGGGTTTTTTGGACGGTAGGCACCATCGAACACTACCTATTTACACTTCGAATCATGGCTTGATATGGTTGATAGTCAAATCATGGTTTCAATTGTTTCATAAAGGTTTGAGTTTGTTCCAATTGTTTCATAAAGGTTTGAGTTTGTTCCAATTGTTTTATAAAGATATTTTGTGGTTTTAATTGTTTCAAAAAGGGTTGGTGGTTCCACTTTTTCCATTAAGTTTTGATTTAACTTCAATTGTTTCATAAAGGTTTGATGTGTATTCATAAAGGGTCGATGTGGTTTCAATCTTTGTCGATGTGGTTTCAATTATTTCATAAAGGTTGGCTTGTGTTTCAATTGTTTTATAAAGGGTCGATGGGGTTTCAGATCGAATCTTTGTTTCATAAAAGGTCGATGTGGTTTGAATTATTTCATAAATGGATTGATGTGGTTTTAAGGTTGGATTTCGATTGTTTCATAAAGGTTGGGTTGTGGTTCGATTGTTTCATAAATGTTTGATGTGGTTTCATGAAGGGTCAATGTGGTTCCAATTTTTATCGATGTGGTTTCAGTTGTTTCATAAAGGTTGGCTTGTGTTTCTATTGTTTCATAAAGGGTCGATGGGGTTTTAGAGTGAATCTTTGTTTCATAAAGGGTCGATGCGGTTTGAATTGATTCGTAAAGGGTCAATGTGGTTTCAAGGTTGGGTTGTGTTTTGATTGTTTCACAACACAACAAGCAAAGCAAGTTCTCTCTCCTAGGAAAGACTGTGTACTGTCAGCAAGTGTCTGAGAACTTACAAACTTGCCGACTCAAGGGCCTCCAGATCGAGCATGCTTGAAACATACCATTGTCGGGAAGATTTTATGGATTGGCGAAAACTCTCTACCATGTTCGCAAGAGCACCTCGGTCGTCAAGCATAATCACAAGTTGTGAATCTCTACCCCAACTACATCGAGAGTTGTCTGCAGACCTTAAAGCGCTCCTGGGGACTAATGTCTCGGGGATACCTAATGTGTAGGCCCAAGGCATGGACTAGCAAGCCTTGGTGACCGCACCGGGTGGCTCGAGCCTACCAGATAGAATTCGAGAGCCTAGTCGACCAACATAGAAAGTCTTAGCCGGATCCCTGAGGAGTCCACCCTAGACAAGGCATCAACTGTCATGGAGTACAAGACACGTCATGTCCGTCGACTCAGTTGAGGACTTGTATCTCGAACCGACTCGAGACTTCCATGTAAGCCCTAGGTTAGCTAACTATATAAAGTAGGCCTAGAGGCGTCGTATACGCGTGATCTCGAGCTACGACAAACATAATGTAAGATGTACACATATATCGATAATCCCATCATAGTAGTAGTAGGGTTTGCATCCACTTAAGGGCTTGGAACTTGGGTAAACTCATGTGCAATCTCGGTCTTTGAATATCCTCGCCACCTCGACTCTCTCCTCGTCCCGAGCCACCCGTGATGGCTCGTGGCACGACTTTCCCGTGATAGAGAGGGCATGTGAGGGAGTCAGGTCAGTGATGGTGGTGTTTACTCGTCAGGTTGGTTGGGAGGAAGAGGAAGGGAGGAGTAAGAGAGGATGGGATCACGGAGATGCGAGGCACGTGCAAGATGATGGGAGGGGATAAGGGAGATGTGAGGCTATAGGTGGCAGGGGCCACGCTAGACGGGTGAGTGATGATAAGAACAACCCCTCGAAAACCTCCATAGTCAGCACAAAGTCTTGTCTCTTTGAGAGAGCTCGTTGAGAGTCGTGTGCCTCCTCCCCTTACCGGCCCGATCCCCAATCTTCTCCTACGGCAATTTTGGCCAGAGTAGATATGGGAAAGGAGCCTATGTACATACTAGGTCTAGGTCCAAGTTAGGTCTAAGTTAGGTCTTAGTCGCCATGGCCTGGAGGTGTGGCAATCTCGTCCTTCCAAGTGGCTTCATCCTCAACAATGACAAGGTGGAGCTCGAGCGGTGGCAAGGACCTGATCGCATTTTTGGTCTTTAGTTTGAGGTCATTTCTATCATAAAAGGGATCGTTTTGGTGTCTCATAAAAAGACGGAATATTTTTTGGTAGGATGTGACGTTTCCGTCACGTGTATAGTGATTTCGTTGATTTCAAGACCCACGGGATCGGTCTCTCAATTTTTCAAAAAATTTAGAGGTGCTCCTAGGGGTGCGGTATGGATGTCTGTTATACTTCCTCTGTCCTGAAATACCCTACATTCTGGGTTTAGTCAAAGTCTTCGGGACAGAAGGAGTAATGGGTTTCGAAAAAAATCTGATTTTCGTTGGAACTAGGCTACTCTGGTGCGTGCACCTCCGTCGTCGCACGTGCGATCCAGGCTCCGTTCCAACAACCATTCCATTCCATTGACCTCCCTCCGTCTATTTGTCTCTACCCAGAAAAAACAATGCACTGAACGAGTCAATCGTACCCCAACCGGGATATGCACAAATTATTTTTCTAGTGGTACACTGTACTCCCAGTCGTAGTAGTATATGCCTCGTTTCGTTTCTCAGGCTCGATCCAATCTGGACTGGACCCAAGGACCGACCGAGCCGACGGACGCCGCCATTTCCCTCTCAATCCGTTTGAACGATTCCCATTCCGCCTCCGCCTCCGCGTGAGCCCGCTTCCAGTTCCACGCCACCACCACCACCACCGCTACGTCGGCCCGATTACGCGTCCCACCGTCACCGCCACCACCATTCACACCCTTGCCAAGTCGCCATCGCCTTCCTCCCCCTTCTCCCGTTCGTCAGCGCTGATAGCAACTAAGCAGCGCTACTTTTCTTCCGAATCCGCCGAGATTAGGCACCTTCTCCTCTCGCGGGCGATTCGGTCGCCCGTTTATTTTGTTTTGCCCCCCCGGGGTCTTGATTCTTTCCTGGCGGCTGTTACGCTGGGGTTTTCCTCCCCTCTCCCTCTCCCTCTCCGCGCTCAACCCTCTCCGCGTCTCCGGCCCCAGTCAGCCCGCGTTCTACTCTCTCGACTCGCCCGAACTTGGAGGAGAGATCGCGATTGGTGGGGATCTTGGCGCCACTTCTCGGAGGGAGGACGTCCAGCGCCACGCCACCGCGGCAGCGGGCTTCGGGTGCTTCTTCGGGGTCGCAGCAGTCGTCCGCCGCGTTCTCGCGAAGCCGCTGCTCCGGCCTTCGGGCGATGGGGAATCGCCGGCGGAGAGGCCCGGCGGCGTGCCTCCTGCTCTGGTTCCTGCTGGGGTTCGACCTCTGCTGCGCGTCTCTCAATCACGAAGGTACCGGAATCGCGGTTTCCGTTCCGTTCCGTCCTTCCTTCGGTGGGGGGTTATCGTACCATCCGGCGTCTCGGTTTGTGACCCTGCTTAGGGTTTTGTCGTGCTGGGTTTGCAGGTCTCGCTCTTCTGAGGCTTAGGGAGACGGTAGAAGCCGATCCGTCTGGTGCTCTGGCGGGTTGGGACGAAGCGGACGCTAGCCCCTGCTCTTGGTTCGGCGTGGAGTGCTCGGATGATGGACGGGTCGTAGGCCTGTAAGTTTTCCTTTCTGCACCGCAAAAGACGAAACGCGAAATTCCCTTTACCGTTTCTACTTATTTGCAAGAAACGAACGCCTGAATTCAACTGTTCGGTAGAAAAACGATGATTAACCTTATATTTTTCCTGCTTACGTTGATTTTTTTCTTGGTATTCGTATTTGTGGCAGTTAGCAGAAACGTATTGTGTTCCCTTGCATCGTTGGAAGGATGGTTGTCATTTTCTTGTTCTAAAATAAGACATTTCAATTCAACTGCATGTCGTCGGGAACATCCTCCTGTGAATTGACAATTTGTTGATCATCCTGATAAAGAAGGTCCTTTATACAATTTAAAAATAAAGAAAGAGGACCCTTAACAAATTTGCCTGTGGGGCATCAGCTTATCTATTTGTGGTGACATTTTGTCCAACATCTGGTCTGGTTCCACTGACATGCAGGGGCTGTTTAGTATAGGATGTGCATCTTATGCGTCTATGTTCGCTCCTCTTTAAAGTAGCATCAATTCCTAAATGCTTGATGATTGCAATATCTCCCTGTGTGGCTGTGTTCTGATTGATCATATCTGCGTTGTTGTTTTCGCCTAAATTTGTGTGTGCAATTTGTTGTAGGAACTTGGCAAATCTTGGTTTGAAGGGCATGTTACCTCCGGAGATTGGACAGCTTACTTCTTTGCATTCTCTGTAAGCATATTATGCACTTCGTTCAATGATATTGTTTTGAAACACTTTTTTGTTGTTGTTGCAGGAAACACTTTGTTTTGATGATAGTCTGATAGTATTTGATATTTCTGAAACTACCTCTGAATTAGAATAATTGTACTTCGATCTAGACTTTTATGTAGCGCGTGCGTGCTTTCTCAATTTGGTGGGCACATGATTTGACTTGGCATGTTGTATATTCTCCCTAGGAACCTAGTTGGATACAAGACATTTGTTTCTTCTTGAATCTAAGGGACTTCTGAGAATATTATAATGATGAGGGGTGTAGAATAGTTTATCAGATATCGAGTTGTTTGAACCAAGAAGAACCCTGATTTCGTGCCCATATAAATTGCATGCATCTAATTTATGTAGATGATTGTTTGATAGTAACTGAATAAATATGTTCTACATATCATTACTTGAATCAGGAATCTAACAGTTTTATTATATAACCCATTCAGGAATTCACCGAGAAAGCATCTTATATCTGCAGATATTATTTTTGTGCATGTTATGTACTTGTGTTACTCGTGAAATGGTATTCAGCCTTTAAATTATTCTGATATATTTTTCATCCATCCGTACAGCATACTGCACAAGAACTTTTTCTATGGTATTATCCCTAAAGAGATAGGAAATTTACGGGAGCTGGAGGAGTTGGATCTGGGGTACAATAACTTCAGTGGACCAGTTCCATCGGAGCTAATAAACATTCTATCCTTGAAGTTCATGTGAGTGAGATATTTGATATGCTTTCTTTTCATCTCAGTTTAACTTCAAAACTTGACTAGCTTTACTACTTGAATTACAGCTTTCTTAAAGGAAACACACTTTATGGCGGTTTACCTCTTGAATTAAATGAGCTCATCAGTCTGTGCGAGTCTCGGGTTCACCAAGACAGGACTTTGTCAAGTAGGATGGCCGCTGCAAGGTTTGTCTAAGGCTCTAAACTGCTTCTACTCATATATGTGGCTGTTAAACTTGTGACCATATGCAAGGATGGAGCTGAAATTCAAATCAAGCAGGTGTTAGAGCAGCTTGATTTTGATTAAAATAAATCCTGCAACTACATGATGTCAATGATATCTGAAATATTTTTAAAACTATCTGTTTCAACTTAAGAAATGTCGAAGAAAGCGAAACTGGCCCTCCACAAAGTAAATTACATTCCAGTCTTTCTTAGCAGTTTAAGGCTACCTTAAGGCGACAAATGGATGTAAGGCAGTAGATATTTTCTTGTGACTTGTGAGGACTAATTATGTAACTCATCTCTGGAACTCACTACTCGTTTAGTCGGTATACTTGTTTTGGTCTATAAAGGGTTCTTGATCGATGAAACTTTCATTGAATATGTTTTGGTTAGGATTTATCTGGGAAGGACAACATGCAAATTTTACTGCTTCCTTTTTGGAAATAGTGCAAACTCGATCGTCTGTTTCCCCTAACATTCAGTTATTCACTATGCAGGAGTAGGGAGAATGCTGCAATCAGAAGACTTCTAGCAAGCAAACAAACACATTCTCCGAAGAATGAGATGCTTGCCTCTGAACATTCTGTAGCAGAGCCATCAGACGTGAGCCCTTTTTTCTTAGTCCAAGACCCCCTCAAGAATCCAATGCCACCACATTTGCTTCCCAAACATGACCGACCAGGTCCTCCACTGGCATCACCCCCTTCTGAACCTGTTCCTTCCCTTTCCCCTCCTGTATCTTCCAACCAAGAGCAAACCGCAAGTCAAGATAGCAAGGACAATTCTTCACTAGCATATGCATTAATAGGAGCAGCGATTTTTTCTGTGATTCTATCCTTGTCAGCTGCAATATTTCTTTACTACCGCCGCAGGAAGACTAGCATTGTTGTGCCCTTGTCTTCAAGTAGGCAATTGCAGACCGAGACCACTATCCTGGGAGGTTAGTATGCTTAAGGATTTGCTTTTTCTTGATTTATTGTTTATTAAATATTGCATGGTAAATTGCATTCCTGCGATTTAGTCATATTTTGCAGCAGTGTGTCTTTCTTTTAACGCATGCAACAAAAATTTAGAGTCAAATTCTAACTTCTGTTTTTTCAGGCATAACGTTGTTCAGACGGTCAGAACTCGAAACAGCCTGTGAAGATTTCAGCAACGTAATTGGTACAGTACCTGGATGTACATTGTATAAAGGAACCCTCCCATGTGGAGCGGAAATAGCTGTTGTGTCTACATTGATAAAACATGCCTATGGGTGGTCTCCTATAGCTGAAGCACAATTCAAGAATAAGGTATTCTCTAACTGTTCTTTCTGTTTAAATTGCTGTGTCATGCTGTAAGATGAGTCTCTAACATATATATATGATATGGTACTATAGGTTGAAATCTTGTCGCAAGTGAACCATAAGAATTTTGTGAAACTTGTGGGTTACTGTGAAGAAGAAGAGCCATTCACCCGAATGATGGTGTTTGAATATGTTTCAAATGGATCACTATTTGAGCACTTGCATGGTAAGAATTCCCACGTTCATTTTGTTAGTCTTCTTTCCACAAGCAGTTATTATGCTCCTATCATTAGCCAATAATAAAACTGAAACATTTCTGTTGCAGTTAAAGAGGCAGAGCACTTGGATTGGCAGGCACGCCTACGGATAGTGATGGGAGTAATATACTGTCTGAACCATTTGTACCAAGAGATTCCTCCTATGATCCTCAGAAATCTAGACTCTTCATACATATACCTGACCGAAGACAATGCTGCAAAGATTTCAGACATTTGTTTTGGCGGTGACAAGACAGACAGCGAAGATGAATTCGATGAGCCTGACGAGTGCAGCATAGTGTATAAGTTTGGGTTGCTTCTGCTTGAGACGATCTCTGGAAGGCGTCCGTTTTCCAACGACAACGGACTCCTGATTCTGTGGGCACACCGGTACCTCACCGGCGAAAAGCCCTTGGAAGGTATGGTCGACTCAACACTCGGATCAGTCCCCGAGGAGCAGGTCAGAGCGCTCACATATGTGGTAAAATCGTGCATAAATGATAACCCCTGGCTGAGACCGACAGTGGCAGAGGTGACCAGATGGATGCAAGAGATCACCGGGTTTTCTCAAGATCATTCGACCCCGAGGAACAGCGCGTTGTGGTGGGCTGAACTTGAAATCCTCACGTCATAGAGAAATACTACATATGCTAGTCCATTGTGGAATCGCGCTGCAGCAATTTCTGCAGTAGTAATACTGTCCGTTTGATAGAAGAAACAGAGAAAAATTGTACAGTTTGTGGGGTTCTTACTCTTTAGGCAGGGCATACAGTTGTACAGATATGCCTGCACTGCACTGACTATTCTTTCATTCTTTGGTACTAGATCCTTTTCTTTTCTTCTTGAAATGAAATTTCGCTAGGAAATCCTGGAGAGCTTGTACAGTGGAAGGATATGCCAGACAATTGTGAATAAAGTGAACAAAATATACGTTTTCAGTTGTAGAATTCCTACTTTGAAGTTATCTGTTTCAACCGTTAAGAGAACACAGATACCTCGGCCCTGAATTGATGTTTATTGTAGAACTATATAATAGTACGAATACTATACTTGTAGAAAGTTGAAAGAATGTGTATGTGCAGTTTTTGGCTCGTGCTATACATAAAACAACCTCATCATCTTTTGTTACTCACAGTATCGCTGCCGCGCGCGTGACGGAGCCACGACTCGGACGGCGGCGTCAGCTGCGGCATCCTCCCGGACGTCGAGTGCAGCGTCGACGACGCCGTCTTGCCGCTCCTCCTTTCCCTGCTCATCGCCCTCGGGCTGCCACCGCCCCCGCCGTCCGTCGCCGAACGCGCTAGTCTGCTTAGAGCCTTCCTTGCGTCGGCGCAGTACCTCCTGCTGGTGCCAAGAATCGACATGCCCAGCCCGGGGCCGCCGGGACTCGACCACTCCCTGCGCCCGCTGCCGCTGATCTTCTCCTCGTACCAGTGCGACAGGTCGCCGTTCTGTGACCCGCTCTCGACATTGCTCCGGCGAGTGGTACGGGGACGCGCTGGGCTCCACGGGAACCCGCAGAACACCGGCTTCACGCTCCAAGGGAAGAGCACCACGAACCCGCACGCCCTCGGAGACATGTCACCGTCGCCTCGCGCCTCCTCGTCGTGCTGCGCCTGTCCTCCGTTCTGCTGCTCCGGCGGCGTGTGCGTGTCGTACTCCCAGCTATCCTCCCGCTGGAGAGCAGGAACGTGGTGGTGCTCGCAGGAAGGGGCGCGGCACACCTTGTGCGCGTCGCGCCTGGCGTGGGCCGGCGACACGTCCTCCTCGTCGTCGTGCTTGGACCGGCGCGCGCCACGGCCGCGGCGCGGGGACTTCTTGGCGCGCTTCTCCGTGGACGTGGTGGCGATGGCGTTGGCCGCAGGGAGGAACCGGTCCATGATGAAGCTCGACAGGCGGCGCGACGTGGCGCCGCCGTCGACGGAGCTCAGGCGGGCGGCGAGCCGGTCGGACGACGAGATCCTGTCGAGCGCGTCGGAGAAGGTGTCGTCCTCGCTGCCTCCGCCGCCGCCGCCGCCGCCGTTGTCGTCGCTGCTCGTCGCGTCGGTGGTGGTGGCGTTGCCGTAGCACGCGGCGCGGGCGTGGCACGGCGTGCCCATGCCGATGCCGCCGCCGCGGCGCCGCCCCGGCGGCGGCTTCGGCGGCAGCACGTCCCGCTCGAGCGACGCGGCGCCGCGGCACGCGCTCCCGGCCTTGGGCACGCCCGGGGAGCTCTCCCAGGAGAAGGGCACGTGCGTGCGCTGCGGCGACGCGGCGCGCGCGCCGCGCGGCGTGCCCGCAGCCGACCCGCAGCACGAGCGGCGCGGCGTGGGGAGCGGCGAGTCGAGCAGCTGCGCCACCACGTGCCCGTCGCTCGCCTTGCGCCGCCGCCGGCCCTGACGCTGCTGCTCCTCCCCCTGACGGTCTCCGGAGGCGCTCCTCGTCGTGACGATCTCCATGTCGGCGACGCCACGGCGAGCGAGCTGGCCCTGCGCGCGTGGCCGGCCGACTATGCAACCACCGCTGCTGCTACACCGCGGCACGCCGGCGCGGCAGCGCATGCAACAGTGGTGTACGATCGAGTTCGAGTAGCGTACGATCGATGGCGCGTATAAAAGGCCGCGTAGCGAGGTGGTTGCAGCGGCGGGCATTGGCGCGATCGATGGAGCACCGGCAAAGGCGACGCGACGCTGGTGGTTGAGCTGGACTGCTCGACTGGAGGTGGTTCGGCCGGCGCGTGGGAGCTCTGTCGCTCTACTTCTCGTGACGCTGTTTATAGCCAGCCTCCATTGAGGTTGCCGAAAGGGGAGGGAGCCGCGCTAGCTTCGATCCGGTCGAAACTTTAGGCTCCCTCATGGAACGGGTGACAAGTTAGTGGAATTCCTGAGTAGTTTATATATATATATATATATACAGTAGTATAAAAATTTGCAAGATCGCTTAAAAATTACAAGGTTCAAGTAATTTCATACTTTCGTGCCGTGTCGGTGCTACACACAAAGTTGTGATTTTAAACTGACATCACAGCTTTTCCAACAGACTCTTTGAAGTTTTAAAATTTTAGACATAAATTTCTTAATGTTTAAGTCATTATTAGACATCGACCACGATGACCACCTGCTGCTGCGGCTGCCGTGGGGAAACCAGCGAGTGGCATGCAACCGCACGCGAGCTCCCGGCCTCCGCGTCGCGACGGTAGCAGCTCATTCCGGCCCATGCCGGAGATGAAGTGTGGCGGCGGGAGAGGTTTCCTCGTCCAGAGGCGGCTCATAGGACGGGGCAAAGGCGGCGCTCGTCCCGGGGCCAAGGAAGTAGGAGCTCTGGCCTAAGACTTGTAGTGTGTATCTATATCTGTTTTCTATTTTTGAGATCCAATAAGTTGAAATATAGATGGCCTTATCTGTATAGTACGACTCTACTTTCACTTCTCTTTTTTTAAAACGGTTTTGCTAGAAATCAGGAGTCTGAATTTTAGTTATGTCTCGGTCGCCTTTCTCACCATTGAATATACCTCGTGATTCGTGTAATATAGGAGTTACACATGAGTTGTAACTAGGTTGTAACTGAGAATTTAATGAGTTGCAACTATGTTACAACTAAGAATTGATATAATTTGTATTAGTTGCAACTAGGCTGCAATTGAGAATTAACACAAAATAGTAGGTTCGCATCAGCGACTTAGACATAACTAAAAATCAGGCGCCTAGGATCTAGGCTCTCCCTTTTAAAAATATATTAAAAAAATTGTATAGAAAAGAGGAAATATTCTATTTAATAAACAAATACATTATTCAGTTTTGATCGCGGGAACCAGCATCAACATCGTCCAGTAAATTAAATATTTTTTCTCGATGACACCATTTCAATGGCCTCTCCAAATCTACAGAACAATACCGATCCTTATATGCCTCTACAAGTTGTGAGTATTTATTAGTGAATACTAATGACACAAGTAGCTCTCCTTTGATTTCTAAAGGTTCTATTTGCCCCTATCATCCATGTTGTAGAGACTATTATATCCTTTTATTAATTCAGTGCCTAATATGTCTGCTATTCTATTCATTTTTGGTACATGCATATGAAGGTACATATGTATATTACACGTGTACGCAAGTAGCAATTGATAGAAATAAGAATCATGATAAATAATTTGCTCGATCAATAGAAATGAGTAGTGTCGAATGTCTTCACCGAGATTCCAAAGATCATGGATCTAACAAATATACAGATTATATAATTACTTAGAGGTCTAAGAACTCTAATTATGCTTACACTTCGAGTAGTACTAATTTTTAGCACAAATATTAAAGGTATATTTAATCAATCTTCTGAAGTAGGGGGGGCCATTGCCCCCTTCCCCTTGACTCAGTAAAACTTTGCCACTTTAAACGAGGAGCTTTTGTGTCGTGTTGCCCTAGGAGACCCAATGTTGGCCAGTGTGTCAGCTTTGTCATTGCTGGCGAGTGGATCCAATGTTGGTCAGTGTGTCATCTTCGTCGTTGCTAGCGCGGTCGATGTGATGACAACATACCGATGGACGTTTTGCTCAAGGAGGTTGTACATGTCGCGGTAGACGACCATGTTGTCGTTGGAATGTGCAACACTTCTTCATCGTTTGTTGCACGACGAGGTTTGAGTCCCTGTAGATATCGAGGCGAGTAGCTCCACAAGCTTTGGCCATGTGCATGTCGTGCAACAGAGCCTCGTACTCGACTTTGTTGTTGGAGGCGTTGCAGAAGTTCATCCGTAAAACGTAGCAGATCTTATATCCTTATGGCGATATGAGGACGACGCTAGTGCCTACCCCTTCGGCTCTCTTGGAGCTACCGAAGTACATGGTCCAGGAGCTAGACAAGTCCGGTGGACCTGGTGTTTGGACCTCCATCCAGTCAGCGATGAAGTTAGGTATGATCTATGACTTAATCGCCTTGCACTTCTTGTAGGTAATATCTTGTGGAGATAGAACGATTCCCCACAAGGAGACTCGCCCGGTCGCCTCGGGGTTGTTGAGGATGCTGGACTATGGAGCGTCGCTCACAAGCATTATCATGTGCTCCTGGAAGTAATGGTGTAGTTTACGCGTCGTCATGAAGACATCATACACCATCTTATGGTAATGTGGGTGCCGCTTCTTGGTAGGGGAGAGGGCCTCGCTGAGGTAGTATACAGGTCGTTGCACCCTGTGAGCCTTGCCTTCTTCCGTGCGCTCAACAACAAGCATGATACTGACCACCTGATTAGTGGCACTGATGTACAGGAGCATATTCTCCCCTCCTTAGGAGTCACAAGACCGGGTGAGGTCAATAGTGCACGCTTGAAGTCCTCAAAAGATTCTTGTGCTACAGCCGTCCACTTGAACTTGTCGGATTTTCTCATCAGCTGATAAAATGGGAGAGCCTTTCTCCTAGCTTGCTAATGAAACGACCGAGTGTTGCCACGCGTCCTGCCAGCTGTTGCACACCTCTAAGTTTTCTCGGCTGCTTCATCGTCAGGATCGCCTTTATTTTCTTCGAGTTTTCTTTGATTCCTATCATGGATATGAGGTACCTAAGAAGTTTTCCCACAGAAACTCCAAGTGCGCACTTTGTCGGGTTCAACTTTATGTGGTACCGGTCGAGATTGTTGAAGGTTTGGTCGAGTCATCAGAGTCATTGGAGCCGGTGGAGTTGGATCTGGTGGATCCATCCACGACCTTGTGGTTTGTGTCGTTACAACTACATCATCCACGTTCCCCACAAAACGTTAACCGCGTTCAGTTTTCAAAGGTATAAACACAGAATCCCCTTCTGTTACCACATTACTATAGATAGATCCTAGCATTAGGGTTGTTTGCGTAGGAAAAAATATTGTTTCTGGCGCTAAACCCCAACATCTAATTGTAGCTATAGGCACTTCATGGTGGTGGTCTTGGTACCGCCCTCATGTCGTACCGTCATCATGTAGTCTTCCAGACAGGTTTTTAGTTCCTGGAGTATGTCATACTTTGGGTTGATCGGAGGGCAGCTTGAAGCCTTTCAGCTCTTGTTCCGCTAGACGTGGTAGCCAAAGTAGGTTGCTCCGCACAGCTTAGCATCATCATCGGAGTCGAACGAACAATGGCTCGAGCGTTCCGCGCGAGAGAGGTCAACCTTGTGTTGTGTCATATCGTTGCAGGCATCTTGATCACATGATCCTCGTGCCCACAGGTCTCTCCACGGGCTATTGCGTTATCAGGGAGACTCGCTTCCTCGTGGAGGCGAGCAGACAGATCGTAATTGTAGGGTTCGCAGCATAGAAAACAAAAAATTCCTACGATGGGAACTACAAGCGCCAAGGTACATCTATCTAGATACAAGCAACGGGTGGATATACATCTATAGAATACATATCCTCGAAGACCGAAAGCTTTTTCGAGTATGAACTCGTTGGTGATGTAGTCGATCTCTTGCCGATCTCAAGATCGTGATGAAGTCCATCTGGTCTAGCCGGTCCAGCACCATCAAGTCCAGCACCGCAAAGCAGTGGTGCATTCGTGATCGCACAAACTTCGCGCCCTCACTCCAGCGAATCAGCGGAAGCAACAAATCCTTCTAGAAAAAGGCATCGAGAACATGTATCTCGCTGATCCGAGACCATGGGGAAATTCTAAAAGGGGGAGAGAGATCCTTCGCGGGGAGGTGTGTTGTGAGAGGAGGAGAGGGGCGCCTTTTATAGGGAGAGGGGCACCCAAGGGGCATGGCGCCACAGCCATGGTGGCTGCCCCCACCTCTTCCACATTCATGTGGTGGAGGTCCCACTTAAAATGAAAAGCCTCCACTCACATAAACATGCCTCCACTCAAAAATCCACTCACATGCATTAAATTTCTACCAAATTTAATGCAAGCTCTCATTTAAATAAAACTATTTTATTTATTTATTCAGAATTTTTTAATTACATTAATTAACAAACATATAGATAAAACCCTTACAATATTTCAATTTCACATGTAGAACCAGTTTCAGCAATTTCAACCAAAACAATTTTGGTGTCTAGTGAAATAAATTACCGCGCTTTATTTTTCTTTCTATGGCATATTATTTGCTCCAAATGGTGTCGGTATCCCTTAAGAGTGTCACCCTACGGTTCGCGAATAATGCAGACATGATCGAGACCCCTCTCCGATCAATAATCAGCAGCAGGACCTAGAGATCCGTACTGACTCTCACACATTCAACGATGACTTATGTGATCGTGTGAACTTGATACACATGTAACTCAATCCCTTTGTCTCGCGATATATATTACATGTTCAAGATTCGATTATCGGTATCTCCATACCTAGTTTAATCTCGTTACCAACACGCACTCTTTTCTCGTTCCCGTGATATAACATTCCAGTGATCTCATCACTTGCTTGCAAGCCAATTATTGTGATATCACCGAGAGGGCCTAGAGTATATCTATCCGTCATCGGAATGGAAAAATTCCACTCTTGATCCATGAGCCTCTACATAACACCTTCGTAGTACTGAACCCACTTTATAGTCACCCTGTTACGGTGTGACGTTTAATGTTATCAAGATACTCTTCCGGTGTTAGTGATTAACATGATCTCATGGTCTAAGGACTAGGATTACTTCGTATGATGTTATAGCAATATAAACACAATGACCTTGATTGTAATGCTATACTTCGGATGAATGTTTATCACATCATTCCTACAATGTTGTGACCTCGTTATTAACAACATCCAATGTCCATGATCAGGAAACCTTTGATCATCTTGTTAATCAACGAGTTAGTATATAAGAGAGGCATGACTAGGAAATTTCTATTTGTTTTTTAAACACACATGTATTAATGTTTCCGTATTAATACAATTATAGCATGAGAAATAAACATTTATCATAAATAAGGAATAAGATAATAACCACTTTATTATTGCCTCTCGGGCATATTCCTTTCAGTCTCCCACTTGCACTAGAGTTAATAATCTAGTTTGAAAACTTTGCGTATTGAACATCTATGGCTTTCTGGTGTTTCATATACACAATTGCTAGTGGTTAACATAATCTCCGGATCTGACACTTTCAGGTCTGTGTGTATTTGCATGTCTTTGCGTCTTCACGCATCACTCATTCTCTAGTGAGATGGAATTGTATAAATTTGGTCTTTTGGTGAGACCTTTAGTTCCTTGAGGTTAAATCATGTCGATACTATTGTCGTGCAATATATCTTTATAGTGTTAGCCCGTTGTGAACTACGCCTTAGTTTGGTAATAAACTACTTGACACAAATGCCCTACTTTGCTGCTACTATAGCAGTCATATACTTAGCCTTTTGTTGTAGTATCCGTCATAATGTTTAACTTTGGAATTCATACAAATACATCATGAAATCTCCTTTCCATTACATTGTGCCACCCATAGTTTTAAATTGAGATAAACTTAATTTGTATCTCGTGACATAACTAGTGTCATTTTACAATGAACTATTTGTCTCTTATACAAATAGAATATATATTCTTAATTCTTCCAAAATATTATAAGAATATAATTACTATCATCCAATGATCATTTTATGATTCATTCTGGTATATGCTCATAACATTTAGAGCATAGGACATACCTAGATGTGTACATATCATTATATGATTGATCAAAACATTCTTGTGATTGCACTCATCAAGTGTTAAAGCACTTGAATTTTGTTTCACTTATCAAGTGTCAATACACTTGAATCTTGATTCAGTTCTTTTCCATGTGACAGGAACCTTTTCTCGTTGTTTCCATATTGAACTCCTTCAATGTCTCATATATGTACGTTTGGCACAACCATATTAGTGTCACAATCTATCCATATAGACATTCATGACTAATATTCAGGTTTTGCTTAAGTCTTTCATCGAAATGAAATTCTTAACCTTTGTCAATAAAAGATACATCATTTACAATCAACAATATGTTCTCCATATAATGTATTAGAAATGTGTCTCAGCTATCCCACTTAATTTCTTGCAAATACAAGCATCTTCATCGTCTTCGATGAAATTAAACTCCTTTAACAGTTTCATCACGGTGAAGATTCCAACTCTGCGATGCTTACTTCAACCATTGAAGTTTGCATGTCCTTTTTAGCATCCTTTGAATTAACAAAACCCTTTGGATCGTGTCATGTACACGTCCTAGGTAACCATTCTATTAGAAGATCTTTGTTTTGTTTATTCATCTACCATATACCAAAATTATATGTAGTGGTTGCTACATTAATCCGTTCAGACTAAATATTGCTATGAAAGATCAAATATTGTCATAGTCAACTCCTTAAACATTGTCATAAAATTTTTACTGACATGTCGACTATTTCATAGATGTGAAACATCCTTGTCTGTTTCTTTATAGATCCAAATACGACCGATAGGTTTTTACACCTTTTCGGAGGGTGAAAGGGCATGTATGCCCCCATGTGTAGTTTTGGTGATTAATGAAAATCTCTATGGACTAATGTGTAAATTGAGTTTCACTTGTAGGTTTGTCCGTTGGCATCGCTTGGGCCATGTGTTGGTATCAAGGTTGGAAGATGAAGAAATGTCCAAGGGCTTTGTGCCCATTGGAATCATGAAGAAAGAAGGAGCTTGAAGGTTGCATCTAGGGATGTAAACGGATCGGATCGGATATTGCTATTACCATATCCTTTACCATATTTTTTCGACGAATTCTGATCGGAGCGGATAATAGCCGGATGCGGATTATATCGGATTGCCGATTCGGAGCGGATTCGGAGCAGACTCGGATCGGAAAAGTATAATTGAACAAATACACATAGAAAAATAAAAATATATTTACTTTACGCAAAGAAATGACAAGAAAGCATGCAACACTAGATATCAATATTATAAAGTGCAAGATTGGTAATAGCATAGGACAATATGCATATGTAGCATGTATAGCTAGCCGATAAACTAACTAGATTGTCTAGATATTATGGTTATGCTAAATATATCGGATTATCCTATTTGAATACCTCGGATAATCCGCATAAAATGTCGGACTATTCTTATCCGTCGGATATCATCAATACCATATCCGTAGGATATCCGCTTGACAAATATCCGCATCCTCATCCATATCCGTCGGATATCTAAAAATGCATACCATATCCTCAAAAACGGACGCGGATGTGGATTCGGAGCGGAAATTATCCGTACCAATTACATCCCTAGTTGCATCAAGATGGATCAACCTATAGAAGGGATGAAGAAGGGCGAGCTCAAGATGCGCCATCTCTAGAAGATCTCATGATTGAAGATTGCCATCCTCGTGCTCATCGAATGATGAAGACAAGTTCAAAGAAGAGGTTTCCCCATGGAGTATGGGGGAGCAATTTGCAATTCTTCATCTTCATCAAGCAAGAGCATCCAAGAAAGGTGTTCCCACTATAGATTAACAAGACGGTCTATATCAAGTTCAAGTGGGATGCTCAAGGCAAAGGTATGTTCTTGATAGGGCTTTTATTTTGCCGGTCTCGTGTTGTTAATTGTGAGGCCGGGTTTAGGATAGATAACCGTTCTATCAAGAGGGGCTCTCAAGCGGGTGTCTCGTTTGCATCGTTAGGAGAGAGCTCAAACCTTTGCATTCATAGCATCATCTTTCTTGGTTGTTATTTGGTTCTTGTCCATGAGAGGATCTAGAGCTTGTGGTTATCATCATAACAAGCTCTAGTTCATCAAATAAGGATTTCACTTGCATATCTTATTGCGGTTTTTGATCTTGTGAGTTTTTCGGCTCCACACCTTGGGGGATACTTCACATATATATTCATGGTATTTTTTCCCAAGGTGATACCCAATATTTCGAACAAAATTGGATTCATCCCGTTTGGAGTTCGGATGCAAAAGTTATTGCATTTCTGGTTTTCTGGTTTCTGGAATTTCCCTGACCGGAAGTTCTGGCTTCTCATCGGAAGTTCCGCTAGGGCATTTTGCCGCCGGAAGTTCCGGTGGAAGTTCTGGTTCTTCTTCCGCTCACGATCAGCGACTTCTGTTTTGAAAGTGTTTATTTGACGGAACTTCAGTCGGATTTTCCACCGGAAGATCCGCTCCCACCGGAAGTTGCAGCTAGGGACCGGAAGTTCCGCTCAGGCCTAGTTGTTGCGTAAAGTACCGGTTGAATTTCCGGCTCTCGTTCCGCTCATGTTCAGTAAAATCTCTGTTTTTGTTTGCTCTATTTGACAGAACTTCTGTCGGAACTTCCACCGGAAGTTTCGCTCCCACCGAAAGTTCCGGTGAACCGACGGAAGTTCCGACCAGGACTCGCGTTTTGAGTTTCTCGCTTCGCGGTTTTTGACCGTTGGCTATGTGCCACCGGAACTTTTGTCCTCCCACCGGAAGTTCCGGCCATGGTCACGAATGCCCATAACGGGCAGATCTAGGAGCCCTTTAAAAGGGGCTCCTCTTCCCCTTCGTGGGAACTAGCTTTTCTTCTTAGTTCTTGGCTTTCTCTCTGTCCTCCATTGTTGACCTTGAAGAAGCTTTCCCTCTCCCCTTTCCCTTCCTATGATTCTTGCATCTTTTTGAGGGATTTGATAGAGGAGATCTAGATCTACAATCCCCCCGAGCTAAATCCCTTCTTTGTGAAGGAATCATTAAGATCCAGATCTTGGAGAGTTTTGTGTTCTCCTCTTTTGTTCTTCCTCCCTTATTCCCCCAATAGCTTTTGTAGCTTTATTGGAATTTGGGAGTGAATGACTTGCCCTTGCATTTGTTGCGTAGGTTTGAGTTCTACTTGGAGATTCGGCGAGTACAAGCTTGAGGGCTTGTTACTCTTGGGTTCCTTGGAACCCTAGACGTTTGTGTGGTTGGATTGTTGACCTTTTGTGGTCTTGTAGCCTTTTATGGTGTTGTTGGCCTTTTGTGGCATTGTAGCCTTTTGTGGCTTTGTTGTTGGGAGCCTACAATTGAGTTGTGGAGTTAGCCCCAATCTTGTACGTTTTCGGTGACCGCCCTCGAGCGTCCCATAGTGGAGCGAGTGCCCGCCTTTTGTGGTGTGCACTTGGGAGAATAGGGTGAGCCTTTTATGGCGTCGGTGAGTTGCGTGCTTCCGCATCCGGGGTGAGGCCTTATGTGGCGTTGGGTGAGCATCGAGCCACCACACCTCGAGGTGAGCCATTTGTGGCGTTCGGAGAGCATTGCGTCATTGCACCTCTCCAACAGAGACGTAGCTTCTTTGGAAGTGAACTTCGGGAAACAAATCTTCGTCTCCGCGTCCATCAGTTATCTCTCAACCGAGCCCTTTACTTATGCACTTTACATTGTGATAGCCATCATGCTTGAAGTATTTATATCTTGCTATCACCTTGTTGCTTGTATTGCTTAGCATAGGTTGTTGGTGCACTTAGGTGAACCTAGTGGCTAGGTTTTGTACTCAATAAATAAAATGTTAGTTTTATTCCGCATATTCTTGAGCCTAAACCGTAATAATTTTAAAATCCTATTCGCCCCCCTCTAGGCGACGTCCATTGCACTTTCAGAGGGACTTCCAAGTTCAAAAACTTGATTTCTCGTATATGGAACTATCACGGATTTTATGGCTTCAAGCCATTTGACGGAGTCAGGGCCCATCATCGCTTCTTTGCATGTAGTCGGTTCATCATTGTCAAAAAACAATGATTTACTCTCAAATCTTAGCATTTGATTGGTTATCCGACCTACTTGGTTCAATAGGAACTTTGACCTCCGTGACCGCAACCTTTGAGGAACGTGAGCCATGAGCATTATGGCTGCCTCCAGAACATTATCCGGCGCTGCGCAACTCAACACATATAGCTAAGGTTCGTTAACCTTATCAAAGTTCTATTGTCCTTCCACTTAACTTTTGCGAAAAATTCCTTTTTCAAGAAACTCCACCTTTCAAGCGACAAACTCTTTTGTCCTCGGTGTTATGGAGGAATACCCAACGGTTATTCGAAATAACCTATAAAGACATGCTCATCCGACTTTGGTTGTAAAACATCTTACTTATGTTAGCACACCAAAATTTAAGAAAGGACAACTTGGGTTTTACCCCAAATCATAACTTATATGGTGTCATTTCAATGGATCAAGATGGAGCTCTTTTCAGTGTAAAAGTGGTAGTCTCTAAAGCTTCAATCTTTTAAAATATAATGGCAGTTTTATAAATAACACCTTTGATCTAACCATGTCAAACAAGGTTTCATTACAAATCTCGAACACTCCATATTCCTATGGTGTTTCGGGAAATGCAAATCTAGGTGTTTTGCTAAACTTGCAACTCAAATAAATCCCTTTATGATCAAATCATAAATTATTTATTTTCTTGTTACAATGGTTTTCCACTTCATCTTGAAAGTCTTTGAACAATATTTAAATGTTTCACACTTCTTCCTTATTAAGTAAATATATAGATATATTCACTCAAACTTCTGGAGAAAGCATATGAAGTTGAAAGATTCACCGCACATGGCTACACATAATGGACTACATACATCAACATGCACAATGTCCAAAGAGTTAGTCGTCCATTCCTCTTTGGCCTATGAATGGAGTTTTAATTATCCCGAGGAAAGTCTCACAAGCGTCATTTGATCAAAATCAAAGACTCCAAAAATCCATCAACATGGAGTTTATTCATGTTTTTCTTTCCAATATAATTTAAACGACGATATCACTTCGTAAGTGATCTTTTAATCATTTGTATTGTGTCATTTTAGCATTAGCTTTTATGGACGTGATTCTCCAACTAGATTTGTAAATCATCCATCTTATATGGAATATGATAATTATTTGAACAATCTTTGTTCTCATAATAACTGATTTAAATAACAATTATTGAAGACAAATCTTGAAGGCAAGCTTTGATGTCAACGAGAAATACAAACAACTAGTTGTTATTTTTTCGATAAACATCATCACATATTCTCTTGCTAGTTACTTAGGCCATTGTAGTTCATGAATTGTGTTGTTCCGTATGATATTTCATACCAACAAATTCGGGATCCAATACCCAAGAACCACATTATTTAACAAGCAAAGAATATATCCATAACATGTATATCATCTATATACCTAAGCTGGACATTTTCCAGTCTTTTCTTTTCTCTGCTAAATATTTTATAGATTCTCTTTCAGCATTTCCTTTTCATTTTAAAAGAATTTATCAACATTAACAGTGGCGCCATATACATGACACATAGTCCAAAGCATGTATATTAAAATACTAATACCTTTGGACTTGCACTTTGAAGTAGATCACTATCATCAAATGATTGACGTTATTTCAAAAAACCATTATTTAGTAATCTTTTAGTGTAGTAAACATTTTACCTACATCTTCTATTCATCCTTATCATGACAACTTTCATGATCAAGCTAATGTATCTTATAAAGGCGAATTATGAGTATAATGTTACTTTCCAAAACCTTTTTGGATGATTAGGATGTCTAGCATCTCCAACCTTCACAAATTCTCATCCAATATGAGAACATATATTATACTCTATCATATTGCAACCAAAATATCGTTTCAGATATCGTTATATCTGCCACACATGATGGTTTCTGAAACAATTCTTTCAGCTCCTAGATAACCTCGATATTTAAAACAACTTTTGAATATCAAGAATCATGGAGGTAAACATGATACTTTAGATACTAACATTGGAATTTTCACTCTCGATTTAGTACTAATTATTAAATTTCACAGAGTGAACAGAGTTTGCTAAAAGTTTGCAATAGGACTTTCAACTTTAAATTGACACTCAAAACAATACGATACCAGTTCGTAAAGTAAATATCCAGAATTCTATAGTTCTATTATCTCAAGTATAACTAAGCATAAGGTGGTGAACGAATACCAAGGACTACAATAAATTATGCAAATTCACTTTGATTTAATTTATAATAAATTGAGTTCTACTAATCCAAATTAGAAATGAACTCCCACTCAAAAACGACACCCCTCATGTCTTTTTGGTGATTACATGAACCAAATCCACTACACCAAAGGCGAGCATCTATATGGGCATCATATCAAACATATGACTCATGCTTAACCTTTCGGTCCGTGTTCCGAGGCCATGTTTGTACATGCTAGGCTCGCCAAGTAAGAACCTTAGTATTCGCGTGTATAAAAATATCTTACACCTGATGTATGATCGTGGATTCAAGTACACCCGATCATCACGTGATGTCTTGAAGCGGCGAAACATAGTCGGTGCATACTTAAGGGAGAACACATTTTTACCTTGACATCTAAATGAGGGATCATCTTATAATGCTACTAAAGCGCTAAACAAGCAATATAAGTGCAAACAAACATCATATGCTACACTGATATGATATGGTTCTTGCACTTTATCACTATCTTGTGCATCGTGGAATGATCTTTATCATTCCTATATGTGTAAGGCAAAGGTCTATGAAACTTACACTTTGTCATATTATAATTTTCAATAGTATCAATCGATACTACAAATTATAACACTACCATATCATAGTACTTGCCCGACAAAACCAAAAACTAGATGCCTCTAATTTATCTTTTGCATGTTTTACATGGTTGAGGGCTTTTGGAGATAGAACCGTTCTTACCTATGAACATGGAACCACAACGATGATAATAAAATTATTGACAACTCGTTATAAATCATATATTGACTATAGTAGGAGAGAGAGACACTCGCTAGCCACTTATACAAAACTAGTTGCATGTCAAGCATGGAACAGGTCTCATGTGCGAGGACATGCAAATTTTGTCTGGGTCGCTTCATCTCACTATGCCACCAATATCCAAAATACAAGAAAGAAGCAATAACATGACCATTAGCACCCACATACTCATATGTGTACTACCCGTGGAAAGCATCTACGCATAGATCCGACTCTGATACCACTGTAGGGTTCGCAGCATAGAAAATAAAAAATTTCCTACGATGGGAACTACAAGCGCCAAGTTCCATCTATCTAGATACAAGCAACGAGTGGATATACATCCATAGAATACATACCCTCAAAGACCGAAAGCTTTTTCGAGTATGAACTCGTTGGTGATGTAGTCGATCTCTTGCCGATCTCAAGATCGTAATGAAGTCCATCTGGTCCGGCCGGTCTAGCACCATCAAGTCCAGTACCGCAAAGCAGTGGTGCATCCGTGATCGCATACACGTTTGGGTACCCCGACGACCTCCGCACCCTCGCTCTAGCGAAGCAGAAGAAGCAACAAATCCTTCCAGAAAAATCCATCGAGAGCATGTATCTCGCTGATCCGAGACCATGGGGAAATTCTAAAAGGAGGAGAGAGATCCTTCGCGAGGAGGTGTGTTGTGAGAGGAGGAGAGGGGGGCCTTTTATAGGGAGAGGGGGGCACCCAAGGGGCATGGCGCCACAGCCATGGTGGCTGCCCCCACCTCTTCCACATTCATGTGGGTGGAGCTCCCACTCAAAATGAAAAGCCTCCACTCACATAAACATGCCTCCACTCAAAAATCCACTTGCATGCATTAAATTTCCACCAAATTTAATGCAAGCTATCATTTAAATAAAACTCTTTTATTTATTTATTCAGAATTTTGTTAATTACATTAATGAATAAATATTCACATAAAACCCCTTACAATATTTCAATTTCACATGCATAACCAGTTCATCAATTTCAACCGAAACAATTCCGGTGTCTAGTGAAATAAATTTATGTGCTTTCTTTTTATTTCTCTGGCATATTATTTGCTCCAAATGGTGTCGGTATCACTTAAGTGTGTCACCCTATGGTTCACAAATAATACAGACATGATCGAGACCCCTCTCCGATCAATAATCAACAGCGGGACCTGGAGATCCGTACTGACTCCCACACATTCAACGATGACTTCTATGATCGTGTGATATATGCATGTAACTCAATCCCTTTGTCTCGCGATATATATTACATGTCCGAAATTCTATTATCGGTATCTCCATACCTAGTTTAATCTCGTTACCGACATGCACTCTTTTCTCGTTCCCGTGATATAATATTCTAGTGATCTCATCACTTGCTTGCAAGACAATTAATGTGATATCACCGAGAGGACCCATAGTATATCTATCTGTCACCAGGATGGAAAAATTCCACTCTTGATCCATCAATCTCTACATAACACCTTCGGTACTGAACCCACCTTTATAGTCACCCTGTTACGGTGTGACGTTTGATGTTATCAAGATACTCTTCCGGTGTTAGTGATTGACATGATCTCATGGTCTAAGGACTAGGATTACTTTGTATGATATTATAGCAATATAAACACAATGACCTTGATTGTAATGCTATACTTCGGATGAATGTTCATCACATCATTCCTACAATGTTGTGACCTCTTTATTAACAACATCCAATGTCCATGATCAGGAAACCTTTGATCATATTGTTAATCAATGAGCTAGTTTATAAGATAGGCATAACTAGGTACTTTCTATTTGTTTATTAAACACACATGTATTAATGTTTCTGTATTAATACAATTATATAATGAGAAATAAACATCTACCATAAACAAGGAATAAGATAATAACCACTTTATTATTGCCTCTCGGGCATATTCGCTTCAGTAATGGCACGGGAGCTCTTTCAGCGCTTTGCCTCTCATCTGGTTTGAACGCGGCTCCGATCAGTCCCAGGCCGGTGATGGTGGACTAGTGGAGTGCAACCCGGGGATCGCTTGTTGGGGGTTGATTGGCCAATAGGTATGTCATGGAGGCAATTAGGGCACCTTTGCTCTGATTTGGACACCATGTTGCCCGTCGTATCCCCTGTCATGAAGGACATCTCGAGGTTTCTTGAGATCCCTTGCCTGTCGACCTCAGGTACATGTTGCAGTCAATATCGTTGCTTGTGCACCTTACCCATTGTATTGTTCCTTGACGATGAAGAGCAGAGGGAATAGAGTTGTTGTTGGGGTTCCGGTGCAGAAAACAAAAAAATTCCTACGAAGGATCGCCCTAATGCCCAAGATCTATCTATTATAATGCAGTAAAAGCCGAAGGTTTTGGATACATACCCTTGTAGTCCAAAAGCGGTTAATGTTCCAAGGGGAACGTGGTTGAAGTAGTCCTGCTCGTAGCCGACCTCAAGGTCGCAAAGCTCCTCGTAGGTTACCCTTGCTCCATCACCATGCAACAGTCCGGTTCACGACATCCAAGGTGCCCCAAGTGTGTCCCCTCGTGGTTTCGTACACATACGGTGTATGATGATGACCTTCGGCTCCCCGATCCCGCCGGGAGTAGTCCTGTCAACGTCGTGCTGCTAGTGCATCGTCTCTTGCATGAGTAGTCCTGTCATGGGACCATACTAGAACAAGCATACAACTAGAGAGAGAGGAGAGGTAGGATGCACATAGAGGAGGGATGAGGGCTCCCAACTCGTGGTCTTGGTGTGCCACTCCTCCTCAAAGGGGGGGTTCCTTTATATAGGGTTGGAGGGGGTAGGCTTGCCCCTCCCCCAAGGCATCCAGGCGATGGCCGTGGGAGGGGCAGCCCTAGGCGCCCCAAACCCTAGGAGCATGGGCCCTTCCTCTTGTGGTTTCCCTCATGGGCCCTTTTTCCCTAGGAAGTTTGGCCCATTAGTGGAATAACCTTTCAAATTATATTTTAATATTAATATGTAAATACATATTACAAAATCCGATTTGACCCGAAACACCTTTCGGTCTCCTTTCGATTTCCTCTGAACGGCTTCGGAACTTCCCGGAACAATTCCGGTTCTCTCAACGAACATTTCCGGTTTCCTTTCTCTTTATCTAAACAACTTCGGATCTCTCTCCACGGAACAATTCCGGCTTTCTCTTTCTCTACGATGATTCTAACTTCTAGATGATCTCTAGCTCATCGTACCCTTAAGTGTATCTCCCCACGGCTCGGGAATGGCACAAACATGATCTCCATCAATGATCAATAGCGGGACCGGATGCCCATAATGACCCCTGTACATTCCACGATGACGATGTCATTTTAACCGTAAACATTGAGTCCAATTCCCTTTGTTTCTTTGATACGACTTGTCCGATATCTGATAGTTTGGTATCACATACCTTGTTCGATCTTGTTACCGACAAGTACTGTTTCACTTGTTACCGCAATATTACATCCCCGTGACCTAGTCACATGTTGCAACATTATGGATGTAATCTCATCAAGTCGGCCTTATGTACCTTACCCGTCACTGGGTGAACAAATCCCAGTCTTGATTCATAGGCCTCAACCCGTTCCTTTGGAATACCCAACATACACCTTTATAATCACCATTTCACTGAGTGATGTTTGATGCATTCCAAGCAGCATCGGGAGACAGTGATTAATATGATCTCATAGTCTAAGGATAAGGAGACTTCATTTCTGACTATTGCAATGATGAACATCGTGACTTGATCATGTCACAATCTTTGGGTAATGTCCATCACATCATTCTGTAGGGGTTCGTAGCATGGAAAACAAAAAAAATTCTTCTGCATGAACACACACAAGCCAAGATCTATCTACTATATTGTAGCAACGAGTCGATAAGAGTACTCACCCTCGAAGATTCCAAAGCGGTTAATGAGAGCAGATTCTCGTGGGTGATGTAGTCGTTTACTTGCTGATCTCAAGATCGCATAGATGATCCTGCCGGCACCATGTTCTGGAAGCGCTCCCACAGTCGGTCACACGTTCGGTACTCGATGAAGACCTTCCTCTCCCTTGTTCCAGTAGGAAGCGGAGGTTGTAGTTCTCTCCTCGCGATTCCGGCAGCACGACGGCATGGTGTCGGAAGTAGAGGGAAGATCCCGAAGGGCTTCGCCTAAGCCGGAGCGGGTTATGGTGGAGTATTAGGGTTTCTCGGCGTCTAGGGTTTAGAAGCTAGAGAGGAGAAGGTGGGACCGGCGGCAGCGTCAGGCGGCGGCGGTGCGGGCTTGGGTGGTGGTGGTGTTGTGTGGAGGGGCAACCCCTCCCCTCTATTTATGAGAGGGAGGGGCAACTAGGGAGAGGGGAGTTTGTATCCTACCCCAACTCCCTCTCCTTCTAGGCTTGTGGTGGAGGGAGAGAAGGATTCTCTTCTTCCTCTACCACAAAACATTGTCCCGGTTTGACTTTTCAAACTTGCCTTTTGACTTTCAATTTTGGAGTTTGATTTTACTCTTTATTTGCACATCCCTTTTACCTAGGACATGATGCAACCATTCCACTTAGTCATGACACATTCATTCACCCTTACTCTTCCGGTTCGATGAACCTTCTAGACCCTTCTAGATCATTCCAGTGAAAACACCGGAATCATTTCCGAACTCCAGAATTGGACTTTCCTTATATGAATCTTATTCTTCGGACCATTCCGGATCTCCTCGTGATATCCCGGATCCCATCCGAGACTCCGAACAAAATTTGGTCTCCCTACTTACATTCCATATCTACTAAACAACATTGAATCCTTAAGTGTGTCTCCCTACGGTTCGTGAATTATGCAGACATGATCGAGACTCATCTCCGATCAATAACCAATAGAGGAATCTGGAAATTCATATGGCCCTCACATATTTTTATGATTACTTTGCGATCGAATAAACCATTTACATACGATACCAATTTCCCTTTGTCTCGCGATATTTTACTTATCCGAGGTCTGATCGTCGGTATCTCTGCATACCTAGTTCAACCTCGTTACCAATAAGTAATCTTTTATCGTTCTCGTTATGTGATCCCTTGTGAGCCAGTCACATGCTTGCAAGCTAATTGGATGACATTCCACCGAGAGGGCTTGGAGTATATCTATCCATCATATGGATGGACAAATCCCACTCTTGATCCATGTGCCTCAACACATACTTTCCGAACACTCAATGCCACCTTTATAACCACCCAGTTATGAAGTGGTGTTTTATGTCATCAAAGCATCCATATGGTGATGGTGATTAGCATGATCTCATGGTCGAAGGAATTAGGTTACTATGTATCAGGAAGCTTATATCAAACGAACTAATGAAATGACTTGATCTTTATGCTACGCTTATCTATAGGAGTATGTCCATCACACCATTCTCCTAATGATATGATCTTGTTGTTAATAACATCTCAATGTTCATGACCAGGAAACCATGATCATCTATCAACCAACAAGCTAGTATTATAAAGAGGCTTTACTAGGTACTCTAATAAATTTACAAATCACACAAGTATTAATGTTTCCATTTAATACTATTATAGCATGAATGTAAACATTTATCATAAACACAAAGATATAATAATAACTACTTTTATTATTGCCTCTAGGGCATATCTCCAGCACATTCACCAATGATATGACCTCGTTGTCAACTGGAACTATCACCCATGATCAGGAAACCTTGATCATCTATTGACCAACAAACTAGTATGAATAGAGGCTACTAGGGACTTCTGTTTCATATCACACTTATAGCAATGTTTCCACCTGATACAGTTATAGCACAATCTGAAACCATTACGAATTTATTGGGATATTACAATAATAACCCTTTTATTATTTGCCTCTAAGGCATATTCCCTTCAGTTGTCGCATTTGCTCGCTTGACGTGTTAGCGAGTCACTTGCGTTAATCGATATCCTCCTGCACCGCAGCTAGGCACATATGTTGTTGGTGGACGAGGTTGTGGTTGTAGGGTTCGTTGCATGTAAATTAAAAAAAATCTACCGCAACAACACACAAAACCAACATCTAATATATGGACAAGCCAAGATGTAATCTACAAGATCGGTGCAACGAGTTTATAGAGAACTAACCCTCGTAGATCCAAAGCATTTAATGATATCGGACTCTCGTGGTTGATGTAGTCGATCACTTGCCGATCTCAAGATCGTGTAGATGATCCTTCCGGTGCTGCATTCCGGCAGCGCTTCCACAGTCGGTCACATGTAGGGTAGTCGATGAAGACCTTCCTATCCCTTGTTCCAGAAGGGCAGTGGAGGTTGTAGATCTCCTCAGAATCCCAACAACACGGCGTTGTGGTGGTGGTGGAGGAGCGATTTCTACAGGGCTTCGCCTAAGCCAGATCAGGACGGTGGAGAAGAGAGAGGGGAACAGTGTCTAGGGTTAGGCTCCAAGGACTTGACGTGTCAAGGGGGCGCCCTACCCCTCCTTATATGGGAGAGGGGGTGGTGGACAAGGCCCCCTTGCCCTAGCCGAGTTGCTCCCCAACTCGTCTAGGAAGGGAGACTCCTTCCCCAACTCGGCTAGGAGAAGGGGAGTTGTAAACTTGCCTTTCAAGTTTCCCCTTTCCTTACCAAACTAGGATTTGACTTTTCAAACTAGGGTTTGACCCTACCTTCCCAGTGCTTGGACAAGTTGGCCTAGATATTGGTGCGGCCATCCCCTTAGGGCATGGCGCATCCCAAGTGCCCCCTCCCGGGGTGGTGGACCTTCCAGAACATTCTAGAAGCTTCCGGTTAAAACACCTAAAACATTTCCGAACCCCGGAAATTGAATTTCCTTATATTAATCCTATTCTCCAAACAACATTCGGTCTCCAACTCACATTCCATATCTACTCAAACAACATTGAATCCTTAAGTGTGTCTCCCTATGGTTCATGAACTATGCAGACATGATCGAGACATCTCTTCGATAATAACCAATAGTGGGATCTGGAAATCCATAATGGATCCCACATATTTCTACGATGACTTCGTGATCGAATGAACCATTTACATATGATACCGATTCCCTTTTTCATGTGATACTTTACTTATCCGAGGTTTGATCGTCGGTATCTCTATACCTAGTTCAACCTCGTTACCGTTAAGTACTCTTTACTCATTTCGTGATATGACACCCCTTGTGACCTAGTCACATGCTTGCAAGCTAATTGGATGACACTCCATCGAGAGGGCCCATAGTATATCTATCCGTCATATGGATGGACAAATCCCACTCTTGATCCATGCGCTTCAACGCATACTTTTAGAATACCTAATGCCACCTTTATAACCACCCAGTTACAGAAGTGGTGTTTGATCTCATCAAATCATTCATCTGGTGATGCTTATTAACATGATCTCATGGTCGAAGGATTAGGTTACAATGTATTTGAAAGCTTGTAGCAAATGAACTCTAAATGACTTGATATTATGCTATGATAACTATAGGAGTATTCACATCATTCTCCTAATGATATGATATTGTTGTTAATAACATCTAATTTCCATGACCAGGAAATCATGATCATCTAACAAGAGGCTTACTAGGGACTCTTTTATGTTTGCAAAACGCATAAGTATTAATGTTTCCTACTAATACAATTATAGCATGGGATGCAAACATTCATCATAAACACAAAGATATAATAATAACCATTTTTATTATTGCCTCTTCGGAATATCTCCCCAATAGTCTCCCACTTGCACTAGAGTTAATAATCTAGTTATTGAAAAACTTTCTGCATTCAAAACCTATGGATTTCTGGTGTTGTATATACACGATTGCTAGTGGTAAACATAATCTTTGGATCCAACACTTTCAGGTTCGTGTGTATTTGCATGTCTTTGCGTCTCTACGCATCACTCATTTTCCAATGATATGGCATTGTATAAATTTGGTTCTTTGGTTAGACCTTTAGTTTCTTGGGGTTAAAACATGTTGATACAATTGTCGTACAATATATCTTCATAGTACTATCCTACTGTGAATCACACCTAGTTTGATAACAAACTACTTGACACAAATGCCCTCTTTTGCTACTATAATAAAAGTCATATACTTAGCCTTTTGTTATAATATTTGTCACAATGTCTTAACTTTGGAACTCATCTAAATCCATTATGGAATCTCATTTCCATTACATTGTGCCACCCATAGTTTAAATTGAGATAATCTTAATTTGTATTTTGTAACAAAACTAGTATCAATGTAACGCTTTACAATGAAATATCTATCTATTTTTCACCTCTAAATAAAAAACATATTCTTAGTTCTTCCAAAGATCATAAGAATATCCTTATTATCGTCCAATGATCATCTTATGAGTCATTCTGGTATATGCTCATACCATTTAGAGCATAGGACATATCTGGATGTGTAGATATCATAGTATGACTGATCAAAATACTCTTTGTGAGTTCATTCACCAAGTGTCAAAAACACTTGGATCTCATCTCACTTACAAGTGTCAATACACTTGAATCTCGATTCAATCCTTTCCGCGCGTCAAGTACCTTTCTTGTCGTTTCTATATTGAAATCATTCAATATCTCGTTTATGTACTTATGGCATAACCATATTAGCGTCTCAATCTATCCATATAGACATTAATGCCAAATATTCGAGTTTTGCCTAAGTCTTTCATCGAGATGAAATTCTTAGCCCATGTCAATAAAAGATACATCGTTTCTAATCAACAATACGTCTTTCACATAATGCATTAGAAATATGTCTTAGCGATCCCACTTAATTTCTTGCAAATGCAAGCATCTTCATCGTCTCTTGATGAAATTAAACCTTTTAACAGTTTCATCACGGTGAAGATTCCAACTCTGTGACGCTTACTTCAACCATTGAAGTTTGCATGCCCTATTAGCATCCTTTGAATTAACAAAACCCTTTGGATCATGTCATGTACATGTCCTAGGTAACCATTCTATTAGAAGAACTTGTTTTGTTTGTTCAACTACCATATACTAAATTATATATAGTGGTTGCTACATTAATCCGTCCAGACTAAATATCGCTATGAAAGATCAAATCTTGTCATAGTCAAATCCTTGGACATCATCGTAAACTCTTTCCCGACATGTCGACTATTTTATAGATGTGAAACATCCATGTCCATTTCTTTATAGATCCAAATACGACAGATAGGTCTTACACCTTTCCGGAGGGTCTTCCAAGTTCAAAAACTTGATTTTTCGTGTATGGAAATATCACAGATTTCATGGCTTCAAGCCACTTAACGGAGTTAGGGCCCATCATCGCTTCTTTGTCAGAAACTTGTAGTCAGTCCATCATTGTCAAACAATAATGATTTACTCTCAAATCCTAGTATTTGATTGTTTTACCTGACCTACTTGGTTCAATAGGAACTTATATCTTCGTGACCACAACCTTTGAGGCACGTGAGCCATGAGCATTGTTGTTGCCTCCAGGACACTTTTCGGCGCTGCGCAACTTAGCACATATTGGCTAAAGTTCAATAACATTAGCAAATTTCTATTGCACTCCCACTTAACTTTTCACGGAAAATTCCTTCTAGAAAAACTTGACGTTCTAAGCGACAAACATTTTTGTCTTCGGTGTTATGGAGGAATACCCAATAGTTATTCTAAATAACCTACAAATACACGCCCATTCGACTTGGTTGTAAACATTTTACTTATGCCTAGCATACCAAAATTTAATAAAGGACAACTTGAGTTTTATCCCAAACCGTAACTTATATGGTGTCATTTCAACGGATTAGGATGGAGCTCTTTTCAGTGTAAAAGTGGTAGTCATTAAAGCTTCAATCTTTAAAATACAATGGCAGTTTTATAACTGACACCTTTGATCTCACCATGTTAAACAAGGTTTGATTACATATCTCAAACACTCCATACTCCTATGGTGTTTCGGGAAATGCAAATCCATGGAACGATTCCTCAAATCTTTAGGTTTTTGCTAAACTTGTAACTCAAATATCTTCCTTTATGATCAAATCATAAACTCTTTATTTTTTTGTTACAATGATTTTCCACTTCATCTTGAAAGTCTTTGAACATTTTCAAATGTTTCACACTTATTCCTTATTAATTAAATATACACATATATTCACTCAAATTTCTGGAGAAAGCATATGAAGTTGAAATCCATCGCTCACGACTACACATAATGGACTACATTCATCAATATGTACAAATTACAATAAGTTAGTCATCCATTCTTATTTTGCCTTCGAATGAAGTTTCAAATATCTTCAGGAAAGTTTCACAAGCGTCATTTGATCAAAATCAAAAGACTCCAAAATTCCATCAACATGAAGTTTCTTCATGCTTTTCTTTCCAATATAATTTAAATGACGATGTCACTTCTTAAGTGATCTTTCAATCATTTGTCTTGCGACATTTTTAGCATTTAGTTTTATGGATGTGATTTCTCTAACTAGATTTGTAAATCATCCATCTTACATGGAATACGGTATTTATTTGAACAACCTTTTGTTCTCATAATACCTGATCATAATAACAATTATTAAACAAATCTTGAAGGCAAGCTTTAATGTCAACGAGAAACACAACAACACCTTGTTTATTTTTTATGAACATCATCACATATTTTCTTGCTGGTTACTTAGGCCATTGCAGTTCATGAATTGTGTTGTACTGCATGATATTTCACACCAACCAATTCGGTATCCAATACCCAAGAACCACATTGTTTAACAAGCAAAGAATATAACCATAACATGTATATCTTCTATATACCTAAGCTGGACATTTCCAACCTTTTATCTTTTTGCCAAATATTTCAAAGATTCTCTTTCAGCATTTCATTTCCCTTTTAAAAGAATCTATCAACATCAACAGTGGCGCCATACACATGACACATAGTCCAAAGTGTGTATAGTCAAATACTAATTCCTTTGAATTTGCACTTTGAAGTAGATCACCATCATCAAATGTTTGGCGTTCTTTCAAAATCCATTCTTTATTAATCTTTTAGTGTAGTATACATTTTAACTACATCTTCTATTCATCCTTATCATGACAACTTTCATGATCAAGCTACCATAGCTTACAAAGGAGAATCGCGAGTATAATGTTGCTTTCCAAAACCTTTTTGGAGGATTATGACGACTAGCGTCTCCAACCTTCACAAATTCTCATCAAATATGAGAACATAAATTTTGCTAAATCATACTCTATTATATTGCAATCAAAACATGTTTTCACATATCGTAGTATCTTCCACACATGACGGTTTCTGAAACAATTCTTTCACCTCATAGATAACCTTTGATACTAAATCAACCTTTTGAATATCAAGGATCATGGAGGCAAACATAATACTTAGATACTAACATTGAAATTGCTACTCTTGATTTAATACTAATTATTAAACTTTATGGAGTAAACGAAGTTAGTTGAAAGTTTTCAATAGGACTTTTAAACTTTAGAGCGACACTCAAAACAAAATTATAGCAGTTTGTAAAGTAACTATCCAGAAATCTATAATTCTATTATCTCAATTATAACTAAGCATAAGGTGGTGTACGGATGCCAATGACTACAATAAATTATGCAAATTCACTTTGATTTAATTTATGATAATTTGTGTTCAAATTTAATCATATTACTATCTGAACTCCCACTCAAAACAACATCCCTCATGTTGCCTTAGTGATTACACGAACCAAATCCACTACACCAAGTCCGATCATCGCGGGAGATGATGTAGCTTCAAAGGCGAACAATCAACATGTTCATCATATCATCCATACGACTCATGCTTTACCTTTCGCTATTCCGTGTTCCAAGACCATGTCGGTACATGCTAGGCTTGTCAAGGTTAACCTTAGTATCCACATGTGCAAATCTGGCTTGCACCCGTTGTATGCACACGTAGAATCTATCACACCCGATAATCACGAGATGCTTCGAAACGACGAGTCTTAGCAACGGTGCCTACTAAGTACGAACACTTTATTACTTGATATTTAGTGAGAGGGATCATCTTGTAATGCTACCGTCACGATCTAAGAAATACAAGATGCATAAATGGATTAACATCACATGCAATTCATAATATGTGATATTGATATGGCCTTTATTATTGTGCCTTTGATCTCTATATCCAAAGCACGGACATGGTCTCCATCATCACCAGCATTGCGTCAAGGTCCGTGGCGCCGCTTCATGGTTGTCCATCACCAACAACAACTATTTCAACTACTTAAAACAAAGCTATTACATGATGAATAGATACGCATGTCTTAACGAATTTAAAGACAACCATCAGGCTCATGCCAGTTGCCATATTATAATAAGGATCATTGCATACATCAAATATAATCACAATCACATCATGGCCATATCACATCACATCACATGCCCTGCAAAAACAAGTTAGACACCTCTAATTTTCTTTGCATGTTTTACGTGGCTTGGGGCTTTCGAATAAGAATCGTTCTTACCTACGAAAATGAACCACAACGCTGAGACAAGTGTTGTCAAGTGCACATTGTAAATTAAATCTTAACTATGGTGGGAAATACAGACACCCGCAAAGCCACTTATGCAATGCAAGTTGCACGTTGAGCGTGGAGCAAGTTTCATGTCCGACGACATGTAAGGTTAGCTCGGGCCGCTTCATCCCACCATCACGCAAGATGCAAAGTACACGAAAAGCATGCCACAACAAAAGCATCAACACCCACAAAACCATTGCTTTCTACTCGTGCAACAGATCTATGCATAGAGTCGGCTCTGATACCACTGTAGGGTTCTTTGCATGTAAAACAAAAATTTCTACCGCAAGAACACACAAAACCAAGATCTAATATATGGACAAGCCAAGATCTAATATATGAGATCGGTGCAACGAGTTTGTAGAGAACTAACTCTCGTAGATCCAAAGCATTTAACGAGATCGTATTCTCGTGGTTGATGTAGTCGATCACTTGACGATCACAAGATCGTATAGACGATCCTTCCGGCGCTGCATTCTGGCAGCGTTCTTCCACAGTCGGTCACACGTACGTTAGTCGATGAAGACCTTCCTCTCCCTTGTTCCAGCAGGGCATCAGAGGTTGTAGATCTCCTCGAAATCCCAACAACACGACGGTGTGGTGGTGGTGGATGAGCGATTTCTGCAGGGCGCCTAAGCCGAAGCAGGACGATGGAGAAGAGAGAGGGGAAACGATGGCTAGGGTTAGGCACCAAGGACTTGATGTGTCAAGGGGGGCGCCCTACCCCTCCTTATATGGGAGAGGGGGCGGTGGCCAAGGCCCCCTTGCCCTAGCTGAGTTGCTCCCCAACTCAGCTAGGAAGGGGAGACTCCTTCCCCAACTCGTCTAGGAGAAGGGGAGTTGTAAACTTGCTTTTCAAGTTTCCCCTTTCCTTCCCAAACTAGGATTTGACTTTTCAAACTAGGGTTTGACCCTACCTTCCCAGTGCTTGGCTGAGTTGGCCTAAGGATTGGTGCGGCCAGCCCCTTATGGCATGGCGCATCCCAAGTTCCCCCTACCGGGGTGGTGTACCTTTCAGAATATTCTAGAAGCTTCCGGTCAAAACACTAAAAACATTTCCAAACCCGGAAATTAAATTTCCTTATATGAATCTTATTTCCCGGACCATTCCAGATCTCCTCATGATGTTCTGGATCCAATTCGAGACTCCGAACAATATTCGGTCTCCAACTCACATTCCATATCTACTCAAACAACATTGAATCCTTAAGTGTGTCTCCCTACGGTCGTGAACTATGCATACATGATCGAGACACCTCTCCGATCAATAACCAATAGTGGGATCTGGAAATCCATAATGGCTCCCACATATTTCTATGATGACTTCGTGATCAAATGAACCATTTACATACGATATCGATTCCCTTTGGCACGCGATACTTTACTTATCTGAGGTTTGATCGTCGGTATATCTATACCTAGTTCAACCTCGTTATAGTTAAGTACTCTTTACTTGTTCCGTGATATGACATCCCTTGTGACCTAGTCACATGCTTGCAAGCTAATTGGATGACACTCCACCAAGAGGGCCCAAAGTATATATATTCGTCATATGGATGGACAAATCCCACTCTTGATCCATGCGCTTCACGCATACTTTCAGAATACCTAATTCCACCTTTATAACCACCCAGTTACGGAAGTAGTGTTTGATTTCATTAAAGCATTCATCTGGTGATGGTGATTAACATGATCTCCTGGTCGAAGGATTAGGTTACTATGTATTTGAAAGCTTGTAGCAAACAAACTCTAAATGACTTGATATTATGCTATGCTAACTATAGGAGTATGTCCATCACATCTTTCTCCTAATTATATAATCTTGTTATTAATAACATCTAATATCCATGATCAGGAAACCATGATCATCTATTAATCAATAAGCTAGTTTAACAAGAAGCTTACTAGGGACTCTTTTATGTTTGCAAAACACACAAGTATTAATGTTTCCTATTAAGACAATTATAGCATGGGATGCAAACATTTATCATAAATACAAAGATATATTAATAATCATTTTTATTATTGCCTCTTGGGGCATATCTCCAACAGTGGTATGCCATCGGCTCCTCTCACATTGCCTCCGGTCCTAGGGAGGCGAGCCTCTTAGGACGTCCCTTGCCCTATTCCAGGTGTCTATAGAGATATTGATTGTGGTATGGGTGCATGATCTATGTGAGCATGGTCCTCCATTGTCTCCGTTAATGGGATTCCCACTGATACGTCCATAACGTATCTATAATTTTTGATGGTTTTATGCTATTATTATGATTTTGACACTTCTTTTTATATAAAGTTCATGAGTTATTTGGACTAATCTACTAATAATTTCAAAAGTGCACAATATTCTTGTTTTACACTTTGATGTGTAGGAATTATCAAGAATACAAGTGGAATCCGTGCTGGAGTCAAATTGGGATTTTCCAGAAATCTGTCTCAGAACTCTTTTTAAAGATGGTCACGTTTAGGGTCAAAAACGGCGTCAAACGGAAAACTCTTCTACTGCAAAGTTTTAGGAAATTGCGCGACAATCGTTCTAGGCATAAAATTTAGCTGATTCCGAGTCCAAATGGGCCCTCTAGGCCCGATTTACTTCAGCCCAAGATGGGGTGACGGGAATCCGAGAAGCTATATAAAGGGAGGAAATCTAATTCATGGGAGACACCTCCACACACGAATTTGCAGCCACCAAAGCCATGTTTTTTCCTCCCCCATGGATCTCATCTCCATGGGGGAGGTCTCCCAAGAAGCCATGAAGGAAGGGTGCTAAGGGGCGGTGCTCCCCCACGATACCGACGGCGGGAAGGAGTCCCCCGCGCCGCCGTCGGCGGCGCCGCTGCGGCCCTCTTCACCATCTTCACCGCCATCTCTATCACCTAATCCTCCTAGTATACAGTGGTTCATCATCCCACACACCTCTGTACCGTCCTATGTAAACATGGTGTTTGATGTTTTAAGTTATAATCCTATGATCTATGTCATGTTTGTGTAGTTTCTTTGTTCTTAGATTGAATGGTTGAACGTCTTTGGTTCATTAGAGTTGTATGTTAATATGGTACAGTCCTTTGGTGTCCATTATATTTGTGCGCGCATGGATTAAGCATCATAGGGTTTGTAGTATGTGTAAGAGTAAGGGGAAGTTCTGCCGGAGTGTCAGAAACCTGAGGACGCGAACCGAACGTTGCACGTATGGGAGTAAAAGGACCATTAACTTAAGGCTATGGCTGGGGAAACCTTAATGCATTGTTATTAGTTACGGATGTTTGCTAACAATCCAATCATATAGTACATGTAATTCCATGTAGTGAAGCGCATGTATATTTAGCATCTTCCAGATAGAAAATTGCATCGAAGACAATGAACCCGATTTATTCGCCAATTAAACTTGGACAAAGCCACCACAATTACCACCACTATTCCATACTCATAGTTCTGTTAGTTTATTGTATTTTATTGCTGCAACAACTACCTTTAATTTCTTTTTATTTATTATCTTGCAAATCCTTCTCTAGTATTCGTTTTGTTGCTCTAGTTTTATTTTCTAGATAATGCAAACGCTTAGTGTGCATAGAGTTGTATCAGTGGTTGATAAAACTTGAGAGAATATTTATCCTACCTTTAGCTCCTCGTTGGGTTTGACATTCTTACTTATCGAAAAGGCTACACACGATCCCCTGTACTTGTGGGATATCAAGACCTTTTCTGGCGCCGTTGCCGAGGAGCAATAGCGTGTGGGTGAATATTCTTGTGTGCACTTGTTTTCTTTATCTCTAAGTAGTTTTTACTTTCAGTTTTAAGTTGGTATTTATCTTAGTATGGATAGGGATTACGAATTACAAAAAAAAAGTTGTACTTGTTACCTAAAAACGTCTTCAAAAAGGAAAGTGATTGGAAATATGAGTAATGGTTAAGTGGGGATCGACCTTGAACACTTGTGTTCATGCCTATGAAACCAAAACAAATCTTCCCATGGAAGATTTTTAACTGAAGGAAGGCACCATTAAATATCAATTCTCATTCAAGAAAGGTATAGAATACCTTTTGCCTCTCCTATTAACACAAAAGTTACTCTTAAAGCTTCTTTATTTGAAAATACTTGAATCTTGCTGCTTGTGCCTAACTTAAAGGCGTTAAAGAAAAGTACTTCTTGGGAGATAACCCAATAGTTTTCTTGAGTCTTGAAAGTTATTAATTCTGCAATAACCTATCCTTATCCTTTTGATTTGATTTTTGTGCCAAGAATAACCTCTAATGAGAGGGAAGTAAAATTTGGGGAGTTGCTGTCCCAAAACAGATTTTTGCGCTCCACTGTAAAAATTCTTGAAAAATCTCTATAAGTTAGATTGAGCTGTACTTTTCTGAATAAATCCGCCAGGTTGTTAGACAAATTTTATTAGTTCAACAATTTTTTATTTGAGCAACAAAAGGTCTTCTAAAAAGTCGATTCCTACCCGCTGGTCTGTTTTGACAGATTTCTGCCATTATTTGCATTTGCTTCTTATTGATTCCTTTTTGGGTTCTTTTTGGGAAATTGAGATTTTTGAGGGAATTGCTATAGTAGCTTGTGTCTTTAGTGAAAGTTTTATTGTTTTGAAACTAAACCCAAAGGTCTATTATCTTTTGAATGCCCTAATGTTGCTAATGAAGATTGTGTGAAGTTTTGTATGAAGGAAAATTTTCAGGTGTAAGGAAAGAATGATGTAATGAGATGAAGAATGTACAAAAGCTCAAGCTTGGGGGCATCCCCTTCTTCATCAATAAAAATCTCAGGTCTTTCTAGACACTTCATTTTTATTATTTCATGCACTATTGTGTTGTTCTTGGAGCGTCTTAGTTTTTGTTTTTGGTTTTTGTTTGCTTAGTTTGCTTGAATAAAGTGGTTGGACCCCTGTTTTCGCTGCGTTGTTTCAAATAAGTTGATTGGTGTTGGAGAAGGAGTAGAAAGCTTCATGTTTATAAGTGGTACAAAAGGAGTTTGTTTTGACTGTGGTCTAGACCTTATCATGTCATGTTTGGTGTTGTTTTGACCCTATGCTTAGTAGTTATTGCTATAGCATGACTTGTTCCAAACAATTGGGATTGCTTAATGTGCCTTGAAAGAATCATGCATTGTTTTAGCATACAAAAGCATAATATTATGGTATTCTGCTTTGATGCTTTGTTTGGGTTGACTTGGCACATGCTTACACCATGTTATGACTATGAACTAGTCACCATAGCCTCTATGATCATTTAGTTTTTGACTTGTGGTACCTCTTTATGCTTTGATTAGTAATGTTTTGTCGCTCTGCATGATTATGGTCATTATTGCTCTCTTAGTTGGTCGCTCCAAGTCTTTTGCTAGCCTCTACTTGCATTGAGTAAGCTCTACTCATGCATCCAACTCCCAAGAAATCAAGTTATTCCAAAAGTGTCCACTATAAATTCCTATGCATGGTGTGTTACACCATTCCAAGTATATTCTTGTTTTATCTACCTTCCAATTAAAAAGTCATTTTGTTATGTGAAAATTTGTGATTAAAGCTCTCACAAACTTGATGGCGCACTTTATTTTTCTTTCTCTAATAAACTTGAACCATTGTGTCATCTATTTTGTATATGCTTGCACTTATACGTTGGGATTAGCAGAATCGTGATGTCATGGGGAACGCTTTCAACATTGCACTTGTACTTTGTATATAGTTGATATCATGCTCTTTTGTTTATGGATGTCATCGGTGTGAAATAAAAGGAGAGCTTGTAAGTCCATGGAGTTATGTATATGTGTTAGAGAAACGCCTGGGCCGCTAGCCTAAGCCATGCCTAATCATGGTGGGAACTTGCAGCATCACCATAGTGAGCAATCTATGAAGCTTTCTTCTTATAAAAAAGAGAGATATTGAAAAGAGGAAAGAGAGAAAAAACACCATTTTCCCATGGTAAATAAGAAGATTGCTGAGATGCTCATTGTCTGCTTGCCTTGTCATTTTGATATGGGATAGCTCCTGTATCATGTGCAAGGGGTACCCCGTTGGCGGTTCTATATGATACACATGTACTTACTATGACAAGAACTTACTGGTGACTAAAGTTGAGTAGCATGAGGAGCGGCCCTTGTACTCAAGAGATATGAGATTGCCAACTTATACTTTGTCAAGCATATACTCCATAGTTTGTTGACTTTAACCTTAATCACTTCAAGATGCTTATGATAGGGGCAATAAGAGCTGAAAGCTAACAAGTACCATAATTTTTGGAAGTTCTTTATGAAACTTGAAATCCCTTCTTCCCTTTGAAGGCCCTTTCTTCTACTATTATATTGAGTCTCCACCTTCTATCCTTAGGCACTAATTAAGAGAGCATAGTTGCCATTCTTAGCTCTATGTGCATTGTCCCAAAACTTGTTGATTGATTCATAAGGTTGATATTGCTTGTTGTTGAACTATTTGTATCTAGTCACCCTTATGAACTTTTAAGGTGTCTTATGCATTTATGATTTTCTATACCATGAGGGACAAGCTGAATACCACTCTTATTATGTTTTCTTTATGTGAAACAAATAATTTTTTTTCAATGCATTGTTATTCATGATCTTTGTTTGTAACCTTTTCATGTTGCAACTTGGTTGCTATGTCTTATTGTTAGAACTATATCTTTCATGCTCGTGTTTAGAACACTTTGATCCCAGCTATCAAGATTATGATGGTGCATGTCACCTTAAAAATTATATTATTTTTATCGTTTACCTACTCGAGGACGAGCAGGAACTAAGCTTGGGGATGTTGATACGTCCATAACATATCTATAATTTTTGATGGTTTTATGCTATTATTATGCTTTTGACATTTCTTTTTATATAAAGTTTATGAGTTATTTGGACTAATCTACTAATAGTTGCAGAAGTGCACAATGTTCTTGTTTTGCACTTTGATGTGTAGGAATTATCAAGAATACAAGTGGAACTCTTGTTGGAGTCAAATTGGGATTTTTCAGAAATCTGTCTCAGAACTCTTTTTGAAGATGGTCACGTTTTGGGTTGAATACGGTGTCAAACATAAAACTCTTAAACTACAAAGTTGTAGGAAATTTCGCGACAGTCGTTCTGGACATAAAATTTAGCTGATTCCGAGTCCGAACAGGCCCGCTAGGCCTGATTTACTTCAGCTCAAGATGGGATGACGGGAATCCGAGAAGCTATATAAAGGGAGTAAACCTAATTCGTGGGAGAAACCTTCACCCACGAATTTGCAGCCACCAAAGCCATATTTTTGCCTCCCCATGGATCCCATCTCCATGGGGAGGGCTCCCAAAAAGCCATGAAGGAAAGGTGCTAAGGGGCGGTGCTCCCCCACGATACCGGTGGCGGGAAAGGAGTCCCCCGCGCCGCCGCCGGCGCCGCCGCCGCTCTCTTCACCATTTTCACCACCATCTCCATCACCTAATCCTACTAGTATGCAGTGGTTCATCGTCCCACAAAACTCTGTACCGTCCTATGTAAACATGGTGTTTGATGTTTTAAGTTATAATCCTATGATCTATGTCATGTTTGTGTAGTTTCTTTGTTCTTAGATTGAGTGGTTGAACATCTTTGGTTCATTAGAGTTGTATGTTGATATGGTACAGTCCTTTGGTGTCCATTATATTTGTGCGCGCATGGATTAAGCATCATAGGGTTTATAGTATGTGTACGAGTAAGGGGAAGTTCTGCCGGAGTGTCAGAAACCTGAGGACACGAATCGGAACGTTGCACGTATGGGAGTAAGAGGACCATTAACTTAAGGCTATGGCTGGGGAAACCTTAATGCATTGTTATTACTTACAGATGTTTGCAAACAATCCAATCATATAGTACATGTAATTCCAAGTAGTGAAGCGCATGTATATTTAGCCTCTCCCACATAGAAAACTGCATCAAAGACAATGAACCCGATTTATTCTCCAATTAAACTTGGACAAAGCCACCACTATTCCACACTCATGGTTATGTTAGTTTAGTGTATTTTATTGCTATAGCAACTAGCTTTACTTTCTTGTTATTTATTATCTTGCAAAGCCTTCTCTAGTACTCGTTTTGTTGCTCTAATTTTATTTCCTAGATAATGCAAACGTTTAGTATGCGTAGAGTTGTATCAGTGGTTGCTAGAACTTGAGAGAATATTTATCCTACCTTTAGCTCCTCGTTGGATTCGACACTCTTATTTATCGAAAAGGCTACACACGATCCCATATACTTGTGTGATATCACCCACCGTCGGCTTCGTGGGTCCTGTCGGCTTTGTTGGTTTTGTTGTTGGGCTCGATAAAGGCCGCACATTTGAAACATGTCAAATCCACACCGATGTTGCAGCTCTTGTTGATGATGGAGTCGCTACCGCGATGCCCAACAAGATTGTTCGGAACCACGACATGGAAGGCTTCATAGTCTATGCAGAAGATCGATGCGGAGGTCGATTTTGGCTCACTAGTGGAGCTAATGGAGGATGTCGGGGTAGTCAATGGCGATGTCGACCTTGCCAAAATCAAGCAGATTGGATCCGGGAGGCGAAGGGTGCCCACCGTGTTGAAGTGGAATTAGAGTCCTCCAAGCACAAGATCCATCCCCACAAGGAAGGAACTGAAGGTAGGGCATGAGGCTTTGGGTGTGGCGTGAACTCCAGGGAGCCTAGGAAGATCTTCTCTCGGTAGACCGGCGAGTTGTAGATCGCTGAAGATGGAACCGCAAAAACCGTGACTCCAGCGAACGAATTTCCCATAGACGACGCCAACTAACGTGGGGTATCCACGGTAATGCCCATGGTTGATAGACTTGGGTTTATAGGAAGATGGGTGCGCTGGTGAATTCGTTGGATAACAAACAAGAATAGGGGAACGGTTTACCTAGGTTAAGGCTCCTAGAGGGAAAACTCTACTCATGCTGGTCTATTCTTGATTGATGATGAAGATTACGGGGTTACCGTAATGGCTATGGTGTAGACCGGATCTTGCCTAGGGAAGATTCCAATGCGTGCGAGAGAGCCTCCTCGGTGGACCCTACTTATATAAGAGGCTGGGTCTCAGGTACCATGACCGGGTCAGTTATAGGCTAAGGGCTAACCCTAGATCTTCCTAAGATAGGGATTGTTCTTGCTCCACGCGCCAGGATCTTAGGTCTCTAAGACTCCGTGGCTACCAGCTCATCTTGGGCTTCGTCGTCTTTAGCTCATCATTACGTTGGGCCTGCAGTTGGACTGGACCTGATATACCAACAGGCAACAGTGCATACTCGAAGGGTTATATCCACGACAGTCCCCAAAATCTATGGACCGGCCCTGCCCTCGTCGACGTGCGACCTCCGATATGCGCTGATGTCGCTCCTCCTCCGACGGCGGGCTGTCACGACCACCCGGAGGAACCTCCTCCATAGCGAAGCGAACAACCGCCACGATTGCCAAAATTGAGCGGCGATTGGCCCGCAACCGGTAGATCAGCGACGCGGGGTGCGGCTGCTGGCGGGGACTAGGGTTTCAGCGCAGGAAAAAAGGGTGAAATGTTGATGTGGGATCCTGCATTGAGAACTCCCCGACCTGCATATATAATGGGTGTGGGCAGTGATATGCGGGAACCGAATAAAATTGCGGGGCCGCCCTTGGTATGTAGGATCTGCTCGAGCCTTCTTTTCAACCTAAACCCACAAAACAAACGAAGTTTTTTTAATTTTTTTGGGGATCCGCTAGAGATCCTCGTGGCAGATTAATAGAGATCTTAAAGAACTGTAGCCGCGTGCATGCGCAATTGAAGTTCCCTTACAAAAAATAAAATTGCAAGGCGGCTTCAAGCATGTATACATCGTGGAAATATATATGTGTAGCACCAAACAAGCCGTCGATCGGCTTGTGTCTGATGAGTCTGTTTAATGTTGTTTTAAGCTCTTGTTCCACATGGATCCGTGCGGCCGTGCCGGATCGAGAGGTTTTACTCCACTCGGGACTCGGCTAGCTATATGGGATGTACTAGTACTAGGACGAGACACGTTTAGTTAGTGGTTAATCCCCAGGCCGACAGTCCTAACGGTACCATGGGGTCACTGGCATTCTATCCGCTCTGCACGAAACGAAGGGCAACTTCAACTGCAGTACTGCTTCTTCTGACGACCCGTTGTTTTTTCCTGAACTACAGTATGGAGGCGTTTAAATGGTGATGCTACCGGAGGAAGCATTTCTCGGAAACACCGTTGCGACAGGAGATCAGGTGCTACTGTCTGCAATTATAATTTTAAATTTTAGCCGCTGACCTGATTAATTTAGCGAGGAGCTCACGCTGCGTTCGAACGGTGGAAACATATGCTGATATACTATCAGCGATCGAGTGTTGTCCCGATACTGTCACCCGGTGGACTACCGGAGAATCTGATGCCGTGCCGGCGGCCGCCGGCCGGTGCGCCCTACTGACACATGACCAATTGACCATCTGACATCGGGGGTTCCGGCAATGCAAATTTAATTAACCTTGGATCTGTTCATAATTCATCTACAGTACTCCCTCCTTCCTAATTTAGAACGTCTATCAGTTTTGGTCAAACTCAAATCTCATAAAGTTTGATCAACTATATAGATAAATACATCGAATCAGCAACATGAAATGCATATAATAAGAAAATATATTTTATAATGATTCTAATAGCATTGAGGTGATATTATAGAGATTGATATTTTATTCAATAAACTTGGTCAAAGGTTATAAAGTTTGACTTTGATCAAAACTAATAGGCAGTGGCGGATCTACGGGGTATGCCAGGTATGCCGCGGCATACCCCACGAATGTCCGGCTTCCGTATAGCTAGCTGATCGTGGCTGATCGATCTTCGATCCGTTCCATCTTTTCATGTATGCAGGCAGGACCGGCATGTTAAGCCAACAGGCCGTGCGTGCACTAATCCCTCGTGGCCCATTAACCCGCACTTAGCTGCAGGTGGTGCAAACCACGTTAGGCACTTTTTTTTTCGTACTGCATGTTAGGCACTGAGTCGATGGGCTAGTTAAGTACATGCAGCTACTAATTAACTTGCCATCTATTAATGTGGATACACACACCACCTCATGTATATTTTGAATACATTACAAAATATCTTTAAAGAGATGTTATTACCATACACATGCACGGTTTTGATCCATCGGGAAATGCCTAATTTTCTCCCTAAACAATAGTAAATCAGGAGAATTGAGCAAAAACTGGGAAAAACAAAATATATATAATGTTTCAAGTAATTATCAAGTTGAAACCGTGGCAGAAGTACAGACTTATCCAGAATTGTGAAAAAATGTTTTTTTATAAATATACTCCCTCCGTTCCATATTATAAGATGCTTTAGCATTTTTCTATAATGCATGTATTTAGATATCTTTTAGTGTGTAGATTCGGAACAAAATGAATGAACCTAAACAGTAAAGAAAGTGTAGATATACGTGTTTAAGAAAAAGACTAAAACGTCTCGTATTTAGATACACGTGTTAAAAAAGACAAAAGCATCTTATATCTTAAAGGGGAAGTAGATCATAATTTTAGCGCGGCATACCCTGTGAAAAAATCCTAGATCCGCCACCGCTAATAGGCATCCTAATTTAGAAAGGATGGAGTATATATATACGGTCCTAATAAGTGAAACTTTCATGAAAAATTATATCTATTAAAAAATATAAGATATTTAAGCCTTGCGACTGGAATGTATCTAGACTTCTTTTAACGTACAGGTTTATAGAGATTTGAAGTGCGTGGCGGACCCAGGATTTGGATATCACCGGGGCTGATTCCCAAAAGCTATGGAAAAATATTACCTTCTTAACCCCTCCCAACAACATAATATATTAGCTAAAACAAACTACAACTGCATAATGTCAGTTTGACGTGAAATGCATAAATTTCATTTTGAAGTGAAACATAAGCTCAATGTTTAACCAAAGGACAATACAGAAGGTACATAGCATAATTGCATAACCACATAACATTTTTAGTACTCTCTTCGACCCATATTAGTTGACTAAATTTGTCTAGATTTGATAAATCTAGACACTATTTAGTATATAGATTCATTCCAATTTTGATAAATCCAAATCAAGTAATACGGGTGAGAGAGAGAGTATCTAAATGACGGAAGATCTGCTCTGATCGCAGCCTATCATTTCCTCACTATCGTAGAAGAAGGAGAACCTACAAAGAAAAGAACAAATTGTACAAATAAGTACATGGTACATGATCAGCAATTTTTAAGGCTGATGGAGAGAGATCTTGATGATAAGTCCTTGATCTCTTTCTCCGGTTCATCTTCTACAAAGCCCGTGGGTTGCTACGGCGCCATAATTTGCATATGCTAGAACTGAATTTAATTTTTTATAAACATGAATTTAATTTTATCGGTGTATAGATAGATTTTAATTTAAAAAAATGGCCACCAAGAATTTTACTACGGCTACTTGTTTTTTCTTTAGAATCAACTACGGCTATTTCATTGACGGGACATGTTATGTCAGGAATGACAGGGTTTTTTGCGGTTATCTTAGACTATCAAGATATGTTGCTCTCTTTTTTACATTGGCGTATCCATGCCAATAAAGGCTCACTTCATGTCTTACATCATACTTCATCGGTTCTATAATATAAATTTTATTACATTCTCGACCGTGAAAAAACCCCGTTCACACGTCCATGTAGCCTCGCGCTAGTGCATTCGTAAAGGCTAGTATATATATTCAGGTCAACTTGTTACGATTAATAGAACATATCCGTGTCATCTCTATACCATCTAATTTGAGTTAAGTGATAAATCAATTAAGACAAACAATAGCGTTACAGTAAATTACTAACCCTTTTATTCGGCGCCATTACTTGGTGATTAAATTTATCCCTACAGCAATGTTGCACTCTAATTATACTAAGTAGATTGATGTGAGTAGTACCTAGTTTTTTTTCTGACAGCAATTTGCCTTCTTAAATACCTTTGCTTGAGACCTTGTCCGACACTTTCGCATGGGACTGCCCGCTTCTTTCACAACAGATAAAGACCTAACACATGACACATGCTTAATTCAGTGGAAGATTTTACATTGCTTCATGCATTTGCTTATTCAGTAAATAGGGAGCATTTAGATTGTAGTGATCATAAGAGAACATATCGTGAGGCATGCTTCACCATGACCATTTGGAGTTTTTGGTTCACATCTTAGATCCCAAGGAGGAAAAGAACCATCCCTTGAACCAGAAACAATGAGCTTTGCACAGAAAATAAATTATATGAATTCAGATTCCAGCAAATTGCTGCAGACATGGTTTATGAAGGAGTAGAGCTAAACAAATTCAGGATATACAATACTGACCAGGATTCGAAGAATGACATGACATCGACTTCACACTGCTGTTGTACCCTGACAACACACTGAGGCACTTCTTATTTTCGTCCTAAATAATTGTTACAGTCAAGCTGCCCTAGTGAGATAATTTGGTTTATGAAGAAACATGTAGCTACTGATTGGTTTATGGATGAACTAAACAAATTGTGTTGCATTACTCACAGTTTAATCTCCTGATGCAGTCAGTAATTTGGATCCATCCTAAATAACTGACACAAAAACGCTATTGTGACTTTGCCAGAGAAAAATATAGCACGGATTGTGTAGAGCTTAGGAAAAGCAGTTGGCTGGACGGATGCCGCCATCGCTCTCCCGTCCTCTAAGGCAAGGTAGCCAGACTGTCCTCCTCCGGCGAGGTAGGCAAGGTAGACTCCTGCACCCTCCCATCCCCTCCTCCTTCGGCGAGGCCCGGCCTAGATCCTCCCTGAGTTTGACACAGGCTCCCTCGGCAGCGCCGTAAGGCAGTGGCGGAGGACAAAAATATTTTTTGGTGTGGCGAAACTAATAACATCACAATATTTTTTAGTAAATATATGCTTATAAAATATACGACAATCAATATTACCTCTGTAATTAAACTGAACTTAAGACAATAATTCACTACAAATTTATTAAATATATAGACTTGACCTGTCAAGGAAACATGAAAATATTACTTCAGAATTAGTTTATGCAAGACAAAACTGATGGAAAGAGAAGACATAAGACAACAGGAACATACCACTTAAGCACTAATTGGGTCTAGAAGACTAGAAGCACCGGAATTATGGTATGGCGGACGCCATAGCTTGTCACACAAGGTCCTCCGCCCCTGCCGTAAGGTCTGTTTTCTCTGTTTCTCCGTGCTATGAGTCTTGCTTCGGTATCCCCCTAAGCAAAAGTTTGAAGGGATAGCGGGTTATGGGTGGGTACCGGGTGAGGTATGTACATAGTAGCCCGTATATGAACATATTTGTATACGATTTGGAGACGGTCTTTTGATGGCGTTTTGAGAAGAAAAAAAATGTCGGTCCCACCTCCGTTATTCAACGTGACGGTCCCCAAATTAATATCTTAGATAGTCATTCCAGACCAAGCCCAAAAAAGCGATTTATTTATAATCTTTCTAATTTTTAACAACTAATACCTAGTTTGCAAATTTTCACCTAGTTTTTAGCAAGATGTTTATCTATAGTCTATTTTAAAATACAATTTATTTGTGGCAAATAGATCAGGTTGCTCTTTTCAAACTAATTATAGTCTTTTATTTCTTTTCCATAAGCTCGCAGCATAAACAATTTTGTTACAATATAATCCTTCAGAGACCGCAACGCTGTGCATCTTGGTCGCGTCTGAAACCGTCACGTGCATGCCCTTTCCGGCCGCGGCTACTGCGACAACTCCAACACCTCCCCGAACTTCGGCCACGCCTCCAGATCTGTTCGACGCAGCTAGCTTACCCACGATGGCCACGACAGCTGCCGAACCGCCATGCGACTTCGTCTGGTCCAGATCCGCCATCGGAGTGCCATCGCTGGCCGCGGAATCTGCTGCATCCCCAATCCATCTTCCAACATCCTCCACGCCTACATATCCGACCATGGCCTTCTTCTCTTCTACGGTGGGTTGCGACGATACAGTTCCTTCCATCGTCTCCACCAACGGCTGGTAGCTGACTGGGAGTTCGCCGGGAGCGGTGGGATGAGGACAGTGGACTTATCTAAGAGCATCTCTAACCCATCCCCTTTCTGCGGCTGGGTGACAAATTTTCCCTTTAAAGGGGATCGAATTCGGCGGCCAAAGTTTAGTGGAGCAAAAATATAGGAGGTGGCCAAGGAGGCCGCCAAAGTCGTCGTCCGCGAGTTTCGCCACGCCGCCAAAGCGCGTAGTGAGGCGGAAGCGGCGCAGTGCGAGCACGCCGCTGACATGGCGGCAAAGGAGGAGCGTGTGGCTACGGCCGCTGAGGTGGCGGCCGTGTGGGATCTCATCGACAGCGACGAGACAGAAGTGGAGGAGGACAACGAGAAGGGGGAGGAGGTGGGTTAGCTGGAGGCGGCGGAGGAGGAGGGGGAGGAGGTGATCGTCGTCCCCTTGCAGATCGCATAGGCGCTAGGCTTCGGCCCCAACGGTGCTCTGGCTCCGGCGGGGTTGATCGCCGCTGAGGCAGAAGCCGCATGTCAGGCGACGGAACTCACCGACCAGGAGGCAAGGGACCACTGAGCCGCCGAGATGGAGAAGGGCCTGGCGTACCGGGCGACGAAGGACCGCAGGAAGGCGGCGGGCAAAGCGGTGGTTCGCGGCCAGGCGCGTGACCATCACCGCGAACGCGTCCAGGCAACAGGCCATCTGGTTCGCTAGGGCGATGATCGACGAAGCCGGCGGCATGACAACGGTGGTCATGGCAACGGTGGCCATGACAACGGCGGCGAGTAGCCATAGCGACGTCCTCCTGCAGTAGCAGTAGCAGTCCCTTTTATTTAGCTTAAACGTGCCTTTTTAAGGGATAAGGCTAATCTATTGAAAAACTATCTTTTAAGTACGAATGTTTCACTTATATATGTGTCCGAGTGGCCGACTGGCAGGACACACCCACGCGTCTGGGCCGATGCAACCGTTGGATCGAGCCGTACGCGTCAGTCCAAATCAATCGTGCCGCTAGAGCACCGCGTACGTCTCGCGGCCGCGCTCGGACGGGTTGAATCGACTCGGTAAAAATACATACTCCCTCCATCCTAAAATAAGTGACGTAGATTTATCTAGATACGGATGTATCTAGACGTATTTTAATATATAGATACATATGAATCTAGATAAACTCACGTCACTTATTTTGGGACGGAGGGAGTAAATAAGATGGGGACAAATGGGACGAGGACGGATATTTCCTAATTTTATCGGCCAACCAGCCCCTCAACATCATCCGGGTAACAAACGTACGCGCTTATACAGGTAGATCTCTCACCCGGAACGCGCCAAAACAAACCCGGACCCAGTTTCCCAGTTAAAATTTGCTTTAGGGGGGATACCGAAGCAAGAGTCATCCAAGTAGCAAATCTGATCAGGAGCAAGCAGAGACGGCTCTCGTGTTGACCAAGGGGGCAGGGGCTGCTCTCCATACGGCCGGTGCGGCACAAAAAAAGCTTAGGTGGCAGCTGAGGCCGGAGAAGATGGCTTCTCCGTGGTGGAAGATGCGGGGATGGCGGCCAGCTCAGGGCCTGGGTTCCGTTCTCCCGCCCGAGAAGGTAGGCGGCGGTCGCTAGGGGTCGACCTTCGCACCGGGTTGCGGCAGGGAAGAACTTAGATCAAATTTTCTATCCTTCGTTTGGTTTCCTATCCTTCTCCCCGTGTTGCTTGTTTGCTACACAGTTCAGTTCTACACGGAGACATCACCGCCGTGGGACTCGAGCAAAATTGACGGGGCACCCGCTCACGCTAGCGCTGATAGCCCTTGGCACCGGAGTTTCTGGTGGCCCTCCTATATTTGGAGGAAGGATGACGCCGGGAACGACATGGCCGTGTAGCCAGCATACCCGTCTGGCCATCTCCTCCATGCCACTTACCTCTGGCGCCCAAACACCAACACCGCCCACGATTCAAATCCCTGCACCGCCTCCTGTCCTTTCTCCTGCCTCCGCCGTTGATCCCCTTGCTTCCACTGTCGTTTCCGTGAAACTGATGGAACAAGTCTACGCCACCACTGATGCGGCGCCCCACCACTGCCGCCGCGGGAATATGCGGCTAGTCCGCCCAGGTACCCGTCTTAAGAAACCATGGCCCTCCATTCAGGCGAGCTCCCACATGAAAGGCGGCGAGGGGACGGAGGAGAGACATGCACAGTTCGGAGATGAGGGGAGGAGAGGGGAGGGGAGGGAAGGGTGGGGTCGGCCGTGGTGGAGGTGGGGGAGTCCATTGGCAGGAGAGGGGATGGAGGAGCTCCAGCAGGCTCGACATGGCCGGCCGCTGACATGGTTATACCCCGCAGGTACACGATCTCAGCATACCTGGTCCAGCCCAAGGAAGGCCCACGGCAAATATACGTCGGCCCATGAAGACTTTCGGGTGGTCAAGGCCCATGACGCCTTCGGATCCTTGGAGATTAAGACTAGAGTAGATAGGAAATTCAAAGGGGTAAACCCTAAAACCTGTAACCGACTCGATCTGTGCCTGGGACCTGCCTATCACTATATAAAGGCCAGGAGGGCACGACGAGGAGGCTCTCTTACGATCTCTCGCACACCACCGCATACACACCTCCACGCCAGATCGCATCTGCGCACCCCTGTAACCTTCGGTTCCGCCGTAATCAAGAGCAGACAAGCAGGAGTAGGGTTTTCCCTCCGGGGGCCTGAACCTGGGTAAACCTAGTGTCCCCATGTTGCTTGTTTGCTAACCGATCCGCGATCTCCAGCATCCCCATCTTCTCCAAAACCCAAGCTCATAACAATGGGCATTGACGAGATTAAACCTCGTCAATTGGCGCCGTCTGTGGGAACTGGGGACGCTGATTGTGCGATCATGAGGGTCCCAACCCGAGCGATCTACAACTCCGCGGCGACGGAGAGTCATCTCCTCTTCGGCGCCTTCGACTTCACCAGCCACCATGAAGGACTTCGAGCCCGTTGGCGACGGACTCGAGATCCTGCTCTGGAGCTTCTGCTTCCAGGTGGGGCAAACTGGCACCCTCCGCCTTCCAGAGCGGGTGCCCCTGCCATCGATCAGGCCCGCCTCGTGGGCTCCACACCCTGTGCTACGCACATCATCATCGACAGACGAGTCCTATGACTGCAGCAGCTACAACTCCGATCTGTGTGATCCACCGTCGGACGAAGGAACCTACAGTTCCGGATCCAAAAGCTACGGCAGTAGCAAACCGATCTACGAGCGCTACCAGTGTGCCGCAGTCATCCAGGATCAGGAACACAATCCGCCACCCAACCTGCAGGGTAGAAACGGTGGGAACAGAAGAAGCCAGTCCCCCCACCCAACAGGGACAACACCGATCGGGTCATCCACCTCAGCGAGGAGGGATGGGCTCAAGCACACGAAGCCGTGGCAAGCAACAAGATCCTGCCCGTCGATGCCTCGCGAGATCTGCTGATGGCATACCACCTGCTCCTAATCGAGGAGCACAAGAAGCAGGTGAAGATGCAAGAGGTGCTTGACAAACGCAAGCAAGCAACCTCAGAGTCCAGTGCGCGACGAGCTGCGCTCTCCGCCATGGGCATCGGCTCCAGCTCGCACGGCAACAACAGCAACAAGCACCATTCTCGGATGGAGAACATGGACCCCAAGGAGCATCGCGAGGTGACTCGGGCCCTCAACGCGTCCTTCATGGAGATGGATGCTGATGGCAACGTCACCCCAAAGACGCCCCAGGCCGCAATCATGGCGGCCACAGCGTACCTCGCGTCTCACTCATGCATAAGTCCGCGCTTACCGGACTCGGACTCGTCGGAGCTGCGCTCCACGAAGAAGCTCCCGTGGAGCCGAAAAAGAAGGCTACGGTCAAGTTCAACCGCAGCCCCACACCTTCATCTGAAGATGAAGAGCACGACCTTCCTCGAAGGCACAAGAGCTCGCGCCATCGCAACCGCAATTACGACGCCCAAAGCGAGCCCCACAAGGCGCGCGCCAAGCGCGCATGCTCGTCTGAATCCGAGATGGATGAAGAAGAGGGAGAACTCTACGGAGCCTGATGCTTTAGCAGATCTATTTGACGGACGAGGATGCCGCGAAACTTCAAGCTTCCTTCGGACACTCTGAAGTTTGATGGCACACAGGACCCCAAGGCGTGGCTCAACGACCACCTGTCGTCCGTCAAGCTACACGGTGGAAACAAGGAAACCGCCATGCAATTCCTTCAGCTGCAGCTGACAGGCGCAGCTCATATCTGGCTTAGCATCCTATCCTCAGGATCCATCCGAAGTTGGGAGGAGCTGGCGTACAGTTTCGTCCGAAACTTCAAGGGCACCAGCAAGAGGCCTACTTCGACGAGGAGTTGCGGGCCTGCACTCAACGAACGGGCGAATCCATTCGCTCGTATATACTGTGATGGTCTAACACCAAGAACTCCGCGTCGCACATCTTCGAAGAGAGGGCTATCGACTCCTTCAAGGACGGCGTCAAGCGCCAGGACTTCAAAGAAGAACTTGGGGGCGTCAAGCCCAAGACACTTGACCACCTCATGGACATCGCCAACAGGTGGGCCGATGGCAAGGACTCCGTCCACCGAGCGTACTCGGAAGAAGAGGACGACTACGGCCGGCGACGTGAACGCCGTAGCAAGAGAAGATCGCGCGTCTACAGCGATCGCGATGGACCCGACATGGTCGCGGCTGGATACGCCGACCGCCGCAGCGACGAAAACCGCAACAACAGCGGATACCGCGGAAGCAACTTCCGCGACGGAGGACGCCCAACACAGTCGTGGTAGCGCTGCGGCCGCGACGACGGACCGTCAGCATACAAAAAACTGTCGGGTCCATGCACCATCCACTTTTACATCGACAAGCAGGATGGTAAGAAGAAGGCGAGCCACATGCTCAAGGACTGCCGCGACTTCCAGAAACTCAGCGAAAGCATGGCTCAGATGAGGCAGCAAGCCCCGAACCCTGGATACGGGAACGCACCCGCACCAGGCGAGATCGCACATGGAGCTCCTCCACCACCACCTGCGGGAGGCCCGAACCACCCAGTCGCACCCGCACAGAATAACGGTGGGCACGGGTATCCCCCGCCGAAAGGAGCGCTGATGATCCAAAAAGGGCGCCCAACGAATAGGGTGCAGAAGAAAATCACCCTTTAGATCAATCTGGTCGTGACAACACCACCCGCCATCCCTGAGTACCTCAGCGGATCGGAGTCCTGCATCACGTTCAGCCGTTCGGATCACCTTTGCCAGGTCCCTCGCCCAGGTCATGCTGCCCTGGTGCTTGACGCGCAGATCGGAGGTTTCGAGATGAGTCGCGTCTTCATGGACGGCGGCAGCGGCATCAACCTGATGTTCGCCAGCACCTTAGCAGCAATGCGGATCCCGCTATGCAGCCTGGAACAGTCGGACACAACGTTCTACGGCATCGTCCCAGGAAAGGGCATATTCCCCCTGGGAAAGATATGGCTCGACGTCATCTTCGGCAAGCCGGACAACTTCCGATACGAGCGACTCGAGTTCGAAGTGGTGGACTGGCCATCACAATACCATGCCATCCTTGGGCGTGTGGCATTCGCACGATTCCTGGCAATACCGCACTACGCGTACCTGCTACTCAAGATGCCAGGACCCAGGGGCGTCATCACAGTCCACGGGAGCTTCACCCGATCGGACCACTGCGACAGGGACTTCAATAGAATCTCCCAGTCATTCGGCATGCAAGAGGAGCTCGTAAGGCTCCGCTAAGTGACAGACAATGGGGCACCCCTAGTCGCCAGACAGAACGCACCTGACATGTCCTTCGACTCCACCATCAACACAAAGAAGGTGCAAGTCCACCCGACGGATGCCTCCAAGACGACGCTGATCGCCAATGACCTCAGTCCCGCATAGGAAAGCGTGCTCGTCGAATTCCTCCGTGAGCGCTGGGAAATCTTTGCCTGGTGTCCTGCGGACATGCCAGGAGTTCCCAGGGAATTTGCCGAGCACGCATTCAACGTCTTTCCAGACGCCAAGCCCGTCAAGCAGTCCATCCGACGACTGACCGAACCCCGGGCCGAAGCCATAGGAGTTGAAGTCAACATGCTACTCGCTGCAAACTTCATCAGGGAGATTAAGGAAAGCGAGTGGCTCGCCAATACAGTGATGGTCCCCAAAAAGGACACGGACATCCTGTGGATGTGCGTGGACTTCACGTCGCTGAACAAGCACTGCCCGAAGGACCACTTTCCTCTCCCTCAGATCGATCAGATCACCGATTCGGCTACAGGATGCGAGAAACTCTCCTTCCTTGACGCCTACTTAGGCTACAACCAGATTCGACTGAAGGTCGAAGATCAGGAGAAAACGGCGTTCATCACGCCGTTCGGAGTGTTCTGCTACAACACAATGCCCTTCGGGCTAAAGAACGCAGGTGCCACGTACCAGCGGTGCATGCAGGCATGCCTGAAGGACCAGATCGGTCGCAATATCCAAGTCTATGTCGACGACATAGTCATCAAAACTAGGGAGGCGAGAACACTCATCGACGATCTCCGCGAGACGTTCGATAATCTCGACCGCTACAAGATCAAGCTTAACCCTAAAAAGTGCGCCTTCAGCGTCCGATCTGGCCAGCTGCTTGGTTACTTCATCTCCCAGCGAGGGATCGAGGCGAACCTGAAGAAAATCCGGGCCATAATGGCCATGGAGAAGCCGGAGAACCTCAAGGGTATCCAGCAGCTTGCAGGACGAATCGCGGCATTGAGCAGGTTCATCAGCCGCATGGGCGAGAAAGCCCTGCCATTCTACCAGCTGCTACACAAGGCAGACAAATTCGAGTGGACGCCTGAGGCGGATGATGCATTCGAAGATCTAAAGCGGCTGCTCTCTACCTCGCCCGTATTGGTTATGCCAAAGGAGCGCGAGCCTCTACTGCTGTACATAGAAGCTACACACCAGGTGGTGAGCACTATACTGGTGGTTGAGCAACCCGAAGAGGGCAAGACCCATGGGGTCCAATGCCCAATCTACTACTTCAGCGAGGTACTGATGGCGACAAATCAGAGGTACCCTCACTACCACAAACTCACCTACGACGTGTTCATGACGGCTCGTCGGCTGAGCCATTACTTCCCGGATCACCAGGTGATGGTCGTCAACGAGGCACCCCTGAACAGCATCCTGAACAATCCGGAGGCCATAGGACGCGTGTCCCTGTGGGGCATCGAGCTGTCACCTCTAGACATCGTCTATGAGAAACGCCACGCGATCAAGTCTCAAGTCCTCCCGGACTTCCTTGTACACTGGATGGAGCTGCAGCTGCCAGACACCCCAGACATGACACAGTCATGGACGATGCACTTCGACAGCTCCAAGCGTGAAGCCGGAGTAGGAGTCAGGGTCATACTGACCTCTCCGCAGAGCGATAAGATGAAGTACGTCCTCCGGATGAAGTTTCGAGCTTCCAACAACGAGGCAGAATACGAGGCCCTCATCCACGGCATGCGGATGGCCAAGATATGTGGCGCAACACGCCTCGTCATCTACGGTGACTCCAACCTCGTCGTCCAGCAGACGATGAACGAGTGCGATGCGCACGTCGCCAACATGATCGTGTACCGCGCACTCTACAACGCACTCGAAGGAGGCTTTGACGGCTACGAGCTTCTGCACGTTGGCAGAGAAAGCAACGAAGAATCCGACAGACTCGCCAACATCGGCTCCACCTGCGCACGGGTGCCACCAGGTGTGTTCCTCGAACAGATCTGCGTACCATCCATCAAGCGGAAATTCCCAAAGGGATCACCCAAAGAAGCAGAACACTCGGGGGCTACGCTGCCCGAAGGATAGGAAGGACCCGAAAAGCTAAACTTGGACACGGCCATACCTCTGGTACTTGATAGACGGAGAACTGCCTGATAGCCCAACAGATGCCCGACGCATATATCGCCGGACCAAATCCTTCACCATCATCAATGGCGAGCTGTACGAGCGCAACATTTCGGGTGTACTACAAAGGTGCATCACCATCGGCGACGGAAAAACCATCCTCCAAGACATCCACGAGGGCATCTGCGGCCATCATGCAGGCAACCGCTCCCTTGTCGCCAAAGCTCTACGAGCTGGATTCTACTGGCCAACGGCCATGAATGACGCCAAGGACATCGTCCGAAGATGCAACGGGTGCCAAAGGTTCGCCGACAAACCACACGCACCTGGATCAGAGCTCAGGCCCATACCTTTGGCCTGGACCTTCGCCCAATGGGGCCTCGACATGATCGGCAAGCTGCCAAGGTCTTCGAAAGGAGGACACGTCTACCTCCTGGTCGCAGTCGACAAATGCACCAAGTGGATTGAGGCCATGCCGGTCACTAACCAAAAGGGAAAAACTGCCGTCAAGTTCTTTGAATCCATTGTCTACAGGTTCGGCGTGCCGCATAGCATCATCACCGACAATGGGTTGAACTTCATCTCCAAATAATTCCAGGACTTTTGCGAAGGCCTCGGAATCAACATCACATACGCCTCAGTGGTGCACCCACAAACGAACAGGCAGGTCGAGAAGGCCAACGGCCTTGTCGGCGCTGGCATCAAGAAGCGCCTAATGAGCCCACTCGAGCGGCTCGCAGGAGCTTGGACAAAACAGCTGCCCTCCGTCCTGTGGAGCCTGCGTACAACGCCAAACAGCTCAACCGGCTACACGCCATTCTTCATGGTACACGGAGCCGAAGCCGTGCTACCAGCAGAGGTACGCCACAAGGCCTCATGGGTCGTCGCTTACAGCGAAGCCGAATCGACGGCCGCACTCGAAGACGCCGTCGACACACTCGACGAAGCACGCGACATAGCAGCAGCTCGATCAGCGGTGTACCAACAGAGTCTTCGTAACTACCACAGCCGACGGCTGCGCCCAAGGTCCTTCGTCGAAGGAGACCTAGTCTTGCGACTTAAGCAAGAGCGACCAAAGAAATTCGAGTCATCATGGGAAGGACCCTACATCGTCACCGAGGTCATCCCAGGTGGCGCCTATCGCCTCAAACACGTGGAGTATGGAGTCGCATACTCCAACTCATGGAACGTCGCACAGCTGCGACGGTTCTACCCCTAGCTACCTCCCTCTTTTACTTTCAATAAGGCTATTCAGCCAAGGCTACTCAGCCGAACAATGTACCTCCTCCATTACGAAATGAATAAAGCTAAGTGTCTCGCCCCAAAATTTTGTTTACTATTCGCATTTTACTCCATGCTACAAACGCACTCGGGGGCTCCCCCACCTCACGACTTCGTGGACTGAGGATAACACGTGTACACCTGAGTAGCTGACCACGTCAGGCTAACGAAAAGGACACGTATATAAACAAAGCACTACGTGCTAAAAGAACAACCAAACCTTTACAACAAAGGGCAAAACATGCCCAGTCAAATATATACAAATTTTACATCTATGTTTTTTTACAGGTACTATCTATTCTGAAGAATAACCTGAGCACGCTGTTCAAACAGATCTACGATCTGTTCGGCATACTTCCTTATAGCCGCATAGTGCGGACGCATATCCCACTCGCCACCATCTGGCCAAAGAGGCGGCCCAGCCACCACAACAGATAGATCTAAATCAGGATGATGTAACCGCACAAGGGAGAGTGCGGCCTTCACCCCTGCGACGAGCTGATGCCGTACCAGTTCCCTGACATGATGCACATTTCGAAACTTCGACAGCAGACCAGAGAGAGTCGATGGCGCATCATCCAGCGGAAACATTACATGCAGAACCGACGCAAGCGAAGACCTCACCTGACGAAGCACCCGCGATACCTGGTGGACACGATCCTGCACCGTTGAAAGGACCATGACACGATCACGGTCCATCCAGAAGAACCCGCCGGCCTCCATGTCCTGCTGAGTCAAGCAGTTGATCCGAATAGCAACACGCTCCTTCTCCTCCCTTGGAGCAATGTTAGCACCTGCAATACTTGCAGAAGAGTAAGATGAAAGGCCAGCAGGCGCACCCGAAGTAACCAGCAACAGCTCGAAAAACTCACACTGAAGCTGTTCGGACAAACGAAGCAGCTCCGCCATCAAGTACTCATCTCTGGCAGCGCCTCGATCCGCTTTGGATCTCCAAACATCAGCGTGGCCACGCACCACAAGCAACTCTTTCTCGAGGCTACGGATGCGGTCTCGAAGAAACACAAGCTGTGACGCACCATTCAAGGATGGCCGCAGCTGCGCCGCAGACGAAGTGTCAACGGGATCATCACCCGAAGGACACTAGAGTAACAGAAGACAAAGATATGAACAAGCAGACGAAGGAGCACAAAACTCAGGAAATTCATTATGTACAACAAAAAGCCACTACGTGGCGCAGGGTTTGTTCATAAACATAGTTACAAAAGCTGAAACCAAAAGCTATCCTACTACTACAAAGCCTACGAAGCTGCATCCTGAGTAGCCTCGGGCGGGATCGGGCCAACAAGTCAATCAACTTCGGCCCATAACGCTTACAGCGAGCAGCATAGATGGCGAAGGCTGCCTCGGATCCGTCGGCATCCGGGAGGTGACCTGAGGAAGATCCAGCTTCGCTCCAGCCGCCAAGGCTGTTGCCAGCCCGACGGACGCGCCAATGCCTTTCTGCTTGCGCTTGTACGCTGCAGACGCTTTGGATGATAATGCATCCGCCAAGGCATCGACATCCTCGAGGGCCATGCCCTTAGGGACGAGCTCCTTGTAGAAGCGCCCGACGACCTCCTTGGCCTTGGCAAGCGAGCTGACGACGGTACTGCAGCGGTCTTCGACCACCGCAACAGGATCATCCAAAGCACTCCCGTGCTCCGGAGCACCACGATCAAACTCGATGTCCGCGTCATCTAAATAAACAAAAAGGAAGCAGCGGGAATAAAAGCACTGCAAAAGAAAGACAAGGAAGTCGAAAAGAGGAAGGCGAAGAAACTCACCCGAAACAGCCTTGGCAGCCGCCATAAGCTTGTTGGCTACCTCTCTCTCACGCGAAGCCGTGGCGGTGGCAAGCTTCTCCTCGCGATCCGTCGCCTCCTACTGCAGGCGCTCCTTGGCAGCAGCCGCGTCGACTAACTCCTGCTCAAGGCGCCCTTTCGCAGCAACGACGTCCTCGTCCTTCTTCTCCGCCTGCCCAGGGCTCTTTTTGAGAGCATCAAGCTTGCGGAGAGAGACATTGTGGTCCTCTGCAGTCATCAACAAACCTATTAAATCGAAGGACAAAAAATACATAAAGAAGCAAAAAGACCAGGTCGTAAACATACCTTGAAGTTGTTTGAAGCTGGCCTCCAATGCCAGATGCTGCTGCACCAGCTAGTTGGCGCCTTGCACAAAAGGCTGCAAAAGGAATCACTCATCAAAAGGATGGCTCAGGGGCTCCCCCCGAGACAAGAAGCAAAAAATAAGGATCAGCAGATCATCTAAAAAGGTTCGGGGGCTCCCCTTGCGGCAGAAAGCAAAAATTACTTACACGGTTAGACGGCGACTCCGAAGGTCCGCTCATAGTCTTCTGAGGGACAACCACCCGATCCTCCTGCGGAGAAGGGTTCGGGGCAGCGCCCTCAGAGGTGGCCACCGTCTGAGGAGGAGGGGGCACAACCTTCGACTCCCCCACCATCTCCCGAGCACCATCACTGGAGGAGCCATCGGAGGAACTGCTACAAAAGAAATATCAGCAAAGCTCAAAAACAAACAGACAAGAGAAAGCAAAAACGGGCTGAGGAAACTTACGAGTCGAGATCGCTCAAGTCGAAGACAGGAGGGGTCTTCCTGCCCTTCTTCTCCTCTTTCTTCTCTTCCTTCTTCTCTTCCTTCTTCCGCTTCACCGGCGGGTGCGGTGCCACAGCTCGCACGGGAATGGCAGGAATGGGAGAAGAAGAGCCCCCATGATCTCCATTGTGACGTTCAAGGCACAGCGGATTCCTCGGCGTCAGCGGAGTCGAAGCATCTGACGACTCGCTGGAGCTCCGTGTCCTCTTGCGAGTATGATCCTTGCTCGACTCGATGGCCTCTTCGGCCGGCGACAGCGCTGACGGAAGCTTAGACATGGAGTCCACCACCTCATTGTCCGGCGCATTCGAAAACAATTCGGGAAGCGGCGGCGACATGCCCGGCACCTTGAACTCCTGCACAAAAGACGCAAATTTGTCAGCAGACAAATAAATACAAGTAAAGCATGATCGAAAATAGCGCCGCAGCGCCGTCGAATCTACATATGTGGAACCGGACGAGAAGCAGAGAACGGAGAAGTCAGCGACTTCCCCGGGATATCCTCTCCAGCCTTGAACTTCAGCAGCGGACGAAGGACCCCGTCGAGATCTCCCTTGGAGAATTCCTCAGCCGAAACCCTAGTCGGATCACGACGACCAGCATAAAGGAACATCGGGTGCGCCCTAGCCTGGAGAAGCTGCACCCGACGTTTGAGAAAAGTGCGGATGATATCCACATTGTTCACCTCTTTATCCGGAGTCAATTGAATATCCTCCACTCGACGATAGAGAGCCTCTATCTCCGCTACCTCGCCATCCAAGATCTGGTTCTTCTAGGACCTCTTTGGCTCAATTTTCTAGGAAGGGTCAAAAGGAACAAGTCCAAAATCCTGCCCAGCAACCGTGGAGTCGTGGATGTAAAACCATCGCCTCCGCCAGTACTGGACAGATTCGGACATGGAAAAGGAGAAGAAAATAAGATTGGATCGAAGGGAGATGATGCAACCCCCAATGGGATAAACACCATCAGAACCAGATTGCCTCTTCACGAAATAGAGTTTCCAGAAGAGGCCAAAGTGCGGCTCGATACTTAGCCAACACTCGCAGAAAGTGACGAAACAAGCAATGTGAAGAAGAGAGTTGGGGGAAAGATGATGCAGCTGGATGTCGTAAAGAAAAATCAGTCCACGAAGGAAATTGTGGACTGGGAAGGAAAAGCCCAAAAGAACAAAAGCGAGGAACATAACCCGAAACCCAGTGGGGGGACGGGGAATTACCTCGTTTCCAGGGAGTTTGACGGCCTCCCTATCATGCGGGATCAAGCCCCGCACACGAAGCTTGCGGAGACCACTCTCCCGCGTCTCCGATCGCTGCCAGCCACCATCGGTGACACGGGCAGTGGTAGAACCTTTCTTGCCACCAGCAGCGCTGGTGCCAACTGCAGAGGAGGACTTCTTCGGTTTCCCTATCGCAATGCGGCGGTGCCGGCGAAAAGCACGCAGGATCAAGGAAGGAAAAACTCGGGGAAATCCCAACGCGCAATGAGAAAGCTCAGAGAAGATGGGAGCAGTGAAACAAGAATGGCTGCGTTGAAAACAAAATACCTTTTCCCCAATGATTATAAGGACGAGGACGATGCACGATGACCGTCCATCAGGAAGACCTAGAGACAACATCAAGATCTGGCCGTCCATGTGTCAGTACAGTAGCGAACCGTCGCTAACACGCCGTCCACTACGCTCGGAAATCGAGACGACGCCGTAATTATCTCCACGCCGTGCATGACCGGTCAACTCAAAGTCAGAAGGTGGGTCCCATGTTCGTCCAGTCACGTCATCTCTGGCGCAGCAGACGCTTGAGGTCACCGATCGTCAGCACTGACGTCATCAAAAGCTATACTAGCAACGGTTACAATTCTTCGGCTACACAGCTAAGAGTACTCACTCGAATCTACGATTCGACTAACTACTCGAGGGCTACTTCTATCAGGAGCACTGTCCGCGCACCCGAAAATGAACAAAACACTTCAGCACTGAACTAATTTCTTCGAGTCCTACGTCGAGTCTGCGACTCCACTAAGGACTCGGGGGCTACTCCCATAGGGAGGATGGATTCAAGCATCCGAAAAATTTGTGTCCTACGGACCGGAAGCCGAAAAACGGCTGAATTAAAGTCTCCGCTCGAGTCTACGACTCGAGCAGACACTCGGGGGCTACTCCCATAGGGAGCGCTGGTCGCGCACCCTATGAATTCTTCGACTGCGATCCTTCGGATCAGCATGCAAAACTTTTTGGCAACTCTGCCCCAATTAACGCTAAGTGAGCAACATTCTCCTTGGCCACCCGAAACACCCCCGCGGTGATAAACATTCGGATGTTGTGTCTGCGACGCAAAGATAAGACCTACAGATATCATCTGATGGCCTGACAACACACACGACTGCGCTCTGCTAGTACGAATCCGTGGCAACAGGCGTGATGAAAAATCCCGACGGACGCGTTGGGTACATCATTTAAATTCACTGGAATTTCGCTCCTCTAAGTCCTCCACAATCTGAGTCGAATTACGCCAGCATATGTTCCGGGTTCGAGTCGAGGGACTCGAACCTGAAGAAGATCGTGTTGTTTTGTCCTAAGACAGTTAACTGACCCTGATCCGTCGGGAGAGTCAGGCACACGCATCAACAATCCCTACACATTCTCTTGAAAGACAGAGTTGCATCCGAAGGATTGAAGAGTCCTCAGCCGAATATACGATTCGACTGAACACTCGGGGGCTACTTACATGGTTATACCCCGCGGGTACATGATCTCAGCATACCTGGTCCATCCCAAGGAAGGCCCACGGCAAATATACGCCAGCCCATGAAGACTTTCGGGTGGCCAAGGCCCATGACGCCTTCGGATCCTTGGAGAGCAAGACTAGAGTAGATAGGAAATTCAAAGGGGTAAACCCTAAAACCTGTAACCGACTCGATCTGTGCCCGGGACCTGCCTATCTCTATATAAAGGCTAGGAGGGCACGACGAGGAGGCTCTCTTGTTGGAGATATGCCCAAGAGGCAATAATAAAGTGGTTATTATCATATCTTCATACTTATGATAAATGTTTACATACCATGCTATAAGTGTATTAACAGGAAACATTAATACTTGTGTGATTTGTAAACATAAAAGAGTCCCTAGTAAAGCCTCTTATTAAACTAGCTTGTTGGTTAATATATGATCATGGTTTCCTGATCATGAACATAGAGATGTTATGAACAACAGGGTCATATCATTAGGAGAATGATGTGATGGACATACTCCTATAGTTAAGCGTAGCATAAAGATTAAGTCATTTAATATAGTTCATTTGCTATAAGCTTTCTGATACATAGTAACCTAATTCCTTCGACCATGAGATCATGCTTATCACCATCACCGGAAGGATGCTTTGATGACATCAAACACCACACCGTAACTGGGTGGCTATAAAGATGGCATTGAGTGTTCAGAAAGTATGGGTTGAGACACATGGATCAAGAGTGGGATTTGTCCATCCATATGACGGATAGATATACTCTGGGCCCTCTTGGTGGAATTTCATCCAATTAGCTTGCAAGCATGTGACTGGCTCACAAGGGATCACATACCACAGGAACGAGAAAAGAGTACTTATCGGTAACGAGGTTGAACTAGGTATGCAGAGATACCGACGATCAAAACCTCGGATAAGTAAACTATCGTGAGACAAAGGGAAATTGGTATCATATGTAAGTGGTTCATTCGATCACAAAGTAATCGTAGAAATATGTGGGAGCCATATGAATTTCCAGATTCCTCTATTGGTTATTGATCGGAGAAGTGTCTCGATCATGTCCGCATAATTCACGAACCGTAGGGAGACACACTTAAGGATTCGATGTTGTTGAGTAGTTATGGAATGATGAGTAAGAGACCGAATGTTGTTCAGAGTCTCGGATGGGATCCGGGATATCACGAGGAGATCCGGAATGGTCCGGAGAATAAGATTCATATAAGGAAAGTCCTGTTTCGGAGTTGGGGAATGACTCCGGTGTTTTCATCGGGAATGTTCTAGAAGGGTCCGGAAGGTCCGGCACTCCGGAGGGGAAGGGTACATGAATGTGTCATGACAATGTGGAATGGTTGCATCATGTACTAGGTCACTTGGCTGGGCAAAATAAAGGGAGAAATCAAATCCTAGTTTGAAAGTCAAACGCCAATTTGAAAAAGTCAAACGACAAGTTTGCTTGGTGGAGGGAGAGTAGGAAATCTACTTGGGGAGGAAGTCTCCTCCCTCCACCCGCCGGACAAGGAGGAGGAGTTGGAGGAGGACTCCCTCCTCCCAAGCCGCACCCTCCCACCTATAAAAGGAGGGGCAGGGCTGCCCCTCTCCCACACACCCAAACCCTAGCCCCAAGTCGCCGGCCACCTCCTCCTGCCGCCGCCTAGGGCCTCCTCTAACTCGGCGAGTTAGGGTTTCCCCAAACCCTAGCCGCCGGCCAAGCCCTCCCCTTGGTGCCCTCTAAACCCTAGATCACCAAGGCCTCTATCATACTCCACCATACTCGCTCCGGCTTAAGGCGAAGCCCTGCGAGATCTCCCCTCTACTTCCGACACCACGCCGTCGTGCTGCCGGAATCACGAGGAGAGTGCTACAACCTCCGCTGCCTGCTGGAACAAGGGAGAGGAAGGTCTTCATCGAGTACCGAACGTGTGACCGACTACGGGAGCGCTGCCGGAACGCAGCACCGGAAGGATCGTCTACGCGATCTTGAGATCAGCAAGTGTACGACTACATCACCCATGAGAATTTGCTCTCGTTAACCGCTTTGGATCTTCGAGGGTTAGTATTCCATCGACTCGTTGCTACAATCTAGTAGATAGATATTGGCTTGATCATAGATTAGATCTTGATTGTGTGTTCATGCGGTAGAATTTTTTTTCCATGCTACGAACCCCTACAGTGGTATCAGAGCCGTGTCTATATGTAGATCTTTTGCACGAGTAGAACACAATGGTCATTATAGGCGTTGATGCTTTTGTTGTCGATTGCTTCTTGTGTACTTTGCATCTTGCGGGATGGTGGGATTAAGCGGACCGGGCTAACCTTATATGACATCGTTCATGAGACTTGCTCCATGCTTGACATGCAACTTTTATTGCATAAGTGGCTTTGCGGGTGCCTGTTTCTCCCAACATAGTTAAGATTCAATTTACAACGGGTGATTGAAAATACTAGTATCAATGTTGTGGTTCTTCTTCGTAAGTTAGAACGACGCTTATTGAAAGCCCCAAACCACGTAAAACATGCAAAGAAAATTAGAGGCGTCTAACTTTGTTTTGCAGGGGTGTGCTGTGATGTGATATGGCCATGATTGTGATTATATTTGATGTATGCAATGTTCCTTATTGTAAGTTGACAACCGGCAGGAGCCATATGGTTGTCTTTAAATTCTGTTAAGATCCGCGTGTCTATTCAAAGTAGTTGTAATAGTTCAAGCTGGTGGACGACAACCATGAAACGGCGCCATTGACCTTGACGCCATGCTGGTGATGATGGAGATCATGTTAGTGCTTAAAGATGGAGATCAGAAGCACAAGAAGAAAGGCCATATCATATCACATATTATGAATTGCATGTGATGTTAATCCTTTTATGCATCTTGTATTGCTTAGTTAACGACGGTAGCATTATAAGATGATCCCTCAAGCACACAATTTCAAGTTTTAAAGTGTTCATCCTTAGTAAGCACTGTTGCTAAAGCTCGTTGTTTCGAAGCACCACGTGATGATCGGGTGTGTTAGATTCTGCGAGTGTATACAACGTGAGCAAGCCAGATTTGCTCATACGGAAGCTAAGGTTTGATCTTGACGAGCCTAGCATGTACAGACATGGTCTCGGAACACGGATCACCGAAAGGTAAAGCATGAGTCATATAGTAGATATGATGAACATGTTGATTGTTCGCATTGAAGCTACATCAACTCTCGTGATGATCGGTTTTGATGTGATGAATTTGGTTCGTGTGATCACTAAAACAATGTGAGGGATATTGTTTTGAGTAGGAGTTCAACAGCAATATGATTAAAAGTTGAACACTATTTATCATAAATTAAATCAAAGTGAATTTGCATAGTTGTTGTAGTCATTGGCATCCGTTTACCACCTTGCGCTTAGTTATAATTGAGATGATAGAACTACAGAATTCTGGTTAGTTACTTTACGAACTGGTATCGTATTGTTTTGAAGTGTTAATCTAAAGTTTAAAAGTCCCATTGCAAACTTTCGGTAAGTTTCGATTACTCCGTGAAATTTAATAGTTGGTATTAAATCAAGAGTAACAATTCCAGTGTTAGTATATAAGTATCATGTTTATCTTCATGATTCTTGATATTCAAAGGATTGTCTTAATATCAAGGTTATCTAGGATCTGAAAGAGTTGTTTCAGAAACCATGATGTGTGGAAGATATTGTGATATCTGAAAAGAAGTTTTGGTTGCAACATGATAGAGTATAATATGGCAAAAGTCATGTTCTCATATTTGATGAGAATTTGCAAAAGGTTGGAGACACTAGTTGTCCTAAACCTCCAAAAGGTTTTGGAGAGCAACATTATACTCTCGATTCACCGTTATAAGCTAAAAGTAGCTTGATCATGGATAATTCCATGATAAGGGTGAATATTTGATGTAGGTAAAATATTTACTACACCAAGAGATTACTAAAGAAAGGAATTTGAAAGAACACCAAACATTTGATGATGGTAATCTACTTCAAAGTTCAAGTCCAAAGACATTGGTATTTAACTATACACGCTTTGGACTATGTGTCATGTGTATGGCTCCACTATTGATGTTGATAGATTCTTTCAAACAGAAAAAGAAATATTGAAAGAGAATCTCATAAATATATGGCAGAAAATAAAAGACTAGAATTGTTCAGTTTAGGTATATAAAGGATATACGTGTTATGGCTATATTCTTTGCTTGTTAAACAATGTGGTTCTTAAGTATTTGATACTGAATTTGTTGGTATGAATCATCATACGAAACAACAGAATTCATGAACTACAATGGCCTAAGTAACTAGCAAAAGAATATGTGATGATGTTCATCGAGAACAAATAAAGGGTTATTGTGTTGCTCGTTAAAACCTTGCCTTCAAGATTTGTTTTATCAGGTATTATGAGAACAAAAGGGTTGTTCAAATAATTGCCGTAATCCATAAAAGATGGATGATTGACAAATCTCGTTGGAGAAATCACATCCATAAAACTAGTGCTAAAAATGTCGAAAGACAAATTGATTAAAAGATCACTTAGGAAGTGACATCGCCGTTTAAATTATATTGGAAAGAAAACATGAAGAAACTCCATGTGGATGGAATTTTGGAGTCTTTTGATTTTTGATCACATGACGCTTGTGAAACTTTCCTAGAGATAATTAAAACTTCGTTCATAGGCCAAAAGGGAACGAATGACTAGCTTATTGGAACTTGTACATATTGTTGTATGAAGTCCATTATGTGTAGTCAAGAGCGATGGATTTCAACTTCATATGCTTCCTCCGAAAATTTGAGTGAATATATGAATATTTACTTAATAAGGATGAAGTATGAAACATTTGAAAAGTTCAAAGACTTTCAAGATGAAGTGCAAAATCATTGTAACAAGAATATAAATAGTTTATGATAAGATCATAAAGTAAGATATTTGAGTTACAAGTTTAGCATAATACCTAAGATTTAAGGAATCGTTCTGTGGATTTGCATTTTTCGAAACACCATAAGAGTATGGAGCATTCGAGATTTGTAATTAAACCTTGTTTGACATGGTAAGATCAAAGGTGTAATTCATAAAACTGCCATTATATTTTAAAGATTAAAAGCTTTAAAGACTACCATTTTTCCACTGAAAAGAGCTCCATCATAATCCGTTGAATTGATACCATATAAAGTTATGGTTTGGGATAAAACCCAAGTTGTCCTTTCTTAAATATTGGTATGCTATGCATAAGAAAGATGTTTGCAATCAAAGTCGGATGAACCTGTCTTTGTATGTTATTTCGAATAACTGTTCCTCCATAACATCGGAGACAAAAATGTTTGTCGCTTAAAACGTCAAGTTTCTTAGAGAAGGAATTTTTCGTGAAAAGTTAAGTGGGAGGACAATAGAACTTTGATAAGGTTAAAAGAACCTTAGCTATATGTGTAAACTTGCGCAGCACCGAAAAGTGTTCCGGAGGCAACAACAATGCTCATGGCTCACGTGCCTCAAAGGTTGTGGTCACGGAGATCTAAGTTCCTATTGAAACAAGTAGGTCGGGTAAACAATCAAATACCAAGATTTGAGAGTTAAATCATTATTTGACAATAATGATCCGACTACATGCAAAGAAGCGATGATGGGCCCTGACTCCGTCAAATGGCTTGAAGCCATAAAATCCGTGATAGTTCCATATAAGAGAGATCAAGCTTTGAACTTGAAAGACCCTCTGGAAAGGTACAAGACCTTACAGTCGTATTTGGATCTATAAAGAAATACACATGGATGTTTCACATCTATGAAATAGTCGACATGTTGGGAAAGAGTTCACAACAATGTTCAAAGGTTGACTATGACAAGATCTGATCTTTCATAGCGATATTTAGTCTAGACGGATTAATGTAGCAACCACGACATATAATTTTGTTATGTGTTGAATAAACAAAACAAGTTCTTCTAATAGAATGGTTACCAAGGACGTGTGCATGACACGGTCCAAAGGGTTTTGTTAATTCAAAGGATGCTAAAAGCATATGCAAACTTCAATGGTTGAAGTAAGCATCGCGGAGTTGGAATCTTCACTATGATGAAACTGTTAAAAGAGTTTAATTTCATCGGAGATGATGAAGATGCTTGCATTTGCAAGAAATTAAGTGGGAGCGCTAAGACATGTTTCTAATACATTATGTGGCAGACATATTGTTGATTGGAAATAATGTATCTTTTATTAACACAGGATAAGAATTTCATCTCGATGAAAGACTTAGGTAAAACCCAAATATTTGGCATCAATAGACGCTAATATGGTTGTGCCGAAAGTACATAGATGATATATTGAATGAGTTTAATATAGAAACTACAAGAAAGGTTCTTGTCGCACAGAAAGGATTGAATGAGTTCAATATTGATGATATATTCAAGTGTATTGACACTTGGTAAGTGAAACAAAGATTCAAGTATAGATTGATACTTGATGTATAAAATCACAAAGAGTATTTTATCAATCATGCTGTGATGTGTACAAATCCAGATATGTCTTATGATATAAATGTTATGAGCGTATACCAGAATGATTCATATGATGATTATTGGACAATAGTAAAGATATTCTTATGATCATGTAAAAGAAATAAGAATATATTATTTTGTAGAAGTGACAAATAGATGGTTAGTTCATTGTAAATGAATTACATTGATACTAGTTTTGTCACAAAGTACAAATTAAGTTTATCTCAATCTAAACTAAGGGTGGCACAATATGATGGAAAGTAAGTTCCATAATGGATTTGGATGAGTTCCAAAGTTGAGACATTGTAACAGATACTACAACAAAAGGCTAAGTATATAACTGCTGTTATAGCAGCAAAAGAGGGCATTTGTGTCAAGTAGTTTGTTATCAAACTAAGTATAGTTCACAGCAGGGATAATACTATGAAGATATATTGTATGACAATATTATCAACATGTTTTAACCCCAAAGAACTAAAGGTCACACCAAAGGACCAAATTTGTACAAAGCCATCTCATTAGAGAATGAGTGATGCGTAGAGACGCAAAGACATGCAATTACACATGGATCTGGAAGTGTCAGATCCGGATATCAGCTGACCACTAGCAATCGTGTACATACGACACCAGAAAGCCATAGGTGTTGAATACACAAAGGTTTGAAACTAGATTATTGACTCTAGTGCAAGTGGGAGACTGTTGGAGATATGCCCAAGAGGCAATAATAAAGTGGTTATTATCATATCTTCATACTTATGATAAATGTTTACATACCATGCTATAATTGTATTAACAGGAAACGTTAATACTTGTGTGATTTGTAAACATAAAAGAGTCCCTAGTAAAGCCTCTTGTTAAACTAGCTTGTTGGTTAATATATGATCATGGTTTCCTAATCATGAACATAGAGATGTTATTAACAACAGGGTCATATCATTAGGAGAATGATGTGATGGACATACTCCTATAGTTAAGCGTAGCATAAAGATCAAGTCATTTAATATAGTTCATTTGCTATAAGCTTTCTGATACATAGTAACCTAATTCCTTCGACCATGAGATCATGCTTATCACCATCACCGGAAGGATGCTTTGATGACATCAAACACCACACCGTGAATCGGGTGGCTATAAAGATGGCATTGAGTGTTCAGAAAGTATGGGTTGAGACACATGGATCAAGAGTGGGATTTGTCCATCCATATGACGGATAGATATACTCTGGGCCCTCTTGGTGGAATGTCATCCAATTAGCTTGCAAGCATGTGACTAGCTCATAAGGGATCACATACCACAGGAACGAGAAAAGAGTACTTATCGGTAACGAGGTTGAACTAGGTATGCAGAGATACCGACGATCAAAACCTCGGATAAGTAAACTATCGTGAGACAAAGGGAAATTGGTATCGTATGTAAGTGGTTCATTCAATCGCAAAGTAATCGTAGAAATATGTGGGAGCCATATGAATTTCTAGATTCCTCTATTGGTTATTGATCGGAGAAGTGTCTCGATCATGTCCGCATAATTCACGAACTGTAGGGAGACACACTTAAGGATTCAATGTTGTTGAGTAGTTATGGAATGATGAGTAAGAGACCGATTGTTGTTCGGAGTCTCGGATGGGATCTAGGATATCACGAGGAGATCCGGAATGGTCCAGAGAATAAGATTCATATAAGGGAAGTCTTGTTTCGGAGTTGGGGAATGATTCCGGTGTTTTCATCGGGAATGTTCTAGAAGGGTCCGGAAGGTCCGGCACTCCGGAGGGGAAGGGTACATGAATGTTTCATGACAATGTGGAATGGTTGCATCATGTACTAGGTCACTTGGCTGGGCAAAATAAAGGGAGAAATCAAATCCTAGTTTGTAAGTCAAACGCCAATTTGAAAAAGTCAAACGGCAAGTTTGCTTGGTGGAGGGATAGTAGAAAACCTACTTGGGGAGGAAGTCTCCTCCCTCCACCCTCCGGCCAAGGAGGAGGAGTTGGAGGAGGACTCCCTCCTCCCAAGCCGCACCCTCCCACCTATAAAAGGAGGGGCAGGGCTGCCCCTCTCCCACTCACCCAAACCCTAGCCCCAAGTCGCCGGCCACCTCCTGCTGCCACCGCCTAGGGCCTCCTCTAACTCGGTGAGTTAGGGTTTCCCCAAACCCTAGCCACCGGCCAAGCCCTCCCCTTGGTGCCCTCTAAACCCTAGATCACCAAGGCCTCTCTCATACTCCACCATACTCGCTCCGGCTTAAGGCGAAGCCCTGCGAGATCTCCCCTCTACTTCCGACACCACGCCGTCGTGCTGCCGGAATCACGAGGAGAGTGCTACAACCTCCGCTGCCTGCTGGAACAAGGGAGAGGAATGTCTTCATCGAAAATTCGATCGATCTGGAGCGCTGCCGGAACACAGCGCCGGAAGGATCGTCTACGCGATCTTGAGATCGGCAAGTGTACGACTACATCACCGACGAGAATCTGCTCTCGTTAACCGCTTTGGATCTTCGAGGGTTAGTATTCCATCGACTCGTTGCTACAATATAGTATATAGATCTTGGCTTGATCATAGATTAGATCTTGATTGTGTGTTCATGCGGTAGAACTTTTTTGTTTTCCATGCTACGAACCCCTACAGTGGTATCAGAGCTGTGTCTATATATAGATCTGTTGCACGAGTACATCCATGGGTGGATTTTACTGAAGACTTGTATGTCTTGTGCACTAACTTCGTCACACTCTGATAGACCACAAGTTAGAGAAGTTTTATCAGGTCAATCAGCGTTTGGTTTAGTTAGTACTCCCTTCGTTTAAAAATATAAGATGTTTTAGATTTGTGAAGAAGATGTATCTGGACATCTTTTAGTGTCTAGATTTATTTGAACCTAAACACTAAAAAAATGTCTAGATACATCTTTTTTACAAACCTAAAACAACATATATTTCCAAACGGAGGGAGTACCATACTTGTGGTAAGATTTCTTTTTTAACAATATGCAATTCTATATCCTACCTACGTGTTACACGGACTCACATAAGGGTGATAAGATTTACTTAGTTGTGAAGGAAAATGATATTAATTTTGATCCGCTAACTTTGCACATACTCGGATAAAAACTAGCAACTCTAACACAACGACCATACATGCTCTTCAGCCTTAGTTATTTTTTTCCTTAATTAAAAATAATATATTAATATAAAAAAGTACCAATTACACGTACATCCCAATTTTTTTTTTTGGAAATAACGCATGCCCTAGCGGCCCTACGGATGCACACATCCCAGAAAAAAGAAAAAAGAAAAAAGAAAAAAGAATTACAAAAAAAATTCCCGCTACAGAGAACTAATCCTCAAAGCAACGACAATGACATCATCAGAACAACACCAGTAGTCCTCCACTCCAATAACAACGCCTTCAAGAAGGAAACAGTGCCCAAGCGTCGTCGTTGTCCGATCAAAGATCATAGGTTTTCACCCTGGAGAACGTCCTCGCTCACAAAACAATGCCTTCAACAAAGTCATTGCCAGGCACAACCAGTTAATGTCAGACCTTGGATTTTCACCCTGTAAGGTAAGACTAGAAACTCTCCCTGTGTTGTCTTCCCACACCAACAGTCGCTGCAACGTGTTCTAGATCACGCAGTTAGTTCTCCATCGCCACAAGAACAAAAATCACCATTGCTACCCTTATATTTTCGCTTTCCTGACATTTTCCACATCTGACTTCACCATGGCTCTAAGAATGACACTTGGTGGGAACAAACAACAGAGCTTCGCAACGCTCCCGCTGAAACCAAACGGCCAGAAGAACAAGGTGCGCACGACCGAATACCTTCCGATCCAGCAATCTCCAGGCATGATACGCCCATGGGAGTTCGCCGGCGGAGACTTCCGAAACCCGCCTCTCCAGAGCAGAGAAACGAGGACAGACATCAAGCAGATCTTCGTCTTCGTGCGAAAGAAACCAAATGACCACCTCCTTTATTGGATCCAACACAGCGATCCCCACACCGCCGGCCGGTTTCCGAAGAACGGATCGAGCAGGCCGACCATCGGTGTTGATGAGCACGCAGGCTTAGCACCGCCACTAAGGGCGCGCCATCGCCTCCATCCTGCAGCACCACGTTCGCCGCTTCCTCCAGATCTCGGCCAACACCGCCCACGACCCTCGCCGCCTCGGTCCAGCAGCCGCCGGCTCTGAGCACGAAACCTCCGCTCCACGCAGCCCTCCTCGCCACAGCAGGGTGACGCCACCGCGCCGAGCCGCGCCACCAAGCCGGACGCCGCCGCGCCCCGCGCACGCGCGCCGCCGCTAGTCGTCGATCTTGTCCCGCGCCTAGATATGGCGAACCAGGGGGAGAAGAGGAGCCCCGCCGCCACCGACGCTGAGCGGCTTTGCCGCAGCGGCGGCGGCGGCGGGAGAGTGGAAGAGTGCGGCCAGCGGCGGAGTAGGGTTCCCCGTCGCCGCGGGCGACGCAGACACACATCCCAAATAAATAAATAAAGCCTCGTCCAAATGACCAGGGACTTAAAACAGTAGGAACTACCCAAAACACGTCAAGTTCAAGACAGCATGCGCACGGTTTTTATATGGACACCGCCACCCAATGAAACCGCGTCTGCATGACGCGATGTCCTCTTCAGTCCATCCATCACGAACATCTCGAATGTCGATCTCTTTCATCACTGTGACTTTTCTCACCTCCTGCGACACCATGATAATCATGGCGAAGAATTTACCATTGTCGTCGTGCTAGTGGTGCTGATGGACATCATACGGATGGAGATCACAAAGAAGACTGGCTTAGGTGAAGCCTGCCTCACCGACGACATGAGGCAGCGAGGTCCCTAGCCTCACATTCGTAGGTCTACCGGTAGGAGGACATAACTTGACGCACATCCGCCATAGGCCAAACTTATATGGACGTGCAGATCTGGCAGCCCGCCAGCAGGAGAGTACGACACCCATGCCATGCAAATCCACCGTCAGCCGAGTAGCCATGAACATGTAGACCCGACAACTTGCCAGCCGGAGAGCATGGCGCCCAAACCGTGCAAATCCACTGTCAGCCGTGTAGATCCTAGCCTACCACCACGCAAATCCACTGCCGCTACATGCTCGTGGTGTTTGGAAATTAAAGAATGTAGGAGGGCTGATGCCTAAGAGTGGACGAAAAGGATGGGAGTCGTCGCCATAAGACGGCCTCCTCTGACGTTGACATGAAGATCTGAAGGGAGGGTTGGAGCTTTGGCAGCGGGCCAGAAGAGACTATATTTTGTGTGATACATGCCCAGAAAAGACCATCATGCACATGTTCTTTGAGTGTAGCTTTAGCCCAAGCTTCTGGTGGACAATTGGCATTGAATGGACTTTCTTGTGGAAATTTTTATTACTAGTTCGGAGCATATGGGAACAAAAATGATGCTATATTCAGAGATATACCTCCCTATAACCAGAGATGCCTGACTAGATTTAAGTCCTTCATCTCTTTGAATTTGTATAGAGCTAAGACTAGCCTTAAAGAAGGTCCACAATCTTGGCTAGATATTTATGAACTCTCAATAAGCTGAGCTGAAGCACACTGTAAATATTTGTACTCCTTTTTATAAAATGAAAATGACATATTAGGGAGTATTTTCCTACTATATTTGTGTAAAAAAACTTTCCCGGTTAATTGACAGAAAACCAAGTTAAACCTAAATAAACCAGTTGTTTATTTGTGTTAGGATATGCTATCTAGAAATAATCATGTATTCATGAAAAGGAAAACATAAAATAAAAGAAAAAATAAAGGGGAAATAAAAATGAATATAATACTTTCTTCCTTTGAATATAAGTGTCGCATATTTATCTAGACAACCATGTATTTAGACGTGTTTTATGCGTATAGAGATATGTGTATCTAAACAAATATGCGATAATTATTTCTAAACAGAGGGAGTATAGAAATTATATGAAAACAGAAATATAAGAGTATATCTCAATAAAAATAAATAAATAATATAAAAGGTAAAAAAGACACAAAAACATGGAAAAGAATAAAAAGTAAAATAAAACGGTCTTATTGGGCCAGCCCATCGTGCGAGTTGCGTGGATGTCACCTCCGTACTCAAATAGGATTCCTCGTTGGCCCCGTTTGTCGTCAGCTGATCTTTCAATCAAAAAGGAAAAAAAAAGTTTGTCCTGAGCTTGCTAAGCAGGAAATATTGTCGAAAGGAAAAAAAGAGCTTGGTAAGCACGAAAGACTGCATCTAAAAGAGGAGAGGCTCTGTCTCTTCCCCCAAACCCCAACCATGGCCGACGCCTCCGACCCCGCCGCCGACCAAAACCCTAAGAACGCCGGAGCCCACATGCCGGACCCGTGGGCTGGATCCAATGGCGAAACCGCCGAGGAGGAGTACGAGTACGAGGAGGTGGATGAGGATGAGCTCGACGGGCCGGCGGCCGCCGCCGTCGAGCGGGAGAAGGTGCAGTCCGTGTTCCGGAGGCTCTCTTCGAACCCCGTGGAGATCCGCGTCCACGACGTCATCATCAGGGGCAACGCCAAGACGAAGGAGCAGCTCATCGAGGCGGAGGCCGCCGACATCCTCCGCGCCGCCACCACCGTGCAGGACCTGCTGCAGGCCGCGACCGTCGCCAGCGCGAGGCTCCGCGAGCTCGACGTGTTCGACGCCGTCAACATCACGCTCGACGCCGGCCCGCCCGAGCTCCCCGGCACCACCAACGTCGTCATCGAGGTCGTCGAGGCCACCAGCGCCATCACGGGTAACGCCGGCGTCTTCACCAAGCCCGAGGTGCGTGGTCCACTTGGTTCGATTTGTTGGTGATTGCATTGGATGGCCTGATTGCTTGTGGCTATAGACTTAGAGCAACACTTGTTCGTTACCACGGGGCCTGGATTGAGATCTAGATTCGTAGTTAACCCATTGTCAGAATCGTTTTTCCGGAATTGGTCATATTTCCAAATGTTTTCTTATGCTTAGATTAGTGTTATGATTCCTTAATCATCACAAGTTCCTGCTAGTTGGATGCACAGCACTAGTGGAGATTGTATCCTGCAACTGTAAGGCTGTTGAATTTCTGAACGATCATCATGTAATAATAGAAACTGCATAAGTAAATTGCCAAGCGGCATTGAGAAAGGATGATTTTCGGTATTAACTTCACTGTCGGTATGTAGTCACCTAAAGTAGCCAGGTAGTAACATTAGGATGCTAGATTAGCTGAATGCTTAAACTTAACTATAATCTACCATTTTAATCAATACTATTTATCAGTAGTTTTTCTTTTAAATACAGTATAGGCCTGCAAAAGTGAATTAATGGAACACATAGAGCTTTGTAATTAAGAAGGAACACCTGGAGCTCTATAAGTTCTACTCCCTCCGTTTCAAAATATAAGATGTTTTAGCTTTATGAAGCAAATGTATCTAGACTTCTTTTAGTATATAGGTTCACTCAACTTGGGAGTGAATCTACACACTAAAACAAGTCTAGATACATTTTCTTCACAAACCTAAAACATCTTATATTTTGAAACGGAGGGAGTAAGAAGGAACACCTAGAGCACATATGAACTGAAGTAGAATTCTACATCTAACATATTAGTCTGCTTGGACGTCATCTTAGCTGATAATCAATCTCAATTAGTTGGAGCAGAATTGTATGATTTGGATTGTTGGAGATTGAAGAATTGAAGAAGCAAGAAGCATGCAAATATTATAGTAGTGTGAAAATGCTACTCCCTCCGACCCATATTAGTTGACTCAAATTTGTCTAGATTTGGATGAATCTAGACACTATTTAGTATATAGGTTCGTCCAAATTTTAACAAATCCAAGTCAAGTAATATGGGTCGGAGGGAGTAGTAAAATCCATACTGTAATAACATGGTAAAGGCTGAGCTTGATCATAAAGTTATATTTCAATATTTGGGAAAAATATGGCCCCTGATGGACACAATAATTTTACTGGAAACAATTATATTTTTGACATCCTACATACTATATTACACATGACTCTTTCCGGGCATTTACTGATTTTTGTGGCCCTCCACCCACTATGTAACAATGGGATAGACAATGTGGATACGGTGTAGGTGTAGGGTGCTCCTGAGCTCATGTACTATCTTCGCCTCCAAAAAAGGCCCGAGAGAAAATTTGCACTTGATATTTGACCTTGAAATCATCCTACCTACTACACTGAAAATGTTTACTAAGAACTGATTTAGTCATTCATGTTATTAGTTACACTTTATTCCTGCCAGCTGGTAGCTAGTATGTAATCCATCAACTTCTTCAATTGTGATGGAGTCAGCTTAATCCCAATCTGTGGTAAATCTTGGTCAACTGATAGATGTTCATACAGAAAGTAAGTTTAGGTGCCCAAAAGAGAATTGACCTGGCAATTGATACTAATTTTATAGTTTACTGTATGACTTTAATATCTGATCCAGTAGTGTGGTACATAAAAAAACAGGATATTAATTTGTCTGATTAAGAGGGCAACTTTGAGAGTCAAGCGATGAGTTCGGTTGTTGGCGTTTAGCATGCAACTTTCACAATTATAGATTAACTTGTGTGTTTGCTCTTCTGCACACTCTCCTCGTGTTTTTAACTACCAAGAAAATTATATACTGACGGTTTTAACAGTTATTTTAAGTACTGAACAAAATGCTGCAATTAGTAACGTTCAGCATAGGTCTCACACTCTCACTGTGCTCTAATCAAAAGATACAGTGGTTGGGATCAATTGTTTCAGAATAATAACTAAAATCATGCTCTCATGCATTGTGTTAAAAATAATTATTCGGCCGAGATGTGCTTAACTCCTCTTTTTTATTGATAGTTACCTTTATCTCGTAATGAAAACAAATACTCCAGTACAACTTTAAGTGTATATAAGTCATGATCTTATTCAAGCTGTATTGTCGGCATCATAAGGGTAGAAAAAAAAATCTACTGTTGTGATTACTGCATGCCTATAACCTCCACTTAACTATTTTAGAGGTTTCCACTCTGATGATGTATATTGGTTTGTAGGCGAAATCCTGGTCACTGGAAGGGGCTCTTAAGTTGAAGAATTTGGCTGGCTATGCAGACATCTGGGATGCTTCAGTTGGATATGGTTGGGACCAAACATCAGAAGTTGGTGTTGGTGTCTCGGTACCAAGATTTAAATCAATACCAACGCCCCTGATGGCTCGGGCATCATTGATGTCACAAGATTGGCTGAAGTTCTCATCATACAAGGAGCACCTACTTGGCCTTTCGCTTGGTTTGCTCTCAACCAGGAACCACAATTTGTCTTATAACCTTACATGGCGTACGTTAACTGACCCATCACAGCTCGCATCAAAGTCCATAAGAAGGCAGTTAGGGCACAATCTTCTATCTGCAATGAAATATACATACAAGATTGATCAAAGGGATTCACGTCTGAGGCCAACAAGGGGATATGCATTTCAGTCGGCCTCTCAAATTGGTGGTCTTTGGGATAGCAAAGGATTAAAATTCTTTCGCCAGGTTTGTTTTCAGCTTCTTCTGCCCCCCTTTTTCATAATTTATTTTGCTCTAATAATCCCTTTATCGATTTCTCTTCTCTTGTTGGTTGCTCCTTACAATAATGGAGAAGTATTCTTATTATTGTTATATTTCACATTATGTCGTTGTTGACTTTGCTTCAGGAGTTTGATGTTCGTGCTGCTGTGCCTTTTGGATTCTACAATGCTGCTCTCAACGTTGGTCTAGGAGCGGGTGTCATCCTCCCGCTAGGAAGAGGATTTATGGATTCGTCTACCCCAGTGACTGATAGATTTAACCTTGGAGGCCATTCTTCCCCAGTCTGCAGCCTGGGTGGAATATCGTCCTTGCTGGGTTTCAGAACAAGAGGAGTTGGCCCGACAGAAGCACGAAGGGTTGTCCCCGGCGAGTCGGACACTGTTCCAGGGAATGACTACTTGGGTGGCGATCTTGCTGTTTCCGCCTTTGCTGACCTTTCTTTTGACCTGCCTCTGAAGGCATTTAAAGATGCTGGCATCCATGGCCACGCGTTCCTCACTGCTGGGAACGTCGCGAAACTGTCGGAGGGTCAGTACAAGAACTTCTCCCTCGATGAGTTCCGGCGTTCGTTTAGGAGCACGGCCGGCGTCGGCATTATTCTGCCCACTAAACTCTTCAGGGTAGAGGTATGTTTCAGTAACCCTTTTTTGGATTTCAGTTACCAAATTACTACTGGTCATGTATGCCTGCTTCCTGGGACTAGCTAACTTCTTCTACTGTGTTTGTTCAGGTGAACTACTGTTACATTCTGAAGCAGGCTCAGCACGACAGTGGGAAGACGGGCATTCAGTTCAGCTTCTCCTCGCCACAGTAGAGACTTGCTACGAAGCGTACTGCGCCTGAAGTAGAAAAATCCCTCTTGCCTTGTCGACCGCTTGGCTTACACTATCGTTCTTTTCTTTCTCAAGTTAACTGCTCAGCAAGTGTATTTGCGTAAGCCGTGACTCGTTTTTTGGGCATGAGGAGCCTAGAGATGGTACTGTTGGCCGTTTTGCACATCTCCGGGAAGAGTTTACTTTTGACGCTAATGATGTGTCACGGACAAGCCTTTTTAACTGAAACACCCATGCTGCAATGGTGAATAAAACTCTTCTCTAGAACATAAACTATCGAAACTTTGTATATTCCGTTTCGCAAGCGTTCCGTGCTTGCACTTATTTCGTGTGTGGAACAGCTTATCCTCTTTCGGTCTAGATTGGGTTGCCACGCGGGCGCGAGAGCTCACTTGACCAAACTAATAAGCATCCCTATTCGTTGGGAATCCGGACCAAATTTTGGCCGGACGAAACTTGATTTTGGTCTAAGAACGTCGAGTTTTCCGCTCGCGTTTTTAGGCCGAGTTTTCGCGTTCGGCTAAATTTCAGATCTCAGACGAGTATAGCAAATTCAGCCGGATTTTATTAAAGATGGGCGAATATAGACGAATTACATCGAATTTAAACTAAAGTACTACATCATAAACTAAAAACATTAAAAAAGGCCGCTGCCGTCGTTGCTTCTACATGTCGAAGTTGTTGTACAAGGACGTGTGGCAGGATCGCCTCGCCATCGTCAGCTGCCGCCGCTTTGCCGTGGGCGGGAGCTCTTTGTCGGCGTCGTCGCACCTCCACGGCTGGTAGGAGGGCGACGAGCGGCGAGTCCTTGTAGGCGAGAACGTGACCAGGCCTGGCGATCGGCCTCCTGTTGCAGGCGGTGGGTGCGTCGCCGCTTCGTCCCCTCCCAGTCCATCCTGGACCATTCCAGGATGTCCGGCGAGGACGGCTTGCGGTGACCTAGCATATCACTGCATGTGTAGTACACTATAGTCGTTGACATGACAATATCACATTCCTCTGAGTGGTACAACAGAGACATTGCGGGTTCATATTACAAACATTCACACATTATTATTACAATACCAGAAGTTCAAGACTTCTGAAGGATTCGACTTACAAATAAAAATATAAAGTGTTTTCAGCGGAATTTAAAAGTAGCAACTCCCACTAGGAGTTGAGCTCAGCATCTTATTCTATAGAGTTCATGCTGCTCGGCTCCGTCGGTTACTACTTAACTATCATACTTAGTTGGACTCGTTGTCATCGAGACCATAGCGGATTTCGTAATCCACTCCTTCAACACCTCCTGACAGGTCAGGATCCTCGTAGAACACATCTTCTTGGCATTCAACTGCATACATTGGCACGTCTTCGGGATCCTCAGAGTCTAAGCAAGGGATCAAAGGAAAGGATGAGTAACAACGTTACCTAACAAGTTCATTATATGCAAGGTGTGAAGTTTGATGCTCTAAATACCATCTTGGATTATAAATCCTTGACACTATGCAGATTTTGTAAATCTTTCTTCAAAGTTTGATGTTATTATAAAAATCTATGACCATCAGCCTTCACAGGTTGACCAAAACTTTCATGGATTTCCTTTCCTGCCGCGTTCGCAACTCCTTCCCGGAACAGGGAGTAACAAGTTACAATTCTTACACTCTGCAGAGGTGCGTTACTTTACCCATAAGAGATCAACTCCTTGTTGCACAACTGGTCGTACTTTCCCGTCCACAATTCCATGATGTGGGGCCCAGTAGTTGGTCCAAGCCAATCACTGTCCCCTTCGCGACCTCGCATGCCTCCTTGGTGTACACCATGCCCACATATTGAATTACGACAATGGTTTATACAAACCGTTAGATGCCAGAATATCGTGGGACGTTGAGGGTTCCCACCCATATGCTGCATATCCTCTACGAATTACCAATTAATATGCACGCTACGAAGATAATAGCCACGACCTGCACATCCGGCTACATGCGAGAGGAAGAATATACAGCCGACTTCTCTGTCCCATTCCAAATCTCATGGCTAACGCGTGATATACGGTGCTAGAATCACTGATGTCATGGGTTATTAAGTCCCTAATTGATCATCATTGTTGCAGCTAGAACCCTAAGTTCTATTGCTCCATCATATCATCACTTAGGATGATATCTAAGATTTATTATCTTGAGAAAATAATATTTTATTTTTCTATAATATAGATGATAACACACAATTTGTAAATACTTTGATAAAGACTCTTCAAAAGACATGAGCAAGTGATGAACTTGCCTTGTTATTGCAAGGTAGTAAAGTCGGATGCTTGCACTGGACTTTGAGCTTCTATGCCTACAAAGTCATCATTATTGCCCGGTAAGGACAATATTTAAAGAAGCAAAATGATTATACAAAATAATGTAATGCATTATTTAGCTTTATGTGTATTCTCCCCCATTATTTAAGTTATAAAATTCTTTTAATCATAAAGAATTTATAGATATTAATTTCTTAAGATTTATTGAATATTGTATTCTTTTATTTTATTTCATTTTATTTGCATTTTATTAATTTAATAATTCCTTTAAGAATTATCATTTAAATACCCAAAAATATTTATTTTGTATTTTTCCAAAATACTACAATATTAATCTATAATGAAAGTGATTTTTATTTATTTTTATCAACTTTCAATAATTTTGTAAAATTCTATAAGAAATATTTATATTACAAAATTCTTAATAAAATTTATATGTCTAAAATTTTATTTCTTAATTTATTTGGCTAGTTTGGATTATTGTGAATCCAAAAATATTACATTTATAATTTTTGGATTTTTATTTTATTTTCTAAATTTATTTAAATTTAGGGGCATTTTGATCTTTCCTATTTATTAAAAATAGCCTTTAGGTAAATGGGCTGCCTGTGTTGGTTTATTAGGCCCTTCTGGCCCAATAGGACAGAACCAAAACCACACCCCAAAGGGGTTTTGGCCCAGTCCAGCCCACTCTCTCTGTCACTCGCTCGATCTAACCTCTATCCTCTCCTCCTCGACCCCGTGGTCGATGGCGTCGCCGCCGTGCTTGGCTCGCCGTCGTGGCCCTTCCTGGCCGCTGTCGTGGTGCAAGGCTAGGTTGTCGATCACGCGCTACCCTCATGTCCAATCCGATTTGGCTTTGGAGCTTTCCCGTGGCCAGACTAGCTGCATCCCGAATCCTAGGGTTTGGGGTGATGCTGGGGCCGTCACCGTCGCTGCTGCCGTGCGCTGTGGTGGTGCTCCTTGCCTTCGGGCGAGGCTATGGTCGCGGCCTCGGTGTGGTGTGGGTTGCAGCGCCCCCTTGGGGGTGCTTCCCATGCCGCCGTGTTTGTCGACGGCCCTCTGATTCCTCTTCTAATCTACAATGAGGACCACAGGTGAGTTGATCCTTGGGTTTCCCCCTGCCTCTACCTCCTCTAAGTTCATATGTGTGTAACTAGTGGACATCCCTCATTAGGGTTCAACTCTGTTCTAGGGTTCTTCCCTGGTTCTAGGATTCATCCCTCTTTGTGCTTGTAAGATGATGGTTTGATTTGGTAGTGATGACTAGTGAAGATTGTGCTCACTGCACTTCAGTGCTTTCTGTCATGATTTGATTACCTGATGACATTCTTGATTTGATGCTGATGGTTGAGTAGTGTTGCCTCTAACTGGTGTTTAAGCTTGGTTAAGTTGGTGATTTAACTGTGAAACCTGGTTAGTTAATTTGATGCTTAGTGAGTTTCTCTACTGTTAGTACCCAATACTGATAGCAGCACTGTCAGTGAAGATGTGCAGATTAAAGTTACTTAGTTTCTTACAGTAACACTTTGCACATATAAACCTAATCCTGATTCCTGGTTGTTCTTTCCAGGAATATGATAGTGATTATTTTATTGGTTTATTTATGAAAGCTCAATGATTGTTGGCTTGTTTTAGAATTGGTTCTTGTGACACCATCCTAGGATGGCACACAAGTAGTGATTCTACTGCTGGGCTTTTACTTTAGCAGTGCTTAAGATTGGATGTGTATTAAAGAGAAATTGTAAGCTTTTTTTCTTTAAAAGATCAATGCCTATGATGCTGGTCTGAGGCTTAGGAATTAAATTCCCATCCTACTGCCCCTCATAGATATTCTTAAGTATCAGGGTTGTTTACTGAACCTTGGATCCTAGTGGGCTAAGATGATTGGTTTGCTTGTAGCTTAATGTTGGTGCATATAGTTTGTAAAATCTGAGGTGCTACTCCATCATGAGATGTGCCCAAATTTTATAGGCTATTTGACAATATTTTGGAATATATGAGTTGTTTATGATTACCAGGACCTATGATGCTGGTCTGAGGTCCTGGTGGATTTGGTAGAGCTTACTACTAGCCTTTATGTTTCAAACTTCCTCTATGATAGGTTCACCCCACTTGGGTGATCACTGAGAGGTTTAACTTGTAAAACATCACATGCTTTTCTGTTGGACTAAGATGAACAAAATATATGGATGTTTTATGATACTCACCACACTTGGGTGTTGTTGGGGTTGCAAGTTGTGGATCTTGTGGTTGTGTGCCTAGCTTGATCTGGTGCTCCTCCTGATACTTCCAGCTCCTAGGTGTGTCCTTGATCTAGCTCTTCACCTCCTGGTCCTGATGGCTTGATCTTGATCTTGCTATCCACCTGATCTACCCCCTCCTTATGTCACCATTTTGGTGATGTGATCCAGGGTTTTGATTGGTGTGATCTTGCTTGGATTTGATTTGGTTTAGCTGGGCTGCTGTTCTTGGTGTGTATGAACAAGGAAATGGTGTGGGGTTGGCTTGCCCACGGCTGGGCTGTGTAGTTTTGTGTGTTGGAGCTGTTGTCTATGGCCGACAAAGACACACCATGCAGCTTTGGTGTGTGTCATTGTGTGTTCACACCCTGTGGATATGCTCTGGTTATGAGGTTACTTTTATTTGGTTACATTTTACTTGGCTAGTGAAACTTGCCCCTCCTAGCTGTTTATTTGTCTTATGGCTTTAAAAATTATGAAAGATATAATTCTTTCATATTGGTGAAACTTGCCCCTTAAAAGATTACTCAATAATGAACCTTGAAGAGCGCACTTCATTGTCAAGTCTGAGAGTAAAACCTTTTTAACCTTAACTTTCTTTCTTTTTGTTTGTGTTTGTTTTGCAGGTAGCAGACTTGGATATTCAAGACTTTAGTCTAGGTTTTCTTTTTCTTTATAGAATAGTCACATGTAATATTTCTTTTATTGTTTTGTAATTTTTTTATTTAATTCTTTTGTAATTTTTATTTTCTTCTGTTGTAATAAAGATTGTACTATTTACTCAATATATAGAGATTATTCTTTTATTTAATTACTATTGTAAAGATTGTTGCTTATTTTCATAAGTTACATTTTGTAACTTCTTTCTTAAATATAATTATGGAATAAATATTCATTTTATTGATTGTGTCCTTGATTTAAAGTTTGAATAACTAATTGTTAACTCTTGACTAAATCATAATACTTTAAACAAAATTCTAAATCCTTTTGAATTTTAAATCCAACATTCAAATTCAAATTCAAATTTCATTTACCAAAACACACTTATCCACAAAGATCATATCAAAGTCTATCATAATCATTCTCCAAGACTATTCCTAATCTTAAAGAGTGAAAGAAACTTTGATCACTTTAGGTTTTTATTTGGCGAAAAATTTACCCACATTTTTACATATGAATGCATGCCATTTCACAGATTCCTAAATCTACCCTTCATTGGTTCCTAAATGCTAGGATGTTACATACTTCCCCCTTAAATTAAACTTCGTCCCGAAGTTTGTTGAGGTGTACCTGATCAGTTCTAGATAGGCTTTTCTTAAATCCTCTTATTTCTCCCAAGTGGCTTCCCTTTCAGGGTGATGTTCCCACTGTACCTCACAGTACTTGATTGCCCTATTCCTCAACCTTTTCCAGTTTTCTTCCAAAATTTTACAGGGCTTTTCAACATAGGTCAAGTCTGCTTGTAGTTCTATCGCCTGATGTGTGATTGCATCCTCCGGAACTTTCAAACATTTACGAAGTTGTGACACATGTAAAACATTATGCACTTGAGCCAATCGTGATGGTAACTCTAAAGCATAAGCTATATTCCTGTTCTGACTCAGTATCTTGAATGGTCCGATATATCTTGGACTCAACTTTCCTTTAACTCCGAACCTTTTAACCCCTTTCATTGGACTTACTTTCAAATATACCATATCTCCCACTTCTGGATGCCATGATCTTCGACTTTGATCATCATAACTTTTCTGCCTACTTTGAGCTATTTTTAGTCTATCCTTGATCTTATCAATGATATCTTGTTTTTCTTTGATATAGTCTGGCGCAAATTCCTTGCTGCTTCTAGGATCATACCAACACATTAGTGATCTACATTTCCTTCCATACAGAACCTGATATGGAGCTGCCTTCAGACTACTCTGATAGCTATTATTGTAGGAAAATTCTGCCAATGGTAGATGATCTTCCCATGTACCTCCAAAATCTAATGCACAAGCCCTTAACATGTCTTCTAGTATCTGATTTGTTCTTTCTGTTTGACCTCTATTTCTGGATGATAAGTTGTGCTAAAGTCTAACTTTGAACCAAGTGCTTCATGTAATTGCTTCCAAAATGCTGAAGTAAACACTGATCCCCTATCAGATACAATTCTTTTAGGCACGTCGTGCTTGCTTACTATTTCTTTGACGTAAACTTCTACTAACTTCTCAGCATTATCCTTCTGGTTGACCGGAATAAAATGTGCACTTTTGGTGAGTCTATCCATAATTACCCATATCGTATCCTTCCTTTTAGGTGTCATGGGAAATCCTGTGATGAAGTCCATACCTATTTCCTCCCACTTCCATTCGGGAATTTCCAAGGGTTGTAATGGTCCTATAAGACTTTGATGTTCAGCCTTCACCCTTTGACAAGTATGGCATTCAGATACATATTTAACAACATATCTTTTCATGTTATTCCATCAGAATAGTTCTTTCAAGTCCATATACATCTTAGTACTTCCTGGATGTATAGAATATGGTGTTTCATGTGCTTCTCTGAGTATGACATCTCGAATCTCAGTCACATATGGAACACAAAGACGATCTTGGAACCACAAAGACTCATAATCTCCAAGGCGAAAAACAGATTTTTGCCCTTGAGATATCCTCTGAATTTCTTCAGCAATGAAAGGATCTTCAGCTTGATGTCTAAAAATTTCGTGCTTAAGATCACTGTCCTGCTCTGCAATTACCTGCATAGTAGCTAATCCTCCAAGAACCTCTGTTCTAATGAATTGAAGCTCTAACCTTTCCAAGTCCATTTGTAACTCTTTTGGTAGCTCCCGATTGCTAGGCTGAATGTCGGCACTCTTTCTGCTTAAAGCATCTGCTACAACATTTGCCTTCCCTGGAGTATAGTTGATTGTTAAATCATAATCTTTGATTAGTTCCAGCCAACGCTTTTGTCTCATATTCAATTCCTTTTGGGTGAAGAAATATTTAAGACTTTTATGGTCAGTGTATAACTCACATCTAGCTCCATAAAGAAAATGCCTCCATCCTTTCAGCGCAAAGACTACTGCTGCTAACTCTAAATCATGAGTTGCATAGTTGACTTCATGTGGTTTCAGTTGTCTAGAACCATAAGCAATCACCTTTCAATCTTGCATTAACACACAACCCAAACCTTCTTTAGATGCATCACAGTACACTGTAAAGTCCTTCCCTGTTTCAGGAACTGCTAAGATTGGAGCTATGGTTAACCTAGTCTTGAACTCCTGAGAGCTCGCTTCTCACTTCTCATCCCAATTGAATGGTGTAATATTTATTAACAATTTGGTCATTGGTCCAGCTATTTTGGAGAAACCTTCATTGAATCTCCGATAATAACCAGCCATTCCCAAGAAACCTCGAATTTGTTTCACATTGGTTGGTACAGACACTCCAGTACTGACTGAACTTTAGATGGATTTACAGCAATTCCATCTTTACTGATCACATGGCCAAGGAATTCTACCTCATCTAGCCAAAATTCACATTTACTGAACTTAGCATAAAGTTTATGTTCCCTTAAAGTCTGCAATGCTATTCTTAAATGATCAGCATGCTCTTCCTTATCCTTGGAATATATCAGGATATCATCAATGAATACTATGACGAACTTATCCAAATATGGCATGAAGATTTTGTTCATCAGATTCATGAATACTGCTGGTGCATTGGTCAAACCAAATGGTACTACCAGATACTCATGGTGTCCATATCTTGAGACAAATGTTGTCTTTGGAACATCCTCAGGCTTGATTTTTATTTGATGGTATCCAGATCTTAGGTCGATCTTTGAAAATACTCCGGCTCCTTTTACTTGATCAAACAAATCTTGAATCCTTGATAAAGGATACTTATTCTTTATGGTAACATTGTTCAGATTTCTGTAGTCTCCACACATCCTTCTTCCACCATCCCTCTTATCCACAAAGATTACTGGTGTTCCCCATGGAGATACACTTTCTTGAATAAATCCTTTTCTGGCTAACTCATCAATTTTCTCTTTGAGTTCTTTTAATTCTTTGGGTCCCATCTTATATGGTGCTTGAGCTATTGGTGCTGTACCGGGAATTAGATCAATAGTGAACTCTATCCCCCGATCTGGTGGCATTCCAGGTAGCTCTGCTGGAAAAACATCTTGAAATTCATTTAATATAGGAATATCTTCTAATTTGACCTCTTTCATCGAGTTCAACTGCAGATCCACCATGATATGACTGTGCTTATCTGCTTGGTAAACTATCCTTGCCCCACTTGGAGTTTTGATTGAGACAGTTTTCTCCTCACAATTTATTTGAGCCCCATGTTCCAACATCCAGTCCATCCCTAGTACTACTACAATTCCCTTCAAAGGAATCACATAAAGGTCTGCAAAGTATGTACAACCACAGATCGAGATAACCTGGTCTTGTTTAATGTGGCGTACAATCACATTTCCCCCTACCGTAACTACAGTCATAGGGTTTTCTAACGTTGCCCTTCTAATCCCGAACTTATCACAGAATTCTTCAGAAATGAACGAAGTAGTTGCACCAGTATCAAATAGAAATTTGCCGGGATTTGTAAGGATATTGAGCGTACCTATCACTGCATGCTTCGAATTATCCACCTCCTCTAGAGTTGCGCAATTCACCTTCCCGGTAGGTCTGTTCCTCTTGCCATTGTTGTTCTTGACATTATTTCCTCCTCGTTTGGGCTGTCCATTTCCTCCACTGGCTTGTCGTCCTCCCTTGGTAGGCCAACCTCCTGGTGGTTTGGTCGGACAATCGGGCTTGATATGCCCCTTTTGACCACAACCGTAACATATCACTATAGGCTTTTTGCATTCCCTCTGAAAATGCCCTGGAATTCCATAGTTGTTACAAATAACATTCCTTCTAGGATTGGATTGATTTCCACCACTGCCCTTGTTATTGTTATTGTTACCATAGGTCTTGTTCCGGGGTTTGAACTCTAGATTGGATTTAGGTTTACTTGCCTGAATTCTCTTGGTTTCCTTCTTGTCTCTCTTCCTCCTATCCTCTTGGACATTCTTGTAGTCATCTTGAAAAGTAATTGCTGCATCCAGCAACTATTGATAAGTTTGCTTATTAGCCAACCTTAACTGCATTCTCACAAATGGATTTAACCCACGCAAGAAACGCTTCTTCCGCTTCTCTTCTGTGTTAACATCCTACTCAGCATAACGAGAGAGTTGACTAAACTCCCAGATATACTTCATGACACTAGTATATCCTTGTTGAAGCTCCTCAAATTCTCTCTGCTTCAACTCCATAACACTCTCCAGAACATGATATTCACGGAATCTCTGCTTGAACTCCTCCCAGGTGTACTCCCTTCCTGGTTGTTGCATGGCCAACTGATTCTCCCACCATGATGCTGCGGGTCCATTCAGAAGATGAGTTCCATACCTCAATTTCTCCTCATCATTGCAACCTACAGTCTTCAGCTTTCTTTCTGTATCTGCTAGCCAATCTTCTGCATCCATTGGTTCAGGAGCTGATGCAAAAGGTAACGGCCTTGCATTCTAGAAGTCAGAAAGACTCAATCCTCCTCCTTCAGGTGCCCTTTGATTTGCTCGTCCCAGCAACTCCTCCATGAACTTATTCTGAGTCTCTTGCATCATTTGCATACACTGCATAAAGTTCTGCTCCATTAAAGGCCTCATTCGTGGTGGTGGTAATGCTCCCTGATTTGCTGCATGTACATCGACCTTCTCCTTGGCCTCATGTTCCATCCGCTGTTGCTCAGATTCGGTCTCTAAACCCGTATCCATGACCCCCTAGTACTGCAACATAAAGCGAATACTCATAATTACATCATGCACATGTGTTCTTAGCTTGACTTTACACACAGAACTAGTCACACAATGAAGATCCAAATAAAATCCAAATATGCATTTCACATATTATACATTACAATATCATAATAATACAAAGTCATTACAACATATACCATATAGGTATAATCACAACACTACCTTATTTCTCGGATTACAATACATGGTACTCGATACCTCTAAACAATTGCCTACTTCTAGTAGTAACAACGCTCATCATACATGCCTGAAGTCCAACCGTGATGACGTGACGTTCGTCGCACAGTTTGTGGAACAAATGGCCTTCCAGAAGGAACATACTCAGTATCTGAAGTGTCAGGACTTGAGTCATTACTCAACCTGAGCGCATTGACTCCCTCCAGCTCAGCTGAAAAGTCTTCAGAAACATTTTCAACATTATCTTCCACTTGCATCTCTTGAGCTTCATTCCTTGAGTTAGATCCTGCTGATCCCCAGGTGTTCCTTTGGGCAAGATAGTTAAACACCGGATAATGTATATTCCCTGGGTTTTGAGAAGAGGTTGATAATTCAAACACTCTCTCCTCAAGATCTTCTTCTTCATCCTAATTATCTATCGACATAGCATTTCTACTACTGTTACTAGGGTTAATTCTTGCACCCATCCAGCTAGATTGTCCAACATTTCTGTCAGAACCATCTGTGGACATTTGGTGTTCATGAGATCCTTCATATGATCCCCTTCTCCAACCATCAGAATTCTCAATAGGAAGTTCTGAATCAGAACCATCCTCTGAACCCTGTGGTACTGCATACCTCATATCCATAGTAGGATCATGTATAGGTTCAGGACTTGGTGAATAAGGATATGGTGTAAAATATTCAGGATCTATAGGTATATCCTTAAAGATAGGTTTTGCACTACTACTTGCTTACTTCTCCAACTGGAATTCTAACTGCTTCCTCCTTTCCGGATCAGTTAGATCCTCTAACATGTCATTTCTATCTTCGACAATCACTTGATGTGTCTTATAAAAAGACGCAACGAGTGTTCGGTATCTATCCATAAACTTGGAAGCTAACTTAGGATGCTTCTTAACTAAAGTAAGACGATCCGGTATAGGCTCCGAGTCTATAGAATCATGAGGTATCACAGAAAATGTGCTACCCTCTAACTCCTTGGCTTTATGCTCCCGGATATTAGCTATCGCCTCCACAACAACAACATGATAGGCTGCTAAGTGACTCCTACCTTCACCTATAGGTAAATCGTGATATAATCCAAGCTCCTCTGGAAGTTGGATACTCACACGATACTTGGATAACATCCGGCCATCATAGTAGGTTATAGTGTTCACTGGAATTCTAGTTAGACAACTAAAAATTCTTAAAAGATGACGAAGTTGGTATGTGAATGATCCTCGATAATCATCAAGAGTCTCTTCTTTCCTTACCAAAGTCTGTTATGGAAACATTGGTGCCATAGCTCTGTATATCAGAAATATATTTTTATTAGTAACCAATAATATATTGCATCATAATAAAGAATTATCGCACTAAAACATATAACGGAATATTCTCATTTGAATACCCATTATATTTTTTTAGAGAATTCTTTATCGTTGCTACACACTCCTACAGGTAATACCCTTTACTAGGTTTCCAACCTAAGGTCAAAGAAATTTCCTCTGATACCAACTGCGGTGACCCAGCATACCACTGCATGTGTAGTACACTATAGTCATTGACATGACATCCACAGAACACCATTCTGTAAATATCACATCCCTCAGAGTGGTAAAGTCACATCCCAAGATTTTGAAAATTGGGACTACAATTTTTTTTTGCATTTGCATTGCATTGGCGTAGCATTTTGCATTCATGGAAAAATTTGAATTGAAAAACCTCATTTATAAACCCTATTTTGAATCACCAAAATGCACCTACAAATGAATATGCAAGGATTTCTAAATCCACTATTTTCAAACTAGTGGAAAAGGTATAAAAATGATCTTAGATTGATCCTCTGAATTTTAGAGAAATTTAGGAACTGGTTTGACCTCATTTGGAGGTCATATGAAAAATCTATAAAATAAATAGTGAAAATAGTAAAAGAAAAGAATAAAACATAAAAAGAAAACCACCCGGTTTACCATGACCCAAGAAACCGGCCTGCACCCATTTACGCCCAAATCGCCAATAGCCAAGAAGAAAGACGCCCTTGGCGTGTAATAGCGTCGCGCCGCCTCGCCACGACGAAGCGGGACCGCCCGTCACCGCCGCCGCCACCACCACCGGTGGGGCCCACTGTCACCGGACCGGCTGACGAACAACGTTGCCGCCTTGCCCGATCTTCGCGCGGCCGTTTCCGAGAAGGACTCCGCCCGAGCCCCCCCCTTAAACCCTCGGGTGCCACTTCTTTTCCCCTCTCGAACCCTAGCTCGCTCCGAGCTCCGCCGGTGCCGACATCGCCATTGCTGCCGCCGACCTCGCAGACGAGGTAAAGCGTCACCGCCCCGCACTCTCCTTCTTCCCCGCGAGCACCGCCCTCCCGACTGATTCGCGCCGTCGCCTTTGCCCCCTCCGCAGAGCACGTCGTCGCGGGGAATTCGTCGCTAGAGCGCGCCACCGCCGCCGCGCTCCAGCCGCCAATCGTCGTCGCCTCCGATCGCGTCGTCCGTCGCCACCGCCTCCACAAGCTCCATCGCTTCGCTCCCGATGCCGTTGCACCGTGAGCCGCCGCCGGAGACACCTGCGCCGCCACCGACCTCGCCGCCCGAGCCGCACTGCCGCCCTCCCCGTCAGTGCCGGTGAGCCCCCTTCGCGCCCCTCCCTCTGCCGCTTGATCGACATCCAACGGTCCAGATGGACCGTGAAAAAGTCAGCCCAGGGCGCTGACTGGTCAGCGCCACGTCAGCGCCACGTAGTCATTGTCAAACGGTTAGGTTTGACCGATTAATTTTAATTCGAGTTAATAGGAAGATTTTATCTAGAACTTGTAAAATTCATAGAAAATAATCTACTGGGCCAAAAATTACAAATAAAATATGTATGGATTCAGTGTCTCGCGTAGAATATTGCCGTATAGTTTATTTAGGCTTTTGAAGCAAGGTTTTGTCCTGGTTAATTAAATGAGTTAATGCTTTTTTAGAGTATTAAATTCATAGAAAAAGTTCTGTAACTCCAAAAATTGCAAATAAGATGTCCCTGGATTCAGTAGAACAAAAGGAATATTTTAGTGAATTAAAAAGTTAGGCTTACTGTACTGGTTTTGGCAGAACCTGTGCAAAGGATTTCTGGAGTATTTTAATTACCCAGGGCTTTATACAAAACCTTTTTGAGAAATTCCAATTGGTACTGACTCTATTTTGAGTTGCCTACACAGTGGAAATTTTCCTAGATTTTTAGTAGTGGCTAATTATTTAGTTTCTAGCTCTATTATTTGAGCATTATAAATTGCATGTCTTGTTTTCTTTGCATTTAAAATATTTTCCATGCATGCATACAGTAGGTATACTGAATAATATTGTGAGATGCTACTGTAGCAATGTCAACTTGTCATTCATGCATCTTCCATTGTCATTGTTTGCATATGAATGTGTATGGTTTGTTTATGTGATTGCAATTGTATCGTGTAGATTGTGACGAGCTCAACGTTTGCTCGTGTGTGGATTGTTCATCCGACCGCTACAGCCAAGGCAAGTAGATGCTACTTTGTTCATGATGTTGTCCTACTATTTTCAATGCATTGTCGTGTATTTTTTTAGATGCATGTGTAGGAAATTACTATCGCTATGCTATGTCCTATTATGTGGTAGGGTTTTTCCTGTAGATGAACCACAGTTGGTAGATGTGCTTAGCCAAGCTATGTTGAACGAGGGCTGGGTTACATCACTGAAGTTGTTTCGAAATGTGTTGGTTTGCGAAAACTAAAAAAACAACTTAATCAATGAATATCCTGGGTGTGATGGGATTGATAAATTTTGGTGGTATCATTGCGGAAAGGCACCCAGGTATCAAGAGAAAATGATTGGCTTCTTTATTCTGTAGCTTACGTGTACAACCATGTGCCAATAATTAAATGGGCGGTTGATTGGACTCAGTAGGTTGTGGTAACTCGAACCCACGTATCCAGAGATGTAGAATTTTGGTAGGTTGGACCGGTGCGTGTCGGGTTTGGGAAGCTACTTCCCGAACGGTTCCTTCTTGGACTTCTCCCTATCATCACCCAATATGAGAGTGGTGGTACGAGCTGGGCTGGCCAAGTCACATGGGTAAGGTGTACTAACCCCTGCAGGGTGTATAATCTAATCGATTAGCCGTGTCCTCGGTTATAGACGTCTGAGTTGCTTGATATTGATTCCATGACATGTTTCTCGCTCATTCCAATTTCATAATTGCTTTAATGTTGTTGGGTTAACTTAATTGGGATCTTTTGAAAGAAAATCAAAAACTGTTTATGAAAGTAGGACAAAGGTATTTGTAAATGCAAGCTAGCCACAGCTCCATTTGCCAAATATGAATGTAGATGTTAGCACTATTGTCTCCTTTAATATCTCTACTTGCCATACATTCCATGTATTGACCCTTCGGGGCTGCTACGTCTCATGTTGCAGGTTATGATTCCGATTATGAGTGATTGACTAGGTTACGATACTCCACTCAACAGTTGTTCGCCTATGGCACAATTGAAGATGGAGCCTATCAATTGTTTATGCTTCTGTATGCTACTTGATATTGAGCTAGCCTTGAGCTAAGCATTATTGTAATAATTGCAAATTATGGGTCAATTCGTTATTTATGATGCACTGTTAAATTCTTTGGTATTCATCTCAGACTGTGTGCCAAAGGAACCGATTCGTGATTGGCACTATACACATGAACTCAGACAAATTTTATCAGTAGGGTGTTACAGATGGTATCGAGCGTCGTTGACTGTAGGATCGTGACCTAGCAATGGATTAGGAAAACCATATGAAAATTATAAACACTATATGATTCTATCTATTCTCTTCTTACACTTCTTTCTAGTATATCCTTACCATTTCAACTCTCATACTCTTCCCTTTTAAAATACAGAAGGAAGGCTCTCTCTAGCAATGAACTTATAATTTTGTACTTATTAGATTCTTGTAATCCTTCATCTATCTTTTCTAATCTTGTCTTGTTCAAACTTGTAGATGAACACTTGTGCAAGATCAAATATAGTTAGATGATGTCCACCATATAGTTTGGTATGACTCCATTTAGATCTAGCAACCGATCATTGAAAGAACTTGTTTGAAAGTTGATTTATTGTGATTATGTTGTGTTATTTGATACCTTAAAGTTCCAAAATATTTTTGTGAGATTTCATAATATGTTAATGAAGGTTTTGATTAGAAATTCGTGATAGTTTCGCTGCAGTTTTCTGCTGATCCAGCTGTACTGTATGATTTTTCATATATTTTTGGTAACTGGTAAAAATCTGAAACAATAGAGATTGGTGCGAAACTTGCTGTACTATATGTAAAAAAATTGGATAAAATTTATGATGAGTTTAAGGTGTCTAGAAAAATTCGTGAACACTTCTGTAGTTTTAGGATAGATTTTGTCTATTGCCTTTATGATTGTAGGTTCACCCCCAAACGAATATTAGTCAATGAGAAACTATTTTTTGGATGATATGCCACTAAAACAAAACTTCTAGAACATAAATGAAACTATTTTGGTTTGAGTGTTAATTGCAATGATTGTTTGCTTCATATAGTTATGGGTAATATTACTTCTCTAGTCTTTCTATCTATAATTTATCTATGTTGTCCCAACAGATGCCGCCCCGCTGCCAACCCACTGAGATGGAGCAGATTATGTCAGCTCAAGCATAGCTAACCCAAGTGATGACCTAGTTCATTGAAGCTCAGAACAACAATAACAACAACAATGGGAACAACTAGCCCCAGGGAGATGCACTTACAAGGTTCCTGAGGCTAAGGCCAGCGAAGTTCTCTACTGCAACGGAGCCGATGGTTGCTCTCGAGTGGTTGCGTTCAGTGAATAAGGATCTGGTAACTGTTGGATGCACATATGCTGCAAAGGTGAGGTTTGCTGCTCACCGACTGGAGGGACCAGCCGCTTCGTGGTGGGACACTTTTCAGATCACCCACCCGCTGGACACTGTAACTTGGGCCATGTTTGAGGAAGGTTTCAGGACCAACCACGTTTCTTCAGGAGTTCTGAGCCTGAAGAGGAAGGAGTTTTGCAACTTGCGCCAAACCAACCGCACCATGGCTGAATATATAGAGGAGTTCAACAACCTATCGCGATATGCCCCTGAGGATGTTGACACTGATGCCAAAAGGAGAGAGAGGTTCCTGGATGGCCTCTGTGATGAGCTTTCGGTACAGCTGCTAGTGGTTTATTGTCCCACTTTCCAGGAGTTGATGGACAAGGCTAGAATTCTTGAAGGGAAGCACAAACAAGTGGAACGACGTAAGAGGAAGTACAATGATCACAATTCAGGATCACACCATAAGCGTACCTACAATGATGGTAATGGAAAATCTGGACATCACAAGCATGGAGGCAATGGACACAACCACAATGGTGGCAATGGACACAACCGCAATGGAGGCAATGGCTATCACCGCAATGGAAATCGGGATCTCAGCACCGTGGAATGCTTCAAGTGCAAGAAGATGGGACACTATGCTGATAACTGTCCGGAGAAGAAGATTGAAGTTGGAGCCAAGCCGGATTCACCTCCGAAGGCAACTGTGAACCATGTGAGCATGGGGAAAGCACTCAATAAGCCATGTCGTGTGACTAGTAAGTTCCCGCTAATTCATACACCGCAGTCGTGATATTTTAATACTGGTGCATCATATTCATTCATATTGAGGCATTCATAGATAAGAATAGTTACATATGGAGTTACTTAGATGATCTGTTGAAGAGAACCCACTGGAAAGGATTGATAGCTAGCACAAGATTCCGCAATTGAGTATTGGATGTTGGATATGCCAGGTTCAATTTTCTTAAGGGGGGTAGCCTCGACAACAACACCCATAACCTTGCTAGCCATTTCGAATCTCGGGACGAGATTCATCTTAAGGGGGTTAGTCTGTCACATCCCAAGTTTTTAGAAATTGGGACTAGAATTTTTTTTTTGCATTGGCATAGCATTTTGCATTCATGAAAAATTTGAATTGCAAAACCTCATTTATAAACCCTATTTTGAATAACTAAAATGCACCTACAAGAGAATATACTAGGTATTTGTAAATCCACTATTTGCAAACCAGTGGATAAGATACAAAAATGATCCTATGTTGATCCTCTGAATTTTAGAAAAATTTGGAAACAAAAATCAATTCAATTGGATTATCTAATAAAAAGATATTAAAGAAACTAGAAAATGAAAATGAATAAAAGTAAAAGAAACAAAAACCCTAACTAGCCTAACCTACCCGCAGCTCCCTGGTTCGGCCCACTCACCCCGCGGCCCAGCCACTTGCCCTGTCCCCACTATCCACCGCCCGCCCGCTCGCGCAGCGCAGCCCAGCCACACTCCTCTCCCGCTATCGCTGACAGGTGGGGACCATCCCGTCGTCCCCAACCTCCGGCGCTGGAAACCAGCTTGAACACGACCCCGACCCGGCTTTGATTTCAGCCAAAATCTCAACGAATCCATTTAGATTTCCTTGCCCTCATGCAAGTAACCTCTCCCATAAATATATAATCCTCCCACCTCGTTTTCTTTTCCCAAAATCCCTAACCCTGGCCTCTAACGGAAGCTTCCGTTCTGCCGCCGCCGAGCTCCATTACCGGGCCAGGTAGACCACACTCCCGACGCCCTGACCCTCCTTCTCCCTCTGATCCTCCTCGCAACCCTTTCCTGCACCTTATCATAGACTTTTCCCCTTCGCAGTGCGCCAGACCCGCCCGCGATTGCTTGCCGGAGCACTGCCGACGCCGCCCGTCTCCAGCCATCCGACGCAGTCGCCCGAGGAAGCGTCGCGCCTCGCCAAGACTACCCCCGAGACCGCCTCGCCCTCCCGCATCGAATACACCGCCGCCACGCCGTCGATGACCACCGGAGCACCCCCAACTGCCGCCACCTGTGCCACTCGCTGCCGTCCACCACCGGTAGCCATCGTCGGAGTTGAAGAAGCTTGCTCATGCGCTGGATTTCTAAGAACTACCAGATTAGATCGAGCAAAGAAAGGGTACTGCAACTCAGCTTCGACGTGGAAGCATAGTCAGCGTGCAGCTTCACCACTCCGTCGATACATACAGCCAAAGTCGTCTCGCTCTACCAACAAGAAAAGAATCTCTCAGAATTTGAAATTGAATTAAAATTGCAGAAAATTGTATAAACTTGTAAAATTCATAATAAAAGATTAGTTGGTCCAAAAATATCAAATTATATATCAATGGATTCATAAAAACGTGTAGAATATTATTATGGCACTAGATCTAGCTTTTACAGTATGGATTTACTGTAGTAATTTAATTAGTTTTAATGGCTTTAGAAATCATTAAATTCATAGTAAATTATTTGCATATCACAAAAATATAAATAATATACCGATGGAAAGCTGGTTCCATATAGATCATCAATATGCAAATGGTTCAGGCAAATAATGCAAGGTTTTGCAGCAATTAAATAAATAGTTTAATGGCTTATTTAGAGTATTAAAATCATAGTAATTCAAGTACGGCTCAGAAAATTACAAATATTATATCCCTGGAATCACAATTCCGTGGAGATTTCAGATATAATTTTAGTTTGATTTTTAGGCAACAGAAACTGTATGAATCATTTAAAACCCATTAAACACTATTTAAATCAAACAAAAGATCTATAACTCCGATTAGGGTGAATCCAACGCCTACTGGTTCGTATTAACGTCCTCTATCCAGTAAACCCAAGAAACAAATTTAATTCGACAGTTAGAACAGGCGTTACAATATAACTACTAAAAACCCTATATTGGCAAGTAATTATTAATAACAAGTACTCCATTGCATTAATTGGCCGCTTGCATGCATCATATATTTCAGTATTGTTTAGATAACTAAAGTAACAACCATTGTGACTTATTAAATTGTCATGCATGCATTTGTTGCATTTGTTTGATCTCTATGTGCTATTGTTTATGTTATATGCAATTGTTTGCTCGATAGGTTGCGAGGAGTGCAACATGTGTGATTGCAATGAGTGTTTGAAAGACTTCACCAACTACCAAGGCAAGTAGATGCTACCTTGTTCATGATGTTGTCCTACTATTTTCAATGCATTGTCGTGTATTTTGTAGATGCATGTGTAGGATATTACTATCGCTATGCTATGTCCTATTATGTGGTAGGGCTTTCCTGTAGATGAGCCACCGTTGGTAGATGTGCTTAGCCACCTTGTTCATGATGTAGTTTGGATCATCGAACTCTGTTTCCTCAAACACCTCTCCTGAAGGTATGTATTTGGGATGCCTAGCTTCTTTATCTAACTTCTTCCTATGAGCCATTGCTTTATCAGGATTAGTAAAATCCTCAATGACTATATTGAGTTCCTGAACTAAAACTTGGTGAGTATTATGATAAGTTTTTAGCAAGGACCGATAATGATCCATATACTCTATAGCTAGAGTAGGTTCAGCTTGGACTAAGGTAGAGTGATCTATCTCAGGTTCTGAGTTTGAGGTTTCATGTGGTATAATGGTGTGAGTACTACCTTCTAGAGCTTGGGATTTATGCTCTCGGATCATGGTTATAGCTGCTGCTACGGCAATCTGATATGCAGATGTCATGCACCTTGCCTCTCCTGCTGGTATTTCTCCCTTCAGTCCTAACTTCTTGGGTAACATGATCATGACACGGTATTTAGCTAATACCTGCCCATCATAGTAAGTGTAAATCTTGACCAAAAGTCTTGATTCACATTCCAAACTCCATAGAAGTTTTTAGAGATTGTCTGTTCAATCCCCTCCGTAGTCATCCAACGTCATGTTCATCACTTGAACATTCCGGGGTGGATATCGAGGTGCCATGTGGAACCGTAGATAAGAAATTATCGTCAGTCACATAGATTTAAAACTCTTGGGAAATGATTGGAATTGCAATCATATAAAATAGGTATCGCACTAGTAACATAACAGGATTATTCTTAAGTGAATATCCCTCATATCACTAGAGAACTCTTCATTATTGCTAGGATGTGTCCTACAGGTTCTACCCATTTACTAGGTTTCCAACCTAAGGTCAAAGCATATGCTCTGATACCAACTGCGGTGACCCAGCATACCACTGCATGATGTAGTATGCTATAGTCGTTGACATAACACCAATGAAACACCGTTCACTAGTATTACATCCCTCAGAATGGCACAACAGAAACACAACGGGTCCAATACATGGCTTAACGGTTACAACTCACTCTTTACATAAGATCCAGAGAACACTCTAGGTTAATAAGATAGAGAAAGGCTTCTTACGGAGAAGAATCAAAAATTAACAACGCAAGAATGATTATACTAATAAGTCTAATATTTAGACTAAGAGGTTGACATTGTTGCCATTGCAACGCACTACAGAAATAGGTTCTTTGGCAAGAGATAATATTCCTATCAGAACAATAACTTTTGTCTTCACTTAAGTTGAGATAGATGTTGACTTCCTTGACTTTGTTGAAGAGCTTTAGCTGCTGAATATGTCCTGGAGCATATCTTGATGTAGTCATCGTTTTAAGGGCTTCAGAATCTAGCAAGGGTTAAGAAGATACTTTGAGTACGAGCGTACTCGGCAAATTCACTAGAAAAGGAGTGTTTGATGCACTATATCTACATCCACGGACCGTAGGTCGTAGGCAATGCAAGTTTTCATAAACATTTCTTCAAAGGTTGCTTTTATTCTGAAAATTTATGTCCGTCAACCTTCACGGGGTTACCAGAACTTTCATGGAGTTCTTTTCCCACCGCGTTCGCAGCTCCTTTCCGGAACAGGGAGTAACAAGTTACAGTTCTTACACTCTGCAGAGGTGCGTTACTTTACCCATGAGAGATCAACTCTTTGTTGCACAACCGGGCAGCTTATTCCCGTCCACAATTCAATGATGTGGGGCCCAGAAGATGATCCAAGCCAATCACTGCCCCCTTCGCGCCCCCGCATGCCTCCTTGGTGTACACCATGCTCACATAAAGAATTATGGCAATGTTTTGTACAAACCGTTAGATGTCAGAACTATCATGGGACGTTGAGGGTTCCCACCCATATGCTGCATATCCTCTACGAATTACCAATTAATATGCACGCTACAAGGATAACAGCCACGACCTGCACATCCGGCTTCATGCAAGAGGAAGAAGATACAGCTGACTTCTCCGTCCCATTCCAAATCTCATGGTCAACACATAATATACGACGCAAGAATCACTGGCGACATTGGTTGTTAAGTCCTAGGTGATATAGTTCTGAATAGTGGTATCCCACTGTCAGATTTAATAGATTAGCTGATCACCCTGGATCAATAATCAATAGTCCTCATTATTATTGAAAAATAGTGTTTTCTCACCTTTTTCAAATGCAGGTGAAGACAACACTGGATTTGTAAAATACTTTATAGAAAATAAACAAAGGACATGAGCAAGTGTGAACTTGCCATTTTTGTGGTTGCAAGATTATGCATTCACCGTCTTCGAGTCAGTATAAGATCCAAAAATCTGAAATCAGCATCATTGGTCCGGTAAGGACTAATGTTTAAAGAAGCAATATGCCTTTATGCATAAGTAGTGTGATGCATGTTCTAAGCGCAAATCCCGGAAACAACGTTGTCCTAAGGTTTAGATTCCGAAAGTGGTTACTTTGGAATGCGTGGTCCTTTTGGATAAATTTCGTAGTTGTACTTTTATTAGAGTTTATGAGTGGTTGGAGTCAACACATATGTAGGAGTAAAGTATACATACTTATGATATACTAGTTAGGATTATTTATACAAGGTTTCTTATTTTAAGTGGCAAAAAGGATAACCTTCGAAGAAAAGGTTTCTCTTCTAAGGTCTAAACAAACCTTGTACTTAGTTAGTGATGGTTGATGTTATTTGTTTTGATCAAATGGTTTGGGCTTGAGCTGCTTTATAGATTAACTACTTCAGACCAAAGTTAACTATAAAACATGTAGTAATGTGTATGGTATTATATTTAGACTCTTGGATACTAAAGTTAACTTTAAAATATAGTTAGTTTTGAAAGTATGATACTTACACATTGGTATCTTGTATATCTGAAATGTGTTCTTTAAGTTACTTAAGAATGTTTGTTCTGTTACTTGAGATAATGGTTTCTTAATTCTATGATAGAGTAGTATCATTTACCTTTTATAGATAAGTGAGTAGAGTTTATAATTCCAGATATATTTTCAATTAACTATCTTTGAACTTTCTATAGTGTTGTGGTAATTGTTAAAATTTGATTATTTAAAGTAAATGGTAAGGATCTGATTTATTCACAAGATGTTCTTTAAGGTTTTTATCATGAATTGGAATCCTTTGAGAATATAATCTTCACTTAGAATTGAAGATAGTTTAATATAAAGATGTTTATAATGTTTTTAAACCATTAGAGTTTCATTTCATTAATATTTAAGATTCGTACTATACATTAAACTTATTTTACTCATTTTAAGTATATTAATAAATGTTATTTATCCTTTTATGAATTATTAATGAAATAAATAGGTTTAAATTTGAGTTATTAAAATATTTGAATTTTTATTTAATTCAAAGTATAATATAAGATTTTTATCATGTATATATTATTTTTATGATCATTTTGGTATGTTTATTTTTGTGATTAATAAATAATAGGATATGATTTATTATTATTATTATTATTACTTTATAATTACTTAATAAATAAGAAATATTTAATTAAGTGAAATAATAATACATGATTATATTTTAAATTAGAATTCTTATTTTCTTACAAGATTTTTGGTATTTTACTTATATTATAAACATTTATCATTATAGGAATATGAATTATTAAAGTTTTATTACTAAATATTTATTTAGTATTTTTCAAAAATACTATAATATTAATAAATAATAAAAGTGATTTTTATTTATTTTTTATCATCTTTCAATAATTTTGTAAAATTCCATAAGTAATATATAAATTACAAACTTCTTATAAAAATTTAAATGTCCAAAAATTTAAAGTGGATTATTGTGAATCCAAAAATCTTTCATTTATAAATTTTGGACTTTTATTTTATTTTCTATAATTTTTATTGAGGCCAGGGGCATTTTGGTCTTTTTTAATTGATAAAAAAAATTAAATAACTTGGGCTGGCCCTTTGGGCTTATTGGGCCAGGGTGGCCCAATAGGGCAGGGTCAAAAGATCACACCGAAGGGTTTTGGCCCATCTAGCCCACTCTGCCTCCTTCTCTCCCTCGACCTTATCCTCTCCTCCTCTGGCTCGACTCCATGGCCGGCGATGTCGCCACCGTCGATTCCTGCCATCGTCGGTCGTTCTGGCCGCCGTCGTGGTGCGAGTTGGTGTTATCGATGACGCTCGTTCGTTCTATCCGCTTGGATTTGACTTCGGGGCTTCTCCGTGGTCAGGTCCACCCCATTCCTGAACCCTAGGGTTCGGAAAAGGTGATGTCGCCGCCGTCGCGATTCCGCCTGTGGTGGTGTGTTTGAGCTCGTATACTGCTATGGTGCCGTCGTGGTAGGTGCAGCGCCCTCTGGTTCTCCTCTGGCCGCCATGGTTGTCACCACCCTGCTTCCTCTTCAATTCGTCAGCGAGGACCTCGGGTAAGTTGCCTCTGTGGTGTTTGTCCATGCTACTGCCATGATTCTCTCTGTGTGTATCTAGTGGCTTCTCATGCCGAGTGACTATGTGCTGATTGGGTTCATCTCTGGATTAGGGTTCTTGCTCTGATTAGGGTTCATAACCCCCCTGTTGATCATATCTATGATGCTTTAGAGCTAGTGTTGATCATATCTGACCATGGGAAATGATTGTCTGCTGTGGTTAATGATTGGTAGTGGCTGTGATGATGCTAGTTGCCTGTCAGATTTATTCTAGTGGTAATCCACCATGATCCATGCTGGTGTTTCAATGAAATCCTTGATTGGATTATGTTGTTGATCTGAGAGTTTACTCTACTGTCAGATTGCTTATACTGATAGTAGTTTCTCTCAGTAGTTGCTTACTGCAATTATAATATTGTCTTGTGTGAGATTATACTCTCTGGATCAAATCATTACCTATAATGATTTCTGTGGATGTATGGATGAATCTAAGGTTGATTCCTGGCACTTAGCTTCAGGAAAATGATATTTATTGGTTGTCCCTTTTATATGTGGATTCTAAACAAAGATTGGTTTTAGTTCATATATAACCCGTCCTTGTGATACCATTATGATCTAGCACACAAGTGATTGAGTTTTATTTTTGGGCTTAGCTTGATAATGCTTGTGACTAATACTGATAAGTTATCATGAAAGCTTGTATTAACTTTCCTGCCTATGATGTTGGTCTGAGGCTCTAGGATTTAATTCCTAGTTAGTTGAGCATTAGTTTGTTTGAAACTTGTAAGATTAGAGGTGCTACTCTCTTTGAGAGATGTGCCCTGATCTGATAAGATCAAACGAAGAATGATCTAAGTTGCAAAAATAACACTGAATCCAGTGATGTTGGTCTGAGGGTTTAGTGTTTGTGGTTGAGCTTGATTTCTTATCCTTGTACTTGAAATCTCTAGGATAGATTCACTCCTCTTGGTGATTATTGAGAGATCATCTCATAAAGCAACACATGCTTTTACTTAAATAATATGATGAAATCATGTGATGGTTTTATGAGGCTCACCACAAATTCTGATGTGGATGTAGTAGATTGATGATGATCTTGATCTGGATCTGGATCTTGATCTTGATCTTGATCTTGATCTGCTTTTGTTGTGCTCCTGAGCTTGCTCTTGAGTTTGCCTGCTCCTCCTAGCTCCTGGGCTTGACCTTGCTGTCCACCAGATTCATCCCCCTCCTTATGTCACCATCCAGGTGATGTTTGGGTTGATCTGGGTGGTTTGGTTTGGCTGCTGTCTACACTTGTTGTTCTTGTGTGATGTATAGTGGAGTGATGCACTAGTGCTTTCCCCACGGTTGTGCGGTGGTTTTGTGATATTTGGCTGTGCTTGTGAGTAGGGGTGGACTTGAAGCTTGAAGCTCGAGGCTCGGCTCGGGCTTGACAGGGCTTGGCTCGGGCTCGACTTGGCTTGAATGTCGGACAAGCAAAGCCTAAACCTTCTGACCAAAGCTCGAGGCTCGACAAGCCCGCTCGACGAAGCTTGCAAGCCGGCTCGAAGGCTCGATGTAATTAAAAATTCGCCATGACCTTTGCTAAAAGTTGTCATATTTCACAATTATAAACAACAATTCAGCAAGAATACATTCAAACAAGTTTCACAAAGCATGAATAACGACAATAATATCATGTATCGCAAATTCAACCACACGAATGCCTGCACTTAGTTCAATAGAGTTCCATACATCTCAAACACATGCACTTAGTCTGATAGAGTGCCATACATCTCAAGCACATGCACTTAGTTCAACATATTACATATACTAACAGGGCAAGTAGAATAGGAGCCGTAGCTCAATCAAACAACAAGTCTTCACATGAACTTAAACCACAAAAGAACCACCACTCCATCATTTCATCTTCCTCGACCATCATTGCCCACTTGCCATTGCCTGTCACTTTGTAATTTGTAACCCACCATGTTGAATCTTCACCACACAAACAAAAGAAAATTAGTTTTGCTTCAATTTTGATGTTGTAATAGAGATATTCTAGCAAGTAGAGAGATAAAAAAGCACTAGCAACTCAGTTTTGATGATGTACAAAATGTTTCAGCAATTAAATAGACCAGAAAATCACTATTAAGTCAGTTTTACTAAGTTCTAATATTGTACAAAAGATTCCAGCAACTAAAGTGACCAAACAAACAATAAATACTCAAGTTTGCTTCAGTTTTGATGTTGTACAAAATGTTCCAGCAACTAAAGTGACCAAACGAACAATAAATACTCAGGTTTGCTTCAGTTTTGATGTTGTACAAAATGTTCCAGCAACTAATAGACTAAAAATCACTACCAACTCAGTTTTCATGATGGTAATTGCACTTACTAGTTGCTCTCCACCACACTTTTTGGAAATGGAACAGTCTCAATATCATCATAAACAAAGAGAGTAGAAATTTTTTAGTTACATATGCATAAGAAATGCAGTGAAGAAATAAATCATAAACAGCAAGGCACATACCACATTCATAGAATTTTTGTTGTCATTGTGGGCACCTTTGATCTAGCTAGAAGCACAAACCAACGCCTCCACCATCGCCCGCTTTAGAGAACTCCTATAGTCATCTAGAACTCGACCCCCAGTGCTGAAAGTTGACTCCGAAGACACAGAAGTGGCTGGTATTGTCAAGAAATTCTTTGCCATCTTTGCAACGACGTGATATCTATGTGCATTCAGCTTCCACCACAATAGCACATCAAAGTTTTTATTTAGCAAGCTCTCATTCTCCTCACCAAGATACTTGTCAAGCTCATTCTTTGTTGTCTCCAAAGAAGTTTCACTTAAGTACGAGGTAAACTCGCTAGCACTTGAGGGTAGAGAGGTACTTGTATCCATGGTTGTAGATGACGATGCACCCGCTCTATAAGAATCAGCTTTCTCATGTCGGTGATGCATGTCATATGTCTCATACAGCTTTTTCACCTCGATCTCGATCAAATTATATTCAGCAGCAGCCTTTTCACGATCATAGATCTTATAGAAACCCTAGTTGATGTATTTCAGCTTGTACCTTGGGTCAAGAATAGTAGCAATCACCATGACATTATTGGGTTCTTCCCAATACTTGTTGAATTTGTCCATCATTGCAACCCCCATAGCTTTCAAATCTGGTTTCTTGGACTCACATGCCTCTCTAAGTGCAATCTTTACATTGACAATGTGACGATAAAATATATTGGATGTAGGGTATGTAGAGCCAGAGAATGCAGTAGAAACCTCATCCAAACGAGCAAGTATTGGTGTAACGGTATCAAACAATGCCCATTCATCATTTGTGGGCTTCCATTTATAGTTTGCATCGGTGTCCGAATAAGAATCCAATGCATACCTATATGTAATTGCTGTTTTTAACATGTTGAATGTTGAATTCCATCTCGTGGTCACATCAAGTTTTAGCCCCCCACCAAGTGTCATTGCAAGATTACGACAAATTTCAACAAACTTGAACAATCTAGATACTGACTTCTTTATGTACTTCACAGAGTACCTCACATTGGCTGTCAAATGGGAGATGGTTGCAGTCCCATCTGTTACCACCAAGTTGATAATATGGGCACAACAACGAACATGAAAATATTTTGGAACAAAGCAATAGGAACCTCTAGCAGCAAACATAGCCTTCAAATTCCGGATTGCGACATCATTGTTGGATGCATTATCTAGAGTAATTGAGATGATTTTATCTTCTATCTTCCATGCAACCACACATTCAAACATAGCTTGAGAAATCACATGCCCACTATGTGGAGGGTCCAACTCCACAAAATTTATCACACGACATTGCATATTCCAGTCTTTATCAATGAAGTGTGCAACTAAACACATGTACGAAATTGTTTGGTTGGATGTCCACAAATCAGTAGTTAAAGCAATGTTTTCCACACCTTTGAAAACCTTCATAAGGCTATCTCTTTCAGATTCAAACACTTTCAAGCATTCCTTTCTAATGGTTTTTCTACCAATAAACTCATAACGAGGATTCAAATATTTCATCACTATGTTGAACCATGTGTGCTCTACCATCTTAAATGGATAATCATGACATATCACCATCTTAGCAATTAACTTCCTAGCTTCCTCTTGACTATACTCCCTAGAAGATTGTATCACGGGAATGCCGGTATCACTTGCATTAGATGGCTGAAAGTTGAGAAGGGTTTGAGAAGCAACCTTTGCTATTGCGATCTTGTAATCTGGACATGATTTTGTGTAGTGTCTCTTGAGATGTGTAGTGGCTCCGGTACCACCTACATCGGATTTGTAGGATAAGAACTTCTTGCAGTAATTGCATTTTGCCGTAATTACCATGACACCGGACTGCGTGGTGGATGGCACCGGAACCTTCTCAAAGTGATCCCAAACTTTTGACTTGCTGCTCGGTTGAACGGTAACCTTCAGACCAACCTTCATTCCCTTTTTTCGCTTGTTCCCTCTCTGAGAATCTCCACCGTCATCGGATATCTCAATATGACCATCACCAAGTACATCTTCTTCGGACATGTCATCATTCTTGTCATAAGAGTTTTCTTCCTCATCGAACACATCTACCGGCTGCACCTGCACATAAGAGTTATCACAGTCATTCAATCACATTAAACAAACATGTAGTAGTGTTGTGACTAAATTTTCAAACGTTGAAAGAAAATTACCATTGGTTGAGTCGCTGATGTCGGTTGTGATGATTCTGGTCTAGTTTGAGGAATGCCAAGGTAACCAGCTGTCTTAGAGTTCATCGCATTGTTGTATGCGCGCCTCCTTCCTTGTGTAGGCATCCTCACTGGACGTGCATGGGATCCTTCACTCTCTTGTCCAGGTTGCATCTTTGGTAGAGAAGATAGTGTACAGTCTGCAGCAGGCATGGTATTCGATTGAGCGCAAACAAACTAACTCAAAAATTTATATCCTAGTCTAACTACAAGAATCGCTGTAGCCTAACCTACCAACTAACAACTCCAACATAGCAGAAATTAATCATAGTCACTAGAGTCAGTACCTACTTACAGTGTCTGATTGTAGTTGTAGGTCTGTAGACTGTAGCGCTTGAGCTTGAGAAGTTGAGAAGCAACAGTTCGTCCTTGGATTCTCGCCTCGGTCGTGTTGTCTGTTGTGGGCTTGTGGCCGATTCCGTAGGGGGATAGGAAGGAGGTCAGACGGGAGGAGGAGGAGGAGATGGGGCGATGTCGACCGGAAATGACGGCGACCGGCCGGCAAGAGGAGGGCCAGGAGGCGGAGAGCCGGCGGGCGGAGGCCTCCCCTAACCCTAGGGCGATTGTCCTGCGTGCCCTAGTCTGGGAGTGGGAGGGGTATGTGGTAGGGAGCAGGAGCCATGGGAGGAGTCGGAGGAGACCTCGGCCGGAGGTTGGTGGCGGCGGCGGCGAGCCTAGCGGCCAGCAGCGCTAACCCTAGCGTGGGAGGCGGAGAGGGGAATCGCGCCTGGGAGGATTTGGTTTGGGAGTCGAGGCCTCGAGGGGAATCAGGTCTGGTCTTTGACCAATTTTTTTTATGTCGTGTGACCGGCAGGGCGGGGCTGGATTATGGGGTACGGCTCGTGAGCCCTTCGAGCCGAGCTGCAAGCCCTTCGAGCCGAGCCTTGATCTCTATTTTCAGTTTTCAAACTGCAGCGAGCCAAGCCAGGCTCGGCTCGAATTTTACCGAGCTTCAACGAGCCGAGCCTCGAGCCGGCTCGGCTCGGCTCGATTCCACCCCTACTTGTGAGGTCAACAGCACACCATATGCATGCTTGTGTGTGTGCAGCTTGTGTGCCTGCTATGCACATGTGGATAGGTTCAGAATTTTTGAACTTACCATTACCTGCTTACTTTTACCTATCAGGTGAATTGATCCTTTTGGCTGTAATTTGCATTCTGGCTTTGAATTTATGAAAGATGAAATCTTCCATATTGGTGAAACTTGCCCCTTTTTTTTATCATTTCTCAGTGATGAGTTTGTCACGTGCACCTCACTGACGTATCTGAGAGAAATATACTAACACTAATCTTATTTTGTTTTCTATTTAATCTTTGTTTTGCAGGTACAAAGATAAGGATGAAGATTTAGTGTAGTTTTAGATATAAGATAGTTAGTAGATATACAATTGTAATTTTCTTATTCTTTTGTAATTTTTCTTTTATAATTCTTGTAATCTTTATTTGGTTCATTTGTAATAAAGATTATATAATTATTAATAAAGAATATTCTTATTCTTTACTCTTGTGTAAATTGTGAAGTTTGGAATAACTTTAGTAAGTTCATTCTATATAACTTGTTTATGTATATGAAATGAATTTCATATACAATATTTTTTTGATAAGATTTAAGTTATAAAACTTTTCTCTTAATTAATTTAAGATTCAAATCTTATATCAAAATCTTTTAAATTATAAAACACTTAAGTTTTAAAATCCAAACTCATTTCAAAACACACATAATTTCTTTAAGATCATATCAAAGTTTATAGCAATCCTCCTTTAAGACTAAACCTATTCTCAAAGTAAGAAAGAAACATTGATCACTCAAGGTTTTTATTTGGCAAAAATTTTACCCACATTTTCACAAATGAATGCATGCAACAATTCATATTCCTAAATCTACCCTTCGATAGATCCTATATACTGGGATGTTACAAAGGGCTGGGGTACATCACTGAAGGTTGTTTCTAAATGTGTTGGTTTGCGAAAACTAAAAACAACTTAATCAATGAATCTCCTGGGTGTGATGGGATTGAAAATTTTGGTGGTATCATTGCGGAAAGGCACCTAGGTATCAAGAGAAAATGACTGGCTTCTTTATTTGGTAGCTTACGTGTACAACCATGTGTCAATAATGAAATAGGCGGTTGGTTGGACTCAGTAGGTTGTGGTAACTCGAACCCACGTATCCAGAGATGTAGAATTTTGGTAGGTTGGACCGGTGCGTGTCAGGTTTGGGGAGCTACTTCCCGAATGGTCCCTTCTTGGACTTCTCCCTATCATCACCCAATATGAGAGTGGTGGTACGAGATGGGCTGGCCAAGTCACATGGGTAAAGTGTACTAACCCCTGCAGAGTGTATAAACTAATCGATTAGTCGTGTCCCCGGTTATGGACATCTGAGTTGCTTGATATTGAGTTCATGACATGTTTCTCGCTCATTCTAATTTCCTAATTGCTTTAATGTTGATGGGTTAATCTATTTGGGATCTTTCAAAGAAAATCAAAAACTGTTTAAGAAAGTAGGACAAAGGTATTTGCAAATGCAAGCTAGCCACAGCTCCACTTGCCAAATATGCATGTAGTTGTTAGTTATATTGTCTCCTTTAATAGCTCTACTTGCCATACATTCCAAATATTGACCCTTCGAGGTTGCTATGTTTTATGTTGCAGGTTATGATTTCGATTATGAGTGATTGACTAGGTTACGATACTCCACTCAACAGTTGTTCGCCTATGTCACAATTGAAGATGGAGCCTATAAATTGTTTATGCTTCTATATGCTACTTGATATTGATCTAGCCTTGAGCTAAGCATTATTGTAATAATGTAAATTCTGGATCAATTCGTTATTTATGATGCACTATTAAATTCTTTGATATTCATCTGAACTGTGTGTGCCAGTGAACCGATCTAGGGATTTACACTATACACATGAACTCAGCCTTATCAGGCGAGGGTGTTACAATGATGGCCGCCGCTATCTCATCGTTGAGCTCCTCAGGCTTCGGTTCCGACGGGATAGGGATCCCACCGGCGCTGAGCTTCCAGCCGGTTGGGAGGCGGATGTTCGGAGGCGCCATGTAGCCCGCCTCGTACAATATGCACGCCTCCCAAGACTGGAGGGTGCGGCGGACTAAGCCATTCGCCGCCGCCGGGTCGCCGGGGTACCTTTAGCCCATGGTGTGCAGGGAAGGAGAACTCGAAGTTCGCCGGAGTTGGGGAGCTGTGGAGGGGAAGTGGAGGAGCGTTGGAGGTGAGTGAAATGAGCCGGCGATGCCGCCGGATTTTATAGGCTGAGAGTGGTGGCGAGGGCGGGAAAAGGGGAAACGATGAGAAGTTAGTGCCCGCCGGTCCGTCGCGGGAGCTTAGGCGGCGGCAGTGGCGCGGTACTTCGGCGACGCGTGGCCGAAGCAACGAGCAATTTATTGCCCAAGGGTCGTCGCGTGGTTCCGGGGAGGACGACGACTCGGCTTCCGTCGTTGACTCGGCGGGTCCACACGCCGCTTCGCTTTGTTCGGCGTTCCCGGGGCGTTCCTGGGATCCTGGGAATGGCCTGGGAAGCCCAGACCAAAGTTGGCCCAAATTCGGACGAAAAGAGGTTCTTGGGAACGCGACTGGGCTAATTTTCAGCGCCCGGACCTAAATTCGGCGTCCAGATCGGCGTCCTGGGTAGCCGAGTGGAGATGAGCATCTCTAGTTGGGTCGGGTTTCAGGAGGCCATTTCTAGGGCGAAATTTTTATCCTAATGATGAAAAATGGTTCAGTCGTATTTTTAGGATGCCGATTTGGTCTAGATTTAGCCCAGATTTTATCCGGTGTTCCTAGGCGATCCTAGGGCGCTAGGAACCATCTGGAACATCGGACGAAGCGGAATCAGCAAAAAAACAGCTCTGATTGTAGCCTCGCTCTGTCAGCGACTGGAAGCCGAGTCGTCCTCATCCCTTCGCCTCGGCTCCCGCGACAGACCGCCAGACAATGACTGCATGTCTCATCGACCACACTTCGCCTTAATGGCGTGCCACCGCCGTCCAGCTTTCCTGTCGTGTCATGTTCTTTCGCCCACGCCGTTACACCCCTCCCGCCTTTGCCACCCCTTTCGGCTATAAAAGTCGGCGCCCTCACCGGTTCACAGCCCACACTCCCGCCTCTGCCATCCCTTTCGGCTATAAAATCCGGCGCCCTCACCGGTTCACAACCCACACTCTCAAGCATCCCAATTCCCCCGGCCACGAACTCCACCTCCAGCGATAAGGAGAAGCTCTCAGCAAAACCAATGGTGGAGAGGTACATAGGCGACCCCGCGACGGCGAACGGCTTCGGCTGGCGTTCCTTCCATCCGTGGGAGGCCCGAATGCTTCACGACGCCGGCTACATGGCGCCGCCAACCTGGAAGCTCAGTGTCGGTGCCACCGGTGCCTCAGGACGACGAGATGGTCGAGGGATCCAGGTCGCCATCGCGACAATGGAGGATCCGGACCTCGCCGAAGACCCCGGTAACCTAGTTTACTGGGAGCAGTTCTTCGCCGAGCATCGGAACCGGGAGCTCGCCGCCCATGACGGCTCGCCTAGCACGTCGAAGCGCAACAACACGGCGGCACGCCGTTGGTGGTGGAGTGCGCCAGGACGGACGCTCGCCGTGGACATGGAGCATATCGCCATCGGCAACCGCCCGAGGCTAGGCTTCCCGCCTCGCTCGCCGCTGTCCACGGAGAGGTGCGGTGCGGCGGCGAACTGGCTGCCCAGGAGGATGGGTCTAGGCAGCCTCAGTTCGTCGTCCTCCGCCGCCACGGCCTCGCGCTCGTTTAGCTTTGTGTCTGCACAATCGCCGCGAGCTAGCGGGGAGGCCACACTGTGGCCCGTGAAGCGGGAGGCCGAGACGCTAATGCGCTCGCCGCTGAGAACATGCTCACGCGGCCTCGTCATTAACGAAGGTCGGGCGCCATCGCTGCCAGTTGGCTACCTTCGTCTGCGCGTGCCAAAGCCCGAGCCGGCGGAATGGGCCGTCCCAGTCGACGAGGACGTGTTCGTCCTCAAAATGGTGATGGAGAACTCATTGAACGACGTCCTGCCGATGCAGGCGACTGAAGCCTGCGCCCAGTTCAGGGCCGACTGGGAGCATGAGGAGGCCAACCGCATTCACCGTCGGCAGGAACAGGCCGACCGCGCTAGCCGGCAGCACGTCTTCTAGGGCACACTGCTTATCGTCCTCGACGATGACGACGAGGCCGGGCCATTGTCTCAGCCGTGGCGCTGCGGCGACTCTAGGCCAGGGTAGCTCGCGCCCACCGCAGCCGTCGAGCGACGACGACACCCGGGACACCGAGTATACATGCTTCTACCGTAACTTCGGCATGTGAACGACGTCATCGACATCGGCATTAGTATCTACTTCGTCTAGTAGTTATTTTATGTTATTTTATTTTTCTTTTAGCCTAAATGCATTCAAAATTTGGCTATATATACGAACTTGCCTTTGTTTAAATGAAATCGTCTATATTCATACAAATTTCACTAAGTTTTATTAAAATTTGGCTAAACACGAAAACTCAGCCTGAAAACGCAAGTGAGAAAAAGACAATTTACAGACCGAAAGTTACGCCCGTCCGACATAAAATAGCACCGGAAATCGGCCTGGAAGAGGTGTTCTAATATTCTTAGATAGCTGGTACTTACTTTTCTGTGTTTTACACACAATACTACGACACTGCACGGCTGTTCATCCGTATGTTTTACGCCCGTGCACGTGACAAAGTTGACAATTATCCGCACACAACGCATACGTGGCGGCCAAGACAATACAGTACGATTATCCATACACAGCACATACGTGGCGGCCAATACAATCCTGGACAGCTAGGACGCGATGATGCATTCTGCTGCTGGTCGAGCTCACCGACCGCCGGATGGCGCCGCTGATGGCTTGTGGTACGTGGCACGTGGTCGAGAGGAGCGGTTCCACTCCACCAAGGCCATGGCCCATGGGTGAGACCGTGAGAGCAGTCGCCATGTGCACGCACGAAACGAAAGAGATTATTACGTGCGGAGCTTGATGGAGTGCGCGCGCAACAGCGGTCATGATCCCTCGATGGATGCCATTGATATTTTCGTTCTTATTACGGGGTCCAGATCTTTTGTTCTCCTGTCTTAAAAAAAAAAGATACTCCGTATTTTGTTCCGAACAGGAATCGTCAAGGCTGCCTACAGTGTGCACTCACAGATGTTTCAACCGAAACACTAGTGCGTCGCGACTTTGGATTTGGTCCTCTTCGAAGAAACACATTATCAACCGAGAACTTATTACTCTCTCCGATCTATATTACTCGACTTGCATTTGTCAAAATTTGGATGAACCTATATCCTAAATAGTGTCTAGATTTATCCAAATCTAGACAAATTTAAGTCAAGTAATATGGGTCAAAGGTAGTATCATTTTATTTTGCTCTGTTCACACAAGTCATCTTCAAAATAAAAAGGTACACCTGCAAAAAAAAACAATAAAAGCGTATGATCCACAAATTCTGATTCACAGGTATTCCTGACGCAACCGTTGCAATAAAAGAAGGATCATGGTGAAGTCAGGGGCGGATCTACACCCCGGGCAACCCGGGCCATGGCCCGGGGTGTAGAATTTTTTTTATCTATATATTAGTAGAAATGCATTATTTTTTTAAGGATTTGGATCTATTCTTAGACCGGTTGCTAGTTATCCAAACCTGGCAGGAGGTGTGAATACGCGCTGTCACCTAGCTTATAATCAAACCAAAAATTTAAAATGTCTTGTAGATTAAACCATTTGTTCGATTTAGGATCCGTTTTCACCGTTGGATTAGTTGCGACGAGATCTTTAGAGCTAGATCCCATATTGATATGTTTCGCTGAATTTGCCTCCGGACCAAACAGTTATCCGCCCCTAACACATGAGTTATCCATGCTATAATATGTAAGTTATCCATCCTATAACACATATGTTATCCACCATATAAACGTGTTTGATAGAGGCGTTTTCTCGTATACGTGTTGAGCATCATCAATTGAAACATGACAGCCTAGGTGTTAGGGTACCGAGACTTTATCGCCGTCGATGCGTTAGCATAGACGAGCGATGAAGACTCGGTACCTAACATCCTTCGAGCTTTCATCACCCATATACCGCGGTAGCAACAATAGGCAAAGAAGCCGAGCCGCTAGACTACTGATTGCACGGTTTGTTCATTACGACTTAGAATCGTGGATGGTAGGGTATAAGACCCCATTTATTATATCGTATAGAAAAAATTAAGATTTATTTTTAAAAAATTATCCTTTATGTTTAACGTGGTAGCCTTTCAAGATTGAGTCATTCATACGCCGAAAGAGCAGCGATGGGCGACGAAGCCGAGGTGATAGAATAACTTGTATATTTATCTATGAGTAATTTTTATAGTGATCATAATTCATATGTTATTTGGTGGGTAACTTACATACTGAAGCCTGGATAACACTAGTATTACTCGTGGATAACTTCTGGGACAAAACAAAGTTGTGTTATCCACCATTAACACGTGACTTATCAATGCCATAGCAGTTAAGTGATCCATCCTGATACATATAAATTACCCACCATATAAATTAATTTTCTTAGAACGGTCGCCGGATACTTTTTCTACATCCATCTAAAAAAATCTCCGTGCACATGGTTTATAGGGTGGGTAACTTATATAGTACAGCATGAATAACTTATGTGTTACACGTGGGTAACCTTTTGGTCCGAAAAAAGTTTTTGAAACATATTAACATGAGATCTAGTTTCGAAGATCTCGTCGCGACTAGTCCATCGGTGAAAACGGATTTTTAATTGGATAAACGTTTTGTGCTAGAAAACTTTTAAAATTTTCCGATTTTGCATTAAATATTGACGATGTCAGCTTTTTGCATGCATGGTAGGACTGCCTTTTGCCCTTTTGCCATCCCGAATTTCTCTCCGTACATGCATGCATGCAGGTTAGAGGGATTGGGTTTTCTAATCACACGGAATGTTAAAACTGTCCGCCAGATTTTATCAATTTTAGACCGGTCGCAAAGTAGCAATGTCTAATCTTGACCTTCTTTCATGGAATTCTGGATCCGTCACTGTGGTGAAGTACTAATCACAAGGAATGGTGAACCATCAGCGGCGCCATTTTTTTTTGTGATATGTCTAAACAAAAAAATCCATGTCTCGTGGGTCGACCGCATTGCCCGGTCGAACTAAGCGGGCGAACCGTGCAGTGGTGGCATTTAGGACGGGACAGGGTGGCGAGGCATTGGCCATGGGTGGCTGGCCAGGAGCAGATCCGGCAGCACAACACGAGGAAAATCCGTGACAGTTTTGACGGGTAAACCACGATGAGCAGTAGCTGTCGGGATCAACCCACATGGGAATCCCAAGGCGGCTGACCGAAAAATAGCATCCCCCGTATCTTTTCAGGATAGGACATACAATCACCTGCCACAGCCACACCACCGTGGCCGTGGAGCAGCGAAATTCAACGGAGGAACCAATGCTGAACATACAAGACACGCCCGCATGAGTCGCAGGCCCCATATTCCCACGGAGGCTATTCCGCACAGCATCCACGTGCCAGCCTCCAACGCCCAAATGGCACGGCAAACTCGACATTGCACAACATTCAGTTTGGTGGCGCTGCCTAGCTTCGCCGGTGCCGGTGCCGGTGCCGTCGGCGGCGATCCACCGCCGGCCGGAGGCAAGATCCGAGTACCAAGCGGCGGGGGCAGCAGCAAAAGCCAAAGGCTGCGACGGAGCAGAACCAACCACGGGAGTGGCAGATCGGTCGAGGACGATCTGCCTGGGCGGCAGGTGGGATGGTTGGTGGCCGTGTCATGTCACCCTGTCAGCTGTGCCTGTGTCGCCCATTGAACGCGAGTGGACCGGAGGAAGATAAAGACCATAGTACCTTGCAAGATAAAGATCATAGTACCTTGCACTGAAATGGGTGTATCCGCACCAGTGTATCGACAGTTCGTACTAGTACTACAGTACTAAAATGGCATGTAAAGCACCAGAACTCGGTACGGACGACAGGATCATCATATACTAGGAGAAAGCGATGGAATAGGCTTACAAGACGGGCACATATTTTGGGTTTGGAAAATGTAGCAAAGGGACTTCAGGTTTTCAGAGCAAGAGCGCGCTAACCCGACAGAGGATATTTTTGCAGTCATCTGTGGACGCTATTTGCTGGGACTGTTCAACGGGACAGAATGTTCAACCCCCATCATGATGCCAACTGCCTTGGACATCTATGCACGGCAGTATACCAGGTTACAGATTTTGTTCAGTGGGTACTGGGTAGCAGTGTTCAGTCGTGCTCCATAACAGAATTGACATTCCAGAAACAGATGGATGAATTTGGTATCAAATTAAAACATGTGTACATGCATACTATCATGCGTAGCCAAAGCTTGCAAAATTTACATGACAGCAGCTATTACTGATCGACATAGCGTGAGCAGCTTGAAAAAGACTGGTGAATCATGCTCTGCTTAAAAGTTCACCGTGATATATGCCTACGAGAACAACACAACTAGATTTCACCACCCAATCTGAACCATCAACCAAGAACATAACTGCTAGTGTTAAGTCATAAGATGAGACTTATCATACAAAAATTGTTTTTTCCCGTTTGCTACATAACACTTTGCCCAGTAACAAGATAAATTACAGAGCAGAGTATGGTGACAACGTAATATGTTACTTGGTATTGATTCATTTCATCCAACTAAATATCATGCCAGCTTGGCATGTTCATCGAGGACTTCTTGAAAATCAGAGGCCATCTACAGCCTAGGTTCGAATGATGGTACATTATTATTCATGACATTACAAGACAGGTGGTACATATTTGCACATCTGATTTACGATAAAGGGAAATTTCATCTGATGATCATCTCTCAGGTTTTCCTTGGTATACATGCCTCTAGTAACAGCATAAATTAAACAGGTCGGGAGGAACTAAACAAACAGCCTACTAAGCAGTACCTATTAAACAGGCAGAAGAAGCAGAAAGAGTTTTATCACACCCAGCATATAGTAGTGCCGCCCAAAGAGATAAAATGGGGTCGCCGAGAAGAGCGAACCATGAAAACTGCAACAACCTGAAACCTGCAAGACTCGGTTTTTGGCCTTCTAGTTCAGTCGCCTTCTCTTGTTCCGGTGTGCGTCCCCACCGTCCACGTCCAACGAAGCCAAGGCGTCGCTTCGTCCCCTCCTCCTCAGGGTCCTTGAAGACCCTGCATTGCTAGGTTCTCCCACGCTTTCGGTGAAAGCAGCATCCTCCTGAATCACAGCCATGGTGCTTGAATTAGAAACTTGGTCTGCAGACAACGCTGCAGCGGCATGAACTCCATCAGCTGCCGGCTCATGATTTGGCGAATTTGACGAAGTTGATGCTCTGTGACTTAATAATGGGCTTGGCCTAGAATATCTTCTAAGATCACTCACTGCTGTTGCCAACCTTTCTGTATTCGCAAGGCCGACAAGGGTAAGTCGTTGCAATAAATCAATTCCTTCCGAGGAAAGTGGGCTTGAACTCCGCCTAGGTGGATCTGGCACGCTGTTTACGGGCACCCCACTGTCGGGAGCGGAGGAAGCGACAAATGTAGGGTTTTCTGCTTCTCTTTGCAGCCTCCTTGCTCTCATCCTAGTAGTAATCCGGCCTAAGCGGCCAGTCTGATGAGCATGGTCTATCATCTCCTGGACAGATGACTCTGGAGGCCCTTCGAGCCTATCAACGCTACTCATAATTTGCTGATCAAGAATGCGTCTCCATGAAGACAATATCCCATGTGCCTCGCCAAGCCTCCTAGAAATCGGGCGCAAATGGTGGAACTGTTGTCGGAAACTCTCGAGCCGATTCCCATGTGGCCTTGCGGGAATGTTAGGACCGGACACATTGCCACCATCCTCTGCGACCTTCTTCTCCACATCTGAGGTTGAATTCCCTCTCCCATAGATAGGAGTGATGTTCCCTTCGGTGACCTCACCTTTGCAGACAGGGCACTCCTTGTGGGTGGAATGAACATGCAGCCACTGGTATAAACAAGGCCAGCAGAAGAGATGGCCGCAGGAAGTGACCACGGGCTCGTCGGCCATCTCAAAGCAGATGTTGCACTCGAACATGGCAGTGCTCTTGCCGCCCTCCGCTGGCTCATCCTCAGCATCCACCACGGCAGCAGCAGCGGCAACCACCACCTTATTCTCCTCCACGGTATCGTCGTGCGTAGGCTCTTGGGGTGGTTGCGCTGGAGCCTCGTTCTCCAGGGTAGGGGCACCGGAGCTGAGAGGAGGAAGATCCGACCGGAACCGTCTCGGACGGAGGTAGCGTAGCTGGCGGCCAGTCGGGCAGATCGCGCGGCGGTAGCGCTCCGAACGCTCCGGGCGGAAGGTAGAGGAGGCCGTCGAGGAGGACGGGCGGTCCGCCCACCCGAGCAGCTCGCTGGACCGCAGCGGCGGGGGCGGGGGCGGCGGCGGGTGCAAGAAACCGAACTCGAGGTCGTCGGCGAGCTCAGGCATCAACCCCGAGGCCGTCAGGTAGTGCGGCGGGTGCGCGTCGGGGGCGGAGAGGTCGTAGAGCTCGGGCGGCGGGCGCATCAGGTCGGCGCGGGTGGGGGAGTAGGGCGGGTGGAGCGGCTCCGCCTCCGGCGGCGGCGCGTCGGCCGAGGCGGCGGAGGAGGAAGGGGACGAGGACAGCATGGAATTGCCGAGGGCGAGGTCGGAGCCGAGATCGGGGCGACGCGTGCGCGCGGCGCGGGGGAGGCCGAGGTAGAGGTTCAGATCCATCCTTCTGCGGCTACGGGCGGCATCGTCGGCGGCCATCCGGCGGTGGCGCGCCTAGCTGCGTCCTAATCCCACGCCCCCTCCGTAACGGCGTGCCGCAACCAACCACCTCACAACCATCACGGCACGCCGGCGCGCGGACCCCGGGCGCGGGGAGGCACGATCCGCCGGTGCCGCGGTCGGAGGGAGGCTGGGGTGGGTAGGTGGATGCGGTGGGGCGGCGGCGGTGGTGGGAGAGGTGGGGAATTAATAGAGGGGGCGAGGCGAGAGGAGGGTAGCTGCCTGTGCCTAGGGAAGGGACGGGAGAGGAGGAGAAATGGAGGAACAGGAAACACGCCGTGCAAGTTTTTTTTTGCTGAGGGAAAAAAGAACGCCACGTCAGCACGCACGAACCCGCCTCCAGCGGGAGTGTGCGCAAAGAGCAGTAGGTTGTCCGGTGAACTGCGCCGTGTCCAGTTGCCTTTTGCGGCCTATACGAATATAGGAGTACGATACTCGGCAGTTCTCTAAAAAATTCCACAAGAAATGGGTGCAAATGAATCTGTTGCGAAAATAGATAAAAATAAAATTTAAATTATCAAAAACTTCCGAACATTTTTTTTCATATACATCGAGACATTCTCTACCCATACACAAGTTTTCAGAAAGAATAAACATTCCATGTGGCTTATGTAGAAAAGATAAAAAATATATTCGTGAATAGACACTTGGGAGCACTGAAATTTATCTTTTTTACATGGGCATTTAAAATATTCTTTTCCCCGCAAACTTGTGTGCAAACATTTAGTGTTCTTATGTACATGCAAATATTTTTTCTAATTTTTTGATATTTTGAAATATGTTTTCACGGGTTCATTTACACCCGTGAGCCAACTTGGATTTTTGACAAGAAATACTGCTATTTATGAGACGTGAATTTTCTTTGAACCTATTTTAAACGATTTAATTGAAAAGGTATTCCCACAATGCCAAATTTGTTGTCTCGGATTTATCTAGATAAAGACCTGTTTATATATGCGTATCTACACAAAATTTAAGACAACTAATTTGAGAGGGAGGAAGTACCAATTAGAAAAATACGGTATTGTTAGAATATATAACTATATTGTATTGGTATAGATATATGGTTATATATGTGTAGTCTATGTATAACTATCCGTGTATTGTACGCTACGGACTCTAGTCTTGTAGGTCTATATACAAGGCACCATAATGTGTGGCTGCCCCTATCTTACATGGTATCTGACGCAAAACCCTAAACCCTAGACCTGCGCCGACCCCTCTCCTTCCGCCATTACCGCCACATGACGCCCTAGCCAGCGCTGTCCTACCCACGCACCCCTCCGATGTCTCTCTCTGATGGAGATCAGGTCTCCAAGACCCTCGTTGCGGCCAAGGGGACCGAGGACACACCTGACGCCGAGAAGATCGCTGTCGCCGAGAAGGACGCCACGGCCGAGAAGGCCAAGCTCGCCCTCCTCTCCGCCGCCCATGCATTTGGCTCCGGGTCGAGCACGGGTTCTTTCTCCCTGACCTCGCTGCACGCCCAGGCCGTCGGTCTATCCTCCATGAAGGGACACGTCCCCGTCGAGCTCACGCTTGACACCAGCGTCCATCGTCAGTGGCGCACCTTCTTTCGTGCCGCGTACCGCAAGTACGCCCTACTGGATCACCTCGACGTCGACGCCTCTGCCGTGCCGACCCTAGAGTGGTCCCTCCTCGACGCCACGGTCGTCTCATGGCTCTATGGATCTGTCTTGCTCAATATCCTTGATGTCGTCATGACACCTGGCGACGATCCCCTCGCCGTCGAGCTTTGGACCCGCATCAACGGCCTCTTCAACGACCACAAGATCAATCGCCAACTCCACCTCACGGCCGAGCTAGGCGATGTCAAGATGGGCGAGATGAGCATGACCGACTATCTTCAGAAGGTCAAGTCACTCTCCGATGGACTTGCGGATCTTGGTTCCCTTGTTGATGATGCTGAGATGGTGATCCACTGCCTCAATGGCCTCTCCGAGCAGTATGAGTCCACCGCCAATCTGATCTCCCTCATGCCTAGGATTACTTTCGCGCAGTGCCGCTCGTTGCTCTCGCTTCAGGATATGAAGCGGAAGAATCGCCGCGCCGGCCACACCGACACGGCCCTCTTCGCCAATGCTGGAAACTCTGGCAAGAGCACCAGCAAGGGAAAGAACAAGAAGAATAAGAACGCCACTGACGCCGCGCCCCCAGCTGCGCTGACCGCCGCCCCTCCTTCTTGGTCGTCCCCGCATCATCCCTGGAACGGTGCCATCCAGATGTGTCCGTACGGCCAGGGTGCCGTGCTCGGCAGGCAGTAGCCCGCCTACGCCCCGCCTCCCAGCTACATGCTGAGGCACGCTCCGGCGCTGCAAGCGTTCTACGCTCAGAACCCGTACGGCGTCGCCCCCCCTACGCCCACAACTACGGGTATGCGCCCTCGCAGCCCGCCCATGGACTCGGTGCCCCGGCGTCTCCGGCACCTTTGTCGGCCTCGTGGGATCAGGCCGCGCTGATGATCCAGTTCCAGACCATGAGACTTCAAGCACCCAGGGAGTGGGTGATGGACACCGGCGCTTCCTCTCACTTCGCCTCCGATTCCGGTATGCTCACCTCCGTGTCTCCTCCTTCTTCCTCTCGACGTGTTGTCATTGTCGGTAACGGTTCCACCCTTCCGATCACCGGTACCGGGCACGCACGTCTCCCTATCTCTACTTCCTCACGTCCTCTTTACCTTCGTAATGTCTTAGTTGCTCCTACCATTTTTCAAAAACCTTTTATCTGTTCGTCAGTTCTCTATTGATAATCGTGTCACTGTCGAATTTGACCCTATTGGTTTTTCTGTGAAGGACCTTCTAACCAGGATCGAGATTCTTTGCTGCAATAGCTTCGGACCTCTCTACTCCATCCGCCCTTCATCCACCAGCCAGCCATCTGCCTTCCTCGTCGTAGATCCTGCACTTTGGCACCGCCGGCTTGGGCATCCTGGGCGGCCAGTCATGGAGACTTTAGCTCGCTCTTCTATTATTCCTAGAGAAAAGAATAAAAGTAGCTTGTGTCATGCATGTCAGTTAGGTCGTCATATTCGTCTTCCTTGCTCTTCTACCAATCGTGTAACTACTACTCTGTTTCATATAATTCACTATGATTTGTGGACATCTCCTGTGAGAGTATTTCTGGCTTTAACTATTACCTTGCGTGCTTCGATGATTTTACTCAGTATGCATGGGTCTATCCTCTTCGGGATAAGTCAGAAGTTTTCTCGCACTTGTCGTCCCTTCACGCTCTTGCACTCACCCAGTTTAGTACGCGCTTGCAGGCTATTCAGTGTGACAACGGTCGTGAGTTTGATAATTTCCTACTCCATTCTTTTGCCTAGCACCATGGAATTGCACTCCGCTTTTCATGTCCATATACTTCTCAAACTAAAAATGTAGAGAATGTAATATATATATATATATATATATATATATATATATATATTAAAAGGGAAATGATAGAGTCCCCCCGGGGGATCATAGTTTTCCATCCCCCGGATAGACTCGCGACGGGACGGTTCCTCCCAACAGGCTCCCTACCGCGGGCCCCACTACCGACGCGTCTACTTATTATATTTTTCCCAACCACTCCTTTTCTTCTCCGTGGGTTTCTTCTCTGTTTTGCCTCGACAAGTCCCTCCATGGGAGAGCTCTAGTAGCTAATGGCCTCTTCCCTATCCAGCACTGCCGCTAACCAGGCCACACTCCTCCCCCAAAAAAGCCACGCGCCACCGCCTACCCCCATCTCCATGGGTGCTGCGAGGACTTGCGGAGCGCTATCGACTGAGATGCTTCAGGTCAGCACCTCCGTCCTCGTGCTCCGCCATGGCCATGGAGAGGGGGTAGCCGATGCCACTGCGAGCAAGGGGGCCTGTAGCGAGTGGCTGGCGGCCCTGCCCCTCCTTGCTACAGAGTCACGGTGTCCCTGCTAGAAAGGATTGCCAGCCCTGCTGCAGCGGGTGGTGGACGCTCCTAACTTTGGAAGCCGACCTTGCTACAATGGCGTGACGGTGGTGCTACAGATGGTGGCCAACCTTTCTACACACACACACACATGACAGCGCTGCTACAGAGGACGGATGACCTTGCTACACATACATGGCGAAGCCGCTACAGAGGCGCGATAGGGCTGCTGCATAGGACAACCAGCCTTGCTACAACGGGGCGAGCGGCCTCTCTGGCGACGGCTTCTTCTCCGACAAGGTTTTCTATGAAAGTCTCCGGCAAAGTCGGTTTGCTACATCAGCACAATATTTTTGCTACATCAGTACGATATTTTTGCTACAAAGTTCCCGGCGAGATCTCCAGTGAGGATATTTTTGTTGTTCTATTTTTTTTAGTCGAACCGTTTTTTGCTACAACGTAGCAAAAGCGGGACAATTTGTAGCAAATATGGATATTTTTATAGCAAAAGCGGGATTTGGGGATTTTTGGGAGACACGTGTCAGCAGGGAAAGGCGGGGGGATCCGGGGGAAATATCCCCCGGAGGGACACGTAGGGCTACCCATATTAAAATGCAAAATTATACTGTTCACAACTTAAGAAGTGTACATATACTATTTAAGTTATAATTTCTCTTTATCGTGTACCACATTGGGTGGTATTTATTTCTTGAAAATTACATGTACATGTGTGAATTATGTAATTTTTTTGAAACATTTAAACAGAATTTTCTGAATTTTTAAAATATCAGGGTGCATAAAACTCACGTTCTCCACAATAATCTAGCTATTTGTGTGTGGGGTGGGGGGGGGGGGGGTTTGGGGAAAACAAGAGTAGTGGAGATAAAGTAAAATTATAGGAGAACCCTCATTGATATTGATATTGATATTGATATTGATATTGATATTGATATTTATGTATCTAAGTTATTTTGTTCGATTGCTTTTAGAAAAATATAAGATTGTGTCGTGGAATTTTTTTGAATACCTTGAATATTTGCTTATGACTTTATTTTGCAATCGTTGGAGACATCTATGTATGGTAGATGTACTACTTGCTACTTTAAACATATCGTGATATTAATTTTTTCTAAAGAAAAATTAGAGAACTAGTGGAGACAAAGTAATCAAATTGTCTTGTATTCAATGGTTGATGAATTGACCCGAGCAGAGAGACGTCTGTTTGGAGCGGAGGCATGAGTGAACCAATGTGATAGTTGTCAACTGAATAGGCAAAAAAATTGTATCCTTCTTTTTATATTTGAATATCTCATCGTACAGGCTAAAACACTCCGTGTTGGCTGCTTACGTGGGCTTAAGGGGTATGTTTCACAAATATGTTGAGTATCACTTTCGTAAGGAATGCATGTTAGATTTTGTCTCCCACCATGGTCTAGCCAGCCATTTTATACCAAATCCAGGGACAAATCTACCGGCCAGGCTTCGTTAGACTCAAGCTCACCCTTTCAATATGCAAGGTTGCGAGGATATAGAGCGATGGAACTCGTAGATTTTGGAGCATACCTGTAAACGAGAGCAGCTATCCTCGGAACAAAGGGTCAGGCGGATGCTCTACTCATCTTGGGACTTAAATTTCCATTGCCCATCATCCCAAGGAGGATGCACTACTCATCTTGGACCAGGAAGCAGTTGCCGATCGCTTGTTTTGCTCAACAATTTTTTTTAGAGATATTGATGAGTCCACCAATGCGGCAATGCAGTTCCGAGGAAACACTACAGTTGCACAATAACCATTGGTGCCGAATGGAACTTATAGTTATCCTCTCCAGGAACTAGCTGATCAGTGACATTTTCTGTTGTGAATTTATGCAACATTGTATACCTGTGTTTGTTCCTTGACCTTTTTCTGAGGGAGAATTTAGTTTAATTTTAGTATATCCTATCTCATTTTAACTATGTGATCACCTTTTTCTGAGCCCACCCTCTACACTCATCCTAGATTCGTCACTGACCAAATCCATACGTATTTAGCCACACCCTCTAATGAATCCCTAAGATTAGAAAAGTTCACAAATCTCCCTCACATCTCCACTTTTCATGAAGGATAAAAAATCCCACAAAACAAATTAGTGATCATCTCCAATGGACAAGGCAACCTTCCTCCATGGGCCAGTCAGCATGGACCAAATAAGACAAGTTTATCCATGTTTTTTTCATAGAGGTATTTTCGGTTTTCCTAGAGTTGACACTTCTGCGCTTACTTTTCCTTACTAGTCCAGTGTATTGGTGGTACATTTTATAAGGCTCTAGGTCTATAAAGGCGCCCCATGATTCATATGTAGCTCATCTTTTGCATCTATGAAGTTACACCTCTCACTAAAGTTGTGACCTAAGTCTTGTACAGAATAATCCATTCATTCTTAAGGGTTTGAGTTAACTTTCTTCCAAGCTAAAGACTTGGGAATGGGCATCCATTCTTCTTAAGGTCCAAGTGATCTTCTCCTTTGGGCTAAAGGCTAGGAAGTGAGCGTCCATCCCGTCGAAAGGTTCGAGTCGACTTTCTTCTGAGCTGAAGTCTTGTAAGCGACCGTCTCAAGGAGATCTTGTCATTTTTGCGAAAATTCTACAGATCTATTAATAATCATCAGCAATAATACAAAGAGTGTCAAAGGTTTTACAATGACACGTTCTAGAGCACCGGAGGTCAGGGACGGAGCTCAATGGAGCAACCCTGATGCACAGGCATCAGGGTCAAGAATTTGTTTTAGCTTTGCTTACCATCTAAATGGAGCCCGTGCATCAGGCTGGGCCAAACGTAGTGCATAAGGGAAAGGCCCAAATCCTTCTGGACAGCGTGTGTCGCCAGGTAACTCCCGCACGCGCACGCGGCCTGCCCATGACGCAGTTGTCGCTAGCTAACTCGTGTACACACTACACACGACTCGATCGATTAAGGGGAAAAGGAGAAGTCGGCGCGTCGTTCACATACGCAGGGGACGGACGTCACAGACCGAACCAGAACTCCAGCCTCCCGGCGGCACTACGCAGAGGCAAAGCGCGCAAGAAGCACTCCCTCTGCCCTCGGCAATCCCCCGACGTGCGGACACTGTCGGCAGGCGTGTAGCTCGACAGCTCCTTCGATCAGGTTATCAGATTCAAGCGATCTCTTCTTTTTGTATAGATCTGACTCCTCTTGTTGGTAATGCTCTAAATTTATCTCTATCCCATTCCGAAAATTGTGGCCAGTAGATGAAATCTCATGAACATTATACCTAGGGTTTATGCAAGGCATACAAATATGTTCAGATGTTCTTAGACAAATTTTCAAGTATGAGGTGTATATTTATTTATGGAAAGCAAGTATATTATATGAATCGAATGTACTAAAACAATAAGAGGTAATGTGTAAACTTCAGCTACTACTATAATTTTGGTCATTCTACTATGTTCGACTTCAAAATTAAATCTATGTTTTTGGTAGGTTATTGAGCCTTGGTGTTAGATGATGTATTTTGGAATCTGAAATACAGCACCTTTTTTCAAGTAACTTTGTCCTTTGTTTCATCAATATAATAGGCATTTTAATTACATATTAATACTTTTTCATATTTATATGTTCCTTTTATTATGTCATATTATCTATGTTGGGAATTATGCATCATACTTTTATATAGTAGATTGTTGCTTGAAAAAAATGCCCTAATAAAGTGGTGCATCAGGGTGATTCGAGCTCCAGCTCCGTCCCTGCCGGAGGTGTTTGTGGTCTTGCCACAACTGCATTATGGCTCAATCATTAGGAGTTTACACTCATAATCATATGTCGGCCCATCACATGAACGTAGTATACACACATGTCTTTATAGATTGTCACCTATGATAGCTGCTGGCCTCACATCACGTCGACCCGAGCAATGGGGGATTCCTACCTCTGGTATGTTGTTTTTCACCCACGACCTAGTTAAACAAGCATCGCTTTAGGAACAAAATATGAAATACTTCGCATTGGTGGCCTTGTGTGTGTGTGTGTGTGTGTGTGAGAGAGAGAGAGAGAGAGAGAGAGAGAGAGAGAGAGATGGTTATCTTTGTCCACGAGAAGATATCAAGGAACACCCATGATCTAGGTGGTCCAATGACCTATTTATAATTTTTATTACTTTTAGATTTCTTTGTGTTACTATTGATGATTATTAATAGATCAGTGATATTTCACACAAAAAAAGGAACAACCATGATCGTAGGCTTGCTCCCAATTTTCTAGCTATAGTCTCATACCCTCCTCGGATATTGCATCTGTAGCTTTGAGTAACAAAGTTTCCCATAATAACACAAAATCTTTGCGCGTACACGCGAAAATGAACCCGTGCAAGTTAGGCTCGACAACTAGTAGTCCTTAAAAGCCACCGCCTTATTTCATGATTAAGGAACCTAAAATTTTATTGCATCTTGCGCTGTATAAATCAAATATCTAAAGCAATGTACACACTTCTACTTAAGAATACGCGAGTGCATCATGAATAGAGACTTGGTAGTTTTTCCTTTGATTGGGTTAAGAGACCCTACTACGACAAAAGACGGTTCCCCTCCCCCACCCCCATCCCTCGCTCTATCTCTCATTAACTCTGCATTGCAGACAAGAATCTTATGTACATAACTAGATAAAAGCATCTTGGAGCATTTAGATTGGACTAAGGAGCTCACATGGAGGCAATATTTATTTTCTATTACTATTACGATATATCCGGTCAACTCTATATTTTGGGAAAATACAGGTTATTTCCTTCATTTGGTCCATGTTAGTTTGTTATACCACGAAATTAATACCTCGCAAAAAAGGGTTCCCCTATGTAACCCTTAAAGTGAGTCTTAGCTCAACCTCACTGACATGGGACGACACACCTTACTTTACTTGATAGATTCCTCATGGACCTAACATAGGACGATACTTGATGCATTAATTCAACATGCACCATTTTCTACAATTTTTGAAAGTTTGTTTACTTCACTATATTTAAAGGATCATTTCAAGAAGAAACAAATTGTTCATGTGTTGCGGTAAAGTGTTCACTCGGAAAATAAATATCCATGCATTTGAATTTTTTTATTTCTTATAAAAGTATTTGGGTATTGAAAAATGTTCATAGAAAATAAATTCAAAATGTTCATAGAAAATAAATTCCAAATGTGTATATCAGGGTTCATTTATTTAAACTAAAATGTCCTTGCACGAGAACTTTTTTTTTGCTTATCTTCAGAAGTTCACTGTTTGAAAATAAAATTATCATTTGTTCATCAACTTTTTATGTTTTCCAAAAGAATGTTCTTGCATGTGAAAATTATTGTTTGTGTGTCTTCAAAAGGTGCTGATGTTTTGAAAATCAAAACTTTTTGGGTGCCCAAAAATTATTTATACTCTCATAAATAAGTTCATGTATTTATCTTGACAAATATTATTATTAAAAATTTACAAAAGGAAAATGAATCAAAAATAAAAATTCAAAAGTGAAAAGAAAGTGTTGAGAAAGTTTTTTCATGTAATAAAATATTTAAAAAGGAAAGTGATAATATATAAATAAAGAAATAGAACAAAAAAGTACAAGTGAAAAAAAGCCGAAAAGAACAGAAAAACAACAGTGAATAAAAGAAAAAACTCCACGTATTGGGCCAGCCGGCAGGAACAAGCGAGATATAAAGCTCGCGGCAAAAGAAAAAGGAGCGGAGAGATACAGACGAAGCGGCCGTTCTGCGGAGTGGGTGCAGTACAGAGTGGCCCGTGGACTGTAGCCAAACAAATTTAGGAACCCACTGGACATCATCAGGCCATTGTAGCCTGTCGTTAACGTAAACTGGGCCATAATTAACAGTGGGGCACTACTTTGATCGGCCTTGGTTCATACATCGGGGTAGTTTTTATTGACCATACGCCAGTTGCTCACACGATCCACCTTGCGGACGCTAATGTCCTGGTAAACTTTCAGCAGGTCAAGACCTCCACGGTATAAACTCCAGCACGAAGATCTATCCTGGTTTTGTCCCTTCAGATTTTGAATAGTCAGATTCCAAGATTGATGACAGGAACTTCGAGGCAGATTCATATATATATATATATATATATATATATATATATATATATATATATATATATATCCTAGTTTTGTCCCTTCTTCAGATGTTTAGCCCTTGGAGACAGGCAAGAACTTCAGCCTCTCCAGATCTTGCACACCAGGTCATATGCTTCCATTCCGACATGACTCCTCCTCTTTGATGGTCTCGGATAATAATGACTCCAATCCCAGCTTGCTCAGTATGTGCACGTTCAACCCAGCATCCGCATTAGCTTCGAGACTTCCTTCTTACGGTTTTTGCCAATTTATTGGACATGATCTCCCGGACTGGTATATATAGCATCGCGGTCAGGTAGGACAAGCGCTTTGCCCTTCAGGTGTCGTTGCATAAGCTTCAGAGTACTCCCTCTGTACCAGGGCTTAAGGCATCTAAAAATTTGCACAGTTATTTACGCAAGAGTTCCATGGAGAGAAAAAGAGGAGTCCTTCTCGTCTTGCCCCTGCATGCACGCGCATTAATTTGTCATCGCACGCCTCCTCGTTTCTCGCTCGCAGCCCGCGGTCGCTGCCTTTCTCCTCGCCCTCTCTCTCTCCTAGCGACCACGCCTATCAATGGAGATGGCGATCCTTAGCAAGATTTTTTGCCCAATCAGAGGGACACCAGATGATCATTCATTGGGGAGTACGTTGTGCCACGGATCGCTCGAAAATTATTCGGTGGAGATCAAGATTAGAGGCTCGGATCTTGGCTCCATGGAAAGAGCACCTGTCCCTCTCTCCAAAAAACCGAGCTCCTATAAGATCTTGGCGCCACGGACGTCCACTTTTTCACCTTGTCGATCAACTGGTTCTTCTTCTGCTTCTCCCTGTGTCCTTCGGCATGGCGGGCGTTGATTTGAACCAGCCAATCGATTGGGATGACCTTGACAACTTCGACGGCGAAGCTCGGGAACTTCCTGGCGATTTCTTCTTTGAGGCGGACAGCGACGAAGGTAAATTTCTTCTGCTTCTCCCTGTATTTTTCATGGGTTTTCTGCGGTTCTTATGGGTTTTCTTCTTTGCAGATGAGGGTATATACTCTCGGGAGTATGACGAACACGAACGACACATGATGGACATGGATTCGTCGGCGGAGGGCAACGGCCGAGGAAGAGGAACTCTCGGCCTCACCGGACTCCGATCAGCCCGTAGTTGGAACGCGGGCGACTCGAGCAGTGGTGGGCGTGGCCGTCGCCCGCAGTTTGTGGGCGAGTCGAGCACAGCCAGAGCTGGCCGTAGCCCTCAACACGCGGAAAACCCGAGCGGAGACGGAGCTCGCCGCAACCTGCAGTTCAGGGGAGATGCCAGTGGTGATGGAGATGGCCGTGACCTGGAGTTCACGGGAGGCGGCGACGGAGGTGGTCGTGGCCGAGTCGACGACGAGCCGGAGCTCGTCCGTCACCCTCTCTTCGACGACGTCTTCATGTTCACGAGCCCGTCCATCGGCGGACGAGGCCGTCTTGGTCTATCCGGCCGTGGCCGCGGTAGCTGTCTGCCGTTTAGAGGAGCTGCGGCTGCTGGACGTGGAGCTGCAGCGCGAGGTGGTCGCGGAGGTCGCGGACGTGGGCCATCTGCCGGGTGCGGTGGTCGCGGAGGAGGAACAGCTGCAGGCCGTGGAGGCGCCGGACGTCGTGTTCGCGGAAGAGGGGCTGGCCGTGGAGGAGCCGGTGTTGGCAATGGAGCTGGAGGCGGTGAAGAGCCTAATCAGGATCAGAAGGACGATGCGTATGCTGGTACGTACTTAGTGATTTCGCATGCAGATGATACTGTTCACATGCAAATGGTAATGTATGATCTGTTTGCATGCAATTTGCAACTTATGCTTGCTACTGTTTGTACACTAGAAAAATTTAGAATTTGCAACTTATGGTACTGTTTGAACACTAGAAAATTTTAAAATTTGCAACTTATGCTAATGTTTGTACACTAGAAAAAATTAGAATTTGCAACTTATGCTACTGTTTAAACACTAGAAAAATTTAGAATTTGCAACTTATGGTACTATTTGAACACATAGTGTTTCTTTTGCAAACTTGGAATACCAACTAATGGTACTTATGCTAATTTTTGAGTATTTTTTGCTGCAGTTGTGCCATTAGGACGGTTGGTGAACGTCCGTAGGGTTTATAGTGATGAGGATAAAAGGAAAATATATGCAGCCATTCTGCGTAAAACGGGGCCGCGTGTTCTGAATAGGGGTGTAACCAAGGCAGTTGCGGCCGAGTTCATGGTACCGTTGCGAGTTGTGCAACGTGCATGGGAAGATGGTAAACCCGGAATTCAGAATATTTGTAACAAGAAGCCATTAAACTGTTGGGGTAAAAGAATTGAGATTGATCCCGAAGCCATCATGCAAGTGCCACCATCAAGGAGAACAACTTTGAAGGATCTAGCTTTTGAATTGAACATGTCGAAGTCCACTGTGCACAGGAGGTTTAAGGAGAAGGAATTTAAGAGGCACTCAAACGCCATCAAGCCTCGCATTACGGATGACAACAAGAAAGCAAGGGTTCGTTATGCACTCGGTATGCTAGACCCGGATAGCATGGATCCTAAGTTCCAAGGCATGTACAACACCGTGCACATAGATGAAAAATGGTTTTACAAAACCAAGGGTTCTCAAAATTATTATTTGGCACTCAATGAAGAAGAACCTTACCGATCTTGTCAAAGCAAGCATTACATTGACAAGATCATGTTTCTTTGTGCTGTAGCAAGACCAAGGTATGATGCGGATGGCAATTATACTTTCGATGGTAAAATCGGTATGTTCCCTTTTGTGACTGAGAAGCCGGTAGAACGTGGTAGTCGCAACCGTCTTAGGGGAACAATGGAAACTAAACCGAGGAATGTTACAAGGGATGTTAGCCGTGAGTACCTTCTCGAAAAAGTGTTGCCTGCTATCAAGGAGAAGTGGCCATTGGAGGATCGTTGGAGCCCAATATTCATTCAACAAGACAACGCGAAGACTCATGTGTTGCCTCATGACCCTGATTTTTTAGAGGCAACTGCTGCAGGTGGTTGGAACATTACCCTAGTTTGTCAACCTCCCAACTCACCGGATACAAATATTCTTGACTTGGGTTTATTCGCCGCTCTACAATCATTGTTTCAAAAAAAATCACCAACTTCTATTCTTGATATTCTCATTAAGGTAGGAATATTCTTGTATGGTTTTATTTGCAGCATTTCATTAAGTTTTTTTACTAATATTGACACTCTTGTGAAGGTACAACAAGCATGGAACGAGTACCCGCCGGAGAGGAGCAACCGTGTGTTCTTGACACACCAAACGTGCATGGTGGAGGTCGTGAAGCTTATGGGGGAGCACCGATACAAGATCCCACACATGAGGAAAGGGGTTCTAGAGAGATTAGGGATACTACCTGATGTACTTCATGTTGAGCCTGCTAAACGCAGCTAGGGAGTTTGTCATGTAGAGAGTGCATGTAATGGTCAAGAACATGTGAACTTTGTTGTAATGGATTTATATTTTTATGAATCAACCTAATGGTTCCAATTCTAACATGAGCATAAACATTGACATGAAATAATACTCCAAACGTTTTTACTACAAGATCATGGACACTTGCCGGAAGTATAACATAATCATCATAATACCACATTACTCCAATCCTCACGATAATGTCAAAGTTCTAGTACCACAAATCATCATGATACCATATTACTCCAATCCTCACGACATTCACAAGATCATGAACCGACATATCCTAAGTTTCTCTAATCCGCATGGTAACGGTACACACCGTTATCGTCACGATAAAAGTTTGGATGGTGAAGGTCAAACATAATGTCAAATATGACTTCCTCACCGGCTGTTAAAACATCAAATCGATGCGCCTCTTGTCCATCCGCGACAACTTCTTCCATCACAACGACAACTTCTTCCACTTCGTCCACCGCCGCGGCAACAATGTCCACGCCATCATTTATCATGCCAGCTTCATCTTCAAGTCCAAGGTTGTTATCCATGTTATCGATCCATGCATCAAAAGTGTTTTGCAACTCAAAAACCCACTGCATAAAGAAAAAAATGGTCATGATAAACAGTACCAGTACACATACACAAACAATTTGATCATGTTTTGCACTTCTTTGATCAAATGAGCACATACACAACGATAAAGAAATAGTTCATGCATGTATGGCTCAAGAAAAAACCACCTGCATGTTTAGTCGATGCTGCTCCATGAACGAGCTGTCGGAGTCACACACGGCGCTGTACTCGCCGACGTCGAGTGCGTGGAATTGGTCCTGCATCACCGGGAGAAGCAGACGTCCATCGCTCGGACTCCTAGCTATGGTTCCATCGCCCCCGACGCGGCTGCCCATCAGACCGTCGCCCCCCATGTCCATGGCCCCCGACGCTGCTGCCTGCTCACGAATTGGTAGGATTCCAGCGCCCACGACTCTGCTGCCCATCGTACCATTGCCCCCCTCGCTGCTGCCCAGCCAACCGTCGCCCCCGATGCTGCTGCCCGCCATACCTTCGCCCCCGACGCTGCTGCCCCCGACGCCGCTGCCCGCCATACCGTCGCCCCCGACGCTGCTACGCACCATGCCGTCGGCCCACACGCTGCCCCCCACGTCCACGACGGAGGCTGCACCGGACAGCATCGCCGCGGCCGCCAGAACCATCACCGCCGCCGCCAGCACCATCACCGCCGCCGTCCTTATTGCTATGGAAGATTCGCAGAACAGGGGATAGGAAACAATGGCAGAACCGAATAATGGGGGGAGAGGAGACGCGTAGGAGAGGATCCATCTATAGCCGATTGGAGGCGGCGGCCGTTCGAGGCGCGGTCGGCTGTGCGAGGCGTGCGGAGGCCCGAGGCGTCGAGGCGTGCGAGACGGGAGTTATTTCTCCCAGGAGTCGAGGAGGAAGGTGGGCTACGTGAAAGTAGGGGTAAAATAGGAAGGTAACGATCTAGTACGATCTGGCGCCGTAAGCTGTGGGAAAAATCTGATTTTTTTAGACGCCTTGAGCTCTGGTACGGAGGGAGTAGTTTGCTAAATAGGGAATATATATATGCGTCAACTGAGGCCTTCTCGTCACCGTGGACAATGTTGATTCGATGATACCAGGCTAGGCTAGCCACATGAGGAAAATGATTCGGCTCCTTGTTTTATTTGGTACGTTACAAGTTAAGGCAGCTTCAGATGGAAGATCCGATGTACTACGTCGCATACCCAGTTGTAGCGTTGTCGCCCTAGTACAGCGAACCATAGGGTGGTGCTCGTCCTCCGGTTTCAGGCCACAAATGGAGCATGTAGGAGGAATCGATCGGATGTGCCGGTGAAGATTAGCAAGGACCGGCAGGGACGCAGGGTTAATGTTGCTGGTTTCCGTGCGAAGACTCAGCTTCCCAAACAAGATTTGTTTTTTAAAACGGAAGTACTCCCTCCTATCCATATTTGTTGACTTGGATTTGTTAAAATTTTGATAAACCTATATACTAAATAATGTCTAGATTCATCCAAATTTTAACAAATCCAAGTCAACTAATATGGATCGAATAGAGTAAAAGACTTGTCTCATTTCATTTAACTAGAAAAAGTTTTACATAGATCAAAACTGAGCGATAGCTCGGCGACACAAAAGCCTACTCTTTCGGTATGACTGAACCAAGTGCTTAGCACCCGCCGCAGTCCACGACGGCCGCCTCTAACCTAATCTGTGTAGATCTACGGTACGCATGGTAGACACATTAGGAAAAACTCACGCATCCTACTGATTTCAAATCTCGAAAGTGGCATACGCCCAGTTTTATAAATAAAGCAACATCCATATAATATCCAGACCACGCGAAAAGTACCAACAAACACCGAGTTCACACCGCACACTCAACACAACAAAACAACCTAGCACTGACAGATACAAACGCGCTCCGAAGACGCGCTCAAGGACCGGAAGAAGAAGCAAGTTGGCGCGCCGTCACGATAAGGTGCTCTATCATCCCGTCCAGCCTCGCCCTGTCCCGCTGCCTACTCAACGGGTACCACTGCTGCAAAAAAGCCAAAAAATTGAAGGTTGAGTCAGAGGCACGGCGAAGAAAGACACGCTCGATGACCATCTTGTTGCGGATGTTCCATAAAGTCCAGGTCATCCCTGCAAACATGAACCAGAGGAGGCGCCTCCTCCTGTCGGTCTGGTTTGCATTGGCTTCCAAGAATTTCCCCAGGTCTACGGCCTGCCACGACGGCCCCAGAGCCTCATGGGTGAAGTTCCAGAGGAAGCGAGCTGCAGGACAAGAGAAGAAAATGTGGTGCCCCGTTTCCGGGACCGCACAAAGGGGACAAAGGTCATTTCCTGGGCGCTGCCGCTTGGATACCTCCACCCCTGAGGGAAGCCGATCGCGCAGCAACTGCCAAAGGAAGATCTTTATCTTCAGGGGGAGGGGGGGCTTCCAAAGAGGGGAGGTCCAAGGAATGGAAGGCCCACCAAACAGGGCCCGATACATGGACCCCATAGAGAAGACGCCCGAGGGCGAAAGGTGCTAAGACATACTATCTGGGGATTGGGAATGGGACAACGGGAGGCTGTCCCGAAGTCCCTCCCAGGACGCTCGCTCGGCATCCCCAAGGTTCCGGCGAAACTCAACTTGCCAGACACCGTCCTGGAAAGCATCAGCCACCAAGAGCAGGGGGTCCGCGCAGATCGCGAACAGCTCGGGAACCTCGAGGTGCAAGGGGCGCCCACCCACCCAAGGGTCGAGCCAGAAGATGGTGTTTCTCCCATTTCTGATGGAGATAGCGAGCCCCTTCCGGATCGCCGGCTTGATGTCATGAATGGCTCTCCAAAACTGAGAGCCCTCCCGATGTTCACAAGCCAGAAGTGGGTGCCCGCGTATATACTTAGCTTTGACCAGTTGTAACCAAAGGCCCCCATCGTCCGTCAGGATCCGCTAGACCCAACGCAACATGAGGGCCACATTCATGTGGCGAGAGGAAATGATCCCTATGCCCCCAAGATCCTTGGGGGCGCAAATGTCCGCCCACTTAACCATATGGTACTTTTGGTGGCCATCATTCACCATCCAAAAGAACCGAGAGAGATCCTTGTCAAAGTTGGCGTGCACGCCTTTCTGCAGGATATACAACCCCATGATGTACATGGGGAGGCTGGAGAGGCAGGCATCAATAAGGATGGTCTTGCTCCCTTTGGATGTAAACCTGCCTTGCCAAGGTTCGAATTTCGCCTCCAGGTCTCTAGAAAGAATCTTGGTGCCCCTGATTGGCATCCTCAGGTAATTCATGGGAAAGGTTGCCAGTCGACAATTCAAGTCATCAGCAATCCTCTGCTGGGTGTCCAAGGGGTATCTCAACACCATCACCTCGCTCTTGTCGAAGTTAATTTTGAGTCCAGACATGGCCTCAAAGCAAAGGAGCAGGAATTTCAGGTTAATGATATCCTGTTCCGACCCTTCCACCATAAGGATGTTGTCATCCGCATACTAGAGGTGGGTGACTCCCCCTCCCGGGATAAGGTGTCCCACCACACCTGAAATGTGGCCGGAAATCTTGGCTTTCTCCATGATTTCCGCAAAGGCATCCACCACGGCATTAAACAAGATTGGAGAGATCGGATCCCCTTGTCTAACCCCACACGTGGGTTTGAAATAGGAGCCAACCTCCCCATTTATGTTTATGGCCGTGTTCCCGCTCATGACAATCTGCATGATCCACCCTATCATGCGGTCATCAAGGCCCCTACGCTGGAGGACTTGGCGAAGAAAGGCCCAGTCTAGCCTATCATACGCCTTCTGGAAGTCGAGCTTCAGGAAGACACCCCGCTGGTGTCTTACCTTCACCTCGTGAATAATCTCATGGAGTGCCAGGATCCCATCGTGGATATATCTGCCTTTAAGAAAGGCGAACTGTTATGGGTGTGTCAGGCGCTCCATAAGAGGAGCCAACCTACGTGCACAAACCTTGGACATAATCTGTTGGATCACATTGATTACCGTGATCGGCCTAAACTGCCGAATTTCCGTGGCTCCCACCATCTTGGGAATCAGGGTAATCACGCCAAAGTTTAGACGCGACATCACTAGAGTACCGACATAAAACTCTTGAAACATGGGCATAACAGTCCCTGTATACATTCCCAGAATTTCTAAAAAAACACTACGGGGAGGCCATCCGGGCCCGGGGCTGAGTTAGCCTTCATCTCCATGATGGCCATCTCAACCTCCGCTGGCAAGAATGGGAGTGTGAGCTTCAAGTTCTCCGCGTCGGATACCCTGGCCCTCTCTGGCCAGAAGTCACACTGATTCGCTCATGATAAGGGAATCCAAGGATTTGATTATGGTGCCGTTGGTGTAGATAACCAACTCCCACCATTCTTTGACGGTTGTGGACCAACTAGATGTGTCGATCGTGGTAACGAGCCCAAGCCATGCAACAAGCTTATTCCAAATCCGGAAGATATAGTGGGGATTTGAAGAGAAGAGATGCACCGTTAAGTCATCCTCCTTCGTATCTGAGCACTCTGGAGCTGAGCTTGACTGCCCGGTTCTTAGGATTTCCAGAACCGGCTGTAAACCCAACCAATATGCCGAACGAACAGAAGCCAAGATTGCATCAATATCATGTGGTTAACAACATTGCCTGGTAATGTTTTCATCCCAAGTACGTATGATAGGATTAATCAGCTCTGAAACCCATCGCCTGACAGTTTCAGTGAATCATTGTGAGGTAACCAGTTGTCACCAAAGATCTTCACACCCATACCAGATGCTATACGCCAAATCACAACCCGCCACTTCAAGAGCTCTATACCATGCATGTATGTTCCCTTTCCAAATCAGTGAGCTATTTTGAACAAAAGTAGTATCCAAAAGATTAGCAGATGGGTAATACTTAGCTTTTAGTAAACGGGCGCACAAGCTGTCCGGAAATTGGATGAGTTGCCAATCCAGCAAGGCTTGGTTAAAAATTGGACGAGGAGTTATTTGTTAGCTCTATTTGACCACGATCTTGCGGAGCATGTGATTGTTAATATCTTTCCCAACGCGAAGGTAGGCTTTTCATGTAGATGCATGCAGGATTCACCAAGTTTATCCCCCAGCTCCGGCCTCTGGGAAGGGTTCAATCGATCAAGTCAGTACGTACGGTCTGCCTCCTAGGAAACTTCTCGTTCCCTCTGGCGACAAGCACCCTAGGATAGGCTTCAATTTGGTGAGCGAGACTCGATCCCGCTTCGCCCAAATTTCCACCGATTTCATATCAGTTTCCACTCCCAACTCTCTCGAGCGCTCTCTGTTCGCAGTCTCCAGCCCTGGTTCGGGGTGATTTGGGGGCAGACCTGGTTTTGCAGCCCACCTTGGCTGCGGGCGACGGACTGGGAATGGAGGCGTTGGCGGCGGCGTTGAAAGGCGGTGGTGCAGGGATGGACATCGAGATTGTTCCCAGGACATGCTCGCCACTGCAGGCGAAGGAAGAGGAGAACAACGTGGGTGCCGGGGCTGAGGATGCCCCAACTGTAGCAGAAGAAAAGATGGCGGAATTAATGGAAAAACTCAATCTCACATCTGAAGAGGCTACTGCAGTCATACTGGAGGATGAAAATGATGAAGATTTGGTGTCCCTGTAGTGGGCAATCATAGGAAAGGTATTATCCCCAACCATTCTCCATGTTCAAACGATTGTGTCAGATCTGAGACCAGCTTGGGGAAATCCTAAGGGCATGGAGTTTAGATCTGTTGGAGACAATACTTTTATTGTTGAATTTGCATCTAAGGCGGACAAAGATAGGATCAAAGCAGGAGCTCCATGGACTGTTGGAAAACATGCTGTACTCATTAACAATTTTGATGCGAGACAGAGACCATCGGATGTTTGCTTTGATAAACTGATAGTTTTGGCTCGAATCAAAAATCCAAGATTTGAATTGATGAATAGACGTTGGGGTGAAGAGCTTGGAGCAAGACTAGGAAAGGTGGAGAGTGTTGAGACTGATAGCCAAGGCAGAGCCTGGGGAGACTATCTCCGAGTTAGAGTAACTGTTGATATTACCAAACCATTGTTAAGGTGTGTCACGGTTTACTCCAAAAAATATAAAGAGTTTGACACTTACGAAGTGGTGTATGAGAGACTTCCACATTACTGTTTTTCATGTGGCCTGCTTGGTCACTCATCTATGGAATGCCCAACACCAGCCGAGAGGGATGCAGAGGGTAAATTTCCATGGAATGCTGACAAATTGTGTGTCAAGGATGAAAAGAAGAGGAGTTTCTTAACCCCCAAATCTGCCCAAAGCTCTCAGTCAAGCGGTAGAAGCTCACACCTTGACGACAAAAAAGGGGACACTCACTTCTCTACTAAAGCCAAGTCCGTTGCTCCAAAAACTGATGGAGTAGAAAATCAAGACGAGTTCTCTTCTCCTTCACAACTAAAGGTGCAGAATCAGAAGCTGAAAGATAACATGGAGGAGAGCATTGTGTGTAAGGACCTCTTTCCTTTACAAGATAGTACTAGGAGTATTGCTGGGCAGAAGAGGAAACAAACCAAGGTCTACAAATCTAAAGTTACAACCACAAACATAGGAGAGATGGTGATGTTAAACAACATTAGCAAGGCCATTGTTCTAGGCGGAAATAACCTGAAACCAAATGATACATGTAAAGCTTTGGGTCCGATGGTTGAAGAAGAGCACAATGATTCTTTCAAGAAGCAAAAGAAGGATCTCACCTTTACCTCTCTAGGATCGGCGGATCGGGCGGAGGCTGTTGCTGAGCAGCCCCGCCATACGCCATGGGTCTACTTGTTTGGAACTGTCGCGACCTAGGGACGGACGCGACAGTTGGCGAGCTGAGATGGCCCGTTAGACGACACCGTCCCTCCCTTGTCTTCTTATCTGAGACGAAGATGAGGGATAGCAGAGCTCAGAACCTTATGTGGTCTCTTGGTTTTTCTAGTGCGTTTGCAGTCAGTAGTAATGGTTTGAGTGGTGGCTTGGCCTTGTTTTGGTCCTCCTCGTTGTTGGTCGACATACGAGCTTTTTCATCACAACTGATCGACATTGTTGTATCACAAGAAGGACCTAAGTGGCGGGCTACATTAGTGTATGGCGAACCAAGAAAAGAATTGAGGCATCAATTCTGGGATAGATTGAGGTTCTTGAAGACCACCTGGAATGGTCCATGGATTTGTGCAGGTGACTTCAATGAAGCACTCCATAGTGACGAACACTTCGGGACTAGAGATAGAGATGAAAACCAGATGGAACTTTTTAGAAATTGCCTGGATGATTGTGGCCTAGTAGATATGGGTTTTGTGGGGCCTAAATACACTTGAACAAATAGACAAGACGGCGGTCGAAATGTCAAGGTCAGACTAGACAGACCTATAGCCAATGGTGATTTCCTACAGATCTATGATGGTTGTTCTGTGGAAAATATAATCACAACTTCATCTGATCACCTTGCTGTCTTGATCACGGTAAAAAAGGGGGGCGATCAGAGTGTTGGCTGCCCATTTCAGCAACCTTTTAAGTTTGAGGCAGCATGGATGAGAGCTCCGGATTATTCTCAAACAGTTGAAGAATCTTGGTTTTCAAATAGAGAAGGTCCTCCATCCCTCAATAATACGTGGTCAACTCTAAAAAGGATTTCCAATACACTCCAACGCTGGAGCAGAAACTCCTTTGGTTCAGTGAGAAAAGAAATCAAGAAGCTTGAAAAGAAACTTGCTACTTTGAGAAGATACAATAATGGGGCAACCTCTCTTGAGGAGGAAAAAGAAATCGACAAAAGGTTGTGTGAGCTATTTGTAAGGGAAGAGATAATGGCCCGCCAACGTTCTAGAGTGGAGTGGCTCAATGCGGGGGACCGTAACACGTCGTTTTCCATGCTAGGGCGTCAACAAGAAGGAGAACAAACAAAATTAAATTTTTAAGGAGGGCAGATGGATCTAAGTGTGAAGTTCAGAAAGGAATTTTAAGCATGGTCCATCAATTCTATGTGGACTTGTTCTCTTCCGAGCATTGTTCATTGCTGAATGAAGTTCTAAAAGCAATTCCTAGGAAAGTTGATGATGAAATGAATGAAGCTTTGGCCCGGGAATACACTAATGAAGAAATTAAAAATGCTCTATTTCAGATAGGACCTACAAAGGCGCCAGGACCAGATGGATTTCCAGCCATATTTTATCAAAGGCATTGGGATTTGTTGGAGCATGATTTATGTTCAGCGGTGAAGGACTTCTTAATGGGTTCTGATATTCCTGAGGGCTTTTGCGATTCCATAATTGTTCTAATACCAAAGGTGAACAACCCTGACTCCTTGACTAATTTCAGGCCAATTAGCTTATGTAATGTAGTATATAAAATCGCTTCAAAGGTGCTTGCAAATCGCCTAGAACCACTGTTATCAGAGATCATATCTGAACAACAAAGCGCCTTTGTACCTAGAAGACTCATTACGGATAACATGTTGATTGCTTATGAGTGCCTTCACACCATCAAGAAACAAAAAACTAAATCCCCTTTCTTCGCTCTTAAAATTGACATGGCAAAAGCCTATGACCGGGTTGAATGGGAGTATTTAAAAAGTGTTATGCTGAAATTGGGGTTCGCTTCCTCTTGGGTGGAAATTGTCATGAGATGTGTCATGTCGGTTAAATATTCTATTAAAGTCAACGAAGAATTAACAGAACCTTTCACTCCAACTAGAGGCATTCGCCAAGGTGATCCCATTAGTCCATATTTATTCCTATTATATGCTGAAGGTTTATCTTGTTTATTGCAACAGAAAGAAGCGGCAGGTGATCTCAAAGGTGTTCGTAATGGTAGAAGTGGACCACCCATTTCCCACCTCTTATTTGCAGATGATAGTGTGTTCTTTGTGAAAGGTGATGATAGAAGCACTAATACCCTCAAAGATGTTTTGAGGACCTATTGTGAAGGTACAGGTCAGAAAATCAACTTACATAAATGTTCGATCTATTTTGGTCCACGTTGTGACACTGGGCTTAAAGAACGCGTCAAAACTAACCTGGGTGTGCAAGACGAAACCCTTCAGGATACTTACCTAGGCATGCCAACCTGTGTGGGACGCTCTCCATCGAGTAATTTTGGTTTTCTCATGATCAGGCTATGGAAAAGGATAAATGGCTGCAATGATAGGTCCCTTTCGAGGGCTGGCAAGGAAGTATTCCTGAAATCAATAGCACAAGCACTTCCAACGTACGTGATGAGCTGCTTTCAGATTCCCGCTAACATTTGTGATAAGATGAGAAGACCAATATCCAACTTCTGGTGGGGCATGGAAGATGGTAAAAAGAAATTACATTGGAGATCATGGGATTGGTTATCTTCTCCGAAATATCTCGGGGGAATGGGCTTCAGGGACATGCACCTATTTAACCAAGCCATGCTTGCAAAACAATGTTGGCGACTGTTATTGGAGCCTTCCTCTCTTTGTCACCGTGTATTGAAAGGGAGATATTTCCCTGACGGAGACTTCTGGAATTCAAAGTGTCCAAGAGCAGCATCCTACACTTGGCGAAGCATCATGCACGGGAAGGAACTCCTACAAAAAGGACTATTGTGGAGAGTAGGAGATGGGAAGAAATTTCTATTGCCGAGGATAATTGGGTGCCAGATACAATACTAGGTAAAATATGCACCTTAGTTCCCGTGCAAAGTAGCCGAACAGTGAGTTCTCTAATTGATTCCAACGGTGCCTTATGGAAAGAAGAATCTGTTAGAGAATTGTTTGCTGAAGACATTGTGGAAAAAATTCTTAAAATCCCTCTAAGCTCCGAAGGGTGTGGTGATTTTGCCTCCTAGACATATACCAAGAATGGAGTCTATACGGTGAGGTCGGGATACAACCTTGCAAGGACACTTCTGTTCTGGATAAATCGAAGCTCGGATGGTGAAGGATCATCTTCAGAACAAGGTGTCATGGAGAAATCATGGAAGAATCTTTGGAGAATCCAGTGTCCAGATAAAATGAAAATAGTACTATGGAGAATTGCACAAAACTGCCTTCCTACCGGGGATCAGCTCCACAAACGTTCAGCTCCAACAGGGTACGAATGCATTTTTTGCAACAAGGATGAGACAGCGGAACACTGTTTTCTCCGTTGCCATTATGTTAAAGAAATTTGGGCAGAGCTAAAAAAATCCTTTGATGTATCTTTAAATCTGAAAAGCTTTGTCCACATGCAACAATGGCTTTTGAACTGGATCTCTAATGCCTCTGATCTCCACTCAATGATCCTCGCTGTTGCAATTTGGCACATCTGAGAGAATAGAAACAATGTAAGAAATGGTGAAAAAATGCTTCATCCTTCACGTGTGGTGGGTAAGATCAAAACTTATATTGATTTCATCTTATTGTACAGCTTCAGATCGACTACTGCTATTAGGCGTGAGAACCAGACGTCAATGCCCAAGTGGTCTCCGCCGTTGACTGAGTCGGTGATGACCAATGTTGATGCCGCCATCTTCTCAAAGAGTAACTGTATGGGTATTGGTGTCGTCATCCGCAACCAATTGGGTATGGTGCTAGCTGCAAGTAGGTGCTCCGTGGACCATGTCGACAATCTAGAGCTAACTGAAGCCATTGCAATGCGCCATGCTTTAACTTTTGCTGAAGAAGCTAGTTTTCAAAAGATTACCGTGGCATCTGATTGTTCTAGTCTCATAAGCAAAGTGAAAAACAAGGAGAGAGACAGATCTTACATAGGTGCCATAGTCTCTGATATTAAGAGTAGGGCTTCAAAGTTTGTATCTTGCTGTTTTACTCATGTTAATCGTTCTTGTAATGTGGCAGCTCATGTCCTAGCAAGGTCTGCAGAACATGATGCAGGTCCTGTTGGCTTAATGAAACACCTAATATAATCAGGGCCATTGTATGTGCAATCTCGTACGAATAAATGAAGCTGCCCATTATCTCAAAAAAATGCTCCGGCCTCTGGGCACATAGGTAGGTGACACATAAGTAGCAGTTTCAGAGTCCCCTCTCTACGCGTTACTGTCAACAAGTTTATGGAGGACTGTGAGCTCCCGGTGGATCATATCTGTGTACGGGGAGAGGCATCTGAGAGTAGTGCAGAGTTCTCGACAAAAGTGCAGTCCATATTGACTCAAAAGAGCATTAAGATGATATACTATGTCGGTCTCGGTAAAACTAGTGGACGGAGCTCGTAAGTGTATGTGTATAGTTTGTGTTCCAACGAATTCATACAAAAACAGTAGTAAATCGATGCTTGTGAAAGAAACATTAGCGTTGAACAATGTATTACATGAAGATGAATCCGTCATATATTTTTGCTAGGCTCACGCATGTTAGATGTATATACCTGTATATTGTATTTTTCTCCATATGTTAGGGGGCTTCCTGCATATTTGCCCTGTACTTGTAATATATATTATGGCCTTTGGCCCCCAGCGGAATACAACTTGTCTATTCCTAGAATGGTATCAGAGCCGGTTTTAGGGTTTTCGTGCCCACCGGTCCTCTGCTTGTGACCGCCGCCGCCGTCAGCTCGCCCCGACCACCGCCGGTTCCCGTTCTGGCCGCTTGTGTGGGGTTCCTGTTCTGCTCGTCAATTTTTTTGGCTCGATTGATCTCCCAGATCGGATCACGCGGAGGAATACGATCTGCTGAGGAACTCACGCGGAGGAATACGACCTGCTGCTCTCCTCCACGCGCGGGTCGATCCCGTCTGGCCCGCCCGACGCCTGCTGCTCTCCTCCACGCGTGGCTGCTGGATCGATCCCGCCTGGCGCCTGCTATTCTCCTCCACGCCGGATCGATCCCGCCTGGTCCGCTCGCGCCTCCGCCTGGTCCGCTCGCGCCTGCGCCTGGTCCGCCCGCCCTTCGCCGGATCCCGTCTGGCCCGTTCCGCCCGCCCGGCCGGCTCCCCTCCTCCCAGCTCTCCTACGCCCGCCCGACTCCCCTCTGCCAGCCTCCAGCTGCTGGGCCTCCCGCCGGCCTCCTCTGCCCCGCTGGTCTTCTCTGCTCGGCTAGATCTGTTCGAGCGTTAAAAAAAATTGAGAGAGATGTCTTCTGCATCGGGCTATGTTGCGATTTCTCGCTGCCCGGTGATCTTTGATGGTGCGAATTATCCTGATTTTGCTGCTTTTATGCGCGTTCACAAGAGCGGTCTCCGTCTTTGGGGTGTGCTCTCCGACGAGGTCTCCGGTCCGCCGTGCCCCCTGCTCCTGTGGCTCCTCTTCCACCGACGCTGATTGTTCTCGGCGCTGATGCTTCTCAGGAGGCCAAGGATGCTACTCAGAGTGCTGATGATAGTGTTGTTGCTGCTTATGACCTGAAGTTCAAGCAGTACTCTTCTAATCTCGAGGCCTATCGCCGCGCTCTGACTGCCTACACTCAGTGGGTCGATGAGGATGCTCGTGCTGCTGCTGTTCTCACCTCCGATGTTCGCCCAAGATGTCTTGCTGAGTTCATGAGTCTCCCTACTGTTGCCGCTCAGTGGGCACACCTTCGTCAGCGCTATCAACCGTCTGGGGATGCTCTTTACCTATTTGTGGTTCGCCAGGAGCATGCTCTTCAGCAGGGTGATTCTACTATTGATGAGTTCTATACTCAGAGTGCTGCTATCCGGCGTCAGCTTGATTCTCTCCGTACTGCTGTTTGTGGCACATGCTCGTGCTGCCAGATTGTGCGCTCGGATTTGGAGTTTCATCGCATCTATGAGTTTCTGTCTCGACTCCGCCAGGAGTTTGAGCCCCGGCGTGCTCAGCTGAATGCTCGTGGTCGGTGTTCCGCTCTCTAAGGTGTTGTATGAGCTTCGGGCTGAGGAGACCCGTCTCCGTGGTGCTGGTCTTCTTACGGTTCTATCTGTGCTTGCTACTCGTGGTCCTCCTATGCCGTCTGCTCCCTCGACTCAGCCGCGGTCCTCTGTGCCGCCGCCGATACTACCCACTCCTCCAGGTTAGGGTCAGCTTCAGCATCAGCAGTCTCAGGGTCCGAGTCAGCATCCGCAGCCTCAGGGTCCGAGTCAGCACCAGCAGGCTCGTGGTCAGGGTCGCTGTGGTTCTCTTCGTCACTGCTCTTACTGCAACAGGGATGGCCACACTTGGGCCACCTGTTATACACGGGATCCTAGTTTACGTCAGCAGCACCAGGCTCGTGGGCAGTCGACTCCTTCCGGGTCTTCAGCAGTTGCTCTCTCTGATCAGGACATTATCAGGAGTCTTCGCGGTCTGCTTGCTGCTACAGGCTCTTCTTCGATGGACACTGTTGGTTCTGTGACTGATTCTTCAGACACTGCGCGACCACCACCTTCTACGCAGTCAGGTACGTCTCCGTGGTATTTGGATTCTGGAGCTTCCTTTCATATGACCTCTGAGTCTTCTTTTCTGTCCGATCTTCGTTCTCTCCCTTCTCCTGTCCGTGTTTTCACGGCTGATGATACCTCTCTTCCTGTTTCTAGTCGAGGCACCCTTTCTACTTCTTCTTTTTCTGTTCCTGATATTTCTCATGTCCATCTTCTTAAGATGAATCTGTTCTCTGCTAGCCAGCTTACTGACTCTGGTTGTCGCGTCATTCTTGATGCTGATTCTTGTGTTGTCCAGGACCGTCGCACACAGGCCCTGGTTGGAGCTGGCCCTCGCAGCCGTGACTCTTCAGGACTTTGGGAGTTAGACTGGCTTCGTGTTCCTTCCGCTGCCACTTCATCTGCCAGTTCTTCTCCAGTCGTCGCCTCTGCTACCAGCTCCTTTCAGCAGTGGCATCATCGTCTTGGTCACCTTTGTGACTCTTGTCTGTCGTCATTAGTTCATCATGGTCTGTCTCAGGAGATGGGTATTTACATTGTCAGGGTTGTAGGTTGGGTAAACAGATTCAGCTTCCCTATCCTACTAGCGCGTCTGTATCTCAGCGACCTTTTGATTTAGTTCATTCCGATGTTTGGGGTCCGGCTCCTTTCGCTTCGAAAGGCGGACATCGCTACTATATTTTATTCATCGATGATTTTTCTCGGTACACTTGGTTGTGTTTTATGCGCTCTCGCACTGAAGTGCTCTCCATATATCAGTGTTTTGCGGTCATGGTCCGTACTCAATATTCTACCCCCATTCGTGTGTTTCGTGCTGATTCTGCTGGTGAGTATATCTCCCAAATGTTGCGAGGTGTTCTTGCTGAGCAGGGCACCCTTGCTCAATTCTCCTGTCCTGGCGCACATGCCCAGAATGGCGTTGCTGAGCGTAAGCATCTTCTTGAGACCACTCGTGCCATGATGATTGCTTCTTCTCTTCCGCCACATTTCTGGGCTGAGGCTGTCTCTACGTCGGCTTACCTTATCAATATTCAGCCTTCTGCCGCTCTGCAGGGTGGTATCCCTCTTGAGCGCCTATCTGGACAGTCTCCAGACTACTCCATGCTTCGCTTGTTTGGTTGTGTTTGCTATGTTCTCCTTGCTCCTCGCGAACGCACCAAACTGACCGCTCAGTCTGTTGAGTGTGTCTTTCTTGGATACAATGATGAGCATAAGGGCTATCGCTGTTGGGACCCCGCTGGTCGTCGGATGCGTATCTCTCGTGATGTTACTTTTAATGAGACGCGTCCTTTCTATCCTCGTCCCACCACTAGTACCTACCCGGTGGAAGATATCTCTTTTCTTCTCTTTCCTGACACATCTCCTTCTACTCCTATTGTGTCTTCTTCAGGATCTCCTTCCCCTGATGTCTCTTCGACACCGTCCTCCTCTGCTCCGTCTAGTTCTCCTAGTTCTCCTCGTTCTCTGGAGTCTTCCTCTGCTATTCCTTCTTCTTCATCGTCGTCTCCTGAGTCGTCTTCCTCTGATGAGCTTCCCTCTACTCGTCCTGTTCTTCAGCATCGTGTCCCCCACCGTTACTCTCCTAGTCAGTATGGTCTTTCTGTTGCCTCCGAGCCGACTTCTTATCGGGATGCTGAGCATCATCCTGCATGGCAGCTGTCCATGGCTGAGGAGATTGCTGCGCTTGAGCGCACTGGCACCTGGGATCTTGTTTCTCTCCCTCCCGGTGTTCGTCCTATCACGTGTAAGTGGGTCTATAAGATTAAGACCCGCTCTGATGGATCTCTTGAGCGCTATAAAGCGCATCTTGTGGCTCGTGGTTTTCAGCAGGAGCATGGTCATGACTATGATGAGACCTTTGCTCCTGTGGCTCATATGACCACTGTGCGTACTCTTCTTGCTGTTGCTTCTCGTCACCGTCATGTCCCAGCTTGATGTTCAGAACGCCTTTCTCAATGGTGAGTTGAGTGAGGAGGTTTATATGCAACCTCCTCCTGGGTATTCTGTTCCCGAGGGGATGGTTTGTCGTCTTCGACGTTCTCTTTATGGCCTCAAACAGGCCCCTCGTGCCTGGTTTGAGCGCTTTGCTTCTGTAGTGACTGTTGCTAGTTTCTCCCCTAGTGCTAATGATCCAGCGCTGTTTGTTCACACTTCTCCTCGTGGACGCACTCTTCTTCTTCTCTATGTTGATGATATGATCATTACTGGTGATGATTCTGAGTATATCGCCTTTGTTAAGTCTCGTCTTCGTGATCAGTTTTTTATGACTGATCTTGGTCCTCTTCGATACTTTCTTGGGATTGAGGTTTCCTCCACTCCTGATGACTTTTACATCTCCCAGGAAAATTATATTCAGGATCTTCTTGCTTGCGCTGCTCTTGGGGATGAGCGCACTGTTGAGACCCCTATGAAGCTTAATGTTAAGCTTCAACCTACTGATGGTGATCCTCTTCCTGATCCGACGCGTTATCGTCATCTTGTTGGGAGCCGTGTTTATCTTGCTGTCACTCGTCCTGACATCTCTTATCCTATTCATATTCTGAGTCAGTTTATTTCTGCTCCTACCACTGTTCACTATAGTCATCTTCTCCGTATTCTTCGTTATCTTCGTGGTACGATCACTCGTCGCCTTTTCTTTCCTCGTTCCAGCTCCTTCCAGCTCCAGTGCTATTCGGACGCTACGTGGGCGATTGATCCTTCGGATCGTCGTTTCTTTTCTGCTTACTGTGTGTTTCTTGGTGGTTCGCTCATTGCTTGGAAGACGAAGAAACAGACAACGGTTTCCCGTTCGATTGTTGAGGCTGAGCTGCGTGTTATGGCCTTGTTGACTGCTGAGGTGACCTGGTTACGGTGGTTACTTGCGGATTTTGGGGTCTCTATTACCACATCCACTCTGGTTTTATCTGACAGTACAGGTGCTATTAGTGTTGCATGTGATCCGGTCAAGCATGAGCTTACCAAGCATATTGGTGTTGATGCTTTCTATACACGTGCTCAGGTGCAGGCTCAGGTTGTTGCGCTTCAGTATGTGCCTTCAGATTTACAGTTGGCGGATTTCTTTACGAAGGCACAGACCCGAGCGCAGCATGATTTCTTACTCTCCAAACTCAGTGTTGTGGATCCACCATAAGTTTGAGGGGGGGGGGGGTGTTAGATGTATATATCTGTATATTGTATTTTCCCCATATGTTAGGGGCTTTCTATATATTTGCCCTGTACCTGTAATATATATTGTGGCCTTTGGCCTCCAGAGGAATACAACTTGTTTATTCCTAACAACGCACTCATTTCATAAAGCTAAAACATCTTATATTGTAAAAGAAGAAAGGGAGTACAAATCAAAAACATATCCATAAAAATTATAAAAAGTTGTCTAAGGCATTCAAGGACCTATCCAGAGATTATGCCTACTACCGAGTATATCCCAGTGGTTTTTTCCAAAAAGGGGAACGAACCCCTTAGTTGCTTGTTCCAACCGGGTATATGCTATTGTAAAAATCTCCCTGTTCCATCGGCCGCTCAAGCATACACCTAAAAATAAACCAATATTATGTACTCTCTCCTATCCATATTACTTGTCATGAAAATGGATGTATCTAAACATGTTTTAGTTCTAGATACATCCAATCTAATGACAAGTAATATGGATCGGAGGGAGTATATAAGAGTCTATAACCTGGAGTGAAAAAGAGACCTTTATCTGTCAAACACAATATTATCCCTTAATAGTAAAAAATCCTAGCACAAGACCGCCACCCCTACGGTGATACGGGATCTATAATTATTATAAATTCTCCGTAACCAACTTCTCAACGTACATATTTGGCATACTATAGGGTGGGTATAAATCACAACCACATGGAAAATCGGCCACACCTATCGAACGTGTGCTCTATTGACTCCTCGTGGTAAAAATGTATTTGATACTACCCTGCCAATTTCGTATGACTAGATTATCCTTGGTCAGCCTTCTACGGACATAAAGAAAAAAATAAATTTCTAGACGATATGTTTTCGGTGTTACATATTATTCATTGGAACATGAGAAAGCACTAGAGAAAAGGTACACGTGATTTCATATCCATCATGGTTGATGAAGATCGTTGTTGATTTCGGTGTTATAATAATGGAAATGGCCAGGACCGGCCCATAGGCCAGACAAATAGGGCGATCCTCCTGAACCCCGACACAATGAGGTCCCCAGATACTAAAACATAATGTTAAGCCGATAGATTGTGTACATATACTCGTAAGAACTAACAAACATAATTGGTGATGACGAGTTCAGTCACTACTAGTCTTTTTAATGGAAATACAACATATTTGGACTTTTGATTTTGTTGGCTAGTACATAAAGTTTAACATGGTATTAGAGTGTAAGGTCCCAAGTTTAAGTCATGGCTTTCACAATTTACTGGTTTCTCCTTTAGCTCTCTCTCTTTTGCCATTCCCTCTTTGTGTCCATGTATAGGACTTCTGAGCCATATCTCTGATACTTCTATGCACGTATTGGCCTCGCAGAGTCACACGTGAAAGGGGGTGTTATCGTATATGGATTACACTGGTCCTTGCATGAAGCTTAACGGTACAGAAATCCACGTTAGCTAGATTCCATTTCTAATATATGGACAACCATTTTATTTTGGAAACCGGCACAAGCACTTGTATACACCAGATGATATCATACACATTGCAGGCGAGCATATAAAACAATCAAATTGAATGTCTGCAAAATAACTAATATTCACATCTTTATATTAGTTATCAAATAAATGTATGCTATACCAACAATAAATACAAATCATGCGCATATTGTCAACATATTACTGAATGTAGCGAAACTCGAAAGACACATTTGATAACAAAAGCCCAATAAAGAAACATGCATATTGATTCAATTTAACCTAGAAGTTTCTGTTAATATTTTTACCTAATCATAATCAAAAAACAACTAATAAGATATTTGCTAAACCATATGATTCACACTTTATGTGCATAACTACATATGCAATATATAATTTCTGTAATTTTCCAAAAATAAATAAACAAGAAAGCTTTGTTACAAAATATTGTTTAAATTTAAAACAACAAAGGTGTATTTTTTTAATTGATAACAACTATAAACAAACAACACTTTGAATAATGTTTATTGACTTTTTTATCTAGTTAACTATGCAAAATAAATAATAATGATAATATATATTGGTTAAGACTCCAACATGGAAAATTAAATTCTAAACAGGTATAAAACTTTAGTACAAATTAGTTTTTATTTTAGTTTGTCTTTTAGTCGAAAATTTGTTTTTACCAGCCCTAGAAATGCTATAAAAACCGTCACCTCTATTACACAATGTCGTAGGATATACCATGATACAAGAGGAAACTAACTAAAATTTATGGAGTTTCTCCAAACATAGGGAGAATGTGTCATGAAGTGATGACATGTAGGGTTGTAGTTGGATATAGACATGAACTTGTAATGGATTGTCTACAGACTTCCAGGCACCTAAAAAAATTGGGACTTGACTTTACATATAGTGTTCTTTCAGAAAGATACACCAGAAAAGCTAATGTTATCAACAATCTCGTACAACCTAAACCTACCAGAACAAATTTTGAAGAACATAGTTTGTCAAAGAGAAAGAGACACTCGATCGGTTGCCTCTTTGACCGATTGATTTGACTTTAGTTTTGGCTTATGTGAGTCCGGTCATGACAAAAACAAAAACAATGCAAACAAAATCTAGGTACATGAGTTCTTTCAGCATTTTCTCATTGACAACAAAGAAATAACCCCTTCCTGAAAATAAATAGTAACCATTACAACTTTTCAAACACATCAATGCAACAAAACCTATCATGTATGCAATAAATCCACACTGGTCACAAAAAATATTTGAAAATATTCATAAAAACATATGGAATATATAAATCACTATTTATAGCAACATGAAACTAACTTAACAACATGGACACAACGTTTGCAAATAAATAGTTAAAAATTAATGCTACATGTCTCATATGTATAAGCAACAAAACATAAAGAACTTTTTCATCTCGTCAAAAGAAACATATCGAATATGCATAAATACCAAAACTAACTAAACTTTTACAAGTCATCGACCTCACCACCTAGGGTTTGAAGGTGACAAATGCAACACGACGGATCCGGTTCTGATGAGCCTAGATCCATCCACTCATTCACAACATCCTCTTCGAGCTCGATGACATTGTAAGTTTCCATTCTAAGGACCATTTCTTCCTTAGACCATCACAACAAACTCGGTTTGTGCGATCTATTTAAGATGAAGGAGAAATGGAGGAAGATGGGGGGGGGGGGGGGTAGCAAAATAGGTTAGTGAACAAGGATGTACACTATAAAGAACTCGTGGACCTAGGGGTGGAAGGGTGAGCCACGACCCATCCTCTGATTTTCTAACAACATCTTAGCCAAAATAATATATTGAAAAAGCACACCTTCTTCCATCCACCCTGGCCCAATATCCTCCTATACTACTATTATAGAGGAGAATAAGGAGTTGAGGCGAATAAGAAAATTTTACTGACAGAATGAACCCGATGAGAAAGTTGCGAAGCGCTACCAAGGAGAAGACCAACCGAGGTTAATCGTTACCCTTTAGCAAGGATTGTGCTCTTTGTAACCGTTCGCCGTTATATTTGGTTGTTACGACCACCTAGCAAGCCGCAAGTATAACTTAGATATATAAATCTATTACAAAGGCCGGAGTAATCTTTCCCATTTCAAAGAAATTAAAATATAAAAATTTCCCATGACATAGAAAAAGAGTGGTTTTCACAAAAGAACGAAAGCTTTGTTGGATAATTTGTGGCGTGGATGTGCCTTCAACTCCCGAGATCAAACACTATCTACACTTTGGGCATCTCATAATTGTTGAGGTGACTGATCATTATGGGGAAAAAACGCTTCGTCCCCGTCCGCTCCCCTTCCAGCAAGAGCCACTGGGCAAAGCTCGTGCACTGCTGGGGACAGCGGGCTTGCTTCTACCTGTGGGATGGAAGGGAGGCACGGGGGATCCCGGTTGGCAGTGGTATGCTGGTGCCATGGGGTCCAAACTTGCCGTCAGTGGGCAGTCGAGGTGACGGCGGTCTGGAGAAGGTGCTGGGCGGTGGTAGGCGCGACGAGGCGCGGGGCGGCGACGCTGTGCACAACAGTGATCAGGTAGGCTGGCTAGATCTAGGCCTACAGGGCTCTGATCGCCATGTCTTTGGCTCTAGGCAGGAGGCTGTGCGCAGATGCCCTGGCCCTGCGAGGCCGGGGGACAGATCCGAGCCAGGTGGGCCCTGGGCATTCCATCTAAGGTTGTAGGGTTCAACGGTTAGGCAACCTAGAGGTGCCATGGCTACCATGGTTGGACCTTGTGCTGTCGCGTGTTGGATCGTGCCGACCACCCTTGTACCGTCCGTTGGCCCCGGTGGCGACCACCACTTGCTAGGTCTTGGATGCCGTGAGAGATGGGCTTGACTGCCGGCAGCAGCGCGATGTCGGCTACGGTGCTGCCTGTTTCCGGTTGTTGTGGTTGGGGTATTCTTTTGTGCGGTTTTGGGCCATGGGTTGACCCACGAGGAATGAGGCGGCGATGAGACCTCTCATGGCTGCAGGCGACAAAGCATGGTGGGTTGGACGGTGGTGGCGAGGGACGGTTCAGCACGAAGTTGTACATGGACGACAGCAGAGGTCTGGGCGCAGGAGCGCGGCGACGGGGCTTATAGGACCTGATCAGGGCCTGGTAGGTGACTGGGCCTAATCTAGACCTACTCAGCCCTGCTACTGCGTTTAGAACAGGTAGTTTGTTCTCTGCACTAAAGGCAGCTGGAATATTTTTGAGGGAAAACGATACGTTTCCCCCCGGGGATCGAACGTTTCTATTCCCGGGGTCGTTGCTAGCAGCTCGCACCGTTCGAGGCCCACCCATGCGTTGTTCGCACCGTTCGAGGCCCACCCACGCGGTGTCGCCGCGCCCCCCGCTGCAGCTTGCTCCGCCAGCAGCCGCGCGTGCCCCCGCTGTCGGACGTCGGACTAGGTACTCGCTGCTGCCGGACAAGGTACTATGGCCCATCGAGCTGGACGCAGGGACGCGGAACGCCATGCCAAGGACGCCCCCCCCACCTCGATCTGCCTCCCTGCTCGCCGAGAACGCCCTCGCCTCCTCCGGCATATTGCCGATCTACGATATAGCGCTTGATCCATCATCAATGGGCTGGACTACATGGAATATGTGTTCTGCTACTACTGGATTGCCTCTTCCCGTCATCGACTGGAATGCTGAATGTGAAGTGACACACCCGTGTTGGGATGAAGCTGTCGTGTTTTGCTACATGCGGCCGGCGTTTTAGCTACAGACGGCCATCGTCGTTGCTATCGATAGTCAATGTATTTGCTAGTTGGGGATTTTTTGCTGGGATTGCTACATATATATATATATATTTTTTGCTTCAACTTTTGTATGTTTTGCTATAATACTGTAAAACTTTTGCTACAAGATGACCGACGATAGTCTGGTGAGAAGTCGTTTTGCTAGGTAATAATTTTCTTTTGTTGCAAGGTCTCTGGCATGTCTTTGACGAAGTCTGATTTTTTGCTATATTTGTTAATACTTTTTGCTACACGCGTTTTATGTTTTGCCTATAATAGCACAAATATTTTGCTACAGAGTCTCCGGCGAGGTCTCCCGGTGAAAGTCTTGGACGATATCTCTGGCTTGTTGGTTTTGCTACACTAGAACTTCTTTTTGCTACACGGTCGTCGGCGAGGTCTCCGGCGAGGTCCAGTCTGTTTTTGTATTTTCTAAGCTGAACCTTTTTTTACTACATGTAATAAAAACGAAAATATATGTAGCAAAAGCAAAACTGTTTGTAGCAAAAGCAGGATGAAGGACAGAAATCATATCTGACCATCGATGTGGCTAGATCAGACGACTGAGTTTACATCCCCGCACAACTAGGAAACAGGCTGTTAGTGGCGCACCAGGAATGCCCATCCGTGGCGCAAAGGCGCGCACTAGCGCCACGGCTATCTCTCGGTCGCCCACGGTTGTGTAGAGATAGGCGTAGCGCACCTCCTAGTGCGCCACAGAAGTTTGGGATGGTGCGCTACCCCTGGGATCTTCTGTGGCGCACTACCTAGTGCGCCACTAAACTTTCATAGTGCGCTTTAGGTGTAGTGCGTCACAGAAGGTAGACCATGTGCGCCACAGATGTATTTTTTGTTTTTTTTTTAATTTCCGAGCCAGATTATATGCAATACATATTATATACAATATTACAGCAGATATACACACACAGATACAAGATATACAATTATATATATAAATACTCAATATGAAAAACAAGATTGAAACAAATACATATAGATAAGTCTCATACATGAATACATAGTCTAAGTTAATTACATTGTTTCGATCATGTTATAAAGTAGTAGTTGGTGACATGCGAATACATGTGTCGATCGAACAAGTTAGAGCTCGGAAGCTCGCCTAGACATCTAAACTAGCTAGCTAGACACAAACGCGGGATAAATAACCAAAGAAGATAAGCATGATCACCGCCGCGACGAAGGTGTAGGTCTTCATCCGGTTCCTTGTCCTAACTCCCGCTAGATAGCGCGTGTATCTAGCTTCCGCCTCCGTCATAGTGTTGTACCCTTTGTAGCTATTGCCGCTGAAACGGTGCACCTGTCTCCGGCAGTCTTCCCAATCATCGTAGACTCCGGGAACCCGTCCCTTGTACACGACGTACCACGTCATCTATAAGTTGACAATAATAATTAACCGACTATTGAAAAAAACATATATAATTAAAGTCGCATATGAAGATACACTTATAGAAAATACTCCTAAATCAAAAAGACCAAACTCAAAAAGCATGCCTCATATATAACTAGGTTGTTCGACACAGGAATATGCTACGATGGAACTGTCCGCCAAGTAGGATGCACAACACCTGGACCTATGCATAGCACAAGGCGGACAATCCCATCGCAGCACATTCACATATAGTGTGCCACGACATTTCAATCATCGGCATTATTCTCGAAAAAGACCAAAGTAACTCAAAAAGCATGCCTCATATATATACATAGGTCGTTCGACACAGGAATATGCTACGATGGAACTGTACACCAAGTAGGATGCACAACACCTGGACTTGTGCATAGCACAAGGCGTACAATCCCATCGTAGCACATTCACATATATAGTGTGCCACGACATTTCAATCATCGACATTATTCTCGAAAAAGACCAAAGTAACTCAAAAAGCATGCCTCATATATATACATAGGTCGTTGGACACAGGAATATGCTACGATGGAACCGTACGACAAGTAGGATGCACAACACCTGGACTTGTGCATAGCACAAGGCGTATAATCCCATCGCAGCATATTCACATATATAGTGTGCCACGACATTTCAATCATCGGCATTATTCTCGAAAAAAGAGTAAGGAAAAAAAGAAGGACCAAATTGAGCAAAGGACCAAAGAGTAAGCAAAAAAACCAAGCATTAAGCAAAATAAGTCCACTTGTCGTCCACACACACACACAAAGGTCATCTATAGTTTGTAACTACAACTAGGCCAACATCAAGCCTTCTGGCTCGGCTTAGGGAACGGAGGGCATACTCGTCATGAACTTCCTATAGTCACCCTGCATCTCTAGGTGATCTTCTATGTCACGGTTATTCGGGATATTTCCTCCATAGAAGATCCCCCCTGAAGTCATGACATCACGAAAGATGATTACCCCAAACTGCTGCTGGATGCGATACATCTCTTGTCTAATATCCGAATCATTGATCTTGGCCTTTGCTTCGGCCCACTGTTTGAGATGATCCGCAGCAGAGAATTCTGCTGGTCAAGTAGGAACGCCCTCATGTGATGGAGTCGTGGTAGGCTTCCTTCTTCTTGTTTTCCGGCTGCTTCACGCAGGGAACTCCGTTACGTGGTTGAAGACGTGCCGAACTTGACCTTCTTATGCACGGTTGGTGCCTTCCGTCGAGGCAAAGCCGTGAGAGCATCATCGAACTTCCTTGATCTTGTCGTAGTTTTTCTTCTTTTCTAGACTCCCAGTCGAAATACGTGGCGATGGGAATGCTTGGCGATACGGAGAGGCGCGTGCTGTGTTCATCTCTGCGAAAAAATTTCAAATGGAATGTGTTGGAAAAAATATTGATGATGATCTAATAACGCCAATCGACTGTGGCGAGTGAATAACGACTTACTCGAGAAAGTAAGGCACGAGAATGTATTCCTTTGTCTTGTTCGCCACGAGGATTATTTTTAGGTACGAGGCCACGATACGTCGTTCGGGGAACCCAAGCAGCCGTCACGCATGTAGTAGGGGTCCACTATAGCGATGCCGGTGTGTTCTCTCTAATGATCTGTGGCGGCTGAGAGAAAGCAGACGGACCATGGTATAGTGCAGCGGGTATAGGTGGAACATATTGAAGATGTCCTCGAACCGCAGGAAGAACAGATCCATGAGGCGGTGTCGACGAAGCCCAAGCCTGGTGGCACCTTAACCACGAATACCGGGTGCGAGGATCTTTCTCCGATGAAAGGCGTCTCTCTATCGTCGACGCCGTCATGCACACTCTGCAGTTCAACTGGCGAAGCTTCCGCAAATTCTTAGGTAGCATGGGCTCACCCGCCACATGAATCCTCCATAATACCCTCGGGTCTTGGTGGCCCGTCCAAACCTGATCGGATTCGCAGCTTGTTGACGCCACCGGCTGGCTCGAGCTGCTAGATTTTCTTTTCCTGCCTTTTTTCCTTTTGGAGTGGAAGGCACCGCATCTGAGCACTGGCCGCCCTATGTAGTGTGTCGGGCTTAGAATAAAGGGCAGCTTGGTTGTATCAGCCGGCTCAGAAGGCGCAAGCTGGAGGCGTCTCCGAGAACCAAGCAGACGCTTGGTGATAGTGGCTTTCTCGTGGGGCCACCAGCTAGGTCTTCTTCGTTGCAAACCGAGTGCTGAAGAAGTGATCATTCCGGTCTTCGTCGTCCTCGGCGGATCTGCGCCATGTGCATATCATCAACATGATCATCCGACCCACCGTGGAGGTGACGGCGAGGGCGGTAAGTTTTGCCACCGCTTGTCGCCGGTCACGACAGCTTGTTCCGCTGGCGTGATGGCCCCCGCCGTCCCCAAACGGATCATGCTCTTTGGCCATAGCAAGAATAAGCCGAAGCAACTTCTGAGGACATACGGCTCTTCTTCATCCGCTCCTGGGGGTTGAATGGGAGGTTCCAGGTCGTCGCAGCCCCTTAGCACCCGACTAATTTTAACCCTGTGAACGCTATCTGGCATCGGCTTTGAGTGGAACGTGCGCTGCAAGGGTTGAACGATGGTACCCTTGGCAACATACCTCAGCTCGTTGTTCACGTAGCATAAGAGAGTGCAAGGAACATCCGTCTGCGGAAAACATGTACGGCGTCGTCAGAGCGAGATGCCATAATAGTAATAGATGGCAGGAAATGCGGTAATTAAAGCAATTTGTTTACCGTGATGGCGTCGAGATCGGCTAATGTCGACGCACCGCATACGGCGACGGGCGTGCAAGAGACGGAAGGGCTGCTTGATGGCGCGGTGCTGGCCGCCGGTGTTTTCTCCCTACCGTGTTCGGGCGCCGGTCCTTCGGCTTCTTCTTCTTCTTAGGAGGGTTGCTACCACTCCCTGTGCCCTCGCCGCCATCAGTGGTTTCATCGTCTGCCGTTCCTTCGGCTTCTTCCTTCGCGTCTTCCATCTCATCATCCTCGCTCTCCGAAGGATGGTATTCTTCATCGTCTTCTAGCCGCTGGGCCGCCTCCCAGAATGTCAATTGTTTATTCGGAGGTCTGAGTTCTCCTTCAGCGCTGATGCGCTTAGAACATCCAGCCTCGTCGTTGTCACACATCTTTGCACTAATAAAAAACAAATAATTGGTTAAATGCACGGAAAAATCCGGCATGACCTTTGCTAATTTTCTTAAACTAGGAGTGCCCGATTTACGCGAATGGAAGTTAATCAACATTCCGGCAAAAATCGGGACTCATTTCATACAAGAACCTGCATACACGACATAATAAAGTGCCTCATACAAGCACAATCACAATTTCAAGTGCTACAATTATATCACCACAGATTATATCACATCATTGATGATAGCAAGCAAATACATGCAGATTATAGCACCTGTCATTATATGACAGCAAGCAAATACAAGTTTATATGACAACAAGTAACTTATATGACAACAAATAACTTATATGACATCAAATATGACAGCAAATATGGTCAGATTATATGACAGCAAGTTTTCACCATGTATTTTCAAACCAGGAGCATTTTAAACCGGAGCATTTTAGATCGGCACTAGCAAATATGGTCGATTATATGGTCACCATTTCAGCACTACTAGACCATCACCAGGAGCATTTTAGATCAGCCACAAACTAGGATCATCATCAGCATAACTAGGATCATATATCTCCTAGCCACAAACAACACTAAAATCCATGAGTGCAAAACCATATGCTAGGCAACTACTACAGAACTACAATAAAATTTGCTAACACTAACCTACTACAGCAACTACAAGCTAACTGCAAGCTACTACATCCACTACAATGAATCAAGCTAAACAAATCCAGGAGAACTTGATGCTAGGAAACCAGATGCTAGGAAGAACTTGTATCAGCCACTACAGAACTTGTTGTGGCTGCTAAGCGAGGAAGCTAGGGGTGCACCCAGAGTGCAAAACCGGATGCTAGGGGTGAACCCTAGCTATCTTCTTGTACATAGACTGTCCATGAGATGATTTTATATTGTCTAATCATTTATATAAACAAGTAGCACTGACTTCTTGTGAAAGATAACAGTATGGCATCTGCAGATAAGTCACAATAAAGATAACAAGATGGCCATCTAGTACATTGCTCACTCCCAAACCCTAACCATAATTCACAAGAACATAATTTGCTCCTTTGTCAAACCCTAACCATCTAGTACATTGCTAAAATGAATCACTGTCAGAGGCATAATTTGCTCACTGTCAGAGTACAACCCCTTGATTCTCATATTCTAGCATAAGACCATTTCTTTTTTATTGCAAAAAAGTTGCTATATTTTGAAGTACTACTGGTAGAAGATAAAAATCATGGGCCTTCTGAATGTCTCACCTTGACATTGACAGTGGGAAAACATGACACTAACTGAATTTTTGTTCCCATTTTCAGGACCAGAAGAAACCCTGCCCTGTATCACAAAATCAGTTTACATGAACAAAGAACAATTTTTCCTTGGTTTTACACAAGTGCCTACCACCATATGCCAAACTCTCCTACTCTAAGATGATCATTGATCCCAGGCACTATTACTACCTACCATCTGATCTCTACTCCTACTCCAGTGATGAGATGAGCGAGAGAGGGTTCTTGCCTACTCTAGTGATCTCTAGGATTCTTTCCTGTTGGCAACGACAGGAGATAGGATTCACACACCATGCTTCCAAACCATAAACCGGCATCACCTAAAACCTGTCACCACTGCCCAATCAATGCAGCTGAACCAGGCTATTCCAGACCACATACACTGGGCCTAATTATTTTATCAAGCAGATATACAATAGAAGAACCTAACCTAAACCTCTAACCTGAATCTTGCTACTCTGAACCTAACTTGAACCTAACCTGAAGCTTGCTACACAGAATAAACTCAGGACCCTAACCTTCAGCTTGCTACTCTTAACCTTGGCATGTGCTTGACTAGTAGAGGAGCAAACTACTGCATCCAGACTTAACTACATCTGACTGAGACCTCATACAAACACGACGGCAATGGCAACATCAAGTGATGATTAAGCACCAACAATTAAAATCTAGAGCTACATGAGCAGATGAGCCATTGTTTCCCAATTCCCCTTCCCTAAGTAGAACCCAAAGCTCTAGATTTCTAAATTTGGCCAAGTAGAACCCAAAGCTCCAGATTTTATGACAGTAGCATCTACATTGCCTCGACAGTAACATGTCTTAGATCATGGGTCATTTATCTACTTGTGAAAGATAACAGTATGCCCACTGTATGATGAAAGTAACATGTTAGGCCAAATTTTATCTAACATCCAATCGACCATCAAGATTTATCTAACACAGTGGAAGATCACTATAAGCTCACTGTCAAACATAATGTCAATTCTTAGCTACTTGGTACCTGTTTAGTTCTTCATTTTTGTTACTGATCTAGCCAAATGTTCATGTTGTGTTACTGATCTAGCCAGCCAGGGACACCTACATGTGCTTTGCTAGATTCCCATGTTTGCTCGTTTTTGTGACAGAAAATTCCCATGGACTTCTCTGAACTCCCATGGCCATCTCATTTTGTCAGACAACCACCAATCATTAGGAAAAAATGTCAATTCCATCAGGTGCTAACCCTAACCCTAACCATTGCTAACCCTAACCATCAGAGGCATCAATTGAATCATCAGGTGCTAACCCTAACCATTGCTCGAGGAGAGAGGAAGAGAAGGAGAGAGGGGAGGGGCGGCACTCACCTCTGAGATGAGGACGACGAGGGCTGGCGGACGAGGTAACGAGGAGGAGGGAGCGGCAGAGCACCTTGTCCGGAGGAGCGGAGCCGACGCTGCAGGAACCTCGCCGCCACCAACCTCCTCCTCCACGGAACGAGCGCGTGGGCAAGGCGGCCTCCTCCTCCTCCTAGCGTGGCGGCCTCCTCCTCCTCCTGGCGTGGCGGTCTCCTCCTCCTGGGATGCGGCGGCGGCGGCCTCCTCCTCCTGGGATGCAGCGGCGGCGGCGCGTCGATGGGGATGGGGACGATGCGGGGAGGGACTTAGACGATCTAGCTGTGTCTGAGGACGATGGGGAGGGCGTGGCTCAACTAGTCCTACCCACTTAGGTGTAGCGCACCCTGGCCAAGTGCGCTACGGATAACCGTAGCGCACTTGGCCAGGGTGCGCTACGCCTAAGTGGGTAGGACTAGCCGATAAGAGGGCTGCCACCCCGATAGTTACCACTAGCTCGCCTTATCCCACTGGTTCCAACCACTCCTTTATTCTATAAACCTGTGAGCACCTAGGTTCGAATCCTAGTGCCCACCTTTTTTATTTTTATTTTAAAAATATTTTTAAATGTTCCAAAAAATGCCCAAAAGTGGTGATATATGCCATAAAAGTTTTGTTTTGTTTTTAAAATACTTTTAAATATTCCAAAAATTCCCAAAGGTGATAATATATGTCATAAAAGTGGTACAAACAAAATATGTCATAATAATTTGTACATGATTCAAATATGTCATAATAATTTGTCCATAAATATTACAATCTTTTTCGACCACGCGTTTTACAATATTTTTTGAGCTAGCGTTTTACAATCTTTTTTCCCTTCTTTGTCGCGGTTGAATAATTTAGCCCCGGCACTTTAATGTTTCTTCTTTCGAACGGGCTACCTTTTTTGGGTAGGGTTGTCCTTTTTCTTCTTGTGATGTATGTTGCTGCATCGTAGTCGTCGTCATCTTCAATCTTTGGATCGTCGTACTGGTCGAAGTCTTGCTCGTTGGCGACTCCATCTATTCCGATGATGTTTCTTTTTCCTCTCCTCACGACAACACGGCTAGGCTTTGTCGGGTCGGTAATGAAAAACATTGGTCCACTTTGGTAGCCAGTACCCACGGTTCATTTTTCGCGGCCACGTTTGCACCGGTGGCCTTGGATTTGGCTGCTTCGGGTATAACCATGGTTGTAAAATACCGGTCTTCTCTTTCGACGCTCTTTGCCCATCTGACACGGAACATTGGCACCTTTTCTCCACAGTAGTCGAGCTCCCAGATCTCCTCGATTCTTCCGTAGAATCTTTCCTTCACGTTGTCATCGGTGTAGAATTCCGACGTTACACCTGAGTTCTGATAATCACACTTGTTGTCCTTTTCCTCCGTGTAGAATGTGTAGCCGTTGATATCATACGCCTGATAGGTCACCAGGTTTTGCATCGGTCCCTGCGACAAGGTGAATATGATCTTTTCCGTGTCGACGAAGAATGCGGCGCTGGGATTATCAAGGAGCGTCCGCTAAACCAACGCGTGAAATCTGAGTTGTGCTCTTTGATTATTTCTCCCTGCGTCCTCTGTATGCCCCGGTCACTGTACTTCTTCTCGATTAACCTTTTGTGCTTCTGTACCCAAGGATCGACCAGTTCTAAATGCTGTAGCGCGACGAGGTTTGCTCGATCAAAGTCTGTGTGTCGAAAATCGAAGTCTGCATGCAGTATGCGACGACCCTCTCGGTGACCAGATCCGTCGAGCTTGCCAAGGTGTCATTGGACGGAAGAACGGCGTGGTTCTCGATGTTCAGATAATTCGTGCGTAAAGAGATGCACTCTTCGCCGAAAGCCCTTGGCTATGCTTCCATCCGGACGGACCTGCTATGACGTATCCTTTGATGTGTCCATTCATCCTTTCGAACGCCATCATGCTGCGGAGGAACATCAGCCCGAGTTGTACGATGTCCTCCACGACATGGACCAGCAGATGCACCATAATGTCGAAGAATGCGGGTGGGAAGTAGACCTCAAGCTCACATAGTATCACCACGATCTCCTCCTGTAGCCTTCCGAGCTGATTCAAGCCAATCGACTTCCTAGAGATGACGTCGAAAAACTTGCATAGGCCAAATAACGTTTCACGGACGTGCTCGTCCATTATCCCTCTTAGTGCGACGGAAGTACTGCGTCATTAGCACGGCATACCGTGAGACTTCATGCCATCGAACCTCTGCTTCGCCTCGTCTAGGTATCTGCTTATCTTGCCCGTGTAGCCGTAAGGAAATTTGACTCCTAGAAGGCACTTGAAAAACTGTTTGATCTCATCCTGGCTTAGAGTGAAGCAAGAAGGAGGGCAGTAATATTCGTTCTTCTTGAACTTTTACCCTTCCGACGACCTTGTGTCGTCTCCGACTCATGATCATCGTCATCTTCCGATCATCGGAGTAGTCGTCCTCCGTGAAGCTCCTTCCGGATACCCAAGCATATCAGGTCGTGCCTTGCTTTCGGACCATCTTTCGTCCTATCTCGGCATGTTGATTATGGTGGCGACAGACTCTCGCTACGTTTTTTCGTGATATGCATGATGTCGAGGCTATGAGGCGTCGGAGAAACTTCTAGTATGGCAACTCCGGAAAACAGACCTTGTTTTCCATACCTTCATCGGCTTGTCTTGTTGCTGCCTCTTTCGCTTCTTTCACGGCTTAGGACAATCTTTCCGTTTTTCAGCAACTCTTCCACTTCTTCGCTGCTCCTACGCCTGGGATTCCTCGGGTCTCGATTTGCCATCGAACAGGTCTCCACGTTTCTCCATGGATCATTCTTGCCGAGCCACCTCCGGTGCGCCATGAAAACGGTTTTCGAAGACCCTGGATCTTTCTCTAGTTGGAGATAGCTTGTGTTATCCATGCCCCTAACGCCTGCGCAGAAGCCTTGGATCACCTGCCCGAGATATACCCGCAAACCTGGATAGTCTTGCACCGTAGTGACCAACGCGGCTCTCATAGTGAAATAATCTTGTGCGACGGCGTCGTAAGTATTGGCTCCAGATTCCCATAACGTGGCTAGCTCCTCTTTCAACAGCCCGAGATACAGATTGATGTCGGTACCAGGTTGTTTCGGCCCTTGAATTAGCATACTCATTTGTATGTACTTCTTCATGCACAACCATGGAGGTAGGTTGTACCTCCATACAAACACGGGCCAAGTGCTGTGCGTGCTCGGCTACCGAACGGATTGAGTCCATCGGTGCTCGCACCAAGCCTGATGTTCCTCGAATCTCCACCGAATTCTAGGAATTCGAGGTCCAATGCTTTCCACTGGCTAGCATCTGAAGGGTGCGTCAACAGCTCATCCTTTTCGGGGTCATCATCATCTCCTGGCTTCTTCCTTTCCGCATGCCATCGCATGAGCTTCGCTTCCTTAGGGTCCGCGAAATAGCGCTGCAGACGAGGAGTGATAGGAAAGTACCATACCACTTTTCGAGGTGCTTTCTTCCCTTTCTTGTATCGACTCACGCCGCACATCGGACATGTGGTTTTCTCCGTCCTCGCCCGATAAATGATGCAATCGTTGATGCATACGTGATATCTAACGTGGTAGATCGAGAGACGGACGATTTTCTTGGCATCCTCGATACTAGTTGGACATGTGTTCCCCTCCGGAGACGATCGTGCGTAATGCCATCATATCGTCGAAGCTTGCGCTCAATTTGTGCTTTGCCTTCATCTCCATAGCCTTGAGCGTTACATTCAACCGGGTATCATCGGGCCTACATCCTTCATACAATGGAGTAACCGCGTCTTTCTCAAGTTGCGCAAGCTTGGCTTTCTCTCTAGCGGCAGCCCTGGCGTTACTCGTCTGCTTGAGAAGCAGCTCTTGCACATAAGGGTCCCTTTTGACTGACGTTGTTCCATCGTAAATGCGCTCCTCCGGCATCTAGATCATCATCATCCCGGTCTGCTTCCGCACCTTCACCATCTCCAGGAGACTCTTCATCATCTCGCTCGTTCTCGCCGTGATGATGATCATCGTCATGTTGGCCACCTTCACCGTCTCCATCATCTACGTCATCGCTTATCCAACGAGTGTATCCATCCATGAAACCATGGCGGAGCAGGTGCGCCTGCAGATTCCCGGAATCTGGGTCGATCACCCAGTTGAGTTTGCATCTTCTGCACGGACATCTTATATCCGTCTTGTTATTTCGTATCATGTCGGCCGTCGCACATTTCAAAAATCTAGCCACAATGCCTTCGCTCATTATGCGGACCATTTTTGCCTGCACGGTGTACACAGTACAATTTTGAAGTCTATTAGAACCACATAATGAATGCATGCATGCAATGGTCGATAGAAAATTTCGGCATGACCTATCCTAAAATTAGGACCTTTGCGAAATGCCAAAATCTTGCCAAAATGGAAATGAATCAACATTTTGGCAAAACAAATGGCAACTTGTTCACATACAAACACAAGAGAGAGATATCGAGACCGATCCATACACACATGAACATATCATTATCCTCTCCATACACACATGCATGAGCATCATCGATACTCTCCATATACACACACACATATGACCATCCTCTCCACATACACACATCATGAGCATCGATCATCTACATACATATGAGCACATCATCCATATACACATGAACACATCCTTACATGGACAACTTACCGAGATGAGAGACCGATCGCGAGAAAAGATGGAAAGGAGAGGTGCGCGCGTCGACCGGAGAAGGAGATGAGAGACCGGAGACCTCCTCTATTACTTATGTAACATCCAAAGCAAGTTTTACATGCTAAAAATGGTGAATGGGTGGAGAAATTGAGGTGGGAAGGAGAAGATCCCGACTAGATCTAAGGAGGAAGAAGAAGGGGAAAGTGAAGTGTGGGGTGGTGGATGTGTGGTCACACATGTGCACATAAAGTGCTGTCCTAAAAAAATCGACACGGATGTGGCGCTGCAGTAGATGACAACTGTGGCGCACTAGGCCATGTGCGCCACGGATGCTCCTACTCCCTGTGGCGCACTAGGCCGAGTGCGCCACAGAAGTTTGTGGCCGTTTCACAGCAGAGGGGGGCGTGCGCTTAGGCGTAGCGCACCCCACCCATGTGCGCCACAGATGAGACTAACAACCGTGGCGCACATGACCGTAGTGCGCTACAGATGTTTGGCGTGCGGCCAACAGGCCTCTGGCCCACACACATCTGTGGCGCACTATAGTCATGTGCATCACGGTTGTTCTAGTTACTAGTAGGGCACTGCCCATAGGTGAGCCACGCCTGTTTTAGCCGTGGGGCACTTTAACCATGTGAGCCACAGATGTGCTGATTACTTATAGCCGTTTTCCTAATAGTGCCGGGGACGCCTAGCGGTGTCTTTTTTGAGACCCATCTATGCGATTAATCTAGTCAGCGAAAGTGGCGGCGCAGTATTCCGTATGCAATCCCACTCAGCCTAGCTTGTGGCAAGAACGGTACAGCAACAGAGAGGCAGAAGGGCATGCATGAACCGATGATGAACATGGCCAACAACGGCGTCGTGCCCGATCTTGTCCTCACATGGTCCAAGAGCGCCATCATCTCATCAGCTCGATCGCTTCCAACTTGGCGCTACCCCTTTGTCGCGGAAAAGACATGGCGTCAACCACTGCCCTCCGATCCGGTTCATCAAATTCCACCTGGGACTGGGAAAGACAGATAGAGAGTGGGGGCGCACCACTAGCACTGATGACAGCCCAGTGATTTGATTAGCGATAACCCAATCCCTTACAGATCCTGCTTTAAAGCAGAAACTAAAAGTTAAAAAATATAGCTGCCTGCAAGTGAAAAAAGGAGCACAGCACCAGATTTGTTATCCTTTTCACCTTTTTCTGCCGAGGGGATGATATCTCCCCGTTCCATCGGCCATCTAGCTAGTTGCCTCTTCTGGATCAGAGCGAATGTCCGGTGCTTGGACGAGACGCGCGCGCGCCATGATGGATGAGCTTGACATGATGCATGGAGACCTCTCGCAGATGCGTGAGAACTAATCAAGTCTCGGTTAAAATATTTGCCTAGCTAGTGCTTGCTAGATGTGGCACTGGGCAGTGTTGTTTATGATAACTCCAGCAGCTAGCTAATCGAGCACAAATAGCATTGCTAATCTAGTGCATTAACAACAGCTAGCTAGATAAGCTAGCCGAAGACGCTCCCTCCCTAAACTAATCCTAATCGCAACCGTTCGGAGAGATCCACCTGAGAGGAGATGGCTGAAAAACTAATTAAAGTGTGCGTGTTCCAACTTCCGAACGAAGAAGAAAGGGGTGAGGTGTTGCTTAGAGACGCAAACCTTTGCGCCACACTACATTACATATCTGCACAAGCTTACAAAGTACGGATTACTATATGCGAACGCAATCAAAGACAGGGACAAACAAAATCTTCTGACTAATTAAAGACGAGGCAGCGACTGTCAGTGCTGTTAAACAAACAGATCGAGATTCCATTAGTTGGACGAGGTGCCAGTAGTGAGCTGCCACCGCGTAGCGTTCTCCTCCGGTGACGATTTTGAATACTGCTACGGAGTAGTACTACACAAAAGATACTAGAGAAGACCAATGTACAGCCTACACCACTTCTCCTGTGGAACCTTGAACAGAAAATTTTAAGCTAAAGAACGGCCGGCCGGCGTGGTGACCGGACCCCACGCCGGACGGCCTGCGAGGAGCGCCTCCCGTAGTGCCATGGCAAAGCTAAGTTTGCCTTTCCGGTCGGCGGTGCCTCCACCAGTCGCCGACGCACCTCGCCGGGGCCAGTTACAGTAAGCCACATTGGTCGTTTGGCTCTGTTAAACCGGACGGACCAGCTAAACTTCCTGTGGTCAAGGCGGCAGTAAGTAAGCGGCTTACAGGTGGGGCTGCTTGTCATGATGCGGTGAGAGTTGGCGTGCGACGAAGTTGTCTTCCTCCTCGCGGTTGACGAATCACACCGGGGACGGGGAGTCGCTTCCGTTGACAACAACGGCGGAGGCGTCCGGTTTGGCGGCGGCGGTGGGTTTTGGGAGGAGGAGGGTGCGGCAGAGCGGGCAGCTGGCGTGGGAGCGGAGCCAGGCGTCGACGCACTCCGGGTGGAAGCAGTGGCCGCAGGGAGGGAGCGCCTTCACCTTGTCCCCGCCCGCCAAAGCGCTGATGCATATCGAGCACTCCGCCTCCCGCTCGTCCACGTTGCAGCCGGTCTTCTCCCCGGTGGAACGCGGCGGGCTGTAGAGGGTGACGGGGAGCCCATTGATGGCGTCGGCGTCGAGGCCGGGCGACGCCGCGGCGGCGGACGATGAGGAGGCCTCGAGGTCGGCTTGGCGGCGGCGTCGGCGCCGGCCGCACGCCCAGTGGAGGTAGAGGCAGACGGCGACGACGAGCGCGAGCAGGCCGACCAGCAGCGGCACGGCGCGGCCGTGCAGCGCGAAGTTGCTGTCGCCCACGTCGCCGTACCGCACGGTCCGCACCACCACCTGGTTCGCCGTCCCCGCCACGCCCTCCTGCGCCGCCATGGACAGCGCGAAGTAGTTTCTTCTCTCCGCAACGGCCGGTTCCGCTTCCGCTTCCGCACGCACGCACGGGAGCCTCGATCTACGGGAGCTGTTGTAGAAGCTAGCAGGCCACGCTCGCTCTCATGTAAGTACACGCCATGTGTGGACGTGTGGTAGTCAAAGCCCGAGCATGGGACACTGCCGGCTTGTGGGTATAGGCGATCGATCGACGGAGCAAGCGACGAAATTTCCGGGCAAGTGGCGGCGTGGTTTGGCCTGGGGAACGAGCGACGCGCGAGGTCCGAGAGAGCGATCGGGCCGGGGATATTGGAGATGGGCGTGGTTTTAAAAATTCAAAGTCCTCGGCCGTCCCTTTTAAGGTTGGAAAAAATGGGTTCCAGCCAAGCTAGCTAGCCGCGAACTCGGGTCGGCCGGTGGATGACTGGGGCCGTCCCTAGGTTGAAAAAAACTGGGCAGATGACTAGGGCCGGCTAGCCGCTCGGGTCGGCCGGCGGACTCGGGATGGCCGTGCCGGTGTGGTGCAACAGTATAATACTTCCTCCGTTCGCAAATAAGTGGACGTTTAAAAATTTTAAAACAAATTATGGATGGAGTAAAAAATGCATTGCAAATGTGTTAGCCATATTCTCTCTCGTCTTTAATTCTTCCACCTCCAATAAGGTAATTGCATATATAAAATGAAGAGATCATTTGGGCTTGATTTCTCTGAAGCAATTATTTCTATTTAAAGTGCATTAAAAAGGTAAAAGTACATTCTTTTATGGATAAATTTTGAACTCAAACCATACACTTATTCATGAACGGAAGGAGTAGCTTCGTATTCTTGGGTTTCGATCGCGTGTCACGATCTATGAGAATAATGTACGCCTTGTTGCGAGCATGCATTCAGACCAGTACTGTAGTTTTTGACCTGCACTCGACCTAGTACGATTATTCAGCGACGAATATTTATTTCTTACGGGTATCTATCTTTGACTATTTCACTAGCCTTTCTATTTTTTATGGCGAATTAGCTGGACGAACTCGTGGCAAGAACGTGGCCGCCAAAGGTGAATTGGCCGTCGTACTCCTGCCTGGCTAGTGGTCATCTGCTTTCATGGTTTTGTGCTGACCTGCTCCCGTCCAGGTGACTCAAGGAGGGGATCTACATATCTCACCCTCCTCTAGTTTTTTTTTGGATGAAAGGAGCCCCCGGACCGAAAATAGCATTTGGAACTCAGCCTACCTTTGTTCCTTTATTTTAAACATTTGAAAAATCTATTTCAAAACTTCTAAAAAATAATAAAAAAGTACGCATGGGAAACGATTGTATACTCAAATGTGCAAAAATCTCAATCCGGAATTATTTGTATTATGGGTTACACAAGAAAAAATATAAGATTATGCACTTTCGTACCTTGTTACGTTCTGCATTTTTTTTTAGCGTAGAATACTCCATATTCAAAATCATATTATGCAAGTATAAATTGTTGTCTTTGTTTGACAAAGGGAATATATTAATATCACGAAAATATCAATTACACTCTCTACACCAATACATCATTACCTATATGTGATTATTTTCAAATCTTCATAAAACGTTGAAATTCTTTTTTCTATTGTTTGAAATAAAGGGCTACAGATAGCGGATATTCATTTCGGTCCGCAGGTGCAAATGCACCCATTATGAGAAAACATATTTTGAAATATCTAAAAATTCAAAAAAAATTGCATATACATTAGAACATTTTATGCTGGTTCACAAGTTTTCGGGATGAAAAAATATTTTATGTGTCGTGTATAAAAAAGACAAAATGTGTCACGGGAATACGACTATGCACATGATTTTTTTGTCTTTTTATACACAACACATAAAATGTTCTTTCATCCCAAAAAAACTTGTGAGCCAACATAAAATGTTCGAATGTATATATAGAATTGTTTTTCGATTTTTTTTTAAAATATGTTTTCTCACAATGGATGCATTTACCTATGAGCCGAATTTCCGCCTCCTACAGATAGCGGATAAGAGCTAAAACAACACACTTGCCCCCAACCCCCATTTTTATTCACATGAAAAATAGTAAACCACCCTCCTCTCGTGGGCTGGCCGAGAGACAACTAGGGAGAATGGCTATCCTAGGAAGCTATCGTGGTGATTTCTATGAACACATGAGTGTCGAGGCTCATGGGAGACGTTTGCTCTAAACAGATTGGATTTGGCATCGAAGTTTTTGATGGTTCGGCCATGTTTTCATGCTTATCACAAGATAAAAATTCTTGATCTAATCTTTACTAGCCGAATCTCATATGGATAATGCACACACACACATCATGTCCATTCTTAAGCCGGTGATAGGTGTCTCCCTCCCTTTGTATGCATGTGCACTGTGTGAGACATTGTAGTTTTCCTTGTGTTCATGGTCTAGGTGGCTAAAGCAAGTTGATTCTTCTCGACAAGTCTTGTCGGAACAGGGCGAGAACCGCAAACATCAATACTCCATAAAAATGTTTGCAAATGATCTTCATAGAAAATAAAGGGTAATATAGTTAGCAATATCATATGGACGTATTTTTTTTGCACGAATCGAAATATTAAAATTCTTATAAAAAGATTCCACATCATACATCGATAATTTAACTTAGTTTACAAATAACAAAGATCAAGAAAAACTTCAATAGATGAAAATTACATTTGTGATTTGTTTCAACTAAATTCATGTCATCAAATTAATCAGAATTACTTATAATAGTTCAAAAAATAGTGTGACTATAATCTACTCTGTAATTTACACTGTTAGCTCATTGATAACAATTTTTAGTTTAAACATATATTTACCTTAGCCAACCACGCTACAATCATCTTGATTCTCAATTTCACTCTTGCCTCCACATGAATTTACCAATCACTCAATATAAAGCAACATTTGAACATGTGAGAATTTGAGGATTTTTCATACATATAAACCAAAAGTCAAAACTCAGTTATGACAAAATGTTAACAAGCTTACATTGTTTTGGTATTTTCATAAGTATTTTTTCTTGTAATTACATGATGATATGTGAAATTATATGATACAATATCAAATTAGAATATATCTCTTACATAATTTGAACTTTATCAATTAAATAATTTCATTCTACAACCTAACCTATGCAAATAATGAAATGGCCTGGTATGAAAGTGAACTAATATATAATATTAAGAAGTTGGAAGGCTGAAATTCTACCGATCTACACCCATGTGAAGATAAATTAAAGAATTTTGATGTGTGTATACTAAGAACAAATCGACAAACCATAAGTTGAATCAAGTGACTTAGCAATTTTTTCATTTATTTTAGTATGAAAAAATCCACATTACAACCATAATTTATTAAAGCGTAGTTGTATAAATATAAGATAGTTTTAGAATATACAACTATCTAACATATATCTTATATGATATTTCTAGAGTAAATTGATATGGTGCAAGTTGATTGAAGGATACTCTAGCGTGCAAAAAAAAAAAAATGCAGAGCTGGTGACATAATATTCTCTCGTGTTTAATTTATGCATAACTTAAGTTCCATGATGGCGTCTCGGGCTACAGCTTTGGATAGATTTAGGCTACGGGTCCTTAGTTTAGACCAGAATACTACGAAAGCATTCTTGCGTATGATAGAAACAATTATGTATATACTTGCGAGACAAAACACAGCACAGATGTCACGTTTTCGCAAGAAACAACTTTGTACATATCTTCGGATGAATTGTCTTATACTAAAAGCTAGCAAACATTTCTTGGCCTTTTCCCCACACCATGCAACAACTTTATGTCAATGCAAACATATCTCATGCAGATAGTAGAACTTGTTTTCATCTGAAGGAAACTTGTGCTTCATGTGACACACTTGTGCCTGCTTCCAATGAAAGCCTGTCCATACCTCAAAGAACTTTATGTGTAACGTGGCAGAGTTCCCGTCAAGCAGAGGAGTTCACTCCAATTGATGGAACACGTACGTGCATGAAAAGTATACTTCACTCACTGCATATTTTTCCGTGCAGGTGTAAGCACTACAATCTACATGGATCTCGCACTAACGTACAAGTAATATACTCTGTATAAGCATGTAGATATATATTTCTGGCAAACTTTCCACGGCGGAACTGACGCGGACTTGTCCCTAATTTATTAAAGTTGTAGGCATGTACGGTACGAGTCGATCATACATAGCACCCGACATCGCAAACTTTACCACGCGCATAGGCGAGAAGCCGAGAACTGATCAGTGTAGTTTGGCCCTTCTCTGTTCTCAGCACTACATATATTAGTATAAGGTGCGAAGTTACGTGCAATCTACCCCCTCTCATTGAGCCTCCTCTCCGCCAACAACATTCGCATATGTTAGAAATAATAGACTAATTCATTAGACCCATGTGTGATTTTAGATTTTTCCTAAATATTAAAACCCATGTATGTGGAAGCACATATGTGATTTGGCCCAAGTTGGTGGCAGCTCACATGTATGTGTGGCAAGAGCTGTGGGAGCTAAAGTTTAGTCCCACATGGAAAGTTGAAGGAGAGTTCCACTACCTTATAAGATGGAGCGTTACACCACTTTGTAAGTGAGTGACAATAAGAGAGCTACATGCGCACTCCTCCGACGACGACGCCGCTCGCACGCCTCGTCTCGCCTCGTCACGACACGCGCCGCGGGTTGCGGAAATCTCGCCGAGTCGAGCTTTATTTTGCTGCTCAGGAAAATATGTGCGGTTAGACAGACGTGTCAACAGTTAGGGCTCCCGGATCGTGGGCTATCTGTAACCCGATATAAACGCATGTGCGACTTCCACAACGTACGACACCAAACCAATCTAGGGTTTTGCCATCCTCTCTGCTTGCGCCGCTACCGTAGTCTATTCCATCCCGCTTGCCGGGATGCACCGGCGGTCGGGAGAGCAGGTCTCCGAAACCACTCGCCTTTGTGATCCTGTACGGGAGAGGGCGAATAAGGTTTTTGGGAAGCGTTCCGCGCGACTGCTCAAGTTCGTCATCACAGCGTGTCTTCCCGGTCGTCAAGCCGGACCTCGTGCGCGTCGTCTTTAACGTCGACTTCTTCGTCAGTCTACTGCACCAACGGCGACTACATCGACAACCGATCAGTACGTACACCATCAACAGATATGTTGTTTTACTATGGTTGTTAGTGCGTATAATCTGATACTGTTCATGTTGATTAATACATCTAGTGTGTTAGAGGTTCACATGATTGTAGCTGTTGTTGTCATGATTTATATTCTGGAATTAATCGTGAAAATTATGCCTAATAATCCAACAATCCAAAAACCTTATTGTAGGCAATTCCTGAATTAAACATAGAACACTTGGCCGATGCTATGAAGCCGGAAAAGTTTATCGGTGTTCATTTTAAGAGGTGGCAGTATAAGACCACTATGTGGCTGCAAACTCTGAAAGTATTCAAGGCTAGTGAGGGTTTACCTGAAGGAACTACATCTGACGAGATTCAGAACAAGTTCAAGGAAACCAATCTTGCCTTTGTGGGATGCGTTCCGAGTGTTCTTGATAACAAGCTATTTGATGTGTATATGCACATCAAAGATGGAAAGAGCTCTGAGAGGCACTGAACGCTAAGTTCGGTGTAGCAGATGCTGGCAGTGAGTTGTACATCATGGAGAACTTTTATGATTATAGGATGGTTAACAACCGTTCTGTAGTTGAGCAAGCTCATGAGATACAGTGCTTTGCCAAGGAGCTTGAAATCCTCAAGTGTATCTTACCCGACAAGTTTGTGGCTGGATGCATTATTGCAAAGTTGCCTTCTTCGTGGAGGAACTTCGCCACAACTCTCAAACACAAGAGACAGGAGATATCGGTTGAAAACCTGATAGTGTCTCTTGATGTTGAGGAGAAGGCTTGGGCTAAGGACACTGCTGAGAGAGAAGGGGAGGGTCAGTCTAGCGCCTATATGGCGCAGAAGAAGACCTTCAGCAAGAACAAAGGGAACTATAAGCCCTCGTTCAACTAGCCTGAAAAGACTACAACCTTCAAGAAGAAGAAGAAGCTGAACAAGGCCGAGCTACATTGTTATTCATGTGGAGAGCTTGGCCACTTTTCCAAGGACTGCCCAGTTCGTGCAGATCGCAGAGTGAAAGGTGGGAAGACTGTCAACGTCATGACCGCTAGAAACACTGATGGGTACGGTAATTTATTTACAGTTCTTTCAGCATTTCAATCACCATGTTGGTGGATTGATACGGGTGCTAATGTTCACGTGTGTGCTGACATCTCTATGTTCACTTTTTATCAGGTCGCTCAGGATTCAGCCGTCCTAATGGGGAATGGATCACATGCTTCTGTTCGTGGTGTTGGCACGATAGATTTGAAGTTTACTTCCGGCAAGATCGTGCAACTGAGGAACGTGTAGCATGTCCCTACTATGAACAAGAATCTCGTTAGTGGCTACCTTCTATGTAGAGATGGGTTTAAGGTTGTGTTAGAGTCCAATAAAGTCGTTGTTTTGAAACATGGACAATTTATTGGTAAAGGTTATGAGTTCGTAGGCTTGTTCCGGTTTTCACTTTCAGAGTTTTGTAATAAATACGTGAATCATATTTGTGGTGATGTTAATGATGATATCAGTGTTTGACATTCTCGTTCATGTCACATTAATTTTGGTTTGATGTCTCGGATGTCCAGTATGAGTTTAATTCTGAATTTCACTATTGCCAAAGGTTCTAAGTGCCATAGTTGTGTGCAATCAAAGCAACCTCGAAAGCCTCACAAGGCTGCCGAGGAGAGAAACTTGGAACCTCTAGAACTCATACATTCTGATCTATGCGAGATGAATGGTGTGTTGACAAAAGGTGAAAAGAGATATTTCATGACGTTGATCGATGATGCTACTAAATTCTGATATGTTTACTTGTTGCAAACTAAAGATGAGGATTTAGACTACTTTAAAATCTATAAGGCCGAAGTTGAAAATCAACTAGAGAGAAAGATCAAGCGTCTTAGGTCGGATCGTGGTGGTGAGTATTTTCTCAAAATATTTGATGAATTCTGTCAGGAACACTGAATTATTCATGAGAGGACGCCTCCCTACTCGGCCCAATCTAACGGGGTTGCCGAGAGGAAAAACCGCACGCTAACTGACTTGGTGAATTCCATGTTAGCCACTGCTGGTTTATCAAAGGCATGGTGGGGGGAGGCTTTGTTGACTTCATGTCATGTCCTGAATAGAGTTCCTAACAAGAATAAAGAAAATACCCCTTATGAGGAGTGGGCTGGGAGAAACCCATCACTTTCGTATTTACGCACTTGGGGATGTTTGGCAAAGGTCAACATACCGATTCCCAAGAAACGCAAGTTGGGACCTAAGACAGTGGATTGTATCTTTTTAGGATATGCTCCACGGAGTGTAGGCTATAGATTTCTAGTGGTTAAATCTGAGGTACCTGATATGCGTGTTGATACTATAATGGAATCTCGTGATGCAACATTTTTTGAGAATATTTTTCCTATGAAAGATATGCATAGCATTGGTAGAATTTCTTCTGAAATACTTCCTGAATCTAGTGCATCTATTGAGAATTATGAACAACCACATGAGAAAGTCCTTGAGAAGGATGACGATGAACCTCTCACGGGGAGTAAGAGACAGAGGATTGCAAAATCCTTTGGTAATGATTTCATCGTGTACCTTGTGGACGATACTCCTAGATCCATTGCAAAGGCATATGCGTCTTCTGATGCAGATGATTGGAAAGAAGCTGTCCAAAATGATATGGACTCGATTCTTTTTAATGGAACTTGGAAATTATCAACGATCCTATGGTTGCAAACCTGTGGGCTGTAAGTGGGTGTTTAAAAAGAAGCTAAGGCCTGATGGTACTATTGAGAAGTACAAGGCGCTGCTTGTAGCTAAGGGCTACACATAGAAAGAAGGCGAAGATTACTTTGACACCTATTCACCTGTCGCTAGACTGACCACCATTCGAGTACTACTATCCCTGGCTGCCTCTTATGATATTCTCGTTCATCAAATGGATGTGAAGACAACTTTCCTTAATGGAGAGTTGGAAGAGGAGATCTACATGGATCAGCCGAATGGGTTTGTGGTAAAAGGTGAAGAGACAAAGGTGTGCAAGTTATTAAAATCTTTATATGGCCTGAAACAAGCACCTAAGCAATGGCATGAGAAGTTTGACAGAACTCTACTTTCTGCTGGCTTTGTCATTAATGAGGCTGATAGGTGTGTTTACTATCGCCATGGTGGGGGCGATAGTGTTATATTATGTTTGTACATAGATGACATTCTGATCTTTGGTACAAACATGATAGTGATAAATGAAGTCAAGTCTTTCCTGTCAAAGAGCTTTGATATGAAAGATCTGGGAGAGGCTGATGTGATTCTGAACATCAAGCTTATTAAGAACGAGAATGGGATTACTTTAACGCAATCTCATTATGTTGAGAAGGTCTTGAGCCGATTTGGCTTTGCTGATGGCAAGACTTCTCCAACACCTTATGATCCCAGTATGACATTACAGAAGAATAAGAAGGAACCAACAGATCAGCTGAAATATTCACAAGTTGTTGGTTCTCTCATGTACTTAGCAAGCGCTACAAGACCTGATATCTCTTTTGCTATGAGCAAGTTGAGTAGGTTTACGTCTAACCCGGGTATTGAAAAACCCGTGCCGACAATCCTTTTGAATTGTGACAACCAAACTGTGATTGTCAAAGTGAACAATTCTAAGGATAACGCGAAGTCATCAAGACACGTGAAGAGACGTTTGAAGTCTGTCAGAAAATTGAGAAACTCCGGAGTAATAACTATTACGTATATTCAAACAGACAAAAACCTGGCAGATCCCTTTACAAATGGACTATCACGAGATGTGATAGAAAGTGCATCGAGGGAGATGGGGTTGAGACCCATGGATGTCACACCTAGTGGTAACCCAACCTATGTGATCGGAGATCCCATGAATTAGGACCTGGGAAGAACAATCTAGTGGGTGGACTGAGGAGAGTATTTTGTAACCCTCTCTATGTGAAGATGCATAACTCTCATAATCTGTAAGACAGGTTGGCAACACGCCTTAATGTGTTTCTGTTGGCTTTAACTAGCAAAGATGCCGTCCTACAGGGCATTCTTGAAAGAACACACCTATATGAGCTCGATCAGAACGTCATGTCTATGAGACTTGGGTGATCTCTAGTAAACTCATGAAGAGACCAGGGAGTATGACGCATATGCTCCAACCCGCGGGTAGGCTACTGGCAGCCAGGTACTAGTTATGATTTTGAGTGAAATCTATTGGCACCAAACTTGCAATTCAAGATTCGTCCATTGTTCAAGTTGTTGATAGATGTAGTTCAAGATTCTAGGCGGAAGTTCAACTTAACAGTCTCTGCTGAAACACTGGTATATAAACAAGTAGCGAGGATTGGCAAATCTTCAAATGGGCATTTGAGATCTTGTGGGGAATTGTTAGAAATCATGGACTAATTCATTAGATCCATGTGTGATTTCAGATTTTTCCTAAATCTTAAAGCCCATGTATGTGGAAGCTCATATGTGATTTGGCCCAAGTTGGTGGCAGTTCACATGTGTGTGTGGCAAGAGCTGTGGGAGCTAAAGTTTAGTCCCACATGGAAAGTTGAAGGAGAGTTGCACCACTTTATAAGGTGGAGTGTTGCATCACTTTGTAAGTGAGTGACAATAAGAGAGCTACACGCGCACTCCTCCTCCATTGCCGCTGCCGCCTCGGCTCATCTCGATGCAAGGCTATGGGTTATGGAATCTCGCCGAGCCGAGCTTTATTTTGCTGCTTAGGAAAATGTGTGCGGTTAGACAGACGTGTCAACAGTTAGCGGATTCGGGTCGCTCCCGGATCATGGGCTATCTGTAACTGACCCGAACGTGCGTGGCGTGGGCTTGGTCCACTTCGTGTCCTGTACGGGATTTTCGAGCTGCTCTATATAAACGCCTGTGCGGCTTCCACAACGTACGAAACCAAACCAATCTAGGGTTTTGCCATCCTCTCTGCTTGCGCCGCTACCGTAGTCTATTTCATCCCGCTTGCCGGCGTGCACCGGCGATCGGGAGAGCAGGTCTTCGGAACCACTCGCCTTTGTGATCCTGTATGGGAGAGGGCGAATAAGATTTTTGGGAAGTGCTCCGCGTGACTGCTCAAGTTCGTCATCACGGCGCGTCTTCCCGGTCGTCAAGCCGGACCTCGTACGCGTCGTCTTCAACATCGACTTCTTCGTCAGTCTACTGCACCAACGGCGACTACATCGACAACCGATCTGTATGTACACCGTTCAACAGATCTGTTGTTTTACTATGGCTATTAGTGCGTATAATCCGGTACTGTTCATGTTAATCAAGTATGTTAGAGGTTCACATGATTGTAGCTGCTGTTGTCGATTTATATTCTAAAATTAATTGTAAAAATTATGCTTAATAATCCAACAGCATACTCGCATGCTCCCTACTTTGAGCTCGAGATAGGCCTGAGATAAACAAAAGAGATCGAGCACCGTACCTTCACATGGACCCCTGTGAGTAGAGTAGTAGTGCTCGATCATACATATCACAAGCCATACATATCATCATCCTTTTTCCAACCCGATAACTTGCTTGCTAATAAATTATTAGCGCATAACAGAGACTGGCCGGTGCACACGGCACAGCAATTCCTAGAGCAGTAGAGCTAGATGGCTAGCTGAAAAGGGAAAGGATCAAAAGCCGAAAACCATGTCTTATCTCATCCCATCACCCGAGCCACACCATCATGGTCATTCTGAAAATATCCTGGGAAGGAAGGAAAAAGAAGATCGATCGCGATGGAGACGCTAGGCAAGAACTAGCTGTTATACATCTCTGCGTTTCGTGCTTTATGCCATCAGCAATATCGTAGCTTTTGCCTGGACTGAACGAACAGTGAAATGCTGTCCGTGCGCTGAAGCTGAACTGCTGATGGATGAGTCGGACTACATAGTTCTCGGCTTTTAGCTCGAGGCTGGGCGGGCGACCGTCGTGCGCGGGAAAGGCACATCAGGGCCTGCCTGCCTGCCCAGGAACTCCGGCAGCTAGCTCCATGCACGCATCTGGGCAGAGTGCGGCCTAGCTGTAGCTGTGGGAGCGAAAGCGGCGGTCCAACCGGGCATCGCACTATCAGGCCTCTCTATCAGGCAAGGTTACCTCGTCCTTTATTTACGCGCAGCTTCCATCATGGGCGCCGCAACTAAGATCTACTTGCTCCTTTCGTGCGTGCGACGGCGGCGCCAGTAGTATCTGGCCAAAGTATCCTCTTCCGCTCGGCCAGTTCTCCACCACCACTAATGTCGACTGGGTTGGCGCCCACATTGGCACTGGACATGCATGCATGCGTACGCGCGCCGTACGATGGTTAGTTGTGCGATGCGATTGGACGGGTCGTTGCGTTTGGGTTCGATGAGAATCTCACGAGAGCATCTCTACTCAGCTTTTCAGGAAGCAGATCCTAGAGCGAAATTTAGTCTAAAAATTGGTCTAGTCATGTTTTCAATATTCCGGTTTCGTCCGGATTTGGGCCAAGTAAAACGGACATGGGCCAGCTCTGTCGGCGATAGAAGGCCGAACTCCCGCCCTTTCTTGCTCCCCCTCTCGCCTTTCTTCCTCATTCCCCCCACTCCTGCCAGTTCGCCGAGCTCCCGTCCGCCCGACATGCCGTCCAAGAGATTCGTCAAACCCAGATCAAACCTTGGCGAAACGGGGGACAAAAAGGCGAGGAAACCGAGAGCGCCGACGGCGAGGCTGCCAGACGTGACCAACGCCGAGTGGACGACCATTGTTGCGAAGAGGAGGGTCGAGTCGGACGACCGCAAGGAGAGAAAGGACAGGCCGAAGATCAGGCGGGATCTCGCCGAGTCGTAGGAGCTCGCCGAAGAGCAGGCAACGACGATGAGGGCAAAGCAGGCGGCGGCGACGCGCGCGGCGATGATAGCGAAGCAGGTTGTTCCAGCGCCGTACGCCGCCCACTGGGGAAGCGAGCCAAGCGTCGGCTCGCTGGCCGGATTCTCCCCGATCTCGTCGCCGGCTTCCAGGAGGGCTAGGCGAACCCTCGATAGAGGTACTTGACGACTGTCTACGCACAGCCTGTTGGGAACCCCAAGAGCAAGGTGTGAAGCAGCAAACAACAAGTTATCCCTCAGTTGAGACCGAGGTTATCGAACCAGAAGGAGGAAGAAAACGTCACACAAGTGTTGCAAGCAACGCGGAGACATGCGCAACACAAACTCAAGACTTTGCCCTAACGAACAGTGAGATTGTCAAGCTCACCGATTTGCTGTAACAAGGGATTAAACGTATGGTGTGAAAGATAATGGTTTGCAGCAAGTAAACAAGTAATAGTCGAAGATGTATGAATGGTAAAAATTGGACCGGGGTCCATAGTTCACTAGAGGTGTTCTCATTAGATAAACAACATGGCATGAAGGGTAAATAAATTACAGCGGGGCAATTGACAGGAACTGAGCAAGGCATAACAATGCAATTACTAGTCAGAAAGATCCTATGAGATTCGATTGGACAATACAACAATATACATAGACCGCTATCCAACTGCATCTATGACTAGAAGTCTACCTTCAGGTTATCATCCGAACCCCCTCAAGTATTAAGTTGCAAGCAACATACAAGTGCTTTAAGCAAAGTGTGTAAGGTAAACAGTCCACATGTTCCATGAACAAGAGACAGTTGTTTTCTCCCTAGTAGAAACAACACATCTACAACCGAAGACATTATTGTCACTTCCCTTGGAAACTAGAGGCATGAACTCACTATCGAGCATAAATACCCCCTCTTGGAGTCACTAGCAACTACTTGGCCAAGATAGCTACTAACAACGGAGAGCATGCAAGATCACAAACAACACAAACATGATAGAATCATAAAGACAAAACCATTAATCAAACCAACATAATAATCTCAATATCCATCGGATCTCTGCAAACACAACATGCATGATTACAAATAGATTAGATCTTGATCATGAACGAAGCTCACAAGATCTATACATGAAAGCACAAAGGAGGAGATACAACCATCTAGCTACTACATGGACCAATAGTCCAAGGTGGAACTACTCACGCATCATACCGGAGAGAAGGCCTCCGGGATGATCTCCCCTCCGGCAGGGTGCCGGGAAGAACTTCGGATCCCCCCGATCTAGGAACGATGGTGGCGGCGGCTATAGACGATTTCGTGGATATTTGATCGAGTGCTTAGGGTTTCTGCATCGGGGGCTTCTTATAGGCGAATGGGGAGACCGAGGAGGCGACCAGGGTCACCAAACCCTAGCCAGGCGCGTGGCTGGGCCCACCCATGCCTGGGGTGGGTCTGGCCCCCCTGACTGGCCCATCCGGCTCTCCTGTGGACTTCTTGTTCCCCATGGAAAGTAACTGACTTTGACGTTTATTCCGTCCAATTCCGAGAATATTTCTTTACTAACTTTTCTGAAACCAAAAACAGCAGAAAACAGGCATCTGGCACTGTTGTAACTTGTTAATAGGTTAGTACCAGAAAACATGTAAAAAGCACCTCAAAGTGTAGACAACCAAAGCAAAGTAGATACAAAACATGCATGGAGCATCAAAAATTATAGATACATTTCCAACGTATCAACATCCCCAAGCTTAACTCCTGCTCGTCCTCGAGTAGGTAAGTGATAAACAGAATAATTTTTGAGGTGACATGCACCCTCACAATAAAGATCTAACCATTTGCAAGCATTGAAAGCTGGGATCAAAGAACTCTAAATATGTGCATGAAAGATGGAGTTCTAACAATAGGACATAGTAACTATGCATGCAACATGGCAAGCTACAAACAAAGATCATGGTTAACACACATTGAAAAACGTTTGTTTGTCTCACATGCAGAAAACATAGCATAGTGGCATTCAGCTTGTCCCTCATAGAGTAGCAATATAGATGCATAGGACACCTGCAAAGTTCACAATGGTGACTAGAAACAAGTAGCATAAGAACAAGTAATAACACAATATGCATCAATTAATAAGCTTTGGAACACTGCACACAGAATGACAACTATGCTCTCTTAATGGTGCCTAAAGGTAAAAGGTGGAGACTCAATAATAGTGGAAGAAAGGCCTTTTTTTAAAGGAAGCAGGGATTACAAGTTTCAAAAAGAGATTCCAAAAATTATGGTACTTGTTAGCTTTCAACCCTCATTGCCCCTATCATAAGCATCTTGAAGTGGTTGAGGTTAAAGTGGCAAAGCTAGAGTATATGCTCGACGAAGTATAAGTTGGCAATCTCATGTCCCTTGAATATGAGGGCCACACCTCATGCATACTCAACTTTGGGTCCAGGTAAGTTCTTGTCACTATAAGTATTTGCATATCATTGAGAACCGCCAATGGGGTACCCCTTGCACATGGTACAGGAGCTTTCTCATAACCAAAATGACAAGGCAAGCATACAATGAGCATCTCAACAATCTTCTTATGTACCATGGGAATATGGTGCTTTTTTTCTCTCTTTCCTCTTTTCTCAACGTGTCTCTTTTTTTATAAGAAGAATGCTTCATAGATGTCACTATGGTGATGCTGCAAGTTTCCACCATGATTAGGCATGGCTTAGGCTAGCGGCCCAGGCGTTTCTCTAACACAGGATACAAACTCCATGGACTTACAAGTTCCCTCTTTATTTCACACCGGTGACATCCATAGACAAAAGAGCATGATATCAACTGAGTACAAAGTACAAGTGCAATGTTGAAAACGTTCCCCGTGACAGCACAGTTCTGCTAATTCCAACTTATAAGTGCAAGCATATACAACAAAGTTGTCACAATGGTTCAAGTTTATTAGGGCAAAGAATAAAGTGTGCCATCAAGTTCGTGAGGGCTTTAATCACTAAGTTTTCACATAATAAAATAGTTTTTAATTGGAAGATAGCTGATAACAAGAATATACTTGGAATGGTGTAACACACCATACATAGGAGTTTATAGTGGACACTTTGGAATAACTTGGTTTCTTGGGAGTTGGAAGCATGAGTAGAACTTACTCATACAAGTGGAGGCTAGCAAAAGACTGGGAGCAACCAACTAAGAGAGCAATAATGGCCATAATCATGGAGTGCAACAAAGCATATTAATCAAAGCAAAGAGTGGTACTACAAGTCAAGGACTAAATGATCATAGAGGCTAATGGTGACTTGTCATAGTCATAACATGGTGTGAGCATGTGCCAAGTCAACCCAAGCAAAGCATCAAAGGAGAATACCACAATACTATGCTTTTGCATGCTGAAACAACGCATAATATCTTCAGGGCACACTAAGCAATCCCAATTGTTTGGAACAATACATGCTACATCAATAATCACTAAGCATAATGCTAAAACAACACCTAGCATGTCATGCTAAAGTCTGAGTCACAGTCAATGCAAGCTCCTCTTGCACTTCAAGCAAGAACTTACTACTCCTTTCCAAACACCAAGCAACTTATTTGCAAAACAACACAGCGAGAACGGGGGTCCAAACTACTTTATTCAAGCAAACTAAACGACCTAAGCAAAGCAAACGAAAACTAAGATGTTTTAAGAACAACACAACTGTGCATGAAACAATAAAAACGAAGTGTCTAGACAGACCTAAACTTTTTATTGATGAAGAAGAGGATGCCTTGGGCATCTCCAAGCTTTTACGCTTGTACCTCTTGGATATTTCTTGGGGTGACACCATGGTGGAATCCCCAAGCTTGAGCTTTTGTCCATCCTTCATCTCATTGCATCATTCTCTCTTTACACCTGAAATTTTTCCTTCATACAAAACTTCACACAATCTTCATTAGCAACATTAGTGTATTCAAAAGATATTAGACCTCTGGCAAAGCTTTGAAACAACAAGGATTTTCACTAAAAACACAAGCTACTATAGTAACTCCTTCAATAAGCTCAATTCACCTAAAGAGAACTCAAAAAGGATTCAATAAGAAGCAAATGCAAATAATGGCAAAATTCTGTCAAAACAGACCAACAGGTAGAAACCGATTTTTTAGAACATCTTCTGTTGCTCAAATCAAAAAGTGTTGAACTAACTAAAGTTAGATAACATACTGGGGGATTTATTTGTAATTTTTCAGCTCAATCCGAGTTACAGAGACTCCTCACGAATTTTATGGTAGGGGATAGAAAAATCTGTTTCGGGACAGCAACTCCCCAAATCTTACGTCCCTCTCATTAGAGGTCATTCTTGGCACAAAAAGCAAACAAAAAGGATAAGGAGAGGTCATTACAGAAGTAATAACTTCCAAGACTCAAGGAAACTCTTGGGTTATCGCCCAACAAATACTTTTCTTTAACACCTTTAAGTTAGGCACAAGAAGCAAGAAATCAAGTACTTCCAAATGAGGAAGCATTAACATCAAACCTTGCTTTCAAAGGGGGAGCAAAAATCAACTTCTCTCTTTTCATAGGGAAGTGTTCAATACCTTTCTTGAATGGAAATTGATATTTAATGGTGACTTCTTTCATATCAATGATGGCACCAATAGTTCTAAGAAAAGGTCTTCCCAAAGTAATAGGACAAGAAGCATTGTATTCAACATCCAAAACATAGAAATCCATAGGGACATAAGCATTGTTAAACATAATGAGAACACCATTAATACTCCCCATGAGTTTCTTTAGCATTATCATTGAGTGGGACATCCAAATAGCAATGTTCCAAAGGTGGCAAATCAAGCATCTCATAAATTTTCCTAGGCATAATAGAGACACTAGAACCAAGATCACATGAAGCTTTGAGATCAAAGTCATTCACTTGCATATTAATAATGATTTCCCAACTATCTTCTAATTTACTAGGAATAGAAGCTGTGTGTTTTACCTTCTCTTCCTTAATCTTAACAAGAGCACCTGTAATGTGTTTGGTGAAAGCAACATGCATATCACTAGCATCAGGACTTCTAGAAAGCTTTTGCAGGAACATAATCACTTCAGAAATATTGCAACCATCTATATCAAAATCAAACTTAGCATCACTAGTAGTAGACTCTATAGGCTTAGGCACTATAGGAGTAGGAATATGGACTACTTGTGGTTTAGTGGTGATGGTGCACACACTATTGTTTCTATCAATTTCAGCTTTCCTTTCCCACTTAGCATGAAGTTGAGCTAGCAGCCTAACATTTTCATCAATAGTAACTTGTATGGCATAAGCAGTAGCAAAGGTGTTTTCCATAGTTTCAGGTTTAGCAGCCATTTTATTAGTCAAGCAAGACTGAGCTTCAGAGTAGAGGATATATTTTTCTCAACAGTTAAAAGCTTTTTCTCTATAGTATTATTGAAAGTGGTTTGTTTACTAATGAAGTCTTTGAGCATGACTTCAAGTTCAGAGGGGGCACTTCTAGCATTATTGTAAGAGTTTCCATAGGAATTGCCATTATTAGGAGGATAAGGCCTATAGTTGTTGTTGCTACCAAAATTGTTCCTATAGGCATTGTTGTTGAAATTGTTGTTTCTAATGAAGTTCACATCAACTTTCTCTTCTTGAGCAACCAAAGATGCTAAGGGAACACTATTAGGATCTAGAGGAGCTTTCCCATTAACAAGCATAGCCATAATAACATCAATCTTTTCACTCAAAGAGGAAGTTTCCTCAACAGAATTTACCTTCTTACCATGTGGAGCTCTCTCAACATGCCATTCAGAGTAGTTAACCATCATATTATCAAGGAGCCTTGTTGCAGCACCCAAAGTGAGGCCCATAAAGGTACCTCCAGCAGCTGAATCCAAAAGATTTCTTGAGGAGAAGTTAAAATCTGCATAAAAATTCTAGATAATCATCCAAGCAGTGAGTCCATGAGTAGGGAAATTTTTAACCAAAGACTTCATTCTTTCCCAAGCTGGAGCAACATGTTCACTATCTAGTTGTTTAAATTTCATAATATCACTTCTCATAGATATAATCTTAGCCGGAGGATAGTACTTTCCAATAAAAGCATCTTTGCACTTAGTCCAAGAATCAATACTATTTTTAGGCAAAGAAAGCAACCATTCTTTAGCTTTTCCCCTCAAGGAGAAAGGAAAAAGTGTAGGGGTTCATAGCATGGAAAACAAAAAAATTCTACCGCATGCACACAAACAAGCCAAGATCTATCTACTAGATTATATCAACGAGTCGATAGAAGAACTCACCCTCAAAGATTCTAAAGCGGTTAACGAGAGCAGATTCTCGTGGGTGATGTAGTCGTACTCTTGCCGATCTCAACATCGTGTAGACGATCCTTCCGGCGCTGCATTCCGGCAGCGCTTCCGCAGTCGGTTACACGTTCGGTACTCGATGAATACCTTCCTCTCCCTTGTTCCAGAAGGCAGCGGAGGTTGTAGCACTCTCCTCGTGATTCCGGCAGCACGACGGCGTGGTGACGGAAGTAGAGGGGAGATCCCGCAGGGCTTCGCCTAAGCCAGAGCAAGTATGGTGGAGTAAGAGACGGCCTTGGCGATCTACGGAATAGAAGCACCAAGGGGAGGTGATGTGGCCGGCGGCTAGGGCTTGGAGAATTCCTAACTCGGCGACTTGGAGGAGCCCTAGGCGGCGGCAGCACTAGGATGGTGGCGCCAGGAGCTAGGGTTTGGGTGTGAGCGTAGGGGGGCCCCCTACCCCTCCTTATATAGGTGGGAGGGAGGTGGTTGGGAGGAGGGAGTCCTCCTCCAACTCCTCCTCCTTGTCCGGCGGGTGGAGGGAGTGGGACTCCTACCCTAGGTAGGTTTCCTACTCTCACTCCACGAAGCAAGCTTCGGATTTGACTTTTCAAATTGGTGTTTGACTTTCAAACTTGGATTTGATTTCTCTCTTCATATTGCACAGCCAAGTGACCTAGTACATGATGCAACCATTCGACATTGTCATGACACATCCATGTACCCTTCCCCTCCGGAGTGCCGGACCTTCCAGACCCTTCTAGAACATTCCTGGTGAAAACGCCGGAATCATTTCCGAACTTAGAAACAAGACTTTTCTTATATGAATCTTATTCTCCGGACCATTCCAGATCTCCTCGTGATATCCCGAATCCCATCCGAGACTCCGAACAACATTCGGTCTCTTACTCATCATTCCATAACTACACAACAACATCGAATCCTTAAGTGTGTCTCCCTACGGTTCGTGAATTATGCGGACATGACCGAGACACTTCTCCGATCAATAACCAACAGAGGAATCTGGAAATTCATATGGCTCCCACATATTTCTATGATTACTTTGCAATCAAATGAACCACTTACATACGATACCAATTTCCCTTTGTCTCACGATAGTTTACTCATCCGAGGTTTTGATCGTCGGTATCTCTGCATACCTAGTTCAACCTCATTACTGATAAGTACTCTTTTCTCGTTCCCGTGATATGTGATCCCTTGTGATCCAGTCACATGCTTGCAAGCCAATTGGATGACATTCCACCGAGAGGGCCCAGAGTATATCTATCCGTCATATGGATGGACAAATCCCACTCTTGATCCATGTGCCTCAACCCATACTTTCCGAACACTCAATGCCACCTTTGTAACCACCCAGTTACGGTGTGGTATTTGATGTCATCAAAGCATCCTTCCAGTGATGGTGATTAGCATGATCTCATGGTCGAAGGAATTAGGTTACTATGTATCATAAAGCTTATAGCAAACGAACTATTAAAATGACTTGATCTTTATGCTACGCTTATCTATAGGAGTATGTCCATCATACCATTCTCCTAATGATATGATCTTGTTGTTAACAACATCTCAATGTTCATGATCGGGAAACTACGATCATTTATTAACCAACAAGCTAGTATTATAAAGAGGCTTTACTAGGGACTCTAATTTAGTTTACAAATCACACAAGTATTAATGTTTCTGGTTAATACTATTATAGCATGAATATAAACATTTATCATAAACACAAAGATATAATAATAACCACTTTTATTATTGCCTCTAGGGCATATCTCCAACAGTCTCCCACTTGCACTAGAGTCAACTAATCTAGATGTACTTTGCAAATCATTATGTCACCATCTTGGACATGTTCTCGAATAGCGTGAAAACGTAGCTTGATGTGCTTCAGCTTCTTGTGTGACCTTGGTTCTTGCGCATTGGCTTTGGCGCCCATGTTATCACAATAGATAGACATTGGGTCCAGCGCACTTGGAACCACACCGAGCTCTATAATGAACTCCTTCATCCATATTGCCTCTTGTGAAGCCTCCGAAGCAGCTATGTATTCCGATTTAGTTGAAGATCTCGCCACAATGCTTTGCTTTGCACTCCTCCAGCTAACTGATGCACCATTCAAAGTAAATACGTATCCAGATTGAGATTTAGAATCATCCGAATCGGTGTTCCAACTAGCATCGGTGTAACCATTAACAACGAGTTGTTCATCACCTCCAAAAGAAAGAACCATATCCTTAGTTCTTCTCAAGTACTTAAGGATATTTTTGACCACTGTCCAATGATCCACTCCTGGATCACTTTGATATCTGCTAGTCAAACTAACAACATATGCAATGTCGGGTCTACTACATAGCTTGGCATACATTAGAGATCCTATGGCTGAGGCATAGGGAGTCTTACTCATCCTTTCTCTATCTTCTGCCGTTGCAGGACTTTGAGTTTTACTCAAGGTCGTATTGGGAAACATGGGCAAGAGCCCTTTCTTGCTATCTTCCATTCCAAACCTCTTTAGAACTTTGTCCAAATATGTACTCTGTGACAATGATATTAGGCGTCTTGATCTATCTCTATAAATCTTTATGCCTAATATGTAAGCTGCTTCGCCAAGATCTTTCATTGAAAAACTATTATTCAAATAATCCTTGACACTATTAAGAAGGTCTACATCATTCCCAATCAACAATATGTCATCTACATATAGTATTATGAATGCTACAAAGCTCCCACTCACTTTCTTGTAAATACAAGCTTCTCCATAAGTTTGTATAAAACCAAAGCTTTTGATTACCTTATCAAAACGTTGATTCCAACTTCAGGATGCTTGCTTCAATCCATATATGGACCGTGGAAGTTTGCATACCTTGTTAGCATCTTTAGGATCAACAAAACCTTTGGGTTGCATCATATACAACTCTTCATCAATGTCTCCATTGAGGAACGCCGTTTTGACATCCATCTGCCATATCTCATAATCATAATATGCAACGATTGCTAACATAATCCTCACAGACTTTAGCTTCGCTACTGGTGAGAAAGTCTCAGCGTACTCAACTCCTTGAATTTGTCGAAACCCTTTTGCGACAGGTCGAGCTTTATAGACAGTAACATTACCATCAGTATCTGTTTTCTTCTTGAAATTCCATTTGTTCTCGATAGCCTTCCGGCCATCCGGTAAGTCCACCAAAGTCCATACTTGGTTTTCGTACATGGATCCAATCTCGGATTTCATGGCTTCTTGCCATTTATTGGAATCTGGGCTCATCATAGCTTCCTCATATGTCGTAGGGTCATCGGTGTTATCCACCAACATGACACTCATAACGGGATCATACCAATCAGGAGTGGTACGAGTTCTCGTTGACCTGCGAGGTTCCGTAGTAACTTCAATCGAAGTTTCATGATCAACGTCATTAGCTTCCTCTCTTATTGGTGTAGGCTCCACAGGAACTACTTCCGGTGATGTGCTACTTGCAAGTTCGAGAGAAGGTTCAACAACCTCGTCGAGTTCTACTTTCCTTCAAGTCACTTCTTTCGAGAGAAACTCCTTCTCTAGAAAGGATCCATTCTTGGCAACGAAGATTTTGCCCTCGGATCTATGATAGAAGGTATACCCAATAGTTTCCTTCGGGTATCCTATGAAGACGCATTTTTCCGCTTTGGGTTCAAGCTTGTCCGGCTGTAACTTCTTTACATAGGCTTCACAACCCCAAACTTTAAGGAACGACAATTTAGGTTTCTTCCCAAACCATAATTCATACGGTGTCGTTTCAACAGATTTAGATGGTGCCCTATTTAAAGTGAATGCGGCTGTTTCTAATGCATAACCCCAAAACTATAGCGGTAAATCTGTAAGTGACATCATAGAACGAACCATATCTAAGAGAGTTCGATTACGACGTTCGGACACACCATTACGCTGTGGTGTTCCCGGCAATGTGAATTGTGAAAGTATTCCGCATTTCTTCAAATGCTCGCCAAACTCGTAACTCAGACATTCACCTCCACGATCAGATCGTAGAAATTTAATCTTCTTGTTACGTTGATTCTCTACCTCACTTTGAAATTCCTTAAACTTCTCGAAAGTTTCGGACTTATGTTTTATGAAATAGATATACCCATATCTACTCAAGTCATCCGTGAAGGTAAGAACATAACGATAACCACCGCGCGATGCTACACTCATTGGGCCACACACATCAGTATGTATGATTTCCAATAAGTCCGTAGCTCGCTCCATCATACCAGAAAATGGAGTCTTAGTCAGTTTACCCATCATACATGCTTCGCATCTTTCAAGTGATTCGAAATCAAGTGAATCAAGAAGTCCATCAGAATGGAGTTTCTTCATACGCTTCACTCCAATATGACCAAGACGACAGTGCCACATATAGGTCGAGTTATCGCTCAATTTCAAACGTTTAGCTTCAATATTGTTAATGTGTGTATTACCACAATCGAGATTCAATAAGAATAGACCATCTATCAAAGGTGCATGTGCATAAAACATATTACTCATATAAATCGAACAACCATTATTCTCGGACTTAAACAAGTAACCGTCTCGCAATAAACATGATCCAGATATAATGTTCATGCTCAACGCAGGCACCAAATAACAATTATTTAAGTATAAAACTAATCCCGATGGTAGATGAAGAGGTAGCGTGCCGACCGCGATCACATCAACCTTTGATCCATTTCCAACGCGCATCGTCACCTCGTTCTTCGCTAGCTTCCGTTTATTCTGCAGCACCTGTTTCGAGTTACAAATATGAGCAACCGAACCAGTATCAAATACCCAGGCACTACTACGAGTACTAGTGAGGTACACATCAATAACATGTATATCGGATATACCTTTCTTCTTGATGTTGCCGTTCTTCAAATCCGCCAAGTACTTTGGGCAATTCCGCTTCCAGTGACCCTCTCCCTTGCAGTAAAAGCACTCAGTATCAGGCTTAGGCCCAGCCTTGGTCTTCTTCGCCGGCGCGGCAACTTTCTTACCGCCCTTCTTGAAGTTTCCCTTTTGCTTAGACTTGCCTTGCTTCTTGAATTTGGTGGTCTTATTGACCAACAACACTTGGTGCTCTTTCTTGATCTCCACTTCTGCAGATTTCAACATGGAGAAGAGTTCTGGCAACGTCTTGTCCATGTTTTGCATATTGTAGTTCATCACAAAGTTCTTGTAACTTGGTGGTAGTGATTGGAGGACACGGTGAATCCCCAAAGAATTAGGAATCACTATACCTAAGCTTTGGAGTTTGTTTGCGTGCCCAGACATCTTAAGCACGTGCTCACTGACGGAGCTGCCCTCTTCCATCTTGCAGTTAAAGAACTTTTTAGAAGCCTCATAACTGTCAACTGCCGCGTGAGCCTTAAATATCATTTTGAGTTCACGGACAATATCATGTGGGTCATGGTTCTCAAACCTTTTCTGAAGCTCCGATTCCAAACCATACAAGATAGCACACTAAACTATGGAGTACTGATTCTTCTGAGTGAGGTAAAAATTCTTTACTTCATCGGTAGCAGTAGCTGCAGGCGGGTCACCCAACGGTGCATCCAGCACATAGGTCAAATTACCAGCATTGAGGACAATCCTCAAATTTCGGAACCAATCCACGAAGTTGCTTCCATTGTTTTTCAACTTTTCTTTCTCTAAGAACGCATTAAAATTGATGGTAGGGGCCGCCATTGATCTACAACATATTTGCAATAGTTTAGACTAAGTTTATGAAAAATTGAGTTCTAATTAATAGTTAAATTAATCTAGGTGAACTCCCACTCAAAACAATATCCCTCAAATTGTTTTAGTGATCACACGAACCAAATCCACCACATCAAAACCGATCATCACGACAGTTGATGTAGCTTCAATGGCGAACAATCAACATGTTCATCATATCTACTATATGACTCATGCTTTACCTTTCGGTGATCCGTGTTCCGAGACCATGTCTGTACATGCTAGGCTCGTCAAGATCAAACCTTAGCTTCCGCATGAGCAAATCTGGCTTGCTCACGTTGTATACACTTGCAGAATCTAACACACCCGATCATCACGTGGTGCTTCAAAACAACGAGCTTTAGCAACGGTGCTTACTAAGGATGAACACTTTAAAACTTGAAATTTGTGTGCTTGAGGGATCATCTTATAATGCTACTGTCGCAAACTAAGCAATACAAGATGCATAAAGGATTAACATCACATGAAATTCATCATATGTGATATGATATGGCCTTTTCTTCTTGTGCTTCCGATCTCCATCTTCAAGCACGAACATGATCTCCATCATCACCGGTATGGCGTCAAGGTCAATGGCGCCGTTTCATGGTTGTCGTCCACCAGCTTCAACTATTACAACTACTTTGAATAGACACGCAGGTCTTAACGGAATTTAAAAGACAACCATATGGCTCCTGCCGGTTGCCAACTTACAATAAGGAACATTGCATACATCATATATAATCACAATCATGGCCATATCACATCACAGCACACCCCATGCAAAACAAAGTTAGACGCCTCTAATTTTCTTTGGATATTTTACGTGGTTTGGGGCTTTCAATAAGTGTCGTTCTAACTTACGAACAAGAACCACAACGTTGATGTTTGAACTATCAAGTGCCCGTTGTAAACTGAATCTATACTATGATGGGAGAGATAGACACCCGGAAAGCCACTTATGCAATACAAGTTGCATGTTGAGCGTGGAGCAAGTCTCATGAACGATGTCATGTAAGGTTAGCCCGGGCCGCTTCATCCCATCATACCGCAAGATTCAAAGTACACAAAAAGCAATTGATAATAAAAGCACCACCGCCCACAATGACCATTGTGTTCTACTCGTCTGTGAGATCTACATATAGACACGACTCTGATACCACTGTAGGGGTTCGTAGCATGGAAAACAAAAAAATTCTACCGCATGCACACAAACAAGCCAAGATATATCTACTAGATTGTAGCAACGAGTCGATAGAATAACTCACCCTCAAAGATTCCAAAGCGGTTAACGAGAGCAGATTCTCGTGGGTGATGTAGTCGTACTCTTGCCGATCTCAAGATCGTGTAGTCGATCCTTACGGCGTTGCATTCCGGCAGCGCTTCAGCATTCGGTCACACGTTCGGTACTCGATGAAGACCTTACTCTCCCTTGTTCCAGCAGGCAGCGGAAGTTGTAGCACTCTCCTCGTGATTCCGGCAGCATGACGGCGTGGTGTGAGTAGAGGGAGATCCTTGAACCGCCTAAGCGAGTATGGTGGAGTAAGAGAGGGCCTTGGCGATCTACGAAATAGAAGCACCAAGGGGAGGTGGTGTGGCCGGCGGCTAGGGCTTGGAGAAGCCCTAACTCGGTGACTTGGAGGAGCCCTAGGCAGCGGCGGCAGCACTGGGGTGGTGGCGCTAGGACCTAGGGTTTGGGTGTGAGGGTAGGGGGGCGCCCTACCCCTCCTTATATAGGTGGGAGGGAGGCGGTTGGGAGGAGGGAGTCCTCCTCCAACTCCTCCTCCTTGGCCGGCGGGTGGAGGGAGTCGGACTTCTACCCTAGGTAGGTTTCCTACTCTCCCTCCACCAAGCAAACTTCGGATTTGACTTTTCAAATTGGCGTTTGACTTTCAAACTTGGATTTGATTTCTATCTTCATATTGCCCAGCCAAGTGACCTAGTACATGATGCAACTCATTCCACATTGTCATGACACATCCATGTACCCTTCCCCTCCGGAGTGCCGGACCTTCCAGACCCTTCTAGAACATTCCTGGTGAAAACACCGGAATCATTTCCGAACTTCGAAACAGGACTTTCCTTATATGAATCTTATTCTCCGGACCATTCCGGATCTCCTCGTGATATGCCGGATCCCATCTGAGACTCCGAACAACATTCGGTATCTTACTCATCATTCCATAACTACACAACAACATCGAATCCTTAAGTGTGTCTCCCTACGGTTCGTGAATTATGCGGACATGACCGAGACACTTCTCCGATCAATAACCAATAGAGGAATCTGGAAATTCATATGGCTCCCACATATTTCTATGATTACTTTGCAATCAAATGAACCACTTACATACGATACCAATTTCCCTTTGTCTCACGATAGTTTACTCATCCGAGGTTTTGATCGTCGGTATCTCTGCATACCTAGTTCAACCTCATTACTGATAAGTACTCTTTTCTCGTTCCCGTGATATGTGATCCCTTGTGATCCAGTCACATGCTTGCAAGCCAATTGGATGACATTCCACCGAGAGGGCCCAGAGTATATCTATCCGTCATATGGATGGACAAATCCCACTCTTGATCCATGTGCCTCAACCCATACTTTCCGAACACTCAATGCCACCTTTGTAACCACCCAGTTACGGTGTGGTATTTGATGTCATCAAAGCATCCTTCCAGTGATGGTGATTAGCATGATCTCATGGTCGAAGGAATTAGGTTACTATGTATCATAAAGCTTATAGCAAATGAACTATTAAAATGACTTGATCTTTATGCTATGCTTATCTATAGGAGTATGTCCATCATACCATTCTCCTAATGATATGATCTTGTTGTTAACAACATCTCAATGTTCATGATCGGGAAACTACGATCATCTATTAACCAACAAGCTAGTATTATAAAGAGGCTTTACTAGGGACTCTAATTTAGTTTACAAATCACACAAGTATTAATGTTTCCGGTTAATACTATTATAGCATGAATGTAAACATTTATCATAAACACAAAGATATAATAATAACCACTTTTATTATTTCCTCTAGGGCATATCTCCAACGAAAAGCTTCAGCTTAATAATATCTCCATCTACATCCTTATACTTTTGCATCTCACAAACTTCAACAAAGCTATTAAGATGGGCAGAAGGATCATCATAACCAGCATCAGAAAATTGCTCTCTCATCACAAGATTCAACAAAGCAGGCTTAATTTCATAAAAGGTAGCATTGGGAGAAGGTGGAGCAATAGGTGTGCTTAGTAAATCATTGTTGTTGGTGCTAGTGAAGTCACACAACTTGATGTTCTCAGCAGAGTTCATTTTGGCAAAGGTGGGCAAGCCAAAAACAGCAGCAGCAGCTAGAGCAGGAACTAATTTTTTGTGTTTTTTTGAAAAGAGGCAAACAAAACCAAGCAAAAGAAACAAAGCAAACTAAAAACAAAGTAAAGAGAAAGGAAGTGAAGGACTCCCCTTGTGAATACGTCCTTAGCCCCCCCGGCAACGGCGCCAGAAAAGCTTAACGACTGACTACGCACAGCCAATTGGGAACCCAAGAGCAAGGTGTGAAGCATCAAGCAACAAGTTTTCCCTCAGTTGAGACCGAGGTTATCGAACTAGAAGGAGGAAGGAAACGTCACACAGGTGTTGCAAGCAACGCGGAGACATGCGCAACACAAACTCAAGACTTTGCCCCAACGAACAGTGAGGTTGTCAAGATCACCGGTTTGCTGTAACAAAGGATTAAACGTATGGTATGGAAGGTAATGGTTTGCAGCAAGTAAACAAGTAACAGTGGAAGATGTATCAATGGTAAAGATTGTACCGGGGTCCATAGTTCACTAGAGGTGCTCTCCTTATATAAACAACATGGCATGAAGGGTAAACAAATTATAGCGGGGTAATTGACAGGAACTGAGCAAGGAATAACAATGCAATTACTAGTCAGAAAGATCCTATGAGATTCGATTGGACAATACAACAATATACATAGACCGCCATCCAACTGCATCTATGACTAGAAGTCCACCTTCATGTTATCATACGAACCCCCTCCAGTATTAAGTTGCAAGCAAAAGACAACTGCTTTAAGCAAAGTGTGTAAGGTAAACAGTCCACATGTTTCATGAACAAGAGACCGTTGTTTTCTCCCTAGTAGCAACAACACATCTACAACTGAAGAGATTATTGTCACTTCCCTTGGAAACTAGAGGAATGAACCCACTATCGAGCATAAATACCCCCTCTTGGAGTCACTAGCAACTACTTGGCCAAGATAGCTACTAACAATGGAGAGCATGCAAGATCAAAAACAACACAGACATGATAGAATCATAAAGACAAAACCATTAATCAAACCAACATAATAATCTCAATATCCATCGGATCCCCACAAACACAACATGCATGATTACAAATAGATTAGATCTTGATCATGAACGGAGCTCATAATATCTATACATGAAATCACAAAGGAGGAGATACAACCATCTAGCTACTACATGGACCCATAGTCCAAGGTGGAACTACTCATGCATCACACCGGAGAGAAGGCCTCCGGGTTGATCTCCCCTCCGGCAGGGTGCCAGGAAGAACTTCAGATCCCCCCGATCTAGGGATGATGGTGGAGGCGGCTACAGACGGTTTTGTGGATATTTGATCGGGTGCTTAGGGTTTCTGCATCGGGGGCTTTTTATAAGCGAAGGGGGAGACCGAGGAGGCGGCCAGGGTCACCAAACCCTAGCCAGGCGCGAGGCTAGGCCCACCCGTGCCTGGGGTGGGTCTGGCCCACCTGGCTGGCCCCTTCGGCTCTCCTCTGGACTTCTTGTTTCCCACGGAAAGTAATTGACTTTGACGTTTGTCCCGTTCAATTTCGAGAATATTTCTTTACTAACTTTTCTGAAACCAAAAACAGCAGAAGACAGGCATCTGGCACTGTTGCAACTTGTTAATAGGTTAGTACTAGAAAACATGTAAGAAGCACCTCAAAGTGTAGACAAACAAAGCAAAGTAGATACAAAACAAGCATGGAGCATCAAAAATTATAGATACGTTTCCAACGTATCAGTACTCCTCATCCTCCGAGTTCGATGACGGGTTCAACCCGAACATGGTCTTCCCCTGCCCCCGCCTCGCCCTCCTTCGGCCTTTAATGTCGACATCAACATACCCTACTCCACCTCTCCGTCGTACGCAGGTCCTTTGTCGGTGATGCGCCGCAGCCCACTCCCGTCCGGTGGAAGCTCGTCGCACGCAACCTATGGCGAGGTCAACACGCACAACCTGTTCGGCGGAATGTCGGCTGAAACATACATGTAGGACATGATCGCCCAAGGCTCGGCGCGTGTCGTTAACCCCTCCTTCTTCACTCAAGAACAGTCCCGGGCCGATGCCGAACACAGCATAGAGTCTTAGGTTTTTGCCGACCTCCAGGCCGAGGAGACGCAGGCCAAGGACGCCGAGGTTGATGCCATGGTTCCGATGAAAGGAAAGAAGGGCAAGAGGAAGCCGGGCACATCGGCGCCGGAGCCACGGATCAAGTGGATGGTGCCCGAGGACCTTTGTCTCGCCGACGCCTGGAAATCGATGAGTATGGATCCCATCACTGGTGCCAACCAGAACTCCGACAACTACTCGAAGCGCGTGAAGCTAGCGTTCGACGAGCGTAGCCTTTGTGACCCGAAGTATAACAAAATTCATATGGAGCAAGGGGAGAAGGCCATGACTAACCATTGGGGGCTCATCCAGCATGCGTGTAGCAAGTGACACAGCTGTGTGGAGGAGGTCGAGCGCACATAGGTCAGCGGTGAAAACATGGACAACAAGGTATTTCGCGAACACTAGCCAAAGTTATGACAAGGTCAAGCATATCTTGACACACTTTGTCTTGCATTTTGCAGCTCCTTCGTGCACTCAGTTTGTACTGAGACGACATGAAGGCGGAGTTTAAGTTTCACAATGTGTTCACCGAGATTGAGCACTACGAGAAATGGCGGGACACTCGCCTGAGCCTCACCAAGACCAAGGACGACATGTACAACCCGGAGGCTCTTCCCCCTGCTGCCGGCGAAGGAACGCCGGAGATTGGCCAGAAGAAGGCGAAGATGCTCAAAGCCGTAGGAACTCCCACCGAGCGCCTCCAGGCTTCCATCGAGAAGTGCATCGCCGACACGAAGGCACACGTTGACAAGAGGGCTGAGAAGACTGACGAGAGGTGGGCGCAGCTGCTCCAGAACCAAGGCCGAAAGATCGATCTCCTCAACTATGCCGACAAGAAGAGGAACACGGATCTCCAGTTCCTCACGGGTGGCGAGGACACATCGGCGATGAGTTCACTGGTCCAGGCCTGGTACATGGAGCGCCACAATGATATCCTCCAGAAGGACAATGTCGAGATCATGACAACCTCTGCGCCGAACGCCACTGCTACGCCGAGCTTTGCTTCCACCTCCTCCAACTAGTCGGCGTCCGCCGGCGAGACGCCCAACCCCGCAGCATCGTTCATGCCAGAGGAGCCCATCCCCATCGACGACTGATGGCCGAGCCGTTTTATCTAATTCTGTAATAATTTGTCGCCATACTTGCTGGTCGTACTTCTGTCGAATACTTTTTGGCCGAGCTCTCACCGGCGGGAACGATAAAAATTTGAATATTTTACCGTTTTCTCTTCGCCTGGGAACACGGCCTGGCGTTCCCATGACGAAAACGAGTTTCGTCCGGCCATAATTAGGTCTGGATTTCAGTCTGGGAATGCCCAACGAGTGGGGATGCTCTGAGATGTGTGAGTCGGGTGTAGAGGTGACGCTGCAAGTCAGGTGGACTATCTCAAAATAGGCTTTCGCCCCGCTTTATAAATAAAACACACAGGTGAGACCGCTACTGGTCCAGACAGCACATCGCCCAAAGGAATTTCGAACACTGTTGGGACCAGAAAACACAAGAAAAAGCCCAAGATAAAGAACAAAAGAAAGAAAAAAGAAAGAAATGCACGATGGCACCGGGTAAGCCACCGACAAAGACTCAGCGACCACTGCGCCCACCGAAAAGGTCCCACCACGATCCTATGCCTCCGAATTGCCGTGTACCAAGCAACACCTTCAAGAAGGGAGCAACGATGATGACGATGTTGCCCGGACACCTCCTAGGATTTCTCCCGGTACACGTAGGGGAGTAAGAGGAGGGTACATCCGGCGCCCTTCAAGAAGGAAGGCGGCACCCGCCGATGTCGCCGCGCCGGCGCCAGCCTAGCTGGCAAGGATTTCTCATGACCCCCCAAAGACCCAAACCCCAGCCAATCCTGGCACTCTGCCAACTTTCCGTCCACCAACGTGCGCCAAAACGGTCCCGCCGTCTCCATCAGCGTCTCGCCATGGCAAACACCATGAGGTTGGTCGGCGCGAGGCACCCACCGAAGTCAAGGGATAGCGGCGTCGCTGCCGCATGGGAGGGATCGGCCTCCACCGCTAGAGCGGTAGCAGACCGGATGCAGCAGCAGGAGCATACCAGACCAACTAAGCCCGACTGAGCCCAGATAGGGCCCGTGAAGCCCCCGCCGCGCTGACGTTAGCATCGTCGCCCCCCGACTCGTCGTTCCCCACACCAACCATGGTAGCGACCTGATATGGAGTTAACCCGCCCAAACCCGAGCCCAGCCAAGCTCGTCTCTGCCACCACCACCGCCAAACAACAGCGCCCTCGCCTCGCCGCCATCTAGGACATCGCCGGAACACCGCCTGCCGAAGAACACCGCCACCAAAAGAGCATGGCAGCAACGCAAGACGCCTCTCGCAGCTGTCTCCGCCGAAGGAACGCCCTTGCAGACCACTTCCCGAGGCCGTCGCCCCGGCATCCATGGACTCGCACCCACCAACCCAGGTGCATTGCTTGATCTACGAGGCGGAGGGGGACGGACTGGTTGGCATAGGATGGTGGCAACAACACGGCCGATCGGAGGGGACCGACCTCCTCCACGAGTGGCGGTTGCCGTCCGGACACGGCAGCAGGGGCACACCAGGCCCTCTGGCTTGGCTGGGCCTAGAAAGGGCCTGTAAAGCCCTTGCCACCACGCTGCTGCATAGCCACCATAGCCGCCGCCACCCTCCTACACGCCCCACCCCAGCTCCCCACCTTCAAAGAGAGATCGAACCACGCGAAGCCCGCCCCAACCCAGATTGAACCCGAGTGGGCCTAGATTTGGGCCCTCCGGAGCTGAACGAGGGTGCAAGCTTGCTGGCCGCCTCTCGCCGGCGTCACCGCGCCACCACCACACGTCAGGGCATCAAGCCACCCCCCGCCGCCGCCGCTGATAGGCAGCAGCCTCCCTCCGACGTAGCACCGCCACGAGTAGGACCAGCTGCTCCGCTCCCCGCCTGCCGTCCCTGATGGCGACCCACTGCGCGCTGCCGCTAGGACTGCGTGACGCGCACACAGCATCCACGCCAAACCGCCACGGCCCGCCTGGCCCAAGCGAGCCCAGATCGAGCCCGTAGGGCGCCGCACTGTGCAGCATCACCACCGTCCATCCAGCAGCAGCCCCAACCTAGCAGAGGCGAGCACCAGCCGTCATCGCCGTTCACCACCACCTCCTGCTCGCTACGCGGCCGGAAACCACGGATCGGGCGCCACCACCGAAGTCTCCCACAGAGCCGCGAGCTTGGAGCCCGCCTCCGCTGTGCTGAGCGGGATTTGCCCGACGACGTCTCCGGCGGCGAGGAGGAGAGGAGGGGGCAGGGGAGGACTTGTGCTCGGTGGCTGGCAACGCTCCGGTGCGGCTCAGCGCAGCCGCACGGGAGCAAGGAGCGGTTTTCGCACCGCAATCTATCCGTTGATCGTCAGGTGGACTATCTACTTGCAAACTTGAGTGCAAGTCTGATGCGACAGTGGTGTGTAGCCAGTTCGTGTGACCACACTGTGCATAATGGGGTGGATATACACTACTAGGAAAATGGCTATAGGTAATCAGCACATCCGTGGCTCACATGGTTGAAGTGCCCCACGGCTAAAACAGGCGTGGCTCACCTATGGGCAGTGCCCTACTAGTAACTAGAACAACCGTGGCGCACATGACCACAGTGCGCCACAGATATGTGTGGGCCAGGGCCCTGTTGGCCGCACGCCAAACATCTGTAGCGCACATAGGGTAGGTGCGCTATGGTTGTTAGTGTCAACCGTGGCGCACATGGAGGGGGTGCGCTATGCCTAAGCGCATGCCCCTCTCTGCTGTGAAACGGCCAGACACATCCGTGGCGCACTGTGGCATGTGCGCCACGGATTTTACTACTCCCTGTGGCGCACTAGGGCAGAGTGCGCCACGGATGTGTCGATTTTTTTTGAGAGCACTTTATGTGCACATGTGTGACCATCCACCACCCCACACTTAACTTTACCCTTCTTCTTCCTCCTTAGATCTAGTCGGGATCTTCTCCTTCCCACCTCAATTTCTCCACCCATTCACCATTTTTAGCATGTAGAACTTGCCTTGGATGTTACATAAGTAATAGAGGAAGGTCTCCGGTCTCTCATCTCCTTATCCAGTCTCGCGCGCACCTCTCCTTTCCATCTTTCTCGCGATTGGTCTCTCATCTCGGTAAGTTGTCCATGTAAGGATGTGTTCATGTGTATATGGTATGCTCATATGTATGTAGATGATCGATGCTCATGATGTGTGTATGAGAGGATCGATGATGGTCATATGTGTGTATATGGAGAGTATCGATGATGCTCATGCATGTGTGTATGGAGAGGATAATGATATGTTCATGTGTGTATGGATCGGTCTCTCTCTCTTGTGTTTGTGGAGAAAAGGTGCCGATGTTTTGCCAAAATGTTGATTCATTTCCATTTTGGAAAGACTTTGGCATTTCGCAAAGGTCCTAATTTTAGGATAGGTCATGCCGAAATTTTCTATCGACCATTGCATGCATGCATTTATTATGTGGTTCTAATAGACTTCTAATTGTACCGTGTACACCGTGCAGGCAAAAATGGTCCGCATAATGAGCGAAGGCATTGTGGCTAGATTTTTGAAATATGCGACGGCCGACATGATACGAAATAACAAGACGGATATAAGATGTCCGTGCAAAAGATGCAAACTCAACTGGGTGATCGACCCAGTTCGGAATCTGCAGCGCACTGCTCGCCATGGTTTCATGGATGGATACACTCGTTGGATAAGCGATGCGAAGACGATGGAGACGGTGAAGGTGGCCAACATGACGATGATCATCATCACGGCGAGCAGGCGAGATGATGAAGAGTCTCTGGAGATGGTGAAGGTGCGAGCGAAGCACGGTATGATGATGATCTAGATCTTGGGAGGAGCGTATTTACGATGGAACAACGTCGAGTGCGGGACCCTTATGTGCAAGAGCTGCTTCTCAAGCGAGTACGAAGTAACGCCGCTAGAGAGAAAGCCAAGCTTGTGCAACTTGAGAAAGACACGGTTACTCCATTGTATGAAGGATGCAGGCCCGATGATACCCGGTTGAATGTAACGCTCAAGGCTATGGAGATGAAGGCAAAACACAAATTGAGCGACGCAAGCTTCGACGATATGATGGCATTCTGGCACGATGTCTCCCGGAGGGGAACACATGTCCAACTAGTATCGAGGACGCCAAGAAAATCGTCTGTCCTCTCGATCTACCACACGTTAGATATCACGTATGCATCAACGATTGCATCATTTATCGGGGCGAGGACGCGGAGAAAACCACATGTCCGGTGTGCGGCGTGAGTCGATACAAGAAAGGGAAGAAAGCACCTCGAAAAGTGGTATCGTACTTTCCTATCACTCCTCGTCTGCAGCGCTATTTCGCGGACCCTAAGGAAGCGAAGCTCATGCGATGGCATGCGGAAAGGAAGAAGCCAGGAGATGATGATGATGACCCTGAAAAGGATGAGCTGCTGACGCACCCTTCATATGCTAGCAAGTGGAAAGCATTGGACCTCGAATTCCCAGAATTCGATGGACATTTTGTAGGGGTTCGTAGCATGGAAAACAAAATTTTCTATCGCATGAACACACAAGCCAAGATCTATCTACTAGATTGAAACAACGAGTCGATAGAGTACTAACCCTCGAAGATCCAAAGCGGTTAACAAGAGCAGATTCTCGTGGATGATGTAGTCGTACACTTCCGATCTCAAGATCGCGTAGACGATCCTTCCGGCGCTGCGTTCCGGCAGCGCTTCCGCAGTCGGTCACACGTTCGGTACTCGATGAAGACCTTCCTCTCCCTTGTTCCAGCAGGCAGCAGAGGTTGTAGCACTCTCCTCGTGATTCCGGCAGCACGACGGCGTGGTACCGGAAGTAGAGGGGAGATCTCGCAGATCTCGCACGACGGCGTGGTACCGAGAGTATGGTGGAGTAAGAGAGGGCCTTGGGGATCTACGGATTAGAAGCACCAAGGGGAGGGGCTAGGCCGGCAGCTAGGGTTTGGGGAAACCCCAAGTCGCCGACTTGGAGGAGCCCTAGGCGGCGGCTGCGTGGGAGGCGCAGAGCTAGGGTTTTGGGTGTGAGGTGTGTTTGGAGGGCAGCCTGCCCCTCCTTATATAGGTGGGAGGGTGCGGCCAGGGAGGGAGTCCTCCCAACTCGGCTTCCAAGGCCGGCAGTGGAGGGAGAGGGACTTCCTCCCCAAGTAGGTTTCCTACTCTCCCTCCACCAAGCAAACTTGCCGTTTGACTTTTCAAATTGGCATTTGACTTTTCAAACTAGGATTTGATTTATCCCTTTATTTTGCTCAGCGATGACACCTAGTACATGATGCAATCATTCCAACTTGTTATGACACATTCATGTACCCTTCCCCTCCGGAGTGCCGGACATTCCGGAACCTTCTAGAACATTCCCGATGAAAACACCGGAACCATTCTCTAACCCCGAAACAGGACTTTCCTTATATGAATCTTATTCTCCGGACCATTCCGGATCTCCTCGTGATATCCTGGATCCCATCCAAGACTCCGAACAACATTCGGTCTCTTACTCATCATTCCATAACTACTCAACAACATCGAATCTTTAAGTGTGTCTCCCTATGGTTCGTGAATTATACGGACATGACCGAGACACTTCTGATCAATAACCAACAGAGGAATCTGGAAATTCATATGGCTCCCACATATTTCTACGATTACTTTGCGATCGAATGAACCACTTACATACGATACCAATTTCCCTTTGTCTCACGATAGTTTACTTATCCGAGGTTTTGATCGCTTGTATCTCTCAGATACCTAGTTCAACCTCGTTACCGATAAGTACTCTTTTCTCGTTCCCGTGATATGTGATCCCTTGTGAGCCAGTCACATGCTTGCAAGCTAATTGGATGACATTCCACCGAGAGGGCCCAGAGTATATCTATCCGTCATATGGATGGACAAATCCCACTCTTGATCCATGTGCCTCAACACATACTTTCCGAACACTCAATGCCACCTTTATAACTACCCAGTTACGGTGTGGTGTTTGATGTCATCAAAGCATCCTTCCGGTGATGGTGATTAGCATGATCTCATGGTCGAAGGAATTAGGTTACTATGTATCAGAAAGCTTATAGCAAATGAACTATATTAAATGACTTGATCTTTATGCTACGCTTAACTATAGGAGTATGTCCATCACATCATTCTCCTAATGATATGACCCTGTTGTTAATAACATCTCTATGTTCATGATCAGGAAACCATGATCATATATTAACCAACAAGCTAGTTTAACAAGAGGCTTTACTAGGGACTCTTTTATGTTTACAAATCACATAAGTATTAATGTTTCCGGTTAATACAATTTTAGCATGGTATGTAAACATTTATCATAAGCATGAAGATATGATAATAACCTACTTTATTATTGCCTCTTGGGCATATCTCCAATAGTCTCCCACTTGCACTAGAGTCAATAATCTAGTTTCAAACCTTTGTGTATTCAACACCTATGGCTTTCCGGTGTTGTATGTACACGATTGCTAGTGGTCAACTGATCTCCGGATCTGACACTTCCAGGTCCGTGTGTAATTGCATGTCTTTGCGTCTCTACGCATCACTCATTCTCTAATGAGATGGCTTTGTATAAATTTGGTCCTTTGGTGAGACCTTTAGTTCTTTGGGGTTAAAACATGTTGATAATATTGTCGTACAATATATCTTCATAGTATTATCCCGCTGTGAACTACACCTAGTTTGATAACAAACTACTTGACACAAATGCCCTCTTTAGCTGCTATAATAGCAGTCATATATTCAGCCTTTTGTTGTAGTATCTGTCACAATGTCTTAACTTTGGAACTCATCCAAATCCATTATGGAACTTACTTTCCATTACATTGTGCCACCCTTAGTTCAGATTGAGATAAACTTAATTTGTACTTTGTGACAAAACTAGTATCAATGTAGTACTTTTACAATGAACTAACCATCTATTTGTCACTTCTACAAAACAATATATTCTTTAGTTCTTCCAAAAGATCCTAAGAATATCCTTACTATTGTCCAATGATCATCTTATGAATCATTCTGGAATATGCTCATAACATTTAGAGCATAGGACATCTCTGGATTTGTACATATCATAGTATGATTGATATAAATACTCTTTGTGATTTCATACATCAAGTATCAATCTATACTTGAATCTTTGTTTGACTTACCAAGTGTCAATACACTTGAATATATATCATCAATATTGAACTCATTCAATCCTTTCTGTGCGACAAGAACCTTTCTTGTAGTTTCTATATTGAACTCATTCAATATATCATTTATGTACTTTCGGCACAACCATATTAGCATCTATTGATGCCAAATATTTGGGTTTTGCCTAAGTCTTTCATCGGAATGAAATTCTTAATATGTGTTAATAAAAGATACATCATTTCCAATCAACAATATGTCTTCCACATAATGTATTAGAAACATGTCTTAGTGCTCCCACTTAATTTCTTGCAAATGCAAGCATCTTCATCGTCTCTGATGAAATTAAACTATTTTAACAGTTTCATCATAGTGAAGATTCCAACTCCGCGATGCTTACTTCAATCATTGAAGTTTGCATATGCTTTTAGCATCCTTTGAATTAACAAAACCCTTTGGACTATGTTATGCACATGTCCTAGGTAACAATTCTATTAGAAGAACTTGTTTTGTTTATTCAACTACCACATAACAAAATTATATGTAGTGGTTGCTATATTAATCCGTCTAGACTAAATATCGCTATGAAAGATTAAATCTTATCATATACAACCTTTGAACATTGTTGTGAACTCTTTCCCAACATGTGGACTATATAGATATGAAACATCCATGTCTATTTCTTTATAGATCCAAATACGACTGTAAGGTCTTGTACCTTTCCAGAGGGTCTTTCAAACTCAAAGCTTGATTTCTTGTATATGGAACTATCACGTATTTTATGGCTTCACGTCATTTGACGGAGTTAGGGCCCATCATCGCTTCTTTGCATGTAGTCGGATCTTTATTGACAAATAATGATTTAACTCTCAAATCTTGGTATTTGATTGTTTTACCCGAACTGCTTGTTTCAATAGGAACTTAGATCTCCGTGACTACAACCTTTGAGGCATGTGAGCCATGAGCATTGTTGTTGTCTCCGAAACACTTTTCGGCGCTGCGCAACTTTGCACATATAGCTAAGGTTCTTTTAACCTTATCAAAGTTCTATTGTCCTCCCACTTAACTTTTCACGAAAAATTCCTTCTCAAAGAAACTTGACGTTCTAAGCGACAAACACTTTTGTCTCCGATGTTTATGGAGGAATAGTTATTCAAAATAACATACAAAGATAGGTTCATCCGACTTTGGTTGCAAACATCTTTCTTATGCATAGCATACCAATGTTTAAGAAAGGACAACTTGGGTTTTATCCCAAACCATAACTTTATATGGTGTCAATTCAACGGATTATGATGGAGCTCTTTTTAGTGGAAAAACGGTAGTCTCTAAAGCTTTTAATCTTTAAAATATAATGGCAGTTTTATGAATTACACCTTTGATCTTACCATGTCAAACAAGGTTTAATTACAAATCTCGAATGCTCCATACTCTTATGGTGTTTCGAAAAATGCAAATCCACGGAACGATTCCTTAAATCTTAGGTATTATGCTAAACTTGTAACTCAAATATCTTCTTATATGATCTTATCATAAACTATTTATATTCTTGTTACAATGATTTTGCACTTCATATTGAAAGTCTTTGAACTTTTCAAATGTTTCATACTTCATCCGTATTAAGTAAATATTCATATATTCATTCAAATTTTCGGAGGAAACATATGAAGTTGAAATCCATCGCTCTTGACTACACATAATGGACTTCATACAATATGTACAAGTTCCAATAAGCTAATCATTCGTTCCCTTTTGGCCTATGAACGAAATTTTAATTATCTCTAGGAAAGTTTCACAAGCTTTATTTGATCAAAAATCAAAAGGACTCCAAAATTCCATCCACATGGAGTTTCTTCATGTTTTCTTTCCAATATAATTTAAACGGCGATGTCACTTCCTAAGTGATCTTTCAATCAATTTGTCTTTCGACATTTTTAGCACTAGTTTTATGGATGTGATTTCTCCAACGAGATTTGTGAATCATCCATCTTTTATGGATTACGTCAATTATTTGAACAACCCTTTTGTTCTCATAATGCCTGATAAAACAAATCTTGAAGGCAAGCTTTGATGTTTAACAAGCAGCACAATAACCCTTTATTTGTTCTCGATGAACATCATCACATATTCTTTTGCTAGTTACTTAGGCCATTGTAGTTCATGAATTGTGTTGTTTCGTATGACGATTCACACCAACAAATTCAGTATCAAATACTTAAGAACCACATTGTTTAATAAGCAAAGAATATATCCATAACATGTATATCATCTATATACTTAAGCTGAACAATTCTAGTCTTTTCTTTTCTGCCATATACTTATGAGATTCTCTTTTAGTATTTCCTTTTCTGTTTGAAAGAATCTATCAACATCAATAGTGGAGCCATATACATGACACATAGTCCAAAGCATGTATAGTAAAATACCAATGTCTTTGGACTTGCACTTTGAAGTAGATCACCATCATCAAATGTTTGGTGTTCTTTCAAATTCCTTTCTTTAGTAATCTCTTGGTGTAGTAAATATTTTACCTACATCAAATATTCACCCTTATCATGGAATTATCCATGATCAAGCTACTTTTAGCTTGTAATGGTGAATCGCGAGTATAATGTTGCTCTCCAAAACCTTTTGGAGGATTAGGACAACTAGTGTCTCCAACCTTTTGCAAATTCTCATCAAATATGAGAACAAGACTTTTGCCATATTATACTCTATCATGTTGCAACCAAAACTTCGTTTCAGATATCACAATATCTTCCACACATCATGGTTTCTGAAACAACTCTTTCAGATCCTAGATCATCTTGATATTAAGACAATCCTTGAAATATCAAGAATCATGGAGACAAACATGATACTCATACACTAACACTTGGAATTGTCACTCTTGATTTAATACCAATTATTAAACTTAATGGAGTAACCGGAACTTACTGAAAGTTTGCAATAGGATTTTTAAACTTTAGATTAACACTTCAAAACAATACGATACCAGTTCGTAAAGTAACTAACCAGAATTCTATAGTTCTATCATCTCAATTAAAACTAAGCGCAAGGTGGTAAACGGATGCCAATGACTACAACAACTATGCAAATTCACTTTGATTTAATTTATGATAAATAGTCTTCAACTTTTAATCATATTGTCATTGAACTCCCACTCAAAACAATATCCCTCACATTGTTTTAGTGATCACACGAACCAAATCCACCACATCAAAACCGATCATCACGAGAGTTGATGTAGCTTCAATGGCGAACAATCAACATGTTCATCATATCTACTATATGACTCATGCTTTACCTTTCGGTGATCCGTATTTCGAGACCATGTCTGTACATGCTAGGCTCGTCAAGATCAAACCTTAGCTTCCGCATGAGCAAATCTGGCTTGCTCACGTTGTATACACTCGCAGAATCTAACACACCCGATCATCACGTGGTGCTTCGAAACAACGAGCTTTAGCAACGGTGCTTACTAAGGATGAACACTTTAAAACTTGAAATTGTGTGCTTGAGGGATCATCTTATAATGCTACCGTCGTGAACTAAGCAATACAAGATGCATAAATGGATTAACATCACATGCAATTCATAATATGTGATATGATATGGCCTTTCTTCTTTGTGCTTCCGATCTCCATCATCACCGGCATTGCATCAAGGTCAATGACGCTGCTCCATGGTTGTCGTCCACCAGCTTCAACAATTACAACTACTTTGAATAGACACGCGGGTCTTAACAGAATTTAAAGACAACCATATGGCTCCTGCCGGTTGCCAACTTACAATAAGGAACATTGCATACATCATATATAATCACAATCATGGCCATATCACATCACAGCACACCCCTGCAAAACAAAGTTAGACGCCTCTAATTTCTTTGCATGTTTTACGTGGTTTGGGGCTTTCAATAAGTGACGTTCTAACTTACGAACAAGAACCACAACATTGACACTAGTATTGTCAATCACCCGTTGTAAATTGAATCTTAACTATGTTGGGAGAAACAGGCACCCGCAAAGCCACTTATGCAATACAAGTTGCATGTCAAGCGTGGAGCAAGTGTCATGAACGATGTCATGTAAGGTTAGCCCGGGCCGCTTCATCCCACCATCCCGCAATATGCAAAGTACACAAGAAGAAATCGACAACAAAAGCATCAATGCCCACAATGACCATTGTGTTCTACTCGTGCAACAGATCTACATATAGACACGGCTCTGATACCACTGTAGGGGTTCGTAGCATGGAAAACAAAATTTTCTATCGCATGAACACACACAAGCCAAGATCTATCTACTAGATTGAAACAACGAGTCGATAGAGTACTAACCCTCGAAGATCCAAAGCGGTTAATGAGAGCAGATTCTCGTGGATGATGTAGTCGTACACTTCCGATCTCAAGATCGCGTAGACGATCCTTCCGGCCCTGTGTTCCAGCAGCGCTTACGCAGTCGGTCACACGTTCGGTACTCGATGAAGACCTTCCTCTCCCTTGTTCCAGCAGTCAGCGGAGGTTTTAGCACTCTCCTCGTGATTCCGGCAGCACGACGGCGTGGTACCGGAAGTACAGGGGAGATCTCGCAGGGCTTCGCCTTAAGCCGGAGCGAGTATGGTGGAGTAAGAGAGGGCCTTGGGGATCTACGGATTAGAAGCACCAAGGGGAGGGGCTAGGCCGGCGGCTAGGGTTTGGGGAAACCCCAAGTCGCCGACTTGGAGGAGCCCTAGGCGGCGGCTGCACGTGGGTGGAGGCGCCAGGAGCTAGGGTTTTGGGTGTGAGAGGTGTGTTTGGAGGGGCAGCCCTGCCCATCCTTATATAGGTGGGAGGGTGCGGCCAAGGGGAGGGGAGTCCCTCCCCAACGAGGAAGAGGGACTTCCTCCCCAAGTAGGTTTCCTACTCTCCCTCCACCAAGCAAACTTGCCGTTTGACTTTTCAAACTAGGATTTGATTTATCCCTTTATTTTGCTCAGCGATGACACCTAGTACATGATGCAATCATTCCAACTTGTTATGACACATTCATGTACCCTTCCCCTCCGGAGTGCCGGACATTCCGGAACCTTCTAGAACATTCCCGATGAAAACACCGGAACCATTCTCCAACCCCGAAACAGGACTTTCCTTATATGAATCTTATTCTCCGGACCATTCCGGATCTCCTCGTGATATCCCGGATCCCATCCAAGACTCCGAACAACATTCGGTCTCTTACTCATCATTCCATAACTACTCAACAACATCGAATCCTTAAGTGTGTCTCCCTACGGTTCGTGAATTATGCGGACATGACCGAGACACTTCTCCGATCAATAACCAACAGAGGAATCTGGAAATTCATATGGCTCCCACATATTTCTACGAATACTTTGCGATCGAATGAACCACTTACATACGATACCAATTTCCCTTTGTCTCACGATAGTTTACTTATCCGAGGTTTTGATCGCCGGTATCTCTGCATACCTAGTTCAACCTCATTACCGATAAGTACTCTTTTCTCGTTCCCGTGATATGTGATCCCTTGTGAGCTAGTCACATGCTTGCAAGCTAATTGGATGACATTCCACCGAGAGGGCCCAGAGTATATCTATCCGTCATATGGATGGACAAATCCCACTCTTGATCCATGTGCCTCAACACATACTTTCCGAACACTCAATGCCACCTTTATAACCACCCAGTTACGGTGTGGTGTTTGATTTCATCAAAGCATCCTTCCGGTGATGGTGATTAGCATGATCTCATGGTCGAAGGAATTAGGTTACTATGTATCATAAAGCTTATAGCAAATGAACTATATTAAATGACTTGATCTTTATGCTACGCTTAACTATAGGAGTATGTCCATCACATCATTCTCCTAATGATATGACCCTGTTGTTAATAACATCTCTATGTTCATGATCAGGAAACCATGATCATATATTAACCAACAAGCTAGTTTAACAAGAGGCTTTACTAGGGACTCTTTTATGTTTACAAATCACACAAGTATTAATGTTTCCGGTTAATACAATTTTAGCATGGTATGTAAACATTTATCATAAGCATGAAGATATGATAATAACCTACTTTATTATTGCCTCTTGGGCATATCTCCAACACATTCGAGGAACATCAGGCTTGGTGCGAGCACCGATGGACTCAATCCGTTCGGTAGCTAGAGCAGCACGCACAGCACTTGGCCCGTGTTTGTATGGATGTACAACCTCCCTCCATGGTTGTGCATGAAGAAGAAGTACATACAAATGGGTATGCTAATTCAAGGGCCGAAACAACCTGGTACCGACATCAATCTGTATCTCGGGCTATTGAAAGAGGAGCTAGCCACGTTATGGGAATCTGGAGCCAATACTTACGACACCGTCGCACAAGATTATTTCACTATGAGAGCCGCGTTGGTCACTACGGTGCAAGAGTATCCAGGTTGCGGGTATATCTCGGGGCAGGTTATCCAAGGATTCTGCGCATGCGTTAGGTGCATGGATAACACAAGTTATCTCCAACTAGAGAAAGATCTAGGGTCATCGAAAACCGTGTTCATGGCGCACCGGAGGTGGCTCGGCAAGAATGATCCATGGAGAAAACGTGGAGACCTGCTCGATGGCAAATCCGAGACCCGAGGAATCCCAGAGCGTAGGAGGAGCGAAGAAGTGGAAGAGTTGCTGAAAAACTGGAAAGATTGTCCTAAGCCTGGAATGAAGCGAAAGAGGCAGCAACAAGACAAGCCGATGATGAAGGTATGGAAAACAAGGTCTGTTTTCTGGGAGTTGCCATACTGGAAGTTTCTCTGCACGCCTCATAGCCTCGACATCATGCATATCACGAAAAACGTGTGCGAGAGTCTGGTCGCCACCATAATCAACATGCCAGATAGGACGAAAGACGGTCCGAAAGCAAGGCACGACCTGATATGCTTGGGTATCCGGAAGGAGCTTCACGGAGGACACAATACTCCTGATGATCAGGAAGATGACGATGATCATGAGTCGGAGACGACACAAGGTCGTCGGAAGGGTAAAAAGTTCAAGAAGAACGAATATTACTGCCCTCCTTCTTGCTTCACTCTAAGCCAGGATGAGATCAAACAATTTTTCAAGTGCCTTCTAGGAGTCAAATTTCCTTACGGCTACGCGGGCAAGATAAGCAGATACCTAGACGAGGCGAAGCAGAGGTTCAGTGGCATGAAGTCTCACGACTGTGCCGTGCTAATGACGCAGGTACTTCCGGTCGCACTAAGAGGGATAATGGACGAGCACGTCCGTGAAACGTTATTTGGCCTCTGCAAGTTTTTTGACGTCATCTCTAGGAAGTCGATTGGCGTGAATCAGCTCGGGAGGCTACAGGAGGAGATCGTGGTGATACTATGTGAGCTTGAGGTCTACTTCCCACCCGCATTCTTTGACATTATGGTGCATCTTCTGGTCCATGTCGTGGAGGACATCGTACAACTCGGGCCGATATTCCTCCGCAACATGATGGCGTTCGAAAGGATGAACGGACACATCAAAGGATACGTTCGCAACAGGTACCGTCTAGATGGAAGCATAGCCAAGGGCTTTCTGGCCGAAGAGTGCATCTCTTTCTGCATGAATTATCTAGACATCGAGAACCCTGTCGGTCTTCCCATCAACAGGCACCTTGGAAAGCTCGACGGATCTGGTCACCGAGAGGGTCCTCGCATACTGCATGCATACTTCGATTTTCGACGCGCAGACTTTGATCGAGCAAACCTCGTCGCGCTACATCATTTAGAACTGGTCGATCCTTGGGTATAGAAGCACAAAAGGTTAATCGAGAAGAAGTACAGTGACCGGGGCATACAGAGGACGCAGGGAGAAATAATCAAAGAGCACAACTCAGATTTCACGCGTTGGTTTAGGCAGACGCTCCTTGATAATCCCCCGCGATCGCATTCTTCTGACACGGAAAAGATCATATTCACCTTGTCGCAGGGACCGATGCAAAACCTGGTGACCTATCAGGCGTATGATATCAACGGCTACACATTCTATACGGAGGAAAAGGACAACAAGTGTGATTATCAGAACTCAGGCGTAACGCCGGAATTCTACACCGATGACAACGTGAAGGAAAGATTCTATGGAAGAATCGAGGAGATCTGGGAGCTCGACTACTGTGGAGAAAAGGTGCCGATGTTCCGTGTCAGATGGGCAAAGAGCGTCGAAAGAGAAGACCGGTATTTCACAACCATGGTTATACCCGAAGCAGCCAAATCCAAGGCCGCCGGTGCAAACGTGGCCGCGAAAAATGAACCGTGGGTACTGGCTACCAAAGTGGACGAATGTTTTTTCATTACCGACCCGACAAAGCCTAGTCGTGTTATCGTGAGGAGAGGAAAAAGAAACATCATCGGAATGGATGGAGTCGCCAACGAGCAAGACTTCGACCACTACGGCGATCCAAAGATTGAAGATGACGACGACTACGATGCAGCAACATACATCACAAGAAGAAAAAGGACAACCCTACCCAAAAGAGGTAGCCCGTTCGAAAGAAGAAACATTAAAGTGCCGGGGCTAAATTATTCAACCGCGACAAAGAAAGGAAAAAAGATTGTAAAACGCTAGCTCAAAAAATATTGTAAAACGTGTGGTCGAAAGATATTGTAATATTCATGGACAAATTATTATGAAATATTTATATCATGGACAAATTATTATGACATATTTGAATCATATTTAATTTGTACCACTTTTATGACATATATTATCACTTTCGGGCATTTTTGGAATATTTAAAAGTATTTGAAAAACAAAACAAAACTTTTATGAAATATATCACCACTTTTGGGAATTTTTTGGAACATTTAAAAATATTTTTAAAATAAAAATAAAAAAGGTGGGCACCAGGATTCGAACCTGGGTGCTCACAGGTTCAGATTAGAGCAGTGGGTGGAACCAGTGGGATAGGGCTGTGTTAGTTGTCTATAGGGGTGGCCGCGCCTTCTTATGTGACTAGTAGTCAACCGTGCCACGCCCCGCGCGCTCTTCTCCCCATCTCAGATCGACACCGATCTCAACTGCCCGGCCAGCCTCGATTCACCGCCGCTCTAGGAGGAGGACGTGGAGGAGGAGGAGCCCGAGCCCTGCCAGCTGCGCGTGGAGGAGGAGGAGGAGCCTTTCCAGCTGCGCGTGGAGGAGGAGGAGGAGCCCGAGCCGTGCGCGTCCGAGGAGGAGGAGTCCGTGGAGGAACCCGCCGTCGTCCGCCCGCCCGCCCGCCGTCGTCCAGCGCAGCTCTAGGAGGAGGACGTGGAGGAGGAGGAGCCATCGTCGTCCGCCCGCCCGCCCGCCATCGTCGTCCTCATCGCCCACCTGCCTAGCTCCGCGTTCCCTCCTGGTGAGTCCCCTGCCCACCTCCCCTCTCTCCCTCTCTCCCTCTCTCCCTCTCTCTCCCTCTCTTCCTCTCTCCCTCTCTCTCAACTGTCGTTTAGATTTCTACACTGTTACTGTAATTGGTCAATATACCCCGATGCACCCCCACGCACCTTGTAAGGCTGGCACGAGCACTCAGATGCTGCTGCTTTAGCTACCTGATGAAATTCGTGGACTGGTAACTGAAACCTTTTGTTGCAAGCTTATGTAGTCATGATTTTGATATATAGTCCTATATGGGCTGTTTGAGTGAACCTTGGTTTCTTGCTAACCAGCATCAATCATCCAAGGCACACAAACAGTTTTGAATGTAAAGATCTTTTCCATTATTACCAACACTGCATCGAGTGTAGAATTATTCATGGTTCAGTATATGATTGGCAAGGCTCTGTTACTGTAATTGATCAATATACCAAGGTGTGCAGTTGATTCTTTTGTGTTACTGGAGCTAGTTGACACTGATAGTTTATTCTGTGTAGAAAGCTTCAGTTAGGTTCAGGGTAGCAAGATTCAGGTTAGGTTTAGGTTAGGTTCAGAGTAGATGAAAATGCAGTAGTAGAACAAAGATATGCAGTAGTAAAACTTGTGTTTTTTAATGCCTGTCGCCTATGTTTACATTGCAGTAGTAGAACAAAGATATGCAGTAGTTTACATTGCACTCACTAACTCTGAACCTGTGTAACCTGAAGGTTTCATGAAACCAAGTTCTGTTGTTGAAAACTGAATATGCACTAGAGTAGTGGTGCTACTTCTCTGAAATAAAGGTCAAGTTAACTAAATTTTTTTCTACTGAACAACAGTTCCCTTTTTTTACTGCTGTATAAGAAAGTGCATTTTCTTTTGTGCATATGGACAACTGTTAGGCATTCTATATCTTCTCTAATATTGGTCCTTATGGAAAACCAGAAATCTGAATTTTTTGCATGCACATTAAAATTTAGTTGATCAAAAAACATTCCTGATAGTTTTACATCATCTGAATTATAGTCCGATCTAATTAAACAAGAAAGAATAGCATGGGTGCTAATTTGGTCCTTATGGAAAACTAGAAATCTGCTTGCTGTCACTTGCTAGTAATCTGCTTACTGTCACTTGCTTCTGTGGTTTGGTCCTTATGGAAAACAAGAAAGAATAGCATGGGTCCTGATAGTAATCTGCTTGCTGTCACTTGCTTCTGTGGTTTGGTCCTGATAGTAATCTGCTTGGTGTACTTGTATGAACAAAAATAACAAGTGATTGCTGTCACTTGGTCATTTGTATTCTCATTTGCTTAGTCTGAAGTAGTAAAAGAAAACCTAGCTTAGTCTGAAGTAGTAAAAATGACAACAAGGATTGTTGTATTCTCATTTGCTTGCTGTCACTTGGTCATTTGTATGAAGCACCTTGAAATTGTGCTTGTGCTTGTATATGAAGCACTTTATTATATGTGTATGAAGGTTCTTGTATGAAATGAGTCCCGATTTTTGCCGGAATGTTGATTAACTTCCGTTTCGGCAGAAATCGGGCACTCCTAGTTTAAGAAAATTAGCAAAGGTCATGCCGGATTTTTCCGTGCATTTAACCAATTATTTGTTTTTTATTAGTGCAAAGATGTGTGACAACGACGAGGCTGGATGTTCTAAGCGCATCAGCGCTGAAGGAGAACTCAGACCTCCGAATAAACAATTGACATTCTCGGGAGGCGCCCAATGCTAGAAGACGATGAAGAATACCATCCTTCGGAGAGCGAGGATGATGAGATGGAAGACGCGGAGGAACAAGCCGAAGGAACGGCGGACGATGAAACCACTAATGGCGGCGAGGGCACAGGGAGTGGTAGCAATCCTCCTAAGAAGAAGAAGAAGAAGCCGAAGGACCGCTACCAACACGGTCAAGACGATCGGAAGGAAATTACCGTGAGCCCATCAGGGTTCCTTTGAGCCCGCCTTGTCGCCAAAGGCACGGGGGCAAGTGGCGATCACCCGGACAACCATCTCGATCAACACCGAGAATCTCCGGCATAAAGATAATGGCCACTTGCGCACACTCCTCTTCGAGAAGCTGCACGCAAGATACAAGTTCCCCGCTAAGTATCAGAACACAAATTATCATGGGAAGCTCGCCAGTTCGGAACTGCAGAGTGTGCATGATGGCGTGCTGACGATAGAGAGACGCCTTCTATCGGAGAAAGATCCCTCGCACCCGGTATTCGTGGTTAAGGTGCCACCAGGCTTGGGCTTCGACAATGCCCTCGGATCTGTTCTTCCCGCGGTTCGACGACATCTTCAATATGTTCCACCTATACCGCTGCACTATACCATGGTCCGCCTTTTCTCTCAGCCGCCATGCAGATCATTAGAGAGAACACACCGGCATCGCTATAGTGGACCCCTACTACATGCGTGAAGGCTGCTTGGTTCCCCCGAACGACGACGTGGCCTCGTACCTAAAAAGAATCCTCGTGGCGAACAAGACAAAGGAATACATTCCCGTGCCTTACTTTCCCGAGTAAGTCGTTATTCACTCGCCACCGTCGATTGGCTTTATTAGATCATCATCATTCTTTTTCCAACACATTCCATTTGAATTTTTTGCACAGAGATGAACACTGCACGCTCATCTCCTTATCGCCGAAGCATTCCCACGCCACGTATTTTGACTCGGGGAGTCTAGAAAAGAAGAAAAACTACGACAAGATCAAGGAAGTTCTGGATGATGCTCTCACTGGCTTTGCCTCGACGGAAGGCACCACCTTCGTGTGTACGAAGGTCAAGTTCGGCAGGCACGTCTTCAACCACGTAATGGAGTTCCCCTGCGTGAAGCAGCCGGAAAACAGTAAGAAGGAAGCCTACTACGCACTCCATCACATGAGGGCGTTCCTACTTGACCAGAATTCTACGCCAGATCATCTCAAACAGCAATAAGCAAAGGCCAACATCAATGATTCAGATATTAGACAAGAGATGTATCGCATCCAGCAGCAGTTTGGGGCAATCATCTTTCGTGATGTCATGACTTCGGGGGGGGGGGGGGGGGTCTTCTATGGAGGAAATATCCCGAATAACCGTGACATAGAAGATCTCCTAGAGATGCAGGATGACTATAGGAAGTTCATGACGAGACAAGGCGTCCTCCCGTTCCCTAAGTCAAGCCAGAAGGCTTGATGTTGGCCTAGTTGTAGTTACAAACTATAGATGACCTTTGTGTGTGTGTGGACAAGTGTACATGCTACTATACTTATCTTATTAGGTTTATGAATCATCGCTTACTTCTTTTGCTTATTATTATTATATATCAATCAATGCTTGGTTTTTTTGCTTACTCTTTGGTCCTTTGCTCACTTTGGTCCTTTTTTCCTTACTCTTTTTTCGAGAATAATGCCGATGATTGAAATGTCGTGGCACACTATATATGTGAATGTGCTACGATGGGATTGTGAGCCTTGTGATATGCACAAGTCTAGGTCTTGTGCATCCTACTTGGCTCACGGTTCCATCGTAGCATATTCCTGTGTCCAACGACCTATGTATATATATGAGGCATTCATTTCGAGTTATTTTTGTCTTTTTCGAGAATAATGCCGATGATTGAAATGTCGTGGCACAATATATATGTGAATGTGCTACGACGGGATAGTTAGCCTTGTGATATGCACAAGTCCAGGAATTGTGCATCCTACTTGGCTAACTGTTCCGTCGTAGCATATTCCTGTGTCCAACGACCTAGCTAGTTATATATGAGGCATTCTTTTCGAGCTACTTTGGTCTTTTTCGTGAATAATGCCGATGATTGAAATGTCGTGGCACAATATATATGTGAATGTGCTACGATGGGACTGTAAGCCTTGTGTTATGCACAAGTCTAGATGTTGTGCATCCTACTTGGCTTACGGTTCTATCGTAGCATATTCCTATGTCCAACGACCTAGCTAGTTATATATGAGGCATGCTTTTTGAGTTATTTTGGTCTTTTTCGAGAATAATGCCGATGATTGAAATGTCGTGGCACGCTATATATGTGAATGTGCTGCGATGGGATTGTCCGCCTTGTGCTATGCACAGGTCCAGGTGTTGTGCATCCTACTTGGCGGACGGTTCCATCGTAGCATATTCCTGTGTCGAACAACCTAGTTATATATGAGGCATGCTTTTTGAGTTTGGTCTTTTTGATTTAGGAGTATTTTATATAAGTGTATCTTCATATGCGACTTTAATTATATATGTTTTTTTTCAATCACCGGTTAATTATTATTGTCAACTTATAGATGACGTGGTACGTCGTGTACAAGGGACGGGTTCCCGGAGTCTACGATGATTGGGAGGACTGCCGGAGACAGGTGCACCGTTTCAGCGGCAATAGCTACAAAGGGTACAACACTATGGCGGAGGGGAAAGCTAGATACACGCGATATCTAGCGGGAGTTAGGACAAGGAACTGGATGAAGACCTACACCTTCGTCACGGCGGTGATCATGCTTATCTTTTTTGGTTGTTTATCCCGCGTTTGTGTCTAGCTAGTTTAGATGTCTAGGCGAGCTTCCGAGCTCTAACTTATTCGATCGACACATGTATTCGCATGTCACCAACTACTTTGTAACTTGATCGAAACAATGTAACTTATACTATGTATTCATGTATGAGACTTATCTATATGTATTTGTATCAATCTTGTTTTTCAAATTGTGTATTTATATATATAATTATATATCTTGTATTTGTGTGTATATCTGCTGTAATATTGTATATAATCTGTATTATATATAATTTGCCTCGGAAATAAAAAAAACAAAAAAAAACACCTGTGGCGCACATGACCTACCTTTTGTGGCGCACTACACCTAAAGCGCACTTTAGAAGAAGATCCTACGCGTAGCGCACCTGCCCACATAGCCGTGGCGCACTAGCAGGTGCGCTACGCCTATCTCGACACAACCGTGGCGCACTATGCAGTGCGCCACGGCTAGGAGATAGCCGTAGCGCAAGGCCCGTGGCGCACTGCTAGTGCGCCACAGATGCTCTTTTCAGGTGCGCCACCAATGGCCATTTCCCTAGTAGTGATATATGCACGTTCGATCAGAATATCAGATCAAGTTGATCTCACGAATTGCCTGCCTGCATGCGCCTTGAGGAGTAGATAGATCGATGGGCGGTGATGGTGGAGACGAACAGAAGGGTTTATCTAGCACGGTCGTCCGAGGCGTAATAAATATAGAAGTAGAGGCGCAGACGGCGACGAGGTTGAGCAGGCCGATCGACCAGCAGCGGCACGGGGCGCGGCCGTGTGCAGCACCAAGTTGCTTTCGCCCATGTCGACGTACCGCACGGTCCGCACCACCTGGTTCGCCGCACCCTCCTGCGCTGCCATGGATTCGCTAGTTAGTTTCTTCTCTCCGCAACCGCCGGTTCAGCCGGATGCACGGGAGCCTCAATCTAGTAGAAAAATGGGTTCCAGCCTGTGGGTCGGCCGGCGGATTCAGGAGGGATATGCCGGAAATAAATACTACGAGATTGGCTCTATTGCTAGACCCTCTTCTTTTTTTAGATAAAGGGCGCTTTATTACTTAAAGTTTAAGTATTACACCCGACCTCTGCATATCTAGGATGCACACAGCTGATAAAGTTGTAAGGTTCAACGAAAACGAAAAATATAAACAAGTCGGTTTACATATCAAAAGGAGAAATTGTGAAATGCCTAAGATGCTGAAGAAGGGCCTAGCCGAAGATCATGCTGCCATCCATGATGGGTAAACAAATCCCGCGCCGTATCCTCCAGCCGCGTACACACCTCCGTAAAAAGGTCGTGAAAATCCGCATGATGCAGTGCCGACTTAGAACGCAGGGTGTTGGTGCATCTGTAAATAACCTGCATAGGAGTACAAAGTTTATCATTAAAAACTTTATCATTTCTACATAGCCATAGCGACCATATGATGGCAATCACACCAACCCGAATAAGTAACTTATACTTGTGATCAATACCATGTAACCAATTCCCAAAAATATTGGCAATACTACAAGATGGATACAAGCCCAAAGCTACTTGGGTAACTGAACATATAGATCTAGCCAAATTGCATTGAAAAACAAGTGTTTGATTGTCTCATTATGATGAAAAAAAGCACACAAAGGATTTCTATGCCAATTCCGCTTGATAAGATTATCTTTAGTAAGGATAATCCCTCGACGAAGATACCAGACAATTTTTTTGTTTTTTAGTGGTATCTTCATCTTCCATATCATCCTATTATCTAAAACTGGTATTACTGGCTCGACTAAAGCATTGTATAAGGAACTGACAGAGAAAAAACCATTCTCGCTTAGGTTCCAACGGAATTCATCAGTTCCGACCAATAATTGAACCTCTGCTAATCGATGTAGCAATGATATCCAAGTGTCTAGTCTTGTACCGATTAAAACTCTCCTAAAAGTCACATTGGGGGGGAATGATTCCATTACTGTGGCAATCAATTCCTCCTTATAACGGACAATGGAATACAATGCAGGATATTGTTCGCGAAGTGTAGTGGAACCTAGCCACTTATCCTCCCAAAACCTTATCTGAGAATCGTCCTTAATAGAAAAAGTCCCGAAGCGGAAGAAATGTTTCTTCGACGCCATCAGGCCGGCCCAAAAGTGAGAGTCACCAGGTTTCCAAACCATTTGGGACAGTGTTTTTGAGCCAACATATTTCCTTTTTAATAGAGTCTGCCATATGCCATCTTTAGTTAATAATTTGAAGAGCCATTTACTAAGTAGGGCTATATTCTTGATCTCCAGATCATGAATACCTATCCCCCTTGTTCTTTGGGTTGGCAAAGCACACTCCATTTAGCCAGTGTATATTTCTTCTTCTTAGAATCTCCTTGCCAAAAGAATCTTGATCGGAAGTAATCCAATCTCTGCAAGACTCCTTTTGGTAGTTGAAAGAATGATATCATATACAGTACCATATTACTTAGTACTGAATTAATGAGTACCAATCTTCCTCCTACGGAGAGCAATTTACCTTTTCAGCTACTCAACCTCAGTTATAAACTTTGCTCAACGATTTTCCATTCAGCATTTGTAAGCCTCTGATAGTGAACCAGAATGCCCAAATATTGAATAGGGAAGACGCCTTGATTACAACTGAAGAGTTCAGCATAAAGGTCTGACTGATCCTGAGCCTCTCCAAAATAAAACAGTTCGCTTTTATGGAAATTTATTTTTAAACCAGAAAGTTGTTCGAAAGCTGAAAGTATCAGTTTCAAATTTTTAGCCTTTTCCAGGTCATGCTTCATAAATAGAATTATATCGTCTGCATATTGTAGGATAGATAAACCTCTATCCACTAGATGGGGAATCACACCTTCAATTTGGCCGTCAGCCTTTGCACGCTCTATCATGATGGATAACATATCAGCCACTATATTGAATAACACTGGTGATAAAGGGTCACCCTGTCTAAGCCTTTTTTTAGTCTAGAAGTATTTACCAATGTCATCATTGACTTTGATGGCAACACTACCTCCTGACACAAAGCTATTGATTAAAGCACGCCACTTAGAAAAAAAACCTTTCATTCTGAGCGTCTGCTAAAGGAAAGACCACTTGATTTTATCATAAGCTTTCTCAAAATCAATTTTTAGGATAACCCCATTCATCTTTTTCCTATGTAGTTCATGAACTGTTTCATGCAATGTAACCACACCATCAAGTATGTTACGGCCTTGCATGAAATCAGTTTGTGAGGGACGAACTACCTTGTCAGCCACTGAATTTAACATGATGGTCGCGACTTTGGTGAAAATCTTAAAACTGACATTAAGAAGGCAGATCGGTCTGTATTTTTGGATACGTTCTGCTTCATTAATATTAGGTAATAGGACAATCTCTCCAAAATTCAAACGAAATAAATCCAATTGTCTATCGTGCAAAGCACTAAACAATTCCATAAGATCTATTTTGATAACATCCCAAAAGGTTTGGTAAAACTCTGCTGGAAATCCATCCGGGCCAGGAGCCTTATTGTGTTTCATTTGGAATACAGCCTTCTTGATCCCCTCCTCAGTATAAGAAGCGATCAAAAAATTATTTTCCTCAACAGAAACTTGGGGTATATCATCTGTTTGGGATTCATCTAGAGAGAAAGAACCCTCATCTGGTTCCCCAATCAAATCTTTGTAATAATTTGTGATATAAGATTTCAACTGTTGATGCCCCTCAATGATTCCATCTTCATCTTGTAATAAGGATCGAATTAGTTTCTTCTTGTGTCTACCATTGGCGACACTATGGAAGTATATAGTATTCGAATCCCCATGCAAAATAAATTGGGCTTTGGAACGTTGATACCATTTGAGTTCCTCTTCGCGCAAAAGACGTGCTATCTCTGCATTCGACTGGCTTTTAAGCTCAATTTATTGCGAAGATAACAAACGTGTTTCTGCTAATGCTTCGAGTTCATCAATAGTGGCAGAGAGCCGCTTTTTTTCTTTTTTATAAATACCAGTTGTATGACGAGCCCAACCCCCAAGGTGTTTACGTATTTCTCGAACTTTGTTGTTCCACCTCTGGATTGGAGTATACCCCTTAACCGTTCTTTCCCAAACTGCCTTGACCATATCCCGGAAACCATCCCGATGTATCCATCCTAGTTCAAATTTGAACGGATGGGAAAAACGAGCCTTAGGTATCCCGGTGGATAGCAAGATGGGAGCGTGATCTGAAAGGGCCTCAATACGTTCTAGAGCATGTATAGAGACTAGGGGAAATTGTTCTTCCCAATCTGAGTCCATCAATACGCGATCAGCTTTTCATATGTAGGCTCCGGCAGACTATTTGTCCAAGTAAATTATCGTCCAATCATAGATACTTCCTTTAAGTCAAGACTGTCGATAACAACATTAAAAAGGAAGGGCCAATGATCATCAAACCGGCCTTTACTCTTCTCGAAAGCAAATTGAAATCACCCCCTATAAGAATAGGGTATGGATTATCTTTCTCTAGGTTCACCAATTCACGAAGAAACTCAGCCTTGAAAGCATCATGTGCAGCACCATGCACAGCAACCAAGCTCCATGTGAAATTGTCAGCTTTATTTCGGATGCGGAGTTTAAAATGAAACTCTCCTTCCGAACAAGCTAAAATATCCATGGAATCGGCCTTGACGCCAAGTAGGATGCCACCAGAACGGCCCCGCGGTGGACGAAAATGCCACACAAAGTCTACGCCACCCAAAAGACAGTCAAGTAAACTTTGTGAGGAATCTCGTCTACCCGTTTCCGAAATAGCCACAAAATCTAAATTATGATCCCGAGCACAGTGTGCAATATGAAGGTGTTTAGCCAAGTCACGAAGACCTCTGCTATTATGAAACATACCATTCATTGGAAAACAATAATTGATTTTGGGGTAAAATCTCATTTTCGAGACTTGTTATATTTCCTACCAGAGGTGGATTTACAACCAGACGCTGTTAGGTCATATAATGAACTCAGCTTGTCTTCATCGAAACCCACCTCCAGTACTTCACCCACAAGATGATTTAGGAGCTAACCATCAGTAGTGGCATTCGCATCCTCATCATCTATATAGGTGGTACCCAACACGGTCGAAGCTTTTGGAGTAACCGTTAACCGGTCATATTCCATCCGCCTCAAGACCTTTGTTGAAACCGAAATAGCACAAGAATTTGAACCAAGAGAAACACCTACACTATTCAAATTTGAATTGATCTTAGATGACGAAAAAGAGAGAAAGGATTTAGAAGAAGATGAAATACCAGCGGTGTCAAGGTTCTTTTCCGCCATTCGGCGCATTGCCTTTAGCATACAGTCTTCGTCAGAAGCCGTGGAACCATCTTCAGCCACCGGATAGTGCGTGCTACGCCTCAGAAAGGGTGCCGCAGCATGCACATCTGGTTCCATGTCCGACTTGGCATGAGGACGCTGTCGAGGAAGCGTCACAGTAGCAGCAACATGTCCCGAGTCAGCTTCCAGGCAAGACACCAGCTCGGGGCTCTCCTCCGTGCACCCGACAGCGATCACCTGGCTGGCCAGTTCCTCGACCGGACCCAGCAACGTCCCCCCAGGAGAGTCAGTTCTAGGTCCATTGCTTGAGGAGGCAGGAGTCCCCGGCCTAGCAGGGGAAGAAGCGCACTCCGGCCCAGCGGCAGTAATCGGCCCGTCTGATGCAGCATGGGGCTCAGGTCGTACCAGCTCTTCGCGGCACTCCTGGGCCGACGTCAATCCAGCCGGCGATGGTACCTCCATCGTCACCTGGTGCAGAACAGAGCCCAGGCCAGTAGTCTGTAGCAAACAAGATTTCCCATCGACACACACAACAGTCCTCGTCGTGACAGGCATAGGCGCAGCATCGCTAGCATCTGCCGACAGAGAACCCGAAGAAGTAACACCAGGAGAAGAAAAACCAGGTCCCGAGATGCGATACGGAGACATCAAGACCGTCCCTGGTCTCTGGAACTATGAACGCGGTCTCCGTGCAGCCTGTACAATCTCAATACCGCGAGGAGTCTACGGTTTTGTGTTGAAAGGAGTAACTGCAAAGATCGGCATAGTTGAAAGATTATTGCCTTGCGGACCAGCAGCGAAGGACTGTTTGTTAGAGACATCCACTTCTATATTATATTCCTGGGAGCAAACATCACCATCTCCAACAGAAGGGTCATTCCCTTTCTGGCCAGCAACATCGTCATCATCTGAATCATCACTTTTGCGCTTCCAAAAAAGAGGAGTAAAACCGGAGTCAGGAACAAAATCCTCTGCCTCTTGACGGGACACAAAATCATAGCCTTTTAATTTCAATGTAGCAGTGGTTGCAATATATGGTCCACTTTCATCCACACATTTCTGCAATGCCTTGGGATTCATCATGGCTACACATACCCAAACAATATTACGATTGTATAAAGTAGGCAAATCTACATCCATCGTAGTGCCCAGTAGAGTACCAATAGCCATAAACCATGGAAATGGCGCATAGTATGTGGCACCCCCTCCACATGTACCCAAATCTGAGGAAGAACGAAACTATGTGGGATATCCTGCACCTCCCACAAACTAATAACGATCTTGGCCTTGTAAGAATGCACGGGCATCTGAATACCATCAACACGCTGCAGGTCTTCAAAGGAAGGGAAGTTTACCAGAAAAGTATCATCTCCTTGAGGAAGAGCCTCCCACTTCCATTGGGAATTGAGTGGGCATATCCGAGTCATCTCTGCCTCAATAACAGCAGCATGCACTGTCTGACCCACGATCAACACCTTCGCCACCGGAGGTCGCTTGGGTGCAAGATGAGCTTTGTAGATGCTATCAGGTAATTGGTTAAAGGGGCTATCATCAGTACCATTACCAGCCACAAACATCATAGGCGTCGGCATCTTCAAAGTAGGGGATCGATTAGTAGGATGAGTTGCATTATTACAAACCAGACAGTAGTGCTGTACTGGGTAATTCTTAGATGCATGAGTATCCACATAACACTTCCAGCACTTCACAAGTTTCTTATTACCCTGATCCACCACAATAGAATCCTGAGCAATAGCCACCATAGCGGGAGGGTGCTAACGACCGGAGGCGCACAGACCGGACCTGCTGCAGGTGGTGCAAACATAGTTGAGGTCTGTGGAAGCCGAGGCTGAATCGGCACCCCCGCGGGTTGAGATGCTGCACTAACAACATTCTTCTTCTTCTTCCTCTTATTCCGGGGCGGACTCAGATTGCTAGGACCAGGAGCCGGTGGAAAAACCTGTTGTTGCATGTGAGGGAACAACTGCTGAAACTGTTGCGGAGGAATTATAGGTGGAAAGACCGGTCTCTGAAAATGCATCGAAGGCTGAAAAAACTGCCCCTGTTGTTGCGGCATGTAAGCTGGCGGCCCAGGTCGACGAGACAGTGGTTGAAGCGGCTGAAGCGGCATCATCGACGAAGCAGCAGGACCAGACCCGGCGAACGCCACGGCACCCTTGGCCTGCCCCATCGGCAATCCTGCAGGCTGTATAGGGGCAGCATGTGGAACCGGAGCAGCAGGTGGGAACGAAGCAGCAGGAGGGACAGGTGCGGCAGCAGGACAAGGCTGCCCGCCACTTCCGGTCATTGACTGCGGACCAGACATGACGACCTCCACGAACGAGAGTCCACCCGCAGGCGGAGACCAGGCGACGGCGGAGGGAGTGCAGGCAGAACGAGAACTAGCGCTCTCGTGAGCAGCGGCGTGAGAGCGGAGATCGATCTTCTATATACCTGTCATGTGTCTGTCTTTTTAGTTTTCTAGACTTTTTTTTCATGTGTTAATTAGTTTTTGTTCTAACCACTATGCATAAAGGTGGGTCTATTCTTTAGAAATATAGACCAGGTCTTGTAGGAATTTTTTCCGGCTATGCCGGTGTGGTGCAACAGTATACGAAGTATACTAGCTTCCTAGTCTTCGATTTTGATCGCGTGTCACGATCTAGGAGAATGTACTACGCCTTCTTGCAAGCATGCACTCAGACAAATAGTTTTTGACCTGCACTCAACCTACTCCGTACGATTATGCTGCGACAAACATTTCTTCCGGGTATCTTTGACTATTTCACTAACATTATTTCCTTCTTTTTTTGCCCAGTTGGCTGGACGAGCTTGTGGCGACTGGCGAGAATATGGCCGAAGGTGAATTGGACGCAAGTGGCCATATGCTTCGATGCTTTTTTGCTGACACTACAGGACAGGAGGCGCGCTACATCAAGGGCAAAAAGTCATCGGCATAGGCCAAAATACTCATGCCGACGGGCGTGACGCCACGCCGACGGCTTTCTGTCGACGGCTTTGTCCTCGGCGTAGCGGCCGTCGGTATAGCCTGTCTGCCGGTTGCAAAAATATATTTTTTAATAATTTTTTTCTCAATTTTTTTAATCTTTGAATTGTTATAATTGTTAATCTCTCACTTTAAACATTTTAACACTAATTATACTTAATATTTGATTAAATTGTAGTCTTGGTCAAACTTCCTAGCCAGTCACCCATCCTAATACTACTCCAGCTCCAGCACGCTTAACTTTCTCGTTCATTCAGAATTTGTTTCTGCAAAGTAATTCATATATTATTGTCAATACTATGATATCAATCCTATTAACTCTTATATCATCATATCACATGTTTGTATTTTTCGAAATTACAAATATTATTTAAGTAAAAATTAATGAATAAGTAAAAAAATTGAATTCAAGTAAAAATATAACAATTTTACTTTTTTGTATTTTTCTATTTAATATGGAATAATTAATATCTTTAAACCCGTAAATCGGAATTCGACAAATAATATGTCTAAATTGATCAGAAAAATGAGAGGAATCCAAATATGATATCCATATCAACTAAACACTAACTCTCCGATTTTGAATTAGCTATTTGGTGGTTGCTTCAGAAAATCCCCCTTTTGCGTTTGGAAAATAAAAAATGCCTTTTTGGTGCGATAAAAAGGAAAACTTGCATTGGATCTTTGATAAAATAGCATATTATGAACGTAAAAATGATTTTTCTAAAAAAACATGAGCATCGAATCATGTACGTGTAATTCATATATTACCCACTTCCTGCCAATTCGACAGGAATTTGTCTTTTTTACCAGAGGTGGACGGAAAGGTTTCGGATCCCCCTGTTGGGACATTGTCCATGTAAGGTGGTCTAGTATTTTTGTAAAATGTGGTGGTAGAATTTTGAATTATCCATTTGGTGGTTGCTTCACAAAACCGTCCGTTTTTTGTGCTCGAAAAATGGAAAATGGCTTTTTGGTGCGACGAAAAGGAAAACTTTCTCCTGCAACATTGTTCGCCATCCCATGATGCACATGTATACATAATATGGGCACATTATCACAAACTATGCATTGATTCTAGCCATAACATTGGTCATTTGACGCGAAAGCCAAGAAACCTCTAATGAGATAGGTCATTTTGTGAAGGTTTTTTGAGATATAATTAATATACCAATTTTGATATTTTTCCTTGTAACTATGTCATATAATATGATACCACGCGAAGGTTTCGTATTGTTTCAATCATTTTTGAATTTTTTATGCCTGTTTTAAACTATATATAATATTTTATGTTTCACTTAATTTTTATATACAAATGTATAATATTTGATTATACATAGATACGCCTTATTTTTCTGCAAATTTTGATATATTATTTGTACTTTTCTGAATTAGAATGATTTAGTTATGATTTTTCAAAGTTTAATGAGATAAAAGAAAAAATAGCTACGCCGAGGGCAGCCGTCGGCGTAGCATAGGATACGCCGACGGCTGCTTGGCGGGACTGGTCTGGACGATGGCTACACCAACGGTCCCGATGTTGGCCATCGACGTAGCTTCCTATCCCTGTAGTGTGAGCTGCTCGGCTGCTCCCGTCCAGGTGACTCAAGGGGATCTACATATCTCACCTTTCTCTAGCTTTTTTTGGATGAAAGGAGCTCTCGAACCGAAATTTGCATTTGGAACTCAGCCTACATGTAGCCCTTTATTTTAAACATTTGAAAATTTACTTCAAAGCTTCTAAAAAACACTGTATTTGAAATTCATATTTGCACGCTTGAAGTATACATCATTGCTTTTTTTACAAAGGGAACATTGTAATGGTTTCCCCTTCTTCAATGCAAAGACAGAACTACCGCTGTTCACGGTCAAAAAAAACAAAGGGGATATATTAATATCGAAGAGACCAATTACACCCAGCCTAATACATCATTCCTATATGTGATTTTTTCAAATATTTATAAAATTTTGAAATCCATTTCCTGTATGTTCAAATAAAGTGCTACAGGTAGCCTGAGAGATCTAGAACGACACACTTGCGCTAGCCCCCATTTTCATTCATATGAGAAATAGTAAACCACCCTTCTCTGGCTTCTCCCTCTACATATCCGGTCTTGAACAATTCCGCAACGGCGGGCTGGCCGAGAGAAAACTAGGGAAATGGCTATCCTAGGATGGCATCATGGTGTTTTTTGTGAACACATGAGTGGCGAGGCTCATGGGAGGCGTTTGATCTAAACTGATTTGATTTTACATCGATGTTTTGATGGTTTCACCATGTTTTGATGCTTATCACGAGATAATTCATGATCTAATCCTTATGGCATCTCATATGCATAATGTACACACACATCATGTCCTTTATTAAGCTGGTGATAGGTTCCTCCCTCTCTTTGTATGCATGTGCACTTTGTGAGACATCGTTGCCGTCCTTGTGTACATTGTATGGGTGGCTAAAACGAGTTGATTATTCTTGATAAATCTTGTAGAAATAGGGCCAGAACTACAACCATCAATACTGAAAGATCACGGATGCCGTCTAGAGTGGTAGGGGGTGAATAGGCGGTTTAAAACTTTTACGAGATGGGCTTAACAAATGCGGATTAAAACTAGCGTTTTCTTTTATCAAGCACAAAGCTTATATATACTATGGTTCACCTATGTGCACCAACAACTTATGCTAAGTAAGACAAGCAACAAAATGATAGCAAAATCCGGTACTACTAGTTGGTACAGACAACGTAGGCAGCAACAGGAAAACGCAAATAACTTGAGCAACCGAACTCCGAATGGGATGAAACCAATTTTGTTGGAAAGATAACACTATGTATAAATATTGCATACCACCAAGGGAGAAAATATCAAGTATTATAATGTGAGATACCTTCCTTGGTGAGCAGCCGGATAGACCTCCAAGATAAAAAAGTAATAAGATATAACAGGTAAATCCGTTTTTGATGAACTAGAGCTTGTTATGAAGATTACCACAAGCTCTAGAACCTCACTTGAATAAGATCCAAATAACAACCAAGAAAGATGATGTTAAGTATGCAAAGGTTTGAGCTCTCTCTGAAATATATAATCGAGTTACTCACTCGAGATACCCTCATGATAGTACGGCTATCTATCCTAAACCCGGTCTCCCAACTAACAATATGCGACCAGTAAAAGGGAAACCTATTAATATTATAACTTTGCCTTGAGCATTCCACTTGAGCTTGATGTAGACGATCTTGTCCTCCTCGAGATGGAATACCTTTTTGATTGCTCTTGCTCGCGCTCCTTGCAACATGCTCCCCCATACACCATGGGGAAGCCAGTTCTTTGAACTTGTCTTCATCGATCCATGATCACCGAGGATGGAAAGCTTCAAGCATGAGATCTTCTAGAGATTGAGCATCTTGAGCTTTTACTTCATTTTTTCAAACTTCATTTGGATGTTGTCTTGAAGACATACATGAGGAACTCCATCTTCTTCTTCAAGACACTCTTGATCTTCTTTTTGTTATTCTTCATCTTATAAATGATTCCACAAGGCCCAAACCCTTGGACATTGCTTCTTCTTCATCTTTTTCTTCTTCTTCTTCTTCTTCTTCTTCTTCTTCATTTCTTCTACCTTGAAGCCAACACATGCTCCAAGCGATGCCAATGAAAAATTTCTACAAGTGCACCTTAATGCAAACATTAGTCCATAGAGATTGTCATTAATTACCAAAACCACACGTGGGGTCCCACATGCTATTTCAAATACTTTATAAAAATGTTTGCAATTGATCTGCATAAAAAACAAAGAGTAATATAGTTAGCAATACCATGTGCACATAATTTTTTGCACGACTGAGAAATTCAGATTTCTTATAAAAAGATGCATTGCCATATAACCAGAATTTAACTTACTTTACAAACAACAAAGATCAAGAAAAACTTGAATGTATGAAAAATACATTTGTGATTTGTTTCAACTAAATTCATGTCATCACATTAATTAGAATGAATTTAAATAGTTCAAAAAATAGTGTGGCCAAAATCTATGCTGTAATTGCCATTGGTAGTTCATTGAGAAAATTATTTAGTTTAAATCTATATTTCCCTGAGCAACCAGGATATTGTTACTTGATTCTTAGTTACAGTACCGCCTCCACATTGATTTACCAACCACTCAATATCAAGTAAAATTTAAATGTGTGAGAATTTGTGAATGTGCTCATTTTCATACATATAAACCAAAAGATAAAACTCAGTTATGACAAAATGTTAACACACTTGCATTGGTTTGATATTTTCACAAGTATTTTCTATTATAATTACATGATGATATGTGAATTATATGATAAAATATTAAACTAGAATATATCTCTTACATACTTGAACTTATCAATTAAATAATTTCAAACTACAACATATCCTATGTAAATAATAAAATGGGCTTACTATATTTTAGTATGAAAGTGAACTAGTACATAATATTAGAAAGTTGGAAGGTTGAAATTCCACAGATCTACACTCTTGTGAAGGTAAATTAAAGAATTTTGATGTGTGTATACTAAGAACAAATCGACAAAGCATACGTTGAATCGAGCAACTAAGCAATTTTTTATATTAAACTTAGCGTGAGAAAAAATCCACATTGCAACTATAATTCATTAAAGGGTAGTTGTATAAATATAAGATACTTTAAGAATATACAACTATCTAGCATATATCTTATATGAGATTTCCAGAGTAAATGATATGGTGTTAGTTGATTGAAGAGTACTCTAGTGTGTAAGCAAAGACGGAGAGCTGGTGACATTATGTGCTCTCGTGTTTTGTTTATGCATAACTTAAGCTCCATGATGGCTTGTTGGGCAATTTTCTAGCAACTTTCGACAGATTTAGGCTACGGGTCCTTAGTTTAGATCAGAATACTATGAAAGCATTCTTTCTTATGATAAGAACAATTATGTAACACAACTTGGATATGCCACATTTTGCAGGAAACAACTTTGTGCAAATCTTTCAGATGAATTGTTTTATACTAAAGCTAGCAAACATTTTTGGCCTTTTTCCCACACCATGCAACAACTTTATGGCAATACAAACATACCTTATGCACCTACTAGAACTTGTTCTCATATGAAGAAAAATTATGTCTCGTGTGATCCACTGGTGCGTGCTTCTAGTGAAAGCTCGTCTGTATACCTCAAAGAACTTTATTTGTGTCATGTAGCAGATCAAATTTCTATTCCCGTCCCAATAGGTGGAACACGTGCATGCATGAAAACTATACTCCACTGCAATATTTTTCCGTGCAAGTGTTAAGTACTAGTACATGCATCTCGCACTAACATACGTACAAGTATAATATACTGTGTATAATAAGCGTGTACATACATTTCTGGCCAACTTTCCACGACGGAACTGACGTAGACTTATCCCTAATTTAATAAAGTTATAGCCATGTACGGTACGTCGATGTATCGTCATCCCAACTCACGGGCCCTACACGCACCGATCATACGGAGTACATAGCACCCGACACGGCAAGCTTTACCACACGCTCGGAGTATGTAAAACTGATCAGTTTAATTTGGCCCTTAAGCTTCTCTGTTTACTAGTTCTCACCACTACATAAGGTGCGACGTTTACGTGCAATCTACCACTCCCTTTGTGTTCGAGATAAGCCAGAGATAAACAAAAGAGAGCCGGCCGACTTGAGTAGACCTTCACATGGACCCCCCTCCCCTGCCTTCCGGCCGACTGTCGTGAGTAGTAGTGCTCGATCATACATATCACTAGCCATACATATCATCATCCATTTTTCCAATCCGATCACTTAGCTTGCTAATAAATTATTATCGCATAACAGAGACCGGTGCACACTTTCGCAAAAAAAAAAAGAGACAGGTGCACACTAGTAGAAAACAGGCCATCCGTTCGCGTCCCCTCAGAGCATTAGTCCCGGTTGCGCCACCAACCGGGACTAATGCTAACGGCCGATTCGGCGAGCGGGCACGGGCTCGTAGGCATGCGTCCCGGTTGGTAAGGGGGCATACGTCCCGGTTGGAGCTACCAACCGGGACTAAAGGTTTGGCGCACCTTTAGTCCCGGTTGGTGGCTCCAACCGGGACGTATGCTTCCGCCCTCTATAAATGCAACGCCCCAGCCCCCTCCTCTGCCTCCACTCTATTTTTTCTCTTGGTGGAAGGTGTGAGAGGTGTGCTAGTTTTTTCTCCCCTATGCATGCATTCAAGGTGTTTGATGAAATGTTTGAGTGAATAATCCCGTTCAATTTCTCATAGAACAAAAATATAGAAGGTGTCCGAGACGCACTTGAGCTTTCTCCTCTTTATTTTCGTCGATCGAGGTTAGCAATCTTATCTTTGCTCTGTCATTGATACAATGCATGTGTCGATGTGAATTGGTCATTTCACTATTTATGATGTCCTGTTTTTTGATAAACTTACTTATATGATGCAGATGAACGGTCGGGAATGGATGTACGGTGACCGGCGCGTAGCCGGGTATATGAAAGGCGTGGATAAATTTATCGATGTGGCTATGGCAAACAAAGAGAATGGTTTTATATGTTGTCCATGTGTTCAATGTCGGAACAACAAGGAGTACTCTTCCTCGAAAATCATTCGTGGCCACCTGATTATAAAAGGTTTCATGCCCAACTATAATTGCTGGACCAAGCACGGGGAAAGAGGGGTTATGATGGAAGATGGTGAAGAAGAAGATGATGATAACAACTATCATCATATGTTTCTTGAATACAGTGATACTGCAATAGAAGACAATGGAGAGGAAGGAGGTGAAGAACGGGCATCAGATGAGCCGGCTGATGAACTTGGTAGGGTCATTTCTGATGCAAAGCGAGACTATGAAACAGAAAATGAGAAGTTGAAGTTAGAGGGCATGTTAGAAGATCACAAGAAATTGTTGTACCCAAATTGCGAAGATGGCAGCACAAAGCTCGGTACCACACTGGAATTGTTGCGATGGAAGGCAGAGTGTGATCTAACTGACTCCTCATTTGAAAAGATGCTGAAAATAATGAAGCCGAAGTTTCCAAAACATAACGAACTTCCCGAGAGTACCTACGAAGCAAAGAAGACTCTCTGTCCTCTAGGATTAGATGTGCAAAAGATACATGCATTCATTAATGACTGTATCCTCTACCGCGGTAAGGAGTATGAGAATTTAGATAAATGTCCGGTATGCAATGCGTTGCGGTATAAAATCAGACGAGATGACTCTGGTGATGTTGCGGGAGAGCCCCTCCGGAAGAGGGTTCCTGCTAAGGTTATGTGGTATGCTCCTATAATACCAAGGTTGAAACGCATGTTCAGAAACAAAGAGCATGCCAGGTTGTTGCGATGGCACAAACAAGACCGTAAGAAAGACGGGAAGTTGAGACACCCTACTGATGGGTCATAGTGGAGAAAAATCGAGAGAGACTTCCCAGACTTTGCAGGTGACGCAAGGAACTTATGGTTTGGTCTAAGTACGGATGGCATGAATCCATTTGGGGAGCAGAGATGCAGTCACAACACCTGGCCCGTGACTCTATGTATCTACAACCTGCCTCCTTGGTTGTGCATGAAGCGTAAGTTTATTATGATGCCAGTGCTCATCCAAGGCCTGAAGCAACCGGGCAACGACATTGATGTGTACCTTAGGCCATTAGTTGAAGAACTCTTACAGTTGTGGGGCAAACCAGGTGTACGTGCGTGGGATGAGAACAAACAGGAGCCATTTGATCTACGAGGGTTGTTATTCGTAACCATCAATGATTGGCCTGCTCTTAGTAACCTTTCAGGACAGACAAACAAGGGATATAAGGCATGCACACACTATTTAGATAAGACTGAAGGTACATATTTGCATAAATGCAAGAAGGTTGTGTACCTGGCGAATCGACGATTTATTTCGACCAATTATCCCGTAAGAAAGAAAGGCAAGCATTTCAAAGGTGAGGCAGATCACCGGAAGAAGCCTGAACTCCCTGCTGGTGATGATGTATTTGGTATGGTCAAGGACATAGAAGTAATCTTTGGAAAGGGTCCCGGCGGTCAATCAGTTCCGAACGACGTTGCTACAGGACACGCACCCATGTGGAAGAAGAAATCTATATTTTGGGAGCTTCCATATTGGAAAGTCCTGCGTGTCCGCTCTTCAATCGACGTGATGCACGTGACGAAGAATCTTTGCGTGAACCTGCTAGGATTCCTAGGCGTTTATCGGAAGACAAAAGATACACCAGAAGCACGGGAGGACCAACAAATTACGAAAGACCCAAAGAACATGCATACACAGAACAAGATGGATAAAGGGCGTCACTTAAGTCGTGCCAGCTATGCTCTTACCAAAGCAGAGAAGGAATCTTTTTTGAAGTCCTTTACAGTATCAAGGTGCCGTCGGGCTTCTCATCTAATATAAAGGGGATAATAAATATGGCAGAGAAAAAGTTCCAAAACCTGAAGTCTCATGACTATCACGTGATTATGACGCAGTTGCTTCCGATTGCATTGAGGGGGCTTCTACCGGAAAATGTTCGAGTACCCATTGTGAAGCTGTGTGCATTCCTCAATGCAATATCTCAGAAGGTAATCAATCCAGATATTCTGCCAAGGTTACAGAAGGATGTGGTACAATGTCTTGTTAGTTTTGAATTGGTGTTCCCACCATCCTTCTTCAATATTATGACACATCTCCTGGTTCACCTAGTGGAAGAGATTGCCATTCTCGGTTCGGTATTTCTGCACAATATGTTCCCCTTTGAGAGGTTCATGGGAGTCTTAAAGAAATATGTTCATAACCGTGCTAGACCAGAAGGAAGCATCTCCAAGGGATATGGAACAGATGAGGTCATTGAGTTTTGTGTTGACTTTATTCCTGACCTTAAGCCGATTGATGTTTCGACTCATGCATGAGGGAAGACTAAGTGGAAAAGGCACGTTGGAAAAGAAAGCAATGATATGTAGGGACGGGGATTCTTTCACTAAAGCACACTACACAGTTCTACATAATTCCACCTTGGCAGCTCCGTATATCGAGGAACACAAGAATATTCTACGCTCCAAAAACCCGGGGAGGCCTGAATCACTGATTACAGATGAACACATGAAGTCTTTCGGTGGTTGGATGCGGACACATCTCTTGAATGACACCACTGTTGGAGATCAGCTATACTTGTTGGCCGCGTCACCATCTTCTACTGTATTGAATTTCCAAGGGTACGAAATAAATGGGAATACATTCTACACGATCGCCCAAGATAAAAAGAGCACCAACCAAAATAGTGGTGTCCGCTTTGATGCAATAGACGAGAATGGACAAAAGGACACATATTATGATTACATAGAGGAGATATGGGAACTAGACTATGGAGTCTCTTTTAAGGTCCCTTTGTTTCGCTGCAAATGGGTCAACCTGAATGGGGAACGGGTAAAGATAGACCAGTTGTACGGAATGACAACAGTGGATCTCAACAATCTTGGTTATAGAGATGAACCATTCCTCCTAGCCAATGATGTGTCTCAGCTTTTCTATGTGAAGGACATGTCCTCCAGACCGAAAAAAATAAAAAATATGCAAACGAATACATCATATGATGAGCCAAAGCATCACATAGTTCTTTCAGGGAAAAGAAACATCGTGAGAATCGAGGACAAGACAGACATGTCGGAAGATTATAATAAGTTTGATGAAATTCCGCCCTTCACAGTGAAAACTGACCCAAGCATTCCGTTAAGTAAAGAAGATGCTCCATGGTTACGTCTGAAGCGATCATAAGGAAGGACATATGCCAAGAAGTTCATGCTCATATTATGTAACTCTAGTTCATGTCTTTCGCGGTTTGTGGCTTCACCGAAGGATATCTTCGCGGTTTGTGGCTTGACCGGGACTATATATAGGGGGACCTTTAGTCCCGGTTTTGTAGTCTCAGTTTTTAATATTAATAAATGTCTTGAGTGTTAGTCCCGTTTTGTGGCTGGACCGGGACTATGAAGAAGTTGTCCCGATTCGTACTTACCATTAAGATCTGATCTCCAAACGCGCGCGGTCACATATTAGGGAGTGCCTCTATGACCAGTTTCTTGGAGATGCTGGAGGACTGGGATCCGACGGCATCTCCCTGAAACTGGTCGTAATGGTGTCCCTGCTCTCGAAAACCATCTTGTAGCTTGTAACTTCTCTAACTAGATCAATACACCTGGGAGCTAACTAATTTCACATATTAGGGCGTGCCTCTATGACCAGTTTCTCGGAGATGTCGGAGGACTGGGCTCCGTCGGCATCTCCCTGAAACTGGCCGTAGTGGTGTCCCTGCTTTCGAAAACCATCTTGCAGCTTGTAACTTCTCTAACTAGATCAATACGCCTGGGAGCTAACTAATTTCACATATTAGGGAGTGCCTCTATGACCAGTTTCTCGGAGATGCCGGAGGACTGGGCTCCGTCGGCATCTCCCTGAAACTGGCCGTAGTGGTGTCCCTACTCTCGAAAACCATCTTGGAGATGCCTCAAACTGGCTGTAGGACTGGACTCACAAGGATGCCTATTTATAGTACAAGCAGCTCGGCATAGTGTCGACACTTACGAAATAATGTCGACACTCACCCCTATTATTAGTGCTGACTCGTGTTTTGTCCCGGTTGGTGTCTCCAACCGGGACTATAGTTTCATCTTTAGTCCCGGTTGGTGACACCATCGAGACAAGGTACGCATACGACATAATGTCGACACTCACCCCTATCATTAGTGCTGTCTGGCCCAGCCTGCCGAAATCCCTCCAACCGGGACTAAAGATGAACCTTTAGTATATTGAAAATCCGAACAATGAAAATCCTGTTTCAGAATGCTACCGTCCCATTTTTAGAACAATCCGAACAATGAAAATCCTTCACGTGGTGTCATATTATGTTACATAGTTGAAAGGAAAAATACCAGACTTGGTATATTGATCATGTTTCGAAAAAACCTTCACAAAATGACCTATCATGTTCGAGGTTCCATGGCTTTCGGTCCAAATGACCGATGTTATGTGCTGAATCACGGCATAGTTTGTGATGTTGTGTCCATATTATGCATGCATGTGGACATTGGTATGGAGAACAATGTTGCAGGAGGAAGTTTTTCTTTTTGTCGTACGGAAAAGCCCCTTTCCATTTTTCGAGCGCAAAAAACGGGTCGTTTTGTGAAGTAACCACCAAAATGCCGTTTCAGAATGCTACCGTCCCATTTTCCTAAAATACTAGACCACCTTACATGGACTATCTACCAACCGGGACATCTCAAACCTTTTCGTCCATCCCGGGTAAAAAGGACAAATGTTTGCCGAATCGGTAGGAAGTGGGTCCGGTTTGTACTACAGGTACATGATCTATCGCCTGTAATTTTTTGAAAAAATCATTTTTAGACTCGCAATATGTGGTTTCTTCAGAGATCCAATACAAGTTCTAACGATGCTCGTCCCCTATCTTCATGCACACCGGTTCGACCATAGTTAGAAATTCAGATAATTCAAAACGGGCATAATAAATTCAGAAAAATCCGAACAATGAAAATCCTTCGCGTGGTGTCATATTATGTTACATAGTTGAAAGGAAAAATACCAGACTTGGTATATTGATCATGTTTCGAAAAAACCTTCACAAAATGACCTATCATGTTCATCTCACTTCTCTGCACAACCGGCGCCGCCGCCTGCCCCCGTGGAGCCGCGCGTCACGAACCGCCGCCTCCCGTCCCCGCGCCGTGCCGGAGAGGAGCTCCGCGCCGCCTATCCCCGGCCACGCCGCGCCTCCGACCTCGCTGATCCCTCCATCGGCTTCACGGTGAGACACTGGTCCTCAGGGACCCTTCCTCTTCCTCCATGTCCCCCTGTATCTTGCTGCCACCATATCTCACCGTCTGCCGCCGCCATTCATCGTCATCGCCGGTGCTTCGGTGACCATTTCAAGGTGGCGCCGCCCCTATTAGGTCTGCCCCGGTGCCCTGGTTCGAACAAGCTAGGTTTCGTAGCCTCGCATCGCCTCTGTCGCCGTCCCGCGCTGCCGTCTGGCCGTTCCCTCCGGCGACGCCCGCGTGGCGCCAGCGTGGCTTGCCCGCGTGGACCAGGCCCACCCGTCAGTGGCAGTGTGTAACCCCTGCCCTGGTGAAAAACACCCAACGGCCTCCTCTGTCCCGCTTTGCTCACGTGGCTGCCTATGTGGCACAGGGCCCATCAGTCAGTTGCTGTGGGTATAGTGTGCCTGGGTATATGAAATAATTCCAGACTTATTTATTTTTAGAAATTGTTTTGAATATTGAAAATTCAATAACTTTTAATCTATAAGTCAGAAAAATATGAATAATATATCAAAATGTTCAGAAAAATGAAACCTAGCTATCTAAGCTATAATCATGCATTGTTCAACAACTTAAATGACAAGTTTAATTAGAAGAACAAATCCACCCCTATCATGTGTTCCGGAGTTTCTCCGAGTTTGGGTTTTCACCTCTCGGAACCCCGGTTAATTGTAGAGCATGCTTTAGGGTTACATTTCAATGCAATTCAACTTGTCATATCATCACACTTTCTTGAGCATTGCATCGATGCCATCTGTTGATTGTTTCCCTTTCTTTCCGGTGTTTGGTTCTTCCCGATAGAATACGATATCGAGATCGAGATCGAAGACAGAGATCAACACCGTCGAAGCTCGAAGACAAATACTTGACCAACTGTAATCAAGTCAAGTACAAGGATCCTGCAGCTCTGCTTTCGGCTATCAACAGGCAAAGGCAAGCATAGCCCTACCATGATATAATCCTATGATTACGAAAGCATTTTAATTCTTGCCATGATGCATACAATTCTACCGTGGTCTTTTATCGATAGATAGAGTGTCCTATAAATTATCATATTTTGTATTTGTATATGTATATGTATATGTATATGTATTTGTATATGTATATGTATATGTATTTGTATATGTACATGTATATTATCATATTTTGTATTTGTATATGATATTAGTTGTCATAGACCCTATTTGAATCGATGTTGCACCTAGGGTTAGCCGGTGTGTCCTCGCTAGGGCATCCCGAACCCGAGGGTTGATTGATTGCCGCCTTTCTTTCCGGTATTGGTTCTTTGCTTTATACACGACGCGCCTGATGTAATAAATTGTTTTATAATTCCAGAAAATGATTAAATATTGTAAAATTCATATCTTATTATTTATAAGTCAGAAAAATACAAATAATATATCAAAATGTTTAGAAAAATGAATTCTACCTTTTTAAGCTATAATCATGCATTGCTAATCAACTTTAATGACAAGTTTAATTAGAGAACTAAATCAACCCCTCTCATGTGTTTCCGGAGTTTCCCGAGTTAGGGTTTTCAACCCTCAGAACCCCGTTTAAATTGCCGAGCAAGTTTTAGGGTTTCATTTCAATGCAATTCAACTTGTCATATCATCATCCTTGTTTGAGAATTCGGCCTATCCCTCCTCCCCGACCGCCTATTAGGGTTTCTCTTAATTAGGGTTTATCTGTTTTGACTTATCCGTTTTTCCACCTATGCAGAAAATATGGACCCACACGTCAGAGACGAATAAAAGGAAGAGTTGATCCAAGGTGTGATCCGCGGGGAAGAAAATTTAGATGTATCGACGTTTCTGAACAACTCCGGTGAGGGTGATCCTCTTTTTGCCGGAATAGACGACTTGTTTGAGGTTGAAGGTTTTGACTTCCGCGAGGGAGAAGGCGATGCCTTGTGTAATCGAGAAGAGGACCGCTCTGGCGAGGTGCATGTAATATAATTAATTCATTAATTAATCATCTGCTATCTATATAGAAATAGTAACGACGATCTTTCTTCTTTTAGCCCTGCTGATCGAACAAATCTACTGAAAAGAGCGGACGAGGCCCAACCAAAAAGTTGGAAGACCATGAGAGGTTCAGTATCGAAGATATCGCTGAAGATGGCAAACCGACGACTCCCGAAGTTGTCGCAATCAAATTTGTGGCACAATGCTGAGTAATCGTTAGGGACTTAATCCCGATCACCATTCAAAATTGGAATAGGCCTGCTGATGCTAAAGAAGAGGGAACATGTTTGTTTGTCCCTGACAAGGCCAAAGATTTACTGTGGAAGAGGCTCATGGTTAATTTCAAACTACCGAAGATAGAGCTGGATCCAAATGCGGAGGATCCAGTTGAGGACGCCTTAGAACATGGGAGAGCCATGGAGGATAAGGTCAGGGAGTGGGCTATGAAGAAGATGGCCCAGTGTTTCACCAACTGGAAGAAAAGATTGCACCTTGACTATGTCGTGAAAGACAAGACTCCGAATTTCAAGAAGACTCAGTTTGAGAAGATAAAACCATTCTGGGCTGAGTTTGTAAATTATAAGACATCAGAAAAAGCTAATAAAATGTCTGCAACGAATAAGCTGAATGCTGCTAATAAGAAGTATCACCATACTATGGGGCAAGGTGGCTACAGGGCTGGCATTCCTAAGTGGGAGAAACTTGAGAATGAACTGCGTGCTAAAAAGATCACCCCAGAGACAGACGATTGGGTAGAACGTGCAAGGAATTGGTTTTACGGGCATGGGGGCACGTTGGACTCGGAAGGGAAGTGTATATATAACATACGACATAAAGAAGACCCCTTGCCAATCGAGAAGATGAGAAAAGCAGTAAAGGCTGTTAAAGATGGGGACTTCATTCCCGATAGAGAATGATGAGCTCACACGCCTTGGAAATAAGGAACATGATGGAAGAACACGAGGCACAAGAGGCTCCCAACCATGGAGGACTGGGTTTCCCGAAGAGACGAAGAAATATCCTGATAGAAGCCGTCAGAGGAGAAAGGACAGGGCGGAAGTTGAAGCAGATATTCAGAAAGAGCGAATGCGTATAATTGAAGAACGAATAAAGCAATAACAAGATGAAATTAACGCACTTAAAGAGCAAAGTACTACCGGCCCATCTCAGCAGCACACTGCATTCGATGCTACCGACCTATCGAATAATCGAAGCGATGTGGCTTCCACCGAGGTCCCGGTGATGACAATGGCGATGCCGATGGTGCACCGACGATGGCTCTGTTGGCTACCCAGTGGATGATATCACGTAGATGACACACCGCGAGCTACATGTCAAAGTTGTGAACATATCAATGAAGGTGGCGGCTATGCCTTACCAATTGGACCCACACCAACTTACCACCGTCGTCCGGTTCCAGAGGGCTACGCTGTTGTCGGGTGGATGAAATCATGCCCACCTTGAAGTTTTGGATCTTCACTACCCCGCAGTGAAGGGATGTGGATCTGTCGGGAGACGCAACAAACGTCACCATTCTATGGCGAAGGAATGTATCGCTTCAAATCACACGCCGCCGCTAGCCATCTTCGCCGCCTCACCCGTCTCCAGCGAGGTCGTCACCAGCCTCCAGCGCAGCCATCGCCGCGGGAGCCATCGCCGGCGCCTCAGGATAAACAACGTAAGCGTACCGCTACTCTGTGTCATGGTAAGCGATCGCCGAAACGTAAACAAGAGCCTCTTCCAAAATTACCAAAGGTTCCTCCCAAGAGAGCTTATGACTGTACTAAAGAGGAGACTGCGGCGATCGTTGATGCGCAAACGACAACGTTTTTCGCTAAGCTGAGGCGGCCGAAAGAGCCAGAGTTTCCCAGCACCTAAGAAGAAAAAGCCAAAGTGTTGAAAATGCTAAAGACTCTTCATCAACCCGAGCCAAAGCTGTCATCAGACTATGAGCGTTCTATTCTCAAGTCACATGCGGCACAAAAAGCCTCGAACAGCAGTACTGATGCAAGCGAGAAATCTATTGCCCAGCTCAGAGAACAAGCAAAACAGTCTTGCGCCCCTCTCAAGGTGATTTCCCAAACCAATGTGGGGTCGAGCAAATATGGGGCCGAAGAGCAGTATGATCCAGAGGTAGTTGCACAATACGGAGAAGCTGCCGCTGCTCAAGGTATGAGTATTGCCCAGTACTTATCCCAGTTAGAGTACTTCCCCGTGAGTGAAGTAGCATACAAATACCAGTACGGCAAACCTCTCGTCAAACCTGAGGAGGTAAATAATCTTCCAACAAAAATGCGAAGATTGCATAACTAGTACTTGCATGCCACAAAGGCCGGGGCTAACTGGATAGTGCTGAGGGTTACAAAAAAGCATCATGGGAAAGTGATATCCATTGAATTTGATGAACTATTTCATTTATTAAATCAATACGCCTTGGACAAATCGATCATCAGTGCCTATTGTCTGTAAGTACTAATTCTGTAATTAATTTAGTTTCCAGTTATCTCACCTTGTTTATTGCATGTATATAATCATACTGTAATATGCAGAATGAAGATTCTCGAATGCAGCAGAGGACAAATCTATGACATTGGCTTTATTGACCCATATTGGGTTCATGAAGCTAATCTCAAAACAAGCCCCCAGGATACGGAGGATAATATAGTACACGCGTTAAGGTTTCAAGAAATCAGAAGGGAAATACTTTTTCCTTACAACTTCGAGTGAGCGTTATTGTCTTCTATACACTTTCTATTTCGCTTACTCGATGTTAAGTATATAATTAATTAGTTATGCATTCGTAGCTTCCACTATATTCTGTTAATCATTCAACTTGACAAAGGGCGTGTACTAGTCATGGATTCGAAACATAAACCCCTTGAGCAGTGGCAGGACATGCAGATACTTCTCCAGCGGTAATTCTAATCATTACGACACTATATCGGCAACGTTCGTGAATTTTATGATATCAAGTAATTAATAACTTATTTTATTCGTTTTCTTCGCCGGACAGCGCTTGGAAAAGGTTCACCAACAAGGCTAGGGGTGTTTGGAAAGCGGAGCTCACATTTGAAGCACTGGATGCAAGCACCACTAGCTATATCCGCGCAAATCTTTGATTCTAGTTTTGATACAGTTATTATCATGCTTGATTATTATTTTGATTGAACTATGTTCTCGTAAAGTGCCTGACACAGGGACCATGTAACAATCTATGTGAATACTATGTTTGCGATTTCATCCGGCAGACGTGCGATGAGAAGGGCAGAAATTTAGAGCAACTCCACGTACGTAAACAATTTCCATAGTTTTTAGTTACAATCAAATTGTGTTTAGTTTCATTCATATAGGCTGACTCCTTTTTTAAATCAGATCGAACGTCTACGGGACGGTCTTCTGCCAAAGGATCGCGTACGAGCAATTCAGAAGGAATTGGCGGGATTCTTGGATGCAGAAGTCCTAGACCCAAAAGGGGAATACTATTCGGCTGTGTATAGACAATAGAGATTGTACAAAGAGCAACTTTTGTATATAGTGCATGAACTCGATCCGTGTATCGAATCTAATATTGTCATGATGATGTTGTGTAATATAACGGTTCCTTCATTGATAAGTGCAAAACACTAAATAAGCAATAAAACAACCTAAATGAATTCTCTGCCGCGGCACAAAAAGTGGCGAAAATGCTGCCGCGGCAACAAAATGTGCCAAATGAATTCTCTGCCGCGACAGAGAAATGTGCCAAATCTCTGCCGCGGCAGAAGGTTATTGGTCCCGGTTCGTGTTACGAACCGGGACTAATGCTCCACCCCCTCGCCCTCTGACGCCGCCACGTGTCCCCATTTGTTTCGGTTGGTGGGGCAACCGGGACTAAAGGTTAGGCCTTTAGTCCCGATTATCCCGTCCCGGTTGGGTAACCGGGACTAATGCCCTTACCAACCGGGACCAATGAGACGTTTTCTACCAGTGCCACACGGCACATCAATTCCTACAGCAGTAGAGCTAGATAGCTAGCTGAAAAGGGAAATGATCAAAAGCAAAAAAACCGTGTGTCTCATCACTCGAGAGCCACCACCATCTACACATCCTTTTCCTCATCATCTTCTCTGTTTCTGAAAGGAAAAAAAATATCCTAGCAGGAAGAAGATCGAGACGCTAAGCTGTCATCTCCGCGTTTGATGCTTTCTGCCATCACTCCATCAGCATTCTTGGTGGCTTTTGCCTGGACGAACAGTACTGAAATGCAGTATGTACGTGCTGATCGATCGGGCTAGATAGTTCTCAGCGTTTAGCTCGAGCCCGGGTGGGCGACCGTCGTGCTCGCGAAAGGCGCGTACGGGCCTGCCCCGCCCAGGCAGCTGCATGCATCTGGGCAGAGTGCGGCCTAGCTTGCTGTGGGTGCGAAAGCGGCGGTCCAGCCGGGCAAAAGCCACCGTATATCTTAGCCAGCATCGCACTATCACGCCTGCATCAGGCAAGATTAGGTCATCTTCACCGGGCGGCCGACCCATCCGATGACCCTAGACGGTTTCTGTCCATTTGGGTCAAAACCTGTCAATTTAGGACCATGGTCCGGCCGACGCGCACATCGGTCCGATTCATTTGTCCGTCTTCCTCCTGCTGTCACCGGTTGACATCCTTGCGATGGATCTTCCCGCGGCGAGAAAACTTCCCGCGCATCCAAAAGACGGCCGCCGGCGCGGCGGAGACAACAAGCCCCAAAGCAAGACAAAACCAGCAGCCGAAAAAGCTCCAGCAGCCATGCCTCGTCGCAAGATCGCCACATGGTCCAAGATCCGGGAGATGTGCCGCACCCGCTACCCAGACGTGGAGGTCGACGAGGTCCACCTCGAGGCCACAGTGCTGGCTCGGCGCATGAGCGAGGCGCAGGTGCTGGCCTTCGAGAAGGAAGGCGAGATCGCCGAGTATGCGCTGCAGCGGGTGGTGGAGGCAACGGCAACGGTGGCCGCCCAATGGGCGGTGACCGACATACACCACGTTGTCGCCAAGGAGGCGGTGGCCTTGGAGACCGCATCAGCGGCTCTTCGCGAGACTCGCCACGAGGCGGCCATGACCACGCCGGAGGAGGTGGCCAAGGAGGCCGCCAAGTCCGCCATCTGCGAGCTCTGCCACGCCGCCAAAGTGCGTAGCGACGCTGAAGAGGCGCGGTGCGAGCATGTCGCCGACTCGGCGGCGGAGGAGGACGAGCGCGTGGCTCTGACCGCTGAGGCGGTGTTCGCGTGGGCTCTCCCGGCCGATGACACGAGGAGAAAGCGGAGACGCGGCAGGGGGGAGAGAGCTCTCGTCGGCCGATAACCACGGACAGAAAGACAGGAGGGGGAGTGTGGACCAGCTGGAGGCGCCACTCTTTGTCCCCGTGCAGATAGCGCAGACGCTGGGCTTCGGCCCCAATGGTGCTCCGATACCGACTCCGGCTCCTTCTCCGGCGGAGTTTCTCGCCCAGCAGGAGGCGAGGGACCACTGGGCCACCGATATGGACAAGGCCCTGGCGAATCGGGCGGCGGACGATCGGCTGTAGGCGAAGGGCAGGGCGGCGGCTCGCGGCCATTCTTGCGGCCGTCTCCGCGAACGCGTCCAGCAGCGGACCATCTGGGCCGCTAGGGCGGCGATTGACGAGGCCAGTGGACGCGACAACGGTGGCTGTGGTAACGACGGCGAGTAGCCGCCGTGCCGTCCTCCTCCAGCAGTAGCAGTAGCCGCCGTAGCCGTAGCCGCAGGAGCAGCACTAGCAGCAGCACCCCCACCTAGTTAGTTTGAATGGCCTGTTTGTAACTTGCATGACTGAATCTTATGAAAAGCTATCGTTAAGTACTAATGTCTCTCTTACTGGGTTGGGCCAACGGACAGGACACCCCGCTCTGCTCATGCGCGTCCGGAACGATGCAACCGAGCCCTAGATTAGATGCATGGATGAATCAAGCCAGACACATTTCTCCGGATAGGTCGTTCCACTGAGACGCCGCGCACGCCACGCGTATTAATATAGATAGTTTAGGACACGCACGAACCGATAGGTCAGCCCGGTGGAAATGCCCTTACTTACGATTTGTGGCTGCGACGGCGGCGGCCCAAGTATTATCTGACTAAAGTGTCCTCCTCTGACTCGGTCGGACAATGTCGACTCAATGTCTGAATCTGCACTAGGATGGTTGTCATGCGATGCGATTGGACGGGTCGTTGCGTTGGGTTCCTTTGTGGGATGACGAGATGTGTGAGTCGATCTGTCGGTGTGGGATGACGAGGTGAGGCTGCAGCCTGCAGGTCAGGTGGACTACTTGCAAACTTGAGTGCAAGTCTGATGCGATGGTAGTGTGTAGCCAGTTCGTGTGACCACTGTGCATAATGGGGGTGGATGCAGGTCCAATCAGACCAACTTGATCTCACAAATTGCCCGCCTGCATGCGCCTTAAGGAGTAGATAGATCGATCGGTGGGCGGTGATGGTGAACGAACGGAAGAATTTATCCTCGCGGTTGACGAACGGAGTCGCTTCCGTTGACAGCGACGGCGGCGTCCGGTTTTGCGTCGGTGGCTTTTGGGAGGAGGAGGGTGCGGCAGAGCGGGCAGCTGGGGTGGGAGCGGAGCCAGGCGTCGACGCAGTCTGGGTGGAAGCAGTGGCCGCAGGGAGGGAGCGCCTTCACCTTGTCCCCGGCCGCCAAAGCGCTGATGCATATCGAGCACTCCGCCTCCACCACCTCGCCACCGCCGTTCGAACGCATTGGGATGTAGAGCGTGACCGGGAGCCCATTGATAGCGTCGGCGTCGAGGCCGGGGAGCACGGGCGACGCCGCGGCGGCGGACCACGAGGCCTCGAGGTCGGCTTGACGTCTGCGGCGGCGGCCGCACGCCCAGTGGAGGTAGAGGCAGACGGCAAGGGCGAGCAGGCCGACGAGCAGCGGCACGGCGCGGCCGTGCAACGCGAAGTTGTTGTCGCCCACGTCGCCATACCGCATGGTCCGCACCACCACCGGGTTAGCCGTCCCCGCCGCCCCCTCCTGCGCCGCCATGGGTTTGCTGGTTTGTTTCCGTTCGAAACAGTCATGCACTCGGCTATATTAATATATTAATATAGCAACCACGATTAAGATCGTTGTTGGGTCAAACAGCACAACGCCTAAAAAACCCAAAAAGAAAACAAATAAGAGAAAGAAGAGAAAACAAAGCCGACGACAGTGGCTCGACGAAACCGAGGATGACCCGCAACCGCTGCGCCCACTGAAGAAGTGCCACCCCTCTCCTAGCCTCGCTGAAGCATCGCGCATCAAACAACACCTTTAAGAAGGAACACGACGACGACGCTGCTGTCCGGACAAGTCCTATGGTTTCCCCTGATACACAACGGGAGATGGGAAAGAGATACACCCGACGCCCTTCAGGAAGGATGACGACACCCGCAGGCGTCACCACGTCGGTGTCAAGACGACAAGGATTTCTCCCGACCCCTAAAAAAAAACACAATCCCGGACACTTCGAAGCTCTCCACCAAGCTTGCCGCCCATCAACGCACGCCACCACGGTCTTGAAGTCACCCCCGACGTCTCACTATAACCCACCATGTGAGGCTGGTCCGACCGAAAGGAAGAAACACCCGCGAGGATCGATATGATAGTAATGCGCGGGAGGAAACTACCTCCACCGCCGGAAGACAATAGCCGCCCGGATATAGCAGCGGGACAAACCAGGCCCTCTCTGGTCCGGCCGAGTCCAAATGGACTCGTGAAGCCCCGCCGCCACACTGCAGCAAGGGTGTTATCGTCACTGTCGACCCTAGCGCTAGTCACTACCCCTCCGCCCACCAGTGAAACCACTTGCACCGCAGATCCCGCCGCCAAGCAGCAGCGCACTCGCCACCGTGCTCATTCAGGATTACTGGTCCACCGCCGGTCTAAGGATCGCCATTAGGGCCCGTGAGAACTAAGAGGAACGAAAGCGACGAACACGACACCTCCGTGCCGCCCCGAGCCGTCTTCGCAACGGCCGGTTCCGCTTTCGGACGCACGGGAGCCTCGGTCTACGGGAGCTGTTGTAGCTAGCAGCCCACACTCGCTCTCATGTACTCATTCCGTTTCAAAATATAATATGTTTTAGCTTTGTGAAGCAAATGTATCTAGACTATTTTTAGTATATAGGTTCACTCATGTTTGGAGTGTATCTACTCCCTCCGTTTAGAAATATAATGATGTTTTAGGTTTGTGAAGGAGATGTATATAGACACCTTTTAGTGTATAGGTTCAATTGAATCTAGATACTAAAAGGTGTCTAGATACATCTCCTTCACAAACCTAAAACATTTTATATTTCCAAACGGAAGGAATACACACTAAAACGTGTCTAGATACATTTCCTTCACAAACCTAAAACATCTTATATTTTGAAACCGGAGGGAGTAGTAGTACATGCTATGTGTGGACGTGTGGTAGTCAAAAGCCAGAGTATGGGACACCGCCGGGGCTGCCGGCCTGTGGTTCTCTATAGGCGACCGATCAACAGAGCAAGGCAGCAAGCGACGATTCGGGGCAACTGGCGGCGAGCGACGCGCGAGGTCCGAGAGCGATCGTCGGCTGGGGAGAGTGAAGATGGGCATTGTTTTAAAAATTCAAAGTCCTCGGCCGTCCCTTTTAATAAGCTTGGAGAAAACCAGTCAGTGGGGCAGAGGCAGAAGCTAGCGGCGAACTCAGGTGCAACTGGGCAGATGACTGGGGCCAGCCGGCCAGCCGCTCGGGTCGGCCGGCGGACTCGGGATGGCTATATGCTGGTGTGGCTTCGTTTCGATCGATAATGCATTCAGACCAATAGTTGTTGACCTGCAGGGTGCACCTACGACGATTATTCAGCGACGAATATTTCCTACGGGTATCTTTGACTTGCATTTCTATTTTTTATGGCGAATTATAGCTGGACGAACTCGTGGCAACAACATGGCCGCCAAAGGTGAATTGGCCGTCGTGCTCCTGCCGGTTAGTGGCCATCTGCTTTCATGGTTTTGTGCTGGCCTGCTCCCGTCTAGGTGACTCAAGGAGATCTATGTATCTCACCCTTCTCTCAAGCTTTTTCTGTTTGGATGAAAAGAGCTCCCGGAACGAAAATACATTTGGAACTCATCAGCTTCTAAGAGCGAAAATCTATTTCAAAGCTTCTAAAAAAAGTATATATGGGCAACGGATGTATACTCCAAGTGTGCAAAAAATCTCAAACCGAAATTCTTTGTATTCTCGGTTACAAAAAACAAGAAGATAAGATTGTATACCCTCTCATACCTTGTTAGGTTTTGTCCCTTTTTTAGAGTGGAATACACTGTATACAAAATTCATATTATGCACACTTGAAGTATATATCATTGACTATATGTGATTTTTTTTAAAAAATCTTTATGAAACTTTGAAATCCGTATCTTGTAGTATGTTCAAAATAAAGGGCTACAAGTATCCTAGAGAGCTATAACGACACACTTAACCCTAGCCCCCATTTCCATTCACATGAGAAATAAATACTAAACCACCCTTCTCTGGCTTCTCCCTCTACACGCTATGTCTTCTTGAACAATGCAGCGGCGGCGGGCTGGCCGAGAGATGACTAGCGGAATGGCTATCCTAGGACGATATCATGGTTATTTTTCTGAAGACTTAAGTGGCGAGGCTCATATGAGGAGTTTGATCTAAACTGATTGGATTTGACATTTATGGTTTGGCAATGTTTTCATGCTTATCATTAGATAAAAAATCACGATCTTATCTTTACTCGTTGAATCTCATAAGGATGATGTACATGCACATCATGCTATATTCTCCTTTCTTAAGCCGGTGATAGGTAAGAACACAAAAGTAAGAACACATTTATGATAAAATTTCAACAGTCTTGCATTGTTTTGATATTTTCACAAGTATTGTCTATTATAATTACATGATGATATTTGAAATTATACGATACAATATTAAAATTGAATTTATCTCTTACATAACTTGAACTTTATCAGTTAAATAATTTCAAACTACAACCTAACCTATGTAACTAATGAAATGTCCCTAAATTCAGTATGAAAGTGAACTAATACATGATTTTAGAAAGTCGGAAGCTTGAAATTCCACCGATCTACACTCTTGTGAAGATAAAGATAAATTATAGAATTTGATGTGTGTATGCTAAGAAAAATCTATAAAGCATAAGTTGAATCAAGCGACTAAGAATTTTTTTCCTTTAAATTTAGTGTGAGAAAAAATTACATTGCACCCATCATTTATTAAAGGGCAGTTGTATAAATATAAGATAGTTTTAGAATATACAACTATCTAACATATATCATATATGATATTTCTAGAGTAAATGATTTGTTGCAATTTGATTGAAGAATACTCTAGTGTGTAAACAAAAGCACCGGTGACATAGATCTTGTTTTTTGTTTATGCGTAACTTAAGTTCCATGATGATGTGTTGGCTATTTTCTGGCAGCTTTCGGTAGATTTAGGCTACGGGTCCTTAGTTTAGATCAGAATAGTGCAAAAGCATTCTTGCGTATGATAAAAACAATATGTACATACTTGCAAAACATAAGTTTGTAAAACCAATGAAAGGCAACATGGATTCCACATTTCTTAGGAAACAATTTCATGGCAAATCTTTCAGATGAATTATTTTCTACTAAAAGCTAGTAAACATTTCATGGCCTTTTTTCCACACCATGCAACAACTTTATGACAATGCAAACATATCTTATGCGGCTAGTAGAATTTGTTTTCATACTTGAAGAAAGCTTGCCTGCTTCCAGTGAAAGCCACCTCAAAGAACTTTATTTGTGTAATCTAGCATATCACATTTATATGGCCGTCCAGCAGAGGCTGTCGCTCCATTAGGTGAAACACGTACACACATGAAAACTATACTTCACGTCATATGTTTGTTCATGTGATATATACACTTATGCATAAAAGCTTGTAAACATACACGTCAAATTTCTGTTCCCGTCTAGCAGAGGATTTGACTCCAATAGGTGGAACACGTGCATGCATGTAAACATACTTTACGGCATATTTTTCCGTGCAAGTGTTAATACATGCATCTCGCACTAATCGTACAAGTAGTATACTTGTGTATAAGCGTGCACATACATTTCTGGCCAACTTTCCATGACGGAACTGAGGCGGACTTATCTCTGTTTTTGTTCTCAGCACTATATAAGGTGCGAAGTTACGTGCAATCTACCCCCTCTCATTGAGCCTCTGCGATCGAGCCAACAACACTCGCATGTCATGGCATGCTCCCTTTGAGCTCGAGATAGGCCTGGGATAAACAAAAGAGATCGAGCACCGTACCTTCACATGGACCCCTCCCCCTGCCGGCCGGCCGACTCTTGTGAGTAGTAGTGCTCGATCATACATATCACTAGCCATACATATCATCATCCTTTTTTCCAACCCGATAACTTGCTCGCTAATAAATTATTAGCGTTCCTAGAGCAGTAGAGCTAGATGGCTAGCTGAAAAAGGGAAAGGATCAAAAGCCGAAAACCATGTCTTATCTCATCTCATCACCCGAGCCACCATGCATCATGGTCATTCTGAAAATATCCTGGGCAGGAAGGAAAAAAGCTCTGCGTTTCGTGCTTTCTGCCATCAGCATCGTTGGTAGCTTTCGCTTGGACTGGACGAAACAGTGAAATGCTGAACTGATGATCGATCGGCTCGGGCTACATAGTTGTCGGCGTTTAGCTCGAGGCCGGGCGGGCGACCGTCGTGCGCGGGAAAGGCGCATCAGGGCTTCCTGCCTGCCCAGGAACTCCGGCAGCTAGCTGCATGCACATCTGGGCAGAGTGCGGCGTAGCTGTAGCTGTGTGAGCGAAAGCGGCGGTCCAGCCGGGCATCATATCGCACCAGCAGGCAAGGTTACTCGTCCTTTAGAGCATCCCACTCGTTGGATGATCCCAGGTCGCCGGACCAACTTTGGTTACAGATTTGTCGAGCTCCAGCAACCGAACAGCACAATTCGGTCCAGAGCCCAACCATGTCACACTAGTAGAAAACATGTCATTTGTTCGCGTCCCCTCAGAGCATTAGTCCCGGTTGCGCCACCAACCGGGACTAATGCTTAACGCGATTCGGCGAAAGCACGGGGTCCGGAGGCATGCGTCCCGGTTGGTAAGGGGGCATACGTCCCGGTTTGTAACACCAACCGGGACTAAAGGTTTGGCGACAGCCACGTGGCGTGGCACACACCTTTAGTCCCGGTTGGTGGCTCCAACCGGGACGTATGCTCCCGCCCTCTATAAATGCAACGCCCCAGCCCTCTCCTCTGTCTCCACTCTGTTTTTTCTCTTGGTGGAAGGTGTGAGGGGTGTGCTAGTTTTTCTCCCCTATGCATGCATTCAAGGTGTTTGATAAAATGTTTGAGTGAATAATCCCGTTCAATTTCTCATAGAACAAAAATATAGAAGGTGTTCGAGACGCACTTGAGCTTTCTCCTCTTTATTTTCCTCGATCGAGGTTAGCAATCTTATCTTTTCTCTGTCATTGATACAATGCATGTGTCGATGTGAATTGGTCATTTCACTATTTATGATGTCCTGTTTTTTGATAAACTTACTTATATGATGCAGATGAACGGTCGGGAATGGATGTACGGACCGGTGCCAGAGTATATGAAAGGCGTGGATAAATTTATCGATGTGGCTACGACAAAAAAAGAGAATGGTTTTATACGTTGTCCATGTGTTCAATGTCGGAATAACAAGGAGTACTCTTCCTCGAAAATCATTCGTGGTCACCTGATTATGAAAGGTTTCATGCCCAACTATAATTGCTGGACGAAGCACGGGGAAAGAGGGGTTATGATGGAAGATGGTGAAGAAGAAGATGATGATAACAACTATCATCATATGTTTCCTGAATACAGTGATACTGCAATAGAAGACAATGGAGAGGAAGGAGGTGAAGAACGGGCATCAGATGAGCCGGCTGATGAACTTGGTAGGGTCATTTCTGATGCAAAGCGAGACTATGAAACAGAAAATGAGAAGTTGAAGTTAGAGGGCATGTTAGAAGATCACAAGAAATTATTGTACCCAAATTATGAAGATGGCAGCACAAAGCTCGGTACCACACTGGAATTGTTGCGATAGAAGGCAGAGTGTGGTCTAACCGACTCCTCATTTGAAAAGATGCTGAAAATAATGAAGCCGAAGTTTCCAAAACATAACGAACTTCCCGAGAGTACCTACAAAGCAAAGAAGACTCTCTGTCCTCTAGGATTAGATGTGCAAAAGATACATGCATGCATTAATGACTGCATCCTCTACCGCGGTAAGGAGTATGAGAATTTAGATAAATGCCCGGTATGCAATGCGTTGCGGTATAAGATCAGACGAGATGACCCTGGTGATGTTGAGGGAGAGCCCCTCCGGAAGAGGGTTCCTGCTAAGGTTATGTGGTATGCTCCTATAATACCAAGGTTGAAACGCATGTTCAGAAACAAAGAGCATGCCAGGTTGTTGCGATGGCACAAAGAAGACCGTAAGAAAGACGGGAAGTTGAGACACCCTGCTGATGGGTCATAGTGGAGAAACATCGAGAGAGACTTCCCAGATTTTGCAGGTGACGCAAGGAACTTATGGTTTGGTCTAAGTACGGATGGCATGAATCCTTTTGGGGAGCAGAGCTGTAGTCACAGCACCTGGCCCGTGACTCTATGTATCTACAACCTGCCTTCTTGGTTGTGCATGAAGCGTAAGTTCATTATGATGCGGTGCTAATCCAAGTCCCGAAGCAACCAGGCAAAAACTTTGATGTGTAGCTTAGGCCATTAGTTGAAGAACTCTTTCAGTTGTGGGGCAAACCAGGTGTACGTCGTGGGATGAGAACAACAGGAGCCATTTGATCTACGAGGGTTGTTATTCAGAACCATCAATGATTGGCTGCTCTTAGTAACCTTCGGACGGACAAACAAGGGATATAAGGCATGCACACACTGTTTAGATAATACTGAAGGTACATATTTGCATAAATGCAAGAAGGTTGTGTACCTGGCGAATCGACGATTTCTTCCGACCAATCATCCCGTAAGAAAGAAAGGCAAGCATTTCAAAGGTGAGGCAGATCACCGGAAGAAGCCTGAACTCCCTGCTGGTGATGATGTATTTGGTATGGTCAAGGACATAGAAGTAATCTTTGGAAAGGGTCCCGGCAGTCAATCAGTTCTGAACGACGTCGCTACAGGACACGCACCCATGTGGAAGAAGAAATCTATATTTTGGGAGCTGCCATATTGGAAAGTCCTGCGTGCCCGCTCTTCAATCGACGTGATGCACGTGACGAAGAATCTTTGCGTGAACCTGCTAGGATTCCTAGGCGTGTATGGGAAGACAAAAGATACACCAGAAGCACGGGAGGACCAACAAATTATGAAAGACCCAAAGAACATGCATACACAGAACAAGACGGATAAAGGGCGTCACTTAAGTCGTGCCAGCTATGCTCTTACCAAAGCAGAGAAGGAAACCTTTTTTGAAGTCCTTTACAGTATCAAGGTGCCGTCGGGCTTCCCATCTAATATAAAGGGGATAATAAATATGGCAGAGAAAAAGTTCCAAAACCTGAAGTCTCATGACTGTCATGTGATTATGACGCAATTGCTTCCGATTGCATTGAGGGGGCTTCTACCGGAAAATGTCCGAGTACCCATTGTGAAGCTGTGTGCATTCCTCAATACAATATCTCAGAAGGTAATCAATCCAGATATTCTGCCAAGGTTACAGAAGGATGTGGTACAATGTCTTGTTAGTTTTGAATTGGTGTTCCCACCATCCTTCTTCAATATTATGACGCATCTCCTGGTTCACCTAGTGGAAGAGATTGCCATTCTCGGTTCGGTATTTCTGCACAATATGTTCCCCTTTGAGAGGTTCATGGGAGTCTTAAAGAAATATTTTCATAACCGTGCTAGACCAGAAGGAAGCATCTCCAAGGGATATGGAACAGATGAGGTCATTGAGTTTTGTGTTGACTTTATTCCTGACCTTAAGCCGATTGGTGTTTCTGACTCGCGGCATGAGGGAAGACTAAGTGGAAAAGGCACGCTGGGAAAGAAAGCAATGATATGTTGGGACGGGGATTCTTTCACTAAAGCACACTACACAGTTCTACATAATTCCACCTTGGCAGCTCCGTATATCGAGGAACACAAGAATATTCTACACTCCAAAAACCCGGGGAAGCCTGAATCACTGATTACAGATGAACACATGAAGTCTTTCGGTGGTTGGATGCGGACACATCTCTTGAATGACACCATTGTTGGAGATCAGCTATACTTGTTGGCTGCGTCACCATCTTCTACTGTATTGAATTTCCAAGGGTACGAAATAAATGGGAATACATTCTACACGATCGCCCAAGATAAAAAGAGCACCAACCAAAATAGTGGTGCCCGCTTTGATGCAATAGACGAGAATGAACAAAAGGACACATATTATGGTTACATAGAGGAGATATGGGAACTAGACTATGGAGTCTCTTTTAAGGTCCCTTTGTTTCGTTGCAAATGGGTCAACCTGAATGGGGAAGGGGTAAAGATAGACCAGTTGTACGGAATGACAACAGTGGATCTCAACAATCTTGGTTATAGAGATGAACCATTCCTCCTAGCCAATGATGTGTCTCAGGTTTTCTATGTGAAGGACATGTCCTCCAGACCGAAAAAAATAAAAAATATGCAAACGAATACATCATATGATGAGCCAAAGCATCACATAGTTCTTTCAGGGAAAAGAAACATCGTGAGAATCGAGGACAAGACAGACATGTCAGAAGATTATAATAAGTTTGATGAAATTCCGCCCTTCACAGTGAAAACTGACCCCAAGCATTCCGTTAAGTAAAGAAGATTCTCCATGGTTACGTCTGAAGCGATCATAAGGAAGGACATATGCCAAGAAGTTCATGCTCATATTATGTAACTCTAGTTCATGTCTTTCACGGTTTGTGGCTTCACCGAAGGATATCTTCGCGGTTTGTGGCTTGACCGGGACTATATATAGGGGGACCTTTAGTCCCGGTTTTGTAGTCTCAGTTTTTAATATTAATAAATGTCTTGAGTGTTAGTCCTGTTTTGTGGCTGGACCGGGACTATGAAGAAGTTGTCCCGTTTCGTACTTACCATTAAGATCTGATCTCCAAAGCAGCGGTCACATATTAGGAGTGCCTCTATGACCAGTTTCTTGGAGATCTTGGGAGGACTGGATCCGCGGCATCTCCGTGAAACTGGTCGTAATCCTGCTCTCAAAACCATCTTGTAGCTTGTAACATCTCTAACTAGATCAATACACAGGAGCTAACTAATTTCACATATTCGAGTGCCTCTATGACCAGTTTCTCGGAGATGCGGAGGATCGGGCTCAAATGGCATCTCCACAGGCTAACGTAGTGGTGTCCCTGCCCTCGAAAACCATCTTGCAGCTTGTAACTTCTCTAACTAGATCAATACGCCTGGGAGCTAACTAATTTCACATATTAGGGAGTGCCTCTATGACCAGTTTCTCGGAGATGCCGAAGGACTGGGCTCCGTCGGCATCTCCCTCAAACTGGCCGTAGTGGTGTCCCTGCTCTCGAAAACCATCTTGGAGATGCCTCAAACTGGCTGGAGGACTGGACTCACAAGGACGCCTATTTATAGTACAAGCAGCTCGGTATAGTGTCGACACTTACGAAATAATGTCAATACTCACCCCTATTATTAGTGCTGACTCGTGTTTTGTCCCGGTTGGTGTCTCCAACCGGGACTAAAGGTTCATCTTTAGTCCCGGTTGGTGACACCATCCGGGACAAGGTACACGCCGCACGACATAATATCGATACTCACCCCTATCATTAGTGCTGCCTGGCCCAGCCTGCTAAAATCCCTCCAACCGGGACTAAATATGAATCTTTAGTATATTGAAAATCCGAACAATGAAAATCCTGTTTCAGAATGCTAACGTCGCATTTTTAGAACAATCCGAACAATAAAAATCCTTCGCGTGGTGTCATATTATGTTACATAGTTGAAAGGAAAAATACCAGACTTGGTATATTAATCATGTTTCGAAAAAACCTTCACAAAATGACCTATCATGTTCAAGGTTTCATGGCTTTTGGTCCAAATGACCGATGTTATGTGCTGAATCACGACATAGTTTGTGATGCTGTGCCCATATTATGCATGTGTGTGGACATTGGTATGGAGAACAATGTTGCGGGAGGAAGTTTTACTTTTTGTCGCACGGAAAAGCCCTTTTCTATTTTCCGAGCACAAAAAACGGGTCGTTTTGTGGAGTAACCACCAAAATGCCGTTTCAGAATGCTACCGTTCCATTTTCCTAAAATACTAGACCACCTTAAATGGACTATCTCCCAACCGGGACATCTCAAACCTTTTTGTCCATCCCGGGTAAAAAGGACAAATGTCTGCCGAATCGGTAGGAACTGGGTCCGGTTTGTACTACAGGTATATGATCTATCGCCCGTGATTTTTTGAAAAAATCATTTTTAGACTCGCAATATGTGGTTTCTTCAGAGATCCAATGCAAGTTCTAACGATGCTCGTCCGTATCTTCATGCACACCGGTTCGACCATAGTTAGAAATTCAGATAATTCAAAATGGGCATAATAAATTCAAAAAAAAATTCGAACAATGAAAATCCTTCGCGTGGTGTCATATTATGTGACATAGTTGAAAGGAAAAATACCAGACTTGGTATATTGATCATGTCTCGAAAAAAACTTCACAAAATGACCTATCATGTTCGAGGTTTCATGGCTTTCGGTCCAAATGACCGATGTTATGTGCTGAATCACGACATAGTTTGTGATGTTGTGCCCATATTATGCATGCGTGTGGACATTGGTATGGAGAACAATGTTGCAGGAGGAAGTTTTCCTTTTTGTCGCACGGAAAAGCCCTTTTCCATTTTCGGCGCAAAAACGGGACGTTTTGTGAAGTAACCACCAAAATGCCGTTTCAGAATGCTACCGTCCCATTTTCCTAAAATACTAGACCACCTTACATGGACTATCTCCCAACCGGGACATCTCAAACCTTTTCGTCCATCCCGGGTAAAAAGGACAAATGTCTGCCGAATCGGTAGGAAGTGGGTCCGGTTTGTACTACAGGTACATGATCTATCGCCCGTGATTTTTTGAAAAAATCATTTTTAGACTCGCAAATGTGGTTTCTTCAGAGATCCAATGCAAGTTCTAACGATGCTCGTCCCCTATCTTCATGCACACCGGTTCGACCATAGTTAGAAATTCAGATAATTCAAAACGGGCATAATAAATTCAAAAAAAATCCGAACAATGAAAATCCTTCGCGTGGTGTCATATTATGTGACATAGTTGAAAGGAAAAATACCAGACTTGGTATATTGATCATGTCTCGAAAAAACCTTCACAAAATGACCTATCATGTTCGAGGTTTCATGGCTTCCGATCCAAATGACCGATGTTATGTGCTGAATCACGACATAGTTTGTGATGTTGTGCCCATATTATGCATGCGTGTGGACATTGGTATAGAGAACAATGTTGCAGGAGGAAGTTTTCCTTTTTGTCGCACGGAAAATCCCTTTTCCATTTTCCGAGCGCAAATAAGGGTCGTTGTGTGAAGTAACCACAAAAATGCCGTTTCAGAATGCTACCGTCCCATTTTCCTAAAATACTAGACCACCTTACATGGATTATCTCCCAACCAGGACATCTCAAACCTTTTCGTCTATCCCGGGTAAAAGGACAAATGTCTCATTGAATCGGTAGGAAGTGGGTCCGGTTTGTACTACAGGTACATGATCTATCGCCCGTGATTTTTTGAAAAAATCATTTTTAGACTCGCAAATGTGGTTTCTTCAGAGATCCAATGCAAGTTCTAACGATGCTCGTCCCCTATCTTCATGCACACCGGTTCGACCATAGTTAGAAATTCAGATAATTCAAAACGGGCATAATAAATTCAAAAAAATCCAAACAATGAAAATCCTTCGCGTGGTGTCATATTATGTGACATAGTTGAAAGGAAAAATACCAGACTTGGTATATTGATCATGTCTCGAAAAAACCTTCACAAAATGACCTATCATGTTCGAGGTTTCATGGCTTCTGATCCAAATGACCGATGTTATGTGCTGAATCACGGCATAGTTTGTGATGTTGTGCCCATATTATGCATGCGTGTGGACATTGGTATAGAGAACAATGTTGCAGGAGGAAGTTTTCCTTTTTGTCGCACGGAAAATCCCTTTTCCATTTTCCGAGCGCAAAAAACGGGTCGTTTTGTGAAGTAACCACAAAAATGCCGTTTCAGAATGCTACCGTCCCATTTTCCTAAAATACTAGACCACCTTACATGGATTATCTCCCAACCAGGACATCTCAAACCTTTTCGTCTATCCCGGGTAAAAAGGACAAATGTCTGCCGAATCGGTAGGAAGTGGGTCCGGTTTGTACTACAGGTACATGATCTATCGCCCGTGATTTTTTGAAAAAATCATTTTTAGACTCGCAAATGTGGTTTCTTCAGAGATCCAATGCAAGTTCTAACAATGCTCGTCCCCTATCTTCATGCACACCGGTTCGACCATAGTTAGAAATTCAGATAATTCAAAACGGGCATAATAAATTCAAAAAAATCCGAACAATGAAAATCCTTCGCGTGGTGTCATATTATGTGACATAGTTGAAAGGAAAAATACCAGACTTGGTATATTGATCATGTCTCGAAAAAACCTTCACAAAATGACCTATCATGTTCGAGGTTTCATGGCTTCTGATCCAAATGACCGATGTTATGTGCTGAATCACGGTATAGTTTGTGATGTTGTGCCCATATTATGCATGCGTGTGGACATTGGTATGGAGAACAATGTTGCAGGAGGAAGTTTTCCTTTTTGTCGCACGGAAAATCCCTTTTCCATTTTCCGAGCGCAAAAAACGGGTCGTTTTGTAAAGTAACCACCAAAATGCCGTTTCAGAATGCTACCGTCCCATTTTCCTAAAATACTAGACCCCCTTACATGGACTATCTCCCAACCAGGACATCTCAAACCTTTTCGTCCATCCCGGGTAAAAAGGACAAATGTCTGCCGAATCGGTAGGAAGAGCGTCCGGTTTGTACTACAGGTACATGATCTATCGCCCGTGATTTTTTGAAAAAATCATTTTTAGACTCGCAATATGTGGTTTCTTCAGAGATCCAATGCAAGTTCTAAATGAGCCATTTTTCTTCCCCCCATTTTTTCCCGACATTTCTCCCGCCAGTTCTTCCCTTCAGTTATCTTCCTGCCATTTCTCACTATATATATATGTAGGGTTGGCCTCAATTGTCATTGCACATATCTAGACTCATATCTGCAACCTCATCACTCTTTCCCATGACTTCCACCGTAGCACTAACTCCCAGGGAGGCGGAGGCGCTTCTTTAACTACCCTCGCTTGGGATCTGTGTCCGTCAGCTGGATCTTTGGCCGCCGAGAGGCGTGCAGTTCCTCCTGTCCCGCTGGGCTACTGTGTCCCCGACCACTACTACTTCGAGCTCACGCCGGAGCAGCGGAGGAATCCCAGATGGCATCCCGACTATTTCCCGACTTGGGAAGCCTTCTTCGTGGATCGGCGTGAGAGGGCGCTCGCCAGGCACGAGGAGGATGGCCCACCTCCTCCGAACTTCAACGAGGCCGGCCGTCGGTTGTGGTGGCGCGGTCGGACTCTCCAGAGCGTCATGGCCTATGACACGGCCGCCGACTCTAGCCCCCGCCTGCGCTACCCTCAAGTCCAGCCCACTGCATTTCAGTAGTCATGGTTCAACTGGCGACCGCACGACAATGGCAATGACGACCTTAATGCGATGACTACAGTGGCGAGTATTACAGGTGTAGGCAGGAGCATGACTGAATCACTCCAACATTACAAAACAAGTTCGGCCGATTGTGGCTTAATCTGGCCATGTATCTTAATTTCCAATTCTTCTATGTAACTTTGTGTTAGTTGCGTTATGTACTTTAAATCCAGTTCTATCCTAATAAAATTTTCTTTCCGCCCATTATTTCCCGTCCTTTTTTCCGTCCATTAATATATAAAATATAAGTTAATTCAAATCCAAATGAAAACACAGAAAACGATTTTGAATTATTTATTCAAATCCAGACACTTTTTATGTTTAAAGTTTTTCTAAATTCCAAATTAATATTCAAAAAATATAAGTTAATTCATTTTTAATTTTAAATGGTTCATAGTTTAAATGGTTACATTAATTATTTTTAAAAACAGAAAATGGTTTTGAATTAGTTATTCAAATTTAAACACTTTTATGTTTAAAGTTTTTCTAAATTCCAAATTAATATTCAAAAAATATAAGTTAATTCATTATTAATTTTAAATGGTTCATAGTTTAAATGGTTATATTATTTATTTTTTAAAAATAGAAAATAGTTTTGAATTAGTTATTCAAATTCAAACACTTTTTATGTTTAAAGTTTTTCTAAATTCCAAATTAATATTCAAAAAATATAAGTTAATTCATTATTAATTTTAAATGGTTCATACTTTAAATGGTTACATTAATTATTTTTAAATACATAAAATGGTTTTGAATTAGTTATTCGAATTCAAACACTTTTTATATTTAAAGTTTTTCTAAATTCCAAAATAATTATCATTTTAAAAAATTACAAATTTAAACCCCAAAATAAAAAATAAGGCGGGAACAGAGAGAAAATTACTGATTTTTTTTGAAAACAGGGTCATATGTCCCGCGGGACTAAAGACCCCTGCGCGCGCCCCTTGGGCTGATGAAAATATAGTGGACTATACGTCCCGGTTGGTGGCTCCAACCGGGACGTATAACCCTTTAGTCCCGGTTGGAGCCACCAACCGGGACAAAAGGCCCTTCGTTTATAACTGACGCGCCTCCTCTTCTTATTCCCCATCTCAATTCTCTGCTTCTCACCGACGCGCGCACAGGAAACCCCAACGACGCGGCAGGCTTCCCGAGCTCGCCGCCGCCACACCATCGCCTCCGTCCGCACGCGCCCTGGCCGCCTCCGTCCGCGCAAGTAGAGGGCTCGAGCACGCCCTGACCCCCTCGACGGTGTCTTCCACAACCCCGACGAGGTTCGCCGTCGTCCATCAGCCTGATTCCAACCTCGCCGTGCTTCTCCGACCCCACCACCGCGCTCAGGGTGAGCCACCGGTCCTCTAGGACCCTTCCCTTCCTTTCCTCCCTCTCTTGTTTGCTCTAGCCTCGAGCGCCGCCGTCGGCCACCGCTAGACCTAGCCGTAGACGTAGCTCCGGCTACCAAATAGGAGCACGCGCCGCCTCTATATTGTTCGCCGTGCTAACGTGGTTCGAACGTGCACAGCCCCGCAGTCCCACGCGCTCCCTAGGGTCGCCGTCGATCACCGTCCGCCGCGTCGCCCATCGCGGTGACATGGTGCCCGCGTGGTGCCCGCGTGTCCCCGGTCCCACCTGCCAGCCTCAGAGGCTAGGTGCCTCTGTGGTGCAGGTTAGCAGTGGCCTGGTCCAGGTCCACCCGTCAAGCCCTGGTCCAGGTCCTACCTGCCTGCGTGGAGGCTGAGGTGGCCACGGGCCTCTCTGTCAGCCACTATGGCTAGCAGTGGCCTTGGTGTAAAAATATTTTCTGTTTTGTTTAAATTCAGAAATGGTTTAATGAAATCCAGAAATTGATATAATATTGTAAATTCAATAATTAATTATTTATAACTCAGAAAAATACAAATAATATATCAAAATATTCAGAAAAATGAGATCTAACTATTTAACCTATAATCATGCATTGTTCAACAACTTTAAAGACAAGTTTAATTAGAGAATAAAATCAACCCCTCTCATATACTCCAGATTTTCGCCGAGTTAGGGTTTTCACCCCTCGGAACCCCGTTTAAATTGCCGAGCATGTCTTAGTGTTACTTTTCAATACAAATTAACTTGTCATATAATCATCCTTGTTTGATCATTGCATCGATGCCATGTGTTGATTGTTCCCCTCTCTTTCCGGCGTTCGGTTCTTCGCGGTAGAATACGAGATCGAGATCAAAGACCGAGGTCAACACCATCGAAGATCGAAGATTTCTTGATAGCCATCATATTGTAGATGCTTAGCCATGATATTAGTTGTCATAGACCCCAGTTGAATCGATGTTGCACCTAGGGTTAGCCGGTGTGTCCTCGCCAGGGCATCCCGAACCCGAGGGTTGATTGATTGCCGCCTTTCTTTCCGGTATTGGTTCTTCGCGATAGGATCCGAGCTCGATGGTTTCTTCGAATTAGGGTTTCTGATATTGTAAATTCATTTTTATTATTGTGTATGTATATATTAGGGTTTCTCTAAATTAGGGTTTATATCTCTCAACACCGTACCTAACATTCTCCCTTAGCCGCTTTGGCTTATCAGTTCTTCCACCTATGCAGAAAATATGGACCCACACGTCAGAGACGAAGAAAAGGAAGAGTTGATCCAAGGTGTGATCCGCGGGGAAGAAAATTTAGATGTATCGACGTTTCTGAACAACTCCGGTGAGGGTGATCCTCTTTTTGCCGGAATAGACGACTTGTTTGAGGTTGAAGGTGTTGCCTTCCGCGAGGGAGAAGGCGATGCCTTGTGTAATCGAGAAGACGACCGCTCTGGCGAGGTGCATGTAAGATAATTAATTCATTAATTAATCATCCGCTATCTATATAGAAATAGTAACGACGATCTTTCTTCTTTTAGCCCTCCTGATCGAACAAATCTACTGAAAAGAGCGGACGAAGCCCAACCAAAAAGTTGGAAGACCATGAGAGGTTCAGGATCGAAGATATCGCTGAAGATGGCAAACCGACGGCTCCCGAAGTTGTCGCAATATAATTTGTGGCACACTGCGGAGTAATCGTTAGGGACTTAATCCCGATCACCATTCAAAATTGGAATAGGCCTGCTGATGCTAAAGAAGAGGGAACATGTTTGTTTATCCCTGACAAGGCCAAAGATTTACTGTGGAAGAGGCTCATGGTTAATTTCAAACTACCGAAGATAGAGCTGGATCCAAATGCGGAGGATCCAGTTGAGGACGCCTTAGAACATGGGAGATCCATGGAGGCTAAGGTCAGGGAGTGGGCTATGAAGAAGATGGCCCAGTGTTTCACCAACTGGAAGAAAAGATCGCACCTTGACTATGTCGTGAAAGAGAAGACTCTGGATTTCAAGAAGACTCAGTTTGAGAAGATAAAACCATTCTGGGCTGAGTTCGTAAATTACAAGACATCAAAAAAAGCTAATAAAATGTCTGCAACGAATAAGCTGAATGCTACTAACAAGAAGTATCACCATACTATGGGGCAAGGTGGCTACAGGGCTGGCATTCCTAAGTGGGAGAAACTTGAGAATGAACTGCGTGCTAAAAAGATCACCCCAGAGACAGACGATTGGGTAGAACGTGCAAGGAATTGGTTTTACGGGCATGGGGGCACGTTGGACTCGGAAGGGAAGTGTATATATAACATACGACATAAAGAAGACCCCTTGCTAATCGAGAAAATGAGAAAAGCAGTAAAGGCTGTTAAAGATGGGGACTTCATTCCCGATAGAGAGAATGATGAGCTCACACTCGCCCTTGGAAATAAGGAACATGATGGACGAACATGAGGCACAAGAGGCTCCCAACCATGGAGGACTGGGTTTCCCGAAGAGAGGAAGAAATATCCTGATAGAAGCCGTCAGAGGAGAAAGGACAGGGCGGAAGTTGAAGCAGATATTCAGAAAGAGCGAATGCGTATAATTGAAGAACGAATAAAGCAACAACAAGATGAAATTAACGCACTTAAAGAGAAAAGTACTACCGGTCCATCTCAGCAGCACACTGCATTCGATGTTACCGGCCTATCAAATAATCGAAAAAGCAGTGTGGCTTCCACCGAGGTCCCGGGTGATGACAATGGCGATGTCGATGGTGCACCGACGATGGCTCCTGTTGGCTACCCAGTGGATGATATCACAGAGATGACACACTGCGAGCTACATGTCAAAGTTGTGAACATATCAATGAAGGTGGCGGTCGGCTATGCCTTACCAATTGGACCCACACCAACTTACCATTGTCGTCCGGTTCCAGAGTGCTACGCTGTTGTCGGGGTGGATGAAATCATGCCCACCTTTGATGTTTTGGATCTTCACTACCCTGCAGGTGAAGGGGATGTGACTGTACTGGGAGACGCAACAAACGTCACCATTCTATGGCCGAAGGAATGTATCGTGCTTCGAAATCACATGCCAAGGCCATCTTCGCCGCCGCCTCACCCGTATCTAGCGAGGTCGCCGCCTTCGTCGCCTCACCCGGCTCCGTCGCCTCACCAATCTCCGGCGCAGCCATCGCCGCGGGAGCCATCGCCGGCGCCTCAGGATAAAAAGTGTAAGCGTACCGCTACTCTGCGTCGTGGTAAGCGATCGCCGAAACGTAAACAAGAGCCTCTTCCAAAAGTACCAAAGGTTCCTCCCAAGAGAGCTTATGACTGTATTGAAGAGGATACTGCGGCGATCATTGATGCGGAAATGACAGCGTTTTTCGCTAAGCTGAGGCGGCCGAAAGAGCCAGAGTTCCCCAGCACCAAAGAAGAAAAAGCCAAAGTGTTGAAAATGCTAAAGACTCTTCATCAACCCGAGCCAAAGCTGTCATCAGACTATGAGCGTTTTATTCTCAAGTCACATGCGGCACAAAAAGCCTCGAAGAGCAGTACTGATGCAAGCGAGAAATCTGTTGCCCAGCTCGGAGAACAAGCAAAACAGTCTTGCGCCCCTTTCAAGGTGATTTCCCAAACCAATGTGGGGTCGAGCAAATATGGGCCGAAGAGCAGTATGATCCAGAGGTAGTTGCACAATACGGAGAAGCTGCCGCTGCTCAAGGTATGAGTATTGCCCAGTACTTATCCCAGTTAGAGTACTTCCCCGTGAGTGAAGTAGCATACAAATACCAGTACGACAAACCTCTCGTCAAACCTGAGGAGGTAAATAATGTTTGAACAAAAATGCGAAGATTGCATAACTGGTACATGCATGCCACAAAGGCAGGGGCTAACTGGATAGTGCTGAGGGTTACAAAAAAGCATCATGGGAAAGAAAAGGATGACATGATAACCATTGAATTTGATGAACTATTTCAATTATTCAATCAATACGCCTTGAACAAATCGATCATCAGTGCCTATTGTTTGTAAGTACTAATTCTGTAATTAATTTAGTCTCCAGCTATCTCACCTTGTTTATTGCATGTATATAATCATACTGTAATATGCAGAATGAAGATTCTCGAATGCAGCAGAGGACAAATCTATGACATTGGCTTCATTGACCCATATTGGGTTCATGAAGCTAATCTCAAAACAAGCCCCCAGGATACGGAGGATAATATAGTACACGCGTTAAGGTTTCAAGAAACCAGAAGAGAAATACTTTTTCCTTACAACTTCGAGTGAGTGTTATTGTCTTCTATACACTTTCTATTTCGCTTACTCGATGTTAAGTATATAATTAATTAGTTATGTATTCGCAGCTTCCACTATATTCTGTTAATCATTCAACTTGACAAAGGGCGTGTACTAGTCATGGATTCGAAACATAAACCCCTTGAGCAGTGGCAGGACATGCAGATACTTCTCCAGCGGTAATTCTAATCATTACGACACTATATCGGCAACGTTCGTGAATTTTATGATATCAAGTAATTAATAACTTATTTTATTCGTTTTCTTCGCCGGGCAGCGCTTGGAAAAGGTTCACCAACAAGGCTAGGGGTGTTTGGAAAGCGGAGCTTACATTTGAAGCACTAGATGTAAGCACCACTAGCTATATCCGCGCATCTCTTTGATTCTAGTTTTGATACGGTTATTATCATGCTTGATTATTATTTTGATTGAACTATGTTCTCGTAAAGTGCCTGACATAGGGACCATGTAACAATCTATGTGGATACTATGTTTGGGAGTTCAACCGGCAGACGTGCGATGAGAAAGGCAGAAATTTAGAGCAACTCCACGTACGTAAACAATTTCCATAGTTTTTAATTACAATCAAATTGTGTTTAGTTCATTCATATAGGCTGACTCCTTTTTTAAATCAGATCGAACGTCTACGGGACGGTCTTCTGCCAAAGGATCGCTTACGAGAAATTCAGGAGGAATTGGCGGGATTCTTGGATGCAGAAGTCCTAGACCCAAAAGGGGAATCCTATTTGACTGTGTATAGACAATAGGGATTGTACGAAGAGCAACTTTTGTATGTAGTGCATGAACTCGATCCGTGTATCGAATGTAATATTGTCATGATGATCTTGTGTAATAAAAACGGTTCCTTCATTGATAAGTGCAAAACACTAAATAAACAATAAAACAACCTAAATGAATTCTCTGTCGTGGCACAAAAAGTGGCGAAAATGCTGCCACGGCAACAAAATGTGCCAAAATGAATTCTCTGCGGCGAAGAAATGTAAATCTCTGCATGGCAGAAGGTTATTTGTCCCGGTTCGTGTTACGAACCGGGACTAATGCTCCACCCCCCTCGCCCTCTGACGCCGCCACGTGTACCCCATTTGTCCCGGTTGGTGGGACAACCGGGACTAAAGGTTGGGGCTTTAGTCCCAATTGCCCCGTCCCGGTTGGGTAACCGGGACTAATGCCCCTTACCAACCGGGACCAATGGGACGTTTTCTACTAGTGTCATGGTACGGTTCTGCGCTCTCGCAAAGGACGCAAGAGAGTCACTGACCCTAACCTGTTCACGGCTAACTTTATAAAAATTATATAATCTATCACATGAGGCAAGATCTCTAATCTCATTAACTAGGTGGAAGTAGGGAGATCTATCCACTGTAGAGCAAGTAGCGGCATCCACCAGGGCAGAGCAATCAGATTCAACCATTGTCGGTAGGGGTGAAAATTGTAGTGCCAATTTGAGACCCTCAGTGCATGAAGTTAGTTCGGCCTCATAAGGCGATTTACAGTTCGGCAAAGATCTGCAAGCCATAAAGATAGGATCCCCTTCAGAATTCCGAAGCAGCATCCCAGTTCCAGCATAGCCATTAGCAGCAATGTATGACCCGTCGATAGAGAGTTTGGTACGACCTGGTGGTGCCCTACTCCAGAAGGTACATGGCTGTTTAAACCGAGTTGGAGAGTTTTGAAACTTAGGATTAACCACCGGATCTTTCCCTTTTAGAATGCAAATACTCGAAGAATTCTGGGACTCCCGTAACAGTTTTAGGTGGCCACAAAGAATGATTCTGGAGCCAAGCGTCGTTGGAAGAGTTTTGTCGTGGGTAGCTTCATTACGACAAAACCAGATACGCCATGCAACGAGCAGTGTGTTGTCCACCATGTCAGGTGACAGATTCAGCAGCATATCCTGAAACCGCTTTGGCGAAGGTGTTTGCATATCCACACTGGCCGGCAAGGACCAGACTTTCCGCATTTCATCCCATAACATGCGAGCATGGGGGCAGTTATACAGAGCGTGTTGTGTAGATTCCGATTCTGTACCACAGACCGCACATAACCCTGTCACATTAATGCCGCGTATCTTCTTGTTTTCCTCAGTTGCTAGGGCTCCTGAGGCAGCCTTCCATGCAAACATCTTAACTCTCGGGGAAACAGAAGCATTCCAAATCTTTCCCCAGACACCAGTAGGGTAGTTGCTTGAGGTAGCAATGGCACATTGATTGGTATGCGAGCGAAGAGCTATTTTATATGCACTACGAATTGAGAATATGCCTGATCGCTCAGGCATCCAAGCAAGCACATCATCCTCCAGTCTCCTGGAGGGGGAGATCTGCAGGATTGCATCCGCATCAAAAGGGAGGAAAGTTTGGCGGATCAAGTCAGTCTTCCATGAGCCATCTTCATCAAGAAGCTCTGACACGCGACGAAGTCTCCTGGTGCCCTGTTTGGTGATCACTTTACCACAGTCCTCCCTGGGTAGCCAGCTATCTCGCCATATCCTTACGCTCCTGCCATTCCCAATCCTCCACACAAGGCCTTGTTTCAGCAGCTCGAGACCATGTAGAACTGACGACCAAGTTGCAGAAGGATTGCCTGAGCATACGGTATCATACAAATTGCCATTAGGGAAGTACCTTGATTTTAGTACACGAGCACAAAGACTTCCAGGAAACATTATAAGCCTCCAAGCTTGCCGTGCAAGAAGAGCTTGATTAAATAATCTCATGTCGTGGAAACCTAGTCCTCCTTGGAGCTTAGATCTGTTAAGTTTAGGCCAGCTTAACCAGTGAAGTTTCCTCTTCCCATTCTATGATCCCCACCAGAAATCTCGTATGATTTTATTTAGATCATCACACACTGATAAGGGTAGCTTGTACACCATCATAATGTAGGTGGGTATGGCTTGAGCTACAGCCTTAATGAACACCTCCTTGCCACTTTGAGCCAATATGCTATCTCCTAGCTCCAACAAGCGTTTACTAAGCTTGGCTTTCAGAAACTCAAACTTTCCTTTGTTCATGCCGCCACAAGGGGTGGGGAGACCAAGGTACTTATCCTCAAACTCATCGCGTTGTACCTCAAGGATATTCTGAATACAAGACCGCAATTGCTGTGGAGTTGTCGGGCTGAACATTATGGAGCACTTGTTTGGATTAATCAATTGCCCCGTGCATGTTGCATATGCCTCGAGAGTATGTTTCACATGAAGCGCTTGTTCCTCAGATGCTTTAAAGAAAAGCAGAGTATCATCCGCGAATAAAAGGTGGGAGATTCCAGGAGCCCGTCGACATATTTTAAGAGGGGTAATCCTGTTCTGATTTACCTCATTGCGAAGAAGATTGGATAACCCATCCGCCACAAACAGAAACAAGAAGGGTGATAGAGGATCCCCATGCCTTAAGCTACGAGAGGGAGAGAAAGCTTCCAACAAGGTCCCATTAAATTTCACCGATTATTTTACCGTGGTAACACATGCCATTATCCAGTTTACCCACCGGTGCGAGAACCCCATTTTATGCAATGTACTCTCCAAATAGTGCCAATCAACTCTGTCATAGGCTTTTGATAAATCCAGCTTATAAGAACAATAAGATGTGTCAGATGACGTACCATGCTCCATATAGTGCAAACATTCAAAGGCCAATAGAGCATTGTCCGAGATCATGCGTCCAGGGATGAAAGCACTCTGGTTTTCAGAGATGATATCCCCCAGAATTGGGCGTAGCCTATTTACCATGCATTTTGATACCACCTTGTAGACCACATTACAAAAACCAATGGGTCTATAATCCTTGAGTTCCGCCGGGTTATCATTTTTGGGAATAAGAACGATCGTAGTGTCATTGACCCCCGGTGGCATGATACCATTTTCAAAGAAGGCAAGAACCGCCTGGAAAATATCCTTCTTTAGTACATCCCAGTTGCGCTGATAAAATCTTGCATGGAACCCATCTGGGCCAGGCGCTTTGATCGGACCGATCTGAAAGACGGCGTTGGAAATCTCCTCCACCGTAAATTCCTTACAGAGATCCACATTCATCTCATCCGTTATCTGAATCGGAGTTAAGTTAATCAAAGCCTCCGGGTGAAGAGTGGGATCGCGGGTATACAAGAACTGAAAATAGGACGTAGCCATACGTTGCATTTCAGTCGGCACAGTTTGGACTACGCCATTATCATCTCGCAGTTTTGCAATCTTATTTCGCCGTGCTCTCCACATAGCCCGACGATGGAAGAACTTGGTATTTTGATCCCCTTCTTTCATCCAATCAATCCTTGAACGTTGCAGCCATATCATCTCTTCCTTGTATAAGATTTCATTCATAAGGTCTGATGTGGCATTAATCTCCTCCCTTGGGGCCCCTTCCTCGTGTATCCGTTCAAGCTTTGCTCTCAAACGTGCAATTTCCCTTGAGACATTACCAAACTTGTTTCGTCCCCAACTATGGAGTTTCTGCATAAGTGAATGTATACCATCATTAACTTTACCCAGGTCATGCATCTGTCCAAGGCCACGCCATTCACGATCAATGATCTCTTTGAGCGCCTCATCAGTCTTCCAGTAAATTTCATATTGCAAGGATCTTCTAACAGGCCGTTCCCTGTCCTCCTGCTCCAGAGACAACTTGATCGGAGCATGATCAGAGCATGGGTTAATCAGGTGTGTCACACTAGCTGCGGAGAAAAAATCCCTCCAATCATCAGTTGCCACCGTACGGTCCAAACGAACTCTCACATTAGATGTACCAGCTCATTTATTATCATATGTATACGGCAGGCCCGAGAAGCCTAGGTCCTTGAGCTCGCAGACCTGAAGGCATTCACGGAAGTCCGCCATTTGCTGTTCTGATCGCTGTGTCAATGAGAAGTGTTCATGTTGCCATAGTGCCTCATTAAAATATCCAAGAACAACCCATGGTAATGACGATGATGCTTTAAGTGCTAAAAGAGAGTTCCACATGCGATATCGGTTTTCCACCCTCGGTTCACCATAAACAAAAGTAGCATGGAATTGGGGCTCAGTCGGCGAAATCCTGATTACAGTATCTATATATCTTTCGGTCACTCCCCGAATATCAACAGTATAGCTTTCATGCCAAAAAAGTGCCAGACCTCCACTCATCCCATTATTGTCCATACTAGCAAAACCACGTAGGCCCAACCGGCTACGAAGACGACGAACGCGATTACCCGGTTGCCTAGTCTCACAGAGTAAGATCAACTGGAAACGATTAGTCCTTTGAAGGACACAAACCTCTCGAACTGTCGGGGAGTTTCCGATCCCGCGACAGCTCAGGCTACACCAATTCATTGCTCCCGGCGGTCGTCCTCGAGGGACGCCACCGATGACGACAAGGAGTTCTCTGAAAGTGAAGTCTCCATCTTCCGGGCTTTCGCCCTATCTTTTGTTTTCACATACGTTGGAGGAGGTGGGGGAATGTGAGCATTCAGGTCCTCTTCCAAATTATCTTTACTAGCCTCAGACATGATGAGTTCCTTCCTGACATTATTGTCACTGTCCCGCATAATAACATCTCGAGGGGGTTTAACAGGGCTGGTGCCTGTGTCTACAAGTTTGTCTTCCTTGCCAAGATCTTCTTCCTCCGATGATCTCTTATTTGAAACATTTGTTCTGGCCCTCATTCTTCCAGAGAAGCCACCACGTGTAGTAGGTCTAGAGTCAAAACGTGCAGGGGAGTCCATAGGTTGATTCACCCGCTTGGTAGCCAACATCCAAGTGCCATATTGGAGTTGGTTATCCTCCCATGCACCATCTCCACACTCTTCATGATCATGTCCCATGAGACCACATCTTTTGCAGAAGAAGGGAACCTTCTCATATTTGACAGGAAGCCGCCTCTTCCCCTCCGGCAAAGTGAGCGACAAAAATCGCATAAGGGGTTTGTTTATGTCTATGCGTGCTCGAATTATCACGTAATTCCCTTCAAAGAACAGTCTTGGAGATAACTGAACCTCCTTCACTTTACCCACTCGCCGAGCCATATCATCAATCACCTCCGTCTTACGATAGAGTTCAGGGACACCATGGATCTGAGCCCACACCTGAAGGCCATCAAACACCACCTCTTCTGGATCACATAATCCATCGAAATCTTCAATCAGGAGGCCACAACCCCGAAAGGTCCATGGTCCCTGGTGGACGACCTTTTTCCAATCCCCCAAACACTGCATCTTGAAGATGAACAAGTTTTCCCCGGCCTCACGAAATTCTGGATCACGGGACGGTTCCATATGCTCCGCATCTTCTCGAACAAAGCATCAGAACTAAAAGATCGGGTAGTTAGCACTTTACCGATCGCCATCCACCGCGCTTCCTTCTAGTACTCCTTTGCAGCTTCCACATCGACCACCACATCATCCAGTTCGTCCTCGTTCAGCTCAAGATGGCTGAGCATGTCGCCGATCTCCTTTTCTTTACCCTCCACGGAAGCCGAGGCGACCGTAGCCTCCTTAGTCGCCATACCTTCCTAACCCTAGAACACGGGCACACGAAGATGCCGAGGTAGGGTTAGGGCACGAGAGAAGGGAGGCAGACGGAGAACACGGGCTAAGAAGACACGAAACACCGATCAGATCTCACGGGGCGACGGAGTCGCCGCCGGAGCAGTAGAAACCCTAAACAAGAGGGTTCATGTTTTATTGCCGGACCAACTTTGGTCCGGATCAAACTCGATTTCGGTTTGGGAACGTCGAGTATTCTACTCGCGTTTTCAGGCCGGGTTTTCGCGTTCGGCGAAAATTCAGACGAAACTAGCAAATTTAGACGGATTTCATTAAACTTGGGAATATAGGCAGATTTCATTACTCGGGATCAGCCGTGCCATCGTCCTCGCCGCCGTCTTCGTCGTCGCTCGGTGGCTATGGCGGGTGGGAGATCCCCTGGCTGGCACCGCCGCACCTCCAGGGCTGGTAGGAGAGGTCGGCCTCGTCATCGTCGAGAACGACGAGCGGCGTGCCCTGGTAGGCGAGAACGCGGCCAGATCAGGCCTGACGTTCGGCTCCTACTGCAGCAGGCGATGGACACGCTGCCGCTCCGTCTCCCCCCAGTCCGCCCTGGACCAGGCGGGTATGTCCGGCGAGGATGGCTCCACAGGCGGCTGCGGCGCCGCCTCCCGCAGGGACTGCTCCACCGCAATCTTGATGGCGAATGCATCCTCGTCGACGGGCATCGCCCAGTCCCGCGGCTCCGGCTTCGGCTTGCGAAGGCGGAGACAGCCGGTGGGCGGCGACGGAGCGCGCGGCTCATTGATGACAATGCCGCGTGACCTGGTCCTCGATGGCGACCGTACCGGCGTCTTCGTCTCCTGCTTAACCACCCGAAGCAGCGGCGAAGTTGCCGGCGCGGACCCGGAGGAGCGGGTCGCCGAGGCAGAGGACGAAGAGGAGAGGTTGGCCATCCTCCTCGGCAGCCAGTTGGCCAGAGGATGGCGCCTCGCCATTGACGATGGCGTGGGGTTGCGGGGGAAGCCGAGGCGGGGCTCGTTGCCGACGTGGATGTGCTCCAGCACGGCGGCGAGGGTGCGCCCGGGAGCGCTCCACCAGCGGCGGTGCCCAGCCGCGTTGTTCCTCTTCGGCGGTGAGCCCGGCGGCCCCTCATGGTGGGCGAGCGCCCGCTGTCGCCGGTGGGCGAGATGCTGTTTCCAGAAGACGCGGTTGCCCGGATCCTCGGCGAGGTACGGGTCCTCCATGGCGGCGATGGCCGCCTGGATATCGTCGTCGAGCTCCTTGGGCTTCGGCTCCGGTGGAATCGGGGTCCCACCGGCGCTGAGCCTCTAGCCGGATGGGAGGCGGATGTCCGGCGGCGCCATGTAGCCCGCCTCGTACAATATCCGGGCCTCCCACGGCTGGAGGGTGCGGCGGCCGAATCTGTTCGCCGCCGCTGGCTTGCTGGGTACCTTTCGCCCATGGTGTGAAGTGTGGGAGTGTGGGGAGGGAGAGCTCGGAGTTCGCCGGAGTTGGGAAGCTGTGGAAGAGTGTGGAGAGTTCTGGCAAGGGGCACGCCTTTTATAGGCCGAGACGGGCGGCAGGGGCAGGAGGGGTGTAGCGACGAGGGCGGGAAAAGCGAAAACGGCGGGAAGTTATTGCCCGCCGTCCGTCGCGGGATCCAAGAGGGCGGCGCCAGCGCGGCGTTGCGACGACGCGTGGCCTTCGCGGGGTTTCGAGGACGATGACGATGATTCGGCTTCCGTTGCTGACTAGACGGGTCCACGCGCCGCTTTTTTTTCGCCGAGTTCGCTTCGTCTGGCGTTTCCAGGGCGTTCACGGAATCCTAGGAATGGCCTGGGAAGTCCGGACCAAAGTTGATCCAAATCCGAACCAAAAGAGGATCCTGAAAACGCGACTAAACCGAATTTAGGTGTCCGGACCTAATTTCACCGTCTGGAACGACATGCTGAAAAATGCTAGTGGAGATGCTTTTATCGCGCAGCTTCCATCATGGCCGCAATTGATCTACCTGCTCCTTTCGTGCGTGCGACGGCGGCGCCAAGTAGTATCTGGCCAAAGTATCCTCCAGTCCTCTGCTCCAGTTCTCCACCACCACTAGCTGCAGCTGCAGGTCAGGTTGGACTACGTCGACCGGGTCGGCGCACACATTGGCACTGGACATGCATGCATGCGTACGATGGTTGTTGTGCGATGCGATTGGACGGGTCGGTGCGTTTGGGTTCCTTGTGGGGTGATGAGAATTAATCTCATGAGATGCGTGTGAGTCGGGTGTAGAGGTGAGGCTGCAGGTCAGGTGGACTATCTACTTGCAAACTTGAGTGCAAGTCTGATGCGACAGTGGTGTGTAGCCAGTTCGTGTGACCACTGTGCTTAATGGGGGGTTGGATATGCACGTTCGATCAGAGTATCAGATCAAGTTGATCTCACGAATTGCCTGCCTGCATGCGCCTTGAGGGGTAGATAGATCGATGGGCGGTGATGGTGGAGACGAACGGAAGGCCGGGTTTATCTAGCATTGTCGTCCAAGGCGTAAGTATTCAGGTAGAGGCAGACCGCAGACGGCGACGAGGGCGAGCAGACCGATCAGCAGCACGGGGCGGCCGTGCAGCACGAAGTTGCTGTCGCCCACGTCGACGTACCGCACGGTCCGCGCTGTTAAGAATATAATACATGTCTAGTTCTTTCTATCAGTTCAGACTTTTGATTTAGAGGGCTAGTGCATCAATTTAATATGGTATCAGAGCTAAGAGGTCTTAAGTTCAAGATCTTGCTCACGCAGTTTATAAAAAAGATTCTGCGGCCTGCACCGGACCCACGCTAAGGACTAAAAATAGCCTAGATGTGAGGGATATAATATATGCCTAGCCCTTTTCATCAGTTCGGACTTTTGGTTTAGATGACTAGTGTATCAATTTAATACGCACCACCTGGTTCGCCGTCTCCGCAAAATCTAGCCCACGCTCTCATGTAGTACACGGCATGTATAGACGTGTGGTAGTCAAAGCCAGCGCATGGGAGACACTGCCCGGGCTGCCGGCCTGTGGTACTCTATAGGCGACCGATCGACGGATCGAGCAAGCGACGAAACTTCCGGGCAACTGGCGGTGTGGTTAGGCCTGGCGAGCGAGCGACGCGCGAGGTCCGAGAGCGATCGGGGAGGAAACTGAGCTGCGAGAGATGGGCGTGGTTTTAAAAATTCAAAGTCCTCGGCCGTCCCTTTTAAGGTTGGAAAAAATGGGTTCCAGCCAGTGGGGCACACGCACAAAGCTAATTTAGCTAGCCGCGGACTATGTGCAACCGGGCAGATGATTGGGGCCAGCAGCTCTTGCAGAACTATGGTGCAACAGTACATCTTCCTAGTCTTCAGTTTCGTTTCGATCGCGTGTCACGATCTTCCTATGCGAGCATGCGTTCAGACCAATAGTTTTTGACCTGCAGTGGACCTACGACGATTATTCAGCGACGAATATTTCTTACGGGTATCTTTCACTATTCGACGAGCATTCACTACACAAACGGCACGCTGCGCCGAGAGCCAAAAGCCGTTGGCGTAGCCTCGATTCCCGTTGGCGTAGGCTACGCCGAGGGCTGTCCTCGGCGTAGCATCCTCGCCGAAGACCTCCCTCCGCAGAGCCATTTTTGTCCGTAGGCGTAGCTTTAGCCGTTGGCGTATGCTACGCCGATGACTTTGCCCTCGGCATAGCCCCGTCGGCATAATAACGGCAGGTTGAAAAAATTCAAAAAAAAATTTAAATTTTTTGTTTTTAACACTAATTATATTTAATCTTTGATCAAATTATAGTCTTTATCAAATTTCCCGCTCGGTCACCCATCCTAATACTACTCTAGCTTCAGCACGCTTAACTTCTCAGTTACTCCCTCTGTTCGGGATTACAAGGCTGGAGAACCAAAACTCGCGGATTAAGGCACCTATTAAATGTCCCTTGAATACCTCTCGTCTACCTATTTAATTGCTACGATTTTATTTTTGCTACGCATGCATTGGTCTAACTCATTAATCATAATAACAAACGGTGACGAGGTTTAATCTCGCCAATGCCCATTGTTATGAACTTGGATTTTGGAGAAGATGGAGATGCTGGAGATCGCGGAACGGTTAGCAAACAAGCAACACGGGACACGGGGTTTACTCAGGTTCAGGCCCCCGGAGGGAAAACCCTACTCCTGTTTGTCTGCTCTTGATTACGGCGGAACCGAAGATTACAGGGGTGCGCAGATGTAATCTGGCGTGGAGGTGTCTATGCGAAAGTATCAGGTGCCCTCCTCGTCGTGCCTTCCTAGCCTTTATATAGAATTAGGCAGGTCCCAGACACAGAAGGTTTTAGGGTTTGTCCCTTTGAATTTTCTATCTACTCTAGTCTTGCTCTCCAAGGATCCGAAGGCGTCATGGGCCTTGGCCACCCGAGATTCTTCATGGGCCGGCGTATATTTGTCGTGGGCCTTCCTTGGGCTGGACCAGGTATGCTGAGATCGTGTACCCGCGGGGTATAACCATGTCAAGAGTCCCAGTATTCAAATAATCGTAGATTCGGCTGAGGACTCTTCAATCCTTCGGGTGCAACTCTGTCTTTTAAGAGAATGTGTAGGGATTGTTGATGCGTGTGCTTGACTCTCCCGACGGATCAGGGTCAGTTAACTGTCTTAGGACAAAACAACACGATCTTCTTCAGGTTCGAGTCCCTCGACTCGAGTTCGCAACATATGCTGGCGTAATTCGACTCAGGCCGCGGAGGACTTACAGGCACTGCTCAAAAAATAGGCCGAATCAGCGATTAATAGGCCGATTAATAGCTATTAGGGACCTGACCGTGTCGATTATCACTAATCTTTTGTGTTAATCGTTTAGCCCGATTAATAGGCCTGACACTTCGATTACTAGGTATGTTCTCGATTAACCACTACACTTGGTCAAAAAAGTTGCAGAATTATCAATACATATGGCCCATCCATCCGCTAGCTCGCCCCTATGAAGTAGGTTTTGCGAAGCTCCCGTTTGATCCCTGCCTGCAGGAGCTTGATTTCAACCATCACCAACTAGTTCCTTGTCGTTGTTGACCAGTTCCTCATAATTGCCGACCAGACCTCAGATACAAGAGCTCGAGCGCCTTGAGGATCTCATCCGGGAGCTTAAGGCTGAGGATTCATACGTGTTTTAGATGCTAATTTTTGTAGGATGCACCGATTAATAGCCGACCGATTAAATCAGTTAATTTTCCGAATTCCGATTAATAGCTACTCCCAAGACAACCGAGCAGCTAACGATTACCGATTTCCTTAACATTGCTTACATGAGTGGAATTCCAGTGAATTTAAATGATGTACCCAACGCGTCCGTCGGGATTTTTCATCGCGCCTGTTGGCACGGATTCTTACTAGCAGAGCGCTTGATCAGTGCGTTACGTGCCATCAGATGATATCTGTAGGTCTTATCTTTGTGTCGCAGACACAACATCCGAATGTTTATCACCGCGGAGGTGTTTCGGGTGGCCAAGGAGAACGTTGCTCACTTAGCGTTAAATGGTGCAGAGTTGCCGATAAATTTTGTACGCTGATCCGAAGGATCGCAGTCGAAGAATTCATAGGGTGCGCGACCAGCGCTCCCTATGGGAGTAGCCCCCGAGTGACTGTTCGAGTCGTAGACTCGAGCAGATACTTTGATTCAGCCGTTGTTCAGCTTCAGGTCCGTAAGACACAAATTTTTCGGATGCTTGAATCCACGCTCCCTATGGGAGTAGCCCCCGAGTCCGTAGTGGAGTCGCAGACTCGACGTAGGACTCGAAGAAATAGTTCAGTGCTGTAGTGTTTTGTTCATTTTCGGGTGCGCGGCCAGCGCTTCTGATAGGAGTAGCCCCCCGAGTAGTTAGTCGAATGGTAGATTCGAGTGAGTACTCTTAGCTTTGTAGCCGAAGAATTGTGACTTTTGCTAGTATAGCTTTTGATGACATCAGTGCTGATGATCGGTGACCTCAAGCATCTGCTGCGCTAGAGATGACGTAACTGGACGAACATGGGTCCCACCTTCTGACCTTGAATTGACCGGTCACGCGCGGCATGGAGATAATTACGGTGTCGCCTCGATTTCCGCGCATAGTGGACGGCGTGTGAGCGACGGTTCGTTGCGATGCTGACACATGTATGGTCAGATCTTGCCGTTGGCGTTAGGTCTTCTTGATGGACGGTTATCGTGCATTGTGTTCGTCCTTATAATCATTGGGGAAAAAATTAGTATGTTTTCACCGCAGCCATTCTTGTTTCACTGCTCCATTGTTCTTTGAGATTTCTTGCTGCGCGCTGGAATATCCTCGGACATTTCCTTCTTCGATCCTACGTTCTTGCCGCCGGCGCCGCCGCACCGCGATGGGGAAGCCTAAGAAGTCTTCTTCTGCGGTTGGTACCAGCGCTGCTGGAGGCAAGAAGAGTGCTGCCGCTACCCGTGTCACCGACGGTGGCTGGCGGTGATCGGAGACGCGGGAGAGTGATCTCCGCAAGCTTCGTGAGCGGGGCTTAATCCCGCAAGATAGGGAGGCCGTCAAACTCCCTGGCAACAAGGTAATTCCCCGTTCCCCGCTGGGTTTCGGGTTATGTTCCTCGCTTTTGTTCTTCGGGGCTTTTCGTTCCCAGTCCACAACTTTCTTCGTGGACTGATTTTTCTTTACGGCATCCAATTGCATCATCTTTCCCCCAACTCTCTTCTTCACATTGCTTGTTCCGTTACTTTCTGCGAGTGCTGGCTCGGTATCGAGCCGCACTTTGGCCTCTTCCGGAAACTCTATTCCGTGAAGCGGCTATCTGGTTTTGATGGTGTTTATCCCATTGGGGGTTGCATCATCTCCCTCAAATCCAATTTACTTTTCTTCTCTTTTTCCATGTCCGAATCTGTCCAGTACTGGCGGAGGCGATGGTTTTACATCCGCGACTCCACGGTGGCTGGACAAGATTTTGGTCTTGTTCCTTTCGACCCCTCCCAAAAGATCGAGCCGAAGAGGTCTTGGAAAAACCAGATCTTGGATGGCGAGGTAGCGGAGATAGAGGCTCTCTATCATCGAGTGGAGGATCTCCAGCTGATTCCGGAGAAGGAGGTGAACGGTGTGGATATCATCCGCAATTTTCTTAAACGTCGGGTGCAGCCACTCCAGGCTAGGACGCACCCGATGTTCCTTTATGCTGGTCGTCGTGACCCGACTAGGGTTTCGGCTGAAGAATTCTCCAAGGGAGATATCGACGGGGTCCTTCGCCCGCTGCTGAAGTTCAAGGCTGGAGAGGATATCCCGGGGAAGTCGCTGACTTCTCCGTTCTCCGCTTCTCATCCGGTTCCAGAGGTGTAGATCTGGAACGTGCGCGTTGCGCTATTTTCGTCTGCGTTTTGCTTGTATTTATTTGTCTGCTAACAAGTTTTGCTTATTTTGTGCAGGAGTTCAAGGTGCCTGGCATGTTGCCTCCATTTCCCGAAGTATTCCCGAATGCTCCGGATAATGAGATGGTGGACTCCATGTCCGAGCTGCCATCGGCGTGATCTCCGGCTGAAGAAGCCAACGAGTCAAGCGAGGACCACACTCGCAAGCGGACACGGAGCTCCAGCGAGTCGTCGGATGCCTCAACTCCGCCGACGCCTAGGAACCTGATGTGGCTTGAACGTCACAGTGATGGGCATCGGGGATCTTCCTCTCCGATTCCTGCCGTTCCCGTGCGGGCTGTGGCACCGCACCCGCCGGCGAGCGGAAGAAGGAAGAGAAGAAAGAGTAGAAGAAGGTCCGGAAGACCCCTCCCGTCTTCGACTTGAGCGAGCTTGACTCGTAAGTTTCCTTAGCCCTGCATTGCATTTTCTTGTCTGTTTACCTTGCGCTTAGCTAATTTGTCCTTGTGTAGCCACTCCTCCAAAGACTCCTCCAGTGATGGTGCTCGGGAGATGATGGGGGAGTCAAGGGTCGTGCTTCCTCCTCCTCAGACGGTGGCCACCTCTGAAGGCGCTGCTCCAGACCCTTCTCCGCAGGAGGTTCGGGTGGTTGCGCCTTAGAAGGCTGCGAGCGGACCTTCGGAGTCGCCGTCGAATCATGTAAGTAATTCTGCTTTCTGCCACGGGGGGAGCCCCTGAGCCTTTTTGGATGATCTATTGATTATTTATTTTCTTCCTACCTCGGGGGGAGCCCCCGGGCATCTGTAGGGTAGTTTTGTTGTTCATTTTTCCTTCGAGTATCGGGGTGAGCCCCTGAGCATTTTTCGTGTGTGTAACTTCCTTCTGCTCGTTCTTTTGGGCGTAGCCCCCGAGCCCTTCTTTTGACAAGTAGTTCTTTTTGGCAGCCTTTTGTGCAAGGTGCCAACCAACTGGTGCAGCAGCACCTGGCGTTGGAGGCCAGCCTCAAACAACTTCAAGGTATTTTTATACCTTGGTCTTTTGTTTCTTCTTGCATTTTTGTCCTTTTATCCGACATTTGTATTGCTTCTTGCAGAGGACCACAATGCCTCCCTTCGTGAGATTGATGCTCTCAAAAAGAGCCTCGGTCAAGCGAAGAAGAAAGCTGAGGTCGCCGTTGGTGCGAGGGAGCGCCTCAAGCTGGAGTTGGCCAACGCGGCTGAGGCTAAGGATCGCCTGCAGTAGGAGGATACGGACCACGAGGAGCAGCTCGCCACCGCCACGGCTTCGCGCGAGAGAGAGGTGGCCGACAAGCTTATGGCGGCTGCCAAGGCTGTTTCGGGTGAGCATCTCCACCGTCCTCTTTTTGATTTCCTTATTTTTCTTTTGCAGTGCTTTTATTCATTCTGCTTCCTTTGTTTTCTTAGATGCCGCGGGCATCGAGTTTGATCTCGGTGCTCTGGAGCACGAGAGCGCTCTGGATGATGCTACTATGGCGGTCGAAGACCGCTGCAGTACCGTTGTCAACTCGCTTGCCAAGGCCAAGGAGGTCCTTGGGCGCTTCTACAAGGAGCTTATCCCCAAGGGTGTGGACCTTGATGATGTTGATGCCCTGGCGGAGGCGCTATCAGCCGAAGCACCTGCGGCATACAAGCGCAAGCAGAAGGGCATCGGCGCATCCATCGGGCTGGCAATGGCCTTGGCGGCTGGAGCGGAGCTGGACCTTCATCAGGTCACTTCCCGGATGCCGACGACTGCTCACGGATCCGAGGTAGCCTTCACCCCCTATGCTGCTCGCTGTAAGCGTTACGGGCCGAAGCTGATTGATCTGCTGGCCGAGTACGCGCTAAGGCAGCAGGGGGAAGCCAAGGCAAGGTAGTCCGGCTCCGAGGCGACTCGGGGTGCCGCTTCGTAGGCGTTGTAGCTATAGGATAGTTGTAGCTTCTTTTGTTGTAATTATTTTGATGAACAATCCTTGTGCCACGTAGTGGCTTTTGCTGCACTTAATGAATTTGTTGAGTTCTGTGCTCCTTTATCTGCGTGTTCATGTCTTTGTCTTTCTGTTAATCTAGGGTCCTTCGGGTGATGATCCCGTTGACACTTCGTCTGCGGTGCAGCTGCGGCCATCCTTGGATGATGCGTCGCAGCTTGTTTTTCTTCGAGACCGTATCCGTAGCCTCGAGAAAGAGTTGCTAGTGGTGCGTGGCCATGCCGACGTTTGGAAGTCCAAAGCGAATCGAGGCGCAGCCAGAGAGGAGTACTTGATGGCGGAGTTGCTTCGTTTGTCCGAGCAGCTTTAGTGTGAGTTTTTTGAGCTGTTGTCCGTTACTTCGGATGCGCCTATTGGCATTTCATCTTACTCTTTTGCAAGTACTGCAGGTGCTAACATTGCTCCAAGGGAGGAGAAGGAGCGTGTTGCTGTTCAGATCAACTGCTCGACTCAGCAGGACATGGAAGCCGGCGGGTTCTTCTGGATGGACCGTGATCGTGCCATGGTCCTTGCGACGGTGCAAGATCGCGTTCACCAAGTATCGCGGGTGCTTCATCAGGTGAAGTCTTCACTCGCGTCGGTTCTGCATGTGATGTTTCCGCTGGATGATGCACCGTCGATTCTCTCTGGTCTGCTGTCGAAGTTTCAGAACATGCATCATGTCAAGGAATTGGTGCGGCATCAGCTCGTCGCAGGGGTGAAGGCTGCGCTCTCCCTTGTGCGTTTGCATCGTCCTAATTTAGATTTATATGTTGTGGCGGCTGGGCCGCCTCTTCGGCCAGATGGTGTCGAGTGGGATATGCGTCCGCACTATGCGGCTGTAAGGCAGTATGCCGAACAGATCGTAGATCTGTTTGAGCAGCGTGCTCAGGTTATTCTTCGGAATAGGTAGTACCTGTAAAAAAGATAGATGTAAAATTTGTATATATTTGACTGGGCGTGTTTTGCCCTTTTTTATAAAGGCTTGGTTGTTGTTTTAGCACTTAGTGCTTTGTTCGTATGCGTGCCCTTTTCGTTAGCCTGACGTGGTCAGCTACTCAGGTGTACATGCGTTATCCTCAGTCGACGAAGTCGTGAGGTGGGGGGATCCCCTGAGTGCGTTTGTAGCATGGAGTAAAAATGCGAGTAGTAAACAAAATTTTGGGGCGGGACACTTAGCTTTATTCATATCGTAATGGAGGAGGTATATTGTTCGGCTGAGTAGCCTTGGCTGAATAGCCTTATTGAAAGTAAAGAGGGAGGTAGTTAGGGGTAGAACCGTCGCAGCTGTGCGATGTTCCATGGGTTGGAGTATGCGACTCCAGACTCCACGTGCTTGAGGCGATAGGCGCCACCTGGGATGACTTCGGTGATGATGTAGGGTCCTTCCCATGGCGACTCGAATTTCTTCGGCCGCTCTTGCTTGAGTTGCAAGACTAGGTCTCCTTCGACGAAGGACCTTGGGCGCAGCCGTCGGCTGTGGTAGTTGCGGAAACTCTGCTGGTACACCGCTGATCGAGCTGCTGCTATGTCTCGTGCTTCGTCGAGTGTGTCGACGGCGTCTTCGAGTGCAGCCGTGGATTCGGCTTCGCTATAAGCGACGACCCGGGGGGCCTGGTGGCGTACTTCGGATGGTAGCACGGCTTCGGCTCCATGCACCATGAAGAACAACGTGTAGCCGGTTGAGCCGTTTGGCGTTGTGCGTAGGCTCCATAGGACGGATGGCAGCTCTTTTGTCCAGGCTCTGGCAAGTCGCTCGAGTAGGCTCATGAGGCGATTCTTGATGCCAGCGCCGCTTAGGCCGTTGGCCTTCTCCACCTGCCCGTTCGTTTGCGGTTGCGCCACAGAGGCGTATGTGATATTGATTCCAAGGCCTTCGCAGAAGTCCTGAAATTCTTTGGAGATGAAGTCCGATCCATTGTCGGTGATGATGCTATGCGGTACGCCGAACCTGTAGACAATGGATTCAAAGAACTTGACGGTAGTCTTGCCCTTTTGGTTAGTGACCGGCATGGCCTCAATCCACTTGGTGAATTTATCGATTGCGACCAGGAGGTAGACGTGTCCTCCTTTCGAGGACCTTGGCAGCTTGCCGATCATGTCGAGGCCCCATTGGGCGAAAGGCCAGGCCAAAGGTATGGGCCTAAGCTCTGACCCGGGTGCGTGCGGTTTGTCGGCGAACATTTGGCACCCGTTGCATCTTCGTACGATGTCCTTGGCATTGTTCATGGCCGTTGACCAGTAGAATCCAGCTTGTAGGGCTTTGGCGACAAGGGAGCGGCTGCCTGCATGATGGCCGCAGATGCCCTCGTGGATGTCTTGGAGGATGGTTTTCCCGTAACCGATGGTGACGCACCTTTGTAGTACACCTGAAATGTTGCGCTTGTACAACTCGCCATTGATGATGGTGAAGGCTTTTGACCGGCGAGATATGCGCCGGGCATCCGTCGGGCTATCAGGAAGTTCTCCGTCTATCAGGTACCGGAGGTATGGCCGTGTCCAAGTTTCTTCGACTGTCATGACCTGCATCAGGTTGACCACGGCGACCTCTGTGTCGAGCTTTTCGGGTCCTTCCTGTCCTTCGGGTAGCGCAGCCCCCGAGTGTTCTGCCTCTTTGGGTGATCCCTTGGGGAATTTTTGCTTGATGGATGGTCCGTAGATTTGTTCGAGGAACACACCTGGAGGCACCCGTGCGCGGGTGGAGCCAATGTTGGCGAGTCTGTCGACGTCCTCGTTGCTTTCTCTTCCAACGTGCTGAAGCTCGCAGCCGTCGAAATCCCCTTTGAGTGCGTTGTAGAGTGCGCGGTACGCAATCATGTTGGTGGCGTGTGCGTCGCACTCATTCATCGTCTGTTGGACGAAGAGGTTGGAGTCACCGTAGATGACCAGGCGCGTTGCGCCGCAGATCTTTGCCATCCTCATGCCGTGGATGAGGGCTTCGTATTCTGCTTCGTTGTTGGAAGATCGAAACTTCATCCGGAGGACGTACTTCATCTTATCGCCCTGCGGGGAGGTCAGTATGACGCCAGCTCCCACTTCGCGCTTGGAGCCGTCGAAATGCATCATCCATGACTGTGACATGTCTTGCGTATCTGGCCGCTGCAGCTCCATCCAGTGTACAAGGAAGTCCGGAAGGACTTGAGACTTGATCGCGTGGCATTTCTCATACATGATGTCGAGAGGTGACAGCTCGATGCCCCACAGGGCCACACGTCCTGTGGCCTCTGGGTTGTTCAGGATGTTGTTCATGTAGGGTTCGCAGCATAGAAAACAAAAAAATTCCTACGATGGGAACTATGTACCAAGATCTATCTACTAGATACAAACAACGGGCGGATGTATATTCGTAGAGAACATACCCTTGAAGACCGACAAAGCTTAACGAGTTCAACTCGTGGTTGATGTAGACGATCTCTTGCCGATCTCAAGATCGAGAGGAAGTCCTAGCGCCGCAAAGCAGCAGCGCATCCGTGCTCGCACACACGTACAAGACACCGAGCAACCTCCGCCTCCTCGCTCTAGTGATGCAGCGGAAGCACAACCCTTTCTTGCCGAATAGCCACCGGGAACATGTATCTCGCTAGTCCGAGACCATGGGGGATAAATTCTAGAGGAGGAGAGAGATCCTTCACGAGGAGGTGTGAGTGAGAGAGAGGAGAGGGGGTGCCTTTTATAGGAGGAGGGGGGCAACCAAGGGGGTGGCTGCCCCTCCCCTCCTTCATTCATGTGGGTGGACACTCCACTCACAAAATGGCCCTTCAATTTTCTCCACTCAAAAACCCACTCAAATTCCCATTAATTTTCCACCAAATTTAATGCAAACTCTCATTAAATAAAACTATTTTATTTTATTCAGAACTTTGTCAATTACTTTAATGACAAACATTCACAAATAACCCCTTGCTAGAATTCCATTTCACATGCATAACCTCTTTATGTAATTTCACCCGAAAACCTGTTTCGGTATCTAGTGAAATAAATTTCTGCGCTTGTTTATTCTTTCTGTTGGAATTATGCCCTAGAGGCAATAATAAAGATGTTATTATTATAATTCTTGTTCATGATAAAGTTTATATTCCATGCTAGAATTGTATTAAGAGGAAACTTTAATACTTGTGTGGTTTGTGAACAACGTCGTGTCCCTAGTATGCCTCTATGGACTAGCTCATTGATCAATGATGGTTAAGGTTTCCTAACCATAGACATGAGTTGTCGATTGATAATGAGATCATATCATTAGGGGAATGATATGATGGACAGACCCAAACTAAGCAGAGCAATTAGATCGTGTCATCGTGTTCATCTTTGCGAAGCTTTTCTTATGTCAAATATTGTATTCCTTAGACCATGAGATAATACAACTCCCTGGTATCGGAAGAAAGCTTTGAGGTCATCAAACTTCATGCTATGAGAGGGTGATCATAAAGGTGTCTCTCAGGTGATCGGAAAGTACCTGTTGGGTTGTATGTATCGAGATGGGATTTGTCCCTCCCAAGTAGGAGAGATATACTTCGGGCCCCTTTCGTGTCGATATCAACACGCTTGCAAGCATGAGGTTAAGGAGTTAATCACAAAGTGATATCGGATTACTGAACGAGTAAAGTACTTGCGTGAGCGAGATTGAACTAGGTATGTCGTTAAATACGATCGAATCTCGGGCAAGTAAAATATCGCGAGACGAAGGGAATATATATATGGGATTAATTGAATCCTGGCATCGTGGTTCATCCGATATGATCATCGATGAATGTGTGGGAGTCAATATGGGTTTCCAGACCCCGCTATTGATTATTGATATAAGATCATGTCTGCATATTCTCGAACCCGAAGGTCACACATAACGTGTCTCGACGCTAGGATAGATTGGATAATTGGTTTATGAGTTTTGTTGGTCTCGGATGGGATCCGGGACATCACGAGAGGTTCCGGAATGGTCTGGAGAATAAGATTCATATAAGGCAGTGCAGTTTTTGGAGTTCGGAATTGTTCTGGGTTAATCGGTATTGTACCGGAAGCTTCTAGAACCTTCCGGAGGCCTGCTGCCCTCCTCCTCAACCCTAGCCGCCTTGCTGCCCTCCTCTCTCTCTCCCTCCCGACTGCGTGTAGGCGAAGCCCTGCTGCAGAAACTCTCCACCAATTGCACCGCGCCGTCGCGTTGTAGATCCAATCCGTCTCTCCACCATACTTGCTGGACCGAGGAAGGATGAGACGTCGAGGTGCCGCACGTGTGCATCTCTCGGAGGCATCGCCACTTGCGGTGTTAGATCGGATCGGATCGCGAGGAGGAGAAGCGAGTACGACTACATCACCCACGTTAGATGAGCGTTCATCTGCGAATCTTCAAGGGTATGAAGATCTCATCTAATCCCTCTCGTTGTTTGCATCTCCTAGATTAGATCTTGGCTTTCTTCGTTCACATCCGTAGAAAATTTTGATTTACTATGCCGCGAAACCCTTCAGTTTCGGCATGAAACATTTGCTCCAACTGGATGTCAGTGTCCCTTAAGTGTGTCACCCTACGGTTCGCGAATAATGCAGACATGATCGAGACCCTTCTCCGATCAATAATCAGTAGCGGGACCTGGAGATCCATACTGACTCCCACACATTCAACAATGACATTTCCTGTGATCGTCGGAACCTTTTATGCTTGTATCTTAATCCCTTTGTTTCACGATATGTTACATGTCCGAGATTCGATCATCGGTATCTCCATACCTAGTTTGATATCGTTACTGACATGCACTCTTTTCTCGTTCCTGTGACATAACATTCTAGTGATCAAATCACTTGCTTGCAAGCTAACCAATGTGATATCACCGAGAGGGCCCAGAGTATATCTATCCGTCATCGGGGTGAACAAATTCCACTCTTGATCCATGATTCTCAACATAACACTTTAGTAGCTTTGAAGCCATCTTTATAATTACCCAGTTACGGTGTGACGTTTGATGTCAACAAGAAACTCTTCTGGTGTTAGTGATTGGCATGATCTCATGGTCTAAGGATTAGGACTACTTCATAAGTTGTTTATAGCAATATAAACTCAATGACTTTGATCGTAATGCTATACTTCGGATGAATGTTCATCACACCATTACACTAATGTTGTGATCTCGTTATTAAGATCATCCAATGTCTATGATTAGGAAACTGTGATCATCTTGTTAATCAACGAACTAGTTTATGGGAGAGGCATAACTAGGAACTTTCTATTTGTTTATTAAACACACATGTATTAACGTTTCCGTATTAATACAATTATAGCATGCAAAATAAACATCTATCATATACTTGGAATACACATAATAAACATTTTATTATTGCCTCTTAGGGCATATTCCCTTCAGTCTCCCACTTGCACTAGAGACAATAATCTAGTTACATAGTGATGTATCTAACACCCATGGAGTTCTGGTGTAGATCATGTTTTGCTCTAGGGAGAGTTTTACTCAACGGATCTGCTACATTGAGATCCGTATGTACTTTACAAATCTTTATATCTCCATCCTTGACATGATCGCGGATGGAGTGAAACCGACGCTTAATATGCTTGGAATGCTTGTGAGACCTTGGCTCTTTGGCATTCGCAATGGCACCATTGTTGTCACAATAGATCACCATTGGGTCCAACGCGTTTGCAACCACTCCTAGTTAGGATATGAACTCCTTCACCCAAAGCTTCTTCTGCCGCTTACGAGCAGCAACATATTCGACCTCGTTGTTGATCGCCACCACAGGTTGTTTGGAGCTCCTCCAACTAACCGCTCCGCCATTCATGAGAAATACGTATCTGGATTGAGACTTAGAGTCATCCGGATCGGTGTCAAAGCTAGCGTCGACATAACACTTAGCGACGAGCTCTTCTTCACCTCCGTATACAAGAAACATATCCTTAGTTCTTCGCAAGTACTTAAAGATATTCTTGACCGCTTTCGATGTTACGAACCTGGATCCGATTGGTACCTACTAGTCAAACTAATATCATGTGCCACATCCGGTCTTGTACATAGCATGGCGTACATTATAGAGCCTATGGCTGAAGCATAGGGGACTTTGTCCATTTTCTCTCTTTCTTCCGCCGTAGCCGGACTTTGAGTCTTACTCAATGTCGTGCCTTGTGTCATAGGTAAGAACCCCTTCTTACTATCTTCCATTTTAAACTTCTTTAAAATCTTATCAAGGTATGTACTTTGCGATAGCCCTATTAGGCGCCTAGATCTATCTCTATAGATCTTTATGCCTAATATGTATGGCCTTCACCTAGGTCCTTCATTGAAAATTTCTTTGTTTAGATAACTTTTAACACTGTTTAAAAGATCTATATCATTTCCGATCAATAATATGTCATCCACATATAATATCAGAAATGCCACATTGCTCCCACTCACTTTCTTGTAAATACAAGCTTCTCCATAAGTTGGACAAATCCAAACTCTTTGATCACCTCATCAAAGCGGAGATTCCAACTTCGTGATGCTTGCTTCAATCCATAGATGGATCGTTGAAGCTTGCACACCTTGTTAGCATCCTTAGGATCGACAAAACCCTTTGGTTGTAACATATACAACTCTTCTTCAATATTACCATTGAGAAACGCGATTTTGACATCCATCTGCCATATCTCATAATCGAAATATGCAGCAATTGCTCACATAATCCTAACTGACTTTAGCATCGCTACGGGAGAGAATGTCTCATCGTAGTCAACTCCTTGAATTTGTCGAAACCCCTTTGCGACAAGTCGAGCTTTATAGACGGTTATATTACCATCAGCATCAGTTTTCCTTTTGAAAATCCATTTGTTCTCCACGGCCTTTCGGTCGTGAGGTAAGTCCACCAAGTTCCAAACTTGATTTTCATACATGGATTCCATCTCGGATTTCATGGCTTCTAACCATTTGTTGGAATCCGGGCTCATCATCGCTTCTTCATATGTCACAGGGTCATCATTTTCATCAACCATAAAATTCATGACAGGATTTCCGTACAGCTGCACGCATCCTGCTAGACCTGCGAGGTTCAATAGTGTTCTCTTTTGGAGTTTCATGATCATTATCATTAGTTCCCTCTTCAACTGGTGAAGCCAACTCCGGAACAACTTCCGGCACTGCGCTACTCTCCATACTTTGAAGAGAAGATTCAATAACCTCTTCGAGTTCTACCTTCCGACTACTCACACCTTTCGCGAGAAACTCTTTCTCTAGAAAGGATCCATTCTTAGCAACAAAAACCTTGCCCTTGGATCTGTGATAGAAGGAATACCCAATAGTTTCCTTAGGGTATCCTATGAAGACGCATTTTTCTGCTTTGGGTTCGAGTTTATCCGGTTGAAGTTTCTTCACATAAACATCGCATCCCCAAACTTTAAGAAATGACAACTTAGGTTTGTTTCCAAACCATAATTCATACGGTGTCTTTTCAACGGATTTAGATGGTGCCCAATTTAAAGTGAATGCAGCAGTTTCTAGTGCATAACCCCAAAATGACAACGGCAAGTCCGTCAGAGACATCATAGATCGAACCATATCTAATAAAGTACGATTACGACGTTCCGACACACCATTTCTCTGTGGTGTTCCGGCAGGTGTGAGTTGTGAAATAATTCCACACTCTTTCATGTGAGTGCTAAACTCGTAACTTAGATACTCACCTCCACGGTCGGACCGTAGAAATTTGATCTTTCTATTACGATAATTTTCCACTTCATTCTGAAATTCCTTGAACTTTTCAAAGGTTTCAGACTTGTGTTTCATCAAGTAGATATAACCGTATCTACTCAAATCATCTGTGAAAGTAACAAAATAACGATATCCACCTCGCGCCAACACACTCATTGGACCACATACATCAGAATGTATGATTTCCAATAAATCTGTCGCCCGTTCCATTGAACCGGAAAACGGCGTTCTAGTCATCTTGCCCATAAGGCATGGCTCACATGTATCAAATGATTCAAAATCAAGTGATTCTAAAAGTCCATCCGAATGGAGCTTCTTCATGCGTTTAACGCCAATATGACCTAGACGGCAGTGCCACATATATGCGGATATATCATCATTTAGTTTAATCCTTTTAGCATCAACATTATGAATATGTGTAACATTATTATCGAGATCCAATAGAAATAAACCATTCATCATCGGTGCATGACCATAAAAGATTTCATTCATATAAATGGAACAACCATTGTTCTCGGATTTAAATGAATAACCACTTCGCATTAAACACGATCCAGATACAATGTTCATGCTAAGTGGTGGCACCAGATAACAATTCTTCAAGTTTATTACTAATCCCGACGGCAAGTGGAGAGGTAGCATTCCGACGACGATCACATCAACGCTTGATCCATTGCCAACATGCATCTTGACCTCACCCCTTGCTAGCGGTCGCTTGTTCCGCAGACCCTGATTCGAGTTACAAATATTAGCAACTGAACCGGTGTCAAATACCCAGGTGCTACTGCGAGCACTAGTCAAGTACACATCAATAACATGTATATCATATATACCTTTTTTTGCCTTGCCGGCCTTCTTGTCTGCCAAATACTTGGGGCAGTTGTGCTTCCGATGGATCCTTACAATAGTAGCACTCGGTATCAGACTTAGGTCCAACTTGGGGTTTCTTTTTAGGCACGGCAACCGGCTTGCCACCCTTACTTCCCTTCCGTTTTCCCTTCTTGTCTTTCTTGAAACCAGTGTACTTATTGATCATCAACACTTGATGTTCCTTTTTTATCTCCATTTCTGTAGTTTTAAGCATTGACAGAAGCTCGGGGAAAGACTTCTTCATGCCTTGCATATTATAGTTCATCACGAAGCTCTTATAGCTAGGTGGCAGAGACTGCAGAAAATGATGGATGCCTAAGTCAATGGGAATCGTTATTCCCAAGGACACAAGCTTATCGGCGTAACCCGACATCTTGAGTACATGCTCACTAACGGAGCTGTGCTCTTCCATCCTGCAGCTAAAGAACTTTTCTGAAGTATTGTAGCTCTCTACAGTAGCATGTGTGTCGAAAATCATTTTCAACTCACCCATTGTATCAAAAGCATTGCCGTTTTCGAAACGCTTTCGAAGTTCCGGCTCTAGCCCATACAATATGCCGCAATTAACTAAGTTGTGGTCCTCCTGACGAGTCTGATAGACATTCTTCTCCTCGTCAGGGGCATCCTCAAAAGGTGGGGGGCCTTGCGGCGCTTCTAGCACATATTGCTTTTGTGCAGCAGAGAGGAGAATCCTCAAATTCATAGCCCATTCGGTAAAGTTGCTACCGTTCATTGCAAGTTTCTCTTTCTCCATGAACACATTGAAATTAAAAGCAGGTGGTGCCATCTACAACAGAATTTGTAAAGTTTAGACTAAGTTTATGATAGATTGAGTTCAACTAATCCATATTACGAATGAACTCCCACTCAAAAACGACATCCCTCGTGCCTTTTTGGTGATTACCTGAACCAAATCCACTACACCAAGTCCGATCATCACGTGAGTCGGTGTAGCTTCAAAGGCGAGCATCAAATGGGCATCATATCTACTATATGACTCATGCTTAACCTTTCGGTCCGTGTTCCGAGGCCATGTCTGTACATGCTAGGCTCGCCAAGTTAGAACCTTAGTATTCGCGTGTGTAACTATTTTACACCCGAAATATGGTCGTGGATCCAAGAACACCCGATCATCACGTGATGTATTGGAGCGACGAAAACATAATCGGCGCATACTAAAGGAAGAACACATTCTTATCTTGATATTTAAATGAGGGATCATCTTATTATGCTAACAAAGCGCTAAACAAGCAATATAAGATGATATCAAACATCACATGTTTATTAGTGAAATGATATGGTTCCCGCATATAATCTATATCATGTGCACCGTGGTATGATCACTATCATACCTTTATGTGTAAATCCAAGGTCTATGGAGTTTACACGCTATGTGTGTTGTAAGAGTATCATCTCATACTTCTACTTACAACATCACCATATCATAACACTAGCCCAGCAACAATCTAAACTAGACGCCTCTAATTTATCCATTGCAAGTTTTACGTGGCTTAGGGCTTTCGAGATAGAACCGTTCTTACCTACGAACATGAACCACAACGAGGACCAAATTGTTGACAACTCGTTGCAAAATAGATATTGACTATAGTAGGAGAGACAGACACCCGCTAGCCACTTATGAAAACTAGTTGCATGTCAAGCGTGGAACAGGTCTCATGTGCGAGGACATGTAAAGTTTGTCCGGGCCGCTTCATCCCACTATGCCACCAATATCCAAAATTACAACTAAGGAGCAACAACATGATCATCATCACCCACATACTCATATGTGTACTACCCGTGTAAAGCATCTACGCATAGATCCGGCTTTGATACCACTGTAGGGTTCGCAGCATAGAAAACAAAAAAATTCCTACGATGGGAACTATGTACCAAGATCTATCTACTAGATACAAACAACGGGCGGATGTATATCCGTAGAGAACATACCCTTGAAGACCGACAAAGCTTAACGAGTTCAACTCGTGGTTGATGTAGACGATCTCTTGCCGATCTCAAGATCGAGAGGAAGTCCTAGCGCCGTAAAGCAGCAGCGCATCCGTGCTCGCACACATGTATAAGACATCGAGCAACCTCCGCCTCCTCGCTCCAGCGATGCAGCAGAAGCACAACCCTTTCTTGCCGAATATCCACCGGGAACATGTATCTCTCTAGTCCGAGACCATGGGGGATAAATTCTAGAGGGGGAGAGAGATCCTTCACGAGGATGTGTGAGTGAGAGAGAGGAGAGGGGGTGCCTTTTATAGGAGGATGGGGGCACCCAAGGGGGTGGCCGCCGGCCATGGGGCTGCCCCCTCCCCTCCTTCATTCATGTGGGTGGACACTCCACTCACAAAATGGCCCTTCAATTTTCTCCACTCAAAAACCCACTCAAATTCCCATTAAATTTCCACCAAATTTAATGCGAACTCTCATTAAATAAAACTATTTTATTTTATTTAGAACTTTGTCAATTACTTTTATGACAAACATTCACAAATAACCCCTTGCTAGAATTCCATTTCACATGCATAACCTCTTTATGTAATTTCACCCGAAAACCTGTTTCGGTATCTAGTAAAATAAATTTCTGCGCTTGTTTATTCTTTCGGCATGAAACATTTGCTCCAACTGGATGTCAGTGTCCCTTAAGTGTGTCACCCTACGGTTCGCGAATAATGCGGACATGATCGAGACCCTTCTCCGATCAATAATCGATGCGGGACACGGAGATCCATCTTGACTCCACACATTCAACGATGACTTTTCCTGTGATCGTCGGAACCTTTTACGCTTGTATCTTAATCCCTTTGTTTCATGATATGTTACATGTCCGAGAGTCGATCATCGGTATCTCCATACCTAGTTTGATCTCGTTACTGACATGCACTCTTTTCTCTTTCCCGTGACATAACATTCTAGTGATCAAATCACTTGCTTGCAAGCTAACCAATGTGATATCACTGAGAGGGCCCAGAGTATATCTATCCGTCATCGGGATGAACAAATTCCACTCTTCATCCATGATTCTCAACATAACACTTTAGTAGCTTTGAAGCCATCTTTATAATCACCCAGTTACGGTGTGACGTTTGATATCAACAAGAAACTCTTCCGGTGTTAGTGATTGGCATGATCTCATAGTCTAAGGATTAGGTCTAATTCGTAAGTTGTTTATAGCAATATAAACTCAATGACTTTGATCGTAATGCTATACTTCGGATGAATGTTCATCACACCATTACACTAATGTTGTGATCTCATTATTAACAACATCCAATGTTTATGATCAGGAAACTGTGATCATCTTGTTAATCAACGAACTAGTTTATGAGAGAGGCATAACTAGGAACTTTCTGTTTGTTTATTAAACACACATGTATTAACGTTTCCGTATTAATACAATTATAGCATGCAAAATAAACATCTATCATATACTTGGAATACACATAATAAACATTTTATTATTGCCTCTCAGGGCATATTCCCTTCAGTTCAGGGGTGCCTCGTTGACGACCATCACGTGGTGCTCCTAGAAGTAGTGGCTCAACCGACGAGCCGTCATGAACACGTCGTAGGCGAGTTTTTGGTAGTGAGGGTACGTCTGCTTTGTTGGCGTCAATACCTCGCTGAGGTAGTAGATTGGGCGTTGGACCCCATGGGTCTTGCCCTCTTCGGGTCGCTCGACCACCAGTACGGTGCTCACCACCTGGTGTGTAGCTGCTATGTACAGCAGTAGGGGCTCGCGCTCCTTTGGCGTGACCAAGACGGGCGAGGTAGAAAGCAGCCGCTTTAGATCTTCGAATGCGTCATCCGCCTCAGGCGTCCACTCGAATTTGTTGGCCTTGCGCAGCAGCTGGTAGAATGGCAGTGCTTTCTCGCCCATGTGGCTGATGAACCCGCTTAATGCCGCTATTCGTCCTGCAAGTTGCTGGACACCTTTGAGGTTTTCGGCTTCTCCATGGCCATGATGGCCCGTATTTTCTTCGGGTTCGCCTCGATCCCTCGCTGGGAGATGAAGTAACCAAGCAGCTGACCTGATGGAATGCCGAAGGCGCACTTTTCGGGGTTAAGCTTGATCCTGTAGCGGTCGAGATTATCGAACGTCTCGCAGAGATCGTCGATGAGCGTTCTCGCCTCCCTAGTTTTGATGACTATGTCGTCGACATAGACTTGTACATTGCGACCGATCTGGTCCTTCAGGCATGCCTGCATGCACCGCTGGTACGTGGCACCTGCGTTCGTTAGCCCGAAGGGCATTGTGTTGTAGCAGAACACTCCGAACGGCGTGATGAACGCCGTTTTCTCTTGATGTTCGACCTTGAGTCGAATCTGGTTGTAGCCTGAGTAGGCGTCGAGGAAGGAGAGTTTCTCGCATCCTGCAGTCAAATCGATGATCTGATCGATCCGAGGGAGAGATAAGTGGTCCTTTGGGCAGTGCTTATTCAGCGACGTGAAGTCCATGCACATCCGCAGGATGTCCGTGTCCTTTTTGGGGACCATCACAGTATTGGCGAGCCACTCGCTTTCCTTGATCTCCCTGATGAAGTTTGCAGCGAGTAGTCTGTTGACTTCAATCTCTATGGCTTCGGCCCGGGGCTCAGACAGTCTCCGGATGGACTGCTTGACGGGCTTGGTGTCTGGAAAGACATTGAGTGCGTGCTCGGCGAATTCCCTGGGAACTCCTGGCATGTCCGCAGGACACCAGGAGAAGATTTCCTAGTACTCATGGAGGAATTCGACGAGCGCACTTTCCTATGCGGGGCTGAGATCATTGGCGATCAGCGCCGTCTTGGAGGCATCCGTCGGGTGGACCTGCACCTTCTTTGTGTTGACGGTGGAGTCGAAGGACATATCAGGTGCGTTTTCCATCACCTCGCGGAGCCTTACGAGCTCCTCTTGCATGACGAATGACTAGGAGATTCTGTTGAAGTCCCTATCGCAGTGGTCCGATCGGATGAAGCTCTCGTGGACCATGATGACGCCCCTGGGTCCTGGCATCTTGAGTAGCAGGTACGCGTAGTGTGGTACTGCCAAGAACCTTGCAGATGCTACACGCCCAAGGATGGCGTGGTATTGTGATGGCCAGTCCACCACTTCGAACTCGAGCCGTTCGCATCGGAAGTTATCCGGCTTGCCGAAGATGACGTCGAGCCATATCTTTCCCAGAGGGAATATGCCTTTTCCTGGAACGATGCCATGGAACATTGCTGCTAGGGTGCTTGCGAACATCAGGTTGATGCCGCTGCCATCGTCGATGCGGCTCATCTTGAAACCTCCGATCTGCGCCTCAAGCACCGAGGCGGCATGACACAGGCGAGGACACGCAAGGGTGATCCGAACGGCTGAACGTGATGCAGGACTCCGATCCGCTGAGGTACTCATGTAGGGGTTCGTAGCATGGAAAACAAAAAAATTCTACCGCATACAAACAAACAAGCCAAGATCTATCTACTAGATTGTAGCAACGAGTCGATGGAATAACTTACCCTCGAAGATTCCAAAGTGTTTAACAAGAGCAGATTCTCGTGGGTGATGTAGTCGTACTCTTGCCGATCTCAAGATCGCGTAGACGATCCTTCCGGTGCTGCGTTCCGGCATCTTCCATGATCGGTCACACGTTGATTTTCGGCGAAGACCTTCCTCTCCCTTGTTCCGGCGGCGGAGGTTGTAGCACTCTCCTCGTGATTCCGTGACATGGCGTGGTACCGAAGTAGAGGGAGATCCCATGAGGCTTCGCCTTAAGCCGGAGCGAGTATGGTGGACTATGAGAGAGGCTTGCCGATCTAGGGTTTAGAGGCGCCAAGTAGAAGAGGCAAAACCGGTGGCTAGGGTTTGCCCTAGGCGGCGGCGACTTGCCCTAGGCGGCGGCTAGGGTTAGGGTTTAGAGGGGTGTGGTGTTGTGTCTTGGAGGGGCAGCCCTGCCCCTCCTTATATAGGTGGAGGGGGTGCGCCAAGGGGAGGGGAGTCCCTCCCCAACTCGGTCTCCAAGTGGGCCGGCGGTGGAGGGAGGGAACTCCTCCCCAAGTAGGTTTCCTACTCTCCCTCCACCAAACAAAACAGCCGTTTGACTTTTCAAATTGGCGTTTGACTTTTCAAACTAGGATTTGATTAATCCCTTTATTTTGTTCAACGATGACACCTAGTACATGATGCAACCATTCCAACTTGTTATGACACATTCATGTACCCTTCCCCTCCGGAGTGCCGAACATTCCGGAACCTTCTAGAACATTCCCGATGAAAACACCGGAACCATTCTCTAACCCCGAAACAGGACTTTCCTTATATGAATCTTATTCTCCGGACCATTCCGGATCTCCTCGTGATATCCCGGATCCCATCCGAGACTCCGAACAACATTCGGTCTCTTACTCATCATTCCATAACTACTCAACAACGTCGAATCCTTAAGTGTGTCTCCCTACGGTTCGTGAATTATGCGGACATGATCGAGACACTTTTCCGAACAATAACCAATAGAGGAATCTGGAAATTCATATGGCTCCCACATATTTCTACGATTACTTTGCGATCGAATGAACCACTTACATACGATACCAATTTCCCTTTGTCTCACGATAGTTTACTTATCCGAGGTTATGATCGTCGGTATCTCTGCATACCTAGTTCAACCTCGTTACTGATAAGTACTCTTTTCTCGTTCCCGTGATATGTGATCCCTTGTGAGCTAGTCACATGCTTGCAAGCCAATTGGATGACATTCCACCGAGAGGGCCCAGAGTATATCTATCCGTCATATGGATGGACAAATCCCACTCTTGATCCATGTGTCGCAACCAATACTTTCCGAACACTCAATGCCACCTTTATAGCCACCCAGTTACGGCATGGCGTTTGATATCATCAAAGCATCCTTCCGGTGATGGTGATATGCATGATCTCATGGTCGAAGGAATTAGGTTACTATGTATAAGAAAGCATATAGCAATTGAACTATTAAAATGACTTGATCTTTATGCTACGCTTATCTATAGGAGTATGTCCATCATATCATTCTCCTAACGATATGATCTTGTTGTTAATAACATCTCAATGTTCATGATAGGGAAACCACAATCATTTATTAACCAACAAGCTAGTATTGTGAAGAGGCTTTACTAGGGACTCTTATTTAAGTTTACAAATTACACAAGTATTAATGTTTCCTTGTTAATATTGTTATAGCATGAATGTAAACATTTATCATAAACACAAAGATATAATAATAACTACATTTATTATTGCCTCTAGGGCATATCTCCAACAGTCTCCCACTTGCACTAGAGTCAACTAATCTAGATTACATGGTAATATACCGAACACCCATGGCAGTTTGGTGTTGGTCATGTTTTGCCCTCGGGAGAGGTTTAGTCAACGGATCCGCCACATTCAGATCTGTGTGTACTTTGCAAATCTTTATGTCACCATCTTGGACATGTTCTCGAATAACGTGAAAACGTAGCTTGATATGCTTCAGCTTCTTGTGTGACCTTGGTTCTTGCGCATTGGCTATGGCGCCCATGTTATCACAGTAGATAGACATTGGGTCCAGCGCACTTGGAACCACACCGAGCTCTATAATGAACTCTTTCATCCATATTGCTTCTTGTGAAGCCTCCGAAGCAGCTATGTATTCCGATTCAGTTGAAGATCTCGCCACAACGCTTTGCTTTGCACTCCTCCAGCTAACTGCTGCACCATTTAAAATAAATACGTATCCAGATTGAGATTTAGAATCGTCTGGATCGTTGTTCCAACTAGCATCGGTGTAACCATTAACAACAAGCTGTTCATCACCTCCATAAGAAAGAACCATATCCTTAGTTCTTCTCAAGTACTTAAGGATGTTTTTGACTGCTGTCCAATGATCCACTCCCGGATCACTTTGATATCTGCTAGTCAAACTAACAGCATATGCAATGTCGGGTCTAGTACATAGCATGGCATACATTGGAGATCCTATGGCTGAGGCATAGGGAGTCTTACTCATCCTTTCTCTATCTTCTGCCGTTGCTGGACTTTGAGTTTTACTCAAGGTCGTATTGGACAACATGGGCAAGAACCCTTTCTTGCTTTCTTCCATTCCAAACCTCTTTAGAACTTTGTCCAAATATGTACTTTGTGATAATGATATTAGGCGTCTCGATCTATCTCTATAAATCTTTATGCCCAATATGTAAGCTGCTTCGCCAAGATCTTTCATTGAAAAACTATTATTCAAATATTCCTTGACACTATTAAGAAGGTCTACATCATTCCCAATCAACAATATGTCATCTATATATAGTATTAAGAATGCAACATAGCTCCCACTCACTTTCTTGTAAATACAAGCTTCTCCATAAGTTTGTATAAAACCAAAACTTTTGATCACCTTATCAAAATGTTGATTCCAACTTCGGGATGCTTGCTTCAATCCATAAATGGACCGTTGAAGTTTGCATACCTTGTTAGCATCCTTAGGATCGACAAAACCTTTGGGTTGCATCATATACAACTCTTCATCAATGTCTCCATTGAGGAACGCTGTTTTGACATCCATCTGCCATATCTCATAATCATAATATGCAGCGATTGCTAACAAAATCCTCACAGACTTTAGCTTCGCTACTGGTGAGAAGGTCTCATCGTAGTCAACTCCTTGAATTTGTCGAAACCCTTTTGCGACAAGTCGAGCTTTATAGACAGTAACATTACCATCAGCATCTGTTTTCTTCTTGAAAATACATTTGTTCTCGACAGCCTTTCGGCCATCCGGTAAGTCCACCAAAGTCCATACTTGGTTTTCGTACATGGATCCAATCTCGGATTTCATGGCTTCTTGCCATTTATTGGAATCTGGGCTCATCATCGCTTCCTCATATGTCGCAGGGTTATCGGTGTTGTCCACCAACATGACACTCATAACGGGATCATACCAATCAGGATTGGTACGAGTTCTCGTTGACCTGCGAGGCTCTGTAGCAACTTTAACCGAAGTTTCATGATCATCATCATTAGCTTCCTCTCTTATTGGTGCAGGGACCACAGGAACTTCTTCCGGTGCTGCGCTACTCGCAAGTTCGAGAGAAGGTTCAACAACCTCGTCGAGTTCTACTTTCCTTCCAGTCACTTCTTTCGAGAGAAATTCTTTCTCTAGAAAGGATCCATTCTTGGCAACGAAGATTTTGCCTTCGGATCTATGATAGAAGGTATACCCAATAGTTTCCTTCGGGTATCCTATGAAGACGCATTTTTCTGCTTTGGGTTCAAGCTTGTCCGGCTGTAACTTCTTTACATAGGCTTCGCAACCCCAAACTTTAAGGAACGTCAATTTAGGTTTCTTCCCAAACCATAATTCATACGGTGTCGTTTCAATGGATTTAGATGGTGCCCTATTTAAAGTGAATGCGGTTGTTTCTAATGCATAACCCCAAAATGATAGGGGTAAATCTGTAAGTGACATCATAGAACGAACCATATCTAAGAGAGTTCGATTACGATGTTCAGACACACCATTACGCTGTGGTGTTCCCGGCGGTGTCAATTGTGAAAGTATTCCGCATTTCTTCAAATGCTCGCCAAACTCGTAACTTAGATATTCACCTCCACGATCAGAACGTAGAAATTTAATCTTCTTGTTACGTTGATTCTCAACCTCACTTTGAAATTCCTTAAACTTCTCGAAAGTTTCGGACTTATGTTTCATGAAATAGATATACCCATATCTACTCAAGTCATCCGTGAAGGTAAGAACATAACGATAACCACATGATGCTACACTCATTGGACCACACACATCGGTATGTATGATTTCCAATAAGTCCGTAGCTCGCTCCATCATACCAGAAAATGGAGTCTTAGTCATTTTACCCATCAGACATGTTCGCATCTTTCAAGTGATTCAAGAAGTCCATCGGAATGGAGTTTCTTCATACGCTTCACTCCAATGTGACCAAGGCAGCGATTGCCACATATAGGTCGAGTTATCGTTCGATTTCAAACGTTTAGCTTCAATGTTATTAATATGTGTATTTCCACTATTGAGATTCAATAAGAATAGACCATCTATCAAAGGTGCATGTGCATAAAACATATTACTCATATAAATCGAACAACCATTATTCTCGGACTTAAACAAGTAACCGTCTCGCAATAAACAAGATCCCGATATAACGTTCATGCTTAACGCAGGCACCAGATAACAATTATTTAAGTATAAAACTAATCCCGATGGTAGATGAAGAGGTAGCGTGCCGACCGCGATCACATCAACCTTTGATCCATTTCCCACGCGCATCGTCACCTCGTTCTTCGCTAGTTTCCGTTTATACTGCGGCTGTTTGAGTTACAAATATGAGCAACCGAACCAGTATCAAATACCCAGGCACTACTATGAGTACTAGTGAGATACACATCAATAACATGTATATCGGATATACCTTTCTTCTTGATGTTGCCGTTCTTCAAATCCGCCAAGTACTTTGGGCAATTCGCTTCGATGACCTTCTCCTTGTAGTAAAAGCACTCTGTATCGGGCTTAGGTCCAGCCTTGGTCTTCTTCGTCTTGCGGTAACTTTCTTACCACCCTTCTTGAAGTGTCCCTTTTGCTTAGACTTGCCTTTCTTGAATTTGGTGGTCTTATTGACCATCAACACTTGGTGCTCTTTCTTGATCTCCACTTCTGCAGATTTTAACATGGAGAAGAGTTACAGCAGCTTGTTCATGCTTTGCATATTGTAGTTCATCACAAAGTTCTTGTAACTTGGTGGTAGTGATTGTAGGACACGGTAAATCCCCAAAGCATTAGGAATCACTATACCCAAGCTTTGAAGTTTGTTTGCGTGCCCAGACATCTTAAGCACATGCTCACTGACGGAGCTGCCCTCTTCCATCTTACAGTTAAAGAACTTTTCAGAAGCCTCATAGCTCTCAACTGCCGCGTGAATCTCAAAGATCAATTTGAGTTCACGGACAATATCATGTGGGTCTGAATTCTCAAACCTTTTCTGAAGCTCCGATTCTAAACCATACAAGATAGCACAATGAATTGTGGAGTACTGATTCTTCCGAGCAAGGTAAACATTCTTTACTTCATCGGTAGCGATGGCTATGAGGTCACCAATGATTGCATCCAGCACATAGGTCAAATTACCAGCATTCAGGACAATCCTCAAATTGCGGAACCAATCCACGAAGTTGCTTCCATTGTTTTTTCAACTTTTCTTTCTCTAGGAACGCATTAAAATTGATGGTAGGGGCCGCCATTGATCTACAACATATTTGCAATAATTTAGACTAAGTTTATGACAAATTGAGTTCTAATTAATAGTTAAATTAATCTAGGTGAACTCCCACTCAAAACAATATCCCTCACATTGTTTTAGTGATCACACGAACCAAATCCACCACATCAAAACCGATCATTACGAGAGTTGATGTAGCTTCAATGGCGAACAATCGACATGTTCATCATATCTACTATATGACTCATGTTTTACCTTTCGGTGATCCGTGTTCCGAGACCATGTCTGTACGTGCTAGGCTCGTCAAGATCAAACCTTAGCTTCCGCATGAGCAAATCTGGCTTGCCCACATTGTATACACTTGCAGAATCTAACACACCCGATCATCACGTGGTGCTTTGAAGCAACAAGCTTTAGCAACGGTTCTCACTAAGGATGAACACTTTCGAACTTGAAATTTATGTGCATGAGGGATCATCTTATAATGCTACCGTCGTGAATTAAGCAATACAAGATACATAAAGGATTAACATCACATGCAATTCATAATATTTGATATGATATGGCCTTTCTTCTTTGTGCTTCTGATCTCCATCTTCAAGCACGAACATGATCTCCATCATCACCGGCATTGCATCAAGGTCAATGACGCCGCTCCATGGTTGTCATCCACCAGCTTCAACTATTACAACTACTTTGAATAGACACGTGGGTCTTAACAGAAATTAAAGACAACCATATGGCTCCTGCCGGTTGCCAACTTACAATAAGGAACATTGCATACATCAAATATAATCACAATCATGGCCATATCACATCACAGCACACCCCTGCAAAACAGAGTTAGACGCCTCTAATTTCTTTGCATGTTTTACGTGGTTTGGGGCTTTCAATAATTGTCGTTCTAACTTACGAACAAGAACCACAACGTTGATGTTTGAACTATCAAGTGCCCGTTGTAAATTGGATCTATACTATGATGGGAGAGACAGACACCCGCAAATCCACTTATGCAATACAAGTTGCATGTTGAGCGTGGAGCAAGTCTCATGAACAATGTCATGTAAGGTTAGCCTGGGCCGCTTCATCCCATCATACCGCAAGATGCAAAGTACATAAGAAGCAATTGATAATAAAAGCACCACCGCCCATAATGACCATTGTGTTCTACTCGTGCAACAGATCTACATATAGACACGACTCTGATACCACTGTAGGGGTTCGTAGCATGGAAAACAAAAAATTTCTACCGCATACAAACAAACAAGCCAAGATCTATCTACTAGATTGTAGCAACAAGTCAATGGAATAACTTACCCTCGAAGATTCCAAAGTGTTTAACGAGAGCAGATTCTCGTGGGTGATGTAGTCGTACTCTTGCCGATCTCAAGATCGCGTAGACGATCCTTCCGGCGCTACGTTCCGGTAGCGCTTCCGCAGTCGGTCACACATTCGGTACTCGACGAAGACCTTCCTCTCCCTTGTTCTAGCAGGCAGCGGAGGTTGTAGCACTCTCCTCGTGATTCCGGCAGCACGACGGCGTGGTACCGGAAGTTGAGGGGAGATCCCACAGGGCTTCGCCTTAAGCCGGAGCGAGTATGGTGGACTACGAGAGAGGCTTGGCAATCTAGGGTTTAGAGGCGCCAAGGAGAAGAGGCAAAACCGGCGGCTAGGGTTTGCCCTAAGCGGCGGCGACGACTTGCCCTAGGCGGCGACGGCTAGGGTTAGGGTTTAGAGGGGTGTGGTGTTGTGTCTTGGAGGGGCAGCCCTGCCCCTCCTTATATAGGTGGAGGGGGCGTGCCAAGGGGAGGGGAGTCCCTCCCCAACTCGGTCTCCAAGTGGGCCGGCGGTGGAGGGAGGGAACTCCTCCCCAAGTAGGTTTCCTACTCTCCCTCCACCAAACAAAACAGCCGTTTGACTTTTCAAACTAGGATTTGATTAATCCCTTTATTTTGTTCAGCGATGACACCTAGTACATGATACAACCATTCCAACTTGTTATGACACATTCATGTACCCTTCCCCTCCGGAGTGCCGAACATTCCGGAACCTTCTAGAACATTCCCGATGAAAACACCGGAACCATTCTCTAACCCCGAAACAGGACTTTCCTTATATGAATCTTATTCTCCGGACCATTCCGGATCTCCTCGTGATATCCTGAATCCCATCCGAGACTCCGAACAACATTCGATCTCTTACTCATCATTCCATAACTACTCAACAACGTCGAATCCTTAAGTGTGTCTCCCTACGGTTCGTGAATTATGCGGACATGATCGAGACACTTTTCCGAACAATAACCAATAGAGGAATCTGGAAATTCATATGGCTCCCACATATTTCTACGATTACTTTGCGATCGAATGAACCACTTACATACGATACCAATTTCCCTTTGTCTCACGATAGTTTACTTATCCGAGGTTATGATCGTCGGTATCTCTGCATACCTAGTTCAACCTCGTTACTAATAAGTACTCTTTTCTCGTTCCCGTGATATGTGATCCCTTGTGAGCTAGTCACATGCTTGCAAGCCAATTGGATGACATTCCACCGAGAGGGCCCAGAGTATATCTATCCGTCATATGGATGGACAAATCCCACTCTTGATCCATGTGTCTCAACCAATACTTTCCGAACACTCAATGCCACCTTTATAGCCACCCAGTTACGGTGTGGCGTTTGATGTCATCAAAGCATCCTTCCGGTGATGGTGATATGCATGATCTCATGGTCGAAGGAATTAGGTTACTATGTATCAGAAAGCATATAGCAATTGAACTATTAAAATGACTTGATCTTTATGCTACGCTTATCTATAGGAGTATGTCCATCATATCATTCTCCTAACGATATGATCTTGTTGTTAATAACATCTCAATGTTCATGATAGGGAAACTACAATCATTTATTAACCAACAAGCTAGTATTGTGAAGAGGCTTTACTAGGGACTCTTATTTAAGTTTACAAATCACACAAGTATTAATGTTTCATTGTTAATACTGTTATAGCATGAAGGTAAACATTTATCATAAACACAAAGATATAATAATAACTACATTTATTATTGCCTCTAGGGCATATCTCCAACAACTCAGGGATGGCGAGTGGAGCTGTCACGGTCAGGTTGATCTGACGGGTGATTTTCTTCTGCACCCTATTCGTTGGGCGCCCTTTTTGGATCATCAGCGCTCCTTTCGGCGGGGGATACCCGTGCCCACTGTTATTCTGTGCGGGTGCGACTGGGTGGTTCGGGCCGCCTACAGGTGGCGGTGGAGGAGCTCCATGCGCTATCTCGCCTCATGCGGGCGTGTTCCTGAATCCGGGGTTTGGGGGTTGCTGCCTCATCTGAACCATGCTTTCGCTGAGTTTCTGGAACTCGCGGCAGTCCTTGAGCATGTGGCTTGCCTTCTTCTTACCATCCTGCTTGTCGATGTAGAAGTGGATGGTGCATGGACCTGACAGTCTTTCGTATGCTGAGTGCGTAAATGGCGACATGGCGCTGCCACGATGTCCGATCGTCCTCCATCACGGAAATTACCTCCGCGGTATCCGCCGCTGTTGCGGTTGGCATCGCTGCGGCGGTCGGCGTAGCCAGCCGCGACCATGTCGGGGTCCATCGCGATCGTCGTAGACGTGCGGTCTCCTCTTGTTACGACGTTCTCGCCGTCGGCCGTAGGCGTCCTCTTCCTCCGAGTGTGCTCGGTGGACGGAGTCCTCACCGTCAGCCCACCTGTTGGCGATGTCCATGAGGTGGTCGAGTGTCTTGTGCTTGACGCACCCAAGTTCTTCCTTGAAGTCCTGGCGCTTGACACCGTCCTTGAAGGCGTCGATGGCCCTTTCTTCGGAGATGTGTGCCGCGGAGTTCTTTGTGTTGGACCAGCACAGTATGTATGAGCGAATGGATTCGCCCGTTCGTTGAGTGCAGGCTCGCAACTCTTCGATCAAGGCAGGCCTCTTGCTAATGCCTTTGAAGTTTCGGACGAAACTGTATGCCAGCTCCTCCCAACTTCGGATGGACCCTGAGGATAGGCTGCTTAGCCAGATCCGAAAGCGCTGTCATTGCGGTGTGAAGGCATTGCATGGCGGTTTCCCTGCTTCCGCTGTGCAGCTTGACAGACGACAAGTGGTCACTGAGCCACGCCTTGGGGTCCTGTTTGCCGTCGAATTTTGGAGTGTCCGAAGGGAGCTTGAAGTTTCGCGGCATCTTTGTTTGTCGGACAGATCTGCTGAAGCATTGAGCTCCGCAGAGTTCTCCTTCATCTTCGTCCATCTCGGATTCGGACGAGCATACGCGCTTGGCGCGTGCCTTGTCGATCTTGCGATGCGTTAGCTCGTTTTGAGCGTCGTAGTCGCGGATGCGATGGCGTGAGCTCTTATGCCTTCGAGGAAGGTCATGCTATTCGTCCTCGGATGAGGGTGTGGGGCTGCGGTTGAATCTGACCGCAGCCTTCTTTTTCGGCTCCGCAGGAGCTTCTCCGTGGAGCGCAGCTCCAATGAGTCCGAGTCCGGTAAGCGCGGACTTGTGCATGGCCCTCTTCGGGTCCCCCCCCCGGAGGTGGGTGGGACGCGAGGTACGCGGTGGCTGCCATGATCGCAGCTTGTGGCGTTTTTGGGATGACGTTGCCGTCGGCGTCCATCTCCATGAAGGACGCATTGAGGGCTCGGGTCACCTCGCGGCGCTCTTTGGGGTCCATGTTCTCCATCCGAGAACGGTGCTTGTTCCCGTTGTTGCCGTGTGAGCTAGAGCCGATGCCCATGGCGGAGAGCGCAGTTCGCCGCGCACTGGACTCCGAAGCTGCCTGCTTGCGCTTGTCCAGCACTTCCTGCATCTTGATCTGCTTCTTGTGCTCCTCGATGAGGAGCATGTGGTATGCCATCAGTAGATCTTGTGAGGCATCAGCGGGCAGGATCTTGTTGCCTGCCACGGCCTCGCATGCTTGAGCCCATCCCTCCTCGTCGAGGTGGATGACCCGATTGTTGTTTTCCCCGTTGGGTGGGGGGGATTGGATTCTTCTGTTTCCACTGTTTCTACCCTGCGGGTTGGGTGGCGGATTGTGTTCTTGATCCTAGATGACTGTGGCGCACTGGTAGCGCTCGTAGGTCGGCCTGCTGCTGCCACAGCTTTCGGATCCGGAACCGTAGGTCCCTTCGTCCGATGGCGGATCGGACAGATCGGAGTTGCAGCTGCTGCTGTCATAGGACTCGTTTGTTGACGATGTGGTACATAGCACAGGGTGTAGAGCCCATGAAGCGGGCCTGATCGATGGTAGAGGCACCCGCTCTGGGAGGCGGAGAGTGCCGATCTGCCCCACCTAGAAGCAGAAGCTCCCGAATAGGATCTCGAGCCCGTCGCCAACGGGCTCGAAGTCCTTCATGGTGGCCGGTGAGTGGGCGGTGAAGTCGAAGGCGCCGAAGAGGAGATGACTCTCCGTCGCCGCGGAGTTGTAGATCGCTCGGGTTGGGACCGTCACGATCGCACAATCAGCGTCCCCAGTTCCCCTGACGGCGTAATTGACGAGGTTTAATCTCGTCAATGCCCATTGTTATGGACTTGGGTTTTGGAGAAGATGGGGATGCTGGAGATCGCGGAACGGTTAGCAAACAAGCAACACCGGACACAAGGTTTACCCAGGTTTAGGCCCCCGGAGGGAAAACCCTACTCCTGCTTGTTTGCTCTTGATTACGGCGGGACCGAAGATTACAGGGGTGCGTAGATGCAATCTGGAGTGGAGGTGTCTATGCGAAAGTATCAGGTGCCCTCCTCGTCGTGCCTTCCTAGCCTTTATATAGAGTTAGGCAGGTCCCAGGCATAGATCGAGTCGGTTACAGGTTTTAGGGTTTGCCCCTTTGAATTTCTTATCTACTCTAGTCTTGCTCTCCAAGGATCCGAAGGCGTCATGGGCCTTGGCCACCCGAGATTCTTCATGGGCCGGCATATATTTGTCGTGGGCCTTCCTTGGGCTGGACTAGGTATGCTGAGATCATGTACCCGCGGGGTATAACCATGTCAAACGGGGGAATAGGGGGCACATGCAGAGGTTGGGAGGGAATTAAGGAGGTTGCATGCACTGAAATTTAGGAGTAATTAATGCTCCGGTTTTATAAATCCGAAAAATCTAAAAAGACTCTCCGGACTAACAATCCCGAACAGAGGGAGTACTTTCGAATCAGTTTTCGGGAAGCAATTTGTACCTAGTTGTCAATACTATGATATCAATACTATTAACTCTTATATCATTATGTCACATGTTTTTACTTTTTGAAACTACAAACACTTATTTAAGTAAACAACAGTGAATAAATAAAAATATTACCGATTCAAATAAAAATACTATTGAATTCAAATAAAATAAAATAATTTTACTTTTTTGTATTTTTCTATTTAATATGGAATAATTAATATCTTTAAATCCGTAAATCGGAATTCGATAAATAATATGTCTAAATTGATCAAAAAATGAAAAGAATCTAAATATTATATCCATATCAACTTATCACAAACCCCCCGATTTTGAATTAGCTATTTGGTGGTTGCTTCACAAAATTCGTCCTTTTTGTGCTCGGAAAATGGAAAATGGCTTTTTGGTGCGACGAAAAGGAAAACTTCCTCCTACAATATTGTTCGTCATCCCATGATGCACATATATGCACAAATGGGCATATTATCACAAGCTATGCCTTGATTCTAGCCATAATATTCGTCATTTGACCCAAAAGCCAAGAAACCTCGGATGAGATAGGTCATTTTGTGAAGGTTTTTTGAGACATAATCAATATACCAAGTTTGATATTTTTCCTTCCAACTATCTCACATAATATGACATCACGCGAAGGTTCACTACAAGAAATGTGTCAGCCTATGACCTTTTGGTAGTGACCGTGGACAAAATCGTCATAGATTTTTGACAATTATGCATCACATGGTCATGGACTATTTGGGAGGGTTCAAGCCTAGAAAACTTATGACGATTTTGTACAAAATCATCGTAATTTTATAAGGCAAAATCGTCATAGTGCTAGGAAGGACAAGATACAAGAGGAGGGCAATATCGGCCATTAGATGTAAACAGGATGGACGGCTGAGATGGTGTTCGGTGGGAACTTGCACTGGATCGATGACCTGGCACACCATACGCGCGTAGACCTAGCGAAATTTGGGCCCAACAGGCGGGATAAGAACCCAAAACCACCAACCCCACCCCTGTAAAAAAAACTATCGTCCTGGCCTCCCAGCGTCGAACTCCCTCCTCCATGGTTCCCCCCCTCTCCACCGCCGGACAAGATCCCGGCCAGTTCCGTCCACCCCGTGCCTCGGCAACAACATCCCCTGAATCCCCCTGCCTCGGCCAAGATCGAGAGGAACATCACCCATACCCTAATCCCCTCCCACCCTGCAGCGCTCATCTCCCTTCTCCACCCTCCCATCCGTCACCGCCCCCACCACAAATTCACGGCCGCGCCCATCCATTTTCCCTCGTGACCCGCGGCCGCCCTCTCGCCTCGCCCATTCATCTGCCTTCGCCCGCCTGCGGAGACGGTGGTTCCTCCGCATACTCCCTGGATCCACAAGTTCGATTCAACTCTCAACGCCTTCTCCCTCCTCCCATGCCCTCCTCCGCTGGTGGCGGCCTAGTTCCCGGCCAACTCCGGCCACTCACTGCCCCGCAGACCATCTCCCCGGGCCCCTCCTCCCTCCCTCTTTATTCCACCTCGTGGTACCAGCAAACCACCCCTACAACAGAAACCCTAGCCCTGGATCCCGGCTGTATAGAGAGGAGCATGCTCTCCATGGCGATGTCGACGCCCCCAGCGGCGGGTGGTGGTGACCAAGGTCAGCTTCCGTCTTCATCGTGCGGAGCAGATGCGGTTGGCCCACATGCCCCATCCTTCACCGACGCCGATGTTCCCGTGGCTTGCTTCTCTTCCCTCACCATCCGCGACCACGCAGGCGAAGGACGAGCTGGCGGCACCGTGGCGTCGCCCAAGGAGTGGATGGGGAGAAGGAGGCGGTGGCGCCCTAGGTCCACCACCATCGCCAGCGCGACGCGCTAGAAAGGTCGTGCTCATCCGCTTCAAGCCCGTCGTCGAGCGCGTGCCGTCTTCCTCGACCCCTAGAACAAGGGATCTACGGTGAGTAATTCTGTCCTGCCTACTAACCTCTCTTCCCACGGAGAGTCATGTCCTGCACTGAACTTTACCATGCCAGATTTGATGTTTGCTGAGCTAATAAAAACTACCTCTGTTATACAAGCACTCGGACATGCCAGTTGAACTTTCTTATTGCCCAGGTCATTGCCCAGGTCCAGTACGCAAGGTACTGGCAGGTGCTTGTATCATATAGATCAGCACTTGTGATTTTGAGAAAGGGATACAAGCAATCGTGTTCCTGTTATTACTATTTGTGGATCTGTGATTGCAAAAAAAACTCATATGATTGCCAATTTATGCCTGGCAGCTAGCAATTGGTATATTTAGGAGCTATTAGTACCATAATTTGTAGGAATGGCCGATGACCTTGATTCTAGCACTCTTGTACTGCTAGGTTTAGCTAAGATTTGATACTGATTAGTTCCTAATTTTGTGTATATCCCGATGCATGTATGTAGATGAACAAATAAGAGAAATGACATCCCCTATTAAATATGGCCATGGATGCATGTATCCTGATTCCTAGTCACATACACCTTGTATAGTCATTGATTTGTTGATGCCCTACTATTTGTTTACTCAGATTTGATACTATTGTTAATTTTTATTTGCTAGATTAGAATTCTGAGATGGTGGGCAGTATGATAATCAAGGAGGATACAACCAAGATGGTGGGTACTATGATAATCAAGGTGGGTATGGTGGATATGGCTATAACCAAGGCCAACAAGGAAACTACCAAGCTATAAGTGTAGCTTGTAAATTTCTGTTGCTGATCTTGCTTATTTACAAACAAGTGATGCTTAGGAATGAATGCAGAATTTGCATTAGCAGTAAAATGGAAGTCATTGATGCATGATCTTTTTATTATTGTTGAAGGAACCATAGCTGAAAATGGATCACAACCGCAGTAAATAGAAACTGACATTGCCTGTGAGATCATAGATGTACTAGGTTATGTTTACTTGTAACTAAAACATACATCTACTTGCATTGATATATTGTTGCTTCATTTACTTTAATTTTACATATTTGATTGACAAGGCACTTGACTTGAGATGGTGTAGGAACCTATCTGATTGACAAAGTAGAATATGCTTTGGTTTACTTAATTCATGATCCCTGTACCATGGATGTACTATTTTCTGTTTACTTGTAACTAAAACTTTTCGGTGTGCTATTCTTTTATGTTGACTATAGGAATGAGGAGAAATAAATAATTACAAACTTGTTTGATAGAAGAATTAAAACGTATTATAACCTGTGGCGGGTGCTCTCCTACGAGGTACCTACCGCTCTCACTCTGACTCAGTGGTACGTATGTTGGATGTCAATTCCAACTCCTGACTAGTTGGTTGATTTTGGTCAGGTGTGGGACAAGTGCCTAACAGAGGCCGACATGAAGTTCCTTGAGACGACAGATTAGAGCCGACATGAAGGCCTACCGTGCCCACCTAAATGAATACCACTCAGTGTATGTCAGTCAAAGTGCAGATCATCCATTTACCTCCATCCTCTCCTATTGCAGTTTTTTTCTACTAACACCCAACTGTGCAGCATCAGCGAGACCTTGACCAAGTGGAAGGACAGATGGTTGACTTGTCACAATCTAGAAAGTTGGTTCAGGTTACTAAAGTCTTACTCCACTCAAATTTATATTTCTGTTTCTACATCATTAGCTTATATAACTTGCCACTCCTGGTTCAAACATACACACCGAATGTCCTGGTGATACTTTCTACTAATTGTTCAACTCCTTGTTGGCTTCTATAAAAGGAAAACTCAACTGTTTTGGATTGATCATACGTCAGATCTGCTTTTGCTACTGCATTCCTTTGCATAACATAACCAGTTAGCTTTCAATCGTCTATGATTTTCTGTTTCTAATGCTCTATCAAGCTTTACTTGTATTGTTCACCAACAGTTTATCAGTAATATTCAGATCTTTTTTGCATGGTTGCGCGTCTTGGCTGGGGCCGAGTTGTGCATGTAGATTCTTGTTCATGCGGGAACAAGAAAAAGCTTAATGTAAAACCATCTTCTGGTAGTATTGTCTTGAGACCCTTATGTGATGATAATATGGAACAATAATATGATGGTCTAGCTAACATGATGCACCCTGTGTAGTTTGGTTCTCTAGCTAATATGATGCAGCTGCCTTCTTCTCCCATGCACCCTATACAGTTTGGTCATATCTGATGCAGTACTAGTTTGTGTGCTATCTGGTACTTGTATTATCCAAGTCGTGCATTTGACGAACTACATGTGTATATTTGAGTGTCAGTAACGATTAGTTTGTGATCTTGTAGTCCTATGGTACTGTAATTTGTTGATTTAGAGTTTGGTTCTTGTAAATCTGTTCTTTATTGTGTTTCTAGTTTTCTATATTATTGTTAGAAGATATGCTTAATTCTGACTCGATGGCTATCATTTTCTCTCTTATACAGAAGTTCAAGGCTGAAGTTGGGAGAAAGGAAAATTTTATTACATACTCAGCAAAGTGTAGAGTAGACAGTCCTGTTTTTTAGCTAGTTATTATATATGATCTTGGATGGTCTAAACTATGAATGATTGTAATATACTGCATTGCCCCAACTGTTTTACATTCCAGGTTATGTAATATGGCTTGATTGAAATATTTATTATAATTTTTATGTCATTTGCAAAAATTTATTTGATTTGGAATTTATTTGATTTGGTTTCTTGACTGCTTGGTCGTAAGAAATAATCTGAAAGATATTTGGGCTCGTAGGAAATGACCCAAATAATGTTTGGGCTTTAAAATGGTTATGACGATTTTATCAAAAACGTCGTTATAGTTCATTTGCCACGCCCAGTTTTTTACGATCTCAAAATCGTCATAGAATCGTCATAAATGGACTATTATGACAATTCTATGACGAAAATAGAGGGTCATATATAGCCAGATTCCTTGTAGTGGTTTCGCATTGTTTCGATCATTTTTGAATTTTTTATGCCTGTTTTAAACTATCGTCAAGCTTTGTCGAACGACGGGTATGAGCTCGGGGCTGAGTCTCGCTAAAATTGCATTGGATATTTGATAAAATAGTGTATTGTGAACCTAAAATGATTTTTGTAAAAAAACATGAGTATCAGATCATGTACATGTAGTTCATATCTGACTCACTTCATACCGATTCTGCAGGAATTGTGTTTTTCACCAGGGGTTGAAGGAAAGGTTTCAGATCCCCCTGTTGGGACATTGTCCATATAAGGTGGTCTAGTATTTTTGTAAAATGTGGTGGTAGTATTTTGAATTATACATTTGGTGGTTGCTTCACAAAACCGTCCGTTTTTATGCTCAAAAATAGAAAATGGCTTTTTGGTGCGATAAAAATGAAAACTTCCTCCTGCAACATTGTTCGCCATCCCAAATGCACATGTATACACAATATAGGCACATTATCATAAACTATGCCTTGATTGTAGCCATAACATTGGTCATTTGATCCGAAGCCAAGAAACCTCGAATGATATAGGTTATTTTGTGAAGTTTTTTGAGACATAATCAATATACCAAGTTTGATATTTTTCCTTCCAACTATGTCACGTAATATGACACCACGCGGAGGTTTCGCATTGTTTCGATCATTTTTGAATTTTTTATGCCTGTTTTAAACTATCGTCAAGCTTTGTCGAACGACGGGTATGAGCTCAGGGCTGAGTCTCGCTAAAATTGCATTGGATATTTGATAAAATAGTATATTGTGAACCTAAAATGATTTTTGTAAAAAAACATGAGTATCAGATCATGTACATGTAGTTCATATCTGACTCACTTCATACCGATTCTGCAGGAATTGTGTTTTTCACCAGGGGTTGAAGGAAAGGTTTCCGATCTCCCTGTTGGGACATTGTCCATATAAGGTGGTCTAGTATTTTTGTAAAATGTGGTGGTAGTATTTTGAATTATACATTTGGTGGTTGCTTCACAAAACCGTCCGTTTTTATGCTCAAAAATAGAAAATGCCTTTTTGGTGTCACAAAAATGAAAACTTCCTCCTGCAACATTGTTCGCCATCCCAAATGCACATGTATACACAATATAGGCACATTATCATAAACTATGCCTTGATTGTAGCCATAACATTGGTCATTTGACCCGAAAGTCAAAAAACTTCGAATGAGATAGTCATTTTGTGAAGGTTTTTTGAGACATAATCAATATACCAAGTTTGATATTTTTCCTTCTAACTATGTCACATAATATGACACCACGCGAAAGTTTCGCATTGTTTTGATCGTTTTTAAAATTTTTATGCCCGTTTTAAACTATATATAATATTTTATGTTTCACTTAATTTTTATTTAAAAATGTGTAATATTTGAGTGTGGATAGATAGATCTTATTTTTCTGCAAATTTTGATATATTACTTGTATTTTTCCGAATTAGAATGATTTAGTTATGATTTTTCAAAGCTGCCCTCGGCGTATCCTATGCTACGCCGATGGCTGCCCTCGGTGTAGCCTACGCAGCCGTCGGCGTAGCATAAGATATGTCGAGGACAATTCTACGCCGACGGCTGCTTGGCGATGCTGACCTGGTCATGGTCTAGGCCGACTGTCTGACGTTTGGCTATTGGCGTAGCGATCGGCCGTCGACGTATTCATCCAGTCCTATGGTGATTCCTTACTTTATGTTTTTGGCGAATTGGCTGGACGAGCATGTGGCGTGGCGACTGGCGTAAACATGGCCGAATGAAGGTGAATTGGCCGTCGTACTCCTGCCGGCAAGTGGCCATATGCTTCCATGGTTTTGTGCTGAGCTGCTCCCGTCCAGGTAACTCGAGGGAATCTACATATCTCACCCTCCTCTAGCTTTTTTTTAATGAAAGGAGCTCTCGCCTCTCGGACCAAAAATTGCATTTAGAACTCAGCCTAAATGTAGCCCTCTATTTTGAACATTTGAAAAAGCTTTTTCAAAGCTTCTAAAAAAATTACATATGGGCAACGATGTATACTCTAAGTGTGCACAAACATCAATCCGAAATTCTCTGTATTACATAAACAAAGATAAGATTGTGCACCTTCAACCTTGTTAGGCTTTGTCTTTTTTTTAGCATGGAATACACTGTATTCGAATTTCATATTATCCACACTTGAAGGATGCATATCTTTGCCTATATATGGTTCTTTTTAAATGATAAAACTTTGAAATATGTTTTCTGTATGCTCAAAATAAAAGGCTACATATAGCCCGAGAAAGCTATAACGACAAACTTGCCCCTAGCACCATTTTCATTTACATTATAAATAGAAAAGCACCCTTCTCTCGCTTCTGCCTCTATAGGCTTGGTCTTGAACAATGCCTCAACAACGGGCTGGCTGAGAGACGACTAGAGGAACGGCTATCCTGGGAAGGTATGCTAGTAATTTTTGTTTAGTTCAAACATATATTTTCTCGACACAATCATGCTACAACCACGCTAGTGATATTTGCAATTTTGTTCCAATGTGAATTTACCAGCCACTCAATATGTAAGAACTTGATGTGCTAATTTTCATACATATAAATCAAAATTCAAAACTCATTTATGACAAAATGTTAACAAGTTTGCATTGCTTTTCTATTTTCACAAGTATTTTCTATTGTAATTACATGATGATATGTGAGATTATACAAAACAATATTAAATTAGAATACATCTCTTACATAACTTGAATTTTATCAATTAAATAATTTCAAACTACAACCTAACATCTATAAATAATGAAAAGGCCTTATATTTTGTAGAAAGGTGAAATAATTCATAATATTAGGAAAGTTTTTTGCGGGGATAATATTAGGAAATTGGAAGGTTGAAATTCCACCGATGTACACTCATGAGAAGATAAATTAAAGAATAATGATGTGAGTATACTAAGAACAAATCTACACAACATAAGTTGAATCAAGGAACTAAGCAATTTTCCCATCAAATTTAGTATGAGAAAAAATCCATGTTGCAACCATAATTTATTAAAGTATAGTTGTATAAATATAAGATAGTTTTAGAATATACAACTATCTAACATATATATTATATGATATTTCTAGTTAAATGATATGGTGGAAGTTGATCGAAGAATTCTCTAGCGTGTCAAAAAATGCGGAGAGCCGGTGACATAATGCATGTTCTCTCGTGTTTTGTTTATAAGTAACTTAAGTTTCATGATGGTGTGTCGGGTTATTTTGAGTCAACTTTAGATAGATATAGGCTTTGGGTCCTTAGTTTAGATCAGTATACTAGGAAAGCATTCTTGCGTATGATAGAAAAAATTATGTACATAACTGTAAAACCAATGAAAGACATCATGGGATGTCACGTTTCACATGAACAACTTTCACTATATACATGCACCCCCCCTGATTCTGACGTTCTCGTGGACTTCCTCCGGCGAAACCCTGATGATCTGCGGGCCTCGGATCGTCTACCCCCTAGACATTCTTCTGACAGGGGTAGCCCGGCGTAGCTCTCTCTTGTTTTGTGTTTGATTATGTCATGGGATGATGTGAAACCATGTTGGTTCACAAGTTGGGGCACTATACGGCCCGGTTTCACCGTAACGGGGAGATTCCCCCTTATACAGGTCCAGAACCTTCGCTTCTAGGTTAGAGCGCATGCATGCGAGGGGAAAACATGCAATCACCTATACCAACCTGGCACCACACTCACACACATATGCTAGGGACACATGCAAGTTTTCATCGATTCCGACGTTCTCGTGGTCTTCCTCCGGCGAAACCCTGATCTGCGGGCCTCGGATCGTCTACCCCCCTAGACATTCTTCTGACAGGGGTAGCCCGGCGTAGCTCTCTCTTGTTTTGTGTCTGACTAGGTCATAGGATGATGTAAAACCATGTTGGTTCACAAGTTGGGGCACTATCCTACCCGGTTTCACCTGAACGGGGAGATTCCCCTTATACAGGTCCAGAACCTTTCGCTTCTAGGTTAGAGCGCATGCATGCGAGGGGGACACATGCAATCACCTATACCAACCTTGCACCACACTCACACACATATGCTAGGGACACATGCAAGTTTTCAGATGATTTCGACGTTCTCGTGGTCTTCCTCTAGCGAAACCCTAATGATCTGCCGGGCTCGGAGCGTCTACCCCCCTAGACATTCTTCTGACAGGGGTAGCCCGTCGTAGCTCTCTCTTGTTTTGTGTTTGATTATGTAATGGGATGATGTGAAACCATGTTGGTTCACAAGTTGGGGCACTATACGGCCCGGTTTCACCGTAACGGGGAGATTCCCCCTTATACAGGTCCAGAACCTTCGCTTCTAGGTTAGAGCGCATGCATGCGAGGGGGGACACATGCAATCACCCGCAGACTAGTAGTTAATTTTTGTATGTTCCAACATAGCACCACACTTTTCATGCATGTGCTAGGGCACATGCATGCATGTCCTTGAGGTACTCAAAATTGAGAACAAATCTATAAAGGATGTCAAACAACAAATTTCAGACTTTGTCATGAAATCCTCTCATCTCGGTCTTTTGATTGACCCAAAGAGTGACCTTGAAAGATTCAAAAGTAGTCCAACAGCTTGCTTGGTTTTGTTGGTCAGCTCTACCGTGAGGGGAAATTCTACTCTTGACGATTGGTTGAGGATTGTTTCTCAAAGTTTCTGACTAGGCACCCACCTAATGGAAATGAAGTTCAGCATCCTCCAAAAGCTTATGGTCTAGTGCAAAGTTCATATTTCCATGGTCTCAATCCTTATGAAGAGCTGGTACATGCTATATCTAGAAGAGAAACTATCGTCCGCTCCTCAAGAGGGTTGACAGAACCAGTGGCGGGAGTTTCCACGTATATATCCAGGATTTTACTAAGTATTAACGCATGCATGTCTACAAAGGGGGTCACACTTGGGACTTACACATGGGACCTACCAATCTTGCACCACACTCACACACATATGCTAGGGACACATGCAAGTTTTCAGATGATTCCGACGTTCTCGTGGTCTTCCTCTGGCGAAACCCTGATCTGCGGGCCTCGGATCGTCTACCCCCTAGACATTCTTCTGACAGGGGTAGATCGGCGTAGCTCTCTCTTGTTTTGTGTTTGATTATGTCATGGGATGATGTGAAACCATGTTGGTTCACAAGTTGGGGCACTATACGGCCCGATTTCACCGTAACGGGGAGATTCCCCCTTATACAGGTCCAGAACCTTCGCTTCTAGGTTAGAGCGCATGCATGCGAGGGGGGACACATGCAATCACCTATACCAACCTGGCACCACACTCACACACATATGCTAGGGACACATGCAAGTTTTCATCGATTCCGACGTTCTCGTGGTCTTCCTCCGGCGAAACCCTGATCTGCGGGCCTCGGATCGTCTACCCCCCTAGACATTCTTCTGACAGGGGTAGTCCAGCGTATCTCTCTTGTTTTGTGTTTGACTAGGTCATAGGATGATGTAAAACCATGTTGGTTCACAAGTTGGGGCACTATCCTACCCGGTTTCACCTGAACGGGGAGATTCCCCCTTATACAGGTCCAGAACCTTTGCTTCTAGGTTAGAGCACATGCATGCGAGAGGGGACACATGCAAGCACATATACCAACCTTGCACCACACTCACACACATATGCTATGGACACATGCAAGTTTTCAGATGATTCCGACGTTCTCGTGATCTTCCTCCAGCGAAACCCTGATGCTCTGCGGGCCTCGGATCGTCTACCTAATGGAAATGAAGTTCAGCATCCTCTAGAACCTTATGGTCTATTGCAAAGTTAGTGTTTCCATGGTCTGAATACTAACAAATAGCCAACAAAAAGTTAATTAAAAACTTTAAATAAATACAATTGAAAGAAAAAATAAAAAGAAAATTAGAAAATACCTAAAGGCACACGGCAAAGGACAAAACACACGGCAAAGAGGTCCTTTGCCGTGTGCCTGTCGCCTTCAAACACACGGCAAAGGTCCCTTGCCGTGTGTCTCTCGCCGACAGACACACGGCAAAGAATTTTTTTCACCTTTTCTTTTCTTTAATTAGCAAGGCTTTTATTACATATATGTTAGGTGATATTATTTCATAGGATCATGACAGCACACATATGATCATAGGTTATTGTGGTCTTGATCACTATATACATGCACGCCCTGATTCCGACGTTCTCGTGGTCTTCCTCCGGCGAAACCCTAATGATCTGCGAGCCTCGGATCGTCTACCCCCTAGACATTCTTCTGACAGGGGTAGCCCGGCGTAGCTCTCTCTTGTTTTGTGTTTGATTATGTCATGGGATGATGTGAAACCATGTTGGTTCACAAGTTGGGGCACTACTCTGGCCGGTTTCACCGTAACAGGAGATTCCCCTTATCTGTGTCCGTAACCTTCGCTTCTAGGTTAGAGCGCATGCATGCGAGGGGGACACATGCAATCACCTATACCAACCTAGCACCACACTCACACACATATGCAATGGACACATGCAAGTTTTCATCGATTCCGACGTTCTCGTGGTCTTCCTCCGGCGAAACCCTGATCTGCGGGCCTCGGATCGTCTACCCCCTTAGACATTCTTCTGACAGGGGTAGCCCGGCGTAGCTCTCTCTTATTTTGTGTTTGACTAGGTCATAGGATGATGTAAAACCATGTTGGTTCACAAGTTGGGGCACTATCCTACCGGTTTCACCGAGCAGGGAGATTCCCCTTATACTGAGTCGAGCGTTTCGCTTCTAGGTTAGAGCGCATGCATGCGAGGGGGACACATGCAATCACCTATACCAACCTTGAAACACACTCACACACATATGCTAGGGACACATGCAAGTTTTCAGATGATTCCGACGTTCTCGTGGTCTTCCTCTGGCGAAACCCTAATGATCTGCGGGGCTCGGATCGTCTACCCCCCTAGACATTCTTCTGACAGGGGTATCCCGGCGTAGCTCTCTCTTGTTTTGTGTTTGATTATGTCATGGGATGATGTGAAACCATGTTGGTTCACAAGTTGGGGCACTATACGGGCCGGTTTCACCGTAATGTGGAGATTCCCCCTTATACAGGTCCAGAACCTTCGCTTCTAGGTTAGAGCGCATGCATGCGAGGGGGACACATGCAATCACCTATACCAACCTAGCACCACACTCACACACATATGCTAGGGACACATGCAAGTTTTCATCGATTCCGACGTTCTCGTGGTCTTCCTCCGGCAAAACCCTGATCTGCGGGCCTCGGATCGTCTACCCCCCTTAGACATTCTTCTGACAGGGGTAGCCCGGCGTAGCTCTCTCTTATTTTGTGTTTGACTAGGTCATAGGATGATGTAAAACCATGTTGGTTCACAAGTTGGGGCACTATCCTACCCGGTTTCACCTGAACGGGGAGATTCCCCCTTATACAGGTCCAGAACCTTCGCTTCTAGGTTAGAGCGCATGCATGCGAGGGGGGACACATGCAAGCACATATACCAACCTTGCACCACACTCACACACATATGCTATGGACACATGCAAGTTTTCAGATGATTCCGACGTTCTCGTGGTCTTCCTCCGGCGAAACCCTGATGATCTGCGGGCCTCGGATCGTCTACCTAATGGAAATGAAGTTCAGCATCCTCTAGAACCTTATGGTCTATTGCAAAGTTAGTGTTTCCATGGTCTGAATACTAACAAATAGCCAACAAAAAGTTAACTAAAAACTTTAAATAAATACAATTGAAAGAAAAAATAAAAATAAAATTAGAAAATACCTAAAGGCACACGGCAAAGGACAAAACACAAAGCAAAGAGGTCCTTTGCCGTGTGCCTGTCGCCTTCAAACACGCGGCAAAGGTCCTTTGCCGTGTGTCTCTCACCGTCAGACACACGGCAAAGAATTTTTTTTCACCTTTTTCTTTTCTTTAATTAGCAAGGCTTTTATTACATATATGTTAGGTGATATTATTTCATAGGATCATGAGAGCACACATATGATCATAGGTTATTGTGGTCTTGATCACTATATACATGCACCCCCTGATTCCGACGTTCTCGTGGTCTTCCTCCGTGAAACCCTGATGATCTGCGGGCCTCAGATCGTCTACCCCCTAGACATTCTTATGACAGGGGTAGCCCGGCGTAGCTCTCTCTTGTTTTGTGTTTGATTATGTCATGGGATGATGCGAAACCATGTTGGTTCACAAGTTGGGGCACTATACGGCCCGGTTTCACCGTAACAGGGAGATTCCCCCTTATACAGTTCCAGAACCTTCGCTTCTAGGTTAGAGTGCATGCACGCGAGGGGGACACATGCAATCACCTATACCAACCTAGCACCACAGTCACACACATATGCTAGGGACACATGCAAGTTTTCATCGATTCCGACGTTCTCGTGGTCTTCCTCCGGCGAAACCCTGATCTGCGGGCCTCGGATCGTCAACCCTCCTAGACATTCTTCTGACAGGGGTAGCCGGCGTAGCTCTCTCTTGTTTTGTGTTTGACTAGGTCATAGGATGATGTAAAACCATGTTGGTTCACAAGTTGGGGCACTATCCTACCCGGTTTCACCTGAACGGGGAGATTCCCCTTATACAGGTCCAGAACCTTTCGCTTCTAGGTTAGAGCGCATGCATGCGAGGGGGACACATGCAATCACCTATACCAACCTTGCACCACACTCACACACATATTCTAGGGACACATGCAAGTTTTCAGATGATTCCGACGTTCTCGTGGACTTCCTCCGGCGAAACCCTGATGATCTGCGGGCCTCGGATCGTCTACCCCCCTAGACATTCTTCTGACAGGGGTAGCCCGGCGTAGCTCTCTCTTGTTTTGTGTTTGATTATGTCATGGGATGATGTGAAACCATGTTGGTTCACAAGTTGGGGCACTATACGGCCAGTTTCACCGTGCAGGGAGATTCCCCCTTATACAGGTCCAGAACCTTCGCTTCTAGGTTAGAGCGCATGCATGCGAGGAGGACACATGCAATCACCTATACCAACCTGGCACCACACTCACACACATATGCTAGGGACACATGCAAGTTTTCATCGATTCCGACATTCTCGTGGTCTTCCTCCGGTGAAACCCTGATCTGCGGGCCTCAGATCGTCTACCCCCCTTGACATTCTTCTGACAGGGGTAGCCCGGCGTCTCTCTCTCTTGTTTTGTGTTTGACTAGGTCATAGGATGATGTAAAACCATGTTGGTTCACAAGTTGGGGCACTATCCTACCCGGTTTCACACGAGCAGGAGATTCTCCCTTATCTGAGTCCGTAACCTTCGCTTCTAGGTTAGCGCGCATGCATGCGAGGGGGGACACATGCAAGCACATATACCAACCTTGCACCACACTCACACACATATGCTATGGACACATGCAAGTTTTCAGATGATTCCGACGTTCTCGTGGTCTTCCTCCGGCGAAACCCTGATGATCTGCGGGCCTCGGATCGTCTACCTAATGGAAATGAAGTTCAGCATCCTCTAGAACCTTATGGTTTATTGCAAAGTTAGTGTTTCCATGGTCTGAATACTAACAAATAGCCAACAAAAAGTTAACTAAAAACTTTAAATAAATACAATTGAAAGAAAAAATAAAAACAAAATTAGAAAATACCTAAAGGCACACGGCAAAGGACAAAACACACGGCAAAGATGTCCTTTGCCGTGTGCCTTTCGCCGTCAAACACACGGCAAAGGTCCTTTGTCGTGTGTCTCTATCCCTCAGACACACGGAAAGAATTTTTTTCACCTTTTTCTTTTCTTTAATTAGCAAGGCTTTTATTACATATATGTTAGGTGATATTATTTCATAGGATCATGAGAGCACACATATGATCATAGGTTATTGTGGTCTTGATCACTATATACATGCACCCCCTGATTCCGACGTTCTCGTGGACTTCCTCCGGCGAAACCCTGATGATCTGCGGGCCTCGGATCGTCTACCCCCTAGACATTCTTCTGACAGGGGTAGCCCCGCGTAGCTCTCTCTTGTTTTGTGTTTGATTATGTCATGGGATGATGTGAAACCATGTTGGTTCACAAGTTGGGGCACTATACGGCCCGGTTTCACCGTAATGTGGAGATTCCCCTTATCTGGTCCGTAACCTTCGCTTCTAGGTTAGAGCGCATGCATGCGAGGGGGACACATGCAATCACCTATACCAACCTCGCACCACACTCACACACATATCCTAGGGACACATGCAAGTTTTCATCGATTCCGACGTTCTCGTGGTCTTCCTCCAGCGAAACCCTGATCTGCGGGCCTCGGATCGTCTACCCCCTTAGACATTCTTCTGACAGGGGTAGCCCGGCGTAGCTCTCTCTTGTTTTGTGTTTGACTAGGTCATAGGATGATGTAAAACCATGTTGGTTCACAAGCTGGGGCACTATCCTACCCGGTTTCACCTGAACGGGGAGATTCCCCTTATCTGAGTCCGAACCTTTCGCTTCTAGGTTAGAGCGCATGCATGCGAGGGGGACACATGCAATCACCTATACCAACCTTCCACCACACTCACACACATATGCTAGGGACACATGCAAGTTTTCAGATGATTCCGACGTTCTCGTGGACTTCCTCCGGCGAAACCCTGATGATCTGCGGGCCTCGGATCGTCTACCCCCTAGACATTCTTCTGATAGGGGTATCCCGGCGTAGCTCTCTCTTGTTTTGTGTTTGATTATGTCATGGGATGATGTGAAACCATGTTGGTTCACAAGTTGGGGCACTATACGGCCCGGTTTCACCGTAATGTGAGATTCCCCTTATACAGGTCCAGAACCTTCGCTTCTAGGTTAGAGCGCATGCATGCGAGGGGGACACATGAAATCACCTATACCAACCTAGCACCACACTCACACACATATGCTAGGGACACATGCAAGTTTTCATCGATTCAAGCGTTCGTGGTCTTCCTCCGGCAAAACCCTGATCTGCGGGCCTCGGATCGTCTACCCCCCTTAGACATTCTTCTGACAGGGGTAGCCCGGCGTAGCTCTCTCTTATTTTGTGTTTGACTAGGTCATAGGATGATGTAAAACCATGTTGGTTCACAAGTTGGGGCACTATCCTACCCGGTTTCACCTGAACGGGGAGATTCCCCCTTATACAGGTCTAGAACCTTCGCTTCTAGGTTAGAGCGCATGCATGCGAGGGGGGACACATGCAAGCACATATACCAACCTTGCACCACACTCACACACATATGCTATGGACACATGCAAGTTTTCAGATGATTCCGACGTTCTCGTGGTCTTCCTCCGGCGAAACCCTGATGATCTGCGGGCCTCGGATCGTCTACCTAATGGAAATGAAGTTCGGCATCCTCTAGAACCTTATGGTCTATTGCAAAGTTAGTGTTTCCATGGTCTGAATACTAACAAATAGCCAACAAAAAGTTAACTAAAAACATTAAATAAATACAATTGAAAGAAAAAATAAAAAAATTTAGAAAATACCTAAAGGCACACGGCAAAGGACAAAACACAAGGCAAAGAGGTCCTTTGCCGTGTGCCTATCGCCTTCAAACACACGGCAAAGGTCCTTTGCCGTGTGTCTCTCGCCGTCAGACACACGGCAAAGAATTTTTTTTCACCTTTTTCTTTTCTTTAATTAGCAAGGCTTTTATTACATATATGTTAGGTGATATTATTTCATAGGATCATGAGATCACACATATGATCATAGGTTATTGTGGTCTTGATCACTATATACATGCAACCCCTGATTCCGACGTTCTCGTGGTCTTCCTCCGGCGAAACCCTGATGATCTGCGGGCCTCGGATCGTCTACCCCCTAGACATTCTTCTGACAGGGGTAGCCCGGCGTAGCTCTCTCTTGTTTTGTGTTTGATTATGTCATGGGATGATGTGAAACCATGTTGGGTCACAAGTTGGGGCACTATACGTCCCGGTTTCACCGTAACAGGGAGATTCCCCCTTATACAGTTCCAGAACCTTCGCTTCTAGGTGAGAGCGCATGCATGCGAGGGGGACACATGCAATCACCTATACCAACCTAGCACCACAGTCACACACATATGCTAGGGACACATGCAAGTTTTCATCGATTCCGACGTTCTCGTGGTCTTCCTCCGGCGAAACCCTGATCTGCGGGCCTCGGATCGTCTACCCCCCTAGACATTCTTCTGACAGGGGTAGCCCGGCGTAGCTCTCTCTTGTTTTGTGTTTGACTAGGTCATAGGATGATGTAAAACCATGTTGGTTCACAAGTTGGGGCACTATCCTACCCGGTTTCACCTGAGCGGGAGATTCCCCTTATCTGAGTCCGAACTTTCGCTTCTAGGTTAGAGCGCATGCATGCGAGGGGGACACATGCAATCACCTATACCAACGTTGCACCACACTCACACACATATGCTAGGGACACATGCAAGTTTTCAGATGATTCCGACGTTCTCGTGGTCTTCCTCCGGCGAAACCCTGATGATCTGCGGGCCTCGGATCGTCTACCCCCTAGACATTCTTCTGACAGGGGTAGCCCGGCGTAGCTCTCTCTTTTTTTGTGTTTGATTATGTCATGGGATGATGTGAAACCATGTTGGTTCACAAGTTGGGGCACTATACGGCCCGGTTTCACCGTAACGGGGAGATTCCCCCTTATACAGGTCCAGAACCTTCGCTTCTAGGTTAGAGCGCATGCATGCGAGGAGGACACATGCAATCACCTATACCAACCTGGCACCACACTCACACACATATGCTAGGGACACATGCAAGTTTTCATCGATTCCGACATTCTCGTGGTCTTCCTCTGGTGAAACCCTGATCTGCGGGCCTCAGATCGTCTACCCCCCTTGACATTCTTCTGACAGGGGTAGCCCGGCGTCTCTCTCTCTCTCTTGTTTTGTGTTTGACTAGGTCATAGGATGATGTAAAACCATGTTGGTTCACAAGTTGGGGCACTATCCTACCCGGTTTCACCTGAACGGGGAGATTCTCCCTTATCTGAGTCCGTAACCTTCGCTTCTAGGTGAGAGCGCATGCATGCGAGGGGGGACACATGCAAGCACATATACCAACCTTGCACCACACTCACACACATATGCTATGGACACATGCAAGTTTTCAGATGATTCCGACGTTCTCGTGGTCTTCCTCCGGCGAAACCCTGATGATCTGCGGGCCTCGGATCGTCTACCTAATGGAAATGAAGTTCAGCATCCTCTAGAACCTTATGGTCTATTGCAAAGTTAGTGTTTCCATGGTCTGAATACTAACAAATAGCCAACAAAAAGTTAACTAAAAACTTTAAATAAATACAGTTGAAAGAAAAAATAAAAAGAAAATTAGAAAATACCTAAAGGCACACGGCAAAGGACAAAACACACGGCAAAGAGGTCCTTTGCGTTGCACTGCCTTCAAACACACGGCAAAGGTCCTTTTCAGTGTGTCTCTCGCCGTCAGACACACGGCAAAGAATTGTTTTCACCTTTTTCTTTTCTTTAATTAGCAAGGCTTTTATTACATATATGTTAGGTGATATTATTTCATAGGATCATGAGAGCACACATATGATCATAGGTTATTGTGGTCTTGATCACTATATACATGCACCCCCGATTTAAGCGTTCTCGTGGACTTCCTCCGGCGAAACCCTGATGATCTGCGGGCCTCGGATCGTCTACCCCCCTAGACATTCTTCTGACAGGGGTAGCCCAGCGTAGCTCTCTCTTGTTTTGTGTTTGATTATGTCATGGGATGATGTGAAACCATGTTGGTTCACAAGTTGGGGCACTATACGGCCCGGTTTCACCGTAACAGGGAGATTCCCCCTTATACAGGTCCAGAACCTTCGCTTCTAGGTTAGAGCGCATGCATGCGAGGGGGACAGATGCAATCACCTATACCAACCTGGCACCACACTCACTCACATATGCTAGGGACACATGCAAGTTTTCATCGATTTCGATGTTCTCGTGGTCTTCCTCCGGCGAAACCCTGATCTACGGGCCTCGGATCGTCTACCCCCTTAGACATTCTTCTGACAGGGGTAGCCCGGCGTAGCTCTCTCTTGTTTTGTGTTTGACTAGGTCATAGGATGATGTAAAACCATGTTGGTTCACAAGCTGGGGCACTATCCTACCCGGTTTCACCTGAACGGGGAGATTCCCTCTTATACAGGTCCAGAACCTTTCGCTTCTAGGTTAGAGCGCATGCATGCGAGGGGGACACATGCAATCACCTATACCAACCTTCCACCACACTCACACACATATGCTAGGGACACATGCAAGTTTTCAGATGATTCCGACGTTCTCGTGGTCTTGCTCTGGCGAAACCCTAATGATCTGCGGGGCTCGGATCGTCTACCCCCCTAGACATTCTTCTGACAGGGGTAGCCCGACGTAGCTCTCTCTTGTTTTGTGTTTGATTATGTCATGGGATGATGTGAAACCATGTTGGTTCACAAGTTGGGGCACTATACGGCCCGGTTTCACCGTAACGGGGAGATTCCCCCTTATACAGGTCTAGAAACTTCACTTCTAGGTTAGAGCGCATGCATGCGAGGGGGACACATGCAATCACCTATACCAAACTGGCACCACACTCACACACATATGCTAGGGACACATGCAAGTTTTCATTGATTCTGACGTTCTTGTGGTCTTCCTCCGGCGAAACCCTGATCTGCGGGCCTCGGATCGTCTACCCCCCTAGACATTCTTCTGACAGGGGTAGTCCGGCGTATCTCTCTCTTGTTTTGTGTTTGACTAGGTCATAGGATGATGTAAAACCATGTTGGTTCACAAGTTGGGGCACTATCCTACCCGGTTTCACTGAGCAGGAGATTCCCCTTATCTGAGTCCGTAACCTTCGCTTCTAGGTTAGAGCGCATGCATGCGAGGGGGGATTCATGCAATCACATATACCAACCTTGCACCACACTCACACACATATGCTATGGACACATGCAAGTTTTCAGATGATTCCGACGTTCTCGTGGTCTTCCTCCGGCGAAACCCTGATGATCTGCGGGCCTCGGATCGTCTACCTAATGGAAATGAAGTTCAGCATCCTCTAGAACCTTATGGTCTATTGCAAAGTTAGTGTTTCCATGGTCTGAATACTAACAAATAGCCAACAAAAAGTTAACTAAAAACATTAAATAAATACAATTGAAAGAAAAAATAAAAAAAAATTAGAAAATACCTAAAGGCACACGGCAAAGGACAAAACACACGGCAAAGAGGTCCTTTGCCGTGTGCCTGTCGCCTTCAAACACACGGCAAAGGTCCTTTGCCGTGTGTCTCTCGCCGTCAGACACACGGCAAAGAATTTTTTCACCTTTTTCTTTTCTTTAATTAGCAAGGCTTTTATTACATATATGTTAGGTGATATTATTTCATAGGATCATGAGAGCACACATATGATCATAGGTTATTGTGGTCTTGATCACTATATACATGCACCCCCTGATTCCGACGTTCTCGTGGTCTTCCTCGTGAAACCACGATGATCTGCGGGCCTCGGATCGTCTACCCCTAGACATACTTCTCGAGGTAGCCAGCGTAGCTCTCTCTTGTTTTGTGTTTGATTATGTCATGGGATGATGTGAAACCATGGTGGGTCACAAGTTGGGGCACTATCTTGGCCGGTTTCACCGTAAGGGAGATTCCCCTTATCTGTGTCCGTAACCTTCGCTTCTAGGTTAGTGCGCATGCATGCGAGGGGGACACATGCAATCACCTATACCAACCTAGCACCACATTCACACACATATGCTAGGGACACATGCAAGTTTTCATCGATTCCGACGTTCTCGTGGTCTTCCTCCGGCGAAACCCTGATCTATGGGCCTCGGATCGTCTACCCCCCTAGACATTCTTCTGACAGGGGTAGCCCGGCGTAGCTCTCTCTTGTTTTGTGTTTGACTAGGTCATAGGATGATGTAAAACCATGTTGGTTCACAAGTTGGGGCACTATCCTACAGTTTCACTGAACGGGAGATTCCCCTTATCTGAGTCCGAACCTTTCGCTTCTAGGTTAGAGCGCATGCATGCGAGGGGGACACATGCAATCACCTATACCAACCTTGCACCACACTCACACACATATGCTAGGGACACATGCAAGTTTTCAGATGATTCCGACGTTCTCGTGGACTTCCTCCGGCGAAACCCTGATGATCTGCGGGCCTCGGATCGTCTACCCCCTAGACATTCTTCTGACAGGGGTAGCCCGGCGTAGCTCTCTCTTGTTTTGTGTTTGATTATGTCATGGGATGATGTGAAACCATGTTGGTTCACAAGTTGGGGCACTATACGTCCCGGTTTCACCGTGTGGAGATTCCCCTTATCTGTCCAGAACCTTCGCTTCTAGGTTAGAGCGCATGCATGCGAGGAGGACACATGCAATCACCTATACCAACCTGGCACCACACTCACACACATATGCTAGGGACACATGCAAGTTTTCATCAATTCCGACATTCTCGTGGTCTTCCTCCGGCGAAACCCTGATCTGCGGTCCTCAGATCGTCTACCCCCCTTGACATTCTTCTGACAGGGGTAGCCCGGCGTCTCTCTCTCTTGTTTTGTGTTTGACTAGGTCATAGGATGATGTAAAACCATGTTGGTTCACAAGTTGGGGCACTATCCTACCCGGTTTCACCTGAACGGGGAGATTCTCCCTTATACAGGTCCAGAACCTTCGCTTCTAGGTGAGAGCGCATGCATGCGAGGGGGGACACATGCAAGCACATATACCAACCTTGCACCACACTCACACACATATGCTATGGACACATGCAAGTTTTCAGATGATTTCGACGTTCTCGTGGTCTTCCTCCGGCGAAACCCTGATGATCTGCGGGCCTCGGATCGTCTACCTAATAGAAATGAAGTTCAGCATCCTCTAGAACCTTATGGTCTATTGCAAAGTTAGTGTTTCCATGTTCTAAATACTAACAAATAGCCAACAAAAAGTTAACTAAAAACTTTAAATAAATACAATTGAAAGAAAAAATAAAAAGAAAATTAGAAAATACCTAAAGGCACACGGCAAAGGACAAAACACACGGCAAAGAGGTCCTTTGCTGTGTATGCTGTCACTCTCAAACACACGGCAAAGGTCCTTTGTCGTGTGTCTCTATCCCTCAGACACACGGCAAAGAATTTTTTTCACCTTTTTCTTTTCTTTAATTAGCAAGGCTTTTATTACATATATGTTAGGTGATATTATTTCATAGGATCATGAGAGCACACATATGATCATAGGTTATTGTGGTCTTGATCACTATATACATGCACCCCCTGATTCCGACATTCTCGTGGACTTCCTCCGGCGAAACCCTGATGATCTGCGGGCCTCGGATCGTCTACCCCTAGACATTCTTCGGAGGGTAGCCGTAGCTCTCTCTTGTTTTGTGTTTGATTATGTCATGGGATGATGTGAAACCATGTTGGTTCACAAGTTGGGGCACTATACTCCGGTTTCACCGTAACAGGAGATTCCCCTTATACAGTCCGTAACCTTCGCTTCTAGGTTAGAGCGCATGCATGCGAGGGGGGACACATGCAATCACCTATACCAACCTGGCACCACACTCACACACATATGCTAGGGACACATGCAAGTTTTCATCGATTCCGACGTTCTCGTGGTCTTCCTCCGGCGAAACCCTGATCTGCAGGCCTCGGATCGTCTACCCCCTTAGACATTCTTCTGATAGGGGTAGCCCGGCGTAGATCTCTCTTGTTTTGTGTTTGACTAGGTCATAGGATGATGTAAAACCATGTTGGTTCACAAGCTGGGGCACTATCCTACCCGGTTTCACCTGAACAGGGAGATTCCCCTTATCTGGTCCGTAACCTTTCGCTTCTAGGTTAGGCGCATGCATGAGGGGACACATGCAATCACCTATACCAACCTTCCACCACACTCACACACATATGCTAGGGACACATGCAAGTTTTCGATGATTAGGCGTTCTCGTGGTCTTCCTCTGGCGAAACCCTAATGATCTGCGGGGCTCGGATCGTCTACCCCCCTAGACATTCTTCTGACAGGGGTATCCCGGCGTAGCTCTCTCTTGTTTTGTGTTTGATTATGTCATGGGATGATGTGAAACCATGTTGGTTCACAAGTTGGGGCACTATACGGCCCGGTTTCACCGTAACAGGGAGATTCCCCCTTATACAGGTCTAGAACCTTCGCTTCTAGGTTAGAGCGCATGCATGCGAGGGGGACACATGCAATCCCCTATACCAACCTGGCACCACACTCACACACATATGCTAGGGACACATGCAAGTTTTCATCGATTTCGACGTTCTCGTGGTCTTCCTCCGGCGAAACCCTGATCTGCGGGCCTCTGATCGTCTACCCCCCTAGACATTCTTCTGACAGGTAGCCAGTAGCTCTCTCTTGTTTTGTGTTTGACTAGGTCATAGGATGATGTAAAACCATGTTGGTTCACAAGTTGGGGCACTATCCTACCGTTTCACTAACGGGAGATTCCCCTTATATGTGTCCGTAACCTTCGCTTCTAGGTTAGAGCGCATGCATGCGAGGGGGGACACATGCAAGCACATATACCAAGCTTGCACCACACTCACACACATATGCTATGGACACATGCAAGTTTTCAGATGATTCCGACGTTCTCGTGGTCTTCGTCCGGCGAAACCCTGATGATCTGCGGGCCTCAGATCGTCTACCTAATGGAAATGAAGTTCAGCATCCTCTAGAACCTTATGGTCTATTGCAAAGTTAGTGTTTCCATGGTCTGAATACTAACAAATAGCCAACAAAAAGTTAACTAAAAACTTTAAATAAATACAATTGAAAGAAAAAATAAAAAGAAAATTAGAAAATACCTAAAGGCACACGGCAAAGGACAAAACACACGGCAAAGAGGTCCTTTGCCGTGTGTCTCTCAGGCACACGGCAAAGGTTCTTTGCCGTGTGTTTTTACAACCAGGTACACGGCAAAGATCTTTGCCGTGTTCCGCACGGTTTGGCACACGACAAAGGGGTGACCCTAATATCGGCCCGCGCGGGCCCTGCCCTCCCCTGCCTTATCCCCTCCCCTGCTTGACTCGCCTCCCACCGCACGCTCCTGCGCCGCCGCCGTCCCCGCCTCCTTCTCTGGCCGCCGCCGGCACCTCTGCCTCCACCCGGCCCCGTCCCCGCCTCCACCGACCCCGGCCCCATCCGCCCCCGCCCAATCCGGCCGCCTCACTTAAGCCCCTGCCCAGCAATGGGAGCTACTTGCAGCTCCAGTAGGAGCTGGGCTGCTAGCCCGCCTCTGTTGCCCGCCTCTGCCGCCCCCACCGACAACTGCATCCACCATCGGTATGTGCCTAGTATATTTTGTTGTATATAGATTGTTAGATATATGTATGTGTAGTGTAGTGTAGTATAGTAGTAGTATAGTAGTAATATTGTTAAATATATGTGTATATTAGTAATTAAGCATGTATTTAGCAAAATGGACAAGTTACTAGTATGATGTATGATGTATGTAGTGCTAGTTCTAGTGTTGTACTAAGTTATTAGTAAAGTGTATTTAGTGATAGTTTTATTGTCATATATTACATTAGGGTAGTTTTAGTGGTAGATTTAGCAAAATGGACAAGTTACTAATATGTTGGATTTAGTGGTAGTATTTTCTAGTATGTTGTTTCATATATGCATGTGTATAGTAGTAATTTAGGAATTATATGTGTAAAATTTTGGCTTGTATTTTGGCATATATAAATACATGTGTATATTACTAATTTTTCTTCGTGTAGGATATGTGTCGATTCTGAGGGTGGGGTTGTCGACGGCATAGGTCATTTTGCGGGAGGGTCGAGCATCTTCTTCACCTCTCGATCACGCTTCATGGGTAAAAATCTATTCTCCTATCTTTCAAATACCTAGAGTTATTTTCGTGTGTAGATCACCAAGTCTGTCGCGTTACCTAGGCGTCTCTTCGGTAGTAAGGGTTCTGGATAAATATGCATTAGTGGTCTCGCATATTATGAAGCGTAACTCTTACGGCATTTATCGGGACAGCCGGCGGATGCGTAGTTGGGTATGTTTTCCTTGTTCTACTCCAGTCCGAGATAGGATTTCGGCAGAGCCTCCCTGTTGTTCTCCGGATGCACATCCCTCTTGGCTTTTTGCCGAGACGTGCATCGGGAGAGTAGCGGGGAGGTGCTGCCGAAATTCTGTGTCAGATCGGGGTAGAGCAGGGAGAACATACTTAATCTACGGATCCAGCGGTTGATAGGACCCTCTTTACCTATTAGAGAGATAGGTGGATATATGTATGGCGTAAAATATATGTTTGCTAAAATTAACCGAAATAATACCGGATTTATTTATATGGCATGATTAATTGAAAGCATTATATATGTCGTTTTTGGTACTGATTAGAGGATGGAGAATCGTGACTGGATGTATGATGGTTATGTCAGTAAGTGGGACTTTACCTCAGAATGGCAAGAAAAGGCTGAGGACTTTGTGAACCGGGCATTTGCCGTCCCCAGCAGACCCAGAAGAATTTTATGCCCCTGTGCAAGATGCAAGAACCTGAATACACATTCGAAGGATGATGTGAGTACTCACCTGCTCAATTACGGGTTCACACCATCCTACAAGACTTGGACATTCCATGGTGAAAAGTTAGCGAAACGTACTAGGAGGGAGTCACGGCAGGGTCAGCAGCAGAGTCAGCCAAGGGGAGAATTTGATGTTGGTTTTCATAGGTGCATAGAAAACTTTGTGAATGCTAATGCGCCTGAAAGCCCTCATGGAGAGGCGGAGACACCTCAGGAGGCGGAGACAAGTGAGGAGCCGGAGGAAAACACGGCAAAGTACTACGAGACTTTGTTTGCCTCACAGAGACCCCTTCATGCACATACAGATGTTACCCAACTGGATGACATAGCTCGCCTTTTGGCCTTCAAGAGCCACAGGAACTTGACTAGAGAGGACTTTGATGATATGCTTACCGTCGTTGGCAGCATTCTGCCGAAAGGGCACCTCTTGCCGGAGAACTTCAACTATTCGACCAAACTCCTCCGTGACCTTAAGATGTCATATGAGCCGATACACGCTTGTCCGAAGGGATGCATGCTATTCACAAAGGAGCATGCTAAGATAAATTATTGTATCCGCTGCAAATCCTCTAGGTACTTTGAGGTCGATCCCAATGGTGATGGTCAGAAGAGGCAGACCGGGGTTGCCCAAAACATTCTTCGGTATCTTCCAATCATACCGAGGCTCCAGCGACTCTTCATGACCAAGGATACTGCCGGAGATAGGCGACAGAAGGGAACAGATACCTCGACAAGATGATACATCCGTCGGATGGTAGTGCATGGAAGAACTTTGTCAAGAAATATCCTGGTAAAGCCGGTGACAAGAGGAGCATAGCAGTTGCCATATCAACCGATGGGTTCAATCCATATGGCATGTCGGCTTTAGTATATAGTTGTTGGCCAGTGTTTGTTATTCCCCTGAACCTCCCCCCTGGCGTCTGCATGAGATCAGAGAACATGTTTGTCTCGATGATAATCCCAGGGCCGAAATACCCAGGTAAGAACATGAATGTGTATCTAGAACCGCTGGTGGATGACTTGCTTCGTGGCTAGGAAGGTCGGGGGGTCCGAACATTTGACGCTTCAAACAACGAGCACTTCGATATGTATGTCTGGTACCATACCTCTCTGCATGACCTACCAGCACGTGCGTTGTTCTGCGGCTGGTGTACACATGGGAAGTGGCCTTGCCCAGTGTGCATGCAATCTCTGACTTTCTTCTGGCTGTCGAATGGAGGCAAGTATTCCTGCTTTGATGAACATCGACAGTGTCTTGAGCCGAATCATCATATAGGAGTGACAAAAGGAGGTTCAAGAAAGGCCGTGTTGTCCATGATCCAAAGCCACGTCTAAAGACAGGAAAGGAAATCAAGGCTGAGTTAGAAGCTCTCCAGCCAAACTTCGATGGGAATGGTTTCGTGGGATACAGGGATACGCACCAGTGGACCCACATTCCGTGCTTATGGAAGCTCCCTTACTTTGAGGATCTTGAGCTCCCGCATAACATTGATGTAATGCACACCGAAAAGAATATCGGTGAGGCCCTTTGGAGCACCATAATGCAAACCAAGAAGACGAAAGATAACATCAAGGCTCGAATTGATCAAGAAGCATTGTGCGATAGGCCAAAGTTGAACATGCAGCCACCCGGAGCCAAAGGCAGAAAAAGGTGGTCTAAGCCAAAGGCTCCTTTCTGCCCAACAAAGCCCCAAAGAAGGGAGATCTTCTAGTGGATCGCGCAAAGTTTGTTTTTCCCTGATGGTTATGCGGCCAACTGGATGAGGGGTGCGAACATGGAAACGTTGCGAGTACAAGGGCTCAAGAGTCATGACTACCACGTATGGCTTGAGCGGATAATGCCGGTGATGATTCGAGGCTATGTCGATGAGGAGACTTGGCGAGTGCTATCGAGGTTGAGTTTTTTCTTCCGCCAGATTTGTGCTAGGGAGTTAGACCGTAAAGTGCTTGAGAAGCTACATGAACAGGCACCCGAGTTGCTTTGCGATCTAGAGATGCTCCTTCCGCCAGGATTCTTCAATCCGATGCAACATATGATCTTGCATCTTGCGGACGAGGCTTTAAAGGGGGGACCTGTGTGGGCCGTTGGCGATTCCGAGAGAGAAACAAAGAAGCTTCGTAAGAAAACAGGCAATAAATGCAAGATCGAGGCATCCATAGCCGAGGCAGTCCTTAACGAGGAGGTTGCAAACTTCACCACAAAGCACTATGATGCCAACATTCCCACAAAGCACAACCCAGTGTTTCGTTACAATGCCGCCAACCCTGAAGATGTACCCAATCTTAGCATCTTCGTTGGGCTAGGTGGCAAATCAAGTAACAAGAGGTTCGCAATGAAAAAACTTGAGCGGGAGTTGATCCACTCGTATGTCTTGAACACCATGGAAGAAGTGAAGCCGTACATCGAGTAAGTGATCACCATTTAGTTTTCCGCAAACATTCACTGCTATGTCCGTGCCTAACTCTCCTTTAAATTGTTATAGACGATTCAAGAGTGCACATTGGAAGAATCCAAATAGGGAGCCTAACCCTCAAGAGGAGCAGGATCTTTTCGATAAGGGTGGTGGTTTCGGTTTCGTCAGTTGGTTATGTGGTTTGGTACTATTCGAGTCAACTTGCTGTGCTACACTTCTTGTGATAAACTTCTTATGCTAAACTTCTCGTTCTAACTTGTAGGCAAGAACTGACAAAGAGATGCAACCCGAGCTAAGAAATATTTCCAGGGGCTTTAACCATTCAGTCAACACGTTCAATGCTTATGACGTGAATGGGTATCGCTTCCATACCCATGAATACACAACTAGCCGGCCCAACCGGAAGACAACAAATAGCGGGGTCTTTTGTGAAGGCTCAGATGGCCTCCAGTACTATGGAAGAGTCGAGGGTATATATGAGATGAATTACGGTTTTGGCAAAGGGCTAAATCCCGTTGTATTCAAATGCCATTGGTTTGACCCACATAAGGTGAAACGGGATCCTGAAATTGGACTGGTCGAAGTTAAGAGAAACTCCATTTATGCGGGAGATGATGTTTACATTTTGGCTACTAAGGCCTTCCAAGTATTCTATCTTCCGTACCCATGCCAAAACCCGAAAAAACGTCTACAGGACTGGGATGTTGTGATGATGGTACCGACACGCAATAGGCCGCCCTTGCCAAACAAGGATGATTACCGCCGCCTAGACCCCTCAACAAATGATGGCGAGTTTTATCAGGAAGAAGGGCTCCCCGGGCAATTCACTATCGACTTGTCCGCCGATGGTGACATGGTCGTAGACGATGAGCAAGAAGAAGCTGAGGAGGAAGACACTGCGCAAGATGAAGCTGAGGAGGTTCACAACCAACAAGATGTGAGTTTGCTCGAGGCGTTCCATGCATGCCTTGACGTCAACGATCCACAGGGACCACCTCCAGGTTTCGTGGATGATTATTGGTGGCCGAAAAATGATAGCGATGACGAAACCTCTCGTCCAATTCATAATCCCGACTCAGGCTTCTGATCCATGCATGTAGTAGTAATAATCTTTGTAGTAGTGTTTGCTATGTAATCCTGCCGGGCTATGTAATAAAATTTCTTTCCTTTTGTCTTTGTATTTGTAAGAACTCTATTCTATGTAATAAAATTTCTTTCCTTTTGTCTTTTTATTTGTAAGAACTCGTATCCCCAAAGTCGAGAGAGGACAAGTATTTTCGAGATTCATATAGCATGGGGATGTGACGGTGGCAAGCCCAGGAAAGGATTCTCGATCCACGACAACGATTCCTTTAGAGTCGTTGCGTGGAGACGAATCCTTTCCTTGGCTTGCAGCGTCTCATACCCATGCTATATGGATCATGGAAGTATTCTCTTCTTTCGTCTTTGTCGTCTGAATATAGATTAAGCGTGACTTAAATGGAATAGATTAGATAGCCCTAAAGTCGAAAGGAAAGACATTACTTCACTATTCGTATAGCATGGGCGACATTGTTATATGAATCGTGAAATGGTTTCTTTCCTTTCGTCTTTGGAGAAACACAAGGAAGGCTTCATCTCATAGCCCCAAAGTCGAGAGAGGACAGGTATTTTCGAGATTCATATAGCATGGGGATGTGACGGTGGCAAGCCCAGGAAAGGATTCTCGATCCACGACAACGATTCCTTTCGAGGAGTCGTTGCCGTGGAGACCGAATCCTTTCCTTGGCTTGCCGCGTCTCATACCCATGCTATATGGATCATGGAAGTATTTCTCTTCTTTCGTCTTTGCCGATACGAATATAGTGTGTGTTTAAAACTTGAGTATTATTGTACTGTTATGAATCTTGTGTCACTGATGTGTACTAATAAACTACTCTTTTCACTCTGTTTTGCAGGTGATTGAAAGATGCCGGGGGAAAGGGAGTTACAAGAAAGCTGAAAAGCTTGGCAAAACTTGTGACTGGTGGTTCAAAAGATGTCAGGGGGAAGCAGCCTACTAGTGCTACTGCTAGTGCTCCACCGTACACTTCACAGCGGCGGGGGCGTGGGAGGCGTGCGAGGACTCCTAGTCCCCCTCCGGTCTTCGAGGAGGACGAGCAGGAGCAGGAGCAGGAGGGGAGGGGGGGACGAGGAGGAGGAGGAGCCAGTTCGGCGTCAGGAGGATGAGGGGACGCACTCGGATTCTGACGAGGAGGAGCAGGAGCAGGAGGAGGAGGATGAGGGGTTGGGGTCTTTACCCTACGAGGTTGACACGTCCTTGAGGTGGGCGCCTCCGGAGGATGAGACGTAGTACCTTGAGGAGTACGCTCTCATGGACCCGAGCCTGGTGCCGCGGGAGAAGGCTCCATATCGGCGTGGGGTTCCGAGACTCCCCGACCTACCTTATCCCTATGCGGACAAGGTACTCGTGCCCGCTGGGTCGAGGTACATGATTTGACCCTAAAACATACATTGTAATTTTTATCACATACTGACCTTGTCTTTTCATTTTGCAGTGCCTTTCTATATGAGGATAGGATCAAGCCATATCGTGGCTACTCAAGCATCCTTGGAGCCTTGGTTAGAAAGTATTTTCCTGGGATTGTCACTCTCCCAAATGGTTCAAAGGATGTGGCTTGGACTTGGAAGCATTACCACTATGCCGAAGATCCCGAAAAAAAGTACACCACCATCGCGGAGAAGGTTCAGGTTTTGTTCTGGGTAAGTTTGTTTCGCTTGTCATAATTCAGCCTTGAGGATGAAATATACTTGAACTCGTGGCTTTGACCCCCCTTTTTTCCCTATGTGCATACTTGTAGAAGTTCTTCGACATGGACAGGACGCGCAAAAGGGAGTGTTTGATGATTGTTCACGAGCTTGCCAAGAGGAAGGTGCAAGACATGCACTACGAGGCACGCGTGAACTGCGTTCGCAACTGGTTCAACGATCGCAAGATTTGGATGAACAAGAGCCAAGCCCGGGAGATGCTCTTCGAGCCGTGGCAGTACCTGCAGGTAGTTGCATTTTTGTTTTATTGATTTTCTGACCTTATTCTATTTTCTATTGTACTAATACGTGTGTCTTGTGGATGTAGAACCCTCCTCAGTTCGTGGGTAATGACGAGCGGTTCTTCACGACAATGGTAGCGTGGTGGACACACCCCAATTACCTCCAGAAACACTCTGATGCAAAGAAGCGGCGAGAGGAGATGGGGGGTGGATCACACCGCCAAGGCAGCATCCCCCTCGCCCTTCTTAGGCAAAAAGAGGTGAGAAAATGCTTTATTTGTTCTTGCTTGTAATTTTATTCTTTACTTCGCCCTTTGGAGTCTCCCTTCACTTAACTTCATGCTCTTTTGTGCAGAAAATAAAGACAGGTCAAGAGCCGTCCGTGTTTGCCGTTTGGAAGAAGACACGCACGTTGGACGAGCCTAGGAACGGGAGCCTATGGATGAACGAGGAGCAGCTCGGGTGAGAAGTACCGAGAAGTATAAGGAGGTGCATGGAGAAGATTCTAACCACGAGACCGCCCCTTGACCCGAGGTCGCCCGTCTTTGGCAAGGAGAAGGCGGAAGAATTGTCGCCTATGGATCGGTCACGGTCCGTCGATCCTAAGACCGTCCCATCTATGCGCTAGGTCGGCGTGGTAGGACGGCGACCAGCCTGCTATAGACCGCACGGCCTTGATTTGCAGCTCTCGGCGATTCTGGTATGTTCTTCCTCGGTCATCTATGTTTTACTACATGTTTTGTGTTGCAATGTTCATCTAATCGTGGCGACACGACGTGGACGAGATGGCGCTGATAGGGCTGTGAGAGGCGGCGAACAACGGCAAGAAATGGAGCAGCAGATGGCCCATCGGCGGGGGTTCTTTGGAGCAACAGGGGCAGATGATGCGGTGGATTACACAGCAAATGCGCATCAATTCTCAACCAGGGACTCTTCCCACTCCTCCTTTTTCCTTCTCGTGGGTAAGTGATCAAGTGTATTATTGTCCAATGCTCGCAATTTTCAATCTTGCCTTATTGTCTAATGCTCACAATTTCCAATGCTGCAGATGGACGATGCGATGCCGCCGCCTGGTGGGTCCGCGGGTGGATCGAACAACCAGGCGCCGCCGTCTTTCACCGTCAACAATCCGTCGGTCGTCCGGAGGCTGAATCAGAGTCCTCCAGGTTTGTTTTCTTATATTTGTCAAATTTAGCCATGCCATCGCATTTGTAGAAATTTTAGCCATGATATGACACTTGTAGAAATTTTAGCCTTGGCATGATACTTATAGAAAATTTAGCAATTCCATGACACTTGTAGGAAATTTAGCCTTGCCATGATACTTATAGCAAATTTAGCAATTCCATGACACTTGTAGATAATTCTATGTCATTGTCAAAATTTTAGCCATGCTATGACACTTGTAGAAATTTTAGCCTTGCTATGACACTTATAGAAATTCTAGCCTTGCCATGACACTTATAGAAATTCTAGCCTTCCCATGTTATTGCCATTTCCATCAACTTGCCTAGAAACTTGTACATATTGATGATTTTACTTGTCATATTTATGTACTTGTCTTGAACTTGTAGGATCTCACGATGGAGCATGAGCTTGTGGAGCACTCAGAGTTGATGATCTTGTAATATTTGTCTAGTTTAGGTCTTCTAACTTGTTGGTTATGCACTTGGTAGTATTTGACACTTGTGGCATGACCTTGTGGCATGGCAAGAATAAACACTAGCATTTGACACTTGTAATATTTGTGAAATCTCTTGCTTTCGTGGTGATGATGTTTGCTAGTGTTGGTGATGCATTTTGGTGTTGTTGATGAGTATATTGTTGTTGTTGATGAGTATATTATTGTTGTTGATGAGTATATTGTTGTTGTTGATGATCTGTAGATCATATATATATTATGTTTTGAATTGCAGGAAATGACTGGAAACAGAAAAAAAAATGAAAAATGACAGCTCCTTTGCCGTGTGTATACACACGGCAAAGTTCCAAATGGTCACTTTGTCGTGTGTATACACACGGCAAAGAAGCCACGTATGAGCCACCTGTGCGCAGCAGACACACGGCAAAGGAGTGAACGTTGCCGTGTGTCCCTCCCTCCCCCACGGGCACACGGCAAAGAGAAAGGACACGGCAAACATAATGCACACGGCAAAGAAAGGGGACACGGCAAAGAGAAGGCACACGGCAAAGAAAGGCGACACGGCAACGATAAGGCACAGGGCAAAAAAAGATTACACGGTAAAGAGTCATTACACACGGCAAAGGAGGAACACGGCAAAGATGTGTCGGCTCCGTTAGACGGACGGAACCGTCAAGTACTTTACTTTGCCGTGTCGATGCAGTAAACACACTGCAAAGGCTTTGCCGTGTTCCGGGCGCAAAGACACACGGCAAAGAGCCTTTGCCGTGGCTATCGTTGCCGTGTGGCTTTTGCCGTGTGCATACACACGGCAAAGGCTTTGCCGTGTCTTTTTCCCACACGGCAAAGAGCCTGTGTGCCGTAGTGTTTGTGCAAATCTTTCGAATGAATTATTTTATATTGAAAGCTAGCAAACTTTTCTTGGCCTTTTTCCGACACCACGCAACAACTTTGTGGCAATGCAAACATATATATCTTGTGCAGCTAGTAGAACTTGTTTTCGTATGAAGAAAAATTGTGTTTCATGTGATACACTTATGCCTGCTTCCAGTGAAAGCTTGGCTGTACCTCAAAGAACTTTATTTGTGTAATGTAGCGGATCAAATTTCTATTCCCATCCCAATAGGTGGCACACGTGCATGCATGAAAACTATACTTCACGGCATATTTTTCCGTACAAGTCATATATACAATATAAGTGTGCACATACATTTCTGGCCAACTTTCCACGACGGAAGTGACGTGGACTTATCGATCCCTAATTAACCAAAGTTGTACGCATGTAGTACGACTATATTTATCGTCCCAACTAACGGGCCCTACACCGATCATACATAGCACCTGACACGGCAAGCTTTACCACACACGCACGGAGTATGTAAAACAAGCCTAAGGAGTATGTAAAACTGATCAGTTTAATTTGGCCCTTCTTTGTTTAGTAGTTCTCAGCACTACATAAGGTGCGATGTTTACGTGCAATCTACCCCGGCCCTCTTTCTTTGAGCCTCTGCGATCGAGCCAACAACACTGGCACATGTCATGGCATGCTCCGTTTGAGCTCGAGATAAGCCTGACTTAAACAAAAGAGAAAGATCGAGCACCGTATACCTTGCATGGACCCCCACCCCCTGCCGGCCTGCCGACTCTTGTGAGTAGTAGTGCTCGATCATACATATCACAAGCCATACATATCATCATCCTTTTTCCAATCCGATAACTCGCTCGCTAATAAATTATTAGCGCATAACAGAGACCAGTCGGTGCACACGGCACAGCAATTCCTAGAGCAGTAGAGCTAGATGGCTAGCTGAAAAAGGGAAAGGATCAAAAGCCGAAAACCATGTCTTATCTCATCTCATCACCCGAGCCACCATGCATCATGGTCATTCTGAAAATATCCTGGGCAGGAAGGAAAAAGAAGATCGATCGCGATGGAGACGCTAGGCAAGAACTAGCTGTTATACATCTCTGTGTTTCGTGCTTTCTGCCATCAGCATCAGCATCGTTGGTAGCTTTCGCTTGGACGAACAGTGAGATGTAGCAGTACGTGCTGAACTGCTGATCGATGATAGTACATAGCTAGTCGTTGTCGGCGTTTAGGTCGAGGCGACCGTCGTGCGCGGGAAAGGCGCATCGGGACCTGCCTGCCTGCCCGCCCAGTGCATCTGGGCAGAGTGCAGCCTAGCTAGCTGTGGGAGCGAAAGCAGCGATCCAGCCGGGCAAAAGCCACCATATATCTTAGCGGATTTGCATCGCACTACCAGCCTGCCTGGTGTATCAGGCAAGGTTGCCTCGTCCTTTACGCACAGCTTCCATCATGGCTGCAGCCAATCTACCATGCGACGGCGGCGGCGGCGGCGGCGAAACTAGTAGTATCATCTCCTCTGCCTCAGTTGGACAATGTCGACTCAGTAGTCGGCGCCCACATTGACACTGGACATACATGCGTACGCGCGAAGTAGTACAATGGTTGCGATTGGACGGGTCGTTGCGTTGGGTTCCTTTGTCGGCCTGCTGGTGAGGCTGCAGGTCAGGTGGACTACTTGCAGACTTGAGTGCAAGTCTGATGCGACACTAGTGTGTAGACCACTGTGCATAATGGGGTGGATGCAGGTTCGATCAGACCAAGTTGATCCCACAAATTGCCTGCCTGCATGCATGCGCCTTGAGGAGTAGATAGATCGATCGATGGGTAGACGAACGGAAGGGTTTATCTTCGTGGTTGAAGAATCACACCGGGGAGGAGGAGGGTGCGGCAGAGCGGGCAGCTGGGGTGTGAGCGGAGCCAGGCGTCGACGCAGTCCGGGTGGAAGCAGTGGCCGCAGGGAGGGAGCGTCTTCACCTTGTCCCCGGCCGCCAGCGCGCTGATGCATATCGAGCACTCAGCCTCCACCACCTCCCGCTCCTCCTCGCCATCGCCGTTGGTCGAACGCGTTGGGCTGCAGAGAGTGACGGGCAGCCCATTGATGGCGTCGGCGTCGAGGCCGGGGAGCGCGGGCGAGGCCGCGGAGGCGGCCAACGACGAGGCCTCGAGGTCGGCTTCTTGGCGGCGGCGCCGGCCGCACGCCCAGTGGAGGTAGAGGCAGACGGCGACGAGGGCGACGATGAGGGCGAGCAGGCCGACGAGCAGCGGCACGGCGCGGCCGTGCAGCGCGAAGTTGCTGTCGCCCACGTCGCCGTACCGCACGGTCCGCACCACCTGGTTCGCCGTCCCCGCCGCTCCCTCCTGCGCCGCCATGGATTAGTTTCTCGTCTCCGCAACGGCCGGTTCCGCTTCCGCTTCCGCACGCGCGCACGGGAGCCTCGATCTACGGGAGCTGTTGGACGACTTAGCCAGAGCTAGCACACGCTCGCTCTCATGTAGTCCACGCCATGTGTGGACGTGTGGTAGTCAAAGCCAGCGCGCGCATGGGGACACTGCCCGGGCTGCCGGCCTGTGCTACTCTATAGGCGATCGACGCAGCAAGCGACGAAATTTCGGGGCAAGTAGCGGTGGTTTTTGGCCTGGCGAGCGAGCGACGCGCAAGGTCCGAGAGAGATTGGCTGGGGAGAGTGGAGACGCGCCTGAGTTTTAAAAATTCAAAGTCCTCGCCGTCCCTTTTAGGTCTTGTTTGGTACTAGAGTATTTGTGGGGATTAAAGGGGATAATCCCCATCAAACCCTAAATCCCCACTTAGTTTAAATTGTATGTTTGTTTCTAAAGTATTGCAGTGATTCAATCCCCCTGAATCCCTACTTTTCTTCAAGTTATAGTGTATTTTTTTTCCATATCCAATACACTACCCCTACCTAGTGGATTGGTGGGGATGAGATTTTGTGGGAATTAGAGGGGTTCAGGGTGTAGATGGGGTTTTACCCAATCCTCTAAAGGATTATCCTCTCTAATCCACACTAAGACACTAGAACCAAATAAAGCCTTAAGGTTGGAAAATGGGTTCCAGCCAGTGGGGCACAGCCGCACAGGCAGAAGCTACTGGGCAGATGAGATGACTGGGGCCTGCCGTGCCCTGCTAGCCGCTCGGGTCGGCCGGCGGACTCGGGATGGCCATGCCGCTATGGTGCAACGGTACATCTCCTCCAAATCTTCGATCTCGATCGCCTGTCACGATCTAGGAGAATGTACTACGCCTTGTTGCGAGCATGCATAGTTTTTGACCTGCAGTGCACCTACGACGATTTTTCAGCGACGAATATTTCCTACGGGTGTCTTTGACTTGCATTTCTATTTTTTGGCGAATTATAACTGGACCAACTCGTGGCAAGAACGTGGCCGCCAAAGGTGAAATTGGCCGTCGTACTCCTGCCGGCAAGTGGCCATATTTTTTTTAAAATGGGCTTCCATAGTTTTGTGCTGAGTTGCTCCCGTCCAGGTGACTCCAGTAGTCCAGTTATCTATTTCATTTCAAAGCTTCTAAAAATCTGAAAAGGTACATACGGACAACGATGTATACTCAATTGAGCAAAAATTTCAATCTGAAATTCTATGTATTCAGGGTTACACAAAAAAAAAAGACTACGGACCTTCATACCTTGTTAGGTTTTGCCTTTTTTAAGCGTAGAATACACTGTATTCAAAATTTCATATAATGCACACTTGAAGTATCCATCAATGCCTATATGTAATTTTTTTTCAAATGTTTTATAGAACTTTGAAATCTGTGCTCCTAATGTTCAAGGTAGCCCAAGAGAGCTATAACGGCACACTTGACCCTAGCCCCATTTTCATTTACACGAGAAATAGTAAACCACCCTTTCTTGGCTTCTCCCTCTACACGCTCGGTCTTGAACAATGCCACAACAGCAGGCTGGCCGAGAGACGACTAGAGGAATGGCTTCCCTAGGAAAGTATCATGGTGATTTCTTGTGAACACATGAGTGTCGAGGCTTATGGGAGGCGTTTGATCTAAGCTGATTGGATTTGACATCGATGTTTTGGTGGTTTGGCCATGTTTTCATGCTTATCACGAGGTAAAAATTCATGACCCGATCTTTACTGGCCGAATCTCATAGGAATGATGTACACGTACATCGTGTCATCTTCTCCTTTCGTAAGCCAGTGATAGGTGCCTCACTCTATATGTATGCATGTGCACCGTGTGAGACATTATAGTTTTTCATGTGCATATGGTCTGGGTGGCTAAATGAGATTCTTCTTCTTGACGAGTCTTATAGAAACAGGGCGTGAACCGCAACCATCAATAGTTCACATTTTTTTTTGGAAATGATATACACGTACATAAAGGGTAATATAGTTAGCAATATCATGTGCACATAATTTTTCTACGAGACTCGAAAAAAATCAAAATTCTTATAAAAACATTTCATGTCATATATCAAGAATTTAACTTACTTTACAAACAACAAATATCAAGAGAAATCTTCGATAGATGAAAATTATATATGTGCTTCGTTCCAACTAAAGTCATGTCATCAAATTAATTAGAATGTATTTTAATGGTTCAAAAAATAGCGTGGTCATAATCTACTTTGGAAATGCCACTATTAGCTTAATGATAACATTATTTAGTTTTAAACCTATATTTCTTGAGCCAACCATGCTATAACTATCTTTATCTTAATTGCAATCTGACCTCTATCTGAATTTACTAACTACTCAATATCAAGTAAAATTTGAATATATGACAATTTTATGCTCATTTTCATACACATAAACCAAAAGCCAAAACTCTGTTATGACAATATGTTAACAATATTGCATTGCTTTGGTATTTTCACAAGTACTTTCTATTATAATTACATGATGATATGTGAATGGTAAATTAGAATATATTTCTTACATAACTTGAATGTTATCAATTAAATAATTTCAAACTACAAACTAACCTAGGTAGACATTGAAATGGCCTTACATTTTAGTATGAAAGTGAACTAATACATAATATAAGGAAGTTGGAAGGTTGAAATTCCACTAATCTACACTCATGCGAAAATAAATTAAAGAATTTTGATGGGTGTATACTAAGAACAAATAAACAAAGCATAAGTTGAATCAAGTGACTAAGCAACTTTCTATTAAATTTAGTGTGAGAAAATCGACATTGCAACCATAATTTATTAAAGAGGCAGTTGTATAAATATAAGATAGTTTTAGAATATACAACTATCTAACATATATATTATATGAGATTTCTAGAGTACTCCCTCAGTTCACTAATGTAAGACCTTTTAGATATTTCAAAATTGACTATATACACTCCAAAACGAGTGAACTTACACACTAAAACGTGTATAGATACATGTGTTTTAGAAAAGGGCTAGAATGCCTTACATTAGTGAATGGAGGGAATACATGATATGGTACAAGTTGATCGAAGAACTCTCTAGCATGTAAAAGAATGTGGAGAGCTAGTGACATAATGTTCTCTCGTGTTTACGGGTCCTTAGTTTAGATCAGAATACTATGAACGCATTCCTGCGTATGATAAGAACAATTATGTATATAGTTGTGAAACAAGTTTGCAAAACATGGATGCCACATTTTGCAGGAAACAACTGTGTGCAAACTTTTCAGATAAAATACTTTTACTAAAAGCTAGCAAACATTTCTTCTTCTTTTTCCCACACCACACAACTTTATGGAAATATGCAAACATATCTTATGCAGCTAGTAGAACTTGTTTTCATAGAAAGAAAATTTGTGCTTCACGTGATACACTTATGAATGCTTCCGGTGAAAGCTTGTTTGTACCCCCAAAGAACTAAATGTGTAATCTAGCATATCACATTTCTATTCCCGTCCAGCAGAGGATTTCACACCAATAGGTGGAACACGTATATGCATGAAAATTATACTCCAGGGCATATATATATAGTTTTCCGTGGAAGTGTTAAGCACATGCATCTCGCACTAACGTGCAGATGCAGGTAATATAATTTTTTTACATGAAGGGCTTGAGCAGAACCTGGATTTAAATTAATAAAGCTAACACAGGCAAAGTCAGTTACAACATGATCATAGTTTCACACACATAGTCTGATATACAGTCGACGCACAACAAGGACTAATCCTGGCTATGCTCAAGCTGGAGAGGAGAGTCTTGATCCTGTTGATGGCAACTCCCAAAGCCTCCATGTTCTTCCGCTTAGCCACAACTCTCCACACCTGTAAATAAGAAGCCATTTTGTACAGCGCATGCGACGGTTAGTTGGGAATCTTCCCTCAATGGTAAACTTGTTTCTAGTGGTTTTCCCCGGTACGTTACGGGAGGTGGGGAAGATATTCACACGAAGCCCTTTAGGAAGAACAGCGACACCCATAGGCGACACCACGTCGGTGTTTAGACGACAAGAATTTCTTCTTACCCCTCAAAAAACCACACTTCCGGACACTTCGAATTGCTCCACCAAGCTCGCCGTCCACCAGCACACGCCACCACGATCTTGCAGTCACCATCGTCGTCTCATCATGACCCACAATGTGAGACTGGTATGACCAAAAAGCAGAAACTTCGGCGGAGGTCGGCGGTACATAGACACGCGGGAGGGAACTACCTCCACCGCCGGATGGCGATAGCCGACCGGATGTAACAGCAAGGGAAAACTGGACCCTCTCTGGCCATGTCGAGCCCAAAAGGGCTCGTGGAGCCCCGCCGCCACACTGCCACAAGGGTGTCACCGTCGCCGCCAACCCTAGCACTAGTCCCTACTCCTCCGTCTACCAGTGGATCCGTTGCCACCGCAGATCTCCGCCGCCAAGTAGCAACGCCATCACCACCATGGTCACTCGGGCTTACCGGACCGTTGCCGGTCCGAGGTTCACCACCTAGCCCCGGTAGGGCAAGGAGGAGCGATCATGGCGCGCATGGCAACTCCATTCTGCCGACGGGCCATCCCTAGCAGGTCAGGCGGCCACCAGCTCTAGGCCTGCCCAGCCTTGATCCAGTGTCCCGACCGCACCGCAGCCAAGCCAGGAGGGGGCACCTACCACCCGTCGGAACAGGGAGACCCAGGGCCCCAGCTGGGGCCCGCCCGACCCAGATCTGGCCCAACCTGGCCAAGATCTGGCCCTACAGGATCCCGCCGCCGGGAACACCTCCAGCCCCAACCTCCAGCCCTCCCTACCAAGCAGCTCGCCGCCACGCCGCGCAGAGCCGCCATGCCCACTGAGCTCGCCCGCAGCCGCCCCTTCGGACCCGATGTGGTGCGCCGTCGCCAGCAGAGGACCCCACAGATTCACCGCCGCCGCCGGGGAAGAGTGTCAGAAACGGTAATCATGTCTGACACTGGCACGACGTCATGTGCCGTAGTTCCTACGCATACGGATCGTATACGTATATGGTTTAGAGTATGACTCGTGCACGTATCAGGTTAGGAGTTAGCCACCGAGTCAATCTAGTGTTTGAGTCGGTTAGCTACCTCTAGTATATATATATACATGTAACCTGCCCGTGTAACCCGTACTCCTCCTCGAAACAGGTATATGCCCAGCTATATAAATATAGCAACCACAATTGAGACCGTTGCTCAGCCAGACAGCACAACGCCTAAAGTAAAAACAACAAAGAAAAGAAGAAGAACAAAAGGAGAAAACAAAGCCGACAAGAGTGGCTCGACGAAAGCGGACGGCCCGCGACCGTTACGCTCCTAGCTAAGTACTACCACATGTGTAGCACTCCGAAGCGTCGCGCACCAAGCAACACCTCCAAGAAGGGGACGACAATGACGACGCTGCTGCCCGGACTAGTCCTAGGGTTTCCCCCAGTGCGCTCCGAGAGGTAGGGAAGATGTACACCCGGCGCCCTTCAGGAAGGACAATGGCACCCGCAGGTGTCACCGCGTCGGTGTCACGAAGACAAGGATTTCTCCCGACCCCTCGAAAAAACACACTCTCGGATGCTTCGCAGTGCTCCACCATGCTCGCCGCCCGCCAACGCACGCCACCACGGTCTTGCAGCTACCACCGCCGTCTCACCGTGAAACCCGAAGCATGACCAGTAATATAGAGAAAAGGAACCTCGGCAGGGATCGGTGGTACAATAACACGCGGGAGGGAACAACCTCCATCGTTGGGAGGCGATAGCTGACCGGATGTAGCAACATGGGCAAACCAGGCCCTCGCTGGCCTGGTGATACGTCGGAAACGTATCTATAATTTTTTATGCTCCATGTTTATTTAGTATCTACTTTGCTTTGCTTTGTCTACACTTTGAGGTGTTTTTTACATGTTTTCTGATACTAACCTATTAACAAGTTGCCACAGTGCCAGTTGCCTATTTTCTACTATTTTTTGTTCCAGAAAAGCTAGTAAGGAAATATTCTCGGAATTGGACGGGACAAACGTCAAAGTCAATAACTTTTCGTGGGGAACAAGAAGTCCAGAGGGGAGGCAGAGAGGCATGTCAGGGCAGCCACACCCCCTAGGCGCGGGTGGGCCCTGCCCCGCGCCTAGGCAGGGTGTGGGGCCCCTGGCCACCGCCTCGGCCTCCCCCTTCGCCTAGTGAATGAGGGGGAAATGAAGATCTCTCTTGGTGAAGATGTAGATCAAGGCCTCCTCCTTCGATTCTCCAAAGATCAATGACTTTGGATGGTTGGATGAAGAGATCTTGTAGATTTGGTGGCTCCAATGGGGTTGATGTTCTTGAGCAGCTCGAGCAACTGGAGGAAGAAGATAAGGGTCCCTTTTTATAGGCATCCCCCTCCACGAACCGTTTTCTGACCGTTGTAGAAAAGTCAGACCGGAGACACTCCGGCCTACACCGGAGACTCCGGCCAATTTCCGAACCAGCCTCCGGACCGCCCATCTGAATGACCCAGAACAATCCTGACCCAGCAACACCGGAGACTCCGGACTAAACAAGGTCCGGAGACTCCGGAGTATCCTCCGGTGCAGACTCCAGACCGCCCATCTGAATGACCCAGCCCAGATCCTGAAGACCCCACCAGAGACACGTCCGGAAACTCCGGACCACACCGGAGACTCCGATCTTGGCAGACCGGAGACTTCGGTTTGGAGTTTCCAAAAATGTGTCGCATGAGTGTGGACTTTTTCCAAGTGTGAGGGTGCTTTTCACTTATCATAATATCAACCTGTGGACAGTGACAAACCGTAAAATGATCTAATTGTTGTTAACGAACACCAAAAGTGATTATGGCAATAAATGCCCTTTTAATCTCCCCCTTTTTGGTGTTCGATGACAACAAGTGATTTGCATGGAATAAAGTATATATGGGACTCCCCTTGACTATGTTGAACAGGATAATTAAGTAAATCATGCAAGATAGATAGTATCACACATAAATCTCACATGAGTTACAATAGATGGTGCACACAAGCACATAGTCATAGTCACACACATGAACAGCAAATGATAGACATAAAGTTCAAGTTCGAATATGGCAAATAAAAGGCAAATAAAGACAGATAGTCGCAAATCCCAAATCCCAAGCCCATGCAAACCGATGAGAATGTCTTCTCCCCCTTTGGCATCGAAACGCCGAAAAAGGGAAAAGACCTACACTAACGCCCCCAACTACTCAGTAGTCATTGCCATCCTCGTCATCCTCAGCATCCTCATCCTCCTCCTGGTCATCATCATCGTCTTCAGGGACAGCAGGCCCTTTGTCGTGAGGGCGAGAAGAGGAAGAACCCTGGTACCCGAACCCGGAGGTGACATCAGCAAAGGTCTTCCAATCCACCAGACTATCCTGTTGGGAATTCCATGCCCCAAATGAGAGTGTATGATCAGACTCTGTGGACTGCTAAGCCCCATGCTCATCATTGTATTCATCCCCACCTTCCTCAGCACCCTGTTCCTTGATCTCTTTGAGGAGCTTCTCAATGCGATGGTTGCTTTGGTAGGATGCATGCTGCTGCTTGCGGATGTCGAAATTCATGCAACAAAGGGTCCGCTCCCAAAAGCTGGCCTTCTTGACCCGCTCATGCACATAGTCTCGAGTCATAGTAGGCATAGGGGCATTGGAGGCATTCTTACTCCAAACTCTAGGTGGGGAGGGAGCCCTCTCCGTCTCAATCTCCTCATCATCATCCCCATAGTGACACCTCGGAGAAGGCCCCATACGCCCCTTCTGCTGCAGTGAGACCAGAGTGTGCTCAGTGAGGTGTGGTGGTATGCCATATGGAGAATCATGCTCCTGGGAGTTGATGAGCCTCATAACCAAGCGTGCATATGGAGGAGACTTCTTGTAGAGAATGTCATGGAACATCTCCTCGAAAATAAAGTCCATCACATCAATAGGTGCAACATCTGCCTCAGGTCCAGCATTGAAGGTCCGGTGAGTATGGTATAGGAGGTTGACAAGCCCACCCCTAATTGCATCATCATTTCCAGCACTTGGTGCAATAGTGTGACGGAAGATCCTCAACATAAGGTTGTATAGGGTCTTGAGTCCCTTGGAACCCCCCACAACACCATCGTCATACAGAGGTGCCAGCTTCAACTTCTTCTCACCCAAAGCTGCTGAGTGCATGCGCAGCCCCATAGGAGTGGATACTCCATGAAAGGTCTCAAAGATGAAGTTGGCAAAGTCATGAAATGTAGCCGTGCAGCGAGTGGTGCCTGACATCCACACCATGGTCCGGTCAAGATCAGACCCAAACACAACGGTGGCATAGAACTGTTGTACAAGGTGAACATTGTAGTCTTCACGCAGCTCCATCAAGTTTTAGAGACCCAGCTTCTCACAAATCCACAGGGCATCATTGAAGTAAGGGCTCTGGCGCATCTGCTCAACACTCATGAACTTCTGAGGGCAGACAGGTGATTTGGTGAGTACACCATACACATCCTTCATGAACACAACCTGTTCTTTCCTCCAGTAACGAGGGGCCTCACTGGTACGAGGGAGCGCATAGAAATCTGTCTTTATCAGCTCACGGTACTCCTCTTTAGACATTTTGGCTAAGGACTGAAGGTTGTCATACTTGGCCCTCTTGGCACGGTCCTACCATTCAGCCCTCTCCTGATCCCTCTTCATGTATGCTGCATCACGTGCCTGCTGTTTCCGGTTGGACGGAGGCACGATAAACTGACCCTGAGCTTCATCATAGCGAGGATTGCCCCTTTGGGACTTGGCCTTGGTACAACGAGGACGATTAGAACCATCACCTGTGAACAGCAGTGAGGGAGATAGCATGGAGATGAGTATATATGTCCCAATAATGCAGTACAAGAGCTTTGATGCATTTCTGGACTATTTTGATTCATCCAACACCAGAGTATCCACACCTTATACCGGAGTCTCCGGCTGAGACCGGAGTCTCCGGCCTGGACTGGAGTCTCCGGACCTATGTCCGGAATCTCCGGTCGGGAGGCTCGGGCATGAGATGGGAAGATGCTGGTGAGGGTGAATCTAGTAGATCGGGCAATGCAACAAGGCTAAAGTACTGGAGTGCACGCAAACAAGTGATTCCAATGGACAAATCAGCAACAATCCTCAAAAACACATCTAGAGATGAACCCTAGGAGAAAAAATAGAGGAGAGGTACCAGATCTGTCCATGGGATCAATTCCTCCGGTGGGAATGACCCAATGGGGGAGAGGGGATGGTTGGCGGCGTGACAGCGGATCCCGGGCTTCTTGACCTCCGGGAGGAGTTTTTGGAAGAGGAGGCGACGGGTTTGGAGGTAGGGGCGGGGTGAAGAATGAGGAACTGTTGTGCAGTTCACCCCTTCTTTAAGTGACGAAATAAATGCAGACTGGAGACTCCGGCCTACACCGGAGACTCCGGTCCTCCTCGACCAAAAGTTCCAGGAAAAGTGTTTGGGGACATATATGAGAGATAGATGGTTTTTAAGATAGGGATAGGGCTTGGGTTGAGACATCAAACTGTGAAGAACCAACAAGAGCCATAGGAATTCACAAAAATATTCAGATAAGCTCCAAGAGACTAGAATCACGCAAGTGACAAACATGAGTAAGTACCAACCTCTCAAATGAGAGAGGGCGGTGGCCTAGGCCACCATATTTGAGTATACTTGGCTTGGCACCACGAAGATATATCTTGGGTCCATTACCAAAACTCATCATTAAGCTCACATATCACTAAATGATATTAAGAGGAATGATTTTGATTGCTTTGGGCATAATAGGGGGGAGGGATGGTCCAATCAATTAGGACCACACTCCCCCTATATCCATGCCTACACCTAAACCAAATATGAGTTGAAACATAGGTGAGAGTGCAAGAAAATCAAGTCAAGCTCCTTGAATCTACGACATTTAGTTCATTCCTCATGTAGCAAAACCTTGCTTCATCAAGTGGCTTCATGAAGATATCGGCAAGTTGATCTTTGGTTGATACATATGATAGATCAATATCACCTCGAGCAACATGATCTCTAATGAAGTGATGTCGAATTTCAATATGCTTTGTCCTTGTGTGATCCACTGGGTTGTAAGCAATCTTGATGGCACTTTCATTGTCACATAGAAGAGGCACTTTGTCACAATGGACACCGTATTCCTTTAAAGTTTGCCTCATCCATAGCAATTGGGTGCAAGCACTAGCAGCTGCCACATACTCGGCTTCGGCGGTGGAGAGAGTATACAATTTTGCTTCTTGGAAGACCAACATACCAAGGACCTACCAAGGAATTGGCAAGCCCCGGATGTTGATTTTCTATCATCCTTGCCCCCCGCCCAATCCGAATCCGTGTATCCACAAAGAGCAAATGTTGAGCCTCGAGGATACCAAAGACCATAAAATGGGGTATGAACTAAATATCGAAAGATTCTCTTGACCGCCATTAAATAGCTTTCCTTAGGAGCCGCTTGATATCTTGCACACACACCTACACTCAACACAATACCGGGTCTAGATGCACAAAGGTAAAATAAAGAACCAATCATGGACCGGTATACCTTTTGATCCACATCTTTACCATTTGGATTTTCTTCTAGATGAGTCTTTGTAGCCATGGGAGTAGGAGCTCCATTTAAATCTTGCATTTTGAATCTCTTGAGCATTTCTTGAGTATACTTGGCTTGATTGAAGAATGTCCCTCCTCTAACTTGCTTGATCTCAAAGCCAAGAAATACTCTCAACTCTCCCATCAAAGACATCTGGAACCTACTAGTCATAAGCTTTGAGAATTCATCATTAAAAGCTTTGTTAGATGAGCCAAAGATAATATCATCAACATATATTTGGCATACAAAAAGCTCCCCATTGACCTTCTTAGTAAAAGGAGTGGGATCGATTTTGCCAACCTCAAATCCACGGTCAAACAATAACTCTCTAAGGTGCTCATACCACGTGTGTGGGGCTTGCTTGAGCCCATAGAGCGCCTTATCAAGTTTGTAGACATGGTTTGGGAAGTTGGGGTCCTCAAATCTCGGGGGTTGCTTAACATATACCAATTCATTTAATGGGCCATAAAGAAATGCACTTTCTACATCCATTTGTTGTAACTTGAAGTTATGATGTGCCGCATAAGCAAGAAGGATACGGATGGACTCAAGGCGAGCCACGGGTGCATAAGTTTCTCCATAGTCAATGCCTTCAATTTGAGAAAACCCTTGTGCAACCAATCTAGCCTTGTTTCTTACTATGATTCCATGCTCATCTTGCTTGTTCTTAAATATCCACTTTGTTCCAATAACATTGCGGCAATCCTTTGGCTTTTCCACTAACTTCCATACTTTGTTTCTCTCAGAGTTGTTGAGTTCTTTGTGCATAGCTTCTAACCAATCCGAATCTTCAAGAGCTTCCCACACTTTCTTTGGTTCAATCATGGAGATGTGTGCTTGGTGTTCCCTGAACCTCTTCAATTGTGCTCTTGTGGAAATACCTTTCCTTAGATCACCAACTACATTTTGTAGAGAGTGATCTCTTAATTCCAACATTCTTTCCTTTCTAGCTTCGCGACGAGCGTGAATCTCCGTGTTGTTTCTTGGGGGACCCTCTTCATCATTTTGATCCTCGTCTTGACCATTAAATTGACCTTGATCATCATTGGAATCATCCTCTTCATCTAGAGGCAAAGATTGACCTTGGTCATGATCAAGTGCACTTCTAGCATCAATTTGAGCTTGCTTCAAAGCAGTTTGTACGGATCTTCCTTGAGCAATTGCCTTGGCACCACTTGACACCCAGGCGGAAGAATCAAGCTCCCCTTGACTAGAGTTGTCACTATGATGATCGTGTTGAGGGTCTACATCTTGTCTTTGGCTTGAGTCATTGTCCTCCTCGGTGGATGGAGCTTGTTGATGTTGTGAAGATGAGGGCTCCACTTGAGTGGAGCATAGTTCTTCTCGATCCGCCATAAGGGGTTCCTCAGTGGGGCGGATATATCCCACACCCATTGTTCCTATGGCATCCTGAGGCATTTCATCATCTGCATCACAAGCATCAACACGCCCCCCTTGGGGACCATCATATTCTTCGAAGGTCACACTTAAAGATTCTATGACGGCTCCAGAGAGCTTATCATAGATTCTACAAGTGTGAGATTCGAGACCATAGCCAACAAAAATACCCTCTAATGCTTTAGACTCGAATTTGGACAAACGAACACCTTTTATGAGATAGAAACACTTACAACCGAACACCCGGAAGTAAGATATGTTAGGCTTGTTACCGGTAAGTATTTCATATGGAGTCTTGTTGATTTCTTTGCGGAGGTAGAGCCGGTTTGAAGCATGACATGCGGTGGAGATGGCTTCGGCCCAAAAGTTATATGGAGATTTAAACTCTGCCAACATGGTCCTAGCCATCTCAATAAGAGTCCGGTTCTTCCTTTCGGCCACACCATTTTGTTGAGGGGTGTATGCAGCGGAATATTGATGTTTAATCCCCTCATCACTAAGAAAATCATTCAAGGTGTAGTTCTTGAACTCGGTGCCGTTTTCACTTCTAATGATCAACACGGGAACATTGTATTGCCTTTGGACCAAATTGATGAAGTCGATGAAGGTCTTTTGAGTCTCACTCTTCAACTTGAAGAAATAAACCCAAGAGTATCTTGAAAAGTCATCAACAATCACCAAGCAATATTTCTTCCCACCAAGACTTGCATGAGATGGAGGACCAAAGAGGTCCACGTGGAGGAGCTCCAAGATCTTGGTGGACTTGATGCGGTTCTTAGGCTTGTGAGGAGCATCATGCATCTTCCCCAGAACACATGCCCTGCAAACACAATCTTTGGCAAAGGAAACATTTTCTTTTAGTCCAACAATATGGCCCTCCTTATGGAGACTTTGCAAAGTTCTCATATTGACATGGGCTAGTCGACGATGCCATAGGAAACCCACATCATCCTTTCCGAATAAGCACATCGGACCTGTAGTGGTTTGCTCTGAAAAGTCCACCACATACAAGTCATGATCGACGTACCCAACGAAAGCGACCTTGAGAGACTTGCTCCACAAGAGGACCACAATATCAACATCAACAAAGACGGCAAAGCCCATCTTTCCAAGAGCAAGTACTGAAAGTAAATTGTATCCAAGGGTCTCAACAAGCATGACGTTCACGAGTGTAATGTCGTGAGCAACCACAACCTTGCCGAAACCCATTACCTTAGACTTTGATTTGTCGGCATATGTCACGGTGATTTGATCATCATTTGGCTTTAACTCCTTGACAATAGACGAGCTTCCAGTCATATGACTTGTGCAACCACTATCAAGCACCCACTTTGACCCTCCGGAAGCATAAGTCTACAAAAGATCAAGCTAATTTTTTAGGTACCCATTTTTCAATGGGTCCTCTTTTGTTAGCAACAAGGGTCTTGGGAACCCAAATAGACCAAGCAATATACCCATCATAAGGGCCAACATATTGCGCATACACATCACCATAATAATCACGCATTAGAACATAGTGAGGGTTAGCACTTCCCGCAAAGTCATCATGAGACATAGTTTTACCACTTGTGGTCTTACTATCCACAATGGTCTTGTTGGTATCTTGTGCGGGCTTGGACTTCTTCTTCTTGTTGTTCTTCTTCTTCTTAGTATTGGTGACAAAACCAATGCCCCCTTTATCACCACTAGGCCTTTGCTTGCTCAAAAGATCGTCAATGGACTTGTTGCCTTGTGGAAATGTGGCCTTAGCAAGCTCCCCCTTCAACCTAGCATTCTCTTCAAGAATAGTTGTACTACTAGATGGAATGAAGTTACTAGGTGAAGGAATATTGGCCAATTGAGTTTGAAGCGTTTCATGGGACTTTGTGAGTGACAAGAGTTCACTCTCCAAAGCCTTGTGGGCCTTGTTAAGCAACCTAAAGTCATTGGCAAGTTTTTCATGAACCACACCAAACTCAATCTTGTCCTTTTTAGCCCTTTTGTATTTAGCAATAGCATGATCACGCTCTTTGATGAGTTTGTTAACAATAATGTCATTGGCCTCATCAAGCCCTTCAAGTTTTAATTCAAGTGACAACCTAGTTTCTTGTTCTTCTTCTAGAGCATTGTTTAAAGCCTCTAGCTCAATCAAGTGTTCATGCCCAGGTTTACATCTTACATCTAGAAGCTCTTGAGTATGTGAAAGTTGATCTAAGATGTTTCCAAAATGTAACTTAGCATCTCCTTCTAGGTTAGTCATAAACTCATCAAAGGCAATTAATTCCTTTTTAAAATCAAGAGACATCTCATCATCAATTTCATCATTATCTAAGGGAGTAGAGCGGGATGATGAGGATACCTCCGTTCCTCTTGCCATAAGGCAAGTGACGTTCTTGGTGGGAGAGTTCTCATTTGGAGAATCGAAGAGTGAGAATGTCGGAGTAGAAGTGGTGGCTAAAGCAGCCACACCATTAGAAGTTTCCTCTTCCTCATCTTCATCATCTTCATTGTCGGAGGAGTATTCTTCATGAGTGATCAAGACAATTTCTCCCGACTTCTTGTTGATGGGATTCTTCTTGATGAAAGGTTTCTTGTAAGGTGCCTTGAGAGTCTTCTTCAACACAAGTTTACCACCATGATCTTCTCTCTTCTCATAGGGGCAACTTTCCACAAAGTGATAGCGGTCAACACAATTGAAGCAAGTTCTCAACCTAGTGGTATTCTCTCTTTTCCCATTTGGGTTGCTTCTCCGTTGCATTTCCATCTTGGCCTTGGCGGGGTTCTTCCAAAATTTCTTTGCATAGAAGGCCATATATTGACCATGAGCAATCTTGACTTCATCGGGATGGTCCATGGAGAGGCCTTCATCACTATCATCTTCATCCCCATGGTCCACAACTTTGGCCTTCAATGCAACATTGACAACATTGCTCATACCAAGGGCACAGGGACGAGCATCTTTGGCATTCTTAGCGGCTACTTTGAAGGCGGCCACCTCTTGCATAACTTCATTTGAGGTCATGAGATGGTAGTTGTGTCTTCCTTGTAGCCTCTTCAAGTCGGTGGGCTCAAAAGGCATGAGTTCACTCACATATTTCCTTTTTATCCATGCATCATCCACATGTGAGGCACCCACATTTCTAAAAGCGGTGGCGGTGGTCTTGATCCTTCGGTACATGTCTTCGTGATCTTCACCTTCTTTCATGTAGAAGCCTCCGGCTTCATTGCTTAGAGCATCATATCAGTTCCTCCTCATACTCTCATTTCCAACAAACGATACGGTGAGGGCATCCCAAGCTTCCTTGGCAATGCTAAAGTGCTCAATGTGTGGATAATCCTTTATACCCAATCCTTGTTGAATCATATGCAAAGCAGTGGCATTGAGTTGACTATTGACAACCTCTGTTCTCGTCAAGTTGTTTGGATCCCCAATAAAGAGTCCATGCTCGATGATGTTCCATGGTTCAATGCAAGAGATGCGCACATGAGTTCTCATTAGTGATTGCCATTGAGCAAAAGTAGAAGATTCTTCAAGCTTAGGTGGGTCACCTCTATTGTACACATGAGGGTGAGGGATTGGAGGGTCGGGAGAGTACCATGAATCACGGTGCTCACCCTTCCCACCATCATTGTGTGTGGAGGAATTAACGTTGTCTAGTTTACCCCCCACCATCATACCCTCGGGGGATACCGAAGTATTTCCTTTAGGTATAACGGATGGTAGATCCTCTTGAGGAGATGGGGGTGATGAGCCATCTTTGTCTTTAAGAAGTTGCTCTAGCATCTTCTTGACTTCGTTGACCAAGGAAGAGCTCAATCTTGTTTCCAAGTTTCTGAGATCTTCCATGGTCACCATGGTCGGCTCACTACCACCATCCCCTTCTTGGCTACCCATATTATCTTAGGCGGTAAAGCCCAAATAAAGAGCCGAGGCTCTGATACCAATTGCAAGGATCGTATGGGCACCTAGAGGGGGGGTGAATAGGTGCTACTTCAAATTTTACTCTTTTCAAATTAGGGTTTGACAAGAAAGGTAAATTCTCTAGAATATGCAACTATGGTGAATTTACCTATATGTCAACCAAGCACAAGCTAACACAACACTAAGCAAGAACGAGTAAGTAAAGTGCGGTAAAGGATAGAAGTAACCAAAGGAGTGGACGCGGAGACACAAGGATTTGTTTCCCGTAGTTCCTTCCTTTTGAGGGGAAGTACGTCTATGTTTGGAGAGGGGGTGGTTTCAAACCACCAACGCCACGAGAGGCCTACCTTGTTCTCTGATGAATCTCACCCCAACGGGCTTGATTCACCTTCCACTATATTGGCAACCTTCGAGGTGGAAGCCGACACATTTACAACAAGTTCGGGGCACACATCCACAACTTAATTGGAGGCTCCCAAATGCAAGCAAGCTGTCAAGACAAATCAAAGACAAGCTTGTAAGAACCAAATCAAAGTTAGGGTTTCAAAGAAACACTAGAGCTTGGGGGGCCTCAAGTGAATGAGGGGGAAATGAAGATCTCTCTTGGTGAAGATGTAGATCAAGGCCTCCTCCTTCGATTTGGTGGCTCGGAGTTTGGATGGTTGGATGAAGAGATCTTGTAGATTTGGTGGCTCTAATGGGGTTGGTGTTCTTGAGCAGCTCGAGCAACTGGAGGAAGAAGATAAGGGTCCCTTTTTATAGGCAGCCCCCTCCACGAACCGTTTTCTGACCATTGTAGAAAAGTCAGACCGGAGACTCCGGCCTGTAGACCGGAGACTCCGGCCTACATCGGAGACTCCGGCCAATCTCCGGACCAGCCTCCGGATCGCCCATCTGAATGACCCAGAACAATCCTGACCCAGCAACACCGGATACTCCGGTCTTCCAACACCGGAGATTCTGGACTAAACAAGGTCTAGAGACTCCGGAGTATCCTCCGGTGCAGACTCCGGACCGCCCATCTGAATGACCCAGCCCAGACCCTGAAGACCCCACCGGAGACACGTCCGGAAATTCCGGACCACACCGGAGACTCCGGTCTCCGGTCTGGAGTTTCCAGAAATGTGTCAAATGAGTGTGGACTTTTCCCAAGTGTGAGGGTGCTTTTCACTTATCATAATATCAACCTGTGGACAGTGACAAACCGTAAAACGATCTACTTGTTGTTAACGAACACCAAAAGTGATTATGGCAATAAATGCCCTTTCAGATGGTTTTGTCTTTATGATTCTATCATGTCTGTGTTGTTTGTGATCTTGCATGCACTCCGTTGTTAGTAGCTATCTTGGCCAAGTAGTTGCTAGTGACTCCAAGAGGGGGTATTTATGCTCGATAGTGGGTTCATGCCTCTAGTTTCCAAGGGAAGTGACAGAAATCTCTTCGGTTGTAGATGTGTTGTTGCTACTAGGGAGAAAACAACGATCTCTTGTTCATGGAACATGTGGAATGTTTACCTTACACACTTTACTTAAAGCAGTTGTCTGTTGCTTGCAACTTAATACTAGAGGGGGATCGGATGATAACCTGAAGGTGAACTTCTAGTCATAGATGCGGTTGGATGGCGATCTATGTATATTGTTGTATTGCCCAATCGAATCTCATAGGATCTTTCTGACTAGTAATTGCATTGTTATGCCTTGTTCAGTTCCTGTCAATTGCCCTGTTGTAATTTGTTTATCCTTTATGCCATGTTGTTTATCTAAGGAAAGCAACTCTAGTGAACTATGGACCCCGGTCCAATCCTTACCATTGATACATCTTCCACTGTTACTTGTTTACTTGTTGCGAACCATCACCATACGTTTAATCCTTTGTTACAGCAAACCAGTGAGCTTGACAACCTCACTGATTCGTTGGGACAAAGTCTAGAGTTTGTGGTGTGCAGGTCTCCACGTTGTTTGCAACACCTGTGTGACATTTCCTTCATCCTTCTGGTTCGATAACCTCGGTCTGAACTGAGGGAAAACTTGTTGTTGTGCTCTTCACACCCTGCGCTTGGGGTTACCAACAAAGTGCCACGTCGAGCACCATCACCTGGCCGAGCCTAAACAGGCTCGTGAAGCCACGCTGCCACACTACATCAAGGGTGTCACTGTCGCCGCCAACCCTAGCACTAGGTCCTACTTGCCCGTCCACCAGTGGATCTGCCGCCACCGTAGATCCCCGCCACCAAGGAGCAGCGCCATCGCCACCGTGCTTACCCGGACATACCGGACCATCGTCGGTCTGAGGATCACCACTGCGGCAAACTGGCACATGGGGCGAAAGGCACGACCACGACGAGACCGACTGCAGATCTGAGCGCGGTAGGCAAAAGTGGAGGACGCAACAGCGCGACAAGCGATCGCCATCCGAGCCTGCAAGACGATTGCTCGAGCTGGACCCGCCTAGTCCAGCTCCGGAACCTGCCCATGGCACAACAAGGAGGTCTCTCCGCCCGCAGAGCTGCCATAGCCACCGTGTGGCCCACGCGAAGCGTAGATCGTGCCCTCGGGCCCAGCAAGCCCACGCCGCCAAGGATCCTTGCAGACGTGTGAGCCTCCACTGCTCGCCGCCCTGCCATCGCAGAGCCGGAATCGCCATGCCGCACAAAACCTCCATAGCACCGCCCGCCACAGAGGAGCACCGCCGCCGTGGGGAGCACTCGCACCTTCCTCGGCACGCGCGGGAGAGGAAGGCCACCGCCGTCGGCACCGCACGGGCTTAGCCCGGCGGCACACGCCAGCGACGGCGAGAGAGGAGAAAGGGAGGGGGGCCTAGAGTAGGGTGGCGGAGGAGGCTTGCTCCGTCACCCCGCGGGGGACGAGCGAAGCGAGCCGCTTTTTCTCTCTCCGAATATCTTCTATGTTATCAATTTTCGTGTAAACCGTACTATGACTGTGAATTTGAAGCAATAGAAGAGAACGCAGGCTCGAGACGGACCTGTGGCAATCTAATTATTTTTGTTTGTGCGTGCGTGTGATGAGGTTTGATCTCGTCAATGCCCATTGTTATGGAGTTGGGTTTTGGAGAAGATGGAGATGCTGGAGATCGCGGAACGGTTAGCAAACAAGCAACACGGGTACACGAGGTTTACCCAGGTTCAGGCCCCCGGAGGGAAAACCCTACTCCTGCTTGTCTGCTCTGATTATGGTGGAACCGAAGGTTACAGGGTGCGCAGATGCAATCTGACGTGGAGGTGTGTATGCGGTGGTGTGCGAGAGATCGTAAGAGATCCTCCTCGTTGTGCCCTCCTGGCCTTTATATAGAGGTAGGCAGGTCTCAGGCACAGATCGAGTCGGTTACAGGTTTTAGGGTTTACCCCTTTGAATTTTCTATCTACTCTAGTCTTGCTCTCCAAGGATCCGAAGGCGTCATGGGCCCTGGCCACCCGAAAGTCTTCATGGGACGGCGTATATTTGTCGTGGGCCTTCCTTGGGATGGACCAGGTATGCTAAGGTCGTGTACCCGTAGGGTATAACCATGTCAGTAGCCCCCGAGTGTTCAGTCGAATCGTAGATTCGGCTGGGGACTCTTCAATCCTTCGGGTGCAGCTACCTCTGTTTGTTTAGAGAATGATTTGAGTGTGTAGGGATTGTTGATGTGTGTGTCTGACTCTCCCGATGGATCAGGGTCAGTTAACTGTCTTAGGACAAAACAACACGATCTTCTTCAGATTCGAGTCCCTCGACTCGAAACCGGAACATATGCTGGCGTAATTTGACTCAGGCCGTTGAGGACTTATGGGAGTGGAATTCCGGTGATTTTCAAATGATGTACCTAACGCGTCCGTCGGGATTTTCATCGCGCCTGCTGGCACGGATTTTTACTAGCAGAGCGCAGTCGTGTGCGTTGTCAGACCATCAGATGATATCTGTAGCTCTTATCTTTGCGTCGCAGACACAGCATCCGAAATTTTATCACTGCGGAGGTGTTTCGGGTGGCCAAGGAGGATGTTTACTCACTTAGAGTTGGTTAGGGCAGAGTTTCCGAAAAGTTTTTGCATACTGATCCGAAGGATCGCAGTCGAAGAATTCATAGGGTGCGCGACCAGCGCTCCCTATGGGAGTAGCCCCCGAGTGTATGTTCGAGTCGTAGACTCGAGCAGAGACTTTAATTCGATCTTTGTTGACTTTTAGGTCCGTAGGACACAAATTTTTTGGATACTTGAATCCATCCTCCCTATGGGAGCAGCCCCCGAGTCCGTAGTGGAGTCACAGACTCGACGTAGGACTCAAAGAATAGTTTTTTTGGGTGCGGCCAGTGCTCTTGATAGGAGTATCCCTCGAGTGTCTGGCGGAGTCGTAGACTCGGGCAGAGACTCGAGTCTTGTATCTTGTAGACGCAGTTGACAATCTCGCGGGCGTACCGCTGACCCGAAAGTACATCGGGTGCGCGACCAGCGCTCCTGATAGGAGTAGCCCCCGAGTGTCTAGTCGAGTCGCAGACTCGAGTGGAGACTCATGCGAGGAGAAACCACTGACCCTGAAGTGCATCGAGTAAGCGTCTAATGCGTAAGGAGCCAGGAGTTAACATAGCGGAGTCATGTGACGTTTAGCCAGAAGGACTCGATGTTCCGGATGAAGTCGACGCCATTGCTTCTGTCGGGTGCGCGGGCAGCGTCGCGTCTTTGTAGCATCAAGCGATGCGACCATCCGAGGAGGGACTCGACTCGGGTCTTGAGTCTATGGCGTAGCCAGTTGTTTTGTCGACTCCTATTGGAGGACCTGATAGAATAGCTCGGTTTAGTCGACGCCCTTGTAAGCTACAGAAAACATGAAGAATTGTGAAGAACTTGTATCTTGGTATCTTGTAAATAATAGTTGTTTGTCGGCTTGAAAATAAAATTCTGGTGCCAATCGAGTCGACACTTTTGTACTGTATGCTAGGCCTTTTCGTTATCCTGATTACCCTTAGTCTCAGTACCTTGTTAAGGCACTCGGAGTTCAAGGATTCGACGGTCAGGCAGAATCAGCTACTCGGGCTGTCGCGTTCGAGGTTCTCGAGTGCGTGGAGCCGATGGCACATTAGGTTACTCGAAGAGGGCGCAGCCCCCGAGTGTATAGAGTGCGATTAAAGTAAGAAAAAAAAACAACTATAAGTAGAGAACTTAGCTTTATTGGTAGTTGTCGTGGCGAAGTTGACGCGGTAGCGAGTCACGCGGCGGACGTAGTCGACGCGGCGGACTGAAGTCGCGTGGTGATGAAGAGTTGCCGCATCCAAAGATTGCCGCATCCGAAGCTGCATCCGAAGGATGTATCGGGTCATCACAACCGAAAGCCACGTGGTACGCCAGAGCTGAAGACCGCATCGGGTTGCTGGAGCCGAAGGACGCGGCTGGTCGCCAAAGCGGAGGGAGCCCCCGAGTCGTTGGAGCCGAAGATCGTAGAAAGTCGCCGAAGGCGAAGAGTGCAGCAGGTCGTCGGGGTCGAAGACCGCAACGGGTTACGCGGCGAAGTCGGCGCAGCTCCCTTGTGTAGTTGATGGGTCACGGGATCGACGGAGCGGTCGACAATCATCGAGGCGGCCAAGCGACGTGAAGTAGAAGTAGACAAAAGCAACATTGACATAGATTTTTGGGACCGCTGGAAAACTCACGCACTAGGGGGGCCCTTGGTCTTCACATGAAATCTTGAGTGATTTTTTTGCCAGCTGAATTCTCACAACTGATCCGCCTTGTCCACTGATTTGGCTTTATTGGAGCTCTTGTCGCAAGTTTCATGTCTCCATATGGTGAGTTGATCTTTTTTTTTGTTATTATGCAGCTGCAAACACGGGTGAGGATCACCGCTGAGCACGCGTCAATCACCACAGGCCCTGCCGACTACTAGCTGTTTAGTTGTTTTCAGGATCTGGTATGGTAGTTTTCGTCTCGGGACTTGATCTGTCGTATGATATGTTCTTGATTTTTTTTCCAAGAAGCAGCACACACATTGGATGCACGCGTAGGGCGCCGATATTCAGAGTCAAGCCGCCGTACAAATTAGCTTTTCCTTTTCATGTTCCATGCTTCCGAGGCCAACCTTGGTAATCGCGATCGGATCATACTGAATGGAGACAATACCACTAGGAATTCCAATCTTCAATGATCGGAATGCCGCAGACACGGTCGTGATGTTGTTGATGATATCTAACACACAAACGCGGATGAATATCCAGATGAGATCTGGCCACGGTTGGTGACGACGGATCTGAAGTGGATCTTCTTGCTAGAAGTTGACGAATCGTAGATTGCTTCGGATGAGACCGTCATGATCGCACAATCAGCGCACAGACGGCGCCAATTGACGAGGATCGATCTCGTCAATGCCCATTGTCATGGACTTGGGTTTTAAAGAAGATGGGGATGCTGGAGATCGCGGAACGGTTAGCAAACAACCAACACGGGGACACGAGGTTTATACAGGTTCAGGCCCCCGGAGGGAAAACCCTACTCCTGTTTGTCTGCTCTGATTATGGTGGAACCGAAGGTTACAGGGTGCGCAGATGCAATCTGGCGTGGAGGTGTGTATGCGGTGGTGTGCGAGAGATCGTAAGAGAGCCTCCTCGTCGTGCCCTCCTGGCCTTTATATAGAGGTAGGCAGGTCCCAGTCACAGATCGAGTCGGTTACAGGTTTTAGGGTTTACCCTTTTAAATTTTCTATCTACTCTAGTCTTGCTCTCCATGGATCCGAAGGCGTCATGGGCCCTGGCCACCCGAAAGTCTTCATGGGCCGGCGTATATTTATCGTGGGCCTTTCTTCGAATGGATCAGGTATGCTAAGGTCGTGTACCCGTAGGGTATAACCATGTCAGCGTGAGTTGTACTAGCTTGATTAAAAGAATCGATCAACTAGCGATACGTACATCTCGACGGAAGTTATTGAGTACGTGTGTGTCGCTCGTTAGAACTTCATCATCAGTGTCGTCGAAAAGTACTCGACAGCAGGGGCTGTGCTATCAAAGAGGAGGCCCGCCGTCGCCGGCACTATACGGACTTAGCCCGGCGGCACACGCCGACGGCGACAGGGAGGCAGGGGAGGGAAGGGACCGGGGAAGGGTGGCGCCGAAGCGTTCCTCCCGTCGCTCCGCGGGGAAGAGAGACGAGCCCTTTTTTCTCAACTACCCGCCCGTCCGATCAGCCATACATACCATCAACCTTTTTTCAATCCGATCACTTGCTCGCTAATAAATTATTAGCGCATAACAGAGACCGGTGCACACGGCACAGCATTTCATAGAGCTAGATAGCAGCTGTACTAGCTGAAAAAGGGAAAGGATCAAAAGCACAAAACCGTGTTTATCTTCTCGTCTCATCTCATCTCATCACACCCGATCTACCACCACCATCATGTTATTCTGAAAATATCCTAGGCTGGAAGGAAAAGATCGATCGAGACGTTATATATCTCTGCGTTTGGTGCTTTCTTGCATCAGCATTCTTGGTAGCTTTTGCCTGGACTGGACGAAAAGTGAAATTCAGTACGTGCTGATCGATCGGGATACATGGTTCTCGGCGTTTAGCTCGAGGCCGGGCGGGCGACCGTCGTGCGTGGGAAAGGCGCATCCTGGCCTGCCTGCATGCCCAGGAACTCCGGCTAGCGCCAGCTGCATGCATCTAGGCAGAGTGCGGCCTAGCTGTGTGAGCGAAAGCGGCGGTCCAGCCGGCAGGAAAAAGCCCCAGGCATCGCACTATCAGCCTGTCTGGTGTATCAGGCAAGGTTACCTCGTCCTTTACGCACAGCTTCCATCATAGCTGCAACTAATCTACTTGCTCCGTTCCTGCGTGCGACGGCGGCGCAAATAGTATCTGACTAAAGTGTCCTCTCCTCTGCCTCAGTTGGACAATGTCGACTCAGTCGGCGCCCACATTGGCACCGGACATGCATGCGTACGCGCGCCGTAGAATGGTTGTTGTTCGATGCGACGATGTGATTGGACGGGTCGTTGCGTTGGGATCCTTGTGGGATGATGGGACGCGTGAGTCGGTCTGTTGGTGCAGGGGATCGTGGGGAGGATATGGCAGAATGGACAAAAATAACCCCTTTTAAAAAGGATTGCACGAAATGATCCATTTGAAAAATATTTCACTGAACTAACCCTTTGGGTAACGCCTAACAGCTAGGCGCGCGCTACACTCCAGTGTAGCGTCTTTCAGCTAGGCGCTATACCCCTGCCAGCGTGGCACTGACTGGCCCTCCCCGGCCCCATCCGGAGGCATAACGCCCAGGCGATAGGCGCTATGCTTTAAAGTGCATCGCCTAGCAGATAGGCGCTACACTTTGAGACATACTCAGCAGCCCGTAGCCCCCCTCCCCACCTCGACCCATTCACTCTCTCAGGCGCTGGAAGAACACAGAGAGGGCAACCGACAGTTCCTCCTCCCCTCTCTCTCAAATTCACTCCTCAAATCCATCAGATCTGAGAGATTTCACCGTGGATTTGCTCCCCCATCCCTCCCTCAAGGTAATCCCCTCCTTTTCCCTCTCTTTCATCCAATGAATCTTGCACATTATCCTCAAACCCTAGGTCTAGTTGGATTCATAATATGACCTATTTGTGTATGTTTTTGGTTATTTGGTAGTTATATATTAGTTGTATTTGATATCGGCCTTCTTCCAGCGGACATCCAGAAAAGAAGGGGCATTAGAAAACGTGCTGAAAGCAACAAAGTGGCGGACATTTTTTTTTTGAATTCTGGGAGAAGAAATTCCCAGCCATTGCTAGGCTGAGCCATGTTAGCAGGGAATGGAAGTGTGTTGTTGATTTGCATTGTGTATGATGGTTTTATATGGATTTGTATGGATGTGTGAATAATATGCTCCCATATTCTTTGTAGTTTATTGTATAAATTGAAACAATGGCCACATACCACACACATTTTATTGATGTTTGAAATATATATGTAGGATGGTGTGGCTACTTGAGGATTACTATGATCATCAACACTGGGCATACTTGATGGCGGAGAAGCATATGGTAATAAAACCATGGTTGAACTTCTTTATTTTTATTTTTCTATTGATTCATTTGTGTTGGAAAAAGCATAATGTTCGATCTTGTATGTATGCAGAGGCTTCGTCCCCTCAAGCTTCGGTCTCATGGCGCGTCTTCGAATGACATGCCGTACGACGAGAGGTACACCGAGTACATCAAGCGGCTAGGCCTCCTCCCTTTCATCACGCTTGTGAGCCGGTCGACGCAGAACCTCAACGCAGCTGCTATCACTGAACTTGTCGACCGGTGGAGGCCGGAGACGCACACTTTCCACCTCCGGACCGGAGAGATCACTCCTACTCTTCAGGATGTTTCCATGATCTTTGGACTTCCTATCGCGGGGGAGCCTCTCTGTATGAGCACAGATTCCGATGGGTGGCGCAATGCGATGCAGCTACTTATTGACATGGCTCCTGAAGAACTTGAAGATAAGAGCAAAGATAGAGTCCCAGCAGGCGCGACATATGCGTGGATCGTGGAGAACTTTGCGGAATGCCCGAACCCCGCTGAGGTTGAGGTGATCGATACACATGCTCGTGTGTACGTGTGGTATGTCCTTTCTAGGACTCTGTTTGCGGACAGTGGAGGTAGGACCGCTAAGTGGATGTGGCTGAAGGCACTAGCAAACTGGGATAGCAATATCAGCTGGGGTTCGGTGGCTCTTGCCTACTTGTACCAGCAGGTAATCACATGTGCATTCTACATTCATTTGTATATGTCGAGTCCACACATATGCTATACCGACCTCTTTTTTGTTCACTTGTAGTTGGACGATGCCTGTCGTAGGGCAGGCCAAAATGCCGGAATAGGTGGTGCTATGGTTCTTCTCTCGATATGGAGCTGGGAACGCTTACCAGTTGGGCGTCCCAAAGAGGTGGGCCACCATCCTTGGCCAGCGTATAATAGAAACCCTCTACGCCTCCCGACTTGGGCTTACAAGTGGGACGTGGTATCGGAGATGACAAGTGATGTCGATGCCATGTACCTCAAGTACACGAACGAGTTCGATGCGATTACGCCCGAGGAGGTAGATGTTTATCTATACGTCACTATCCATAATATTTACTTCACGAGTCCAAATCGATACCAAACATGTTCTTGTGATATGTTGCAGGTGGAGTGGGAGCCTTATGGTTGTGGGGACGAGTTTGGTATTGCTCCCGGGTTTGATATTAACCCGAAGTGCTTGGAGGAACAATCTCTCTGACTCATGTGTTGCCCACTGATTTGCAATTGGGCGGTTGAGTTTCATATGCCACAACAGGTGATGAGGCAATTCGGGTTGTTTCAGTGCAACCCTCCCATGTAGAAGGACACCGACAAGGAGCTTCAGCGGTTAGTTAGCATGAGAACTTATGCTCAATTTCTTTGGATGGTACTAACATGGTTCTTTGTTGTTGTTCAGGTTGGACAGAAAGAGGCAGAGGAAGATCAAGAATTGGGATCACCATCATAGGAGGCACGTCATGGAGTTCCTCATTTATGTGGAGAATGCTCGACGAACGGAATGGAATAGTGGAAGAGCTCATTGTCCAGTTGCATTTAACAACTACATCCATTGGTTTCTTGGTAGTACCCGTGTCTCCATTTGCCCGCCGTCCTATGAGGAAGAAATACTGGACGAGCCAGTCCAGTTTGATGACCTTGCCTACACTCAGTACAACCGGCAGGTCAGGGAGGGGACCGACATCCCACTTTCTTCCTCACTCAACTTTGTGGTAAAGTTATCGTTGCCTTTGCATTACTTTCCTTGCACTCTCATCTCTTTCTTGCGTAACATGTTCTTGTTCTTGACTCTGTAGAGAACGGAGGTAAAGAAATATGCCGACGATGCCGAGGCGATTCTTTTTGCTGCCCCTAAGGGGAAAAAGGGAGAGGCATGATACGAAACTTCCTTAAGGTATGGATGCGAGACTTTCTCAAGATAGGCATGTTCTTGGTTTGACTTATGTTGTTATTTGTTACAGCGCTCGGCCCAAAAGATGCGTCGGTTATCTAACGTGCTAGGTTGCCGCGATCCCGTGTACACAACCCCGTCCGGTTCTAGGTCCAAGTCGACTACTGATCCGTCGGCCCATCTTCAGGATGATGTTGAGGATGACACCACTTCGACGATTCGTTCGGAAGATGAGGTATGGGACAACCTTACATGCATTTAGTGCTTTCTGTTTCCCATGCATTTCTCATAGCCATACAATCTTACATGTAGCTGCCTCATATGGAGAATGAGACTGAGGAGGAGTACCGGATTCGTTCCGCATACCAACTGAAGCCAAGGAAACAGTTCAATCGCTGGACGACGGACGACTTCCGTAACAAGGGAAAGGCCAATGTTGTCGAGGACGAGCCACCACGGAGGTCAAGAGCGACTAGGAGGACGAGAGGCCTACGGTATTATGATGAAGATGAGTCGCAAGAAGAGGAGGTGACAAAGAAGATACCTCCAAGAAGGGGCCGAGGCCCAAGGACGCGTGGACGGAAGTAGGTCATGTATGGCACAATGTTGATGACGATGCACTAGGTTTGAGACTATGTATGGGTTGATGTATGGCACTATGTTGATGTTGTTTAAGACTATGTTCATGTATGGCACTATGTTGATGTTGTTTAAGACTATGTTGATGTATGACAATATGTTGATGTTGTTTGAGACTATGTTGATGTTGTTTGAGTATATGTGCAGTTTGAGTATATGTTGTTTGAAACTAGTATAACAGGTGTTGTTTGAGTATATGTTGTTTGAAACTAGTGCAGTTCAGGAGTGTAGCGCATGTCTCATAGGCGCTACACCTTAGAGCATAGCGCCTAGCAGACAGGCGCTACACTCTGACTTAGAGTTTTCTCCCGCCAGCGACCACCCGGTTTGCTCTCAGTATGCTCCTGTTAGTTTTGGGGCAAACGAAATCTACGAGCTGCTGACTAAGTTCCAAAGTGTAGCGTCTATCTGCTAGGCGCTACACATTAAAGTATAGCGCCTAGCAGACAGGTGCTACACCTTGGGCATAGCGCCTGGGCGTTACTCGTCCCATGTATAGCGACTGGGCGTTATGACTCCGGGTGGGGCCAGGGAGGGGCCAGGCGGTGTCACGCTGGCAGGGGCATAGCGCATAGCTGAAAGGCGAGTGTAGCGCCTAGCTGTTGGGCATTACCCAAAGGGTTAGTGCGAGTGAAATAGTTATCCAAAGAAGCCATTTCGTGAAATCCTTTTCAAAAAGGGTTATTTTTGTCCGGAGGATATAGAGGCGAGGCTGCAGCTCAGGTGGACTGCACAAAGACTACTTGCAAACTTGAGTGCATGTGCATGTCTGATACGAAAGCAGTGTAGCCAGTTCGTGTGACCACTGTGCATAATGGGGTGAATGCAGGTTCGATCAGATCAACTTGATCTCGCAAATTGCATGCCCCTGCATGCGCCTCGAGGAGTAGATCGATGGGATGGGCGGTGATGGTGGAAGAACTGACGGGTTTATCTAGCAGGACTGTCCAAGGCGCGCGTAGGTATTCGTGCGGAAAGATGATGGAAAGTGGTAACGACATCAGTACCGTGGAACCGGATCATTCCTTTGTGTTGAGAAACCAGTGAGTCTACTGGGCGTACAAACCAGTGAGTGTAATGGGCGTACCTAGAGGGTGGGCCGGGTGGGCCGTGACACACCCAGAATTTTTGAAAACAGTCGAATATCATATCTTCATTTGGCACTTTTCTCCTTTTTTTTTAACCACGATGAAGCACGCGATTATATATTTTTCCTTTTCATGGACCAGTGCAGGACCTGCAGGTGTGTCCTCTTTCTTGGATGGAGCATGCTAGTCGTACTCGCGGACTATTTCGTAGAGATTATTTCTTAGATAACACGGTCGAATAAAGATCATTTTTTGTTGTTGCGTTTGTATTGGCTATTTTTTTAAAATAATATATTTTTAATAAATTTTATAAATAATACATAAAACTAATTATTTTGAAACGTAGGACGGCCTCAGAGGCCGGTGCTCCGACAAGTACTAATCAGATGTTAAAACCCCGACCACTTCTTGTCAGAAGGTGGTGCTCTGACCAACGTAGCTCGAGGGCCCGCTAGTTGGGCTGTCAGCCAATAAAAACATGTCAGGGCTGAGACCCCAACAACCCTTTCGGAGCTTGATCATCCGACTGCAGGGGGCGGATCTATGATTTGAGTATAGGGGGCGAAGAAGAACGACAATCACAAATAATACCTCTCTCTATATGTATATCAAGCCTCTCATGCAATCCATATGTCTTTTGCAACAAAGATGCATTGTATAATTTATCTAGGATATTTAAGCTCATGTCTGAAAATTGTTAGTGTATGTTTGGCTTCCCAATGACCTACAAGATCATATGAGTTAATAATCTCATCGTTGGATGACCTGAGTTGAATTCTGATTTCATACCATGATCAAGCTTGTAGAAGGCAATATGTGCTGTTATTCTTCTTGAAATTTTTACATACATAAGCGTATATAAATGAAAGACAAACTAGATCTATATCTAGTATCTCCAATCTAAGCAAAGTACTGCTATTACTAACTAATCTGTACTTTAGGCATTCTAAAAATAATAATGCATTAGGCATTACCGGATCAGATGAGATTAGCAGTATGAGTGTCCGTACCTTGTGAGGAATAATCCAGCGCTGATTTTCCTAGATGAGTATGGACCGAGCGGCAATCCCGCCATGCCAATCAGGGGAGGCTAGCTATTGTGCCATCGTTGGGTGCAAATTTTAAACGCAGTGGGGGAGACGATATCATCGCAATTGACAGCCGCTTCCAAACGGTGGCTTACGCCTTACGCGTGAGAGCATCTCCCCTCGACTACCTAGGAGACCGATTCGGATACCGAATTTTGTCCGGACGCCAAAAATTGGTCCAGTCACGTACCTAAGGACCTGTTTTCGGCTGGATTTGGGCCAATTTTGGTTCGGACTATCCAGGCCGAACTCAGGTTTTCGAATACGCCCTGGGAACGCCGGACTCAGCGAATTCGGCGAAAAAAAATCGAAGCGAAGCGTGGAACCGCCGAGTCAGTGACGAAAGTCGAGTCGTCGTCATCCTCGGAACCACGCGGCGACCGCCGGACAATAACTGCCCGTCGCGCCACGTTGCCGCCGATGACTGGCGCCACTGCCGCCGCTGCCTCATGACGGACCGGGCACTAACTTCCTCAAGTTTCTCCTTTTCCGCCGCCGCTACACCCTCCCGCCGCCCACCTCGGCCTTTATAAGCCGTTCCCCTCGCCGGAGATCTTCACACCCTCTCACAGCTCCCCCACCCACAAGCCCAAACTCCGGCGAACCCTCTCTCACCGTTCCCCCTTCCCAGCCATGGCCGAACGCTACCCCGGCAATGGCGCCGCGGCGAACGGCTTTGGCCGGTGCACCCTCCAGGCGTGGGAGGCGCGCATGTTGTACGACGCCGGCTACATGGCGCCGCCGGACACGCGGATACCTCCGGGGTGGAAGCTGAGCGCCGGCGGCATCCCAATCCCGCCGGCGCCGATGCCGGACGAGCTACCGTACGATGTGCAAGAGTACATCGGCGGCATGGACAACCCCGCCGAAGCTGAGAGCGCCGACAACCTCCTGTACTGGGAGCATTTCTTCGTGGACCGACGCGAACAGGAGCTCGCCCGCCACGAGGGGCCGCCGAACGAGTCGCCGCCGAAGCGCAACAACTCGGCGGGTCGCCGGCGTTGGTGGAGCGCGCCAGGCCAGACGCTCGCGGCGGCGATGGAGCACATCAACCGCGGGAACACCCCGCGGCTCGGCTTCCCGCGCAACCCGACGCCGGCGGCCAGGACGGGTCGGCGGCCTCCAGCGAGCTGGACGCCGAGGAGGATGGCGAGCATGAGCTCGTCCTTCTCCGCTTCGGCGTCCCACTCCTCCGGCTCGGCGCCGATTCGCACGCCGATGACAGTCAAGCGCGAAGCGGTCTCGCTGGTGCGCGCACCGCCACGAACGCGCTCGCGCGGCATCGTCATCGGCGAGCCGTGGACAACGGTGTCGCCAACCGGCCACCTGCGTTTCCGCCGCCCCAAGATAGAAGACTCGGCGCCGGCCGAAGACGCCGCCTTAAAGATGGCGCTGGAGCAGTCGCTCCGCGACACGGCGCCGCAGCCGCCGCCGGTGGAGCCCTTCTCGCCGAACATCCTGGAGTGGTCCAGGATGGACTGGGAGAAGACGGAGCGGCAGCGCATCCTTGGCCTGCAGCAGCAGGCCGCCCGACGTCGGGCGTTGTCTGGGCGTGAGCTCTCCTACCAGGGTGCTCTGCTCTACGTCCTCGACGATGACGAGGAGGACGTAGGCCCGTCCTTCTAGTCCTGGAGGTGCGGCGACCCAGACCAGGGGAGCTCCCACCAGAACCAGCCGCTGAGCGACGACGACGGCGGCGGCGAGGATGACGGCCGCGCTGACCCCGGCTACACGGCATTCTACAACAACTTCGGCATGTAGGACGGCGAAGACACCGGCGAAGGCCATGGCAGCGGCCTTTTTTAAGTTTATTATATACTACTTTAGTTTAGATTTGATGCAATCCGCCTATATTCGTCCAAATTAATAAAATTCGCCCATCTTTAATGAATTTTAGCCGAACTTAGGAACTCGGCCTAGATACGCGAGTAGGAAAATGGACGTACGCAAGCCGAAAACTAGTCCCGTCCGGCTGAAAAACGGACCGATTTTCGGCTTGGGTTCGACCAACCAGTGGGATGCTCTGAGATACTGCCATCGCACATGCGGGCAGACGGTGGCGGCGACGATCACGTAATAACTCGCTCGAGGGTTCACCTAGTTGTAGATTTATTTTTTGAGCACTCACACACCTTTATTCAAAAGTTCAAAATTACAGGCATGTTCAAACCTTCTGGTGGCTCTACCAGCCACACACGACGACCTACAGGCAAGTTCGAAGCCATCCTTGCTAAGTTATGAGCCTCAAATTTAGACTCTCTTTTCTCGTGGACGAATTTCACTCCACCTCGAAGACTTGACCGATCTTTGATATCAGTCAATATGCTCCCCAAAACTCCAAGGTTTTCCAAGTACAAACCCTTCACCACCTCGAGGCAATCCGAGGCGACATGAATTGGACCAAGCACGAGGTCCTCGGCTACATCCAGCGCCTCTCTGCATGCTAGAGCCTCCAGAGTCCCCGGATGAGTGACCCCCTCGTACACCACCACATAAGCTCCTTTGAAAACCCCGTCACTTGAACGACAAACGGCAGCCGCTGCTCCCCCCTGACCAGACCTTGCTACAGCCGCGTCAACATTAACTTTTGTCCAACCCTCCGGCGAAGCTATCCAGGTTGGCTTTGCAGCTGCCACAGGAACCCTAGGTCTTTCCTTCGGCTTGTGATCCACAAACAGAATCGTTGCGATTGGGCTCTGGTATATCTCCTGGTGGATGGCTTTCCGCTTCGCGTGCCAGATAGCCCACAAAGTAACCAGCGTCCGAGTTAGATCCTCTATCTGCATTATTTCCATCATTGCAAATAACCAGTTTCGCGCTGATGGTTCCGTTGACATGCATATGTGCTCAACAATCTTCTCCGTTGTCAACGCCCAGATGCATCTTGCCATGTTACACTCAATAAGCGAGTGTCGCCATGAATCCTCTCGCCCATAGATTGAACACGCCGCCGTAGGAGCCATGTTTCTCCGTTTCCTGAGGTCACCCGTAGGTAGAGAGTGTTTTGCAAGTCTCCATAAGAACATCTTGATCTTAGATGGGACCGCAACCTAGTTGTGGATGTGCAGTTCGGGATCGTGCAGGTAGGGTAGGCCGTCTAAGTTATTTGAGTGTTGGGCTTGTGCCATATGGCATCGATACTTATATGTGGTTTAACGGTGGTAAACAAACCATGGTTAGCATAAAACATTTCATAATTTGTACTGGCCCCTGCAACTGGCGGGGGCCTGGCCCCCGCTCGTCTCCCCCTCCCTAGATCCGCCTCTGACGGCAGCAGTAGCGCATGGAGGTACCTAGAGGCTATGGGTAGCAGCAGCGCATGTGCATGCAGCTTGCGTCGTGAGACGCGCGATAGCTAGTCATGTCAGAGTCTCAAGTCCCGATGCATCGGTATATGGGCCTCCGACGCGGCTGGCCGGCTACCAACTGGCATGTCGGTGTATGGGTATAGTAGAAGCGCGAGCTTCCGAAGCCGTGCTATATTTGTGAAATTGACTTTTAAAAATATATTATTTAAAAAAAATAGCTTTGTGTTGTGTCACGGTATCTTCACACTTTCAAAGAAAAAAAAGTCATATTGATAATATTTTGCAGTTTTATATTGTATTGGCCTCTGTATTTCTCATATTGGTGTGTACGCCCACGCATGTCTGATTCTGTCTCGGGGAAGCAATGCAAGGCCTAATAGGACATCATAAACATATATACGGTTTTTTGTCTGTTTGGCCACATTTTCGCCTCATATTTGGGACAAAAATATAGTCAAACAGATGTCGCCGCACCTGTATTCTCGCCTCTCTCTTCCCGCCCTACAGCCGCCATGCCGAAGAGATGGCACCAAACAAAAGAACTTCCACGTGGCGGGAAGTTCCTTGGGCTCCTGCCGGTGGTGGTTCTTTTGTGTCCCCACGTCGTCTATGTCGATGCCGACAGAGCTGGAGGATGAGCATTGTCGCGGTATCACTGCTAATAAACCAGCTATAGACAGAAGGATTTTTTGTGGCGCATATGTGTGACCGTGCGCCACAGACAAATCTCAGTGGCGCATTTCATGCAATGCGTCATAGATAACTTCATTATTCTGTGGCGCATATGGGGAAATAATGCGCCATAGAAGTTTAGTGGGACCCGCCACTGGAGTTGGGCTCCCACACTTTCTGTGACGCATATGTCCATATGTGCCATAAAAGTTGAGAATAGATCCCACCACAGAAAGTGACGGTAGATTCCACCACAGAATCTTGTTGACTAACTATTTGTGGAGCATACATCTATATGCGCCACAGAATGTGGGAAAACAGATCCCACCCACCCCTGGATCGTCTTTTAACTTTTGTAAAAAATAAACGAAAATGATAAAAAATTCAAAAAATAATAATTCTTTTGAGATGTAGTTATATTTTGGCGTATAGTTATAGGGAAAATTGAAAAACATGAATTTCGATGTATTTTGCAAAAAAAAAAGGTCATTGCACGGTAAAACGGCCATAACTTTTGCATACAATGGCGGAAAAAAAGTTTAATATATCAAAATAATCGTCTCGAATTTTCCTACTCAATTTCAACCGCTGGAAGCTATTGAAGATTTTACTGGTTTCCCAAATTCAAAAAGAGTAAAAAATTATGGCAGAAAGAAGATTTTTTCCTAAAAAAAAGGGGAAAAACTTCTGTGGCGCATTTCTCCCATATGCGCCACAGAAGTCTTGGGCAGGATTCGAAATTTGAATCCCGTCGGCGCCCCTTCTCCTTCTCTTTTATCCTCTTCCTCTCATCCACATTTCTCCTTCCTCCACTTATTCTCTCCTTCTCCTCCCCTTCTTCCTCACCTTCTCCTCCTCCTCCTCCACCCCGGTGAGCTCCTCCTCCTTCTCCCTCATCCCTCCTTCTCCTCCTCCATCCCGGTGAGCTCCTCCTCCCCCTCCACACCGGTGAGATCCTCCTCCGGCGACATCCTCCTCCACCCAGGTGAGCTCCTCCTCCCCCTCCACACCGGTGAGATCCTCCTCCGGCGACATCCTCCTCCACCCAGGTGAGATCCTCCTCCTCCTACTCCGACGACGACCTCCTCTTTCGGCGAGCCCCTCCTTCACTGGTGGACTCCTCCTCTCCTCTACTGGTGACCTCCTCCTCCTTAGGCCACCACCGGCCTCCTTTTCCTCCTCCGGCGACCCCAATGTCCGGTGACCCTACCTCTGGCCAGATCTGGCCGTTTTTTTTTTTGAAATTTGAAAAAAAAATTGGTGGCACGTATTGGCAATATGCGGCACAGAAGTTTGAGATCTGGCCTGCTTTTTAAAAATATTAAAAAAAACACTTATGTGACAATATGCGTCACAAAAGTTTTTAGGTACGCGCCACCGAATTACAATTCATTGGCGTGACTTCAGTGACGCATTCCCGTATGCGCCAGAGAAGTCTAAATTCAATGCATCACTGATAGCCATTTTTCTAGTAGTATATCATCTGTATCGCCGAGGCGCATCAGTATTTAGGCAATTTTTATATTGCATCGTGGCTTACTCTTTAGGCAATTTTTATACTGCACGTGAGCTAGTGAAAAAAAATACAGGGTACCCACCCTCCATTTCATTCCTGGATCTGCAGTCTTTCAGTCAAAAGAAAAACGAAGTATCATGTTGTATAAAGTAGTTTTGTAAACACGACTTTGATACCTCTTAGACGACCGAGCAATGCTAAGAACCGTCTGACCCAAACGTTGAGATTTGTGCAAGTATAAAATATTGACAAGATACCGATAGAATGACTATCAATATCGACTAAGAAATAGATATGTAAGTTGATTGAACAATCTTCACTCCCTTTGTTTAAGGGCTAAGTTTGCACAAAACCACCAAAAAGGCCCGTAGGAGTATGAGGCTTACTCTTAAGAGAAAACACACTACTATGCCTATGAAAGTTAATTTTTCGAGAATTCTACATTTAGAACGGTCGCTAGGAGGCTAAATTCGGCGGGCTCACGTCTGTCGTTGGATCACCGGCGAGGAGACGAGATCAGCCACCTAAGTCAACCGGTCCTGGACTCCGCACGTAATGGATCCCAACTAATCCTGATCGAGAGCAAGCGATTTAAAGTACAAAATCTGCGGACAAAGTGAAATAGGCTGCACTGGCTGTTGTACTAAAAGACAAAACGAAGTAGAGCCAGCTAAGATCAAATCAAAAATTCAGAAGATCAAACCATTCATCCGATTTAGGATCCGTTTTCACCGTTAGGCTAGTCACGACAAGATCTTCGAAACTAGATCCCATATTGATATGTTTCGACAAAAAAAATTCAGACCAAAAAGTTATCCACCCTAACACATGAGTTATCCATATCATAGTATAAATGTTATCCACCCTATAATACATAAGTTATCCATCATATAAACGTGTTGGGTATAGACGTTCTCGTTGAGCAAGTCTAATTAAAACGTGATAGCCTAGTTGTTAGGGTACTGAGACTTTATTGCTATCAATGCGTTAGCGTCAACAAGCGATCAAGCATCCTAAAACCTTTCTAGACGTCGTCACCCCTCGATAGCGCCGACGGACGATAAAGTCGAGCCGGTTAATGGTTGAGTGTCACGTTGTTCACTACGGCTTACTGTGGTGGATGGTTGAGGCATAAGACCCCATTTATTTATATTGTATGCAAAAAATCTTAAATTTAGTTCCTTTAATAAAATTATGTTTGATGTTTCACGCGGTAGACTTTCGAGATTGAGTAATCCGTACGCTACGAGAGCAGCGACGAGCGACGAGACCGAGCCGTTAGAATAACATGTTATATTTTGTTTATAGGTAAATTTTTATAGCGATGGATAACTTATATGTTATTGGATGGATAACTTACATACTGAAGTCTGGATAACTTTCGTGTTACTGATGGATAACTTATGGGTAAATAAAAAAGTTACCTATCCATAACACGCGACTGTGGGTAAATTTTGTAGTAGTGGATAACTTAAATGTTTTTGGATGGATAACTTATATACTTAAGCCCGGATAACTCCTGTGTTACGGGTGGATAACTTTTGGTCAAAAAAAAAGTCGTCAAAACATACCAACATGGGATCTAGTTTCGAAGATCTCGTCACGACTAGCCTAACGGTGAAAACGGATCTTAATTCGGATAAACTGTTTGACCTAAAAAACATTTTAAATTTTCGTTTTTAATTCAGCTGGCTAATCAATTTTTGTCTTGTCCCGTTCAGTTTTGGAATCATGCGACGCGGCGAAGTGTTCTGTTGATGTCCGATCCGCAGAGTTTTGTTTATCCTAGAACGGTTGTTCCGTAGCTTTGTCCAAATTCTTTGCCAAACCTTATACGGAATAGTTGTTACTTTCTGGTAAGTGGGCCTCTTTCCTGCAAAACCACGATGATGATGATGATGATGTGGGACTCGGGCCAACTCCAAATTTTGATTTAAACTTAAAAAGCTTACTTCCATCAATTCGATTCAAATTAGTTGACTTAGTTTTGTTTAGATTTAATTGTATCTAGCAATAAAATAAATGTAGATATATTCAAATCTAAATAAATCTAAGTCAACTAATTTGGATCAGAGAAAATATAAGGGAGTTGCCATAACCCAAATATGTCTCACGCCTTTAGGTATCACCTATTCTGGTAGGCCGCTTATTAAAATCACAGTGGTTCATCTAGTTTTTGCATTGATTGGAGAAAGACGCATCTAAATCTCCTCCTAGAAGAACGCATCTCCCCTCCCGGGTAGCTCGCGCGGCAGTGGCTCTGGAGGGTCACCATCCCCCCGCTGCCATCGCCGGCGCCGGAGATGGTAGCGGGGCCCGGCCGCCAAAGACGGGGGGCAAGGAGGCGCATCGGATGGACTCTCCCCCGCGTGGAGGCGAAGCCTGATGAATGCGCGGCGGCTACGCTCTCGATGGACGACGTGGGAGATGGGTGGCGGGATGCGGCGATCTGGCCCGCAGAAGCACGGCGGCACAACATTCGCCAGCGACCGGTCGGCCTTGCGCCGGCTCAATCTAGGCAGCGCGATCCCGATATGTGCGGGTCATGGCTGTTGCAACCTCGTGCGCCGATGTAACACCCCAGTATTTAGTAAATATTACATTAGGGTTTGTTTGTTTGTGCATCATGAGCATCATTCCTTAAAAATGCATGCATAAAGAAAACTAATGAAAACCCTAAACCCTACTCTTTCCCTCTCTCCCTAAAAGCATTCAAATGGTTTTGATAATTTGAAAACTACCAAAATTTATGGAGCCCAAATGGACTAAAAGGGCCCCACGTTATTTCAGGTGTTTTATAAAGTCTTAGGTATTTTTGAATGATACAAAACATATTTGAAAATGAAATTACAAAGAGAAAATACAAAACAGAATTAGATAATGTTTTATAGGAAAAAATATAAAGCCAGAACCCTCCCAGGCCGGCCCAGATCTTCTTCCCCTCTCCCTGCAACCTTCCCCGCGGCCCAGTCCGGCCCAACTCCAGCCCAACCACGGCCCCGTACCGTTTCGGCCCCCAACCTCGTCGTCGTCTTCCCTCAAGACAGCAAGCTGCTGCGTGCCCGAGTGCGCGCCGTCGATCTCCGCCGTGCAGCGATTCTCGCCGCCTCCCTAGTCAGATGGAGAAGAACAGCAGTCTCCTCCTCTCTCTCCTCATACTCATTTCCTTCCATCTCATGCTCTCTGTCGATTTCCCCCAAATCGCGAACCCTAGCCACCCAGGTCTCGCCGGTCGCCGTCGTACGGCGCCTCCCCGTGCTCGTCCGAGCATGCCACCGGAACCACCGTGCTCCCTGCCTCTTCTCGCCAAAGGAATCGAGCTGGGAAGATCTCGGTCGCCCGTAATCGAAGACGTCTCCACGGCCTCTGTCGAGCTCCCTGTCCTCCTAGCAATCGATTCCGAGCTCCTCCGGCCGATTCGACCCCTCCATCGTCTTCACGGTGAGACACTGATGCTCAGGAGCCACTCCAATCCCTCCCTTCCTCTTTGTATCGCTGCCACGCCATGCACCTGCAACCTCCACTGTCGCCGCCGCTCGCCGGCGATGCTCCGGTGACCAAATCCAGGCGGCGCCACCACTACTCGGTCCGCCTTGGCCTCCTCTTTCTAGCAAACCCAACCCCGCTTCCTCTCGCGCTCGCAATCGCCAGATCAAAGCATCACCTGAGAGCAATGGTGATGATGACGTCAGCATGACGCAATATTTGTCTTTTATTTTATTAAATGTTTTTTGTATTTGTTTTCTAAAATATTAATAAAATCCTGTGGGCCACACCTGTCAGCATTTTAATAATTTTGGAAAATGTTTTCTGAAATGAATAAAACTATGACATGTGGGCCCAAGTGAATAAATAATTTAAATATTCCAAAAATGTTTTATAATGGATTTAAATTGGAAAAATCATAACTAATTATGTGTTCATCATAAAAATACAAATAATATATCAAAATGTTTAGAAAAATGAGATCTACCTATCTAACCTATAATTATGCATTGTTAAACAAATTTCAAGACAAGTTTAATTAGAAGAACATAGTAACCCCTCACAGGTGATTCTGGAGTTTCCCTGAGTTAGGGTTTTTACCCCTCTGAACCCCGATTAAATTGTCGAGCATGCCTTACGGTTACATTTCAGTATAATTTAACTTGTCATATGATCATCCTTGCTTGAGCATTGCATCGATGCCATGTGTTGATTGTTTCCCCTCATTTTTCCGATGTTTGGTTCTTCCCGGTAGAATACGATATCGAGATCGAGATCAAAGACCGAGATCAAGATCGTCGAAACTCGAAGAGAAATACTTGACCAACTGTAACCAAGTCAAGTACAAGGCTTCCGAAGATCTGCTTATCGGTTATCAACTGGCAAAGGCAAGCATAGCCCCACCACGATATAATCCTATGTTTTCGAAAGCAATTTCAATTCCTGCCATGATGCATACGATTCTATTGTGGTATTTTATTGATAAATAGAGTATCCTATCTATTGCATACTCCCTTTGATCTTATATTACCTGATCCACTGCTTCTAGCATAACTAGGTTTTGCTTGTGTGCACTGCTAGAGCTTTTATCTACGTCCTGCTTAGCCATGCATAGTTGTTGAGTCTGGTTCATCCAGATGATGTATCAGATGCAGATAATCTAGTATGACAGGAGAACGTGATGATATGAAATCGGTGATATGAGATTAAACATGCTAAGGCTTGTATGGGAGGCCATGGTGGGTTGTTGTTTTTCTAGTCCCATGCTCGCCACCACTAGGACCCGAATTCTTGCCTCTTGAACCAAGTCGAGCGTACAACCACACATGGTTTATGGGGACCCCCTGATTGACTAACTTTCCTAGTAGATTCCATGAGTCACATAGTTCGGGCCTTCCATTCGACATGCATTCTGGATCTTCTCGAAGGCGGTGAAGGAGGTGCATTCATAACAGGTAGGTAAGCGTGGACGAGGTTGCTTGGGGTAGATAGCGCCCTGGTAAACCAACCTCGCCTCACATCTTTAAGTACCGGCTTCGGGATTTGACCCATTACGGCGGAACCATACTTATTGCGTGACTCATGGTCTCGGCGAAAGCAAGGTAAAGGTCGTGTCTAACCACCCTCTGCCGGCCTTCCAAGGAAGAGGGCTAATGATTTTGGCATTAAGAGAAGGTTAGTACGTGTGGGTAAAGTTATACACTCCTGCAGGGTAATAATCTTTCGGAAAGCTGTGTCCACTGTTATGGACGACTTGGAAACGGATGTGAGGTCATAGAGAACATGAACCTAATCTTAAAACTTGGTAGATCAATGTGTGCTTAAGGATGCTTCCTCATGGGTACGAGGGGGTGATCCTAGTTCAGGAGATGATGATGATGATTTGGTGGATATCAAAAGATGATGATCAATATTTCAGAGATGTCGCTCACTTATCCCCTTTTAAAATATTCTGAATAGACGAGCTTCTTCTCTCTCTTGTTTTATAAACAAAGATGGCTTTATGCAAAACAACTCCACCAGCCAGAAGCCTTCCGGAGTACACCCTATACTCACCCTTGCTTTGTTGATACCTTTGGCAGAGTAAGTGTTCCCTGAAGACAAGTTTGGTACTACATCGACATCGACGAGTAGCTTGGGGTTCCGACCGGCAGCCTGGAATCTATGGGTTGGGACGTCATCGTTTTGCTTCAGGCCTCTTAGGCCATTTGTTAAGTTTGCTATACTTAATAGCAGAATTCGCCTTCCGTTCTTTGCTGTTTGTGGTCAGTGACCTCTGCTTGTAATAATTTTGTTCTCTGCCCAGTTATGAGTTTGCTGTAATAAATTTTGTGTCGTAGGGTCACTGTTGTGCTACCGATTCTTCACTGTATATTCTCAAGCTCAAGGTTAAGTTTATGTCAGATGGAGGTCTGGGATTTGTTTAGCCCTGGACCCGGGGGTGTCACAGGTTTTGGTATCAGAGCAGTACTGACCGTAGGAAAACCTTGCTATTGGTCGATGTTGAGTCTAGTGTTTGTGAAAACTATTTAAAAGCTGAAAAGTATTTGCGAAAACTCTAGTATGCTTATTTTTCTCCTTATCCAGTTTCGCTTTAACTCCGGGCTATCTTTTCTTGTGTTGACTTTGAAAAAGTTTTGATATCTCTTCTAGTCTTTCAAAGTTTAGGTGCCTTTTTGGCATGTAGTTTCTAAGCTAGTTGACCTCGGGTTGAGTTCTCTAGAGTTGTGTGTGTTGTGAACTCCTTGTTTCCCTTTGCTCTTGTTCACCTGAGAGATTCCTTTCTATCATGATCTCTCTACTTTTTGGACCCATAATATTAAATTGTTGGATCCACAGTATTCTGTTCTAGGCTTCGAGGATTCCTTTCGCCTCGTATGCCTCCTTCCTATTTGATGGGTACCTCAGAAGTCGTTTCTTCTCTTGGAAGTTACCTCTTGATTACTATCTTGCAGTGTACGCTATGTCACTCAAGTAGTAGTTACTCTTTTCTTTGGGTTTTAACCCTTGGACTTGAACCGAAGGTCCGGGATTATGCTGGATTCTAGTGTTGTGAATCTTGTACATGAAGCTGATCTTTAACCCAAGATCCTTCTTTTGACCCCTGTTGATAATGTTCAGACATTACCTCAGGATGGCTGGTACTACCATTCTAGCCTTCAAGCTTGTGGTTATTGTCGCGATTGAATTGTGACAATTAAGGACTTCCCCTACCACTAGCTATGGCAGATGTTCTTTAATGGAACTAAATAGATCACGACAAGAGTACTCCTCAAGAGTCTCGCATCTACCCTCATGACTCTGCCACACCTTACCTCTTCTATGCATTGGTTTTCGGAAGATTGTGAACTTATGCATCCACACCTCGGGATTCCATCTTGAGCATGTTCTTTTCCCCTTGTTGTTTTCAGACCTTTGACTACCAGTTGGCAGCCAAGTAATAAATGTGCATCGGTGTCTTCCAATGCAAGATACTCTTGTGGTCCATCAAGACAAACCATTTCGGAATGTCTAGGAGAAACAAACTCCAGTACCTCGTCATATCTAGGACCAGGTCAAAGTGTTGTAGTCCGCAGATCTAGATGCCTTATTAGCTTCTATTTGTTCCACCTTAAAGTATCACCCTCTTTCAAACTAAGAGGTCATGCTGAGATTCATGACCCTCTTAATGAAGTGATGCTTCTACACATCTTCATCCACCTTTCCTCGAGCTTTCGTGCTCGTGAGTGATGTGTGTGCATAATAATGTGGCCATATGAGATTCTTAGCAATTCTTATTGCTTTGAACTCCAAGGACATTTGTGCCATTCTTGGTGTGATTGGTTAACCTTATCACTAATTAAAGGATGACTGTGCTACCAAGTCCGTTATTCTAGTACACTCTCTTCGGTCAAAGAGTTAGGCTCATGCCGAAGCTCTGAGATTTTGTCTTCTTGCCTTACCAAGCAAGTTCCCTCTCGAACTAAGTGACATATCGGTGGTTCATGATATTCTGGATGTCTACTAGAAGAATCTCCATGTTTCCACCTGACTGTGTTGTCAAGTTCTCGAGCAAGCAAGTTCTCTGAACCGCATCTTTCTCCAAGGATCCGTACTAGATACCCCTAAACTAGTTGGTTGAGCTTAAACAACAACTTGGAGAGTTGTAACACAAAAGTTATATCCGATTATGTTCTTTATAAAAGGGATGTTTAGTTTTGTTCGTGTTGAAGAAAGATAGTATTTCCTTCGCGGATATGTTATCGTTCCCAACTTTGATTTGATTTGGGTTATCGTCAAATTAAAATCAATTCCAAGGACTATCTTGATGGTGTTTCTACTTGTGATGCTTCACTTCAGTACATCTTCATGTCCTTTGGTCTGACCAATACTACTGCCTCGTTCATGCAACATATGAGTTCATCTTCTTGGAGTGTCTTGATAAGTTTGTTGTTGAGCCCATCAACAATATCCTTTTCTCTTCCATGTTAGATTGGATTCATACAGAACAATTGGCATTAATGTTGGGAACTTTTGAGAACCATCCTCGAGTCATCCCGAAGTATGTGTTCTGGATGTTAGAAGTAACCTCCTCCGGTTCATGTGGAAATGTTGAAAGATGTCGTCGTGGATTCGAGTAGAGTTAACTTTGTTCCTTAAGGACACATGTGTGTTTGATTGTCAGTACCTTATGTGTGCGTGCAGTTGTCTCTCGACAAATTGCCAAATACATGGTTCTAGTAATCTAGCTCATCTTTTTGAGCTTAGCACTATAGTCCATATCTTGAGAATCTAGTGACTTTACCTTTGTGGTAAATGTTACAAACTTTCTATTCGGACATGCTGAGTCTGAAATATCATACCACCTAACCAAATCTGAATCTCAAGCGGATATGATGGTTGGTGCTCCTCAAGGTTTTGACATATGTCTCTTTGTAAGTCTGACAAGATTGGTGTAATGGTTGACACACTTAGCCGGAAAGATATCTTGTCATATTCTCTTGATTCAGCAATAACAACCACTCTTCATAAGGCTTCTTCTATGATTTATTATAGGAGTTGTGCTTATGGTCTCCTTTGTATCCGAAGTCCAATCTTTACTTGATGATTGATTTGTCAAACATTAAGGAGAACATTTAAAGTAGAGTTGCTAAATGTCTCTCGGTCGATCCTCTAGACCCTTTTATGTTGGCAATCATTTTGTTGTGCCAAGTAATTGAAGTCTGAGAATGAAGTTTCTTTTTTCTCGTGTCATCAGGAATCTTTTTACCAATTCGTCTAGTGGTGTAAAGTGATATCATGATCTTTGGCAAAGATTTTGAATAGACCTGGATGAATAAAGAGTTTCCTTCGTTTTCTTAATCATGTTTTAGGAGTGACTATGATTTTGGTAATCAGGAGTTTCTCTCATTACATGTTTCTTGTGACTCTTATGAGTCCTCTCCACCAAAACACCTTTCTGTCTTGGCCTCCTGTTGAATGAAAAAGAGACCCTTCCATTTCAAAAGTTGTTCAACAGCTTGGTTTTGTTGATCCATATCTCTGCAACCTGAAATCTCTACTTAAGCCGTTTAGTAGAGGTTCCCTATCGAAGTCTGTGGTCATGTTTTTTCTGTTGGAAGCTTTCTTCTTCAGAAGCTTCAAAACCTCCTTTAAGTTCCATGGTCTCAATCCTTATGACGACCATCTATCTAACAACTTGAAACCTTCTCCTCTTGTTCTTCTGTTACCTTGAAGTGTTTCATGTCATCATCTCAGAGTTGTTTCTAAACGCTCCATCCATGAGTTGACCATGAGATGCTCGGTTTGTTGTTTAGTGTGTTTCCCTCTTATCCTAGAATAACCTTGTTTCTTTATCTCTTTGTCTATTTTTCTATATTGGAATCTCGGGTCGAGATTCTCATAAGGGGATAGAGTTGTAACACCCCAGTTTTTAGTAAATATTACATTAGAGTTTGTTTGTGCATCATGAGCATCATTCCTTAAAAATGCATGCACAAAGAAAACTAATGAAAACCCTAAACCCTACTCTTTCCCTCTCTCCCTAAAAGCATTCAAATGGTTTTGATAATTTGAAAACTACCAAAATTTATGGAGCCCAAATGGACTAAAAGGGCCCCACATTATTTCAGTTGTTTTATAAAGTCTCTGGTATTTTTGAATGATACAAGACATATTTGAAAATGAAATTACAAAGAGAAAATACAAAACAGAATTAGAAAATGTTTTACAGGAAAAATATATAAAGCCAAAACCCTCCCAGGCTGGCCCAGATCTTCTTCCCCTCTCCCTGCAACCTTCCCCACGGCCTAGTCCGGGCCAACTCCAGCCCAACCGCGGCCTCGTACCGTTTCGGCCCCCAACCTCGTCGTCGTCTTCCCTCAGGACAGCAAGCTGCTGCATGCCCAAGCGCACGCCGTCGATCTCCGCCGCGTAGCGATTCCCATCACCGCCCTAGACAGATGGATAAGAATGGCCGTCTCCTCCTCTCTCCTCATACTCATTTCTTTCCATTTCATGCTCTCTGTCGATTTCCCCCAAATCGCCGAACCCTAGCCACCCAGGTCCCGCTGGTCGCCGTCGTACGGCGCCTCCCCGTGCTTGTCCGAGCATGACACCGGAACCATCGTGCTCCCCTGCCTCTTCTCGCCAAAGGAATCGAGCTGGGAAGGTCTCGGTCGCCCGTAATCGAAGACGTCTCCACGGCCTCCGTCGAGCTCCCTGTCGTCCTAGCCATCGATTCCGAGCTCCTCCAGCCGATTCGACCCCTCCATCGTCTTCACAGTGAGCCACTGATGCTCAAGAGCCACTTCAATCCCTCCCTTCCTCTCTATATCGCTGTCGCGCCATGCACATGCAAGCTCCATCGTCGCCGCCGCTCGCCGGCGATGCTCTGGTGACCAAATCCGGGCGGCGCCACCACTACTCGGTCCGCCTTGGCCTCCTCTTTCCAGCAAACCCAACCCCGCTTCCTCTCGCACTCGCAATCGCCAGATCGAAACATCACCTGAGAGCAATGGTGATGACGACGTCAGCATGACGCAATATTTGTCTTTTCTTTTATTAAATGTTTTTTTATTTGTTTTCTGGAATATTAATAAACTCCTGTGGACCACACCTGTCAGCATTTTAATAATTTTGGAAAATGTTTTCTAAAATGAATAAAACTATGACATGTGGGCCCAACTAAATAAATAATTTAAATATTCCAAAAATGTTTTATAATGGATTTAAATTGGGAAAATCATAACTAATTATGTGTTTATCAGAAAAATACAAATAATATATCAAAATGTTCAGAAAAATAAGATCTAACTATCTAACCTATAATCATGCATTGTTCAACAAATTTTATGACAAGTTTAATTAGAAGAACATAGTAACCCCTCATAGGTGATTCTGGAGTTTCCCCGAGTTAGGGTTTTTACCCCTCGGAATCCCGATTAAATCGTCGAGCATGCCTTAGGGTTATATTTCAGTATAATTTAACTTGTCATATCATCATCCTTCATTGAGCATTCCATCGATGCCATGTGTTGATTGTTTCCCCTTGTTTTTCCGATGTTTGATTCTTCTCGGTAGAATACGATATCGAGATCGAAGACCGAGATCAAGATCGTCGAAACTCGAAGATAAATACTTGACCAACTGTAACCAAATCAAGTACAAGGCTCCCGAAGATCTGCTTATCAGTTATCAACTGGCAAAGGCAAGCATAGCCCCACCATGATATAATCATATGTTTTCGAAAGCAATTTCAATTCCTGCCATGATGCATACAATTCTACTATGGTCTTTTATAGATAGATAGAGTATCCTATCTATTGCATACTTCCTTTGAGCTTATATTAGCTGATCCACTGCTCCTAGCATAACTAGGTTTTGCTTGTGTGCACTGCTAGAGCTTTTATCTGCGTCCTGCTTAGCCATGCATAGCTGTTGAGTCTGGTTCATCCAGATGATATATCAGATGCAGATAATCTAGTATGACAGGAGAACGTGATGATATGAGATCAGTGATATGGGATTAAACATGTTAAGGCTTGTATGGGAGGCCATGGTGGGTTGTCGTTTTTCTAGTCCCATGCTCGCCACCACTAGGACCCGAGTTCTTGCCTCTTGAACCAAGACGAGCGTACAACCTCACGGGGTTTATGGGGACCCCCTGATTGACTAACTTGCCTAGTAGATTCCATGAGTCACATAGTTCGGGCCTTCCATTCGACATGCATTCTGGATCTTCTCGAAGGCGGTGAAGGAGGTGCATTCATAACAGGTAGGTAAGCATGGATGAGGTTGCTTGGGGTAGATAGCGCCCTGGTAAACCAACCTCGCCTCACATCTTTAAGTACCGGCTTCGGGATTTGACCCATTACGGCAGAACCATACTTATTGCGTGACTCATGGTCTTGGCGAAAGCAAGGTAAAGGTCGTGTCTAACCACCCTCTGCCGGCCTTCCAAGGAAGAGGGTTAATGATTCTGGCATTAAGAGAAGGTTAGTACGTGTGGGTAAAGTTATACACCCCTGCAGGGTAATAATCTTTCGGAAAGCCGTGTCCACGGTTATGGACGACTTGGAAACGGATGTGAGGTCATAGAGAACATGAACCTAATCTTAAAACTTGGTAGATCAATGTGTGCTTAAGGATGCTTCCTCATGGGTACGAGGGGGTGATCCTAGTTCAGGAGATGATGATGATTTGGTGGATATCAAAAGATGATGATCAATATTTCAGAGATGTCGCTCTCTTATCCCCTTTTAAAATATTCTGAATAGACGAGCTTCTTCTCTCTCTTATTTTATAAACAAAGATGCCTTTATGCAAAACCACTCCACCAGCCAGAAGCCTTGCGGAGTACACCATGTACTCACCTTTGCTTTGTTGATACCTTTGACAGAGTAAGTGTTCCCTGAAGACAAGTTTGATACTACATCGATATCGACGAGTAGCTTGGGGTCCCCGGCCGACAGCCTGGAATCTATGGGCTAGAACGTCATTGTTATGCTTCAGGCCTCTTAGGCCATTTGTTAAGTTTTCTATACGTAATAGCATAATTTGCCTTCCGTTGTTTGCTGTTTGTGGTCAGTGACCTCTGCTTATAATAATTTGGTTCTCTGCTCAGTTATGAGCTTGCTGTAATAAATTTTGTGTCGTAGGGTCACTGTTGTGCTACCGATTCTTCACTCTATATTCTCGAGCTCAAGGTTAAGCTTATGTCAGATGGAGGTCTGAGATTTGTTTAGCCCTAAACTCGGGGGTGTCACAACCGATTTCCTGCTGCAGTGGAGGTTCTTCCTCCTTCGTTGTCATTGAGTGGCGGATGGTGGCGTGGGGGCTGCTCGTCCGCTTCATTGAATAAATACGGCGGTCCTAGGATTTCTCTCGCGCCAAGACAATAATCTACTTGTTGCTTGCCCTCTTTGATCTAGTCGAAGTGGCGAGTTTCGGAAGGCTTCGCCGACGAACTCTTATGGACGAATAATGCCTGAAGATTGCCGGATTGGAGGGATTCGGTCACGTGCAACCATGTTTTTTTGACCGGTTGGTTTCAGAGGGAGTTGGTTTCAGAGGAAGCGAGATGAAGCTCTGCAGTCTGTTGCCATCGTGGAACATGCATTTAATTCCATTATTCCGCAGGTTTAGCTTCTTGAGGCAGGCGATCCTCTTGTGATCCAGTGTTATGGCGTTATGTAGCTGGTAAAGTAGTTCCCGGCGAGAGGCGGCACCTCGAGGCTGGCCATGGCGCTGATGTGGCAATGTCCTACAGTACCGGTCCGGATAGAGAATTCTCATGCAGGTTCAGTCTTCGTGAACGCGCTAATTTGCCTAGGCCTCCAGGGATCACTCTGGTGATGCTGCACCACACGAGGCCTAGCAAGCACGGTGACGCTGCGGAGCCCCCATACAGTGGTACTCTGCCTCGTCATGGCCGCACATGTATCAGGTCCTTGAAATCAAGTTTCGCTAGTATGCGTTTTGACAAAAACGTCTAGGAGTCGTTTCTCCGTGGATTTCGGGTGTTACAGAAACCAAGTTTTAGCTATCCACGTTTTTCTCAATCCATCCAAACAAGATTTTAATTAATTACAATAGAAACCATGATTAGGGAAAACTAGTTCGGCTAAACAACAAGACCTTAGAGTAAACCTACACGCTTAAAAAAGTGTAGATATATCTTATTCACAATCTCTAAGAACTCCGGAAAGGAGTACATAGTTGTCGTCGTTTAGCTCGAGGCCGGGCGGGCGACCGTCGTGCGCGGGAAAGGCGCACCGGGGCCTGCCTGCCCGCCCAGGAACTCCGGTTAGCTAGCTGCATGCATGCATCTGGACAGAGTGCGGCCTAGCCGGACAAAAGGCACCATATATCTTAGCCAGCATCGCACTATCAGGCCTGCATCAGGCAAGGTTGCCTCGTCCTTTACGCACCGCTTCCATCATGGCTGCAACTAATCTACTTGCTCCGTGACGGCGCAAAGTATCTGGCCAAAGTATCCTCCGCTGCTCCAGTTCTCCTCCACTAGCTGCAGCCTGCAGGTCTCAGTTGGACAATGTCGACTCAGGCGGCGGCGGCGCCCACATTGACACCGGGCATGCGTACGCGCGCCCGTGCGAGATTGGACGGGTCGTTGCGTTGGGGTTCCTTTGTAGGATGATGAGATGCGTGAGTAGGTCTGCTGGGGCAGGAGATCGTGGCGTGAGTAGGTCTGCTGGGGCAGTCTGATGCGAAAGTAGCTAGTGTGTAGCCAGTTCGTGTGACCACTGTGCATAATGGGGCTGGATGCAGGTTCGATCAGACCAAGTTGATCTCGCAAATTGCCTGATGCCTGCATGCGCTTTTGAAGATAATATACAGATCGATGGGATGGGGGTGATGGTGGAAGAACGGAAGGGTTTATCTAACAGTACTGTAGTGTACTGTCCAAGGCGCGCGTATAGGTATTGATGCGGCCGGAAGGATGATGGAAAGTGGTAGTAAACTAGTAACGACATCATTACCGTCGAACTCAATATCATTCCTTTGTGTTGAGAAACCAGTAAGCACACGTCTCTCAACTAATAGAAACACCAAGTATCAAATGCAAAGTAGTTGGTAAACATGATTTTGATATACTCCCTCCGTTTCAAAATATAGGATGTTTTAGTTTTGCGAATCAAATGTATCTAGAATACTTTTAGTGTGTAGGTTCACTTATATTTGGATTGAACCTACACACTAAAAATAGTCTAGATTCATTTACTTCACAAAGCTAAAACATCTTATATTTTAAAACGAAGGAAGTACTTGTTAAACGACCGAGCAATGCTAAGAACCGTCCAACCCAAATGTTGAGATCTGTGCAAGTATAAAATATTGACAAGATGCCGATATAATGTATCAATATCGACTAATAGATAAGCAATAATTGTAAGTTGATTGAACTATCTTCACTCACTTTGCTTTTTTTTTTTGAGGGGCTTCACTCACTTTGCTTAAGGGCTAAGTTTTGCACAAAACCAACAAAACTACCAAAAAGGCCGTAGGAGTATGAGGCTTACTCATTAGAGAAAACGCACTACTATGCCTATGAAAGTGAATTCTTTGCCAAACCTTATACGGAGTAGTTGGTACTTTCCGGTAAGTGGGCCTCTTTCTTGCAAAACCACGATGATGATGTGGGACTCGGGCCAACTCCAAACTTCGAGTTAAACTTAACTAAGCTTACTTCCACCAATTCGATACACCCCCCCCCCCCTCCTCACCACCACCACTTCCCCGCGCCCAATACTTGGATCCTTACTTAAGCACCTACTACTCATCAAGTTCAGCGGAAAACCTAACTAGCCACTAGCACCGTTACTAATTCATTGGTGTTCCGCCCCTTCGTCTCGTCTCTGGTGGCCTTTTTACCACTTGTAGAAAAAATCATGACTCAATGCTTAGAGTCCCATGGCGCTATTGCCATCATGATTTCTTTTGGTGAGCAGTTCACTCATTTTTATTCTTCTAGGCTCCTTATCATCTCCTCCAACAATATGAAAATGGTCGGCTCAATAGCTTTTCCTACAAGGGAGTTGCCATAACCCAAATGTGTCTCACGCCTTTAGATATCACCTATTCTAATAGGCCGCCCATTAAAATCACAGCGGTTCATCTAGTTTTTGCATTCTGGCTCGAGGTGCAAAAGACGATGACCTTGAAACTTCTTGATGCAACTTACAATTTTATCAATGGCCTCTATTCTTCATGTTTATGTCAATTTCTTTGAACCCGTGTACTAGTTTCCCCGGTTTAAAATTTTATCATTTTTTATAATAAACAATATATATTTAACAGTTTACTAGAATTCTTAAAAAAGGGGAATCATCCTTTGTACATGAAAAAATGGTTGCTTTTTAGCAAAGGATCCAACTTTATTAAACAAGTTAGCCAAGTTACACCGGACCAATAAAGTGAAATAGACATCAAACAAATATCCATGATAAAACTAGAAATAATATAGAAAATTAGTCCCAAGTTTATGGGATTGGTTAAATCTTTGTTATACAAATGATCTGTTGGTGTGATAATTAATGACACCAATAGTGAATTTTTTGAAAATGGTAGGGGTGGAGGTGTCAAGCAAGGATATATTGCCTCTCTTATGTTCTTTAATTTTTTGGCAGGTGTATTCTGTAGGATGCTTGTGAAAGCTTTCTAGAAATGCATAGATTTAAGGGTTGTTGAAATCCTTATGTCCATCTGTTATAATTAGTATTGAGTATGCCGACGACACATTATTTATAAAGAAGAACCCCAACCAATGATTTATAAGGTAGCAAAAGGTTGGGGGGTGGTGAGGAAAGTTGGTTTCTTATAAAGCTAAGCTTATTCTTATCAAAGCTTGTTTAGCTAGTATTCTAGCTTACTTGCTTAGTGTTATCAAATTTTCTAAGTGGGCCATCACACTTATAAACTCCTAGATAGCTCAGTTCTTATGGGACAATTAAGAAGGACATCATAAGTTTTTTTGTTTTGAGGATAATGAAGGACATCATAAGTACCACCTACCATCATAAGCTCAGTTCTTAATAAGGTAGGGACGAAAGGCCCACCTTGAAGGAACACACCTGCACTGTGCTCCCTGGTGCCAATGAGCTCAGCTCCCTTCCGGGCCGAGCTACACCAGGCCTTATAATGTGCCAAGTATAGCCCATCGTAGCTTGCCACTAATGTACACGAACTAAGGCCCAATTACGGCCACGCTCGAAGGAAGCGAAATCCAATTCCACGTCGCCTTTCTACGCGCGGAAAGGCACAGCACGCGCTGCCCAGCGGGACATCTGGCAAAGTCTGACGCGATTAACTAGTGTCTCAAATCTTCCTCGCGCTGCCGGTCCCTGACCCTGCCGTCCGGAGTCCAGAGAGCACGCCACGCCTCCCGTAACCACGGCGCCGACCTCCACGTACCCCTGACACGCGTTCGCCGAGCACCGCGCTCCCGACGCCGCTCTCCTCCCTATTAAAACCCCACGACCACGCGGCGACCCCTCCACCTCGCTCGTCCCACGTACACCAGAGAAGTCCAGAACAATCCGGAGCAAAGCATTCTTCCCAGCGTCGATCAGCCAAGGGGAGTCGTCGATCGACAGAGCAGCAGCAGCAGCTAGCTAAGCCATGGCGCAGGAGAGCCTGAGGCTGGTGTGCCCGCCGGTGGCGGCGCACGAGGGGCGGCTGCCGCGGCAGTACACCCTGGAAGGGCAGGGCGCGAAGAAGGATATGTCGCCGCCGCTGGAGTGGTACGGCGTGCCCGACGGCACCCGCTCGCTGGCGCTGGTGGTGCAGGACATCGACGCGCCGGAACCGGGTGGCCCGATCGTGCCGTGGACGCACTGGGTGGTCGCCAACATCTCCCCCGAGACCAAGGGCCTCCCCGAGGGGTTCTCCGGCGCCGGGGGCAACGCGCGCGGCGACAACGGCGTCCAGGAAGGGATCAACGACTGGAAGCAGCCCGGCTGGCGCGGGCCCGTGCCGGACTCCCAGGGCCACCGCATCCAGTTCAGGCTCTACGCGCTCGACGACGTGCTCAGCCTCGGGAACAAGGTGAGTGCACCTACAGCAGCAGCTTTGAACTGTACTACTGTAGAAGACTCTGTTCTGGACTCTTTAACGTGTGAGTACTGATTAGCTGTGATTTTTTGTCTGTAGGTGACTGTGGATAAGGTGATGGAGGCCATCGACGGGCACGTGCTGGGGGAGGCAGAGCTCACGGCCGTGTTCATGGGATAGACTCTGTCACTCTGGAGTTTGACAAACCGTGTCTGTGTGTGTGTCTGACCTGGTGCTTGTTACCTCCTGCAAATTGTGTGTGGCCTGTTCCGCAGTGTGCCTTGTATACACATGAGAACGTCTCTGGCCTTAGTAATTTTTATCCAATAAAAGAAGTGACACCTTCTCAGCACTAGTGTTCAATAGATCTGTGTGTTTCTAACCCATTAAGCTGCCCATACTAGACAGTATAGCCATTATTACTTCCATTCAAGTCAAGAAGCACCAGTGGTCTAGTGGTAGAATAGTACCCTGCCACGGTACAGACCCTGGTTCGATTCCCGGCTGGTGCAGCTTATGTTTTTTTTTCCGATTGTCTGAATAAAGCATCACTACTGAAGAACTAGTTCATCTCACGCTTTTTACTCGCTCCGAACGAAAACAAATTCACAGCAGCAATCAAAAAATCGAATATCGACGTGTGTGTGCACCTTTTCTTTGTTTGAGTTGTGCACAAACACTTTGTGCTCGGCCATTTACCCTTACATCACATTCATCGATTTCATGGTTAGGCCCTGCCGATGTGTCGCCAGTTTTGTGAAGCCCACTAAATCCAACATCGATTTCATGGCCTCCATGCTTGCTCACTTCGGCGGGAAGGTGACCGGCATGGTCTTCATCGGGGAGGAGGCTCGGGCCATGTTTGAAGCTCAACTTCATCGTCAACGGGAGCAATCCTTCACCAAGCAATCGATTGGGGGAGGAAGGGGCTTCGGCAGGCTCGTTCGGCAAGAGGAAATTTTGAGACTCTGATGCTGGATTCTGGTTCATTGACTCCTTCGACTTCGACGGTGTTGACAAAGCGATTGGGGAGGAATCTGAGTGCCGGCAAGCGAGTTGTGCGGCGTCCTCGCGAGCTCGTCAATGGCATCGGAAGCCCTTTTCATGCTCTTCGAGGTGCTGCGGAGGTCTCTGTCCCTGTAGCAATGGAGAAGAGGAAGTGTGGTCGTCCTCGCGGATCTACGACCAAGAAGTCGGCTTCACGGTTGGTTCCATAGTCGTTGGAGGCAGGAGACCAGGCCATGTTCTCCCTCCCTCTGTAGCCAGAGCAGGGGAAGTTCTCCTTTCAAGATGCGTTGGCAGCGGTAACTCTATTGGCCCTCAGACAGGACTCGGTCAACGTCGGTGCCGTGGTGTGCGCCCACCTGGAGGGGAGACAAGACCTGTGAATAAATCCTTGCTGTTAGGTTCGGAGCCATATGGTCTCACCGAGCTCACGTGTGCTGGCGTCGAGGACGATGCTGACAAGGCTTGGGGATTTTTCTTCGGACAACTTTGGGAAGACGAAGATACCCCTCCTAGGGTTTGGACTACTACAACTACCCCACCCCCTCCTTGTCTGGATCTAGAAAGAGCTTGTCCAAAACCGCTCCTTCGTGGCGGCGGACTGTTTTCCTCTTTCACCCGAGGATGAGCCAGATTTGAGCTCACTATCTCTTAGTGTTGTAAGTTGGCCGATAAGACCCAAACCTTCGTTTGAGCAGATATTTGAAGCTTGTGTCATGGCAGCGAAAGGGCGAGGCAGAGGGAGAAGTGGAAGCAATAGAGGGGAGCAATGGCAGCAGATGCAGGTACAACCACCCCAGCGACCACCTTTTGGTTTTGGTTTCCAGCAACCCCCTCCTAATCAGCAAGCTCAGATGATGCCACTACAATTTGGATCATATCCCCCTTTTAGCTTTCCTCCTTGGCAGTATGGGCAGCCTCCTAATCCTGTTTTCTAGGGGCAATTCTCAGTGCCTTGGCAACAGCCACCTCCTGCTTTTACTGGGCAGTGGATGCCCACCCAGCAGGTGGTGTAGCCTCCTCTGCAAAAAATTCAGGGAGGTAATCGTCCCTCTCAGGATGGAAAGAATCAGAAGCAGAAAAACAGGGAATCGGGTAAAGGAGATGACTCTAAGTCCTTAGATGGTGCCCAACACTCAAATGCTTCAGCTGATTCAGGTTCTGTTGCTATTGAGAAGCAGGATGCATATGTTGAGGTGATCGGCTACAATTATGGGGAGCCTGGGCACCACAAAGTTGTTTGTGCTTCTCCCAGGACTTACTTTATTTGTAGCTCTTTGAATCATGAAGTGGAAGCTTGCCCAGTTAAGAAACAACCTCAACAGATTGCAAAATTTGTAGGCAGTGCTGCATCTGGCTTGGGTTTCTATCACATAGAGTTATCTTTTCATACCTCTGAGATTTCTCCTCCCAAGAATATTGGCCTTATTTATGTTGATCAAGGGAGTATCACAAAGGAAGAGTTATACCAGAATCTGGCCTCTGTTTATAGAACCAACTGGCCCTGGAAAATCAGATGCCTAGATGAGTGGTCTTTTCTGGTCAAATTCCCACCTCAGCTCAAGGTTGAAGAGATTGTTGGGTATCCTAGTTTTGGTCTACCTAAGGAGGGTGTCTGTCAAAGTTCATGTTTGGAATGGAGCCCTGGACTACTATGCTGAACTGCAGGATGTTTGGCTGCAAATCAAGGGCTTGAACCAAACCTGGTGCAAATGGCCAACTCTCATGCAGTTTGTTACAACTTTTGGCATCATGCAGGATGTGGACTGGTATGGAATGTTTAGGTCTTTCTATGAAACAGTTAGAGTCAAGATAAAGTGTAGGGATCGCACTAGGATTCCTGCCACCAGAATCTTTGAGGTTGGTGGAGTGCTATTTCAAACCCATTTTGCTGTTGAGGGGCCTGCTAGTGTGGTCAATGTGGAGGATGAAGATCCTGATAATATCCATCCTCCTAGCCCTGATAAGCATAGTGACCAGCAAGAGGACCAGACACCTGAAGCTAAGAAAAGCTCTGATAAAATGGATACTGATACCAGCACTGGGGGGAGGTACTACTTCCTCTACTCCTAACCAACAAAAAAGCAATGAGAAAGGGAGTTCCAAGCAAAAATCACTGGTTGCATTGTTTGACAAGGTTCTGGAGGTTGCACACTGCTTCAACAATGAATGTCCAATCTCTGCCTCCTCCAGCAAGCTTCTTCATGTTGTGGATGAGGAATCCATGGCAAAGAACAAGGTGCTGGACTGGAGGAAGGGCATTCAATCTGAGGATGACTGTGTCAACCTTATCCAGGAGATGGAGCTGGCTACTGAAAACACTCTCTTCTATGAGGATCCAGACAGAGACCTTAGTCAGGAGGAACTACTAAGTCATGGTCTTGAGGAAAAAGTGATTAAGGAGCAAGAGAACAAAATAAAGTGGGGTCCTGTCTTTGGTGCAAGGCAAAGTTCCAGGTTTTCTGATAAGGAAGGGAAAACAATGCTTCAAAAAGCACAGGAGATTACCATGAAGAGGAACTTGGAGAAAACAACTGTTGCTTCTTATAAGATGAAAGGTATTGTGCAACAAAACCCTTTTAATATTATTGCTACAAGTAATCTTGTTTAAATGGCTAATACTGTTGGTGTTGACATTCCAATCCTTGAGGAATGTTCCTCAGTTATTTCTATTAATAGTAACCCTATTATACCCTCTTCCTCTGTTTCACCTTTTTCTCCCAGCAAACCTTTAGAGGAAGGGGTATATGAGGATGAGTTTCCTAATGCATTAGGATGGTCTTTGGTTAGAAAACATAGGCGGGGCAAGCACCTCAAGAAAGTAGGTTTTAAATGAATTGTGTTTTTTGGAATCCTAGGGGAATCCAAGCCCCTGGTAGAAAGAATGCTCTTATTGACCTTTTCAATAAAACCCATGCTCATTATGTTGGATTCTAGGAAACTAAGGAGTCTATTTCTTGAAATTACCTAAATTATTTGGTAGGTAATGGGATGTTTGATTGGAAAGATTTACCTGTTGTTGGCTCTGCTGGAGGCATTGTGGCAGGAGTAGACTTAGATTTTTTTTATGTTATTAGCTGGCAAGTTATGGATTTCTCTGTATCTGTTGTTGTTAGGCTCAAGACCAACGATACTGTGGTTAGAATTATTTCAGTGTGTGGCTCTTCTTATGAAGAGAACAAAGAAGCTTTTATTTCTGAATTAGACGGCCTTTTTTGTAGATTACAATGGTCACACTATTATTGGTGGGGACTTTAATCTTGTTAGATTCCAGAGTGATAAAAGTAATGGTAACATTGATCACAAATGGAGTGACAAGTTTAATGCTTGGATTGACATTTGGAGTTTACTTGAAGTTAAACTTAGTAATAGAAAGTTTACTTGGGGGAACAATAGGGAAAATTTGATCACGTTCGATATTGACAGAGTGTTCTGCAATGTTGAACTTGACCAAATTTTCCCTCTTGCCTCCATTAGAGCTCTACTTAGGCTGGGCAGTGATCATACACCAATTCTGTGGGAATATGTTTGTGAAGCTAGGCCCAGGGCTGCCACTTACAAATTTGAGAAGTGGTGGCTGATGAGAAGTGATTTTAAATCTCTTGCCACTCCTAACTGGTCTAAGCCAATTAGAGGTAAAGATGCAGTTGATGTCTGTCAAATGAAAACTAGGGGATTTAGATGTTGGTCAAAAGGGTGGAGTAAAAATATTGAATCTGAGCTTAGAAACCTTAAGAAGGATCTTATGGAGAAATATGATTTACTTGACATTAAGTCTGAGTCATTGGAACTTTCTGCTGATGAACAGACAAGGCTTAAGCAAATCTATTCTCAAATGAATATGCTCTGGTTAAAGGAAGAAATTAAGGCAAAACAAAGGTCTAGAGATAGGGATATTAAGGAAGGAGATAAGAAATACTGCTTACTTTCATGCTGTTTCTAACCAGAGGAGGAGGAAAATGCTAGGGCATTCTATAGATGGGCCTGATGGGCCTTTTCATGATGAGGAAGAAATGATGCACATTGCTACCTCCTTATACAAGGATCTCTTCAAAAAGGAAGAACCTTCTGATTGTACTCTTTCTGATGATTTCTTTTATCCTAGTGAAATGGTCTCTGTAACTCAAAATCAGGCTCTTGAAGCCCCTTTCAAAACTGATGATTGCGGTGAAACTATTGTGTTGTGTGTGACTTACATTTGCTTCGTGTCCTCGCAATTTGTAATCCACCTTATCCACATCAAAGTGAGAAAATCACGACAATCCTACTTCAGAGAGAACCAAAGAGCACAATAAAAATATGCCCGGTGACCATGAACGGATGACATAACCGTACACTAAGAATTTATTTAGACCATGCCCCATTGGTAAGGACGGCTATAGTTACACAAATTTACCTCTGTCTAGAATCTAGTCTCAAACGGCTATTTTATCGACAAACAAATAGCCGCGTTGAAAATTGAAGGGGAGAAGTTTGGAGAATGATGGAGCTGCGTGATGGAGCACTTTTGACATTCATCAATGGCTGGCCTCAAATTTGGGGAGGAGGAGTCAAGGAGATGAGGCGTACTGGAGCGGTGAGCCTCGAGAGATTAGAGAAGAGAGCGAGGGCGCACACAGGAACAATTGGTGTTTTTTCTGAGCAATGGATAGATCGGTGTGGTGTGCTCACGGGAGTGCTGATTTAGGTGGGTTGCACATGAGATTTTTACCCTTTTTAATGCCTATAAAAACTAAAAACTTTAACTACTAGTAGTAGAACTGCCACCTGGGTCGGGGGCCCTGGCTCACGGGGGTCCAATGTGGGCGCACTGTTTGCCCGGCCTATGGGCCGACCCTGCCAACAATCTACACCATCTTCACATCCTACAGTTAAAAGTATCACTACACCCCTCCTATAGTCGAATCTAAACACCAAACCTAAGAGTACAGACCGGGGTGTTGGGCACGATATACTGCATCAATCTGGTAGTCTGGGACATGTTGATGGATGGAAGAAACCTGTTGTCGAGGTTCCGAAACTCAATTTGGACGCTTTTCTTGCCGGATTCTGGGCAAGGATCGACTGGCGCTATTCTTAGAGATTATGGGGGCAATTTCGTTGCTGCATGTTGTGATTCAGATGCACATGCAATAGATATTGTAGCTATGGAAGCTATGGCCTTACTTGGTGGATGATGTAATACTTTTGATCCGCATCCGGCCTCTATATCCGGCCTTCCAGGTAATCATTGAGAACACTGAGGACTTTGGATCCGCATCCGGCCTCCGTACTAACTTCGCCAAATGTTTGGCCAACCTTATAAGATGCACTGAAGAAGACAGGGCAAGGGTAACCCAGGAATTGCAGTGTCCAATCTCGCAGTTCCCGCTGCGATACCTGGGGTTGCCGCTTTCGCTGCGGAGGCTGTCTGCCGCATAGCTGCAGTCATTGGTAGATCTGGTGACAGCCAAGCTGCTATCGTGAAAAGCCTCTATGCTTAACAGAGGTGGTCGGCTGGAGCTTGTGAAGACAACACTCGCGGCCATTCCGATCTTCGCGATGATGTCCCTTGACATCCCTATAGAGACCATCACCGCCATCGAAAAGATCATCTGCGGGTCCTTATGGAAAGGGAGGAAGGATATGCACGGGGGCCACTGCCTCGTGGCGTGGGGCAGAGTTTTTATGCCCATGGAGTTGGGTGGATTGGGCATCCCCAACCTACGGCCCATGAACGTTGCGCTTAGAACAAGATGGATGTGGCTGAGGCGAGTGGAGCCGAACAAGCCTTGGAACGAGCTTGACATCCGAGTTCCTGATCTGGCTAGGCGGCTCTTCGACGCTAAGACGGTCTCGGTGGTGGGCGACGGATCCACTACCCTCTTCTGGACGGACAGATGGCTTCGATGTGGACGCATCTGCGATTTTGCACCAAACCTTTTTGCGGCCGTCCCCGCGGACACAGCGCGCATGCGCAAGGTTCGAGAAGGCGTGGAGGGGGGATGGCTCCATGATGTCCCCCCCGGACCTGGGCGCCGACGGCATAAGGGAACTTCTCGAAGTGGCGGACCGGCTCGAGGGCGTCACCCTCACGGAGGGTGAACAAGACGTCTTCAAGTGGAGCTGAGACCCGAGCGACTGCTACACGGCCAAATCCTTCTACCAGACCCTGTTTGCTGGTCGGACCTCGATGGCGGGAGCTCTGTAGATCTGGCGCTCGCGTGCTCCTGCCAGTTGTAAAGTAGTGCTTTGGCTTGTTGTGAGGAACATATGCTGGACAGTGGACAAGCTGAGCAGGCGCGGGCTACAACACCCAGCGGCATGTCCGCTCTGCGACTAGCGTGGAGAGACCATTGACCACCTCCTGATTGGCTGCGTCCTGGCCCGTGAAGTGTGGGCTTCATATCTAGGCTGGTGGGGCAAAAGCCACTGAGCAGGACACGAAGCTGGTAACCTGGCTTCAGGAGAGACGTGGGGGCAAGGGCCGTGAGCGCGATCTCTGGACCGGGATCTTCCTAGTTTGTTGATCCCTTTGGCGGCACCGGAACGATGTAGTATTTGAGGGAGCCATCCCTTCCGTGCTTACGGTTATTCGGAAGATCCAAGATGAGACGAGCCTCTGGAGGGTCGCAAGGCTCCTCCGCGACTGCTTAGGAAAGGTGGACAAGTGGAGACGCCGCGAGTAGTTGCGTAGGGGGTGTATGCTGCTGGTTGGGCAGCGTGGAGTTACGCTCGGGGCGCATATGCCCTGGCACGTTGTAATGTTCTGGCCACTTGGTTCTTTTTTATAAAAAAATACGTCCCTCTCTCAAGAGCGTATCCTTAAAAAGATGTAATACTTCATCCCTTCGAGTACAGAGATACAGATGAATCGTCGATGATTACCGGCAGCTACTAGCTTTGTTTGACATGGTATGAGAAGCAAACCCAAACGAAGACGCACACACACGTGCTAGTGAGGGTGCACAGGTGTTTTGGTTAGACGTCCTCCCCATTTTCTTATTCCTTTACTACTCCTTCTGTCCTAAAATAAATGTCTTAATTTGTTAAAATTTGAATAAATCTACACACTATTTAAGTTATAGGTTCATTTAAATTTTAACAAACCTAACATATCTGTTTTACGGAGAAAGTAGTTAATGACCGTATTATCATTCAATAGTTTCCTGAAGTTCAAAAAAAATCCACTTTGTCATCCCGCACGCAAATTGGCAGATTTCCCCACCAATATATATGTCACAAAAACCCAAGATTACATCAGAAATCTACACCATCTCACACCCTGCAGTTAAAAAGCATCACTACTCTTCCTACAGTCGAAACTAAACACCAAAACTAGCAGTACAGGCCGGGCACAACGACGCCCTCGATCGATCGATCCTGCCTACAAGCCTACAACTGGATGGTGACGCCCCTGGCTCCCATGCCGGCAAGCCGCTGCTCCGCTGTACCCATCTCCCTCTCCCCACCGGCGCCTCCCCTCGACACGTCATGCCTCGTGGCATCGAACTTCTCGCCGTCGCCCCAGAGCGCGTACGCCTCCTCACCGTGCGCGGCGTCGTCGCCGATCATGAGCTGGTCGTCGGGCATCCGGAGCGGGATGAACAGCCCGATGCCGAGCAGGATGAGCGTGGTGACCACGAGGTTCCACGCGATGACGAACGCGGCCCCGGCCAGCTGCTTGCCGACCTGCCCGATGCCGCCGCCGTAGAAGGCGCCCCGGGCGCCCGGCACGGGGGACTCCATCGCCATGAGCTCCGGGGTGGCCAGGAGGCCCGTGAGGACGCCGCCCAGGAGCCCCGCCACGGCGTGCGTGTGGAAGACGGCCAGCGTGTCGTCGACTCTCATCAGCAGCGTGGACTTCTTGTGCAGGATCATCATGCTGAACCACGGCACGCTCCCCGCGCACATCCCCATGATCACCGCCGCCCACGTCTGCACCAGCCCTGTTGTAAGAAGTTGCACGTCAGAAAACTATGCTCTTGGCTGGCAGCTACGAACTTTTTGTTAATGTTCTTGCCAGCGAATACATGTTGTATATTTTTGAATTCAGATCGAATTTTCTGTCGATGTCAGCTCCAATAAACAAGAACACGACTTTTCCGCTGCCCTAATTTGACTTTCTGCCGCTAGTAGTATACTCCGTACACAACAAGCATTTGATTGATGATTGATTTATTGTCACCTGACATTTCCTTTTCTAATCCACGATACGACTAGTACTATTGCGAATCAAAACCCAAATTAGCTAGGCCGATCCATCGGTCCCTGTGACCCGTACGGGCAAGGAGGAGATGTTGTGGTGTCCGTACGTACCTGCGCCGGGGGTGATGCAGACGAGGCCGGTCATCATGCCCTGGACGGCGCCGATGACGGACGGCTTGCCGAAGAAGATGACGTCGAGGCAGGTCCACGTGAGCAGGCTGGTGGCGGCGCTGACGTTGGTGTTGAGCACGGCTATCGACGCCGTGATGTTGGCGGCGTAGGGCGCGCCGCCGTTGAACCCGGCCCACCCCATCCACAGCAGCCCGCCGCCGGCGATCATGAGCAGGATGTTGTTCGGGGAGAACCGCTCGCGGTCGCTCTTCAGCCTCGGGCCCACCTGCCAGGGAGCCACAGTATACAGGGTTAGTGATCAGTCAGCGATCGCGTGCAAATCGAGTAGCAGTTCGGCACTACTTGGTTTAACACCAAGTAAGTTAAACTAAGTTCAAAAACTAGATCTACTCAATCTGTAACTAGTCTTTTTCTTTGAAATGAAATTCATGGCTAGTCATAAACCGAGTTACGCAATTTGTACCACACCAATTGGATAACGAGACTGACAGCGCCAGGGGGATATTTGTAGACGTAAATTTCGAACCCATCGTCATCAGATATTAAATTTGGACCCTGCTGCTGCAAGACGACGTAGCGATGGAGACCTGGAACAGCGGCATCCACCACACCCCGGAGTCTTCGGTGTTGCCATGACCGACGCACGCAGCCCACGAGCATAGCCGAAGCTAACGACATGGTCCAGCTCGTTCACACGTTCCATTAGCTAAAGGGGTTTTTCCTCCTAGACCGCCTTTTTTTGGGTGTGATTGCGGCTATCAACCGAATACTTGCCCAAATAAAGAAGAAAGGAAATGGAAATCCGTATCACTGCTCGTTGGAGACAAATTAGTTCTTTCCAAGATGACTTACTTTTAGAAACCTTCCAAGGTTTTACTTTGAACACATGTGGAGAACTAATTCCAATCCAGTACTATTGCGTGTTTTTTTTGCGGTTGCGGCAGTCATGCAATTATCCTTACGGTGACATGGGCAGCATGGCACTGCAACGAGGAATCCACGTTGGTGTGCAACCGGGTCAAACTACTCGATCGGCTAGCAAGCGAGCACCACCACCTAACACGTTCCGACCAGGACATTGACCAAAAATGGGGGGAAAAGATCATACTGTAGTAGCACATACCCAGTAGGCGGCGGTGAAGCCGGCGATGCCGGAGGAGAGGTGGATGACGTAACCGCCGGAGTAGTCAATAACGCCCCAGTGGTACAGAAACCCGCCGCCCCAGAGGCTGAACGCGCCCACCGTGTAGGACAGCATCAGCCACAGCGGGGTGAACGCCATCCAGGCCTTGATGTTCATCCGCCCCAGCACGGACCCCGCCAGCAGGATGAGCGTGATGGCGGCGAACTCGAACTGGAACAGCACCAGCGTCGCCTCCGGGTACAGGGGCTCCGTCGCGGCGGGGGTTCCCCCGCCGGGCGCCGCCGTCGCCGACAGCTTCGCGCGGCCGGCGAGGTACCCCTGCGAGAGCGCCACGCCGGCTTTGCCCCAGAAGGGGAGCAGCCGCTCCCCGAAGGCCATGCGGAAGCCGACGAGGACCCAGACCAGCAGCGAGGAGGCGTAGGCGTAGAGCGCCATGAAGGCGGAGTTGACCGCCCACTTCTTCTTCACGATGCTGCCGTAGAGGACGACCAGGCCTGGCATGGACTGGATGCCCACCAACGTCGCCGCCGTCAGCTGCCACGCGTTGTCGCCCTTGTTTAGCCACTCGGGGACCGCCGGGAGGTCCGCGCCGTACGCGCCGGCGGCCGCCATCTCGGCCAAGCCTTTGCGGAGGAGGAGGCGCGAGTTTAATTGGTCCGGTGGCCGGGGCGGGGCGCTGCTTGGGCTTGGGCAGGCGTCGAGGCCGCGCGCGCGCGTTTAATAGGTTCGTTCATTCACCGAGGGAGCAAGTTGAAACCGTTTAATAGGATCGATCTTCCATCTGTCAGTCCTGTCACTTGCACCAGGGCGCTGGTCCCACGCGTCATTGTCAGACCATATGAGATTTTCTAGTACCACGTATATTTCTTACCTTTTTTTTTTGTGAAACGTATATTTCTTACCTGATCTTCTCGTGTTCACGGTTTGCTGCAGCATTGGCGTACTGTTGGGGTTGTGACCAATTGCACGAATTTCCATTGATCAAAGTGGTTAGGAGGAGTGATGGGCATGAAGCAGACGACGATCGAGGGGGACCGGATCGAGCCTCCGGGTCAACCCGGGGCAGCCACGAATGGCCCATTGGATGTGGCGTGTTGCGTGATTCACTTTTCATTCTTTTCTTAAGAAACACAGTATAATCGTAGACGCTCATAACACGGATCAGGTCTTGAGATTAACGAAGTCATCACGGACTCCTAGCTGTCGACGGGAACGTCGTCTCCCACTGAAAGAATATTCCGCCTTTTATCTGACGCTGTCAAACCGCAGGGTTTGAACTACGATAAATTTGGAGTACAACCTCCTAGCCACCTAACCACAGGTTGGTTTGCTCCAATTTTTTATTCCTTAACTATACCAGTTTTGCAGATTATACAACAAACTAAAACGATTTTTTTGTTAATCTTCTCCGTCTGGATGTGATGTGACACGTCTTTGGTAGGCGTATTTTTTTTCTCAAGAAATAGTACGTATAGGGGAGTCGTTTCGTCTCACGACTTCGGGTTTTGTCCGTACCACTGCGTGCCCAGTTCGTCAACTCCTGGTGTTTGGTCGCGAAGATGCTCAGGAAAATACAAGGCGAGGGGGGAGACTTTGGAGTCAGAGTGGGATCAGACGTTGCTGGGACCTAGGACGGTGGCTCACCGTCGACGACCTCGACCGAGAAGATTTTGACGAGGAGGGGCGGTCCCACGTCGAGCTTCTCAGAATCTGCAGAGCAGTTGGCGAGAAGTTCAGATTGCACCCTCGCGATTGCTTGCCTGTACGGAGTCCAAGCACGTCCCGGTGGACTAAATTTGGGCCCATTGGATGTCTTTTTCTTTAACGGATTTGCTAGTTCTTAGACGCATGAAAAATTTCGTATATCTCAGTCATCTCCCTCGCCTTTGGATTTGCCTCGTGATTCGTGCAACGTGAGACTTACATATGAGTTACAACTAGGTTGTAACTGAGATTTTAATGTTTGCAACTGAGAATTAGTACAAATTGTATAAGTTGCAACTAGGCTGCATCTGAGAATTAGCATAAATAGTAGAATGATGTCAGCGACTTAGACATAAGAAGTTCCCAGGCGTCTGAGATCTAGGCACTCCCTTTCTTTAAACGGGAAAAGCCCTGAAGGGGAAAAATAATTTCTATGGGACCTGGTCCACGGATTTAGAGGCGTGGACCAATTTTAGCAAATGTCACGTGTCCAAAACAGAGAAAAAAATAGGATTTGAAACCGTTTTCTAGATCTAAATTATCACGTGTCAATCATGTAAGTTGGTCCACTTATGGACTAGGTCCCATAGAAATATTTTCCCTTAAAGGTGGTGGGTATATAATTACAAAAAGGACCTCCAGAAAGAAAGAAAATATAGCACAGTCTTTCACTTTTACAACAAACACCCTACAAAGAATCGTGAAAACGCGATCAGGTCCCTCATCACCTTCGATCTTTGATCACCAGCCGCAGCCGCTAGCGCCTCCACCGGGGACGCTACCACTTGGTGGAGAGGCGGTGTCGTTCGCCGCGCCGGGATCGGAGAAGACCCTCCAGTCAAGGAGGGAGACTATGCGTGAGATCACCAACTCGCATATGGCCAAAGATAGCATCGGCCGACACGAGTCGGCCCTAGGGCTAGAGATTTTTTATCAGCTTGGTCCAGGAGCTCGACGGTGGTCGTCGATGGCGTGTTTTCTCCATCTTCCCCGAGCTATGTAGTGATGAATCCTCTTACGGTGTTGGTAAGAAACCTTTAACTCTTCATGTGGTAGCTTAGATATGTAAGTATGTGTTGTGCGTAGATCTTTATGGATTTGATGGTGCTTGCTTGTGCTAATTGACCAATTTAGGTTATATGCAACTTGTTTTCATGCTTACAATAGTTTGGATTTGTGATGGTCGATGTAGGATTCGAGCTCGATGCTTAAGGTGTTAGCTCTATTGTAGGTCATCATGCACTCTTCTCCATTGAGCACGGCGACGGTGGTCCTTCCTACTTCTCCGTCGAGCATGACGACGGTGGTCCTTCCGGCTTCTCTGTCAAGCACGGTGACGAATAATGTCGGTGTTCTTCCAACGCCCCCCCTCATTCCCGACCTCTATGCAAAATCCTCCTCCTTTGTTCGTAAGAACCTCTTTATCTTGAAGTCGTAGCTTAGATTCACAAGCATGTGTGTAGTTCCTTTTTAGAGATTGATTATAGAACATGTCCATCCGATTTTCATGCTTAGCATGATTAATGTGTTAGCTCTATTGTAGGCCATCATGCCTTCTCCATCTCCCGATCTATTTTCTCCATTGGTGAAACCCGCCTTATCCTGGATGCTTCCTGACAAAGCAATTCATGTTCCAGCTAAGTATCTTCCCAAATCTCTAATGGTGTGGGAACCATCTCTATCAGAGTTCGTCATCAATATGATATGTGAGCTCGTCAACAACGAGATCGACTGTTACCGGGGCTTCAAATAAAAGAACCTATATAGTGTGCAATTATGTTATTAACTTCATGGGCATTACATTAACCCCAATTGAGATTTCGAACCACCTGAGGAAGTGGATACAGAAGTGGGTCATGGTGTTCAAGGTTAGGGATGTTTTCTCGCAATAAATGGCGCTTTTGTTAGACTCGGAAGTTTATATTGAGGTGATACAATCTAAAGATCCACAACCGGCCTCTACACAGTGAAGGTGCACACAACCTAAAGAAACAGAGGGATAGATAGAAATCTCAGACACATCCTAGAATACATGAAACTATAACAAAGGCCTATGGTGGAGGAGTTTCAATCCGCAATCTATGTTGCCACCCATGATGGGAAAAAACTTCTTTGGACACTTGCTCCAACCGCAAACACACCTCCGTATATATGGCGCGGTGTTCCGGTTTTTGAAGAGTAAACTACTCCAGAAGTAAGTGTGCATAGTGAAAGATAACCTCCATGGCGAAGAAAATTTAGCATAAATTACCACATTATTTCTGCATAACCATAGCGACCATAAGAATGCTATCGCTGACATGGTTTTACCCCATGGGTACACAACGTTAGCATACCTGGTCCAGCCCAAGGAAATCCCACGATAATATACGTGGCTTGTGGAGATTTCAGGTGGCCCAAGCCCATGATGTCTTTGAATCCTTGGAGAACAAGACTAGAGTAGATAGAATTTCAAAGGGGCAAACCCTAATCTGTAACCGACTCGACCTACGCCCGGGACCTACCTGTCTATATAAAGGCTAGGAGGGCACAGCGAGGAGGTCCTCAACTCACCTCATATGCACCTCACGCCAGATTGCATCTGCGCACCACTGTAACCTTCGAATCCGCCGTAATCAAGAATAGACAAGCAGGAGTAGGGTTTTCCCTCCAGAGGCCTGAACCTGGGTAAACCTCGTGTCCATGTGTTGCTTGTCTGTTAATAATTCCGCGATCTCCAGCATCCCCATCTTCTCCAAAACCCAAGTCCATAACAATAGGCATTGACGAGTCGAAACCTCGTCAATTGACGTCGTCTGTGGGAACTGGGGGCGCTGATTGTGCGATCGTGACGGTCCCATCCGGAGCGATCTACAACTCATCAGATACGGAGAGTCATCTCCTCTTAGGCACCTTCGACTTCACCACCCACTCGCCAACCACCATGAGGGATTTCGAGCCCGTAGGCGACGGGCTCGAGATTCTGTTCGGGAGCTTCTGCTTCTAGGTGGGGCAGACCGGCACCCTAGGCCTCCCAGAGCAGGTGCCACCGCCATCCATCAGTCCTGCTTCATGGGTCCCACCCATCGGCGTGTTACACACGTCAACGCTAACAGATGAGTCATATGACAGCAGCTGCTGCAACTCAGATCTGTGCGACCCTCCCTTAGACGAAGGAACCTACGGTTTCGGATCCGAAAACTGCGGCAGCAGCGACCCAATCCGCGGGCATTACTAATGCGCCATGGTCATCTAGGGCGAATCGGAACTGCCACCAGGTTCGAGTACCCCCAACCCACCACCCAATCCACCGCCCAACCCGCAGGCTGGGAACAGAGGAAACGGGGGAAATCCATCCCTCCAGCCCAATGAGGGCGACACTAACGCCTACCAGAAGATCAACCTCAACAAGGACGGATGGCATCAGGCATGCGAAGCTGTGGCGGGCAACATCATCCTACCTGTGAATGCTTCACGGGATCTACTGATGGCATACCACCTCCTCCTCATTGGCGAGCATAACCGACAGGTGAAGCTAATGGAGGATCTCGACAAACGCAAGAAGGCAGCTTCGGAGTCTAGCGCACAACGAGTTGTGCTCTCTGCCGCTGGCGTCTCCAGCTCGCATGACAACAACGCCAACAAGCATCGCACCCGCGTGGAGAACATGGACCCCACTGCACGTCCCGAAGCCACGAGGGCCCTCAACACGTCCTTCATGTCAATGGACGTGAATGGCAACGTCATGCCGAAGACGTCACAGGCTGCAATCGTGGCAGCCACCACGTACCTCGCATCCCATCCACCTCCGGTGGGGGACCCGAAAAGAGCCATGCACAAGTCCACGCTAGCCGGTCTTGGACTCGTCAGAGCTGCGCTCCACGAGGAGGCTCCTGCGGAGCCGAAAAAGAAAGATGCGGTCAGATTTAATAGTAGCCCCACACCCTCATCCGACGAGGACGAGCATGATCTACCTCGACGTCGCAAGAGACCAAGGCGTCGCAGCAGCGCCTGCGACGCTCGAATCGACCTCGCCCAGTGCAAGGTCAACAAGGCACGCACAAAACACGCGTGTTCAACCAAATCCGACGAGGATGATGATGGAGAGCTTTTTGGAGCCCGATTCTTCAGCAGATCCGTTCGGCGGACGCGGATGCCAAAAAAATTCAAGCTCCCTTCGGACACTCCGAAGTTCGACGGCACGCAGGACCCAAAGGCCTGGCTCAGCGACCACCTCGTTTCGCTGCTGCACGGCGGTAGAAACACGTGCTACAATGCCTTCACCGGTGACAGCTCGGATCTGGCTCAGCAGCCTGTCCTCCGGCTCCATCTGAAGCTGGGAGAAGCTGGCATACAGCTTCATCCGCAATTTCAAAGGCACCAGCAAGAGGCTAGCCTCGATCGAGGAACTGCACGCCTGCACCCAACGTACTGGCGAATCCATTCTCTCGTACATCCTACGCTGGTCCAACATCAAGAACTCCGCCGCACACATCTCCGAGGAAAGGACAATCGATGCCTTCAAGGATGGTGTCAAACGACTGGACTTCAAGGAAGAACTTGGGCGCGTCAAGCCCAAGACGCTTTACCACCTCATGGACATCGCCAACAGGTGGGCAGATGGCGAGGATTTCCTCCACCAAATGCATTCGGATGACTAGGACGACTATGGCCGTAGGCGAGAACGCCGCAGCAAGCAAAGATCGCGCGTCTACGACGATCGCGACAGAGTCGACATGGTTGCGGCTGGCTACGCTGACCGACGCAACGATGGCAACCGCAGCAACGGATACCGCAGAGGCAACTTCCGCGACGGAGGGCGCCCCACGCAAACATGGCAACGCCGCAGCCATGACGATGAGCCCTCGTCATACGATAAGTTGTCTGGTACTTGAACCATCCACTTCTATATCGACAAGCAAGATGGCAAAAAGAAGGCCAGCCACATGCTAAAGGACTGCCGCGAATTCCAGAAGCTCAGCGAGGGTCTCACCCAAATGCGACGCCAGATTGTGAACCCTGGGTTTGGGCCCGCACCTGCACCAGGTGATATCGCCCATGGAGCTCCTCCACCTCTACCCGTTGGACCATCGAATCCAGTGGTCGCACCTGCGCCAAACAACGGCACAAGTAGATACCCGCCGCCAAAAGGGTCCCTGATGATACAGAAGGGACGCCCTACCAACAGGGTGCAAAAGAAGATCACCCGACAGTCACCGGCCGGATCGCCCACTGCTATCCCTGAGTACCTCAGTGGTTCGGAGTCCTGCATCACGTTCGATCGTTCGGATCACCCCCGCCAGATCCCTCGCCTAGGCCATGCTGCCCTGGTGCTCGAGGCGCATATCGAAGGATTTGAGATGAGCTGCATCTTCATGGACGGCGGCAGCGGCATCAACCTGATGTTTGCCAGCACCCTCGCAGCGATGCGGAACTCGCTGTGTATCCTGGAGCAATCCGACATGACGTTCCACGACATAGTCCCATGGAAGGGCATATATCCCCTGGGAAAGATATGGCTCGACGTCATCTTCGGCCAGCCCGAAATTTCCGGCGCGGCATCGAGTTCAAGTGGTGGATCGCCATCACGACCACGCCATCCTCGGGCGCGTGGCATTCGCAAGATTCCTGGCAGTACCACACTATGCGTACCTACTACTCAAGATGCTAGGGCCCAGGGGCGTCATCACCGTCCAGGGAAGCTTCACCCAATCCGACCACTGCGATAGAGACTTCAACAGAATCTCCCAGTCGTTCGGCATGCAGGAGGAGCTCACGAGGCTCCGAGAGGTGTCAGACAACGGGGCACCCCCAGTCTCCAGGCAAAACGCACCCGATATGTCATTCGACTCCACGGTCAACACGAAAAAGGTGCAGGTCCACCCAACGGATGCCTCCAAGATGGCGTTGATCGCCAACGACCTCAACCCCGCATAGGAAAGCGCGCTCGTCAAATTCCTCCATGAGCACTGGGAAATCTTCGCCTGGTGTCCTGTGGACATGCCAGGAGTTTCCAGGGAATTCGCCGAGCATGCACTCAATGTGTTCCCCGACGCAAGGCCAGTCAAGCAGTCGATCCGACGATTGTCCGAACCAAGTGCCGAAGCCGTTGGAATCAAAGTCAACAGACTGCTCGATGCCAACTTCATCCGAGAAATTAAGGAGAGCGAGTGGCTGGCCAACACTGTGTTGTTTCCGAAGAAGTACATGGACATCCTGCGGATGTGCGTAGACTTTACATCGCTCAACAAGCACTGTCCCAAGGACCACTTCCCTCTACCAAGGATATACCAAATCATCGATTCGACCGCAGGGTGTGAGAAACTCTCCTTCCTCGACGCCTACTCAGGCTACAACCATATTCGACTAAAGGTCGAAGATCGGGAAAAAACTGCGTTCATCACGCTATTCGGGGTGTTCTGCTATAACACCATGCCTTTTGGGCTGAAAAACGCAGGCACCACGTACCAGAGGTGCATGCAGGCGTGTCTAAAAAATCAGATCAGACGCAACATCCAAGTCTATGTCAACGACATAGTCATCAAGACCAAGGAAGCCAAGACACTGATCAACAATCTCCGCGAGACGTTCGATAACCTTGATCACTACAAGATCAAGCTGAATCCAAAATAGTGCGCCTTCAGCGTCCCATCTGGCCAACTACTCGGCTACTTCATCTCCCAACGAGGGATCGAGGCGAACCCGAAGAAAATCCGGGCCATACTGACCATGGAGAAGCCAAAGAACCTCAAAGGTGTCCAGCATCTATCTGGGCGCATCGCGGCGCTGAGCAGGTTTATCAGCCGCATGGGTGAAAAGGCCTTTCCCTTTTACCAGCTTCTGTGCAAGACGGACAAGTTCGAGTGGACACCCGAAGCAGACGACGCATTCAAAGCACTCAAGCGGCTGCTCTCCACCTCGCCTGTCCTTGTCACGCCAAAGGAGCGAGAGCCTCTGCTGCTATACATCGCAGCTACGCACCAGGTGGTAAGCACCGTACTCGTGGTCGAACAACCCAAAGATGGCAAGACTCATGGGGTCCAACGCCCAATCTACTACCTCAGCAAGGTACTGACACCAACAAAGCAGAGGTACCCTCACTACCAAAAGCTCGCCTACGGCGTATTCATGATGGCTCGTCGGCTGAGCCACTACTTCCAGGAGCATCAGATAATGGTCGTCAACGAGGCGCCACTGTCCAACATCCTGAACAACCCCGAAGCCACGGGACGCATAGCCCTATGGGGCATCGAGCTATCCCCTCTAGACATAGTCTATGAGCGGCTCAAGGCCATCAAATCTCAGGTACTCCCTGAATTCCTCGTCCACTGGATGGAACTCCAACTACCAAACACACCGGACATGACACAATCATGGACAATGCACTTCAACGGCTCCAAACGTGAGACTGGAGCAGGAGCTGGCGTCATACTGACATCCCCTCAAGGTGATAAGATGAAATACGTCCTTTGGATGAAATTTCGCGCCTCTAACAACGAGGCCTAATATGAGGCCCTCATCCATGGAATGCGGATGGCCAAGATCTGCGGCGCAACGCGCCTAATCATCTACGGTGACTCGAACCTTGTCGTCCAGCAGATGATGAACGAGTGCGACGCTCACAGCGCCAACATGATCGCGTGTCACGCGCTCTACAATTCACTCGAAGGGGACTTTGACAGCTGCGAGCTTCGGCACGTCGGAAGGGAAAGTAACGAGGAAGCCGATAGAATCGCCAATATCGGCTCCACCTGCGCACGGGTGCCACCAGGTGTGTTCCTCAAACAAATATGTGTACCCTCTATCAAAAGGAAATTCCCCAAGGGATCACCCGAAGAGGCAGAGCACTCGGGGGTTGCGCCACCCAAGGACATGAAGGACCCGAAAAGCTCGACACCGAGGCCGAGCTGGTCAGCCTGATGCAGGTCATGGCTGAAAGGACTATATCTTCTCATGATATCTTTTTTTGGTGTTAATGATAATCCCAACTGTGTTTTAATTGTGCGCTTGAGTTTCAGGGGAAACTTTATTGATGTCTCATTCTATAATGGTGGATGCTCTCTTGGGATCTCATGAAGACGGTGGCCTTTTTAGTCTTCTCCTAGTTTTTCTCCGGTTATTGTTTTTAGGTCACCGTACTATTAAGAGGGGGTCCATTTTGGAAGGCCGTGGGAAATCACTTGTTCTTGCACAAACCTATATACACCGCCACAGCCATCCCATTATCCCGTAAGAGAGCGTGTTCCTGTTCTGTTGGAGCCCTTTGTGTCTCACCGGAACTTCCGGCCTAGGCCGGAAGTTCCGCTCAAACTTTTCTGCGGGCTGTTCTACACCTTGTACCGACGCTAGTTCCGCCCCAAGTTCCGAAGATGAATCAGTAACCTTCTGTTCGAAGAGTTCTATTTGCCGGAACTTGGGCCGGAACTTGCATCGGAACTTGTCCTGCCAAAAGTTCCTGAGCAGAACTTCCGCCAGAAGCCGGAACTTCCGGTAAGATTAAACGCCATGACCCATAAGTTCCGCCTCTTGTTCCGCCCCAGGTTCCGGTGGCGGCTCAGTAACCTTCTGTTTTGAAGTGTTCTATTTGCCGGAACTTGGTCGGAACTTGCTCGGAAGTTCACCGGAACTTCCGGTCTGTTTTGACCGGAACTTCCGGTTGTGCTTCTGGAGCGGGCGTTAACGGTCTGATGACCGTTGGAGCCAGGCTGGGCGGAACTTCCGGCCTCTCATTGGAACTTCCGGTGAGGTCGCGGGGGCTGTAACGGTTCAGCACGAGGGGGCCTATTTAAGGCACCCCTCTTCTTCCTCCCACTCTCTCTCGAATTTTTCTCTCTCCTCCATTAATGCTTGAGCTTCACCTCACTAGATCTCTCTCTCTAGCCACTCAAATGACCTGATCTTTTGAGAGGTGAGGGAGGTGACCTAGATCTACACTTCCACCCAAGTAGATTTGATTTCCCCACCCATCCTTTGTGGATCTTGTTGCTCTTGGGTTTCTTGGAACCCTAGACGGTGTAGGGCATCCTCGGAGCTAAGGCGTGTGTTGTAAAGCTTCGAGGTGTCGTTGAGGGTCTCCAATTGAGTTGTGGAGCCTCCCCTCGACCTCGGTGTAAAGGTTTCGGTTGGTGCCTTCAAGGTCACCGGTTAGTGGATTGTGAGGCCTCCTTTGTGGGGGAGCTCACCGGAGAAGAAGGTGAGGCCTTTGTGGCGCTCGGGTGACCTTGTGTGGCCCCGACACCTCTCCAACGTAGACGTAGCTCCTTGGGAGTGAACTACGGGAATTACATCTCCGTGTCTCCTCTCCGGTTACTTCGTTCCCTTCCCTTACTCCTTGCTATTTACTGTTTTTGTTGTTGGTGTTTGTTTTCTTGCATTTAGGTTGTTCACTTAGTTGCTCTTTAGATAACTTCCTTTCTCGTTGAGCCTAAAAGTGAGAAACAAATTAAAATTGGGTAGAAGCCTATTCACCCCCCCTCTAGTCGTATCAAGTCGGTACTTTCAATTGGTATCAGAGCCAAGGATCTTATTTCGGGCTTTACCGCCTAAGAGACTATGGCCGATGAAGGGGGTAGTGAAACCGAAAAATCCAAGAACTTGGCCACTATGGATGACCTCAAGCAATTGGAGTCATCCATGATGTCCAAGTTCGAGGAAATGATGACTCTCTTGCAGTCTCTCAAGCCAAACCCCATGGTTGCTATTGACACACCCCAACCCAACGTGGTTCCTCCCACCGTTACGGTGTCCGCCCCCGGGGTAACTCCCGCGGCTGCCACCACTCACTTGGGACTTGGTTTTGTTGCTCAAACCTCTACCAAGGTTCCAAGTGAGAACATCGAGGAGCCCGAGAACCCAACTTCCAAAGAGGAAAATGGAGGAAAGGACTACTCAGCGGTACCCCCACCGCCGAAGTACACTCCGGATCCACCCATCCCCATGCCACACATTATACCTCAAGGAGCACCACCCATGCTAGATACTTCTAATTTTGCCAATTGGCAATATCTAATGCGCTCACATATTTCCAGCTCATCTATTGAGTTAATGAGGATTGTGGAGGATGGATTCTCTCCATATGACCCAAAGAAGTTGACACGAGGTGAAGTGGTGGACAAGCAACTCAATGCCACAGCTTTGGGAATGATTCAAAAGGCCTTGACTCGAAAGGATTTTGCTCACATTCGCCAATTTGACACCACGGAGGAAGCTTGGGATCAACTCACCGAGCTCTTTGTTGGGAATGCTAGCATCCAAAGCTCCAAGTTTGATGAGATCAACAACGAGTGCGATGGTTTCGCAATGCAAGATGATGAGACCCCCGAAGACATGTATAGGCGCCTTAAGGTCCTTTGTTCTACTATGAGGGACCTTGGGGCTCACTATGTTGATGATAAGTTTATGAAGAGTAAGTTCATTCAAGCTCTCCTCCCATTTGAAGAACAAAAGCTCAACTCTATCAAGGGAAGAACCAACTTTCACTTAATGACCTCCCAAGAAGTCTTGAGTGAAGTTATTGCCATGACTATTGCCAAGAAGAATGCGGAGTCCGCTCGAGCTAGAGCTATTGGGTCAACCAAAGTGAATCTTGCTTTGAAGGCCAAGGCTATTGAAGTTGATGATGATGATACATCAAGTGAGTGGTCTCAAGAGGATCTCAAATGTGCCTTCAACGAACATCTTGCTCTCGCTTCAAGGGCCTTTTGGAACAAGTACGGATTCAAGTCAAGATCAAGGGACAACTCAAGATTCAACTCACCCAACAAGTCTCCCAAAGCAAGGTCGTGTTACAATTGCAAAGACAAGAGTCACTTTGTGGCCAAGTGTCCCTTTGAGAACCGTGAAGACAATGGTGGTCGTCTCATTCGCAAGATCAAGTCAAGACCTCCTCATCCCTTGAACAAGAACTACGCCGTCAAGAACGTCACTAACAAGGAACGAGCAATTGTGGTCCATGAAGAATATCTTTCGGGCACGGATGAAGATGATGATGATGAAGTTCATGGTGGAGATATTGTGGGGGTTGCTGCTATTGACACTACCTCAACTCCACGTCTATCCCTCTTCGACTCGCCAAATGAAAATGTCATCTCCTCCAACCAAAAGTGCTTCATGGCCAAGGCCACCGAGGTAACACCAAAACCCACTCCTCAACCTATCTCTAGTGAGCCTTCCTCTCTTGATCTTGTTGGTCTAGAGGTGAAGAAAGAGATGATTGACATGTGTGAATTTGTTGCTACCTTAGATGAAGAAACTAAAAACTGCTTTGAGTCCTTACTTGCACAACTTGACAATGCTAGAGATGCCTTAGATGAAAAGGAAGAACTTCTTGACTTGCTAAGTAAAAATGAAAGAGATGCCGCCGATGAAATTGCCTCTCTCACTCAAAGTCTTGAGGATGAACAAAATATGAGAATTAATCTTGAAGAAAATGTGTCTAAGCTTGTAGATGATCATAACAACATTTTGAGCTCTACAATTAAAGAACGTGATCATGCTCTTGCTTTGATTAAGGTTCTCAAGAAAGAAAATGCTGAGTTTGTGGGTGGTCATGATATGACTCAAAAGGATCTTGAGAAACTCAAAGAGGAACACAAAGCCTTGGAGAGTAAATTCTCAAGTCTTTTTGAAGCTCATGAACAGCTTCAAACTCAACTAACTTGTGATCTCTCTAAGTCTTCCGCTATGCAAATTATAGACTTGTCTAGCTCTCCTAACCCTTGTTGCAAGCATGAGCATCTCATAGAGGAAGTCAAGGTGTTGAAGAATCAACTTGCCAAGACTAAGAAGAAGAAGAAGAAGAAGAAGAACAAGAAGAAGAAAAATAACAAGGGCATGGCCCAAGGGGTATCACACGGCCTAACCCTCTTGCAAAGTGACAACTTTGCCGGAAAGAACAATCCCTCTTATATTCCTTGCAAATCTTATGATGGTCATGTATTTGCTAGATATGTGGGAACGTCTTACACGCATGATTATCATTGGGCCATTTGGGTGCCAAAGGTTCTTGTCACTAACAAAAGGGGACCCATTGCAAAATGGGTACCTAAAACAAAGGCTTGATTTTCTTGTAGGACTATGCTTCCGGTGGATCAAAATGGGTGCTTGATAGTGGTGCCACGAGTCATATGACCGGAAGAAAGTCTATCATGACCGAATTGAGGCCCAATATTGCCAACACCATGGTCTCCTATGGTGAAAAAACAAGCTCTCAGGTTTTGGGTTTTGGCAAAGTGGTGGTAACTCCAGATGTATCCCTGGTTGACGTCATGCTTGTCAAAACTCTTGGTTACAACTTACTCTCAGTTCGTGCTCTTGCTCTTATGGGTCTTTCTTCTTTCTTTAATTCTCATTCCGTGGTCCTCATGTGGAGCAAGTCTCTCAAGGTGGCTTTTGTAGGATATGTAGAACATGACTTGTATGTGGTGGACTTTTCAGGGACCACTACTCCTCATGCTCTATGTCTCTATGCTAAAGTCGACAAGGGCTGGTTGTGGCATCGCCGCCTAGCCCATGTAAACATGAGGACTTTGCAAAGACTTCACTCTGAGTGCCACATCCTTGGAATTAACGATGTTTCTTTTGCCAAAGATCGTGTTTGCAGGGCTTGTATTGAAGGGAAGATGCATGAAACTCCTCACAAAGCGCTCAATCAAATCACTACCGAGAGGTGTTTGGAGCTCTTGCATATGGATCTCTTTGGTCCTCCCTCTCATGATAGCCTTGGAGGCAAGAAGTATTGCTTGGTTATTGTGGATGATTTCTCAAGATACACTTGGGTGTTTTTTTTCAAGTACAAGAGTGAGACTCAACAAACCGTCATTGACTTTGCTAATGAGGTTCAACGGAAGCTCAATGCAACTATTCTCTCAATTCGAAGTGACAATGGCACCGAGTTCAAAAACTATACCTTGGATGAGTTTCTCAGTGATGAAGGAATCAAGCATCAATACTCCACTCCCTACACCCCTCAACAAAACGGAGTTGCCGAAAGGAAGAACCACACTTTGATGGATGCAGCTAGGTCTATGCTAGCTGAGTTCAAGTCTCCATACAACTTTTGGGCCGAGGCCATCTCCACCGCTTGCCATGCAACCAACCGGCTTTATCTCCACAAGAACAAGAACAAGACCCCCTATGAACTTCTCACCGGGAAAAAGCCTAATGTTAGCTAATTTCGGGTGTTTGGTTGTAAGTGCTACATTCTCAAGAAAGGAGTTCGGTTGTCCAAGTTTGAATCCAAGGCTCAAGAAGGAATTTTCGTTGGCTACTCAAATCAGTCCCATGCTTATAGAGTCTACAACAAAGCCAATGGAAGAGTTGAAGAGACGAGCAACATGAAGTTTGATGAAAATCATGAGTCTCTTGTTAGGCAAGATGGTGTTTGTGATCCAAGTGATGAAATTCCTCCCAAGTCCATAGGAAGAATGGGTGTGGGTTTCCACCTCCCCATTGAGGATCCCCTTATGGACGAAGGAGAAGGACCAAACTCTACTCAAGTGGAGCCCTCACTCTCACAAGATCATCTTGCACCTCAAGGACCTACTTTCTTGGCACAAGCTCCCTCAGCTCCTCCGAAGCTTCTCATACTCATGACTCTCCAAGCTCCAAAGAACAAGCTCTTCATCAACAACATCAACCTCCCCACGATGGGGCTCCTCCTCAAGGCACCTCCCACGGACAAGCTCTTCATCAACCTCATCAACCTCCCCAAGATGGGGATTCTCCCCAAGGTCAAGCTCGTCGAGATCAAGAGCAAGTCAATGATCTTCAAGGATCCTCTCCAAGTGATGAATCCCCCGAAGTGGAAATTGATGAAGATGACCCTCGTGTTCATGCTTATAGTCAAGGCGGCGGCTCAATTGGTGGAAATGACCAAGTGATAGCTCAAGAATCTCGAGTTGAAGCACAAGCCCGCCGTCAAGCCTATCGTCTCACCAAGCTTGTTCGGGATGGCCATATCCTTGATAATGTCTATGGAGATTTCAATAAAGGTTCCACTACTAGGAGGCAACTAGCTTCTTTTTGCTCTCACCATGCGTTTATCTCTCTTGTGGAACCACAGAAAGTCTTCGAAGCTCTTGAAGATGATGATTGGCTTGATGCTATGAACGAAGAACTTCACAACTTCAAGAGGAACAATGTTTGGACATTGGTTGAGTGCCCCAAAGACTGTCAAAACGTCATTGGAACCAAGTGGGTCTTCAAGAACAAGTGCGATGTGAATGGAATTGTCGTGCCCAACAAGGCAAGGTTAGTTGCCCAAGGATACTCACAAGTTGAGGGCATCGACTACGGTGAGACTTACGCCCCCGTTTCTCGCCTTGAATCCATTCGTATGCTTCTTGCCTTCCCTACCCATCATAACTTTAAATTGCATCAAATGGATGTTAAGAGTGCTTTTCTTAATGGTCCTTTGAAAGAGTTGGTATACGTCAAGCAACCTCCGGGTTTTGAGGATCCACTTTTTCTGAACCATGTCTACAAGCTCAATAAGGCACTCTATGGCCTCAAGCAAGCCCCACGTGCGTGGTATGATTGCCTTAGGGAGCTCTTGTTAGACTGGCTCAAGTGGGCCTCATTGATCCCACTCTTTTTACTAAGAAAGTTGGAGGCCACTTGTTCATATGCCAAATCTATGTTGATGACATTATCTTTGGGTCTATTAACAAAACTTTTAATGAGGATTTTGCCAAGCTCATGACCGACCGCTTCGAGATGTCCATGATGGGGGAGTTGAAGTTTTTCCTTGGGTTTGAAGTCAAACAATTGAGGAAAGGGACTTTCATCAACCAAGCCAAGTACATCCAAGACATGCTCAAGAAGTTCAAGTTTGATCAAGTCAAAGGTGCCAAGAATCCCATGCCAACTAAGGTTAATCTTGATCTCGATCCCAAGGGTAAGGAGGTGGATCAAAAACTCTATCGATCAATGATTGGTTCTTTGCTCTATCTTTGTGCATCCCGACCAGATATTATGTTGAGTGTGGGTATGTGTGCAAGATTTCAAGCCGCACCAAAGGAAAGTCACATGGTGGCGGTCAAGAGGATCTTTCGATATTTAGTTCATACCCCAAACTTTGGGTTGTGGTACCCCAAGGGAGCCAGCTTTGATCTCATTGGTTACACGGACTCGGACTGGGCTGGTGACAAAGTGGGAAGAAAGTCAACCTCCAGAGCTTGTCAGTTTCTCGGAAGATCTTTGGTTTGTTGGTCCTCGAAGAAGCAAAACTGTGTGTCCATGTCCACTGCTGAAGCTGAGTACATCTCTGCCGCAAGCTGTTGTGCTCAATTGCTATGGATGAAGCAAACTTTGAAGGATCTTGGACTATCTTTTGACAAGGTGCCTCTCCTTTGCGACAATGAGAGTGCCATTGCTATTGCTCACAATCCCGTGCAACACAACCGGACCAAGCACATTGAGATGCGTCATCATTTCATTCGGGACCATGTTACTAGAGGAGACATTTCTTTGGAGTATGTTCCCACCAAGGCAAATCTTGCGGATCTATTCACGAAGCCTCTTGATGAAGCAAGGTTCCGAGAGTTAAGGCATGAGCTAAATATCATTGATTCGAGCAATGTTGCTTGAGTACCTTGCACACCTACCCGCGTCTCAATGTGTATCTTGTTTGGATGTAGGCATGGATTTAGGGGGAGTGTAGTTCATCTTATGAACAAACGCTATCCCTATTATGCGCACATTAAAGTTTTCATACTCTATAGTCTCTAAAGGAGACCATTTGAGCTTCATGATGAGTGTTGGTAATGAACCCAAGATATATCTTCGTGGTGTCAAGCCATTTACTCTTATATAAGGTGGCCTCGGCCACCGACCCGTTTTTATTTGTGTCTTTGACCCGCTTTTTTTTTGGTTTTTGTTGGTTTTGGTTCTTCACAGTTTGAGCTATCTATCCTAAGCCTTTCCTTACCTCAAGCCCTCTCTATTCCCTGCACAAGTTCTTCCTTGTTGTCTTCCGAACCTGAGATGGTACTTCTGGTGTCAGCGGAACTTCCGGTCAGTCTGACCCGGAACTTCCGGTCCCTGACCGGAACTTCCGGTGGTGCTCCCTGTCCTATATAAGGTGGGCCCTGGGGGAAAACGGGATCTTCTTCCTTTTTCCCCCAAGACCCATCCTCTATTTGGAGCGCCGCCGGCCAGGACCTCTCCACGAGGGTGCTCTGGCCCCTTCGTCTCCAACCTCTCCTCCGCAGATCTACTCCGTGGGATCCTTCCCCACCTCGATCTCCCGCCATGGACTCCGGTATTTGCCCTCAACTCCCTCCATTAATGGAGATCTTGCTCTCACCATGGCTTGAGTTAGGGCACACCTTGTCTAGGCTAGTTATTTGGCTAGAACTTGTTGGAAGATCTTGGTAGGCCTAGGGTATCATGCTAGAGTAGATTGGTCCAATACATCCTTGGAAAATCTGTGCACTTGTGGCCTTTAGATCTAGATCTAGTGAACTCCTGTTGGAACCGTCATCTCGTGGCCTCATCGGAACTTCCGGTGAGCCACGACCGGAACTTCTGGTGGACCATTTTTCACCGGAAGTTCCGGCGATTCAGCGGAAGTTCCGGCGATAATGCAATTTTTTTCCCTGGTTGTATTTTTCCAATCTATTCTTTTTGTTTCCGCTTCCGAACTTGTGCACTTATCCCACCTTCCCTCCCTACTCTTGTGCTTTCTTCTCAGGGCAAGATGATACCCGCCAAGGCAAGCGTGCCCGCCGACCATCCTCTGATATTCCTCCAGAGATTGATGAGGAAGATGTTGAGGTTGTGCGTCCGACCACTCAGACTACTCGTCAGAAGGCTGCTGCTGCTCGCCGTGCTGCTGCTGCAGGGAAGAGGCCTGCTCCTGCTCAGGAGGCCACTGCTCCTGGGCCTAACATGACCAAAGCCAAGATTTCCAAGTGGTCTCAGAAAGCTTACTCTGCATTCAGGGCTGCGGATCCCTACCTCGTGCCCCGTGATTGTCTTTGCTTGGACCCTCACTTCCACACCTGCCGTCAGGAACAGATTTATGAAGAAATTTATGCATCGAAGAAGAGGTTCGTGGTTGCTCCTCAAAAATACATCAATGTGACTCACATGGAAGAGAAGCAAAATTACTTTGGCGAGGCTCTTGATATTTGCCAGAAGTTTGGGCTGGTTCCCCTCATGGAGCACCGTCGGAACTTTGATGTGACTGCTATTGCTCAGTTCTACTCAACTCTGTTTATTCGCATGCAGTCCTCTACTGAAGGTGTGTTGAAGTGGATGACCAGGGACGTATTTCTTACCACCACGTGGTCTGAGTTTGCTGAGCTTCTTGGCTGTCCCATTCAGCCTGGCCGCGGGGCAAATGGTTGGCGTGTTCATGGTCATGAAGCTGCTGATCCTGAGGTCCTTCAGCCTCTCTACATTGAAGGGTGGGGAACTGTTGGCAATGTGAATCATCTGCTGCCAGTTTTTGACATCATGCGCAGGGTGTATTTGAACACCATCTCTCCCAAGGCTGGCAACTTTGATCAGTTCCATGGCTATCAGGTTGAGCTCATGCATCAGACTTATCTTCACCGGGACTCTGACAGGTCAATGCATATTATGCACTTCATCTACTCAAAGATGTGGGCGGCTCTCATTGAAAAGCGATCCTGCATCTATGCGCCTTACATACAGACTCTCATCAGTCACAAGTGGCTTGAGACGACTGGCAACCCCTTTCCTCAAGACAACATCACCATTCATGAAGAGAAAAAGCTCTGTGTGAGTAAGCACCAGAAGCCTCATACTCAGGAAGAAAAAGAAGCTGCTCTCAAGAAGGCTCGAGATGTTGCTAGTGGTCCCTACTCTGCTCCTGGTGGCTCTAGTGCTGGTGGTCCTTCTCTCCAGAGGCAGTCGTCTTGGGCAAAGAAGCTGCTTGGGAAAGTGAAGAAAACTTTCTGCTTTCTGCAGGACCGCGAGTATCAGGCTTATGTTGATCAGCGTCACAATATTCAGCGCCAGAAGGCCATCATGGCAGCCCTCAACATTCCTTGCTCACCAGTCACTAGCTCTGTCACTGTTCCCAAGGAGGATTGGATTCGCGACAACTGCAACTGGTCCGAGGATGAGTCTGAGGAGGAGGTCACTGGTCCGCCTGAGTGGGGTCATTGGGTCCCTAGGTCTGCCCCCTCTCCCTCTCGTGGATGGGACAAGTAGCTTGATCTTCTCTTCCTTTTTGGTGTCTTGATGCCAAAGGGGGAGAAAGATGTCTATTAGATTGCCTACGGGATTTGCATGGGTTGAGTCGCGAGCCTGTTCTTGCCTTTGATCTTTTCTTGCTCGCGAACTCTCTAGTTTTATTTGTGTGCTTGTGACCTTATGTCCGTGAACTTATGTGTGCTTGTGGACCTTGTCATGTTCGAGACTATGTGTTATCTTATGCAATGTCGTGCGTGTGGTATCTTGTTGTCATCTTACGGGCATATTCATATGGTGGTGGAGCCTCATTGCTCTTATTGTTATTATTACTCCTTGTGTCTCCACCACATTGGGTTGGTTCCGGTATGTTCTCTATCCCTTCTTGTATCTTGCACTTGTGCTATTTTTGCAATTGGTAGGGGGAGCCTCTGTGTATGTGTGCTAGTCTTGTCCTTAGAGTTCTTTCCTCTACATTGCACACATACAGGGGTAGCTTGTCCCGTCCATTGTAAAAATGGCTTTGATTCTATGCAAATCTTTGGGATTGTCATATAACACCAAAAAGGGGGAGATTGAAAGGACTATATCTTCTCATGATATCTTTTTTTTTGTGTTAATGATAATCCCAACTGTGTTTTAATTGTGCGCTTGAGTTTCAGGGGAAACTTTGTTGATGTCTCCTTCTATAATGGTGGATGCTCTCTTGGGATCTCATGAAGACGGTGGCCTTTTTAGTCTTCTCCTAGTTTTTCTCCGGTTATTGTTTTTAGGTCACCGTACTATTAAGAGGGGTTCCATTTTGGAAGGCTGTGGGAAATCACTTGTTCTTGCACAAACCTATATACACCGCCACAGCCATCCCATTATCCCGTAAGAGAGCGTGTTCCTGTTCTGTTGGAGCCCTTTGTGTCTCACCGGAACTTCCGGCCTAGGCCAGAAGTTCCGCTCAAACTTTTCTGCGGGCTGTTCTACACCTTGTACCGACGCTAGTTCCGCCCCAAGTTCCGACGATGAATCAGTAACCTTCTGTTCGAAGAGTTCTATTTGCCGGAACTTGGGCCGGAACTTGCATCGGAACTTGTCCTGCCAAAAGTTCCTGAGCGGAACTTCCGCCAGAAGCCGGAACTTCCGGTAAGATTCACTTCGCGACCCATAAGTTCTGCCTCTTGTTCCGCCCCAGGTTCCGGTGGTGGCTCAGTAACCTTCTGTTTTGAAGTGTTCTATTTGCCGGAACTTGGTCGGAACTTTCTCGGAAGTTCACCGGAACTTCCGGTCTATTTTGACCAGAACTTCCGGTTGCACTTCTGGAGCGGGCGTCAATGGTCTGATGACCGTTGGAGCCAGGTTGGGCGGAACTTCCGGCCTCTCACCGGAACTTCCGGTGAGGTCGCGGGGGCTGTAACGGTTCAGCGCGAGGGGGCCTATTTAAGGCACCCCTCTTCTTCCTCCCACTCTCTCTCGAATTTTTCTCTCTCCTCCATTAATGCTTGAGCTTCACCTCACTAGATCTCTCTCTCTAGCCACTCAAATGACCTGATCTTTTGAGAGGTGAGGGAGGTGACCTAGATCTACACTTCCACCCAAGTAGATTTGATTTCCCCACCCATCCTTTGTGGATCTTGTTGCTCTTGGGTTTCTTGGAACCCTAGACGGTGTAGGGCATCCTCGGAGCTAAGGCGTGTGTTGTAAAGCTTCGAGGTGTCGTTGAGGGTCTCCAATTGAGTTGTGGAGCCTCCCCCTCGACCTCGGTGTAAAGGTTTCGGTTGGCGCCTTCAAGGTCACCGGTTAGTGGATTGTGAGGCCTCCTTTGTGGGGGAGCTCACCGGAGAAGAAGGTGAGGCCTTTGTGGCGCTCGGGTGACCTTGTGTGGCCCCGACACCTCTCCAACGTAGACATAGCTCCTTGGTAGTGAACTACGGGAATTACATCTCCGTGTCTCCTCTCCGGTTACTTCGTTCCCTTCCCTTACTCCTTGCTATTTACTGTTTTTGTTGTTGGTGTTTGTTTTCTTGCATTTAGGTTGCTCACTTAGTTGCTCTTTAGATAACTTCCTTTCTCGTTGATCCTAAAGTGAGAAACAAATTAAAATTGGGTAGACGCCTATTCACCCCCTCTAGTCGTATCAAGTCGGTACTTTCAATGGCGATTGAAGAAACCTGGACACAGCCATACCTTCGGTACCTGCTAAACAAGGAACTGCCTGATGATCCGACAGATGCCCGACATATCTTGCCGGTCCAAAGCGTTCACCCTCCACAATGGCGAGTTGTACAAGCGCAGTATTTTAGGTTTACTCCAAAGGTGCGTCACCATCGGTGATGGCAAAACCATCCTCCAAGACATCCACGAGGGCATCTGCGGTCATCATACAGGCAACTGCGCCCTCGTCGCCAAAGCCTTACGAGATGGATTCTACTGGACAACGGCCATGAACGATGCTACGGACATTATCCGAAGGTGCAACACCTGTCAGAGGTACGCGGACAAGCCGCGCGCACCAGGATCAGAGCTAAGGCCCATACCACTGGCCTGGCCCTTCTCCCAATGGGGCCTTGACATGATCGGCAAACTGCCCAAATCTTCGAAAGGAGGCCACGTCCACCTCCTGGTCACAGTCGACAAGTTCACCAAGAGGATCGAGGCCATGCCCGTCACCAATCAAAGCGGAAAAACTATCGTCAAGTTCTTTGAGTCCATAGTCTACAGGTTCGGTTGCCACACGGCATCATCACGGACAACGGCCCGAACTTTATCTCAAAGAAGTTCTAAGACTTCTGCGAGGGCCTTGGCATCAACATATCATACGCCTCCGTGGCGCACCCGCAGACCAACGGGCAAGTCGAAAAGGCCAATGGCCTCATAGGCAGCGGCATCAAAAAACGTCTGCTCTGCCCACTCGAACGGCTTGCGGGAGCCTGGGCAGAAGAGCTACCTTCCGTCCTCTGGAGCCTACGTACAACACCGAACAGCGCAACTGGATTCACACCCTCCTTCATTGTAACATCCCAGCATTAGAGCTTAGAAATAAGCTGAACCCAGATGTGTGCATTGCATTCATGCATAGAAAATCTGAATAATTTTCACGCTTTTGAACAAAACTTGTCAAAGTGATTGAAGCTTCTCTTAACTTGATGTAATTGAAGTAGATCATCAAGTTGATTGTGATAAGATTCAATATGATCTTTGCTAAAACCTTATTTTTGGTAAATGATTTGATCTAAGGGTAGATCAAATGTAATAAAATTAAACCCTAATACCTTGCTTAATAATTTATATTTGATCCTTAGGTGATCATATCATAGTATTCATTACAATAACTCATGAATACCAATCTATGAATATAACCCAAGTAACAAGAATGTAATAACTAACTCTTGACCTATTTTATCTTTATCTATTTTTACCATGAGTATCATGGTAATACCTAACATTACTTCTTTAGTAAGATTGAGTAGGAAAGAAACCAAGGCAAGATCATTCACATATATCTTTCTATCCATATCAATCTTTACCATTTCTATTGAATCATATTTTCATATTTATTGTTCATCAATGTTGAGTAATCAACTATTGATTCAAAAATTCTTAAACTATCAATTTTTAATCTATCAACTCATGTCCTTATCATAGCATCCACTCTAAAACCTTTAGAGAAAGAAGTAAGAAGAGAAAGGTGGTAATGTTAGTCTTAGGTATCATCCATAGGATGGGAGAGTTGGAAGAGAATAAGATCATTGTGATAATTGATGGAGTTAACTCACTCCTGGAATGATAGCAGAGTTGTTTGGAATATATAGTTATATGGTAATAAAGAAGAATATTGAAGATAGTTATCAATGAGTAATCCTTTCGGATTAAGTAGGCATAGTCAATGAATAACATTTCTTAATCCAATAGGGATACTAAGAAGATAATTTCAATACAATTGTAATGTTGTATTGTTAAAGGCCTTGATTAGCCAACTGGAAACCTAAGCCATAAATGATCAAAGGATTATAATGATCATGCCTTACTCACCAAGATTTAATGCTTTTATCATATATAAGTGACATTAGTGGATAAAACATGATTGAAACCTAGTATAGATATGTTATCCTAGTTTAGCCATGACAAGTCATATTAATATTATGAAGTTGAATATAAGATATTGGAGCCAAGAAGAGATAAGATGTTAGAAATAAGATTGTGCTTTGAAGCATTGAGTTATTGAAGTAATAATATTCTTCTTAAATAATAGTAAGCACTTAAGGTGCAGTAGTTTGATTTATATAGCTGCTGGAGTAATATTAGTTGTGGATGATTAAGGAAGAGTATGAATGTAGTTAGAAGTAACCACTTGTTGGATTGAAGATTATCAGTAGAAGAATAGTTGATATCACTAAGTCTGAATAGGTGAAGATTATAAAAAGCTTTAGTGTCAAGCTCATTGGATTTATAAATGGATTTAGAAGAATAAAAGGTGGATAAGAATATTCTTGTGAAGTAAAGCTCATCATGTTAACACATGAGGATAGATATGAATAAGAAGTATATCTAGGAAAGGAATTCCTTAATTATAAGTCTAGAATTATTAAAGTATGGAAGGTAGGAATTCTGGCTAAAATATTAAACCCTAAATCTTTAACCAAACATAAAATCCATTTCATCTGATTGATCTATCATATTGTTTCCACAATGGTTTATAGGAATATTTCCTATAGGAAATCACTTAAGCACATCTTTGTTATTCCTAATTATTATAATTAAATGTGCTTAGGAGTTATCTTTATTAAATCCTTTTCATAAGACATACCAGATAATAACTTTCTATCTTAAAAGGGTGTTATCATTAAAGATCATAAACACAAAGGAAATATGTCTCAACCATTCACCTTTATTTATAATTATAAAAGGATATTTCAATATTTAAACTTCCAGAATTCATGGTAAATACTTATAATTCAAAACCCTAACTTCTATTCCAATCATGACTATCAATATATAAGTAATGTCATAACCAAAATTATATAAACATTATTCACCACCCTGTTAAAGTTATTAACTTTATAAAATAATTATTATATGAGGCTTTTATAATGGTTTTATAGATATCATAAAACCACATTTATCCATAAATAAATAAAGCCTAACTTAAAGAAAGTTTTTTTTAATAAGAAACAAAATCTTAAACCCTAAAGTTATCATCTATATTCTCACCTACATCTCACAAATCAGTAGTAGTATATCCTTGAAAAGGCTTCTGATATATTATATAAATTGAATTTTCATAACAAAAGATTCTACTAATATTAAAGGAAAGGCACTTATATAAGAAAATAAATAAACTCTAAACAAGATTCAATAAAAGCTCACAAAAAGGATTTTAAATAAACTTCATTGTTGCTGCAGTTATTTAACAAGTAAATTCTAACAAGAAAAGTGTAAACAAATGTGGAAATATAAATTTGAAAAGCAAAACAGATAATGGATAAAGAAAGCATAAAGAAAAAAAGGAACCAGGCCCGAGCAGCAGGCCGGCCCAGATCTTCTCCTCCCCTATCTACCGCCCAGCAGCAACACCTTACCTTCTCCACTCACTTCACCATGGCCCAACAGAAGCCCGGCCTAGATACCGTTTTGTCCCTCCTATCCGTCGTCTTCTACCTTGAGCAAGCAGCTCGGTGGCAGCTCCGCCGCCGCTCGCCGGTGCTGCGATACACGCAGCGCGCCAAGATGAGCGCCACCGCTCTACGCGTCTATTTAATCCCAGCGCCACCGCCGAAGAACCCTAATCCCCTTCCTCCTCTCAAATTCCCCTTCTTCCAAAACCCTAACCCGCCATGGCTCGAGCTAGAGCTCGCTTCCGGCCGTCTCGAGCCACGCTGTGATGCTTGGAAGACTCGCCATGTTCGACTCCGTTGATTGCCCCCGTCAATACAAGCCGGTGAAGTCCGAGACGCTCGGATTGAGACCCTGTTCCCAAATCTGGCCGCCATTCTTCCCATTCATTCCGGCTACCTCGAGCCTTCCCGAGCTCACCAACGGCATCCTAGTGATCCACTGGTTCTTCCAGTACCTCTTGTACTCTGTATTTCGCCTTAATTTGCTCCCACCACAAGCACCTGACATCGCTGACGTCGTCCACCGTTGTACACCTTGCTCCGGCGACCTAAATCGAGCGGCGTCGCTACTATTAGACTCTCGCATCTTCCTCTTTCCAATAAGCCCAGGTACAACTCTGCACGCGCACTCAATCGCGGGCTTGATCATCAACCAGAGAGGATCAAACGCAGGTGACGTCAGCATGACATCACGCTGATGTCATATTCATGTTTTCATTATTTTAGAATTTGTAATAATGTTTCTGTAATAAATAAAAACATAGAAATGACATGGCATAGGTCCCACTAGTCAGTGTCTAGGGTAGGTTCAGTTTTGGTATGAAAAGGAATTCTTTGTTTAGCAAATTGATAACCCAATATTAATTAAAATCCAAATATTCCAGAAATTAAATAAACTCATTAAATCTTGTTTAATTAATAAATTTTGTTTTGTAATTCAGAAAAATGTGTATAATATATAAAAATTTGTAGAAAAATAAAATCTATAACTTAAAACTATTATAAAATATTATTATGTTAACAATTTAAATAAATTATTATTTAATAAAGATTTTATAAGTAATAAAACTTTGATAATTCATATTTTAATAATGGAAAATATTAAAAATATAAATAAAATACCAAAAATCTTAGAAAAATAAGAAATATAATTTAAAACTATAATCATGCATTATTATTTCACTTAATTAAATATTTATTATTTATTAAGTAGTTACAAAGTAATAAATCTTATAAAAACCATATCTTATTATTTATAAATCACAAAAATAAATGTAATATACCAAAATGATCACAAAAATAATACCTACATGTTAAAAATATAATATTCTACTTTTGAGGTAAATAAAAATTTAAACACTTCAATAACTTAAATTTAAAGTTATTTCGTTAATTGATAATTCATATAAAGGTAAAGAAAATTTGTTAATATTCCTAAAATTACCAATTCAGGTCTAATAAGTAATACTAGTCTTAAATATGGATAATATAAATTCAAATTGATCCAACCCATTTTAAATACAATTTTATTGAATTATCATTCAAACTATATGTGTAGTTTATTTTCTAAAAAGGTCTTTAACAATGATAAAATCTTCAAGAATGATATATTAATCAAACATAACCTTTTACCATTGTTTCACTCACAACTTTATAATGGACTAAATCTAGAGATATTTCATAAGTAGTAAATAATATTGTCTACTTATTCACAAACCATAATCATACCCTTATAAGGAGATAAATCCTTTTATACATGTATAAGGTTAGGAAATCACTATTCAAATAGAAGGGTTACCATTCTTAAAGTATCCTTAGAAAAACATTATAAAGTACACAAAGTACAAATAACATAAGCAATATAGCTTATGTCCATTTATGTCTTTAAAGTTAACTTTAGTCTACAATATTTCTAAATACTATACTAAAGATTTTGTAACTATTTTGTAGTTAACTTTAGTCTGTTATAAGTTATAAAGCATCTTATTACCAAACTAACCAAGTTAAAAACCAAGATTGATAAGTCTCAAATACTACTAAATCATTATTCAAATAGAGTAATTCTTTCTTACTTAAAGACTATAACTAGAAAGAACACCTAATAAGGTTAACTTAAAATTTAAATACTCCTCCTTAGCTAAGTAAGATTTTCTTCAAAAGTTATTCTTTTAAGGTACATTATAAAGCAAGACATAAGAATTTTTATGAAAGCTCTAAATGATGAACAAACCTTATATACATAGTCTGCAGATACATTTCCCACTTGAGTATTCCATTATTGTGTGTGCTTTATTATACTTACATGTTGTTTCACACACACTCACATGCCTTAATAAGAAGCACAAGTATGGAACTTATCTAAAAGGACAACATATTCTAAAGTAACCATTTCCAGTATCCAAACCCTAGATCAACGTCATCCCCGGGATTCAAGTTTACGAAATTGCATTACATTACTTATGCATAATAGCATCTTGCTTTTTTAAACATTAGTCCTTACCGAACCAATGATGCTGATTTCAGATATTGGATCTTATATTGTCTCGAAGATCGTGAGTGCATAATCTTGCAATCACAAAAGGCAAGTTCACACTTGCTCATGTCATTTGATTATTCTCTGTAAAGTAATTTTGCAAATCAAGTGTTGTCAGCACCTGCATTCCAAAAAGGTCAGAAAACACTATTTTTGATAATAACATGAACTATTGGTTACTGATCCAGGGTGATCAGCTAATCTATTAAATCTGGCAGTTGGAATACCACTGCTCAGGAATATATCATCTAGGACTTAACAACCAATGTCGCCAGTGATTCTTGTGCCGTATATTACGCGTTGACCATGAGGTTTGGAATGGGACGGAGAAGTCAGCTGTATCCTTTTCCTCTCGTATGGAGGCAAGACGACCTTAACGTGACATTGTGATTCCTTGTGCGGATCCAACATATGGGTGGGCACCCTTACACCCCACACTTTTGGTGTCTAGATTATCTATGAATGGTGTTTAGGGGTATAGTTCATTTAATATGGTACTTGTCCGAGCATCACCAGGTCATAGAGTCTTCGGGAACTCATCAGGGTTTTAGCCTGCCCGCAAGGGGGCTTAACGGAGGTGAGCCGACCCTGAAGGATCGTGTAGACATATGAGGTCACGAAGAGGGCAGTGATTAGCTTGGATCTTAGGTTGGGCCTCAAACCATGGAAGTTTGAACGGGAGCATACTCCCGGCCATGCAACAAAGCTTAAGATCTCTCATGGGTAAAGTGACGCACCTCTGTAGAGTGTAAGAACTGTAACTTGTTACTCCCTGTTCCGGGAAGGAGTTGTGAACGCGGCGGGAAAGGAACTCCAAAGTTTTGGTAAACCCGTGAATGCTGACGGACATATATTTTCAGAATAAAAGCAATCTTTGAAGAAATGTTTACGAAAACCTGCATTGCCTATGACCTATGGTCTGTGGCTGTAGATATAATGCATCAAACACTCCTTTCTAGTGAACTTGCTGAGTACGCTCGTACTCAACGTATCTTCTTAACCCTTGCTAGGTTTTAAATCCAGTACAGACGATGTCTACATCAAGTTATGCTCTAGGAATCATCATCAAAAGCAAAAGCTCTTCAATGAAGTCAAGAAAGTCAACATACACATCAACGCAAGTGAAGATGAAGTTATTGAATAGTTAGGAATATAATCTCTAGCCATAGAACCTACTTCTATAGAGTACTGCAATAGCAGCAATACAAGCCAAATAGTTGGATGCTAATCTTATTAGCATGATATTTATGAATTGTTTATTTCTGATTCTTCTTTGTAAGAAGTTTCTTTCTCTCTCTTTAACCTAGAGTGTTCTCTGGATCTTGTGTAAAGAGTTGAGTTGTAACCTATAGTCATGTCTTGGACCTGTTATGTTTCTGTTGTACCACTCTGAAGGATGTAATACTAGTGAACGGTGTTTCATTGGTGTTATGTCAACGACTATAGTGTACTACATCATGCAGTGGTATGCTGGGTCACCGCATTCATGGTGCACGGAGCCGAAGCCGTACTACCTGCCGAGGTACGCTGTAAGGCCCCACGGGTCGTCGCCTACAGCGAAGACGAGTCAAAACCGCACTCGAAGATGCCATCGACACACTCGACGAGGCACGCGACATCACCGCGGCTCGCTTAGCGGTCTACCAGCAGAGCCTCCGCAACTATCACAGCCGTCGGCTGTGCACAAGGTTCTTCGTCGAAGGAGACCTCATCCTACAACTCAAGCAAGAGCAGCCAAAGAAGCTCGAGTCACCCTAGGAAGGACCCTACATCATCACAAAAGTCATCTCAGGCGGCGCCTATGGCCTCATGTACATCGCATTAGGAGTCGAATACTACAACCCCTGGAACGTCGCATGTCTGCGACGCTTCTACCCCTAGCTACACCTTTACTTTCAATAAGGCTACTCAGCCAAACAATGTACCTCTTCGATTACGCTATGAATAAAAGCTAAGTCCCTTGGCCAAAATTTCTTTTTCTTTGCATTACTTTTTGCCATAATACGCTCGGGGGCTACGACTCACCTCACAACCTCGTCGACTGAGAATAACGTATACAACCTGAGTAGCTGACCACGTCACGCTAACGAAAAGGACATGCACATAACAAAGCACCACATGCTACTATATACAAACTTTACAAAGGGCACTACGAGCCCACTCGAAAATACAAGTTTTACATCAATTTTTCTTTATAGGAACTACCTATTTTGGAGAATTACATTCGCACGATGCTCGAATAAGTCTACTATCTCCTCAGCATGTTGCGCTACAACAACATAATGAGGATGCATATCCCAAAGGGTGCCATCAGGCCGAAGGGGTGGCCCAGTCGCCACCTCCGCAAGGTTGACATCACGACGATGCAGCCGAACCAGGAACAATGCAGCCTTCACCCTAGCGACTAGCTGATGCTGCACCAACTCCTTGACATGGCCAATATTCCGAAATTTTGCTAGCAAACCCAAAAGGTTGGAAGGTGCCTCATCCAAGGGAAACATGACGGCCCAAGTGGACGCCAGAGAAATCCTCGCCTACTTCAGCACATGAGAAACCTGGTGCACGCGATCTTGCACCGTCGCAAGGACGATGGCCCGATCGTGGTCCATCCAGAAGAAGCCTTGAGCCTCCAGGTCCTGTTGCGTCAGGCAATTCATCCGAATGGCGACGCGCTCTTTCTCTTCCTGCGAAACGAGATTCGCACCTGCAGAACACAAGCAGTAAGGAAAATCCCGAGATCCACTCGAAAGAACAACAATTAAACAAGACTCACATTACAGTTGCTCGCTCATCTGACGCAGTTCTCCCATCAAGAACTCCTCCTTAGCAGTGGCTCACTCAGCTTTCGACTTCCACACATCTGCGTGGCCTCGAATGCCAAGGATATCCTTCTCCAAGCTGCGAACGCGGTCGCGAAGAAAAACTAGCTGCGACGCATCATCCAATGACGGACGCGACTCAGGAGCATTCTGAGAGACAAGGGGAACCGCACCCGAAGGACCCTAGAGACAAGCAAATCAAGACATAAACATCACAAACAACTCTGGCAATAGCTCGAAACATAATTTATATACATCAAGTCCACATCGTGGCATAGGTGGGGATTGTTCATCAGCAATAGATTACACCAACAAAAGGATAAACTATCCTAGCTACAGCATCTGGGCCTAGGAAACCGCATCCGGAGTGGCTTTAGAGCCAGAATGCCTGCTCTTGGCCTCCTCCTGCTGCTTCGCAACATACTCCGCCAGCAGATCAATGAGTTTTGGCCCATAACGCTTACAACAAGAGGCAAAGAGGGCGAACGCTACCTCTGAGCCATCCGCAGCCGTCACATCTAGGAAGTTATGTGCGGCAGGTCCAGCTCCGCTGAAAGGATACAAATGTCGCCTAGAGGGGGTGAATAGGCGATTAAAACTTTTCCGAGAGTGGCTCGACAAAGGCAGAATTAAACTAGCGTTTACTTTGTCAAGCACAACCTAGAACAACTAGGGTTCACCTATGTGCACCAACAACTTATGCTAAGCAATACAAGCAACAATGTGATAGCAAGATATAGATTACTTCAAGCACGAAGGCTATCACAATATAAAGTGCATAAGTAAAGAGCTCGGGTATAGAGATAACCGAGGCACGCGGGGATGACGATATTTTACCGAGTTCCTCCCAACATGGAGTACGTCTCGTTTGGAGAGGGGGTGGTATCTAACCACCTACGCCACAAAAGGCCTCCCTTATTCTCCGGTGAATCTCACCCCAACGGGATCGATCCACACTTCCACTATCGCTGCACTTGTCGGTGGCAAACCGGAACCTCTCACAAGGTTGGGGCACTTCTCCACAACTTAATTGGAGGCTCCCAACAAATGGAACCAAGGCCACAAAACCTTCTAGGGTTCCAAGAACCCAGGAGGGACAAGCTTCTATGAGTAACACGAACCAAATCCTCCGAGGAGAATTCAAACTGATGCACCGAATGCAAATGGCAAGAACATCACAAAGATGCTCCAATCCCACACTCTCAAGTTCCAACAAAGCTACTAAAGATATTAGGGCAACAAGATAGGAGGAATCAAAGAGGGACACAAAATCCCCCAAAATCTAGATCCCCAAAGATACACTCACAAAGAGATGAATCGGTTAGGTCAAACCATGGATCTAGATCTCCTCTCTCTTACACTCAAATGTGGGCAAGAATCATCGGAGGGGAAGAGATTAATCAAGCTTCAAAATCTAGAGCAAGTGTGGACAAATCTTAGACAAATAGAAGAGGAAGAAGCTCTCCAAATAATAATTGGTAAAGGTCTTAAATAGGAGGCCCAGAAAATCTGGCCGTTGGGGCGTTTTTCTGTCTGGACCGGTAGTACCGGTTTTTACCGGTACTACCGGACCCAACCTCCCAGCAGCGATAGGAAACAAGCGGTTGGCAGTTCAACATGGGCAGCGCCAGGTGAATAGCAATCGAACAAGAGAGGCAGGGGATCTGGGGAGAGCTGCGCAAGCCAGCGAGGCGAGTGGGGCCAGCAGGAGCGTAGCGCGCGGGAGGCGAGATTGGTGGCGGCAGGCACGCAGCGCGTGGGAAACGCGGGGCCAGCAACTGCAGCGCTGGTCAACGCACCAGGCAACGCGCGCAGCGAGCGAGCGTGCGAGAGAAAGGGCGGGATCGAACGGGGCAATGCGCGGGGTGGGGCCAGCGAGCTGCAGCGCACGCGCACGCAAGCCTACGATGCAGTAGCGCGAGCGTGGGAGCCAGGCGGCAGGTCAACGCAGCGGGATATGGAAGCGGGCTTGGACGCAGGCGCAAGGCAGCTGGGCCACTGGGCGAATGATTCTGGGCAGATGTTTCTGGGCCGGCCGGTACTACCGGCCCACCCGGGCGGTACTACCGGGCCGGCCGGTACTACCGGGAAAAACTACTAGGCGAGGCAGAGGGTAGTTGGGGGCCGCACAGGGGCGGACGGTAGTACCGGCCCGCCTGGGCGGTACTACTGCTCGGCCCAGAGAGCATATATCTCTTTTTCTTTTATAAATTAAATATGAGGCAGATTCAAATGGTCATAACTTTTCACTGGAGACTCTGATTGACCCGATTCCAATTGCGGTTCTCTATGATACGCATGTACTTACAATGACAAGAACTTACATGTGACTAAAGTTGAGTAGTATGAGGTGTGGCCCTCGTATTTAATGGACTTGATATTACCAACTTATACTTCGTCACGCATATACTCCATCTTTGTTCACTTTAACCTTAATCACTTCAAGATGCTTATGATAGGGGCAATGAGGGCTGAAAGCTAACAAGTACCATAATTTTTGGAAGCTCTTTTTGAAATTTGAAATCCCTGCTTCCTTTATGAAAGGCCTTTCTTCCACCATTATTTGAGTCTCCACCTTCTACCTTTAGGCACCATTTAAGAGACCATAGTTGTCATTCTGTGTGCACTTTTCCAAAGCTTATTGATTGATGCATATTGTGATATTACTTGATCTTGTGCTATTTGTTTCTAGTCACTCTTGTGAACTTTGAAGGTGTCCAATGCATCTATTTGCTACTCTACGAGGGACAAGATGAATGCTACTATGCCATGTTTTCTGTATGTGAAACAAACAAACGTTCTTCAATGCATGTTATTCATGATCTTTGTTTGTAGCCTTTCATGTTGCATGCATAGTTAATATGCCCTATTGTTAGAACTCCATCTTTCATGCACATGTTTAGAGTTCTTTGATCCCAGCTTTCAATGCTTGCAAATGGTTAGATCTTCATTGTGAAGGTGCATGTCACCTAAAAAACTATTCTTTTTTATCACTTACCTACTCGAGGACGAGTAGGAGTTAAGCTTGGGGATGCTTGATACATCGGAAACGTATCTATAATTTTTGATGCTCCATGCTTGTTTAGTATCTACTTTGCTTTGCTTTGTCTACACTTTGAGGTGTTTTTATATATTTTCTGGAACTAACCTATTAATAAGTTTCCACAGTGCCAGTTGCTTGTTTTCTTCTGTTTTTGGTTCCAAAAAGGCAGAAAATCAATATTCTCGGAATTGGACGGGACAAAAGCCAAAGTCGATAACTTTCCATGGGGGACAAGAATCCAGAAGACAAGACGGAGACGACGCAAGCCAGGGAGGCCAAACCCCCCCTAGGCGCGGGTGGGCCCTGCCCCGTGCCTGGGTAGGGTGTGGGACCCCTGGACGCCTCCCAGCCTCGCCTCTTCGCCTATAAGAAGCCCCTGATGAAGAAACCCTAAGTACCCATTCAATATTCCACGAAACCTTTTGTAGCCGCCGCCACCGTCGTCCCTAGATCGGGGGGATCTGAAGCTCTTCCCGGCACCCTGCCGGAGGGGAGATCATCCCGGAGACCTTCTCTCCGGTATGATTCATGAGTAGTTCCACCTTGGACTATGGGTCCATGTAGTAGCTAGATGGTTGTATCTCCTCCTTTGTGCTTTCATGTATAGATCTTGTGAGCTCCATTCATGATCAAGATCTAATCTATTTGTGATCATGCATGTTGTGTTTATGGGATCCATGGATATTGAGATTATTATGTTGGTTTGATTAATGGTTTTGTCTTTATGATTCTATCATGTCTGTGTTGTTTGTGATCTTGCATGCTCTCCGTTGTTAGTAGCTATCTTGGCCAAGTAGTTGCTAGTGACTCCAAGAGGGGGTATTTATGCTCGATAGTGGGTTCATGCCTCTAGTTTCCAAGGGAAGTGACAAAAATCTCTTCAGTTGTAGATGTGTTGTTGCCACAAGGGAGAAAACAACGGTCTCTTGTTCATGGAACATGTGGACTGTTTACCTTACACACTTTGCTTAAAGCAGTTGTCTGTTGCTTGCAACTTAATACTGGAGGGGGTTCGGATGATAACCTGAAGGTGGACTTCTAGTCATAGATGCAGTTGGATGGCGGTCTATGTATCTTGTTGTATTGCCCAATCGAATCTCATAGGATCTTTCTGACTAGTATTGCATTGTTATGCCTTGCTCAGTTCCTGTCAATTGCCCTGCCATAATTTTTTTACCCTTAATGCCATGTTGTTTTCTAAGGAGGGCACCTCTAGTGAACTATGGACCCCGGTCCAATCTTTACCATTGATACATCTTCCACCGTTACTTGTTTACTTGCTGCAAACCACCATTACCTTCCACACTGTTTGTTTAATCCTTTGTTATAGCAAACCGGTGAGCTTGACAACCTCACTGTCTAGTTGGGGCAAAGTCTTGAGTTTGTGTTGTGCAGGTCTCCGCGTTGCTTGAAACACCTGTATGACGTTTCCTTCCTCCTTCTGGTTCGATAACCTTGGTTTCTTACTGAGGGAAAACTGCTGCTGTGCTGCTTCACACCTTCCTCTTGTGGTTCCCAACGAAGTGCTAACCAGCACCATCACACCTCCACAGTTTCACCCTCCAAGATGTGGTTCTTCCACGATCTCTTCGAGATGATCTCTTGCTTGGAGTCGAAGGGGGCAAGCCCATATTGCTGACCGTCCAACTTAGTGTCGCGGATGTAGAACCACTTCCAGCGCCACTATTGGACGGACTCGCAAATAGAAAAGGAGAAGAATTGGACGAAATGACAAACATAGATGATACAACCGCCAAGCGGATAGACTCCGCTAGTGCCGGACTGCCTCTTCACGGAATTGAGCTTCCGAAAGAGGCCAAAGTGTGGCTCGATGCCGAGCCAGCACTCGCAAAGGGTTATGAAGCAAGCGATATTGAGAAGAGAATTGGGAGACATATGGTGAATCTAAATCCCATAGAAGAAAAGGAGTCCACGAAGGAAATCGTGGACAAGAAGAGAGAGGTCGTGAAGAATGAAGGCAACGAACATCACCCGAAACCCTACGGGTGGGCGGGGGATTACCTCATCGCCAGGAATCTCGACATCCTACTTGTTCTGCGGGATCAACCCCGTGTCGCGCAGCTTGCGCAGATAAATGTCGTGCAGCTTGCGCAGATAAATGTCGCGCACATCCATGCGCCTTCACCCGCCGTCGGTGGTACGAGTAGCAGCAGCAACTTTCTTGTCATCGGTAGCGGCGCTTGAACCAGCTCCAGCAACGCCCTTCCTCGATTTTCCCATCGTGCAACGGCGAGTGCGGCGGTGAGCGCGGAGAAAGGAAGAAGGAAATACGCGGAGAACTTCCAGAGCGCAAGATGAGAGACAGTGCTCGTGAAAATGGAGGCAATGGCGAAAGCAAATGGCAAGGGGTAAAATAGAATCACTGTTTACCCACGATTATAAAGGACAAAGACGATGAACAAGAGCCATCGATCCAGAAGCCCTAGCGCGCAAGCAAGATCTAACCCTACACGTCGCTAGCATAGCAACGAACCATCGCCAGCACGCCGTCCACTATGCACGGAAACCGAGGAGACGCTGTAATTCTCGCCACGTCGCGCATGACTAGTCAACTCCAAGTCAGACAGTGGGACCTATGTTCGTCCTGTCACGTCATCTCTGGTGCCGTAGACGATTGAGGTCACCGATCGTCAGCACTGGCGTCATCAAAACCAATCTAGCAACGGCTGGAAATCTTCGGCTGATAAATCAAGTACTTATTCTAATCTACGATTCGAACAACTACTCGGGGGGCTACTCCTATCAGGAGCGCTGACTGCGCACCTGAGATATGATTAAGGTACTGCACCTCTCAACTATCTTCGAGTCCCACGTCGAGCCTCTGACTCCACTAAGGACTCGGGGGCTACTCCCATAGGGAGGATTGTTCAAGCATCTGAAAAAATTATGTCCTTCGGACCTGAAGCTAAAAATAACTGAACAAAAAGTCTCTGCTCGAGTCTACGACTCGAATAGACACTCGGGGGCTACTCCCATAGGGAGGGCTGGCCGCGCACCCTATGATTTCTTCGACTGCTATCCTTCGGATCAAATACGACAAAAATTTTTTTGGCAACTTTGGCCACCCGAAACACCTCCGCGGGTGATAAAATTTTGGATGTTGCGTCTGCGACGCAAGGATAAGACCTACAGATACCATCTGATGGCCTGGTAACGCACCTGACTGCGCTCTGCCAGTAAAAAACCGTGTCAACAGGCGCGATGAAAAATCCTGACGGACGCGTTGGGTACATCACTTGAAAATCACTGGGATTCAACTCCTATAAGACCTCAACGGCTTGAGTCGAGTTACACCAGCATTCGTTCCAGATTCGAGTCCGGGGACTCGAGTCTAAAGAAGATCGTGTTGTTTTGTCCTATGACAGTTAACTGACCCTGATCCGTCAGGAGAGTCGGGCACACGCATCAACAATCCCTATGAACTAAAATATTTTCTCTTACAAACAGGTCCAACTGCACTCGAAAGATTGAAAGAGTTCTCAGCCGAATCTACGATTCGACTGAACACTCGGGGGCTACTAACATGGTTATACCCCACGTGTACACAACGTTAGCATACCTGGTCCATCCCAAGGGAAGACCCACGACAAGATACGCGGCTTGTGGAGATTTCGGGTGGCCCAAGCGCATGACGTCTTCAAATCCTTGGAGAACAAGACTAGAGTAGATAGAATTTCAAAGGGGCAAACCCTAATCTGTAACCGACTCGACCTACGCCCGAGACCTGCCTATATATATAAAGGCTAGGAGGACACGACGAGGAGGGCATCAACTCACCTCATGCCAGATTGCATCTGCGCACCCTTGTAACCTTTGGTTCCGCCATAATCAAGAACAAACAAGCAGGAGTAGGATTTTCCCTCCGTGGGCCTGAACCTGGATAAACCTCGTGTCCCCGTGTTGCTTGTCTGTTAACCGTTCCGTGATCTCCAGCATCCTCATCTTCTCCAAAACCCAAGTCCATAACAACGGGAATTGATGAGTCGAAACCTCGTCAATCGCTCCCACCTGTATATGTATCATATCCTCGTTATCAACACCATGCAACCAATTACCATAAATATTGGTAAATAAGCTTGATGGAGACAAACTGGGGGCTACTTGGATAATTGACCATATAGAACATGCAAATTAACACTCAAAGAACAAATGTTTTATAGTTTCATCATGGTGACATAAACAACATTTTGTACTTCCTTTCCAGTTGCGCTTAACAAGATTATCTTTGCTTAAAATCACACATCGATGAAGATACTAAGCAAAAAAGGTGGTATCTTCATTTTCCTGGTGTGTTTATTTTTATTAACTAATATTTCAAAGTACCGACGAAACTCATCATGCTCATATGTTAGTTGTATGTCCACTAACTGCTCTTGTAGAGTGTGCCAAGAGGCCAGACGTATACCAATGAGTTTTCTTCTAAAAGACACATTAGGAGTAGAGGTGCTTAACACCTTGGCAATTGTATCACTATTATTATGTTCTATGTTGTATAAAGTCAGATAATGTTCTATGAGAGGTAAATTTTATAACCAGGAATCCTATCAGAATCTAATTTCCGAACCATCCTTGATGAGGAAAGATCGAAAGCAAAAGAATGAGTTGTTTACATGCATTAGACCAACCCAAAAGTGTGAATCCCCTGATTTTCAGTATACTTGGGATAGAGCTTTTGAACCTATGTATTTCCTTATCATTAGGGTTTTCCATACTCCATCCCTAGTTAATACCTTGAACAGCCATTTCTCCAGTAGTGCAGTATTTATGGCTTCAAGATCATGGATCCCAAGTCCCCCTTGGATGGCAGTCTACATTCCATTTTGCCAGTCTATACTTCTTTTTTCCTGAACCTCCTTGGTAAAAGAATCTCGAGCGGTAGTAGTCTAATCGTTGTAGAACTTCCTTTCACACTTGGAAGAAGGATAGTATATACAAGACCAGATCAATGAGGATTGGATTATTCAGAACTAGTCTTCCACCAACTAATATGAGTTTTTCTTACCAGCTGCTTAGACGTTTCTGTAACCGTTCCCCGTCCGCTTTCCATTCCGTATTTATGAGCTCCGATAATGAATCAGGATTCCCAAATACATCATTGGAAATTTTCCTTGTTCACATCCAAACAATTGGGTATACTGATCCATAGCCTCCTTTTCTTCTCCAAAAAAAAACATTCACTCTTATGGAAATTTCTATTTAGACTAGAAAGTTGCTTAAATGCTGATAGAATTAACTTTAGAATTTTTGTCTTTTTGAGGTCATGTTTCTAAAAAGAATTGCGTCGTCAGCATATTGTAGAATCGACAGACCCCTATCAACTAGATATGTTACGATCCCAAAAAAATTCCATCATTTTTGCCTCACTCTATCAAAATGGACAACATATCAACCACGATGTTAAATAAAATCGGAAATGGTGGATCACCTTGATGTAAACCTTTCTTTGTTTGGAAATAATTGCCAATGTCATCATTGACTTTTATGGCAATACTACCTTCTTGTACAAAGTTTCGTATTAAAGCACACCACTATGGGGAGAAGCCTTTTATTTTAAGAACTTGAAAAAGAAAAGACCACCTGAATTTATTATAGGTCTTCTCAAAGTCAATCTTAAAAATCATACCGTTCATATTTTTTGGTGTAGCTCATGCACTGTTTCATGAAGGGCTACTACTCCATCGAGTATGTATTGCCCTTGCATAAAAGAAGTATATGTTGGCTGAACCACATTGTTTGCCTGAATTTAAACGAATAGTTGCCTCTTTGGTAAATATTTTGAAGCTAATGTTAAGGAGATAGATCGGTTTATATTGTTGAATCCGTTCTGCATACTTAACCTTAGGAAATAAAATAAGTTTGCTAAAGTTTAGCTTGAAAAGTTTGAGTTGTACTTATGAAGATCATTGAACAACTCTAACAGATTATCCTTGATAATATCCCAAAATGTTTGATAAAACTCCGCTAGGAATCCATCTTGACCAAGGTTAGGGATGTTGAAGGAGTAAAATGTTGCAAAGATACGATGACCTTGATGATGGATGATGACAAGTTGATTGCATACCTCATGGTTAGATAGCATACTACTGCTTTACTGTTTCACTTGTTCATACTCTTGACAGTGAGCTGAACTAACACAATGTATTTGAATCTTAGGATCACCCGAAACACAATGAGTTCCTGAACAAGCCCATAGTGAACTACGCACGGATGAAGACGATCTTCGAGCCAAGCAATTAGGCCCTCTTCTTTCCACGCCTACTGATGCAAGCTATTAACTATCTTGCGGACAACATGGTCCATGGTAGTAGATATGCTAGGATAACAGGAGGAGAGAGGAGGATCCGGCATAGGACTTGGCTGCACAAGCACTACTGTTAGTGATGTTGTCTGATGGTGGTCATGATGTGTTAAGGTCATGTATATTTTGGTTGTTCTAATAACAACTCCACTGGCTAGGAATTGATCAAAATTGATATCGGGATTATAATATTTTGGGAGGTGCTATATACTAACCCATCTGGTGATGAATGTGTGATGTATATCACGAGATGTAGTTTTTTGTTTTGCTCGTGGGGGCATAAGTACTTACCGTAACTATTAGTTCGGGTGGAACTGCCTAGTACCACCTCCTTATGATGATTTTTTATCTGAATTCTTTATTTTTGTTAACAATATTGAGTGGTAGATATCGGGATAACCTCACCACTCAATGGAAGAGGTTACCGCATTAGTAGGTTGGGTTGCAACCAAACACCGGGTAGTTGCATTTGTCTTCCCTAGAACGCAGTCAACCAAACGTCAGGATCCCGTTCCTGGCCTCATGAAAGAAATTGGTTTCTGGACAACCAAACAAAGTTCCCGGCATGGATGCCATTTTCCCGGCCATGCTCTTGGGGAGCAGGTGCATGGGAGCTCCAAAATAGGCCGAGGCAATCGATCACGCCCTCAGGGATCAAGAGTTGTAGTTTAAAAAGGGCATGAATTCTATACTTGGGCAAATAGAATTCCGAGGACGAGCTCAAACGTGGCCTAGTTGTGGCGCCAACCATAGCGTAAGCCTAAGGGTCGATGCTCCCCAATCAGGAGTCAGAGACCAGCTGTTGTGACGCCGTTTGACACCTTGGATCCTGTTCCTGGGCGGCTGCAGTGCACCTGAAAAACTAGCTGGAGCAGCGGCAATATTCTCAGTTTCTCACCCGGATCCATGACAACATCCAGAAGAATAGAACAAGAACCGAAGAAGCTCCACGAATCGGAGGCCATCGTCGATCGATTACTTTTTTGGTTGCGAACAAGTTGCTCATCGTGAACAGTTTTCTACTAGCTGCAACTTGAACTTATACAACAGCAGGTAGCTATAGAGCTATATATAAGCCTATAAGGCTATGTAGTACTATATCCTTCTACAGCTGGTGAAGCACATGAGTGCACGTTATGGCAGGATTAAGATTTAAGACAACAGTAACCAGTTCCATTTTTGTGTCTGTATATTTTATGGAGCACTAATCCACATGGTCAGGCACACCAGGTCCCAGGACACTTACCGGGCAAGCTGAGGAGCTGGGAGACATGTCCATCGTGCAGCTGCCTGAGATAAACTTGTGCTGTTACCACATCGAAGGAGTCAGTTTCAGTGTCAGTAATTTAGACATAGGTGAAAAACCTTCTGTCCCTGTGTCCAGGGACAAGAGGCTAGCCTCCTGGATCTGCCCAAATGAATCTAGAACCGTAGCTGACCTTGGTATCTGGGTTACAGGTTCTAGTTTATTGATATGTGACCCATAGTATGAAATCGGGCATCGAATCACCCCCTGTAGCAAAACGCAGAGCATGCAGGGTTTCATTTACTTGGATAAGTGAAAAAGAACAGTCAAACTGTCACCAAACTGTGCGGATACGGTGTGGTCCTCCAAAATCAAAATACAGCAGATTCTGGGTATCGCGCAGATACGAATAGGATGCAGAGAACGAACACAAGATACAAGATCCTAATGAGTGCATCATTGTATTGCACTACTGCAGGACGAAGTTCAAGATACAAATGGATCTTCAATGCCTAGCAGCCTTGGGAACTTGGGGAGAATGCTTATTCTCCTCATCGTTGAGAAATTTCTTACTGTAGTATGTACTTACATCACTCCTAGAAAGTTAGGCTGAATAGCAGGCTTTGATGCGCAATCCACTGTAGAGCAGTCTATACAGGCCCTTTTCCCTTTTACAACAAGCACCTACAAGCTGGAGTTCATCTAACCGAAACTATTTGTCAAACGTTGCCCTCGATATAAATTTACCTAGCCGGCAACCAATGAATCAAGAATCTACAGTTGGTACTATCTCCTTACATCTCTACCATGTTCAACTTCACGTGTGCACCCTCTACCGTATACTCCCAGTACCAAGATCCGCTGTCCATCATTTCCTCGCTTATGGGATCTAACTTGACAACAAAACCTGATGAAAACAAAAATGAACGAGCAATATCAGATGCACGGCATTTAGGATTTGAGCACACTAGTCTATCGCGGTAAGAACCTCAAGGAAAAAAATGAGGACGTGCTTTATGCACGTTCTTTTTGAGCCAGAAAGTAGGGTACAAGTAACTAACAGACCTGATTCGTCCTGAATGATGCGCATTCTATGACCATCGGGCACTTCAAAGATATGGTTACCCTGGTAGAACAACGAAATCAGATAATAAGAAAAGGAAAAAGGTCAACCTTTTAACTAACAAAGAGCCACTGTTTCTTATAAACACACCTTCAGGAGAACATCTTTGGCTTCAAATTCTGCATTTCCATGAAGAATGATCTTCAAAGATTCTGATCTTTCGACATCATTCTTCCAGTAGACATTACTAGGAGAACCCCAGCTGATCCCATCGTTCACAATTTTAACACTTTCCAGCCTGCATCTCCCACAACTTTAAACAAACAGGGAATTCAGACTTTCATCCCTATATTTCAGATGTGTGCTTAAGAAAAAATGTGCCTCGGAATAGATGATACCTGGCACCATAGTGCAGTATTTGTTCACCATGAGTGTTCCTCTTGGTTGAACCCATAATGTTATCAGCTAAAATGATAAGGCTTCCATCCAGCTACAGTTTAAGGAAATAAATTCAGTGACATATAACAAGGGGAATAAATCAAAATCATCTGTTTAGATTGTTACCTCCACATCTTTCCATACAAATTCTGCTACCTCTATTTGCAATTCTGAACCTTTAGAGATGGACCCACCTACAAACTGCGTGTGTGGAAATTTAAGTAACCAACTAACCACAAAAAGTAACTAAGCTCAGAACTGAAAAACTGAGACATGCAAGAGTTTCAGACTGTAAGCACTAACAACAAAACATGGCAGTCATGTAGAAGGAAATTCCACAAGGGCCGACTTGTCAATTACGATATTTGTAAGAGCAAGCACGCTGCATCTGCCTTTTCTTTTTTTCTGAATTTCGACATAGTTTCTCTTCCCCGAGTTCTAGTTTAAAATTGACCGCCACTTCAAACTATCCAGCTTTGTCATGCTCAACGCTATGTTATGCATATCAGATCAAAACTCAAAAGAACATGTCACAGCACCAAACAGCAGCATGGTGTTTCTCGCTTCATCTGCAATATGGTTAGTATTGTGCTAACTATGCATTTTCATGCTGAATCGGTTGCTTTTTCACTGAAAATTCCAGATCTTAATGCAGATTACAAAATTATCTCATGATAGATGTCATCAGTGTTGTAACGTGATAGATACTCGTTCTGTTCAGTATTCAGGAAAGAGATTATAAGCTTTTGGCATTTATCTCCACATATAGATAAAAGGGGGTATCAATGAGACCTGGGAAAATAAGTTTGCTTTTCTCAACTGTGCTTTGCCGGTGGAAGGTCAAAACATATACGATGTGGAAAAACTAACTTAGTGAAGAGATGAAAGCTAAATCGCATTCTTTACCCATTTATGTTTTGAGTAACATACCTTTTGCTTTACGATATCCCAAAATGGACCTAAAGCAGGATGAAGAAATATGAGAAACGGTAGCTCCAAACGCAAGTATTCATTATTGTCTTTCACCTGATAAGTAAAAAGATACTTCCAGTCATGATAAACAATTAGTCCAGAACGCATGTACCCGTTATTACATCACCCAGAGAAAAATAACACAAACATTATGACGCCTAAAAGTAAATGGGATGTTAGACATCAATTACTCCATGAGAATACCCCATGAGAACTACATTGTTTTATCTTTTCCCAGAGATAAATCTGAAATAGGGTATGAAAATGTATGTCCATGACCTAAGCTTCGTGTTTCAATTTCCTAAAGAAAACTGCTAGCCTAATGGGTCCTACTTCCAGAGGGTGGAGTGTATAAATCACTAACCAGTATTGTTGTATATTAATAACCATAGAAATAACATCATGTCAAGATGAGGAAATGGTCCATGAGTTCAGGTATTTGTTCCTACAAGACTAACCAGTGGTCTACCTTGCAGGTTGTAGCTGAAGTAAATCAGATATCCATATGTAAATACACGATTCGCACTGTTTTCGAGATTGTAATATTATTCCAGTTGAGTAAGATCAATATGGCTTATCGACCTTTACGGATATGACTGGACGCATTATAGGTCAATACAATATTGAGAATCCTCAGGTTTACTGGAGATTATAATTTTCCAAACATGAATCAAGAACGGAGATTTCAAGATATCACGCAGATAAAATACCACATGGAATGCCACTCATGTTACATGTGAAAAAATAAGGCATAAAATTACATTCACCTTCGGAACCTCTATGCTGCAGCTAGAAAGAAGATCATGAGCATTACGCATAATATCGAGGAGTGAACCTTCTGGAGTCTGTAGAACAAGCAAAGTGAATATTATAAAACCCAAGTCAAGAAAAATTTCAACTGTTAAGGTTACTACATAAGCCTTGGAATGTACGCCAATTAAACGTAGCAGTGTCAGAAGCATCTTATATTAATGTTTTCGTGCTACTAGGGACACAATTTGAGTCCAGAAGAAACTTGGATCAGTCAGCAGTTTTATGTTATGTGGACAGGATTATACTTATACCTGGTAGGATAGATTATTCTTCCAATGAGTACAACTACATGTGGCTATACAATGACATTTACTAAACATAAAATTAGGTAAAAGAAATATGACAACAGTTAAGTTTTACTCATAATCAGTAAGAAAATTAAGTCTGGGTTTTCAATCTGTCCTGAGAGTACTTTCAGACATACAGGCAGACTTTGAATATATGCTAATTCAGAATGTGAGAAAAAAATGATCACATATGATGCGTCGGAGTTTATAAGAGATGAAAACCTTAATAGGAACCTTCAAATTATAGAATCCACAACAAGTTACATAGAAGGCTAGAATTCCTATTTTGCATGCAGTAGCAAGATAATCCGTTTCACTGGACTGTAAAGTATAATATGTTAACCTGGTGCAGTGATTTATCTTCTGGTTTGAGCTTCCTTTTAGCTGATGAAGTGACTTTTTTCCGTTCATTGTACACAATGAATGTGTCGAGCTCACCTGTTAGATATGAGAATGCTAAAACCCGAGACACAAACAAAAATGTAGCTAGATAGAGACAACGAATACATAGGAAGCAAACATGTAACTACTTACATACTTTCTATTCCTTTACTGCACCTGTAGCTATACGTGTTTGCAAAATTATCTGCTATATTTTGCATCGTGCACTCTAGCCTGCCACCAGCAGCACTGTCATGGAGAAAAATTGAAGTAACAGAAATAAGATAGCTACTCATAGTAAATAACTTAATTTAAACATGACATGGTTATGTATTCTAATTTTTCTCTCGTCCCCACTTTGTATAAGCTCAAAATTGACAACAGTACATGTGCAGAAAAGGTCAGAAGTCCGTAATGAAATTACTGGAAAGCAAGTACCTACACTCAAAGCCCAGATGATCCACATATGATATTGCCTTCTTCAGATTCATTACCATTCCAGGCAAGCAACTAGCATTTCTACGTGATCCAACTTCCTCCACTGCTTGAAGATCAACATACATAATGTTTGTATTTGCTGGGTAGCTAGCCTGCAAACTAAATTAACAAAGCATAATTGGCTGAACAACCAATAAATAGGGATACACAAAATGATATAATCTTAACGGTAAACACATCACTTCATCCAACCGAACTGAATAAACTGAGGCACATATCCTTCATGAAAACTGAAGCTGAGAAAAGAAATGCCTAATAATACAGCATATGCAACCAGATCAACATCCCAATGGTACCAGCAAATGACTGCAAGCATTCGATGATAACTGAATGGAAATGCTTATAACAACAGGCAAAGATTTGCATCTATAGTTTTTAGTACATGAATCAGATGAATATCCCAACACGGTCCACATATTAAGACAGAAAACTGGAGGGAATGAGTAAAGCATCATGAGCAATAAATGTATAACTGGGCACTTTAGCCCTCTATTTCTCGATGTAGGATATGCAATAGGGATGTTTGATTGAGCTATTCTGTGTAGTACCTGCCATTAGTTGCTGTAGGTTCTGATATGCCATATTTTTCAAATTCGGTGTACTCAATGCAAGTAATACCATATTCCCAAAGTCCATCCAAGTTTTGTTTTTCAATAAGAACATTCACCCCTTCAGTAGCACCTGGTCTTCGCTCACAAGATGCAAAACCTAGTTTCTGAGGTATATGATATGGAGTTATATGTCAAGCATTGTAAAGATAAAAAAATTACAATGCAAGAATCCAGAGGTGCAAGATAGATATCAAAATCTCAGTAATATAAGGAATAATAGTGAAAAGGAGTGTCTCACATAAATAAATAAAATATATTGTCTTTCTTTACCTTATTATGCCGCATGCCTATTCCTGCCAACGCCATCAGTGTCAAATCAGTTGCAGCAACAACATTGCTGGAAATTGCGAAAGAGATCTAAAGTTATTCCCCTTTTCAAATAATTCGTTTACACAGTGGAGAAAAAAAATAGAAACATATTCCAGATAACCTGACTTGTCGAACAGTTGCACCTTTTCTGCCATGACGATAAAGCCATTCAAATACACCTCTATCACAAGCAAGTTTCCAAATAGCACCATGACCACCGGGTTTACCCACGGGGAGAAGCGATTTGCCGATTAACCATTTCCCATCCTCAGCATTAACTACAGGAACCAAAGGCTAGAAAAGCCATTATGCAATCTAGTTAGGACTCTACAAAGTTCTTGGCATGGTGGGCAGATGACAATTGTTCAGAATATAAATGCACACTCTAATGAATAGATATTACCAGAAGTGTGCAATTAATATACCTGTTCAAATAAGCGGAAATTCTCACGTCCTCTACCAAACCATTCAAGTCTTTCACAGATTGCAGTTATATGCTCATTGTTATTCTTCACAGAGCTCGTCATGATTGCCACCGGGGTTATACATTGTTTCCCAAAGATCTTGAAATGCAGAAACTCTCTAGCCTGTCAAACAAGGATGCTTCACATAATAAGGTAAGTACAGCATGTTATGGGGGTGGCTATGGCACAGAATTAGATTATTTTAAGCAATTCCTTGGCAAAAGGTTGTGCTCAAAGGTAAGTGTCATTTAGAAAACACAAGTACCTGCAGATCTCGCATCAGGCCTTCGAGTAGAGATCTCCCACAGTAAGGAAGCAATGCGGCAGGCAGGGATTCACCAGTATCTGAGTCCACTAACCCAAGACGATCACCGGCACCACCAATCGGATAAATTTCACCCAGTTCTGGCAAACCCTAGAAATGATCATATTTCAGTTCGTACGCAAGAGCAGATAAATATCTTTGACATAAACAATGTTGATTTTCTCTTTTTCATTAGTGTTAGTTAAAGTGGCACTCGGGATAACCTCGATTCCCCACAGAGCAGCTTGAGATGCATATTCTGTGTCCTCCGATAGATTAACTCCAGTGGGAACATGAAAGTCGACAAACTTGTCTTCTCTATGCCGGTGCTTGCTGTCCTTGGATTTCGAGGCTGAGATCAGCTCCAATGCCATAATTTGGTAGCTGGAGCAAAGCAACAACAAGAACAATACTTCAAATGCCAATGTCAAAGGCTCAAAGCTAAATGAAATGGTTGGAAGAGAAGTTTCAACCTATAGCACCAGAGTAGGACAAATAACTAAATAAGTTGTAGCGATCAGGCAATCAGTTTACTTTGCCAGTTGGCAGTTTAATAGATTCAGATTTAAGGGACGGCAACATTTCATTTGGCAGCATTTGCTACTTCGCCGTGTACTCAGTCTCCAGCTATAGTCTGCAGTAAGCAATGCAGACAAAGGAAGCGATGCTCACCCGATGATGCCTCCGATGCAGTCGTAGAACTCCTCGATGTCTCCGAGAAACTTGAGCAGCTGCCGGAGCAGCTCCCTCTCCTCGCTCCCCGCCACGTCGTTCGCCGCCGACTCCTCGCTCCACTTCCCTACCAAGCCGGCCAGGCTATGCAGCGCCTGCCTCAGGGCGCTCCCGCCGCCGCCCCCGTTGGGGTGGCGCTCGTGGCTGGCATCGCCGGCCCAGCCGAGCTCCGCGCCGAGCACGTGATCCTGGCCGGACGCGACGAGGCATTTGAGCAGGTACGTCTCCCGGGGCTCGAGACCAGACAGAACCCCGCCGCCCGACGCGTCGCTGAAGAAGGCCGCGACGCGGGGCTCGGCGTCGAGCGCGCGGAGCTTGTCCTTGAGGGAGCGCGCCGCGTCGAGGCGCGCCCGGGCGGCGGAGAGTCGCGCGACCTCCGCGTCGAGCGCCTGGTCGCGGCGCGGCTGCTGCTCGAGGGAGGGGCCGGGCGCGCGGTCGAGCGACGCGGTGGAGACGCGCTGCTGCGAGCGCGAGGGCGGGGAGGGGGCGGGAGACGGGGAGGGGAGCGCGGAGAGGATGCGGGTACGGCCGCGGCGGCGTCGAGGGGGGCAGAGAGCGGGCAGGCTCGGGGAGAGGAGGCGGAGGTGGGGAGGTGGCGCCGGGCGAGAGGCCATGAGTCGAGTGGAGAGTGTGGTGGCGCGGGGAGGCGAGGGCGAGAGAGGGGGATAAGAGGAGGACGGCGACAGCGAAACGGTTGGGGGATATGCTCCCAGCGATACGGAGCCTCCCGAGCGCGCGGCCGACCAGAGCCGCGACACCAGACGGGGAGCGGGGGAGGTAGCGGCCACGGGGGGGGTATATTCGCTCGGCGCGTCGGCCGTCGTTTACATTTGGCTGAAATCTCATTCTTATCTTTGGGGGCTTGGTGAAGGCCAGATTCGGCCTTGGATTTTGAACAACTGGGCCTAGCCTGTTCCATTTTTCAAACACCATGTTGTATAAGAAAGCGGGAAAAAAAGTTCAGAAGCTTTCCTCTTTTTTTTCAAAAGAAGCTTTCAGCTTTCCTCTTTTTTTTCAAAAGAAGCTTTCCATTTTGTGCAGGGACGGAGACAAGGAGGGACGAGCGGGGGCTAGACCCCCTAATGATCCGTCCCCCTCAACAAATCACAGCACGCTGTATGGCTGGTATTGTAATTGATCGTGTTGTTCACGGTAGACTGCCGTATACACCAAAGCCTAGCATAAAAGCCCATGATGGAACCATAGGAAGCCTTAGCTCTTTAACCTCGTTTATTTGTTCCTCTCTGCCCACGACCTAGCATCGCATGTTGTCTCAGTACGATTGATCCCTCTGATCATGGTTTCGCCTACCGCTCAGTAACCGGATTTTAGGACACATGCAATATTCTACTGTGCTAGTCATGGCGTTTATCTCTTGTTATTTTTCTCTCGTTCGGACGAGCGGCAAGTGGTTGTGGCGATCAAATTCATTGCCAAATTTATAAGTGATCAAGTACAAGTGCTAAATTCAAGGTATTGGTCGCTAGTTCTTTTATCCTATGTATTATAGTTCTGTTAGTCTGGATTCTTTTAGTTTACAGCAAAATTAATTGAATTCTGATTCGATGCTTCCTTTATTTTGCTTTTGCTAACACTGAGTTGCCTATAGTTTTCTCTTGCATTTTTGAAAATTTACAGTAAATGTAGCCACAGTGCAACTTTAGTCTCTAGTTATCATGTGAGGGGAGAGATAGTTTCGTAAGAATTAACTAACTGAGATAGAAAGTGTTATGTGTACGTCCGTAGTTATGTGCTAGACACATCTTAACAATCTTTTTGTTATGCCACAAGAAGGGGGAGACTGACAACTATAAATTTCTCCATTATGCGACAAAAAGAACTTCTTCGCCCCCTCATGCTTCAATCCTGGCTCCGCCCCTGATTTTGTGCTACACATAAAACGTTGTAAATTGAAAAGGAAAAATGTTGTTTGCTAAAAAAAGAATGTTTCTCATATTTAACTCCATTGGTGTCTACAGAAAGAAAAAAACGTTGACCAACGGGGAATGATCCCTCCCTTAGTTGTACTTGTTAGGTAGAAATGCGATCTCTTCGGACGTTTTTTTCACGTATAGCACCCCGTTTAGTTCAATCGCGAATACCGTGATTCAAACTCGGATGAGTGAGTTCACCACCGTGAGCACAAGCCACTAAGCTAGCGTTTGGTTCTCGTCTAGAGAAGGAAACAAGAGAGCCTCCACCAACTCTAACCCATTTTTCCATATCTGTTGGTTTCCCTCAAGCTAGATGGTCGATTTGGTGTCGATAGGTGTGGCCATGGATCGACATATGCCTAGTTGTTTAAGTACATCTTTGTGAGGTTTTGTGTGCCCTTTGCAGCGACGGCTCGGTGTGGAGATGACATCGAATAAAAATAAATGTATATTTGCTCAATTGTAGTACCGACGTTGTCTACACCATGGGGCTAGTAGATCTTATGCTTCATATTTATGTTTTTTGTCTTCTTCCTTGTTGATTGAGCAACAAATTATTTGTTTAATAGCCTTCCTTGTAAGGGTTGTGTCCTCATCCACAATACATTGCACGACCTTAGGTTTCCACCCTTTGTGGTGGATAGCTTATCAAACTTATGAGAGGGTACAACTTGTGTAGGTCTATTCTCGGATGAGTTCCGTCGTTTGGGGAAATACCAACATGTGAGAGGTGGAGTTAGAGATGATTGCTTTGAAGATTTTTCATGTAACTTTCAAGTTTATCAAAAAACATCTTGTTTTGTTTTTGCTCATTTTGGTTTGTACAATCTTTTGAACGCTTCATTCACAATAAAGCTAGCTAGATCATTCTAAAAAAACAGTTCCCCGACTATTATACATACTTGACCTCTTAGCCTATTCATGTGGACATAGGCCGCATTTGGAGCAAAGGAAAAAAACGTAGGAATTATAGGCCGCATTTGGAGCAAAGGAAAAACGTAGGAATTATAGGCTGTATTTGGAGCAAAGGAAAAACGTAGGAATTCTAAAAAGGACAAGATTTTTGTAAGAACAATAACCCATGCCACCGTTTGGGTCAGAGAAAATATTCCTTTGCTTATGAAATGAGCAATTCCGTAGAAGTTTTGGAGGAAAACAAACATAACCTCTTACCTAATATTTACGGTGATCCAGCGCACCACTGTATGTTGTAGTGCGCAAATTATTGACATAATACTCACGAGGTATCATTTCGTAAATATTACATCCATCAGAATTGTACAGCAGAAATTGTGGGTCTGCAACTTTATGTGATTATCAATATCATTCAGAATTGTACAAAAAAAACAATATCTTCTTTACGTGATTTTCATGTAACTTTCAAGTTTATCAAAAAACTACGCTTATGTTTCAGGGTCTTCATACTCCACTATGCCTTATTCTATTATTTCAATGCCTCCTAAAAGCTTTCTCTCCCCATAATAGATATCTCCTTCGTTGTTGATTTTGTCCTTGTTATCTGAGTTGTAACTCTCAAAGTCTAGCATGGGTTTAACAAGATATTTTGAGTATGAGCATATTTTGCAAATTCTATAATTAGATGTGTGATGTGCAAAAGTGATCAATCATCCAGATTCCTTGGTTTTTTGAAAATGTTTTTTTTTAAATAAGTTATAGTTTAGAAAAACTATGTTTGTCGGTCTTCAGACTGTTAGAACTTTATTAAGTTTCTTTCCATGTTGCTTCGCAATCTTTCACGGATAGAGAGTAACATGTTATATTCCATACACTCTCGAGATGTGTGCTACTTTTACCACAAATCGTCCTTGGCCTTATTGCACTTATCAAGATGTGAGGCCTATTACTAAGTTTCTCAAAGTCATGCCGAGCTCTATCAAATTCAGTAACCTACAAATTGCATTAAACCTGGTCAACGACCGCTGTTTGGTATGCTATTCGGCTAAGATATTAGAGTCGTCGTATTGCAGCACAAGATGAGGATGTTATAGACTCCCATCCACAGTCATTCCTCTCCGGAAATACACCCCGACCTACTCATCCAAAGATATACATAACTACGAAGAAGCTTCTAACTCGCTCATCCCATTCCAAGATTTATGGTCAGCGCGATTTATACGGCGCCTTGAAATGACTTACTACAGTTGTTGTTTACATCCTAAGTAAATTTCCCCGGTACAATGAATCTTTTTCTCACATGATTTCACATCATGTAATGCACCCATTATTCCATTGCCAACAATTTATGATTCAATTTATCCAGTAAACAATATTTTTTTTGTTCTTCGTTTGTGAAGCTTTTGAAAAGTCTTTTACATATACTCCCTCTGTTCCATAATATACATAATATAAGATGTTTTAGCTTTTGAGAAACGAATGTATCTAGACGCATTTTAGTGTAACATCTTATATTATGGAACATGGGGAGTAAAATATAAGGATATATAAGATTCTTACTTGCAAGATGTGTGCAAGGTTGAACTTGCCTGATAACTACGAGATAATGCAGTTCAAAGGTTCTACTTGGCCCTTGACATTAGGTTCTAAAAATAACGATCATTATTCAATAAAGACAACACTTCAGTAAAAACAGATGATGTTATAATGCAACTATATGAAATGCAAACTCTTCATGTGTTGTAATTCATTTTTTCTTGATTTGAATTGCTTTGACTTTTAGGTGAATTTTCCTTTGTTAGGGTTTTGTTGAAATTTCACTTTAGAATTTTCATATAATTTATATGAATTTTACTTTAGAATTTTCATATATCTTAAGAAAGTTATGTTCAATACTTCAAAGTGTGTGTTTTTAAGTTGAAAATAATATGCCTATATTTTTTGGAAAATATTATTTGGGCTTAAAGATTTCCGGAGTATATTTTACTCAATTAAAACTATTTCTTTAATTCCAATAATCAACTTGGAATTTTTATTCATGCAAAAATATTTTTAATAATTCCAGAAAAATAGGATTTGGAATCTTTGTATTTTCCCTATTTAGAACTATTTTATTTTATTTGTTTGAAATGTTTTTTATAGGTTTTGGTTAATTGGAATTTTAGAGTAAATGTGAAATTATCCTTTTCCCCTAGTCCCACTAGTCAAACCAAATTTGTCAAAACCAGCCAAACCGGTTAGCTCTCTATCCCTTCTCTCTCGCTCTCGCACATGCCTGCGCACCGTCGTCGCTTCGCTGGTCGATTCCGGCCTGCTGAGGACGTCTCCACCGCTGCCATGGCACTCAATCGCCTCCTCTCGCTATGCTCTACACTTCTACTGTGTAGATTTGTCCCTCTTGTTCTCTCGTCGCTATGCATAACCCCAACCTGAGGGTTTCTATAGATTGCCTCTATGGTGTCTAGGTGCTGCTCCCACGCTTCCTCGTCGTCGATATGGCACTAGAGAACATCAAGGACGTCAACCCCTTGTTGGCGTGGCCTGGCACATGTCAAGGTGCCCGCCTGTGGGTGCTCCTTGTGTCACCTTCACTGTGGTGGTTGTCTTCCTCTACTCCGGCACCAACGAGTTCATCTCCCTTTTGGCCAAAGGTTAGTACTCTCTCTCTCTCTCTCTCTCTCTCTCTCTCTCTCTCTCTCTCTCTCTCCCCTACCATTTCTACTATTGGACCACTAAGGTTCTAGGGTTTGTCTCTTCCACTATTGATTCTAGTGTTGGTTTTCTAGATATTTCTAGGATGTTCTAGTATCTTCTAGATCATGTATGATGCTTTTGCCACTAGTATGGTCCATGGATTCTAGGTTTAGTGTCTACTTGGTTAACTAAATTCTTTAGTTTGTAGTTTCGACATTTAACTGTCTAATTCATTAGTTAAAGTGTTATTTCTCCAGTTAAAGTGCAATGTGCTACTGTTAGTGAAGATCTGGTGTATGTGATTATCTAATATGTTGTCTAGGTTGATTCTAGGTTTGCTTAGTACCGATTCTTGCATTTGTATGATCAATATTTTCCATGTGTTGTCTGGACGTTATTGTTCCTCTTAGGTTTACTGTCAGTGGTGATGGTTTCTAGTGTGAGTTGCTAGTTGTAGTTGTTTTGGCTACCATTGGAGTCAAAATCCTCAACCCAAGCATTCTATTTAAGTTTAATTGCATTTCCTTTGCTGCATTTGTTAGTTGATTTGTGGTTTTGTCTGTTATGGATACACTTATAAATAATTGTGCTCTTAAGTTGGTATCCATTATTGGTATGATAATTACTTGTTCATTTATTTACTAAACTTGGTTCAGTGGTTAACTGTATGCGTGTTATTTAATTACTATCTAGTTACTTGTGTAGGTTTACTATGTATTAGAAGAATTATTTCTTTGTATCTACCTTCTCATCCTTAGGCTGATCCTATGATCTTATCTAGGGATGGGAGGATAGATATGAAGATTGTGTTCTTAATCTATACTTTCTTATAAAGCAAAGCCACACTAACTAGAAATTATGATAGTATATCTCAACATGCAAGCTATCCACATCATCTAGTCCATTAGCCAATCAAATATCCATGTCATCCCACCAATATATAATAATACTAGTATTTATTTACATACAAGATATTCACGTCACCTCATCTAATTGTCCATATCACCAATTTATATCCATCTAATATAAAATAATTTCATGTCATTTATATGCATGTGCTCCTGATTGGCTTAGTATTGTAGCACCCGGTAAAACCGCTACTAGTAAATTGCATGTGTTTATCTTCATGCATCATCATGACATCAACATGCATATATTAGTCTAAAACTATTTTACTAAAAGCCCTATTTCATTTTCTACAAATGTCCCTCTCTTTATTCAAATGTGAAACCTCAGTATTTTCTGGAACTTGTATTTATCTAAAACTATATTTCAAAATGTTTTATTTTATAAAAATAATAAAATATTTTCTATCGGGGAGGCAGTCTAGCCGTCCGGCCCAAAGGCCCAACCGGCCAGACCACCTACTACCCAAAATTAAACCCTAGACTACCTAACCCTAGCCTTGCCCTACCCAAACCCTAATCCCTACAATTCCTCCACCCCGCCGCCGCCACTTCCCACCCCGCCTGGACCGAACACCACCACGCAGTCACTCCACACCACCCATCCCGTCCGACACACACACCATCCACACACGCACACACACTGTTCCGTCCCAACACAACACGACCATTCGAACCCACCTGGACTCAACGCACGTGCCTACCCCGCGAGCGGCCCCACCACTCGTCGTGTCGTCCCGCTCACCTTGCTCCCTCTTCCGTCGCCTTGCTCGCCAGCGCCTGCGTCACCCAGCCCCTCTCTGCTTAGGCGCCGCCGCCTCCCTTGCCACGTCGTCCGCCTTCTCTGCACCGAGTTGCCGGCGGCGCCCTTGCGAGCCCGACGCCCGAGGCCTTCCTCCCAAACCGGCCCCGTCTCCGGCCGCTATGCCCGTGTTGTCCGCGCTTTTCCGTGGCGGTGCCAACACGTGCACCAAGATCGCCGACCAAGGCGCGACGACCTCGCCAGCGGCGCGGCAGCGCGCGGCCGGATCGTCCCATCCGCCTCCTCCTCTGCTCGGGTCACGATGCCCTGCGCGGTCTCCCTTCACCGTGGTCTGGGGCCCTCATCCGCTTCTGCCCCTCGATGCCCTGGCGACTGCTGCGCGTCCGTTCGAGCACGTCGCCCCGCTTCGCCTCTCCAGCCCCTGTCGCTGGCCTCTTTGCGGTGATCCAGCATACCACTGCATGATGTAGTATACTATAGTCGTTGACATAATACCAATGAAACACTGTTCACTAGTATTACATCCCTCAGAATGGCACAACAGAAACAAAGCGGGTCCAATACATGGCTAAAGGTTACAACTCACTCTTTACACAAGATCCAGAGAACACTCTAGGTTAAAGAGAGAGAAAGATCTTCTTACGAAGAAGAATGAAAAAAAAAACACAAGACTATTATACTATTAGGACTAGTATTTTAATTAAGGGATTGACATTGCTGCTATTGCAATACACTACAGAATTAGGTTCTTTGGCTAGAGATTATATTCCTTTCTAATTAGTAACTTTGTCTTCACTTGAGTTGAGGTATTTGTTGACTTCCTTGTCTTTGAAGAACCTTAGCTTTGATTGATGAATCCTGGAGATTAACTTGATGTAGATGTTGTCTATCCAGGCCTCAGAATCTAGCAAGGGTTAAGAAGATACTTTGAGTACGAGCGTACTCAGCAAGTTCACTAGAAAAGGAGTGTTTGATGCACTATAACTATAGCCAAGGACCATAGGTCGTAGGCAATGCAAGTTTTCATAAACATTTCTTTAAAGGTTGCTTTTATTCTAAAAAGCTATGTCCGTCAGCCTTCACGGGTTTACCAGAACTTTCATGGAGTTACTTTCCCGCCGCGTTCGCAGCTCCTTCCCGAAACAGGGAGTAACAAGTTATAGTTCTTACACTCTGCAGAGGTGCGTTACTTTATCCATGAGAGACCTTAGGCTTTGTTGCACATCCAGGAGTATGTTCCTGTTCAAACTTCCTTGGTTTGAGGCCTAACCTAAGATCCAAGCCAATCACTGCCCCCTTCACGACCTCGCATGCCTCCTTGGTGTACACCATGCCCACATTTTGAATTACGGCAATAGTTTGTACAGACCGTTAGATGCCAGAACTATCGTGGGACGTTCAGGGTTGCCACCCATATGCTACATATCCTCTACGAATTACCAATTAATATGCACGCTACGAGTGATAACAGCCACGACCTGCACATCCGGCTACATGCGAGAGGAAGAAGATACAACTGACTTCTCTGTCCCATTCCAAATCTCATGGTCAACGCGTAATATACGGTGCAAGAATCACTGGCGACATTGGTTGTTAAATCCTAGGTGATATAGTCTCAAAATGGTATTCCAAGCCGAGTTACTAGATTAGCTGATCACCCTGGATCAGTAACCAATAGTTCACATTATTATCAAAAATAATGTTTTCTGACCCTTTTCAAATGCAGGTGATGACAACAGTGGATTTGTAAAATACTTTATGGAAAATAAACAAAGGACATGAGCAAGTATGAACTTGCCTTTTGTGATTGCAAGATTATGCACTCACGGTCTTCGAGACAACATAAGATCCAATATTTGAAATCTGCATCATTGGTCCGGTAAGGACTAATGTTTAAAGAAGCAATATGCTGATGTGCATAAGTAATGCTATGCATTTTCTAAAAACCCCAAAGTGAATCCCTAATACTATAAGTGAAGTGAACTTAGGTGATTCATTTAAGAGTTGGCTTATCTTTAAATTTTTACTTCACATGAAGTGCATCTATAGGGATTTTAAGTTTTGATATACAAGATATAAAAGTAGAGTGCAATAGTAATTTAAGATTTAGATTAGTTGCTATTTGGTGATTAGGATGGAAGTCTATGTATTGGATTATTAAGGTTTGAAAGAACTATTCTAGAGTTGTTGCTTGAAGTGGCAAAAAGAATAACATTTGAAGAAAAGATTTCCTCTCTAAGGTTTAAACAATCATCATTGTTAATAGGACATGATCAATGTATTTTAGTGTTTGATTTATTAGTTTGGATTTGAGATGCTTTATGTCTTAAGTTAAATAGACCAAAGTTAACTATAAAAACATAAGTGATTTATTATACATGATGTTTATAAGCTTTGATACTAAAGTTAACTTTAAAAGGTTAAGTAAACTTAAGATGTAATATATTTTAATTATTCCCAAGTTTTAGATTTATGATAGGTATGATTAAGGTGTGGAATTGTTCACTTTATATTTAAGTGAATGATCAGATTAAATTTGTTTTGCTTATTAAGAAAATAATATGTATTTATTTAATGGAAGCATAATTAGATGATCTTAGTAATTTGTTAGAATTTGAAATTATATTAATAATGGTTAAGATATAATGATTATTCATCATATTATATGTATATGAGTGATACCCAATAAGATTTTTAAAAGAATACCTTATACTCAAGTTTGAGTATGAATTTAAGTTGTGAGTTTGGGGTTAGTACTTAGACACTAATTTCTCAAGGTTTTATAAGAATTGTGATTATTTCTTACTTAACAATTATTTTTAAAGAATTCACAAAATAGGTATTAGATAAGGATTTATTATTTATTTTTTAAAATATTAAAGACTTTTCTAATCATAGATTTAATATTTTTCTAGTGTAATATATTTGTTCAAGACCTAAAAATGATTTTTATTTAATTTTTAAGTATTATTTTTATGTTTATAAAATTCCATAAAGGATTAAATGTCTTTAAATATTTATTCAAATTATATTTATAAAAAAGTTAAGTTAGTATTTTTTATAAAATAGTATATTTGTTTTTTATACACAAAAATGATTTTTTATTCATTTTTAGGATTTTTCCTTATTTTATGACATTTCACTTAGGATGTAATGTTGTTATATTTATTTATATTTTATCTATCTTGAACAAGTAATATTATATTTTTTACTAGGTAGATATTATTTTTGTGGTTATTTTGATATATCATATGTATTTTTAGGATTTTCTATATTTTTCTAGAGGTGAAACAATCTTTGGGGTGTTTTGGTAATTTTTTATTTTTAAATCAGACCCTGGACCCACTGGTCAGTCTGGCCCATGGTTGGGATAGACCAACCCGAGCGATGGACCGAGCTGGTTAAACCGACCCGCTCGATCTAGTTCGTCTTTCCCCCTCTCGACTAGCCTCTCCCTGGCGCCTGGCCTAGCTCGTCGCTGGTGCTGCTTGATTCCGGCGAGCTTGGCCACTTCGTCCGGGGCCGATGGCCCTCCTCGACGCGCCTATCAAAGCTTCACTAGCCTGCCCAATTCGATTTGTGTCCCATGCCCCAACATGCTCACCACCAGCCCCAAACCCTAATTCCTCTTTTGCTATTATTCCGGCGGGGCGGCGAGGTTCTCTGCAACCCCGGTGGTACGGCGTGGGCGTTAGGATGCTGGGGCCTTGTTGGTGGTGTGGTTGATGCAATGCAGCGCGATGATGATCCCCATGTTGCTGTGTCGTTGCAATGTGCTTCGCCTCTCTGTTGTTACTACTACTACGACTTCTTCGGTGATCTTGATCTTGCCAACAGGTTGGTACCACCTTCCCCTACCTCTCTTCCTTCTCTCCCCTTCTGCCAATCATTCTCGCTAGTGGCACATTATCTGTACCCCATGTATGTTGGCACATTGTCTGTATCCCAAGTATGTTGCTATCCTTTGTTGTTCTATCAAAACTGATCCTTGCCTAATGGTACTGTTATTTGATTTTGTATGCTGCAAGTAGGGTGGATATAAATTCAGTTTTATGAATTTTTGGGATAGTGGCTTCCTGTCGTGCTACTCAGGTATTGGCAATTTAAGATTGCAAAGAAAAGTTCTTTTCACTGAAGCTATTTGCTAAAAGAATGTGGTTGAATTGGTAGCTGGTTAAGAAGATAATATGCTAGGCTTTAAGTTATTGTCCCTTTTGTCAAATGATGATCAGGAGTCTATATTGGACTAAACTTAGCTATCTATGTTGACAGATAGTGTTAAAAAATGATTCCTGATTATGTGATTAGGAAAATGATTACTAGCTGTTTGAGTTGTTTTAGTGGCTTCTCATATCTTAGTTATATTTGTGGTGCCTCCAAATAGGAGTGTGCACAATATAACCTAGGTAAGATGATTTGCTACTTAAACAATTGAAGAAACTCATATGGAATCAATGCTTATGATGCTGGTCTGAAGCATCTGTGGAATGAGGACAAAGTTACTTTGAATTTAAAGTTGAACTGACTTTGCTTGTTGGATATATTGAGAAAGAATTGAGTTTTTGTGCATAAGGACATAGAACTATATGCATAATTGATTCCTGAATTAGCTTTTGGGAAGATGATAGAATTTGTTGTTTTTGGATAACTTGTGAGCTAGCTAATATACAAGGATCATTCTGTTGGCTTTAGCTATTTTTAGGCTGTTGCTGTGGTGCAGTTGATGTTTATATAAACAAGAGAGAAACTTAGCTAGTGATGCAAAAGGCTGAAGTTAATTTGGTGGCTAAAATACACATTCTTTCTCTTGCATTTATCTTAGCTCTAGGATGATACTGGAGTAGCACTTCTACCCAGTCTGAGAGCTCTCTCTCTCCCACCTCATGCTCTAGACACATGATAAGAACAGATACTAAGAGTTGACTTAATAAGCTGAAAGAAAAAAGAATGGATATGTTCTTGATTTATTGGCCCTACCCATGATGCATAGGCTGAGGCTTTGATGATGTTTGTATACAAAAGCTATTGCTTGCTTATGAAATTATCCAATGATGATCTAGTACTCCATTTGAGTACAGATCTGAGGATTTTCTATTGCCCCCTCTATTTTCTTTAAGATGCAAAAGTAGAATCAGATGCAAGGACATGATCTTAAATGGATAACCTGTTGTGTTGGAGTTGTGGTTGCTTTTGTGCCTATTATTGATCACTGCTATGCCAACCCTTTCTTCTCACCTCCTAACTTGATCCCTTGGATTTACTACTGCTCCATTACTGGTAAGCCTGCTCTTCCTAGCCTTTGGCCTTCTTCTGGTGCTCCTGGATGGCTTGCCCAAGCAACCAGGGTGCTGGTGAGAATTTTAGTGCTGAACCATGTGCTCTGGAGTTGTGGATGTGGACCGGTGGGATGTGGAATGATATGGTTTACTACCTGTGGCTGTGCTCTTAGTCTATTTGGTACCCTCCTGTAGTGTTGACAACACATAGGCATGCATGCATGTGTAAGCTTCTTGCATGTGTGCTGCTGGTCCAGGGAACCTCCCCCTGTCCAGGTTTCATTTGTGGGATATTTTTGCTAAGGATGTGCTCGGCTGGTTTGGTATTATCTGCTCCTGGCCTTTATTTTGAGTTGCCAAGTGTAATTTTGACTCTATACTAATGATGCTCAAAGCTGAAGCTAAAATTTGTTAAGAATAGGTCCTATTTGACCCCTTTTAACCATACTCAATGATGATCCTAGCATAGCAACTCTATGCTAGTCTGAGAGTAATATTAGCCTAACAATCTCCTTCATTTTATTTTTCTGTTTTGTTATCTTTTGTGTGGTTTTGCAGGAAATGAGAAGATTAAAGGAAAGGTCAGATGATGGAGGTAACAAAAGAACAGTAGCTTAGGAATTTTCTTTGAATTAATTATTGTAATTTATTTTCTGTTTAGATATTGTAAAAACATTGTATTGTTGTATTTTATTCAATAAAGTTTACTAGTTTTCTTCTTTATTTTATAATGCATTTGCAAAGACAATGTAATATTTATATCTGCTTGTAATCAAGAATTATTTTAGTTATTCAATATGTAATTCATTTTTATATTATTTGTTTTATAATAATTTACTTTTATTCCTTTATTGTAATAACAATGAAACATTGTATTCTATAATAAAGTGTTCCATTATTCTTGGAACAACTTAAATATTTTTATCTTACTTATAGATAAGAATTCCATTCTTATTTATTATTATAATTCATTTCATTCAATTTTGTTTATTAATTAAGACTTGCAATTATTGTATATTTTCATAAATAAGGGTTCACCTAGTATCTCTTATTACAATTTAATTTACAATTATTAATCTATTTCAAACTCTTTTTGTATTCAAATTCATCAATTAAATATTCGAATTTGAATGGTCTTCCCCTCAAACACAAAAGCACAATAGAGGTCATGTCGAAATCCATCGCACCTACCTGATGTTTTCATCAGAGCAAGAGAGATCTCGATCCCCTATAGCTTCTTTAGTTTTGCGCGAAAATTCTACGGATTTTCTGATGCATGAATGCAATGCACACATCTAGGTTCAACTTATTTCTAAGCTCTAATGCTGGGATGTTACACTCCTGCCACTCTCGTTCGTCATCAGCAGGCAGTATGTGTCGCGCGTACACCGTGTATATGTTCTGCATGCGCGTGTTCTACTCCTGTTCATCAAAATGTTTCGGCTTCGATGTTGCCAGATGGTGTTACCTGCTAGTGTTGTGGTGAGGCTACCATGTTACGGCAAAATGAATTGAAGGTCAACAAGACTGCAGCAAGATCTTCGAACCCTCTCGGTGGACAAGACCCTCGAGTCGGAAACCATGTTTGCCATCGACGATAAGATCTCCATCACGGGCTTCAAGTTCCCCCTCGGATGCGCCAAGATCGCCGCACGAATTCTGAAGCTTTGTTCCCGGTATCCGAAGACCGATCGCGTCGAACCCAAACCCCATCAAACCCTCGGACCCCAAGATCTTCAAACCAATGTGTGACCCCTATCCGAGCCCGCCCTATTTTTATAATATGTCATATATACTTGTGCATTTAAATTGTCATTCTTGCACACACGTTTGGTGGTTTGGGGACATTATGCCGATTCACCTCATAATTAAATATGGAGACCTTATGCAGATGAACCTAGTCTAATATTGGCTCCATTTACACTTGTGTAGCGAACCGATGCCATGTTTTGCCTTGTTAAACAAACATTTAAATTGCAGGGTATCTAAACAACTAGAGCCATATATCTATTTGTCGGGACCCCAGTTCCGCTTAATTGCCTAATTGCATCGCATCATTTCCATGTCATACATCATACATGCATCATGCCTGATATTTTGCCGTAGTATTAAATAGTGTATCCGGTGTTTCTACTAGTGCTTTGCTTCTTCACGGATTAGGCCAATGAGTTAATACGAGTGTCGACCCAATCTTCGGATGAATCTTCGGCAGTGTTTCCAGGGGAGCATTCTCTCCCTTTCTACCTATCTTACTTTTGTAGTCTTTATTTCCTCCTGATGATCTATTGCTATCTGTGTTGCGATGCTATAGATTCCGTACCCCTTTATACTTCCCTGTAACCTCTATATTGCCATTAACACCTCCTATTACCTGTTGTTTGGTAGACAGTCGTCCTTGTGAGTCGTAGTTGCTTGCTCAGGTGCTGCTTCGCGTCATCGAGGTTTCACTATTGTTGGGTGGTTGGCACATGCTTAATGGTGGAGATGATCATGGCTTTAATTATTGTTTAATAACTAAAATTGAAAGTAGGTCAATAATGCAGAGGCACTGGTGGATAATAGACAATATTTGGTTTTTAACCGCTCACTGGTGTCCCGTAGGACCCCGAGTTCTTGACACCTATTCCGAGATCGAGCGCGCTAACCACGGGTGGGGTGTGTGGGCACCCCCATCGATTAGTACCTGATTTCAAAGTACTATACCGGGGGACATAAAGTAGTTTGGGGATTTATTACTATCATATACTCATGACATGCTTTACTACTTTATTTACGATTGCGCGTGGAGCGCCTGTACTGTTTTGGACCAAATGTGGAATGTTTTCGCGGTATCGACAAGCACAGTCACACTTTCGGATTCCCAGTCGTTTACATCCATTGTCACAAACCTCTAGGTCCATCTCGGAGACCGTCCGACTTTGTTGCGGGTAGCTTAGTGGGGTGGCCCCCATGTGCTTGCTTTGGGTCTGGGAAACGTCGTGTCCGAAACCCCGTCGACATACCGTTGGGTGTATGTTTTGTGATATTGTACCTACCTGATCCGACAACAAGGGTGTAGGTGCGTGTGGAAACTTTGGTGTACCCCTGCAGGGTTTAATCTTTTCGAGAATCCGTGTTCGCGGTTATGGACGACTTGGAGCACAGTTCTCGATCATAGACAACTATAACTAAAGTTTACTGTTATAAATTTGACTTGTATCTAATATGACGAGTAAGTTGGATAACCACCATGCAATGAATGAATAAAACTGCCAACTGTGTGAGTTTCCTGGGCTTGACTTCCTCGTTTGGTCTCGAGGGGGAAATACCAGGATGGGTATGTTTGGTGGTAGTATTAGCTTGGTTCCGGATAGGTCTTTCTTATCTCTCTCTGGTAGCCGACAGTTGTATCGAGTCTCTATAGGTTGTTTAGTGCATGCTGCGCTGCCGCTTCAGTCCATCATACCTATGTAGGCGAGAGCCGCCGAATTCTAGTCTCGTTGTGTACTGACCTCAGTACTGACCGCTTTCTTTTTCCTTTGCCCTTTGCCGGCATCCCTTTTGTTTAGCAGGTTTGAGATCGACGTTGTTAGCAGGGTTACCCTTCCGGCTTGGCCTGGGCAGGGTTATAGACGCCATTGGTTATTCTTCAGGGCTCTTAGCCCTATTTGCATCTTGTCTGTAGTCGGATGTTGTATCATCTTCAAGGTGATTTGGATCTTTGTACCGTATATCTGTATTCTTGACTCATGGAGTCGTGTTGTATATATATGTTCTGTAGGTTCCATCGGGAACTATTGTGTAATGATATTACTTCGTTTTCTACCCGCACGCAAGTGCCTGGTGGACACCTTTGAATCATTTATATGCGGGTTTGGCGGGAATCGCCAAAACTTGCATAGGGCCGATCCGAGGGTGTTACAAGTATTTATGGTGTTCTTCCTCGGGGAAGATGCACATGTGCTAATCAACCAGTGAAAGTGTTGGTATACATGTACTAATGTCTCTCTCTAGATACTAATAATCCTTGACTATTACGATCCTGTGTTCGGCTTTTAACTATAAACCTTTGAATATTCCAAAGCTTGCTTGAGGGAGATCTCGTAGTGTTATTTCTGTTTCCTACTCCTATTGTTCCTTCTTCTTCCTCTCAGATCTCTCTCTCACTCACTAGGATAAGAAGATTGTTTGTGTGTCCTCGCACTTAGCCTATGACCTAAGTGTGTGTTCTTATGATCTATGTTCTGAGGATTGTGATCTTTGGAGCTGGGTTTGAGTCCTATTTGTAGTATTCTAGGGTTCATCTGGTATTAACACCTCAGGTTTGCATGGGTTCATCTGGGACTCCCTCGCCTCCTTGCCTCTCTCTGTCGGAGCGGGCCGACTAAAGGGCAGGGTCGTGGCGCTACCGGGCGTCATGGTGCGGCCGCTCCGGCGATGACGCGGCGGATGGCGGCCTCTTCTCCTGCAGATCGAAGGAGGATGGCGGTGGTGCCTTCCTCTCCCGTGTCTTGGCCCTTGGCTGCGGCGGGTGGGTTGGAGGCGAGGCGGTTGGCCTGTGAAAGCCGGGCTCCGGGTCGGATCCGACGATGGCGGCGTTCTCGGACATAGTTTACCTTGATGAAGGCGTCGTTATTGCGAATTTTGCCTCATGCCTAAGGATCCGGGGTAAACCTTAGATCTGGGATGTCCCGGATCGACGATGACGGCACTTTCGGTGTCATTCACCCTCTTGAGGGCATTGTTTTGGAGCTCGAGATGCATGGAGGAGGTATTTTGGCGGTGCGGTGTCTCATCTACCGCGTCGACGGCGGTGAGTCTCAGCTACGTGGTGCGGCGGGGTCTCGGCGGCAGGCGTGCTGATGTCCTCGCGTAGAGTGGAGGTGCGGTTTGGTGTTGTGGTGGCGTTGTGGTGGCGTCGGCGGCAGGACCGACAAAGTTCATGCAGATCTTAACCGTGAAGACTGTTCAGAGGTTCGATGGCGGTGACGGCTTCCGTGGCATGCACACAAGGTGCTCGCTAAGAGTCAGCTAATCCGGATGTACGCTCTCGTCTTTCCTAGAGGGCGCTTCGGGGTATGCGATTGTTCCCGGTTCCTAGCTGGTGGAGTGTCTTCGTTGTCTATCTGGGCACAGAGCGGCCCGTTTGAGACGATTTTCCTCCATTGTCGAGTTTGTAGGTGTTGTGTGGTGGCTTCGGGTTTAGTGATGTATGTTTTTTATTGTTTCTTTGTTGATCGTTCAATAATAAAATAATAAAGACCATATGCATCTTTTTGATGCAGAGGTCGGGGGTCGCACCCTCCATTTCAAAAAAAGAGGTTTGCATGCATGTGACTGATCTGCTTATACCGCCTCTCTAGATTAGTTTCTAGTTGAGTATTTATGTTACAGTATGGGCTATAGTTGGTTTCATCATATGCCTAATTGGGCATGTCGGTCTAAAGTCAATTTGGTAATTTGTCCTTTATCAATTTGGACAACATTACTTTTAAATTTTGGGATTTTGTCCCTGTCCATTTTTACTTGCAGTGAACTTCATTTTGTTACTTAGAGATTTATTTGTCCATGATTCAATTATCAAATTTGGTGAACTCAAGTGTTCACTGGCTTGAAACTTTGCTTCTTTTAAAGAATCCAAAGTTTGAGGTATTGTTGTTTGCAATTGTGATTATCTTGTTATTATTCCATACTACTGTTTGATCTGTTGCTTAAATTCCTAAGATAGTTTCTACTGGTTCTTGTCACAGTCTATTGTTGCTACTATTGTTATCACTCTCTACTGAGGTTTTACTATTTATTGATGTAGTGTACCGCCAGTTGCTCCTTATTTTCCATTTTGTACATCATCTTCTTGTTGCCAACTTTGCAATCATTTGAATTTGATCTAAACCTCAAAGTGTGAGGTTCGGGACAAGTTCTTGAGCTTCCAATTCAATTCTACAGCAAAAGGTTTTGTCCTAAGGTAAAACCAACATTTTAACCATGACCAGATGGTTCTTTTTACTATTTATCTTGCAGGTTACATGGGCTAGATGATTGAGAAGAACGAGATCAAGATAAGAAGCTAGATAGGTTGTAGTTTAGGATTTTCTTTCCTTTTCTTGTAGTTTGTAATAGGATCAAATAACTTTGTGTTTTTTGTGTGAAATCCACATGTAAACAACCTTCTATTCATTTTATCATGAATAAAGATTCTTTTAAGTGCATTGTCATGCTTTTCTTATATTTTTCTGATTTTTATTTATTTTCTATTATAAGTTTGTATTTGAACTCAAGTTTGAATAATCCAAACCTCAATTTTGAATTCAAAGTTGATTCTACTAGTTCTAGAATCTTAATTGCTGAGTGTAAGTGTGTTTGAGTTTTTAACTCAAATTTAAATGTGTGTTGAATTCTAAATGTGGAAAGGAAAAACACAAGTTTTTTTTTTGAAATCCAAGTGTTGACCTAAGTGGACTCAGTTCGTTTCGAGAAATCCAAAATCTTCCCTGTCATCGTTTGAACGTAAGGCACCTGCAGATCGACCGATCGTTCAGACTTGTTGACGGATATAAAATCTAGAACAAAGTTTGAAGCGCAGAACTGGATTAGGACTTGAAAATTAAAGGATAAGCAGCTTTAGGGTGAAATTACAGGCGTGTCGGCGCTGGTCACCACGACCGATCAGGATAGCCTCCCGCGCAGTACGTACGGTCCCAGATGAGACACGGGCACGTGTACGAACATACCGCCTGTCCGCCGTCGTTTAAACTTTGAAACCTTGAGGAACACTTGTTTATCTCTCTTCCCGCCCCGGCCCCTCGATCCACTATATAGTCCAACCTCCCCGGACCCTTAGGCACCAAACACAATCGATCGATCTACACAATGGCGCCGAGCCTAGCCACCGTTGCGTTCTTCATCGCCGCCCTCCTCGTCGTCTCCTCCCCCGCGGGGGCGGCGGCGGCGAGGTCGAGCAGCAGGCACGACAACCCTGCGGCGGCGCCCGCGCCTGCGCCTGCGCTGGCCAAGACGTCGCACGACATCCCGGCCGTGTTCGCGTTCGGCGACTCGACGCTGGACCCGGGCAACAACAACCGGCTCCTGACGCTGGTGCGCGCCGACCACGCGCCCTACGGCCGCGCCTTCCCGGCGGGCGTCCCGCCCTCGGGCCGCTTCTCCGACGGCAAGCTCATCACCGACTACATCGTGGCCGCGCTCGGCATCAAGGACCTCCTCCCGGCGTACCACGCCCCGGGGCTCACCCACGCCAACGCCACCACGGGGGTCAGCTTCGCGTCGGGAGGCTCCGGCCTCGACGACCTCACCGCGCACGGCACCATGGTGTCCACGTTCGGGTCGCAGATCAGCGACTTCCAGCAGCTGCTCACCCGGATCGGCGAGCCCCAGGCCGCCGACATCGCCGCCAAGTCGCTCTTCATCCTCTCCGCCGGCACCAACGACGTCACCATGAACTACTACATGATGCCCTTCCGCGCCCTCAACTTCCCCACCATCGACCGCTACCACGACTACCTCATCACCACCTTCCAGTCCTACATCCAGGTCAGAGTCACATCGATATACTTAATAACTTAGCAAATCATCTTCTTCTTCTTTGTCGATCAGTTAGGTTAACTAACGATCGATGTATGATGTGAACGCGCATGCAGAGCCTGTACAAGCTGGGCGCCCGGAGGTTCATCGTGGCGGGGATGCCGCCGGTGGGGTGCCTGCCGGTGATGAAGAGCCTGAGGGGGATGCAGCCGCCGCTGTCGTCGGGGCACGGCTGCGTGGAGCTGCAGAACCAGGAGACGCAGAGGTACAACGCCAAGCTGCAGAAGGCGCTGGCGCAGCTGGAGGCCGACTCGCCCGGCGCCAGCGTCAACTACGTCGACAACTACACGCCGCTCATGGACATGGTGACGCAGCCGGAGAAGTACGGGTTCAAGCAGACGGGGCTGGGCTGCTGCGGGACCGGCATGTTGGAGATGGGGGCGCTCTGCACCAGCCTGCTGCCGCAGTGCAAGTCGCCGGCGGAGTACATGTTCTTCGACTCTGTGCACCCCACGCAGGCTGTCTACAAGGCCATGGCCGACCAGATCATCGAGGCCCACATCTCCCAGTTCAGCAACTAGACTAGTTCTGCCGCAGTATATTACTACGTAGATAAGAGAGATTTAGTTCATGGTCATGGATAGCGTGTCAGTTGCGTGTGTTAAATATTAGATGGTCCATATACTAGGTTAGATTTCCAGTATTCAGTGTGCTTCATATATACTCCCTCCGTTTCAAAATATAAGATGTTGTAGGTTTGTGAAGAAAATGAATCTAGACTTGTTTTAGTATGTAGACGGAGGGAGTATATAGTAAGTTGAGTGGCTTGTGATTTATTCAAAAAGACTTCAGATTTTCAGGTTTTCTATAATCACAGATTCAGATTGATTTTTCATAACTTTCTTACTACCGAATAGTAGTATATATAAGTTCATCGATTAACACGTAACAGAAAGTACATGTAACTAAGCATACCAGACAGCGAATACTGAAACCCTCATCAGCAATTCATCACATATGCCTCCTACTGTGAGTAGGACGGGTAAGAAGAGGAGATCCTCAGATATAAGATTTCTCATAACAGAGTTAAACATGCTGATGCATTTACCTACAAAAGGATGAGTATTATCTAAGCATATCATGAGTTAAGCCTACAGGATTGCGCTAGCGTCAACTGAAAGTCAACTCCCAGATTTCGCCCAGACTAGGATTTGTTCATCATCAAACTCCAAAAAATCTAAACTTCTCCAGATTTTCTGCAAAATCAGGGCCCCACAAACTTCCACCGTCCGCGACACTACTTGATTGTTAGATTTGAGAAACCTGAAGAGAAGGCATAAGAAACATTAAAAGGACGTTTCACTATAAAATCAAAGTAAACTGAAACGCTAATATAGTCTATCTCTCTCCCTAAAGGAAGCGAAATGAATTGTGAATTATCATATGTTTATGAATGTCTTGACAGAGGAATTGCAGCCAAAACTTACACCATGCATGATCCTTGTTATCCTTTTGATAAATTGAAATAGCAAGCTTCAAACCCAGGCTTGGTCAGTTGGTGAAAATATTTCAGGAAAAGAAAAAGGCGATGGTCAATTGGACATTATATGATCCCTACACAAAAATGGACATTATGATTACAATGCTAGGCATTTCTTGAGGTTATTATAACGATGCATTGCCCAGTTTCTAGCTCTGCATGCACATCCATGCTAAAAGACGTGTCGATAATTTCCAGCAGCATCACAGGTTGTCACCACAAGACTGTATGCCTAAAGGAACAAATTCAAGTAACTGCATTCTACAGACTGATCCTAACAATTTAAATTTTGAGTATGTGTATAGTAAACAATAACGCCTGTCAGAGACATACTGAAATGTAATTCTCTAACTAGTTCAATTGGCGTAAATATTACTAGTTCCACTACAGTACCAACTAGAACTTAGTCAGTGACAGGCTAACTTTGAAGGATGACAATACACCAAGCAATACATACATACTACTATTGGTTGTAATGGGCAAAAGGAGCACCACATTGTTCCTCCAAATCATAGCTGCGTGTATTGTACTTGTAAGAGAAATGCAAAATCCTAAACATGTATGACATACAGCTAGGTGATCGATATTGAAGCATGGACTAAAGAGATAGTAGTACCCAGAGATATGTTGGCTGGTAACTTGTCACGCTTCACTTCGCCTGGTTTGTGTCTGAACGAACCAGAACATCTGCCAGAGTCTTGTTTGTGGCGACGTTCTTCTTACCTGAAATGAAGATCCTGTGATCAAGGTACAAGAACTTGGAACACGACGACAGTAACGAAACACAATTTATACGTGCAGTAACAGTATGTATCTGTGCATTTTGCATAAGAATTCATCTAGCAAGCGGAAGCTAAATTAGAGAAGCCAGTGATCACCTGGAATGGGGCTTGATCCGAGAAACGATGGGAGCACAAATGGCAGATAGGACGTTGTCCCGGATCGTCTCGGAGGAGAAATGCCACTAGGTAATGCACTAGTCTCAATGATCTTCTTCCGGCGCATGTCCACACTGACATTGAATTCCTCCACGTTGAGATGCAGGACATCAGTGCTGAGTGGGTCGATGGTAGCAATCAGAGGCATCGTCTTGGCATTGGGCCAGAGATCGGCAACCTGCACCCGGTGCTCCAGCGTCCAGGTGCCGCTCTCGTCGTCCAGCGTGAAGGACCTGACATGTGACGGCCCGACCTCGGCATAGCACAGCCTGCCTGCGCTGACGCCCATGTGGCGATGCTTGACAAGCTGCTTCATCTCGTCGTGGCTTTGCTGGCCAGGGAGCATGCTGCCTGCCGGCAGCTCGACGGAGCGGAGCTCAGGCCTATCGCTGAACGGGTCGACGCAGACGGTGCCCCAGCTCACGTCCACCCACCAGAGCCGTCCGCCCAAGTCCAGCACCTCGTGAATCATGTGCATCCGCCTGCCAGGCGGCAGTGGGGACGGCAGCACCAGGTCGTCCCAATCCCCCGTCTCCGAGGAGAACCGGCGCAGCAGGAAGCGCCGCTCACCCCAACCGTCGACCTCGGAGAGCTGAGCAGCGGCGTACCTCTTGGGCGGGCCGTTGGCGCCGCCGGACTGGGTGATGAGGCCCATGCCGTCCGTCAAGGTCTTCTCCGCGCCGTCGAAATCCGGGAGGCGGACCAGCTGGCCGGTGACCGGGTTGCAGACGAAGCGCGCGAACCTCCGGTAGAGGGTCTCGAAAGGGGCGATCTTGTAGAGCACTTGGACCGGTAGATCGAGGTCCGAGAGAGGATGGGCCTTGAGGCGGACCATGTGAGTGTCCAGGAGGAGGAGGCCCTGGCCGCTGGCGGCGAGGAGGAGGCCGCGGTAGATGCTGATGCACCTGGGCTCGGCCGGATGGGGGTCGATGTTGTGGGCCTGGCTGGGCATGGACATGAAGGAGACGGACGGGGGCGTGGCAAACGAGAAGGACACGCTTTCCGTGGAGTTCGCCTCCTGCGGGACCCGGTACATCATCGCCCAGGGCGTGCGCGAGGCGGCGGTGGAGAGGGAGCGGCGGAGGCGGCCGGAGACGACGCCACGGAGAAGGGGTAGCATTTCGGCGGCGGCCTTTGGTTGTGGTAGCAACTGGGATCCAGAGAAGGGAGGGGACAGGGGAGGGTACTTGTGTGCAGTCGGGGAGAAGGAGGCGAGAAGTGGCTGCTTTCCTGTCCTCCTGGTTCCCGCAGCTTTGACAACTCAGCTTTTTCCATGTGCTCGGTATGGGTATGGACCCGCCGCCTGCGTGTCAGAGACTCGCTCCGTTGCCTATTGGCTATCATCCTAACTTTATTTACAAGGCGATGGGTACGTGGAGAACATCTCCAGCGGTTGGTGTCCTCGAGCCGATTCCCGACGTTGTTTTGAGAGGCCCAATCGAAAAATTTGACTACGGCGAAACTTTGCTCAAACAAGAACAAAATACGGCGGAGTTCATAGACAGAACGAAATACGGCAAAGTTCATACAGTAAACAACGAAATACGGCGAAGTTCATAGATAGAACAAAATACAGCGTTTGATGTCGATGTTGATGTCGACATGGTTGCCGCTGCCACTATTGTTTCTGCTTGGCCTGCGCTAGTGCCGCCGTCGCTGGCACCATCCTATGAATGATGATTTCTTGCAAGATGGAGTCACAGAGGAACATGTGCACCGCCTTCACCTCCGGATCCATGTACGAAGTGTCGGCCATCAAGATCATGAAGTCCTCTTTTGTTTTTTTCACATGCCACTTTCTCCTTCTCGGTCTCGATCTTTTGGTCTTGCTTAGACATCAACAACTCCCACCTTTGATCACTCTTTTGAGCTCGGATGATCAAGTTTGACGAGACCTTGAAGAGGCACTTGTCAATCGATGGTTGCACCCTATAGGTTGACGCCGCTACAACAACGGCTGCATTGGCCTTATTATTGCCGATTGGGTGTCCCACTGATACCCTTCTTCCTAAGGGCATCACCTATGTATGTGGAAAAACTTGTCTACAAGCTGGGACCCACATACCACACCACAAGCTTATTGATTACATCACAATGTATCTAGTTAAACTTGTCTACAAGCTGGTCCCACGTGTCAGATAAAGTTGCACACATGCAAGAGAGAGGGGAGAAGCTAAAATAATATTCTATTGCTTATGGACAACCCACAATCTTGTAGGTCACCCTTAAGGTTTTGAGCTTATGAATAGCTTATTGATAGCCTCCACTATGTATGTGGAACTCCTTGTTGACTACTTTTTACTTATGGATAGCCTTATTGCCAACATAGTGGATGCCCTAATAGACTTCACCGGCCACACTAGGCGCTCCCCCCATCGCGAACCGCCGCCGCACCATGTCTTTGTCCTACTAGTCGCATGTCATCCAGTCGGGCTTCGTCTTTGGCGTCGGCACCTTGCGCGGTAGCTGGAAGGCCTTCGGGCCAGTGGCCTTCGTCGTCTTCCCCTTCGCAGCTTTGGGCGTCATGGTTGCAACGACGCTTGGACGACAGGCGGGAGATGGTGGAGGCAAACGGCATGAAATGGTAGGGAAGAAAGGAAAAGAAAATAGTGGTGAGAAAATGGTTCTGCCAATGACAGGGGTGGCCCATGTCGTCGCTGCTTTTTTCTGACGCGTCCGCAAGGAACCCTGTGGAGCGAGGACGGACTGTGCACGCCGGGCACGTTATTGGGCCGTGCTGGACAGAAACGACCCTTGGGACACGTGGTTGGGCACGGATTTCTCTTCGGTGCACCCAATAGCTGTTTGGGGCATGGTTTGGAGACGGCGGGCTGAAGATGCTCTCACTCGGCGCACCCGATGCAGGCCGCCTACAAGGCCCTAGCCGACCATATCATCAAGGCCCCACATCTCCCAGACTCCCAGTTCACCAACAACCAGACTGCTAGATGATGCTACTTCTGCTGTGTAGGAGTAGATAAAAGGATTAAGTTCAGAGTTAGTGTTCTAAAAAAAAGTTCAGATAGTGTCGCATGTGTTAGATGGTCCAATGGTCCATACACACAGGACTATACTAGAGTAGATTAGGCATCCAGGTCAGTATATAGGAATCCGAGTTCAGACATCCATATTATCTTTCGAGTCATAGATAATATCAGACAGTGAATGCTGAAGCGCTCATCAACAATTCATCGCATGTGTGACATGTGTCTCATGCTGTGCATGCGTAGGTCGGGTAAGCAGAGGACAACCCCAATACAGATTTCTCACGAGAGAGTTCTACACGTGAATACATGACCTTTTAACCTACATACAGAAAGAGAAATTTCTTGCAGCTAACCCATATCATGCTGCTTTAATTCACTAATTCTGCTGGATTGCCCTAGTGTCAACTGAAACTCTGAACCAGCTTCCAGATTTCCACCAAAATGAGATAGTTCATCAGCAAAGTCCAAAAAACCTAAACTTCTCCAGATTCTCCACAAAAGTCAAAGTCCCACACACTGCCACCATCTGCCACTACTTGATTGTTAGTTTTAAGAAACCTGAAGATAAAAAGTATAGAAAACATTAACAACATTTCGATACAAAACATACAAGGTCCCAACATATAAAGAGAGTGCGTGATAGAGAGTTAAAGTAAACAGAAACGCTACTATAGTCCATTTATCACCCTAAAATAGGTGGAATGAATTGTGAATTATCATCTGGGTATGTGAATGTCTTGACAGCAGGGTTGCTGCCAGAACTTACACATACATGATCCTCGTTAGCCTTTACGAAAAATCAAACAGTATGCTTCGTATTCAGCCTTGGTCAGTTGGTTAAACACTAGGGGATTTTGAGTAAATGTACGAAGAGAGTGAGTGATATGAAAAAACAACCGAAAGTAACTGACTGAACTGGAAGGCTACTTTAGTCCTTCTATGTCTATTTTCTATCCATGTCTTTATTGCAGCAGAAAATTGTACCATTAGCACTTGCTAATAAATAGAAAGAGCTTCACTTTCAGGCTTCATCAGTTGTTGAAAATAATTCAGCAAAAGGAAACATAATTTACAAGCTGATGAAATGGCTGTAGGAACTCTTCAGGTTCTTATACAGTATTCAGTAAGAAAAAAGTACAATCGTCCTTGCCACTCCTATACACCTATATTAATGGTTTGAGTAGTCTGTAATTTCACACTTAAATACGCTGCTAGTTCAGAAAGTGCTAATACACCTGGATGGAAGATCCATGCTAAAATACCAATGATCAGCAGTGTGGCAAGTTGTTTGCATGACAATTGCTCAACAACATGCCGGTATGATAATCTCAGCAGTATGAAACTGTGGAATGCAACTGAATTTGAGCCCCCAAAAATACTTCTAGTTCCAAGAAAACACTGAGTAGAACTCAATATTGACTATTAAGGAAGTTGATATATCGGACTACAGAGAAAATCAGTTGAAGATAGCAATAACTGGCTACATAAGAACAACGTTGTTCTTCTAGATTATAAAATGCATGGATTGAGTAACAGATTTAGGCAGCACCCTAGACATGTGAATGGATGATATACAACCAAAAATTGTATTGACAAAGAAGCATTAGCTAAGAGAAAGTACCGAGAGATTCATTAGCTGGTAAATAGGCACCCTTCAGGTCTTCGGGAGTCTGTCTGAACGAACCAGAACATCTGCCAGAGTCTTGTTTTTTGGGACGTCGTTCTTGCCTAAAAAGGGTTCGTTTGATCAAGATTTCAAACAAGAGCCACAACACTAACAAAAACGAATTTATAACAGTAAAGATATCTCTGCAGTGCACACTAGACCTAGCAAAGAAAAAAAATCAGATGCTTAGAGCAAAGCTATGAAGAATTCAGTACATCGTACACATAAGCTATAAGAAGACCATAATCAGAAGAATACATTATTTTGAAGAGAACACTTGAGTAGTAAGTCAAATAAAGTGGTGCGTAGGAGTTATTAAAATGGACAAAAGGTACTTAAATCCTTAAGGAATCTTTTAACAACAGATTAAAGCCAGATTGAAATAACAAATGGGGCATGTAGTGTAAATTAGAAATTCATAAACAACAAATAACTCTAACCATGCTCTAAACTGGAAATTCTAACTCCCGAATCACCAAATGGGGCTGCTGATATTTAACTGCACTAGTAATCCACTACCGATAAGATATTATTGCCGCCAAGATATATCAGATTCATCCCGCAAAGGTCCCCACAGTAATGAACTCATTTCAAAAATAGTTTCAGATAAAGGTGTACAACTTCATAACTGAGAATATGCATGATGATCATTATAGGATTAACCTAAGATACAGACATACAGTGTACCATGAGGGCAACATAGTTTATAAAACACAGCACACAATTGTTTCAAATAATTTATTATGACCATTGCAATAGCGAACATGATTAGAAAACCAGTAGGTTGAAATTCCTGAAGAAACATATGGAGAAAGTGCAAGATATGCTCAAGAACACAACCAATGCGGCACACAAGGGGTCAAACACACATGAATTAAACTAGTCTCATCTATACTATACTCATAACCCATGCCCTTAGACATGATTGCAAATTTGCAACTAAAGAGAAATGTGTGACTTTGGATCACCTGGAATCAGGGTCGATCCGAGAAATGGCGAGAGCACACATGGCAGATAGGAACTTGACGCGGACTGTCTGGGAGGAGAAATGCCACTCCGTAAAAATGCACTACCCTCAAGGATCCTCTCCAGGCGTATGTCCACGCTGATAGTAAATTCGTCCACGTTGAGATGCAGTACATCAGTGTTGAGTGGGTCAATAGTAGCAATCGAAGGCACCACCTTGACATTGGGCCAAAGATCGGCAACCGACACCTGGTGCTCCAGCGTCCAGTGGCCGCTCTCGTCGTCCAGCGTGTAGGACCTGATGTGGAACGGACCAGCCTCGGCATAGCAGATCCTGCCGGTGCTGACACCCATGCGGCGGTGCTTGACGAGGCGCCTCATCTCTTCCTCGCGCTGCTGTACAGGGAGGATGCTGCCTGCCGGCAGCTCGACGGCGCGGAGCTCAGGGCGGTCGCTGAATGGGTCGACGCAGACGGCGCCCCAGCTGACGTCCACCCAACAGAGCCGGCCGCTGAAGTCCAGCACCTCGTGCTCGTGGTTCATGTGCATCCGGCGGCCAGGCGGCAGCGGCGACGGAAGCACCAGCTCGCCCCAGGCCCCCGTCTCCGAGGAGAACCGGCGCAGCAGGAAGCGCCGCCCGCCGTCGACTTCGGTGAGCTGTGCAGCGACATACCTCTCGGGCGGCCCGTCGGCGCAGTCGGCCTGGGTGAGGAGGCCCATGCCATCCGTGGAGGTCCTGTCCGCGCGTTGGAAGCCGGGGAGGCGGAACAGCTCGCCGGTGACCGGGTTGCAGACCCGGTGCTCGAACCTCCGGTAGACGACCTCGGAGTGCGCGTCCTTGAGGAGCACCTCGACCGGGAGGTCCAGGTCTGGTACCTTGACGCGGGACTTGTAAGCGTCGAGGAGGAGGAAGCCGTCGCCGCTGGCGGCGAGGAGGCGGCTGCGCATCGTGTCCACGTACTTGCTGTTGTCCCCGGGGCGCTCCAGGTCGAAGGACCAGACGGGGATGGTGATGGAGGAGGCGGACGGGGGCGGGCGGAACGAGGAAGACACGCCTACCGGGGAGGGGAGGGCCGGAGGGGACAGCCGGACAGGGGAGGCTTCGCCGGGGTCGCCTGTACTTGCAAGGAGGAGGCGAGATGTGGCTGCTGCTTCTCTGTCCGCCTGGTTCCCGCAGCTGAGACAAGTCGGCTTTTTCCATGTGCTCAGTACGAAATATGGACCCACGTATCAAGGAATCAGTCTACTCCCTACTGTTGGTTCATGTTTAACTTTATATGGACAGTCAATGACAAGTCCATACCGAAGACCAAACGAGGAAGGAATTGCAATTTTCTATATAGAAAAAGAAAACTGATTTGCTAATTCTCGACTAGCTGAGATTTAAGTTACAGCGCATTCAAGTCAAACACCGTAAGATCGCCAAGAGCTGAGATTTAAGATCGACCGAGCGCGCCAAGATCGTGCGCGGTGGTTTGTTAGTTGTTTAGCCCGTGTAGGTTCTGGTTCCTGCGTTGTTTGGCCCGTGTTGGTTTTTTTTCCGTTGATGTGTCGTATTGGTTGCTGTGAATCCGGTCCGTGTTGGCAGCTTTTGTCTTTTATTATCGAGCGTGGGCTGTTGACTGAGCGTAGACAGTTGGCTTTTTTGGGCCATTACTTTTTTCTTTTTCTTTTGCCCCCTTTGTTTTTCTGTTTTTTCTTTTTGGCTCTTTCTTGCAGGCCTGATTTTTACTAATTATTCATGGGTAGTCTAAGATTTTTTTTTGTATTTTTTCTTCTATTTTTTATGTGTTGTTACATGTAAAATGGTTATCTTTTTACGTAGACATTGATTTGCTAATTTTTGTTTATAAATGTATGCAAATTTCTAGGCATATTTTTCAGTAGATTCTCATGTATGTGTTCCAATTGAATTTTTCAAAATTAATATTTTTTGGGTTTGCATACTCATCTTCTGGTCCGTTAATTTTCATCCTGCACGTTAAGATTTGTTCTAACATGCATTGCATTTTATTTTTTTCGAGACGAGACTCGCGCAGTAGAATTATGACATATGTTGTCCTGGCCTTTGTACTAGTATTTCTAGACTTTTCATGATCCCCTTTTTTCACTACGACTTGCATATTAACATGCAACTAGCTTTTCTTCAGTGGGCAGTTACAAGTGGGGTTGCAACCGAGTTTTTTTTTTGTGATCGCTTCTTTACCTTTTTGTGTTTTTGCATGGATTTTTCTCGTGGCCCCCTTTATTTACTATGAGTTGCGTATCTACATGCAACTGACTTTTCTAAGGGGGCAGTTGGATGGTGGGTTATAACTGGATTATTTTTGCGACCTATTTCTTTATCTTTTTTGAGTTTTTGCATTTGGACTTTTTGTGGTCCTTTTTTTATTATAAGTTGAATATCGACATGCAACTAGATTTTCTCAAGAAGCAGTTGCAAATAGGGTTGCAACTAAAGATTGTTTTTCATGGTCTCTTCTTTTATTTTATTTTGAGTTTTTGTATCAGGACTTTTTGTGGTCCCTATCTTTTACTATGATTGTCCCAACTTTTGCAACCAGACTTTCTATTGGACTCGCAACTGGTCCATGTTTTATAAATTGAAATTTTGTAATTGATTCCGTTTTTTTCATAGGTATGAGTTGTAATTGGTCTCACAGCTGGTCCATCTTTCATATAATTGCATTCAAATTCAGAACTTACTTGTCTGTTCCATAGATATTAGTTGCAATCGGACTCGCAACTGCTCCATCTTTTATATGAGTTACAATCGGACTCGCAACTGACTTGTTTGTTTATAGGTATGACTTGTAGTCGGACTCGTAACTGGTCCATGTTTCATATAATTTGCACCCGGACTCGTAATTGACTTGTCTTTTTCATAGATGTATGACTTGCAATCGGACTTAGAATTGGTCCATGTTTCGTACGAGTTGCAATCAGAATCAGAATTGACTTATCTTTTTCATAGAGGTATGATTTGCAATCGGACTCGCAACTGATCCATGTTTCATACGAGTTGCAATCGGACTCAGAATTGATCCATGTTTCGTATGAGTTGCAATCGGACTCGCCATTGACTTGTCTTTTTCATAGAGGTATGAGTTGTAATTGGATTAGGAAGTGGCTTGTCTTTTTGACAGGTATGAGTTGCAGTCGGACTCACAACTGGTCCATGTTTCATATGAGTTGCAATCGGACTCGTAACTGGTCCAAATTTCATATGATTTGGATTCAAAATAGGTATGAGTTGCAATCGTACTAACAAATATTTTCATAAAGGTATGAGTTGCAATCGGACTCGCAAGTGCTCCATCTTTTGTATGAATTGTAACTAGATTAGTAAGTGAATTGTATTTTTGATAGTATAAGTTGCAGTCGGACTCGCAACTGATCCATGTTTCATATGAGTTGCAATCGGACTCGTAACTAGTCCTTGTTTCATATTAGTTGCAACTAGACTCGCAACTGATTTGTATTTTCCATAGAGGTATGAGATGCAACTTGCAATCAAACTTGAAATTGGTCCATGTTTCATATGTTGCAACCAGACTCGCAACTCGCAACTGACTTGTCTTTTGCATAGAGGTATTAGTTGCAATCAGACTTGCAACTGGTCCATGTTTCATATGAGTTGAAATCGGACTCACAACTGGTCCATGTTTCGTATGAGTTGCAATCAGACTCGTAATTGGTCCATATTTCATATGAGTTGAGAATCATAAGTAACTTTGTATTTTTCTTAGGTATGAGTTGCAATCGGAATCGCAACTGCTCTATCTTTTTCTTATAAAACATGAATCATAACTAACTTTTTCTTAGGTATGAGTTGCAATCGGAATCGCAACTGCTCTATCTTTCATATAAGTTGTAGATTTGGAAGTGACTTGTCTTTTTGGTAGGTATGAGTTGTAGTCGGAATCACAACTGGTCCATGTTTCATATAAATTGCAATCTGACTCATAACTGACTTGTCTTTTTCATAGAGGTATGAGTTGCAGTCGGACTCGCAGCTGGTCCTTGTTTCATATGAGTTGTAGTCGGACTCGTAACTGAATTATCTTTTTCATATGAGTTGTAGTCGAACTCACAACTGGTTCATGTTTCGTATGAGTTGTAATTAGACTTATAACTGACTTGTATTTTTTCATAAAGGTATAGTTGCAATTGGACTTGCAATTGATCCATATTTCTTATGAATTGCAATTGGACTTGCAACTGACTTTTTTTTCTCATAGACGTATCAGTTGCAATCAAACTCTCAACGGTCCATGTTTTATATGATTTGCATTCAGACTCGTAACTGGTCCATGTTTCATATGATTTGGGATTCAGAATTGACTTTATATTTTTCTTAGATATGAGTCGCAATCGGACTCGCAAATATTTTATAGAGATATGAGTTGCAATCAAACTTGCAACTGTTCCATCTTTCGTATGAGTTGTAATTGGATTAGGAAGTGACTTGTGTTTTTATATGTAAGAGTTGCAGCCGGACTCAAAACTGGTCCATGTTTAGTATGAGTTGCATTTAGACCCATAACTGTTTCATATGAGTTGCAATTAGACTCGCAACTGAGTTGTATTTTTCATAGAGGTATGAGTTGGAATCGGATTCACAACTGGTCCATATTTCGTATGAGTTGCAACCGGACTCACAACTGACATGTATTTTTCATAGAGGTATGAGTTCAAATCGGACTTGCAACTAGTCCATGTTTCGTATGAGTTGCAATTAGACTCGTAACTGGTAAATGTTTTATATAATTTGGGATTCAGAACGGACTTTGTTTTCCTTAGGTATGATTTGCAATCGGAATCGCAAATGTTTCATAAAGATATAAGTTACAATCGGAGTCACGACTGATCCATCTTTCTAATGAGCTGTAGATTAGTACTTAAGTGACTTGTCTTTTTGATAGGCATAAGTTGCAGTCTGAATCGCAAATGGTCCATGTTTCATATGAGCTGCAATCGGACTTGCAACTGACTTAATTTATATATATATATATATATATATATGAGTTGTAATCAGACTCACAACTGGTTCATATTTCACATGAATTGCAATCGGACTTGCAACTGACTTGTCTTTTTCACAGAGGTATGAGTTGCAATCGGACACACGACTGGTCCATGTTTCTTATGAGTTGTAGTTGGATTAGGAAGTGACTTGTCATTTTGATAGATATGAGTTACAGTCGGATTCGTAACTGGTCCACATTCATACGAGTTGTAATTAGATTAGAAAGTGACTTGTCATTTTGATAGGCATGAGTTGCACTCGGATTTGCAACTGGCCCATGTTTCATATCGGTTGTATTCGGACTCGCAATTGACTTGTTTTTTTTATAGAGGTATGAGTTGCAATCGGACTCGTAACTGCTCCATCTTTTGCATGACTTGTCTTTTTGATAGGTATGAGATGTAGTCGTCGCAATTGGTGCATGCTCGAGTAATGTTTTTGCATGACTTGCATTCAGATTCGTAATGTTTTTCATAGGTATGTTTTGGAATTGACTTGTTTTTTTCATAGGTATGAGTCGGAATCAAAATCGCATTTGGTACATATTTCGGATGAGTTTGCAATCACATTCGAAACTTTTTTCTCGTAGGTATGAGATACGGTGAGTTTTTAGAAAAAATAAAAACTTCAAAATCAGACCTTATGCTCAAACTACGTACTGACAGCCAGCTAGCCAAAAAAAGGGATCATAGTCCATAGACCATGGTGAAAACTAATTAGAAGTTAAACTACACTTAGCAGCGTCTTTCAACTAGCATTTATTGCAGCAGCGCGCAGTGCACCACTCGACGAAGCACACATATGACCGTGAGTAGCTTTTCATGGAGAGATGCTTTTGCCCATTGCTGGTCCTCACTTCTTAAATCTCACGTCCTTTTCGTTTCAACGTTCAGCTCACGCTGGAAAGTATGCTGTCAGCTGAGGGTTAGATAGACCCGAAAGAAAATAATTAATTTAAGTAAGGAATCTGCGGATATACAATATCCGCAATTTTCTCCTTGTATTATCCATCAACCACGTACACGAGAGGGAACCATCTAGTCCTGATCACAAACACAAAGACGAAGAAAATAAAGATGGACTGTGCTAACACGTGGCGCCATATATACCTGCTCCCGAGCGACGGCTGTATTCCTACATAACAAAGTGTTATCGTGCGGCGGCAGTATTCCTACAGGACAACGCGTGTGAGTGTGAGTACACGGCTGTGTGACTGCAAATTCTTGACGTGAAGTATCTCAGCCTCATAATTTTGAGAAAAGGTCGAGTTTCTGACATGTTCTCACTGTTGGCTACAATACACCTCTGTTTGTCCTGTCATAGTACGAATACACTAAAATTTTACCAAGTGCATGTCTTCATATACCATACAAATCGAACTACAGCGCGCTAGTAATTGCCAGATTAACTAGGACATGGCTGATTAATAACTGCCAGATTAATTTTACCTAGTTGTCATATTTAATTGTTACTAACTACTAGATTAATTAGGTTTAGCGGAAAATATGAGACAAATGAAGCCCAAGTTCAATTAGTAACTGCCAGATTAATTAGGCCCAAATTGCCAGATTAAATATAGCTTAGTTGCCCGGTTCAACAGTTAGTAATTTTTATACTTACTGTATTGGTACTAATTGCGAGATTATTAACTGTCATCTACGTGTAGTTTTCAGATTGATTAAACCTAATTACCATATTAAATTGGTGCTAGCTATCCGATTAATCAGGTACACCTCAAAATTTGCAGCCGTACTGAGAAGAATCCATAATCGTCTAGGAAATTTGGCCATATTAAGTTCACATGAAAAATTAAAAGTATCACCGTGAAAAATACTCGTATACGTACGTGGATCGGTCGCCCGGCCGGCCGGCTCCTGCGGTCGAGGCGTGCGTATTAGTATGACTGCGGCGCTGATCGTTAGATTTTCCCAACAAAGATTATAACCGAGTGAGGGCTCTTATTCTCTCCTCTCACTTCTCACTACTCTCTTGCCTTGAGTGGCCTTCGCATCTCCGGCTCCCTTCTTTGCCCCCTCCTCTGGCGGCCTCTCCACCTCGAGTGATAGGGAGAGGGGAGGCCGAGCCTCCTTTGTTCATAGTAGTCTAGGGTTAGTATGGAGTGTTCAGGCCTGGCCCGATTTGGTGTTATGCCGATCGTCGGGAGATTTTCTTGGTTGTCTGCAAGCAGCGACTAGGGATGGCTGCCGAGCTTCTCTGCTAGGCCTTCATGAAGGAGGAGGTCAGCGATGCGTCGATTTGGTCAAGGCTCCATCAATAAGCTTGGTGGAGATACGGTGAAGGATCTTTTCTCCTCTATTTGTCGTCGTGGTGGTGGATTTGGAGAGGGGAGATCTCGGTCTGATATCTCTAGGGAAGTTCATGAAGCTGTAGCATCGAATGACGGAGAACATCAAGGAATACCAAATCCCATCCCCGTTAACCATGGTCAAGAAGGTGACCACTTCGTGCGCGGCTGCCATGTAGGCCTGAGCTCTTCCTTCCTCCTGGTCGGCGAGCCACTTAGGAGGGTCTTCTTCAATCTCGAACTGTAAATGTGCATCTACCTCGCCGCAAGTGATGAAGCCCCCAGCGACGAGGTGGATGGCCAGATTTCGAGATCACGGTGCAAAGACGGTGGTAAAGGACTTGATTGTGTTTTTATTTTATGTTCTAAGGTCCTTTTTGTAATATGTGAGGACTATGGAGTAATTTTGTTTTCTCTTGGGTTCTTCCCTGTAATTGTAATCCAACCGGCGAAGTAAATGCGGTTTTGGGTCCTTCGGCAGGATAAAAAAGAGTCCAAAGTGGAAAGAACACCGAGCCAAAGGGGGTACATGTATCATCTTGTCCGTCGGCTACGGGCTTCCTAATGCCTCGACTAACCAAAACCGGCAACTAAGTCGGAGCTTCGAGTGCCACCAACACTGAGACAACACCACTTAGCTATCCCTCGTGGTCGTGGGCATCGAAACAAACTTGAACTTCGAGAAGACAAACAATGACACAAAAGCGCTTCTAGTTTTTTTTTGCGAATAAAAAACGCTTCTAGGTTGCTTAGCAATGGATGGAATCGTTGATCTAGAGCTCCATCAACTAGCACATAGTAGCCCAAGAAGCAAATGATGTGTGCGGGTGTGCGCACGTATGCGCATGTGTGTGTGTGTGTGTGTGGGGGGGGGGGGGGGGGGGGGTTGGGGGTTGGGGGCTGTGTGGGAAGGGGGATCGTCTCTACCAACTCTAAACGAACGACACCACGACGTAAGTACAGGAGGAAGAAAGCCACACACGAACAGAAGATCATTTTAATAAAGCAGCTTCGAGGGCCTTTGGGCCCTAATCCGTTCAAAGAAAAAGCCACACACGAATGGAAGATCATCAACACATCTAATGAGAAGGATTTGTTATAAGAGAAGAAAAACCACTAACCGGTGACACTAGTAGAAATCCGAGTATAAGAGTAAGTTTTAGCGGAAAAGGCAAACGGACTCTAAACGGTACCTTTCGAGCTGGTTCTTTCAAAAATAAAACTCTTAAGAAAAAACCAATTCTAATACTACTACTCCCTCCGTTTCAAAATATAAGATGTTTTAAGTTTGTGAAGAAAATATATCTAGACTTGTTTTAATGTGTAGATTCATTCAAAACATGAGTGAACCTATATACTAAAACTAGTCTAGATATATTTGTTTTATAAAGTTAAAACGTCTTATATTTTGAAACGGAGGAAGTATATCGTAGAGTTGTTCGTACAAACTTCTGCTATTGATGTTGTTGAAGATTTTTAATAGAGTGGAATTTCGCAAAAAAGTAATATTAGAGCCGATTAAAATTCAAAACCGTCTGTAATGATTCCAGAATCGGTTGAATTAGAGAGTCAGCCCCCTCAAAAGACCAAAGTCACTTATATACGTTATGCCACACGGCAGCCAACATACGCCAATTCACACTAAAAAGTTACTATTAGTTGTGTGATCGACTTGTCATGGTTCAAAAGTATCTTTTGAAATATATCTAAGGCGTATCTTAACTTTAGGGGACACTAAGCTTCCATAATCTCGAGCGATTTTACTTAGAATTTCTCATTTTGGTGTAAAATCCATTGATCACTCTAACAACTAAAGTCCTATACTTACTTTTTTATCCAACATGGATGATAGCATAATTTACGGGTAAACCTTCCACCACCGTAGTTATTTTTTCTCGGTTTGATATGACATTTGATCTTTTCTTTATGACTTTCTAGACTTGTGTTGGCTACCTGGATTCTATCTATGCATATCAGTTATAATGTTTAGCACGCCGACTTCTCATCCGTCTGCTACAACAAGCTTTACTATGACAAATTTTGTTCGGCCCCAATGACGAAGAGTGAGAACAGCGACGCGTCTTCCGCTCGTGCAAGTATTTGTAGTCGTCACTAGGCGTTCCGATAATCTATTTATAATTTGTATTACTTTTTGGACTCTTTATACTGCTGTTTATAATTATTAATAGATTAGTAAAATTTTAAAAAATCTTTAATTTAAATAATTATCCTTTATTTTACCAAAAAATCTAAACTGATATGCGTACTTTGCGCAAGCGGCATGCGTCAAATTTTGCAGCCCGCCGGCCAGACTCGACTCACCAGTGACCAGTGTCTATACCGCTCTCCTCATTTCCCCTCCCAAAAAGAAAAATCCCCTCCCAGCTAGGGTTCCGCGGCGGCGACGGCGATTGCTATCCCCCATCCGCCGAGGCGCTCGTGGGCAAAGGCGAGAGGGAGGTGCCCGCGCGGCCCAGCTGGTCGAGTGTCGGGCCCAGGCAGAGGCGGTAGCCGCCATGGCCAAGCGCGGCGACGAAGGTGCTGAGGCAGAGGCGATGGAGCCGGCGGTAGCCGCCGACCCTGGCGAAGAAGCTGCGGGTGGCCGGGTACGCCGTGGGACCAGGCGCCCCCAAGCTAATCGGCTTCTCGACAATAATCGTCCCCACACCGGCCGGCCACAAGCACAAGCACAGTTGATGCCGCCGCAGCATGTGCGGGAGCTTTGGCAGATGGACGAAATCGTTGAGGAGATCCTCTTCCGCCTGCCGCCGGACGATCCGGGGAATCTCCTCCGCGCCTCCCTCGTCTGCAAGCCATGGTGCCAACTCCTCTCTGACCAGGGCTTCCGTCGCCGATACAGCGAATTCCACAAACAAAAACCTCCCATGCTCGGCCTCCTCAAGAGCTGGTCAACCTCCACCTCCGCCGAGTTCTTCCCCATCACAGACTTTCGCCCTCGCGAGCCCGATCCCCGGCACTATTATTCTGTGTGCGACTGTCGGCACGGCCGCGTCCTCCTTCGGTACAGGGATGATGGTATGGAATTCTTAGCCGTCTGGGATCCCATGACGGGCAGCCAAAGAGTGCTGCGTGCCCCCAAACATTCGGGGATGAGCGACTGGTGTGTCCGGGTGCTCTGTGCTGCAAACAGCTGCAACCACAGCGACTGCCATTTGGGTCCATTCCTTCTGGTTTTTGTCAGCCTTCACGAGCAAGAAGGGGTTGCTAAGGCATCCGCATACTCGTCGGAGACAAGTAATTGGAGCTCTCCAGCCTCTCTCAATGTAGGTTTCTTTGAGAACGAGATCTACTTCACTGCAATGTCTAGTGTGCTCGTGGGAGATGCTCTCTATTTCCTCATTTCACGGGATAGTAATAATGGTATTCTCAAGTATGACTTGGGCAACTCCCGGCTATCGGATTTGTCACCATGCCCCTACGCTCCTATCCTCATGGTGGCGCAAGACGGTCGGCTGGGGCTGGCTGACCTGTACGATTTCCACCTCTACATTTGGTGGAGGGAGGTTGGTCCTGATGAAGTTGCGGTATGGTCACAATGTAGAATCATCGACCTCAAGAATCTCCTTCCTGCCATTTCCAAAAAAAAGAATCTCTTTCCCATTGGTGATCCTAAGATTGCAACACAGTTGGTTGGCTCAATTGAGGGCAGCGGCATCATTTTCGCGATCACAGATCTCGGCACCTACATGATTGATCTTGAGTCACTAACGTCGAAGAAGATCTCTACCGAGCTATATCATCGTGAAGATGTTGAATGGGCCCTCTTTCCCTATCTTAGCTTCTACACTCCACCAGGTATCTTAACTGGTACTTTGTATATGTTCTCTTAGTTGCTATTTGGGAGTAGATGTTAATTAATACTCAGTTGGTGGCAAAATTAGAGATAGTAAATGTGTAATCAGATTGTAAAGTAGTTTCTCATCCTACTAACTTATTTCTTCATTTAGCAGGGGCAGGAGTTGTGGCTAAAGAATCAAGTAAGGCTGGACATGGCAATGAGGAAGTATAAGTCTCAAGAAAGATGCTCAAGCATGGAAGTTTGGTTTGTTGTTTTGGTGTTCGCTTTCGTTTTGGATTTCGAGTTTGCCGAATGATGGGAGAGTAGTGTGAGTTCCATGTATTTTGGAGAGCTGTGTTATGTCATGTTAATTAAGAACCTATCTCTGTTGTCGGTAACCATGCTACCAATGTGTTAGTTGTTCAACCCCTGATTTCATTTAAGCAGTGGAAGGTTGCCTTTTGTCTGAAAATTGACTGCAAGTTTTATGCATAACAACAATATATTTCTCTCTAGAAACAACTATATATTTTGGTACTGGTAGCTGGAAACTGCTGTGCGAGGACACATAGCAACTTTACAAACTGATAATGAACTTGTCTACTACTGTTGATGTCTTCCAGAGCCAATGCTTTAGGTGTTCTGTTTCTGCCTGGGCAATTTAACCGAGAATGGAGTGACTAATTTGTGAGTATGATGAATACTATGTTCAAAGGTTTAAGTTCAAGCTTTTATCCGTTGACCGTTTGATAAATGTTTGGATATCACTTGATGAATGTCCGAGATATTTGTGCTCCTCTTATTAGTTTTACTACCAGGTTTCTGTGCATGCTCTTTGGTTTATAATAAATTGTACTCCCTCCGTTTGAAATATAAGTTGTTTTAGCTTTATAAATATATGTTTTAGCTTTATGAATCAAGTGTATCTAGACTTCTTTTAGTATGTAGGTTTACTAAGATTTTGAGTGAATCTATACACACAAAAAAGTCTAAGATACATTTTTTTCACAAAATTAAAAGATCTTATATTTTGAAACGGAGGGAGTATGTACGTGTGCATCTTTGTTGCATAGGTCGGTGTGAATTGTTTTTTTTCTAGGATACATCCTAGAGGACGTACCAAACACATAGAGGAGAAGGCCGACGGCCGATATAACGCCATAAGGCAACCACACCACACACCTAACACGATACAACTCACAAGAGACAACGCCAGGAATGGCCGACACAACGCCAGCAAGGCAACGCCGATACAGACACAACACCACACGACATACAACACAACCCCCGGCAACCAAGCAACGAGAACTCTCCTTGCAACGTCTCCTGCCAAGAATGGAGAGGAGGCGAAACAACAAGCTTATGACCCGGAAGTACATCGGGTGCGCGACCAGCGCTCCTGATAGGAGTAGCCCCCGAGTGTCTAGTCGAGTCGCAGACTCGAGTGGAGACTCATGCGAGGACAAATCACTGACCCGGAAGTGCATCGAGTCATGGTCTCATGCATAAGGAGCCAAGAATCGATGATGCAGTCGGAGTTGACGTGGCAGAGTCGTGCGGCGTTTAGCCGGAAGGACTCGACGTTGCGGATGAAGTCAACACCGTTGCTTCTGTCGGGTGAGCGACCAATGTCGTGTCTTCGTAGCATCAAGCGATGCAACCATCCAAGGAGGGACTCGACTCGGGTCTTGATTGTATGGCGTAGCCAGCTCTTTTGTCGACTCCTGTTGGAGGACCTAATAGAATAGCTCGACGCGGCCGATGTCCTTGTAAGCTGCAGAAAACATAAAGAATTGTGAAGTACTTGTATCTTGTAAAGAATATTTGCCTGTCGGCTTGTACAGTAAGATTCTGGTGCCGATCGAGTCGACACTTTTGCACTGTATGCTAGGCCTTTTCGTTAGCCTGATTACCCTTAGTCTCAGTACCTTGCCGAGGCACTCGGAGTTCAAGGATTCGACGATCAGGCAGAATCAGCTACTCGGGCTGTCGCGTTCGAGGTGCTCGAGTGCGTGGAGCCGATGGCACATTAGGTTACTCGAAGAGGGCGCAGCCCCCGAGTGTTTCGAGTGCGAGTTAAAAATAAAAGAATCGGCTCTAAGTAGAGAGAAACTTAGCTTTATTGGTAGTTGTCGTGGATGGAGTCGACGCGGTAGCGGGTCACACGGCGTACGTAGTCGACGCGGCGGACCACGGTCATAGCAGCGACGGGTTCCTGGGGTCGATGGCGGCAGCGAATTCCGCATCCGAAGATTGTCGCGGTCGAAGACCGCACGGGGTCGCCACATCCGAAGGATGTATCGGGTCATCGCAGCCGAAAACCGCATTGGGTCGCCGATGTCGAGGGAGCCCCCGAGTCGTGGTCGCTGAAGCCGATGCGGCCAGTTGCGGCAATCAAAGATAGGCTGCTGTAGAACTCATCTGTTGATGGTGACGTGCGTAGCACGGGGTGTGGAGCCCACGAAGCGGGCCTGATTGACGGCACGGGCACCCGCTCAGGGAGGCGGAGGGTGCCAGTTTGTCCCACCTGGAAGCAGAAGCTCCCGAACAAGATTTCGAGTCCGTCGCCTACGGGCTCGAAATCCTTCATGGTGGCCGGCGAGTGGGCGGTGAAGTCGAAAGCGCCGAAGAGGAGGTGATTCTCCGTCGCCGCGGAGTTGTAGATCGATCGGGTCGGAACCGTCACGACCGCACAATCAGCAGCCCCAATTCCCACAGACGGCGCCAATTGACGAGGTTTAATCTCGTCAATGCCCATTGTTATGGACTTGGGTTTTGGAGAAGATGGGGATGCTGGAGATCGTGGCACGGTTAATGCACAAGCAACGGGGGACACGAGATTTACCTGGTTCAGGCCCCGAGGGAAAACCCTACTCCGCTTGCGCTCTTTGATTACGGCGGAACCGAAGGTTACAGGGTGCGCAGATTCGATCTGGCGTGGATGCGTGTGCGAAAGTATGAGTCGAGTTTATGTCTGTAGATCTATTGTGGAGGTGGAGATCGTAGATCTATCTATTGGGGGTTATGGCGTCTGTAGGTCGTGTGTGTAGTCGTGCCCTCCTCGTTGGACCCTCCTAGCCTTTATATATGGGGAGGCTAGGTCTCGGGTGCCAATACGAGTAGGTTACAAGTTGTATTCAAACTCTAGTCTTGAGGTATCCTTGTCTTGTGCGCTTTGGAGTCCGTGTCCATATGTGCTTCGTACAGCCGAAACGTCGTGGCGCCATGGACCCTGGCAGGTCGTCGAGTGGGCCTTCTATCGGGCTGGACCAGGTATACTAACATCGGATACCCGTAGGGCATATCCATGTCAGTCGTTGTCTGATCCGGCGAAGCGGATCAAGGGTTTCCCCCGGCGCTCAAAGCGGGGCAGCACGGACAGGGCCATGACGACGCCCCCAAGGAGACGGCGCTCAAAGTGTGAATTGTTTTCATGTTGTATTGCTTTGATATATTGTAGAAAAATCAATAGAAGTTTTCTTAAAAGAAGAATGATAGATGAAAAATGTACTACTTTCTCCGTTTATAGATATAAGATGTTTTAGTTTTGTGAATTGAATGTATATAGACTGTTTTAGTTTTGTGAATTGAATGTATCTAGACGTTTTAAAATGTCTTATATTTCTAAAAGAAGGGAGTACTATGCAATCTTTGGGAAATCACGGATTCAGGGTTGTCTAATTCGGACCAGCTTCGACCATCCAGCCGGAAAGGTTGCTACTCCAGAAATACTGTGGGCAACAGATGAACAGAATATATCTAATCATCACGGAAGCTATAAAAGAATACCTCTACTGATTCGACCTGTGTAAGTATCTTGCCTTGGCTTGCTGGAGTTGCTCTGTGCACCAGTGTGCTGCTGCTGCCACAATGATGGTTACACTTGTAGTGTGTCTTCTCCAACAGGTCAAAGCGATATATCTTATTCCTCAAAAAAGAAAAACGTATTTTGTCCTATGCGATTCAGTCATGGTGTCAATAGCAAATTGATTTGTTATGTTTACTTAACAAGAACAAGATACCATCAAATTGTCATAGAAACATATATAACTTTCTACAGCGATCAGCAAACAGTGAACCATTGGAGCGAATCATGAAGGCAGCACGGAGGAACACAAGAATAGGTTCTTCAATAAGATTTCTCAGAAGGGTTAACACATGAAAGCATCAATCTTTCCAAACAGATGGAATGTCTTGCTAGCAAGTAAATACAGCGCATACATACGATGTTCTTGATAGTCGTTACATGCTGAATTTATGTACTAGCAACTCTGCTGGAATGTTCTATCTGCGAACTGAAAGTCTGAAAGAACTCCCAAATTACCACCAAAAAGAGGTACAAGACAGGTTGAGCCTTCTGAAATGACAGTTCTGTCAACCATGATCTTCATAATTTATTAGGGCAGCAGCTGCTGTTAGTTTTAAGAAACCTGAAAATAAAAAAGGAAAATATTGCGGACATTTGAATAAGTAAGTCAGTATTTCGCAAAAAAAAAAGTAAGTCAGTAAGTGTAGAGGACAACAGTCAAAGGAAATTCTCGAGTAAACACGAAACAGAGAAGCTACCATTGCCCATCTATGTCTATTTCCAGAACTGAAATACAATAGCGAGTTATCAACTGGATAACATCTTTATTTGCTATCTAGGTCTTGATTGCAGCAGAAAACTACAGGACGGCCAAATGTCCAGAAATACTGAACTTCAATTCAGTTGGTGGTAACGTTTCAGGGAAATGGAAGACAAATGTGATCATGACGAAAAGGCTAGGTATCCTTAAGGTTCTGATACAGTGTGCAGCAGATGGCACAAGGCTAGGAAGAATACTTTGTGCCGGCTAGTTCAGAAACACTAATACACCTGGACGGATGGTGGCTGCCACAAGAATATCAATGCAATAACATGTGTCCAGGTAACACTACTTGCAATAACAGTAACAATTTTACAGAGTGAACATGTTAGCAGTCTTGACTAAAAGAAAGCAAGGAGAGATTCATTCACAGGTAATTGATACCTTCATCTCTTCTACTGTCAGCACCCATGTTGCCACGGCCCGTACAGAAGAGGCAAAGCCCGAGGGAAGGCCCAAGCGCCAAGTGAAGCCCAACAAGAAAGTCTTTGGAGAAGAGTGGTTGAATCGACTCTGCTATCGATGGCGTTCGACTACTTAAGCAGGCAAGGAAAGGCGTCCACGACATCCTGGCTTGGATCACGGCGAAGGCTCCCTGGCATCCTTATCTGCTCCCTCCCCTCTCCTTCTTTAGAATTCTTGTATCCCAAGTCAAGTTGTAATTCTGTAGCCAAACTCTGTACCCTGAATTCGTGATCTGTGAGAGAATAGTAGTGAGATCCTAACACCTGGTATCAGAGACCACCATCCACCAATTTTCCCTCAAATTCGTGGATGCCAGCAGAGATGGAGACGCGTAAGCAGCAGATGGATTGGGCGCATCGCGAGCAGCTCATCGTAGGGATGGATCCGACCATGAGGGCTGGATTCGATGCGGTCACCGCGTCAATCACGGAGTCGATGACGAACTCCATTGCCACGGCCGTCGCAGCAGCGCTCAAGGACACCAACAACAAGCTCGACGGTTTCCTCTCATGGAAGCCAGATCTTGACGCCAAGGTCACCGATATGTAGAACGCCGTCATCGATTTGCAGCAGCGGTCGACGGGTCCATCGGTGGGTGAATTGGCGGCAGCCCATCTTGCCGCTTCCCTCAACAAGCAATTCTCGGCGGTCGCAGCCGAGAACGGTGGGGCGATTCACGGGCAAGGCCACGGCGTCGTCTACACATCCGGGGGCCCTCCGGCGGCACCCTTTGCGGTCCCGTCGGCACCCCCGGTCACAGGTCCGATTGATTTCTCGATCCCTATGAATTCGCATCCTACTGCTCTGTCTACGCCTATGTCGTCTGCACATGTTTTTCAGTCTCTAGGACAACCACCTCCTCCGATAGCTTTTCCCCTGTTTACCGGCGACAATCCTAAGCTATGGAGTACTTTAGCTGAGCAGTATTACACTATGTACCGTATCCATGAATCCTATTGGGTTTCCATGGCGGTACTGAATTTTCAGCTCTGCTAGCATTTGGTTACAGTCTGTTCATGCCAAGGTGCTAGCGCTCACATGGACATCGTTCTGTGATCTGCTATGTACCCGTTTTGGGCGTGATCGCCATCAGGCTTTGATCAGGCAATTCTATGCTATTAGACAAACATCTACAGTTGCAGATTACACTGAGCGCTTTGAAACTCTTATGAATCATCTTATGTCATATTTTGATGAGTTTCATCCTTTGTATTTTTTGACAAAATTTGTGGAGGGACTTCGTGGAGATATTCGAGCAGTAGTTCTGGTGCAGCGGCTTGCTGATCTGGACACGGCCGTTTGTCTCGCCACGCTGCACGAGGAGGTAGCTGATGGGCTCTACTGCGAGCGGCCCTATTCGTACCAGGCGCTGGTGGCTCAAATGCAGTACCCACCTGGTACTCCGCTGGCTCTTCCCCCTCCGCCACCAGTTACTCCCCAGCGTCCAACACCGTCTACACCACCAACAGCTGACGACTGCCGTGGTTTGGAGAGTGCCCGGGCGGGGACAAATGCATCCAAAATTTCAGCCCTCGGAAACTATCGCAGATCGAGGGGCCTCTGTTTCAAGTGTGGCGAGCGCTGGGGCCATGAACATGTTTGTCCCCCAACAATTTTTGTGCACATACTGGAGGAGCTAATGGAAATAGTGGGTTTTGGTGAGGAGCATCTGAATGGTGAACAGGAAGCACCAGCAACTGAAAAATTGATGGCTCTCTCTTATCAGGCCATCTCTGGCACGGACGGCCCTATGTCAATGTAGATTCAAGGCCAGGTTGGGAACATGGAAGTGCTCATCTTGATCGATTCAGGCAGTACTTCTTCGTTTATTACCACACACTTAACTGAAGATATGACAAACATTCAGAAATTGGATTATTTAGTTAGTGTCAAGGTAGCTGGAGGTGGTTTATTGCAGTGCTCTCAGTTTATTCCTCTCTGCAAATGGACAGCTCAAGGGCATTCTTTCGAGACAGATCTCAAGGTGTTACCTCTAAGAAGTTATGACATCATCCTTGTTTATGATTGGCTGACTCAATTTAGTCCAATGAAGGTTGATTGGGCTCGCAAGAAAATGCATTTTGTTCACCAGAACACTGAAGTGTATTTGCAGGGGATTCAAGCAGATAGCACTTCTTGCCATACCATTTCACTGATGGAATGTTCTACTCTGTTGCATCAAGGAGAGGTCACTCATGTTGTTCAATTGAATGCTATTGAAATTGAGGCTAATTTCGATGCTCCACCAGAAGTTCAGTCCTTGCTTCAGCAGTTTCGAGATGTGTTCTCTGAACCTGAGACATTGCCTCCTCGCAGAACTTGTGACCACAAAATCGAGCTTATTCCGGGAGCTAGACCAGTCAATGTGAGGCCATATAGACACAAGCGTGAACTTAAAGACGAGATTGAACGGCAAGTTCAGGAAATGCTTGATAGTGGTGTGATCCAACTCAGTTCTAGTGCTTTTTCTTCACCAGCTATCCTTGTGCGCAAGAAGGATGGTACGTGGCATCTATGTATTGATTTCCGTCAGCTGAACGCTATGACGGTTATCCCCAAGTATCCAATTCCGGTGATTGACGAACTGCTCGATGAATTGGTGGGAGCACAATGGTTTTCAAAACTCGACTTACGCGCAGGGTATCACCAGATACGCCTCGCCCCGGGATAAGAGCATAAAACAGCCTTCCAGACGCATAGCGGCCATTATGAGTACAAAGTTATGACATTTGGCCTGATCGGCGCGCCTGCAACATTTCAAGGGGCAATGAACACAACACTGAAAACTTGCTTATGACGTTGTGCACTAGTTTTCTTCGATGATATACTCATGTATAGTCCATCGTTCGAGCAACATTTGTGGGATTTGCAAGAGGTCTTGTCCTTACTTCGTCGTGATCATTGGTTGGTTAAGAAGTCCAAATGTGCTTTTGCTCAGTGTCAGATAGCTTATTTGGGGCATATAATCAGCAGTGGAGGTGTGGGAACAGACCCAAGCAAGATTGCTGACGTGCAAAAATGGTCTTCTCCCAGGAATGTGAAAGAGTTGAGACAGTTCCTTGGGCTTGCAGGGTATTATCGTAAGTTTGTGCGCCATTTTGGCATCATTGCACGTCCTCTGACTAATCTGCTGAAAAAGAATGCCCAGTTCGTGTGGACTTCCATTCATGAAGAAGCTTTCCAATTACTCAAGCAAGGGTTGATCACCTCCCCTGTTTTGGCTCTCCCAAATTTTGAGTTGCCCTTCGTAATTGAAACTGAGGCGTGTGAGAGTGGTATTGGAGCTGTTCTACAGCAAGGTGGCCATCCAATTGCTTTCTTGAGTAAGGCTTTAGCTCCAAAAATGCAAGGATTGTCGACTTATGAGAAGGAATTCTTGGCTCTCATTATGGCAGTGGAGCAATGGCGTCCATATATTCAGCATTCTGAATTCATCATCAACACTGACCACAAAAGCTTGATCCATTTGGAGGAACAACGAGTGCATACCGACTGGCAAAAGAAGGCTTTCACCAAGCTGTTGGGACTCAACTACTGCATTTTCTACAAGACGGGGAGTGAAAATCACGATGCAGATGCTCTCTCTCGCCAAAATCATTCTGAACAATTGTTTGCCTCTACCGTGTCAGTGTGCAAGCCAGTTTGGCTAGAGGAAGTATAGAAGGGATATGTTGCCGATACAAAAGCTCAGAAACACTTGTCGACACTTGCAATTCAAGGTGGGCAGTCAAGCAAATACTCTCTATGCCAAGGAATTATCTATTTTCATAACAGAATTTGGGTAGGCAACAATGTTCCCTTTATTCCCCTCATCCACCCTTTTAGTGTTGCGTCAGTTGCTCTGAAGTTTATGGAAAATGTGTATAAGCTGCACTCCATGCCTGAAGCTATCATTCCAGATCGTGATCCTATCTTCACCAGTAAATTTTGGGAGGAATTGTTCCGACTCACTCAGATAGAACTCAAACTAAGCACTGCTAGCTACCCAGAGACTGATGGCCAAACAGAGCGCGTCAACCAGTGTTTAGAGATCTATCTTCGTTGTTTTGTACATGCTTGCCCCAAGAAATGGCCGGAATGGTTGGCCTTGGCAGAGTTCTGGTATAACACATCCTTCCATTCGGCAATTGGATGCTTCCCGTTCAAGGCACTGTATGGTCAGGAACCTAGATACTTTGGCATTGCAGCAGCAGATGCATGCCAAGTGGATGATCTAGAGATTTGGCTCACTGAAAGGAAGGGTATGACTGAACTATTGAGCCAGCACCTTAATCATGCTAAGCAGAAGATGAAAAAGCAAGCCGATCAGAAGAGAACAGCTCGGGAATTCTCTGTAGGTGAGCAAGTCTTCCTCAAACTGCAACCTTATATTCAAAGTTCGGTGGCTGTGCGCGCAAATCACAAGCTATGCTTCAAGTACTTCGGGCCTTTCTCCATCACGGCCAAGGTGGGGGCTGTCGCGTATAGGCTACAGTTACCGGAGACATCCAAGATACATCCGGTCTTCCATGTTTCCCAACTTAAGAAAGCAGTCCCTGCACATCGTCAGGCATCGGCGACGTTGCCGTCTGATACCAATTCTTTCATGGTTCCTCTGAAAATTCTAGAGCATCGCTGGCGTCAGAAAGGTAACAAGCGAGTTCGTTAGGTGCTTACTCAGTGGTCAGGGCAACCTGAACCAGCGGCACTATGGGAAGATCTTGAAGACCTTTGCGCAAGGTTCCCTAATGCGCCGGCTTGGGGTCAAGCCGTTGCTGAAGAAGATGGGGGTGTCGGCACCCATGTTTCCACGACCCGTACAGAAGAGGCGAAGCCCGAGGGAAGGCCCAAGCGCCAAGTGAAGCCCAACAAGAAAGTCTTTGGAGAAGAGTGGTTGAATCGACTCTGCTATCGATGGCGTTCGACTACTTAAGCAGGCAAGGAAAGGCGTCCACGACATCCTGGCTTGGATCACGGCGAAGGCTCCCTGGCATCCTTATCTGCTCCCTCCCCTCTCCTTCCTTAGAATTCTTGTATCCCAAGTCAAGCTGTAATTCTGTAGCCAAACTCTATACCCTGAATTCGTGATATGTGAGAGAATAGTAGTGAGATCCTAACATCTACGGACTGTCTGCACGAACCAGAACTGAAGGAGTTGAATCTCTCAACTCTCTGAATCTCTCACTTGCTGCGTCGCACAGCTCTCTCAAATAGCAGAAGTTTTTGGTGCCTTCACGGCTTTTCTCTTCTCTCTATTATGTTCTCAAAGTAAACATGATTACAACTCTCTTTAAATAGACTTACACGCACACACTACGGCACTGCCGGGCAACAACCTGCCCGGCTCTCATGCACACGACCTACTCCACTGATCAACTAACTCCATGTCCTATTCCTACGCCACTAACACAGACATGCATATCTAGATAACCTGTGCAGCTTCGTTGGCTTCAACGCCTGCATGCAGTACCGCTTCACACGGCAAGGCTAGCTTCTCGCGGCACCTCGGCATCTATCTCACCCTGCATGCTCTTTTGGTTGATCCATCACCAACTTGTACATGTCACATATACTGCTGCACAACTAAATAGACCGACTAGCTACACATGCAAAACTGAAGTAAATATGCAGATACATATATCAAGATTATACCCAACAAGAACATCCGCCAAAGTGCTGTTTTTCTTGGCGTCCTTCTTGCCTGAAAAAATAACACCATCAACACTAAGGACATGTTTGGATTTTACCCACGTTAGCCCCGCCAACGCGCCAAAATATTGGCGTGGCTTTCCGCCGCCCGCATCTGGCCAATTTATTGGCGTGAAGTTGAACTAGAGGGCTCAAAATAGCAGGGGCATGCCAAATAATGGGCTGCAATCCAAACAGTGCCAAGCACTTGGTCAACGCCAATTTTTTGGCTTGGCAGCGTAGGGCTGCCATCCAAACAGACCCTAAGACAACAAAATCAGATCGAGAGATGGAGAAGTATAGAGGAGAGTCCCAACCTGCACAAGGGATCTGGCTGGATCCGAGCCACGGTGGGAATACACAGGGCACGAACGTAGGGTCGGCCCATATACACGGGCAACGCAGAATCAGGTCGTCGCCGCGGTTCATGTCCAGGACGAGGACGATGGAGGATACTGGCATATCCGCGGGAGCAGTGACGCGAGCCGTTAGGTACATCCAACTGGCCTTGAATGGGTCTAGTCTAGACATCCAACTTGTAGCCATGGGTGGTAGCGGCTGAGGTCGCGCTGGTGTTCCAGCGTCCAGCCGCTGCCCTCGTCATCGAGCACGAAGGCGCTGAGTAGAAACGGCTCCTCCGTGGAGAGCTCAATGTACCGGAGACGCCCTTCGCTGACACACAGGCACCGGTGCATCGATGTACCACAGCCCGTGCAGGGCCGCCCGCAGCCGCAACGGTCCTGTGCGGCCGCAGGCAGCACGCTGCCCCTTGGCAGCTCCACGAAGCAGAGCTCCGGACGGTCGCTGAACGGGTCGGCAGAGATGGCACCGCAGGTCACGTCGAGCCACCACAGGCGGCCGCCGAAGGCCACCACCTCCCTGTCCAGCACCATCTGCCGCGCGTCTGGAAGCTGGCACGGCGAGACCGCAACGGTTTCCCATGTTAGCATGAAGCCATGCCCGTGCGCGGTGGCATCCGGCGTCCGTGCACCAGAAGGAGGTCCATGTCGAGGCATGGCGTGTGTATGCGTTCGCGCGCGTGAGTCGGTCAGTCTGTTAAGCCGGCCGTGCCGATCGCGTTCTGAGCGCGTCGTGCGGGAGCGACGGGGCGTGCGGATCGTGGCTAGTGGGTAGCGTCCGGAGCACTATAACTTATAAGTACCTCTGTGTAATCGCTGCAAGCTTATCTGAGACGAGCACCACCTTGTAAAGATCAAGAAGACTAGCTGGGCCGCCGCGCTCATGCTATCCTGAGATGTATTACATTGCATGTTGACATGTGTTACGCTAAGCTAAGGACACACAATGTTGTCTAAGAACTAATTCAGACTTCAAGGTGAGGACGTACATCTTAAACCCCGCTTATATATTGGAAGCCGTGAGGTGAAGAATCGACTTGAAGTTTATAACACACTCACATAAAATAACTTCAAAGATACACCCATCAGACCGATGGATAAGCAAAGATTTAATCTCGCTATAATACAACAAAGAAAATATCAATTTATGAACCCAATTAATTCCATAAAATTTCCATTTTTCTTCACTGCGATAATGAGTTCCGTGTCGATAAAAAAAGTTAGAAAAGATACAATACGCCCAGACCGGCCAGAATATAAGAAACTAAAATATATGAGCAAACAAAAAATATATCTTGAAAGGTAAAATATCGTAAAGTTTAATGCGAACCTCAATACAAATCAAACAAAAAGATTGTAACAATAAAATTATCTCATTACCATTTTTTATGTTCAATGGGAAGAAAAAAATATTTACCTTGTTAGTACGATGAAGTCTAGGATACACAACTGTTGTACTTGGTTTACTTGGATCAGCACATTATATCACATAATGCGCTGACATAGGGCTGGACCTCATGATATGGCCTATAACATTATCAAGTTTTATTCAAAATGGCAAACAAATAAATCTAGTTAGTTATAAATAATCCCATCATAATGCAATGAGCCCAACTTTCTTTGGAAGATCCTAGCATTGTCCCAATCATTTCAATTACAAAAAATTGACGCATTTCTATCAATAGTATTAGTATATTACTGATATTGATGGCCGGAGAATGACATTAGAACAAGTAGAGACAATACATGTAGTATTGAGAAAACATAAATGATCTAAAACCTATAATCAATCTAAAAATTGAGCTCTACATAAGCACCATTGAACCATCAACGTGAACATAATAATCTACATAGTTTGTTAACGGATAGTCTTCTATATAACCGATATAGGAAACACTTCTGTACGGAATCTGAAACATAAATAAACTAAGATCAGGCCCGGCCCTAGGCTGTGCAGAGCGACTGCCCTAGCCCCCCAAAGTACAGGGGTCCCGCCTAGGTGTATAGTACGTGTAAACTTGGTTATAGTATAATACCAGTTGAATGCTCGTATGTGAGCTCGGCTCCCTCGTCCACTACCACGGCGGCGGTCGGACCCAGGCGAGCGGAAGAGCTGTGCCGCGGGAGACCTCAGTCCGACGGCGACCTCGACCCGACGAAGGAGGTAGAAGATGGATCCTGCTGCTTCTGCTGAGATTCCCCAAGGGTAACATCCTATTCCTCTTTCCATTTCCATTGTAGGGCAACCCCTAGTTGCTGCTTAGATTCCCTAAGGACAGTATCAAATTTCATTACCTACTGCTTGTATTGTCTGTGTTCGACGACCGACGACGAAATTGATCGGAGACGATGGCGACCGTTTGCCGTCTCCGACGAGGCTCCGACGGCCGGTGAGCCCCGCACGCGACTCCGTCATGGTGCCCCCGCCGGCGTTGGCGCCTTCGATGGCCCGGGGATCCCCAAAATCCCCACCTTTGGCTCGGTCCGCGACGCCGCCATGCCCGGAACGGGGCCTCGGCGTTCCCACCTCGCCGCACCTGGTTGCTCCTCCCTGCCGATCGCCGCCACTCGCTACCACCTCAACGCCGGCTGCACCTGCCAGGAGCTCAGGCGACCTTCGGGGCCGGCTCTGGGCGGACGTGGCTGACGAAGAGGAGGAAGCAGAGGCGTTGGCGGCGGAATTGGAGCGACGGTGCTCCCCCCGGGGCCGGCGACGCTGGCGGACTTCCTCCGGGCGGCGGTGGCTGGCCCCATGAGCGCCTCTCCCCGCAGACGGCGCCCCCTCCCCCTTGATCTCCGACTGCTGGAGGCCAGGGAACGGACCGGGCGGATGATGGAGCCGGCCCTTGGCTTTGCTCCAGCCCTGCGTCGGCTCTCCGGTCGCCCTCGGCGTCAGGGGCACCGACGGCGGCGCCGCCTGGGGCGAGGCTCCGTTCGCGTGGGACGAAGCGAGTGTAGGGTGGGCGGTGGGGTCAGGCCAATCTCGCCCGTGGGCCACCGGCCCCGGGCGCAGCCTGGACAGCCGAGTCCTTGGGGGGCTGGGGACGGGCCACGCGCCCCAGATCGCGGCCGACCGGGGCATCCCTAACCTAAACGGCCCGGCCAGCCTGGACCTGGGTGCACACAACCGTCCGCCAACCAAACGCCGCCGCCAGCCTCCTCCCCCAATCGCCTCGGTCTGGCTCGTCCCCCCCGACCTCTCTGCCCCGCCGCCGCCAGGCCATCCCCCACCGCCGTTCCCGCCCCTCCCGGCCCCGTGCGCCGCCGGCCGGATGACTTACGCGGAGGCCCTCAGCCGCAAGCGCCCCCGCAGCCCTCCTCCGCCACCCGACCGGCGCAGATCCCCCGGCCGTCGCTCCTCGCCGGCGCGCTCCCGTGCGCAGCCATACCGGCCGCCGGGGCGCCGCTCCCCGGCCCGCCAATGGTCGCCGCGCCGCCCTCGATCCCCTACCCGCTCCCAGGGACAGGGGAGGTCTCCTCCGCGGGGGGCCCAGCGGGGCAGGGACCCTACTGACCGCGCGGGGCGGGATGGCCCTCGCAGGGACCCCTCGCCCGAGGGCCGCCGCACCGAGCACCAGCTCAGGCAGGAGCTCCTCCAGGGGCCTGGTCCCCGCGACGCCGCGGGTCGCGTGGCTCCGGAGTGGCGCCGTGGCAGGGAGGCCACCCGCCCTCGCTCCCCTCGCCGTGACAAGTCACCAGACCCTACTGAGCCAGCGAAGAAGAAAAAGAAGAAGAGTAAGAAGAAGAAGAAGCCCGCACCGCCTCCCGGGCCGAGCACCGCGCCCCCTCTCCCGCCCCGGGCCACCCAGCAGCTGGAGTACCTCGCCCACTCCATTGCTGGGGGGTTTTACTACATCGACATCGGCGGCGTGGCATTGACGGTTCCCAAGAACCTGGCGGTGGTCACCGTAGTGGCGGAGCAGGCGCTCCCCGAGGCGGTGGTGATCTCCGCGAAGCTCATTCAGGAGGAGCTGCGACAGATGATGTCGGGCCATGTCTGGAGCGCCCAGGAGATCTCGCCGTCCCAGTTCGCCGTGCCCTTCCCGTCCGCCGAGATCCTCTCCATCAGCGCCTGCAGCACTGCCCTCACCCTACCGGTCAGCAAGGTCCAGGTTTCCATTGCGCCATCGACGGCCCACCCTGCGACGACCTCGACTCTCACTGCGGTGTGGGTGCGGATCCTCGGCTTCCCTGAGGAAGCAAGGGTGCGCACTCTGCCCATCCTCGAGCTAGTCTCTCAGGCGGTGGGCAAGCTGGTGGTGGTGGACGAGGCGTCTCGGGTCGGCTCCGGCCCGATCCGCATGCAGGTGCTCTGCCCCGACCCAGCTCTGCTCCCAGGCCCCCTCCCACCCTTCTACTTTGGTATGGAGGGCAGGATCCTGACGGTTGAGTTGGACGAGGACCAGACTACTGACGACCCCCCTAGCCCCCGGCGGACCCCACCTCTGGTGCTCACTCCAAAGGAGGGGGAAGCTCCTCGGACGGGGACTCTGACGATGGTGAGCAGGGAGGGGAGTCTCGGACCCCTGTGCCCTCCCCCTCGGCGCCGCCTCCCACGGGCACTTCCTCTGCTGCACCGCCCGCCTCTCACCAGCTGTCCCTAAAGCCACCGTCCCAGGGCCCCTCCGCTCTCCAGATCGCGCAGTACGGCTCCAACTTCCGGCAGTCCGTGGGCTTCACCGGCCACATGGCCATGGACCCTCTCTCTGGGGTGGGTCTTGAGGAGCCCCCACGGGTGGTCCAGGAGGAGGCTGACAGAGACTCCAAGAGTGTCGGGTTGGTGGTAGCTGCACCCTCCTCCCCTCGCTCCCCAGGGGTCCTCTGCTATGCTTTGTCCCCGTGCTCTATTCCAGCCTCGCCTAGGGGATCTCCGGCGTCGGTTCCTGCGACCCCAGCTCTCTACACCGACGTGCCCGCAGCGGTCTTCCCCATCACCCCCGCGGCGGGCCACAAGGTGCGCCAGCCCCGCCCCCCCGCCCCGTCCCCCCTCCCTCACGCCAGAGCGCTAGGCTGGCACGGGTTAGGGCGGAGAGCCCGGGGGTGGTCCCCACGGTGTCCCAGCTGGCCTCCCAGAGGACCGCAGCTCGCAACCTCGACTCAGGTACCACCCCGACTCTCCTGCCTCCCAACTCCCCCCTTCGTCCCACCCTCCTCCCTCGGGCTCCAGATTCTCGGTTCTTGATGACACTCCCCTTGATCACCTCGCACAAGTGGCAGCTGACAGTGGCGTGGTCTTTCACGGAGAACGAGGCCCTAGACTCGAAAAGATTGAGGCGATTAGAGCTAAGGAGATTTACGAGGGATCCCTCGCAGCCGCGCGTGCACGGGCGACACGGCAGCAGGGGGACCCCTCGACACCACCAGGAACTGGGACATCTGCTCCCGGATCCAGGACGGTGGACTCTCCATGGCAACTCCTCCCGGCCGCCACCCAGGAGCCCCCCCTAGCTGGGGGGTCTCTAGGGAGGCGGCCAGGTCCGAGCTCCGGGCCTCCCCCTGAAGGGTTTCGCAGCATAGTAAATCAAAATTTTCTACGGAAGCGAACAGAGGGAAAGCCAAGATCTAATCTAGGAGATGCAAACAACGAGAGAGATTGGATTAGATCTTCATACCCTTGAAGATTCAAGACAATGGAACGTTCGTTTAACGTGGGTGATGTAGTCGTACTCGCTTCTCCTCCTCGCGATCCGATCCGATCTAGCACCACAAGTGGCGGTGCCTCCGTGAGATGCACACGTGCAGCACCTCGACGTCTCCTCCTTCCTTGGACCAGCAAGTATGGTGGAGAGATGGATTGGATCTACAACACGACGGCGTGGTGTATTTGGTGGAGAATTTCAGCAGGCTTCACTGCAAACAGTCGGGAGGGAGAGAGGAAGGCAGCAGGGCTACTAGGGCTTGGAGGAAGGTGTGTAGGGGGAGGGGGCGCACCAGCCCTCTATATATAGAGGGGGCTGCGGCCAGCCCTTGCCCCTCCTCCAAGCCTATCTCTAGTTTAAACAATTTAAACTTTCTCTTATCTAGAAATCTTATCTCTAGATTTAAACGGTTTAAATCTATCTAGAATCGGCTGGGCCCTATGGGGCCTTGTGCCCCTGGCCCAATGCGGCCAGGACACTCCCTCATAGGCCCATGCCCCCTCCCAAAAGGTGGGACCACGTTGGCCCCTTTCCGGAAGGTTCTAGCAGCTTCCAGACAATACCGATTAATCCTAACAATTCAACTCCAAAACTGCACTTTGCCTTATATGAATCTTATTCCCGGACCATTCCTAACCTCTCGTGATGTCCCGGATCCCATCCGAGACTCGAACAAAAATTCATAAACCAATTATCCAATCTATCCTAGCGCCGAGACACGTTAAGTGTGTGACCTCGGGTTCGAGAATATGCGCACATGATCTTCTATCAATAATCAACAGCGGGTCCGCACCCATATTGACTCCCACACATTCATCGATGATCATATCGGATGAACCACGATGCCAGGATTCAATCAATCCCATATATATATTCCCTTCGTCTCGCGATATTTTACTTGCCCGAGATTCGATCGTCGGTATCGTCATACCTAGTTCAATCTCGTTCACAGCAAGTACTTTACTCGTTCCGTAATCCGATATCACTTTGTGATTAACTCCTTAACCACATGCTTGCAAGCGGTGTTGATATCAATTACCGAGTGGGCCCGAAGTATATCTCTCCGACTTGGAGGGACAAATCCCATCTCGATACATACAACCCAATGATACTTTCCGATCACCTGAGAGACACCTTTATGATCACCCTCTCATAGGATGACGTTTGATGACCTCAAAGCTTTCTTCCGATACCAGGGAGTTGCATTATCTCATGGTCTAAGGAATACAATATTTGACATAGGAAAAGCTTCACAAAGATGAACACAATGACACGATCTAATTGCTTCGCTTAGTTTGGGTCTGTCCATCATATCATTCTCTCAATGATATGATCTCATTATCAATTGACAACTCATGTCTATGGTTAGGAAACCTTAACCATCAATGATCAATGAGCTAGTCCATAGAGGCGTACTAGGGACACGGTGTTGTTCACAAACCACACAAGTATTAAAGTTTCCGCTTAATACAATTCTAGCATGGAATATAAACTTTATCATGAACAAGAATTATAATAATAACATCTTTATTATTGCCTCTAGGGCTTAATTCCAACAGTCTGGCAACAATCTCACACCCATGGCACTGAGGTGCTGATCATGTTTTACACGTGGAAGAGGTTTAGTCAATGGATCTGCGACATTCAGATATGTATGTACTTTGCTAATCTTCAGATCTCCATCTGCTATATAATCTCGGATTATATGAAACTTGCGGTTGATATGCTTGGTCTTTGGATGATATCTTGGTTCCTTAGCGAGTGCTATGGCGCCAGTGTTGTCACACAATATCTCTAGTGGGTCCAATGCACTTGGAACCACGCCAAGCTCAGTGATGAAGTTTCTGATCCAAACTCCTTCACTTGACGCTGCGGCAGCCATGTATTCCGCTTCTCATGTAGATCCGCGATCACGCTTTGCTTGCAGCTTCTCCGACTCACAGCTCCTCCATTCAAAATATACACGTATCACATGCGAGATTTACAATCATCCTTGTCGATTGTCGAAACTAGCATCGACGTAACCTTTTACGACGAGCTGTTCATCACCCCATAGACTAAGAACATTTCTTTAGTCCTATTTAGGTACCTTAGGATGTTCTTCACGGCTGTCCAGTGTTCCACTCCTGGATCACTTTGATATCTGCTCGTCAAACTAAGAGCATTGGACACATCCGGTCTAGTACACAGCATGGCATACATGATGGAACCTATGGCCGAGGCATAAGGCACTTTGCTCATAGCTTCCCTATCATTTACCATAGCTGGACACTGAGCCTTGCTCAATATCTTACGACAACATAGGCCTTTGAACCTTTCAATGCTTTATCCATTCAACCTTTTCAGAACCTTGTCTAGGTATGTACTCTGGCTTAAAGCTATCAGGCGTCTTTGTCTATCTCTATAGATTTTTATGCCCAATATATAAGCAGCTTCACCTAGGTCTTTCATTGAAAAACACTTGTTCAAATAACTCTTCACATCGTTAAGCATGTTGATGTCATTTCCAATAATCAATATGTCATCCACATATAGTACCAGAAATGTCACCGAGCTCCCACTCACTTTCTCGTATATGCAAGCTTCGAAGCAATTTGGAAAAAATCCAAATCACTTGATCACTAGAACAAAACGAAGGTTCCAACTCCGAGATGCTTGCTTGATCCATAAATGGAACTGAAGTTTGCATACTTTATCACATCCTTAGGATCGACAAAACCTTCGGTTGCATCATATACAACTCTTCATCAATGTTGCCATTGAGGAAAGCAATCTTGACATCCATCTGCCATATTTCATAATCATGAAACGCAGCAATTGCTAATAAAATCCGAATGGACTTAAACATCGCTACGGGAGAGAAAGTCTCATCGTAGTCAACACCTTGAACTTGTCGGAAACCTTTCGCAACAAGCCGTGCTTTATAGACGGTAACATTACCATCCGCGTCCGTTTTCTTCTTGAAGATCTATTTGCACTCAACGGCCTTTCGGTCGCTAGGAGGGTCTACCAAAGTCCATACTTGGTTTTCGCTCATGGATCCCAATTGGTTCATGGCCTCTAGCCATTTCTCGTAGTCTGGGCTCATCTTCGCTTCCTCATAGTTCGTGGGTTCACGTCTTCTACTAACAAGACAGTCGAGACAGGTTGCCATACCACTCAGGAGGGCCGCGACCTTGTCGACTGCGACGTTCGATAAGATCGTCAAGCTTCATGATCCTTGTCATTAGCTTCCTCTATTGTTGGTGCGGCGACCTGGAACAATTTCAGGTCTTGCTACTCTCCAATTCAAGAGAAGGTTCAATAACCTCGTCTAGCTCTACTTTCCTCCACTCACTTCTTTCGAGAGAAACTCCTTCTCAAGAAAGGAACCGTTCTTCGACAAACACTTTGCCTTGGTTCGTGATAGAAGGTATACCCAATAGTTTCCTTAGGGTATCCTATGAAGACGCATTTCTCCGCTTTGGGTTCGAGCTTGTCCGGCATCAACTTCTTAACGTAAAGCTTCAGATCCCCAAACTTTAAGAAAGCGACAACTTAGGTTTAGCACCAAACCATAGTTCATACGGTGTCGTCTCAACGGATTTAGATGGAGCCCTATTTAAAGTGAATGCAGCGGTTTCTAATGCATAACCCCAAAATGATACGGCAAATCAAGAAGAGACATCATCGATCGGACCATATCTAATAGGGTTCGATTCCGTTCAGACACACCATTGCTACTGGTGTTCCGGTGGCGTGAGTTGTGAAACGATTCCACTTGCTTTGAGATGCGTGAGAAAATCATAACTCAAATATTCGCCCCACGATCGGATCGTAGAAACTTAATCTTTACATTACGATGGTTCTCCACTTCATTCTGAAATTCTTTGAACTTTTCAAACGTTTCAGATTTATGTTTCATTAAATAGATATACCCATATCTACTTAAGTCATCGGTAAAAGTGAGAAAATAGCGATATCCACCGCGCGTCGAAACACTCATCGGTCCGCATACATCGGTATGTATGATTTCCAACAAGTCCGTTGCTCGCTCTATCATACCGGAGGACGGGGTTTTGATCATCTTGCCCATGAGGCATGGTTCGCATGTGTCAAATGATTCAAAATCAAGAGACTCCAAAAGTCCATCAGAATGGAGTTTCTTCATACGCTTTACACCAATATGACCTGAGCAGCGATGCCACAAATAAGTAGTATTATCACTATCTACTTTGCATCTCTTAGCCTCAATGTTATGGATGTGTGTTTCATCCCTTTCGAGATTTAGAAGAAATAAACCACTCACAAGAGGTGCATGACCATAAAAGATGTTACTCATATAAATAGAACAACCATTATTCTCCGATTTAAATGAATAACCGTCTTGCAATAAACACGATCCAGAAATAATGTTCATGCTCAACGCAGGCACATAATAACATTTATTAAGGTTTAAAACTAATCCCGAAGGTAAAACTAAGGAGAGCGTGCCGACGGCCATCACATCAACTCTTGATCCGTTGCCAACGCGCATCGTCACCTCATCCCTTGCAAGCCGCCGTCTATTCCGCAGCTCCTGTTTCGAGTTACAAATATTAGCAACTGAACCGATATCAAATACCCAGGCACTACAACGAGGGCTAGTAAGGAAAACATCAATAACATGTATATCAAATATACCTTTGATGGTGCCAGCCTTCTTGTCCGCTAAGTATTTTGGACGATTCATGCTTCGAGGAGCCTTGTCCTTGCAATAGAAGCACTCGAGGTCCGGTTGGGACCAGACTTGAGCTTCTTCTCAGCGAGAAGGCAGCCGCCGCCTTTCTTGAAGGGCTTCTTTGCACCTTTACCTTTCTTGAAGGAGGGCTTGTTGACCATCAACACATGATTATCTTTCTTGATGTCCACCTCCGCAGTCTTCAGCTTTGCGAAGAGCTCGGTGATCGTATCAGTGGAACCAATCTGATTATGAGTCACTACAAAACTTTTGTAGCTGGGAGGGAGTGATTGCAGAACCCTGTCAATCTTGAGCTCCTCCGAATCTTGCAGTCCAGCTTGCTCAAAGGCGTTGAGTGTAGCCCTAAATCATAATGGCGTCCTCACTAATGGAACTCCCTTCATCAATATTGCAGTTAAAGAAATTCTCAGAGATCTCATATCTCTCAGAAATGTACTGAGTCTGAAACAAGGTTTTCAGATCCTCGATAATCTCAAAGGGCCCGGGATAGTTTTCAAAAGCGATTTTGAAGTTCCGTTCCATAGCAAACAACATGGTGCTCTTAATCACACCATAATCATCTTTCTTGATCGATAGATAGCTTTCTCATCAGCCGCCAGCTTGCAGCAGGGGTTACCTAACGCTTTCTCAAGGACATAGTCCTTTTATGCTGCATGTAATGATTCTTAGATTGCGGAACCAGTTGGTGAAGTTAGACCCATTGTTTCTAAGCTTTTCTTTCTCAGCAAAAACCGTTGAAGTTGAAGTTGGACTTGGCCATGTGATCTACAGTATTTGCAAGTACAATTTAGACTATGTTCATGATCAATAGTTCAACTTTATCAAATTAATAGATGAACTCCCAATAAATTCAACATCCCTCAAGTTGTTTAGTGAACACGATCCAAATTCACCACACCTAATCCGATCATCACGAGAAGAGATGTGGTTTCAATGGTGGACAACGAAGTGTCGATCATATCATTCATATGACTCATGCTTAACCTTTCGGTTCTTATGTTCCGAGGCCATATGCATACATGCTAGGCTCGTCAAGTTAGACCAAGTATTTCCGCGTGTGCAAAAGCTGGCTTGCACCGTTGTATGTGAGCGTAGAGTCTATAGCACCCGATCATCACGTGATGCTTGGACACGACGAACTTTAGCGGTGCATACTTGGGGAGAACACAGTTTTATCTTGATCTTTAAGTGAGGAATCATCTTATAATGCTACCGTCGATCTAAGCATAATAAGATACATAAAAGGATAAACATCACATGCATATAACTTTATGTGACATGGTATAGCCAATCTTCGCAATGATCTCCATCTTGTGCGTTCGGCATGATCTCCATCACTCCACCATGATTGCCTCCACCACGAATAGCAACTACAACTATTGCTAACTACTTAGCGATAAAGTAAAGCTATTACATGGCGTATAATAAGTTGACTGCAGGTCATACACAATTATAAAGACAACCATATGGCTCCTGCGGTTGTGTACTAAATCGACATGCAAGTCGTGAAACATTACAAAACATGATCATCGCATACAATATACACATCACATCTTGGGCCATACCAAATCACAGAAAACACTCCATGCAAAAAAAAGATAGACGCATCTACATAGTTGTTGCATGTTTTACGTGCCTTATGGGAGTAGATTCTAAGAACGATTCTTACCTCTAAAAGCCACAACAGTGATATTATGGTTGCCAAACTCGGTGTTAATCCCATGACAACTATAGTGAGAGAAACTGACATCCACCAGCCGCATGTGTGGAACAAGCCACACGTCAAGTGCGGAGTCGGTCTCGCGAACGACGTCGCGTAAGGTTGGCCTGGACCGCTTCAATCTCACTATCCCGCGTCATAAGAAGAACACAAACAAGAGGCTTGCAACAGAAAACATCAACGCTCAGAACAACCATGTTGCGTTCTACTCGTGAATCACATCTACGCATAGATCTAGCTCTGATACCACTGAAGGGTTTCGCAGCATAGTAAATCAAAATTTTCTACGGAAGCGAACAGAGGGAAAGCCAAGATCTAATCTAGGAGATGCAAACAACAAGAGAGATTGGATTAGATCTTCATACCCTTGAAGATTCAGACAGCGAACGTTCTCGAACGTGGGTGATGTAGTCGTACTCGCTTCTCCTCCTCGCGATCCGATCCGATCTAGCACCACAAGTGGCGGTGCCTCCGTGAGATGCACACGTGCAGCACCTCAACGTCTCCTCCTTCCTTGGACCAGCAAGTATGGTGGAGAGATGGATTGGATCTACAACACGACGGCGTGGTGTATTTGGTGGAGAATTTCTGCAGCAGGCTTCACCGCAAGCAATGGGAGGGAGAGAGGAAGGCAGCAGGGCTACTAGGGCTTGGAGGAAGGTGTGTAGGGGGAGGGGGCGCACCAGCCCTCTATATATAGAGGGGCCTGCGGCCAGCCCTTGCCCCTCCTCCAAGCCTATCTCTAGTTTAAACAATTTAAACTTTCCCTTATCTAGAAATCTTATCTCTAGATTTAAACGGTTTAAATCTATCTAGATTCGGCTGGGCCCTATGGGGCCTTGTGCCCCTGGACCAATGCGGCCAGGACACTCCCTCATAGGCCCATGCCCCCTCCCGGAAGGTGGGACCACGTTGGCCCCTTTCTGGAAGGTTCTAGAAGCTTCCGGTACAATACCCATTAATCCGGAACAATTCAACTCCAAAACTGCACCGCCTTTATATGAATCTTATTCCCCGAACCATTCCGAACCTCTCGTGATGTCCCAGATCCCATCCGAGACTCAACAAAAATTCATAAACCAATTATCCAATCTATCCTAGCCGAGACACGTTATGTGTGACCTCGGTTCGAGAATATGCGCACATGATCTTCTATCAATAATCAACAGGGTGCTGCACCCATATTGACTCCACACATTCATCGATGATCATATCGGATGAACCACGATGCCAGGATTCAATCAATCCCATATATATATTCCTTCGTCTCGCGATATTTTACTTGCCCGAGATTCGATCGTCGGTATCGCCATACCTAGTTCAATCTCGCTCACAAAGAAGTACTTTACTCGTTCCGTAATCCGATATCACTTTGTGATTAACTCCTTAACCACATGCTTGCAAGCGGTGTTGATATCGACACGAGTAGGCCCAAGTATATCTCTCCGACTTGGGAGGGACAAATCCCATCTCGATACATACAACCCAACAGATACTTTCCGATCACCTGAGAGACACCTTTATGATCACCCTCTCATAGGATGACGTTTGATGACCTCAAATCTTTCTTCCGATACCAGGGAGTTGCATTATCTCATGGTCTAAGGAATACAATATTTGACATAGGAAAAGCTTCACAAAGATGAACACAATGACACGATCTAATTGCTTCGCTTAGTTTGGGTCTGTCCATCATATCATTCTCTCAATGATATGATCTCATTATCAATTGACAACTCATGTCTATGGTTAGGAAACCTTAACCATCAATGATCAATGAGCTAGTCCATAGAGGCGTACTAGGGACACGGTGTTGTTCACAAACCACACAAGTATTAAAGTTTCCGCTTAATACAATTCTAGCATGGAATATAAACTTTATCATGAACAAGAATTATAATAATAACATCTTTATTATTGCCTCTAGGGCATAATTCCAACACCCCCTCCCGTCACGACGCGATCTCTCCCCCGTAAGGGGACCAAACCCAAGAGTGTTATCCAATGAATTGGCCTGCTATCACCTCACTCATTTGGAACATTCGGGGGTTTGGGAATGACGGTCGGAAACGCCAAATAAAGTACTATATGCGCCAAGAGAATGTGGATATTGTGGGATTCCAAGAAACGATCAAACAAGACTTCCTGATCTCGGAGCTCCAGGGCCTCTCACGCCACAAGTTCGTGTGGAATTGGCTCCTCGGGCACTCCGGAGGTATCCTCCTTGGCGTCAAGGAGGAAACCTTTGAGGTGGAGGATATGGACCGTGGGGAGTTCTTTGTGAGCATGTCCCTCACCCATAGACGATCGAACCTTCGGTGGGAGGTCATCATCGTTTATGGCCCCGCGGACCATAGTAGATCTCCTGCTTTCCTTGAGGAACTGAAGGACAAAGTGGAACGTTGCACCCTGCCGGTGGTGGTTGCAGGGGACTTCAACCTTATTCGCTCCCCTGAGGATAAGAGCTCCAGCAACGTGGACATCCCACGTATGCGGATGTTTAACGACTGCATCGCGGACCTCGCTCTTAGAGAGATCACGCGGGTGGGAGCTCGGTTCACATGGACAAACAACCGTGCTGATCCCGTCAGGAGCATCCTCGACCGCGTATTGGTCTCTGTGGAATGGGAGGTCGCCTTTCCTCTCTGTTCGCTCCGCGCCCTTACCAGGATAGGCTCGGACCATGTTCCATCGCTTCCTATCGGCAGGGGAGTCCCCACGTGGCTGAACCGCTTCCACTTTGAAAACTTCTGGCTCCACCAGCCAGGTTTCATGGAAGCGGTTAAGGCCAAATGGCTGGCGGCGGCGGCAACTCCCCCTAGACGATTCGACGCGGTGGACGTTTGGCACCACTGCGCTAAAATCTCCCGCCAATTCATGAAGGGTTGGGGGATGAACTTGGGCGCTGCGACGAGGATTCAGAAGGGCGCACTTCTGGAGGAGATCCAGGCCCTTGATCAGACGGCAGACTCGGTGGGCCTCTCACCGGACGAGTGGTCGCACCATTATGCCTTAGAGACCTCTCTCGTGGAGATTTACCGGGGGGAGGAGATATTCTGGCGGCAGCGCAGCCGCCAGAACTGGCTCCTCCAGGGAGACGCCAACACCGCCTACTTCCATGCGGTGGCCAATGGTCGCCGTAGGAAATGCTCGATCCCATGTCTCTAGGATAACGGGCTCCTCTTAGAGGAGGCGGGGGCGCTGTCCTCCCATGTGTACTCCTTCTTTAAGGAGCTTTTCCTGGCAGGACCCGGGGACCTCGCGTTGGCATGAGACTTTTGGCCCCCTGGGGCCAGGGTCTCAGCTAACGAGAATGCGGAGCTCACCCTCCCATTCCTGCCGGATGAGGTTGCGCGGGCGGTGAAGGCCTTGAAAGGGATACTGGCCCTCCATGAGATTATCCACGAGATCAAATCCAGGAGGCTGAAAGGCATCTTCTTGAAGCTTGACTTCCAGAAGGCCTACGACCGCCTGGATTGGCGCTTTCTTCGTCAGGTCCTCATTAGACGAGGATTTGATGATCGCCTGATCTCCTGGCTAATGCAGTTTGTCACGACAGGGAGCAACGCGATCAACATCAACGGCGAGATCGGGCCTTATTTCCGTCCCTCCTGTGGCGTTCGGCAAGGGGATCCCCTATCCCCCCTCCTCTTCAACGCGGCGGTGGATGCCCTCGCGGAAATGCTTGAGAAAGCCAAGGAGGCGGGCCACATCTCCGGAGTGGTTGGCCACCTCATTCCGGGAGGGGGAATCACCCAGCTCCAGTACGCAGACGATACCATGATCATGATTGAAGGCTCAACCCTGGATATTGCGAATCTCAAGTTCCTCCTTCTTCGCCTGTGAAATGTCGGGGCTCCGTATCAACTTTGACAAGAGTGAGATCATCGCACTAGGGTTCCCCCCGGACGAGCAGCAGAGGATAGCTAACAACTTTAATTGTTGGCTTGCCTCATTCCCCATTACCTATCTGGGGATGCCGGTTCGCGACTCTAGGATCCTCATCAGGGACCTGGACCCGCTCGTAGACCGGGTACGCTCTCGGGCCGAACCCTGGTGCGGGAGATTCACGTCGAAGGGTAGCAAGACCGTCTTGATTGACTCGTCTATCTAGCCTTCCCATGTACATGATGGGCATGTACCCCGCCGAGGGGATACATGGGGCGTTTGACAAGGAACTATCACGGTTTTTGGTGACTCCACCGGCGCTTAAATACCACATGGTTAAATGGGCTGACGTTTGCGCCCCCAAGGACTTTGGGGGCATAGGTATCATCGCCTCTCGACAATTCAATAAGGCACTGTTGCTTAGGTGGGTGTGGCGGATCCTTCGGGATGATGGAGGACTATGGCTCAAGCTGATAAAGGCCAAATACCTGCGGGGCCGCCCCCTCCTGGACTGCGACCGACGGGATGGCTCTCAGTTTTGGCGCTCCATCCAGGAGATCAAGCACGAGATACGGTTGGGGGCTAGGACTTCGGTTGGGAACGGGGAGGGAACTATGTTCTGGATGGACGCATGGCTCGGCGGACGCCCCCTTCGGGAGGCCTACCCGAACCTCTTCGCTATCTGTTCCGACCCCACGGTCCTGGTATCCACTGCGGCCAGAGGGGGTGCATGGGACATCTCGTTCCGCGCCCTTTGGAGGAAACCGGAGCCTGGGGAACTTGAGCTGAACTCCCGCCTCCTTGAGGATGCGCCCGGGTGTCATGGAGTCTCACCCGTCCGGATCCTTCTCGCACTCGGCCTACCGAGCCCTATTTGGCCGCGCCTCGCTCTCCTGGACCAGACCCCTCTGGAAGGCCCCCCCTCCCGCTGAAGATGAAAATCTTTGTGTGGCAACTGCTGCGCGATCGGCTCCCCTCGGGAGTGGAGGTGTCCAAGCGAAATGGGCCAGGGGACGGCCTATTATGTGGGGTCCCGGAAACGGGCACCCACATAATGTTCACCTGCCCGGCAGCTAGGTTTCTTTGGAGCTTCATCAGGGATGCTCTGGGCCCGGACTGGCAGGCCCAGGACCTCGGTGAATTCCTCGAAACCCAAGCGAACCACGCAGGAAAGGGCCGCCGCCTTTTCTGGCTGTTGTTTGCTGCGCTGTCCTGGTCGCTTTGGAACATCCGGAATAAGATGGTTATTGAGAAGATTCTTCCCCGGCGCGCCTCTGACTTAGTTTTTCACTTTCTGGCCTCCCTGCAGCTCTGGTACCCGTTGTGTAGGCAGCGGGACAAGACGAGGCTTGACGCGACTCTCCAGCACCTCCTGGCGGCGGCTCCCCCCATAGCCAGGCGTAGCCTCTCCGCCTGCCGGCTTCCCTTCGCGTCGCGAGTTGGTCGCGTTTTTTTTGTCTTTGTTGGGCCGTCTTGTGCTGTGGCCCCAGCATCTGTTGATTTTGTGATTTTGTGGACCCTTGTAACTCGTTGTGGACGTTTGCTTTATTTATAAAGCGGGGCGAAAGCCTATTTCGAGAATGCTCGTATGTTGCTACGATTTTATTCTTACTCTAACAACAAACGTCAACATAATACAAGGAAATCTATTCTTACTCTGGCAACATATGTCAATATCATACAAGCAAAAATTCACGTGTATAAAAAATACATATCCAAAATATTCTAAAAAACATTAATATTTTGCCTCACTTGAAGTGTATCTTGGTATGCACCCGAGTAATCATCTCTAATTCACTAATATCTACACCCTCATAGGATACCCATTGGGCATACCGGATGATGTAATTTTTTTACTCCCTCTATCCCAGTATATAAGACTTGCGCGTATACCTTGATCATCCACATAAGCTATATAATATAAATTATATAATATTAAAATTATATCATTAGAAAATATACTATTTAAAGTTTGTAATAATATAGTTTTTATCATATATACCTCATGCTAAGTTGGTTAATTTGTCAATCTAGGAATACGTGTAAATCTTGTAAACTGAGACGGAGGAGTACCATTCTTTGATTTTGTAGAACTTGGTGTGTCTCTGATTTCTCCTGGTAACACATTGCATTGGTTTCTATGTTGGCTAGTTCTTTCAGAGATATTTATTCTATCTTGTCCTTGATCTATAGAAGCGAAAAATATACTAAAATAAATATTTAGATAGTCATACCAACGAGGACCCCTTATTAGCTTTGTAGACTTCTTTTTGTATGTGGATTCACTTAGGTTTGGAGTGAATCTACAATTTAAACAAGTCTAGGTATATATTTTTACAAACCTAAGCATCTTATATTTTGAAACAGAGAGAGTAATATATATATTATATATATAATAAAAAAACATCTCTCTACCCGCACCTACTTTCATTCTGTAAAAACCGGATGCGTTCTGTCTACCAGATCCAGACCAATCTCTTATCCAAAAAAGGTACATGCCATCTAATGCAAGCACGCGTGGCCGCAATCACAGTCAAAGCACCGCACGCCTCTCTCTTCTCGGCTTGACAGATTCTATTCTCTTTCCACAATCGGCAAACATGCCATGGTCGACACGCGCCCCGCCCGTTATGCCTGATTGCGATTTCCGGCCGTTGGGATGGATTAATGAAGAGATACAACGATTTTTTCTGGATTCTCTCCTCAAATACAACGGTTAGTGAAATCCCCTCTTTTTATACTTAGTCAGATTCGTTTGTGAACATCAACCTCTCAGGCTCTCACTTCTCGCGTTTTACAATTACAGTTCTCATATCCTTATTTCCTGAGATCTTCTTTGTCTTGGTTAATTGCCGATTGGCCTTTGGCGATTGATAAAAAAGGGAGAGGTTTGAGGAGAAGGTTAGAACTGAAAGAGACTGTGCACTCTAGTTACTCCAATTGTGTTCGTGATTCGCGAAGGCAGTCGCAGACAGCAGTCATTCAGGTGTTTTTGTTCCATGCTGATGCTTTTCTTACCTTTACATTCATCTTAATTTGCATGTGAGGAACATCCCATACCAATCCCTCTTATTTTGTCATGGATGGATTGGTTCCTGTCAATTACAGAGGTACTGAGTTAGAATTTCCGATAGGGCTGTTTCTGTTTTGTTGTGGTACTTAGATCTGAGTTGTGATTGTATGATTTGTGTTATGGCTGATAAACACAATGGAACTTCTTTCTAGCCTGATCAAGGTAGCTCTTAGAATGTTGGAAGTACATTTGTTTTTCTGCCAGCTACACCTGTTTTGCTTCATTATATAGTGTGGCAGAAAAATAGTTCGAAATGGCGTGTATCCAATTTGTGATAATATGGTGATACAAGCATGCAGAAACTCAGAGAGCTATTTCTTCATAGAACATAAAGTCACAGCTGTTGACTTCTGGTTAACCTAACCAAAGGAGACTGGAATCAGTAGCCCTGTTAATCATCATTTTTATCTCTGAAAAAACTACAAGATGATAGGTGCTGATCTGGAAGTACATTTTGATTTTTTTTCTCATTGACCTGAACTGACAACATGCATACGGCCCTTTGTTCCAACAACAAGATGATAGCACCGTACCAAACAACAATGCAAAGGCTTGATATAATCATGTCGTGTAGTTAGTTGATGATAATGGCAGAAGCCTAATCCAAACGAACCAAAACTTTAGTGTGACCAGATGGAACCCAGACCATTGATCACGGTATCTTCAAACCAACACACATAGTACTTGATCTGATTGATAATGTCATATAATAGTGAACATGGAGTCTGACAAATCTTATTTCATACATTCTCACAAACTTAAATTTATGGCCTAACAAGAAAAATGTTTAAAGTAAACTGATTTGATGTGCCATAAGGCTGATCTACTCTTCAGAGCTCGATATCTTGGAAACATGTTCTTCTGGACTTTTTCTTTTTCAACGGGAAGTTCATCGAGCACGAACCACATCTGGTTTTTCTGACATCATTTGTTTTACTTCGAGCTTGGGTGAAGAGCATGTCGCATGGTAGCTGTTTTCTATCAATGTCTATATCTTTCTGCATATGAATGGTGGTTTTTTAAAATGAATCCAAGTAGGAAATTGAAGTGCTCGTAGTAATTTTTTGGAAAGTTTTTTCCTGTCCACCACTCTATATGAACCTAAGAGCGGACATGCCACAAGAACTCCTGCCAAAAAGTAGCTAAATATGATTAGAATTGCATTAGTTGAGTTTGTGAAATAAGATTACGCTATGTTGATGAATGCGTATTGATCTTTCTGCTTTGGTAGTTTATCAATAATAGTTCTGTTCTACATGTGCATATCATAGTCCATGTGCACATCATAGTCTGGCCACTTGTGTGTTTTAGAAACTTCTTTGAGAGTTTCTTTTGCCATGTGTAAATATGCAGCTATACCTTCAAGCTAAAAATGTTAGTTCAAGTCAGTAATGAATATAATGTGAAAGCTTGAGTAGTCTTTAAGATAGGAAAGAATGAATATTTTGACAGTGTTTTGCAGTGCAGCGCTGGGACCCATGGAGGGAATTGAATTGAGAATCTGAATATCTCTGTCTTCTGGGTTTATGACTGCTACGTACCAGTGTGATGATCCACGGTTCAATGGTAAGAAAATCTGTAAAAGATATAGACGTAAGAATTTGCACTAAATAATTGGTATTCAAATTTGAGTACGTTGGTAATTTTGGTGAGTACCATGTCATGTATAAGGTTGTTAACTACTTTAGTCACCCAACGCATCTTCTCCAATCGTTCCAGCCCCCTCCGTGTGTACCCCGTGTGTCCATTACTCTTTAGAGTGGTAAACATGGATGGCCGCATCTAGTATCTAGCATTGCATGTAACAAAGTATATGGATTAGAATATATACTTAATCGAGATGTATAAAGCTAAGAGTTAAGCATTACCAAGCAATCAAGATATATGTCCAGACCATCCGGTAGATCAGTTGTTAGGAATTCTAAATCCTTTTACTTTAGAGTGATATCCTCTATCTGGATCAAGTTGCTTTAAACTCTTTTGATGTTTACCCATGCAATACTTTTGTCCCCATTTCTACATTTCATATGTGCATAAACAAGTATAAGATATACAAAGTGTAGTTTTGTAAAAGAAGATATTTCAACATTCGCTAGAAATTACCATCTGTGTCCTTCTCCTTTTGACATTGCTGCTTGTTGTGTTCATAGTACACATATGATGATCCCTTCTTTATCATAGGCCGATTTCGGTTTCCTGCTAGACGGTCCTTGCAGTCGCTTTGCAATTGTGTCGTTTCCATCATCAGTAGAGTCCATTTCATCCATCATCAGTAGAGTCCATTCCATCCATCATATGTAGTTGGGTGCATGTTAGCATTGCCATGTGTTGCATTAGGGCCGTCGTGCCATGTGCACTTGTTTCCCGTACAATAGGATTTCTGCAACACCAAAAAATCAGATTGTAATTTGTATGTAACTTAGGAGTAGGCTAAATTTAATTAGAACACAGTAAATTAACTTAACTTCGTCATCTGGCATCTATCCCAAAATGAAACCCTTATCTTCTAAAGTTTGCAAATACGTAGTTATTTTTTTTAATATATTTGTTTCATTTGCTCTTTTATGTCGGTCTAACCATCTCTTGAAGGTTTGAAATGCTTGTTTTCATCAGTATATGCCTTTTTAGCTAAACTGTTATCAATAATTTCTAATTGTAGTAGAATCCGATTGTTTATGCATTTATCCCGCATAGAATGATCAAGATAGTCGGAACACTTATCTTATTCAGCAAAGTTTTAAAAAGGTTGCTATAGCTTGTTCTTCGGGATGTGAGTCTAGCATGGTATGGTAGTCTGTGCATTACATATTCTACTTCGCTCATCAGGTCCGTTATTATAATCTGGTAAGAGAGACAAAATTAATTGTTAGTTCGTGTTAATAAAGGAAGTGAATTGCGTAATACGTAAATGACATTGCATAAAGATGTCCATCTCCAAATTTGACCTTCTCTCTCTTCCACCTTCTCATCCCAAAACTGAATGAAAGACTTTCCACGGCGAGAAGAGAATAATCTATGTGTAAACCGATCTTAGCTTCGGTCATGTAGAACTTCTCCCAGTAACACACCTGTGAGAAGCAGCATACCAAAATAATAGGATAATTGTACTCCCTCCGGCCCGATTTAATTGACGCGGGCTCTTCACAATGTTCAAATTTTAAATAAACCCTCATAAATTTAAAATTACAAATTTGGCTTTATTCAAAACTGAAATCTTCCATGATCTCCGTCCGCCATCCCCGCCGGCCGCTCCAGATCGATCCCGGTCGGAGCAGAGGAGGCGAGGTCGATCCCAGGCTCGCTCCAGATCACGAGCTCTCCTGCCGGTCACGACTCGCTCCAGATCGCGGGGTCTCCAGGAGCATAGGAGGCGTGGCCTCCTGGAGGTGGAGCAGAGGAGGCGGGGTCAATCGCGAGCTCCCCCACCGTCCAGGTCCCGCCGTCTGTCCCCGGCCTCGAGCAGCTCCCTCGCCGTCCACCGCCGCTCAGCCGCCGTCCCCGGCTCCGTGCGGCCGCGCCGCCTCCGCTTCGCCGAAGGGTTCCCACCAGGTCGCCCACCTCAGGCTCCAAGGAGGAGAGCCCCTGGACGTCGTCGTGGCGGCTGCGGGAAAGGGAGGAGAGCCGCACCTCCAGGGAGAGCTCCGATGCTCCCAGATGCACCTCCAGGGAGAGCTCCGATGCTCCCAGATGCACCTCCAGGGACGCCACGCTGCCTGCCGCCTCCGCTGCATAACCTGACCTCCAGCCCAGGCAGTTCATCTACCTTGAGCATCTTGCAAGGTGCCATGCTGTTCTTGAAACCTGGCACTTGAAAGTTGCCAAACAATATGAATGAAAGGGACCTGACACTTGTTCTCATGATTCAGAAAGATTAAGCCTAATTTTCCCCAATAAATGGTGTGCATGTGTAAATATGTTACTCTCCAATAAATGGAGTAAAAAGTTTAAATGACAGAGGTACTCTGCATTGCACGTAACCTCCTATAAGCACTGCTAGCAGAAACCACCAAATCAATACCAATTGGAGAACAGAAAAGTTTATTGTTAACATTCTGTGTAACTTCTTCGCCTTTTAAAACGTATCAAACCTAAATAATTTCCACAAACCACAAATAGCAATTCAGTTAGCAGTCACCCATCTGCAAAAGCTAAAAAGGGTTCAGATTAAGCAGATGTTTATTTGGTCTATTGAGTATCTAGCAGCGTACATCCCAAGCTGAACCAAATTGTTTCTCTCCAAACAAACTGTGTCCAGTCCATTTGTACGTACATCCCAAGCTGAACCAAATTGTCGACTCCTGCTCAACCTCTATTTAAACCAATGCAAGACAAACCAAGTGCAAAACCAAACTGAAACCCCTTCTATAACTGAAACCGATCAAGCAATGCTGAACAAGAAGACAATTCTCCAAATGCCACAATCAACAAGCAGGCTAGCAGGGTAATTAACAGCTGAGTAGCTCATACGTGCAAGTTTCAGGTCTTTGCATCACAGTAGTACCTGGATTATGGCAGGATCATTGTGCAGGGGAGCAGGTTCCCATTACTTCCATAAGAATGCCTACATGAGAAAATCATTGCATCATCCGTGAGAATACCTCTACAAATTCAGACACCGAAGTTAAATGAGTAAAATGGTCAAGTACTTTTGACCTCATATATCACAAACCGGTGGACTGACAAGAGAATAATACTCCACCAATCTGCATATGTGTATCTGACTACCAAGATGGTTTAAAAGAAAATATGCATACGTGACTACCAATGAACTTAGCCCTCCTTAACCACTCTCGATATAACTACAGCACAACAAAAAAGATCACCAGCAACAATTAAACAATTTATTTCTCAGATGCTATGATTTCATTTATCTACAAAACTTTTTTCATTCTTTGCTAAACTGAATGTGTAGCCCAGACTGCAAGTATGGAAACATTGCAGTGTGTAGCCCAGACTGCACTTAAAACATAAATGCTCATATTTGAATTGACATGCACCTACGGATAGGCAAGAGTGCAATAAATTTAGATTTAGATCACATAATTTACTTTTTGTTCCTTTTGATGAGCCATTGTCAGTACTCCTTCCGAAACGTTTGTACGCATTATATTCATAAGTAAATCAATGTGCTATCTAAGCATCAACAATACTAACAACATGGAAAAGCTCACGTAGCTCAGAGCACAAAGATTGAAGTGGTCAATTAATTAACAACTTGGGAAATTACCAGGTCTATGGAGCATGTATATGCCGCATTCAATAAATTCATGAAGTCAGCTCTTCCTTATCAGTTTCAATTGTCAACTAAGTAGAGAGCAGGAATACAAAACTGATCTCAAAGTATATAATTAGTACCTAGGCAGAATTCTTATATCGTGCAAATAAACTAATCTCAAATTATATAATAGCATGCAGGAGATATTATAATCATGTCTTCATCTGCTTAAGTCTCTAAGCCTAATCAGATACAATGGGTTAATGAAGAAAAATTAACTATGCTGCAAGCATCTAAGTTATGGTGCTCCAGGTTTTTCTGAACATCAGGTACAATTTGCACATCACCAAATACAACAGTTTGCGTCAATTCATCGTCAGCTAGAACAAAACACATAGCAGGGAGCACATGTATATTTCTTAAAGTTGAGCTTTGAGAATACCTCTAGAAAACCTCTTAGGAAAAGAAACAAACTTTGGTAAAACTGGAACCTGAATATTTGGTCATGTGAGGCAGCTAAACTAACAAACTTAGTTACCGGTTCAGTTCAGGTTATTAACCGCCAGCTTCTTGTGAAGCTGTTGCAATGTACATGAAGGCAACGACAGTAATAGGGTCCAATTTAACATGGTTTTGCACTGTTACGAATCCATACTTCTCGCTAGATTCTGTGAGCCAAGAAACTGTAGATGGATAAGTATATCAGCAACAACTCTAAATTGGAATCCGATTGTTTGATCTGGAATCGAAGTGAGGGAGACGGTCCTCACCTACATGGGAAGTGGATGCAAGCTCGTCACGGACGAGATGAGCGGCAGCGGGCGTGGGCAGGACCGGCCTCCACCGTCCCTGCAGCCGGCGAGGACGCGCAGTTGTAGACCAACCTCCACCGTCCCCGCAGCTTGTTGAAGTCGGGGCCGCCGCCGCCGCATCGAGTTGCCTCACCGAAAGCGTCCGCCTCGCCGGGGACCCTCGAATCGCCGACCTCCAAATCTCCGACCTCACCGCAAGAGTCAACTTTTACCCTATGGTTGCGGTTGGTGGATGGAGGGGTCACCCGCTGCAGCCGCGGCATGGGCGAGGTCGCAGGTCGGGAGAAGGAAGCGGCGTGGGTAAGGTAGCGGCACGGGCGAGGGCATGGCGGTGGGCAAGGTCGCCGGCGACGGGGACACGGGGCGGAGGAAGAAGAATGGAGACGAGGCTGAGGACGCCAAGGGTTGTCGGAAAAAAAGGGGGACGTTTTTGCAAAAAATGCCCCGCGTCAATTAAATCGGACCGGAGGGAGTATACAAATTAGCCTACAGATGGAAGGCGCTGGGGAGACGCTCACTGCTGCAGTGGACCTTGACGGTGCCGAGGAGGCAAGGTACGTTGAGCCTGCCGTAGCCGGTCACTCGGCCCCCTGGATGGTGGACCGCGGACTCAACCTCCGTCCAAGCCATCTGCATAGCCGCTCTGGCGTCGTCCAGTCCAGCCTTCTCCTCCTCCCATGCTGCCGGCTCCATCGCCACACGCTCATGGCCGGCTCTATGTTTTTCAGAGCCCTAGGCAAAGTCGACGACATGGGCCCTTAAGGCTAATGTATATATAGATTACTTTTAAAATAAAAGTTAACATCCAACCAAACATTTTAGTCTGAAAATATAATAAATAGTATTAGTTGCTAGTTTAATTATCTCAAATAAGAAATAATTTCAATGATAATAAGTCAGGAGTGAGGATCAGGGCCTGCCGCTGGTGAATTGGTGATCCCCGATAGACGATAGACGACATGCGAATCTGCGATCGTCGATCGAGTCCGGGAGGCAGGGCCCTAGATATCGAGGCACGAAGTCCGGCCGATTTCCGAAGAGTCGAGGAGAAGAGAAGAGAAAGGAGATCACAAGTTTACGACGCGTTGTAACCCATGCGGCCAGCGTGGTAATGCGTCATAACTCGTAAGCCTGGTGCCTGTGTCGTAGTGAGACTTTTTGATTTCCTGCTCACGTGACGCGTTGTGCCCGATTTTCAGGCCCTGCTCGTTTCTCGTGTCATGGGTGTATACCCGTATATATATACTCCCTCCGCTTTGCAAATAAGTGTATGCGTAGCATTTGGTCTAGTTTTGACCAACTTTATAGATAAATATAGCAACATATGTTACATCAAATTAACATATTATGAAACTAAATTTAAAAACATATCTATTGGTTTACAGACATAAGTATCACTACGTTTTTCTATAAAAATTAGTCAAATATTATTAACTTTAACTTAGAACAAGGCTAGAAATACACTTATATTTATGAACAGAGAGAGTACGTAAGTGAGTATAAATTTTTGGGCCCCCTCCGGCCGTGGGCCCCTACCTCAGCGCCGGCCCTGCACACGCTCTAGCCGCGCCAGCCGCGCCCCGCTTCTGGACGTCTGCGCCGCGCCTTCCCATGCATGCCTCGGAGTTCAACACGTCAGGACGAACTCCTCGGGAGGAGCCGACTATGAGACGGCAAAATCAGCCACGGCGTGGCTGGAAGACGAAGGCATGGCACCAGCGCCGCCACTCTCAAGGCCCAAGCCTCAGCGCTAGCGCAGCAACGCGGCGTCCCGCCTGGGCTGCCCCGACAAGTGAAGGCACGACAGTACGCTGCCCCGCCGAGTAGCTGAGGTCAACCTCATGGAGTCGACCGCCATCGCCATTGCAAACCATGTCAAATATGGATTTTTGGGGCACCGGAACCTACGGTTGGGAATCAAATGGGAGAGGTGATGAGTTAGGACGGAAGGAGTGGAGCAGTGGTGAGTAGAATCGTAACGCGGAGCTAAAATACCAAGTGGCATAGGAGTTCTAGAAAGGGACAGAAGGAACATCTGGTCAGAGCGGTGCTACGTGTAACCTCTGAAATAGGAGCATGTCACGCGTGTCGAACCCAACCAAAACGTTGCCATGCAGCTGACACGTTGAAGGACAGCAACCCAAATCATGCATATGGACAAAAACCAATACTCGAGAGTACCATGCGCCACCACTGTCCCAGGCTTCTTCCATCCCAACTACGGCCACACCATGCACCACAGCCAAACAAGTCACAACAAAAAGTCATGATAGATGAAAAAAATCAAATCCAAATTCATGTGTAGGAGCGCATGCATGCACCGCCCCACAATTTGTAAGGGAGAATGATTGCCTGTTGAAGGACAGACATGCAACATATAATATAGGCATAGCTAAGAGCACCTGAAGATGTACACAGGAAGCAACAAAGAAGACCAGCGTACACGGCACACAAACCCATGGTACCATGGTTCAGCCAAGGCACATACAAAAAAGCTACATGAACCAAAACAAGAGACCCCAAAACCAATTCAGAGCAGCAAAACAACACGTGTCGACACCTCCTAAATCATCCGGGCTCCCCAAAATTCTGAGAAAAAAGAGATGTTTCCTGATTTAGGATATGTATATATTTGGGTGTGCGTGCGCCCACGGCGACGTTCGTGCGCCGGCCAAAAAATTCTGTGTCTCCACTTCTTCTTCTACCTCCGTCTGTGCGGGAGGGAGAGAGGGCAGCGGCATTTGTCGCCGAAGGGCTGGTTCGGTGTGTGTCGCCAAGGCTAGACCCAACATCCCACTCCTCTGTTTTCGAGAGAAACCGGACCATCCGGTTCCCCTGCAGCTCGGCGACGGCGAACCTGTCGAGCGGCCCGTCGTGGCCGCGGCCGGCTCGGGTGAGGAGGCCCATGTGGGTGCCGCGAGTTAATTGGATAAAACTACCACAATTGAGGCTGTCGGGACGGGTCAGTACCACTTTCGGTAATTTTTGCGAGTCAGTACCAATTTTTGGGCCAGAGCGTTGCGAATCAGACTAATTCACGACTAAGAGCATTTTGACACGCTTTCTGACGGCTCGGGCCCAGCTGTAAGTGCTGAGTTGGCGTCACGTGCCTAGGAGAAGTTGAGGTGGAAGCGGGGCCCACTTGTCAGCCATATCTGATGTTATTTTTATTTTTCTTTCCTATTTTATTATTTACTGCCCGTGGGTCCCACCTGTCAGCCTCACTAATTTTTCCCCACCCACCTTCTTCTTCCTTCATCGGCGCGATGGCGACGAGAAGCCGCCGTTGTTGGAGCCGAAGACGGAGCGGGAGGCATCTGACCTCGTCCTTGCAGAGCCTGGTGCGGTACTGCGCCGGGTGGAGCCATGACTCGAAGACACCGTGCACGTACTTGCTGGCGTCGCCCTTGCGGCAAGCGGCCGGGTCGTGGCGGAAGTCCGGACAGGGCACGCAGTGTGTGTGCTGCTGGTCCCGCGGCGTAGCGTTCGCCCGCCTCGTGCGTGTAGGCGTGGCTGGACGGGTTGACCTTGAAGCTGCACGGGTAGACGCCGTTGTTGATGTCCTTGGCCGGGGCGTTGGAGGATGCGCGCGGCGAGGAGGATGCGCGAGGCGGCGAGGGCGGAGGGTGCGCGGCCGGCGGCGTCGAGCTGGAACGGCGTGGCGCCATCGGTGGCGGAGGCGCGGGCGGCCTCGGAGGGGCGATGGAGAGGACGTTGAAGCTGCACGGGTTGACCTTGAAGCTGCACGGGTAGACGCCGCTGTTGATGTCCTCGGCCGGGGCGTTGGAGGATGCGCGAGGCGGCGAGGGCGACGAGCTGGAGCGGCGTGGCGCCGTCGGTGGCGGAGGCGTGGGCGGCCTCGGAGGGGCGATGGAGAGGACGTAGGAGAGGACGGTGGTGCTGCCGTAGACGTGGCCTGACCCCCACGGCCTCTCGCTCCGGCAGCGGGGCCGAAGACGCGGGAACCGCCGCCGCCATGTCCCGGCCAGCCCTCGAGCCGGAGGTGCTGGCCGGCCTCATGTCCTGCTCCAGCGGCGGGTCGACCTGGTGGAGGGGAGAGACGACGCGGCGGACCTCGATCTGACGCGGGGAGGTGCTGGTGCAAGGAAGAGAGACTGGGGAATGGCGGGGGGAGGGGCGGGGCTAGGGGAGATAGGTCGGGGCTAGGGGAGATGGCGGCGGAGAGGATGTAACGCCCCCGAATCGGGTCTATGCAAATCTTAGCATTTCCCGCCAAAATCCGCATAGAAGCGATTCAAAGATGCCCACCAGACACTTTCGTGTGGGTGGGATATGAATACAAGTAGTTACATCACATTAGTTTACAACAAAGTCCACAAGAACTTATATACAACAACGACTCAACGAGTCAAGAATACAAAATGTTCAATACGAAGATACAACTCAAAAAGAAAGCAAAATAGTATCCGAGTACGGACAAGATCCAAATGGGACTAAGAGTCCTGAAGAATAACCAAGCGGTGTCCAACCCTGCCCAGGCCAAGCCGGAAGGGTAATCTTGCCAACGTCGCCAATCACATACCTGTCAAGCCAAAAGGGTGCCGGCAAAGGGCAAAGAAAAAACAGAAAGAGAGCGGTCAGTACTGAGTACACAACGAGACTAGAATTCGGCGGTCCTCGCCTACATAGGTATGGTGGGCTCAGCGGCAGCAAAGCCTATACTATCTAACTTATAGAGACACACTACAACTTCGGCTATTAGAGCGAGATAAGAGAGCGCTATGCGGTAACAATAATATAACACCAACCATAACCCATCCGAATTTTTTTCCCTCAAAGACCAGTCGAGGAAGTCCTCTTTCAGAACACACATGGTGACAATTTTAGTTAATCAGGTATTTAGTTGATAAGGCTAATTACTAATCATATTATTAGAGGCAAAATATTAGTGGCGTTGTCTATGATCATGACACTGTACTCCTGAGGCGCCCATAACCATGGACACACGGCTTCTCGAAAAGATTTACCCTGCAGGGGTGCACTGCTGTATCCAAACGCATGCTCAACCCATCAGGCAACATATCACGCGTGCCTTCCGAATCTCACAACAAGAACTGTCCCATAACTATGCGCATATCCAGAGGCATCACCTACTGTGTTTTACCCACACAAGAGATACAGTTGATTCTCTTGGTGGCACGGCGTTTGAGTCTACGGCCGGACGATGATCGGAAGATAACTTGTAGAGCTCCATCCCACCTCCGGCATGATATCCCGATTTTATGCAATGCAAGCCATGGCAGTCCACCAAAATATCAAGTCCGAAGACATATCAACTCACCCATGTCCGAGGACATATTATGCGTATGCACCAAATGGAAAACCAATTTTGTAACCCTCTGGATATACGAGTAGCGCCGGTAGTTGAGGGGGGGATCCCATAGGCCCCCACGTTTGGTTAGCGCGATCAACTCAGAACTGGTATCGTAGAATGAACGGGTCCTAGGTCGGCTCAAGCAGTTCCCAAAGGTGGTCCCTGCCGGGGCCTTATCATTAGGTGAAACCATAACCATAACCATAACCAACAACATCAGATTAATTATCTTATCACCAACCATATCCGAGTATCATGTTCCACCTGTATGAGTGCGGTACTAAGCATGCCTACGACTCGCAAGGACAAAGCTAGCTAATCAAACAAGGCAATAGGATAACCAAGGCAATATAGTGGAGCGGGTAAATAAAGGAACGGTACTATAGCATCGACAATAAGGATAGCAATAGATCAAAGGAAGGAAGTAAAGACTATAAACACGAAATAGGTAGAAGGGGGAGAATGCTCTCCTGAGGAACAAAGTCGGATAGCCAAATGCTTGTCGTATCTCACATCGACTCATTGTCCTATCCGGTGAAGAAGCAAACACTAGAAAGAGCAACCAATGCAATATTTAATAATACGGCGAAAGATCCGACATGTTTATGATATGATGCATGGCATGGCAATATGCGGCCTAACTTAGCAATATTAAGCAGAATCGGGATTCCGACAAATAAATATTATGGTTCGAGTTGTTTATCTACCCCGCAATTTAATGTTGTATTAACAAGACAAAATTATATCATCGGTTCACTACACAAATTTAAATGGGGCCAATATTTAGACTAGATTTTCCCGCGTATGGTCTCCACATTTAATTATAAGGTGAATCGACAAAATACCCCAAACAAATAAACATGTATGCAAGTATGGATGAATTAATATGCAACAAGGTATATTATATATATTATAACAAAATAGGGGTCTCGGATAGGGGTCGCACATCTCGGATCGACGATCTTGGTGTTCACCGAGGGGGTCGACAGGTTCGGCCTTTGGGGTCTTGACCATTGGATCCGTGAAGACGGGCATGGCGTCCGGGAAGGCGATCATGGCTCGGGGCTGCGGATCCTCGAGATCGGGGCCTTCGGATCCGTGACGTAGGCCTTGGCGTCCTTGTCGGAGTACTCGGGTGTCATTGCCGGACTTGGATCGGCAGCGGGTCGTCGACTAACCACAGAGGTTCCGATGGCGGCATCGATCGAAGTCGTGCGTCTTGGGGTGGTCATCTCACTCTTTGGTTCAGAATGGGCATCTCCACATCATAGTAGGACACCCATCTTACTTATTCCCTTCACCATCTGAGCTTGCAATGGCAAACAAACATTTCGTGCATTACTCCTACTGAAAGCCATTAACATAGCACAAACGGGTCAACGGGACGGAAGGCACGACAACAGGAACCCAAAGTTCTCGGTAGATGTTGGTGCACCGGCTGCTGGAGAGCTTGGTCAGGCCACGGCAGGGTCGGCCATGGCGCTCGGGGAGGCAACAGTGCAGGGCGCCATCGCAGGACGACGCGGAACCGGGTAGAGGAGGAGGCGGGCGAGCGCAGGCCACGACCGGACGCGTCGGAGAGGGAGGCGCGCAACGCACGACAAGGAGAACGGCGACGGCTTGGCGCAAGGACGGTGTGGCGCGGGGCAGGAGGTCGAGGCCGACGTGGTCCCGTGGGGACGAAGCGACTCGATGCCGGGGAAGCGCCGGGGCAGCGGTTGTGGCCGGAGCGGGGTCCGCACGACCTCGCTGGGAAAACAGGCACGGATGGCGGCGTCGGGACGAGCTTGGCGTCGAGCTGGGTCGAGGACGCGCAGGCAGCAGCGGCGACAGCTGTTGCAGGCAAGGAAGGAAGCTCGCGAGGTTGGAGCGCCAGAGGTTGACACGGAGGGAGGCGGCGCTCGAGCAGGGAGGCGAGGCCGATGAGAGAGGGCGAGGACGAAATGCAGGCGCCGGGGAAGAGGACGATGCAGGCAGGGGAGGCGGCGCTCCCACGTCCCTGGCGGCGGCAGGGAGGAGAGGGGATCGAGGGATGGGGCCGCGATAGGGAGACGGGTCTTCGTATGGTTCCTGGGTGCGTTGGGTGCGTGCGTTGCGTGTCTGGGTGCGTGTGTGCTGGGTTAGGTGTGTGTAGGTGTGTGCGTGAACGTGGTGTGTGTGGTCGGTTGGTGTGGGTGCGTGCGTGAGGGTTAGGTAGGTGTGGATGGCGTGCATTGCAGTGTGTGCGTGCCTGGCGGCGGCGGGGTATGGGATGGCTGCAGGGTGGGGGGTTTCTAGGGTTTGGGTTTGAGGGATCTAGGGCTAAACGGGGTGGTAGGCTGCTGGTTTGCTGGGTTTTTGGCCCAGCAGGCTGGCGGCCTCCCCCATAAAACATTTTATTTTTTATTTTTATTTTTTTTAGTTTTAAAAGACTTTTGTAAATAGTTTTTAGACAAATAAAAGATTTAGAAAAGGCCGGGTTTCAATTTGAAATAAAAGGGGGGACTAATTAAAAGACAAAATAGGTTTTTGGTTAAAATATTTTAGATCAAAAGTATGCATGATGTCATGATGATGCAAAATAGAAAATAACACGCAATTTTATTTTGGAATATTTTTCGAGGCACTACAGAGGAGCTGCCGGCGAGGGAGAGAGATTGAACTGACGGGGAGGGAGAGACCACGGGAGAGGGAGAGAGACCGAACGGGGAGATGGCCACGTAAGTAAATAGGAGAAAAATAAAAAATAACACATATATGACTGACAGGTGGCCCTCGCTTCCACCTCAGCTCTTCTTAGACACGTGTTGCCAACTCAGCACTTCCTGCTGTCAAAGTGCTCTTAGTCGTGAATTAGTCCGATTCGCAACGCTCTGGCCCAAAAATTGGTACTGACTCGCAAAAATTACCGAAAGTGGTACTGACCCGTCCCGACAGCCTCAATTGTGGTAGTTTTATCCAATTAACTCGGGTGCCGCACATGGCCTCCCTCACATGGTCGAAGACGACGTCCGGGAGGCGGGAAAGCTCGCCGGTGACGGGGTTGCAGACGAAGAGCGAGTCGGGGACGTAGTCGGGGTCGAGATCAGCAGGTTTCTTGTCGTACTTGGCGAGGATGGGACTCAACCCGGTTTCGGGGTCGGGGCTGCCGCCGCTGGTGTTGACGAGGTGCATCGGGGCAAGTACTTGGGAGACGTGCGGTGGGTCGTAGAGGTGCACGGGCGCCACCCCGTCGCGCGCCGCCAGCGAGTGGCGCTTGATGATGGCCCACGAAGGGTGCGTGGAGGCCGTGGCGAGGGAGCGGCGTAGGCGTCCGCCAACGGCGGACGCTGCGGCGGAGAGACCTAGGAGGCGCCGGAGAGACATCGTTGTGCGCTACTGCGACTGGATGTGGAGTGGGGAACGGATGCCGAATGAACTGATCTTGCCGTGTGCGCAGAACAAATACTCACTCCGTTTCAAAATATAAGATGTTTTAGTTATGCATGTATTTAGACTATTTTTAGTGTGTAGGTTCACTAAAGTTTGGAGTGAATCTACACACAAAAAGAAGTTTAGATACATCTTTTTACAAAACTAAGACATCTTATATTTTGAAACAGAGGAGTACATGGGGTGGCAGGACGACTAAAACCCTGCGGTGGTTCCACAGGAAGAGCTAACGCGGGACCCAAACGTCAGTCAGATTGGTCCACTGCGGCGGCGTCCACGAACTGATTTCCGTATTAGGAATGGCTGTACGCCTTTTTTGTAGAAGCCGAGGAATGCCGTTCTGAGTGTTTGAACAGCTATTGCCCATTCGTTGAGCTCAACGGCGCCATTTTTCCGCCGAAACGCTCCGGGCTCCTTGTGCAATAGTCAATTCAAAGCCATTCAAAACAATGTGTGCGGCCCAACTTAATCAGGCTCGATTACTCGTTCTAATTGTTTTATTTCATTCCTCAAAGGTGATAATTTATATTTTGTAACTTGTGTTTAGCAATATTGACTTTATCAGCTATTTTTTTTTAAAAGGCTACATATCAAGAAAACTCTCAAATCACGTATTTCTAGTTTAAGAAGGACCTTGTGCGCGGTTCACGACTCCCGATGCTTAGAAATGCGGTTCACCACAGCAGTGGTAAGAAAAGCAATCAAACTAGTATCAAGAGATGGAAGTGAAAGAAGAACTATTGATCGATCGGTGGTTTGGGTCTTGCCTTTTAGGATTCGGATTCAGTTCAGTCAGGTTGGATGGTAGGAAAGTAAGGGCTACTGGTTTGGAAGATAGTTCCTGCTTCTTCTGCTTATCTTTACTTTTGGTGTTCACGGTGTATGAAAATTGTTCATATATGTCCAGTAAGATGTGCAAAAAACTTCTAAAATCTATTTCAGCATAATAAACACATTTGACCATGTTTCTAAATAAAATGTTCGTGCAACTCACTCGGTCATATTCCACGTGCAAAGAGAAGGAATGCAAGAAGCTTCCTCCCAAGAACCTTCTCGTCCACTATAGCGATGACGTTCTAGGGTTTAGGCTACGATCTAATGAGTGTGATTGAGATCCCACTTCATCATGTTTTCACCTAAACAAAATCTCTTTCCTCCACTCCCAATACTCTCCAGCGCTCCGGTCTCCAGTAATTGTTTGGGTGACTAAGGAGAAAACCCGGTTTTGATATCCACCCTTGTGTTAGGAATGGTGCCCTAGAAGCATCACTTTTCGTGTGTATTCATCAGTAGTCCTGTCGTGGTGGTGGCACGACAGATGCCATGGGTAGGCTTAAGTTGGGGGCCAATGAGTGCTAGTGGGATCTGGGGAGGGTAGATGTAGTAGTTGGGGGCCAATGAATGCCGTCGTGTTCCTCCTCACGTGACGCGCCGCCGTTGTTTAGTCCTTCCTCGCCGCGCTTCGCCTCTGCTTCAGGCTTCTGCGGTGGTTCTCCTCTTCCGCCGTCACCGTGCTCATCGTCGTTGCGAGGGGGCCTTGGATTTCGAGGCCTCTCCCCACCGCCAGCGACTCTTCTTCTATTGGCTCCTCCAACGAGCCCATGTCGAGCTCGCTTAGCGGCGCCGTCGCGGGAGAAGAAGATCTCATGGTGGGTCCAGAGCGTGGTTCGTGGCAAGGCTCCACGGTCACCCGCCGAGAAATCGAGTGGATACGCAAGACTCGCCGAGTTCCTGTCGAGGTATAGTGTCGCTTACCCGACAAGGAGTCTTCCCCCGTACTTCAGGATGGCGAGTATGTAGTTTTTATGTCGCATTTTGCCAGAGGATTCGGCCTCCCTCTTAGCGACTTTGCCAAGAGATTCCTTGAATTCTTCGGCCTTCAGCCTCATCACCTGCCGGCTAATGACATTGCTTCTCTATCGGCTTTTATCTCGGCCTCAAAGGGATACTTCGGACTCTGGCCTTCCGTAGATGTCTGGTCGAAGTTTTTCCAGATCCGAGCTAATGTAGTGCCGGATAAATCTCTCCATCCCTCTGAGAAATCTCTTACTCAGTGTGGGGCTGCTTCTATTACCCCCGGAAGAATTCCTTGTTCCCCCGAGTCATAGGCCTAGAGTCCTACAAGAAGTGGCATAGGTCGTATTTCTACGTCAATAACACTGGCAAGGAGGACAAGATTCGGCTCCCTGCCTTCTCTATTGGTCCTCCTTCTAAACAGAATTGGACTTATAATTCGAAGAAGACTAATGCTCTTGCCGAAGCGCTTGAGCTTTGGCTAAAAGAGTTAACTCGGGCGGGGCTTCATGGCGAAGATTTGATGGCCGCGTTCATCAGTAGCTGAATCTTGCCCTTTCCAACTCTGCTCTCATAAGCTTTGCTACATGAGCGGTCCTTTGGATCCCAACCGAGTCTCTACGATTGAGCTTGACGACGTTCAGATTCAGAAACGCGTCCGAGCTATCTTCAAAACCGAGATGCCCTAGGAATGGGTGTGGGGGATGAAGCCCTTTTCCCGCAATAATCCCCCTCCTCAGGTAATTCAAACTTGAGTTGCCCCATCCAAGTTATTTTCCATCGTTTATTCTGCTAACTTGTGCCTGTTCTTTCTGCAAAAATTTGCCGAGCAAACTTCGGAAGATGCCGAGGTGTTGGCTCTTCCCTGGAGCGATGACCGGAGTACCCCGGATAACGGGGAACCAGACCCAGAGGAATTTATCCCCAAACCCGAGGCTGCTCCTTCCCGTACTCCAGGTAAATCCTCTGCCCGCGCTGATGAAGGTGATTCGGACGACGTCCAAATTCTCGAGGTAGTTGTCGCGGTGCCTATCTCTTACGCGTTTCCAGCTCCTTCTTTCCCAGCTAACCCGGCTGGCCAGGTGCATGAGGTCGAGCCCCATGCTTCCGAAGCTCCCGCTCCGTTGAAGAAGTGTGCTGCTTCGAACGATCCTTCGGACGCGGGTCCCAAGAAACGAACTAATAAATCGTCCCAGCATATTCCGAAGCGCAAAACCATGCCCGGAGTCTCTCGGTAAGTTTCCTTGGATATTTTAAATTGTATTTCTTGTTTCTCTCTTTCTATTTCTGAATTGGTCTTTATCTTTATCATGGCAGTGCTCCTCTTTCTGCCAAACCCAATGGTCTGAGCATGAACTCGCATGTTACTCGGCCGCTTTCGCCATCGCCTCTAGAGGATGTTCGAGTTTCAAGTCCTCTTCGCGACAATTCTCCTCCCATGCCGACTAACAGCCCGCCTCGGCGAGATGAGGTCGAAGTTTCCCCTGGCGTTGATGCTGATGTGATTATGTCGGATCGCTCAGTTGACCCGGCAGTTTCTTCCAAGGTCTCCGGAGTTTCCCCCGTCGAACTCCTTTCTGCCGAAGTTTCTGCTACTTCGGCTACTGTCGAAGTCGCCGCTACCTCGGCTCCTATTGAGGCGACCGCCCCTTCAGCTGGAGCGGTTGTTGCTCCGAGTATGATTCCCCGCCCTAAGTCCTTGCCTGTTACCGAGGTTCCTGCCAAGACCAATAAAGATGGCCCTGCCAAATCTAAACCAGCTCAGAAACGTAAACCTGATTCCTCTTAGTCGAGTGTCGCCGACATGCTCCACAAAGGAGTTTCTGTCACAAAGCCTGGGTCTGCCTCTGCTGCCGACATGCAACTCGTTCTTCATAAAAGCCCGGCGGCCGGGATAGCTGCACAACAGGCGCGAGAAGCCAAAGGCAAGGTTTTGACGCGCATAGATAGTGGAGGAAGCCTCGGGTCGTTGGTAGAATATGCCAATAATTGGAATGCTGCCAATTAGATTGAGGGCAACCCGAGTAATCAATCCTTCTAGCTTTCCAACATCAGCAGTCGTTTGCACATGGCTGCTAAGATTGTACTTGAAAGTGACAAGATGAACGAGGTATGTGCTTCAATGTACATCTCATCTTTTGCGCACAATATACTATATGCCCTCTAGTCCCCGAGCTTGCAATCTAATAATTTGTTATTCGTTTGGAAGCTTCCCTTGCTTGAAATATAATTACCTGCTTGCATAATAAACAATTTTTTCTATGTGCGCTTCGGATTAAAGCGCATCTAGCCACTTAGATCTGAGTCCAGTTTTACTTGATTCAGATATTTTTTAAGTTTTTGATTTGAATATCCAACCACCTAGATTCGAGTCAAGTTTTACTTGATTCGGGTCTTTTTAGGTTTTAGCTTTGAATATCTAGCCACCTAGATCCGAATCAAGTTTTACTTGATTCAGATTTTTTTAAAAGTTTTAGCTTTGAATATCCAGCCATCTAGATCCGAGTCAAGTTTTACTTGATTCAGATCTTTTTAAAGTTTTAGCTTTGAATATCCAGCCACCTAGATTCGAGTCATGTTTTATTTGATTCGGGTATTTTTAGGTTTTAGCTTTGAATATCCAGCCACCTAGATCCGAGTCAAGTTTTACTTGATTCGAATCTTTCTTTTAGTTTTAGCTTTGAATATCTGATACGTCGGAAACATATCTATAATTTTTTATGCTCCATGCTTGTTTAGTATCTACTTTGCTTTGCTTGTCTACACTTTAAGGTGCTTTTACATGTTTCTGGTACTAACCTATTAACAATTTGCCACAGTGCTAGTTGCCTGTTTTCTGCTGTTTTTGGTTTCAAAAAAGTTAGTAAAGAAATATTCTCGAAATTGGACGGGACAAACGTCAAAGTCAATAACTTTCCATGGGGAACAAGAATCCAGAAGACGATACGAAGACGCAATCCAGTATGAAACCCCTAGGCGGGTGGTCCCTACCGTCTGGTAGGGTTTGACCCCTTAACCCTTCGGTCTCCCTCTTCGCCTATAAGAAGCCCTTGATGCAGAAACCCTAAGCACCCAATCAAATCTCTACTAAGCCGTCTGTAGCCGCCGCCACCATCGTCCCTAGATCGGGGAGGATCTGAAGTTTTTCCCGGCACCCTGCCAGAGGGGAGATCATCCCGGAGGCCTTCTCTCCGGTATGATGCGTGAGTAGTTCCACCTTGGACTATGGGTCCATGTAGTAGCTAGATGGCTGTATCTCCTCCTTTGTGCTTTCATGTATAGATCGTGTGAGCTCCGTTCATGATCAAGATCTAATCTATTTGTAATCATGCATGTTGTGTTTGCGGGGATCCGATGGATATTGAGATTATTATGTTGGTTTGATTAATGGTTTTGTCTTTATGATTTTATCATGTCTGTGTTGTTTGTGATCTTGCATGCTCTCTGTTGTTAGTAGCTATCTTGGCCAAGTAGTTGCTAGTGACTCCAAGAGGGAGTATTTATGCTCGATAGTGCGTTCATGCCTCTAGTTTCCAAGGGAAGTGACAATAATCTCTTCGGTTGTAGATGTGTTGTTGCTACTAGGTAGAAAACAACGGTCTCTTGTTCATGGAACATGTGGACTATTTACCTTACACACTTTGCTTAAAGCATTTGTCTGTTGCTTGCAACTTAATACTAGAGGGGGTTCGAATGATAACATGAAGGTAGACTTCTAGTCATAGATGCACTTGGATGGTGGTCTATGTATCTTGTTGTATTTCCCAATCAAATCTCATAGGATTTTTATGACTAATAATTGCATGGTTATGCCTTGCTCGGTTCCTGTCAATTGCCCTACTATAATTTGTTTACCCTTCATGCCATGTTGTTTATCTAAGGAGAGCACCTCTAGTGAACTATGGACCCCGGTACAATGTTTACCATTGATAAATCTTCCACTATTACTTGTTTACTTGATGCAAACAATTACCTTCCACACCATACGTTTAATCCTTTGTTACAGCAAATCGGTGAGCTTGACAACCTCACTGATTCATTGGGGCAAAGTCTTGAGTTTGTGTTGTGCAGGTCTCCGCGTTGCTTGCAACACCTGTGTGATGTTTCCTTCCTCCTACTGGTTCGATAACCTCGGTTTCTTACTGAGGGAAACTTGCTGTTGTGCTGCTTCATACCTTGCTCTTGGGTTTCCAACGAAGCGTCCCATGACAAGTACTAGGCGCCATCAATATCCAGCCATCTAGATCTGAGTCAAGTTTTACTTGATTCGAATCTTTTTTAAGTTTTAGCTTTGAATATCTAGCCACCTAGATCCAAGTCAAGTTTTATTTGATTCGGGTATTTTTAGTTTTTAGCTTTGAATATCCAGCCACCTAAATCCGAGACAAGTTTTACTTGATTCAGATCTTTATTTTATATTTTCTCTATGTAACTCGCTATTATTTTAGTTTGCTCACAATCGGCGTATAGCCGAATTCCAGAAGCTGATTTTTTCGCATAGGAAGCTTCATGTCATGTTTGATAAGATGGTTCCCGTTTTGAAGAAGACAGGTAGATTATTTGGCGTTTGCATTTAAGTCTTCTGTACAAGTTTTTGCTTCCTAATTAATTTGTGATTTATCCTTACTCAACTAACATTAATAACCAAAATACTCGGCTGACGAGAAAAGTTGCCAGCCTCGAAGGTTAGTCGTTCCTCCTCTCTGTACTCATCAATTTTTCTTCTAGATAAATTCCGAGTATCTTATAGTACTCCATCTTTGGCTCAGCCAAATTACAAGGATTTGCAGCATCGCATCAAGAGTGCATACCCATGCCTGATATGATGCTATTTTTTTTAGAGCAAGCAGGGATTCACTAGGCGCAGCTTAAGGAGAAGGATGACGAGATATCTTGGCTACGTGCCGAGGTTGAGTCCCTGAAATCATCCCAAAAATCTGAGCTGGATAAAATTGATCAAGAATTTTCCAAGACTTGGTTAAGTCTTCAGCTTCAGAAAGACAAAGAACTCCTTGATGCGGCCGAGCTGAAGAATCAAACGATGACGGAGGAGATTGCTCAGTTTGAGAAGAAACGGGTTGACTGGGTCGTGGATCTTTAGAAGATGTTGCGATATATCCATCTTAAGCTTATTTGCTGGGTTTTTTCTCTCTTTGTTGCTGGCCGAGTCATTCTTTGCTCGTTTCTCACCTTGATTTATATGATGTTTTGCTTTACAGGTCACTTTCCATAAGTCGAGCCCGTGAGCACGAAAGCCGTGGTTGCTGCCTGTGCTCGCCGAGGTGTCCCCAATACCCTGGACTAAGAATATTCTATTGAGTGTTTTCTTGTTGTTGTTGTTGCCGCCATTGAGCCGATGAAAATCATGGGAACATATTTGGTGAAAGCAGCGATCCGAGCCTTCAATGTGCTTTGGCCGAATGAGCCAAAAATCACCAAGGTGGAAGTACTCGTGGCGAAACTGATGGATTCTCAAACTCGGTTGAATCTCTGGAGAGAATCGCCGGGAGAGATGGGGTTGACATGGCACTTACTACCGTGCTATCTTGGTACGAGGACATTTCCCTCGACACATTGATGAATCTGCGTACTGGATCTCCTTGGGTCAAGAATCCGGATTACGTTACACGCCGCCAGGCTCGTGCCTATCAGCTCATCGAGTATGCAAATGTGCATCAATGGAATGAGGGGCCTAGCTTTCTGCCAGACGAGGCCGAAGAGAATGTTGACGCTGCTGATGATGAGGAGTGTGATGAAGATTATGGAGATGAACATGATTTGGATGAAGATTCTGAGGGTTCTGACGAGTCGAGTGGCAGTTCGGGAAAAATGATGAAGCTCGGTCTTCCTCCAAGGGAACCGAAGCTTCCCAAGCCCAAGGTGGAGCTTCACGTCAAACATCCCATGCTCAAGATGCCCTAGCTACTTTGGTCGATGCCGAGGCCGAGGTACCTTCGGTCATAGCCTAGGAAACTCCTGCCACAGCCGTTACCCCTGCTGCTGATGACTCGGATGCCATTAATGCCTGAGCTGAAAAGCTCTTATTTGCTAAGTCCACAGTATGCCGGGCGTATGCTGTTTTAAGACAATCTGCCTCTTTCGGTACTGTCTCATCTATATAGGTTTGGAATATTCATACGCTATGGTAAACGTTAAGTTATTATCGTTCTGGTTGAGTTACTCGACATGTATTTTTGTTCACAATTCGTAAGTTCGAATCAAACTTTCGTGTGTTTGATTTTCTGTTGGCTCTTACTTTATCTATCATAAGTTCTCTCTTTAGTTCGTGAAGGATCGGGGATGTTGCTTCTGATGTCCACATGTTACTCAGCCGGATGGATATACGAATCGTCTGACATATCGAATATGTACGGGTAAGATAGACAACATGGGGTAGTCCCCGAGTTACCGCTCGAGTTGTCGAGTTCTCATTCATATCAAACACATAATCATAGTAATAAATAACATGGGGCAATCCCCGAGTCACTGTTCGAGTTGCCGAGGTTTTATTCATATCAAACACATAATCACCGTAATAAATAATATAGGGCAGTCCCCGAGTCACTGCTCGAGCTGCCAAGGTTTTATTCATATTACACACATAATCATAGTGATAAACGATCTGGGGCAGTCCCCGAGTCACTGCTCGAGCTTCCATGATTTCACTCATATTACACACATGATCATAGTGATAAACGATATGGGCCAGTCCCCGAGTCACTGCTCGAGTTGCCGAGGTTTCATTATCTCGTTCCTAACACAATAACCCGACACATAATAATACTGGATATAGTACACTTCCTCTAAGTGTAAAATGGACGAAGTAATGCTACATTCCACGGTCTTTTTGACTCGTCTCCGGATTTATCCGCCTTGTTCCTTTCTGGTGCTTGAGTATCGATGAGGTAATATGCATCGTTATGCAGCGCTTTGCTCACGATGAATGGGCCTTCCCATGGATGTGATATCTTATGCATGCCGTCCATGCGTTGCACTAGCCGAAGAACCAGATCTCCTTCCTTGAAAACTCTGGGATTTACCTTCTTGCTATGGTATCGTCTGAGGTCTTGTTGATAAACAGTTGATCTAGACAATGCTAACTCTCTTGCTTCCTCTAGCAGATCCACATCATCTTGCCAAGATATTTCATTTACTTCGGCATTAGTGTACTGGGTGACTCTTGGCGAGTCATGCACTATGTCGGCTGGAAGTACAGCTTCTTCCCCATATACGAGGAAGAATGGGGTGTACCCCATTGACCTATTCAGGGTGGTCCTTAAACTCCATAGTACCGCTGGGAGTTCCTCAATCCAGCAACCTGCCGACCTATGGAGTGGTTCTATCAGCTGAGGTTTTATTCCGGATAACACGAGTCCATTTGATCTTTCTACTTGCCCATTTGATGCCGGGTGAGCTACCGAATCAACATTGAGTCTTATGTGCTTTTATTGGCAGAATCAAGCAAAGGCTCCTTCAGCAAAATTTGTGCCATTATCTGTAATGATAATGTGTGGGTAACCATATCTCAGAATGATATCCTTGAGAAATTTCACTGCTATGGGCCCGTCACATTTTCTTATTGGCTTTACCTCTATCCATTTTGTGAATTTGTCCACCATGACCAAAATATGAGTCATGCCTCCGCGAGCCGGCTTAAATGGACCTACCATATCCAGGCACCATAATGAGAATGGCCAAGTGATTGGTATTATTTTTAACTCGGATGAAGGCATATGTATTTTGCTGGCATATCTCTGGCAGCCATTACACCTTGCTACCAATTCTTATGCTTCCTTTAGCGCACTTGGCCAATAAAGTCCGTGTCAGAATGCTTTGTCCACAAGGGCTTTGGATGAGGCATGGTGCCCACATTATCCTTGATGTATGTCCAAGAGCATCTCTTGTCCTTTTGCCAGGTCAACACATCGTTGCAGCACGTTCGTTATGCTTCTCTTATAAAGCTCATTATTTATTACCGTGTAAGCTTTTGCCCTTCTCACTGTTTGCCTAGCAAGGACTTCATTATTCGGCTGGGTCTCATTTTTAAGGAATAAGAATATGGGTTGTGCCCATTCCGGTATGTCCTGCTCCGGGTTAACTATGTTATCAATTTCCAATACTTCTCCTGATGTAACTTTCGCCAAACTTTCTCGATCGTCTCTCCGGTTGTCTGAATTAGTCCTCGGGTTATTCGGATGATGTCCCTTATCGATTTCCATTGGGACACACTCAGATTTCTGATCTGACGAGAGGCGAATTGATTCAGACTCTAGTGAAGGTATGATTGATGGCTTTCTCAGGTGTTCTAAGGCGATGCCAGGTGGAATTGACTGTCTGGTTGATCCTAGCTTTGACAGGGTATCAGCAGCGTCATTTTCCGCCCGAGGTATGTGATGAAATTCACACCCGTCGAAATAGCCACTAATTTTCTATACATGAAACCGATACAAGGCCATGTTCACATCCAATGCCTCCCAATTTCCTGACACTTGCTGCACTACAAGGTCCGAATCTCCTTTGCCATCTTTACGCCATGGAAAAGTGCCTCATATTCGGCTATATTGTTTGATGCAGCGAAATGTATCTGCAATACATATTTCAGTTGATCCTTCTTTGGAGAGGTTAATACTATTCCTGCTCCTAATCCATTCCTTAATTTGGATCAATCAAAATGCATCGTACAATAGTTCGGATCAGGTAATGGGGGTTCATATTGTATCTCGGCCCAATCGACAAAAAAGTCGGCCACTGCCTGTGATTTGATTGCATCTCGTCTATCAAATTGTGGGGCATAAGGGGATAACTCAATTGCCCATTTTGCTATTCGGCCTCTTACATCTTTGTTGCTCATTATCTCGGCTATTGGTGCCTCGCAAATCACCTTTATGGGGTGTTCCTCAAAATAATGCTTGAGCTTTTTTGCCGACATATACACTCCATAAGCATTTTTTGGTAGTATGGGTAGTTTTGTTTTGACGTTGATAATACCTCGCTTAGGTGATAAACCGGTATTTGCACCGACTTACCTTCCTCATTATGCTCCACAACTATCACAACGCTCACAACTCGATTCGTTGCTGCTACATAGAGCAACATAGGCTCTTTTGATAATGGGGAAGATAAAATTGGCGATGTGGCCAGCATCTTTTTTAACTCATGAAAAGCGTTATTGGCCTAAGGTGTTCAGGTGAAATTGTCGGATTTTTTCATTAATTGATATAAAGGCAATGCTTTTTCACCTAGCCGACTTACGAACCGACTTAAGGATGCAAGGCATCCTGCAAATTTCTGAACATCATTGAGGCATTTCGGCAGTTCCATCCTTTCAACTGCATGAATTTTAGTCGGATTTGCCTCTATACCTCGGCTAGATACGAGGAAACCGAGTAATTTTATGGCTAGTACACCGAAAGTGCATTTTTTCGGGTTAAGCTTCATTCGGAATCTCCTTAGATTCGCGAATGTCTGCCGGATATCTTCTGGAAGCGTATGGCTCTCTTTGTTTTTTATAACCACATCATCAACATATACTTGAACATTTTTTCCAATCTTATCATGCAGACATTTTTGCATGCATCTTTGGTACGTGGTTCCTGCATTGCGCAAGTCGAATGGCATGGTGCGATAGCAATAAGCCCCATATGGGATGATAAATGCAGTTTTTATTTGATCAGCCGGGTTTAATGGTATCTAGTGGAAGCCAGAATACGCGTCTACAAATGATAGTAATTCGCAACCTGCGGTTGAATCAATAACTTGATCTATCCTAGGTAAAGGAAAAGGATCCTTAAGGCACGCCTTGTTAAGGTTCGTGTAATCGATGCACATACGCCAAACGACAGCTACGTTCGGGTCATCCTTTTTCTTCTCTACCAACACTGGGTTAGACATCCAATCCAGATGAAGTACTTCCATAATAAACCCGGCCGCAAGGAGCCGAGCTATCTCATCCCCTATGATTTTTCTCCTGTCTTCGGCGAAGCGGCGGAGAGGTTGCTTTACCGGCCTTGCTCCTGGCCTTACATGCAAAGAGTGCTCAGCCAACTCCCTTGGTACTCCTTGCAGATCTTGTATAGACCATGCAAAGATATCTTGATTCTCACGAAGGAAGTTGGTGAGCTCGCTTTCCTATTTATCATTTAGGCCGGCACCAATGGTGATGGTGCACTCTGGGAACTGATCATCAATTTGAATCTTCTTTGTCTCCTTAGTCGGCTAGAAAGATACACTTCCATGCGGGTTAGCAAGTGCCGGCATGTTAAGCTGTGCCGACTAAGCCAACACAGCATCCTCCTGAATTCTCCTTTTCTCCCTTGCGATCACCAAAGATTCGGCTAGATTTGATCCGGCCGAAGCACATTCCATTGATTTCCTGTAGTCTCCTATTATTTTTATTACCCCCTGTGGTCCTGGCATCTTCATTTTCAAGTAAGCAATGTGACAGCTGCTCATAAACTTAGCCAATGTCGGCCGTCCGAGTAATGCGTGATAGCAACTCTCGAGATCCACCACCTCAAATTCTAAATTCTCTGCCCTGCAATTTTCCCTTATGCCGAATAAGACATCTACTCGGACCTTCCCAATGGGCTCGCAGGACAGTCCTGGCACTATTCCATGAAAGGTTGTCTTTGTTGGCTGCAGCATATTCAGAGATATGCCAAATTTATGCATTGTATCTTTGTACATAATGTTGATGCTGCTTCCATTATCTATCAGCACCTTCGAGAATTTCACATTAATACTGGGCCTGAAAAATCTTGGGTCTATCACCAAGGCATATGACCCGGGGTTCGGCATGATCTTAGGATAATCTCTAGTGCCCCAAGTTATCTCTTGATCTGACCACAACATATATCTCGGAATTGTTGGCATAACCGCGTTTACTTCCATGTGCCGGCGTTGTATGCTCTGCATGTCCTGATGTTCCGTAGTGAATACACAGTATGACTGGTGGTGCTCCCTGTAATCATTGCGTCCATTATTTCTGGGGTTTCCTCTGCCATCTTGGTTCTGATTTACCACTTGGTGAACTGCATCCCTCCGGTCCTGATTCTCATACCTCGGAGGTGGTGGAGGCAACATCAACTGTTGTGCATTTCCTCCTGTAAGCCATGGCTGTTGTGGGTGGTGTGCTTGCTGCTGTGACGCTTGCATTGCTGTCAGGTTCCCCATTGCACTCTTCATCCAAGCGCATTGGCGAGTTGTGTGGTTGGCTGGTTTTGCTGGGTTAGGCGTGTAAAACTTACACAGTTGATCCAACATTGACTCAAACGTGTACTTCGGCCTCTCTTGCCATTGTTTCTTCTGTTCTGGAGTCCATTGTTTCTTCCCATCATTCCTCGGCGTCCACTACTGAGGACCGTTCTTATGGCGTTGATTGCTTCCTGGACCCGACTGATCTTGTACAACTGCCGCAACCTGATTCAAATTGTATCTATAATCCGACCTATCATCTCTTCTCCTACCTCGAAACTCATTCCGCCAGGATGAACCTGCACCATCGCGAGCGTAATGGTCATGTTGCTCCAAGTGTTCTGCCGACATAAGCTCGGGCTGAGTCGGATCACCCAATGCATATGAGTCTGCTATTCTGATAGTTTCTACCAACATAGTCGGTGTATCTCTTTGTAGCCTTTGCCACAACACACTTCTGTACTTGCACCCTTGTGCAAACCAAGCAATCGCTTGTGATTCAATTACCCCTTCATAGGAGTTTCTGAGATTACACCATCGAGTTAAGAACTATCTGTCAGTCTCATTCGGTTTCTACTTGCACATGGCCAGCTATTGGGACCTGTTTGGCCTCTTTTACGTACTGGTGAAGTTACTGACGAACATCTCCTCGAAGTCCAACCAACAGTTGATGCTGTCAGCTGGTCAATTATTCAACCAAACCCTGGCCGGCCCTTCCAACATTTGGGGAACGTACCTCACGGCCCATCTCAAATTTCCCCATGCTATTTTCACCGTAGTGGCATAATCAATCAACCAATCTTCTGGTTTAGTACTTCCATTATATGTTTTTGTGCCTCTTGCCAACTGGAAGTTTGGGACAGGTGGCTCACTCATGATCCGGGGTCCAAAACACGCCGGACCAGGAGGGCCCTGCTCCTCTAATAACTCGGATCGATATAGCCTATCCAGTTTTAACCTTGCGTCATTCGACGACAAATTTCTGCATATAGCTCTTTCTTCCACCCGATAGTGGTTTTGCCCAGCGTACCCAACATTTCCCATTTCCGAATAACCATCATTATATCTGTCACGGGCCGGGTTGTGTGGAACATGTCCTGCATCTCTTCCCTGCCGAGGTTCATGCCTCGGCTGATGGTCCTGCGGGTGATACCGTCTCGCTTTAGCCGGGTTATTATTCTCGGGGTTCCCCCTTGATACGTCGAAAACGTATCTATAATTTTTTATGTTCCATGCTTGTTTAGTATCTACTTTGCTTTGTCCACACTTTGAGGTGCCTTTTTATATGTTTTCTGGTACTAACCTATTAACAAGTTGCCATAGTGCCGGTTGCCTGTTTTCTGCCGTTTTTGTTTCCACAAAAGCTAGTAAGGAAATATTCTCGGAATTAGACGGGACAAAAGCCAAAGTCAATATTTCACCGAGGAGAACACGGAGTCTAGAGGAGAGACGAAGGGGCACCAGGCAATTTGCACCCAGTAGCAGGCCCACCCTGCAGTGTGGCCCCAGCGCCTCAGCCCTCGCCTCTTCGCCTATAAGAAGCCCCTGATGCCTAAACCCTAAGCACTCGATCAATATTCCACAAAACCGTCTATAGCCGCCGCCACCATGGTCCCTAGATCAGGGGGATCTAAAGCTCTTCTCGGCACCCTGCCGGAGGGGAGATCATCCCGGAGGCCTTCTTCTTCATCATGCCAGCCTCTGGTACGAAGCGTGAGTAGTTACACCTTGAACTACGGGTCCATGTAGTAGCTAGATGGTTGTATATCCTCCTTTGTGCTTTCATGTCTAGATCTTGTGAGCTCCGTTCATGATGAAGATCTCATCTATTTGTAATCATGCATGTTGTGTTTGTGGGGATCCAATGGATATTGAGATTAGTATGTCAGATTGATTAATGGTTTTGTCTTATTGATTCTATCATGTATGTGTTATTTGTGATCTTGCATGCTCTCCGTTGTTAGTAGCTATCTTGGCCGAGTAGTTTCTAGTGACTCCAAGAGGGAGTATTTATGCTCGATAGTGGGTTCATGCCTCTATTTAATCAAGGGAAGTGGCAGAAATATCTAAGGTTGTAGATGTGATGTTGCCACTAGGAGTAAAACAACGGTCTCTTGTTCATGGAACAAGTGGATTGTTTAACTTACACACTTTGCTTAAAGCAGTTGTCTATTGCTTGCAACTTAATACTGGAGGGGGTTCGGATGATAACCCAAAGGTGGACTTCTAGTCATAGATGCAGTTGGATGGCGGTCTATGTATCTTTTTGTATTGCCCAATCGAATATCATAGGATCTTTATGTCTAGTATTGCATTGTTATGCCTTGCTCAGTCCTGTCAATTGCCCTGCTGTAATTTGTTTACCCAGCATGTCATGTTTGTTTATCTATGGAGAACACCTCTAGTGAACTATGGACCCCAGTCCAATCTTTACCATTGATACATCTTCCACTATTATTGTTTACTTGCTGCAAACGTCTTTCACCTTCCACACCATACATTTAATCCTTTGTTACAGCGATCGGTGAGATTGACAACCTCACTGTTAGTTGGGGAAAAGTCTGGAGTTTGTGTTGTGCAGGTTTCCATGTTGCTTGCAACACCTTTGAGACGTTTCCTTCCTCCTACTGGTTCGATAACCTCGGTTTCTTACTGAGGGAAGACTTGCTGTTGTGTTGCATCATACCTTACTCTTGGGGTTTCCCGACGAAGCGCTCTACGTTGACGCAGCGCCATCAAGATTTCCTGGCGCCGTTGCCGGGGAGGCTAAGGACGTCTTCACAAGGGGAGTCCTCCACAACCTTTCTCTTTACTTTGTTTTTAGTTTGCTTAGTTTATTTTGCTTGGTTTTGTTTGCCTCTTTTTTATCAAAAACTCCAAAAAAATAGTTTAGTTTGGTTTGCTTTCTCTTATCAAAAACACAAAAAATTAGTTCCTGCTCTAGTTACTGGTCTTTTATTGCCTTGCTTTGTCATGCTTTCTATCAATGGACGGTTTCTTTGAAACTAGTTCTTATTGGCAAGGTCGATTCACGGAAGAAGAAAAGTATTATTATAAGGAACACCGTTTGTCACAAAAAGGTAAACACTTATAGGAACAAATTGATAAATTGAATACTATTGCTAGATAGGTGTGCTCTACTTATAATGTTACTTATTGCTTTGATAAATCTTGTTGCTGTAGGAGGTATAAACACCTCCCTTTTCAATGTGAGTATAATGATAATGTTACCATATCCTCTTATGTTAAAGGAAATTGTGACTTTTATGATGTGGAACAAATTGAAGAATTTATTGCCTTCAAGGGTGCATTTGAACTTGCCAGTTTGCTTGAAAATACTGATGATGCACCTTATGAATATGAGGTTTATGATATACTTAAATTTTGCTTTGATAATTACAAGGAAGAAAATGGATATATTCTTGAATATTTTAATAGACGCTTTCAACAAATAGAAGAGACTAATGCCTTGCAGGAGCCTATGGAAGAAGAAATTGTTGAAACTGGAAGCTCATTAGATGAAAAAGAGGAGGAGAGTGATGAACAAAAGGATGAAGAATGGATTATCTACCCATGCCTACCTTCTATTGAGAGTAACTCTTTATCCCTTACATTATTTGATTGTCCCCCATGCTTACCAAAGGAGGATGAATGTTATGTTCCTATGGATCCTTTTGAAATATCTACTTTGGGTAAAACCTGTGAAGGTTTTAGTCCCACTATTTTTGAGCTTGATAGAAATTATGTGTTTGTAGATCATGAAAAGCATGCTTTATGTGATAGATATATTGTTGAGTTTATTCATGAGGCTACTGAAAATTATTATGAGAGAGGAAAATATGGTTGTAGAAGTTTTCATGGTACTAAAACACCTCTCTATGTGCTAAAAGTTTTGAAGTTACTCTTGTTTTATCTTCCTATGCCTGTCACTTTGTTCTTTGTGAATTTATTTGCATACAAGATTCCTATGCATAGGAAGAGGGTTAGACTTAAATGTGTTTTTAATTTTCTTCTTGATGCTCTTTTTTACTTCAATTTATATTTCTTATGAGATCATCTTCTCAAATTATCATGTCTAACTTAAAGGCGTTAAAGAAAAGTAATTGTTGGAAGATAACCCAAGAGTTTTCTTGAGTCTTGGAAGTTATTGCTTCAGTAATGACCTCTCCTTATCCTTTTTGATTGCTTTTTGTGCCAAGAATGACCTCTAATGAGAGGGAAGTAAGATTTGGGGAGTTGCTGTCCCGAAACAGATTTTTTTGCTCCACCATAAAAATTTGTGAGGAGTATCTGTAAGTCGGATTGATCTGATAATTTACGAATAAATCCCCCACTGTGTTAGCTAACTTTATTTGGTTCAATAATTTTTTATTTGAGCAACAGAAGGTCTTCGAAAAAATCGGTTTCTACCTGCTAGTCTATTTTGACAGATTTCTGCCATTATTTGCATTTGCTTCTTATTGATTCCTTTTTGGGTTCTTTTTGGGAAATTGAGATTTTTGAGGGAATTGCTACAATATCTTGTGATTTTAGTGAAATTTTTTCTGTTCTAAAGCTAAGACCAAGGGTCTATTATCTTTTGAATACACTAATGTTGCTAATGAGGATTGTGTGAAGTTTTGTATGAAGAAAAAATTTTAGGTGTAGAGAGAGAATGATGTAATGAGATGAAGAATGGACAAAAGATCAAGCTTGGGGATGCCACCCCTGGTGTCACCCCAAGAAATATCCAAGAGGTACAAGCGTCAAAGCTTGGGGATGCCCAAGGCATCCCCTTCTTCATCAATAAAAAGCTCAGGTCTTTCTAGACACTTCGTTTTTATTGTTTCATGCACTATTGTGTTGTTCTTGGAGCTTTTTTTTGCTTTGCTTAGTTTTCTTGAATAAAGTAGTTTGTACCCCCGCTCTTGCTGTGTTGTTCAAATAAGTTGATTGGTATTGGAAAGGAGTAGAAAGTTCTTGCTTGAAAGTGCAAGAGGATCTTACTTTGACTGTGACTTAGACTTTAGCATGCCATGCTAGGTGTTGTTTTGACCGTATGCTTAGTGATTATTGCTGTAACATGACTTGTTTCAAACAATTGGGATTTCTTAGTGTGCCTTAAAGGAATCATGCGTTGTTTTAGCATGCAAAAGCATAGTATTGTGGTATCCTCCTTTGATGTTTTGTTTGGGTTGACTTGGCACATGCTCACACCATGTTATGACTATGAACAAGTCACCATAGCATCTATGATCATTTAGTCCTTGACTTTTAGTACCATTCTATGCTTTGATTAGTAATGTTTTGTCGCTTTGCATGATTATGGCCATTATTGCTCTCTTAGTTGGTTGCTCCCAATCTTTTGCTAGCCTCCACTTGTATGAGTAAGCTCTACTCATGCTTCCAACTCCCAAGAAACCAAGTTATTCCAAAGTTTCAACTATAAACTCCTATGCATGGTGTGTTACACCATTCCAAGTATATTCTTGTTTTTCATCTATCTTCCAATTAAAAAGTATTTTGTTATGTGAAAACTTAATGATTAAAGCTCTCACGAACTTGATGGCACACTTTATATTCCTTTCCCCTAATAAACTTGAACAATTGTGTCATCTATGTTGTATATGCTTGTACTTATACGTTGGAATTAGCAGAACCATGTTGTCATGGGTAACATTTTCAACATTGCACTTGTACTTTGTACAGAGTTCATATCATGCTCTTTTGTCTATGGATGTCGCCGGTGTGAAATAAAAAGGGAGCTTGTAAGTCCATGGAGTTATGTATTTTGTGTTAGATAAACGCCTGGGCCGCTAGCCTAAACCATGCCTAATCATGGTGGAAACTTGCAGCATCACCATAATGAGCAATCTGTGAAGCATCCTCAATAAAAACCTATGCAAATAGCAAATAAAAAGATTGTTGAGATGCTCATTGTCTGCTTGCCTTATCATTTTGGTTATGGGATAGCTCATGTACCATGTGCAAGGGGTATCCCATTGGCGGTTCTCTATGATACACATATACTTACTATGACAAGAACTTATAGGTGACTAAAGTTGAGTAGCATGAGGTGCGGCCCTCGTATTCAAGGGACATGAGATTGCCAACTTATACTTTGTTAAGCATATACTCCATAGTTTGTTCACTTTAACCTTAATCACTTCAAGATGCTTATGATAGGGGCAATGAGGGCTGAAAGCTAACAAGTACCATAATTTTTGGAAGCTCTTTTTGAAACTTGAAATCCCTGCTTCCCATTATGAAGGGCCTTTCTTCCACTATTATATTGAGTCTCCACCTTCTACCTTTAGGCACCAGTTAAGAGAGCATAGTTGCCATTCTTAGTTCTATGTATAGTGTCCCAAAACTTATTGATTGATGCATATTATTGATATTGCTTGTTCTTGTGCTATTTGTATCTAGTCACTCTTATGAACTTTGAAGGTGTCCTATGCATCTATTTGCTACTCCATGAAGGACAAGCTGAATGCCACTATGCCATGTTTTCTGTATGTGAAACAAACAAACGTTTTTCAATGCATGTTATCCATGATCTTTGTTTGTAGCCTTTCATGTTGCATGCATAGTTACTTTATCTTATTGTTAGAACTCCATCTTTCATGCTCATGTTTAGAGTTCTTTGATCCCATCTTTCAATGCTTGCAAATGGTTTGATCTTGGTTTTGATGGTGCATGTCACCTCAAAAATTATTCTTGTATCACTTACCTACTCGAGGACGAGCAGGAGTTAAGCTTGGGGATGCTTGATACGTCGAAAACGTATCTATAATTTTTGATGTTCCATGCTTGTTTAGTATCTACTTTGCTTTGCTTTGTCCACACTTTGAGGTGCCTTTTTATATGTTTGCTGGTACTAACCTATTAACAAGTTGCCACAGTGCCAGTTGCCTATTTTCTGCTGTTTTTGGTTCTAGAAAAGCTAGTAAGGAAATATTCTTGGAATTGGACGGGACAAAAGCCAAAGTCAATATTTCACCGAGGAGAACACGGAGTCCAGAGGAGAGACAGAGGGGCGCCACAAGGCGGCTGCACCCCCAGGCGCGAGCCCACCCTAGGTCGCGCCTAGGCAGGGTGTGGGCCCCCTGGCCGCCTCCCAGCCTCGCCTCTTCGCCTATAAGAATCCCCGATGCCTAAACCCTAAGCACCTGATCAATATTCCACGAAACCGTCTGTAGCCAGAGCCACCATCGTCCCTAGATCGGGGGGATCTGAAGCTCTTCTCGGCACCCTGCCGGAGGGAAGATCATCCCGAAGGCCTTCTTCTTCATCATGCCAGCCTCCGGTATGAAGCGTGAGTAGTTCCACCTTGGACTACGAGTCCATGTAGTAGAGATGGTTGTATCTCCTCCTTTGTGCTTTCATGTATATATCTTGTGAGCTCCGTTCATGATCAAGACCTCATCTATTTGTAATCATGCATGTTGTGTTTGCGGGGATCCAATGGATATTGAGATTACTATGTCAGATTGATTGATGGTTTTATCTTATTGATTCTATCATGTTTGTGTTGTTTATGATCTTGCATGCTCTCTGTTGTTGTACTCCCTCTGATCTATAATACTTGTCGTTGAAGTGGATGTATTTAGCACTAAAACATGTCTAGATACATCCTTTTTAATGACAAGTAATATGGATCGGAGGGAGTAGCTATCTTGGCAGAGTAGTTGCTAGTGACTCCAAGAGGGGGTATTTATGCTTGATAGTGGGTTCATGCCTCTATTTAATCAAGGGAAGTGACAGAAAGCTCTAAGGTTGTAGATGTGTTGTTGCCACTAGGGGAAACAACGGTCTCTTGTTCATGGAACAAGTGGATTATTTACCTTACACACTTTGCTTAAAGTAGTTGTCAGTTGCTTGCAACTTAATACTGGAGGGGGTTCAGATGATAACCCAAAGGTGGACTTCTAGTCATAGATGCAGTTGGATGACGGTCTATGTATCTTGTTTTATTGCCCAATCGAATCTCATAGGATCTTTATGTCTAGTATTGCATTGTTATGCCTTGCTCAGTTCCTATCAATTGCCCTGCTGTAATTTGTTTACCCAGCATGTCATGTTTGTTTATCTAAGGAGAACACCTCTAGTGAACTATGGACCCCGGTCCAATCTTTACCATTGACACATCTTCTACAGTTATTGTTTACTTGCTGCAAACCTCTTTCACCTTCCACACCATACAGTTAATCCTTTGTTATAGGAACCGGTGAGATTGACAACCTCACTGTTAGTTGGGGCAAAGTCTTGATTTTGTGTTATGCAGGTTCCCACGTTGCTTGCAACACCTTTGAGACGTTTCCTTCCTCCTACTGGTTCGATAACCTCAGTTTCTTACTGAGGGAAGACTTGTTGCTGTGCTGCATCATACCTTGCTCTTGGGGTTTCCTGACGAAGCGCTCCACGTTGACGCAGCACCGTCACCCCTTCCGAGGTTCCCATGCTCTCTGTTGCCACGGCCGAGGTTTCTTTCACCGCTGTTACCTCGGCTTACATTGCCTTTATTTTCATTAACCTTTCTGGCCACAGCCGGGTCATATGGAACAATCTGTTTGTTCCTTTTTCGTGAGGTTACTGCTTTATCCTTCCGCAGACCATTTCCGGGTGAGGACGCCGTGGCAGCTGATAATGCTGGGGCAGCCCCAACCGAATGAACCATGCGCGAAGCTCCTGGCTTTGCCGGGTTAGCTCTGGGTATCTCCTCATTTTGCTGGTTCGATGCGTACCAGCTCATTTACTCTTTCTTGTTGCCTTTGTCGGGCTTCCCCGGTCAATCCTTCTAACTCCAAGGCTGCCGCATTCGTCGCCCTGAGGTTCTTTGTCGGGGTACTGTACCTCGGCAAGCCTGGGTCGGTTGAATCGCCATGCTGAGTCTCATGCTCCTTGTTGATGTCACTAAGGAGATTCTTTCCTTTCATCCTTAGGTCATCTATTCGAGTAGGGGTTGTATCTAGCTTGTTTGCCCTAGCATATTCTCGCAAAGTTCTATTAAAGGACTCTTGCAGTGCCAACACTTTTTTCCTCTTCTAACATTTTCAGCCTAGTCTCTTCTAACTCTGCCTGTGCATTTGCTGGGTTAACTATTGGTGCTACAGGTGTTGTTAGGTTATCTATGGCTGCTTGCAAGATATTCTCCGGCCTCTCCAAAGGTGGCCATCTTACCCTTGGTGCCTTAGGGGTTACCTCTTGCACCTCGGGTGCTTTAGTCAGACGGATCTTACTCTTTAAAGCCATGATTCTTGGCTTGACTACTGCCTGATCTGCTGTCGCCGGGTTCTTGCTTGGTCCGGCACCTGCTCCCGCTGCTGGTGCTGGCGCTATCATCATCACCTCAATAGTGCCTGCGGGGCGAGCATTACGCCGACCGCTAGCAGCGCTGAAGGGTGGGTCTTCCGCGAGGATGACTCGGCGCGGGTAGACGCGAGACGTGTCGATGCCGACATAGATCTTGTGAGCGCCCAAGTTGATGAAGACGCCGTTGCGCGGAGGAGGTCTTGCCCCGAAGCTGCCAGCGTTGTCGCAGACATAGTCCCAGATGTCGAATCTCTGGACTAGGCCAGAGACAACGCGCTCGCCTGTGTCGATAAAGTTTCTCGTCTGGATATTGACTCCAACTAGCACCGCTGCTAGCCCCATAGTGGGCGCCAACTATCGTGGTGGTGGCACGGCAGATGCCATGGGTAGGCTTAAGTTGGGGGCCAATGGATGCTAGTGGGATCTAGGAAGGGTAGATGTAGTAGTTTCTACACACAGAATGCTATAACTCAACCTTTATTCAACACCAATGGAGCTACACTTGCTCCTCGAGCTGTATGAGTCAGAGGAGGAAGAAGATACAACTAGTGCCCCAGAGAAAAATGAATCGATCCCTTCTTCAGGAAGCCCAGCCCCTCCTTATAAAGCAGTGGCTTGGTTCCTTCTAGGGCTGACGTGGACAAGCATATTCGTGAAATATGCTTGTCCCAAAGTGGTAACTCGGTAGACCTCTTTCTGTGTCTCCCTTCTATTGACAGCAAAGACCCAGAGTCCACCACATGTGAGCCTCGGGCCTGATGACTGTCACCTCCGTGACCTCCCTCTGCTTCTCTGCCGCTCTGCTCCTTGTCCCTAGCGCTTGGCACTGTGCAGATTCCAGAGAAAGACAGTGGCTAGGGTCTGACTTCGGGGCTTGCCTCTTCCTTCTTGTACAAGCTTCCCTTGACCCGGCCTCGCCCCACCTGATTCAACTTGACCTCAACCTGCACTTAAGATGCGTGACCGGGTTACGCCGACATATATCATATGTCAGCCGAATCAAGTCTTGACCACTTGATTCGGGGTTAGACGGACCTTATTCAGCCGACTCTCATATGACTCGGTCGGATCCTATACAGATCCGACCTTGACCATGAATCTTCCTCTCTTTTTACTTACCTTGACCCTACCTAGGGTCATCCCCCAACAAGTCCATGTGTGAACTATTTGTACTTGTCATCGAATAAGTGATTTGAATGTGGAACCTTATATTAATTTAGTTCATACAAGTTTGTTCTTAGTCCTTTGACGTAGTGATTGGACACACACTTCCAAAACTAATGTGTAAGCCGGGAGATGACTAGGTTCCACTTCTCACGTGCATGGAGATACAATCTGACTTACATTGGCTATACAAAAGATCTATGCTAGCCACGGTGGAAGAACACATGGTATACATGAGTAATTTCTACACAGATAACTCTCGAGCACCTCCTCCTTCTCCATGTCCACCACGACAATCTGCGACATTACCATAAGATATACTTCCTCCGTTTGGAAATATAAGATGTTTTAGGTTTGTGAAGGAGATGTATCTAGACACCTTTTAGTGTATAGGTACCTATACACTAAAAGGTGTCTAGATACATCTCCTTCACAAACCTAAAACATCTTATATTTCCAAACGGAGGGAGTACTAGATTGGAATTGAGTGGATCAATGAGGACAATCTCTGTGTCCCCGCTCGTCTGTAAGGGTATCCACGTGTTGCGCCCCCAGATCTTGTTGAGCACCACCCGGTGCTCCAGTGTCCAGCAGCTGCTGCCCTCGTCGTCAAGCACAAACGAGATGAGAAGAAACGGTTCCTCTTGAGATATCTCCACATACTGCAGCCGCCCTTGGCTGACGCCCACGCGCCTATAGGTGATGGGCCCTTTGTCCGGCGCATCTGACGGCAGCACACTGCGGCTCGGCAGCTGGACAAAGGAGAGCTCCAGCCGGTCGCTGAACGGGTCGACTGAGAGTACGCCACAGGTCACGTCGAACCACCACAGGCGACCGCCAAATGCCAGTGGCTCCTGCTGTATATCCATTGGTCGCGGACCTAGGGTCACCAGGCTCCTGGTGAACCGCGAGAGCTCCACCTCTTCCCAGTCCTCTGTTTCCGAGAGAAAACACAGCATCACGCCCCACCACGACATGGGCATGGCGGCGGTGAACCTGTCAGGCGGCCCGTGCCCGCGATCAGCTTGGGTGAGGAAGCCCATGTGGGGGCCAAATATAACGTCCAGCACAGGGTTGCAGATGGAGTCCGGGAGGCGGTATAGCTCGCGGGTGACAGGGTTGCAGACGAAGCGTGTGACGCCGGGGACGTGGGTAGGGTCGAGGCCGGGGGGTCCCTGCTTTCCGATGATGGGAGCCGTGGAGCGCAGGTCTAGGTAGGTGAGGAAGAGGAGGCCTCGTGGCGCCGCAGAGCGATTTATGAACGCGGCTCGTGGGGTCGGGGCTGCCGCCGCAGGTCTTGACGAGGTGCTCCGGGACGCGTATTTCGGAGATGCGCGGCGGCTCGGCGAGGCGCACGTCCACGCTCGACGCTCCGACGACCTCAGAGGAGAAGCCCATCACAGCCCAGGGGGGATGGGAGGCGGCGGTGGTGAGGAAGCGGTGGACGCCGCCGGCGACGGCGGCGGAGAGGCGGAGGAAACGGCTTCCCGGAAGCATCTCGTGGTCTAGTGGAGTGGTGGTGGGGGATTTCTTCCCAGGGCCAGGCTCGGTTCACATGGACTAGCCGACTAGGTACACTACAGGCAGGAGCAGGATGGAAAGGACAGAAGGCTGTACCGAGAGTAGAGAGCTCCGTGCAGTTGGTCCACCGAACGAAAGCTACCAGGGGCCCATACGTCAGTGACGTTGGTCCACTGCGGTGTAGTCCAGGAGCCAGTTTCCGTATTAGGAATGGTTATCCAGCTGCACGACTTTTCGTAGGAGCCGAGGAGGCCGCTTTGGTGTTTCAACAGCTGCTGCCCATTTGGTTGAGCTCAACGGCACCATTTTCCCGCCGAAACACGCTGGGCCTGGGCCTCCCTATCCATTTGCAATATTACGCAGCCCAGACTAGTAGACCAGTCAAGCTTCAACGGCATTCGTTTCTTCCCTGTCCAGTGCTTAAAGGCTGGACTCCACCAGTTATCATCTAGCACAAAGTTCCACTAGCTATAATAATCTCAAAAAGAAATGCAGCAGTCATCATTAAAAATATTTGAATACGTCTAAACTGCAGCACGGAGAACACAATTTGTCAGGGTAAAGATGCACATCTCGAAAATAGTCAGGGTGATGTAATCTACTGATTTCAGAGTCATCGTCATTCTCACTTATCAAGAGCAATGTGCCATCAACTGGCACCAAGTCATACTTAGCTTAGAGCAATGGACACTGACCAGTTGCAAATAATCGTCAATTCGCCACGTATGACATAAGCAAAGGTCCCTAAATAAAATTTCTCATCAGTGATGATGCGGAAGCGTCGGTTTGCTACCAACGAATTGTCTTACTAGTGCTTTTCTTCTTGTACGATTAAGGTGGGAACAAAACGGGAGACCTTAATTAGTACGGTGATTGATTTGAATAAACATGTGAAGAGAATTGGTAATATGGAAAACAGAAAAAGGACAGATGATTGACTAAATTGATGTGCGGATAACTTTCTTTAGATATCTTTTAATGCCTGTGTGTGCAATGTGTCCAGCTTCTGCTGGCATCCCAGATTTACCCCCCCCCCCCCCCAAACAACCAAAAAAGGCTTTGTCACAGAATATAATTACACAACAATCAATTTTTTCAGGCTTTAATCGGTTGGTGCTAGTATTTCAGGGAAAGGAAAGATAACGGTCATCGTCATGACAAGGCAAGATATTCTTCAGGCTCTTTATATTGATCACCATGATTTGACTACATCATTCATGCCTGCTAGTTCAGAAACACTCCTGGATGATAAATGCTGACGCACCAACTGATGATTTTTGGTATCATGGCAACTTGCTGCTACAAGAATATGAATGGAAGAACAAGTTCAGGTTCTGCAGAGTGAATATCATACTAATCTCTGTTCCCAGCAAGCATAGTACTAGTTCCACTAAAACACCAACAAAAATTCAACCAGCAGCAAACCAAAACAATATGCCGAGCGATACATTGAAAATCTGTTCACATAGGATAATTAAACATGTAGATGCATCAACCTTTTCCTACAAAAAGATCCGGACAGAGAGACATCGCGGAATCCTGGCACTGTTTATGAAGTTGGGGGAGGTTCACACGAACTGGTGATACAGTGTAGCCAGAACAGATACCATCGAGGCAGAAATAGCAAACCGATTCCATCCTTCTCACTTAACAATACATAGCTTAGGGAACATACTGATCCGTTGGAAAAAATCGCCAATTAAGCAGGACTATGGCATAGGCAGAGGTCCCAAAATGAGATTTCACATTAGAGTAAACATGCAGAAGCATACGAATGAATTGCCTCGCTACTGTTGACAGCAGATATTCGAACATTCTGCTGCGAACTGAAAGTCTGACGGTACTGGCAGGTTTCCCCTGAAACCACATACAGTGAGTTGATCGAGATTCTATAGATTTCCCCCAGCATCAGTAAGCTACCACCATCAGCTTCCCAGTTGATATCTGTTAGTTTTAAGAAGACCTGAGAATAAAAGTAAGGAACATTAGAGATACAGACACACCATCTTTTTCTTTTTGTACGATTAAGGTGGAAATTTGTAGGGGGACTCTAATTAGTATGGTGATTGATTTGAACAAACATGTGAAAAGAATGGGTGTTACGAAAAAATAGCAAAAGCAAGTTACTGAGTGAAGTTATGTTGCAGTATGTCCCAGTTTCTGCTGGTATCCCAGCTTTACTTTTCCCTGTGGAAAATCTTGAGTAAATGAAAAAACGCTAACATACTCCATCTATGTGCATTTCCAGAACTTAATTATAAATGTAGGTCTAGTAAAAAATATATTTTCACTCTGAGTCTTGGTTGCAACAAAAAATTACACAATGATCAATTATTAATAATTATAAAGCTTCAGTTTCAGGCTTATTTCGGGGAAACGAAAGACAATGGTCATCATGATGACAAGGCAAGAAGCCACGTATTGTTCAGGCTCTTATTTGTAGTTGTCACCATGAATCCATGATGAACATGACTGCATCCATCATGCCTGCTAAGTTCGGAAACACTAAATCACTAATAGACCTAGATGAAATGTCCATGTTGACACACCAACAGATATTTTTGGCAGCATGTCAAGTTACTGCCACAAGAATATGAAAGAAAAGAACAAGTTCAGGTATTACACTTAACCATTCTACAGAGTGAATATGTTACTATACGTCTTGGTTGCCAGAACATATTACTAGTTCCACTAAAACACTAACTATAACTCAATTATACGACAGGCAGGTATGAAGGATACCAGCATGTTGGACAATACAAAGAAATTAGTTCGAAATAGTAGTAGTAATCAGCAAAAGCAAGTAAATAACTATTTTTTGAACTCATAACTACATCAATTCAGTAAGAAGAACGCGACATCCTAAACATGTGAATGGATGCGATAAAACTAACTGTCAATCAAGGTTGTTAAGGCGGTAAGGCGTCATAAGGCAATTGACCCCTGCATTGTCGCCTAAGCGCCTAAGGCGGGGAAAATGCTAAGCCGTTGCAGCCTTTGCCTCCTTGCTACCTAAGCATCCATAAGGTGATGCCTTAAAAACCATGCTATCAACTATGGAGCATCAGCTGAATAAAAACGACAAGAGATTCATTAGCTGGTAAATCGGTACCTTCATCTCTTGTAGTGGCCCGATGAACGAACCAGAACGTCAGCCAAAGTATTGCTTTTCTCAACGTCTTTCTTGCCTGAAAAAGGTAACCAACACGCAAGAATTTAAACAGAAGCAACAGCACTAACCAACAGAAAGTATACAAGTATATATGTACATGCACCGCATACAAGAGCTAACAAAAGACTGACAGTACAAGTTATTAACAATTGATCTGACTGTGCCCACAAGCGAAACGAAAAATTTACCGAAGAAAATAACGCTAATTTTAAAAATGTATTTATATGAAGATAACACTTGCATAGTGTAGATGCTCCATTAATCCTTTTAAAAAATTACAGAGAGATGGATGAAAAATGGACAACATGCCATTCAAATTACAAATTTAGAAACAGCAGATAACTCTAATCAGGTCTTAGAATTGTCCCAGCTTGCAACAACGCACCAAAAGAGGAGCATGCTACTTTGGGGCAGAAGATTGTCACTAATTGAGCTGTTTACGTCAAACAATCAAATCAGTTGGCCAAGGTCTATTAGCTTTGTCCTTTGAAACTTCCCACATACTCAAGTCATGACACCATTTTACAGTGCAACTCTCAGAAAATATGTACAACGTCATAACTGAGAATCCACACTGGCACCGACCAGGATAAGATTATACAAACACTCAAGCTAATATGTACCATGAAAGCAACAAAAAATCATGTTCAAAAGCTAAATCAGTGGCACTAGCATAGATATGTTTCAAGAACTCTTTATGACCGAGACAACATATATAAATGACCAGAGGTTGGAAGTTTCTAATCGGGGATAGGTTTAGGATTGAGATATTGAGGTCCCACCCACAATTACTTGCACCTTTTTAAACCAAAGAGAATAAGAATAGAACTGCAGTTAGATCAATGCATCACCATTTCTCATACACCTCACCGATTAGATCAATGCATCACCTTTTCTCAAAACTTATTTCTTTTGGCTTTTTTTTAATTAATCTTTTGGCTTTTTATGAACCAACAGACCCAAAGGTCTTTATTTTGTCTGCCATACCAATTGTTACGGGACAGATGGCATAAAATAGTTACCAGTCACGTGTATTAGTCATTTTGAGTGATTTGGTTATGTACAGAAATTTTTTGTCCAAGGTGATCTACAAGGCATCTCCTGCATTGGCAGCATTGCACATCTAAAACTGAAACCAAAACTGAGAAGTATGTAATCCAGGAATTAGAAAGAGGGGGTGACTACCTGAAGAAGGGATCCGGCTCGATCCAAGCCACGATGGAAGAACACATGATATACAGGGAGCATCGTCACCTTCATACTGACAACTCTCAATCACCTCCTCCTCCTCCATGTCCACGACAACAACTTGCGACATTACCATGAGGTACACGATATTGGCATTAAGCGGATGGATCAGCACAATGCTTGTCGTCCCCTTCATCTGTAAGGGTATCCACATGGTAGGCCCCCAGATCTTGTTGAGCACCACCCGGTGCTCCAGCATCCAGTATCCGTCCTCTTCGTCAAGCACGAACGAGCTGAGAAGAAACGGTTCCTCTTGAGAGACCTCCACGTACCGCAGCCGCCCTTCGCTGACGCCCACGCGCCGGTAGCTGACAGGCGCTTCGTCCTCCGCGCCTGCCGGCAGCACGCTGCTTTTCGGCAGTTGGACGAAGGAGAGCTCCGGCCGGTCGCTGAACGGGTCGGCGGAGATTGCGCCCCATGTCACGTCGACCCACCACAGACGACCGCCGAATGCCTGTGCCCCCTGGTACAGCTGCATCCGCCGCGCAAGCGGGAGCCGGCACGGCGAGACCTCCACGATTTCCCACTCCCCTGTTTCCGCGAGAAAACGGATCATCATGTTCCCCTGCAGCACGGCGACGGCGAATCTGTCCGGCGGCCCGTGCCCGCGGTTGGCTTGGGTGATGATGCTCATGTGGCGGTCGCAGAGGACGTCGCCCGTAGGGGTGCAGATGGAGTCCGGGAGGCGGGACAGCTCGCGGGTGACGGGGTTGCAGACGAAGCGCGTGACGCTGGGGACGTGGGCGCGGTCGAGGTGGGTGGGTTCCTGCTCGCCACCGATGGGAGCCGTGAAGCGCAGGTCCACGTAGGAGAGGAGGAGGAGGCCGTCGCCGCTCACGGCGCGGATGCCGCCGCGGATATCTTGCAGGACGCCGCTGGCGGGGTCGGGGATGCCTCTGGTCTTGATGAGGTGCTCCGGGACGCATATTTCGGAGACGTGCGGCGGCTCGGCGAGGCGCACGTCCACGCTCGGCGCTTCGACGGCCTCCCCCAGGACGCTCATCATAGCCCACGGGGGATGCGAGGTGGCGGTGGCGAGGGAACGTCGGAAGCTGCCGGCGACGGCGGCGGGGAGACCTAGGAGGAGGCGGCGGAGAGCCATCGCGTGCAGTCTGGTATTGGGGAATTTCTTTGGAGTGGACTCGATGCACACTTGGTGAGCAGAGGATTCCGGTGCCCGGTTCATGTGGACTGGGTGTACGCAGACAGGTACCAGTACCACGGTGTCGCAGGAGAAAAGTAGCGTGTGATTGTTCCACCGGCTGAGAGCTTTCAGGCCCACACGTCAGGGATGACGGTCCATTGTGGTGTAGGTCCATGAACCGATTTCCGTGTTAGGAATCGCTGCACGACACTGCAGAAGCCGCGGAGTGGCTGAACGTTTGAACGGCTGTTTCCCATTGGTTGTGCCTCTGACGTCATCACTTTCCCGCCAAAGAAATTCGCAGCGTTTGGGGTTGGGCTTCTAACTTTTTTTCGTGTGTGTGTCTCCGGTACAGACTTTTTTTTTCTCTCCAATAATAAAAGTGTTAAAAATCAATACTCCTTCTGTTTTCGGTTTATAAGTCTTGCGTGTATATTTAGATTATAAATTTGACTATAAAATTATAAACTAGCAAAAAAATATTACTTCCTCTGATCCATATTAGTTTACTCAAATTTGTCTAGATTAGAATGAATTTTGACACTATTAGTATATAGGTTTATCTAAATTTTGACAAATTCAAGTCAACTAATATGGATTGGAGGAAATATTAAAAACTTTATACATTATATTTTCTAATGATATACTTTTTATATTATATAATTTATATTTTAGTAATCAAAGTTTCAAACTAGATATACGAACTTATAAACTAAAACGAAGGGAGCACCAAGAGCCCAAGAGAGACTACTGCCCGATTCTTAATTAAACATGAAGCGAACGTGGCCCACCCAGGTCATATCATCAATCGATCATGCAAGATCACGTAGAAAAATAAATCAATACTAGTGGAAAATTGGATATCAAGATTCCCGGTTTAAAGCGTTCAAAAGAAAGATTCCCGGTTTAAAAATATTTGAGGCGTGCGGGAGGTTTTTGCGCGTACTACTTTGTTCAAAAACAGCTCGGGCTTCTAAATCGGGGGCTATCGACCAATAAACGGAAAAATTGTACTTCCTCTAACCCATATTGGTTGACTCCAGTTTAAATGTATCTAGACAAGTTTTTGTGATAAATACATCCAAATTAAGATCAACTAATATGGATCGGAGGAAGTATAACCTCTGTTTCAAAATGTATTAAATATGTTTTGACTCCTCGGACCACTGTATCTATGTGCTAAGCAAGCTACTATTGATACGGGGAAAAGGGGGAGATTCCTCTAGATCAACTACTATAACCTAGCTCAGACATACTAGCCTAGCACAGGACTATCAACCGTTAGAGTATCTCAAATCGTGTGTCCTAAACGATATTTCAAAGGCCAAGGGGACACATCATGCAGAAAAACACATCTAACGATATGTCCTAAAACCGTTTTCCGTCCGGTGTGGCCCAATTGCACGCCCTGTGTATGGAGGCCATCCCAGCTATACAGGGGATATGCTCGGCTCCCCGGACAAAACACACCGGCGACATGACATTGGCAGACTAGTCATGTCGTTGGCACAATGGCTACTCAGCATTATTTATTGTGTCATCACTATCCTCCCATCGGTTCACCAGGTCGGCACAGAGAGTCGTCATGTTGTTGCACTGGCACGTGGTTGATGTAGGGAGTCATCTCGTCATCACAAATGCAGCATGGCCGACGCAATGCAGGGAGTCGTCCCGTCGCAGTGGCGCGCAGCCGGCGCTTGCGGTCGTCCCATCGTCGCAGTCGCCATTGACGTACGCGTGGTTTGACTCCTTCGTCACTTAAATGCCGACTGCTCGAGCATTGCACCGGTATCAATGAGACAGCTTCTCGGCCTTTGTAAGTATGCTAAGCACACCGCATCTTATCCCCATAGGCTCTCTGTTGTCGGTTCGATCCCCTAGCTCCTCCACATGCGCGCCATGGCTAGAGGTTCTAGGAAAAGGGGTCATGGTTGGGGAAGGGCTCGTGGTCGTGGCTGTGGACGCGGTCGATCGCATACGCCTTCGTTGTCGTCATCGTCGATAGAGGAGGACACGGACCTCTCTGACTCCGAGTTCTTCATCCCCATCTATGAAAACCTTTTGGACAAGAAGAGATTCGTAAACAAGTTCGCTCAATTTCTTGACGGGAAAGAGCCCTCTCCAGTGAAGCTGCGGGCATCAGGCGATGGTCCTAGCCTGTAGCGCGTGGAGGTGTTGTTCCACGGGCAATGCCACATGTACCACGATACCGGCTGGAAGTAGTTCGCCCTCGTATAACCCAGAGTTCGGTTGTTTCCTAAGCTTCACATATAACAGTGATTGCGTGCTCACCATGAAGGTGTTCGATAGCACTATGTGACGTAGCCACTACCACATGGACAACAACGACAATGATGAAGATGATGTGTCATAGCCTTTAATTTAGATTTTAGTTCGTTGCTATGTTTTTACTTCTATTTTTCTATGTAAATCAAGAACCATAATGCAATAAATTAAGTTTAAATGAAATATAATGCGTTTGGGAAGATGTTTGGGGTATCCTGTTGGAAACAGACATGCCACAAAACATGACAGGGCATGGCACCCTCCCTCAAGCAACCGATCTGGCGCTTCTACCGGACGTCCTTTTGGTACACGCTACTGAAGATGCTCTTAACATAAATATCCATTTACATCCTATAGGTTTGCACCCACAAGGACGATCAACATTCTCCCTAGTTCAAGTAGCCAAGATATTCCATCTCGCTTTGAACCGCTTCCTTCAAGTAGTCTGCATTCGAGGATGCAAAAGCTTTGTAAATGGTTTGTAGGAGTGTCATCCACTAGGTACACAATGAATCATCCAACTGACACATTCACTCCTCCGACACTGAGAGATGTCATGCACGACTACACCACTCCATGTGAGAACCTTGTTGCTGCCCATAGCACCATGCAAGGTTTCGTGGTATTTATGGATGCAATCGGTTAAGATACCTGGAACCGTGTCTCAGCCTTCCTCGAGAGGCAACCTCCTGGGCAGAAATACATCCTTTGGCATTCAACAAGCCAAGAAAGTCTGCGACTAGCAAGGCGCAGCGGCCCAGATGCATCATAGATATCGTCATATCGACTCGCGGAGTTGGTCAGTTGATGCATGTAAAATGCATACATAAACTTTGTACTTTACCGTATTGAATTTTCTTAATAATTAGAAACTTTATTATATTTATTGGTACTAGCCTACTAATAGTTATAAAACTGCATAGTTTCTTGTTTTACACTTTGTTATGTATGAATTGCACAAATATGGAAGGAAGTCCCTCAATATGGTGAATTTTGGAGTTTCTAGAAATATGTCCCTATAGGATAGTTTTTAGTGTTTTCCAAGTGAAGGCTCGAATATGACGTCAAATAGAAAAACTTCAAAAATTAAAGTTGTGGGAAAATTTCAGTGGTTTCGTTTGACATAAATAACATACAAAACTGAGTTTGGTATGTGACCATGGCGCCCATTTTACTAAAGAGTCCGGAAGCAGTTTCTGGAATCTGAAAGTTTGTGATATGATTGACTCAAACTCTTCCCATACTTGATGGATTCTCCAAGCGAGGACTCTATGGGATCATGAGGGACAAATGGAAGGCCTAGGAATATTCTGAGGTTTCCAAGAGCCCTTGTATCAAAGGGCCATCAATTCCATGACCTAGATTGCAACTTAAACTCTATATATTGATGGGAAACCAATCCATTGTGACAAAATTTTTTGCCTTGGCAGCCGCCAAGGAGAGGGAGAAGCTCCTCCACACCATCACCAAGTCTAAGTAAGAAGGAGGTCCAGGGCAACATAGCCCCCTTAGGACCTTCATCGCCCTAGGCCATCGCGGGTGCAGGGAGGCACCGCCCTAGACCATTGTCGGCACAGGGAGCCACTGCCGTGGTCGCTGTCTTCGCCATCTTCTCCTCCTCGGGGCTCCTCATATCCATCAACAACTTCATCAAGCCTCTGATCTTCGTAACTTCTCATAGTTGTGAATAGTTCGCCATGTTCATGAGGGCACAAGATGAATTGGTTATCATTTCTATATAGTATGCTATGGGTATTATTTGGTCAAGTTTTATGCTTCTACGTGGTTCTATGATGGTAATATGCGAACATAGATCATATGTTACTTCATCTATATGGGCTCAGGGTTGCACCTTAATGTAATGAAGATAGGAGAGAGAGCAGGAGGTAGACAAAAACCTTGTCCTGACCCTTCGAGTTGTATGAGGAGGTTTATATGATCAGGGACCATAAAACTCTAGGCAATGGTCAGAAATTTATGTCTTAATAAATCCCTTAATTGCGCATGTATGTGTCCTTGGGACATATCATTAGGAGTGTATTTGACTACACCTACTTAAGGCTTCGTCCAAAAAGAATAAAACTTGACAATATGCTTACCACACTATTTTAGAAATATTTATGTCATGAAATCTATGCCCCCTCAAAAAACGTTTGTTTCACATAAATACATGCCGTAAGCTTGTCCTCTTGCTGTAGATAGGGTTAGATTTCTCAAAAGAGTATTTACTTCGCTTGCACTTTTACTTTCTGGCATTCTTACTTGCACATAAATACATTCTCAAAAGAGTAGTCTTGTTTCTGGCATTTTTTTGTACTTTTACTTTCAGTTTTAAACCTCTCCAAAACATGTACCTTTGTGAATTTATTTTCCTTAGTGCACAGATAATTGAATAGTGTCACTCTAATTTAAACATCCAACTCCTCATGGGATCGATTCTAATAATTACAGATCGAATATTTCAATGGTTCTCTATGCTTGTGGGTATCGTCGGTCATGCGGTAGCGTCTAGACTAGGAACTATGTGGCAACCATAGTGAGCCTCCCTCGCGATTGGAGAGATCACCTCTAGCACCTCCTCAGTGAAGTTATACACGAGAACTGCATTCTCATTCAGAGACAATTACGATATATTTTTATTAATCGCTTCTACCATAAAGAAATTAATTTGGACTTGTGAGATTCTCTTTTTTCATGTGTGTTTCTTATTTTTTATTTCTTTGCGAAACATGTGTGTTTCTTATTTCCTACAAGGTGGAAGTAATACCTCCCTCTTGTACATATGCTTAACCTTAGCAGGTTGAGGCTACTTGATCTCTTCATCCCATCTAACTTTAGCAATTCTCTCATAATCATCTCTCTTGGCAACCCTTTCGGATGTACCGAGATGTGTATTATCATCTTTTAGATCAAGCACATCTATAATGTTCAAGAGCATTTCTTCTTTTATATATACACGCAGCTTAAATTATAAGTCCACTCACGAAGAAAATGTCTTAAATGGTGAATCCACTCATTAGTGGTGACACAAATTAAGACACAATCTTTGAAGTTGTGAATCATAATTTACAATGATGAGGTATTGCATCTAGCAGCACCTATCTTTGGTTTTACCCAGCCATTAGGATTTATAGGTACCGTATTCAGAAAAATCCAATTAAACTGCTTGAAATGTTGCTGCCCAAGAAATGTGGTGAGCAACATATAAAAACCATACATCTAATAATCACATGGTAGAATATATGTTTAGCTATGTATGATATGTTCAGATTAGATTAGATTCTGACTATATTTGTACTAGTCTCTTTGGAAACCTCTAATATCAATATATATACCGGACGCCCCCTTGTGGTGTGTGTGCATCTCCACCAAAGCATCATGTTACATCGTATTACATGGTATCAGCCTATCCCGATCTAGGTTTATGTCTTCTGCTGCCCTTGAAACCTCTGCCGATAAACTTTGGTCATCTCATCCACATCAAACTATCCGCTGAGACTCATCTTCTCTCGCATGCTCAGATTGTATCTCCTCCCCCATTGAGCGATCGTCTACATGGGTATGTTGAGGGAACCTATTCGTGACATGTTCCACCGTCACCACTACCAAGGACGGTGCCCAGGAAACCGTGCCTAACTCTGCGTTTGCGGCATGGATTCAACAAGACCAAACCATATTATCGGTCTTCCTATCTTCATCAACACTTGAGGTTGGCACCATGATTAGGTTTGCCAAAACTTTGTCTGAAGCTTGGTCCATCATCGAGCACACCTTTGTCGTGTAGTCTTCGGCTTGTTCCTCCCAGATTCGTACTAAACTAGCCGACACCAAGAAGGTAGACTCCTATGTTGCAGTCTTCTTCAAAAAAATCAAGACATTGTTGAAAGTATAAAGGAAGTCGCCTAGAGGGGGGTAAATAGGCTTTTAAAATTATTACGGTTTAGGCTCAAGTAAATGCGGAATAAAACTAACGTTTAATTTATTGAGCACAAAACCTAGCCACTAAGTTCATCTAAGTGCACCAACAACCTATGCTAAGCAATACAAGCAACAAGATGATAGCAAGATATAAGTACTTCAAGCACGATGGCTATCACAATGTAAAGTGCATAAGTAAAGGGTTCGGTTGAGAGATAACCGATGGACGCGGAGACGAAGATTTGTTTCCTGAAGTTCACTTCCAAAGAAGCTACGTCTCCGTTGGAGAGGTGTGATGGCGCAATGCTCTCCGAACGCCACAAATGGCTCACCTCGAGGTGTGGTGGCTCGATGCTCACCCTACGCCACACAAGGCCTCACCCCGGATGCGGAAGCACGCAACTCACCGACGCCACAAAAGGCTCACCCTATTCTCCCAAGTGCGCACCACAAAAGGCGGGCACTTGCTCCACTATGGGACGCTTGAGGGCGGTCACCGAACCCGTACAAGATTGGGGCTAACTCCATAACTCAATTGGAGGCTCCCAACAACAAAGCCACAAAAGGCTACAATGCCACAAAAAGCCAACAATGCCACAAAAGGCTACAAGACCACAAAGGGTCAACAAGACCACAAAAGGTCAACAAACCAACCACACAACCGTCTAGGGTTCCAAGGAACCCAAGAGAAACAAGCCCACAAGCTTGAACTCGCTGAATCTCCAAGGAGAACTCAAACCTATGCAACAAATGCAAGGGCAAGTCCTTCACTCCAAAAATCCAACAAAGCTACAAAAGCTATTGGGGGAATAAGGGAGGAAGAACACAAGAGGAGAACACAAAACTCTCCAAGATCTAGATCCCAATGATTCCTTCACAAAGAAGGGATTTGGTTTGGTGGGATTGTAGATCTAGATCTGCTCTCTCAAATCCCTCAAAGAGATGCAAGAATCATTGGAGGGAGAAGGGAAGAGGGCAAGATTTTGAAGGTCAACAATGGAGGAGAGGGAGTGGAAGAGCTAGCAAAAATGACCTCAAAAGTTAGAGGAACATTAGGGAAGAGGGGGCCCTTAAATAGGACAGGAGAAATCTGCCCGTTTGAGTCAGATTCGCGCCCCACCGGAACTTCCGGGCCCCTACCGGAACTTCCGGTAAATAGAGACACACACAAAAAAAGAAAACAGACGTTCACCGGAACTTGGGTCGGAACTTCGGCCGGAACTTCCGCTCAAGCAAAAATGCTGGACAACATAGCACGAAAACTTCAATAACTTTTGATTCTGGACTCCGTTTTTGATGATCTTGGGCTCGTTTTGAAGAGAACGAAAAGCTCTACAAGATTATGCAAAGAAACATCATAGTACAATATGGAATTATAAAACCAAATGGATAAAGGTAAGACCTCTCTAGAAGCGATGAATCGGTAAAACCCCCAAAACCCCCCAAACCCAAAACATAAGTTGAGCTTGGAAACTCCGATTGGGATGAAACCAATTTTGTTGGAAAGATAAAACCAAGTAGAATCCAACAAAAGGTGAAATATTGGATACCAACAAGGGAGACAATATCAATTTTATATATGTGAGACATCTCCTAAGGTGTGGAGCCAGAAAAACTCGCAAGATCAAAAACCACAATAAGATATGCAAGGTAAATCCTTAGACGATGAACTAGAGCTTGTTATAATGATGACCACAAGCTCTATATCCTCTGATAGACAAGAACCAAATAACAACCAAGAAATATGATGCTATGAATACAAAGGTTCGAGCTCTCTTCGAACGATGCAAACGAGACACCTGCTTGAGAGCCCCTCTTGATAGTACGGCTAACTATCCTAAACCCGGTCTCCCAACTAACAACACGAGACCGGCAAAAGAGAAGCCCTATCAAGAACAAACCTTTGCCTTGAGCATCCCACTTGAACTTGATGTAGACCGTCTTGTTCTTCTATAGTGGGAACACCTTTCTTGTTTGCTCTTGCTTGATGAAGATGAAAAATTGCAAATTGCTCTCCCATACTCCATGGGAAAACCTCTTCTTTGAACTTGTCTTCATCACTCCATGATCACGAGGATGGCAACCTTCAAGCATGATATCTTCTAGAGATGGAGCATCTTGAGCTTGCCCTTCTTCATCCCTTCTTGAGGTTGATCCATCTTGATGCAACTCTTTGCACTTGTCTTGATCCACCTTCAAGCTCCTTCTTTCTTCATGATTCCCATGGCACAAAGCCCTTGGACATTTCTTCATACCTTGAAGAAACTCAATTTATACATTAGTCCATAGATATTGTCATTAATTACCAAAACCACACATGGGGGTAAACATGCCCTTTCAATCTCCCCCATTTTGGTAATTGATGACAATCCCTTAGCGAGGGTTTAAATATGACAATTAACGACCAAAGCGGTTGCCCCAACATAAAATACTACACAAGTATGTGATGTTGGTACAACCACAACATATAGAGCAAACTCCCCCACAATCTATGCATGTGTGATGAACTTGAATTTCATTGCATAGATTGCCAACCGTTACCGTTGGTTGAGTTTCCTCTATATATACAACATGCACAGCAACCACAAAGATGCAAGATCATGAGAGGAAAATGCTCAAGGACACACTCAAAGCAAAGGCCAACTTCCCTTAAACCCTCCAACATTGGCATCGATTGCCAAACTGGGTGAAAAGTTCTAGACGACCAATATAGTGGGAATTCCTCCAAAGGTGTGCATATGCATAAGTCAAATGATGAGAACTTGGGAGGAAGTAAACCTATATCGAGGACCCAAAGATTGCAAAAATACAATAAAAGTAAATAAACTTCAACAAATGAAGTTAGCAACCAAAAGATCCAAAAGGTCCAATTGAGAAACCAAGAAATGATATCAAATGGAAACAACAACAAAAAGAGTGTTTAAATGAAAATAGAGAAGCTCCCCAAACTTTGTGCAAATATTAGAATACTTTTATTTGAATACAATATTCACAAATATGGAATCCTCGCTCCCCCATAAGCATTTAAACCACAAGAAATGAGAAAGAAGAAAAGTGTGCACTATTAAATGAATTAGAGAAGCTCCCCAAAGATTGTGCACCAATTATAGTAATTGTATTTGGAAACAACATGCACAACCATGGACTCCTCACTCCTCAAAACTCATCTAACAATGCACTCAAAGGTCAATAAATTTGGAAGCCACCGAAGAATCACAAAGAAAAAAGAGGTGGTTTCCAAGAAATGCAAAAACAACCAAAGAATGATCTTCTCTTGTGTGTGTAAATTTCTAGGTGGAAAATATCACAAAGACAAATTTCCACAAAGAAATATGCACAAACAAAATATATACACATGAAAGCATATGAAAGGCAAAACGGAAGTCATGGAATATACCAATAAGATGTTTTGCTTGAAAGCATGCCCAAGGGCTCAAATATATCTTATTGTTCATCGATGAGATCCAAACACCAACATACTCCATACATAACAACTATTACCAAGGGAATAAGGGGATATAATGAATATATGGAGAAAGGCAACAAGTATCACAAGATAGAAATCAACTTGGAAAAAATACTTACTATTGCACATGAGAGATATTGAGGAAATGATATGCAACAAAATTGCTAGATTGACATATTTGGGATTGGTGAATCATGAGCATGATTTAGTATAGTCCCCATTATATGCACTCATCTCAACATACACACATTTGCAATAGAGAGAACTCTTGAAAGCCAAAGCAAGAAACCAACCATGGAAAGTTCACAAATTTATGCCAACAAGCAACCTACAAAAGGTTGGGAACAAGATATGTATGCATGAGAGTGAGATACTTGTTACCGAGATATAATTGGTAGGATGGATAAGATATGAATTTGTTGATCATCCTAGCTTGCATCCAATTGACATGTAGACGCCACTTCTTCCTTGTTCAAGATACAAGCACCCAATCTATATCTCCAATGTACCTAAAACATAGATAAGTACACTACAGTCCCCAAACAAATTGGGTCCAAAGTAGTTAGTGCAAATACAATACATAGGAGAGCCTCCACACAAATATGTGCATATTGATACGAAATTGAATTTCATGCACATCTTAGCCCATTAGGATTTGGTGGAGTTTCCCCTATATATTGGATCAAAGAAAGCAAGCATGCCATAATATATACAAGAAGTAAATGTGCATGCATAGACTTTCAAGAACCAAAAGGAGATACAATTTGAACAAAAACACCAAGTAAACCAATAAGACACACAAAAAGGTGTGACTCGACAAAAGGTGTCCAAATTGTATCAAATAACCAAATCAGCACATGAAAGGGCACACGTTTAACAAATGAACTAGCAAGAGCCAAAAACATAAAAGATAGACAAAAATACCAAGGCTCAAGGATTTATATCATCTTAAAAGATCAAAACAAGTGACAAAGAATGATATAAAACCAACTCCCAAAGAGAGCAAGGTTCCAACAACCAAAATAAATTCTTCACACTTTTCATGATGGCACACAAAGTATCAACACAAAAAGGATCGAGCTTCCAAGCAAAAAAAGGATCAAATCAAGAAGCATAAAACAATGTTCTAGATAATATAGGAGAGCTCCCCCATAAGTAGAGCATTATATATAATTTTGCCTTTGAATGCAAAATGCCCACAAATGAGATCATCACTACTACCTACACTAAATGAAACACAAGGGGTTACAAATAACATAAGAAGATCCACAAGAGGCAAGGAAAGCTTGGGAGAAAATAGAAAAACATTTTCTTGGCCAAAGATAAGGAAAATAAGAAAAGGCCAAAATGAATATGATCAATGAATTCTACCATATATCAAGTACTAATTGTCCAAGGACAAGAAGTAATAGGGATAATTTTCCCGAGGTAGTTTGCAAGGAAATCCAAGATCATATTCACACAAAGAAGCATATAACAAGATAGGAATTAAGCTTGATGCTTCGAAAGAGATTCTTGATTGCTTCAAATAGTCACACAATCACTAGTGATTAGATTAAATAGAAGCTAGTGGTTCCCATGAGGATATATAGATCCAAATATGAGGAAACACATAACAAGAATCACTCTCACACACAAGATCCAAGAGATGAGCAATAAAACATCCAAGCAAATTGGAACTCGTATGAGCAAATGTGCCACATAGGAACTAGATAATTCTCAATATCAAATCTAAGTGGCACTACCTCAAATGTCCACATTTTCTAGGTTTGTAATATGCACAAGCATACAACTCTCCCATAATGTGATAAACCAAGAAATCTCAACAAGATTCAAAATCAAAATAGAGGTATTAATGGACATTATGGAACTTGAGTTTATCATGAGAGAGACATACCACATAGAGACTAGATAATCATGCAATAAAACTACTAAGTGGTTTTCCTCATGTACACACATTTTATGTTTGTGGAATGCCCAAGCATGACACTCCCCCAAAATGGAATAGTCCATTAATCCCTCACAAGAGCCAAATAAGATACCTACTATAAACAATCAAGGCTCCAAACCAAGAAACACAAATACATGGTGTGCCAACCAACATACACAAATATACATAGGTCAATATAATTAAGTGGGAAGCACAACATGTACAAACACATGCAAGGTACAAAACCAACACATGAACAAGGGAGCAAGTAACTATAAATGTAAAGGATTTTAGCACAAGTTACCGGAAGGAGGAACATTGGATAAGGAATAGAAGCATGATAACCAATGACTTGACTTTGATAACAAGAATATGATGAAGATCCCTCAATTCTTCATAAGGTAGCCAAGTCTTCAATGCCCTCCAAAAACACATATTGATCAAGTTTTAGCTTGTTGGTCCCCAACCAAGATGGGTCCTAAAAATTTAGTCACAATAGGCTTGGCCACCCAAATGGTTCTTTTCTTGACACCACTCACCAACAAATTTGGCAAACACATTGCCACCCTCATCCTTACGAAGTGAATAAGCATCATCAATCAAGATAGGATGGGATGAGGAGTTACCCATGGTGCATGAGGAAGAAAGGTGCCCCTTCTCACGACATATGTAGCAAGTTCTTCTCTTGCCACCTTTCTTCTTGGGAGGAGCTGCACCATGAAGAAGAGCTTGATGCTTCTTGGGAAGTGGCCCATCTTGAGCTTGTGGAGGAGCTTGAGGCCGACTCCCTCGTTGCTTCTCACTAAGAGGCTTCTTCTTCAATGGCAATCCCTCACATGATGCCCTTCTTCCTTGCACTTAAAGCACACAATGTTGGGCGGATTCTTCACTTGCCCTTGGCCCTTATTCTTGTTGCCCTTGTGCTTCAACGAGTTAGTGGGCTTGCTCTTGGTGTTGGAGTTGAATCCAAGCCTGATGGGGATATGCCTACCGGGGTATGCCCAGCAGGACATTTCCTATTGGCCCAAGCCGCCAACGAGTGGGCCTGCAGGACGGCGACTGGATCGAGACTTGGCGAGGATTCAGGCGACTGGAAGCTGGAGGCCCAGAAGCATAGCTAGGCACAGTCGTACTAGGTCAAAGAACCTCCGAACCCTTAACTAATTCGGTTGTAGTCTGTAAACCCTAGCGAGGTGAGCCTATATAAACCTCCCTAGGGTACGCATAGGGGACGTTCCATCATACACCCAAGCGACTCGCCGCCTAGTCATCGAGCTCGCCCCCTTGTACTCTCACCATAATACAATCTAGCAGGAGTAGGTCTTTACCCTCCGGGGGGCCGAACCTGGGTAAACCCTTGTGTCTCCGCCCTCATCTCGCACCGCAGATGGCTGGCCGCCCTTGCCCCATGTTCTACTACTCGCTGCCGATTGCAGCATCTGCCATGGCCATTCCCACGACAGTGGCGCCCACCGTGGGGCCTGGCCAGTCAGGCCGGTGTTCTGCGGCGAGATCCAATCTGCCCATCAACGAGTCGATCGCCATCGGCCGCATGATCGCGATTGGCGAGATGCTCTAGATCTTGCCGAGCAGCTACGTCCCGGCGGCACGACCCGTCACACATAGCGTGATCCTGCCGGTCGGCATGATCAGCCTCTTCGTCGGTCTCACCGACATCATCGTCTCGGAGGACTCGGCTCGCATCCGCTAGTCATCGCCACGTGACCGGCTCTCTGAGAGCCAGGTCCACACGATTCACCGCCTTGCCTCCGAGTACGACTCGGCCCACAACAACGTGGCCGAAACCACCGCAGTCGCATACGACGCGGCCCTCAACGACGACGCCGATTCGGCGACCCCGGTGTCGGCCGCCGGATCCATTGTCGCCGCATCGCCTGCGGGCTCCATCACCCAGGTCTCCAACGTTGGAGACTTCGAGGACCCCTCCATCCTTGGGATCTTCGACTTCGACTCCGGGTCGGAGAACTCCGCCGACCTCCATGACAGAATCGGTCGCCACGCCGCGACCTTCATGGCGACTAGCGCCGACCCCCCGGATGACCCCTTTTCCACGCCGATCCCACCAAACGCGACGGTAACGGAGGTCGAGGAACTCCGCCTGCGGCTGGCGGAGGCGGTCCGCAAGGAACAAGCCGAGCGCGATTTTTTTTGCCTCGAGCAGGTGACAGCGCAGGAGCTGTCGCGCTACCACCAACTCCGAATTAGGTCGCGCCTGAACCCTACCATTTAGGGGCGCGCCCTGAACTTCGACGATGAAAACGACCCGGCTCGCGTGGCCGAGCGCGCGATCTGCGTGAATGCGCCGCCAGGAGGAAGCGCTCGACCCCCACCAGGGGCGATGGCCAATGGCGCCCCACCACCACCCAACCGCGCGCCCCCCAGGGACCAACCAAGGGTCGTGGTCTCCTCACGAGAGCGAGATTCGAACGGCCTCCCGCTATTCTCCACCCCAATGGACAACGTCGTCGCGAGCCGAGCAGCAGTCGACAACATCCAAGTCACCGGGGAAGGCGCCCTGCAGATTCAGTACGCCAAGGCTCTGCTCGCCAAAGCAGTTGAGCAACAAAATGTGGGCGCCGACTCACAGGGTCAGATGTACTCGCGTTCATCAGGCGGCAGGGCGGCCTCGAGCGGCCGCCCAATGGCGGCAAACACCCTCAACTGCCCACCACCCGAGCCCCTGCAGCTCCAACACCGACCCGCGGACACGGCACTCTCCACCAACGACCCACGACCGGCGAACAACTTCGTCGCTGCCAACGGGCAGCCCGTCGACGCACGCACCCACATCATCAACAACCAGAGATGGCGCGCACGCCAGCCTGAAGACCTAAGGCATACCCTCACCAACCGCCGCGACGGCGAACCAAGGGGATCGCTGAGTAGAGTTGGACCCTAGTGCTTCGGACCGATGATCTGAGGCGAAAGATACCCGGCGAACTTCAAAGTGCCGAAGGAGATCGAGAAGTACGACCCCTCGTACGATCCGTCCGTGTGGCTGGACACTTACCTCATGGCGATGGGGATCGCCGGCCACACCGACCTACTCGCCGCCCGCTACCTTCCCCTAATGATGGAGGGAGCATGCAGGCAGTGGATTAACACCCTCCCTGCGGATAGCATTGACTCCTGGGAGGAAATGCGCGACGCCTTCGTCAGGCACTTCGAGGGTTCATACACCCGCGCCACCACCATCGAAGACCTGGAGCGATGCGTCCAGGGACCCCGCGAGTCGAACGGCAGTTGGGTCCAACGGCGACAAGACCTGTGATACAACGCGGCCAGAATCCACCCGGACACCGCGATCCACTGCTTTAAGACCTCGTGCTGCTACGAGCCCCTGGTCGCCAAGCTCAAGCGAGTTTACAGAACACTCGACAACATACCGGACCTCCTCGAGATCGCAAAGAGGTACGCGGAGGAGGACCCAAACCAAGAAATCGACGACGAGTCGGGAGGAAATCGCCGCACGAGCGGCCACGACAACGGGAGGCGACCCGAACTACGCTACAGCAACACTCGCCTCACCGACAAATGCCACGGTGACGGGCGAGTCGACTTCGTCGCCAACGCCGGATACGCGCCGCGCGAACCCAAGAGCTTCCGCCGCGACGGAGGCCAGCGCCGCAACGGTGGCAACTACAAGGCAAAGACGAGGTTCGATCCCACGGCTCTCCTCAACCAACCATGTGTGTTTCATAGCAGGGAAGGAAAGCCTGCCATGCACACGACCGCCGACTGCCACTCTCTCAAGGAGATCGAGAAGGCACGACGCGCGCGGGAAGACCCCGACAACAACCCGCCAAACGACGGGAAGTTTGGCAGCGTCGCCGGCTCGCTCCACACCTTCAAAGGCTTCAACACGAAGCACAAGAAGAAGGTCATCGCCCGTGCCGTCGCCGTCAATGCAGTGTCCCAGATAGACATCCCCCAGTTCCTCAACTGGTCCGAGCAACCAATCACCTGGAGCCGCGAGGACCACTCGCCATGGATTGAATATCCGGGCCGAGTCGCCCTAGTGGTCAAGCCCAAGGTGGGAGATTACTGGCTCCCCAAAACGCTGATGGACGGCGGCAGCTCCACCAACATCCTGTACCTGGACACGTTCAGGCGACTGCGGCTCCCGCAGTCGATGATCGAGACGACCTACACCACCTTCCATGGCATCGTCCCTGGTCGGAAGGCATACCAATCGGCAAGGTGACGCTGCCAGTCACCTTTGGCACACCAGCAAACTTCCGCACCGAGCGGATCGTCTTCGAGATGGTGCTGTTCAACAACCCCTACCACTGCGTCCTGGGGCGCCAGGCGTTCGCCAAGTTCATGGCAGCGCCCCACTACGCGTACAACACGATGAAGATACCTGGGCCATGCGGCATCATCACTGTCCATGTGGCCGCAGAATGCAAGGCCAAAGGCGCCAAACTCGCTGACGCCGTCATCGCGGCGGAGGCCAACCATGCCGAGGAGCTCGCCAAGTACGCAAGCGGGATCAACAACGATGACCCCACCATACTCAAGAAGCCCAATTCGGAGGGTGGCAACTCCACCTCCTTCGAGGCAACGACACACACCCGCACCATCGAGTTGGTCCCAGGCGACTCCAGCCAGACGGTGACGATCGGGACGGGCATGAGCCCAGCATAGGAAGGCGCGCTCATCGAGTTCCTCCGTGAGAATAGGGACATCTTCGCATGGAAGCCATCCGACATGCCTGGTGTCCCGAGGGAACTCGCTGAGCACAAACTCAACGTCGACCCCAAAGTGCGACCTGTCAAGCAGTCGCTGCGGCCCTTCAATGAAGAGCACCGATGAGCCATCGCCGAGGAGGTGCAGCGTCTACTCGTTGTAGGATTCATTCGGCCAATCAAATACTCCAAGTGGCTGGCAAACCCAGTCCTGGTCGAGAAGAAAACGGGACCTGGAGAATGTGTATCGATTACACAAACTTAAACAGCGTCTGCCCGAAGGAGCAATTCGTCCTCCCGCGGATCGACCAAATCATCGATTCCACCGTGGGCTCGGAGGCGCTATGCTTCCTCGACGCCTACTCTGGGTACAACCAGATCAAAATGGCCGTCGAGGATGAAGAAAAGATGGCGTTCATCACGCCATTCGGAGCCTTCTGCTACACTGCCATGACCTTCGGCCTCAAAAACGCCGGGGCGACCTACCAGAGGTGCATGCAGGAGTGCCTCACGAGCCAAATTGGCCGCAATATCCACGTCTACATCGACGACGTGGTGGTGAAATCCACTCGCCAGGGCGATCTACTCGCCGACCTGGCAGAAACCTTCACCAACCTGCGAAGGTACAAGATAAAGCTAAACCCAGGAAAGTGCACCGGTACCCATCGACAGCTTCGATACGCTGCCAAGCGCGGGATCGAGGCGAACTCCGCCAAGATCAACACGATCGCCCAAATCGGCAGACCCGAGTGCCCGCACGACGTCCAGAAGCTGGCCGAGTGAGTCGCGGCTCTCAGTCGCTTCATCCCCCGGTTAGGCGAGAAGGCGATGCCCCTTTATCGCCTAATGCGCAAGAACCCCACCTTCCAGTGGGACAAGAAGGTAGACGACGCACTCCATGCCCTCAAGGAGGTGCTACTCGCAGCATCGCTACTCGCCGCCCCCGTCGACAAGGAGCCCATGTTGGTCTACGTCACGGCTTCTGAGCGCGTCGTCAGCGCCGTCATGGTCGTCGAACGGCCAGAGGAAGGGAAGGAACGCCCGGTGCAGCGACCCGTATACTACATCAGCGAAGTCCTTACCGAGTCACGCCAGCTACCCGCAGTACCAAAAATTGGTATACGCGGTCTTCAGAGCACAGCGGCGACTGCCGCACTACTTCTAGGAGCACCCAATAACGGTCGTCTCCTCAGCACCGTTGCAGGACATCATCCGCAACCGCGAGGCGACCAGGCGAGTCGCCAAGTGGGTCATCGAGATCGGCGTCCACAACATCAAGTATGAGCCACGCAAGGCGATCAAGTCGCAGGCTCTCGCAGACTTCCTCGCCGACTGGGAGGAGGCCCAGCAGCCGGAGAAGCTGCCATACCTCCATTACTGGAGCCTACACTTCGACGGCTCCAAGAATGCAGACGGTGCAGGAGCGGGGATCGTGCTGACATCTCCGAAGGGCGACAAGCTCCGCTACGTCCTCTACCTCGACTTCACCCCCTGCACCAACAACATGGCCGAGTACGAGGCGCTACTCCACGGCATGCGAGCAGCCAAGGAGATGAACATCAACCGCCTGCGCTGCTACGGAGACTCTGACCTCGTCGCTGGGCAAGTCGCCGACACCTGCGATGTCGTCTCCCCCACCATGGCGGCATACCGCCAAGCAGTGGACCAGCTGGGAGGACACTTCGCAGGCTACTCCGTCGAGTGGATCGACAGGTGGAAGAACGAGGAGGCCGACACACTCTCTCGCATCGGTTCGGCTCGACTCGCACCACCTGCTGGCGTCTTCCTCGACACCATCACCAAGCCCTCCGTCTCTCCCCCAAGGGAGATCGACATCGGAATCCCGCTGCAACCAGAAGCAGCCCTGGTCGCACTAATCGCCGAGCCAAGCGACTGGACCGCGCCATACGTCGCTTACCTGAAGGGAGGCACCCTACCCGCGGACGAAACGGAGGCCCGGATGATAGCACGCCGCTGCAAGTCCTTCGTCATCATCAACGGTGAGCTCCACATGCGCAGCGTGACCGGCGTGTTCCAACGCTGCGTCCAACCCGCTGAAGGACGCAAAATCCTCCAAGACATCCACTCCGGCGACTGCGGCCACCATGCCGGCGCCCGCTCTCTGGTCGCAAAGGCCATGCGACATAGCTTCTACTGGCTCACCGCACACGCAGACGCTGTCGACATTGTCCAGCGGTGCGTCGGATGCCAGAAATATGCCAACCAGACTCACGTGCCGAGCTCGGCGCTAAAGACAATCCCCATCACCTGGCCGTTCGCCGTGTGGGGCATGGACATGGTAGGCCCCTTCAAGAAGGCCCCCTCTGGCTTCACCCACCTCCTAGTCGCAGTCGACAAATTCACAAAATGGGTGGAGGCCAAGCTAGTCCGCAAGTGCGACGGGAAGACTGCTACCAAGATCCTATGCGAGCTCATCTATCGCTACGGGTTCCCAAATAGCATCATCACGGACAACGGCACCAATTTCGCCAAGGGAGCCATGGCCGAGTTCTGCGAAGAGCACAACATCCGACTCTACCTCGCCTTAGTCGCTCACCCAGAGTCCAATGGCTAGGCGGAACGCGCCAATCAATGCATCCTCCATGGCCTGAAGCCACGGCTACAAGTCCTACTCGAGTGCATCGCCGGGTGCTGGGTTGAGGAAATCCCCTTTGTCATCTAGGGCATCCGCACCTTCGTCAACAGGTCGACATGATTCACCCCCTTCTTCATGGTTTATGGTGCCGAGGCAGTCATTCCAACTGACCTCGAGCACGACTCACCAAGGGTGGTCAACTACACGGAAGCCGACAACGAGCTCGCACACCAAGACGGAGTCGACCAGCTAGACGAAGCACGCGACCTAGCTCGCTCCCGCACCTCCATCTACCAGCAAGGGCTCCACCGCTACCACAGCCGGCGAGTACGAACTCGCAATTTCTAGGAAGGCGACCTGGTACTGTGCCTAATCCAGGACAAGAAAGGCATGCACAAGCTCTCACCCCCTTGGGAGGGACCATTCGCCATCGGGCGAGTCCTGGGCAACGACGCCTACTACCTCACCGACGTCCGAGGCGATGGAAAACTCGACGTCAAGCGGCCATGGAATGTAAACCTCCTACGGAAGTTCTACTCTTAGAACTTCAGACATGTACCCCCTACCCGCTATGAAATAAAACAGATTGGTTACCGCAAAATTGCGTCTACTCTCCGTGTCTTGTGCCACTCGCACTCGTAATAACAGTGTTACGCTATTCGCAGAAGTCAACCTTTGGCAAAGCGACCGGCACGGCCAAGTAGTGTGGTACGAGGGCACTGGGAAAACTCAGGCCTCGTACCATCCACGAAAAAAGCTAACCCGGAGCCCCATTGGAGTTGCCTAGCTCGACTGGCTCCCCGAGCCAAGACAACTGCACTCGCTCCCCACAGCGACCAAGTCCTCCACATCCTCGGCGCAGCGAATCGAACGGCAAAGTACCACGCTCGGGGACTGACACCCGACCAAAGACGAGCGGCTAGGTAAAAACGCCAAGTATGAGAACGCGCCCAGGAATCGCCATGCGACTGATCTTATGGATCAGGTAGGAGTGATGCGCCTAACATAACGCGCTTAGTCCTCACCTACATTGGGCTTACGACTAGAATGGCCAAGTACCACGCTCGGGGACTCGGCAACCCGACCCCGTTCGTGCCCGAGAAAAGGGTCAAGTAAAGATCACCCCTGGGAGTCGCCACGTGACTGGCTTTCCGAGCCATGGCGAGTCGACCTTAACTCACTAACAGTTCACAAAACATATATAAACGAGGTAAACCCCATAAAAAGGGCGGACGCGCTCGGGGACTCGCACAACCAACATCCAAATCGCAAAACAACTGACAAAATCTGTTTATAGCAGCAAAATCTGTTTCGCGTACAAGGAGAGTTACATTGTTATTCTATACTAATGCCGAATGGCAAAACATTCTACTCCGCAGGCTTTGATGAAGACGCGCCACCGTCCCTGCGGCTGCGGATAAAAGGCACATAAGGGTTTGACGGGTACGTTGTCAGCTCGCCCGCCATCACCGCACGGAACGGTTGCTCCACCTTGAAGTCACGGTGCTTTGGCTCAGGGTCATTGGGGGCGACGACCGTCTCCTGGTAGGGGATAAGGTCGCCCATCGCCCAAACGTGGTCGGAGTATACCGCGGCTCGGTTCGTCAGCTTCAACACCTCGGCAATCTCCACCGAGCCCGTCGACGAGGGGTAACCGCTCGTGACATCGTCGAGGTCGAAGTCATCCGGGAAGTGGGCAAGCCCAAGGCTGAGCGCCGTCGCCACTCCACGACGGAAGGCCGACCGCGTCATGAATTCCACGACCGATGGGGCCTTCTCCAGGTAGCGCCATACCTCGACAAGGTCGCTGGGAATCACCTCCGTGGGCGATATCTCCTGAAGGTATGCACGGAGGCAAGTCGCTGACAACACGACTGAGTCGACCAGGGTGGTCACACACTGTCGCGCGTCGTACGACTGCGCCTCTTCCACGTTATCAGTGATTCGGCCTGCAGCACACAAATGAACAGTAAGCAAAACATCAAAACCGCAACGCGGTACGTGCAAGCGGAAGTCGGCTGAAGGAAAGCTTACCAATCAGCGGGCGGCAGAGGTCCGTGATGAAACTTTGAAGAGAAGAAAATTCATTTTGCAACCCAGCAACGAGTGCATCAGATACCTTCCATTCTTCAGCGGCAGAAGTGACGGCAGCCTTGGCTCATCCTTTCGCCGAGCTCGCTTCCGCCTTCGCCTCCTTGAGCTCACGCTCCAGATCGGCAATTCACTTTTCGGCCACGCTCAAAGCAGACTTAGCCGCCGTCAAGTCACCTACCGGGACAAGGCCTTGGCGAGCCTCCTTCACCTCAGCCGCACTACTCTCTATTTCCAGAACAAAACGGTCAACACCGTGACAAGTAAGCGACGAGTGCCAATTAAGGTATATACTAACCCACAGCCGCTTGAAGTTCCTTGTTCGTCTCCTGGATGGCAACGAGTTCCTTCTCCACGCGACACTTCGCAGTAAGCCGCTCGACTAATTCGCGTTGTAGGCCCTGTGCAACAACTACATCGTCAACAACCAAACAATTCCTAAGTGCCCAGCCGCTGAAATTCAGCGACTAGGCACTCGGGGACTGGACAACGAAATTCCAAAGTGCCCAGCCGCTGAAATTCAGCGACTAGGCACTCGGGGACTGGATAACATCAAAGAAAAATTAAGAATCCGACCACTGAAATTCAGTGGCGGATCCCTGCATCGGACATACCTGGATGGCAGCACCTAGCATACCATGAAGTTCCATCGCATCCACCGACGCGAGCACAAGCGGAGTGTGGCCACGACGTTGTTCAACCTCCGTGTCGGTGGCCCCAGGAAGCTGGCTCGACGGCACTGAGGCATTCACCGCGACGGCCTTCACCACGAAGCGAGGGAATGTCGCCATTGCGGCCACTGCGCCACTCGAGGTCGGCTCGACCACATCGGTCGAGCCAGCAAGCACCGTATGTTGCGACCCCGCGTATTCCGTGGCCTTCAAAGCTACGTCCGATGTGGTTGGAGGCTCGCTCGGGGCAGTCGCCGGCTCGTCAGAAATCGTGACGACGTCATCGCCTTTTGTTATTTTGGCGCCTTCGGCGGGAGCAATGACTTCATCGCCCTTCCTCTTCCGCGAGGGATCAGTTGGCACCTCTGTGGTGACTGGAGGAACCTTGGCCACTAAAGGATGGCCTATCTTCTTAACTTTGTTCCTGCAAAACAACTCTGTCAATAAAGCTCTCCGATCAAAACACAAGGCAAACAGATGAGTAAAAGATCAAGGAGAAGTCACTTGGCGACCGGAAGAAATCGCAGGCCGGTGCGGATGCTAGCCGGCTTTTCTAGTTCTGGCCCCATTTTCTGACTGAGGCCCGTCTCAAACACATTGTGTGCCCAAGACACTGATGGTTTCTTCGAACATGAAGCCTCAGCGGGAGCCTCCGCGACAATCGTTGTGGGAGCCCCCCTTGGCGGCGAGGCCCCTGCGGCTGGAGCGACCCCCAAGCTAGTGACTGGAGCGAACGGCGGTGGCAACGATGCCAGTGGCACTTCGTCCATTGTGACGGCGGCATCAGTCGCCGCAGCCGTGTGGGCCGCTGTTTCCTCGGTCGAGCTGGTGGCGTTGGAGCTACTCGCAGACCAATGCGGAGACGCCGTCTTCGCTGGCTTCACCTTCTTCTTCGGCGGAGCTTGCTTCTTCTTCTTCTTCTACGGCATAGCCTCACGGTGTGAGGTGTGCTCAGGGAGCTCGTCGTCATCATCATCATCAGCCTCGAGGCTCTTGCTGACCTCGAGTTCGCGCTGATGCTGCCCGCGAGTCTTGCAAACCGTGGGGGCAGCAACCTCCACGGGGTCGTCGTCCTCTTCGTTGTTTGTTACCGCCCTCGTCACTCTCGATGTTTCCCTTGTCGGGCGACGACTCGCTCCCGTCCTGGGCAGAAGAGCTCGAGTTCTCATCGTCTGCAGGCGGAGGCCACCCTTCCACCACTTGAAACAACTGCACCAAAAACAAAAGACATTAGCACAACCGCGAATGCATAAACTGCGATTGCGAGTGCAAAAGGAATAACAGCTTACCGTTGGAGATGGGAGCCTCGCAGTATAAGGTGCGACCCCGGCCTTCGTGTCGAGATACACCGCCTGGGTGATCTTCTTCAGGGCCAGGGTGTAGTCGTTGAGTCTCCACTCAACGAGGCAGGATTTCGTCGGGTCTTCCTTGCCCGTATACTCGTACATGTAATGGTCACGGCTGGCCAGGGGCACGAGCCGTTGCCCGAGCCAGCAGTTGTAGAGGTTGATGGTTTGGAGGCCTTTCTTCTTCAAATTGCGAATGGTCTGCAGCATCTCGTCGATGACCATCCGCTGCTCCAGCAGGAGCTTGATAACCTGGAGCCGACGCGGCTCGGGCCGGTCGGCGGAGTACCTTGGAAGCGTCACTTCGTCACCTGGAGTCGACTCAGTGACGTAGAACCAGCTCTTCTTCCACTCGTTCGCCGCTTTGGCGGGCATCATCAAATCGGAGAACGATGCCTTCGACTTTAGCTAGAAAGTCAGGCCGTCTGTGGCTAGCATTGGGCCGCCTGTCTCTTCGCTGCTGATTCTCCCGTGGAATAGATCTTGCCACAAGGGGGAGTAGGGCCTGCAGCCCAGGTAGCACTCGCAGAACGCCACGAAAATGGCGAGTTGCTCGATACTGTGCGGACCCAGATCCGACGGCTGGATTCCGTAGTAGGCGCAGAAACGCCGGAAGAAGAGGGAGGTTGGGAAGCCAAGCTCCTGCTGTAGATCCGGAATTACCCTTCGCGCGGATCCGGAATTACTTCTCCGGCCGCGGGGATGTGCCATCTCCCGGTGCGGAGGATCCCCGCCTCCTCGAATGACTTTAGTAGTGCCTTCGTGCACTTGGATCTGCCCCATGGTTCGGTGGGAGGAGCCATCAGCTGGAGGATCGTGGGATTCGGATCACTCTGGATTGTTCTGGTCGCTGCGCGGAATGGGGAAACGAGGATGCGCAAGATCGGAGGAAGTGAGGGAAGCGTTTTTCCCTTTCGCCCTTCACTCTCCTTATATAGCGGTTGTTACCCACCATTTTCGGGAGCCGTTACTGCGCGGTAATTACGCCAATATTACCGTTGGGTTACCCAACGACTAGTTTGACCAAAACTGACGGTCCAACTTCGTCTACTCGACTCGCTGCCTCCAGCGACTCGACGATTCGCCGACCCGATCACTATAATAGTGACTAATTACTCGCTGACCCGCTCGCCGAGCTGCGATATGATTGGTCGCCGTTATTGCGACTAAAATGACTAGTTCATTTCTTTGTTCAGGAGTCCGCCGCCGATTCGACTAGGCGTCCGCATTGTACCCGCATACTCCGACTGCCAGCAAACGCCTACGACGAATCAACGACGGCCTCGGGGATTACTGATGGGGATATGCCCAGCAGGACGTTTCGTATTGGCCCAAGCCGCCAGCGAGTGGGCATGTAGGACGGCGAATAGATCGAGACTTGGCGAGGATTCAGGCGACTGGAAGCTGGAGGCCCATAAAGCGTAGCTAGGCCCAGTCGGACTAGGTCAAAGAACCTCCGAATCCTTAACTAATTCGGTTGTAATCTGTAAACCCTAGCGAGGTGAGCCTATATAAACCTCCCTAGGGTACGCATAGGGGACGTTCCATCATACACCCAAGCGACTTGCCGCCTAGTCGTTGAGCTCGCCCCCTTGTACTCTCACCATAATACAATCTAGCAGGAGTAGGTCTTTACCCTCCGGGGGCCGAACCTGGGTAAACCGTTGTGTCTCCTCCCTTATCTCGCACCGCAGATGGCTGGCCGCCATTGCCCCATGTTCTACTACTCGCTGCCGATTGCAGCATTTGTCGTGGTCATTCCCACGACAAAGCCCACTCTTGTCACTTGGGGGTCGTCGCACACTCAACATCTTCTTGAGTGTGGTCTTCCATTCATTACACCTTTTCAAGTCATTCTTAAAAGAAGTGACTTGATCCTTGAGCTCTTTGACTTTATCTACATGGTTAGTATCAACAACAATACTAGAGGAAGTAGAAGCTTCATTGTTAGAGAAACAAGGCAAGGAATGCAATTCATCACAAGATATAACATGGTTGTGAGAGGATGAATTGCAAGGACTAGCACATGGCAATATAACATTGGGAGTAGATATAGTGCTAATGTCCACATGAGGCCCACTAGATGTTACCTTTGACACAATGTCCTCATGAGCTAACCTTAGCCTACCATGGGAGACTAGAAGATCCTCATGCGAGCTTGAGAGCTTGGCATGACTTTCTTCTAATTTCCCATAGTTGCTAGTTAGCAAAGCAAGTTGAGCCTTTAGCTCAACATTCTTCTTCAAGATAGATGCTTCACAAGAAATAGAGTTAGTAGCACAAGCATCATCATTTAATTCAAGAGGTGAGGGCAACTTGGAAAGATCTTTAGAATATAAAGCTTTAAGTTGCTCATGTGACTTAGTGAGTTTGATGAGCTCCGCCTTGATGACCCTAGATCCATTGTTGAGGTGCTCAAAATCCTCAAGGAGTTTAGCATAAGCAACTTCAAGTTCATCATTTTTAATTTGAAAGGCACTTGCCACCTCAAACTCTCTATCATGAGATTTCTTTACTCTAGATAGTTCTAGAGCAAAGGTCTCCTTAAGAGATTCCTTAGTGGTTTGTTCCTCTTCAAGAGCTTCATTTAGATTTGCAGTTTCATTAGCATACTCACGCTCAAGACTACTTATTTTATCTATTGTGTCCTCATGCTCATATATTAGTTGCTTACTTTCAATAGCACAAGTCAAGATTTCAATGAAAGTAGAGCAAGCATTTTTATTAGGATGAAGAGCACGAAGGACTAGCCCCCCCTTTCTCCTTTAAAGAAGCAACATCATCATCTACTTCTACATTATCAACATTCACATCATCATGAGGTACATTGGCATCCAAAGGAGAGGTTACCTTTGAACCCTTAGCCATGAGGCACAAGTGAACATTGGGTGAAGGTGATGATGGGGGAACACATGAAGCTCCAATCGCAACCTTGCCTTGGCCCACACATTCTTTAATTTCCTATACATGGTTAGCAACACAAGTACTAGAGAAAATAGAAGCACATTTATCATGGCAACAAGGCAAAGCAAGTGTAAGATCCCTCCCTTTATAAAGGTAAGGATCCCTGTGATTGCAATGCTAGTCCCTGGATCAATGCTAGCATCCACAGTTTAAGATGAAGTACACAGAAACAAAGGTCATTATTACAAGTCATTCCAGAGACAAACATAGTCTTTTACAACTCCATGGCCACAGGCCTAGTACAAGAGTTTAAATATGTAATAAGATAAATATGTCTCCATCTTCATGTGCCACAGGCAAACATGTTGAGTGTAGACTCATGACTCCTAATCATCATCAGAATAACCTGCAACATCACAAGTTATAGCCACAGTGGGTCAATACATTGGAATAGTATTGGCAAGTGATACCTTAGTAGAATTTTGGTAGACTGAATACTATATGCATTTTGGCTAAGTGTAGCTTAGGCTTGCTTTGCTCAAAATAGGTTTTACCTATTAGTTGAAAACACTAAGTTTTTCCTTGTCAAAATCTTTCCCAAGGAACCACCAATAGACATTGGGGACCTTCACCCTTGTTCAGCCACAAGTTTTTACTTAGAAAATTGGGATGGGGAGATTCTTGATAGATTCCATGTCTTGATGCTCAAGTTGTCCAAACCAGGGACATGGTTAAGTACTTAGATTCTTCCATCTGCAGAGGTTGTGCACTTTCCCCACAAGACTTGATTTTCACCAAGACAGGACCTTTCAGAAGCCTTCCCTTAGACCAAATGGACGCGCTCCAACCTATCATCCCACTACCACCAACTGTCCAAATGGCTAAGTTATTGCAACCTATATGATCCAGGCAGAGCCCATATTGCCAAGTGGTTGCACTAGAAGCTTCTTAATATTTGGCCTCTCAAATCCCTTTGTTCCTGGGTGGCTTTCCACAAGTGAGATACACAAGGTAAACCATATAAATGGGCCTTGTGAACCACTCAACATAAACCATTCCTTCCATTCCACCCAGGTGTTTCATTCACTTAGTTGTTTTATTAAACAAAATACAAGTCCAAAGACTTAGAAATATTTTCTCATAGCATGAATATATAACCACCCTTGGTTGCTACTAGCTAGGCTAAGCATGGCATTGATAAGAATCTTAACTTAGAAATTTCTAGCAATTCTACAACTACTAGGATTTCCCAAGCATAGCATATAGATCAAAAATATCCATGCAAGACTAGCAAAATAATTCTAATGCATAGTTGAAAACATAGGTATAAAATCATGAAGCACCACTTGCCTTGGTAGTTTGGAGAGTATCTACAATCCTCACAATCACAATCACTATTTGCACCAAAATCTACACACAAAATAATGGCACAAAATCACATACACAATTAATACAAGCAAAAATACATGAATGTATGCAATATGCCATGTGATGATTTTCTACACCAAACAAGACAAGTGCATTGTATTGAATCATAAACAAGTACAAAACAAGCTAAATAAACCTTATTTGAATTACAAAACATTTTCCAAATAATTACTATACTCAATTTATGCCTACAAATGTTTATGCAAAAACAACCATTTTAACAGAAGCAAAACATTAAACACATTGCATAAATGGAAAGGATTTTCTCTCCTGATTCCATTGACATAAAATTTGTCAAATTTGGACGTGGGATTCAAAAGTTATGATTTAAACAAGTTTAAACATCTAATAGATCTAATTCAGAAATTTAAAATGAAACTCATGCCACGCGGCGCTTCCTGATTGGATGGTACCGCTTCGCTCAGGATCACACTTCCGAACCGTTAGATCTAACTAAAACGCGCGGCTCAGATCTGCCCGTACCTCTTCGCCTAGCTTCTAATCTCAACCACTGGTTCTAGATCCAGTGGATCAAATCACTCTGACCACAACTCGGCGGTGCAAATGGCCCAAACGGTGGCGACGGCTCTGCCGGCGATGGATCGGCGAATCTAGCGAGGGCTGGGGATAGTGATGATGCTTACCGGCGTCGCAAGGTTGCGAGGAAGCTCCAGAGGTTGTTGGCATGGACAAGGGCAGGCTGCAGTGGCCGTGGGAGCTCGTCGGAGTTGAGCGCAGCGTCGGGTGCTCGGTGACGAAGACGTTGGCGACGCTCTGGATCACCCTAGCATGAACAGTTGTATCTGTAGGGTTCGCAGCATAGAAAACAAAAAATTTCCTACGATGGGAACATCTATGTACCAAGATCTATCTACTAGATACAAGCAACGGGTGGATATACATCCATAGAATACATACCCTCGAAGACCGAATAGCGTTAACGAGGTTGTACTCGTGGATGATGTAGACGAACGCTTGCCGATCTCAAGATCGTGATGAAGTCCATCTGGTCCAGCCGGTCCAGCACGATCAAGTCCAGCACCTCAAAGCAGTGGTGCATCAGTGATCGCACACACGTACGGGTACCCCGACAACCTCCGCGACCTCGCTCCAGCGAAGCAGCGGAAGCAACAAATCCTTCCAGAAAAAGCCACCGGGAACATGTATCTCGCTGATCCGAGACCATGGGGAATTCTATAGGGGGGAGAGAGATCCTTCGCGAGGAGGTCTGCTTTGAGAGGAGGAGAGGGGGCCTTTTATAGGGGAGAGGGGGGCACCCAAGCGGCATGGAGCCCAGCCATGGGGCTGCCCCCACCTCTTCCACATTCATGTGGGTGGAGCTCCCACTCAAAATGAAAAGCCTCCACTCACATTAAAAAGCCTCCACTCAAAAATCCACTCACATGCATTAAATTTCCACCAAATTTAATGCAATCTCTCATTTAAATAAAACTCTTTTATTTATTTATTCAGAATTTTGTTAATTACTTTAATTAACAAACATTCACATAAAACCCTTACAACATTTCAATTTCACATGCAGAACCAGTTTCAGCAATTTCAACCAAATTGATTTCTGTCTAGTGAAATAAATTCCTGCTTTCCTTTTCTTTTCGGCATATCATTTGCTCCAATGGTGTCGGTATCCCTTAAGTGTGTCACCCTACGGTTCGCGATTAATGCGTACATGATCGAGACCCTTCTCCGATCAATAATCGATGGCGGGACACGAGATCCATCGACTCCACACATTCAACGATGACTTCGTGATCGTGTGAACCTTTTACGCTAGTATCTTAATCCCTTTGTTTCACGATATATTACATGTCCGAGATTCGATCATCGGTATCTCCATACCTAGTTTGATCTCGTTACCGACATGCACTCTTTTCTCGTTCCCGTGATATAACATTCTAGTGATCAAATCACTTGCTTGCAAGCTAATCAATGTGATATCACCGAGAGGGCCCAGAGCGTATCTATCCGTCATCGGGATGAACAAATTCCACTCTCGATCCATGGGTCTCAACATAACACTTTAGTAGTTCTGAAGCCATCTTTATAATCACCCAGTTACAGTGTGACGTTTGATGTCAACAAGAAACTCTTCCGGTGTTAGTGATTGACATGATCTCATGGTCTAAGGATTAGGATCACTTCGTAAGTTGTTATAGCAATATAAACTCAATGACTTTGATCGTAATGCTATACTTCGGATGAATGTTCAACACATCATTACACTAATGTTGTACCTCATTATTAACAACATCCAATGTCCATGATCAGGAAACTTTGATCATCTTGTTAATCAACGAGCTAGTTTATAAGAGAGGCATAACTAGGAACTTCCTTTTTGTTTATTAAACACACATGTATTAACGTTTCCGTATTTATACAATTATAGCATGCAAAATAAACATTTATCATAAATAAGGAATACGATAATAACCACTTTATTATTGCCTCTCGGGCATATTCCCTTCAGTCTCCCACTTGCACTAGAGACAATAATCTAGTTTGAAAACTTTGCGTATTGAACACCTATGGCTTTCTGGTGTTCCAAATACGCAACTGCAAGTGGTTAACATAATCTACGGATCTGACACTTTCAGGTCCGTGTGTATTTGCATGTCTTTGCGTCTTCACGCATCACTCATTCTCCAATGAGATGGCATTGTATAAATTTGGTCTTTCGGTGAGACCTTTAGTTCCTTGGGGTTTCAAACACGTCGATACTATTGTCATACAATATATCTTTAGTGTTAGCCCGTTGCGAACCACACCTTAGTTTGATAACAAACTACTTGACACAAATTCCCTCCTTTGCTGCTACTATAGCAGTCATATACTTAGCCCTTTTTTTGTATTATTCGTCACAATGTCTTAACTTTGGAATTCATCCAAATCCATCATGGAATCTCCTTTCCATTACATTGTGCCACCCATAGTTTAAATTGAGATAAACTTAATTTGTATCTTGTGACAAAACTAGTATCAATGTAACGCTTTACAATGAACTATTTGTAATTGTTTGTCACCTCTACACAAATATATTCTTAGTTCTTCCAAAAGATCATAAGAATATCCTTACTATCGTCCAATGATCATTTTATGATTCATTCTGGTATATGCTCATAACACTTAGAGCATAGGACTTATCGGGATGTGTACATATCATGGTATGATTGATCAAAACATTCTCGTGATTTCACTCATCAAGTGTCAAAGCACTTGAATCTTGTTTCACTTATCAAGTGTCGATACACTTGAATCTTGATTCAATTCCTTTCCATGCGACAAGAACCGTTTCTTGTTGTTTCTATATTGAACTCCTTCAATATCTCATATATGTACCTTTGACACAACCATATTAGCGTCACAGTCTATCCACTATAGACATTCATGCTAAATATTTGGGTTTTGCCTAAGTCTTCCATCGAAATTAAATTCTTAACCTTTGTCAATAAAATATACATCATTTCTAATCAACAAGATGTCCTCCACATAATGTATTAGAAATATGTCTTAGCGCTCCCACTTAATTTCTTGCAAATGCAAGCATCTTCATCGTCTCCTGATGAAAACTCTTTTTCATCACGGTGAAGATTCCAACTCCGCGATGCTTACTTCAACTATTGAAGTTTGCATGCCCTTTTAGCATCCTTTGAATTTAACAAAACCCTTTGGACCTTGTCATGTACACGTCCTAGGTAACCATTCTATTAGAAGAACTTTGTTTTGTTTATTCATCTACCATATAAAAAATTATATGTAGTGGTTGCTACTTTAATCCGTCTAGACTAAATATCGCTATGAAAGATCAAATCTTGTCATAGTCAACTCCTTAAACATTGTCGTAAAATACTTTACCGATATGTCGACTATTTCATAGATGTAAAACATCCATGTGTGTTTCTTTATAGATCCAAATATGACCGATAGGTTTTTACACCTTTCCGGAGGGTCTTCCAAGTTCAAAACTTGATTTCTCGTGTATGGAACTATCACGGATTTTATGGCTTCAAGCCATTTGACTCGGTCGCCCATCATCGCTTCTTTGTGGTCGGTTCATCATTGTCAAACAATAATGATTTACTCTCAAATCTCAATCATTTGATTGTTTATCCGACCTTCTTGGTTCAATAGGAACTTTAGACCTCCGTGACCGCAACCTTTGAGGCACATAAGCTATGAGCATTATGGCAGCCTCCAGAACCATTTCGGTTAACTAAGGCCAAGAACTCAGCGCATTTAGCTAAGGTTCGTTAACCTTATCAAAGTTCTATTGTCCTCCCACTTAACATTTATGAAAAATTCCTTCTTCAAGAAACTTCACATTTCAAGCGATAAACCCTTTTGTCCTCGGTGTTATGGAGGAATAACCAAATTTTATTCGAAATAACCTACAAAGACATGCTCATCCGACTTCGGTTGTAAACATCTTACTTATGTTTAGCATACCAAAATTTAAGAAATGACAACTTGGGTTTTACCCCAAACCATAACTTCCATGGTGTCATTTCAGCGGATCAAGATGGAGCTCTTTTCAGTGAAAAAGCGGTAGTCTCTAAAGCTTTAATCTTTTTAAAACATAATGGCAGTTTTATAAATAACACCTTTGATCCAACCATGTAAAACAAGGTTTCATTACAAATCGCGAACACTCCATATTCCTATGGTGTTTCGGGATATGTAAATCTAGGTGTTTTGCTAAACTTGCAACTCAAATAAATCCCTTTATGATAAAATTATAATTCATTTATTTTCTTGTTACACTTGTAACTCAAATAAATCCCTTATGATAAAATCATAAACCATTTATTTTCTTGTCACATTGATTTTCACTTCATCTTGAAAGTCTTTGAAACGTTTTTCAAATATTTCATACTTCTTTCTCATTAAGTGAACATTCACTCAAATTTCCGGAGAAAGCATATGAAGTTGAAACCCATCGCTTACGACTACACATAATGGACTACATACATCGATATGTATAAATTCCAATATTTTAGTCGTTCGTTCTTCTTTGGCCTTTGAACGAAGTTTTAATTATCCCGAGGAAAGTCTCACAAGCTTCACTTGATCAAATCAAAGACTCCAATCCATGAAAATGGAGTTTCTTCATGTTTTGTTTCCAATATAATTTAAACAGCGATGTCACTTCGTAAGTGATCTATCAATCATTTGTCTTGCGACATTTTAGCATTAGGTTTCATGGATGTGATTTCTCCAACTAGATTTGTAAATCATCCATCTTATATGGAATACGGTAATTATTTGAACAACCTTTGTCCTCATAATACCTGATTCAAATAACAATTATTAAAACAAATCTTGAAGTCAAGCTTTGATGTCAACGAGAAATACAAACAATGGTTTGTTTGTTTTCCGATGAACATCATCACATATTCTCTTGCTAGTTACTTAGGTCATTGTGGTTCATGAATTGCGTTGTTTTGTATGAAATTTCATACCAACCAATTCGGTATCCAATACCCAAGAACCACATTGTTTAACAAGCAAAGAATACAACCATAACATGTATATCATTTATATACCTAAATTGGATGTTTCCAATCTTTTATTTTCTGCCAAATATATTTTATAGATTCTCTTTCAGCATTTCCTTTTTCTTTTAAAAGAATCTATCAACATCAAAAGTGGCGCCATATACATGACACATAGTCCAAAGCGTGTATATTCAAATAATAATACCTTTAGACTTGCAATTTGAAGTAGATCACCATCATCAAATGATCGGCGTTCTTTCAAAATCCATTCTTTAGTAATCTTTTAGTGTAGTAAACACTTTACATACATCTTCTATTCATCCTTATCATGACGACTTTCATGATCAAGCTATTGTAGCTTATAAATATGAATCGTGAGTATAACGTTACTTTCCCAAACCCTTTTGGATGATTAGGATATCTAGCATCTCCAACCTTCGTAAATTCTCATCCAATATGAGAACATATATTATACTCTATCATATTGCAACCAAAACATTGTTTCAGATATCGTTATATCTTCCACACATGATGGTTTCTGAAACAATTCTTTCAGCTCCTAGATAAACTTGATATTAAAACAATCAAGAATCATGGAGGCAAACATGATACTTAAGATACTAACACTGGAATTGTTACTCTCGATTCAATACCAACTATTAAATTTCACGGAGTAAATAGAGTTTGCTGAAAGTTTGCAATAGGACTTTAAACTTTAGATTGACACTCAACATAATACGATACCATTAAGAAAGTATATATCCGAATTCTATAGTTCTATTATCTCAATTACAACTATGCATAAGGTGGTGAACGAATGCCAATGACTACAACAAATTATGCAAATTCACTTTGATTTAATTTATGATAAATTGAGTTCTACTAATCCAAATTAGAAATGAACTCCCACTCAAAAACGACATCCCTCGTGCCTTTTTGGTGATTACATGAACCAAATCCACTACACCAAGTCCGATCATCACGTGAGTCGGTGTAGCTTCAAAGGCGAGCATCCATATGGTCATCATATCAAAACATATGACTCATGCTTAACCTTTCGGTCCGTGTTCCGAGGCCATGCATACATGCTAGGCTCGCCAAGTAAGAACCTTAGTATTCGTGTGTAAGCATCTTACACCCGAGATATGCTCGTGGATTCAAGTACACCCGATCATCACGTGATGCCTTGAAGCGACGAAACATTGTCGGTGCATACTTAAGGAAGAACACATTCTTATCTTGATATTTAAAATGAGGGATCATCTTATTATGCTAATAAAACGCCAAACGAGCAATATAAGATGCAATCAAACATCACATGTTTATTAGTGGAATGATATGGTTCCCGCATATGATCTCTATCATGTGCATCGTGGTATGATCACTATCATACCTTTATGTGTAAATCCAAGGTCTATGGAGTTTACACGTTATGTGTGTTGTAAGAGTATCATCTCATACTTCTACTTACAACATCACCATATCATAACACTAGCCCAACAACAATCTAAACTAGACGCCTCTAATTTATCCATTGCAAGTTTTACGTGGCTTAGGGCTTTCGAAGATAGAACCGTTCTTACCTACAAACATGAACCACAACGAGGATAACCAAATTGTTGACAACTCATTGCAAATTAGATATTGACTATAGTAGGAGAGACAGACACCCGCTAGCCACTTATGCAAAACTAGTTGCATGTCAAGCGTGGAACAGGTCTCATGTGCGAGGATATGTAAAGTTTGTCCGGGCCGCTTCATCCCACTATGCCACCAATATACAAAGTACAACAAAGAAGCAATAAAATGATCATCATCGCCCACATACTCATATGTGTACTACCCGTGCAAAGTATCTACGCATAGATCCGACTCTGATACCAATGTAGGGTTCGCAGCATAGAAAGCAAAAAAATTCCTACGATGGGAACATCTATGTACCAAGATCTATCTACTAGATACAAACAACGGGTGGATATACATCCATAGAATACATACCCTCGAAGACCAAATAGTGTTAACGAGGTTGTACTCGTGGACTATGTAGACGAACGCATGCCGATCTCAAGATCTTGATGAAGTCCATCTGGTCCAGCCGGTCCAGCACGATCAAGTCCAGCACCTCAAAGCAGTGGTGCATCCGTGATCGCACACACGTACGGGTACCCCGACAACCTCCGCGACCTCGCTCCAGCGAAGCTGCGGAAGCAACAAATCCTTCCAGAAAAAGCCACCGGGAACATGTATCTCGCTGATCCGAGACCATGGGGAATTCTAAAGGGGGGAGAGAGATCCTTCGCGAGGAGGTGTGCTTTGAGAGGAGGAGAGGGGGGCCTTTTATAGGGGAGAGGGGGGCACCCAAGGGGCATGGCGCCCAGCCATGGGGCTGCCCCCACCTCTTCCACATTCATGTGGGTGGAGCTCCCACTGAAAATGAAAAGCCTCCACTCACATTAAAAAGCCTCCACTCAAAAATCCACTCACATGCATTAAATTTCCACCAAATTTAATGCAAGCTCTCATTTAAATAAAACTCTTTTATTTATTTATTCAGAATTTTGTTAATTACTTTAATTAACAAACATTCACATAAAACCCCTTACAACATTTCAATTTCACATGCAGAACCAGTTTCAGCAATTTCAACCGAAACAGTTATGGTGTCTAGTAAAATAAATTCCTGCGCTTTCCTTTTCTTTTTCTGGCATATAATTTGCTCCGAATGGTGTCGGTATCCCTTAAGTGTGTCACCCTACGGTTCGCGAATAATGCGGACATGATCGAGACCCTTCTCCGATCAATAATCGAAGCGGGACACGGAGATCCATATCGACTCCACACATTCAACGATGACTTCGTGATCGTGTGAACCTTTTACGCTAGTATCTTAATCCCTTTGTTTCACGATATATTACATGTCCGAGATTCGATCATTGGTATCTCCATACCTAGTTTGATCTCGTTACCGACATGCACTCTTTTCTTGTTCCCGTGATATAACATTCTAGTGATCAAATCACTTGCTTGCAAGCTAATCAATGTGATATCACCGAGAGGGCCCAGAGCATATCTATCCGTCATCGGGATGAACAAATTCCACTCTCGATCCATGGGTCTCAACATAACACTTTAGTAGTTCTGAAGCCATCTTTATAATCACCCGATTCGGTGTGACGTTTGATGTCAACAAGAAACTCTTCCGGTGTTAGTGATTGACATGATCTCATGGTCTAAGGATTAGGATCACTTCGTAAGTTGTTATAGCAATATAAACTCAATGACTTTGATCATAATGCTATACTTCGGATGAATGTTCATCACATCATTACACTAATGTTGTGACCTCGTTATTAACAACATCCAATGTCCATGATCAGGAAACTTTGATCATCTTGTTAATCAACGAGCTAGTTTATAAGAGAGGCATAACTAGGAACTTCCTTTTTGTTTATTAAACACACATGTATTAACGTTTCCGTATTAATACAATTATAGCATGCAAAATAAACATTTATCATAAATAAGGAATACGATAATAACCACTTTATTATTGCCTCTCGGGCATATTCCCTTCAGTATCAGGGGGTGCATAAGGCTACGGCGAACACTACTGGATCAAGGTGAAGTCGAGGGGCGGTCGGGTTTTACCTCAATCGCTCATCAGAGTCGAGTGACGGTTCTGATGTTTGCGGGCACGAACGGTGACGGCAACCTGGGCCACGAGAAAGCAAACAAAAGGCATCAGGGAACGCGCAAGGACATGCTGGTCACGTTTGTTTGAACCAGAGATAGGGGTCGGTCGGAGCTCACCGTGATGGCTCGCCGGAGTGGTTCGGGACAGCAGCGGCGCGAGCTCGATTGTGGACAGCCTAGCAGCGCTCTGTGGTTGGTGAGTGAGGGGAATGGAGCAGAGAGAGGAGGGGATCTTATAGCCGGAGCAGGGGCGGAGATCACGCACGCATTCATCGCCAATTAAGTGGATTAAAATCGCGGCAGAGGCTTGGGAAGAAACGGGCGGCGACGATGTCTGTGCACGGGATTTGGGGAAGGAGTCGACGTGGAGAGGGTCCACCTGTCAGCGACTGTTTAGGTAGTGCGGGTGCGGTGAGAAAAACAGGGAGAGAGGGAAATCCCGGGTGGGCTGGCTAGTTGGCTGCTTCTGCTATTGGGCTCAAACGCTAGCGCCGGCCTTTTTCTATTTCTCTTATCTTTTTCTTTTTCTGATTGATTTACCAGAAATCTAATTCAAACAAATTCAAAACAATTCGAATTCAAATATTTTCTGGATTTTTGTAGAGTGTATCCTTCATATTTTTGGGCATAAAACCATGTGGTATCTCTGTACTAGCTTGGTCCTTTTGATTGAACAAAATAAACAGTGTTATAGCACTTGATTTGAATAAGTTTTGGAAATGGTTTTTAAATCATATTTGTTTTGTAAATTTTCACCAAACCCTAACAATCAAACAAAGTAATAAGAGTGCAAGCAAGTCTTGGTTTAAAACAAATAAACTCTTCAATTGAGAGTGGCATTAGTTTAATAGTTGCTCACATAAAATAATGAGCATCAGATGCTCCTGTTTTTGAAATGGTTTTGAAATGGAACCCTAAATGATCATGGATGCATGGATGATATGCATGAGTTTTGAAACATGATTTTAGGGATGTTACAAATCTAACCCCCTTAAGGTGAATCTCGCCCTCGAGATTCGGATTGGCCAGCAAATAGGTGAGGGTGGTCTTTCCGAAGATCATCTTCTCTTTCCCATGTTGCTTCTTCTTCGGAATGATGGTTCCATTGAACTTTGCAGGATTTGATAGTCTTAGTCCGAGTAACTCTTTCTGTAGTCTCAAGAATCTTGATAGGCTTCTCCTCATAAGTGAGATCACTTTCCAATTGGACCTCTTCCAAAGGTATAGTATCCTTCAAAGAAGTCTCTTCCATTTCTGGATGACATTTCTTAAGCTGACTCACATGAAACACATTATGAACGGCAGACAAAGCCTCTGGCAATTCAATCTCATAAGCCACCTCTCCTTTACGACTCAGAATCTTGAATGGTCCAACATATCTTGGGGCCAATTTACCTTTGACACCAAAGCTCTTCACTCCACGAAGTGGTGACACTCTAAGATAAGCTCTATCACCTACTTCATAGGTGACTTCTCTACGCTTAGGATCTGCGTAGGTCTTTTGTCGGGACCGTGCTATCTTCAGTTTGTCCTTAACTAGCTTGACTTTCTCTTCAGCCTCTTTGATTAGTTCTGGTCCGAACAAACTTCTTTCTCCCACACCATTCCATAGCAATGGGGTGGTACACTTTCTCCCATAGAGAAACTCAAATGGTGCCATCTCAATACTGGCTTGATAGCTGTTATTGTAAGAGAATTCTGCGTAAGGCAGAATTTCATCCCAACTGGCTCCATAATCTAGAGCACATGCCCTCAACATATCTTCAAGAATCTGATTGGTCCTTTCTGCATCCATCGATGCGAGGATGAAATGCAGTGCTGAATTCCAACCTTGTTCCCAATGACTCATGTAGCTGCCTCCAAAAATGAGAAGTGAATTGAGTTCCCCTATCAGACACAATAATCTTGGGTACTCCATGCAGACATACAATTCTGCTCATATAGATTTTGGCTAACTTAGCACTTGTGTAGGTTGTCTTCACGGGTATGAAATGAGCCACTTTAGTTAGGCGATACACTACTACCCAGATAGAATCATATCCTGACCTGGTCCTTGGCAATCCGGTCATGAAATCCATGCCAATCTTGTCCCACTTCCAATCAGGAATAGGTAGTGGTTGTAATAATCCTGCTGGTTTCTGGTGTTCTGCCTTCACTCTACTACATACATCACACAAAGCAATATGTTCGGCGATGTCCTTCTTGAGATTATTCCACCAAAATATTTCTTTCATATCCATGTACATTTTGGTGTTACCCGGATGAATGGAATATGGTGAGTTGTGGGCTTCTTGTAAAATTAGTTTCCGAAGTTCCGGATCTTGTGGAACACAGATACGTTTCCCATACCATAAAGTACCCTGTTCATCTTCATGGAATCCTTTGGCTTTTCCCTTGCCAATCTTTTCCTTAATCTCTTCAATTTCCTTATCTGTCTTTTGGGCTTCTTTGATCTTGTCCAACAAAGTGGGTTGAACATCCAAAGACATGAGATGTCCCTCAGGCACAATCTCCAATCTGAGATCTCTAAATTGGGCACACAGATCATCTGGCAATTATCCCTTAGTAAGGCCATTCACAAAAACTTTCCGGCTTAGAGCATCCGCTACAACATTTGCCTTACCAGGGTGGTATTGCAAACTCAAGTCATAGTCCTTGATGATTTCTAGCCATCTCCTTTGTCTCATGTTAATTTCTTTCTGGGTGAAGATATACTTCAAACTCTTGTGATCTGTGAACACTTCACATCGCTTTCCCAAAAGATATTGTCTCCATGTTTTGAGTGCATGGACAACAGAGGCTAACTCTAAATCATGAGTAGGGTAGTTTACTTCATTAGTTTTGAGTTGTCTCGAGGCATAAGCCACAACTTTTCCTTCTTGCATAAGTACTGCACCTAATCCATGATGAGATGCATCACAATACACTTGGAAATCTTTCTCCAAATCTGGCAAACATAAGACTGGTGCTGTCACTAGTCTCTTGTTTAATTCTTGAAAGCTGAGTTCACAACCTTCAGACCAAGCAAATTTCTTGTCTTTCTTTAGCAACTTTGTCATTGGCTTAGCTACCTTGGAGAAATTCTCAATAAATCTTCTGTAGTATCCTGCCAGGCCAAGGAAACTACGAACCTCTTTCACTGACTTGGGAGATTCCCATTCAGTTACAGCTGAAACTTTAGCAGGATCAACTGTGTAGCACCCTGGGAAAACCACTATTAGAAAATCGCTCAATTGTTTACTACTTTGTGCATCATCATGACATCATGCATAAATTTCGCATAAAACTATTTTCAAAAGACCCTATTTTATTTTCTACAAATAGCCTCTCTATTTCAATGTCAAACCCCGGACTTGTCCGAAGTATTTTGTTTGTCTAAAAACCTATTTGAAAATGTTTTATTTTAAAAGAAAATAAATAAAATAAAAACCTATTTTTTTCCAGAGAAGGCAGCCCGGCCCGTAGGCCAGGCCACCTACTGCCCCGGCTGGCCCAGCCCGTTTTGACCAAACCCTAGTTTCACCAAACCCTAACCCTAATCATCTAAGCCTCCACACCCACAACCCCAGCCGCCGCCACGCCCAATCTCTCCCGCGTGCGCGCAGCCGCACCCAAAACGCCTCACTCGACCCGGTCAACCTCCCGCTCACATCGCTCACCTCCCCGCAAACCCTGCCCCGAGCACCCGCGTGTGGCCCCACCCACGTCGAGACCGTGCCCCCCATTTTTTTCTCCTTCCTCGATCGCTAATCCCCTTCGCTGCCCGGCCCTCCTCGCTGCTCGCCGACCATGCCACCTCCCTCTCTCCTCTCTGGTCCGCCTCTATCGAGCGAGGTCCCGGCGCCGCCGTCTGCAAGCTTCCCGCCGCTGCTCTCTGCAAGCTCCCTGTCGCCAACCGATGCCACCGCGACCTGCACCTCCGGCCCTCGCCGCGTCCCTGCCTGCTGGAAACCGTCGTCGCCTCCCGAGTCTGAGCTCGCCGTTGTCGCATCTACACCATCAGCACCGCGCGTCTCCTCCTCGAGCAAAGCCCCTGCCGCCCCTGGCCGCTCTCTCCCACCCTGCGCGTCGCCGGCCGCCACTCCTCGAGCAGAGCCCTCGCCGCCCCTGGCCGCTCTCTCCCACTCCTCTGCGTCACCGGCCCGCCAGCTCTCTGAACGTCCCCTCGCACAGCTCCTGTCCGAGCTTCGCCGTGCCCGGGATTCTTCCTCTCTGTGAAACATCGTGAGCTTCCTCCTCCTTCCGCGCTCCCCGTCGTCCGCAGACCTCCGCGGGCTCCGCGCGTGTCTCATCGCCGCCATGCCTTGCCTTGTCCAGGCCCGCTATGTCTTCCGCATGTGCGCATGTGTCGTCGTCGGTGCCTCCCTCTGCCTGCGGCGCGTGCAGGCTCAAACTCAGTGTGTACCTGCAGCTCACACTAAACATGTTCGACATTTTGTTCCTTCCGCTCATCAAGCTTTTTGTCTAATTGTTCCTCTGGGTATGTCTCTGTGATGTGGTGCCCTTTGTTCCAGTTTCTGCAAGGGCTCTACTTTCCGGCCTGTTTTGGGTTGGTGATATGCTGGTGGACGTGAAGAGGTGTATTCATTGTGTCTGTATTGGTGTTGTGGCCGTGAAGATTCGCCAAGAACAACTAAAGCGGGTGTCTGATGCCGAGACCCCGGACGCCAAGATCGGCCACATGGAACCACAAGCACTCCGTCACGGATCCGGTGGCCAAGACCCGAGCACCCTGACGCCCTGATTCGAAGAGCCGAAGCTCGACGCCCTGATTTGAAGATCGAACCCCGACGACCGATCCCGAAGACCCGAATCTCGTCGAACCCTTGGAGCCCAAGATCGTCGAACCCTAATGTGTGACCCCTTTCTAAGACCCTATTTTTATAATATGATATTTATCACCTGTTGCATATTAAATTTTCCATACTCGCATGCATCTTTAGTGGTTTGGGGGCATTATGCCGATTCACCTCATAATTAAATATGGGGTCCATATGTGGGTGAATCTAGCCTTATTTTGGCCCCATTTAAATTGGAGTAGCGAACCGGTGCTATATTTTGCCTTGTTAGGACAACATTTAAATTGCGGGGTATCTAAACAACATGAACCTTCTAATTAATTGTCGGGACCCCGGTTCCTCTTAATATTGCCTAATTGCATCGCATCCTTGCCATGCCATACATCATACATGCATCATGCCCGATTTTTGTCGTAGTATTAAATAGTGCATCCGGTGTTTCTTCTAGTGATTTGCTTCTTCACGGATTAGGCCGATGAGTTGATGCGAGTGTCGACCGATCTTCGGATGAACCTTCGACAATGTTTTCAGGCGAGCATTCTCCCCCTTTCTACCTATTTTACATTTCTAGACTTTATTTCCTCCTGTTGATCTATTGCTATCTGTGTTACGATGCTCTAGTTTTCGTACCCGCGATATCCTTTGCAGCTTGATATTGCCTTGGACACATCCTATTACCTGTTGGTTGATAGATAGTTGGGCTTATGGTCGTAGTTGCTTGCTCAAGTGTTGTTGCGTATCGTCAAGCACCACAGTTGTTGGAAGACTGCCATATGCTTTATGTTGGAGATGATTATAACTTTAATGACAGTTTAATAACTAAAATTGAAGTAGGTAAATAATGCAGAGGCACAGGTGGGCAATAGATGTTATTTGGTTTTTAACCGTCCACTTGTGTCCCGTAGGACCCCGAGTACTTGATACCTGTTCTTTGAATATTCGCACTATCCGCATGTGGGCCCATGAATCCCCTTAGCATGAGCTGGAGTCATATCTTATTTCTTGGGGCCACAAAATAGTTTGGGGCTTTATTACTATCCTGTACTTATGCCATGCTTTACTGCTTTATTTATGATTGCGCGTGGAGCGCCTGTACTGTTTTGGAACCCCGTGCCACGTTTTCGCGGTATCGACAAGCCCAGTCACACTTTCGGGTTCCCAGTCGTTTACAGCCGTCGTCACAAACCTCTGGGTCCGTCTCGGAGCCGGCCAACTTCATAGCGGGTAGCTTGGTGGGGTGGCCCCCTGAAATTTTATATGAATCTTGCGATTTCTTTGTCGTGATGCCTCGTTGGGTTTTATTTGGTTTTTCCGAGGTTGATCGTGCGTGTGTTGCTATTTGTGCCCCCTGAGGTAAAACTTTCAAAGCCGTGTCCATGGTTATGGACGACTTGGAGCACAAAGATCTCGATCATAGACAACTATAACTAAAGTAGTGCTATAAATTTGACTTTATAATGACTAGTAATCAGCTTCACTATAATGGAATGGCTAAATAAAAGTGCCAACAATTGCTGGTTTGTGTTGTCACCTGTTGCCATTGTATCTGACTAGTAAGTATTGCAACTATAACAGAATGGCTAAATAAAAGTACCAACAACTGCTGGGTTTTGGGATGCCTCATGCTATATGTATATGACTAGTAAGTACTACAACTATAATGGAATGGTTAATTAAAACTGCCATTGTTTATTATATCAGGATGACTCATGCTATCTATACCTGACTAGTAATTGCTGCAATGATAATTGAATAAATAAAACTGCCAACTGTGTGAGTTCCTCGGTTGACTTCCTCGTTTGGTCTCGAGGGGGAATACCAGGATGGGTATGTTTGGTGTTAGAATCAGGTTGGATCCGAATAGGTCTTTCTCATCCCTATCTGATAGCCGCCAGATGTATTGAGTCTCTATAGGTTGTTTAGTGCATGCTGCGCTGCCGCTTCAGTCCACCATACCTATGTAGGCGAGGACCGCCGAATTCTAGTCTCGCCGTGTACTGGCCTCAGTACTGACCGCTCTCTTTTTCCTTTGCCCTTTGTCGGCACCCCTTTTGTTTAAGCAGGTTTTGAGATCGACGTCGTTAGCAGGGTTACCCTTCCGGCTTGGCCTGGGCAGGGTTATGGACGCCATTGGTTATTCTTTAGGGCTCTTAGCCCAATTTGCATCTTGTCCATACTCGGACGCTGTATCATTTTAAAGGTGATTTGGATCTTTGTATTGTATATCTGTATTCTTGACTCATGGAGTCGTTGTTGTATATATCTTTCTGTGGGTTCCATCGTGGACTATTGTGTAATGGTATTACTTCATTTTCCACCCGCACGAAAGTGCCTGGTGGGCACCTTTGAATCGTTTCTATGCGGGTTTGGCGGGAAGCGCTAAAACTTGCATAGGGCCGATTCTGAGGGTGTTACAGAGTGGTATCAGAGCTCAGCAGTTACGATACCCCACTGGTCCAGCCTGTAGGATAACCTAGCTAACAGACGTGGTAGAGTGTCAAAACTATTTTGGAAAATCGGTTGGATAGATCTGATTAGGTCTCCTTTTACTTCTTACCCCTCTTCTATTCTCCTCTTATCTCGACGTGTTTTGATTCTGCTCTCTTATCTTTTCTTCGAGTCCAGGATTTCTCGTGGTTGGGTTCCCGTCGTACCTTTAGGGTTTCGCTTCCATCCTCTTGTAACGGTGCTTCAACATACGGCATTCATGCTATCTGATGAATCTTTCATCTGTTGTACCTTTCAGTGGATCGAAAATTCACTATTTTTTTTTCTTTCTTTCTATCCTCCGGTGTTTTCCGATACGACAAAGTCATCTACATCAGATCTGATGAGAATCTCCATCCCTCCTTTGTTTCTGAACCTCGCTTGTCGAGAACTTCAGTCTGAATTCCGAGAGTTGGTTGCCTAATTCTCCTATTCATGTGTAGAGTAATGCTTTGAGTGCGCGATGGACTGATCACCATCCGACTACTCTTATCATTCGCTCTTGTGCATTGAATCGGTGGATTAAGTAACTTTACTCCATCCGCAGAAGTTAAAGGTGGCCTTATTTTTCGAGACCTTTGCCTTCGCCCTTTGTTCCCGGTGTGTTCGCTCGACGAACGTGGGCAACATCCCTTGTTGGTGGTGTCGACGATGTCAAGACGGAGCAACAATCATGGTTAGTGGTGTCACGAGGAGCTACACGAAGCGAGAAGATTCAGACCGCTGGCCATCTTCCCCGTACAAGGAGGCGGATCTCGAGGGCGAGATCCATTGTTGGTGGTGTCGAATTGTAGCACCCTGGGAAAACCACTATTAGAAAATCGCTCAATTGTTTACTACTTTGTGCATCATCATGACATCATGCATAAATTTCGCATAAAACTATTTTCAAAAGACCCTATTTTATTTTCTACAAATAGCCTCTCTATTTCATTGTCAAACCCCGGACTTGTCCGAAGTATTTTGTTTGTCTAAAAACCTATTTGAAAATGTTTTATTTTAAAAGAAAATAAATAAAATAAAAACCTATTTTTTCCAGAGGAGGCAGCCCGGCCCGTAGGCCAGGCCACCTCTTGCCCAGCTGGCCAGCAACGTTTGACCAAACCCTAGTTTCACCAAACCCTAACCCTAATCATCTAAGCCTCCACCCTGACCCAGCCACGCCAATCTCTCTCAGCGTGTCAGCCTTGCACCAAACGCCTCACCCGACCCGGTCAACCTCCCGCTCACATCGCTCACCTCCCCGCAAACCCTGCCCCGAGCACCCGCGTGTGGCCCCACCCACGTCGAGACCGTGCCCCCCATTTTTTTCTCCTTCCTCGATTGCTAATCCCCTCCGCTGCCCGGCCCTCCTCGCCGCTCGCCGACCATGCCACCTCCCTCTCTCCTCTCTGGTCCGCCTCTATCGAGCGAGGTCCCGGCGCCGCTGTCTGCAAGCTTCCCGCTGCTGCTCTCTGCAAGCTCCCTGTCGCCAACCGACGCCACCGCGACCTGCACCTCCGGCCCTCGCCGCGTCCCCGCCTGCTGGAAACTGTCGTCGCCTCCCGAGTCTGAGCTCGCCGTTGTCGCATCTACACCATCAGCACCGCGCGTCTCCTCCTCGAGCAGAGCCCCCGTCGTCCCTGGCCGCTCTCTCCCACCCTGCGCGTCGCCGGCCGCCACTCCTCGAGCAGAGCCCCCGCCGCCCCTGGCCGCTCTCTCCCACCCTGCGTCGCCGGCCTGCCACTTCGCCCTGGCTCTCTGAACGTCCCCTCGCACAGCTCCTGTCCGAGCTTCGCCGTGCCCGGGATTCTTCCTCTCTGCGAAACATCGCGAGCTTCCTCCTCCTTCCGCGCTCCCCGTCGTCCGCAGACCTCCGTGGGCTCCGTGCGTGTCTTGCCGCCGCCATGCCTTGCCTTGTCCAGGCCTGCTATGTCTTCCGCATGTGCGCATGTGTCGTCGTCGGTGCCTCCCTCTGCCTGCGGCGCGTGCTGGCTCAAACTCAGTGTGTACCTGCAGCTCACACTAAACATGTTCGACATTTTGTTCCTTCCGCTCATCAAGCTTTTTGTCTAATTGTTCCTCTGGGTATGTCTCTGTGATGTGGTGCCCTTTGTTCCAGTTTCTGCAAGGGCTCTGCTTTCCGGCCTGTTTTGGGTTGGTGATATGCTGGTGGACGTGAAGAGGTGTATTCATTGTGTCTGTATTGGTGTTGTGGCCGTGAAGAGTCGCCAAGAACAATTAAAGCGGGTGTCTGATGCCGAGACCCCGGACGCCAAGATCGGCCACATGGAACCACAAGCACTCCGTCACGGATCCGGTGGCCAAGACCCGAGCACCCTGACGCTCGGATTCGAAGATCCGAAGCCCGACGCCCTGATTTGAAGATCGAACCCACGAACCTCGACGACCGATCCCGAAGACCTGAATCTCGTCGAACCCTTGGAGCCCAAGATCGCCGAACCCTAATGTGTGACCCCTTTCTAAGACCCTATTTTTATAATATGATATTTATCACCTGTTGCATATTAAATTTTTCATACTCGCATGCATATTTAGTGGTTTGGGGGCATTATGCCGATTCACCTCATAATTAAATATGGGGTCCATATGTGGGTGAATCTAGCCTTATTTTGGCCCCATTTAAATTGGAGTAGCGAACCGGTGCTATATTTTGCCTTGTTAGGACAACATTTAAATTGCGGGGTATCTAAACAACATGAACCTTCTAATTAATTGTCGGGACCCCGGTTCCTCTTAATATTGCCTAATTGCATCGCATCCTTGCCATGCCATACATCATACATGCATCATGCCCGATTTTTGTCGTAGTTTTAAATAGTGCATCCGGTGTTTCTTCTAGTGATTTGCTTCTTCACGGATTAGGCCGATGAGTTGATGCGAGTGTCGACCGATCTTCAGATGAACCTTCGACAATGTTTTCAGGCGAGCATTCTCCCCCTTTCTACCTATTTTACATTTCTAGACTTTATTTCCTCCTGTTGATCTATTGCTATCTGTGTTACGATGCTCTAGTTTTCGTACCCGCGATATCCTTTGCAGCTTGATATTGCCTTGGACACATCCTATTACCTGTTGGTTGATAGATAGTTGGGCTTGCGTGTCGTAGTTGCTTGCTCAAGTGTTGTTGCGTATCGTCAAGCACCACAGTTGTTGGAAGACTGCCATATGCTTTATGTTGGAGATGATTATAACTTTAATGACAGTTTAATAACTAAAATTGAAGTAGGTAAATAATGCAGAGGCACAGGTGGGCAATAGATGTTATTTGGTTTTTAACCGTCCACTTGTGTCCCGTAGGACCCCGAGTACTTGATACCTGTTCTTTGAATATTCGCACTATCCGCATGTGGGCCCATGAATCCCCTTAGCATGAGCTGGAGTCATATCTTATTTCTTGGGGCCACAAAGTAGTTTGGGGCTTTATTACTATCCTGTACTTATGAGATGCTTTACTGCTTTATTTATGATTGCGCGTGGAGCGCCTGTACTGTTTTGGAACCCCGTGCCACGTTTTCGCGGTATCGACAAGCCCAGTCACACTTTCGGGTTCCCAGTCGTTTACAGCCGTCGTCACAAACCTCTGGGTCCGTCTCGGAGCCGGCCAACTTCATAGCGGGTAGCTTGGTGGGGTGGCCCCCTGAAATTTTATATGAATCTTGCGATTTCTTTGTCGTGATGCCTCGTTGGGTTTTATTTGGTTTTTCCGAGGTTGATCGTGCGTGTGTTGCTATTTGTGCCCCCCTGCAGGGTAAAACTTTCTGAAAGCCGTGTCCGCGGTTATGGACGACTTGGAGCACAGTATCTCGATCATAGACAACTATAACTAAAGTAGTGCTATAAATTTGACTTTATAATGACTAGTAATCAGCTTCACTATAATGGAATGGCTAAATAAAAGTGCCAACAATTGCTGGTTTGTGTTGTCACCTGTTGCCATTGTATCTGACTAGTAAGTATTGCAACTATAACGGAATGGCTAAATAAAAGTACCAACAACTGCTGGGTTTTGGGATGCCTCATGCTATATGTATATGACTAGTAAGTACTACAACTATAATGGAATGGTTAATTAAAACTGCCCATTGTTTATTATATCAGGATGACTCATGCTATCTATACCTGACTAGTAATTGCTGCAACGATAATTGAATAAATAAAACTTCCAACTGTGTGAGTTCCTCGGTTGACTTCCTCGTTTGGTCTCGAGGGGGAATACCAGGATGGGTATGTTTGGTGTTAGAATCAGGTTGGATCCGAATAGGTCTTTCTCATCCCTATCTGATAGCCGCCAGATGTATTGAGTCTCTATAGGTTGTTTAGTGCATGATGCGCTGCCTTGATCCACCATACCTATGTAGGCGAGGACCGCAATTCTAGTCTCGCTGCAATCTTGGCCTCAAGTCTTGACCGCTCTCTTTTTCCTTTGCCCTTTGTCGGCACCCCTTTTGTTTAAGCAGGTTTTGAGATCGATGTCGTTAGCAGGGTTACCCTTCCGGCTTGGCCTGGGCAGGGTTATGGACGCCATTGGTTATTCTTCAGGGCTCTTAGCCCAATTTGCATCTTGTCCGTACTCGGACGCTGTATCATTTTAAAGGTGATTTGGATCTTTGTGTTGTATATCTGTATTCTTGACTCATGGAGTCATTGTTGTATATATCTTTCTGTGGGTTCCATCGTGGACTATTGTGTAATGGTATTACTTCGTTTTCCACCCGCACGAAAGTGCCTGGTGGGCACCTTTGAATCGTTTCTATGCGGGTTTGGCGGGAATCGCTGGAACCTACATAGGGTCGATTCTGAGGGTGTTACAAACTGCTACACCATCTCCTGACACAACGTGTCCAAGAAAACCAACTTCATTTAACCAAAATTCACACTTGCTGAATTTGGCATACAACTTATGCTCTCTAAGCTTCTCAAGTATCATACGTAAATGTCCTTCATGCTCTTCTTTGCTCTTGGAGTAGATCAAAATGTCATCGATGAAAACGACAACAAACTTATCAAGGAATTCCATGAACACCTTGTTCATCATATTCATGAAGTATGTTGGTGCATTGGTCAAACCAAATGGCATCACGGTATACTCATATAATCCATACCTTGTGGTGAAAGTTGTCTTAGGTATGTCTTGTTCCCTTATCTTGAGCTGGAAATAACCTGACCGGAGATCAATCTTTGAGAACACACAAGCTCCTTCTAACTGATCAAACAAGTCATTGATTCTTGGCAAAGGGTATTTGTTCTTGATAGTCACCTCATTGATCAGTGAACGGTAATCAATGCATAACCTTTGACTTCTATCTTTCTTCTCCACAAACAAAACTGGTGCTCCCCAAGATGAAGAACTTGGTTGGATAAAACCTTTCTGCAACTGAACTCCGAGCTTCTTCTTGAGTTCTTTCAACTCATCAACTGACATCTTGTACGGTCTCTTTGCTATCGGTCTAGATCCTGGTAGCAAATCAATAAGAAATTCCACATCTCTATCTGGTGGCATTCCCGACAATTCTTCCGGAAACACATCTGGATATTCACTCACAATAGGCACACTGTCTATGCTAACCCCCTTAAGAGAATTTAGCTTACTCCCTTTTGATTCAAAGTTAGACTTCAATCTAATCCGTTTCTTTTCCAGGGTTGTTAGTGCAATAGTACGATACCATCTGTAAGATCCCTCCCTTTATAAAGGTAAGGATCCCTGTGATTGCAATGCTAGTCCCTGGATCAATTCTAGCATCCACAATTTAAGATGAAGTACACAGAAACAAAGGTCATTATTACAAGTCATTCCAGAGACAAACATAGTATTTTACAACTCCATGGCCACAGGCCTAGTACAAGAGTTTAAATATGTAATAAGATAAATAAGTCTCCATCTTCATGTGCCACAGGCAAACATGTTGAGTGTAGACTCATGACTCCTTCATACTTGGTCATCCAATCCATTCCCAAAATTACATCCAGTCCTTGGGAATCAAGGATTATCAGACTCACTGGAAACTTATGATTTCCAAATTCTATCACTAGATCCCGGCATCCAAGACTTACTATCATATCTCCACCAGGAGAACTTACTTTTATTGTACACCCAATGTTTTCAGTTGTAAACTCATTTCTATCAACAGATGCTTTTGATATGAATGAATGTGATGCACTAGTATCAAAAAGAACAAGTGCTGGAATAGAATTGAGTTTGAACTTACCAGCAACAGCATCAGGTTCCTCATAGATTTCTTCCACATTGATGTGGTTCACTTGTCCCTTCTGAAAAGGGTTGGGCTTGTTGGGTCCTTCAACTTTATTTTCTGGGCATTCGTTTGCATAATGCCCCATCTTCTTGCACTTGAAACATTCAACCTGACTAAGATCCTTCTTGACAGGCTGGCTTCCACTGCCACTTCCACTTCCACTGTGGTGGCTCTTATATCCACTCTTGTGATTTTTGTACTTGTCATTGTCATGACTACGGTGATGCTTGTTGTAATGATGACGGTTGTGGTTGTGGTGCTTGTTGAACTTCCCATGCTTGTTGGATCCAGAACTCCCACTATCATCATAATGGGAACGCTTGTGAGACGATCCCGAGCTGTGCTTGTCAGAGTGCTTTCTCTTCCTGCTTTCTACTTGTTTCATTTTGTTCTCCAAAATAGAAGCCTTGTCACAAAGAGACTGGTATGTGGGAACATAGGCCACAGCTAACTGCAGGTTCAATTCATCATTCAACCCTTCAAGGAACTTTTATTTCCTCTTAGCATCAGTGTCAACTTCATCCGGTGCATATCGCGCCAGATTGTTGAACTCCTCAATATATTCAGCCACGCTGTGGTGGCGCTGCTTCAAGTTATGGAACTCTTTCTTCTTCAAACTCATCACTCCGGATGAGATGTGAGCAGTACGGAAACCATCTTCAAAGATAGCCCATGTCACATCCTCAATGGGAGTGGTGATCTGGAAGTTATCCCACCAAGTGGCTGCTGGTCCTTCCAACAAGTAAGCTGCAAATCTGACTTTCTCTTCATCGATGCAATAGCAGTTACCAAGTCCTTGTTCACAGAGCGTAGCCAATCATTGGCCACCATAGGATCAGTAGTTCCTGAGAACTTTGCTGGCCTCAGTCTTAAGAACCTGGTAAGCATGTCAAAACCCGGTGGGTTGTTCTGATTGTTGTTGTTGTTGTTATTATTATTGTTGTTGTTGTTGTTGTTGTTGTTCTGATTCTGGATGAAATTAGTCATCATTTGCATCAGCTGAGTCTGAGTTGTCATCATTTGCTGCATCTCAGGGGTGATGTTGTTGTTGGGGTTGGGATTGGCACGTCGGGGAGGCATCTGTGGTTTTCAATAAGGATAAGAATGAGATACCCATAGATGCTAACATGCACAATACATCACATATCAATCACAAACATGCATCATAGTAGTAAAGGTTCAACAACACAGACAACAAGTTTTTGGAAAAGTAAACATACCAATAGCAAGCCATCCACAGGTTGGATGGTCATTGTGACTCAATAATCAAAGACATGATAAATAAAGGTAAATGAGTAGTCATCACTACTCCTCTGCATCAACCTCCTCATCAACAAATGTAAGACCTGCATTCTCCATAGCGGTCTTGTATTCCTAGACATTGGTGGTCAAGGTCTCTACTTTGGCTTTGAGAGCCCTCTTCTATGCATGAAGCCTCTCAATCACACCTTTCTGATGCTCGAGCTCGAAGTCCTTGGCCTCTAGTTCTGCAGTCATGTCTCGAATCCTCTTGTTCCTATCTTGGACTCGCTTCTCTTGACTCTTGAACTTTCTATCCTAACTCTCAAACTTGGCCTCCATCTCCTTGACTATCTCATCTTGATCCGCAAAGAGCTTGTCCTTCTCACGAAGCTGCACCTGGAGTTCGTCATTGCTAAGCATGACGTTGGTCCTATCAGTGTCTAGGTGCCTAAGAAGAACCTCTAAGTCCTGGAGGTATAGACGAATCGGCTCTGCCATCTCTCTCGAAGTGTCCTCAAAGTCAATGGCCTTGCCATCCTCATCACGTCTACCGAAGGTGTGGAAGTGAGTACCTCTAACCTCTCGAGAGTGTCTCCCTAGTAAACGTCCAAGCAAATCCTGCAGGACTACCTCTAGGCCTCTCTCCTTGTCATCATGCATGAGCTTGAAGATGATTGCCTCCGTGGTAGGCTCAGTATGGCGTCCTGGCTGATTAACCTTGAAGCCCCAAAGGTCTTTCCTCTCAAACTTGGTGAGGGGAAGCATCATGATAGTAGGAAGAGGGAGATTGAGCAGGCTAGTGAGCTCAATAATACGAGTGCCAAAACGAGTTCCCTTGAACTCTTCAGCCGTGTTGATAGTAACATTAGGCATCTATTTAATAAGATAGAAAAAGTTAGAATCAACACAATTTAAGACAAATCACAAGACAAGGCATCACATGCATAACTTTGGAAATCAAAAACACACAAGTCATGGCATACATGGATTCATTACAAACAACCAAAGTTCAACTTATTTTAAACAACATTTGGGAAATAAAATGATAAGTGTGGTGGTCCAACTAACGAAGTACGTTACAATCCCATCTCACTTGCCAAGTTGGCTAACAGGGCATCCCTAGAGGCAGTCTGTTTATCTAGATCACATGACTCCATTGCTAGGTCTATGATGTCCTTCCTTAAACTTTGGTTGGTAGCCTCTAACTCTTGGGTATGCTTCTTTTCCTCCTTAAGGTCATTCTGGGTGTTAAGCATTCTGCACTTGATTCTATCACCAAGTTCTTTGATGGCCTTCTAAGCTGCATCCCTTGCTGAATCAAAGAATGTGGTGTGCATCACTGAGTTGGTGACCATGCAGAATCCTGAGTCCTTGTGGTTGTCTTCCTTGTTTTTATACAAGTGAAGTTGCACCCACCAGTACTCAACTCCTTCATCCATCACAGGAAAACATTTGTACACAGCTGCACCATGTATTCCCATGGCAACCATGAGGTCCTTGAGAGCCTTGGGGAATTCTGTCTCACATTCCAAAGTCATAGTCATGAGTGGTCCCTTCTTCACGGCTTCGTTGATGGAGTTCATCTACAAATAGAGATGAGAAAGAAGATTAGAAAAGTTTACGAGAAGAAAAGACAAGTGTGGAAGTTTGTTAAAATTTTCCTTAGTGGTTTCCAATCCTAGGGTCATAATCCTACAGGCAACACAGTGCTCTGATACCATCTGTAAGATCCCTCCCTTTATAAAGGTAAGGATCCTTGTGATTGCAATGCTAGTCCCTGGATCAATGCTAGCATCCACAGTTTAAGATGAAGTACACAGAAACAAAGGTCATTATTACAAGTCATTCTAGAGACAAACATAGTCTTTTACAACTCCATGGCCACAGGCCTAGTACAAGAGTTTAAATATGTAATAAGATAAATATGTCTCCATCTTCATGTGCCACAGGCAAACATGTTGAGTGTAGACTCATGACTCCTAATCATCATCAGAATAACCTGCAACATCACAAGTTACAACCACAGTGGGTCAATACATTGGAATAGTATTGGCAAGTGATACCTTAGTAGAATTTTGGTAGACTGAATACTATATGCATTTTGGCTAAGTGTAGCTTAGGCTTGCTTTGCTCAAAATAGGTTTTACCTATTAGTTGAAAACACTAAGTTTTTCCTTGTCAAAATCTTTCCCAAGGAACCACCGATAGACATTGGGGACCTTCACCCTTGTTCAGCCACAAGTTTTTACTTAGAAAATTGGGATGAGGAGATTCTTGATAGCTTCCATGTCTTGATGCTCAAGTTGTCCAATACCAGGGACATGGCTAAGTACTTAGATTCTTCCATCTGCAGAGGTTGTGCACTTTCCCCACAAGACTTGATTTTCACCAAGACAGGACCTTTCAGAAGCCTTCCCTTAGACCAAATTGACGCGCTCCAACCTATCATCCCACTACCACCAACTGTCCAAATGGCTAAGTTATTGCAACCTATATGATCCAGGCAGAGCCCATATTGCCAAGTGGTTGCACTAGAAGCTTCTTAACGTTTGGCCTCTCAAATCCCTTTGTTCCTGGGTGGCTTTCCACAAGTGAGATACACAAGGTAAACCATAAAAATGGGCCTTGTGTAACCACTCAACATAAACCATTCCTTCCATTCCACCCAGGTGTTTCATTCACTTAGTTGTTTTATTAAACAAAATACAAGTCCAAAGACTTAGAAATATTTTCTCATAGCATGAATATATAACCACCCTTGGTTGCTACTAGCTAGGCTAAGCATGGCATTGATAAGAATCTTAACTTAGAAATTTCTAGCAATTCTACAACTACTAGGATTTCCCAAGCATAGCATATAGATCAAAAATATCCATGCAAGACTAGCAAAATAATTCTAATGCATAGTTGAAAAACATAGGTATAAAATCATGAAGCACCACTTGCCTTGGTAGTTTGGAGAGTAGCTACAATCCTCACAATCACAATCACTATTTGCACCAAAATCTACACATAAAATAATGGCACAAAATCACATACACAATTAATACAAGCAAAAATACATGAATGTATGCAATATGCCATGTGATGATTTTCTACACCAAACAAGACAAGTGCACTGTATTGAATCATAAACAAGTACAAAACAAGCTAAATAAACCTTATTTGAATTACAAAACATTTTCCAAATAATTACTATACTCAATTTATGCCTACAAATGTTTCTGCAAAAACAACCATTTTAACAGAAGCAAAACATTAAACACATTGCATAAATGGAAAGGATTTTCTCTCCTGATTCCATTCATATAAAATTTGTCAAATTTGGACGTGGGATTCAAAAGTTATGATTTAAACAAGTTTAAACATCTAATAGATCTAATTCAGAAATTTAAAACGAAACTCATGCCACACGGCGCTTCCTGATTGGATGGTACCGCTTCGCTCAGGATCACGCTTCCGAACCGTTAGATCTAACTAAAACGCGCGGCTCAGATCTGCCCGTACCTCTTCGCCCAGCTTCTAATCTCAACCACTGGATCTAGATCCAGTGGATCAAATCACTCTGACCACAACTCAGCGGCGCAAATGGCCCAAACGGCGGCGACGGCTCTGCCGGCGATGGATCGGCGAATCTAGCGAGGGCTAGGGACAGTGATGATGCTTACCGGCGTCGCAAGGTTGCGAGGAAGCACCAGAGGTTGTTGGTGTGGACAGGGGCAGGCTGCAGTGGCCGTGGGAGCTCGTTGGAGTTGAGCGCAGCGTCGGGTGCTCGGTGACGAAGACGTTGGCGATGCTCTGGATCACCCTAGCATGAACCAGCTGTATCAGGGGGTGCGCAAGGCTACTACGAACAATACTGGATCAAGGAGAAGTCGAGGGGCGGTCAGGTTTTACCTCAATCGCTCGTCGGAGTCGAGCGACGGTTCTGATGTTTGCGGGCACGAACGGTGACGGCAACCTGGGCCACGAGAAAGCAAACAAAAGGCATCAAGGAACGCGCAAGGACATGCTGGTCATGTTTGTTTGAACCAGAGACAGGGGGAGGTCAGAGCTCACCGTGATGGCTCGCCGGAGTGGTTCGGGACAGCGGCGGCGCGAGATCGATTGTGGACAGCCTAGCGGCGCTCTGTGGTTGGTGAGTGAGGGGAATGGAGCGGAGAGAGGAGGGGATCTTATAGCCGGAGCAGGGGCGGAGATCACGCACGCATTCATCGCCAATTAAGTGGATTACAATCACGGCAGAGGCGGGGGAAGAAACGGGCGGCGACGACGTCTGTGCGCGGGATTTGGGGAAGAAGGAGTCGACGTGGAGAGGGTCCACCCGTTAGCGACTGTTTAGGTAGTGCGGGTGCGGTGAGAAAAACAGGGAGAGAGGGAAATCCCGGGTGGGCTGGCTAGTGGGATGCTTCTGCTATTGGGCTCAAACGCTAGCGCCGGCCTTTTTCTATTTATCTTATCTTTTTCGTTTTCTGATTGATTTACCAGAAATCTAATTCAAACAAATTCAAAACAATTCGAATTCAAATCTTTTCTGGATTTTTGTAGAGTGTATCCTTCATATTTTTGGGCATAAAACCATGTGGTCTCTCTGTACTAGCTTGGTCCTTTTGATTGAACAAAATAAACAGTGCTATAGCACTTGATTTGAATAAGTTTTGGAAATGGTTTTTAAATCATATTTGTTTTGTAAATTTTCACCAAACTCCAACAATCAAACAAAGTAACAAGAGTGCAAGCAAGGCTTGGTTTAAAACAAATAAACTCTTCAATTGAGAGTGGCATTAGTTTAATAGTTGCTCACATAAAATAATGAGCATCAGATGCTCCTGTTTTTGAAATGGTTTTGAAATGGAACCCTAAATGATCATGGATGCATGGATGATATGCATGAGTTTTGAAACATGATTTTAGGGATGTTACAGCAAGCATATCATCATGAGATATATTTAAGGCATTTCTACATGATATGCAAGGGCAATCAACACTAGGATGTAAATAACATATGGTCCTACACGTGTTCATGCCCAAAGATACAACATTGCAATGAGATAGATACAAAGGATCATGAATGGAAATCTCACTATCTACATTGCAAGTTCTATCACCACTCACCATATCATTACCTTGTGACAACTCAAATGTTGGTGTAGTGGAAGAAGATGAGAACTCATCGCGGCCAGAGGTGGAGGGAACACAATCATCCTCACTAAGCTTTGACACATAATATTTTGCTTGAATCTTGGTCCATATATCATGAGCGTTCTGGAAAGGCATGATTGAAGAAATAACTACAAAGCTCACAACATTAACAAGAAACTTAGATGCTTGAGATTCGAGATAAGAGTTTGTCTCCTCCTCCAAAGATAGATTTTGGGGATCCTTAGGAGGAGACAAGCCCATATCTAGAATCTGCTCAATATTTGGGTCAATGACCCGGAAATGACTAAGCATGCGAAAACGCCAAACATCATAATTTGTGCCATCAAATGTAAATGTGTGAGAGTGCACTAAACCCCTAGGAGACATCTTTAATCTCGAGGCGGTGAAGCCTAAAAGCAAGAGACCTCGCTCTGATACCAATTGAAAGTACAAAGGAAGTCGCCTAGAGGTGGGGTGAATAGGCTTTTAAAATTATTACGGTTTAGGCTCAAGTAAATGCAGAATAAAACTAACGTTTAATTTATTGAGCACAAAACCTAGCCACTAAGTTCACCTAAGTGCACCAACAACCTATGCTAAGCAATACAAGCAACAAGGTGATAGCAAGATATAAGTACTTGAAGCACGATGGCTATCACAATGTATGTTGGGAATATGCCCTAGAGGCAATCATGTATGATGATATTTCCCATTGTATTCATAAAGTTATTAAGTAGTCCTTGTATGAACATCTGATGTGTATCATTGAATATGTGATTCGGTTATGGAACTATGCATTCATGTTGTTTGTACTAAATATCCTTGGTCATTGAGGTTGTGCTGGACACACAACTTAGACCAATGTGAAAGTTGGCTTGATGACTCGGTTCCACTTGTCATGGGCATGGAGATGCTATTCCAACTTACACAGATTCAGCTAAAGAGTTTAGTGAGTCGGATTGACCCATATTGAGGTACAACGAACTAGCTGTCATTTGTATATCTCAATCAATGTAATCCTTAGACCTGAGGTTGTTGCATAGTCCGAGTTGAGGATCACTGACTTAGGTTCTGTCAAACGCTGATCCATAACTGGGCAGTTATAAAGGCAGGGTTCGGGTCGACTGAGAATCAAGCTGCGTGATGTGAATAACCAAGATGGGATTTTGCCCCTCCACTCGGAGAGATATTCTCTGGGCCCTCTCGTGAGATATGATTCGGAAAGCATGGCCATGCACGACCCGGTTAAGTGTTAACCGAGGCGATCGACTAAGAGTTAGTCGGGTGAATCACTTATCTCGGATCGAGAAGAGAGTCGGACTATTTAAGGGATGACATATATTCGCCTATAGTCTGACAAGGTATATCGTGAGGCAAAAGGGACTCGGACGTAAGTCGCATTGGAAAGGCAAGTCGTCATGACTCTTTGGTACTTGGGACTCGGCACGTTCTGCTAGGAGCCGCTACCGACTGATCGATTGAGAGTCGGACTCCAATCGTGTCCAAGTAGACATGAGCCTGTGGGGTCACACACTTAAGAGCGGGAGCAAGTTCGGATTGGATCCGAATCTGTAATCTGGTTGGGTTGGACCTAAACCAGATTAGGACTGAGTTAGTGAGTTGGACTCACGGTGACTAGTGTTATATGGGCTTTAGTGAATGGGTCGCAAGGCAGGCCACGCTCACTCCCTATATATAGTGGAGCACCGTAACCCGTAAAGGTTAATCGTTGTTCGGTTAGGTCATTCCATGTGTTGGAAACCCTAGCTCCAGCCGGCCGTAATCGAACCTAGCAGTTCGCCGCCGGTGCTCCTCCTTGTACGTGTGGATACCAGCAGAGGTGTTGTGCGATCAGCACCAGGACGATCGGATCGTGAGGACTGCACTACATCAACTGACGCGCTTCATCAGTAATCCGCAACCGCGCGTCTAGTGGTAAACTTCGTGGCCTTCTACCTCAGCTAGATCTTGGGATCACCACGTTAGAGGAAAATTTTGTTTTATCTCCGCGTGGCCCAACAATGGTATCAGAGCGATAGCTTCTGGTTTTAGGCTCGAGATCTCGCATATGTGATATGCGGTAGGATGAAGATGAGATCTATATGCTGTTTGGTGGTCGATCTATGAGATAGATCGGTTTTGTACGAAGTTGATTGGATCAACTGTGCTCGGGGAATGGTAGATCTGATTTCCGTGATCATAATGCTGAGGTCGTGGAACGACATACCCCTACCGGTCGGCTTCCGCCATCGGGGTAGACTATTACACGTAAATCCAGAAGCGGTGATCGAAGATCAAAGAGTTTGATCGAATCGGAACGATGGTCGGAATCCATGTCCGGATCGTAGATGAGATCTATGTTTTCGGATCGAATCGGACCGTCAGCTTCGCCCTGTCGTAGCGCCTTAGATGTCGTTGTGAGTTTCACAACGCCGGTAGATATTGTATCTATGCATAACTTGTTTTTGCAGGAAGTTGTGAATGATGTATGTGTGTAATCCATACGTGATCTGCGAATCACGGTTTATGTCAGCCGGCTGGAGCCTAGGTGCTGTCATTTTATTGTATAATGACCTGCGTGTCGGATTCCCTATGTAATTTACTTTACTAAGCTAGTGTAGCTGTTTGGAGAACCCGGAAGGCATGCAAGGCATTGTATATGTCGGCGACATGGAGTAAGACGGCAAGTGACAAGAGTTGGCACGAGTCGGATTACAGGCATTGTGGAGATGGAGATCGCCATGAAGAGAGCCATACCATTTCACATTATAATTGATTTATTTTGTGTTATTGTTATGTCTCTGTTTTACCTCTATTAGATAGTCGGTAAAATTTAATCCCTCAAAGAAGGTCTAGTCGGTTTTCCCGCCAGTGTTTGCACCATCACAAGTCGGACATTTTTGGTAGTGGGCTCATAAAATTGAGGTGCTGCCAATTCTTTCCGACTAGGTGGGTTCGAGTCGGACTCTTACTGCAGAAACACTCGGTAAGCTAGACGGGTCTATCACAACGGTTGTGGGACTCGGGGAAAAGTCGGATGGGAGCTGGGGCATGTGATGCCACCCATCCAACAAGAGTCGCATGAGATGCGATTGACAAGGAGTTGTCTACCTAGATCACTTGGCGGCTAGCGGTGATGCTAAAGCTCACTAGCCGACTTGATTATTTAGGATCCTGAATCACTAAGTAACCATCGGAGGGGTGTTGGTTCTAGTGGGAGCATAAAATATTAAAATGTTTAATATGCTTGCTCTTTTATGAATACATGTCTTAAGTATTTTTGCATATTTTCTGTTGTAGATCATGGCACCAAGTAGCAGTCACTCTCAGATATCCAGTTTTGCGTTGAGAACCATTCTTGAGAAAGATAAACTGAACGACACTAATTTTACCAACTGGTATCGAAATCTGAGAATCGTTCTCAAACAAGAAAAGAAGGACCATGTCCTAGACAACCCACTTCCAGATGAGCCGAATGAGAATGCGACTGTCGCATCCACCAATGCTTACCGTCGGGCTAAGGATGAGTCCACGGATATTAGCTGTCTTATGCTTCCTCACATGGAACCGGACTTGCAAAAGCAGTTCGAGCATGTTGAGGCCTATGATATGATCGAAAGCCTCAAAAGTATGTTCCAGGCTCAGGCGAAGACTGAGAGGTATCAAGTCTCTCAGGATTTGCTGAGTTGCAAGCTTAAGGATGGTGATCCACAGAGTCCGCATGTGATCAAAATGGTTGGTTACGTGCAGTCTTTGGAGAGGCTTGGCTACCCCATTAGCAAAGAGTTCGCTACAGATATAATTCTGAACTCTCTTCCTAGTGCATATGGGCAGTTCATTTCGAACTACCACATGCATGGTATGGATAAGAAGCTCACTGAATTACATGGGATGCTCAAGCAGGCAGAGGTGGATCTCAAGAAGGGCACCAGTCAAGTGTTGATGGTGCAGAATAAGGCTAAGTTCAAGAAGAGTTCTTGGACTAAGAAGAAGGCTAAGTCAGGAGGAAAGCAGGCTCAGACCCGGTCCCAAGCGCTTCCTCGTGGACTAAACCATCTCCTTCACCGGATCCACTTGCTTCTACCGCAAGGCGATGGCCACCGAAGAGGAACTGCAGCAAGTACTTGGCCGACAAAGCCAAGAGTGGAGGTATGACTTCCGACTCAGGTACACTTGTTTGCAATGTTATAGACATATATCTTGCTGATGCACCTAATAGTTCTTGGGTATATGATACCGGATCAGTTATTCACATCTGCAACTCTGGTGGACTGGTAAGAACTAGGAGCGTAGCAAGAGGCGAGGTTGATATTCGAGTCGGCAACAAAGCAAGAGTTGCTGCGTTGGAAGTCGGCACGATGCAACTTCATTTACCTTCTAGATTCATTATGGAACTAAATAATTGTTATTATGTTCCAAAGGCTCAACAAACATTATTTCTGCTTCATGTTTGACGAGGCAAGGCTATGAGTCGAATATCAAGAATAATGGTTGTTCTTTGTATTTGAATGATATGTTTCACGGCTTTGCACCCGTCCAGGACGGGTTATTTATTTTGAATCTTGATGGTGAGTCGGTTTATAACATAAATGTTAAAAGGTTGAAACCAAATTATCTGAATATGACTTACTTTTGGCACTGTCGGCTTGGTCATATAAGTTGGAAACGCATGAAGAAGCTCCATGATGATGGACTTCTAACTTCGTTCGACTTGGAGTCGTTCGAGACATGCGAATCTTGCCTACTCGGCAAAATTACCAAGACACCTTTTGCAAAGAGTTGCGAAAGGGCGTCTGACTTGTTGGGACTAGTACATAGTGATGTATGTGGACCAATGAGCGCGACAGCCAAGGGTGGTTATGAGTACTTCATTACCTTCACTGATGATTTGAGTAGGTATGGATATATCTACTTGATGAAACATAAGTCGGAAGCCTTTGAAAAGTTCAAAGAATTCTAGAATGAAGCAGAATCAACTCGCAAGAAAATAAAGTTTCTTGATTGGACCGAGAAGGCGAGTACATGAGCCATGAGTTTGATGACCATCTAAAAGTTGTGGAATAGTTCTCAACTTACTCCGCCAGAACACCACAAAGGAATGGTGTTTCGAAAGGCGGAATCGACCTTGTTGGACATGGTACGATCAATGATGAGCCTCGGACAGATCTGCCTTTATCATTTTGGGGTTATTGTCTAGAAACAAATATGCGTTCACACTAAACAAAGTACCATCAAAGTCGGTAGAGAAGACACCGCATGAGATGTGGACAGGCAAAAAGCCAAGTTTGTCTTTTCTTAAGATTTGGGGTTGTGAGGCATTTGTCAAGCGACTTCAGTCGGACAAGCTTACGGCCAAGTCGGATAAATGTATTTTCGTGGGGTATCCGAGGGAAACCTTGGGTTACTACTTCTACAACCGAGAAGAGGGCAAAGTGTTTGTCGCTCGGAACGGTGTCTGCCTTGGGAAAGAGTTTCTCAGTCGGGGAGTAAGTGGGAGCACGGTGCAACTCAAAGAAATTTGAGAGGAACCAGCTAGTAGAGAGTCGGCAAAAACCTTGGAGGTTGAGCTGGTCGTGGCAGCTGAGCCGGCAGCAGCACCTATACTACGAAGATCGGCAAGATTACGAAGTGTTCATGATGTGTTACTGTTAGACAGTGATGAGCCGGCAAATTATTCGGAAGCGATGGTGGGATCTGATTCTGAGTCATGGCTTGGAGCCATGAGATCCGAGATAAAGTCCATGGATGAAAATCAAGTTTGGAACTTGGTTGATCTGCCAGACGGTGCAAGACCCGTCGAGTGCAAATGGGTCTTTAAGAAGAAAACTGATATGGATGGAAATGTTTCCGTCTATAAAGCACGCCTTGTCGTGAAGGGGTTCCGACAAGTTCAAGGAGTTGATTACGACGAGACTTTCTCGCCCGTAGCGATGCTTAAATCAGTTTGGATCATGTTAGCTATAGCAGCCTATTTCGACTATGAGATATGGCAGATGGATGTCAAAACGGCTTTCCTTAACGGAAATTTAACCGAGGACGTGTATATGATACAGCCCGAGGGTTTTGTCGATCCGGCTAATGCTGACAAGGTATGCAAACTTCAGAAATCCATTTATGGGTTGAAGCAAGCATCTCGGAGTTGGAATATTCGCTTTGATGAGGTAGTCAAATCGTTTGGCTTCATCAAGAGTGATCATGATTCTTGTTTGTACAAGAAGTTTAGTGGGAACAAAGTAAATTTTCTAATCTTATATGTGGATGACATATTACTGATTGGAAATGATGTCCAGATGTTGCAAGAAACCAAGGAATCATTGGACAGGAGTTTCAATGAAAGACTTGGGTGAGGCAACATACATCCTCGAATCCGGATCTATAGGGATAGATCAAGGAGGCTCATTGGATTGAGTCGAGTACTTATTTGGACAAAGTGTTGAAGAAGTTCAACATGGAATCGTCTAAGAAGGGTTCTACCGATGTCCCATGGTGTAAAACTTAGCAAGACTCAAAGGTCCTTCGACAACCGATGAGCGAAGTCGGATGAGTGCGATTCCATATGCTTCAATGGATCCATCATGTACGCCATGATTTGTACTAGGCCGGATGTTTCCTATGCTCTAAGTGTTGTGAGCAGATACCAGGCTGATCCTGGAGAGATCCACTGGACAGCGGCTAAAAATATCCTAAAGTACTTGAGAAGGACTAAGGATATGTTCTTGGTTTATGGTGGTGAAGATGAACTCAGTGTAAAGGGTTACACGGATGCGAGTTATCTCACCGACTCTGATGATTCTCGCTCGCAATCCGGATATGTGTTTATTATAAATGAGGTGCTGAGCTGAAGAGTTCCAAGCAAGAGATCGTGGTTGCGTCACAACAGAGGTTGAGTATATTGTCACGGAGGCAAAGAAAGGAAGCTGTTTGGATGAGGAATTTCCTCATGGATCTTGGTGTGGTTCAGGGCTCGTCCAATCTGTTGGACGTGTATTGTGACAACAATGGTGCTATTGCACAAGCCAAGGAACCTAGACAACACCAGAAGAACAAGCACATACTCATGCGGTACCACCTGATTCGCCAGTTCGTGGATCAAGGTGATATCAAGTTATGCAAGGTACACACGGATGCAAATATTGCGGATCCGTTGACAAAGCCGTTACCCCAGCCGAAGCATAAGGCGCACCTGAGAGCCATGGGCATTAGATGCTTAGACATGTGATGTCGAAAGATTGACTCTAGTGCAAGTGGGAGAGTGTTGGGAATATGCCCTAGAGGCAATCATGTATGATGATATTTCCCATTGTATTCATAAAGTTATTAAGTAGTCCTTGTATGAACATCTGATGTGTATCATTGAATATGTGATTCGGTTGTGGAACTATGCATTCATGTTGTTTGTACTAAATATCCTTGGTCATTGAGGTTGTGCTGGACACACAACTTAGACCAATGTGAAAGTTGGCTTGATGACTCGGTTCCACTTGTCATGGGCATGGAGATGCTATTCCAACTTACACAGATTCGGCTAAAGAGTTTAGCGAGTCGGATTGACCCATATTGAGGTACAACTAACTAGCTGTCATTTGTATATCTCAATCAATGTAATCCTTAGGCCTGAGGTTGTTGCATAGTCCGAATTGAGGATCACCGACTTAGGTTCTGTCAAACGCTGATCCGTAACTGGGTAGTTATAAAGGCAGGGTTCGGGTCGACTGAGAATCAAGATGCGTGATGTGAATAACCAAGATGGGATTTTGCCCCTCCACTCGGAGAGATATTCTCTGGGCCCTCTCGTGAGATATGATTCGGAAAGCATGGCCATGCACGACTCGGTTAAGTGTTAACCGAGGCGATCGACTAAGAGTTAGTCGGGTGAATCACTTATCTCGGATCGAGAAGAGAGTCGGACTATTTAAGGGATGACATATATTCGCCTATAGTCTGACAAGGTATATCGTGGGGCAAAAGGGACTCGGACGTAAGTCGCATTGGAAAGGCAAGTCGTCATGACTCTTTGGTACTTGGGAGTCGGCACGTTCTGCTAGGAGCCTCTACCGACTGATCGATTGAGAGTCGGACTCCAATCATGTCCAAGTAGACATGAGCCTGCGGGGTCACACACTTAAGAGCGGGAGCAAGTTCGGATTGGATCCGAATCTATAATCTGGTTGGGTTGGACCTAAACCAGATTATGACTGAGTTAGTGAGTTGGACTCACGGTGACTAGTGTTATATGGGCTTTAGTGAATGGGTCGCGCGAGCAGAGCCCACGTTCACTCCCTATATATAGTGGAGCACCGTAACCCAGAAAGGTTAATCGTTGTTCGGTTAGGTCATTCCATGTGTTGGAAACCCTAGCTCCATAGCAGTCCAGTCGTCGTAACGAACCTAGCAGTTCGCCGCCGGTGCTCCTCCTTGTACGTGTGGATACCAGCAGAGGTGGTGTGCGATCAGCACCAGGACGATCGGATCGTGAGGACTGTACTGCATCAACTGACGCGCTTCATCAGTAATCTGCAACCGCGCGTCTAGTGGTAAACCTCGTGGCCTTCTACCTCAGCTAGATCTTGGGATCACCACGTTAGAGGAAAATTTTGTTTTATCTCCGCGTGGCCCAACAATGTAAAGTGCATAAGTAAAGGGTTCGGTTGAGAGATAACCGATGGACGCGGAGACGAAGATTTGTTTCCTGAAGTTCACTTCCAAAGAAGCTACGTCTCCGTTGGAGAGGTGTGATGGCGCAATGCTCTCCGAACGCCACAAATGGCTCACCTCGAGGTGTGGTGGCTCGATGCTCACCCAACACCACACAAGGCCTCACCCCGGATGCGGAAGCACGCAACTCACTGACGCCACAAAAGGCTCACCCTATTCTCCCAAGTGCGCACCACAAAAGGCGGGCGGTTGCTCCACTATGGGATGCTTGAGGGCGGTCACCGAACCCGTACAAGATTGGGGCTAACTCCACAACTCAATTGGAGGCTCCCAACAACAAAGACACAAAAGGCTACAATGCCACAAAAGGCCAACAATGCCACAAAAGGCTACAAGACCACAAAAGGTCAACAAGACCACAAAAGGTTAACAAACCAACCACACAACCGTCTAGGGTTCCAAGGAACCCAAGAGAAACAAGCCCACAAGCTTGAACTCGCCGAATCTCTGAGGAGAACTCAAACCTATGCAACAAATGCAAGGGCAAGTCCTTCACTCCCAAATTCCAACAAAGCTACAAAAGCTACTGGGGGAATAAGGGAGGAAGAACACAAGAGGAGAACACAAAACTCTCCAAGATCTACATCCCAATGATTCCTTCACAAAGAAGGGATTTGGTTTGGTGGGATTGTAGATCTAGATCCGCTCTCTCAAATCCCTCAAAGAGATGCAAGAATCATTGGAGGGAGAAGGGGAGAGGGCAAGCTTTTGAAGGTCAACAATAGAGGAGAGGGAGTGGAAGATCTAGCAAAAATGACCTCAAAAGTTGGGGGAACATTAGGAAAGAGGGGGCCCTTAAATAGGACAAGAGAAATCTGCCCGTTTGGGTCAGATTCGCGTACCACCGGAACTTCCGCCCCCCCACCGGAACTTCCGGTAAATAGAGACACAAAAAATAGAAGAAAACAGATGTTCACCAGAACTTGGGTCGGAACTTCGGCCAAAACTTCCGCTCAGGCAAAAATGCTGGACAGCATAGCACGAAAACTTCAATAACTTTTGATTCTAGACTCTGTTTTGATGATCTTGGGCTCGTTTTGAAGAGAAAAAAAGCTCTACAAGATTATGCAAAGAAACATCATAGTACAACATGGAAGTATAAAACCAAATGGAGAAATGTAAGACCTCTCTAGAAGCGATGAACCGGTAAAACCCCCAAAACCCAAAACATAAGAAGTTAAGCTTGGAAACTCCGATTGGGATGGAACCAATTTTGTTGGAAAGATAAAACCAAGTAGAATCCAACAAAAGGTGAAATATTGGATACCACCAAGGGATACAATATCAATTTTATATATGTGAGATATCTATTAAGGTGTGGAGCCGGAAAAACTCGCAAGATCAAAAACCACAATAAGATATGCAAGGTAAATCCTTAGACGATGAACTAGAGATTGTTATAATGATGGCCACAAGCTCTATATCCTCTCATAGACAAGAACCAAATAACAACCAAGAAAGATGATGCTATGAATGCAAAGGTTTGAGCTCTCTCCGAACGATGCAAACGAGACACCCGCTTGAGATACCCTCTTGATAGTACGACTAACTATCCTAAACCCGGTCTCCCAACTAACAACACGAGACCGGCAAAAGAGAAGACCTATTAAGAACATACCTTTGCCTTAAGCATCCCACTTGAACTTGATGTAGACCGTCTTGTTCTTCTATAGTGGGAACACCTTTCTTGTTTGCTCTTGCTTGATGAAGATGAAAACTTGCAAATTGCTCCCCCATACTCCATGGGGAAACCTCTTCTTTGAACTTGTCTTCATCACTCCATGATCACGAGGATGGCAACCTTCAAGCATGAGATCTTCTAGAGATGGAGCATCTTGAGCTTGCCCTTCTTCATCCCTTCTTGAGGTTGATCCATCTTGATGCAACTCTTTGCACTTGTCTTGATCAACCTTCAAGCTCCTTCTTTCTTCATGATTCACATGGCACAAAGCCCTTGGACATTTCTTCATACCTTGAAGAAACTCAATTTACACATTAGTCCATAGAGATTGTCATTAATTACCAAAACGACACATGGGGGCAAACATGCCCTTTCAATTGTCTAACATGACATTGATCACTCAACCTCTCCGCCCGGAAGAGTTCACAGACTTCGTCCTTGATGGCCTGCATGAGGAGTATGATTCTGTTGTCGAGATGGTTCGCGGACTCAACACTCCCATGTTGTCTTATGACCCTTATGCTCGTATTCTCTCCAACGAACATCCTGATGATGGTCCCATTCTAGGGTCATGTATCCTCACTCTTCCAACACTGCAAAATTTGGCGTCAAGCTGAGCTTGACTTTGGCACCTAGGTCTTCTATTGGACTGATCTTAGCTAACAACCAAGAGATAAAATAGGGGGCATGGTTAACCAACCCCCTGATCATGTTGGTGCTTGATCGGAGCACCAACAAGACCAACGACTGGTTTGGGTCCGTCTTTATAGCGCCAATTATAAAAAGAAAAAGGGAGCCCTCCTGTGTAGGCTGACATAACTACACGGTAAGGAAAAACCCACCTCTAACAACGGATTCTAATGTGGCACTAGGAGAGGCGAAGGCCGTCACCACCATTGGCCACCAAGAAGATAGTGTCGGCGGCATGACTACATCGTCCATGCACTGCTGCTACTCTCTCTGCCCACATCTAGCAGGCATAAGGAATTTCTTCATCTATTTGTAAGTTGGATCTCCTAATACACTGCCTAATGATGTTTAGGTGCTCCAAGTGCAATCAATTGATGTTTTAAGTTGTCCCAAATGTTGTTTAGATTTAACATCTCCTTCATCAAATTATCGCTCTAGTTCCTCTACGCAGAAGCCAGCGTATCCTCCCAAGAATGGAGGCGGTTCTGATCCTTATGGAGGTTGCACAGACAAGCGTACTAATGGCCATGTCGGTGGTTTGCATGCTGCGACTATCTGATAGCTTTGCGATCTGCCTAGAAACAGACATTGTCGCGCGCTACTTTAAAAGGTTCAACAAATTCTTTCTCAGTGTGGGCAACATTGGTCATTTTCCCAAACACCAACTAGTGATGATGAATTATGTGTATGGCCCACAACTTCGATTCATGTTGATCCTACATGCTACATGGATATCGGCGCCATGGAGAACTAGAAAAGATCCATATGGGGAAGCCCTATCAGGAAAGGAGCACGTTCATATGGCCAACGGTTCAAGTATGCGTATACTTCATGTTGGTCAAGCACTCCTCCCTACTCCTTCCTCGAAGCCTCTTCATCTCCATAATGTTCTCCACATTCCCAAAATCACAAAAATCTAGTATTACCCATTCGTAAACTTGCTCATGATAATAATGTTCTGGTTGAGTTCTATCCTAACAGTGTTTTTGTTAAGGATCAAGATACGAGGGCCACACTTCTTAGAGGTCAGTGTCATAGTGGTCTTTATGCCCTTGATGCACAAGTCTTCAACGCTCTTAAATCCTCATCTGCTCAGTGGCATGCTCGCTCAGTGGCAAAATTGATTTTAGTCCTTACTCAAATTGTTACATGAACAATAAAACACCGAAGCATATATTATTTAGGGCATCGGAACAGATCGTCAATTCAGAGGATGTGATAAGCAGAGATCCCTAAAATAAGATATCACAGAAGAGTTAAAATGTCCAACCATCAAGCTTTCCCTGATAATGCATTTGTAGCTAGTAAACAGAGCATGTATGATGTTCTGTGAAGGTTGTTGCATGCTGATTTAATTTACCAATTCTAGTGGAATGTTCTGTTGTGAACAAATAGACTGAAAAATATCTCAAAACAAGATACAGTAAGATGATCACAAAGCTCCGCCAAACCAAGAGTCTCTAGATTTTTCCCAAAATAAGAGTTCAGTAAGCTACCACCATCACTTCTTAATTAGTTAACACCAGCATCTGTTAGTTTTAGGTACCTGTAAACAAAAGTACGAATGTTAGGGAAATTTCAATAAACAGTCAAGAGAATGAGTGATATGGGAATACAGGACAAAGAAATTCAGTAAACAGAAACGGTAATATGGTCCATAAATGTCTACAAAGTAGTGAGTATCTGGATCACACGTTTATTATTTTACTCATGACTTGATTGCAGCAACAAATTACACCATGAAAATTGCTAAAAAAATAAGGCTTCGGTTTCAGGCTATAATCAGTTGGGCATAACACAGTTTCAGGCTTTAAACATTGGGTCACAATATTTATGAAAAAATGAAGACAATCTGACAATGGAATCGTGATGACAGGACTGTATATCCTTCAGTTCTAATACAGTGGTCACCAGATGAACCAGGCTAGCCATCCTTTGTGCCGGCTAGTTCAGAAACACCTAATGCGCATCCATGGAGGGATGGGGAGTCCATGAGCACACACCAACCGATAATTTTTGGCAGCCTGACAAGTTGATGACAGTGCCACAATAATATGAATGGAAGAACAATTTCAGATAGCACATTTCACACCAATAGCCATTCTATGGGGTGAGTATTAGAATTCTCGAGTCCCAACGAAATGCAAAAATTAATAGTTGCATTGAAACACCAACTAGAACACAATCAACAAAATGGTATAAGGATAGCAATGTCATGGACAATACAGAGAAAACAAGCTGAAAATAGTTGTAGTAACAGGCAAACTATGTACTAAGACTGTAAGAGATACTTGTAATAGGAATGCAGCCTCCCAAAAAAATGTGAATGGATGATATAAAATGAAAAATGGATCAATAAAGAAGCATCATCTAGAAAACAATGTGAGGAGAGATTCACTATCTGGTAAATTGGTACCTTCATCTCTTCTACGGGATGTCTGAGCGAACCAAAACATTTGCCAAAGTTTTGTTCTTCTCGGAATCCTTCTTGTCTGAATAAGGTTAATTTGATAAATGAACAAGAATATAAATAACAGCAACAACACTAACACACTTGAATTTACATTACTATAGGTTTCTATGCATCACACACAAGAATTAAGGCAGCAAAGAAAGAGAGAGTTAGAGCACAGAGCAGAGTCTGAAGAATTCAGCACGCTGTACTCATATGCGAAAGCACAAACAGTAATTAGAGATAACACGTGAGTAGTGTAGAGGAATTACTCAAATGATACAACACTTTCAAATCCTTAAGTTAACTTCTAAAACGAAATTATAGAGAGATGTAAATGGAAATAAAATGTAGAACCTACAGTGTAAATATGTTGTGCTACAGAGAGATGTAAATGAATTACCATCGAAGCAACCAAAACCTTGCAATTCTGTTCAATTGCTAAGTCACTCACACTACAGTAAATATGTTTCAAGAAAATTCTTCATGTCCAGAAAACAGGTAGAAATGACAAGGGTGGAGCACTCAAGTTGAGGAAAGGTTTGGGATTGAGAACTTAAGATCCCACTCCCAAGTACTTGCACCATTTTAAACCCATGAAAAGAATAAGGGATAGAGAAGTGGGATTATATTTTTTGTTTTGGGTATGATTGGTACATTTTAGTCCTTGGTTACAAGTTTATAACTTATGGAATGATATCCTAGTGGCTAAGATATGCATCGCCAACTGTTGTCAAACACAAGATATATAGAAAATGTAGTTAGTAAATGTCTTGTAGAGACAAGCACTATGTCTACTTGACTGTTCCCACATTATGATCAACAAATCCAATCCCTGCATTTATACGTCGAAGATGATCCACAGAGCACCTCATATCATGCATTTACGCCTCTAAAACTGAAATAAGAACTGAGAAATCCGTAATCTAGGAAATGGAGTATGAAATACCTGCAGAAGGAATCCGGCTAGATCCAAGCCACGGAGGAAGAACACATGGTATACAGTCGAAGTCTGTTTTATACAGATAACTCGCAATCACCTCCTTCAAGTTCATGTCCACGACGACAACGTGTTTGTCAACCTTGAGGTACACGACACTGGCGTTAAGGGGATGAAGAAGGGCAATTCGTGGCGTCTTTCCCACCTTTACGGGTAGCCATGGATAGCCTCCATCCGCCCAGATCTTGCTGAGCGCCACCCGGTGCTCCAGCGTCCAGCCGCTGCCATCGTCGTCGAGCGCAAAGGAACTGAGCAGAAATGGTTCCTTCAGAGAGACCTCGACGTACCGCATCCGCCCTTCGCTCACACCCATGCGCCGGTACAGATACATCGACACCTTGCCATCGTCCTCATCATCAGATTGCTGGCTCCCCGCATCGTGCTGGAAACACATCCTGACAGTGACAGGCTTATGGGTCGGCGCCTCTGCAGGCAGCACACTTCCCCTCGGCAGCTCGACGAAGGAGAGCTCCGGCCGATCGCTGAACGGATCGACGGAGATTGCTCCCCAGGTCTGGTCGACCCACCACAGGCGACCGCGGAACGCAAGCACCCCATGGTGTATGTCCATTCGCCGCGCGGACGGGAGGTGGCACGGGGAGACAGTCACGGTCTCCCACTTGTCCTTCTCCGAGAGAAACCGGAGCATGAGGTCCCCCTCCGGAAGCTCGGCGACGGCGAACCTGTCAGGCGGCCCGTGCCGGCGGTCGGCCTGGGTGACGAGGCCCATGTGGACGTCGAAAAGCGGGCCCGTGTCGGCGTTGAACTTCGTCACACGGGGCGGGAGGCGGGATACCTGGTGCGTGACGGGGTTGAAGACGAAGCGCGTGACGTTGGGGGCGTGGTCGGGGTCGAATCCTTGGGGCGGCACCCGCAGCGGAACGCCGCCCTGCTGGGCGAGGATACGAGTCGTGAGGCGCATCTGCGCGTAGACGAGGAGGAGGAGGCCGTCGCCGCTCGCGGCGCAGACGGTGCCGCAAAGCCCTTCCACGACGTCGCTGGCGGGGTCGGGGGCGGGGGCGGTCTTGACGAGGTGGTCCGGGACGTGCACCTCGGAGATGCGCGGTGGCTCGACGAGGCGCACCTGTGCGCTCGGCGCCTCGACGGGCCACGCGTTGCGGCGCACCATGGCCCACGGAATTCGCGCGGCCGCCGTGGTGAGGGAGCGGCGGAGGCTGCCGGAGACGGAGGCGGAGAGGCCTGGGAGACGGCGGCGGAGCAGCATCGCTTTGTCCTGACGCTGTGTGTGTACGCCGTGGTGGGGGATTTTGTGGTCTAGTGGAGTGGTGGTGGGGAAAGCAGACCCGGTTCAGGTGGACTACGTGCAGACAGCACAGATATCAGGTGGTGGCAGGACGAGGGCAAATGTGCAGTTGTTCCACAGGATATTCATGGGACAGCTCTCCGGGTCCCAATTGTCAGTGGTACTGGTCCATTGCGGCGTGGTGCATGGACTAGCTTTCCGATTAGGTGGAGACTAGAGACTTCCCAGAAAAGTCATTGCCTGGACCTCTGACGTCACCATTTTCCCGCCAAAATTTTCAGGCCTCGGTTCACATTCCCTGGTGCTGGGCCTCCTAGCTTTACTTTGTGATATATGGCTGGCCTTTTGAAATGGCAAAAGAATCGCTCTACCAAAAGTCCAGAACAGTCGTAATGGCTAATAGGACCCGTTTGGTCATGCAGGAAAATGGGCCGTTTGGAAGGCAGCATATGAGTTTGGACTGCGCTAGACAAAAGCTTTAAATCGTCCTGCAGTCAGGCCTAACGACAATGTCTGATTCGGGTGTTTCGGTGAGATATTTTCGTCACGCCCTCAACAGATGCAAAAGTGGCGTGAAAATATTGGGAGCTTTCCGCTGCAGCGAAAAACAGGGAGAGAGAGATTCACTCAGCTCCCACCAAACCCTCATCTATTTCTACCCTCTCCGCTCACCGCCAAACCTCAACTCGCCATTTCTCCCACATCGAGCTCTATTTCTCGATCGGTCCGCGTCAGATAAGAAGCTCCCTCGTCTCTGATCATCATCGGTGGTAGCTTTGACGGTGATACGTCGGAAACGTATATATAATTTTTGATGTTTTATGCTTGTTTAGTATCTACTTTGTTTTGCTTTGTCTACACTTTGAGGTGTTTTTATATGTTTTCTGGAACTAACCTATTAACAAGTTGCCACAGTGCCAATCCTGTTTTCTTCTGTTTTTTATTCCAGAAAGGCAGAAAATCAATATTTTCGGAATTGGACGGGACAAAAGCCAAAGTCAATATTTTACGTGGGAAACACAAAGCCAGAGTATGAGACGAAGAGACGCCACAGGGCAGCCAAAACCCCTAGGCGTGGGCCAGCCCTGGCCGCGCCTAGGCAGGGTGTGGCCCCTCTGGCCGCCTCCCAGCCTCGCCTCTTCGCCTATAAGAAGCCCTCGATGCAGAAACCCTAAGGACCCGATCAAAACTTCACGAAACCATCTGTAGTCGCCGCCACCATCGTCCGTAGATCGGGAGGATCTGAAATTCTTCCCGGCACCCTACCGGAGGGGAGATCATCTCGGAGGCCTTCTTCTCCGGTATGATGTGTGGGTAGTTTCACCTTGAACTATGGGTCCATGTAGTAGCTAGATGGTTGTATCTCCTCTTTGTGCTTTCATGTATAGATCTTGTGAGCTCCGTTCATGATCAAGATCTAATCTATTTGTAATCATGCATGTTGTATTTGCGGGGATTCGATGGATATTGAGATTACTTTGTCATATTGATTTATGGTTTTGTCTTTATGATTCTATCATGTCTGTATTGTTTGTGATCTTGCATGCTCTCCGTTGTTAGTAGCTATCTAGGCCAAGTAGTTGCTAGTGACTCCAAGAGGGGATATTTATGCTCGATAGTGGGTTCATGCCTCTAGTTTCCAAGGGAAGTGACAGAAATCTCTTCGGTTGTAGATGTGTTGTTGCTACTAGGGAGAAAACAACGGTCTCTTGTTCATGGAACAAGTGGATTGTTTACCTTACACACTTTGCTTAAAGCAGTTGTCTGTTGCTTGCAACTTAATACTGGAGGGGGTTCGGATGATAACTTGAAGGTGGACTTCTAGTCATAGATGCAGTTGGATGGCGGTCTATGTATCTTGTTGTATTGCCCAATCGAATCTCATAGGATCTTTTTGTCTGGTATTGCATTGTTATGCATTGCTCAGTTCCTGTCAATTGCCCTGCTGTAATTTGTTTACCCTACATGCCATGTTGTTTATCTAAGGAGGGCAACTCTAGTGAACTATGGACCCCGGTCCAATCTTTACCATTGATACATCTTCCACTGTTACTTGTTTACTCGCTGCAAACCACCATTATCTTCCACACCATACGTTTAATCCTTTGTTACAGCAAACCGGTGAGCTTGACAACCTCACTGATTCATTGGGACAAAGTCTTGAGTTTGTGTTGTGCAGATCTCTGCGTTGCTTGCAACACCTATGTGAAGTTTCCTTCCTCCTACTGGTTCGATAACCTCGGTTTTTTATTGAGGGAAAACTTGTTGATGTGCTGCTTCACACCTTGCTCTTGGGGTTCCCAACTCAGCGCTCCTACATCAACTCAGCGCTGCATCAAGTCTTTCTGGCGCCGTTGTCGGGGAAGCTAAGGACGTCTTCACAAGGGGAGTCCTCCACTTCCTTTCTCTTTACTTTGTTTTTAGTTTGCTTAGTTTCTTTTGTTTGGTTTTGTTTGCCTCTTTTCAATTATTCAAAAACACAAAAAAATAGTTCCTACTCGAGTTTCCACCTTGCTCTAGCTCACCATGTTGTTCTCCAAGTTCGCCCTGAAGGATCTTGCAATAGGTAGTGGCTCCATAATTGGGAAAGATAATATTGAGGAATTCTTTAATCATGTTAGCAAGCATGAGGATATTGAGGATAGATCTATAGCAGACCTTGCTCCTAATTATGAGATTGATGCAGCTTCTTTAGTTCATATGTTGGAGGCTAGGTTTGTTAGCCTTAACCCCTTTTATACAATTCTTGTTCCTAAAACTAAAAGAAGAAAAGAATGCTAAAAAGAGAGAATTCATTCTTAAAACTTTACTAAAAGAGTTCAATGATGTTGCTAGGGAAGCCAAAAAGGTCTTTGAGCATTTCAATATGCTAGGCTCAAGTGTAGATGTTGTGGGTACTTCTGATAAAACTAAGCCTACAGAGGAATTTAAGATACCCATACCCTTTAAGCTTGTTGGAATGCTTGAAGCCTTTGAAAAGAATTTTGATTAGATTGCTCCTAAAAATCTTTTTAATGAAAGCAGTAAGCCAAAGAGAGATGAGAAGGGATCCTCCAAAACCCATTTGGATGAGATACCTTTTATAGTTGAAGACTTTGCAAGTATTGATGTTAATGCTTCCTCATTTGAAAATACTTGATTCTTCTTGCTTCTTATGCTTAACTTAAAGGCGTTAAAGAAAAGTACTTGTTGGAAGATAACCCAAGAGTTTCCTTGAGTCTTGGAAGTTATTACTTCAGTAATGGCCTCTCCTTATCCTTTTTTTTGCTTTTTGTGCCAATAATAACCTCTAATGAGAGGGAAGTAAGATTTGGGGAGTTGCTGTCCCGAAACAGATTTCTGTCCTCCACCATAAAAATTCGTGAGGAGTCTATGTAACTCGGATTGAGCTGAAATTTTACTAAAAACTCCCCCTGTATGTTTTCTAACTTTCGTTAGTTCAACACTCTTTGATTTGAGCAATAGAAAGTTCTCGAAAAAATTGGTTTCTACCTGCTGGTCTGTTTTGACAGATTTCTGCCATTATTTGTATTTGTTTTTTATCGATTTCTTTTTGAGTTCTCTTTATACGAATTGAGCTTTTTAAAGGAAGTTGCTTCAGTATCTTGTGTTTTTAGTGAAATTTTTTCTGTTCTAAAGCTAAACCTAAGGGTCTATTATCTTTTGAATACACTAATGTTGCTAATGAAGATTGTGTGAAGTTTTGTATGAAGGGAAAATTTCAGGTGTAGAGAGAGAATGATGTAATGAGATGAAGAATGGACAAGAGCTCAATCCTGGGGATGCCATAATGGTGTCACCCCAAGAAATATCCAAGAGGTACAAACGTCAAATCTTGGGGATGCCCAAGGCATCCCCTTCTCATCAATAAAAAGCTCAAGTCTGTCTAGACACTTCGTTTTTATTGTTTCATGCATTGTTGTGTTGTTCTTGGAGCGTCTTAGTTTTTGTTAGCTTTGCTTAGTTTGTTTAATTTGCTTGAGTAAGTAGTTTGGACCCCCGTTCTCGATGTGTTGTTTCAAATAAGTCGATTGGTGTTGGCAAGGAGTAGAAAGTTCTTCCTTGGAAGTGCAAGAGGAGCTTGCTTGGACTGTGACCTAGACTTTATCATGCCATGCTAGGTGTTCTTTTGACTTTATGCTTAGTGATTATTGATGTAGCATGGCTTGCTCCAAGTCATTGGGATTGCTTAGTGTGCCTTGAAAGAATCATGCGTTGTTTTAGCATACAAAAGCATAGTATTGTGGTTTTCTCCTTCGATCTTTGTTTGGGTTGACTTGGCACATTCTCACACCATGTTATGACTATGAACAAGTCACCATATCCTCTATGATCATTTAGTCCTTGACTTGTAGTACCACTCTATGCTTTGATTAGTAATGTTTTGTTGCTCTACATGATTATGGCCATTATTGCTCTCTTAGTTGGTTGCTCCCAGTATTTTGCTAGCCTCCACTTGTATGAGTAAGCTTTACTCATGCCTCCAACTCCCAAGAAACCAAGTTATTCCAAAGTGTCCACTATAAACTCCTATGCATGGTGTGTTACACCATTCCAAGTATATTCTTGTTTTCAGCTATCTTCCAATTAAAAAATATTTTTTTATATGAAAACTTAGTGATTAAAGCCCTCACGAACTTGATGGCAGACTTTATATTCTTTGCCCCTAATAAACTTGAACCGTTGTCTCGTCTATGTCGTATATGCTTGCACTTATACGTTGGAATTAGCAGAACCATGCTGTCATGGGGAATGTTTTCAACATTGCACTTGTACTTTGTACATAGTTGATATCATGCTCTTTTGTCCGTGGATGTCACCGGTGTGAAATAAAAAGGGAGCTTGTAAGTCCATGGAGTTATGTATTTTGTGTTAGAGAAACGCCTGGGCCGCTAGCCTAAGCCATGCCTAATCATGGTGGAAACTTGGAGGATCACCATAGTGAGATATCTGTGAAGCATCCTCAATAAAAAGCTATGCACATAGTAAATAAAAAGATTGTTGGGATGCTCATTGTCTGCTTGCCTTGTCATTTTGGTTATGGGAAAGCTCATGTACCATGTGCAAGGGGTACCCGTTGGCGGTTCTCTATGATAGCATGTACTTACTATGACAAGAACTTACAGGTGACTGAAGTTGAGTAGCATGAGGTGTGGCCCTCATATTCAAGGGACTTGAGATTGCTAGATTATACTTTGTCAAGCATATATTCCATAGTTTGTTCACCTTAATCACTTCAAGATGCTTATGATAGGGGCAATGAGGGCTCAAAGCTAACAAGTACCATAATTTTTGGAAGCTCTTTTTGAAACTTGAAATCCCTGCTTCCCTTTATGAAGGGCCTTTCTTCCACAACTTTATTGAGTCTCCACCTTCTACCTTTAGGCACCATTAAGAGAGCATATTTGCCATTCTTAGTTCTATGTGCAGTGTCCCAAAACTTATTGATTGATGCATATTGTTGTATTGCTTGTTCTTGTGCTATTTGATCTAGTCACTCTTATGAACTTTGAAGGTGTCCTATGCATCTATTTGGTACTCTATGAGGGACAAGCTGATTGCCACTATGATATGTTTTCTGTATGTGAAACAAACAAACGTTTTTCAATGCATGCTATTCATGATATTTGTTTGTATCTTGTCATGTTGCAACAACAATTGCTTTGTCTTACTATTAGAACTCCATCTTTCATGCACATGTTTAGAGTTCTTTGATCCCAGCTTTCAATGTTTGCAAATGGTTTGATCTTTATTGTGAAGGTGCATGTCACCTCAAAAATTATTCTTTTTATCACTTACCTACTCGAGGACGAGCAGGAGTTAAGCTTGGGGATGCTTGATACATCGGAAACGTATCTATAATTTTTGATGCTCCATGCTTGTTTTGTATCATTTGTATTATGTTTTGTCTACACTTTGGGGTATTTTTATACACTTTCTGGAACTAACGTATTGACAAGATGTCACAGTGCTAGTTGCCTGTTTTCTTCTGTTTTTGGTTCCGGAAAGACAGAAAATCAATATTCGCGGAATTGGACGGGACAAAAGCCAAAGTTATTATTTTCCCGGAGCAACACGGAACCACGAAGCAGAGTCGGAGGGGGCCCAAAGGGTGGCTGCACCCCCCTAGGCGTGGGCAAGCCCTGGAGGCACACCCCTATGCTTGATACGTCAGAAATGTATCTATAATTTTTTATGTTCCATGCTTGTTTAGTATCTACTTTGCTTTGCTTTGTCTACACTTTGAGGTGTTTTTATATGTTTTCTGGAACTAACCTATTAACAAGTTGCCACAGTGCTAGTTGCCTGTTTTCTTCTGTTTTTCATTCCAAAAAGGCAGAAATCAATATTCTCGGAATTGGAAAATCTATTAACCGCCGCCACCATTGTCCCTAGATCAGGGGGATCTGAAGTTCTAACCGGCACCTTGACAGAGGGGAAATTATCCCGGAGGCCTTCTTCTCCGGTATGATGCGTGAGTAGTTCCACCTTGGACTATGGGTCCATGTAGTAGCTAGATGGTTGTATCTCCTCCTTGTGCTTTCATGTATAGATCTTGTGAGCTCCGTTCATGATCAAGATCTAATCTATTTGTAATCATGCATGTTGTGTTTGTGGGGATTCGATGGATATTGAGATTACTTTGTTAGATTGATTACCGGTTTTGTCTTTATGATTCTATCATGTCTATGTTGTTTGTGATCTTGCATGCTCTCCATTGTTAGTAGCTATCTTGGCCGAGTAGTTGCTAGTGACTCCAAGAGGGGGTATTTATGCTCGATAGTGGGTTCATGCCTCTAGTTTCCAAGGGAAGTGACATAAATCTCTTCGGTTGTAGATGTGTTGTTTCTACTAGGGAGAAAACAATGGTCTCTTGTTCATGGAACAAGTGGATTGTTTACCTTACACACTTTGCTTAAAGAAGTTGTATGTTGCTTGCAACTTAATACTAGAGGGGGTTCGGATGATAACCTGAAGGTGGACTTCTAGTCATAGATGTAGTTGGATGGCGGTCTATGTATTTTGTTGTATTGCCCAATCGGATCTCATAGGATCATTTTGTCTGGTATTGCATTGTTATGCCTTGCTCAGTTCCTATCAATTGCCCTGCTGTAGTTTGTTTACCCTTCATGCCATGTTGTTTATCTAAGGAGAGCACCTCTAGTGAACTACGGACCCCAGTCCAATCTTTACCATTGATACATCTTCCACTGTGTCGTGGTATTGTCGACGAGTACGCCATGGAGGGGTCCTCACAGTGCGTGTTTAGAGACGTGGGGTAAGGCGGACGGTTGACAGGTACGAGGTAACACATCTTACCCAGGTTCAGATCCCACGACGGTGGCGGAATCCTACTCCTGCTATAAATCACTATAAGGGCAATACGCCGAGTTACAGAGATAGGTTCACTGTGCGAGGTGTGTGTAAAACGATGCCCTAAAGGCTCCCATAGGCCCGACTTATATAGTCGCCAGTTCCTAGGGTTACAGGGAAAAGTCCTGACCGGACAGGTTACAGAGTCCTACACCGTCTATCACTAGTCTTGTGTATATTGTACTCCAAGGCTCCGGGTACGCTGGTGACTCCACCGTAGCCTTCCTTTATCCGGCATGGGCCTCCCTTCTGGATCCAACTAACTGGGCCGCCCAGTAGGCCACAGGCCATGCTACCGACTATGGGCCACCCGGGTTAGTCGGATAAGAGAAATGCTATGAGGATACCCATATAGCATATCCCCAACAGTAGCCCCCGGAGAACTCTGAGATCTTGCGCCGTCTTGCCTCTTCCCGTGAAACACTCCGTCTAGATGGATGTCGGCAAATCGTCAAGCAATGTCTTGTAGTTCTCCCAAAGAACCCTACAAAGGTTTCTCCGTTTTCTATGAGTAAGTCGGAGAAATGCTGAATCTTCCATCGTACGCTTCCGTAGTCGGATTAAATCCGTCCATGCCGGAATCTTCGATGGGACGGCTCATCTACCATGTTAGTTATGACGATGTAGGCTGTAGGTCAGCGACGCCTCGTAACTCACACATGCAGAGAACGCAATCATATCCGATTTTCCTTGCGAAGCGTCTGAACCGTTGGCGGCGGTTGGAGACGTGGCGAAATTATCGCTGCGTTCACGAACCACGTCGTTCTGCTGCAATAATCGTCCCGATTAGCTGCACGAATCTTGACGCAGAGTAAGATAAATAGTAACCGTGGGACACTTGCCACTTTTTCACCCCATTCTCTCGCGTCATCATCTTCTTCCTCCAGCCGCACGCCTCCTCGATCCCTCCGCGGAAAACCTCGAAGAAACCCTAGCCTCTCTCTACGCACCCGCGTCCTCCCGTCCTCCATGGCAGCAGCAGCTCTTCCCTTCGATGGCGGCGGCGAAGCCGCAGCGGGCCGGGCGAGCTCCATCGTCGTGCCCCCCGAGGGCCTGGTCATCCCTGCGTCGGCGGTGATTGAAACCACCGGCGGTGACCACAATCTGGTGGCGCTGGAGCATCTGGAAGAGGAGCCAGACTCGCACAAGGGCGATTGGCGCGACTCGGACATCACCGGCCGCTACATCCAAGAGATGGTCGCCGAGGGCTACCTTCCATGACGGAGGGCTTTCTGGCCATGATGCCCGTGGCGAGGTGACACCTTCTCCCAAGTCGGAGAAAGGTGTACCTCAAGGCCCAGCTAGTCTGTGGCGTTTCTGCCCATCTCCCACTTCTTTCTGTCCGTCTTGAACCACTTAAAAGTCCAACCCCACAACCTCTCCCCCAATAGTATCTTAGTGCTTAGCAACTTCGCGGCACTTTGTGAGGGTTACCTAGGGATTAAGCCTAGGTTAGACTTGTTTGTGTACTTCTTCACCATCAAACGTGAAGCCGGACATAGTAGGGAGGAGCTTAGGAACTGCGACACCATAAGCTTCAAGATCCGACCTGGCCGGCGGTTCCCTGACATTGTCGGCCACGAGTCGTGCAAAAACTGGCAGCGGACGATTTCTCTGGCCCGACATTCCTTTGGCGGGCCGAGAAGTGACGTACCCGGACTTCGTGGATGGAGCCACCGCTGAAGTTTCCACATGGAGATCCCAAGCCTTCCTTCCCTCCAACCTCAACGCTCCTCGCGCAATAAGGCGGATCGAGTGGTTCGTAGAGGCGGGTTTGACCGGCTTGGACCTATCCATGTGCTGGTTCATCAGGCAAATCCAACCCTCGCAACCTTGCCGAAGTTCATGCTGCAGTACGGGTGACGAAAAGGATTCCGCCGGATCTCCGTGGATAACTTCTCGAGCGACTCCGTCAAGCTCCGTCTGAAGGACATCGTCAAGGTGAAGGATAAGAAGCGCGGCTTCACCATCACCTGCGACATGTACGTAGACGGCAAGTGCCCAAAGGTAGGTATTTATTTTCCATGTATGACATTGCTCCAGTTTCTCCGTCTTACCATAGCCATCTTATCTAACACGGTGATTTCTTACTTAAAAGCTTAGCGATCTAGATGAGGACAACCTGGCTGCCCAAATCTACGATCCCAAGATGAAGGAAGTCACGGTCGTGTCCGATGATGATGCCCCGTTGGCGCGAAAGCGGAAGAGCTCCACCTCTGACGCTGCCGACGGAGGCAAGAAGAAGAAGACGGAGGGTGGAGCCTCCAAAAAGAGTATTGCCGCCCTAGAGGCGGAAAAGAAGAAAGCCACCGGGATGTTTGCCAAAGCGGCCCCCCTAGTGTAAGCTTCTCATTCTCCGACATTGTCTTATTTATCTGTTTTGTTCCTGTGCTTATACACTTTGCACGTTTCAGGAAAAAAGCCACAACCAGTCTCAAGAAGTCCTCCAAGACTCTTGGGGGTTCTAGAAATATCAAAGATATGTTGCATCGTGACTCCTCCCCCGCCATCGCCCCTGCCACTCCTGTCGTCAAGCCCTCCTCCGCTCTGACAAGCTCCCAAGTCCAGGAGGCACCAGGCCCTTCCACCATGGAAGTGGATTCTGGCGCCTCTACCGAACTCGCTGTTGTCGGTGAGCAGGCGACGCAGGAGAGCGCTGATCTTCAAATGGCTGAAGCTCCGGCTAAGGATGCCATCGGTAGCGGCAAGGCGGTGGTGGGAGCTGGTACTTCTGCCGAAGGCGGCGCCTCTGCTCCCCAAAAACCCTTCGAGTTCCCGAAGATTGTTTACCCAGCGCTCATGCCGAGTAACACAACTATGGTTCCTGGAGGAGTGCCGTCATCTCCGACGTGCAGTCTTGAGGAGCTACTCCGACAAGCAGACATCTTGCAAGGAAACAACATTTCCTTTGTCAAGCTGCTGGCCGAGAGCGCTACAAACCTCAAGATCATCGCGCTTGTAAGTTTTACTTTACCTTTTGTATTTCATATGAGTATCCCACTATAGCCCCCGAGGATGTAGATGGAAAACCATAGGTTTTGCATCTATATGGTCTAAGAGTGACTAAGTTAGAAAGAACTCTCACTGTATCCCCCAAGCATTTAGATGGAAGAAATTATTCCGACTAGATGCTTTAAGAGTAGCATACACAGTGTTCATATTTTTCAGTGCTGTAGCCCCCAAGCTTCTAGTTATAACTGAATTAGTTCCGACTAGATGCTTAAAGAAAAGCTAAGCATTTTCCGAGCTAAAAACTTTATACTGTAGCCCCCAAGCTTCTAATCGAGAACTGAAGTAGTTCTGACTAGATGCTTTAAAGAAAAGCTAAGCATATTAATAAGTTTAAAAACTCTTGCTGTAGCCCCCGAGCGCCTAGTTGGAAAATTTCCGACTAGGGGCTCCAAGCAGACCAAACAACGACTTAACTTTGTATTTGCTTCCACAAAACGAGAATGCTCGGAGGGGCATGGCCAACGACAAGTACCAGAAGATGCGCGCAGATCTTGAAGCCAAAAAGGGTAAAACTGCCATCTTGAAGGAACAGATCATCAAAAACAAGAGTTTGTTTTCTTTTTGCGCATTTCCGTCTTACTTTTGTGCCTTCCTTCTTCGAGTACTCACTGTGTACTTTGTTTTCTCCGACTTGCAGAGCATGTTGCCAAGGCCAAGTATATTGTCGAGCAGTCCAAGCACATCTAGCAGCTGGATAGCAAGAACAAAATCCTTAAGAAGGAGAGGGAAGAAATGCTGAAGATGCACAAGGATTCCATGAAAGCCCTGCAGGACTCCGCCTCCATGGAGATCACTCGCTTGAAGGAGGAGCTTGCGATCCTAAAGGATCAGAAGCAAGCTGCTGATGAGCAAAACCTTCGCCATAACAAAGCGTTTAAGCTCCAACAAGAGAAGGAATCCTTGGCGGACACCGTCTAGCAGGCTAATGCCAGCATCTTCAGTAAGTGTCCTCCGCCTTGTAGTTCTGCGGTCTGAATACTTAGAATTTATTGAACTCATGCAAACCTTGTCAGAATTTTCAGCGCCCATGGGTTTAACCCGCTCGCCTCCTTCGGACAAGGAATGCATGGTTCTTGTCGGCAAATTCATCAATACCGCCATCGCCCAAGCCAAGGAGATTGCCAAGCCCCTCCAGATTTATATCAAGGCCTCGGACTCCGTGACGAAGTACTCGGAGATTCTGCGTCGAGCCCCCGAGTGTGTCACGAGCTGGAAAGCTTCATGCGCACGGGCTGGCGCAAGGATGGCGCTGTCTATGGTGAAGGCACACTATGAAGATGCCGACATTGACACGGTGACATCTGGTATCCCCGACATGGATGATGACGGCAAGGAGATCGATCACGAAGCCATCCTGTCATCACTCGCGGGTTATGACACCAGGGTTGCCGAGTTGGTGGACGTTGACGTCTTCGTGCCCAGGAACTTCATCGACAATGTCAACCAGGACTCCTCCGAGTCTCATCACAGTGCCGACGTCGAGGGTGATTCTCCGGCTGGCGATGATGCGGCCTCCAAGTCTCCTGCGCCCAAAGAATGAAAAAAACTTTGTAATTTCTGTTTCACCTTTGGTGTGTGCACGGGAAAAACTTGTTGATGTAATCTTAAGGCGGAAAACAATGGTTGTCGTATCCTACTACTTAAGAATTAAGTTTCAGCATTTATATATATTATTTAAGCAAGTGCTGGCTTATCCATTACTCTGGTTCTTATGCTTGACTTTTCGTGAGTCGGAAGACTCGTTGTCGGAACCATGCACTTAGGTGATGATGCCCAATGGCACCGTCAATAACCTGAGCACAAAATCGCAGACAATAAGTGTCAAAAGTCACTACTCCAGAATCCACATAAAAACGACAAAGAATGTGTAGACCAGAAAACTTAAGCTAACGCCCGTAGGCGGAATTTTCACAAGTGCAATCGCAAGACTTGTGCATAAAGGTTTTATATGATCCAAAAATGAACACTAAAGGAGGTAAAAGACTCAGCAATATGAGTGAAGCAAAGAGCTTTATTTCATTGATCATATAAGAGGTACACGATTTAGATAAAAAATGCTAAGTGTAGAAAGGACGTAGCTGTGCTATGTTCCATGGCCGATCAAGCTCCGGGTAGTCATCATTCGGGTCACGTCGCTTACGCTTATGATCCTCGCTGGGTCTGTCCTTGAGTTCACGATTGTCGACAAGGTAGTAAGACCCATTGAGCAGCGCCTTGCTTATGATGAACGGTCCTTCCCATGGCGGGGATAATTTGTGTGACTTCTTCTGCTTAAGTCAGAGTACTAAATCCCCCTCTTTAAACGAGCGATGCCGAACGCGGCGACTATGGTAGCTGCGTATCTTCTGCTGGTAGATGGCGGATCTTTGGCATGCCAAAACGCGCTCCTCCTCGAGAAGGTCCACATCAAGGCGTCTGGATTCTTCGGCGTCATCTTCGTCGTAGGCGGCAACTCTTGGTGCATCGTGGAGGATGTCGGAGGGTAGGATGGTTTCTGCTCCATATACCATGAAGTAAGGGGTGTAGCCGGTGGATCTGTTGGGTGTGGTTCGTAAACTCCACAGCACAGATGGCAATTCTTCCGCCCAGGCTCCAGCTGCTCTATGTAGCGGTGCCTCAAGACGTGGCTTGATTTCCTGCAGAATTAATCCATTGGCTCGCTCAACCTGACCATTGGATTGTGGGTGTGCCACAGATGCAAGGTCAAGTCGGATGCCTTTGTCCCAGCAATAGGCCTCCACTTCTCCGAGTGACAAGTTGCTTCCGTTGTCGGTGATGATGCTATGTGGGAGACCAAATCTCACCACTAGATCCTGGACAAACCTGAGGGCAGTTGCCCCATCAAGCTTTCTAATGGGTTTATCATCTATCCATATGGTGAATTTGTCAATGCTACCGTGATGTGTAAATCCACAGTGCCGTTTGTAACGGTCCCACCATGTCTAGCCCCCAGACTGCAAATGGCCAAGTTATTGGTATTGTTCGCAATTCTTCAGCAGGAACATGTGGTTGTCGGGCATAATACTGGCATCCCGTGCATGTCTCAACCAGCTTGTCGGCATCCGCCTTCGCGGTCAGCCAGTAGAATCCTTGCCGGAAGGCTTTTGTGACCAATGATCGAGGAGTGGCTTGATGCCCGCAATCTCCGAGATGGATCTCGCGCAGGATTTCCATACCTTCTAGCTGGGAAACGCACTTTAGGTATACACCAGTAGTGCTCCTTTTATAGAGTTGCCCATTGATTATGGTATAGCCCTTTGCTCGTCGTACTATTTGCCGTCGTTCGACCTCATCGTCGGGCAAAGTTCCGTGTTCGAGATATTCCATGAACGGTTTTGTCCAAGCCGGAGGGATCTTTGTCACCATGTTGACGAAAGAGTCAGCTCTATCCGGGTTGTCGATGTCGGCGCCCTTCACGGATGGTGTGCGTAGATGCTCTAGGAAAACTCCTGGCGGAATTTGCTTGCGCCCTGATCCAAGTTTAGACAGTAGATCAGCCGCCTCATTTTGCTCCCTAGGCACATACTTGACTTCGTAGCCCAAGAAGCTCTGATATGCCGCCATCATAGGGTTCCGCGCATTCCAGGTGCCAGCCACTTGCTGGGCAACCAAGTCAGAATCTCCACAACAAACTATGCGCTTGATGCCAATATCCTTGGCTACGCGGTCAAGTGAATGAGTGCTTCATACTCCGCCATGTTGTTTGTAGCCTCGAAGTGGATCTGCAGAACGTAGTGCAGCTTGTCTCCTTTTGGTGACTGTAGTAGTACACCAGCCCCTGAGCCGTTGAGCAACTTGTTGGAATTATGCCCTATAGGCAATAATAAAGATGTTATTATTATAATTCTTGTTCATGATAAAGTTTATATTCCATACTATAATTGTATTAAGCGGAAACTTTAATACTTGTGTGGTTTATGAACAACACCGTGTCCCTAGTATGCCTCTATGGACTAGATCATTGATTAATGGTGGTTAAGGTTTCCTCACCATAGACATGAGTTATCGATTAATAATGAGATCATATCATTGGGAGAATGATATGATGGACAGACCCAAACTAAGCGAAGCAATTAGATCGTGTCATCGTGTTCATCTTTGCGAAGCTTTTCTTATGTCAAATATTGTATTCCTTAGACCATGAGATAATACAACTCCCTAGTATCGGAAGAAAGCTTTGAGGTCATCAAACGTCATCCTATGAGAGGGTGATCATAAAGGTGTCTCTCAGGTGATCGGAAAGTACCTGTTGGGTTGTATGTATCGAGATGGGATTTGTCCCTCCCAAGTCGGAGAGATATACTTTGGGCCCCTCGGTGTCGATATCAACACCGCTTGCAAGCATGTGGTTAAGGAGTTAATCACAAAGTGATATCGGATTACGGAACGAGTAAAGTACTTGCTGTGAACGAGATTGAACTAGGTATGACGGTACCGACGATCAAATCTCGGGCAAGTAAAATATCGCGAGATGAAGGGAATATATATATATATGGGATTGATTGAATCCTGGCATCGTGGTTCATCCGATATGATCATCGATGAATGTGTGGGAGTCAATATGGGTTTCCATACCCCGCTGTTGATTATTGATATAAGATCATGTCTGCATATTCTCGAACCCGAAGGGTCACACACTTAACGTGTCTTGACGCTAGGATATATTGGATAATTGGTTTATGAGTTTTTGTTCGGAGTCTCGGATGGGATCCGGGACATCATGAGAGGTTCCAGAATGGTCCGAAGAATAGGATTCATATAAGGCAATGTAGTTTTTGGAGTTCAGAATTGTTTCGGGTTAATCGGTATTGTACCGGAAGCTTCTAGAACCTTCCGGAGGGGGACCAACGTGGCCCCACCTGCCGGGAGGGGTCATGGGCCTATGAGGGAGTGCCCTGACCGCATTGGACCAGGGGCACAAGGCCCCATAGGGCCCAGCCGGCCAAACTAGGGCAAAACCCTAGGGGAGCTTCTAGAAGGGGGAACTTGCCCCCCACTCCTCCCTCCTTGGCCGCCGGCCCTAGGGATTGGGGGAGGGTCAAGGGCTGGCCTCCCACCCCTCTATATAAAGAGGGCTGGGGGCGCACCCCCTCACACACCTCCTCCTCAAGCCCTAGCCGCCCTGCTGCCCTCCTCTCTCTCTCTCCCTCCCGGCCTTGCGTGGCGAAGCCTGCGCTGAAACTCTCCACCACTTGCACCGCGCCATCGCGTTGTAGATCCAATCCGTCTCTCCACCATACTTGCTGGACCAAGGAAGGAGGAGACGTCGAGGTGCCACACGTGTGCATCTCTCGGAGGCATCGCCACTTGCGGTGTTAGATCGGATCGGATCGCGAGGAGGAGAAGCGAGTATGACTACATCACCCACGTTCCGACGAACGTTCCGCTATGCGAATCTTCAAGGGTATGAAGATCTCATCTATTCCCCCTCGTTGTTTGCATCTCCTAGATTAGATCTTGGCTTTCCCGTTCGCATCCGTAGAATTTTTTTGATTTACTATGCTGCGAAACCCTTCAGTGGTATCAGAGCTAGATCTATGCGTAGATGTGTTTCACGAGTAGAACGCAACATGGTTGTTGCGGGCGTTGATGTTTTCTGTTGCAAGCCTCTTGTTTGTGTTCTTCTTATGAAGCGGGATAGTGAGATCGAAGCGGTCCAGACCAACTTTACGCGACGTCGTTCGCGAGACCGGCTCCGCACTTGACGTGTGGCTTGTTCCACACATGCGGCTGGTGGATGCCAGTTTCTCTCACTATAGTTGTCATGGGATTTACACCGGAGTTTGGCAACCATAATATCACCATTGTGGCTTTCCGTAGGTAAGAATCGTTCTTAGCTTGCTACTCCCATAAGCCACGTAAAACATGCAACAACAAAGTAGAGGCGTCTAACTTGTTTTTGCAGGGAGTGTTTTCTGTGATATGGTATGGCCCAAGATGTGATGTGTATGTTGTATGCAATGATCATGTTTTGTAATGTTTCACGACTTGCATGTCGATGAGTACACAACCGGCAGGAGCCATATGGTTGTCTTTATAATTGTGTATGACCTGTGTGTCAACTTCTTATACACCATGTAATAGCTTTACTTTATCGCTAATTAGCTAGAAATAGTTGTAGTTGCTATTCGTGGTGGAGGAAATCATGGTGGAGTGATGGATATCATGCCAGCACGCACAAGATGGAGATCATTGCGCGAAGATTGGCTATACCATGTCACATAAAGTTATATGCATGTGATGTTTATCCTTTTATGTATCTTTTTATGCTTAGATCGCGACGGTAGCATTATAAGATGATTCCTTACTTAAATATCAAGATAAAAACTGTGTTCTCCCCATGTATGCACCGTTGCGAAAGTTCGTCGTGTCCAAGCATCACGTGATGATCGGGTGCTATAGACTCTACGTTCACATACAACGGGTGCAAGCCAGTTTTGCACACGCGGAAATACTTGGGTTTGACTTGAAGAGCCTAGCATGTACAGACATGGCCTCGGAACACATGAACCAAAAGGTTAAGCATGAGTCATATGAATGATATGATCGACACTTCGTTGTCCACCATTGAAACCACATCTCTTCTCGTGAAGATCGGATTAGGTGTGGTGAATTTGGATCATGTTCACTAAACAACTTGAGGGATGTTGAATTTAGTGGGAGTTCATCTAGTAATTTGATTAAAAGTTGAACTAGTTATCATGAACATAGTCTAATTTGTACTTGCGAATATTGTAGATCAAATGGCTAAGTCCAACTTCAACTTCAACGTTCTTGCTGAGAAGGAAAAGCTTAGAAACAATGGGTCTAACTTCACCAACTGGTTTCGCAATCTGAGAATCATTCTCTCTGGCGGTCAAAAGGACTATGTCATTGAGAATGCGCTAGGTGACGCCTCACTTGTAGATCATGGCTGATGAGAAAGCTGTCTATCAGTCGCGCAAAGATGATTATGGTGTGATTAAGAGCACCATGTTGTTTGCTATGGAATCAGACCTTCAAAATTGTTTTGAAGACTATCCCAGGCCCTTTGAGATTCTTGAGGAGCTGAAAACCATGTTTCATACTCAGGCCCGTTCTGAGAGATATGAGATCTCTGAGAAATTCTTTAACTGCAAGATGGAGGAAGGGAGTTCCGTTAGTGAGCACGCCATAAAGATGTCGGGCTACACTCAACGCCTTGAGCAACTGGACTGCAAGATTCTAGAGGAGCTCAAGATTGACAGGGTTCTACAATCACTCCCTCCCAGCTACAAAAGTTTTGTAGTGACTCATAATCAGATTGGTTCCACTGATACGATCACTGAGCTCTTCGCCAAGTTGAAAGCTGCGGAGGTGGACATCAAAAAGGATAATCATGTGTTGACGGTCAACAAGCCCCCCACCTTTAAGAAAGGTAAGGGTGCAAAGAAGCCCTTCAAGAAAGGCGGCGGCAATTGCGTTGCCCCTGCTAAGAAGAAGCTCAAGTCTGGACCTAAGCCGGACACTGAGTGCTTCTATTGCAAGGACAAGGGTCCTTTGGGCGCAATTGTCCAAGTACTTAGCGGACAAGAAGGTGGCACCATCAAAGGTATATTTGATATACATGTTATTGATGTTTTCCTTACTAGCCCTCATTGTAGTGCACAGGTATTTGATCTTTGGTTGATTGCTAATATTTGTAACTCGAAACAGGAGCTACGGAATAGACGACGACTTGTGAGGGATGAGGTGACGATGCGCGTTGGCAACGGATCAAGAGTTGATGTGATGGCCGTCGGCACGCTCTCCTTAGTTTTACCTTCGGGATTAGTTTTAAACCTTAATAAGTGTTATTATGTGCCTGCGTTGAGCATGAACATTATTTCTGGATCGTGTTTATTGCAAGACGGTTATTCATTGAAATCGGAGAATAATCGTTGTTCTATTTATATGAGTAACATCTTTTATGGTCATGCATCTGCTGTAAATGGTTTATTTCTTCTAAATCTCGAAAGGTATGAAACACACATCCACAACACTGAGGCTAAGAGATGCAAAGTAGATAGTGATAATACTACTTATTTGTGGCACTGTCGTCTAGGTCATATTGGTGTAAAGCGCATGAAGAAACTCCATTCTGATGGACTTTTGGAGTCTCTTGATTTTGAATCATTTGACACATGCGAACCATGCCTCATGGGCAAGATGATCAAAACCCCGTTCTCCGGAACGATGGAGCGAGCAACGGACTTGTTGGAAATCATACATACCGATGTATGCGGGCCGATGAGTGTTTCGACGCGCGGTGGATATCGCTATTTGCTCACTTTTACCGATGACTTAAGTAGATATGGGTATATCTATTTGATGAAACATAAATCTGAAACATTTGAAAAGTTCAAGGAATTTCAGAATGAAGTGGAGAACCATCGTAACATAAAAATTAAGTTTCTACGATCTGATCGTGGAGGTGAATATTTGAGTTATGATTTTCTCACGCATCTTAAAGCAAGCGGAATCGTTTCGCAACTCACGCCACCCGGAACACCACAGCGCAATGGTGTGTCTGAACGCCGGAATCGAACTCTATTAGATATGGTCCGATCGATGATGTCTCTTACTGATTTGCCGTTATCATTTTGGGGTTATGCATTAGAAACCGCTGCAATCACTTTAAATAGGGCACCATCTAAATCCGTTGAGACGACACCGTATGAACTGTGGTTTGGTGCTAAACCTAAGTTGTCATTTCTTAAAGTTTGGGGATGCGAAGCTTACGTCAAGAAGTTGATGCCGGACAAGCTCGAACCCAAAGTGGAGAAATGCGTCTTCATAGGATACCCTAAGGAAACTATTGGGTATACCTTCTATCACAAAACCGAAGGCAAAGTGTTTGTCGCAAAGAACGGTTCCTTTCTTGAGAAGGAGTTTCTCTCGAAAGAAGTGAGTGGGAGGAAAGTAGAGCTAGACGAGGTTGTTGAACCTTCTCTTGAATTGGAGAGTAGCACAGCACCTGAAATTGTTCCGATGCACCGCACCAACAATAGAGGAAGCTAATGACAAGGATCATGAAGCTTGGGCGATCTTCACTCTTGAATGTCGCAGGACGACAAGGCCGCGTGCCCCTCCTGAGTGGTACGGCAACCCTGTCTTGACTGTCTTGTTGGTAGAAGACAGTGAACCTACGAACTATGAGGAAGCGATGATGAGCCCAGACTCTGAGAAATGGCTAGAGGCCATGAAATCCGAATTGGGATCCATGAGCGAAAACCAAGTATGGACTTTGGTGGACCCTCCTAGCGACCGAAAGGCCGTCGAGTGCAAATGGATCTTCAAGAGGAAAACGGACGCGGATGGTAATGTTACCGTCTATAAAGCACGACTTGTCGCGAAAGGTTTTCGACAAGTTCAAGGTGTTGACTACGATGAGACTTTCTCTCCCGTAGCGATGTTTAAGTCCATTCGGATTTTATTAGCAATTGATGCGTTTCATGATTATGAAATATGGCAGATGGATGTCAAGACTGCATTCCTCAATGGCAACATTGATGAAGAGTTGTATATGATGCAACCCGAAGGTTTTGTCGATCCTAAGGATGCTGATAAAGTGTGCAAACTTCAGCGTTCCATTTATGGACTGAAGCAAGCATCTCGGAGTTGGAACCTTCGTTTTGATCAAGTGATCAAGAGCTTTGGATTTGTTCCAAATTGCTACGAAGCTTGTATCTACAAGAAAGTGAGTGGGAGCTCGGTGACATTTCTGGTACTATATGTGGATAACATATTGATTATTGGAAATGACATTAACATGCTTAACGATGTGAAGATTTATTTGAACAAGTGTTTTTCAATGAAAGACCTAGGTGAAGCTGCTTATATATTGGGCATCAAAATCTATAGAGATAGACAAAGACGCCTGATAGCTTTAAGCCAGAGTACATACCTAGACAAAGTTCTGAAAAGGTTCAGAATGGATAAGGCAAAGAAAGGTTCAGTGCCTATGTTGTCAGGTAAAATATTGAGCAAGGCTCAGTGTCCAGCTACGGTACATGATAGAGAAGCTATGAGCAAAGTGCCTTATGCCTCGGCCATAGGTTCTATCATGTATGCCATGCTGTGTACTAGACCGGATGTGTCCAATGCTCTTAGTTTCACGAGCAGATACCAAAGTGATCCAGGAGTGGAACACTGGACAGCCGTGAAGAACATCCTAAAGTACCTAAATAGTACTAAAGAAATGTTCTTAGTCTATGGCGGTGATGAACAGCTCGTCGTAAAAGGTTACGTCGACGCTAGTTTCGACACCGACAAGGATGATTCTAAATCTCAGACAGGATACGGTTATATTTTGAATGGAGGAGCTGTGAGCTGGAGAAGCTGCAAGCAAAGCGTGATCGCGGGATCTACAGTAGAAGCGGAATACATGGCTGCTGCAGAAGCGTCAAGTGAAGGAGTTTGGATCAGGAACTTCATCACTGAGCTTGGCGTGGTTCCAAGTGCATTGGATCCACTGGAGATATTGTGTGACAACACTGGCACCATAGCACTCGCTAAGGAACCAAGATATCATCCAAAGACCAAGCATATCAACCACAAGTTTCATATAATCCGAGATTATATAGCAGATGGAGATCTGAAGATTAGCAAAGTACATACAGATCTGAATGTCGCAGATCCGTTGACTAAACCTCTTCCACGTGAAAAACATGATCAACACCTTAGTGCCATGGGTGTTAGATTGTTGCCAGATGTAAACTAGATTATTGACTCTAGTGCAAGTGGGAGACTGTTGGAATTATGCCCTAGAGGCAATAATAAAGATGTTATTATTATAATTCTTGTTCATGATAAAGTTTATATTCCATGCTAGAATTGTATTAAGCGGAAACTTCAACTTGTGTGGTTTACGAACAACAACGTGTCCCTAGTATGCCTCTATGGACTAGCTCATTGATTAATGATGGTTAAGATTTCCTAACCATAGACATGAGTTGTCGATTAATAATGAGATCATATCATTGGGAGAATGATATGATGGACAGACCCAAACTAAGCGAAGCAATTAGATCGTTTCATCGTGTTCATCTTTGCGAAGCTTTTCTTATGTCAAATATTTTATTCCTTAGACCATGAGATAATACAGCTCCCTGGTATCGGAAGAAAGCTTTGAGGTCATCAAACTTCATCCTATGAGAGGGTGATCATAAAGGTGTCTCTCAGGTGATCAGAAAGTACCTGTTGGGTTGTATGTATCAAGATGGGATTTGTCCCTCCCACGTCGGAGAGATATACTTCGAGCCCACGCGGTAATCGATATCAACACCGTTTGCAAGCATGTGGTTAAGGAGTTAATCACAAAGTGATATCGGATTACGGAACGAGTAAAGTACTTGCTGTGAACAAGATTGAACTAGGTATGATGCAAGCGATCAAATCTCGGGCAAGTAAAATATCGTGAGACGAAGGGAATATATATATGGGATTGATTGAATCCTGGTATCGTGGTTCATCTGATATGATCATCGATGAATGTGTGGGAGTCAATATGGGTTTCCAGACCCCGCTGTTGATTATTGATATAAGATCATGTCTGTATATTCTCGAACCCGAAGGGTCACACACTTAACGTGTCTCGACGCTAGGATAGATTGGATAATTGGTTTATGAGTTTTTGTTTGGAGTCTCGGATGGGATCCGGGACATCATGAGAGGTTCCAGAATGGTCCGGAGAATAAGATTCATATAAGGCAATGCAGTTTTTGGAGTTTGGAATTGTTTCGGGTTAATCGGTATTGTACCGGAAGCTTCTAGAACCTTCCGGAGGGGGACCAACGTTGCCCCACCTGCCGGGAGGGGGCATGGTCCTATGAGGGAGTGCCCTGGCCGCATTGGGCCAGGGGCCAAGGCCCCATAGGGCCCAGCCGGCCAAACTAGGGCAAAACCCTAGGGGAGCTTCTAGAAGGGGGGGAAACTTGCCCCCCACTCCTCCCTCCTTAGCCGCCGGCCCTAGGGCTTGGGGAGGGGCAAGGGCTGGCCGCCCACCCCTCTATATAAATAGGGATGGGGGCGCACCCCCTCACACACCTCCTCCTCAAGCCCTAGCCGCCCTGCTGCCCTCCTCTCTCTCTCCCTCCCAACTGCACGTAGGCGAAGCCCTGCTACAGAAACTCTCCACCACTTGCACCGCGCCATCGCGTTGTAGATCCAATCCGTCTCTCCACCATACTTGCTGGACCAAGGAAGGAGGAGACGTCGAGGTTCCGCACGTGTGCATCTCTCGGAGGCATCGCCACTTGCGGTGTTAGATCGGATCGGATCGCGAGGAGGAGAAGCGAGTACGACTACATCACCCACGTTAAACAGGCGTTCATCTTCTCGAATCTTCAAGGGTATGAAGATCTCATCTATTCCCCCTCGTTGTTTGCATCTCCTAGATTAGATCTTGGCTTTCCCGTTCGCATCCGTAGAAATTTTGTGATTTACTATGCTGCGAAACCCTTCACAACTTTGATCCGTCAAAGTGCATCACCTAGTACTCTGGTTCTGGCAGTGGAGTAGCATCTGGCATCTCCGTCCAATCTGCAATAAAATCCGCCAAAGCTTGTGACTTGATAGCGTCGCGTCTCTTGTAGGTGATCTCGAAGGCGGCAAGTTCAATGCCCCACTTCGCGACCCTTCAGAAGGCGTCATTGTTGATAATGTCGGACAGTGGTGTCTTGCTCACTACTGTGATTGGGTGCTCCTGAAAGTAATGCCTCAGCTTCCGAGAAGCAAGGAATACTCCATAAGCTATCTTTTGGTAGTGTGGGTAACGCTGCTTGGACTCCGTCAAGACCTCGCTTACATAGTAAACTAGTCATTAAACTCCGTGCTCGTAGCCTGGTTCCTTCCGCTCTACCACGACGACGATGCTAATAACCTGGTTGGTTGCCTCCATGTAAATTAACAGGGGCTCTCCAGGCTCGGGTGCTGCAAGGATGGGCGCTGAGGAAAGAATCTCCTTGAGCTGCTTCAATGCTGCATCTGCTTCGTCTGTCCATGTGAATTTGTCCGCCTTCTTCAGCAACTTGTACAGCGGCAGAGCCTTCTCTCGAAGTCGGTTGACGAACCGACTAACTGCTGCAACACAACCTGTCGATTTTCTCCTTTAGGCATGTCAGACGGTTTATGTTTAAGATGGCCTTGATTTTCTCCGGGTTGACCTCGATTCCGCGCTGGGAAACGATGAAGCCCAACAGTTTTCCGGCTAGAACCCCAAAAACGCACTTCTTAGGGTTGAGCATCATGTTGTATTTCCGGAGATTATCAAAGGTTTCTTTTAAGTCAGAGATTAAGTCGTTTGATTTTTTAGACATCACCGCGATATCGTCCACATAGGCGTGAATGTTCCGACCAATTTGGTCGTGAAGGCAACGTTGCATTGTCCGCTGGTAGGTAGCACCTGCGTTTTTCAGCCCAAAGGGCATTGTGACATAGCAAAACGTGTCGTTTGGGGTAGTGAACGAAGTGGCCAATTGGTCCGACTTCCTCATCTCGATCTGGTGGTATCCTGAGTATGCATCAAGAAAACACAAAAGTTCCGAGCCAGCCGTCGAGTCAATGACTTGTTCAATGCGAGGCAAAGCAAACGGATCTTTGGGACATGCTTTGTTCAAGTCGGTGTAATCAACACACATTCTTAATTCATTGGTTCCCTTTTTGGGGACAAGTACAGGATTGGCCACCCATCGGGTGTGAAGGACTTCTCGGATAAACCCAGCCTTAAGTAACCTAGCTATCTCTTTGCCAATGGCGCGTCTCTTCTCATCTCCGAAGCGTCGTAGAGGTTGTTTCACTGGTTTACATTTTGGATCTATGTTTAAGATGTGCTCGGCAAGTTCCCTAGGTACACCTTTCATGTCGGCAGGTTGCCAGGAAAAGATGTCCCTATTCTCACGGAGGAACTCGACGAGTGCGCTTTCCTGTTTGGGATTCAGGTTCGTCCCAATGGCGACGGTCTTGGAGGCATCGCCTACCACAAGTTCCACCGGCTTGGTCTCGATGGCGGCCTTGAATGCAGGAGCGGAGTCGGAGATCTGCTTCTTCGACGCGGGCATCTCTGAGTCATTGACCTTGCTCTGGATCTCCTTGAATTCTTCGCTGTAGAGGACAGCTTCTGCAATGGCTGCTTCATTGATCTCCCAGTCCCTTGCCTTGGTAAAGCTTCCGGATACAGTGATGACGCCGTTTGGTCCGGGTATCTTAAGTTTGTTGTAGACGAAGCATGGCTTGGCCATGAACGTGTGGAATATGTCGCGGCCGAATATGACATGGTACACGCTCTTGAAGGGGACCACCTCAAAGGTCATGCGCTCTTGGCGGTAATTATTAACGTCGCCAAAGGCTACCTGAAGCGTAATGCACCCAAGGGACCGAGCCTCCCGACCAGGAACTACGCCATGGAACACGGTGTTGGTCCATCTTAGGTTTGCCTCTGTCAAGTTCATCTTCTGCAGTGTATCCAGGTACATGATGTTGATGCTGCTCCCACTATCCACCATGCACTTGGTGAACTCCACGCCGTCAATCAATGGGTTGATGACCATGGCATACTGGTTCTCCGTGGGCACAAGGTCTGGGTGGTCCGTCCTGTTCCAAGTGATTGGAACCTCCGACTAGCGCAGGTATTGGGGAACTGGGGGGAGAGTGGCCATCAGGATCCTTAGAGAGGTCTCCTGTTGTCGGACGGTGGGGGTGCCAAGGAAATTGTGGTAGACTGGGGCCTTCTCTGCGAAGGGGTTCTTGCCCTTGTCGTCGCTCTTGGCGGCGTGCTTGGGGTCAACGTCCTCATCCATGTCACTTGAATCCTTGGACTCCTCCTCCTTCTTCTTCCCCTTGCCCTTGCCTCATGATCATTCTTCCGACTTTGCTTGTAGCCGGACTCCGGATCTTCCTTGAGGTCGTTGACGAACTTGCAGTGTCGATTGGTATGGGTGGCTTTGCCGTTGACATCGAGGTGTACGAGGCACGGCATATCACGATACTCCTCGTACGTTTGGGGAACACGGAGCGGCGCCGAGTTGGTTTCACTTCCTCGTTGCTGCCCGTGGCCTGCTCCCCTTCCTCGGCCATGTTGTCTGCCTTCTCCTCGTCCTGCAAAAGTCATAGCGACCATGTCGGTAGATTTCTTTTCTTCTGGAGCAGTTTTCCACTTTGTACTGTTGTTCCTCCGAGCTTAGGTTGGAATGGCGTTCTTGGCAAAGACCCTGGCGTAAATGCGTCGACTGCGAACTCACTAGCTAACTGAATCATCTGATTCAAGCCAAGCTGATGATTGTCCTGCAAGCGCTTTAGCTTATGTCGGAGTAACGTGCCTCTTTCCAACCCATCGATGAAGGCGGCCATAGCGGTCTGAGCGTGCACTCCTGCGCAGGAATTCTTCATGTCCAGCCAGCGGGAGAGGTAGGCGCAAGATGTCTCGTCTTTCTCTTGCACGCATCGCTGTAGATCACCCACAGTGCAGGGACGCTTGTATGTACCCTCAAAGTTCTTGGTGAATGCTTCTTGCATATCCAGCCAGTTGTAGATAGATTTTTCCGGCAAGTCGTCGATCCATTGACGGGCCGTTCCTGCCAACATTAACGGGAGGTACTTGACGGCGACGTTGGGGTTGCCTCCGGCAATCTCCACTGCATTGCCATAGTCCTGCAACCATGTGGCGGGCTTGGCGGTGCAGTCATAGGGTTTGATGGTCTTGTCAATCCGGAAACCTTTGGGGTAAGTTGTGGACCGTATTGTAGGTCCAAAGCAATGTGGTCCCAGGTATGGTCCTTCCCGGGCCTCGTGGATCTTATCGATCCGCGAACATGCATCATACGGCTCCGGGTTCTTCTTCTTGTTGTCAACAGGGGACGGGCTGCATGAATGACGCGGGCCTCTTCCGCCATGGTGATTGCTTGGCGGTGACGGAGGCGGAGGTGGCAGTGGGTTAGCCTTCTTCTTTGTTACCCTCTGCGGCCCCCACGCTATCCACGGTTGCTTGTCGGACGCGGAGGGTCGTGGTGTGACCTGCTCTTATGTCCTTGGTGGCGCTCTTCATCATGACGGGTCTGTGCCGCGTTGTCGCGAATGACGATGCTGCACTGCTTTGGAGGGGGCATATCCGTACGATGGTGAGACTTGTAATCTTCCTGACGTCAGGGGGATCGGGGTGGTGGCGATGGGCGACGAGGTCAGGCTTTTTATCCATGGTCGGAGGATATGGAGATAGCATCCTTCCTGTTGCGCGCATCCCTCCATCTTCGTTCTGATGAACCCGTCTGTGATCCCACATCTTGAGGAGATCTGTCCCTTGGCGGTTTGTACTGGCTAGATCGGCAGAGCGCTGGGTCAGACTCAAGCCTCTGAGAGGTGGCCTTTTCCTGCTGCTTTACCGCCTTGGCCACTAGGTCATAGACCTGCTCTACTGCCTCAGGCGATCTATCCTGTTCCAGAAGGGTCTTGGCGACGGCGAGGTTAAGGACTGGGGTGGGCATCACCTGCTTGCCTTCACTATCAATGTATGGATTGGCACATGCCGGCCGAGGAGCCCATCCTAGGTTGCGCCGTGCACGGGATCGTTGATGGCGAGCGGAGCTTTCTTTAGCCTGGAGCGGCAGAGTCTTGTACTCGGCCTCCATTGCTCTAGCTTTCTCTATGGACTTCTGCGTGTTGACCAGATCTCGATCTAGTTTAGCGCCTTGCTCCGCGATGGCTTGCGCCTCCTCCAGCAGCTGCCGGCGCTTCTTGTCAAGCTGAGTCACGTTCCAGATATGATCAACGGTTAGCGGCTCGACGAGGAGATTGCCATACATCACTCTATCAGCTGGAGTAACATGGACTGCTGCCGACGTGGATGCTGGAGGCGGCAAGTATGCGGCGTTGTTGTTGTTGCTTGGACCGGTGTCGAGTACCTACGGCTGTTGCACTGGGTTAGGCGGAGGAGGCATGACCTCTACACGATGATCGTCAGCAGCAATGAGTGGCCCCTTCCCCTTTTCCAGCGCTGTAGGCGGAACTTGCCCGGGTTGATCTTCATCCATCGCTGTCCCAATGTTGCGAACACCCCTCGAGACATGACGGTGTTATTAGCTTGCTCGTCGCGCGAGTACTCCTCCTCCATCTCCTGCATAGCGGAGTCTAGCTCTTCTGGACTGAAGTCTATTTCCTCTAAATCTGCACTGAAATCAGCATAAAGCGCATCAATGACATAGTCGGAGGGTGCCAGGACTTCCTCGATGACGGGCGGTGGAGGTGCAATGGCCTCGATGATGACTGGAGGTGGTGGTGCTGCTGCGACGATGGCGGCCGGAGGTGGTGGTGGTGGTGGCTGAATCGGAGGGGCTCCGTCAATGAGCGCAAGCGCTGTCTAAGCTGCCGCTTCAGCCTCCGCGTAGTTGTTGACAGTGTTCACCATGCCTTCGAAGGTAAGGCGTCCTGATGCCTGTTGCCGTCTTAGAGAGTGTCGGAGAAGTGTGCCATGGTCCAGTCCTTCCACAAAGTGATAGATGGCATCATCATTGGGGTAGTGGGCCAGATCGGCTCGTATACGAAGCCACTGGCGAATGTCGCGGGGGTTTTCGCCCTCTCTCTGAATGCAGCGCGCCAGATCGAAGATGGTAACCACGCCGACGAACTTGGATCTCTGTTGTCCAGACGCACGGATGAAGCCGGCGGATTTGCAGTGATCTTCCACCTTTATATCCTGCACATGGGCGGTTTGGGTGGGTCTTGAATTTTTCCGATCTTTGCCGGCAAACTCCAAGGAGAGATCCGACATCGATCCTTCCGCGAACGTATCCTGCCCGTAGGCGGTCCGTGCGGGTCTTGATGCTTTCCAATCTTTGCCGGCAAACTCCGAAGGGAGATCCGACATTGATCCTTCCGCGAACGTATCCTGCCCATAGGCGGTCCGTGCGGGTCTTGATGCTCCTCCGACTCCCAGGGAACTAGTGCCTAAGTCGGTTTCGCCGATGAAGAGGTGGATATCTCCGATAGGAACGATCGAACACCGCGTAGGGTTCGTCTTCGCCGGGATCCAGAACTCATCAGGAGGGGCGATCGGAACGTTGCCGGAGAAGAGAACATGGCCAATGGCTACGGTTTCACCGATTCCTGTGAAGATCTTGGTCCTCGCGCGCTGAAGAGGTGGATATCTCCGATAGGAACAATCGAACACCGCGTAGGGTTTGTCTTCGCCGGGATCCAGAACTCATCAGGAGGGACGATTGGAACGTTGCCGGAGAAGAGAACACGGCCAATGGCTACGGTTTCGCCGATTCCTGCGAAGATCTTGGTCCTCGCCCGCTGAAGAGCCTGAAGCGCCTCTTGCCCCACGGTGGGCGCCAACTGTCGTGGTATTGCCGACGAGTACGCCATGGAGGGGTCCTCATAGTGCGTGTTTAGAGACGTGGGGTAAGGAGGATGGTTGGCGGGTACGAGGTAACACAGCTTACCCAGGTTCAGATCCCACGACGGTGGCGGAATCCTACTCCTGCTATAAATCACTATAAGGGCAATACGCCGAGTTACAGAGATAGGTTCGTTGTGCGAGGTGTGTGTAAAATGATGCCCTAAAGGCTCCCATAGGCCCGACTTATATAGTCGCCAGTTCCTAGGGTTACAGGGAAAAGTCCTGACCGGACAGGTTACAGAGTCCTACACCGTCTATCACTAGTCTTGTGTATCTTGTACTCCAAGGCTCCGGGTACGCTGGTGACTCCACCGTAGCCTTCCTTTATCCGGCATGGGCCTCCCTTCTGGATCCACCTAACTGGGCCGCCCAGCAGGCCATAGGCCATGCTACCGACTATGGGCCACCCGGGTTAGTCGGATAAGAGACATGCTATGAGGATACCCATATAGCATATCCCCAATACATTGTTAATTGTTTACTCACTGCAAACCACCATTATCTTCCACACCGTACGTTTAATCCTTTGTGACAGCAAACCGATGAGCTTGACAACCTCACTGATTCGTTGGGGGCAAAGTCTTGAGTTTGTGTTGTGCAGATCTCCGTGTTGCTTGCAACACGTGTGTGATGTTTCCTTCCTCCTACTGGTTCGATAACCTCGGTTTCTTATTAAGGGAAAACTTGCTTCTGTTGATCCAGTCTATGACCTTGGACCTAATTTTGATGACTGTAAGTATGCTCATTCTAATGATAAAGTTGTTGCCAGTGACAGTTATCTTGTCAACTTTATTCAAAGTGCTTCTGAAAGTTATTATGAGAGAGGGAAACATGGTTTTATGCATCTCAATAATGTTAAGTTTCCCCGTTTTATGTTGAAAGCTTTGAAGTTGCATTTGTTTTGTCTTCCTATGCTAGTGGATTTTTGCTTCAACAATTCGTTTTCTCATGATACTCCCATGCACAGGAAGTGGGTTAGACTCAAATGTGTTGGTTATTTGCTTTTTGATGCTCTTTTTCACTTCAGATATTTATCTTCTTTGAGAGCATCTTTGAAAGTTTCAAGCCTAACTTAAAGGCATTAAAGAAAAGTACTTGTTGGGAGATAACCCAAGAGTTTTCTCGAGTCTTGGAAGTTATTACTTCAGTAATAACCACTCCTTATCCTTTTTGTTTTGGGTTTGTGTCAAGTTAAACTACTTTGGAGAAGTAGAGGAGTTGTGAAAAATGGCTGTCCTGGGACAGATTCTTGTGCTGCATTGTAAAAATTCATGAGGGAGCTCAGTACTTAAGATGTAGATGTATTTTTCTGTGCTTGTTCTCCAGGTTGTTACCCAACTTTAATCAGTTTTGCACTTTTTGATTTGAGCAACAGAAGGTTTTGAAAAAATCAATCTTTACCTGCTGGTCTATTTTGACAGATTTCTGCCGTCATTTGCATTTGCCTCTTACAGAAGCCTTTGTTTTGATGGCTTTCAGTTGAAGTGTGAACCTAAAGGTTTATTGTTTTTGCTTACACTAATGTTGTCATTGAGGTTTGTGCAAGGTCTTGTATGAAGGAAATTTTCAGGAGAAGAAGGAAAGGAATCTACAGAGTTCGTATTTGAATAGGTAAAAGTGGTGAAAACAAAAGATTCGTGAAAATCCAATCTCTTTATATTTTCGATGTTTTTAATACATATGGAAGATTACGATACGGAATAGAGGAGGAAATGGAAGCCGGGGTGGCCAAACCCACCCTAGGCGCGGGCCCTGCCTGGTCGCGCCTGAGTGAGGTGTGAGCCCCCCGAGCTCCGTCTCCGCCTCATTTTCATACCAGCACCTTCCTTATGTATTGAAACTTCATAATATATAACCCCCCGGATCCCCCGAGGTTCTTGCATCGTGTTCTCGTCGTGTTTTCGTTTCGATCTGTTTCTGTCAGGAAATCTTCTCAAGTTTAGAGCACCATGGTCTCCGCCAACGACAAAGGCAAGAAGCCCGAGGAAGATGACCCTCAAGACCCCAAGGAGGAGGAGGTTTTGGTTGGGGGATGAAGAATACATGGAGGAGGACGAGCATCCGAATACCCCTGCTACCGTCGCAAGCATTGGAGTGGTGGAAAACCCTACCAAGCTTAGAAGGACAGCAATGATGTCTACATGAGGGAAACCTCCACGTATTATCTACAATCCACGGTCATCTCCTCCATGTAACAAGAGACCCTTCCATACTCTCATGCATGAGCATCAGTACCAACAGGTTCCCCTAGGGAACTTGCCCTCGGTTTGGGATATGCCTCGTTCTAACAATGCAGGGAAGGAACATGCTAAGGAGGAAGAATGGGGAAAGAATAACAAGGATTGGAATTCTCGGTCTGACATGGTTATGAACCGCATAGAGCAAAACTCGGAGCTGATTCGTGCTCTAACCTTCGAGTTTGAGGATTTGAAGAAACTTATTGAAAAGCTTATCAAGCGAACACCACCATCATCGAAGGAGTAATTCATCATCAGGTTTGGCATCCCCTTGGCTTGTTCCAAGCTTGGGGGAGTGTCGCGGTATCACCATCATTATCTTTTATCTTTTACCTTTTTAGTGGATTCATATCTTTGGTAGAGAAGTTATCTTATAGGTTGGTTTGCATGTGGAAGTATCTCTCCTTTAGTTGGTTATATATGTATCCCTTGGTGTGAGTGCCTTTATGGAATATTAATGAGAAGTCTCATATTTCACTTTTTGCACTTCTTATTTTAGTTTGCAATCTCTATTATATGATGTATATTGTTGATCAGTATTGGCATCACTTTGGGAGAATCAAGTAGATCTAAATTGGTTTTGGCAAACCGAGCTCTGGTCAGTAGCAACACTCTTTGAGGTTTGAATAGAAAAGAGGAAAAGCTTACAAGTATTTTGTATCATCTATTTTCTTTCTTGGTTGGCTCATAAGATTAGTATTCTTTATTTAAGATCTTTTGTGCCTTCAAGGAAGAACGCATGTTTGGCTTTATTACTTGTATGTTTGCTTGTTTCCTTCAACTCTCTTGCTTGATACCCAGCCATGCTAGCCAAATACCTGTTTTGAGAAGGCATACTTCTCATGTTTACAATTCCTTTGAACCAAACATATGCCATTTGTGTCCACCATATATACCTAGTAGCATTATTGCTATTCCAAGCAAATTCTCAAGCTTCATCTATCTTTTGAATTAAAAAGTATTTTGTTATGTGAAAACTAGTTAGTAAAGCTCTCACAAACTTGATGGTACACCTTATTTTCCTTGCCCCTAATAGACTTGAACCATTGTGTCATCGAAGTTGTATATGCTTGCACCTATACGTTGGGATTAGCGGAACCGTGTTGTCATGGGGAACACTTTCAACATTGCACTTGTACTTTGTACACAGTTGATATCATGCTCTTTTGTCTGTGGATGTCACCGGTGTGAAATAAAAAGGGAGCTTGTAAGTCCATGGAGTATGTATTTTGTGTTAGAGAAACGCTTGGGCCGCTAGCCTAAGCCATGCCTAATCATGGTGGAAACTTGCAGCATCTCCATAGTGAGCTATCTATGAAGCATCCTTAATAAAGAGCTATGCACATAGTAAATAAAAGATCGCTGAGATGCTCACTATATGCTTGCCTTGTCATTTTGGTTATGGGATAGCTCATGTACCATGTGCAAGGGGTACCCCTTGGCGGTTCTCTATGATACGCATGTACTTAGAATGACAAGAACTTACCGGTAACTGAAGTTGAGTAGCATGAGGTGTGGCCCTCATATTCAAGGGACATGAGATTGCCAACTTATATTTCGTCAAGCATATACTCCAGCCTTGTTCACTTTAACCTTAATCATCTCAAGATTCCTATGATAGGGGCAATGAGGGCTCAAAGCTAGTAAGTACCATAATCTTTTGGAAGCTCTTTATGACTTGTAATCCCTGCTTCCCTCTATGAAGGGACCTTTCTCCCACTTCAAATTTGAGTCAGTAAACCTATTTCCTCTCTATCTCCAGCAAGCATTTGAGTTGTTGTGTTTCAAGCATTCATACGTTGATTTATTCAATCATGTTCTTTATATTCCTTGTTTTCACAAAACTCTTATCTATTAAGTATTACTTTGAAAGCCTTCTTTGTGAAAAAACTTTTTGATCAAAGAGTGCTCCTGCTTTGAAAACTTATACAAAAATCTTTTTGTGGAACTGTTTGCCAGGTGTTCTCTGATCAAGAACAAAGTTTGCCAGTTCCAATTATGATTTATCTTTATGCATCTCTATTGTTACTCATATACTTGTTTCAAGCTAAGTTATATAATGGTGAGTTGCCTTCTTTTATGAGTTGTGCAATGGTAAGTGTGATGCTTCTTGTTCGTATTCGTTTATCGACACTTCACTCCATAAACATGTGGACATGTTTACTGAGCTCAGTTTTTGCTTGGGGACAAGCGAAGGTCTAAGCTTGGGGGAGTTGATACGTCCAATTTGCATCACCATTCTATATCATTATTTACCTCTATTCATTGATATATGTCTTATTATGAGGTATTACTCATGTCTTTTCATCTGTTTATGCATGTTGGATGATTCTTGGAGGATGAACTGTCGGAGTCGGGATTCTGATGGAAAAAGAGGTGTTTTGATGTAATTTCGCGAAGATCAGAAAAATACCAGAAAAATATGGGAAAATTATATTTTCCCAGAAGCCATAGGAAGCCAGAAGGGGAGGCGTAGAAGGGCCACAGGGGGGCCACACACCCCTAGACGCGGGTCCCCCCTGGGTCGCGCCTAGGGCATGTGTGGCCCACCTGCTCGGCTCCCGACTCCGCCCTCTCGCCTATATCTTCCTTATGAAACCCTAACACCAGGGGCGACCACAGGTAGATTTCCGACGCCTCTGCGGGGCGGAAAACACCGAGAGAGAAAGAGCTCTCCGGCAGACAGATTTCTACTGGGGAATCCCTTCCCGGAGAGGGGAGATCGTCGCCATCAACACCATCGTCAAGCTAGGCTTCATCGGGATCATCATCATCATCCACACCATAATCTCCACCAGCACCATCATCATTACTCCATCCCGCTGTAACAATCGTGTTGAATACTTGCTTAGTTCATTAGGGGAAACTTTCCCGGTGTTGATTACTATTGTAGTTGATGCTTGTGAGTGGAACCATTGGATTATTATTTATGTTCAAATTGTTATCCATCACCATATCATCTTTGATCTTGATCCATATGATGTCTTGTGAGTAGTTTGTTTAGTTCTTGAGGACATGGGAGAAGTCATGTTGTTAGTAGTGGATTTGTGTTGAGTTATTATTCAATGGTTTAGTATTTAAGTTGTGGTGCTATTCTTCTAGTGGTTTCATGTGAATGTCGACTACATGATACATCACCATTTATGGGCCTAGGGGAGTGCATTGTGTATTTGGCTACTAATTGTGGGGTTGCCGGAGTGACAGAAACCTGAACCCCCGTTAGGACACCTTTGCACAAGGGAGCGTAGGATCTCAGAGTTTAAGGCTATGGTTAGATTTATGTCTTAATTACTTTCCTGTAGTTGTGGATTCTTGCAGGGGTTTTAATCACAAGTATGTATTAGTCCAAGTAAGGTCAGTATGTTAGCACAGGTTCACCCACACAACACTTACAACACCATAGAAGAAAACTCAGCTATTTGAAGCGAAAGCACTTGACAGAATTCCCATGTGTCCTCGAGAACGTTTGGTCCTTATAAGTATTTCCATCGGTTTGTCCTTTGCTAAGAAAGGATTGGTCCACTTGCTCCCTTTGTTCGTTGTCTTTATTACTTGCTCTTTGTTTTGTTGCCTTATCAAAAAACCACTAAAAATCCGTTTGCTAAGTATTCACAGGGATTTCCTGCTCCATACCACTGTTCAGCACCTTGTGCTCCTCCTTGGGATCGACTCTCCTATTTATCGAAAGTACTGCGATACACCCCCTATACTTGTGGGTGATCAGACAGTGGCATGAAGACTATTTCCTCCTCTTTCTGCAATTGTCAACTGCATCATCCATCTCTAACGATGGCAGTAACTGAGCGCACCTTCAACTAGGGTTCTTAGGTCTGCAATGTTACTAAGGTTTGTAGATCTCCTGTGTAGCTTTTAGGTTGATTGATAGCTTTGATTTGTAGATTGTAGATGGATGTGTAGGCTTGATGTGTGTATTTCGAAATTGTCATGCAATCTGACATGATCCATTTGGTAGTTCATCTGTGTAGCTCGATTCATAGATCGTCTTTGTGCAAATAGATTTGTTTACATGCATCTATCTTGTGTGATGAATGAAAGACTCATTCTAGATGATTTAATCTAGGCTATGATCTGTATTGGGGACTCCTAGATCCCCTCCTATGTGGATGACAGTCAGCCATTGACATTGAATGCAGTGGTGCCCTCATGATGGACCTGTGAGTACAATTGTTTCTTTAGACCCCAATGTGCAAAGCTTTGTGTCCTCTTTGCTAGAAAAGTGGCAGCAAAATTTGCAAAAACACGCAGAAGAAGGGGACCATGAAATTGATATCCTACATGTCCACCTTTATTCCCAAGATGTGTGATGACTACAAGTGCATAGTTCTTATGTAGCAAGCTTTGAAATAAGAGTATCCAACCACATAGAAGATGGTTGAGGTCCTATGCTCCTATTACTATTCACCAAAGAGTTCTTGGGAAATGTCTTTGATTTCAAGCAAAAGGGTGTTTGAGAAAGGTTGTGAGTGAATAAATCAATACTAATCTAATGCAAGTAAATAGAGAGTAGGACTCGTGTAAGATCCTCCTTTGTAAAGGAAAAGGATCCCTGTGTTTACAATGCTAGTCCCTGGATCAATAGCTAGCATCCACAGTTAAGATGTAATATCAAGAAACAAAGGTCATAATTCAATTTTATAACCAGGAATAACATAATTTTATTACATCTTACATAGCTCATTTGGCTATTACATTTCATTGCAGCAGAATAACTATAAGCATGGGTTCTTCATCTTCAAAGTGCCATAGGCAGACATGTTGGTTGTAGACTTTGTAATCCTAATCATCAAACTTTACTAACATCAATCAAACCTGCAACATACAAGTTACAGCCACAAAGGGTCAATACATTTGAATTGTATTGGCAAGTGATACTATGGTAGTATAGTGGAGTCTATCATCTATATGCATTTGGCTAAGTGGAGTTGAGGCTTGCATTGCTCAAAATAGATTTTTCCTTAACATTTGAAAACACTAAGTTTTTGCTTGACAAAATCATTTTTCTCAATCAAAGATTGAAGATCCTTTAACCCTTGTTCAACCACAAGTTTTTAACTTAGAAATTTGAATGATGAGATTCTTGATTGCTTCCATGTCTTGATGCTCAAATTGTCTTTTACCAGGGACATGGCTAAGTACTTAGATTTTACACTCTGCAGAGGTGGTGCACTTTCCCCACAAGACTTGGTTTCACCAAGACAAGATCTTTCAGAAGCCTTCCCTTAGACCAAAATGAACGCGTTCCAACCTATAAAACTCTACCACCAACTATCCATATGGCTAAGTTCTTGCAACCTATATGATCCAGGCAGAGCCCATAATGCCAAGTGGCTGCACTTGAAGTTTCTCAACATTTGACATCTCAAATCTCTTTGTTCCTGGGTGGCCATCCACAAGTGAGATACACAAGGTCAACCATAAACATGGGCCTTGTGAACCACTCAACCAAAACCACCAAGCAATTACCATTCCACCCAGGTGATTCATTAACTTAGTTGTTTTATTAAACAAAACACAAGTCCTCAGACTTAGAAATTTTTCCATAGTATGAATGTATATTCCACCCTTGTTTTCTATTATCTAAGCAAAGCTTGATAGTAGTAGGAATCTTAACTTAGGAAAATTTCTACTAAGGTTTCATCTACTAGGTTTTCCTATAGCAAGGTTTATACTTAGCAAAATTCCATGCAAGTTTTACTTAAAGAAATCACTAATGCATAGTGAAAGTAATGGGACAAAAAGTATGAAGCATCACTTGCCTTTTTGGTAGAGTATAAGTTCACTCCTTGTCCTTGCAACAATCACACTCTTCAAGTCACTACAAATCAATCAAGCAAGGCACAATCTCAATCTACCAATCAAGCATTTCATCACATAAAATCATAGAACCAAGATAATGCATGCAAGCATGCCAATGATTGTTTTATTTGAAAAAGTGGTTCCTAATGGGTCATAAACATTTGAAAACACCTAATGGTAATTTTGCAAAGTGGCAAAGTCATTTGCAAAAGGTTTTCACTTCATAAACCATTTTCAAAACAAGGTATCATTTTATGTGGTGTACAAATATTTTACTAAGGCATTAATCTATAGGATTCACAAAATATGTTCTCAACCCATAAAACTTGGTGTTTTGGGTCAGAGAGTTTGAAACAAAACATTTCCCACAAGTTTTCTTCCAAAACCATTTGTACTAAATAAACTATATTTTTATTTGACTAGAAATGGTTTTAAATCAAAGAATCATTCTTTTTCTTCACCAAATACATTTTTGAAACCACAAAGTGTTTCCTATGGTCAGTAGGTTCAAAATACACCATTTGCAAAAGATTTTATTCTCAAAATCATTTTTGAACAATTTTTATAATCTAATCAAACATACAAATGTTTCTGCAAAAACAAACATTTTTCCAGAAGCTTTTTACTAAACAAATGGCATGGTTGGCTAGGGCTTGTTCCACTGATTCCATTGATATAAAGTTTGCAAATTTTGGACGTGTAGAACTAAAGTTATGCAATTTACAAATTTGATCATCTAATAGATCAAATTCTGTTTTTAAAACAAACACTGGACACATGGGCTGTTCTGATTCGTCGAAAACGGTTCGTGCGGATCGACTAACACAGACCGTAGGATTTAAGTGAAATCATACGGCTCAGAAGCGTGCGTACCCATTCGCTTACTTTCTATCCTAATCGTCAGATTCAAATCCAACGGTCCCCACTACTCTGACCAATACTCAGCGGCGCTCTGGCGGCAGCGCTCAGGCGAGGTCGTCGCCGGTGATACAGGACGCAAGGGAGAGGAGGATAAGGCTCGCCGTGTTCGCTGAAGCTTGGGGAAGCTCAAGGAGGTACTGGCTGGCGAAGGGGCGCACGGAGGTGAGAGTAATGGCTCGCCGGAGTTGCTCCTGGCATCGGGTGCGTTCAGGCGTCGCTGGGGATGTTGCTACAGAGCACGGGAGAGGGAACAGAGGTTGCGGTTAGCTTCGTACGCGGTTCACTGACAAGCGAGCATCAACGAGAGGAAAGGGGGTGGTTAGATTCTACCTGGAATGCTTGACGGAGCAATGGCGACGGGCGACGCTTCGGTGTCGAAGCCGAGGTTACAGTGGCACTCATGGAGAATGAGTGGCACGGGGAGATGCGCCAGGAGGTGGAGAGTATGTGTGCGTGGTCGAGGAGGCAAGGGGCGGCGTGGGGTCGCCGGAATTTGCACCGGACCTCGTCGGAGTCAGTGGCGGTTTGGAGACGATTCGAGCAGCCTGGTGGCTCTCTGGTGGTTCTGGTTTGGGGGAAAGGGAGAGAGGAGCATGGCGTTTAATACAGCGTGGTTGCTGGACTGAATCAACGCGACAGTAACGAGTATTGACGCGAGCTTTAATCGGCAGAAACCGCCGGCGATGTTTGCGCGCGGGTGAAGACGATGAATAGGAGGGGGTGGGGTCGGGTAGTCAGTGAGAGAGAGGAGAGGGTCCACTCGTCAGTCACTCTGCGGGTTCTGTCTATGGTGAAAAACGTTTCGCCGTGGGAGAGAGTAGGTGGGCTGGACTGGGTCTTGTTGGGCCAGTTTGTTGGGCTGGGTCCTTTTCTTATTTTTTTCCTGTTCTGAATCTTTTCCTTTTTCCAATTCTTTTTTTGTTTTGAAATTCAACAATAAATTCAACAAACAAATCAAACAACCAATTCAAAACAACTTCCACCAAACTTTATATTGAGTTTGGTTCTGTTTATCAACACAAATCAAAGTCCAAAACAAAATAATAATTTTAATCTTTTTAGGATCTATTTAATAATTAAATAAAATAGACCTTAATTCATAATTCAATTAGGTTTTGATTTATTTAATAAAATCTCCATTTGGAAACTAAATATTATCAAAACCAAATCAGTAGGTTTTATTTGAAAGTATAGGATACTTGGAAAACTTGTTTAAAATAAAATAACATTTTTATTTTAGGGTCCATTAATAATTAAATAAAATGGACCTTAGTTATTAAATCAAATAGGATTTGTTTTATTAAAAACTTTATTCTGAAATCTAAAATAAAACCAAAACACTTCAGTAGGTTTTACTTGAGGATATAAAATACTTGGAAAACTTATTTAAAATAATTTTATAAGTTTTGATGTTTTAATTAAAATGGTAAAACCTTTTATTTAAATAAAATTGGATATTAAATCCTTATTATTTTATTTAAACAAACCTTTACTATTTTTATTCAAAACAAAATGTTTTAATTCAAAAGCTTGGCCAAGGTTTAATTTGGCTTTATAAAATAATTCCTTATATTTCTACCCTTTCATTTGAAAACCAAATCTTTTATTTAAAGATCCAAAAATGGTAATTTTAAATATTTTTAAGTTTATTGTTTATTTATCTTTTTAAATACCTTTAGGATTTTATTTGATCCAAATAGGTTTTGAAAGTTTCTTCTCACCCTGAAAATCAACAAAGTTTTATTTTATTCATTTATTTTTCACATAACAAGATTTGGAAAATCTTGGGATGTGACAACTCGTGATGTAAATAGTATGAATCTGCAATAAGGCTAAAACATTCTCAGGGAGTGTAGGATCCACCACTAGCAATTGTGTTATTCATGATTAATAAAAATCTATGTCTTTCTTTATTATGTCCATGTATGGGAGAAAATCCAAATTAGGTTATCATACACCAGCCATATGATATCTCACCTCTCATAACCATATTCGTGATCATAGGCCAGCTATCGTGATCCCCAACAATTAAGGGTTAACCCCATGGTCATGGACATACTTTGTGAGTACCCTCTTATCCCCATTTGCCACGTGAATGATGATCTGGTGTGACATATCACTTGACACCTTAACACCATCACATGTCCAACGATAGTTCCCTCTCATGTCTCGAAGGCGAATGTTATGTGATATACATTCACATAACATCATGGGAGTGAACTAATACATACCCACAAACAAGGTTATAGATCATCTTTATTTCAATTTATAATAATGATAGGGTTTATCCATCTCCGCAAGAACAACGGAAACTACTCACACATGGAGGCAATCAACATCATCATAATAGTATGAATGGAATACATATGGATATATGAATACTTGTGCAAATCCATAATAGGGTTTAGGAAATATGACAAGATGGATGTAGTTGAGATGTAGGGGTGATGATGGTGGTGGAGTTGTACCTGTTGATGATGAGGATGATGCCTAGACCTCCAAGGATCTTCTTAGCCTTAGGATAAAAGCCGTTCTGTGAGTTCCCCTACGGATCCCTTCCTGAGGTGAGGTTTCTGTGAGTTCTGATGTCTCTAAATGTCGGATCTCAGATCCGTATGCATGATCTAAAAGTGTTATGCGAGGCAGCTTCGACATCACATAGTACATGCGAGCCATATGGACGGGCTCTATTTGTACTGATGCTCGTTAAAGGACCAATATGCCTCTTGTGAATTGTATTCTCTTTGTCTTTTCTCCTTGGTGCGTGAATAATTGTAAGGAGGTAGGCTTTCCTCCAATTAGCAGATTTAAACCAAAATTGATAGCTTTAATTGTATTGTCCATCAACACCTTTGATTTTAGGATTCTAGTGAAATAATCATAGAAGGTGCGCGTGAGCGTGGTAAAATACCAAAATCCTATTACTACTTATGCAATAGCATAAGGTAAATATGCTGAAAAAATGCACTCATCAATGTGTGACCTTGTGAAGAGAGGCGTCATGACTGAAAAGGGATTCAAGGAGATCCATCTGAATCCTTGCGCCAAAGATCTATTCGAGCAGTGTGACACTACGGTTTTAGGAACTCAAGTGTACAACCACTTGACTAAGTGGAGGGTGTGTTGGATCTATATCAGCAATATGAGAGACCTTAGCTACACACAATGGTGTGAGGACACCTACACCATTTCTGTCTACTGATCACTACCCGAGGCATGTTCATATTATCACACTTGATCACTGCCTTCACCAATTGTAGTTGGGATTTGCATAGGGAAACAAAATTTTCAGGAACTCAAGTGTACAACCACTTGACTAAGTATCTTGTATCATCATCTAGATTGCCTCACCTAGTTTGCACTTAGGCTCACTTATATTACTCAAAGCCTAAAACTTGCAAAAGATTACAAAGAATTTTGTAGAAACCTATTCACCCCCCTATAGGTTAACCATCTTACACTTTCAATTGGTATCAGAGCCAAGGGCTCTTTTAAGGGCTTTACCGCCTAAGAGAAAAGATGGTGAGGAGGAAAATACTTATTCGGTCAAGGAGCTTCGCGAAATCTTAGCCAAGGGTGTCCTTGAAAAGGCCAAGGCTGATTCCGATCTCCTTGTTCGAATGAGTTACCTAGAAGGACAACTTAAGGCCATTGGCGATGGGGCTTTTCTTGGTAACCCATTGGTAGTACCTCAAGGGAGACCAATGGACACCGGAAAGGAGAAGGATGCCGAGTCCGCTCATGAGAGCGGCTCGTCAAAAACCTCTGCGCCCCCTAATCAATTTCCTTATGTTTATCGTAAGCAAAAGAACATCATGACTCACATTAATGGTTCGGGTCCTGCACCTCATTATGATGGAACTCATTTCTCTCATTCGAAAGCTTCTATGGAATCTCATCTTCGCAGCTGTAGCGTTGATCTTTGGGAGATCGTGTGCACCAGTTTCCACCCACAAGATCCCAACAACCTCACTCTGAGAGAGTACTACGACAATCAACTAAATGCAACGGCTTGTGACAAGATAAAGAGTGCCATTCACCGCACTCTCCATGATCAAGTCAGCGACATCCCCACCGCAAAGGATATTTGGGATAGGATTGTTATTATCCAAGAGGGAACGTCTCATCCAAAAGTCCAAGTATGAAGCTGCCAAGTCAGAGATGAACATGTTCATGAACCATGATGGTGAGACCACCAGAAGCATACAAGAGACTTGTTGCCCTCTGCGTGAAGGTTGGTGGTCTAGGGTGTGAGAAGTATGATGATGGGTTCAATTTGAATGATGAGCTCATCAAGTCCAAGATTGTCTCTATGATCGCGGTCACCGATAAGAAGCTTGCCTTGAACTTGCAACTCCTTGATAGAGCTAATCAATTCACACCCGATGATCTAGTCTCTTATCTTGTTGCCATGGATAACTTGGTGGATGAAGGGCAAAAGATCAAGGATATCAACCGTACTATTGGGTCCTCCCAATCTCTAGCACTAAAGTCCAAGCATGTGCAAGAATATGTTGCAAGTGATGAAGAAAGCGATGTTGATGGAGTTTATGATATGCTCTCTCAACTTTCTCTCTTTACCAAGAACATGAAGTTTCAAAGAAGGAGAAGTTCAATGGGATCAAGTGAGAAGAAAAGGACGTGCTAAAATTGTGATGAGTTGAGCCACTTTGCTGATAAATGTCCATATGAGAAGAGGCTTGACAAGCCCAAGTATGAAGAGGGTGCCAAACCAAGATTGAAGCCCAACCCCATCAACGAAAGATATAAGAGGAACAATAGGCGTGATGGAAAGGGCTTCCTAGGTCAAGAATACATATCCGACAAGGAGGAAGAGGATGAAGAGAAGGTTGTTGGAGTGGCCGGTTTGGCCTTCGCCGAACCCGGGTCTCTCTTCACCTACGACTACACCAAGGACTACACCGCCAATTGGGCAGGTGATAAGGTTGACCAGAAATCAACCTTCAGGGCTTGCCAATTCATTGGTCGGTCGTTGGTGAGTTGGTCTTCCAAGAAACAAAACTCCACAGCCCTATCTACCGCTGAAGCCGAATACATATCCGCGACATCTTGTTGTGCTCAATTGTTATGGATGAGGCAAACCTTGAAAGACTATGGTGTGTCTCTTGGTACGGTGCCTCTTCTATGTGACAATGGAAGCACAATAAAGATCGCCAATAACCCCGTCCAACATTTCCGAACCAAACATATTGACATTCGCCACCACTTCCTACGTGACCATGTCGCAAATGGTGACATCAACCTCACTCATGTGGGTATGATGTTCCAATTGGTTGATATCTTCATGAAGCCTTTGGATGAAGCCCTGTTTGTCATGTTGAGGCGAGAACTCGGTATTCTAGATCCTTAAAACTTGGATTTATTTACTTCTTGCACTATATTCTTGCTCTTAACGTGTTATGTAGCCTAGTCGCGCAACACATGTAGAGATAGCCATCTTACCATGTCTTGGTTTGATGCATACCTATGTGTGCAACATAAATTGATCTCATGTCATGATATGGGTCCAAGCATCTATCTTTGAGGCGCCATGACACATATGCTTAAACATAGGGGAAGAAATCCCTCGCCAACTTCTAGCCTCCTTTGCATCTCAATAGTTTCCTTCTTGAGGCTTTCTGAGTTTTTATTGAATTTCTTTCCGACTCTTGATATCCTCGAATCATGCCTATTGTTGTTATTTGTGCGGTTGAAATTGGTTCTTTCCAATAGACATGCCTAGATCACCTGCTTCATCTACCCTTTTGGAGTCTACTATCTTCCTCTACATGCACATGCCATCGTCGGAAAAATTTCTGAACTTTTTTTGGAGTCTTTTCTGTTTTTCGGTTTTTTGCCCGGTTGAAATAGCCCTCAGACCGGACGGTCTGGTGCTAGAGTCGGAAAACCGAACTTGAACTGGAAATTCCGGTTTAACTATACCGAGTCTATCCGAACCTTGGGTCAGTACCGCAATCCGGTTGATATTCATTTTTTTTGACCTGTGGACCGGGTCATCCGGTTTGGATCTCGGTTGAACCGGACTAAAAACCGAGTTTTAGATCTTTTTCTCCTTCTTCTTCCTGGCCCTCCCCCTCCAACAGTTTCCTTTCACTTACCCCGACCCCTACCTCCTCCATTGTCGCCCCACCCCCTCCCCTCCTCTCCTAGGGTGGTTCCACCCCTAGGATCCATAGACTGGGCCACCATTTCGTGTAGAAGGACCTTTGGAGGCTTTCCACCAAAGGAATATCTTCATCTCGCGGTGGTTTGGGAGATTTTTGGTGTTCTTCTTCCTCAAGGGATCTTTGAGCTTTCCTCCAAGGGAAGCCATGTCCTCGGGTAATTCCTTTGCTCCCACTCCTCTTGTGCTTCTCAAATCCTCATGTTTTGCTATACATTTTTTTGGATTTGACAAGTTAGGGGTCCACCTTGTTCTTGTATACCACCCATGTTCCACCATGTCCTACCCTTTCTGCTTAAAACTGTATTTGTGCAAGTACTTGAGTCATTGGTAAAAATTTCTACATTGCATAGATGGCCATCCTGGATCTCGGTTTGGAATCCGGTTGCTCCGGCTGTACAACTGGACCGTCTGGTCTGAGTCCGGTTTTCCGGCTCTGACACCGGACTGTCCAGTTTTCCCTTCGGTCCGACCGGACCTGGCACCAAACCATTCAGTTCTGGAACCGTTTCATCCGGCCCTGGCACCAGACCTCTCTGCAATGTCACCTGTTTTACCATGCACTTGCCCAAATCCAAGTTTTTTCTCCACTCTTTCCCTATGGCATGTGTACTTATCTCTATGCTCCCAACCTCTCTCTCTCTCTCTCTTCATAGGTGAAGGCTCTGACTCTGCTGGTGATGAGTATGTGCCTGATGTGGCTAACAGGAGCAAGCGGGCTTGTGAAACCAATCAGTCTGTGCAACGTGAGCCTGAGCGTAGCACTCGTCTTGGTCGCATCAAACTCAAGGCTAACAGGGCAAGCTTCTCAGGCAGAGGATGTGCCTAGTCAAAATCTGAAGCGTATGGAGATTGGTCAGTACTGGTCTCTCCGCAAGAAGAATCCCTATCGTTTCAAGCATCACACCTATACTGGATCTGACAAGAAGTTTTGGACTCAGACTCAGGCTATGATGTGGGATCACATTTACACTCAGTTCCGGGTCACTCCCTGTGGTCACATTGCATCTTTCAATCTAGAGTGGTTCAATATGTATGCAGACTCTGATTACTTCTATATTGACGAAACTCTGAGGAAAATGGATATGTTCGACCTCATCTGTCTCAAGGAGGACTACTTCCCTGACTTTATTCTTCAGTTCTTCTGCACAGTCTATTTTCATGATGATGAGGACCGCACTATGACTTGGATGGCTGGCACGCGATGGTTTCAAGCTACCTATGCTGATTTGATTGATGTCATGGGCTACATGGGTAGGGGAGGAGGCTTCCGTGTTCACAGTGAGAAGGTCAAGCCTGCTGAGACTCTTGCTTTCTGCTATCCCAGGGATTCTTAGTGGAGTCCTCCATGCATGACTGACATGTATTACTACTATCATACCTTGGCCAGTATCTTCTTTCAGTCCCTTGTTCCCCGTGTTGGAGATTCCAATAACTGCATTGGGTATTTTTTCCAACCTTTTGTACTACTGTCACCCTGATCGGCTGAGGAAGATTGATGGATGTGACTTTGTGTACTGTGAGCTGCGGCGGGCTGCTTTGGATAGGATGACTCCCACCTTCTGTGTGTATGTACAGAAGCTGCTCAATAGGGTTGTGCCGCCTGGTGTGATGGTGGGCGAGCGAGTGGAACAGAAAATGCTTAATCTCTGTCTCCATGGCCAAACTCCTGAGGTTCTTGGGATGCGGCCTCCTGAGCACCGCACCAAAGCTGCTCACGACCCTCGGCCATCTTTTTCTACTCGGGCTGGTTCTCGTCGTCCTTTTGGTGAGTCCTCCTCTCACCCAAGGTCCAAGGGTGCTGCTGCCAAGTTCTTCAAGAGGCTTTTTCAGATGTGCCGCTCTTCCTATGATGTGATCCACAAGGCTTTAGAGATTGACCAGGAGACTCGACGCTTACACAATGAGTTTCTCATGACCCAGAATGTCCCTCCTCCACCGGATGGTCCTGACATGGCTCCTTCTCCTTATGTCAACTATGATATGCCACCTCTTGATGATGCTATGTTCTATGGCTACTTTCCCGGTCAGTTTGCTCCTGTTGGTCCTAGTGGTTCCTCTGTTGATGATGAGGACATTGATGATGATGTTGATAGTGAGGAGTACCCTGAAGAGGAAGATGTCCCAGTCTCGACTCCTCCGCCTTCTACGTTCTTCTAGTTGGGTTACGCTAGAATCACTCTACTCCTCTTCCTTTTGGTGTCTCAATGCCAATGGGTGAGAAGAGTAGAGTTCTATTAGATATCTACGGGTTCCTTATCGTGGTTTTCCGGGGTTCGCCGTTAGCACAATGACCCTCACTTTCTCATTGCTTCTTATGGCATTGTGCTTTCCCCTTCGCTTTGTGTGTGAACTATTTGCTTTCATTCCATCTATTGGACAAGGTGGTGCTATGTGTGTGAACCATGGATATTTATATTATGCTATGTCCTTGTCTATTTTTGTTTGTGATATCCTTGTGAACTCTAGCTCGGTTTTTCATCGCCAACCAAAAAGGGAGAGATTGAAAGGGTATTTTACCCTCTACTATTTTTGGGTTGACAATGAAACCGTAGTTAGAGCGGACTAATGGTACTTATAAGTGTCTTACACAGGTTTTAGTCCGATGGTGTGATGGAAGATCATCATAGACCCCCCATTTCGATAACGAAGCTTTGTGCCGGAGTTTTTCCTTTTTATGTAACTTGAGTCCGGTTAGGAACTCCGCACTATTAAGAGGGGTTCTCTCGATGAGCTTGTTGGGGATGAATTCCTAAGCCATATACACATCCCATACTCCTAATTGATCCATCACCAAAGAGAGAGGAAAAGAAAACCTATCTATCGAGCCTTTTCTGCAGATCCGGTGTATAGGCCGGTTGAACCGGCTCATAGACCGGACCGTCCGGTGTCAGGACCAGAAATACGAACCTCAACCGGGTTTTCCAGTTTACTTACTCCGAGTCTAACCGAGGCTGGAGTCAAAGACCAGATTCGGTTGAAGTCCGGTTTTTGGGGCTAAGAACCGGACCGTCCGGTGTGTGGGTCGGTCCAACCGAACTTAAAACCGAATCTTGCAAAAATAACTTGAAACGTCTAGTTTTTCTTCTTGGGTATAAATATCCCTTCTTCCACCTTGAGCAGGTTAGGCATTCAGTTTATATCCTTCTTGAAGCTCTCTCTCTCCCTCTCTCTCTCTCTCCTTTGTTGAAACACAAAAGCTTGAGGATCTCCCATTCTACCCAACCAAATCCAAATCCCTTTGGTAGAAAGGAAGAGGAGGTCCCGATCTATGTTTCCACCAAGCCAAAGTTCATTCCCCCTTGTGTTCATCGAGTTATCTTGTTACTCTTGGGTTTGTGGGAAACCCTAGGCGTCTAGGGTCGCCCGGAGGCATTCGGCTCGTGATTTGCTTCGTGGAAAGTTTGTGAGGTTTTGGAGACTACCTTAAAGTCTACCATGAGTAAGTGAGCTATTCCTTCGTGGGATAGGCTCGGAGAAGAAGGTGAGCCTTTGTGGCACATGAGGAATCCTTCGTGGAACCTCACACCTCTCCAACGTGACGTAGCCCCCTTCCCAAAGTTGGTGAACACGGGAATACATCTTCGTCTCCACGTGCTTCGGTTATTCCTTAACCGATCTCTTACTTGTGTTGTTTACCTTGTGATAGCCTTCGAGCTTTAAGTATCTTGTATCATCATCTAGGTTGCCTCACCTAGTTTGCACTTAGGATCACTTATATTCCTCAAAGCCTAAAACTTGCAAAAGATTACAAAGAATTTTGTAGGAACCTATCCACCCCCTCTAGGTTAACCATCTTACACTTTCAAGTACTCACCAAAGTTGCATCATAGATTCGTTTGACGACCATATTGTTGGTGATGTGCTCGATGTAGGATCAAAGTGATGATCCTTGTGCGGGTATCCATGCGTCTGGTGATCATGTTCTAGCAGAGCTTCGCCATCCAGGGGCCAGTAACACCAGAGCAGTAGAGAAGCCCTCCAGCGTGTATGAGAGTTAGAGATAGTTCTATGGAGGTAGGGATGAAGCCACGGGCCAATGGATTGGTGTTTGGAGGGCTAACCCTTCCTCCCTTTATATAGGAGGAAGGGGAGGGGCTAGGCGCGTAGGGTTTCCCCTAGGGCGCCGCCAGCTATGGTGGCCCCTCCCCTCTCTACTAGGAAGGTTATGTTATCTTCGGTGATCCTGTACACCACTACATGTTGTAGTGTACTAGTTGTTAGTATAACATCCACGAAAGTCCTCTTACACAAATATTATACCCCTTAAAGTGGTACAACAGAACCACTACGAGTCCAACTAATCATTTATTTCTTGATCACAACACAAGAGAAATACAATCTTCGAGTTCCTCCTCGGTCCATTGAGGATTCACAACTACAAGCAAATCTACGAGCTTGAGTGATAATGGTAATTCTAAGCTAAGTACCATTGGGAAGTTGCAACAATATTGGGTATAGATATATGTTGCTCAGCCCAACTATCCCAAGCATGCAGAACTACTCTACTAATTATACGTCTTCCACCTCACTTCCAAATTCTATTACATAATTCACGCCTTCAATGCCTCCTGAGACATCACGTTCTTTGTAGTAAACCTCTTCTTTCATTGTATCTTCTATCGTAGATGAGTCTCTAGTCTTTGGTGTATCTAAGCAAGGTATTTAAGAAGGATACATTGAGTAAGAGTGTATTTAGCGAGTTCTATGGTGTTTGTCTGATGCACTATCAACAACCATGGAGAAGAATTCTGGGCTTATGAGTTGTTTTCAAAATAAGTTTCTTAGAAAATATAAGTTTTAGTTTTAGAAAATAATATGTCCATCCGTCTTCATTCATTGTACAGAATTTTACGAAATATCTCTCCCGTTGTGTTTGCAATCCTTTTCCAGGATAGAGAATAACATGTCACGTTTCATACACTCTCGAAATAGGTACTACTTTTCTGACAAATGATCTTATACCTGAGTGCATACAATGGTATTCCTTCCCATTCAAACTTCCTTGGTTTGAAGCTTAATTAAAGATCCAACCCAATCATTGTCCTTCGCCACTACCCCAGTTTCCACCCATTGTAATGAGTTTGAGTCACTAAACCTATGCTTAATTACCATCCCTTTTAATATTCTAAGTCGTTATCCTACATCACATGATATGGATGTTACAGACTCTCATCCGCTGATCTTCTTTTTGGATCTTAGGACGACTTAGAATATAAGGACATACAAAAAGAAAAAAAGATACAATTGACTTCTCCGTCCTATTTCAGAATTTGTGGTTAGCGCGTTTAATACGACACAGAATAGCTGACTATATTTATTGTTAATCCTAAAAATACTTTTTTCGGTAAAATGGAATCTCCACTACATGGCTACCCAACCACGTAATCCAATGTCGCCACCATTATAGATTATCCGACTATCCTGAGCTGATAATTTGTAATATATATTCATTATGTGAACAATATGTTTTCTTTTGATAGTAAATCGTAGGTGATAATTTTTGCAAATTATTGGTTAAATCGTAATCAATGGACATGTAAAATTGAGCTTATAAATCATACAAGTTTGGTCTCACAAGATAAATCCAAGTGTGAACTTACCTTGAAATTGGGTTTTGTTGTAGTTCAAATGTTCTATGATACCGTGAACCTCATGTACTAAAAAGAAGCATCATTGTCTAATAAGGACAATGTTTAAAGATCCAAATGCATGCTTTTATGCAAAGATAGAATACTCTATTTTTTAATGTGTTGTTCCCTTCCCTTTAATTTTAATGGATTTATGTTTATTAAGGGTGTTTTTAGATTTATTGAATTTTCACTCTGGAATTTTCATATTTATTTCACTTTATAATTTTCATCTAATTTCACTTTAGAATTTTTATATATCTCAAGAAATTAAGATATAATTCCACTAATATTTAAATGTTGGTATTCTTAATATTAATATTTGAATTTTAAAACCTTTTTGGAGTATCACTATTAATATCACAAGGCATTAAGATTCACTACTATTTTTATAATTCTAGAGAAATACTACCTTTATCCCCAAGCTTAAGGCTTATATTTTTTTCAAAAGTCAAACTATGTAAAGTTTGACCAAGTTTTTAGAGAAAATATTAATATTTATAATATGAAACTCATATCATTTGATACATCATGAAACATATTTTTACATGATATCTATATAACATCATAATTATTGATAGTTTTTTTCTAAAAGTCTGGTCAAACTTTCTATAGCTTGACTTTTCCAAAAAAATAATATAAAGCTTAATCTTTGGGACGAAGGTAGTAGGATTTTAACTCCTTATATTTTTCCCCATTTGAATTATTTTACTTTTTCTAAAAATATATTTTCATGTATCTATTTAAATTTATTTAGGGATTTTCTTGATTTGAATTTTCATCACATTATAACTCTTTTTAAAAATCTATCGAAAATACTTTTAGATTCTATTCTTAATTTCCTATCTATTGGTATTTTTATTTTATTTTTTGAAATGTTTTTTGGTTAATTGTCCTTTTGTAGTAATTACGAAATTACTAAAATGCCTTGGGTCCATGAGTCAGTTTAACCCAATAAGGGAATGGACAACTTGGTCCAACCCAACTAAGCCCACTAACCCTACGCACATTTCCTCTAGCCGTTAGGGCGCCCAACACTTATCTTCAGTCACCCGATGCTTGGAGATTAGTGATTATTTTTTGCAAAAAATACCGTGAGCAAAGTGTTTACGAAGTGCTTTGTATTTCCAAAGTGATTTTCAATAGAAAATTTAAGAGATATCAAGAAGTTCTTCATACTCATTCACAAAAATTGGGCTACCGATTTATAAAAAGTTGTTCCAATTCCACATGAACTAGATACTTTCGGTTAATCCATTAACTGGATTCGAACAAAAAATCCCAATAAACCAAAGGAACTATGAACCAAAAATCCTAAAAAAATGAGGGGAAAAAGAAAGGAAGAAAGATCGATTGTCGGTCACCTAGATCCCAAAAAATCAAATTGGGATGCACAAACGGTTGCCCGGATCGACCTGCGAGACCTCCGCCTGCCGTGCAGTCGTGAGGCCAGGTAGCGGAGGCAACGTGCCAGGATAAGGAGGCCTCGTCGTGGGCCGGATCTGGGCGACAACTGGGGTGGCGGTCCAGTGCGGGGAACGGGAGTGGCGTCATGGGGCGAGTCAGGGCGGCTGTGTAATGCGGGGAGGGGGATGGGGAGGGGGGAGGGGTGTGTGGTGGCGTCGAGGGCGGAGGATGAGGTGGGATCTAAGGGGTTAGGGCTCAATTTTGCTTCTTACCCAATCCAGTGTCTAGATTGCCGCCAATTTCTGTTTTTCTGGAGGATTATTTTGCAAAATAACTTGTGTGAATCTCCGCACAGAAACGAATGGCCTGGGTAAGTGCTGGGCGCCATAACCATTAGAGATGTTCATTTTCGACCTACTACCAACCACGATATGGGCGTGCACTGAGCACCTGCTTGGTCTTGGAGTTTTGAACCATAATTTTGCTTCACAGAGTATACTAGTAGTAGCTACTTATGCAGTCATCAAGAGATTATGGATTCACACGTATTGTCTAATATGCAACAAATGTTCGTGCGGTATCTAGTCAACAATTAGCACCAAAGCATATATCACTAATGCACTAATGCTGCGTGGATACGCAGAGATTCATAACTAAGATTTCTCATGAAATCTCAAAAAAAAAAAGATTTCTCATGAGACAAAACATGTCGAAGCCTGTGACTGTCGTTACATGGTGGTTTAATTTAGCAAATCTACAGAAATGTTCTGCTGTGAACCGATAGTCTGAAAGATAACCAAGATTTCCCCTAAAACGAGATAAAGTACATAATTGGCAAACCCCCATCAAACCACCATTTCTCCAGAGTTTCCCAAGAATGAGAGTTTAGCAAGCAACCACCATGAGCTTCCTAATTGATTAGAGAGCAGCATCCGTCAGTTTTTGGGAAACCTGAAAACAAAATAAGAAACGTCAGGCACATATGTTTTAAAGCATGTCATGACGATGAGTGACATGGAAAACAGCAAGACACAATTTAGTAAACAGGAGATGCTACTATTGTCCATCACTGTGCATTTCTGAAATTTAAATAAAACAGAGAATATCATCCGGATAACATGTTTATTTTCTATCCAAGACTTGATTGTAGAAGAAAATTACACCATAATCAATCTTAAGAAAGATCAATCTTCAGTCTCAGGCTGTAATCAGTTGATCATAACATTTCAGGAAAAGGAAGGATAGAAAATGCTCATCGTCGTGCCAAAGCTAGATATCCTTCATGTTCTAATACAGTGTGTCACCAGATGGACAAGGCCAGCCATCCTTCGTGCCTGACTATGTGACGCACCAACCGATGATCTTTGACAGCCTAGCAACTTGCTTTCAGAAGAATGTGAATGGAAGAACAAGTTCAGGTAGCACCCAATAACCATTCCATGGAGTGGATATGTTACTGGTCTTGCATTAAACCACCAACTAGAACAGAACCAACAAGAAGCTTATACTAAAAGATAGCAATATGTTGGAAAATACACAGGAAAACCATTTTGAAAATAATTGGCAAAAATATGCACATCATTTGTTTTTCAATCCATAAACTGCATGGATTGAGTGAGAGATACTTGTATGAAGAATGCAGCATTCCAAAAATGTGAATGGATGAAATACACCACTGGGTCAATAAATAAGCATTGGCTTAATTAAAACAGATTGAAGAGAGATACATTAGCTGGTAAATTGGTACCTTGAGCTCTTCCAAAGGATGTCTGAGCCAACCAGATCGTCTGCCAATGTCTTTTTTTTCTCCGGCATCTTGCTTGAAAAGAGTTTCTTTTTTTGCGAAACTGAAAAGAGTTAATTTGATCATTCTACTGTAATTTCAACGGCAGCAACAGCACTTCAACATAATTTTCAACATTATAGATTTCTGTCCATCATACATAAATTAAAGTAGCAAAATAATGATAGTTAGAGCAGGTTCTCAAGGATTCAATAGTGTACCCATAGAGGATATCATAATATAGGGGAAGATAACAACAAGTAGCGTACAGGAATTGTTAATAGGATCAAATGCATTTAAACCCTTAAGTTACCTTCTAAAACCAAATTGTAGAGATATGGGAATATAATGTACAACCAATCTTGCAAAAGTTCTGTTCAAAAGCTAAATCACTTACACCGTGTATGTTTGAAGGAAAATTCTTTATGACAGTGACAACAGGTAGAACTGACAAGGGGTTGGAAGTTTCAAATCAAGGAAAGGTTTGGGATTGAGAACTTAAGGTTTCATTCCTAGGTGCTGCTTGCACCGTTTCTCACCCAAAAAAATAAAAGGAACAGAAGGGGTTAGAAGTAAACATGAGGTATTACTGCTTTCTTAGTCATGTTCTCATGCAGAAACAGGTATTATATCTATTGGACTATTCCCACATTATAATCAACAAATACAACCACTAGGATACACAAAACAAGTAGATCTACAAAGCTACACACATGCACTAAACTGAAACAAAAGCTGAGAAGTATATGCAATCTAGCAATTGGACGAGCAAGTGAGTACCTGCATAAGGAATCTGGCTCGATCCAAGCCACGGTGGAAGAACACATGGTATATAGTCGGAGTTGCCTGTATACAGATAAGGGCCAATCACCTCCTTCCTGTTCATGTCCAGGACGATGACGTGTCGTTCGTCAACCGTGAGGTACACGACACTGGCGTTCAGTGGGTCAAGAAGGACAATTTGTGGCGTCTTCCCCTCCTTCAGGGGTAGCCATGGGCAGCCTGCACCATCCGCCCAGAGCTTGCTGAGCGCCACCCTGTTTTGCAGCGTCCAGCCGCTGCCTTCCTTGTCGAGCACAAAGGAACTGAGCACGAACGGTTCCTTTCGAGAGACCTCGACGTACCGCAGCCGCCCTTCGCTGACACCCACCCGCCGGTAATCGACGGGCACGCCCTTGCCGTGCCGTGCGCCATCAGGCAGCACGCTGCCCCTTGGCAGCTCGGTGAAGGAGAGCTCCGGCGGATCGCTGAACGGGTCGGCGGAGACCACGCCCCAGGTGACGTCGACGAACCAGAGGCGACCGCCGAGTGCCAGCGTCTCCTGGTTTATCACCATTTCCCGGGCAGACGGGAGATGGCACGGCGAGACCGCCACGTTCTCCCACTCGCCTTTCTCCGAGAGAAACCGGAGCATGACGTTCAGGTTGCCTTCCTCCGGCACGGCGATGGCGAACCTGTCAGGCGGCCCGTGCCCGCGGTCGGCCTGGGTGAGCAGGCCCATGCGGCCTCCGTACACCAGCTTCGTCGCGGGGATGCAGGCGATGTCGGGGAGGCGGGCCAGCTGGTGCGTGAGAGGGTTCAGGACGAAGCGCGTGATGTCGGGGAAGCGGGTGAGGTCGTACCGTCCAATACGACGGCCGGTGAGTCCCGCTGCCGCAGCCAAGAGCGGGTCGACGTCGGCTCCCCGCTTGACGTAGCGCAGGTCCGAGTAGAGGAGGAAGAGGAGGCCGTCGCCGCTCGAGGCGCAGACATGGCCGACGACCTTCTGCGCGAGGTCGCTGTCGGGGCCTGGAAGGGGCGCGGTCTTGACGAGGTGCATCGGGACGCACAGATCGGAGGCGCGCGGCGGCTGGGCGAGGTGCACGTTCGCGCTCTGCGCTGCGGGGTCCGCCGGGACGAGGCGGGTCATCATACCCCACGGGGGATGCGAGGCGGCGGTGGCGAGGGAGCGCCGGAGGCCGCCGGAGACAGCGGCGGTGAGGCGCAAGAGCCGCATCTCGCAGTCCTGAGTCCTGGCGCGGGTCGCTGGTTGTGCAGACTGCAGCCGGGGATTTTCCTTGTCTGGTAGTGGTGGTCGTGGACAGGTGGACTGGTGGTGGGGAAAGCAGAGTGTTCTGGTGACATGGACTAGGTGCACGCAGCGCAGATACCAGAGGCTGGCTGGACAAAGTTCTACAGGGTACACTACCGACAAGTCAGTGAGATAGCCTGCGACGTGGTGCATGGACCGGGTTCTGCATTCTGACTTTCTGAGTGGTAGGATTAGCTGCAAAAGCTGAGAAACCGCCGTGAACATTTGAATAGCTGTTTCCCATTGGCTATGCTTCTGACGTCACCGTTTTCCCGCCAAAATGCTCATGGGCTGATGCTGGGCCGCCGAGAGAGCAGGGCCCTCAAGAACATGAACATCTCAGAGCTGAACGCACCATTGTTCAAAGAAACTCAACAAACTTCCCCAAAACAAAAAGAGCCTACTGACAAAATAGCTTGGATACATTTTCAAGAGATATTTAGGTACGCAATACGTATAAGTATGCGCAACTGAACATACATGGCTAAGCACCGCAATTGCATCTCGTCTGTTATACAGTAAAACAATCATCAATTTCTCACAGCTGTCTCTCACAGTAGTGGATGGGTAGCAGAGGAGATCCCAGAATAATATTTATCATAACAGAATCTAACGGAGATCCCTAAATAGGACTTCTCAGGACATAATTAAGCATACGGATGTATCAACCCCACAGAGCGTACGTTGTTCTCTGATGGCCATCACAGTGCTGATTATTGAACAGAGTGATTCTACTTGAATATTCTAGCATGAACTGAAAGTCGGCAGCGGTTCCCATATATTCCCCCAAAAAAAACACGATAAGTTCATCAGCTCATGACTCCAAACCTGAAGTCCTCGGTCAACATATTAACCAAAATGAGATTATGGTGAACTACCGCAATCAGCTTCCTAGTTGATCAGAAGATTTGAATCTGCGAGTTTTAAAGAGAGAAAACAAATATTATGGGATTTTCGATGAACATACAAAGAGAGTGAAACACTAGGGGCTGCTGAACAAACATACGAGCATAGTGAATAATATGAAACAATAACAAAAAGTATCTGACTAAACAGGACGGCTGCTTTAATCCATCTATGACTGTTTTCAATCCATGTCTTTATAACGCACCATATGCTAATAAACGCAAGCTAGATTCATTTTCAGGATACGTCAGTTCTGATGATACACCAGGAAAGGAAACATAGTTTACATGCAGACGAAATGGCTATAGACACCCTTCAGGCTCTTATGCAGCACTCAGTAATGCAATGGTCAGGATATGAACAGAGCTATGCATCAGCCTTAAAAGAAAAGATATGCCTCAGCCTTCACACTCCTATACCTCTTCATCCGATGGTTTGAACTATATGTTGTCTAGCACTTAATCACCCTGCTAGTTCAGAAAGTACTAATACGCCTGGTTGGAAGATCCATGACAACATACCAACTGATAATTTCAGCAGTAGGGAAGTTACTTGCAGGACAGTTTCTCATCAACATGGCAGTGTGATAAGTTCAACAGTATGAAACTGTCGAATCTAACTGGTTTTCAGTCCCAAAAAATATTTTTAGTTCCAGGAGAACACTGAGTAGTACCTAAGTTACCCAATCGGAGACAATCAGGTATTGAACTATTAAGGAAGTTGATATATTGGACTACAATGAGAATCAGTTGATAATAGTTACAACTGGCTACATATGCACAACATTGTTCTTCTAGGTTGTAAAATTCATGGATCAAGTAACAGATATACTCCTAGGCAAGAAGAATGCAGCATCCTAGACATGTGAATGGATGATATATGAACAAAAATGCATTAACAAAGAAGTATTAGCTAAGAGAAAGTACCAGAGGATCATTAGCTGGTAAACAGGTCCCTTCAGGTCTTCGGGTGTCTGTCTGAACGAACCAGAACATCTGCCAGAGTCTTGCTTTTCCTGCCATTGTCCTTGCCTAAAAAGGGTTCTTTTGATCAGCGTACAAGATTTCATACAACAGTCACAACACAAGCAAAACGGAATTTATAACAGTATAAATTTCTCTGTGTTGAATACTAAGAAAAAAAGGATGGGTCGAGCAAGGTTATCAAGAATTCAGTACATCGTACACATAAGCCATAGCAAGATGGTAATCAGAGGAATAAATTATATTGAAGAGAACACGGTAGTCTGTCAAATAAAACAGTGTATACGAGTGAATAAAATAGATAAAAACACTTAAATCTTTAAACAAAAAATTAAAGGGAGATGGAAATAACAAATAGAGCATGTAACGTAAATTAGAATTCATCAACAACAGATAACTCTAATCATGCTTTACGCCGGAAATCTTAACTTGCAAGCAATCACCAAATGAGGCTGCTTGTATTTAGCTGCAGTAGCAGTCCACTACCGATAAGGGGCAGAAGATAGACACAGATTCAATTGCTAAGATTAAAATTATTGCCAAAGATATGTCAGATTCATTCCATGAAAATCCCTGCAGTAATGAACTCCGTTTCTGAAATAGTTTCAGAAAAAAATGTACAGCTTCAGAATTGAGAATATGCATGACCATTTTAGGATTAACCTAAGCTACATCGCAACATGGCAGCAAACATTGCTTACAAAATTGCAATTTCAAAGCTAAACTACGCATACTACCACATAAATGTTTCAACATAACTTTGTTATGACCAAGGCAATAGCTAACGTGATTAGAAAATCAGTAGGTCGAAATATCCTGAAGAAACATATGGAGAAACTGCAGGACATGCTCAAGAGCACAACCAATGTGACACACAAGGGGCCAAACACAAATGAATTAAACTAAACCTATGTGGGAGTCTCATTAATACAGTACTCATAACATATGCCCTTTGAAATGATTGCAAATTTGCAGCTAAAGAGAAATGTGTCACTGTGATCACCTGGAATCGGGCTTGATCCGAGAAAGGACGGGAGCACACATGGCAGAAGGAAACTTGACTCGCACTTGCTTGGATGAATGCCACTACCTAGCGCCGTAGATTCAACCGGCCTCTTCCAGAGGATGTCTGCGCTAACACAGAATCCTTTGCCCACGGGCACATGGAGATGCAGCAAGTCGGCACTGAGTGGATCAATAGCAGCAATCAAAGGCGTCGCCCTGGCTTCAGAACAGAGAATTCTCCACGACATCTGGTGTTCCAGCATCCAGCGACCAATCTTCTCGTCCAGGGTGAAGGATTTAATGCGGAACGGCTCCTCCTGAGAAACCTCCACGAACCGCAGCGCCCCGTCGCTTACCCCCATGCGCCGGTGCTTGGCAAGCTGCCACATCTGTTCCTCGCCCTGTTGGTCGGGAAGCATGACGTCTCCTGGCAGCTCGAAGGGGCAGAGCTCAGGCCGGTCGCTGAAAGGGTCGACGCAGACGGCGCCCCAGCTCACGTCCACCCACCAGAGCCGGCCTCCGAAGTCCAGCACCTCGTGATTCATGTGCATCCGGCGCCCAGGCGGGAGCGGGGACGGCAGCACCAGCTCGTCCCACTCCCCTGTCTCCGAGGAGAGCCGGCGCAACAGGAATCGCTGACCGCCGTCGAGCACGCCGAGCTGCGCGGCGGCGTACCTCTTGGGCGGCCCGCGCCCGGGCCCGGCGTCGGCCTGGGATAGGAGGCCCGTGGCGGCCGAGAAGGCGTTATCCGTGCCATCGAAGTCCGGGAGGCGGACCATCTCGCCGGTGACGGGGTTGCAAACGAAGCGCGACACCCTCATGGGGTCGTAGAAGGAGCGCGCGTACACCTGGTCGAGCACCTCGAAAGGGGCAGGGGACGGGGCCTGGTGCTGGAACATGGCCCAGGCGTTGGCGCGGTTCCTGTAGGTGCCGAGTAGGAGGAGACCGTCGCAGCTCGCGGCGAGGACGCCGCTGCCGAAGACGTTGATGAAGTTGTGGCCTGTGTCCGGGTTCGAGCCCTCCTTGAGGGCCCGGGGGGCGATGCTGAAGAAGTTGACGGGGTCTCTGTCGGTGTTGTCCGGGAAGGGTTCCAGACCGAAGGCGTGCCTGGGGATGGAGACGCGGGAGGCGAGCGGGGGCGGGGCGAGCGAGAGGGACACGCCGCGCGCGGACTCATCCGCCGTGGAGATCCGGTAGACCATGGCCCAGGCGGGGTGCGAGGCGGCGGTGGAGAGGGAGCGGCGGAGGAGGCCGGGGAGGCGACGGAGCGGGAGCAGCATCTCGGCGGAGGAGGCGGGCGGTGGTCGGATTTGGTGAAGTAGCAAGGCGTGGATGGGGGCAGAGCAGAGGGTTTTGGTGGAAATTGGAGAAGCCGAGGAGGAGTGGGCTGGTTCACATGGACTTGGTTCGTGCAGGCGCAGCTCTGACAAAAGGCTGCCCCTATTTTCTAGGCGCTGGCCTCCAAAGAGTAAAATGCATCTACGATCCTGAAATTTACTGGTCACGTACAAAACGGTCACGGAACTCATGGAATGTCTCAAAACGGTTCCATAACTTGTCTAGGACGTCTATATACGGTCCTAGATACGTATTTTAGTGACGTGGCGAAGCTTGCGGGTCCAGGAGAGACCCACGACGGTCTGCAAAATACAAAAGCCCAATCCGAAATATGCTTTTGATATAATCAGATATTTAGCTACATTTCCTTCTGTGCAATCTTGGAAACTTCTGTCAAAGATCCATGTTAAAAACTTCTTTTATTTAAGTGTGTGAGACTACCTACTTAGTGAACTGAAGTTGTTATTGTTGTCAGCATTTATGTTTCTCTAAATGGTGCAAATTCTGATTGTTATGTCATATGAATCTTAACTATAATCACAATGTCAAACAGAGCTCACATAACTGTGCAAACTGAGCTCACATAACTAGCAACAGATAGCCAAATTTCCAAATTCATTTCATATTACAAGTACAGTTCCTGAAGCACTACACAACCAACAAACATAACACATTACTACCTCCACACAACCAGAAGCATCAAACATACTAAAATTCCTAAACCGAAAATCACTAATTTCAGCAGAAACACTATCTCCATCAGTTGCCTATGGATTTCATTGCTTCCACCAGGCACACAAGCAATCTTTGGAGATTGATTTGTTCGACCTTGAACCTTTCTAGCTGAGCTACTCCCATTGCTCTGAGCTTCCCCAATGCTCAACAAATGTGTTTCATACACATCCTCCCACTTCCAAAAATTGCACCCACCATCATGAGCCTGGAGCAACGAAATCATAAACAAAGAAGAGCAATCAGAATCTAATGCTTCAAAGAAGAACAAAGAAGACCAAATAAATGAAAACCTACCCCATGATTCGGGCACTTGTAGAAATGCCTGAGAAAATTATCCTCTGTCTTCGAAACCCAATGCTTCACTCTGCGGATGTTGCACTTGTCGCATATCACTAGCGGGAAGCGCGGCAACATATCCTCCGACGAGATCACGCCATTGCCGCCCATGACGAACAGGAGAAGAGAGGAGGAGGACGAAGCCGGAGTCGTCGTCGTTCGGTCCCGCCGCACCGGTGGATGGTGGTGTGCTCGATTTAGGGTTAGAGAAAGGGGAATTGCGGCCGGAGCTCGATTATAACGGTAAGATCCAGACCCGCAGACCGTCGTGGGTCTCTCCTGGGCCCGCAAGCTTCGCCACGTCACCAAAATACGTATCCAGGACCGTATATGGGCGTCCTGGACAAGTTATGGGACTGTTTTGAGGCATTCCGTGAGTTCCGTGACCGTTTCGTGCGTGGCCAGTGAGTTTCAGGACTGTAGATGCATTTTACTCCCTATCCAAACGTTGGGGGTGGTGTTTTAGCAAGCACACCGATACCAAACAACAATCTTTTTTCAACATGTAAAAACAGTTTTTTCAAAAGTAGCACATATTTAGTCGAAGAACTCGTTTCCATGGTAGTTCCATATTTTTCAGGTTTAAAAGCATCTCCAGTAGGTGTCCTATTTTTGGACACCATTTTTAGGTTTTTGAGCATTAGTTTTGGACTTTTTAAACACGAAAATTGTCGCTCCCATTTCATGTGTCCAAAAATATGGCACCCAGCCGGCAACACTTTTTTAGGTGCCCCAAAAAGTCACCCAGCCGGTAGCACTTTATTGTAACATCTACTACTAGCAAACACAAATATTTAACAATCAATCATGTGAATCTAAATTAAAACAAGTCATCACTAAAACACATGGATAACATAGAATTAAAGATCATAGCTTCATCATCACACACATATGAAGTTCAAAATCATACTCCCTCCGACCCATATTAATTGACTTGAATTTGTCAAAATTTAGATGAACCTATATACTAAATAGTGTCTAGATTCATCCAAATCTAGACAAATGTGAGTCAATTAATATGGGTCGGAGGGAGTAGCATAGTTCAAAGGCATAGTAGAGGTCGCTACAAACATAGTTCAAACAAACAAATCACATAAACATAAACAATGCAAATAGCACTCATTCCTCGTCTCCATTGTCAACATTGGCATTGTTGATATTTTCTTCTCCTTCCTTGTGAGAAACCTCGGTGTTGTTGGTAGCATTGTATGAGCCATCACCCATGCATGCATCAATGCCATCACCAGTTGGAGCAATTGGAGATACCATAGAAGCTATGAAATTACCCATACCTCCCATGGATGATCCCATGGAACCACCCATAGCTCCCATGTTTCCCATTCCTCCTGTGCCACCTTCCCATATCTCACATGAATCCTATCATCCGCTTTTGAGCAATGGCTTGTTCACGGCAAATATCAACATATTGTTATTGCCTTTCGTCAAGATTGCTTGCGTCCATGAACATAAGGCTCTTCTCTTGCTCCATTAGGCGTTGAGATTCCTCCATAGCCATCTTCCTTTCCTCAAATGCCAATTTCATCTCCTCTACCATAGCCTTCCTCTCCTCCATCTCCACCCTTCTCTCCTCGGTCGCCTTCCTCTCCTCTATCTCCACCTTCTTCATCATTTTTCTCTTCTCGGCCATCTCTTTTCTCACATTCACCATAGAATCCAATGAGTGCTTTATATCGTCATTGTTGGTCCTCTTTACTTTTTCTTTTGTGAACCTCCTTCCATCCATCCTATTCCTAGCAAGCAAGGCAGGAGTGCCACTTCTCTTACCATCTTCACTATTGGCATCATCACTATCATCAATGATAGTGGCATTTCCCATCCAGGACTTGACGTTCTTATTTGGCACTTCATGCACATCATAGTTCTTCCACTTCTCATCATTATCTAGCTCCGTCCAATAATGGTGCAAAGAGAATGCTCTTCCTTCCTTCAATTTTCTGTTCTTGTTATTCTTTGTGGTTCCTTTGAACAATCTTTGAGATACATACATAAGAGAGTACAAATTAGTTACCATATGCATGCATGAAGCAAACAAAATAAATAATGCACACAAAACTAGAAACAATTACCCTATCCCAATCATTTGTTCCACTTGGGTTCATGGCCACAACACTAGCCAATGTCGCTGACCACTTTTGGAAATCCGTTGAGATGGTGGACCATCGATGAAGATAGGATGTCGTTATTTCAATGCTCATAGTGTTGGAGATATGCGTAAGAGGCAATAATAAAGTGGTTATTATTATATCTTTATGTTTATGATAAATGTTTACATACCATGCTATAATTGTATTAACCGGAAACATTAATACTTGTGTGTTTTGTAAACATAAAAGAGTCCCTAGTAAGCCTCTTGTTGAAACTAGTTTGTTGATTAATAGATGATCATGGTTTCCTGATCATGTACATTGGATGTTATTAATAACAATATGATGGACACACACCCATAGTAAGCATAGCATAAGATAAAGTCATTAAGTTCGTTTTGTTACAAGCTTTCAGATACATAGTAACCTAATCTTTCGACTATGAGATCATGTTAATCACCATCACCGGATGAGTATTTTGATGACATCAAACACCACTTTCGTAACTAGGTGGTTATAATGGTGGCATTAGGTATTCTGAAAGTATGTGTTGAAGCTCACGGATCAAGAGTGGGATTTGTCCATCCATATGACGGATAGATATACTCTGGGCCCTCTCGATGGAATGTCATCTAATTGGCTTGCAAGCATGTGACTAGGTCACAAGGGATATCATATCATGTAACAAGTAAAGAGTACTTATTGGTAACAAGGTTGAACTAGTTATGGAGATACCGACGATCGAACCTCGGATAAGTAAAGTATCACGCGACAAAGGGAATCGGTATCGTATGTGAATGGTTCATTCGATCACGAAGTGATCATTGAATATGTGGGAGCCATTATGGATCTCCAGATCCCGCTATTGGTTATTAAACGGAGAGGTGTCTCGATCATGTATGCATAGTTCGCGAACCGTAGGGTGACACACTTAAAGTTCGATGTTGTTTAAATAGATATGGAATATGAGTTGGAGACCGAATGTTGTTTGGAGTCTCGGATTGGATCCAGGACATCACGAGGAGATCCAGAATGGTCCGGAGAATAAGATTCATAAGGAAAGTTGTTTTCCGGGGTTCGGAAAACTTTACGGTATTTTGACCAGAGCTTATAGAATGTTCTAGAGGGATCACCAGTGGGTCCACCATCCCGGGAGGGATCACTTGGGTTGTGGCATGCCGTGGGGGGCCTAGGGGTCAGCCGCATCAAGCCCAAAGGTGCCAACCGGCCAGCACTCAAAAAAAGGGTTAAACCCTAATTTGGTAAGGGGGGAAACTTGGAGGGCAAGTTCCAACCTCTCTCCCTTGGCCACCGAGTTGGGGGTGGACTCGGCCAGGGGTGGGAACCCTGGCCACAACCCCCATCTATATAAGGATGGGTAGGGGCGCCCCTTGCCCCCTCACCCTTAACCCTAGCCGTCGGCTTCCTTCCTCCTCCACCATACTGCTCCGGCTTAGGCGAAGCCCTGCAGAAATCTTCTCCTCCACCACCAGCACCACCACCACCAGCACCACCACCACCATGTCGTTGTCCTGCTAGGATTTCGAGGAGATCAACTACCTCCGCTGCCCGCTGGAACAGGGAGAGGAAGGTCTTCATCGAGTCCGTACGTGTGACCGAGTGTGAAGCGCTGCCGGAACACGGCGCCGAAAGGATCGTCTACATGATCTTGAGATCGACAAGTGATCGACTACATCAACCACGAGATCTAATCTCGTTAATGGCTTGGATCTATGAGGGTTATTTCTTGATGCGTGCACCCAGTGTTGACGTGGGACACTTCGATGGAACCCCAAGAGCAAGGTGTGATGAGCACAACATCAAGTTTCCCTCAGTAGAGACCGAGGTTATCGAACCTGAAGGAGGAAGGAAACGTCTCAAAGGTGTTGCAAGCAACGTGGAGACCTGCACAACACAAACTCAAGACTTTGTCCCAATGAATCGGTGAGGTTGTCAAGCTCACCGGTTTGTTGTAACAAAGGATTAAACGTATGGTGTGGAAGGTAATGGTTTGCAACAAGTAAACAAGTAACAGTGGAAGATGTATCAATGGTAAAGATTGGACCGTGGTCCATAGTTCACTAGAGGTGCTCTCCTTAGATAAACAACATGACATGAAGGGTAAACAAATTACAATGGGGCAATTGACAGGAACTAAGCAAGGCATAACAATGCAATTACTAGTCAGAAAGATTCTATGAGATTCGATTGGGCAATACAACAAGATACATAGACCGCCATCCAACTGCATCTATGACTAGAAGTCCACCTTCAGGTTATCATCCGAACCCCCTCCAGTATTAAGTTGCAAGCAACAGACAACTGCTTTAAGCAAAGTGTGTAAGGTAAACAGTCCACATGTTCTATGAACAAGAGAACATTGTTTTCTCCCTAGTAGCAACAACACATCTACAACCGAAGAGATTATTGTCACTTCCCTTGGAAACTAGAGGCATGAACCCACTATCGAGCATAAATACCCCCTCTTGGAGTCACTAGCAACTACTTGGCCAAGATAGCTACTAACAATGGAGAGCATGCAAGATCACAAACAACACAAACATGATAGAATCATAAATACAAAATCATTAATCAAACCAACATAATAATCTCAATATCCATCGGATCCCCGCAAACACAACATGCATGATTACAAATAGATTAGATCTTGATCATGAACGGAGCTCACAAGATCTATACATGAAAGCACAAAGGAGGAGATACAACCATCTAGCTACTACATGGACCCATAGTCCAAGGTGGAACTACTCACGCATCATACGGGAGAGAAGACCTCCGGGATGATCTCCCCTCCGGCAGGGTGCCGGGAAGAACTTCAGATCCCCCCGATCTAGGGACGATGGTGGCGGCGGCTGCAGACAGTTTAGTGGAGATTTTATCGGGTACTTCGGGTTCTGCATCGGGGGCTTCTTATAGGCGAAGGGGGAGGCCGAGGAGGCGACCAGGGGGGCCAAACCCTAGCCAGGCGCGGGCCCACCCCTAGCCGTGCCTGGGGGGTTTGGCTACCCTGGCCCGCTTCCTCATCTCCCCTCTGGACTTCTTGTTCCCCACGGAAAGTAAAAGACTTTGACGTTTGTCCCGTCCAATTCCGAAAATACTTCTTTACTAAATTTTCTGAAACCAAAAACAGCAGAAAACAGGCATCTGGCACTGTTGCAACTTGTTAATAGGTTAGTACTAGAAAACATGTAAAAAGCACCTCAAAGTGTAGACAATTAAAGAAAAGTAGATACTAAACAAGCATGGAGCATCAAAAATTATAGATACGTTTCCGACGTATCAAGCATCCCCAAGATTAACTCCTGCTCGTCCTCGAGTAGGTAAGTGATAAAAATAATAATTTTTAAGGTGACATGCACCCTCACAATAAAGATCCAACCATTTGCAAGCATTGAAAGCTGGGATCAAAGAACTCTAAACATGTGCATGAAAGATGGAGTTCTAACAATAGGACATAGTAACTATGCATGCAACATGTCAAGCTACAAACAAAGATCATGAATAATATGCAATGAAGAACGTTTGTTTGTTTCACATACAGAAAACATAGCATAGTGGCAATCAGCTTGTCCCTCATAGAGTAGCAATATAGATGCATAGGACACCTTCAAAGTTCACAAGGGTGACAATAAACAAATAGTGCAAGAACAAGTAATATCACAATATGCATCAATCAATAAGCTTTGGAATACTGTACACAGAATGACAACTATGCTCTCTTAATGGTGCCTAAAGGTAGAAGGTGGAGACTCAATAGTGGTGGAAGAAAGACCTTTTTGTAAAGGAAGCAGAGATTACAAGTTTCAAAAAGAGCTTCCAAAAATTATGGTACTTGTTAGCTTTTAGCCCTCATTGCCCCTATCATAAGCATCTTGAAGTGGTTAAGGTTAAAGTGGCAAAGATGGAGTATATGCTTGACGAAGTATAAGTTGGCAATCTCAAGTCCCTTCAATACGAGGGCCACACCTCATGCATACTTAACTTTGGGTCCAGGTAAGTTCTTGTCATTGTAAGTATTTACATATCATTGAGAACCGCCAACGGGGTACCCCTTGCACATGGTACAGGAGATTTCCCATTATCAAAATGACAAGGCAACCAGACAATGAGCATCTCAGCGATCTTTTTATTTACTATATGCACAACTTTTTATTGAGTATGCTTCATAGATAGCTCACTATGGTGATGCTGCAAGTTTCCACCATGATTAGGCATGGCTTAGGCTAGCGGCCCAGGCATTTCTCTAACACAGAATACAAACTCCATGGACTTACAAGTTACCTCTTTATTTCACACCGGTGATATCCATAGACAAAAGAACATGATATCAACTGAGTACAAAGTACAAGTGCAATGTTGAAAACGTTCCCCGTGATAGCACGGTTCTGCTATTCCAACTTATAAGTGCAAGCATATACAACAAAGTTGTCACAATGGTTCAAGTTTATTAGGGGCAAAGGATATAAAGTGTGTCATCAAGTTCGTGAGGGCTTTAATCACTAAGTTTTCACAATACAAAATAGTTTTTAATTGGAAGATAGTTGAAAACAAGAATATACTTGGAATGGTGTAACACACCATGCATAGGAGTTTATAGTGGACACTTTGGAATAACTTGGTTTCTTGGGAGTTGGAAGCATGAGTAGAACTTACTCATACAAGTGGAGGCTAGCAAAAGACTGGGAGCAACCAACTAAGAGAGCATAATGGCCATAATCACGCAGTGCAACAAAGCATACTAATCAAAGCAAAGAGTGGTACTACAAGTCATGGACTAAATGATCATAGAGGCTAATGGTGACTTGTCATAGTCATAACATGGTGTGAGCATGTGCCAAGTCAACCTAAGAAAAACATCAAAGGAGAATACCACAATACTATGCTTTCATGCTAAAACAACGCATAATTTCTTCAAGGCACACTAAGCAATCCCAATTGTTTGGAACAAAACATGCTACAACAATAATCACTAAGCATAAGGTCAAAACAACACCTAGCATGTCATGCTAAAGTCTAAGTCACAGTCAATGCAAGCTCCTCTTGCACTTCAAGCAAGAACTTACTACTCCTTTCCAACGCCAAGCAACTTATTTGCAAAACAACACAACAAGAACGGGGGTCCAAACTTCTTTATTCAAGCAAAGTAAATAACCTAAGCAAAGCAAACGAAAACTAAGACGCTCTAAGAACAACACAACTGTGCATGAAACAATAAAAACGAAGTGTCTAGACAGACCTGAGCTTTTTATTGATGAAGAAGGGAATGCCTTGGGCATCCCCAAGCTTTGACGCTTGTAACTCTTGGATATTTCTTGGGGTGACACCATGGTGGCATCCCCAAGCTTGAGCTTTTGTCCATTCTTCATCTCATTGCATCATTCTCTCTCTACACCTGAAATTTTTCCTTCATACAAAACTTCACACAATCTTCATTAGCAATATTAGTGTATTCAAAAGATATTAGACCTCTGGCAAAGCTTTGGAACTACAAGGATTTTCACTAAAAACACAAGCTACTCTAGTAACTCCTTCAAAAATCTCAATTCACCTAAAGAGAACTCAAAAAGGAATCAATGAGAAGCAAATGCAAATAATGGCAAAAATCTGTCAAAACAGACCAGTAGGTAGAAACCGATTTTTTCGAACATCTTCTGTTGCTCAAATCAAAAAATGTTGAACTAACGAAAGTTAGCTAACATACTGGGGGATTTATTCGTAAATTTTAGCTCAATCCGAGTTACAGAGACTCCTCACGATTTTTTTTGGTTTAGGACAGAAATCTGTTTCGGGACAGCAACTCCCCAAATCTTACTTCCCTCTCATTAGAGGTCATTCTTGGCACAAAAAGCAAACAAAAAGGACAAGGAGAGGTCATTACTGAAGTAATAACTTCCAAGACTCAAGGAAACTCTTGGGTTATCTCCCAACAAGTACTTTTCTTTAACGCCTTTAAGTTAGGCACAAGACGCAAGAAGAATCAAGTATTTTCAAATGAAGAAGCATTAACATCAAATCTTGCTTTCAAAGAAGGAGCAAAAAGCAACTTCTCTCTCCTCATAGGTAAGTGTTCAATACCTTTCTTGAATGGAAAATGATATCTAATGGTGCCCTCTTTCATATCAATGATGGCACCAACTGTTCTAAGAAAAGGCTTTCCCAAAGTAATAGGACAAGAAGCATTGTATTCAACATCCAAAACATAGAAATACACAGGGACATAAGCATTATTAACCATAATGAGAACATCATGAATACTCCCCATGAGTTTCTTCTTAGCATTATCATTGAGTGGGACATCTAAATAACAATCTTCTAATGGTGGCAAATCAAGCATTTCATAAATCTTCCTAGGCATAATAGAGACACTAGAACCAAGATCACATGAAGCTTTGAGATCAAAGTCATTCACTTGCATATTAATAATGGGTTCCCAACTATCTTCTACTTTCCTAGGAATAGAAGCTTTGTGTTTTAGCTTCTCTTCCTTAATTTTCACAAGAGCATCTGTAATATCTTTAGTGAAAGAAACATGCATATCACTAGCATCGGGACTTCTAGCAAGCTTTTGCAAGAACATAATCACTTCAGAAATATTGAAACCATCAATATCAAAGTCAAACTTAGCATCACTAGTAGTAGGCTCAATAGGCTTAGGCATAGTAGGAGGATGGATAGGTACTACTTGTGGTTTAGTGGTGATGGTGCACACTATTGTTCCTATCAATTTCAGCTTCCCTTTCCCACTTAGCATGAAGTTGAGCTAACAGCCTAACATTTTCATCAATAGTAACTTGTATGGCATAATCAATAGCAAAGGTGTTTTCCATAGTTTCAGGTTTAGCAACCATTTTATTAATCAAGGAAGACTGAGCTTTAGACAATGAGGATATATTTTTCTCCACAGTTAAAATCTTTTCCTCTATAGTCTTATTGAAAGTGGTTTGTTTACTAATAAAGTCCTTGAGCATGACCTCAAGTTTAGAGGGGGCACTTCTAGCATTATTGTAAGAGCTTCCATAGGAATTGCCATTATTAGGAGGATAAGGCCTATAATTGTTGTTGCTACCAAAACTATTCCTATAGGCATTGTTGTTGAAATTGTTGTTTCTAACGAAGTTCACATCAACTTGCTCTTCTTGAGCAACCAAAGAGGCTAAGGGAACACTATTAGGATATAGAGGAGCTTTCCCATTAACAAGCATAGCCATAATACATCAATCTTTTCACTCAAAGAGGAAGTTTCCTCAACAGAATTTACCTTCTTACCATGTGGAGCTCTCTCAACATGCCATTTAGAGTAGTTAACCATCATATTATCAAGGAGCCTTGTTGCAGCACCCAAAGTGAGGCCCATGAAGGTACCTCCAGCAGCTGAATCCAACAGATTTCTTGAGGATAAGTTCAAACTTGCATAAAAAGTCTGGATAATCATCCAAGTAGTGAGTCCATGAGTGGGACAATTTTTAACCAAAGACTTCATTCTTTCCCAAGATGGAGCAACATGTTCACTATATGGTTGTTTAAATTTCATAATGTCACTTCTCATAGATATAATCTTAGCAGGAGGATAGTACTTTCCAATAAAAGCATCTTTGCACTTAGTCTAAGAATAAATACTATTTTTAGGCAAAGGAAGCAACCATTCTTTAGCTTTCCCTCTCAAGGAGAAAGGAAAAAACTTGAGCTCAATAATATCTCCATCTACATCCTTATACTTTTGCATCTCATAGAGTTCCACAAAGCTATTGAGATGGGTAGCAGGATCATCAGTACTAGCACCAGAAAATTGCTCTCTCATCACAAGATTCAACAAAGCAGACTTAATTTCATAAAAGGTAGCATCAGGAGCAGGTAGAGCAATAGGAGTGCTTAGGAAATCATTGTTTTTTTTGCTAGTGAAGTCACACAACTTGGTGTTCTCAGCGGAGTTCATTTTGGCAAAGGTGGGCAAGCCAAAAACAGCAGCAGCAGCTAGAGCAGGAACTAATTTTTGTGTGTTTTTGAATAAAGCAAGCAAACCAAACTAGATTAATTTTTTGGAGGTTTTTGAAAATAGGCAAACAAAACCAAGCAAAAGAAACAAAGCAAACTAAAAAGAAAGTAAAGAGAAAGGAAGTGAAGGACTCCCCTTGTGAAGATGTCCTTAGCCTCCCCGGCAATGGCGCCAGAAATCTTGATGTGTGCACCCAGTGTAGACGTGGGACACTTCGTTGGAACCCCAAGAGCAAGGTGTGATGAGCACAATAGCAAGTTTCCCTCAGTAGAGATCGAGGTTATCGAACCTGAAGGAGGAAGAAAACGTCTCAAAGGTGTTGCAAGCAACATGGAGACCTGCACAACACAAACTCAAGACTTTGTCCCAATGAATCAGTGAGGTTATCAAGCTCACCGGTTTGCTGTAACAAAGGATTAAACGTATGGTGTGGAAGGTAATGGTTTGTAGCAAGTAAACAAGTAACAGTGGAAGATGTATCAATGGTAAATATTGGTCCGGGGTCCATAGTTCACTAGAGGTGCTCTCCTTAGATAAACAACATGGCATGAAGGGTAAACAAATTACAGCAGGGCAATTGATAGGAACTGAGCAAGGCATAACAATGCAATTACTAGTCAGAAAGATCATATGAGATTCGATTGGGCAATACAACAAGATACATAGACCGCCATCCAACTGCATCTATGACTAGAAGTCCACCTTCAGTTTATCATCCGAACCCCCTCTAGTACTAAGTTGCAAGCAACAGACAACTGCTTTAAGCAAAGTGTGTAAGGTAAACAGTCCACATGTTCCATGAACAAGAGACCGTTGTTTTCTCCCTAGTAGCAACAACACATCTACAACCGAAGATATTATTGTCACTTCCCTTGGAAACTAGAGGCATGAACCCACTCTCGATCATAAATACCCCCTCTTGGACACTAGCAACTACTTGGCCAAGATAGCTACTAACAACGGAGAGCATGCAAGATCACAAACAACACATACATGATAGAATCATAAAGACAAAACCATTAATCAAACCAACATAATAATCTCAATATCCATCGGATCCCCGCAAACACAACATGCATGATTACAAATAGATTAGATCTTGATCATGAACGGAGCTCACAAGATCTATACATGAAAGCACAAAGGAGGAGATACAACCATCTATCTATTAGATGGACCCATAGTCCAAGGTGGAACTACTCACGCATCATACCGGAGAGAAGGCCTCCGGGATGATCTCCCCTCCAGTAGGGTGCCGGGAAGAACTTCAGATCCCCCCAATCTAGGGACGATGGTGGCGGCGTCTACGGACGGTTTCGTGGAGATTTGATCGGGTACTTAGGGTTTCTGCATCGGGGGCTTCTTATAGGCGAAGGGGGAGGCCGAGGAGGCGACCAAGGGGGCCAAAGCCTAGCCTGGCACGGGCCCACCCCTGGTCGCTCTGGGGTCCTCTGTCACAACACCGGATTTTAATCCGGATGCTGTTATGCCATACATCGCAATCCCAGGATTACCATTTTTGCGAGACATAACAGAATTGGATACCATAGTACATCATCCATTACAAACCGTACATAAGTTCTTACACAAATAGGGATCTCATGATCCAGTTCTTAATACAACATCAAGCAGCGGAATACGTAATAATAACGGTAGCGCGAGCGAAGCTCCATCTTCGGGGTCATAGGCAATGCTGACGATGGGAGATGATCCTAGTTGTCGTAACCTTCCGGGGTTCCATCCTCCAGGTACTCCTATTCATAGTCTGGCCTTGGGAATAGCCAGGGACAAAGCCATGAGTACTCTTTAAGTACTCGCAAACTAATACTAACAAGTAAAAGGGGTTTTTGGTAATAGGACACTAGGCTCTAGGGTTATTTTGCAAAAGCCAGATTTATCTCTACTAAGTCTAGAAGCAATGAATGCTAGTCACAATTTTATAACTCCTAAGTGGGAACTTGTATTTCATATCACAACCCTGTTGTGGTCAAGTCAAAGTCTCAACTCATTTCACAAGTCATTTTGAAAAGTCTGACGGGGGAACAATATGGCCACTCCAACTGTCCATAACCACGGACGCGGCTATTCGAATAGTTTGACACTCTGCAGAGATTATACACTTTCACCACAACATTTGATACATCCGTCAGGAACAAATCCTGAATTCACCATACTCAGTATGCGGATAATCAATCCTAACCTTTCAATTACACGCCCTAGTATAAGCACCTCTCCTATGAGTTTGGCCTCCCAACCATGACCAACTGTCATCTTGGGTACTACACAGGTGGACAATCTTCACAAGGTAGCATCAACTCAGACCTTGGTCGTGAGGGAACTAATACTAAGGTACATAAGTTTCCAGTCAAGCCCTACCCAATCTTCGGGTATTGTGGTTGTACGATAAAATTGGAATGGTATCGCATCCAAACAACCATCAGTTTTATAAAGGGCTAAGGCTCATGCCTCAACATTTTCATCACTAAAATCATCAGGTGTTCGGAAACACATGTCCAAAACATTTCAATAGAATGATCCATCATTCCAAGGTTTTCATAACCATTTTTCCACCAAGTATTCCCATCTAAAGTTGATCAAGTTTTATGCTTAGCACTAGCATCTACAAGTGGGGGTAAGCAATAATGAGGGGTGGTAAACTAGTGCAGTTCTAACTAAGTTCAATCTCATGCCTTAAGATGACATCAAGATTATCTAGCTTAGGCCAAATTTTATGCTCTTTATGCAACCTTCAAATATATTTCTATTATCTATAATTCACTTAAGTAAATTCTAAGTAATAGCTTTGATAAAGAAATAAAGTATACAGCTTGTAAGTAAAAACTAGGATTGGTTTATCAAGTGGATATGATCACATATGCTTAAGGCATATAGTGGGCAGAGTAACAAGTAGTGGTTTGTGGCATCAGTAGGGTATCTTTCAAGGGTTAGCTTGCATTGGTCCACTTAGTTAATAAAGCTTGCCTTGTGCAGAGCAGTGGTTGAAGTTCTCCTCGGCTTCTTCTTCGTAGAATCCTCCTTCCTCCTCGTATCCTTGGTCGGTACTAGCGTCTATAAATAAATACGAGGTACACAATCACCAAACAATACTTAACTACTTGAAATCATCACACACAAGGGTCCTATAGATGATCTAACATCATCACTAACATTACAAGATTAAAGCTTGGTTTAATTCCTTTTATTTTTAGAAAAGTAATTTCTGTTCATTGAAAAACTACTTAAGATTTAATATTCTCCAAACCAAATATGGGATCATGTTGACACATGTCATCACCACATATTGTAGTCCATGGGAATGTGGTTTAAAGTGGTGTCACAATTTAATAAGGTTTTACCCTTTTATTTTAATTAATTAAAGTGGCTAGAAATGCCTATGTAGCATTCTTTTATTACTTGAACATTATTTCTGCAAGTAAACCTATATATTTGAAAGGTATGGTTAAATGTGATTTTTGAGATTTGGAATCAACTCAAAAGCTATTATGGTTTAAATTTGAAAAATGTTTGAATACAGAAAAGCTTCTGCCTTGTTATTTTTACCATGGGTGATCTATAGATCCAAATGACTTGAATCCAACGGGCTTGGATTCAGCATTTCAAGACCTTTTGAACAAAATTATTTTTATTCAATTTGGTGTACTGAATCGATCTAGGTTGATTTTTGAAGTTGGGTACAGAAGTGAGTTTGAAATAAAATAGAAAAGGTTTAATTCAAATAACTGGGCTACGCGGGAAAAGTTAACGGGACGGCCTGCTAAGCGCAATGCTTCCACGGGCTGCTTAAGTGGCTGTCCCCACTCGTCAGTGAGACAGGGGGGTGCGAAGCGGTATGGGGCGATGTGGATCGTTCGATCTGGTTCTAATCCAACGGTTGGGAGTCATCATCGACGTTGGGTAACGCTGGCGAGAAAGAAACCTAGCCGGCCAGTGGGGGTTATTGGGGGCTCACCGGGGTGCAGGTGAGGGTCGGCAAGGCGGGCGAACGATGAAGTCGACGACGGCGAACTCAGGGGTGGTCGCGGCAGCTCCTGGGGTGGATGAAATCGATGACGCCCTTCTTCTCCAGAGGCGGCGGGATCCGGTGAAATTCCGGCGATGCGCTGCTCGCCTTGCTCCGAGACTGCGTCGGGGTGGTTCTGGGTGAGAGAGGAGTGGAATGGTGTGAAGAATTTGAGCGGGGGAGTGCTCTATTTATAGTCTCGACGGTGAGACCGAACGGCATGGGCAGGCGACGGTGGCGACATGGCTACGGGCTGCTAGAGGCATGGCCGGCGGTGGAGATCGCTTGGTGGTCTCCTGGCGATGCTCTACGGCTTTAATGCGCTTGTAGGGGCGGTGCGGTTTGGTCTGGAACACGCGGCCTGACGCTCAGGCAGCGGCGGCGTCTCGACGGCGGTGGCTGTGCGTCACGGGGCAGCGAACGGGGATGTCTGGTGGTCTCCTAGGTCGGTCTTGATCATGTATGTAGCAGTGAGGGCGCGATGATCTGGGCTTGGTCGAGGTGGCGTTCGGGCGCCGCTGGCATGGTCGGCGGTCCGCGCGTGATGCGTGTGGTCCAGTGTTGGCAGGTGGTTCGAGCTGGACGATGTGGAGTGGCGGTGAATGGTGGTCGCCTCCCAGACATGCTGTTTTGGCTTGGTGCTTGCTCTGCCTAGCTAGCCATTATCGGCTGGCAAGGGGGTGCTCGGGTTGGCATGGCATGGAGCAAAGGGTAGGGGCTAGGTTTGGTCCAAGCACTGGTTGGCACTGGGGGAGACAAGGGTGATCAATGGTGAACATTGCTTAGCCCAATTACTGCTCCAAACAGTGAAGTTAGGCCAGTTTGATTTGAATCTGCCAAGTGTTTGATGAAATGGCCGCATGAAATCAAGTTTTGAATTTTGAAAAGATTTTTGGTGGGTGTGCTAGATTGGTGCTGGTGAGTCTGCAGATGCTTGGGTTTTGAAATTTGAGCTTGTTTGAGTGGTTTTTGAAAAAGTGGGATCTTCCCATATGATAAAGATTCAATTTTGAATTGTCATTTAAACTATGCATTTGAAAGTTTCTGGATGATCACAAAGTGGGCCTTGATACTTTGTCATGAGTACAATCAAGGGGTGCAAAGATCCAGAAAAGTTTCTGTTAGGTTCTGAAAGTTTGAGACAGCCAAAGTAGGCATGGGAGTTAAATTGGTCAAAGTGACTATTCCCTTATTTTATTTGATTTGCTTTATTTGTCTTTGGGAAAAGTGTGGGAAATGTTTTAGATTATGTTTATTTTACCTAATAAACATTTTACAAGCAAGGAAACATACAAACAAGGTGGTTCAAAAGAATTTCAAATTCAATGCATACTCATATGCATGCATTCATAATTTTATTTAGAAAAGTTTTTGTTAACCCTAATTTTGATGATTAGAATTTGATGATCTAAGTTCAATATTTTTGGGATGTTACAAACCTTCCTCCCTTAAACAAAATCTTGTCCCGAGATTTTAAAAAGGACGAAAATATTACCTAGGATTTGAAGAGATCGGGAAACTCCGTCCTGATGTGATATTCGCGCTCCCAGGTAGCTTCCTCTTCTGTGTGGTTGCTCCACTGAATCTTGAGAAACTTGATGCTTCGGGTTCGGGTAGTTTGAAAAGCTTCTTCCAAAATACGGATGGGTACTTCGGGATAGGTCAGGTCATCGTTGATCTCTATGGTCCGCTGATCGATATTCTTGAACACTTCGGTCTTCTCGGGGACCTCGAGACACTTGCGAAGTAACGAGATATGGAACACGTTGTGCATGGCTGACATCTCTTCGGGTATTTCCAATTGATACGATACTTCTCCTCGACGGTTCAAAATCTTGAAAGGTCCGATATATCTGGGGGCTAACTTTCCTTTGAGTTGGAAACGCTGCATTCCCTTCAATGGCGACACTTTCAGATAAACAAAATCTCCTATGTTGAAGGCGAGGTCTCTACGTCTCTTGTCGGCGTAACTCTTCTGTCTGGATTGGGCGGTCTTGAGGTGCTCACGAATCTTGTGAACCTTCTCTTCTGCTTCTCGTAGGATGTCGGGTCCGAAGATCTGACTCTCTCCTACTTCCGACCAGTTCAAAGGGGTGCGACACTTCCTTCCGTACATGAATTCAAAGGGGGCATTTGCAAGCTGGCTTGATAACTGTTGTTGTATGAAAAATCTGCAAACGGCGGACAGTCTTCCCACTTGGATCCATATTCTAACACACATGCTCTCAGCATATCTTCGAGTATTTGATTTACTCGCTCCGTTTGTCCATTGGTCTGAGGGTGATAAGCGGTACTGAAATCTAAGCGGGTTCCTAAACCTTCTTGGACTTTCTTCCAGAATCTCGAGGTAAACTGAGTTCCTCGATCCGATACGATGTTCTTGGGGACTCCGTGCAAACTAACTATCCTGTGCAAAAGAGTCCCTAGTAAATCCTCTTGTTAAACTAGCTTGTTGGTTAATATATGATCATGGTTTCCTGATCATGAACATTGAGATGTTATTAACAATAAGGTCATATCATTAGGAGAATGATGTGATGGACATACTCCTATAGTTAAGCATAGCATAAGATCAAATCATTTAAATAGTTCACTTGCTATAAGCTTTCTGCAACCTAATTCCTTCGACCATGAGATCATGCTAATCACCATCACCGGAAGGATGCTTTGATGACATCAAACACCACACCGTAACTGGGTGGCTATAAAGGTGGCATTGAGTGTTCGGAAAGTATGTGTTGAGGCACATGGATCAATAATGGGATTTGTCCATCCATATGACGGATAGATATATTCTGGGCCCTCTCAGTGGAATGTCATCCAATTAGCTTGCAAGCATGTGACTGGCTCACAAGGGATCACATATCATGGGAACAACAAAATAATACTTATCGATAACGAGGTTGAACTAGGTATGAAGAGATACCGACGACCAGACCTCAGATAAGTAAAATATCGCAAGACAAAGAGAAATTGGTTATGTATGTAAATGGCTCTTTCAATCACAAAGTAATCATAGAAATATGTGGGAGCCATATGAATTTCCAGATTCCTCTATTGGTTATTGATCGTAGAAGAGTCTCGATCATGTCTGCATAATTCACGAACCGTAGGGAGACACACTTAAGGATTCAATATTGTTTAGTAGATATGGAATGCGAGTAAAGAGACCGAACGTTGTTCGGAGTCTCGGATGGGATCCGGGATATCACGAGGAGATCCGAAATGGTCCGGAGAATGAGATTCATATAAGGAAAGTCCAATTTCGGAGTTCGGGAATGATTCCGGTGTTTTCACCGGAATGTTCTAGAAGGGTCTAGAAGGTTCACCGATCCGGAAGGGGAGGGGTACATGGATGTGTCATAACAAAGTGTAATGGTTGCATCATGTCCTAGGTCACTTGGCTGGACACTTGGAAGAGAGAAATCAAACTCTAATTTGAAATTCAAAAAGGCAGTTTGAAAAAGTCAAATCCCAACATGGTTTCCGAGTTAGGGAGGGTTTTGAGTTAGGGAGGGTTTCCACCTGGGTTGGGAACACCCTTGGACGCGCCCCCACCAATATAAGGAGGGGGCGCACCCCAAGGTATCCCCCTTGCCCTAGGCGCCCAAGAAACCCTAGGTTGGCCGCCGTCCCCCTCTCTAGTTGCGACCAATCTAGATCTCCTCTAAACCGCTACCGACTAGCTAAACTCTAGTTGCTAGCTACCTCTAAACCTCGTCCCTCTAAACCCTAGATCGCCGGGTCTCCCTCTACTCCACCATACTCGCTCCGGCTTAGGCGAAGCCCTGCGGGATCTCCCCTCTACTTCCGAAACCACGTCGTCGTGCTGCCGGAATCGCGAGGAGAGAGCTACAACCTCCGCTGCCTGTTGGAACAAGGGAGAGGAAGGTCTTCATCGAGTACCGTATGTGTGAACGACTGTGGGAGCGCTGCCGGAACGCAGATCGTCTACGCGATCTTGAGATCGGCAAGTGAACGACTACATCACCCACGAGAATCTGCTCTCGTTAACCGCTTTGGATCTTCGAGGGTTAGTATTCTATCAACTTGTTGCACCGATCTAATAGATAGATCTTAGCTTGATCATAGATTAGATCTTGATTGTGTGTTCATGCGGTGAAATTTTTTTGTTTTCCATGCTACGAACCCCTACACATCCATGGCCAGCAGGAGGCGAAGCGGAGCACATAGCCGGGGAATTTCACAACACAACAATTGGGAGCGAGCGTGGCCAAGAATTTTAAGGCATGCCCGCTTCCCTGCCGCAAATATGTGTCATGGGGGTGGTTTTTTCTAGACGTTTGGTGGTTGCGGCTAGGGCTGGGTCAACAACGGCGGCTTGGGCATCCACCATCGCAGGCTAGGAGGTTTTGGCACCAGCCGATTCCAATTTTGGTGGGAATTCGGAGGGATGGATGTCATTTGGGGGGGGGATTGGGGGTTTTCACCCACTGGTTGGCGGGCCAGGAGAGGACAAGGAGACTATGCACACGGATGAGTGTGTTGTTCAGGCCGACACAAAACCAGCGCAAATTTGGGCTAGGAATGGGTCGCCGCGGACCAGTCTGTGTCGTGGTGGTTGAATAGGTCGCCCCGCTGAGCCGACCCCCTGTCTACGCGGACATGTTCGGATAGTCGAATGGATCGGCTTTGTGAATATGCCCTTAAACATGTGCTGCATCCAACTTCTACTACAAAAGGATGAGCATATTGTCTTGCAACCAAACATATTGGTTTAATTGAGCAGTTCTATAAAACTGTTTTATTGTGAAGTTGAAGTCTGAACCAATTCCTAGGTTTTCGCTAAAACGAGTAGTTCATGAGAGAACTCCAAAAGAAACCCCAAAAGAAACCCGAACTTTTCCAGCTTTTGTGTAAAATGAGTGTCCAGCAAACTGCCACCATCAACAACTACTTGATTGTTAATTTCAAGAAACCTGAAAACAAAACATTGGAGACGTTTGAATATAAACATCTAAGTGGAACAAGTAGTGTGAGAGAATAAAATTGGGGAAAAATCAAAGTGAACACAAATGCTAATATGGTCCATCTACATGGACAATAGATCACGTGCATCTAATTTATTTTTATGTTGACTGATTGGAGAAGTGGGTGCTGCAGTAGATAGCATTCGACGGCCTAGGGCTCCCGTGTCATTCCCCAGGGCGACACCAGGGCGATCTCGCGCCGCCGCTTCAAAACCGCCTAGGGTGGCCCTCGTCTCCGCCGCTTCTGCCGGCGTTGGTCGCGGTGGCGGCGGCCCCTGGTGCCTAAGGTACTGGGGGGAGGATGCGGCAACTTCTTCGGAGGGGCGACGCCGATGGAGAGGGGCATGGGCGATGGTCAGGAAGGTGACCTCGGCCAGGCGGTGGCAGGTGCTTCCGCATCTGCTTTGCGGGCGGCGGTGACATGCTATGGGCCAGGGTGCCTGTCTAGGCCCGTCGTATTTCGGGCGGCGCAGATTGAGTGCTTGGGGAGGAGGAGGTGTTGTGGTGGTAGCAATGAAGGCGATTCGGTGAGGACCTCCTCGACGGCACTGATGTGTGGCCTCCATGGCGGGCAGCGGTTGCATCGGGTCTGGCCTGGATCCAATTTGGGCCTTTGGCTGCAGAGGCAACTGCACGCTGGGATCTGGCGAGTCGCTTTGGTGGCATGCTGGACCGTCTTATCCTCTACCTCTGGCTGCTTGCGTAGGGGCTGCTGGATCGGTTTAAATAAAGGAGGTGGTCCTAGGGTTTATCTCACGCCAAGAAGAAGATCCGCTTGATGTTTGTATTCATTGATCTGGTTGCAGTGTCGTGTTCTGGAAAGCTCCGCCGGCGAACTCCACAATGTGTGCACGTCGGGAGATCGCTGGATCGAGTGGAATTCGGTCGTGCGCACCCTTCTTTTACTCTGACAGTTTGGACTCAGAGGGAGCGCTTCGCAGATCTATTGACTGTTAATATCATGGGGCATGTTCTCGTCCCATGATACTAACAAAGAATATCATGGAGACCGATATCTAAGGACTGACAATGGCAATTCAAGTTAGGGTGGTGATGAGAAATTGGCTTGGTGACTCGTGACTTGGAGCAGTGGCATGTAAGTGGGGACGACCATGGGGTGGAGTCGAAACAAGTAGATAGGGGTTTGATAGACTCGTTGGGAAGCTGGTGATACGGCTATCGTTTTTTGCTCAGTGTTTTGCTTTGGCGGTTCTGGTCCTTATGTGTAATGGCCTTTGCCAAACAATGTGGTTCTAATAATAAATAAAGGTTGCGTGCATCGCTTGATGCAGAGGCCGGGGCTCCGCTCCCTATTTTGAAAAAAAATGTAAGTGGGGACGAGGTACATGAGAAGTTTATAGTCCTACCTTTCAGGATGAAAACTCAGGGTCTGGCCTTAATTGGTTGTGCCTAACAATGGATTTATTGAAGGTATTGTTTTGAGAGTGAGGATTTTTTCAAGGTGAAAACCTAAGATCGATGATCGGGCGATGGCGGTGTTTATGCACTGTTCCTTTTTTGGAGGCGTCGCTTTTGAAGAAGCTGGACTTCTGGTGTTGTTTGGTGGTGGTAGTTCTGCTGTTTTAAAGAATGGATCACTATAGCGAGATTTTTCTTTTTTGTAATTCTTCTTATTTTGTTGATTGTGTGCATCCGTAAAGCGTGGTATCTTTGCGATATTAATATATGCTATTTTCTATAAAAAAAAAATGGTCCATCTACACGTCCCTTTTAGAAATGGATAGAACATGTTCAGTAAACACTGATACTCCTAGATAAAGGATCGAAGCTAAAAGACATATCGATAGTTTTCAGCAGCAATACATGCCGCTGCCACATGACTCTACTGACTGGAAGAACAAGTTTAATTAGCACGCTTAGCACTGCACAGAACGATCTGCGAAGTTGAGATATTTGAGCATGTGTATTACAACGCTTGACATAGACACACCGAATGACTGAAATATAAATCTGTAACTAGTACGCGTGCTAAACATATTACCAGTTCCAATAAAACACGGATTAGAACTTGACCAATGACAGACTGGTAGTAGTAATTGGCAAAAGGTTCACAACACTGCTCTTTGAAATCATAAACTGGATGCGTTGAGTTAGAAATATATGCAATAAGAATACACCATCCTTAACATGTGAATCGATGGCATCCAGCTGAAGATGGGTCAATACAGAAGCATGAGCTGAGAGATATGTAGAATATAGTGCCCAGAGATACATCAACTGCTAACTTGGCGCGCCTCAGTTCGCGTTGCTTCTGTCTGAACGAACCAGAACATCTGCCAAAGTCTTGTTTTCCACGACGTCCTTCTTGCCTGAAAAATTGAAAATGCAAATCCCTGTGATAATGGTACATGAACTTGAACAAAATAGTACTGTAACACACCACAAATTATACATGCAGTATATCTCTGTGCATTGTATAGAATTAATGCCAAGTCATTCATTGTCTTGCTTACAGAGAGAAACCATTTATTCCTAGTAATGCTAATCATTTGACAAATATAAAAAGGGAAGCTTTAGCCTAATGTGCCCAATCACCTCCTCCCTGCTCAATCACCTCCTCCCAATCTCTCACACTATGATAGACATATCCTACCTTCAGGACACTCTAAAACAGACTCTGTTGCGGATGGCCGACAAAATATAATACATGCACACATGAGTACATGGGCCTCTAGGTACATGTAAATGTAGAATTTTTCAATTAATAAAAAAACATTCAGCTAAAATTTGGGAGGGGGGAGGTTTAAGGTAGGTGACATGGCGCTTTGGAATTGATATCTTGAGTTCCAGGTGCTATCACTATTTTAAGCCCAAGTGATGAGAATTAGTAGCATGATTACAATTTAGATCGAATAGGTAGTGTATTTTACTCCTAGACTGCAACTTATGTTAATTAGTATCTTGGAGGCGAAGAAGTTAGCAGTCACACCGCCACTATTATAAATAAACCCAAAAATTCCCTGCCCCAGTTGTTATGGGACATGGCTAGAAATAATTCAGAGCATTGCTATTGTCTAGTTATGTAGAGAGAGAAATTATCCAGAAGCATTAATAACTTTTGGCACTATTTTCTGGAAAGTAGGAAGAACATCATATTCCTTGACTGCATATTCCAGATGCATCACAGTTTCTCCTACACCTAAATGATTAACAATCACATCATATTTCAAAGCTCTGCAAAACTTTTGTTCCCCATCCCAATCGTTACCAAACTATGAACTGCAGTTATATAGAATGTATTTTGCCCGTCTAATCTTTTAATCAATATAAATAAGGCGGCTCGACGGCTCCCACATTTTGATCAGTAAATACTACTACTGTTGGGACACTTGTAAAGAGACTATTTGGGAATACGATCGCACTCCAAAATAAAAACTCAGTGATTACCTGCAGCAGGGATCCTCTAGGACAATGCAACATTGCAATCCTTGCACAATACATTCCAAGCTTATGTAGCCCTACTAGTAATTGAAACGACCTAGTGATTACCTGCAGCAGGGATCCTGCTGGTTTCAAGCCACGGTGGAAGCACGCATGGAAGACAGCACCCAGTGCCTCTGTGCAGAGAACTCCCAATCACCTCCTCCGTGCTCATGTCCACGCGAACGCTGTGCCTGCCGACCATCACGTAGATGACGTTGCCGTTCAGTGGGTCCAGAGCGCCAATTTGTGGCGTCGTCTTCTCCGGCAAAGGCAGACACGGGTGATCTCCGCCAGCCCAGAGCCGGCTGAGCGCCACGCGGTGCTCCAGCGTCCAGCCCTCGTCGCCGAGAGCAAAGGAGCTGAGCACGAACGGCTCCCGATTCCACACCTCGACGTACCGCAGCTTTCCCTCGCTGACACCCATGCGCCGGTACCTGCTCAGAGCGTACTTCCACATCTCCTCTGCGCCCTTGAAGTCAAGCAGCACGTCGTCGGTCGGCAGAGGGCGTGCAGGCATCGCATCACGCTGCCCCTCGGCAGCTCGACCAGCTGGACCTCCGGCCTGTCGCTGAACGGGTCCGCCGAGATGGCGCCCCAGGTCAGGTCCGCCCACCACAGCCGGCCGCCGAAGGCGAACGACTCCTGGTCGAAACTGCCCTCCTCCGAGTAAAACTGGCGCGCGTGCGGGAGCTGGTACGGCGCGGTGAGCGGCATGTCCCACTCGCCCGTCTCCGAGAGGAAGCGGAGCAGCCTGTTCGACTGCAGCTCGGCGACGGCGAGCCTGTCGGGAGGCCCGCCCCCGCGGTCGGCCTGGGTGAGGATGCCCATATGAGGGCCGCACAGGAGCTTCCTCTGGCCATCGATGACGGGGAGGCGGGTGATCTGGCCGGTGAGAGGGTTGCAGAGGAGGCGCGTGGTGTCCGGGCAGTGGCTGTGGACGTAGCCGGTTATGTTGCGCACGTGATCGGCGCCATGCCTGGCGAGGATGGGGGCCGTGGCGCGCATATCGTGGACCATGATGAGGAGGAGGCCGTCGGCGCTCGCGGAGCACACGCCGCTGCAGAGGACTTGCAGGACGTCGCTGTCGGGGTCGGGCACGTCACTGGTGTTGACGAGGACCACCGGGACGGTGAGATCGGAGAAGCGCGGAGGCTCGACGATGCGCGCGCACGCGCGCAGTGCCGACCCGGCGGCCGCTGACGCCTGCTCGAACAAGACCCAGGGAGGACGGGAGGTGGCGCCCGTGGAGAGGGGGCGGCGTAGGCGGCCGGATACGGTGGCGGTGAAGCCTAGGAGGCGCCGGAGGGACATCGCGGTGTCCTGACCCTGACTGTAGTGGTGGCGGTGCGGTGAGGGGAGCAGAGACCAGAAGGATTCCCGATGGTACAGAGGCCTCGGTTCACGTGGACTGTGTGCACACAGCTGAGAGAGATACCAGGGATGCTAAAAAAGCAGAGAAGGGGGCGTGGTGGTACCGCGTACTCCGACGTTACATCTCTTTCAGGCCCGCAGGTCAGTGATGTGACTCTGCTGGGCCTGGTCTATGCAGCCTATTCTCTATAAGGAAACGCCAGGCCCTGCAAAAGGTGGAGCGGGATGGTTGATTTCGAACGGCGTCGCCCCATTGGCTGTGCAGCCTGCGCTAAGCATACGTCATCATTTTCCCGCCAAATTTTCATTTCCTTTACTTTTGGCTTCAGGTCTATTCTACTCTGACCGAGAGGACCAGTAGTGTTCTCAATCATCCTCCTTTTCCAAGTATTATAGTGTTTTGCGGTGAACACTTTAAGCCGTGGTCTCACATAACGGGTACCCAAAACTGAGATATAAATAAATTCAACATATTTTTCCTTTTTTTTATCCTATATATCATATAATTTCCTATTCCCTTCGTCCCGAGCAAAGGTCGCACTCGCACCGCCCAAATGCACGTGTCCACCCGCACATGCTCGCGGTTCTTTGCCTCGTCCTATCTCCAACCTCCCGCCACCACGAGTATCAGCATAAAATATCTTCACGGGAGGATGGAGGCTGCCGCCAGTAAGGAATCAGTCTTGTTGTCCGTAATTCATCGTAAATTACCCGAGTATCACGACCATGGTGTCGTGGCGCGTATCTGAGCCGGTGTGTGTTGGGCTGAGAACCCAGGGCCATTGAGCCTTGTAAGTGTGAGTCAGTTATGGCTCTGTGTGTCGCTTGAGCCAGACGTCAGTGTTATAAGGCGTCGGAGGAGAGATGAAACGACATTAAAGAAAATAGAACTAATTTCCGAATTCCCTCTCTCGTTCTTATTGTGCTTTTTTTCTATCTCCTTGCCCCAAACCCCTCTCCCATATCTCATCCCTCTTCTCGATCGTACATATGGGCGTGACAATTTGGAATCAGAGTCACACCTCGACCACCCAATCCGCTACAAAACCCTAAGTTGGCGCCATGCATGCCCAATCCCTTGGAGGCGCAGATGCAACAATCCATGGAGAACAAGATGGCAGAGAGCTCCGCCACCACGACGATGCTTAAGTAGCTCAGTGACTCCCTCATTGGAGTGCATCAACAACTCACAGAGCTGACGACAAAGACGGTCGACACCAGCACCACTCTCTGCAAAAACCGGGGAGTGCATGGAGGCGTTAGAGGCGCGCACGAAAGATCTCCCACATCGCTCATCCTCCTCCTGCTAGGGTCGCTCCACCTTTGGCACCAGGAGTGGTCTACACCATCATCCCAACGTCATTTCCTCCCATGCTTCAGATCAGGGTGAAACCAGAGAGAGGACTGACCTCCGTACTACCGTCTCCTGGAGGTAGAGTTTGGACTAGGTGCCACAGCGACGCTCGATTACACCGATGCGCCTAGGGTCCTTGGGATCCCTCCACCATCCCTGGGATAGGTATCCCCACAGTGCCTCCTCTTATAGTTGATTCGCATGTGGGTGTTTGTTCTGAGTGTTGAATTTTAGGGTAGAACGGTGTGACCTCTTTCAAGGCATCGGTTGCATGTTATATAGTAACGAAAAAGCCCCTTTACATGGCAATATATAGTTTGATATGTATACGGTTGGTGTACTATATCCTACCGTATACGACCTGATATTACATCTCTAATACTCCCCTCAATTTAGACCTTGGAGAGGTTTATATTACGCATAAACTCAGCTAGTTTCTTGTGACATAACATTTTGGTAAAGCCATATGCAATCTGATTCTTGCTTGAGATGAACCTGATATCAGTTGCTTATTGGCAACTTGTTCTTGAACAAAGTAAAAATTAATCTCAATATGTTTCATGTGTGCATGAAACACAGGATTAGTAGACAGATATATGGCACCAAGATTATCACATCACAGACATGGCTTCTCCTTAAGCGTAACACCAAGTTCATGAACAAGTGTTTCAATCCAAATATGCTCAGCAGTGGCATTTGTAAGAGTATTATACTCAGCCTCTGTACTACTTGACCTGGATACAGTAGGTTGTTTTCTGGCACCTCAAGAAACAAGGTTAGAACCAAAAAAATATAGCAAAACCATCAGTTGTGCGTCTATCATCTAAATATCATGCCTAGTCTGCATATGAATAAGCACTGAGAGAGGTGGAAATTGACCTCTGAAAAGTGAGACCAATACTATGTATGTACCTCAAAATTCTCTTGACAGCTGTCCAATATGCAGTTGTAGGAGCATAAAGATACTGATATACCTTATTAACTGAAAAACAAATATCAGGTCTTGTCAATGTTAGGTAATGAAGTGCACCTACAATACTCCTATAGTGAGTCATATCTTCAGGTCCAAGAGGAGAACCATCTGTCAATGCAAGAGTGTCAGTTGTGTAAAGAGGTGTTGGACAAGGTGTACATTCCTTCATGCCAACACGAGTCAACAGGTATGTAGCATATTTTTCCTGAGTTAACAGCAAATCGTTGGACTGTTTGTGAACTTCAAGTCCAAGAAAAAATAAAAATCTCCAAGATCCTTAAGAACAAACTCAGTATCGCAGCAGCGGCAGGTCCACATACTACATGGCCGCACCGCAGTACTGCGGCCATTCTGTCCGCCCGCGCTCTCGGGTGGGGAATGCCCACCCCGCTGATGACCCACAAGTATAGGGGGTGTATCGCAATACTTTCGATAAATAGGAGTGTCGATCCCAACAAGGAGCAGAAGGTGCTGAACAGTGGTATGGAGCAGGAACTCTCTGTAAATACTTAGCAAACGGAATTTTAGGGGTTTTCTGATAAGGCAACAAAACAAAGAGCAAGTAACAAAGGTAACGAACAAACGGAGCAAGTGGCCGAATCCTTTCTTAGCAAAGGACAAGCCGATGGAAATACTTATAAGGACCAAACGTTCTCGAGGACACATGGGAATTCTGTCAAGTGCTTTCGCTTCAAATAGCTGAGTAATCTTCTCTGGTATTGTAAGTGTTGTGTGGGTGAACCTGTGCTAACATACCGACCTTACTTGGACTAATACATACTTGTGATTAAACCACCTGCAAACATCCGTAACTACAGGAAAGTAATTAAGATATAAATATAACCACAGCCTTAAACTCTGAGATCCTACACTCCCTTGTGCAAAGGTCTCCTAACGGGGGTTCAGGTTTCTGTACTCCGGCAACCCCACAATTAGTAGCCAAATACACAATGCATTCCTCTAGACCCATAAATGGTAAAGTATCATGTAGTCGATGTTCACATGACACCACTAGAAGAATAGCACCACAACTTAAATACTAAACCATTGAATAATAGCTCATCACAGATTCGCTACTAACAACATGACTTCTCCCATGTCCTTCAGAACACAATGAACTACTCACAAGACATCATATGGATCAAGATCAAAGATGATATGGTAATGGATAACAATCTGAACATAAACAATAATCCAATGGTTCCACTTACACGCATCAACTACAACAGTAATCAACACCGGGAAGGTTTTCCCTAATGAACTAAGCAATATCCAACACAATTGTTACAGCGGGATTGAGTGATGATGATGGTGCTAGTGGAGATGATGGTGTGGATGATGATGATGATCCCGATGAAGCCTAGCTTGACGATGGTGTTGATGGCGACGGTCTCCCCTCTCCGGGAAGGAATTCCCCCAGCAAAAATCTATCTGCCGGAGAGATCTTTCTCTCTCAGTGTTTTCCGCCCCCCCAAAGGCGGCAGAAATCTATATGTGGTCGCCCCCCGAGGCTTAGGTTTCCGTAGGGAAGATATAGGCGAAGGGGCGGAGTCGGGAGCCGGGCAGGTGGGCCACACCTGCCCTAGGCGCGGCCCAGGGGGACCCACGCCTAGGGGGTGTGCGCCCCCTGCGGCCCCTCTTCGCCCCTCCTTCTGGCTTCCTCAATCTTCTGGAAAAATAATATTTTTCCATATTTTTCTGCTATTTTCTGATCTTCACGAAATTGCACCGAAACACCTTCTTTTCCATCAGAATCCAGACTCCGACAGTTCATCCTCCAAGAATCATCCAACATGCATAAACAGATGAAAAGCCATAAGTAATACCTCATAATAAGACATATATCAATGAATAGAGGTAAATTATGATATAGAAAGGTGATGCAAATTGGGCGTATCACCCGCCACTCCTTAGGCTGCTCCACCGGTGGCTCCTTCTCTGATGGCGGCGGGGCGGGGGGAGGGGGGTCCTCTACCATCTTGAACACCTCGTATTCCTTCTTGTTATCATTGAGGCCCTCCAATTGGGTTTCGATGGACTGCCACCGAGCATCGTGCTCGACCTCTAACTACCGCTTCCAAAGCTTCGAATTGATGGCGTTGGCGAGGTCCCGCCGCAGATTCAGCGGGAGGAACGCCTGACGTCACAGGATCTCCTAGCGGTGGGACGGTCCGGTCGTAGGGATGGTCGGCACCAGTATGCAAGCCTGGTTGAGATCCACCTGTGGGGTAGGTGGACAACGGGCCATGACATGGGCTAGCCCAACTCCGTGAACTGTTGTGCCACCCGCACCTCCATGTAGATGCGACGCTCGGAGTAGGGCATGGGAGGTGGGCATGGTGGCCTTGGCACCGCTCGGGGAGGTGGGGACACATAGAAATGGCGGCCGCCGGAGGAGGATTCCACCTCGTGGTCATGGCGGCCGCGGCCAAACCATCCCTTGTCGCCACTCTTCGCCATTGGGACCCTAGGATTTCTATTGTGCACGCGTGGGGAAGTGGAAGCTTCCAGTAAGGACTAGGAGTGGATAGAGACAGTGGACAATGCCAGTCCCCTTTAAAATGGACCAGAGAGGTTGGTGGCACGACTCCTCTCCCTTATCGCTGATACGAGGGACCTGTGAGAACCACGTGCGGACGTGTGAGTTGTCTGCGTACCCGCAAAGCTGGCCACCCAAAATTGGGCTAGCAATGGGGGCCAACCGAAAATATTCGCTGGCGTGGCCCATTTGCGTTGCCTCGTTGGGCCTTGGCCTCTATTCGTTTGGGCAGAATCAGACAAGCCCGAAAAGTTTACGGGGCATCGTCGGAGTTAGCCTGACTCACGTGCAAAACTTTCATGGAGGTGTCTCACTAATAATAAAAATGCAAATAAGACTTTTATGTCGAACTTGTGAATTTTCAGAAACTCTAATTGAACATTGAAATATAAATATGTCAAATGAAAACGTTTTTTTGTTTAAAAATTTATACAACTTTTTTTCATAAAAATAAGTTCTCTATTGTTCATTTATCATAACAATGGCCTATGCAGCAAAATCGTAAAGTGGACAATTCTGACATATGTAAGACAATAAGTAAGATCAGTATCCTTGTTTGGGGCCCAGCGGAAAATTCATTCTCTCTGGACGAGTCCCCAACGACCGATATCCCCTAGGTTTCTATCGAAGAAAACAACTTTCTAACTGGCTCATATACCAGGGAAGAGGTTAAGAAAACAGTTTTCCAAATGGAACATAACAAAGCGCCAGGGCCGGATGGCTTTTCAGCGGAATTTTACCAAAAAATCTGGGATGTTATCAAGGAGGACCTGATGCATTTGTTTGGGTTTTTACAAGTCGGACAGTTGGATCTCTTTAGACTAAACTTTGGCAATATAATTTTACTGCCTAAGGTTAACAATGCAGAACATATACAACAATATCGTCCAATCTGCTTGCTTAATGTTAGCTTCAAGATTTTTACTAAAGTTGCCACAATTAGACTAAACTCATTTGCTGACGATGTTGTTAGTCCATCTCAAACTGCGTTCATGCAAGGAAGAAATATCCTAGATGGTGTTGTAATTTTGCATGAAACAATTCATGAACTACACTTAAAAAAATTAAATAATATACTATTCAAGATTGACTTTGAGAAGGCATACGACAAGGTTAATTGGTCTTTTCTTCAGCAAACACTCCGTATGAAAGGTTTTTCTGAGGAGTGGCGCGCTTTTTTTCAGTCGTTTGTGTCTAGGGGTAGTGTTGCCATTAAAGTAAATGAAGATGTTGACAAATACTTCCACACCAAAAAAGGACTAAGACAAGAAGATCCATTATCGCCTTTACTATTTAATATAATGGCTGATATGTTGATCATACTTATTGAGAGAGCAAAGGCTGATGGTAAAATTGAAGGATTAGTGCCACATCTTATTGATGGTGGACTCTCTATTCTTCAATACGCTGATGACACAATCCTTTTTATAAAATATAATATCGAGAAGGCTAAGAATCTAAAATTAATTTTATCAGCATTCGAGCAGCTATCTAGACAGAGTGATTTGTATTGTTTCGGAGAGGCCCAAAACGAGGCCCACCTATATGCTGAACTTTTTGGCTGTGATCAGGGACAATTTTCAATCAACTATTTAGGAATACCGATTCATTATCGGCGTCTTACAATTGCTGAATGGAAGGTAGTTGATGAAAGGCTATAAAAACGTCTTAATAGTTGGAAAGGCAAATTGTTATCTCTTGGTGGAAGACTAGTACTCATAAATTCAGTACTTACTAACATGGTACTGTATATGATCTCATTTTTTCAATTATCTAAAGGTGTCTTGAATAAAGTGGATTATTTTCGTTCAAGATTCTTTTGGCAAGGGGATAGTGAGAAAAAGAAGTATCGATTGACCAGATGGAATGTGGTTTGCCGCCCAAAGGAGTATGATGGACTGGACATACACGATTTGCAAGTCAAAAACACCGCGCTTTGGGGCAAATGGCTTTTTAAACTACTTACAGAAGATGTTGTTTGGCAAACCATGTTCTGGAGAAAATATGTGGGGTCCAAAGTTGTATCTCAAGTGGTTTGAAAACCCGGTGATTCACACTTTTGGGCGGGCCTTATGGCCACCAAAAAATATTTCTTTTGTTTTGGTGCTTTCGAGATTAAGGATAGATCACAGATTAGGTTTTGGAAAGATAAGTGGCTTGGCCAAACTACTCTCCGCGAACAATATCAAGCTCTGTATTTGATTGTGAGACACAAAGGGGATACAATTTCCACAGTGATGGAAGACAACCCTCCTAATGTGTCTTTCAGAAGAAGTCTCATTGGCCCTCGACTGGTATCTTGGAACAATCTAGTATTACGATTATCCATGATACAATTGTCAGATGGTGTTGACGTGTTCAAATACAAATTACTAGAAAGTGGTAAATTTTCTGTTGGCTCACTATATAGAGCATTGATTCAACCTGATATCCTGGTCGATAATAATAGTAAAATTTGGAAAATGAAAATACCCCTTAAGACGAAGATATTTGCATGGTATCTACGGAAGGGTGTAATCCTAACAAAAGATAATCATGTAAAGAGGAATTGACATGGAAGTACACAATGCGTTTTTTGTCATCACGATGAGACAATTCGTCATTTATTCTTCCATTGCAAATTTGCTCGTTCTATATGATCATTCATCCAAATAGCTTCTAGTTTATCTCCTCCAAGTTCAGTAATCAATGTTTTTGGTAATTGGCTGCATGGAATTATTGATAAGTACATAACTTTGTTTAGGGTGGGTGCCATTGCCATTATATGATCGCTATGGCTTTGTAAAAATGACAAGATTCTTAATAACATTGTGTCTTCTCCTCTGCAGGTTATTTATCGAGCTACGGCTATCCTCTGATCATAAACTATTCTCCAACACATGGAGTTCCACGACTTATTTGTGGTGGGATGTCCGCGAATGGAGGACACGGCGAGGGATATTTTCTCCCAACATGGATGGCCACGTGATTTGAGGATTGATCTACTTTAGATTGAAGACAATCATTTCGATAGTGCATTTTTGTAATGCTTGTCTTTGCCTTGTTTTTTGTTTGTTTGGCTGTGTGCATCTTAGTTATGCAGAGGCCGAATGTAAACATTAAACATTTTATGTTAATACAAGCGCCCATTTCCAAAAGAAAAAGATCAGTACCCTACCATCTCTACATCTCAAACTCACAGTAGCAGAGTAACTCAAATGAAGAGGAAAAACTCATCAATTATAGAGTATGCCAGGATTCCATGTCTTGAAGATTAGCCACTCGAGAGCAGCTTAAATCTCTTCAAAATAAGGGTTCTTCTCAGTAGTAAGTACAAGCAGAGTAGAGTCACCGGTACGTCCATCACATCTCTAACTCATACTGTAGGGATGGATAAGCAGGAAAGTCCATAATAAAATTACTAACGATGGAGTTGATCATGTGCTGAATCCACCTTTTACTACAAAACATGAGTGTATTGTCTTGAAACCAAACATATTGATTTAATTGAGCAGTTCTACAAAAATGCTCTAGTGTGAACTTGAAGTCTGAACCAGCTCCCAGGTTTCCCACAAACGTGTACTAGTAGTTCATGAGCAAACTCCAAAAAACCCGAACTTCTCTAGCTTTTCCGCAAAATGGTTGTCCAGAAAACTGGCACCATCAGCAACTACTTGATTGGTAATTTTCAGAAACCTGGGAACAAAAATTATAAACATTAGAAACGTTTGAATATGAATATATAAAGGGAACGACTGGCAGAGAAAAAAGAGAAGAGGAAAAATAAAGGTAAACATAAATGCTAATATAGTCCATCTACACATGTCCCTTCTAAACTGAAATGAATAGTGAGTTGCCATTTTCATAAAACTATTTATTGATTGCAGAAAAAACCCACACTGTATGATCACCTGTTATGTAATAGCGAGTTTCAGTTTCAGCCTTGATTAGTTGGTGATAATATTTCAGGAAAGGGAAAAGATGATGGTTAATTGTATACAAGGCTAGACATCCTTCAGGTTCTTATCAATGACTTATTGCTCAATTTGTAGACCTGCACTGAATCATGCCTACTAATTCAGAAACACTTTTAGTCAATGGAATCTAGTTCGGCAAACACTAATACTCCTGAATAAAGGGTCCGTGCTAAAAGACACATCGATAGTTTTCAGCAGCATGTAATGCTGCCGCCACAAGACAGTACGACTGGAACAACAAGTTCAATTAGCACGCTTAGCATTGCACAGAACGATCTGCGAAGATTAAATATATGAGCATCTGTATTACAAATTGTATAGAAAGCTTGTATCCTGATTTACTATGCTCGGTGTAGACACAATGAAATACTGAAAGGTCATGCTGTAACTACTAGGCGTACCAAATATATTACTGTACAGATAAAACACGAACAAGAACTTAACCAGCGGCAGGCTGGTATTAGTGATGACAACATATTAGGCAATATATACTACTAGTACTAATTGGAAAAACGTGGACACCATTGATATTTGAAATTATAAACTGAACGGGCTGAATTAGATATATATGTACAAAGAATACAACATCCTAAACATGTGAATGGATGACATACAGCTAATGATGGATCAATAAAGAAGCATGACTGCAGGAACTGAGAGATTTATAGAATGTAGTACCCAGAGATACATCAACTGGTAACTTGGTGCAACTCATTTCGCGTGGTTTCCATCTGAACGAACCAGAACATCTGCCAAAGTCTTGTTTTCCTCATCGTCCTTCTTTCCTGAAAAGGCAAATTTCTCTGATGCCGTACACAAACTTGAACAAATAGGAACAGACACAAATTATCTATACAGCTTATCTCTGTGCATTGTATATAGGAATTCATTCAAAGTCATTAATGTCAAATATAAATAGGAGCGTGCCCAGTCTCAACTGTATGATAAACATATCCTACCTTTGCAAAAAAAAAACATAACACAAGCTCATAGGACTACATGAGCCTCTAGGCACATTTGAATGTAGAATTTTCCAATGTAACCATTTCAGTTACCTATTTGGAGGGGGGCAAGAAGTTTAAGATAGATATCGGAATTGAGAACTCATTTCCAAGTGCTACAAACATTTCAAACCCAAGTGAGTGAGAATTCATTATTATTACAACTTAGATAAAATTGGTAGTGCATCTTACTCCTAGACTGCAACTTATATTAGTAGGATATCTTGGAGGCGAAGATAGTGCATCACCATTTATCATACACCTCTCACTTTTTGCAGTCATACCGCCGCTCTTCTAAACCTAAAATCTCTGCCCTAATTGCTACAAGGCATGGATAGAAATAATTCTGAGCCATTGCTATTGTCACTGATATTTTGCATTATCCAGCAATACTAATAGGTTGTGGCACTATATTTGGAATGGAGGAAGTACATCATATACTCCTTGACTGGGATTTCTAGTAGGATTTTTATGTTTTAGTGTATAATAAGACAAATGCATCACATTTTCTTCTACACTTAACTGATCATCAATGACAGTATATTTCGAAGCTCTACATAAATTTTATTCCCAATCCAAATCGTTACCAACTGTATAGTACTTCAGTTATATAGAAAATAGTTCAGCTCGTCTGATCTTTTGATCAATATAAATAGAGGGGCTTTACTCGAAGCACATTATGATCTGAAAATACTACTCTTTTTTTAGGACACTGTAAAACGGATTCTTTGAAAATAAGATCGCTGAGAAAAAAATCCACATGGACGATGCAACATTGCAAATCCATGGACAACATGTTCCAAGCTAGCTTATGTAAAACTAAGAAAGCACGTAGCCGAAGAACCAATAAGTGATTACCTGCAGTAGGGATCTGGCTGGATTCAAGCCACGGTGGAAGCACGCATGGTACACAGGAACTGGTGCCGTCCTTGGGATAACTCCCAATCACCTCCTCCCTGTTCATGTCCAGGACGACGACGTGCTCGCCCACCATTAGGAAGATGACATCGCCGTTCAGTGGGTCCAGTGCGCCAATTTGTGGCGTCGTCTTTTCTGGCAAGGGCAGCCACGGGTGGTCTCCATCCGCCCAGATCCGGCTGAGCACCACACGGTGTTCCAGCGTCCAGCCGCTGCCCTCGTCGTCGAGACCAAAGACGGTGAGCACGAACGGCTCCCGATCCCACACCTCCACATACCGCAGCTTCCCCCCGCTGACCCCCATGCGCCGGTACCTTCCCAGCGCACATAGCCGCGCGGCCTCCGCATCGTCTACGGTACGCAGCAGGCCCCCGGTCGGCGGTGCGCGTTCAGGCAGCACGCTGCCCCTCGGCAGCTCAACGAACCGGAGCTGTGGCTGGTCGCTGAACGGGTCCGCCGAGATGGCACCCCAGGTGAGGTCCACCCACCACAGACGACCGCCGAACCCAAACGCCTCTTGGTCGTGCTGGCCCCTCTCGAAGTAAACTCGCCGCGCAAGCCGGTGAGCGCGACCTCCCAGTCGCCCGTGTCCGAGAGAAACCGGAGCAGCATGTTCCCCTGCAGCTCCGCGACGGCCAGCCTGTCAGGTGGCCCTTGCCCGCGATCGGCGGCCTGGGTGAGGACGCCCATGTGAGGGCCGCACAGGAGCTGCCTGGGCCCCGTCCCGATGTCAGGGAGGCGGGTGAGCTGGCCGGTGAGAGGGTTGCAGAGGAAGCGCGTGGTGTCCGGGTAGTGCTCGGGGACGACTTGGGTGACCATCTGGCGCACGTGATGGGCGCCCTGCTTTGCGAGGATGGGGGCCGGGGCGCGGAGGTCGTAGACGGTGACGAGGAGGAGGCCGTCGCCGCTGGCGGAGCATACTTTGCCGCAGAGGATCTGCGTGACGTCGCTGTCGGGGTCGGGGACGGCGCTGGTCTTGAAGTGGAGCGCCGGCACCGTGAGTTGGGAGAAGCGCGGAGGCTTCACGATGCGCGCGCACGAGCGCAGTCCCGACCCGACGGCCATCGACGCCTGCTCGAACAAGACCTAGCGAGGACAGGAGTGTTAGCACGGCCCCTGCTGCCGAGTACTTTCCGACGACACCGACGAGTAAATTCCGACGAGAAGACACGCACGTATCCGATAACTTCCGCCGAGATGCACGTACTGCTAGCCGATCGATTCTTTTGATCTAACTAGTATACTCACGCACGCACACGCAAAATAACTTGATCGCCAAAGGCTCTTGTCGAGCCTTGCTTTCTTTCTTGTATTGCTCAACTCATGGTGTTGTTTACAGGCAAGGATACACGCATATATATGCCAAGACTAGACAACCGACTCGGTAGCTAAACCTAGTCTAATACATATACGTATAGTACCTGGATATCTACACCTACTCGGACTGCAATTCCAATACGTGTAGGACACGTGATTATCTAACAATCACCCCCTAATCACGATGTGCTTCTTTACATCGACCTGGGTCCCAAATGCGCCAGCTGCTCCTCGCGAACGTCAACCTCGGCATTGCTTTCGCTGCTCCAGACGTCATCCTCCATGTCACTGACTTTGCTTTTATCAGTTTCTCCATGGCTTCACATCGATCCTCCTCGTCCGCGTCCTCCTTGTCGATAAAGGCCATGAACGTGCCTTCAGTCTTCACTGGTTCCTTGATGAACAAACATTGATTTTCATACTCCATCTTCACCAGATAATTTACCGTCCGAAATTCTTTCCTCGGATAGTAGTCCAACACGCCTCGCATGCATGCTCGTGTCGGTCGTAGTTGCCTTGTCTCCAGTTCTATCGGAGTCATCACGACATACTCTTCTGCGTCCGACAACGCGCTTGTTTCTCCAGTTTCTGAACCTTGCGTGTCTCCACGAAGAGCTCCTGGAGCCAACGGCTCTACATGCAGCGTATCCTGCATGCCTATTTCCGAGACAATTTCTTGACTCACCACCACATCACATGGCCCTTGCACTTCTGGACACTCCTTTGCCCCAAGCTCTTCATGTGGATCATCACCTCCTGTATTAGCAGATGATGAGCTAAACACAACACCTTCTAGCTCCGTTTTTTCTGACCACGGACTAGCCTTTTCTCCGGACACTTTTTCTTCTGGGAGTATCCCAAGTGCTTCTGGCCTGGTGTCCATGTCTGGAGCACCCCCTAGGCTTTCAATCTCTTCTGGGTCTGAATTTGCTGACAAAGATAAGCTTGGTTGATCCATATTTTCTTCATACTCAAGATCCCACGTGATATGAAAAGATGAATATTCCGGTCCCTTGGAGCCCCAATTCCATGATTTCTCTTCCTCAAACATTACGTCGTCCGTGAAAACCACCTTATTGGTATAAGGATTGCACAAACGGTATTCCTTCGAGCCTTTATAGCCTGTCATGATCATTGGAGTACTCTGCTGGCCGGTCTTGTCATGCGCCACGCACCTAAAAGTGCGAAGATGATCAACCGAGGGCTTCCGTCCGTACCATGCTTCATACGGAGTCATACCAACTCCACTTTCAGTTGGCTCCATGTTCAGCAAATACACAGCCGTATTGACTGCCTCACCCCAGAAGTTTCCTGGCAAACCTTTACTCTTCATCATCCTCCGTGCCATGGTCAACACGGTTTGATGCAGCTCGCCTTCCTGATCAATGCGTAGAGCTCTTATATTCGCCTCTACCTTGAACTCTTCGGCTTCCTTGATCTTCTCAAATGCTTGTTGAGCTTGACCCTTACTTTTTAGCAACACAATCCACATGTATTTACTATGATCATCCACCACAAGCATGAAAAACTTATTGCCGGACGGAGTTGCACGTGAAATTCCAACGCATAGATCACCATGATCAGATTCTGAAGCTTTACTCGCCTCAAACGTAGCTTCACACAGGAACGGGACACTCCGTTGCTCGTGATCCACACACGGTAGATCGTGATTCACTTGCGCCACAATCTCCGTATCCACTGATGGAGGATCCTCCTCATCCTTCAGCTCAGTTACTTCGAGCATCAGCATCATCGGTCCATCATCATCTCCTTCCTGGGCGATGAGAGCCCTCTCTTTCGACGATTTCTTGCAATCCTTCTTGAAGTGACCGAGCTCGCCGCACTTATGACATCTTACTTTCTTGATGTCAAACTTCCTCCGCGGCGGAGGCTCGTCCTCGTCCTTCCCTGCGATATACTTTTTCGCTAGGCGAGAATCTTCTCTATCACTCCTGCCGCCGGATGCTTTATCGCCCTTCTTCTCCTTGGCGAACAACGCTCGAGCCATAAGTATGAGATGCTCATCCACTTTCGCGTCGCCATAGGTGATCTTCATCCGCTCGTCGTGCGCCTTGAACCGTCCAACTAGATCATCCATCGTGAGAGTCTTGAGATCAACGCATTGCTCGATCGCCGAGACAACGGGTGAGTAACGCGGCGGCTCCACGCGGAGGAAACGCCTCACAATAGAGATCTCATCCAGCTTCTCGCCAAGTTCGCGAATCCCATTGACCAGTGTAGCGACCCTTGAAGCAAAAACGTCTAGCGTCTCATCTTCTCCCATCTCCAGATTCTCGTACTTCTTCTGCAAGGTTTGCAGGGTCGCCTCACAGACGTGCTCGTGCCCAAGATTTAGCGTCTTGAGCGTATCCCACACCTCCTTTGCAGATTTCTTCGAGATCAGATGTTGCATCAGATCCGTTGGCACCACCGAGCATATGGCCGTGAGTGCTAGTCTGTCTAGGTGGTACTTCGACGCGCCTTTCTTGAACTCGTCGCCGTCTGGATCGACAGCCTCCCAGAGTCTGGCGCCTTCTAACGCCCACTCCATCTGGACCGCCCAGACCGTGTAGTTGTCGCGGCTATACCGCAGATACTGCATCGACGCCGGTGCACCTGCAGCCGCACCAGAATACTCGCCTAGCTCCTTGCCCGTCATGACCTCCCGTTACTAGGAGATCCTCCACGCGGCTCTGATATCAATTGTTAGCGGCGAGTACTTTCGGCGACACGAGGAAATTCCGACGAGACGACACGCACGTATCCGATAACTTCCGCCGAGATGCACGTACTGCTAGTTGGATTAAAAGAATCGATCAGCTAGCAGTACGTGCATCTCGGCGAAAGTTATCGGATACGTGCGTGTTGTCTCGTCGGAATTTCCTCGTCGGTGTCGTCGAAAAGTACTCGGCGGCAGGGACTGTGCTAACAAGGAGAAGGATGCGGCCGTGGAGAGCGGGCGGCGTAGGCGGCCGGGAACGGCGGCGGAGAGAGCCAGGAGGCGCCGGAGCGACATCGCGGTGTCCTGACGCGGGCGGCGCACACTGTAGCGGTGATGAGATGAGGTGGGCAGAAGGATTCCTGATGGTACAGGAGGCCTCGGTTCACGTGGGCTCGGTGCACGCGGCTCATGGTGGCTCGGTGAAAAGCTGTGCGGGGATGTTTCACCGCGGACTGTGACGTGTAGCTCCTTGAGGTCCACATGTCAGTGTGTGCGCTACGCTGGAGTAGGTCTATACAGCTTGTTCTCTATAAGGAAATGCCGTGCAGCTGCATCCTTGCAGGCGCTGCAAAAGGTGAGGTGGGTGGTTTTGAACGGCGTCGCCCCATTGGCTGTGCGGCATGTGCTGATCATGACGTCATCGTTTTCCCGCCAAAAATGCCTTCGCTGCTGTGTGGAGGTGGGGTGGGCAGGTGGCTCCAGCTCTATTCTACTCTACGTTTGACCGCTAGGACCGGAGGTGCCCTCGATCCTATCCTCCTCCTTTCCAAATGTTTCACTCACGCAAATATTCCAATCGCGGTAACTGAGAAAGAAAAAAAAATCTTCTAACTAGGAATTTTAAGGTCATGTTGTTGTTTTACAGAAACATAAATTGAGCTCCCAAAAACAAAAGAAACATAAATTGGGCATTTAAAATAGCTGGACTTGAAAAATGCCAAATATTTAGGGTTAACTAAACCAATGATCTATGCATCACAGCAGTTAAGTGTAGACAGTTTTGACACTTGTAAGACAGTAAGATCAGTACCGCACATCTTTACATCTCAAGCTCACAGAAGCAGAATAGCCCAGATGAAGGGGAAAAAGACAGTCATGGAGGCATACATCCCTGACTTATCAATTGCAGATAACGCCAGGATTCCAAGAATCCAAGATCAGCCGCAGTTCAGAGCAGCCTAAACCTCTCCAAAATAAAAATTCTTCTAATCCATGTCAATGCCAAGGACTAAGCTATAAGCTCCAGATTGAATAGCAATGCAAGAACATGTGGTTTAAACTTACAGAACCATTCAATTCAAAGAGAGCGTAATCAAGTTAAAACAAGATTCCAGAATGGAATATAGTACGTAGATGATAATAACAAGACATCAGAACAGTCTAGGCCATGATATTCATAGTTATAACTTCTAAAAGCTACTGATCCGTTCAAACATAAAAGGACATAAATCTGTTGTGTTCCCTGTCCATCCATGCTGAATTGCTGACGGAATCAAAGCAGTTCTACTAGAAGTTATAACCATCAGTTTCCCGGTCCTCCAGAAAACTACCACCATCAGTTTCCCGGTCCTCCAAACTACTAGAAGCCTGCAAACCGAATTGTAAACATAAACATGAGTTCCTGCCAGTCTCTTTTTAATAGTACTGAAAAGCAAATAAACAAGGGATACCAATAATCTCTACAGGCATCTGAATACTCCTATGGAGAGAATGTGCGACATAAACAAGAGATGATTTTCTCCATTTCTTCTTGAGCACAATACATATAGAAGCTTAAACCTCAAAAAAAAAAACATATAGAAGTAAACAGAAATACAAGTTCAGAAGTAAACAACAGCGCAAGGAATTCACATTAATATTACTTTGGAACAAACAAAGACAAAAAAAAGAGATACAGTCTAAAGACTGATCATGCTTTGCTTATTTTCTATTTTCTGTTGCAAAAATTATGACATGCTCATGTCAGCAAGTAGCAAGAGCATGGTTCAGTTTACACAAGATCAGTATTGATAACATTTTGGAATGATGAAAGGCAATGGTTCATTATAATGAAAACACTCTATGTACTAAACCCTGTAACGCTTATGATTTTTCACTCCCCCATTATAACTTTGTAATACAAGTCATTTTATGGCGAATCAGAAAATAGAATTACTCAATACTATTTGGCAGCCGGCAGACATAGGCACCAAATAGTACTTATGTTTTTCCATGCAAGAAATTGCAGAAATTTTAAGAGGAATGGAATATGATACAGCAAGAGATAGTAGTTATGAAGTACCAAAATACGAATTAGCTGGTGCACTTCATTTCATCAGCTCAATTTCTACAAGCAGAGTCTTCGATTTGTCTGTATCTGGCAAAGCCTCTCTTTTAGCAGTAGTCTTCTTGCTGAGACCTTCAACAATGCAAGCAAGAACTTAAACAATCATAACAAGGTAAACATTTGGCTGCATAGTGTACATGACTTGAAGTGGCATACAAAATTGATACACTGAATAAGAGTACTGAGTTGATATACCTTAACAATAGTGATTTTTTAAGCAAGGTAACAATAGTTGGATGAATGAAATGCAATAGAGTGATAGATATACGGATATCCAATAAAACCATTAACAAAAAACACTGTGTTCCTTAGGCTGTCATAATACACGGTACATGAGCAGTATGAAAATTATTTAACCAAAATGAAATATATAGAGAGACTACAAGGAAATGAGAATACAAGGTGGCATACAAGCTCCAAGAGTGGCATTGAGAGGGGTCCAAGGAGTGGAGCGGCAAGATGGCATTCCCAGCAGCAATGGTTAAGGAGGCATGTCCACGTTGTGTGTGCATGTGAGAGGAAGGCCGTGCATATTGGAAGAATTCTTCAATTATTTTAGCATGGACATAATTTTGATACTTGGCAGTACATAATTATGTATTGGTATAGGATGCAGCAGGTACGACAACTCAATGAAGTATCAGGATAAACCTTTATCTACCAATACAAAGTTCATATGCTGATAATTACTCCATTTATATATCTAAATACAATAAAGTAACTTTCCAACATAACAGGCCATACATTGACCGAGGTGGCAACTAGGACCGGATATAGCCCATTCTGATGTAAAGGCAGTTGAACCAGAAGATGGGGAGGAACAGACTAGAACCATCTTAGTGCTTCACTTGGCTTTAATTCTACAGCCAATTTTTCCTACCTTAGCTGCACTTCTCTTTTTGTATCTAGAAGTGCTAGACCACAATAGAAAGGCTCCAAGCAGGCAAGCACTACTACTCTTCCCCATATTCACCTCAATTTCTCTCAATTCGCACCAAATTCTAGCAGAAATTTGTATGCAGAGGACCCTACAATCTACACAAGCCTCCAAGCACATCAATTCAGAAGGCAGATAAATGACCTGTGTCCAATCTAACTATTGTATAGTACACATGACTCAAACAAGCAACACAAAGAAATGTGGAAGTTACCTGCATAAGGAATCTGGCTTGTTTCCAGCCAAGTTGGGAGCACACATGGTAGGAGGGGGATATCATGAATAGCTAGACGAGAACTCCCAGTAACTTTCTCCTTAACCATGTCCACGCCGACAAGTTGGTCGCCGCAGACAAGGTACACCACATTGGCATTCAGTGGGTCAATGGCCCCAATCTCCGGCATCTCCTTCAAGGGTCCAAACTGGTTGCTTTGGTTCATCCAGATGTGGATAAATGCCACCTCATGGTCCAGCGTCCAGGAGCTGCCCTCCTCGTTGAGCGAGAAGGAACTGATCACATAGGGCTTCTCCTTGGACACCTCGACGTACCGCATCTTCCCCTCGCTGACCCCCATGCGCCGGTAATTGCGGATTTTCCTCATTAACACCATGCCCTCCAGGTCAGGCAGCACGCTTCCTCTGGGCAGCTCGGTGAAGCAGAGCTCCGGCCGGTCGCTGAGCGGATCAGCGGAGACGGCACCCCAGCTCTCGTCGATCCACCACAGCCGGTCGCCGAGAGCCACCACGGCGTTGTCGATGGTCATCTGGCGCCCAGGTGGCAAAGGGGATGGCAAGCCCACCAACTTGTCCCACTTCCCTGTCTCGGAGAGAAACCGCCGCATGACGAAGCCCCCCTCCTCCTCGCCCTCGCCCCCGAGAGAAAACATCTCAGCTACCGCATACCTAGCAGGCGGTCCTGCTTGTCCGCCTTCAGCTTGGGTGAGGAGGCCGAGGTGGTGGTACATGATTGTCTTCTTGGTGCCGTCGAGGTCAGGAAGGCGGTACAGCTCGCCGCTGAGCGGGTTGCAGACGAAGCGCGTGCCTTCCGGGTTCATTTCCATCTCGGTCCAGGACAGGTCGCGTACCGCGGAAGCCAAGGAGGAGTAGCTGTGGTCCCCGATGACGGGTATGTCGAAGCGGGCTTCCCAGAAGCGCACCAGGAGGAAGCCGTCGCTGCTCGTGGCGGCGACGTCGCCCGAGACGAAGCCGTACTTGCCGGTGGCGGGGTCGGGGAGCGGGCGCGCGTGGAGGAAGTGGGCGGGGACGCTGAGGTTGGTGACGAACGGGGGTTTGTCGAGGTGGAACGAAACGCCTGGCGCCGGCGCCCCTGACTCATCCACCGACGTGAGCTGGAGCAGGGCCCACGGCGGGCGCGAGGGGGCCGTGGAGAGGGAGCGGCGGAGGCCGCCTGCGACGGCGCCGGAGAGGCGGCGGAGCATCTTGGCGAGGATGCGGCGATTTGGTCTAGAATGGAAGAGGGTTTTGGGCTTTTGGCCTTTGGGGTGTGATTTTGGGGAGAGAGCGCCGCCGGGTGCCGCTGCGGTGAAATTGGTTCACGCGAGGCGAGGCTGTGACAGTGGTGGCAGGGCGCAGTGGACCCTACGGTCTCCGCCAGCTGTCTGTTTGAATCCCCTCCCCTCTGTGTGAGACATGGTAATGGTCCGTCCATCATAATATTTTCTAATGAATATTTCTTTTTTGCGGGTTTCTTATGAATATTTTAATCGTTCATGTGAAAAATGGTGAATAGATTTTTTTAGGGGAAATATGGTGAAAAGATTTGTAGATACTTCCACAGAGTTTTATAGATGGGAAACGAATTTTGTATTAATAGAAAATGGTGGCTTAAAGTGGAGAACATTTTAGAGCCAAAATTAAACCAGAATTGTTTTGGACAAGTCGACTGATTATGCTTTGCTCGGGAAAAATAAATAAAAAATGGAGGCCTAAACTGGAATGTTCTACCAGAGCCCAAATTAGCATTGAGGGCCACATGTCATTTTCCATAGGGGTCGGGCTTTTTTCTCAAGGTCCACCGGAAAGAGTATTCTTAGACGAAAATTCTAGACCTACGAAATTATTTTTCACGGACGTGCTTATGGATGGACGTGGAAACAGATGGTTAGCGCATATCACCAACCTTCCGTGATTTCAGGGATAAAATCGCACCGGCTGCTCTCCATATAAGTCTGTAACAACAATCCGTCGAAAAAAATTCCGTACATGTAGTATTACTCATATGCGCCAACCATCTGTTTCCACGTCCATCCGTAAGCATGTCCGTATAAAATAATTCCGTAGGTCTAGGATTTCCGTCTAAGAGTAATGCTACATGTACGGAAATTTTTCTACGGATTGTTGTTACGGACTCACGTGGAGAGCATCCGGTGTGGTTTCATCCCTGGAATCATGGAAGATTGGTGATATGCGCCAACCATTTGTTTCCACATCCATCCGTAAGCACGTCCGTAGAAAATAATTCTGTAGGTCTAGGATTTCCGCCTGAGAGTAATACTACATGTACAGAAATTTTTCTACAGATTGTTGTTACCGACTCACGGGAGAGCAGCCGGTGCGGTTTCATCCCTGGAATCACGGAAGGTTGGTGATATGCGCCAACCATCTATTTCCACGTCCATCTATAAGCACGTCCATAGAAATAATTTCGTAGGTCTAGGATTTCCGCCTAAGAGTAATACTACATGTACAGAAATTTTTCTACGGATTGTTGTTACAGACTCACGTGGAGAGCAGCCGGTGCGATTTCATCCCTGGAATCACAGAAGGTTGGTCCAAGATCAGTCATAAGAAACTGATCACGAAGACGACCTTAACAAAGGCAATATACTCAGAATCATCACCAGTAATGATCATATCATTAACATAGAGAAGAAGAAGAGTGCGTGCACGAGGAGAAGTGTGAACAAACAACGCTGAATCATGAGCACTAGGGGAGAAACCAGCAGCAGTCACTACAGAGGCAAAGCGCTCAAACCAGACACGAGGGGCCTGTTTGAGGCCATAAAGAGAACATCGAAGACGACAAACCATCCCCGCGGGAACAGAATAACCAGGAGGAGGCTGCATATAAACCTCCTCACTCAACTTACCATTAAGGAAGGCTTCTAAACATCAAGCTGGGACATAGACCAGTGACGAACAGAAGCAATAGCAAGAAGAGCACGCACAGTGGTCATATGAGCCACATGAGCAAAGGTCTCATCATAATCACGACCATGCTCCTACTGAAAACCACGAGTCACAAGACGCGCTTTATAGCGCTCAAGAGATCCATCAGAGCGGGTCTTAATCTTATAGACACACTTACACGTGATAGAACGAACACCAGGAGAGGGAGAGACAATATCCCAGGTGCTAGTGCGCTCAAGCGCAGCAATCTCCTCAGCCATGGCCAGCTGCCATTCAGGATGCTGCTCAGCATCCCGATAAGAAGTCGGCTCAGAGGCAACAGAAAGACCATACTGACTAGGAGAGTAACGGTTGGGAGCACGACGCTGATGAACAGGCCGAGTAGAGGGAAGCTCATCAGAGGAAGACGACTCAGGAGACGACGATGAAGAAGAAGGAATAGCAGAGGAAGACTCTGGAGAATGAGGAGAACTAGGAGAACTAGACAGAGTAGAGGAGGAGGGTGTCGAAGAAGAGACATCAGGGGGAGGAGATCCCAAATAAGACACAATAAGAGTAGGAGGTGTGTCAGGAAAGAGAAGAAAAGAGATATCTTCCACCGGGTAGGTACCAGCGGTGGGACGAGGATAGAAAGGACGCGTCTCATCAAAAGTAACATCACGAGAGATACGCATCCGACCAACGGGTCCCAACAGCGATAGCCCTTATGCTCATCATCAGATCCAAGGAAGACGACTCAACACTGATCGAAGCGGTGCGTTCGCGAGGAGCAAGGAAAACATAGCAAACACAAGCAAACAAGCGAAGCATGGAGTAGTCTGGAGACTGTCCAGATAGGCGCTCAAGAGGGATACCACCCTGCAGAGCGGCGGAAGGCTGAATATTGATGAGGTAAGCCGACGTAGCGACAGCCTCAACCCAGAAATGCGGCGGAAGAGAAGTAGCAATCATCATGGCACGAATGGTCTCAAGAAGATGGTGATGCTTACGCTCAGCAACACCATTCTGGGCATGTGCGCCAGGACAGGAGAACTGAGCAAGGGTGTCCTGCTCAGCAAGAACACCTCGCAACATCTAGAAGATATACTCACCAGCAGAATCAGGACGAAACACACGAATAGGTGTAGAATATTGAGTACGGACCATGGCCGCAAAACGCTGATATATGGACAACACTTCACTGCGAGAGCGCATAAAATACAACCAAGTGTACCAAGAAAAATCATCGATAAATAAAATATAGTAGCGATGGCCCCCTTTCAAAGCGAAGGAGCCGGATCCAAACATCGGAATGAACTAAATCAAAAGGTCGTTGAGATACAGACGTGCTAGTAGGATATGGAAACTAAATCTGTTTACCCAACCTACAACCCTGACAATGTAAAGACCCATCTCCTGAGATAGACCTTAGAAGACCACGATGAACTAATGACGACAGGCGAGAGTCATAAAGGTGACCAAGACGATGATGCCACTGCTGAAAGGAGCTGGTAGCAGAGGTGACGACCGGAGAAGAACTGACAGATGAAGTGGCAACGGAAGGAACACGAAGCCATTCTAACTCCCAAAGTCCTGAAGAGTCACGGCTGCGAGGGCCAGCTCCAACCAGGGCCTCTGTGCGACGGTCCTGGACAACACAAGAATCAGCATCAAGAATGACGCGGCAACCAGAGTCAGTAAGCTGGCTAGCAGAGAACATATTCATCTTAAGAAGAGGAACATGAGAAATATCAGGAACAGAAAAAGAAGAAGTAGAAAGGGTGCCTCGACTAGAAACAGGAAGAGAGGTACCATCAGCCGTGAAAACATGAACAGGAGAAGGGAGAGAACGAAGAGCGGACAGAAAATAAGACTCAGAGGTCATATGAAAGGAAGCTCCAGAATCCAGATACCATGGGGACGTACCTGACTGTGTAGAAGGCGGTGGTCGCGCAGTGCCTGAAGAATCAGTCATAGAACTAGTAGTGCATGTCGAAAAGATCCTGTAGCAGCAAGCAGACCACGAAGACTCCTGATAATGTCATGATCGAAGAGAGCAAATGCTGAAGATCCGGAAGGAGCTGACTGCCCACGAGCCTGGTGTCTTGACGAATCGATCCTGTATAACAGTGGCCCAAGTGTGGCCATCCTTGTTACAAGAAGAGCAAAGGATTTAAGAGAACCACGCGACCTCGACCACAAGCCCGATAGTGCCGACTCGACCTCGAGATCACAGGCCGACTGACTCGACCAAGGAGAGTGGGTAGTATCGGCGGTGGCATAGAGGACCGCGACTGAGTCAAGGGAGCAGACGACATAGGAGGACCACGAGTAGCAAGCACAGATGGAACCGCAAAAAGACCAGCGCCACGAAGACGGGTCTCCTCAGTCCGAAGCTTAGACAATACCTCAGAGAGCGGAACATGACCACGAGCATTCAGCTGAGCACGCCGAGGCTCAAACTCCTGGCGGAGCCGAGACAGAAACTCATAGATGCGGTGAAACTTCAACCGAAAGACAATCTGGCAAAGACGAGCATGTGCCACAAATAGCAAGACGGAGAGAATCAAGTCGACGCCAGATAGCAAAGACTCGAGTATAGAACTCATCAATAGTGGAATCACCCTGCTGAAGAGCATGCTCCTGGCGAACCACAGATAGGTAAAGAGCATCCCCAGACGACTGATAGCGCTGACGAAGATGTGCCCACTGAGCGACAACAGTAGGAAGACTCATAAACTCAGCAGCATACTGGGGCAGAACACTGGGGGTGAGAACAGCAGCCAAGGAAAAAAATAGCGCACTATTTCTTTTAGCGTGGCCCTTCTCCAGACGCTATGCAAGTTATAACATGCTAATAGCGCGCTATTTTTCAAAATAGCGTGTGTAAAAAAATGAAAAAACTAAGGTATATCATGTATTTCTAGGGATTTTAGCAGCTATTTTTTGGAGTATATGCATAACCAATTAACCAATAGTAGCCATACGACAAAGTTTCCTTGACATCGGGTGCAGGACAAGTTGGATGGGAAGACCTATGACGTGCTGAGCGGAGATGGCCGACCGGCTAGACCCGGTGGAGACGGGCATTGCAGTCTGTCAGCAGTCGCCACCGTCATGTGGGGAGGGAGAATTGGGGAATAGGGTTGAGTGGAGCTAGATTTAGATGCAGAGTGTTGGCCGTGGTGCTAAATGGGCTTATGGGATGGTGCTATATTCATAGATTTTTTAGCGTCGCTATTGCATTGTGACGTTATAGCGTATTTAGCGCTGCTAAAGCGTGATTAGCGTCATAGCGAGAAGATTTTGCATAGTGTAGCGTTCACCTCCCAAATATGCTATAGCGCCGCTATAGCGAATAAATAGCGCGCTATTTTTTTCCATGACAACAACACGGGCATCCTCATCGATCCACTGAGTGTAGGCAGTCAGAGCATGGAGATAGGTCTCGAGATCAGCAGAGCACTGTTTGAACTTCAGCTCATAAGCATCAACAACACTATCATCGGCACTCTGAGCAGCATCCTTGGCCTCCTGAGAAGCATCAGCGCCGAGAACAATCAGTGTCGGCGGAAGAGGAGCCACAGGAGCAGGGGGCACGGCGGACAGGAGACCTCGCCGGAGAGCACACCCCAAAGACGGAGACCGCGCATGTGAACGCGCATAAAGGCAGCGAAATCAGGATAATTCGCGCCATCGAAGATCACCGGACAACGAGGAATCGCAACATAGCCCGATGCAGAAGACATCTCTCTCTCTCAATTTTTTTAACGCTCGAACAGATCTAGCAACAGGCAGACAGAGCAGTTGGCGGTCGATCTAAGCAGAGAAGGCCGGCGGGAGGGCCAGCAGCTGGAGGCCGGCGGAGGGGAGCCGAGCGGGCGGAGGGGAACCGGGGAGCCGGAGGGCCGGACGGGCGGGCGACGGACGGACTCGCCGGCGAGATCGATCCGAAAGGATGACGGGCGGGCGTCGGGCAGCAGGGCCAGACGGACGGGCGGACGAGGGCAGCAGTTGGAGGCCGGCGGAGGGCAGCAGGGCCAGGCGGGATCGATCCCGCGCGTGGCGTCGGGCTAGGCGGGCATCGTTGTCGGGGGCGGGCGTGCAGCAGGTCCAAATCGATCTGGGGAGGGTGGCAACCAAGTGTAGATCGATCGATTGGAGCGTCGACGGGTGCAGATCGATCTGTCCCGGAGCAGAAGTCCTGGTCCCGTGCGATCTGGAGAAGTCGTGTGAGTACCAAGACGAGATCGGATCTGGAGGAGACCGATTTAGAGAGGAACTGAACGGGCAGCGACCAATCTGGAGAGGAGACAGCGGCAACCGGCGGCGGCGACGACGGCAAGGCCGTCAGCGACAGGGACAGTGGCGGCTGCAATGACGAAGTTGCGTGTAGGAGGAGGCTAACCTAGCTATGATACCATGTCAGAATATGCAACTTGTATTCCTCTGAGGACCAAATGTCACAATATATAGTACAGGTACATGTACAAATATGCAGGAAGCCCTCTAACATATGGGGAAACTACAATATACAAATATATACATCTAACAGGTGATATGCGCCAACCATCTGTTTTCACGTCCATCCGTAAGCACGTCCGTAGAAAATAATTCCGTGGGTCTAAGATTTCCGTCTAAGAGTAATGCTACATGTACGGAAATTTTTCTACGAATTGTTGTTAGAGACTCACGTGGAGAGTAGCCGGTGCGGTTTCATCCTGGAATTAAGGAAGGTTGGTAATATGCGCCAACCATCTGTTTTCACGTCCATCCGTAAGCACGTTCGTAGAAAATAATTCCGTAGGTCTAGGATTTCCGGGCGCATATCACCAACCTTCCGTGATTCCAGGGATGAAACCGCACCGGTTGCTCTCCACGTGAGTCCGTAACAACAATCCGTAGAAAAATTTCCGTACATGTAGTATTACTTTCAGGCGGAAATCCTAGACCTCCGGAATTACTTTCTATGGACGTGCTTACGGATGGACGTGGAAACAGATGGTCGGCGGATATCACCAACCTTCCGTGATTCCAGGGATGAAACCGCACCGGCTGTTCTCCACGTGAGTATGTAACAACAATCCGTAGAATTTTTTTTTACATGTAGCATTACTCATTCTCAGGTGTCATTGTAATCAACATGCAGATGAGCTATGCAAAAACAATCCGATCAATCATAACCTGAAATCCTTGCTTCGAAAAAAACGTATCCTGATTTTCGTGATGAGCAGCGAAAGCTATGAGAACTAATCACAAGAAGGTGCTATTTTTTTTGAAGTAAAAAAAAAGGTGCTATTACATTATAAGAGGAGATAATTATGTCTTGAAACAGTGCATTGTTCAAACTGTTCCATCCAAATTGGGGTGGAATGCAGCTAATATTCGGCAGGTGTGCATTTAAATCAAATCCCTTCCGTTCGCTTTTCCAAGAAAAAGGTTCAGGGAACCGCATCAGCAAATGGAAACAACCCAGAATTGTCCTAGAATTTCACCAAAATGAGCGTTCATGTCTTTCAGTGCCACCACCAACTTAGTTGTCAGTCAATTTAAAGGCACCTGCAATGCAAGAGTAGAGGCAGTTTAGCAGAAATACCAGAACACACTCTCTGATACTTATCTAAATTGCTAGCCGAGCAAGTCAGCAGTCTGTTACATAAATTTCAAATGCAGCAGAAATTTACAGCAAGGGTTACTGCTCATTTTGGAGAAAATAAACAGCAAAGTTACTGGGTAAGATATACTACTAACAAAAATACACTTTACTTCAGTCTTTATTTGGTGATAACACTTCAGGATAGTGTCTAGTGACAGGATAAAGCTTATCAATGTCAACCTCCAAAGGAAAAAATCTTATCAATGGTGTACCAAGCCATGAAGACTGAGGAGTAAAAGAGCATATGCAAGCAGCATGCATTATACTATTCCCCTAACAAATGTAGCAATCTTGAACAAAATTACTATTCCATGATGTAATGTGCCACAGTTTGAGTATACCATCCAGAAATAAGACACCGTCATATTCTCGCAGCTAATTCAATTACTCAACACGATTCAACTAAATGGCTTGGAATAAAGGTAACAACAATATTGCAGTATAAATATTGGACAATTTAGATAACCAGTTCAATAATGACTTATAAAAATGATAAATAGTCCAAAACTACATATTCAAACACACATTGCACGGGCAATATAAGAGGAATGAAGAATCGTGAAATGGAAGAAAAAAAAGATATAACCAACATCGAATGACACGAGAAGGTTATCCAAAAGAAAGAGTTACTCAAGCAAAATAACACAGAGAAGTTAGCGTGATCACAATTTTCTAGTCTTTGTCTACACAGACCAGCATATCAATAAAGTCCTCATTTTAGAATTGGTGTGCTTGCTTGAAAGGGTTCCTTCAATTTTGATACACATACAAGAACTTTTAAAATAGTGATACGGAACAACAAGAGTAGTCTATGCTTGTTAATTGTGTCAACAATTGAATTAGAAAACACAGTTTAGATATTTAAAAAGGTAATTGCATTGATACACGTTAATAATAATTAAATAAGCAAAAGCATTTTTTTTTCATGATAGACAATCTCATACTCCTACATACCACTGCAATCAACAAAATACACCAGATTGTCTAGTAACACCAAATCCACCTCTGATATTTGAAATAAAAACAGCTAATAATGGTCAATTTACTTCATAAAATGCTTGAGTATATGTGAAATAATTTACTACAGTTGGTCTATCAGCAAGATAATCCATGCTAGACAATCTGCGAAAATCTCCCAACATCTACTTCATAATAATTCAAATTTGATGATAACAGTCAATTTACAGTATGCTCACTCGGTAAGAAAATAGCAACATTACATCACTTCAGTCTTCATTAGGTGATAACATTTCAGGACAGTAATTAGTGAAAGACAAAATCCTATCATGGTGAAAAGGCAAACCTAGCATTTCAGTAGAACAGAGTCAACAGACTATGTAACAGATCTCAAAAAAGAATGTAACAACCCTATACCGAGCACCGAAGAAAGTACGAGAAAATAACATATTCAAGCAGCATTCTCTATTCCGCTGAAAAAATGCAGCATGCTTAACATGCATCAGTTTTGGCATACACCCATAAATGAAAACCCCATTACATTTTCTCACAGACATGGCACATATGCAAATAAAAATGATATAACTAAAAGAGTTCAAATTAAGGATAACAATAGTAACGCAGTCCAATATAAGTTGGAGATTAAGATAACTAGCTCAACATAGTGACTTGGAAGTTGGAAACATGACCATAGCTACCTGTCTCTTCAAGTAACACAAGTCATACAATAGAAATGCATAATCGTAAACACAAGAAAAAATGAGACATGTCCGATATCGGACAAGCAAGAAGAGTGCCTAAAAAAGAAGAGTTTAAGAGAAAGTACCAGAGATAAGTTAGCTAGCACGCTTCAAACTTTCTGATCTCTGTCTACACGAACCAGCATGCCTGCCAAAGTGTTCCTTTTGGAACTCGCCTTCTTGCTCGCAAGGGTTCCTTCAATTATGTTTATATGTACAACTTAGTTACAGCGAATATTGAATTTAAAAAAAGTTTTGACATTTAACAAGACAACTGCATAGGTATACGTTGGCAATAAATGAGCACAACACTTTTTGCATCATAACAAATGTCAGAATCTCATAGAAATGCAACAAAAGAAAATTCAGATTTTTTAGCAATGCCAAGTTCCACCTTCAGGGCTGCAATATTATAAAATAAAATTTCTGTTAACAGTCAATTTACTTCAGAAGACTATGAGCCTATGGGCAACCAAAGTCTCCACAATATTTGAGATACCACAGATGACATATGAATCATTCGTTTCAGAATCTTCAATACAAACACAATCGGTTTCTATCAACAAAACAATCCATCCTATGCACAAGGTTCCAAACATGATTTCAAAAGAAATATACTCAAATACATCTGCAATCTAACAATTATATCAGAGCAGACATGAGGGCTTTAATATCCAACGTGTCAAACTTACTGCCAATAATGGCCAATTTATTTTGGAACTTTGAGACTACTGGCAATGATAGTCTTCACAATATTTACCGAACCAGCTCATTGGCAATAAGGATGTTATCAGTGATTCTTCCACCCTTAAAGAAGGCTTGATTGGCTTCCAGAGATAATATCAGCCAGCAAGCCCAGAGTGATGGTTTTTTAAGATACCATTGATGATACATGAATCACTAGTTTTAGATACTTCAATGCAAATAGCAAATGCAATTGATTTCTATAAGCAAGGCAATCCATGCTATGCTAAAGGTTCTGAACACATGATTTCAAAAGCAACGTAAACAAATACATCTACAAGATAACAATTATACCAGACCAAACATGAGCGCTTCAATACCTAAGTATCTCAAACCTAATACTCCCTCCGATCCATAATAAATGTCGCTCATTTTGTACTAAGCTAGTACAAACTTTGTACTAGATGGGCGACACTTATTATGGATCGGAGGGAGTACCAAAAATGGTCAATTTATTTCAGAAGTCTATGGGCCTATGGGCAACGAAAGTCTCAACATGTGAGATACCACTGATGATAGATGAATCATTTGTTTCAGAAATTTCAATATAAATACACTTGATTTCTATCATCAATCATCATGTGCACAATGTTCCAAGCACATGATTTCAAAAAAAAATACATCTGCAATCTAACAATTATACGAGAGCAAACATGATTCATATGCACAATGTTCCAATTACATGATTTCAAAAGAAAAATAAAAAAATATATCAGCAATCTGACAATTATACCAGAGCAAACATGAGGGTTTTAATATCAAACGTACCAAACTTACTGGTAATAACTGTCAATTATATTAGAAGAGCAATAGAAGTTTCCAACATTTAAGATATCACTGATAAAAGATGTATCACTCGTTTCAGAAACTTCAACACACATACAATTGGTTTCTACCAATCAGCAAAATAATTCATCTACACACAAGGTTCGAAGCACATGATTTCAAAGGCAATGTAAACAAATACATGTGCAATCTAATACAATTATAATGCAGCAAACATGAGTGCTTCAGCTTAGATATATAGTACCTGCACAAGGGATATGGCTTGATTCGAGCCACGTCGGGAGCATGCACGGCACAAGGAAACCAGAGTGGCACAAGGTTTGGCAGCCGATGCTTTCCGGAAGATAAAACCCTCCCAAGTTTTCCCCCTTAGCCACGTCCATAACATAAACCATGCGAGGACCATAGTTGAGGAACACATAGTTGGCCCTCAATGGATCGATGAAAGCAATCCGCGGTATTTGGTGTTCCAACTGTTCGAAACCTTGGGGCAAGATCGTGGTAGCTTTTATCTTGTAGTCCAGCGTCCAGGAACTGCCCTTGTCGTCGAGCGAAAAAGAGCTGACCACGAACGGGTTCATGGTGTTGGACACCTCGACGTAGCGCAGCTTCCCCTCGCTGACCCCCACACGCCTGTACCTGCCCAGCGTCGGAGTCCCGACCATGCCAACCAGGTCAGGCAGCACGCTGCCTTGGGGCAGCTCGACGAAGCGATAGTCTGGCTGGTCGCTGAACGGGTCGACGGAGCAGACGCCCCAGCTCACGTCGACCCACCACAGGCGGCCGCCGAAGGCCACGACCTCGTGGTTGAGGTCTGTGTGCATCACCCGCCCACCCGGTGTCGTGGACGGGCCGACCAGCTCCTGCTCGTCCCACTCCCCTGTTTCGGACAGAAACCGGCGCACGACTCTGCTGCGGCTCCCGAATTCCCCGCACCCGCCGCGGCCGAGCTGAGCGACCGCGTACATGTCAGGCGGGCCGTCGGAGCCATCGGAGGACTGGGTGAGAAGGCCGAAGGGCGTGCCCATCTTCGCGACGCCCGTGACAGTGTCCGGGGCAGGGAGGCGGAACAGCTGGCCGCTGAGTGGGTTGCAGACGAAGCGCGACACGTCCGGTTCGGCGAGGCCGTCGGGCGCTTCGAGCTCGTGCAGCCAGCTGTGGCGGATGCTTCCGATGACAGGAGCGCGGTGGCGGCTGTCGGCGAAGTCGAGGAGGAGGAGGCCGTCGGAGCTCGCGGCGCGGACGGTGCCGTCGAGGAAGTCCGTGGCGTCGCCGTCGGGGTCGACGAGGTGGGCAGGGACGGAGAGCTGCGAGACCAGCGGGTCCTCGAGGTCGAGACAGCGCCCGGCGACGGCGGCCCTGACGCGTCCACCGCCAGCTTGTTGTAGAGGATGGCGCAAGGAGGGCGAGAGGGCGAGGGCGAGGCCGCCGCGGCCGTACAGAGGGAGCGTCGGAGAGGGGCGCAGGCGGCGCCGGCGAGGCGTCGGAGAAGGAGGGACATTTTGCTTTGGAGGAGCGGGAGCCGACGATGCTATGCGTGTGGGTACGGTGGGATGGATCGTGGGCGTTGTAATTCGTGAGCGACCTGGGAAGGGGATGGCCGTGGTGGCGAGAAGGGTCTCGAGGGAAAAAAGGAGGCTTTGGGTTTGGGTGCACATGGACTCGGTCCATTCTTCCCTGACAGCTTCTGGCAACATGAGGGGCCCCACCGAGTGTTCTTCCTTTGACCTCGGGTCATCCGGAGAAGACGACAGGAGAAGATGAGTTCAAACACGCGATGTTTCGAGACTGTTTGGACGTCCCTGGATTTGATAAATTTACCGGTGTTAATTACTCTGGTTTCTTCAATGAAATTGGGGGGCTGTGTGGCCAAATTAAAAAATGCAGAAAAAGTCGTTTCAAAAAAAAAACACATCGATCTACATGATTGAGTTTAAAAGAATTTATAAATTAAGGAGAGAATCCAATTTGTAAACTTTCGAGTAGCACCATTCATGTGATCCAAAAACAATCCATTAAAAAAATCCTAAGATTACCATCCTATAAAATAACTATAATCCAAAAAAAATATGACTTTGGGGTAGCAAGGGAGGCAATTGATCCAAAGTCTTTGACAAAGCGCCTATAAAAACCAGCGAGGCCAAGAAAACTCCTCACCTGTGTGACCGTCTTGGGCTGCGGCCAATTCTCAATAGCTTCAATCTTGGCTGGATCTACTTCAATACCCTGTGATGTAACAACATAGCCAAGAAACACAACTCGATTGGTGCAAAAGGTGCACTTCTCAAGGTTACCAAACAAACGTGCATCACGTAAAGCATTGAAAACAGCACGTAAATGGTCCAAATGATCCTCTAAAGATTTGCTATAAATCAGAATATCATCAAAGTAGACTACCACAAAACGTCCAATGAAAGCACGTAAAACTTCGTTCATTAATCTCATGAAAGTGCTAGGTGCATTAGTTAAACCAAACGGCATTACTAACCACTCATATAAACCGAACTTAGTTTTAAATGTTGTTTTCCATTCATCTCCTAATTTCATATGAATCTGGTGGTAACCACTACGCAAATCAACTTTAGAAAACATGGTAGAGCCACTCAATTCATCAAGCATGTCATCTAAACGTGGAATAGGATGACGATATCGAATAGTAATATTATTGATAGCTCTACAATCAGTACACATGCGCGAAGAACCATCTTTCTTAGGTACCAAAATAATAGGAACAGCACAAGGGCTAAGGGACTCACGAATATGATCTCTGTCGAGTAGTTCCTGAATTTGGCGTTGTATCTCCTTTGTCTCCTCTGGATTGGTTCTATATGGCGCGCGGTTGGGCAACGTGGCACTAGGAATTAGATCAATTTGGTGCTCAATTCCTCTAATAGGAGGTAGTCCTGGTGGCAGCTCAGCGGGAAAGACGTCCTCATATTCCTGCAAAAGGTTAGCAATAGCGGGTGACAAAGAAGGAGGCATATCCTCAAATGAAAACATAACCTCTTTGCAGACAATTGCATAACATTGAGTATTGTTTACATCTAGTTCAGCAATATCAATTTTATTTGCAAGCATACATGGACTCTTCAAACGAATTTCAGTAGCATGTGTAGAATCAGATTTAGTGTTCTTTGGTGGTATAAAATCTGCAGCAACAATCTGATTCTCACTTTTATTTTTCTCCTCAGTTTTAGCTCTACTAGCTCTAGCAAGATCATCTTTTAAAATCTGTTCGGGAGTCATAGGTTTTAGACCAATTTTCTTTCCATCATGCATAAGAGAATAGTGATTAGTTTTGCCATTATGAACAGATTCTCTATCAAATTGCCATGGTCTACCAAGTAACAAAGAATAGGCTTGCATAGGTATAACATCACAATCAACAAAGTCAGAATATGTACCAATAGTAAAATGCACGCGTACCGTTCTTGTTACCTTGATCTTGCGAGAACTCTCAAACCATTGGATGTAATATGAATGTGGGCGTTGTCTTGTTGGAAGTGCAAGCTTCTCTACCATGTCAACACTGGCCAGATTATTACAACTCCCTCCATCAATGATGATCTGTATAGCTCTATCCTTGACAACACCACGTGTTTGGAACAGGTTGTGGCGTTGATCTTGCTCAGATTTGCTCAATTGCACACTCAACACATGTTGTGTAATTAAGCTCCTGTATTGATCAGCAGCTTTAGCTTCCATTACCTCTGTCTCTTCATCAGCATCAGAATTGTCTCCATCTCGGGCAGAAATAAGGGCTAGTGTATCTTCATCAAAGTCACTTGCTGAATCGTACTGACCATCCTCTCGTACCATCATCACACGTTGTGTTGTGCACTGTCTCTCAATATGACCAAAACCCCAACACTTGCGGCATTGTATATCCTTTGTCTTATCCGTGGAAGCCATAGAAGATGCACTACGAGCAGGAGCATTGGATGATGGTGGAGGAGCAGCTGGAAATCTTGTGGTGGCCTTGGATGTTGTAGTAGCAGGTGGCGAATCACGAGGAGGCGCTGATTGTCGGGATGTCCAAGTGGATGTGCGACCTGCAGAATTATTAGTCCTCCTCCATGGTGTTTGGCGATCCAGCACTTCACGTTCAGCTTTGCAAGCAAGATGAAACAAACGAGTGATAGAATTATATTCCTTATAATCTAAGATGTGCTGAATGTCCTTGTTTAATCCACCAAAGAAACGTGCAAGCATTTGTTCATTAGATTCAACAAGACCACACCGAACCATCCCCGTTTGCAATTCCTGATAATACTCTTCTACAGAATTTTTCCCTTGCTCTAAACGTGTCAGATTCTTTAGTAAATCACGTTGATAAGTAGGAGGTACAAAACGAACACGCATAGCAGTTTTTAAAGCAGTCCAAGTACTAGGAATAGTAGTAGGATTTAAACGACAATACTCAGACCACCAAAGGGAAGCAAATTTAGTAAATTCACATGTAGCAGCACAAATACGCATATTCTCAGAATATTTTAAGCATGCAAAACGTTGTTCTACTTCCATCTCCCATGTAAGATATGCATCAGGATTATATTTACCCTCAAAAGATGGAATATTTAATTTAAGCTTTGCAACATGATCATCATCACGTACCGGTGGTCGAGCGTTGCGGTAGTAATGTCGGGGACGACCAGCAGGTACCTGTGGAGGTTGTTCAACCTCCTCGTCAAACAGATCGTCGTCGTCGGGGTCGTAGTAGTACCCGTCGTCTGTCCCCAATGTCGCAGCAGCAGCCGCGGCGGAAGTCTGAGGAGCGTCAGCCGCAGCAGTAGCCGCCGGGGGTGCGGCGGCAGCCGAACCAGCAGTCCGACCCGTGATCGGAATGCGCTGTGCGCCATGTGTGGGTGCGGGTGCGGGCAATCGGTTCAAAAGCTCCTTGAACCGAACGTCAAGCTTGGCGTTGAAGGATTTCTCGAGTCCATCGATCTTGTCCATGGCGTTGGTGAGCTTGGTGTCAAACTCCCCGAGGCGCGTATCCACGTCTTCAGCGCGACTGACCAAGAGCGCGGAGAAGTGGGCATGTAGTTCCTCGTTCGTCATTGTGGCAGGGTTCCGCGAAGTATCTGTCATGGTTAGTCCTTAAAAAGCACAGGTATAGAGTACGGAAATATGGTGGAAGTCACGCGTAATCCGTCAAGCAATATACGAAGCTCTTACAAGTTCTTACCAAACAGCAGGAAAGGCGATGTGCAACCACGAGGATCAGTGGGTCCAGAGATTGAACCAAGCGATTAGCAGGAGTCGAAACACCGCACGTGGAGAGTATCTGTGGAGCTCTGGGAAGGCTTAGCAAAGGGGTTAGCAATTATCAAAACAGCAATGCAAAAGTTAAAAGAATGCTCAACGACGATCAGGCTGGTCCTAGGCTAGACCGCATTACAGAGACGCGAGCCTAGATCACCAACGATGTCACGACGCGACACAACAAGCAATATAGTACCTGCACAAGGGATATGGCTTGATTCGAGCCAATCAAGCCACGTCGGGAGCATGCACGGCACAAGGAAACCAGAGTGGCACAAGGTTTGGCAGCCGATGCTTTCCGGAAGATAAAACCCTCCCAAGTTTTCCCCTTAGCCACGCCCATAACATAAACCATGCGAGGACCATAGTTGAGGAACACATAGTTGGCCCTCAATGGATCGATGAAAGCAATCCGCGGTATTTGGTGTTCCAACTGTTCAAACCTTGGGGCAAGATGGTAGCTTTATCTTGTAGTCAGCGTCCGTGAACTGCCCTTGTCGTCGAGCGAAAAAGAGCTGACCACGAACGGGTTCATGGTGTTGGACACCTCGACGTAGCGCAGCTTCCCCTCGCTGACCCCCACACGCCTGTACCTGCCCAGCGTCGGAGTCCCGACCATGCCAACCAGGTCAGCAAAGACGCGCTGCCTTGGGGCAGCTGACGGCGATAGTCCGCTGGTCGCTGAACGGTCGACGGAGCAGACGCCCAGCTCACGTCGACCCACCACAGCGCGTCAGAAGGCCACGACCTCGTGGTTGAGGTTCTGTGCATCACCCGCCCACCCGTGTCGTGGACGGGCCGACCAGCTCTGCCGTCCCACTGTTTCGACAGAAACCGGCGACGACTCGCTGCGGCTCCCGAATTCGCACTCGCCTTGGCCGAGCTGAGCGACCGCGTACATGTCAGGCGGGCCGTCGGAGCCATCGGAGGACTGGGTGAGAAGGCCGAAGGGCGTGCCCATCTTCGCGACGCCCGTGACAGTGTCCGGGGCAGGGAGGCGGAACAGCTGGCCGCTGAGTGGGTTGCAGACGAAGCGCGACACGTCCGGTTCGGCGAGGCCGTCGGGCGCTTCGATCTCGTGCAGCCAGCTGTGGCGGATGCCTGGCGATGTGAGCGCCGTGGCGGCTGTCGGCGAAGTCGAAGGAGGAGGAGGCCGGAGTCATGGGCGCGACGGTGCCGAGGAAGTCCGGGCGTCACCGCTGGGTCGACGAGGTGGTGGGCAGGACGGAGAGCTGCGAGACCAGCTGGTCCTCGAGGTCGAGGGACGCCAAGGCCAGCGACGGGCGGCCTGGCCCACCGCCAGCTTGTTGTAGAGGATGGCGCAAGGAGGGCGAGAGGGCGAAGCGAAGGCCGCGGCCGTACAGAGGGAGCGTCGGAGAGGGGCGCAGGCGGCGCCGGCGAGGCGTCGGAGAAGGAGGGACATTTTGCTTTGGAGGAGCGGGAGCCGACGATGCTATGCGTGTGGGTACGGTGGGATGGATCGTGGGCGTTGTAATTCGTGAGCGACCTGGGAAGGGGATGGCCGTGGTGGCGAGAAGGGTCTCGAGGGAAAAAAGGAGGCTTTGGGTTTGGGTGCACATGGACTCGGTCCATTCTTCCCTGACAGCTTCTGGCAACATGAGGGGCCCCACCGAGTGTTCTTCCTTTGACCTCGGGTCATCCGGAGAAGACGACAGGAGAAGATGAGTTCAAACACGCGATGTTTCGAGACTGTTTGGACGTCCCTGGATTTGATAAATTTACCGGTGTTAATTACTCTGGTTTCTTCAATGAAATTGGGGGGCTATGTGGCCAAATTAAAAAATGCAGAAAAAGTCGTTTCAAAAAAAAAAAAACACATCGATCTACATGATTGAGTTTAAAAGAATTTATAAATTAAGGAGAGAATCCAATTTGTAAACTTTCGAGTAGCACCATTCATGTGATCCAAAAACAATCCATTAAAAAAATCCTAAGATTACCATCCTATAAAATAACTATAATCCAAAAAAAATGTGACTTGGGGGTAGCAAGGGAGGCTTCCAAACATTTCAATAGAAGATTTTTAGGTGTCTACGGCGAGAGTGTGGGCGCTAGCATTAGAACTTTAGGTCTCGCATAGGACAGGTATCAGCACTAGCCAACCATCCAGGCTATGCCTCGGTTCATAAAATATTTACAATCCAAAGAGACAACATATCCAGAGACGGCAGTTTTCAATATTTATCCCCAAACAATGAGCAGGTCAATATGCTTGATAGGGCAAAGGTGTCCGATCTTTCGATGAGAAAGCGATAGTCGATTTGGTGGAGTTCGGGCTTGACGATCCGACTACACGTGCGAGCACGAGCGCCAATGCAATCGCTAGGCCAATCTCCTGGAGGTTACCGATCCTGCGGTAACACGATCAGCCTGACCAACGAGGGTCTTAATTCCTACCTGAAATCGAGAACAAGTAAGAACCAATATTGCAATCAAGATATTGCGGATTAAGAGGAAAACTTTATTGAAGAGGTGGGATCCTGAATAGGTGCGAAGTACAAGAGGCCTCTGCGACGCTCGAGCCTTGGCAAAGTTGCGACTATGGCTAACTTAATGTCTAAACAAAATCCGAGTCTATGGGGTCGGCTATGGGGAGTATTTAAGGGCGAAAAGGTAGGGTTTCGGCCAGCCATGGAAGTGGTGGCCGAATCCAACCCTAAAAGTCCTTTTCCCCTCAAATACGGACTCTAAAAAGTGGCTAATTAAAATCCTGCGAAAATTACATGGGCCTGGCCCAAAATAAAGGTGTCGCAGCACCATATTAAGCTATGGACGAATTCGTAAAGTATTGATCTTGAATATTTCATCCAAGCCTTCTTTCTTCATTATGGAGGCATCAAAGTTCTGAAATCTTCATCCGTGGCCTTCTCTTGGATCATCACATGCTTGCTGCCATCTCCATGCATGACCATGCTCCAATGCTTATCCCTTTCATCCATGCTTGGTCCATCATTCCTAAGAGTAAGAAATACATTTGATTTAGGCAGCATCATATTCTCATGTATGTGAGAAATAGTTCCAAGAAACGAAAGTACCTGATAGTTAAGTTGTTTGGTACGAGATCTTGTGATGGGTCCTTGTATGTGTGTTGCTGTTGGTACAACAGTTGTATCAATAGTAGGGATGTCCACATCATGCTCCCCTTCTTGAATTGAAGTCGTCCTCGACGCAATCTCATCTTCCTCACCAAAGTAAGGCTTTAAATCTGCAATGTTAAATGTAGGACTAACCGTACCAAAGTCTGCAGGCAACTCAAGTTTATATGCATTATTATTTATTTTCTCTAACACCTTAAAGGGACCAGCAGCACGTGGCATTAACTTAGACTTGCGTAAATCAGGAAAACGATCTTTACGCAAATGTAACCAAACAAGATCGCCAACATCAAACACAACATGCTTTCTCCCTTTATCCCCAGCAAGTTTATACTTAGCATTCATGTGTTCAATGTTATCTTTAGTAGTCTTATGCAAGTTTAATATCAATTCAGCGCGTTGTGTAGCATCCAAATTATGTTGCACCGAAGAAGGTAAAGGCAATAAATCAATAGGTGCACGAGGAACAAAACCATACACAATCTCAAATGGGCACATCTTTGTGATAGAATGCAACGAACGATTATAAGCAAATTCTATATGAGGTAAACACTCTTCCCACAATTTTAAGTTCTTCTTTAAAACAGCCCGCAACATAGTAGACAAAGTTCTATTTACTACTTCAGTTTGACCATCAGTTTGGGGATGACATGTAGTACTAAAGAGCAATTTAGTCCCCAACTTAGCCCATAAACATCTCCAAAAGTGGCTAAGAAATTTAGTATCACGATCAGAGACAATAGTATTTGGCACACCATGCAAACGAACAATTTCACGAAAGAATAAATCAGCAATATGCGCAGCATCATCCGTTTTATGACAAGGAATAAAGTGTGCCATCTTAGAAAACCGATCCACAACAACAAAAATACTATCCCTCCCCTTCTGTGTTCGTGGCAATCCCAAAACAAAGTCCATAGAAATATCCTTCCAAGGAACACTAGGAACAGGAAGAGGCACATATAAACCATGTGGATTAAGGCGAGACTTAGCTTTTTGACAAGTAGTGCAGCGTGCCACAAATCTCTTAACATCTCGACGCATACGGGGCCAAAAGAAGTGTGCAGCAAGAACATCCTCCGTCTTCTTGACACCAAAGTGTCCCATCAATCCTCCTCCATGCGCCTCCTGTAACAACAAAAGACGAACAGAACTATCTGGAATGCATAGTTTGTTAGCACGGAACACAAATCCATCATTGAAGACGAACTTGTTCCAAGTTCTACCATCTCTACAATTCTGCAACACATCTTCAAATTCAGCATCATGCACATATTGTTCCTTAATAGTTTCCAATCCAAATATTTTGAAATCAAGTTGAGATAACAAAGCATAACGGCGTGACAAAGCATCAGCAATAATATTATCTTTACCCTTTTTGTGTTTGATAACATAAGGAAAAGACTCAATAAATTCAACCCACTTTGCATGACGACGATTCAACTTAGCTTGACTACGAATATGCTTCAAAGATTCATGATCAGAATGAATAACAAATTCCTTAGGCCATAGATAATGTTGCCAAGTTTCTAATGTCCGAACCAACGCATATAATTCTTTATCATAAGTAGAATAGTTCAGACTAGCCCCACTCAATTTCTCACTAAAATATGCAACAGGTTTTCCCTCTTGTAATAACACCCCTCCCAAACCAATTCCACTAGCATCACATTCAAGCTCAAAAGTCTTAGTAAAATCAGGAAGTTGGAGTAAGGGAGCATGTGTTAGCTTATCTTTCAATATGACGAAGGTCTGTTGTTGTGCATCGCCCCAAACAAAGGGCACATCCTTCTTGGTAAGCTCATTCAGCGGCGCGGCAATTGATCCAAAGTCTTTGACAAAGCGCCTATAAAAACCAGCGAGGCCAAGAAAACTCCTCACCTGTGTGACCGTCTTGGGTTGCGGCCAATTCTCAATAGCTTCAATCTTGGCTGGATCTACTTCAATACCCTGTGATGTAACAACATAGCCAAGAAACACAACTCGATTGGTGCAAAAGGTGCACTTCTCAAGGTTACCAAACAAACGTGCATCACGTAAAGCATTGAAAACAGCATATAAATGGTTCAAATGATCCTCTAAAGATTTGCTATAAATCAGAATATCATCAAAGTAGACTACCACAAAACGTCCAATGAAAGCACGTAAAACTTCGTTCATTAATCTCATGAAAGTGCTAGGTGCATTAGTTAAACCAAACGGCATTACTAACCACTCATATAAACCGAACTTAGTTTTAAATGTTGTTTTCCATTCATCTCCTAATTTCATATGAATCTGGTGGTAACCACTACGCAAATCAACTTTAGAAAACATGGTAGAGCCACTCAATTCATCAAGCATGTCATCTAAACGTGGAATAGGATGACGATATCGAATAGTAATATTATTGATAGCTCTACAATCAGTACACATGCGCGAAGAACCATCTTTCTTAGGTACCAAAATAATAGGAACAGCACAAGGGCTAAGGGACTCACGAATATGATCTCTGGCGAGTAGTTCCTGAATTTGGCGTTGTATCTCCTTTGTCTCCTCTGGATTGGTTCTATATGGCGCGCGGTTGGGCAACGTGGCACTAGGAATTAGATCAATTTGGTGCTCAATTCCTCTAATAGGAGGTAGTCCTGGTGGCAGCTCGGTAGGAAAGACGTCCTCATATTCCTGCAAAAGGTTAGCAATAGCGGGTGACAAAGAAGGAGGCATATCCTCAAATGAAAACATAACCTCTTTGCAGACAATTGCATAACATTGAGTATTGTTTACATCTAGTTCAGCAATATCAATTTTATTTGCAAGCATACATGGACTCTTCAAACGAATTTCAGTAGCATGTGTAGAATCAGATTTAGTGTTCTTTGGTGGTATAAAATCTGTAGCAACAATCTGATTCTCACTTTTATTTTTCTCCTCAGTTTTAGCTCTACTAGCTCTAGCAAGATCATCTTTTAAAATCTGTTCGGGAGTCATAGGTTTTAGACCAATTTTCTTTCCATCATGCATAAGAGAATAGTGATTAGTTTTGCCATTATGAACAGATTCTCTATCAAATTGCCATGATCTACCAAGTAACAAAGAATAGGCTTGCATAGGTATAACATCACAATCAACAAAATCAGAATATGTACCAATAGTAAAATGCACGCGTACCGTTCTTGTTACCTTGATCTTGCGAGAACTCTCAAACCATTGGATGTAATATGAATATGTGCGTTGTCTTGTTGGAAGTGCAAGCTTCTCTACCATGTCAACACTGGCCAGATTATTACAACTCCCTCCATCAATGATGATCTGTATAGCTCTATCCTTGACAACACCACGTGTTTGGAACAGGTTGTGGCGTTGATCTTGCTCAGATTTGCTCAATTGCACACTCAACACATGTTGTGTAATTAAGCTCCTGTATTGATCAGCAGCTTTAGCTTCCATTACCTCTGTCTCTTCATCAGCATCAGAATTGTCTCCATCTCGGGCAGAAATAAGGGCTAGTGTATCTTCATCAAAGTCACTTGCTGAATCGTACTGACCATCCTCTCGTACCATCATCACACGTTGTGTTGTGCACTGTCTCTCAATATGACCAAAACCCCAACACTTGCAGCATTGTATATCCTTTGTCTTACCCGTGGAAGCCATAGAAGATGCACTACGAGCAGGAGCATTGGATGATGGTGGAGAAGCAGCTGGAAATCTTGTGGTGGCCTTGGATGTTGTAGTAGCAGGTGGCGAATCACGAGGAGGCGCTGATTGTCGGGATGTCCAAGTGGATGTGCGACCTGCAGAATTATTAGTCCTCCTCCATGGTGTTTGGCGATCCAGCACTTCACGCTCAGCTTTGCAAGCAAGATGAAACAAACGAGTGATAGAATTATATTCCTTATAATCTAAGATGTGCTGAATGTCCTTGTTTAATCCACCAAATAAACGCGGCAAGCATTTGTTCATTAGATTCAACAAGACCACACCGAACCATCCCCGTTTGCAATTCCTGATAATACTCTTCTACAGAATTTTTCCCTTGCTCTAAACGTGTCAGATTCTTTAGTAAATCACGTTGATAAGTAGGAGGTACAAAACGAACACGCATAGCAGTTTTTAAAGCAGTCCAAGTACTAGGAATAGTAGTAGGATTTAAACGACAATACTCAGACCACCAAAGGGAAGCAAATTTAGTAAATTCACATGTAGCAAAGACACGCATATTCTCAGGATATTTTAAGCATGCAAAACGTTGTTCTACTTCCATCTCCCATGTAAGATATGCATCAGGATTATATTTACCCTCAAAAGATGGAATATTTAATTTAAGCTTTGCAACATGATCATCATCACGTACCGGTGGTCGAGCGCCATAGTAATGTCGGGGACGACCAGCAGGTACCTGTGGAGGTTGTTCAACCTCCTCGTCAAACAGATCGTCGTCGGGGTCGTAGTAGTACCCGTCGTCTGTCCCCAATGTCGCAGCAGCAGCCGCGGCGGAAGTCTGAGGAGCGTCAGCCGCAGCAGTAGCCGCCGGGGGTGCGGCGGCAGCCGAACCAGCAGTCCGACCCGTGATCGGAATGCGCCGTGCGCCATGTGTGGGTGCCGGTGCGGGTGCGGGCAATCGGTTCAAAAGCTCCTTGAACCGAACGTCAAGCTTGGCGTTGAAGGATTTCTCGAGTCCATCGATCTTGTCCATGGCGTTGGTGAGCTTGGTGTCAAACTCCCCGAGGCGCGTATCCACGTCTTCAGCGCGACTGACCAAGAGCGCGGAGAAGTGGGCATGTAGTTCTTCGTTCGTCATTGTGGCAGGGTTCCGCGAAGTATCTGTCATGGTTAGTCCTTAAAAAGCACAGGTATATAGTACGGAAATATGGTGGAAGTCACGCGTAATCCGTCAAGCAATATACGAAGCTCTTACAAGTTCTTACCAAACAGCAGGAAAAGGCGATGTGCAACCACGAGGATCAGTGGGTCCAGAGATTGAACCAAGCGATTACCAGGAGTCGAAACACCGCACGTGGAGAGTATCTGTGGAGCTCTGGGAAGGCTTAGCAAAGGGGGTTAGCAATTATCAAAACAGCAATGCAAAAGTTGAAAGAATGCTCAACGACGGTACTGTGCTGGTCCTAGGCTAGACCGTACTAGAGACGCGAGCCTAGATCACCAACGATGTCACGACGCGACACAACAAGCAATATAGTACCTGCACAAGGGATATGGCTTGATTCGAGCCAATCAAGCCACGTCGGGAGCATGCACGGCACAAGGAAACCAGAGTGGCACAAGGTTTGGCAGCCGATGCTTTCCGGAAGATAAAACCCTCCCAAGTTTTCCCCCTTAGCCACGTCCATAACATAAACCATGCGAGGACCATAGTTGAGGAACACATAGTTGGCCCTCAATGGATCGATGAAAGCAATCCGCGGTATTTGGTGTTCCAACTGTTCGAAACCTTGGGGCAAGATCGTGGTAGCTTTTATCTTGTAGTCCAGCGTCCAGGAACTGCCCTTGTCGTCGAGCGAAAAAGAGCTGACCACGAACGGGTTCATGGTGTTGGACACCTCGACGTAGCGCAGCTTCCCCTCGCTGACCCCCACACGCCGCTGTACCTGACGGAGTCCCGACCATGCCAACTAGGTCAGCAAAGACGCTTTGGGGCAGCTCGGCGAAGCGATAGTCGGCTGGTCGCTGAACGGGTCGACGAGCAGACGCCCAGCTCACGTCGACCCACCACAGCGGCCGCCAAGGCCACGACCTCGTGGTTGAGGTTCGTGCATCACCCGCCCACCCGTGTCGTGGACGGGCCGACCAGCTCTGCTCGTCCCACTCCCTGTTTGACAGAAACCGCGACGACTGCTGCGGCTCCCGAATTTCGCACCCGCCAGGCCGAGCTGAGCGACAGCGTACATGTCGGCGGCCGTCAGCCATCGGAGGACTGGGTGAGAAGGCGAAGGCGTGCCCATCTTCGCGACGCCGTGATGGTGTCCGGCAGGAGGCGGAACAGCTGGCCGCTGAGTGGGTTGCACGAAGCGCGACACGCCCGGTTCGGCGAGGCCGTCGGGCGCCGAGCTCGTGTAGCCAGCTGTGGCGGATGCTTCCGCGATGTGAGCGCGGTGGCGGCTGTCGGGCGAAGTCGAGAGGAGGAGGTCGCGGAGCATGGCGCGACGGTGCCGTCGAGAAGTCCGTGGCGTCGCCGTCGGGGTCGACGAGGTGGGCAGGACGGAGAGCTGCGAGACCAGCGGGTCTCGAGGTCGAGGGACGCTGCGCGCGCGACGGCGCTGACGCTGCCCACCGCCAGCTTGTTGTAGAGGATGGCGCAAGGAGGGCGAGAGGGCGGCGGCCGCGCCGCATCTGAAGGGAGCGTCGGAGAGGGGCGCAGGCGGCGCCGGCGAGGCGTCGGAGAAGGAGGGACATTTTGCTTTGGAGGAGCGGGAGCCGACGATGCTATGCGTGTGGGTACGGTGGGATGGATCGTGGGCGTAATTCGTGAGCGACCTGGGAAGGGATGGTGGTGGCGAGAAGGGTCTCGAGGGAAAAAAGGAGGCTTTGGGTTTGGGTGCACATGGACTCGGTCCATTCTTCCCTGACAGCTTCTGGCAACATGAGGGGCCCCACCGAGTGTTCTTCCTTTGACCTCGGGTCATCCGGAGAAGACGACAGGAGAAGATGAGTTCAAACACGCGATGTTTCGAGACTGTTTGGACGTCCCTGGATTTGATAAATTTACCGGTGTTAATTACTCTGGTTTCTTCAATGAAATTGGGGGGCTGTGTGGCCAAATTAAAAAATGCAGAAAAAGTCGTTTCAAAAAAAAAAAACACATCGATCTACATGATTGAGTTTAAAAGAATTTATAAATTAAGGAGAGAATCCAATTTGTAAACTTTCGAGTAGCACCATTCATGTGATCCAAAAACAATCCATTAAAAAAATCCTAAGATTACCATCCTATAAAATAACTATAATCCAAAAAAAATGTGACTTTGGGGTAGCAAGGGAGGAAATTGATCCAAAGTCTTTGACAAAGCGCCTATAAAAACCAGCGAGGCCAAGAAAACTCCTCACCTATGTGACCGTCTTGGGCTGCGGCCAATTCTCAATAGCTTCAATCTTGGCTGGATCTACTTCAATACCCTGTGATGTAACAACATAGCCAAGAAACACAACTCGATTGGTGCAAAAGGTGCACTTCTCAAGGTTACCAAACAAACGTGCATCACGTAAAGCATTGAAAACAACATATAAATGGTCCAAATGATCCTCTAAAGATTTGCTATAAATCAGAATATCATCAAAGTAGACTACCACAAAACGTCCAATGAAAGCACGTAAAACTTCGTTCATTAATCTCATGAAAGTGCTAGGTGCATTAGTTAAACCAAACGGCATTACTAACCACTCATATAAACCGAACTTAGTTTTAAATGTTGTTTTCCATTCATCTCCTAATTTCATATGAATCTGGTGGTAACCACTACGCAAATCAACTTTAGAAAACATGGTAGAGCCACTCAATTCATCAAGCATGTCATCTAAACGTGGAATAGGATGACGATATCGAATAGTAATATTATTGATAGCTCTACAATCAGTACACATGCGCGAAGAACCATCTTTCTTAGGTACCAAAATAATAGGAACAGCACAAGGGCTAAGGGACTCATGAATATGATCTCTGTCGAGTAGTTCCTGAATTTGGCGTTGTATCTCCTTTGTCTCCTCTGGATTGGTTCTATATGGCGCGCGGTTGGGCAACGTGGCACTAGGAATTAGATCAATTTGGTGCTCAATTCCTCTAATAGGAGGTAGTCCTGGTGGCAGCTCAGCGGGAAAGACGTCCTCATATTCCTGCAAAAGGTTAGCAATAGCGGGTGACAAAGAAGGAGGCATATCCTCAAATGAAAACATAACCTCTTTGCAGACAATTGCATAACATTGAGTATTGTTTACATCTAGTTCAGCAATATCAATTTTATTTGCAAGCATACATGGACTCTTCAAACGAATTTCAGTAGCATGTGTAGAATCAGATTTAGTGTTCTTTGGTGGTATAAAATCAGAGCAACAATCTGATTCTCACTTTTATTTTTCTCCTCAGTTTTAGCTCTACTAGCTCTAGCAAGATCATCTTTTAAAATCTGTTCGGGAGTCATAGGTTTTAGACCAATTTTCTTTCCATCATGCATAAGAGAATAGTGATTAGTTTTGCCATTATGAACAGATTCTCTATCAAATTGCCATGGTCTACCAAGTAACAAAGAATAGGCTTGCATAGGTATAACATCACAATCAACAAAGTCAGAATATGTACCAATAGTAAAATGCACGCGTACCGTTCTTGTTACCTTGATCTTGCGAGAACTCTCAAACCATTGGATGTAATATGAATGTGGGCGTTGTCTTGTTGGAAGTGCAAGCTTCTCTACCATGTCAACACTGGCCAGATTATTACAACTCCCTCCATCAATGATGATCTGTATAGCTCTATCCTTGACAACACCACGTGTTTGGAACAGGTTGTGGCGTTGATCTTGCTCAGATTTGCTCAATTGCACACTCAACACATGTTGTGTAATTAAGCTCCTGTATTGATCAGCAGCTTTAGCTTCCATTACCTCTGTCTCTTCATCAGCATCAGAATTGTCTCCATCTCGGGCAGAAATAAGGGCTAGTGTATCTTCATCAAAGTCACTTGCTGAATCGTCGACCATCATCCTCTCACCATCATCACACGTTGTGTTGTGCACTGTCTCTCAATATGACCAAAACCCCAACACTTGCGGCATTGTATATCCTTTGTCTTATCCGTGGAAGCCATAGAAGATGCACTACGAGCAGGAGCATTGGATGATGGTGGAGGAGCAGCTGGAAATCTTGTGGTGGCCTTGGATGTTGTAGTAGCAGGTGGCGAATCACGAGGAGGCGCTGATTGTCGGGATGTCCAAGTGGATGTGCGACCTGCAGAATTATTAGTCCTCCTCCATGGTGTTTGGCGATCCAGCACTTCACGTTCAGCTTTGCAAGCAAGATGAAACAAACGAGTGATAGAATTATATTCCTTATAATCTAAGATGTGCTGAATGTCCTTGTTTAATCCACCAAAGAAACGTGCAAGCATTTGTTCATTAGATTCAACAAGACCACACCGAACCATCCCCGTTTGCAATTCCTGATAATACTATTCTACAGAATTTTTCCCTTGCTCTAAACGTGTCAGATTCTTTAGTAAATCACGTTGATAAGTAGGAGGTACAAAACGAACACGCATAGCAGTTTTTAAAGCAGTCCAAGTACTAGGAATAGTAGTAGGATTTAAACGACAATACTCAGACCACCAAAGGGAAGCAAATTTAGTAAATTCACATGTAGCAGCACAAATACGCATATTCTCAGAATATTTTAAGCATGCAAAACGTTGTTCTACTTCCATCTCCCATGTAAGATATGCATCAGGATTATATTTACCCTCAAAAGATGGAATATTTAATTTAAGCTTTGCAACATGATCATCATCACGCATCGTGGTCGAGCTGCGGTAGTAATGTCGGGACGACCAGCAGTACTGGAGGTTGTTCAACCTCATCGTCAAACAGATCGCCGTCGGGTCGTAGTAGTACCCGTCGTCTCCCCAATGTCGCAGCAGCAGCCAGCGGAAGTCCGAGGAGCGTCACCAGCAGAAGCCGCCGGGGCGCAGCCGAACCAGCCGTCCGACCTGCGGATCGGAATGCGCCGGCGCCATGTGTGGGTGCGGTGCGAAAGCGGCAATCGGTTCAAAAGCTCCTTGAACCGAACGTCAAGCTTGGCGTTGAAGGATTTCGAGTCCATCGATCTTGTCCATGGCGTTGGTGAGCTTGGTGTCAAACTCCCGAGGCGTGTATCCACGCCTTCAGCGATCACCAAGAGCGGAGAAGTGGGCATGTAGTTCCTCGTTCGTCATTGTGGCAGGGTTCCGCGAAGTATCTGTCATGGTTAGTCCTTAAAAAGCACAGGTATATAGTACGGAAATATGGTGGAAGTCACGCGTAATCCGTCAAGCAATATACGAAGCTCTTACAAGTTCTTACCAAACAGCAGGAAAGGCGATGTGCAACCACGAGGATCAGTGGGTCCAGAGATTGAACCAAGCGATTAGCAGGAGTCGAAACACCGCACGTGGAGAGTATCTGTGGAGCTCTGGGAAGGCTTAGCAAAGGGGGTTAGCAATTATCAAAACAGCAATGCAAAAGTTAAAAGAATGCTCAACGACGGTACTGTGCTGGTCCTAGGCTAGACCGTACTAGAGACGCGAGCCTAGATCACCAACGATGTCACGACGCGACACAACAAGCAATATAGTACCTGCAAAAGGGATATGGCTTGATTCGAGCCAATCAAGCCACGTCGGGAGCATGCACGGCACAAGGAAACCAGAGTGGCACAAGGTTTGGCAGCCGATGCTTTCCGGAAGATAAAACCCTCCCAAGTTTTCCCCCTTAGCCACGTCCATAACATAAACCATGCGAGGACCATAGTTGAGGAACACATAGTTGGCCCTCAATGGATCGATGAAAGCAATCCAGCGGTATTTGGTGTTCCAACTGTCAAACCTTGGGGCAAGATCGTGGTAGCTTTTATCTTGTAGTCCAGCGTCCAGGAACTGCCCTTGTCGTCGAGCGAAAAAGAGCTGACCACGAACGGGTTCATGGTGTTGGACACCTCGACGTAGCGCAGCTTCCCCTCGCTGACCCCCACACGCCTGTACCTGCCCAGCGTCGGAGTCCCGACCATGCCAACCAGGTCAGCAAGACGCTGCCTTGGGGCAGCTGACGGCGATAGTCCGGCTGGTCGCTGAACGGGTCGACGGAGCAGCCGCCCCAGCTCACGCCGACCACCACCACGCGGCCGCCAAGGCCACGACCTGGTTGAGGTTCTGTGTGCATCACCCGCCCACCCGTCGTGGACGGGCCGACCAGCTCTCGCTCGCCGCCCCACTTTGGACGTAAACCGCGACGACTGCTGCGGCTCCCGAATTCCCGCACGCGCGGCCGAGCTGAGCGACCGCAGACATGTCGCGCGGCCGTCGAGCCATCGGAGGACTGGGTGAGAAGGCCAAGGCGTGCCCATCTTCGCGACGCCTGCGGATGTTGTCCGGGCGAGGCGAACAGCCGCCGAGTGGGTTGCGACGGCGCGACACGTCCGTTCGGCGAGGCCGTCGGGCGCCGATCTGCAGCCAGCTGTGGCGGATGCTTCCGGCGACAGGAGCGGTGGCGGCTGTCGGCAGTCGAAGGAGGAGGCCGAGCCGCGGCGGCGACGGTGCCGTCGAGGAAGTCCAGGGCGCCACCGCTGGGTCGACGAGGTGGGCAGGGATGGAGAGCTGCGAGACCAGCGGTCCTCGAGGTCGAGGGACGCCAAGGCTGCGGCGACGGCTGACGCGTCCACCGCCAGCTTGTTGTAGAGGATGGCGCAAGGAGGGCGAGAGGCAGAGGCGAGGCCGGAGAGGGCGCAGCGGCGCATGCAGGCGTCGGAGAAGGAGGGACATTTTGCTTTGGAGGAGCGGGAGCCGACGATGCTATGCGTGTGGGTACGGTGGGATGGATCGTGGGCGTTGTAATTCGTGAGCGACCTGGGAAGGGGATGGCCGTGGTGGCGAGAAGGGTCTCGAGGGAAAAAAGGAGGCTTTGGGTTTGGGTGCACATGGACTCGGTCCATTCTTCCCTGACAGCTTCTGGCAACATGAGGGGCCCCACCGAGTGTTCTTCCTTTGACCTCGGGTCATCCGGAGAAGACGACAGGAGAAGATGAGTTCAAACACGCGATGTTTCGAGACTGTTTGGACGTCCCTGGATTTGATAAATTTACCGGTGTTAATTACTCTGGTTTCTTCAATGAAATTGGGGGGCTATGTGGCCAAATTAAAAAATGCAGAAAAAGTCGTTTCAAAAAAAAAAAAACACATCGATCTACATGATTGAGTTTAAAAGAATTTATAAATTAAGGAGAAAATCCAATTTGTAAACTTTCGAGTAGCACCATTCATGTGATCCAAAAACAATCCATTAAAAAAATCCTAAGATTACCATCCTATAAAATAACTATAATCCAAAAAAAATGTGACTTGGGGGTAGCAAGGGAGGCTTCCAAACATTTCAATAGAAGATTTTTAGGTGTCTACGGCGAGAGTGTGGGCGCTAGCATTAGAACTTTAGGTCTCGCATAGGACAGGTATCAGCACTAGCCAACCATCCAGGCTATGCCTCGGTTCACAAAATATTTACAATCCAAAGAGACAACATATCCAGAGACGGCAGTTTTCAATATTTATCCCCAAACAATGAGCAGGTCAATATGCTTGATAGGGCAAAGGTGTCCGATCTTTCGATGAGAAAGCGATAGTCGATTTGGTGGAGTTCGGGCTTGACGATCCGACTACACGTGCGAGCACGAGCGCCAATGCAATCGCTAGGCCAATCTCCTGGAGGTTACCGATCCTGGTAACACGATCACCGACCAACGAGGGTCTTAATTCCTACCTGAAATCGAGAACAAGTAAGAACCAATATTGCAATCAAGATATTGCGATTAAGAGGAAAACTTTATTGAAGAGGTGGGATCCTGAATAGGTGAAGTACAAGAGGCCTCTGCGACGCCGAGCCTTGGCGGTTGCGACTATGGCTAACTTAATGTCTAAACAAAATCCGAGTCTATGGGTCGGCTATGGGGAGTATTTATGCGAAAAGGGGTTTCGCCAGCCATGGAAGTGGCCGAATCCAACCCTAAAAGTCCTTTTCCCCTCAAATACGGACTCTAAAAAGTGGCTAATTAAAATCCTGCGAAAATTACATGGGCCTGGCCCAAAATAAAGGTGTCGCAGCACCATATTAAGCTATGGACGAATTCGTAAAGTATTGATCTTGAATATTTCATCCAAGCCTTCTTTCTTCATTATGGAGGCATCAAAGTTCTGAAATCTTCATCCGTGGCCTTCTCTTGGATCATCACATGCTTGCTGCCATCTCCATGCATGACCATGCTCCAATGCTTATCCCTTTCATCCATGCTTGGTCCATCATTCCTAAGAGTAAGAAATACATTTGATTTAGGCAGCATCATATTCTCATGTATGTGAGAAATAGTTCCAAGAAACGAAAGTACCTGATAGTTAAGTTGTTTGGTACGAGATCTTGTGATGGGTCCTTGTATGTGTGTTGCTGTTGGTACAACGGTTGTATCAATAGTAGGGATGTCCACATCATGCTCCCCTTCTTGAATTGAAGTCGTCCTCGACGCAATCTCATCTTCCTCACCAAAGTAAGGCTTTAAATCTGCAATGTTAAATGTAGGACTAACCGTACCAAAGTCTGCAGGCAACTCAAGTTTATATGCATTATTATTTATTTTCTAACACCTTAAAGGGACCAGCAGCACGTGGCATTAACTTAGACTTGCGTAAATCAGGAAAACGATCTTTACGCAAATGTAACCAAACAAGATCGCCAACATCAAACACAACATGCTTTCTCCCTTTATCCCCAGCAAGTTTATACTTAGCATTCATATGTTCAATGTTATCTTTAGTAGTCTTATGCAAGTTTAATATCAATTCAGCGCGTTGTGTAGCATCCAAATTATGTTGCACCGAAGAAGGTAAAGGCAATAAATCAATAGGTGCACGAGGAACAAAACCATACACAATCTCAAATGGGCACATCTTTGTGATAGAATGCAACGAACGATTATAAGCAAATTCTATATGAGGTAAACACTCTTCCCACAATTTTAAGTTCTTCTTTAAAACAGCCCGCAACATAGTAGACAAAGTTCTATTTACTACTTCAATTGACCATCGCTTTGGGGATGACATGTAGTACTAAAGAGCAATTTAGTCCCCAACTTAGCCCATAAACATCTCCAAAAGTGGCTAAGAAATTTAGTATCACGATCAGAGACAATAGTATTTGGCACACCATGCAAACGAACAATTTCACGAAAGAATAAATCAGCAATATGCGCAGCATCATCCGTTTTATGACAAGGAATAAAGTGTGCCATCTTAGAAAACCGATCCACAACAACAAAAATACTATCCCTCCCCTTCTGTGTTCGTGGCAATCCCAAAACAAAGTCCATAGAAATATCCTTCCAAGGAACACTAGGAACAGGAAGAGGCACATATAAACCATGTGGATTAAGGCGAGACTTAGCTTTTTGACAAGTAGTGCAGTGCCACAAATCTCTTAACATCTCGACGACACGGGCCAAACGAAGGGTGCAGCAAGCACAGCCTCCGACTTCTGGACACCAAAGTGTCCCATCAATCCTCCTCCATGCGCCTCCTGTAACAACAAAAGACGAACAGAACTATCTGAATGCATAGTTTGTTAGCACAGAACACAATTCCATCATTGAAGACGAACTTGTTCCATGTTCTACCATCTCTACAATTCTGCAACACATCTTCAAATTCAGCATCATGCACATATTGTTCCTTAATAGTTTCCAATCCAAATATTTTGAAATCAAGTTGAGATAACAAAGCATAACGGCGTGACAAAGCATCAGCAATAATATTATCTTTACCCTTTTTGTGTTTGATAACATAAGGAAAAGACTCAATAAATTCAACCCACTTTGCATGACGACGATTCAACTTAGCTTGACTACGAATATGCTTCAAAGATTCATGATCAGAATGAATAACAAATTCCTTAGGCCATAGATAATGTTGCCAAGTTTCTAATGTCCGAACCAACGCATATAATTCTTTATCATAAGTAGAATAGTTCAGACTAGCCCCACTCAATTTCTCACTAAAATATGCAACAGGTTTTCCCTCTTGTAATAACACCCCTCCCAAACCAATTCCACTAGCATCACATTCAAGCTCAAAAGTCTTAGTAAAATCAGGAAGTTGGAGTAAGGGAGCATGTTAGCTTATCTTTCAATATGACGAAGGTCATTGTTGTGCATCGCCCAAACAAAGGGCACATCCTTCTTGGTAAGCTCATTCAGCGGCGGCAATTGATCCAAAGTCTTTGACAAAGCGCCTTTAAAAACCAGCGAGGCCAAGAAAACTCCTCACCTGTGTGACCGTCTTGGGTTGCGGCCAATTCTCAATAGCTTCAATCTTGGCTGGATCTACTTCAATACCCTGTGATGTAACAACATAGCCAAGAAACACAACTCGATTGGTGCAAAAGGTGCACTTCTCAAGGTTACCAAACAAACGTGCATCACGTAAAGCATTGAAAACAGCATATAAATGGTTCAAATGATCCTCTAAAGATTTGCTATAAATCAGAATATCATCAAAGTAGACTACAAAACGTCCAATGAAAGCACGTAAAACTTCGTTCATTAATCTCATGAAAGTGCTAGGTGCATTAGTTAAACCAAACGGCATTACTAACCACTCATATAAACCGAACTTAGTTTTAAATGTTGTTTTCCATTCATCTCCTAATTTCATACGAATCTTGTGGTAACCACTACGCAAATCAACTTTAGAAAACATGGTAGAGCCACTCAATTCATCAAGCATGTCATCTAAACGTGGAATAGGATGACGATATCGAATAGTAATATTATTGATAGCTCTACAATCAGTACACATGCGCGAAGAACCATCTTTCTTAGGTACCAAAATAATAGGAACAGCACAAGGGCTAAGGGACTCACGAATATGATCTCTGTCGAGTAGTTCCTGAATTTGGCGTTGTATCTCCTTTGTCTCCTCTGGATTGGTTCTATATGGCGCGCGGTTGGGCAACGTGGCACTAGGAATTAGATCAATTTGGTGCTCAATTCCTCTAATAGGAGGTAGTCCTGGTGGCAGCTCGGGAAAGACGTCCTCATATTCTCGCAAAAGGTTAGCAATAGCGGGTGACAAAGAAGGAGGCATATCCTCAAATGAAAACATAACCTCTTTGCAGACAATTGCATAACATTGAGTATTGTTTACATCTAGTTCAGCAATATCAATTTTATTTGCAAGCATACATGGACTCTTCAAACGAATTTCAGTAGCATGTGTAGAATCAGATTTAGTGTTCTTTGGTGGTATAAAATCTGTAGCAACAATCTGATTCTCACTTTTATTTTTCTCCTCAGTTTTAGCTCTACTAGCTCTAGCAAGATCATCTTTTAAAATCTGTTCGGGAGTCATAGGTTTTAGACCAATTTTCTTTCCATCATGCATAAGAGAATAGTGATTAGTTTTGCCATTATGAACAGATTCTCTATCAAATTGCCATGATCTACCAAGTAACAAAGAATAGGCTTGCATAGGTATAACATCACAATCAACAAAATCAGAATATGTACCAATAGTAAAATGCACGCGTACCGTTCTTGTTACCTTGATCTTGCGAGAACTCTCAAACCATTGGATGTAATATGAATATGTGCGTTGTCTTGTTGGAAGTGCAAGCTTCTCTACCATGTCAACACTGGCCAGATTATTACAACTCCCTCCATCAATGATGATCTGTATAGCTCTATCCTTGACAACACCACGTGTTTGGAACAGGTTGTGGCGTTGATCTTGCTCAGATTTGCTCAATTGCACACTCAACACATGTTGTGTAATTAAGCTCCTGTATTGATCAGCAGCTTTAGCTTCCATTACCTCTGTCTCTTCATCAGCATCAGAATTGTCTCCATCTCGGGCAGAAATAAGGGCTAGTGTATCTTCATCAAAGTCACTTGCTGAATCGTACTGACCATCCTCTCGTACCATCATCACACGTTGTGTTGTGCACTGTCTCTCAATATGACCAAAACCCCAACACTTGCAGCATTGTATATCCTTTGTCTTACCCGTGGAAGCCATAGAAGATGCACTACGAGCAGGAGCATTGGATGATGGTGGAGAAGCAGCTGGAAATCTTGTGGTGGCCTTGGATGTTGTAGTAGCAGGTGGCGAATCACGAGGAGGCGCTGATTGTCGGGATGTCCAAGTGGATGTGCGACCTGCAGAATTATTAGTCCTCCTCCATGGTGTTTGGCGATCCAGCACTTCACGTTCAGCTTTGCAAGCAAGATGAAACAAACGAGTGATAGAATTATATTCCTTATAATCTAAGATGTGCTGAATGTCCTTGTTTAATCCACCAAATAAACGTGCAAGCATTTGTTCATTAGATTCAACAAGACCACACCGAACCATCCCCGTTTGCAATTCCTGATAATACTCTTCTACAGAATTTTTCCCTTGCTCTAAACGTGTCAGATTCTTTAGTAAATCACGTTGATAAGTAGGAGGTACAAAACGAACACGCATAGCAGTTTTTAAAGCAGTCCAAGTACTAGGAATAGTAGTAGGATTTAAACGACAATACTCAGACCACCAAAGGGAAGCAAATTTAGTAAATTCACATGTAGCAGCACAAATACGCATATTCTCAGAATATTTTAAGCATGCAAAACGTTGTTCTACTTCCATCTCCCATGTAAGATATGCATCAGGATTATATTTACCCTCAAAAGATGGAATATTTAATTTAAGCTTTGCAACATGATCATCATCACGTACCGGTGGTCGAGCGTTGCGGTAGTAATGTCGGGGACGACCAGCAGGTACCTGTGGAGGTTGTTCAACCTCATCGTCAAACAGATCGTCGCAGCCGGGTCGTAGTAGTGGCCGGCGCCCCCCTCCCCTCAGCAATGTCGAGGCGAAGTCCGAGGAGCGTCACCGCAGCGAGAAGCCGCCGAAGTGCGGCGGCAGCCGAACCAGCCGTCCGACCCGTGATCGGAATGCGCCGTGCGCCATGTGTGGGTGCCGGTGCGGGTGCGGGCAATCGGTTCAAAAGCTCCTTGAACCGAACGTCAAGCTTGGCGTTGAAGGATTTCTCGAGTCCATCGATCTTGTCCATGGCGTTGGTGAGCTTGGTGTCAAACTCCCCGAGGCGTGTATCCACGTCTTCAGCGCGACTGACCAAGAGCGCGGAGAAGTGGGCATGTAGTTCCTCGTTCGTCATTGTGGCAGGGTTCCGCGAAGTATCTGTCATGGTTAGTCCTTAAAAAGCACAGGTATATAGTACGGAAATATGGTGGAAGTCACGCGTAATCCGTCAAGCAATATACGAAGCTCTTACAAGTTCTTACCAAACAGCAGGAAAGGCGATGTGCAACCACGAGGATCAGTGGGTCCAGAGATTGAACCAAGCGATTAGCAGGAGTCGAAACACCGCACGTGGAGAGTATCTGTGGAGCTCTGGGAAGGCTTAGCAAAGGGGGTTAGCAATTATCAAAACAGCAATGCAAAAGTTAAAAGAATGCTCAACGACGGTACTGTGCTGGTCCTAGGCTAGACCGTACTAGAGACGCGAGCCTAGATCACCAACGATGTCACGACGCGACACAACAAGCAATATAGTACCTGCACAAGGGATATGGCTTGATTCGAGCCAATCAAGCCACGTCGGGAGCATGCACGGCACAAGGAAACCAGAGTGGCACAAGGTTTGGCAGCCGATGCTTTCCGGAAGATAAAACCCTCCCAAGTTTTCCCCCTTAGCCACGTCCATAACATAAACCATGCGAGGACCATAGTTGAGGAACACATAGTTGGCCCTCAATGGATCGATGAAAGCAATCCGCGGTATTTGGTGTTCCAACTGTTCGAAACCTTGGGGCAAGATCGTGGTAGCTTTTATCTTGTAGTCCAGCGTCCAGGAACTGCCCTTGTCGTCGAGCGAAAAAGAGCTGACCACGAACGGGTTCATGGTGTTGGACACCTCGACGTAGCGCAGCTTCCTCGCTGACCCCCTGCACGCCGTACCTGCGTCGGAGTCCCGACCATGCCAACCAGGTCAGCAGACGCTGCCTTGGGCAGCTCGGCGGCGATAGTCGGCTGGTCGCTGAACGGGTCGAGCAGACGCCCCAGCTCACGTCGACCCACCACAGCGGCCGCGAAATGCGACCTCGTGGTTGAGGTGCATGTGCATCACCCGCCCACCGTGTCGTGGACGGGCCGACCAGCTCCTGCCGTCCCACTCCTGTTTGACAGAAACCGGCGCGCGACTTCTGCGGCTCCCGAATTCCCGCACTTGGCGGCCGAGCTGAGCGACGCGTACATGTCGAGGGCCGTCGAGCCATCGGAGGACTGGGTGAGAAGGCCAAAGGCGTGCCCATCTTCGCGACGCCCGTGGCGATGTCCGGGCAGGGCGGAACAGCTGGCGCTGAGTGGGTTGCGTACGGCGCGACACGTCCGGTTGGCGAGGCCGTCGGGCGCTTCGAGCTCGTGCAGCCAGCTGTGGCGGATGCTTCCGATGAGGCCTGTGGCGGCTGTCGGCGAAGTCGAGGAGGAGGAGGCCGGAGCCATGGCGCGCGACGGTGCCGTCGAGGAAGTCCGTGGCGTCGCCGTCGGGTCGAGGTGGGCGAGGACGGAGAGCTGCGAGACCAGCGGGTCCTCGAGGTCGAGCGCCTTGGCAGCCCTGACGCGTCCACCGCCAGCTTGTTGTAGAGGATGGCGCAAGGAGGCGAAGAAGCGGCGAGCCAGCGGCGTCTGAAGGAGCGTCGGAGAGGGCGCGGCGGCGCAGCCAGCGTCGGAGAAGGAGGACATTTTGCTTTGGAGGAGCGGGAGCCGGCGATGCTATGCGCGTGGTGCGGTGGGATGGATCGTGGCGTTGTAATTCGTGGCGACTGGGAAGGGATGGCGTGGTGGCGAGAAGGGTCTCGAGGAAAAAGGAGGCTTTGGGTTTGGGTGCACATGGACTCGGTCCATTCTTCCCGACAGCTTCGGCAACATGAGGCCCCACGAGTGTTCTTCCTTTGACCTCGGGTCATCCGGAGAAGACGACAGAGAAGATGAGTTCAAACACGCGATGTTTGAGACTGTTTGGACGTCCTGGATTTGATAAATTTACGGTGTTAATTACTCTGGTTTCTTCAATGAAATTGGGGGGCTATGTGGCCAAATTAAAAAATGCAGAAAAAGTCGTTTCAAAAAAAAAAAACACATCGATCTACATGATTGAGTTTAAAAGAATTTATAAATTAAGGAGAGAATCCAATTTGTAAACTTTCGAGTAGCACCATTCATGTGATCCAAAAACAATCCATTAAAAAAATCCTAAGATTACCATCCTATAAAATAACTATAATCCAAAAAAAATGTGACTTGGGGGTAGCAAGGGAGGCTTCCAAACATTTCAATAGAAGATTTTTAGGTGTCTACGGCGAGAGTGTGGGCGCTAGCATTAGAACTTTAGGTCTCGCATAGGACAGGTATCAGCACTAGCCAACCATCCAGGCTATGCCTCGGTTCACAAAATATTTACAATCCAAAGAGACAACATATCCAGAGACGGCAGTTTTCAATATTTATCCCCAAACAATGAGCAGGTCAATATGCTTGATAGGGCAAAGGTGTCCGATCTTTCGATGAGAAAGCGATAGTCGATTTGGTGGAGTTCGGGCTTGACGATCCGACTACACGTGCGAGCACGAGCGCCAATGCAATCGCTAGGCCAATCTCCTGGAGGTTACCGATCCTGCGGTAACACGATCAGCCTGACCAACGAGGGTCTTAATTCCTACCTGAAATCGAGAACAAGTAAGAACCAATATTGCAATCAAGATATTGCGGATTAAGAGGAAAACTTTATTGAAGAGGTGGGATCCTGAATAGGTGCGAAGTACAAGAGGCCTCTGCGACGCTCGAGCCTTGGCGAAGTTGCGACTATGGCTAACTTAATGTCTAAACAAAATCCGAGTCTATGGGGTCGGCTATGGGGAGTATTTAAGGCGAAAGGTAGGGTTTCGCCAGCCATGGAAGTGGTGGCGAATCCAACCCTAAAAGTCCTTTTCCCCTCAAATACGGACTCTAAAAAGTGGCTAATTAAAATCCTGCGAAAATTACATGGGCCTGGCCCAAAATAAAGGTGTCGCAGCACCATATTAAGCTATGGACGAATTCGTAAAGTATTGATCTTGAATATTTCATCCAAGCCTTCTTTCTTCATTATGGAGGCATCAAAGTTCTGAAATCTTCATCCGTGGCCTTCTCTTGGATCATCACATGGTTGCTGCCATCTCCATGCATGACCATGCTCCAATGCTTATCCCTTTCATCCATGCTTGGTCCATCATTCCTAAGAGTAAGAAATACATCTGATTTAGGCAGCATCATATTCTCATGTATGTGAGGAATAGTTCCAAGAAACGAAAGTACCTGATAGTTAAGTTGTTTGGCACGAGATCTTGTGATGGGTCCTTGTATGTGTGTTGCTGTTGGTACAACGGTTATATCAATAGTAGGGATGTCCACATCAATGCTGCAGAATGAGATCTCACCACTTATAAATTCTCAAAGAGCCGTTCTTTAGTGTGTTTTTAGAAAATGTATAAGTGCAAGTACTTTTTCAACATGGAAAACTGTAAGTATTTTTCTGCATACTCTCTCCTTTTCTGAATGAGCTATACACCCTCCTCTTCGATATTGTCATGTGATAACCCAACAAGGCAAAAATGTGATTTTCTTCAAGAAAATAATATAAGTAGTCCTTGAACATGACTACATAAGGTAATGACACGATATAAGGACAAACTAATTTCCTTGACCCAAGTATGAAGGAAAGCAGTTGTTGTTCCAAGAGAAGAATTATTTTTTCAAAATTGGAAACAACTCGGTTTCTGCATCAATAGATACCCACAACCCTTCATTACTTAGTCTGAAAGTTTAATAGTTTACAACTCCAAGCTTGGAGAGGATCAATACAAAAATCAACCATCGAAAGATAAGCAACACGTTCATCAATCTCAATATCGTGTATTCTATTAATAGGACACAAAATAGCCTAACTAGTAGAAGTTATCTTGTCCAACCATCAGCAGCCGGTTGCATTTAGAAATCATGCATTCCCGCTAATCCTCTAGGAGCAAGAAACTCCATAGATGAATCCAGTGAATAGCCGTATGAATAACCAGCAAAAAATGCTAGAATTTTTCCTACTAAACACAATGTTATTTCTATAATTCCATATTGGCCAAACCAAAGCGAAAATCCTTGTGCGAATCCTAACTTTAGTGTTTTTATGTCATTCAACCAATTACTAAACACATTTGTTATATTTTTTTGACCATAAAACAGTAAGAGAGGCTCCTACTGTGGTACTCTATTAGTGAAGAAGTATTTTATATTTTACATCAGGATGCATAAAGCATCACATTACAAAAAGCATAAAGATCTATCTAAAATCTAAATTCTATCTATAAACAGATCTATGATGTTTTCCAGGTTTTGGGTGACCCTAAACCTTAACAAGTTCAAATCTGCCTTGACTCTAGCTTTCCAGGCCTCTCTTGAATGTCTCACTCTTTAAAATATTAAATTGTTTCTTTCTTTCCAAATACCCTAGGCTGCTATCACAAATATCTCAAAGAAAAGTTCAGTTTGAAAGTTATCTCTTGCATGGCTTAGAAGAGTGAATCTGCAAGAACTGTCTGTCCAGTTGATGTTTAAACGAGTCCAACACGCTTCACTGAAAGGACAAAATAAGAATAAATGTTCCAATGTCTCTTCCACCTCCCAGAACACATAATTAGCAATTGTAGTTTTGTCCTTGACCAAGATTTAAGTGTCTTCGTCTCAATATTTTTTTCGTTTAGTCTGTCCGACAGTAATAGCCAAGCAAAAATCTTTAGTTTGGGTCATAATTTTGAATTCCAAATCCATTCAAACTGAACCAGGGGCTCAAGTAAACGAAAATAGAATTTATAATATTTCCTTGATGTATATTTGTCCCCCCATTTAAAGATCCATCTGTCTCTGACTTCCTCTTGTAGTTGTACGGAATCCATGTTGAGCTATAATTGCTCATATTCTGTTAAGGCCTAAGATAATGGACAATAAAATAGGTCCTGAATGTTGTTACTTTCTATAAAAGATCGAGCTGAAATATCCTCATTGACCGCGAATGAGTAAAGTCGTGGATATTGTTTTGCCTGATTGCATCGTTCCACTCATCTTTCCAAAATAGTACTCTATCTCCTTTTTCAACTAAGCAAGAAGCAATTCCACGAAAAATAGGAGACAACTTCATTACAGATTTCCACTAAAAAGAGCCGACCGTACTAACCGCGTGAGGGACAGAATGTTGGTAATATTTTTCCCAAACCAAATTCACCCATGGTATATCTCTCCTATTATAGAATTTGTCCAGAAATTTTAACAAGAGCCCTTGATTTTGAATTTTCATATTTAGGACCCCAAGACCACCTTTATTCTTCGGTTTACAGACCATGTCCCATGCAGCCAGAGATAAACATTTTTCCCCATTATCTGTCTTCTTATTCCAGAGACATCTTCTTCTGATCTTGTCAACGTATTCCAAGATTTTTGGGTGGATCTCTATGGTACACATTGTATATGTGGCAATGGAGGTTAATATAGCATTCACATAAGCTAGTTTCCCAGCATATGACATTAATAAAGTTGCAATTGTAACTTTCCTTTCAATTCTGTCTACCAAAGGCATGAGCTCACTAATTGATGGTTTAGGCGTCCCCATGGGCAAACCCAAGTAAGTGAATGGCATGGTCGCTACAGAACAGCCAAATATGTAAGCCAGCTCTTGAACTTTGACATTTGAGATATTTATAGGAATTAGACTCGATTTCTGAAAGTTAATTTTTTAGCCCAGTGGAAGATGCATACCGCAGTAAGATGTTTTTCAGATGAGTCACTTCCTCACTCTTAGCCTGCAGAACCAAAATTGTGTCATTTGTGTATTGGATAATAGGGAATTTATCACCACAGGGGATAGGTAGGTTTAGTCTTCCATCAACTATTTCTCTATTCACAACCAGTTGCAAGAGTTCAGAAGACAGAACAAATAAGAGAGGAGACAATATGATTTCTCTATTCACATTTGTCATATTTGGTAGGTTGTGGTATGGTATATGTAGAATACACAATTCTACAGACTAATCTAGCAAAAGGACATGAGAGAAATAAATGTTTGATTGTTTCCTCAGTATCACATAAGCAACACTTCTTACTCCCATTCCAATTCCATTTTGCTATATTATCTCGAGTTAACAAAACTTTTTTTACTTAGGAACCACATAATTTTTTTGATTTTAGTGGGTTTTCTCAAATTCCAAAGATATTTGCGAAGGAACCTTGTATGTCCATGAATGAGATCGACATACATAGTTTTAACCAAAAATTGTCCAATAGGAGTTATTTTTTAAACAAATTCATCATGTTCGTTATTCAGCTATACCCTCATCAACCTTGGGCATAAGTGTAACCATGAGTTCCACTTATTTTCGGTTAGTTCCCTCTTGAAACCAATGTATAAGGTAACAAAAAATTAAACATTTGCAATTGTATCATTTTTCCGTTGCATAATGTTATATAATGAAGGGTATTGATGAGCTAGCGGAGATAAGCTTAACCAAGTGTCTTCCCAAGGCCTAACCATAGTACAGTCACCAATCTTATAAAGCTCCCTCCTGAAGAAATCCTCTTTTAACTCTCATGAGACCCTTCCAAAACAATGAATCCATCGGCTTACTCGTAACTTGGGCTAATGTGTTTCTAGAATAGATAGTTGTTATTAAGCAATTCCCGCCACACACCTTCTTCATTTGTAAATTAAACAACCATTTACTTAGAAGACATTTGTTTTTAATATCTAGGACTTCAATTCCCAATCTCCCTTGATCCTTTGGTCTACAAATCATATCCCGTTTAGTTAACTGATATTTATGTTTACCACGCTCGATCTACTAGAAAAAAGGGATCTATAAAATTCTAGACGCTTTTGTACCCCTTTAGGTATTTCTAGGAAAGACAACCTAAACATCAGTAAACTAGTTTAAACTGAATTAATTATTACAAGGCAGTCTCCATATTATAACATCTTGCCCTCCCAACGGCTTTCCTTCAACTGGGTATCATTCAAAGTTCATGATTTTTCTATAATGGATAGATATACCCACGTATCTAAAGGGGAAAGACCCATACTCACAACCAAATATTTGCTTATATTCCTCCTCCTCCTTAGCCTTTTCAAAATATAAAATCTATTAATCTTGAGACAGGATAGTAGTTCTAAAATTCATAAAATTAGCTTCATGTTGACAAACTAGATCATGTTTCATAAATAAAATTGTATCATTGTCATACTGCAGAATTGAGAGCCCCCTCAAAAGGATGAGGTACAAGATGTTTGCAATAATATTGAAAAGCATTCATGAAAAAATACCACCTTGTCTAAGACTTTTTTCTAATTAGTAAATAGTGTCCAATACCAACATTAACCTTTATTCTCACACTCCCTCTCTGAACAATCTGCTCAATTAACTTACACTACTCTGGTGCAAATCCTTCCATGCTTAAATCCTTTTGTAATAAGGGCCATTTAACTTTATCATAGGCCTTCTAAAAATAAATTTTAAAAAGTGCCCCATCCATTTTCCCTTTGAAGTTCATGGATAGTTTCATGCAACACAACAACCCCCTCTAAGATGTGTCTTCCAGGAATGAACGCTAATTTCATAGGTCAAATTACTTTTTCAGAAGTTATCATTATACGATTGGTGCCCGCCCTTAGTAAATACCTTAAAGCTAACATTTAGTAGGCAAATAGGCATGTATTGTTGTATTTACTTTTTTGGTCAGCGGGATACATAAATATTTAGTTTGAAGAGCTACAAATCACCATTTCACAATTGTTAAAACATTGCCATCAAATCACCCTTAACGACATCCCAAAATTCTGATAGAATTAAGCTGGAAAACCATCTGGTATAGGAGCTTTATTTAACTCCATGTGAAAGATTGCATCATGAACCTCCTCCTCCATGAAGTCAGCAACGATGATGTTGTTTTCTTCAGGATACAATTGTGGAATATCATGAGTTACGTCCTCTCTGACTGCGAGTTAGATGGCACTAGTTTCCCAAATAAATTCTTGTAATACTTGGTTATATATGTCTTTCAGTTATCCTCTCCCACTCGTCTTGTTCTAGTTGAAATGTTTTTTCTTTCTATGTTTCCCATTTGCTTTCAAATAGAAATACTTCATATTGTTTGCTCCTTGAATATGCTTAACTTTTCCTCTTTGACCCTATTTTGTTTCTTCATCTCGTCTTAGTTTTGTAATAATTTCATTAGCCTCCTATAGGGCATCCCTTTCGGGTGGGCTGAGCAACATTGTTTCTGCCTTTAGATCCAACATGTCAATGATATTTAACAAACGTCTATTTTCTTTTTGTGTTTGCCACTCAAATGTTTGGCCCAACCCTTTACAAAACGACGGGCATATCTTATTTTATTTTTCCGTCTCTCAATTGGTTATCCATCATGATTCACTGCCTCCCATTCATCTTTCACCATCCCATAAAAATTATCTTGGCACAACCAAGATAATTCAAACGAGAAGTGGGACTTATTGCTGAGATGAGCATGTTTTCCTGTATCTATTAGGTGTATGATCAGACGTTGACCTTGTCATAGACCTCACCGTTACTAAGGAAATTTTTTGTTCTCACTTTATGTGGTGACCCAGCATACCACTGCATATTGTAGTATACTATAGTCATGGACATAACACTCACGGAACACCATTTGATGGCAACTCACGGTATGTGGTGATCCAGCATACCGCTGATTCTTCCTATCCAACTCGATTTGTCTTTCGAGCTCTCTCTTAATCGTACCCATTGCCTTCCTGGTGTTAGGATTTCGGCCTTCGACGCTGCCATGTTCCGGTGACCACCGGGTGGTAATAGTGGCTAGGTGATGCTGCTGCTATGGTGGTTGTCGGCCATCATTGTTGTGACGATGAGCGAGTGCTGCTAGAGCGGCTTGGTGCAGGTTGAGCGCCGTAGTTCTCCTTGTGCCGCCGTGTTTGGCTTTCCGCAACCGCCCGACTACTACTCCGGCGACCTATGTCTCGCCTACAGGTAGGTGTTCTCTCTCTCTCTCTGAACCTCTCTCTAATACCACCCTTGGTTAAAGTTTTCCCCCTTTTGGTTCATGTGTAGTTTATAGTAGCCCCGCTACTGATCTTGCCGAGTGAATTGAATTTGGACTAGGTTATAGATGGATACCAACTTTTCTAGTGGCTTGGTAATGTTGTAGATCAATCTTGTTTTGCGGATATTGCTGTGGAATTGCGCTGATGTGGATTCTAAGTGACCCCAAATGATCTCCTAGTATTCAGTTAGTTGCAGACTAGTTTGGATTTGGTTGCTGGAATACTTATTCAGAATTTAATGATTACTGTTAGCTTCCAAATCATGTACATACATGATCTTGGGTGGATTATTGTTGATTTGTGATTGACCTAGATACATGATTATGCTGACAGTGAAACAATTAAAAAGAATAGGGTGACTGGATATGTTACTAGAGAATTGAATTCTCTTTTATGTGGATCTCCTCTGTAACAAAGCTTGCATGTGATCTTTACTACAGTCAACATGTTAGTGAAGTATTCAGATGATTCTTAGAGTTCTAGTCTAAGAAGATGATTTATTTACTTGTATGGATAAGCTTTGCAAGTAAAGCTTGCTTATGATTCTGTTGTTGTTATCATGGCAGGGTTATGTGATAACGCAACAATCCTTTTAAAATGCTTTTTGCAAACTAGCGGATGACTCAAGTTCTACAATGTTGTGCCTGAGTTATCCTGTGGTGGTAAGCTGTGTGGAAAACATATAATTGCCTGGTACTACTCTTGTTTACTGTCATTCCTAGATGTAAATGCATATATGATTGATTCCTGAACTGGTTGTTAGGAAGATGATAGATTATATTTGGAGAGCTTTTACTAAATGGTTAACTAGTTGGTAAATCATCCAGTGGTTGTTGCTATGATGTTTGCCACTGTGGTGCCTTCTTCTAAATTGAGCATGATGGTGAACAATATAGTAGCTATATATGAGACTTGACTACTTTGCAAGGAATCTAAATTTAGCTGCCAATGATACATGTATTGTCTGAGGCTCAAAATCAAGCAGCATAAAAAATATGATTCCTAGTGTATACTAGGAAAATGATTAATCTTTTCCTAATGGGATTTTCCAGAGTGACTTCTGGTAGTGTATATACCACTGTGGTACCTCTAATTAGAGTGGGCATAGTGGGTATGTACCTAACATGATTTTCTACACTCAATCTTTTAATTGATGAAGTTGGAATCATTTACTAGATATAGTTTGTATGCAAGATAATGATTTTAGAAGTCCCTTGCCAGTGATGCAAAAGACTGAGGCCGGCTTCTTAGAAAAATAAGAACATATATCCATATGTGTTGCCAAATCCTGGGATGATCTTGTACTCCATTTGAGTACAGATCTGACGATACAACCACTATACCACCTATCACGCCTATAACTATTAAGAATGATACTATGTATGATTGATAATAGAGCAACCTTTTTGTTGTTGCTAAATCTATGTTGTGACTTCTAGTTCCTGATGGATCTTGTTCCTGGATGCAACTTGATCTGCTCCTCCTTGCTGCTCACTTAAACCGCTCCTTCTAATACTTGATCTTCTCTTGGATGGCTTATGTAAGCAACTAGATGTTGATTAGGTGGTGGATTGAATAGATGTGTGTGTGATGGACCAATATGATCTATGTAGATCTTGGTGGTGTCCTAAAAATAGTGTGTTTTAGAGATGTGGAAATAGAAAGATGAGATGTGGGTGTGTATAGTTTGGCTAGTGTGTTGTTGGTTCTGTGGAGAAGCTGATGTTGATCTAACTAGCTACAACTAGTTGGCCTCATATTACTTCATGCTGCTTCCTCTCTGGTGTTGACAACACATCCACATGTAGCTGTGTGTGAGTTGCTTGCAAGTGGAACCTTCGGGTCCAAGTTTCAATGGATACAGTTTTTTCTTTTGAGGATGATCTCAAGTGGAAACTTGATATTTCTTGTTGTTTTACCCTTTTGCCCTTTTATCTGACTTGGTGAAACTTGCCCCCCTCTCAGGCCAATGATGCATATAGTCTAAGGCAAAAATCTAGATAAGAACAATTACTACCCTTTGGACCCTCTTTGATAAATACTCAATGATGAGATCAGCAATACATTTCATTGCAAATCCGAGGGTACAATAACACACTAACCCCTTTTTTCCTTTATTTTAGTTTGTTCTTATGTTTTGTTTTGCAGGTACCAGGCTACTGATAGAACATCAAGGAATATTAGATTAGGAATTAGTTAGTAATTAGTTTTTCCTTTTTGTATTCATTTACTGATTTGTAGAAAAACAACAATGTATTGGGTATATTCTTGTATTAAAGAATCCTCTTGTTTATTTCATTATTGAAATTTCTTTTCTATTGTCTGGTTCATCACTTAATTGTAATTTACTCATATTATTTTGTTGTAAAAGAATAATGTAATACTTAATGTATTCTTATTAATAAAGAATTATTTTATTTGTGTCATTGTTGTAATTTATTTTCCATTTTATTTATTCACTTATTTGTTTCATTGTAATTTTCCTTTATTCTTTTATTGTAAAATAATAATGCAATGTTGATCTAAAATAATCTTTAGACTTTTATTTATAGTACTTGCATTTGTATTATTGTGAATAATTATTTATAATTCAATTTTCTCCCCTCATAGTTCTATAAAACAACAGAGGTCATGTCAAAATTCATCACACTCACCTTGGATGACACTAAACCTAATTCATCAGAGTGAGAGAATTCTGATCACTCTAGTCTTTTACTCTGGCGAAAAATTTACTCCGATTTTCAGATGCATGCATGCATGCAGATGCATAAAATTCTAAATCTACCTTTCGTTTAGTCCTAAATGCTGAGATGTTACACTTTACACTCGATAAAAATCAATCTAACTTCGCGAAAGTTGGATTCTCTGTTCGCTTAGCCTAGGTAAACTGTCTATCTGAGAGAACAATTTCTCTCAGACTTTCAATAATTGCATTAAAAACAAATGGCCATTTAGCATTACAATTGTCATTATTCTTATCTTCTTTCCATTTGAGAATATTAAAGTCTCCTCCTACCGACATAGGAAGTGACTTTGATTCACACATTCAAACCAGTTCTGCAAGAAATTATGCTTTATGGTCGTATTGGACAACCCATATACTGGAACCAAGACCCATTCAAAACCGTCATATTTATTTCTAACTTGAAGCTTCACTAGAAATCTCCACTTTCTACCTTTTTAATTTGTAAAGTGTTATTATTGATGCCTACCAAAATGCCTATAGACCTCTCATGAGGTGGAAGGAAAAACTGATTTTCCAAGTGCTTAGGAAAGAGTATAGTAAAATTTTGATCTCCCCCTCAACAATAAGGCGATAAAATCAATTTTTTGTTTCCTTATAGTTTCTCGTACAAACATATATTTTGCGGTGTCTCAAAAACCTTCGCTGTTCCAAAATAAACCTTCAGACTATTCATTATGAGTTTCTCTTTTTTATTTTAAACCTCCTAGGGTGTATTTGATATAAGCATATATATTGCATCATAGACTAAGAACAATGGTTAAATTTTTTTGGTGGCTCGGACCTCCAAATCTATTGGCACGTAAACACATGTAGGTGGAGCAATATCACGATCTCTTTGGATTGCATGAATTGAAAACGTAAGAATAGGGATGTTACATATGGACTCCTACATGATTTCAGAACACATGAATTTGGTAAGATGTGTGTCTAAATGGTGCATAGGAAGAAAACACAAAATTTCACAAAATACATGAGATAGAGAGAGTCTAAAATGCATTGGACTTCTTATTGTTGTATTTGGATGTTGGAAAATAACCTTGGAAGTGAGTTGGACTAAAAATATCAAATTCAAGATGGAAAGAAAATAGGCTCAATTTCCAATTCCAGTGTTGGATGTGCATGGAATTTTCCCTTGGAATCAAAGGGTGGCATCTAATTCCAAAACATGTTTGGATGAATAAAATAATGGATAAATGCAGCAACAAACTAGGGAAGACAAGAGAAATATGAGGGTCATGGAGATGCCTTCTTGAGGATGATCAGGGAGCCGCTGCCACTCACCTGTCCCAGATGCTTGAGCTCTCACCGCCAACTAGGGTTAGGGAGGGCTCATGGTCTCAGTCGCCGGTCATTAGGGTTAGGGGCTTCCCTAGCCAACCGGAGAGGGAGAGGGGAAGGGGAGGGAGAGGAGGCGGGAAGGAGAAGGGGAGAAGGGCGACTCACGAGCAGTCGAGGAGGCCTCACTCACTCCTTTCTATTGCAGATGGAAACGGACATGTACGCACAAGAGGAAATTCTATGAGTTTTCGAGCCTCCCGGGGTCGGGCGGGCGCTAGCGGGGTCAGGCTCGGAATTGCTTTCTCTTTCCACACTTTAATTCCAAGACCCTCCCAAATGCTAAAATTTGGTACAATTCCAGAATTCCAATTCCGATCCTATTTTCCAACATCCAAACACAACATAAAAGAAAAATAAAACGAGGTTTGAGCTCATAATTAGATTCCTATGGAATGGGGGGCATAGGAATAGATTTAATAGGGATTTGATGACCTCAATCCAATGATCTAAAGGGATTCCATTGAAAAGTTTCCTAGGGATTGAAATCCTCCAAAATTCTTATGAAATTCCTCCAATCCAAAGAGAACCTTAAAATCTAGGAAGAAGCGACAAAATTGAAAGGGCATTTATTGTCATAATCACTTTTGGTGTTCGTTAAAAACAAGTAGATCATTTTACATTTTGTCACTGACCACAGGTTGGTATTATGATAAGTGAAAAGCACCCTCACACTTGGGAAAAGTCCCTACTCATGTGACACAATCCTGGAAACTCCAGACCAGAGTCTCTGGTGTGGTCCGGAGTTTCCGGATCTGTCTCCTATGGTGACTTCAGGATCTGGGCTGGGAAATTCTGTATGGGGGTCCGGAGCCCCCTCCGGAGGATACCCCGGAGTCTCCGGTGTTGGAAGACCGGAGTCTCCGGTCTTGTTGGGTCGTGGATGGCTTGGGTCATTCAGATGGGCGGTCCGGAGGCTGGTCCGGGGGCTGGTCCGGAGATTGGCCGGAGTCTCCGGTGTTGGAAGACCGGAGTCTCTGGTCTTGTTGGGTCGTGGATGGCCTGGGTCATTCAGATGGGCGGTCCGTAGGCTGGTCCGGAGATTGGCCGAAATCTCCGGTGTAGACCGGAGGCTCCGGTCTTCCAACACCGGAGACTCCGGCCAATCTCCGGACCAGCCCCCGGCCAATCTCCGGGTCTACAGACAGGAGTCTCCGGTCTGACTTTTCTACAACGGTCAAAAAACGGTTCGTGGAGGGAGCTGCCTATAAAAAGGGACCCTTATCTTCTTCCTCCAGTTGCTCGAGCTGCTCAAGAACACCAACTCCATTAGAGCCACCAAATCTACAAGATCTCTTCATCCAACCATCCAAAGTCATTGATCTTTGGAGAATCGAAAGAGGAGGCCTTGATCTACATCTTCACCAAGAGAGATCTTCATTTCCCCCTCGTTCACTTGAGGGCCCCCAAGCTCTAGTGTTTCTTTGGAAACCCTAACTTTGATTTGGTTCTTACAAGCTTGTCTTTGATTTGTCTTGACAGCTTGCTTGTATTTGGGAGCCTCCAATTAAGTTGTGGATGTGTGCCCCAAACTTGTTGTAAAGGTGCTGGCTTCCACCTCGAAGGTTGCCGATATAGTGGAAGGTGGATCGAGCCCGTTGGGGTGAGATTCATCAGAGAACAAGGGAGGCCTCTCGTGGTGTTGGTGGTTTGAAACCACCCCCTCTCCAAACGTAGACGTACTTCCCCTCAAAAGGAAGGAACTACGGGAAACAAATCCTTGTGTCTCCGCGTCCACCACTTTGGTTACTTCTATTCTTTACCGCACTTTACTTACTTGTTCTTGCTTAGTGTTGTGTTAGCTTGTGCTCATTTGTCATATAGGTAAATTCACCTTAGTTGCATTATCTAGAGAATTTACCTTATTGTCAAACCCTAAATTGAAAAAGAAAGAAAATTTGAAGTAGCACCTATTCACCCCCCTCTAGGTGCCCATACGATCCTTTCAATTGGTATCAAAGCCTCGGCTCTTTAATTGGGCTTTACCGCCTAAGAGGATATGGGTATCCGTGAAGGGGATGGTGATGGTGATGGTGATGGTGAGCCTACCACGGTGACCATGGAAGATCTCAAAAACTTGGAAACAAGATTGAGCTCTTCCTTGGTCAATGAAGTCAAGAAGATGCTTGAGCAACTTGTTAAAGACAAAGATGGCTCATCATCCCCCTCTCCTCAAGAGGATCCTCCATCCGTTTTACCTAAAGGGAATACTCCGGTATCCCCCGAGGATATGATGGTAAGGGGTAAACAAGACACCACTAACTCCTCCACACAAAATGATGGGGGGAAGGGTGAGCACTGTGATTCATGGTACTCTCCCGACCCTCCAATCCCTCACCCTCATGTATACAATAGAGGTGACCCACCTAAGCTTGAAGAATCTGCTACTTTTGCTCAATGGCAATCACTAATGAGACCTCATATGCGCAGCTCTTGCATTGAACTATGGAACATCATCGAGCATGGACTCTTTATTAGGGATCCAAACAACTTGACAAGAAGAGAGGTTGTCAATAGTCAACTCAATGCCACTGCCTTGCATATGATTCAACAAGGATTGGGTACAAAGGATTATCCACACATTGAGCACTTTAGCATTGCCAAGGAAGCTTGGGATGCCCTCACTGTATTATTTGTTGGAATTGAGAGTATAAGGAGGAACCGTTATGATGCTCTAAGCAATGAAGTCGAAGGCTTCTACATGATGGAAGGTGAAGATCATGAGGACATGTACCAAAGGCTCAAGACCACCACCACCGCTTTTACAAACGTGGGTGCCTCACATGTGGATGATCCATGGATAAAAAGGAAATATGTGAGTGCACTCATTCCCTTTGATCCTACCGACTTGAAGAGCCTTCAAGGAAGACACAACTACCATCTCATGACCTCCAATGAAGTTATGCAAGAGATGACCCCTTTCAAAGTTGCCGCCAAGAATGCCAAAGATGCCCGTGCTCGTGCCCTTGGTATGAGCAACGTTATCAATGTTGCTTTGAAGGCCAAAGTTGTGGACCATGGGGATGAAGATGATAGTGATGAAGGCCTCTCCATGGACCACCCCGATGAAGTCAAGATTTCTCATAGTCAATATATGGCCTTCTATGCAAATAACTTTTGGAAGAATCCCGCCAAGGCCAAGATGGAAATGCGACGAAGAAGCAACCCAAATGGGAAAAGAGAAAATACTACTAGATTGAGAACTTGCTTCCATTGTGGTGACCGCTATCACTTTGTGGCAAGTTGCCCCTATGAGAAGAGAGAAGATCATGGGGGTAAGCTTGTGTTGAAGAAGACTCTCAAAGCACCTTACAAGAAACCCTTCATCAAGAAGAATCCCATCAACAAGAAGTCGGGAGAAATTGTCTTGATCACTCATGAAGAATACTCCTCCGACAATGAAGGTGAGGAAGAGGAAACTTCTAATGGTGTGGCAGCTCTAGCCACTACTTCTACTCCAACACTCTCACTCTTCGATTCTCCAAATGAGAATTCTCCCGTCAAGAATGTCACTTGCCTTATGGTGGGTCAAAGTGGGTGCTTGATAGTGGGTGCATAAGTCATATGACCGGAAGCTCTTCTATTGTCCAAGATCTAAGGCTAAATGATGATCCAATATCTGTTACATATGTCGACAAGCCAAAGTCTAAGGTAATGGGTTTAGGCAAGGTAGTGGTTGCTCACGACATTACACTCATGAACGTCATGCTTGTTGAGACCCTTGGTTACAATTTACTTTTAGTCTGTGCTCTTGGAAAGATGGGCTTTGTCGTCTTTATAGATAATGATATTGTGGTCCTCATGTGGAGAAAGTCCCTCAAGGTCGCTTTCGTTGGGTATGTCGAACATGACTTGTATGTGGTGGACTTTTCGGGGCAAGCCACTACAAGTGCGATGTGCTTATTCGGAAAGGCTAATGTGGGTTGGTTATGGCATCGCCGACTAGCCCATGTCAATATGAGAACTTTGCAAAGTCTCCACAAGGAGGGCCATATTGTTGGACTAAAAGAAAATGTTTCCTTTGCTAAAGATCGTGTTTGCAGGGCATGTGTTCTATGGAAGATGCATGATGCTCCTCACAAGCCTAAGAACCGCATCAAGTCAACCAAGATCTTGGAGCTCCTCCATGTGGACCTCTTTGGTCCTCCATCTCATGCAAGTCTTGGTGGGAAGAAATATTGCTTGGTGATTGTTGATGACTTTTCAAGATACTCTTGGGTTTATTTCTTCAAGTTGAAGAGTGGGACCCAAAAGACCTACATCGACTTCATCAACTTGGTTCAACGGCAATGCAATGTTCCTGTGTTGATTATAAGAAGCGACAACGGCACCGAGTTCAAGAACTACACCTTGAATGATTTCCTTAGTGATGAGGGGATAAAACATCAATATTCCACTACATACACCCCTCAACAAAATGGTGTGGCCGAAAGAAAGAACCGGACTCTTATTGAGATGGCTAGGACCATGTTGGCGGAGTTTAAATCTCCATACAACTTTTGGGCCGAAGCCATCTCCACCGCTTGCCATGCTTCAAACCGGATCTACCTCCACAAAGAAATCAACAAGACTCCATATGAAATTCTTACCGGTAATAATCCCAACATATCTTACTTCCGGGTGTTCGGTTGTAAGTGTTTCTATCTCATAAAAGGTGTTTGTTTGTCCAAATTCGAGTCTAAAGCATTAGAGGGTATTTTTGTTGGCTATGGTCTCGAATCTCACACTTATAGAATCTATGATAAGCTCTCCGGAGCCATCATAGAATATTGTAGTGTGACCTTCGAAGAATATGATGGTCCCCAAGGGGGGCGTGTTGATGCTTGTGATGCAGATGATGAAATGCCTCAGGATGCCATAGGAAGAATGGGTGTGTGATATATCCACCCGTTGAGGAACCCCTTATGGCGGATCGAGAAGAACTATACTCCACTCAAGTGGACCCCTCATCTTCACAACATCAACAAGCTCCATCCACCGAGGAGGGCAATGACTCAAGCCAAAGACAAGATGTGGACCCTCAAAATGATGATCATAGTGACAACTCTAGTCAAGGGGAGCTTGATTCATTCTCCAGGATGTCAAGTGGTGCCAAGGCAATCACTCAAGGAAGATCTGAACAAACTGCTTTGAGACAAGCTCAAATTGATGCTAGAAGAGCACTTGATCAAGACCAAGGTCAATCTTTGCCTCTCACTGAAGAGAATGATTCCAATGATGATCAAGGTCAAGTTGATGGTCAAGACGAGGACCAAAATGATGAAGAGGGTCCCCCAAGAAACAACACGGAGATCCACACTCGCCGCGAAGCTAGAAAGGAGAGAATGTTGGAATTAAGAGACCACACTTTACAAAATGTGGTTGGTGACCTAAGGAAAGGAATTTCCACAAGAGCACAATTGAAGAGGTTCAATGAACACCAAGCACACATATCCATGATTGAACCAAAGAAAGTGTGGGAAGCTCTTGAAGATTCGGATTTGTTGGAAGCTATGCACAAAGAACTCAACAACTTTGAGAGAAACAAAGTATGGAAGTTAGTTGAGAAGCAAAGGATTGCCGCAATTTTATTGGAACAAAGTGGATATTCAAGAACAAGCAAGATGAGCATGGAATTGTAGTAAGGAACAAGGCTAGATTGGTTGCACAAGGGTTCTCTCAAATTGAAGGCATTGACTATGGAGAGACTTATGCACCCGTGGCTTGCCTTGAGTCCATCCGTATCCTTCCTGCATATGCGGCACATCATAACTTTAAGTTGCAACAAATGGATGTAGAAAGTGCATTTCTTTATGGTCCATTAAATGAGTTGGTATATGTTAAGCAACCCCCGGGATTTAAGGATCCCAACTTCCCAAACCATGTCTACAAACTTGATAAGGCGCTCTATGGGCTCAAGCAAGCCCCACACACGTGGTATGAGCACCTTAGAGAGTTGTTGTTTGACCATGGATTTGAGGTTGGGAAAATCGATCCTACTCTTTTTACCAAGAAGGTCAATGGGGAGCTTTTTGTATGTCAAATATATGTTGATGATATTATCTTTGGCTCATCTAACAAAGCTTTTAATGATGAATTCTCAAAGCTTATGACTAGTAGGTTCCGGATGTCTTTGATGGGGGAGTTGAGAGTATTTCTTGGTTTTGAGATCAAGAAAGTTAGAGGAGGGACATTCTTCAACCAAGCCAAGTATACTCAAGATATGCTCAAGAGATTCAAAATCCAAGATTTAAATGGAGCACCCACTCCCATGGCTACTAAGACTCATCTAGAACAAAATCCAAATGGTAAAGATGTGGATCAAAAGGTATACCGATCTATGACTGGTTCTTTGCTTTACCTTTGTGCATCTAGACCCGATATTGTGTTGAGTGTAGGTGTGTGTGCAAGATATCAAGCGGCTCCTAAAGAAAGCCATTTGATGGCGGTCAAGAGAATCTTTCGATATTTGGTTCATACCCCATTTTATGGTCTTTGGTATCCTCGAGGGTCGACATTTGCTCTTTGTGGATACACGGATTCGGATTGGGCGGGTGATAAGGATGATAGAAAATCAACATCCGGGGCTTGCCAATTCCTTGGTAGGTCCTTGGTATGTTGGTCTTCTAAGAAGCAAAATTGTATATCTCTCTCCACCGCCGAAGCCGAGTATGTGGCAGCTGCTAGTGCCTGCACCCAATTGATATGGATGAGGCAAACTTTAAAGGAATATGGTGTCCATTGTGACAAAGTGCCTATTCTATGTGACAATGAAAGTGCCATCAAGATTGCCTACAACCCGGTGGATCACACAAGGACAAAGCATATTGAGATTCGCCATCACTTCATTAGAGATCATGTTGCTCGAGGTGATATTGATCTATCATATGTGTCAACCAAAGATCAACTTGCCGATATCTTCACGAAGCCACTTGATGAAGCAAGGTTTTGCTATTTGAGGAATGAACTAAATGTCGTAGATTCAAGGAGTTTGACTTGATTATCTTGCATTCTCACCTATGATTCGACCCATATTTGGTCTAGGTGTAGGCATGGATATAGGGGGAGTGCGGTCCTAATTGATTGGACTATCCCTCCCCCATTATGCCCAAAGCAATCAAAATCATTCCTCTTAATATCATTTTGTGATATGTGAGCTTAATGACGAGTTTCGGTAATGGACCCAAGATATATCTTCGTGGTGCCAAGCCGAGTATACTCATATATGGTGGCCAAGTCCACATCGCTCTCAAACCTGAGAGGTTGGTGCTTACTCATGTTTGTCATTCGCTTGATTTTAGTCTCTTGGAGTTTTTCTGAATATGTTTGGTGAATTCCTATGGCTCTTGATTGGCTCTTCACAGTTTGATGTCTCAACCCAAGCTTTCTCCCTATCTTAAACCTGTCTATCTCTCATATATGTCCCCAAACACCTATCCTAGAGCTTTTGGTCGAGGAGGACCGGAGTCTCCGATGTACATGCACCGGAGTCTCCGGTCCAGATGGTTTCTGCCACTTAAAGCAGGGGGCGGGGTGAACTGTTACAGCAGTTCCTCATTCTTCACCCCGTCCCCTTCCTCCAAACCCGTCGCCTCCTCTTCCAAAACTCCTCCCCGGAGGTCAAGAAGCCTCCGGGATCCGCCGTGTCGCCGGCCAACCCTCTCCTCTCCTCCATTGGGTCATTCCCACCAGAGGAATTGATCCCATGGACAGACCTTGTACCTCTCCTCTCCTTTTTCTCCTAGGGTTTATCTCTAGATGTGTTTTTGAGGATTGGTGTTGATTTGTCCATTGGAATCACTTGTTTGCGTGCACTTTAGTACTTTAGCCTTGTTGCATTACTCGATCTACTAGATTCACCCCCACCAGCATCTCCCCATCTCATGCCCGAGCCTCCTGACTGGAGATTCCAGACTTAGGTCCGGAGACTCCGGTCCTCAGGACCGGAGACTCAGGTTTGAGGTGCGGAGACTCCGGTGTTGGGTGAATCAAAATATACCAGAATTGCATCAAAGCTCTTGTACTGCATTGTTGGGACATATATACTCATCTCCATGCTATCTCCCTCACTGTTGTTCACGGGTGATGGTTCTAGTCGTCCTCGTCGTACCAAGGCCAAGTCCCAAAGGGGCAATCCTCGCTATGATGAAGCTCAGGGTCATTTTATTGTGCCTCCTTCCAACCGCAAACAGCAGGAACGTGATGCAGCTTATTTAAAGAGGGACCAAGAGAGGGCTGAACGAGAAGACCGTGCCAAGAAGGCCAAATATGACAGCCTTCAGTCCTTGGCCAAAATGTCAAAAGAGGAGTACCGTGAGCTAAGAAAGACAGATTTCTATACACCGCCTCGTACTAGTGAGGACCCTCGTTTCTGGAGGAAGGAACAGGCTGTGTTTATGAAGGATGTGTATGGTGTGCTCACCAAATCACCCGTCTGCCCTCAGAAGTTCATGAGTGTTGAGCAGATGCGCCTCAGCCCCTACTTCAATGATGCTTTATGGATCTGTGAGAAGCTGGGACTGTATAACTTGATGGAACTGCGTGAAGACTATAATGTCCACCTTGTACAACAGTTCTATGCCACAGTTGTGTTTGGGTCTGATCAAGACAGGACTATGGTTTGGATGTCTGGTACCACTCGCTGCACAGCTACATTCCATGACTTTGCCAACGTCATCTTTGAGATCTTTCATGGAGTATCCACTCCCGTTGGGCTGCGTATGCACTCTGCAGCTCTGGGTGAGAACAAGTTGAAGCTGGCGCCTCTGTATGACGAGGGTGTTGTGGGGGGGGTCCAAGGGACTCAAGACTCTCTACAACCTAATGCTGGGGATTTTCCGTCATACCATTGCACCTAGTGCTGTGAATGATGATGCGATTAGGGGTGGGCTTGTCAACCTTCTATACCACACTCACCGGATCTACAATGCTGGACCAGAGGCAGATGTTGCACCTATTGATGTGATGGATTTTATTTTCGAGGATATGTTCCATGCTATTCTTTACAAGAAATCTCCTCCATATGCACCTTTGGTTATGAGGCTCATCAACTCCCAAGAGCATGATTCTCCACTTGGCAGTTGGCATACCACCACACCTCACTGAGCACACTATGGTCTCACTGCAGCAGAAGGGGCATATGGGCCTGCTCCGAGGCGTCGCTATGGGGATGATGATGAGGAGATTGAGACTTAGAGGGCTCCCTCCCCGCCTAGAGTTTGGAAGAATAATGCCTCCAATGCCCCTATGCCTACTATGACTCAAGACGATGTGCATGAGAGGGTCAAGAAGGCCAGCTTTGGGGAGAGGACCCTTTGTTGCATGAACGTTGGCATCCGTAAGCAGCAGCATGCATCCTACCAAAGCAACCGTCGCGTTGAGAAGCTCCTCAAGGAGATCAAGGAACAAGGTGAAGGGGATAACGAGGAAGGTGATGATGAATACAATGATGAGCATGGGGCTCAGCAGTCCACAGAGTCTGATCACACAGTCTCATTTGGGGCATGGAATGCCCAACAGGATAGTCTGGTGGATTGGAAGACATTTGCTGATGTCACCTCTGGTTTTGGGTACCAGGGTACCTCCTCTTCTCGCCCTCACGGCAAAGGGCCTGCAGTCCCTGAAGACGATGATGATTACTATGATGAGGGTGGTGATGACCAGGATGAGGATGAGGATGCCGAGGATGACGATGACTACTGAGTTATTGGGGCGCTAGCTTAGGTCTTTTCCCTTTTTCGGCGTTTCAATGCCAAAGGGGGAGAAGACATTCTCATCGTTTTGCATGGGTTTGGGGCTTTGGATTTGCTACTATCTGCTTTTATTTGCCATATTCGAACTTTGAACTTCATGTGTGTTATTTGTTGTTCATGTGTGTGACTATGTGCTTGTGTGCACTATCTATTGTAACTCATGTGAGATTTATGTGTGTTATCGTTGATACTATCCACCTTGCATGATTTACTTAATTATCTTATTGCACATAGTCAGGGGGAGCCCCATATATATTTTTATTCCATGCAAATCACTTGTTGTCACCGAACACCAAAAAGGGGAGATTGAAAGGGCATTTATTGTCATAATCACTTTTGGTGTTTGTTAAAAACAAGTAGATCATTTTACAGTTTGTCACTGTCCACACGTTGGTATTATGATAAGTGAAAAGCACCCTCACACTTGGGAAAAGTCCCTACTCATGTGACACAATCCTGGAAACTCCAGACCGGAGTCTCCGGTCTGCCAAGACCGGAGTCTCCGGTGTGGTCCGGAGTTTCCGGATCTGTCTCCGGTGGTGACTTCAGGATCTGGGCTGGGACATTCTGTATGGGGGTCCAGAGCCCCCTCCGGAGGATACCCCGGAGTCTCCGGTGCTGGCACAGTCCGGAGTCTCCGGTGTTGGAAGACCAGAGTCTCTGGTCTTGTTGGGTCGTGGATGGCCTGGGTCATTCAGATGGGCGGTCCGGAGGCTGGTCCGGAGATTGGCCGGAATCTCCGGTGTAGACCGGAGTCTCCGGTCTACAGACAGGAGTCTCCGGTCTGAATTTTCTACAACGGTCAAAAAACGGTTCGTGGAGGGAGCTGCCTATAAAAAGGGACCCTTATCTTCTTCCTCCAGTTGCTCGAGCTGCTCAAGAACACCAACTCCATTAGAGCCACCAAATCTACAAGATCTCTTCATCCAACCATCCAAAGTCATTGATCTTTGGAGAATCGAAAGAGGAGGCCTTGATCTACATCTTCACCAAGAGAGATCTTCATTTCCCCCTCGTTCACTTGAGGGCCCCCAAGCTCTAGTGTTTCTTTGGAAACCCTAACTTTGATTTGGTTCTTACAAGCTTGTCTTTGATTTGTCTTGACAGCTTGCTTGTATTTGGGAGCCTCCAATTAAGTTGTGGATGTGTGCCCCGAACTTGTTGTAAAGGTGCCGGCTTCCACCTCGAAGGTTGCCGATATAGTGGAAGATGGATCGAGCCCGTTGGGGTGAGATTCATCGGAGAATAAGGGAGGCCTCTCATGGCGTTGGTGGTTTGAAACCTCCCCCTCTCCAAACGTAGACGTACTTCCCCTCAAAAGGAAGGAACTACGGGAAACAAATCCTTGTGTCTCCGCATCCACCACTTTGGTTACTTCTATCCTTTACCGCACTTTACTTACTTGTTCTTGCTTAGTGTTGTGTTAGCTTGTGCTCATTTGTCATATAGGTAAATTCACCTTAGTTGCATTATCTAGAGAATTTATCTTATTGTCAAACCCTAAATTGAAAAAGAAAGAAAATTTGAAGTAACACCTATTCACCACCCCCCCTTTAGGTTCCCATACGATCCTTTCAGAAATGTTTGCTCTATACCACGTTTTGGGGAAGGGTGGAGGATAATCCATGTAGTAAAAAAAAACCAACAAGGACTAGACCTTGGTGGCACATTCTTATAGAAGAATTCTCTTTAGGCCTTGTTTGGTAGCAGCGTCTTGTGGGGTTTGTCCGTGTATTATTTTCAGGTTATTTGGTGAAGGCAATCCCGCACCCAATCCACTTCCTCCCTCCAATTTCGACGCGAGTAAGAAATGCGACCTCCACCCTGCGTCTAGAGAACACGTCGACCCGACAAGTTTCTAGCGTTTTACACGGGCTTACATAATTGTAAACCGGGCTGCCAAACGGGCCTTGAAGTGTAATTCTAGGCAATAGACTGGGCTTGTAAAATTTGTGTAAAAATTACTTTGAAACCCGGCTGCCAAATATGGCCTTAGTAGAATTCTAGAAATTCGCTCCTGCCAATAATTAAACTCTGATTGTTGGGTAAACCACTATTATCTCAGCCACTAAAATGGAGAATGCCAATGGATAATCATGCAAGGTCACTGCGTTTTTCGTACAAATCAGAACTCGATAGTTCTTTCATTTACTCTTTATTTTTTAAAACACCGACTTTTTACTTTAACCTGTACGCACAAAACAAAGCATAAAAAGAGGTATTCCGATGGTGAAGATTCATATTTACGTGGACTCGATGCGCACAGGCACAGCTAGCTCATGTACCAATTTGACAGAGTGGATGACGCAAGCTGCCGCAGGTCACCGGGGCCCATAGGTCAGTCACGTTGGTCGACCCGTGATAGGTCTACGCAGCGAATTTCGTCTCAGGAAATGCCGTGCAGCAGCAGGTCTCCCTTCAGAACCTGAGGCGGTTCTAGTTTTGAACGGCGTCTCTCTATTGGCTGTTCAGTCTGTGTTGAGCATACGTCATTATTTTCCCGCCAAAACTTTCGGGCTGACAGGATGTGGCCATAGCTTTATTCTACGGTTGTCCGCTAGGCTCGGATCCTCAATCCTATCCTCTTTTTTTTTTGACCGCCCTAGGCGTCCCCCGGACGATGGGGGCTTCCCATCGTCCTGGTCCCCCATGCGCCACGTGTCCCCCAAATAGCTCAAAATCCCGCGTTTTGCTGCAAAATATGCCCCCGCTTTTGCTTCCGAAGCAAAAAAATGGTTCGTTTCAGAAATAGAACGTCTCGCCGGAGACCTCGTCGGAGACCATGCAGCAAAAAAATTGTGCTAATGTAGCAAAACCAACTTCGCCGGAGACATCGTCGAAAAAACTCGCTGGTGATTCTCGCCGGAGACCTTGTAGCAAATAGTTGACACTGTTGTAGCAAAACCACAAAACAGTTGTAGCAACAAAATTCTTCTAATGTAGCAAAAAACTGACTTCGCCAGATACATGGTTGAAGACTTTAGCCGAAAGACCTCGCCGAAGAACTTGTAGCAATAATTTTACGATATTGTAGCAAAACGAAAAAACAGAGATAGCAAAAAAAAAATATCAATGTAGCAAAATCGGGAGGCCAGCCTTTGTAGCATCGGCGCCTAAAGGTAGCATCGCCGGAGACGCTAGTAGCAACGCCGGAGATTGTGCTCAAGGGCACGGAGGTGTAGCCCTCGGCAGCAGCACAACCTGCCCCTTGCAGCACCTCGCTCGTGGCAAAGAAAGCGCCGGAACCACCAGAGGCGCAAATCAGGTCGGGGTTGGGCTGAAGCGGATGGCGAAGTAGGGCTAGATCTCGAGGGGGTCGGGGTCGGAGCTCTTGCAGGAAGGCGCGCATGGAGTCGAGGTGGACATGGAGGCCTCGGACGGCGGCCATCTCGAGAAGGAGTCCCTGAGGTTGAGAGAGGTTCGCAGGTCGTCTTGAAGGGTCATGAGGGAGGAGAGCCAGAGCAGCAGTGCGAGGTGAGAACGCCATGGCGCAGCGGCGCGAGGTGGGTCGCCATGGTGCGGCGGCCGGCGACGCCTGGCTGCAGAATTAGATGGGAGAGGAAAAGAAGGAAGAGAGATCGAGGAGATAAGGTGTGTGGGGCCACCCAAGACGTGGTGTGCGCCTGCTGCCCAAATTTGCTGCTGCCTATCCACGCGACGCACGACCCGGACGATGGGAACCCAGGATCCCCCGAGAGATTGGAATCATTTTCCTTTTTTTTTTGAGGGACTATCCTCCTCTTCATGCCCTGATCCTCTTCCTAGTTTCCAGCACTCAGCAAAACTCTCAACAGGGTTTTATTGGAAAAATAATTCGAAAAAACTTCAAGTTACCATGTGAATTTTCAGAAACTCCAACCATGCATTTAAAATAATGGATTAATAAAATGTCAAACTGAAACAGTAAGTTTACTTAAATATAGCATACACAGTAAGACAGAAATTTTTGACATTGGTAACAGAGTAAGATCAACAGGTTACCATCTTTACAGCTTACATTCACCGTAGCTTACGTGAAGGAGAAAAAATGGCAGCATAGTACAATTGGATTCAAAGTCTTTAAGATCAGCAACACTTCACAGCAGCTTGTCCAAAATACATGTTCCTCTCAACATGTCAATGCCAAGGATTAAACAGAACTCCAGATTCCATAACAATGCAAGAACATGATGGTTTAAGCTTACAGACCAGTTCAATTCAGTGTAAGCATTCTCAAGTTAAAGTAGCATTCCGGATTCCACGATGGCATATAGTTGATTATAAAGATCCCATAATAGTCTAGGCCATAACATGCATGCTTCGAACTTCTAAAACATACTGGTCTATCCAAAGTTAAAAGTGCCTAACATTGTAGAATCCAAAACAAAGCTACAAAATATGTAAAGCCATTTTTGCTTTTCTGAAACTGGTGATTGAGGAAGAGCATCGGCAAAGCCTCACGAGCTCAAACTTCTCACAGCATTCCCACAAAATGAGATTTCAGGAAACTGCCACCCTAGTCCTCCAAAACATATCTTGTCTAATAATCTAGAGAAACCTGCAAAGGGAATTGTAAAATATGAGCCTGACCAATATTTTTGTAATAATTCTGAAGTAAACACTAGAGACATCTAGATATTCATAGGGAGAGAATGAGTGACATGAATCTTTTATCCTTTCCTTATTAAGCTCAATATAAGTACTACTCCCTCCGTTTAGAAATATAAAATGTTTTAGATTTGTGAAACGAATGTATCTAGACATCTTTTAGTGCGTAGATTCATTTGAACCTATATACTAAAAGGTGTCTAGATACATTAGGTTCACAAACCTAAAACATCTTACATTTTCAAACGGAGGGAGTAGTACAAGTAAATAGAAACATGAGTTTTGAAGTAAAGAACAGCACAAGCAGATTCCATTCACATTGTTTTGGAACAATTGCATAAATGAGATGCCATATGAACACTGCAACATGCTTTGTTTATTTTCTGTTGAGACAATAAAAAGACATGGCCATGTGACGAAGTAGCAGGAGGGTTCAGTTTTGGAAAGATATGTTGCTGATACTAGCATAATAAATGACGATGGCTCATCATAACGAAAAATCTGGGCATGCGTGAAACCAAATTTTAACTTTGTCATGATAAGGCACACATGCTGAATCAGAAAACAGTTTTACACAATAGAATTTGGCAGCTGGCAGAAATTATGAACCAAATTGTATCCATTTCTTTCAAGTAAAACAATGCAGAAAATATTAAGAAAAATGGGCTGTGATGAATAGTATATGAAATAAGGAGATAGTTATGAGAAAGTACCGTGATTTAGGGCACTTCATTTCATCAGTTCAATTTCTACACGCAAAGTGTCATTTTTGACAGTGTCTGGCGATGTCTCCCTTTTGACCGTGGTCTTCTTGCTCGAACCTTCAACCAGGCAAGCAAGAACTTAAATAATCATAACATGTTATATATTTGTCTGCATAGTACACATGACTTGAAATGGCAAACGAGAATGAGGCACTGAACAGGTTAAAAAAAATGAATCAAGTGCATATATAGACATTAAAGTATCAAATAAAAGCAATAACAGAAAATACACTGGTACATAATTATAGAAACTACAATGAAATGAGAGTACAAGGCGGCAAATGAGCTGTTGGATTTAGTCCCGACTGGTATGCCGCGATCAGCCGAGTACATTCCACCCCTCGCGCCTATCTCCCAGAACGAGTGGTCAGGAAGTACGTCCACATTGTGCGTGATAGTAAGGCATGTCGATATTATAAGTATGTTTCAATTTTTTCCAGGAAAGGGGAATGTTACAAATATTTTAGCATGGAAATGATTTCGATACTCGGCAATACACAATGGTGGCAATGATACAGGATGCAGCAGGTACCACAACTCACTGAATCATCAGGGTAACCTTTACCTACCAACACAAAGTTCATAGCTAGGGTGATATTTTCTCCATACCTATAAATCTAATTAAAGTAACAAAAATAGGTACTCACAAGTACCATGCGCCGTGGCTGCCGCTAGAATCACACTTGGCTCATTTTGATGGATTGAACAAGAAGATACAAATGAGCAGACTAGAATAGACTCAGCCTTTCGCTATTCTTCCTACCTTGGCTGCATCTCTCCTTTTGTATGCACTAGTGGTGGAGCACAATTTACCCCCAAATACCCCTCAATTTTGGCCCAATTTACCCCCAAATTCTAGCACAAATTTCTATACAGAGAACCTTACACAAGCCACCAAGCACATAAGTTCAGAAGATATGTTGAAAGAAAATGTGCACAATATAACAGTTGTATCGTATACTTGCCGTCACCAGTTCCATAGCTGAAAACAAACAACTCAAGGAAATGGGAATGTTACCTGCATATGGAATCTTGCTTGATTCCAGCCAGGTCGGGAGCACACATGGTAGGATAGGGACAGTGGGTATGGATAGACGAGAACTCCCAGTAAGTTTCTCCTTAACGATGTCGACGCCAACAAGTTGGTCGCCGCAGACGAAGTACACCACATCGGCGTTCAGTGGGTCGATGGCCCCAATGGCCGGCATCTCCTTCAAGGGTGGAAACTGGCTGCATTCATCCAGCCAAATGCGGATAAATGACACCTCGTGGTCCAGCGTCCAGGAGCCGCCCCCGTCGTCGAGGGAGAATGAGCTGATCACATAGGGCTTCTCCTTGGACACCTCGACGTACCTCAGCTTCCCCTCGCTGACCCCGACGCGCCGGTAGCGGCGAAGTTTCCTGAAAAAGACCATGCCGTCCAGGTCCGGCAGCACGCTCCCTCTGGGCAGCCCGACGAAGCGGGGCTCCGGCCGGTCGCTGAGCGGATCCACTGAGACGGCGCCCCAGCTCTCGTCGATCCACCACAGCCGGTCGCCGAAGGCCACGACGGCGCTGTCGATGTGCATCCGCCGCCCGGCCGGCAAAGGGGACGGCAAGCCCACCAGCTTCTCCCACTCCCCGGTCTCCGAGAGGAACCGCCGCATGACCGATCCCTCCTCCTCCTCCTCGCTGCCTCTGCCAGGGAACATCTCGGCCACCGCGTACCTATCCGGGGGCGCGTCGCCCCCGCCTTCGGAATCGGACTGGGTGAGGAGGCCGACGTGGCGGTAGGTGGAGGTCCTCTTGGTGCCGTCGAGGTCCGGGAGGCGGTACAGCTCGCCGCTGAGCGGGTTGCAGACGAAGCGCGTGGTCTCCGGATTGGTGTCCATGCCGGTCATGGACATGTTGAGTATCGCGGATACCAGGGACTCGTGGTGGTCGTCGCCGGTGATGGGGAACTCGAAGCGGGACTCCCAGAAGCGCACGAGGAGGAAGCCGTGGGCGCTGGTGGCGCAGACCTGGCCCGGGGCCGTGCCGTGCTGGCCGGTGGCGTGGTCGGGGGCGGGGCGCGGGTGGACGAAGTGGGCGGGGACGGTGAGGTTGGTCAGGAACGGGGGCTGGTCGAGGTGGAAGGACGCGCCCGGCGCCGGCGCCCCCGACTTGTCCATCGAGGTGAGCTGGATCAGGGCCCACGGCGGGCGCGAGGCGGCCGTGGAGGAGAGGGAGCGGCGGAGGCCGCCGGAGAGGAGGCGGATCATTCTGTCTGTGGCGGATGGGGGCGGTTTGGAACTGGAACGGAGGAGGTTTTGATGTGCTTTCGGAGAGCTAGCGAGCGCGCCGAGCCGCCGACTGCGTTGCGTTGCGTGGCAGCGGCGTGGGGTGGTGGGTGGGTTGGTTTGGTTCACGAGACGGCTGCCGTGGACTTGTTCCAGCGAATGCCCTGTGCAGAGGCAGTAAAGCGTCCTTCTTGCTTTCGAACTTTGACCCAGCTGTCTGCTCGAATTCACTCCGTGGGATGAATGATCGGGTCCATCAGACGCCACCTCCTTTGGTCATGCACAATAGGCAACGTTCAAGCTGACACAGGCACGCTAAGCTGCTGCATTCTTTCAATCTTCCTCCGATGCCGCACGGTATTTTCTTCCTCCGATGATTTTCAATCTTCCAGTTATTGCAGCCATTCCAGACTGAATTTCAGTGACTTTGTATCATCAACATCTGTCAGAATGTGCATTTCAGCAGTTCCAGGAACTTCAGGTACTCGTGCACTCCACCATTCTTTCTTTCCGAGTCATGTGATGTATGGAATTCCTCCTGGAAAACCACTAGCTACTCTACTGCTAGTCTTTACCATTCTTGATTGAGAATTATGATTCGTCTCTGCCCATTAGCCAGATACGGAAGTCTCGTTGCCAGAGAAAACATCAAATCTCTATTTTTTTTGTTGCTTCTCGGAGACAAGACACAATACTACAGTAGATCAATGATCAAAGGAAGACATTTGAAATTCTATCGCATGACCATTTCCACGTTAACGAAACAAGGCATCATCTTTTCTTTCAGCGTCGATCAGTTTGCAAAAACTGCTGGTCTTGCTTATGCCCCAACAATGATATGCACATCAATCCTTTCCGAATCAGGAGTTCAATAATGTCCCTTTATTCATGCGATGCAGACCATCACACTAGCATCCTAAAGTATCTCGAAGCACGAGGCAGTAATGATGCAACCTAAGTTCATTTCCTCCTTACAAACTGTTTGGCATCCATAAAGGTTTGGCTGCATTGAAGATACCCATATAGCATATTCCCAACAGAAACCAATTTTAACTTTGTAATAATAAGGTGCCCACCATGCTGAATCCGAAAACAGTGCTACACAAGGGAATTTGGCATCTAGCAGAAATTATGCAGCAAATAGCATTTATTTCTTTCAAGTAACACAATGCAGAAAATTTTAAGATAACAAGGAGAGATAGTTATGAGAGAAAGTACCATGATCTAGGGCACTTCATTTCATAAGTTCAATTTCTACATGCAAAGTGTCATTTTTGGCAGTGGTTGCGATGTATCCCTTTTGACTGTGGTCTTCTTGCTCCAACCTTCAACCAGGCAAGCAAGAACTTAAAATAATCATAACATGTTATACATTTCTCTGCAGTAGACATGAGTTGAAATGGCAAACGAGAATGAGGCACTGAACAGGTTTAAAAAATTAGATGAATCAAATGCATATATAGACATTCAAGTATACAATAAAAGCAATAACAAAAAACGAAGGGTACTGTCGAGCGAGCGTTCCTCGGGTCAGTTTGAATAGTCTCTCGGAGAAGACGACAAGTGGAGATGAGTTCGAACTCCAAGTCTTTGAAATACCGAACCGTATTCCAGTGCACCAAGGTTAAGAAATACTAGTAATAGCAAGCAACATATACTTCAGTTCAATCATGAATTGGTGATATACATTTCAAGATAGCGACTACTGAAACAATGCAGTTTAGGGTTTATCTATGTCCAGTCGATTGAGATTTTCTTAAGTCTCAATCAACTGAGAAAAATACAACCGTGGTTAAAAGAAATGTGCAACTCGTTCCAGTTGCACTTTTCTAATAAAAAGTGCAATTGCATTTTTCTGTCAGAAATGTGGAACTGAAATCAGTTGCACATTTTTTTGCATAGACGGTTGCAATTTTTTTAGGTGACCAAGACTTCAGAAAATCTCAGTCAACTGAGAAATAACAAAACCCTACAGTTTATCAAGGTGAAAAGGTTGGGCATCTTTTAGCCTTTAACTGAATTTGTCATGGTGGTTGAGTAGTTCAGACAAAACGCATGTACCAAGCACTAAAACGACCGTATTCAAGCAGCATATTATATTCCCCAAATAAATACAGCATGCTTGAAGAAAGGTCCCCGCAAAAAAAGAAGAAGAAAGGTATACATTCTATAATGTAATCTGCCACAGTTTGAATATACAATCACAACAAAATAAGACTCCACCATATCCTCACCGACATTTTTAACTCGACACGATTCAACCACAATTTGAGGATTGGATTTTTTTCTTCTCTCTGCCAAATGGAATGACAGAATGCGTTCGGTTATGTACTGTAGCTTATATTGCTTAGGCAAGCCAGATTAAACTAGATCATCTGGGCATTGCCAACGGAAGCAAGACATGCTACTGGGTTAACACCAGCTGTGAGGTTCTCCATGAAGAGGCCATGGGAATTCCATCTAACATATCCTAATTTTCCTGATGAGCATAGTGAAATTAAGATTAATACACTAGCGCATTAACATTTTACACATACGAAAGCATAATTTCTTCTAAGTAACATTGCATTTTTAAAGACTGTCATCCAAGTTGGTGTTGAAATGTAGCCCCAAATATATAAGAACAACCATCTGTTTCAAAGAGAACTGCATCCACAAATAAGCAAGCCCAAAATTGTCCCAGAATTCTCCAAAATGAGGGCCATGTCCTTCAGGTGCCACCTCAACGTTGCTCCATTCCAGAAAAAAAAAAGAACCATCGCCTTTGCTGCCAGTCAAATTTAAGAAATCTGCAAGGAAAAAGGGTAAGCAGAAACATCAACAGCCTTCCAGCTTTGGTACTGACATACCTGGATAACATTTCTATTTGGTGGGAAGTAAATTTACAGAACGGCCACTTGGCAAGAAAGAGCATACTTGAGTTCAGTCTAGATTTGGGATAATAATTTCAGGATACTGACTAGTGAAAGGCAAGAAACTTATCGTGGTGAAAAGGCAGGGCATCTTTTAACCTTTTGTGCATGTTTTAATTCACACAAGGTAAATGCTGCCAAGCAGTTAAGCAGCAGAGGTAACGTGTAAGGAACATATTCAAGCAGCATCCTTTATTCCCCTAAACTTTTTTTTTTAAATAGGCGCATATATTAACGAAAACGTTTAATGTTTACACCCGGTCTCTGCATAACTAGGATGCACACAGCCACACAAACGACAGAGCTAGTGAATAAAGAGTAAACAAGCATTCTATGATGTAATCTGCTACAAACTCCCAATTTCAGTATACAATCAGGACCTAAAACACCATCCTATTGGCATAGACATATGAAACTGAATATGATTCTATAAAACGAGTTGGAACTAAGGATAACAATAGTACTGTAGTATATCAGCCACTTCAAGATAATGAATTGGTAACATGGCCAAATTATTTGTTTCTGCAAGTAGACAATGCACGGGCAGTGTAGGAGAAATGCAGAATCATGATCACGAAAAGTAACAACTATGACTAAATATCGGATATCCAAACAAGAAAAAATGATTTAAGAGAGAGTACCAAGGATAAGTTAGCTGGCGTGCTTCAGTTCTTCTGGCCTTTGTCTACCCGAACTAACATATCTGCCAAAGTCTTACTTGTGCAATTGGTTGTCTTTCTCGAAAGTGTACCTTCAGTTATATCCATAGATACAAGAACTTAAAACATAAATAACACAGAACGGCAAGCTATACATGTTTTTTTTATTCATAGCTGTAGTACATGTTTTTGGTTACAGCAACCATTGAATTCGAAATCACCATTTAGGCATTTAACATAACAACTGCAAGATACATGGTGACATTACATAGAGAACAAAAACATTTTTTATTCTACATGATATACAATCCAATGTCCAATGCAATCAACAAAATACACCAGTTAACAATACCAAATTCAGTCTCCGGTATTCCGAAGACAATCACTACTAATAATGGCCTACTTAGTTCTGAAACATATGAGCCTATGTGCAATAATGATTAACTCCACAACACTTAAGATAAGATAACAGCGACGAAATCACTCCCTTCAGAAACTACAGACAAATAAATTTGTGTGTGTCAAGAAAACAATCAATGCTGCGACAAGGTTCGAAGCACTGAAGCACATGATTTGAAAGATAAGCTAAACGAAAACCTACCCAATGTAAGAATTACAGTACAACGAATTTCAGAGCTGCAATATCCAGTGTATGGAACAAGCAACTTATCAGAGAAGCAAATGTATATACCTGCAGTAGGGATATAGCTTGATTCAAGCCATGTCGGGAGCAAGCACGGGAGAAAGAAAGCACTGCTGCAAGGACTCAGACATCTGATGCTCTCTGGAAAATGTCTCTTCCCGATCACCTCCCCCTTATCCATGTCCATGGCAATGATAGCACGGCCAGACTGGAAATAGAAAATGTCTGCGTTGAACGGATCTATGGCGACAATCCACGGCATGTCCTTCTCCAGTGGTTTTGATCTGTCAGGCAAGTTTAGGATAACCTCTGTCTGACGTATAGGTATCCAGCAGCACCCCTCGTCGTCGAGCAAGAACGAGCTGACCAGGAACTCCTTCTCAGTGGACACCTCGATGTAGCGCAGCCTCCCCTCGCTGATGCCCATGAGGCGGCGCTTGCCCAGCCAGAGATTCCCCCTTGTGGCGAAACTCGACCGCACGCAGCCCCGCGGCAGCTCGACGAATCTCTGCTCTGGCTGGTCGCTGAAGGGGTCGACGGACATGGCGCCCCAGGCGACGTCGACCCACCACAGCCGGTCGCCGAACGCCAGCACGCTGAAGTTCGTGTCCGTCTGCGTTCGTTCCCAGCCGGGCCACCTGGACGGGACGAAGTCGGCAAACAGCGTGCGCTCGTCCCACTCCCCTGTTTCGGACAGGAACCGGCGCACGACTGTGCGGTTGTCCGCCGCCCGGCAGCTGACCTGAGCGACCACGTATCGGTCAGGCGGGCCGTGGGAGCCGTCGGAGGAGTGGGTGAGCAGGCCGAAAGCCGTGCTGGTCGTGGCGGCGCCCATGTCAGGGACCGGGAGGCGGAAGAGCTGGCCGCTGAGAGGGTTGCAGACGAAGCGCGCGGCGTCCAGCTGGGAGGTGGCGCCGTTCGCGGACAGCTCGAGTAGAATTTCTCTGTCCAGGGACTCGCGGGCGCCGGGAGGTCCGGGAGGATACAGGTGGCGGGTTTCGGCCAGGTCCAGGAGGAGGAGCCCGTCGGAGCTCGTGGTGCGGACGGTCGCGGCGGCGAAGTCCATGCCGTGGGCGAGGTGGGCAGGGACGGAGATGTGGGAGACGTACGGGGCCGCGTCGAGGTCCAGGGACGCGCGCGGGGCCGGCGACGGCGCCCCTGACGCGTGGTCCAGCGCCGCCCTGCTGTAGACCATGGCCCAGGGAGGGCGCGAGGCCGCCGTGCAGAGGGAGCGGCGGAGGGGCGCGGAGACGGCGCCGGCGAGGCGTCGGAGCATTTTGCTTCCAGGGGTAGGACTGAATGGGGAAGGGTTTTGGGCAGCCTGTGTTGTGGTTCCAGAGGTGAGCGATCTGTGGTGCCGTGGTGGGGAAAGGGAAAGTAGGGGTTTGGTGCACATGGACGCGGTCCATGCGTCGGCTCTGACCAAAAGGAAGAGTCCCGTGTGGTCTCGCAGAGAAGACCCCCTGCTTCATTAACTCCTGTTTCATCAATCCCAAAGAAGGAAGAACTCCTGTTTCAGGTTACTGTAAAACAAATATGCCTATTTCGGGTCTTTTATACTAGCCCAATTGAGATATCATAGTAGTATCGGAGCATCTCCACTCGTTGGCCGAATCCAGGCCGAAATTCGGACCAAACTTCGGTCAGACGGCGCAAGTTTTCGGCCTGGGTACGCCCAGTTTTCCACTCGCGTACCCACGCCGAGTTCCCGGGTCGCCCGTTTCCGCTCAAATTCGGCTCAAATTTGGCTAAACTTCGTCTAAATTTCGGCATAGTTCGTTATACGACGAATACAGAACACTTTAAGACCAAAATTCGGCGAAATTTTTAAGCAGAGTTCGGCGTACTGTAAACATAGTTTGGCCTGCAATAAAATTACAACATATTTCGGCCAAGTTCGGCCAGTTCATGCTCAGCATCTACGTCGTGTTGCCCCTGCGTGTACATAGGTGCTCGACAAGATCATCCTGCAGCTGTTGATGCATCGCCGGATCTTGGATCTCCTGACGCATTGCGATGAATGCAACCCATGTTGGAGGCACCTGATGATCAGGCTCGGCAAGAGGACCCTGTAGATGGTATGGCTCGTCCTCCTCGAGCAAACTCATTGGATCATTCTTCTCATCCTCAATGATCATGTTGTGCAAGGTCACACAACAGTTTATCACTTCCCACATCCGATCTTTCGACCAGGTCATAGCAGGGAACCGGACAACTGCAAACCTCTGCTGGAGCACACCAAATGCCCGCTCCACGTCCTTCCTGCAAGCTTCCTGTTCCTTGGCAAAGTGAGAATACTTGGGGAGCATTGAGCCTAAGATAGTCTTCACAAATGTTGGCCATCTTGGATAGATGCCATCTGCTAGATAGTGTCCCTTGTTGTAGTGATGCCCGTTGATCTCAAATTCCACAGGAGGAGCATGACCCTCAACAAGCTTGCCAAAGAAGGAGTGCCAGATCCAAAGATCATGTGTAGCAACTGCCTCAAGTATCACAGTGCATCCTCCTTTATGGCCTTTGTACATTTCTTGCCATTCAAATGGACAGTTCTTCCACTCCTAATGCATGCAATCTATGCTTCTGAAGCGACGAAAACCCAACCAAGCCAGTGCAGTCCTTCTTGCAAAGGAAATATGGGTCGAACTCCCGGATGGCATGCACGATCTTGAGGAAGAGCTTCCGACTCATCCTGAAACGGCGACGAAACACGTCTTCTCCATGGAGTGGCTGGTCGGCGAAGTAGTCGGCGTACAACATGCAGTAACCCTCTATCCTATGTCTCGCCTTGCACTTCATGCGACCTGGCGCCGAACCACCGCGCCGTCGGAGTCCATGGACGAATCCGGCCAAATGTCGAACACCTGGCGGGTGTGGTGGTGGGCGCACCGAGCCGAAGCACAGCTACGGCAAGGGGTAGGTCGGCGAAGCGGCGGCGGCGGAGGCGGGGGATCTGGGCAGCAACGACGGCGAGCGTAGCTAGAGGCGTGGGCATGTCTCGGCGCGGGGGAGCTCCGCCGACGAAGTCATGGCGACAGAGCTTTCGCGGCAGTCTGGGCGAGTGGAGTGGGGTGGAAATGGGACTGTCTCGCCGACAGAGCTGGCCCACGCCCTTTTTTGCGGCGTCCGGCGTCCCCAGGGCGTACCCGGGAACCTGGGTTCGGCCTGGGTAGGCCGGACCAAAATACGCCAAAATCCGGACGAAAACAGGTCCTTGGGTACGCGACTGGGCCGGTTTTCGGCGTCCGGACCGAAATTCGGCGTCCAGACGGGCGTCCTGGGTAGGCGAGTGGAGATGCTCTCATACACTATAGATATGCAAAATGTTTATGTGTCACTGTAATTAATAGTGAAAGGAATTGTGTTGATATCATGGTAGATATGATATCTTAGTATATAAAACTAAAAAACCTAATCTTAAATAAATTTTGTACACAATTTTATATTAAAATTCTACAAAATAATAAATTCACTAAGAGTACGTACTACTAAACAATATTATGCATTGTGGAGATGGTATCATATACTAGTATCATATACTCCCTTTATTTAAAATATAAGATGTTCTAGGTTTGTGAAGAAATATATCTAGACTATTTTAGTGTATAAATTTATTTCAAACCTGAGTGAACCTATATAGTAAAAAAAGTTTAGATACATTTGCTTCATAAAGCTAAAACATCTTATATTTTAAAACAAAGAGAGTATATTAGTACTACTTCCTCCAATCCATATTAATTGACTCAAATTTATTTAAATTTAGATGAATCTAGACGCTATTTAGTATATAGGTTCATTTAAATTTTGAAAAATTCAAATCAATTAATATGGGTCAGAGGGAGCCGGAAGAATGATGTTTGTTCCCAGCAATTTTACGTTCGAGAAATCACCGATTTTCAAGAAGACAAAAATGGTGCGACAAAGCACCGAGTTGACCACTTAGTTTCCCGCCAAAATGTTCTACGCCTGGGCCATCTACGAGCTCAAAGTAGCCCATGGGCTAATTTTTATCATTCGCCTAAAGGTCAATTCTGATGAGAACGAATTGGATACATTCCACTTCCAAAAACAATGAATCGGATAAACTGACACAATGCATTAAAGACGCAACAGACCAGACTCACTACTCTCCAAAAGCAGGACACTTTGGTACGAAGGTTTTCAAACTTCCACCAGTAGCATAGCAGTATCAGGCAATCACGATTATGGGAGGCGTTCATACAATAGTATCACTGTCACTGTCGCATGGCGTGTTACTTTTTAGGACCTTTACAAACCAGACACACACAAGTAGTGTTTACAGGCAAGCAAATGGCGTTTCAGAAAGATCAACACCCGATAGCTAATCATAAAATACCTTAGTTACATCACCACGGAGCATGGTATTCTGAAATCATGGTTTAAGACAACATGTTTCCCATACTTTTCCCAAAGGGGGAACGTGGCAGCCTGCTGCCGACGAGATCACGCAGCTCAAATTCGCTAGGGAACCTCTGTTCAGCTAATTTAGAGAAAACCTGGAAAGGTGGAAGCAATTTCAGTAGGGAACAAAAACGTTTAAATGTATTACGGCTCAAACTATGTAGGTATATATCAAGCCTTGTTCATGTAGCGGATTTTTTCTAGTAAGAGAGATAAAATGTCATTAAAGAAACATCTTTGTGATAACCCAACAAGGCAAAAGGGTACATTCTGTTTGTGGAAATACTTAAATAGAATGAACTTGTAGTGAAAAAAAGTGGGTACTCCTGAATATAATTTTATGATGCAAGCATGCAGGAAAGCAATTTATGTGTTAACAGGAGAGATACACGAAACGTACCAAATCTCCGTTGCAGTAAACTTCAAAGGCACCAGAACTTTGCAGGAAAGACTGAGCAAAATTGCCAAATAGCCAAATTGTCGCCATGGTTCCAAACCTATTGGCACGCAATTGGTAAAACCATGGAGGTGGAGCAATGCCAAGTCTGGGGAAAATCTGGTCACCAGCCATTATTGTTGCAATGACTCCAACTTGAACAACTGGCATAACTTTGCTCAGTACCCGTTTGGGGAAGGCTGGAGGATAATTATGCAAGAAAACATTAATGCCAGGAAATGATGTTTCCAGCATGCGCTTCATGGTCATCGCATTTCCCCTGCAAAATGGAGCTCACAGTTTTCAATTTGACCTGTATGTGCAAAGCATAGCATATAATTCACATGATATTATTTTGGATGGAATATTCTGGTAAGGCATTCTACTTAGCATGATCTCATTCGATGTCATTTTCAAGTAAGATCGGGAAACTCAAGATAAGAAAACTAGTTCAAGCAAAGCCCACAGAGTGATACAAGTAATTAATAAATGCAGTAATTAACTACTACTGCTTCTTTCTGTTAGAAGCAATAACTAATTAAATAGTAACTTGATTTTAGGAATTACTCATGATTTATGTTCAAGAGTCCTAATCTACTAGATCCATACCATGATTTAGTAATTACTAATTAGTTGTAGCAATTTCATATTTCACTTTACGGCCAGCTGTAAAATAACTATTAAGCAAGCATCAGTTCAGATATTCCATATTCAATGATAGAAAATAGGCGCCTTCTCTGATGGAAAGGTGACATGTCATGCTTGCAGTTGCTGGCGCAAGAGAGTGGCCACTCACATTGCAGGCTACAATATGCGTCTCCTTGTTCCTAAAACCTCATAGTTTGGATGGCCAAGGAGTCAAGGAAAAACCAGTTTAACTAGATGAAAGTAAAGGTGGTGATAGGCTGATAGCTAGAACTTGGGAAGGGTGGGTCGCTGTGCACTCGTGATTGCAAGAGGAAACACAAAAAAGAGATATAGAAGTGGATAGAATGAAGGGAAACAAAGGGGTAAATGGAAGCGCAGTCATCATGGCATTGTTCTCTTAGAATCGGTAAACCATATCTTTTCAAAGCTCATATTTAATACATTGTTAAACGTTGGCATATATGCAGAAAACAGACCAAAGTGATAATGGCAATTTACAGCGCCTGGGTATTTTGTCAAAGAATGACCATAAAATAGAATTTTGGGCTGGTATTTATATACTTCTCGAACTCTGTAGCAATACCGTCCCAATCTTCCTATCAACATAATGTGATCTGTGTACCTTTCTAATTGTGTATTGACCTATATATTATACTAGCCCCTCCGTTCACAAATGTGAGGCATTTTAGCCTTTTTCTAAAACACATGCATGTAGACGTGTTTTAGTGCATAGGTTCACTCATTTTGGAGTGTATCAAGTCCACTTTGAAATATCTAAAAGGTCTTACATTAGTGAACGGAGGGAGTACCGCCATTCCACAATATAAGATGTTTAGCATGCCAAAACATCTTATATTGTGGAGCAGAGGGAGTAATTTATAAGAGTCTGCATATAAAATCAGTAAGGGCATTGGAACTTTGAAACATCCTTAAGTGTATAAGACATGCTATCAAGGACTCCTATAAAACATGTTGACACCATGATAAACGGGTGAAAACAATACAGCGAGTTAAATATCAGACAATCACCAAGTCTAATTGGAGAAGTTATCTAAGCTGACTTGTAGCTAGAAGTCTTAAAGCCCATGAATGTCATAATGTCAGCTCATATATTAATGAACAATATGTGTTTTTCCTCACTCCCATCTGTAGGCAAACTCAAGCTAAGTACTGTGCAAACCAGCTGAAAACAAGGATAACACATAATGCTTACAAATTACAGAGGTATCATCATTAATAGTTTAAACTAAAGAAAGACTAAAGTAGAAGCCCAACAAATGTGTAAATCAATTTTTCTTTGACTGCTTAAGAAGTGGAAGGGTCCAGAGGAATGCAGCTTATGTAGTTTGGAAGAGAATGCAAACCACATCTTGTTTAACCGTGCTTGCCAATTTTGCCTGGATCAGCATCAAAGTGGCTCTGTCCAGGAACAAGGTCCCCAAACAACAGTAGCCTGGGGGGATTAGAATGTGAGCGAAAAGATGGTGATGGAGTTAAAGATGGCAAAGCAACCAGAAGATGTGTTTTGCAAGTATTCTATGTTTTGTGCAGCATGAAGACCATTGCTCAAGGAGAAGAAGCTGCCGATGAATAAGATTTTTCAACAGATGGCCATGCACAGTGGCCATACATAGGTGCACGAGGGATATTGTTTGTTCTTTGTGGTTTTCTTTGACATCAAAGTTTTTTTTTTGCGAATGCTTTGACATCAAAGTTGATTGTGTCCTTTCTTCTTTCCAAAACTCTGGCCATGAGAGTTCTTTTGTTGATCAGTTCTAGGACGTTTCATGTTTGTAATCAGAAGCTGGTAACCCCAGCACATCTTCCCTATCCCTGTAGACTGTTGGATTTATAACCAAACCGGCAAAAGGCCTTTTGTCCAAATTAAACAGATGTTATAGTAATAAACTATGTAAAACAAACATAGGAGATTGGGAGCTAAGAACATATGTTGGGACTTGGGAGGATGAACAAGGGAGACAATAGATCGATAAAATATCAACTCTCAACAAACAAGTTATTTGTTAGTTCTCCCTCTTCTTGCTTCTTGATATCTGAAAGCCAGACGCTTACCTCCTCCCCAGAAACCTACATATCTGTCTGCTCAAACCACATCTCTAGAAGCAAGATTGTGAGGCGTCCCTATAACACATCGCTGACATACTCCAGGCTTATTGAAGAGTGAAGGATATCAAGTCCTCCATACGCCAGTTTCTATTCCTAGCTCAGCCCTTATATGAGAGGACTTACTTGACCCCTGAGTAATAATAATCCAAAGGATACTAATTCGATCCCTAACTCTAAGCTTATCTCTTTTCTATTTAAATAACTCTCTTTCCTAATAATATTCCGTACATATTTCGACATTTTCCCAATGTCATACCATGCATATAACAGTGTGACTTTTAATGTTTCACACTGTAAGCAAAGCATTCACGTTTTCATGAATAGTAGCTGCTCCTGTTCCCCACTACTAGTTTAACATGACCGTACAGGTTTAAGAATAACCTTGGAGAAAGTTACCAGCCAGCATTTCTGGTATTAGAAAATACACACTAGTGACCCTAGTGAACTAGAGCACCAAATAATACACCTCCTAAATCATTTTGCATCATAAGTTGGTCCATCTATGCCGACTGCGACAAGCACACAACTACTCCAAACACTCTGTATCCGCTACACTACGCATAGTTTAACTTGATCCACACAACCAAACTAGCACACCAATTGAGCAAGCAAGGACCACCATCCGCAGACACACAGAAGACACTGGTCCAATAGACCGATTGACCAGTTGAGCATTCACGTTTTCGTGAACAATAGCTGCTCAAGTTCCCCATTACTAGTTTACCACGATCTATAAGTTCAAGAATCGACTTGGAGAAAGATGCCAGCCATTAGCATTGGGTATTAGGAAACTAGGAGTATTTAACAATCACCAGTGACACTTTTTTTTGTGAAAAAATCACCAGTGACACTGGTGAACTGGAGTACCAAACAATCCACTGCCTAAATCGTTTTGCACCATCATTAATTAGTCTGTCTATGTCAACACTCTGTATCTGCTAGACTACGCATATTTTCACTTGATCAGTCAGCACAAACAAAGTAAACACACCAATTGAGCACGCAAGCAACCACTAGGCCAGAGAAACAGAGTACACACTGTGGCTCGCGGACTCACTTGTAGGAGCAGGATGCACAGAATTGCAGCTCGACGGTGGTGCCGAATCCAGCTCCGTCCAGATCGGGCTGCAGCAATTGCACGAAAATAACGCATCAGTTTGCCGTTCAGATCGGAGCAAGCAGAATTCCGTGCTAGGGTCCGAGGAAAAGGAATTTCGGGCTAGGGTTTACGACTCACCTGTATGGCAGCGGCCGCAGGGTCCGGGTGATGGTGGTGCGGGGGGTGGGGGTGGTGGGGTGGGTGGGGGTGGTGCGGCGGGTGGGGGTGATGCGGCGGATGGCCATGGTGGTGGTGCGGGGGGTGGTGAGGGGGGTGGCGGAGGTGGGGAGGCGGCGGCGCGAAGATGTGGGAGAGGTCGGAGAGGAAGAGGAGCGCGGGGAGGCCGACGAGGAGGAGCTGCACGCGGTCCATGGCTGCTGTACCACCGTCTTGGCGTCCTCGGATTCCACGACCCGCTGTTCTTTTCCGGAGACGAGGAAAGGAGAGCGGAGCAGGTGCAGGTGGAAGGCGACCGTCAAACCGCTAGGCGGGCTCCGGTGATGTGGGTCCCCGTTGCCTGTGGGCTCTAACCTCGTTGCGGGGAATCTTCACGGGCTCGGGCTTGGGTGGAGAGACGTCCAGTTACGTGTGATTGGGTTGTGTCTTCGGCCTTTCCGGGTTTTCACAGCCCATGACGGCCCAACTACGGATATTTGTGTGATTGGGTTGTGTCTTCGGCCTTTCCGGGTTTCCACAGCCCATGACGGCCCAACTACGGATATTTGTCCAGAAAACATATTCCCCACTTGAGTACTGAAAATCTGAAATGGGGACCATCGACCCATCCAACTCGATAGCTACTCGAGTTGCATTTCTCTCGCCTACAAAAAAAGTGTCTCTAGAAAAAAGAGAAATGTCCTATGATCGCCAACTACTGATGGCAAGGGAAATGTTCTATGATGACCAGGTAGACAAAACCGACGAGTCAATAAAGTTTGGTCCAGATCAGTTCGGCCAGCCAACTTTGGAAACTTTGGTCAGAAGAGTGTCGAACGAATACCAGGTCCTACCGGCAAGATCGCATTCTCTACTTCAAGACTCCAAGTTGTGTGTCCTAACAAACCACACAATCAAAACACCCTTAATTAGGAACCCAGCTTTCTCCTTGATTTCTTTTTCTCCTTTTATAAGGCGGTTTGCAAGGCTACACGGGACGAAAGAAACCTTCATTTCACACTCGTTTTGCGGTGCATTAATTGACCCCGACCAGCCACGGCCCACAGGTCTTGAATGGATCGGCAGTCTTTTCACGATCGGAAGAAGTCTATTGTACATTCTAGAGATGCAAGTGAGTCGCCTTGATGTATGAACCTTAATCGGGAGAAGTCTAAAGCGTGATGTATAAACCTTGGCGGGTCCTGCTATGGTTTCATTGATCTATCAATGGAACCAGAGATGGTGATCCCTGTGAAACTAAAAAAAAATGAGATGCAAGTGAGTCACCGCGAAGGTAGCTTTTACCCTTTTTACTTCAAAAAATAATAATGTCAGGAATAGTTAGTTTGTTTTATTTAAGCAAATGTTTCCTCCGTTTGAAATTGTAAGATGTTTTATATTTTTTTTAAACACATGCGTGTAGGCTTGGAGCAGAGTAAACTTACACGCTAAAAAGAGTTTATATAAAAAATATAAAAAAAACTTATATTTAGAATGGAGTAATGTCTATCCACTTGCATCTCTCCTGTCCCTCACTTCCATGCAGTAAAATGAATCAGGTGCGGGTGAAGTGAAACATGCACCGCAAGTCGGCAATGATGTGCATGCGGCTGTGGCATATGGGATGCCATGCCCGGCCTGCGCCGGACAGACGACCGCCGCACTACGCGCTCCTGCTCGGTCTCGTCTCGACTTTTATCTGGCCGACGCGACAGGTCAGCGTCACTCCAGCAGCACAAGATAGTACTACAGGGATACAAGCACAACGAGCCTCAGCATAAATAAAACTTTGGAAAAGCATAAAAATGTCTGCGCGATCAGCGGTCTTCTGATTCAAAAACCGAGCATCAAATCTGCAGATGGTTTTGGACCGCTGAGCAGACGGACGGCAGTTTAGGTGCTGTGTGTGTACATGAGCACGTCGTCTACGTAGCTTACGTGCAGCGCACGAGCGCGACCAGCTTGGCTGTCCCGCGCCGCGCCCGTGAATAATCGTGTTCGTTGGATCGAGTTGGCGCCACCGATCGAGAGCTTTTGGTGAAAGCGGACCGGGTCCGCGAATAGGAGGCGTACATCGTACATGCACTCGCTCATCGCCCCCTCCTTCTCTTTCTTGCTTCCTTCACCGAGAGGGGGAGGCGGAGAATCCCACCGCACGATCGGGAGCCAGCAGCTAGCTGGCATCGATCCATCCTTGACCAGAGAGGGTCGTGGGATTTCTAGGCGAACCTTGCCGCGGTTTCATCACAACTCACAAGGACGACCTGTGCTTGACTCGAATGTGCGTACACGCATCAGTGCTGTATCGAGAAGACTCGTCTCAACATATTCGGCTCACCTCACGTACCCCGCATAGAACCGTCCGTTTTCTACGGGAATATTTGCAGGTGCAGGTGGCGTGCAGCCAAAACGGGCCACGGTGCAGTGCTGGGTCTGGCGTTGGTCTTGTCGCACACAGGGCCCCAAGTAAATAAAGATACTCCTACTACGTACTAGGAATGTCCAGTTTCGAACGAGGAAAAGAACATACAGCTTGAGAGAATGTTTGTGAAAAAAACTCGCCAACTCCGTTCAAACTACTCCCTCCTTCACGGTTTGCAGGGCGCTCTACAAAAATCTCACGAACCTAGGTGTGGACGTATTGGCTGAAAATTAGGCCTATTAGTGAGCGGTTAAGGCGCATGTATTGATGGGAGACTGTTGCATGCATAGAAAGTTGGAAGAAAAGGTGTCACATTAATTAACAATTAATTCTTATGCGCCTAGGAACGTTGCAGTTTTGGAAAAATCTAAATTTAATTAGGCGCCCTACAAACCGTGAAGGAGATAGTAGGAATAATTAAGCACGATAATTATCAGGTAGGCGAAACCAAGAAAGAAAGCAAAGTCCGGTTTAAGCTTTGACAAATGCTGGTACTGGTAGAAAAGATGGGCATTGCATGTCGAGTCAAAATCGAAAGCGTGCAGTTTTGAAGAATGTACGTACTACGTAGTATTACTACTACCATGCGAAGGACGACAAAGCGTACGTGTTTGCCGAATGAAACGTCCTCCTACTGGCAGCTATAGTACTAGGAGTACAATCTGTTGTACAGCAACCTAGCTTAGGAACTTTTTAGTATACAACAAATACAAAATTAGGTTTGTTTTCTAAGGCGGCCATAGGTGTTTGCGAATGACAGCGACACCGATTCATCATAACTTAGAAGCTATACACCGAAAAAGTAAATGATTTTGGTGCACGTAATGACGCATGCAAGTAAAATCAACTACCACGAGGTCTGTCTATAGCTCAAGGGGCAGTTTTTGTAAATAACGACGGAGAGTTATTTATTTTCCTTTTCTGTCTTTTTTCCCACTACATTATCCTTCCCAATCCAAGCTCACCTCCTCGCTCGACTTGTCTTCGTTTTGGTACTTTGGAGAGAAAAATATTATATTTACAATACGAATTCATACCCTTTCATACATCACAAAACATACTTTACATGGTATCTATATAACATAATAGTTCTTGGTAGTTTCTCTAAAACCCTTTTGATTTTCTGGTGAACTTCCCAACCACAACTTTAGAACTGGTGCAACCTTTTTTGTGTGTGTGTGTGGAAGGGTGCTTTAGCATTAATGTTGGGGCCACATCACTAGTGCTAGTACTCCCTCCTTTCCTATTGGCATAACAAACTTTCTTTTTTGTGATTCGTTTTGACCATTGGTTTGACCAATAACAACACGAGCCACGTGTCATAATTTTTTTGCACCGAAACTATTTAATAAAAAAATTGTTGATAACAATTTATGTTCATTGGTGTAACTATAACAATGTTATTTTAATACAAAGTATAGATCATGTCTACATTGTCAAGTGACTTGGTTATGACTTGTCACACATATTTCACTCCAAAAATGTATAGAATCATGTTATTTTAGTTTTCACAATGAGAGTTCCAATAATCATGCTTGCCTAATCATATATGAATACATTTTATTAAGATATTAGTAAGGTTAGTTTTGTACCCTAGAAATTTACACTATAAGTTATCTAATTGTCAAAAAAATAAGATGCCTCGTCTCGGACCTGGTCATGTAGATGCTTTGTTGCATCCGATCCAGAGGTTGGAGCAATGGAGGATTTAGGTTCATGCAAGAAGTGGAAGGATATCACTACAAGAAAAATGTTTTTTTTACAACGGACGATTTTCGTGGTTGAAGGTCCGTTTTTCGTGGTTGAAGGTCAGGAATTTGGATGAACAAATCTTATTCTTGATCCATGCGCTTCAACCCATACTTTCAGAATATCCAATGGCACCTTTATAACCACCCAGTTACGAAGTGGCGTTTGATGTCATCAAAGCATTCATCCGGGGTTGGTGATTAACATGATCTCATGGTCGAAGGATTAGGTTATTATGTATTTAAAAGCTTGTTGCAAAACAAACTTAATGACTTGATCTTATGCTATGCTTATTATGTGTGTGTGTCCATCACATCATTCTCCTAATGATATGATCTTGTTATTAATAACATCCAATGTTTATGATCAGAAAACCATGATCATCTATTAATCAACAAGCTAGTTTAATAAGAGGCTTACTAGGGACTCTTTTATGTTTACAAAACACACAAGTATTGATGTTTCTTGTTAATACAATTATAGCATGGGATACAAATATTTATTATAAACATAGAGATATAAAAATAATAACTTTATTATTGCGTCTTGGGCATATCTTTAACAGTCTCCCACTTGCAATAGAGTCAATAATCTGGATTACATGGTAATATACCTAACACCTATAGCGTTCTGGTGTTGGTCATGTTTTGCTCTAGAGAGAGGTTTATTCAACAGATCTGCCATATTCGGACCTGTCTGTACTTTATAAATCTTTATGTCACCATCTTGGACATACTCGTGAATAGCATGAAAACATAGCTTGATATGCTTCAGCTTCTTGTGTGACTTTGGCTCCTGTGCATTAGCTATGACACCCAAATTATCACAATAGATGGTCATCGGGTCCAACGCACTGGAAACCACACCAAGCTCAGTAATGAACCCCTTCATCCATATCGCTTCTTGTGAAGCCTCTCAAGCAGCTACGTATTCTGATTCAGTTGAAGATTTCGCCACAATGCTTTGTTTGGCACTCCTCCAGCTCATTGTTTCATCATTCAAAATAAATACGTATCTATACTGTGACTTTGAGTCATCCGTATCAGTGTTCCAACAAGCATCAGTGTAACCGGTTTCTGTCAATTGCCCTGTTGTAATTTGTTTACCCTTTATGCCATGTTGTTTATCTAAGGAGAGCACCTCTAGTGAACTATGGACCCCGGTCCAATCTTTACCATTGATACATCTTTCGCTGTTACTCGTTTACTTACTGCAAACCATTATTTTTTACACCATACGTTTAATCCTTTGTTACAGCAAACCGATAAGCTTGACAACCTCACTGATTCGTTGGGACAAAGTCTTGAGTTTGTGTTGTCAGGTCTCCACGTTGCTTGCAACACCTTTGAGACATTTCCTTCCTCCTTCAGATTCGATAACCTCGGTCTCTGCTGAGGGAAACTTGCTGTTGTGCTCATCACACCTTGCTCTTGGGTTCCAACGAAGTGTCCCACGTCAACACTGGTGCACGCATCAAGATTTCTGGCGTCGTTGCCAGGGAGGCTAAGGACGTCTTCACTAGGGGAGTCCTTCACTTCCTTTCTCCTTACTTTGTTTTTAGTTTGCTTTGTTTATTTTGTTTGGTTTTGTTTGTCTCTTTAAAAAAACAAAAAAAAATAGTCTAGTTTGATTTGCTTGCTTTATTCAAAAACACAAAGAAAATAGTTCCTCCTCTAGCTGCTGCTGTTGTTTTTGGCTTGCCCACCTTCGCCAAAATGAACTCTGCTGAGAACACCAAGTTGTGTGACTTCACTAGCACCAACAACAATGATTTTCTAAGCACTCATGTTGCTCCACCTACTCCTGATGCCACCTTTTTGTGAAATTAAGCCTGCTTTGTTGAATCTAGTGATGAGAGAGCAATTTTCTGGTGCTGGTTCTGATGATCCCGATGCCCATCTCAATAGCTTTGTTGAACTTTGTGAGATGCAAAAATATAAGGATGTAGATGGAGATATTATTAAGCTCAAGCCTTTTCTTTTCTCCTTGAGGGGAAAAGCTAAAGAATGGTTGCTTTCTTTGCCTAAAAATAGTATTGATTCTTGGACTAAGTGCAAAGATGCTTTTATTGGAAAGTATTATCCTCCTGCTAAGATTATATCTATGAGAAGTGATATTAAGAAATCTAAAAACTTGATAGTGAACATGTTGCTCCAGCTTGGGAAAGAATGAAATCTTTGGTTAAAAATTGCCCTACTCATGGACTCACTACTTGGATGATTATCCAGACCTTTTATGCAGGTTTGAACTCTCCTCAAGAAATCTGTTGGATTCAACTACTGGAGGTACCTTTATGGGCCTCACTTTGGGTGCTGCAACAAGGCTCCTTGATAATAATATCACTGTTCAAAAAATAGGCCAATTAGCGATTAATAGGCCGATTAATCGCTACTAGGGATAACCGTGTCGATTACCACTAATCGTTTGTATTAATCGTTTAGCCCGATTAATAGGTCCGACACTCCTATTACTAGGTATGTTCTCGATTAACCACTACACTTGATCAAAAAAGTTGCAAAATTATCAACACATATCGCCCACCCATCCGCTAGCCCACCCCAATGAAGTAGGTTTTGTGAAGCTCCCGCTCGATCCCTGCCTCTAGGATCTTGATTTCCATCATCACTAACCAGTTCCTTGTCGTTGTTGACCAGTTCCTCATAGTTGCTGACCAGACCTCAGACACAAGAGCTCGAGCACCTTGAGGATCTCATCCGGGAGCTTAAGGCTGCCTTTAATTGGGTAGATGGTTGAGGTGCAAGAGGATTCATACCTATTTTAGGTGCTAATTTTTGTAGGCTACACCGATTAATAGCCGACCGATTAAATCAGTTAATCGTCCGAATTCCGATTAGTCGCTACTCCCAAGCCAACCGAGCAGTTAACGATTACCTATTTCCTTACCATTGGATAATATGATGGTTAACTACTCTGAATGGCATATTGAGAGAGCTCCACATGGTAAGAAGGTAAATTTTGTTGAGAAAACTTCTTCTTTGAGTGAAAAGATTGATGTTATTATGGCTATGCTTTTTAATGGGAAAGCTCCCTTAGATCCTAATAGTGTTCCCTTAGCCTCTTTGGTTGCTCAAGAAGAGCAAGTTGATGTGAACTTCATTAGAAACAACAATTTCAACAACAATGCCTATAGGAACAATTTTGGTAGCAACAACAATTATAGGCCTTATCCTCCTAATAATGGCAATTTCTATGGAAACTCTTACAATAATGCTAGAAGTGCCCCCTCTGAATTTGAAGTCATGCTCAAAGATTTTATTAGTAAACAAACCACTTTCAATAAGACTATAGCGGAAAAGCTTTTAACTGTTGAGAAAAATATATTCTCTTTGTCTGAAGCTCAGTCCTCCTTGATTAATAAAATGGCTCTTAAACCTGAAGCCAAGTAAAATACCTTTGCTACTGCTCATGCCATACAAGTTACTATTGATGAAAATGTTAGGTTGTTAGCTCAACTTCATGCTAAGTGGGAAAGGGAAGCTGAAATTGATAGAAACAATAGTGTATGCACCATCACCACTAAACCACAAGTAGTCCCTATTCCTCCTCCTACTACGCCTAAGCCTATTGAGCCTACTACTAGTGATGTCAAGTTATACTTTGATATTGATGGTTGCAATGTTTCTGAAGTGATTATGTTCTTACAAAAGCTTGCTAGAAGTCCTGATGCTAGTTATATGCATGTTGCTTTCACTAAACACATTACAGATGCTCTTGTTAAGATTAATGAAGAGAAGCTAAAACACAAAGCTTATATTCCTAGGAAAGTAGAAGATAGTTGGGAACCCATTATTAATATACAAGTGAATAACTTTGACCTCAAAGCTTTATGTGATCTTGGTTCTAGTGTCTCTATTATGCCTAGGAAGATTTATGAAATGCTTGATTTGACACCATTGGAAGATTGTTATTTAGATGTCCCACTCAATGATAATGCTAAGAAGAAACTCATAGGGAGTATTAATGATGTTCTCATTATGGTTAATAATGCTTATGTCCCTATTGATTTCTATGTTTTGGATGTTAAATACAATGCTTCTTGTACTATTACTTTGGGAAGGCCTTTTCTTAGAACAGTTGGTGCCATCATTGATATGAAAGAAGGCATCATTAAATATCATTTTCCATTCAAGAAAGGTATTGAACACTTCCCAATGAGAAGAGAGAAGTTTCTCTTTGCTCCCTCTTTGAAAGCAAGGTTTGATGTTAATGCTTCTTTATTTAAAAATACTTGATTCTTCTTGCTTCTTGTGTCTAACTTTAAGGCGTTAAAGAAAAGTACTTGTTGGGAGATAACCCAAGAGTTTACTTGAGTCTTGGAAGTTATTACTTCGATAATGACCTCTCCTTATCCTTTTTGTTTGCTTTTTGTGCCAAGAATGACCTCTAACAAGAGGGAAGTAAGAATTAGGGAGTTGCTGTCCCGAAATAGATTTCTGTCCTCCACCAAAAATATTCGTGAGGAGGCTCTGTAACTCAGATTGAGCTCAAAATTTACAAATAAATCCCCCAGTATGTTAGATAACTTTTGTTATTTCAACACTTTTTTATTTGAGCAACATAATATGTTCGAAAAAATTGGTTTCTACCTGTTGGTCTGTTTTGACAGATTTCTGCCATTATTTGCATTTGCTTCTTATTGATTTTATTTTTGAGTTCTCTTTAGGTGAATTGAGTTTTTTGAAGGAGTTACTACAGTAGATTGTGTTTTTAGTGAAAAGCCTTGTTGTTCCAAAGCTTTGTCAGAGGTCTAATATCTTTTGAATACACTAATGTTGCTAATGAAGATTGTGTGAAGTTTTGTATGAAGGAAAAATTTCAGGTGTGGTGAGAGAATGATGCAATGAGATGAAGAATGGACAAAAGCTCAAGCTTGGGGATGACACCATGGTGTTACCCCAAGAAATATCCAAGAGGTACAAGCGTCAAATCTTGGGGATGCCCAAGGCATCCCCTTCTTCATCAATAAAAAGCTCATGTCTGTCTAGACACTTTGTTTTTATTGTTTCATGCACAATTATGTTGTTCTTGGAGCATCTTAGTTTTCGTTTGCTTTGCTTAGGTTGTTTAGTTTGCTTGAATAAAGTAGTTTGGACCCTCGTTCTCGCGGTGTTGTTTTGCAAATAAGTTGCTTGGTGTTGGAAAGGAGTAGTAAGTTCTTGCTTGAAGTGAAAGAGGAACTTGCATTGACTGTGACTTAGACTTTAGCATGACATGCTAGGTGTTATTTTGGCATTATGCTTAGTGATTATTGTTATAGCATGTCTTGTTCCAAACAATTGGGATTGCTTAGTGTGCCTTGAAAAATTATGCGTTGTTTTAGCATGCAAACGCATAGTATTGTGGTATTCTCCTTTGATGCTTTGCTTGGGTTGACTTGGCACATGCTCACACCATGTTATGACTATGACAATTCACCATTAGCCTCTATGATAATTTAGTCCTTGACTTGTAGTACCACTCTTTGCTTTGATTAGTATGCTTTGTTGCACTGCATGATTATGGCCATTATGCTCTCTTAGTTGGTTGCTCCCAGTCTTTTGCTAGCCTCCACTTGTATGAATAAGTTTTACTCATGTTTCCAACTCCCGAGAAACCAAGTTATTCCAAAGTGTTCGCTATAAACTCCTATGCATGGTGTGTTACACCATTCCAAGTATATTCTTGTTTTCATCTATCTTCCAATTAAAAAATATTTTGTTATGTGAAAACTTAGTGATTAAAGCCCTCACGAACTTGATGTCACACTTCATATTCTTTGCACCTAATAAACTTGAACCATTGTGGCAAATTTGTTGTATATGCTTGCACTTATAAGTTGGAATTAGCAGAACCATGCTGTCACGGGGAACGTTTTCAACATTGCACTTGTAATTTATACTCAGTTGATATCATGTTCTTTTGTCTATGGATGTCACCGGTGTGAAATAAAGAGGGAACTTTTAAGTCCATGGAGTTTGTATCCTGTGTTAGAGAAACGCCTGAGCCGCTAGTCCAAGCCATGCCTAATCATGGTGGAAACTTGCAGCATCACCATAATGAGCTATCTATGAAGCATCCTCAATAAAAAGCTATGCATATGGTAAATAAAAAGATTGCTGAGATGCTCATTGTCTGCTTGCCTTGTCATTTTGTCTATGGGAAAGCTCATGTACCATGTGTAAGGGGTACCCCGTTGGCGGTTCTCAATGATATGCAATTACTTACAATGACAAGAACTTACCTGGACCCAAAGTTGAGTATGCATGAGGTGTGGCCCTTATATTCGAGGGACTTGAGATTGCCAACTTATACTTCGTCAAGCATATACTCCACCTTTGCCACTTTAACCTTAACCACTTCAAGATGCTTATGATAGGGGAAATGAGGGCTGAAAGCTAACAAGTACCATAATTTTTGGAAGCTCTTTTTGAAACTTGAAATCCCTGCTTCCTTTACAAAAAGGCCTTTCTTCCACCATTATTGAGTCTCCACCTTCTACCTTTAGGCACCATTAAGAGAGCCTAGTTGTTATTCTGTGTGCACTGTTCGAAACCATTATTCAGATCTCCCCTTGTGAACTTTGAAGGTGTCCTATGCATCTATATTGCTACTCTATGAGGGACAAGCTGATTGTCACTATGCTATGTTTTCTGTATGTGAAACAAACAAATAATTTTCAATGCATGTTATTCATGATCTTTGTTTGTAGCTTGTCATGTTGCATGCATAGTTGCTATGTCCTATTGTTAGAACTCCATATTTCATGCTCATGTTTAGAGTTCTTTGATCCTAGTTTTCAATGCTTGCAAATGGTTCGATCTTTATTGTGAGGGTGCATGTCACCTCAAAAATTATTCTTTTTATCACTTACCTATTCGAGGACGAGCAGGAGTTAAGCTTGGGGATGCTGATACGTTGGAAACGTATCTATAATTTTTGATGCTCCATGATTGTTTAGTATATACTTTGCTTTACTTGTATACACTTTGAGGTGCCTTTTACATGTTTCCTCGTACTAACCTATTAACAAGTTGCAACAGTGCCAGATGTCTGTTTTCTGCTATTTTTGGATTCAGAAAAGTTAGTAAGAAATATTCTCGGAATTGGACGGGACAAACGTCAAAGTCAATTACTTTCCGTGAGGAACAAGAAGTCCAAAGGAGAGCCGGAGGGGCCAGCCAGGGTGGCCAGACCCACCCCAGGCGCGACCATAGGTGGGATCGCGCCTGGCTAGGGTTTGGGGCCCCTGGCCACCGCCTCGGTCTCCCCCTTCGCCTATAAGAAGCCCCGATGCGGAAACCCTAAGCACCCGATCAAATCTCCACGAAACCGTCTTTAGCCGCCGCCACCATCGTCCCTAGACCGGGGGGGATCTGAAGTTCTTCCCGGCACCCTGCCGGAGGGGAGATCATCCCGGAGGCCTTCTCTCCGGTATGATGCGTGAGTAGTTCCACCTTGGACTATGGGTCCATGTAGTAGCTAGATGGTTGTATCTCCTCCTTTGTGCTTTCATGTATAGATCTTGTGAGCTCCGTTCATGATCAAGATCTAATTTATTTGTAATCATGCATGTTGTGTTTGCGGGGATTTGATGGATATTGAGATTATTATGTTGGTTTGATTAATGATTTTGTCTTTATGATTCTATCATGTATGTGTTGTTTGTGATATTGCATGCTCTCCGTTGTTAGTAGCTATCTTGGCCAAGTAGTTGCTAGTGACTCTAAGAGGGGGTATTTATGCTTGATAGTGGGTTTATGCCTCTAGTTTCCAAGGGAAGTGACAATAATCTCTTCGGTTGTAAATGTGTTGTTGCTACTAGGAAGAAAACAACGGTCTCTTATTTATGGAACATGTGGACTGTTTATCTTACACACTTTGCTTAAAGCAATTGTCTATTGCTTGCAACTTAATACTGGAGGGGTTTCGGATGATAACCTGAATGTGGACTTCTAGTCATAGATGTAGTTGGATGGCGGCATGTGTATATTGTTGTATCGCCCAATCAAATCTCATAGGATCTTTCTGACTAGTAATTGCATTGTTATGCCTTGCTCAGTTCATGTCAATTGCCCTGCTATAATTTGTTTACCCTTCATGTCATATTGTTTATCTAAGGAGAGTACCTCTAGTGAACTATGGACCCTGGTCCAATCTTTACCATTGATACATCTTCTGCTGTTACTCGTTTACTTGCTGCAAACCATTATTTTTTACACCATATGTTTAATCCTTTGTTACAGCAAACCGGTGAGCTTGACACCTCACTGATTCGTTGGGACAAAGTCTTGAGTTTGTGTTGTGCAGGTCTCCACGTTGCTTGCAACACCTTTGAGACGTTTCCTTCCTTCTTCAGATTCGATAACCTCGGTCTCTACTGAGGGAAACTTGCTGCTGTGCTCATCACACCTTGCTCTTGGGTTCCAACGAAGTGTCCCACATCAACACTGGGTGCACGCATCAGCCACTTGCTGCGTTTGTTCTTTGTCTTTATTATTTGCACTTTGTTTTGTTGCCTTATCAGAAAATCACTAAAAATTCATTTGCTATGTATTTACAGAGAGTTCCTGCTCCATACCACTAGTCAACATCTTCTGCTCCTCGTTGGGATCGACACTCTTATTTATCGAAAGTACTGCGATACACTCCCTATACTTGTGGGTCATCAATCTACTCTGTGAAAGCCCTATTAAGCGTTTTGATCTATCTCTATAAATCTTGATGTCTAAAATGTATGCTGCTTTGCCAAGATCTTCAGTGAAAAACTATTATTTAAATAGCCTTTGACACTTTTAAGAAGTTCTATATCATTTCCAATCAACAATATGTCATTTACATATAGTACCAGGAATGCTACAAAACTTCCACTCACTTTCTTGTAAATACAAGCTTCTCCAAAAGTTTGTATAAATCCAAAGTTTTTTATTATCTTATCAAAACGTTGATTCCAGCTCCGGGATGCTTACTTCAGTCCATAAATAGAACGCTGAAGTTTGCATACCTTGTCAGCATCTTTAGGATCGACAAAATCCTTGGGTTATACCATATACAACTCTTCCTCAATGTCACCATTAAGGAACGCCGTTTTGACATCCATCTGTCAAATTTCATAATTGAAAAATGCAACGGTTGCTAACAAAATCCTCATGAACTTTAGCTTTGCTACTGGTGAGAAAGTCTCATTGTAGTCAACTCCTTGAATTTGTCGAAACTCTTTCGCGATAAGTCGTGCTTTATAGACAGTAACATTACCATCAGCGTATGTTTTTCTTTTAAAAATCTATTTGTTCTCGACAGCCTTGCGGCCATCTGATAGGTCCACCAAAGTCCACACTTGGTTTTTGTACACGGATTCAATTTCAGATTTCATGGCTTCTTGCCATTAGTTGGAATCTGGGCTCATCATTGCTTCCTCATACGTCACAGAGTCGTTAGTGTTGTCCACCAACATGACATTCAAGACAGGGTCATACCAATCAGGAGTGGTACGAACCCTCGTCGACCTGCGAGGTTCAGCAGCAACTTCGTTCGAAGTTTCATGATCATCATCATTATCTTCCTCTCTTATTGGTGCAGGCGACACAGAAACATCTTCCGGTGATGCGCTACTCTCAAATCCGAGAGAAGGTTCGACAACCTCGTTGAGTTATACTTTCCTTCCATTCACTTTTTTTGAGAGAAAATTCTTTTCTAGAAAGGATCCATTCTTGGCAACAAAAACTTTGCCTTTGAATCTACGATAGAAGGTATACCCAATTGTGCATACGCTGCGATAGGATCTTCACAATATTTCGTTGCGTCCTATGAAAAATATCCCAACATTATTTTTATATTTCCTTCTATCCAAATTAATTGATTTGAATTTATTTAGATTGCGGGTGTATCTAATACTAAAACATGTCTAGATACATCCGAATCTAGACAAATTCGAGTCACTTAATTTGGATCGGAGGCAGTACATTGTTTTTTTTACATGTTCGAGTTTAAAGTGTCCCAACATTATTACACATTTGTTGTGAACCTAGAGAAGCATGCTTCAAAGGATATTACACACATGTATAAAACACACATTTGATTTAAGTAAAATTAGATGGCTACAAAGTCGGTTGATTATTTACTGAATGGACAAGTAAGGGCATGTATAACGGTCGATAAGACCGTTTCTTATCTTAATGTACAAATGGGTTATTTCTTAACCTTATCTCTAATAACTAGACCTGAATTTGTAGCGAGAAAAATTGTTGCTAAGAGATCATCACATCTCTTAATTATGGGAATGCAAACCCTTTGTTAAACTTTCTCTCTTATCTATCTTAGCCTTTAAGATATCATCATTGTACATGTCCTAACAGCACATTAACCGTAAGTTTACGATGCCGTCGTATGAAATCCTGTTTTAACCATAGAATTTCGGACTTCGGACAGAATCTTCCCGATTTTCTTTTGAACAGAGATTCTTTCCGATTTTGAACACTAAACAATGGCTCATGCTTTTATATCACACCGGATTCTCCGATTCCTCTGTGGCTTTGTCCACTCCAGCCTCTACGACCGTCGAAACTCCGGCCGCTGAATCCGGTCAAACTTGCCGACGACCATGGGTCCCAACGCCCCGAACTCCCCGTGAGAACCCACCTCCACTATCGAGGCCCACCTACCAGCGACCCACAGGGCTCCCAAAACAACGCCACGTGGGAATGTTCCCACCCTTGTCCTCGTCGATGCCTCACTGCTACGCGTCCCCGACGACTCTCTATACCGTTATACCCGACAGAGGTCTCGTCTCTACTCTGTCTAGCACTCTAGCTCCAGCTCTAGCCCACCTTCTCCCTCACAGTCCCCTGTCCTCTCTTCCTCCTCTCTCCCCCACCCCCACCCCACCCCCACCCGCGCGGTGCCCAATGCCGTACAAACCCTAGTGGCCCCACCCCCGATCTCGCGCGGCCATGGGCAACTGCTGCCGCTCGCCGGCGGCCGCGGCGCGGGAGGACGTCGCGTCCTCGCACTTCCCCGCCTCCGCCGGGAAGAAGAAGCCCCACCAGGCGCGGAACGGCGGCGCGGGGGGAGGGGGAGCCGGCGGCGGCGGCGGCACGGGAGAGAAGAAGCGGCTGTCGGTGCTCGGAGAGGAAGGGCGCGACGTGAGCGGCGGGATCGACGAGAAGTACGCGCTGGACCGGGAGCTGGGCCGCGGCGAGTTCGGGGTGACGTACCTGTGCATGGATCGGGGCTCCAAGGAGCTGCTCGCGTGCAAGTCCATCTCCAAGCGGAAGCTGCGCACGCCCGTGGACGTGGAGGACGTGCGCCGGGAGGTGGCCATCATGCGGCATCTGCCCAAGAGCTCCAGCATCGTGACGCTGCGGGAGGCCTGCGAGGACGACGGCGCCGTGCACCTCGTCATGGAGCTCTGCGAGGGAGGGGAGCTCTTCGACCGCATCGTCGCCAGGGGCCACTACACGGAGCGCGCCGCCGCCGCAGTCACGCGCACCATCGTCGAGGTCGTGCAGCTCTGCCACCACCACGGCGTGATCCACCGGGACCTCAAGCCAGAGAACTTCCTCTTCGCCAACAAGAAGGAGAACTCCCCGCTCAAGGCCATCGACTTCGGTCTCTCCATCTTCTTCAAGCCCGGTAAGCCGCCGAGATCCACCTGTGATTTGGACGAACTGCCTGCCGCACTTTTGGACTTTTTCGGTTCCAGCGTGATCCGTGGGTTGGTGGCCAGTTCTGGGTGGAATTTTCGGTGGCGGTCGTTGTTGGAGCTGAGTGCTATTTTCGTGCTTGCGTAATCTGACGAGAATTTTGTGGTTCTCTCTTTTTGGTAGTAGGACTTTCTAGATATATATTCCTTTTTGTTTCACACAAATTAGTGGTAGTATAAATGGACATGTCAGTACTCGGTAGCTAAATGTAGCTTCCTGCTTTTGCTTCTGCAGGGCTCGAATCTCTCGATAGTTGGCTCTTGCAGACGGTGCTGCTAGTACTTCCGATATTGGAATCTTAGGTCCTAGGTTGACTGGCTGCGTCATGGGGTCACTGCTATTTTGAGGATTTAGGAATCATTAGTAGGAGCACACGTCACATAGCTGTTGCCAAATATAGTGTAATGTTGTTTCCCTTATAGTCCATACCAAGTATTGTTATCTTGTATGCTGATCCCATGTTCAACCTGAGCTCAGTTATTTTGGGACATAAGGTTCAGTACAACAGTTATTTGGGATCAGGTGTTTGGATGTATGTTTCAACATTCAAGCAACTGTTAGTAGTCTTAGCATTATGTAAGCAGCTCATTTGGCAACAGTAGTATTGGTTATTTATAAGAACTCATATCGATCATGAAGAATATGCTGCAGGAGACTTGAACCAATACTGACAACAGGTGCACAAAGTTGTGCTCCTTTATGTAGTAGCTTAACTCAATAGGCACAATTCGTCCACTTCAATTCCCCTTGGCCTCTGGTTGAAAATATATAAGTTTGAAGCACATGAATTATTAACATCCGGTAAATCCTTGTTTGGTTCCAATGTTCTGTGCAAAATTTCATATTACGCAGTATGAACCTTACTGAGTTTATCATGGGATTCTCCCCTTGTCGGTGTACCATGGCTTTCATGCTACCAATACAAGCACCTAGTTTCCTTTCCCGTACTGACCTTCTTACTTGGTTGGCTAGTTTCTTTTCATCACTAAGAATTGGTTACAAAGTTACAATTACTTTTAATTTATGTGTGGAGCAACCAAACTGTTGTAAATTGTGGACTTATATCTTGTAGTAGTAGCTTGATACATTTAACTTGCTTAACAAAAAGAAAGCGAGTTGTCTATTTTTTGTTGATATGTTCCCTGACGACTATAGGCATCCCAATTTGTTAAGTAGGTACCTCTATAACCAATCCTGGCTCTCAGCAGTGTACTTGAAAGCGGGAATAGATAAGCCATCTCAAATATGTAACATCATTTTCCTTATATGGTGCTGTTGGATTGGTATGGTTCTAGTATATGGCAGGAAAGCCCTCAAATATCACTTTATTATTTTGGTTCAGTGCATTATTCAAATCATTTGAAAATTTATGGTTTGATGATTTGCTTTCTGTCAGACCTTCAATTATTCACCGTGAAATGTATGTATGATATATATCATGTATCGTACATAATATGATGCCACTATCTGATGTTTAGGTGAGAAGTTTTCTGAAATTGTGGGGAGTCCATACTACATGGCTCCTGAAGTCCTCAAGAGAAACTATGGACCTGAAATAGACATATGGAGTGCTGGTGTTATCTTATATATATTGTTATGCGGCGTTCCTCCATTTTGGGCTGGTACTTCTCCTTTCCTCCATGAGAACCTTTTATCCTTTAGCTGTACTCCGTGCAAATGATCTTACTGGCTATATTGCAGAGACTGAACAAGGAGTTGCACAAGCTATCCTTCGTGGAAATATAGATTTCAAGAGAGAACCTTGGCCCCATGTTTCTGATAATGCTAAAGATCTGGTTCGGCAGATGCTTCAGCCTGATCCGAAAATTAGGCTAACTGCAAAGCAAGTTCTTGGTAAGATGTACCTTCAATATCCTCAACTTATGGAAGCGGCACAGTATTATGCTACTTTGAATATCGTCAGGTTCATGAAATATCATCGTTTGCCTTGTGTAATCTCGGCCTGACCCTCTCCCATTTTTGTTTTCCAATTGCCATTGTGTAATCTGATAACTAGAGGATCACTGGATCTGTCTGCCTTGTTCTGGATGCCTTTCCTTTTATGCCAGTGCATAACAATTTAGCCCTGAAGTCATATTATGTAGTTTGTTTCGGCTATGTGATAAGTCTGATGTTGCATTGGCTCTAGTACTGATATCCATTAAGGACGTACCAGTGGTAGAAAAGTTACATGTGATCTAGCTTGAATTCTTGTTCTAGTAGTTGGCTAGCTATACTCTGGTAGTATGTTGTTGACTTAGACAGCATGATATTGGTTTTCCACTCTATTGAGTTAGAATGTGCCTAATAATTTAGCAAATTAGATAAAAGCTATGTTTCTTCGTTTTACAGCTTCATGTTCTAATAGTTAAGCTACATGCATTCTTTCTTACAATCTTTGGATGCACGAACTGAATATCGAATTTTCTCATACTATCCACCTGATAATGCACGCATTTAATCGCCATATTTTAATGCACATTTCGTATTTCTTAATTCTTTTTGAGATAGTTTCATATTCATTGGGACTCTTCTTGATTTCTCTTACCGCAGAGCATACTTGGCTTCAAAATGCCAAGAAAGCTCCAAATGTTCCTCTTGGAGACATTGTTAAGTCAAGGCTGAAACAGTTTTCAAGGATGAACAGATTCAAAAGAAGAGCTCTAAGGGTTTGATTTTTTTCTCATGAATCAGATTTAGTTTCCTTTGATATTATTGTTTTTCTTCTCAGTTCTGCATGGCAAATATGTTGTACTGACGAAAATTGTTTGACTAGGTTATTGCTGACCACTTGTCAGCTGAAGAAGTTGAGGACATAAAGGAGATGTTCAAGGTGATGGATACTGATAATGATGGCATAGTCTCATATGAAGAGTTGAAGAGCGGGATCGCAAAATTCGGTTCTCACCTTGCAGAATCTGAAGTACAGATGTTAATAGAAGCTGTAAGTGTTTTCCTTGCTTGTTAAAATGTTCAGTCAGATTAAGTGAGTCCATATCTTTGATTACTGTCCATACTGAATCACTTTATTTGCTTCTAAAGTTTATGTATGATACATAATTCTTATCTTGTTCCATCAACCACTAACGCAGTAAAATATATTGATATATTTTGTGTAGCAGATGGTGGAAGTAACTTTGGTCCCTCTTGTTGCATTTTTTGGGTTCTTGGGGCCTTGATAAATAGCAATAAGGGATAAAGGATATAATCAAAATTCTCTTCCATTTATACTAAGGACCTGTCTATTCTACATTTCTACTTACTTCATATGTTGTTTATGATTTATAAGATCTAGAGCCTCAAGGCTAACATTTATCTGAAGTTTTTGTTTATATAGATCGAAAATATAAAGAACAATGAACTTGCTAATTATTTTTCGTTAGCCTTCATTTTTGTGGTTAGCTTCGGTCCATGAGAAGATTCAATTACTTATGTTGAAAATTAGGTAGTCCAAATTGCTTGACTTTTGTAATACTCCCTCCGACCCATATATTAATTGACTTGCATTTGTTAAAATTTGAATGAACCTATATACTAAATAGTGTCTAGATTCATTCAAATCTAGACAAATGTGAGTCAATTAATATGGGCCGGAGGGAGTATCTTCTAGTATTACTGAGAACAAATGTTCAAGATATTAATATGTGGTCTTTGTGGTGGAAATTAGGTGGATACAAATGGTAGAGGAGCACTAGATTATGGTGAATTTTTGGCTGTCTCACTTCATTTACAAAGGATGGCGAATGACGAGCACCTTCGGCGGGCCTTCCTGTTTTTCGATAAGGATGGCGATGGTTTTATTGAGCCCGGGGAGCTTCAGGAGGCCCTGGCGGAGGATGGGGCAGGTGATATCACGGAAGTGGTGAAGGACATATTGCAAGAAGTTGACACCGACAAGGTGGAGGTTCATTTCTTATTTGTTTGCACCAAAATGAGGAACAACCTTTTGGATATACTAAACATATGCTTTGATTGTTTCTGCAGGATGGAAAAATTAGCTTTGAAGAGTTTGTAGCAATGATGAAAACCGGCACAGACTGGAGAAAGGCATCGCGGCATTATTCGAGAGGACGTTTCAATAGCCTTAGCATAAGGCTTATCAAGGATGGATCTGTAAAGTTGGGAAATGAATGAGTGAAATTGCACACTTGCAGCTGGTGCTATTACTCCGGTCATGCAAGTCCGGCCCGCGGGCAGCGACCCTCCTTCCCTTCTCTAATGATTATTTTGGCGGAAAATTTAGATAGTGTCTCCCCCCTGATTGGCTTACTCGTGTAAGTAGCTTTCCTGGTATCGCCGAGGATCACGCACTGAATGATGCACCAACCAATGTGCGCCTGCTTGCTCGCCCTCTGCCTGATATCTCCTTTTGCTGTACCTGATGCTAAGTGTTGTACAATATTTTGTTGTTACCCTTAGATGCACTTTGTTGGCTGGATGGATTCATCTGTATTGGTTAAGAACTAGGTATGCCTAGTAGTAGTAGCTCAGTGACAGTTAGTGCAGCTTCGCTTTCAACTATACCAGAAACAGCATATTGCCAGGGGAAAAGAACACGAGGCGTCATGTAGCTACAACTTTTGTACAGTGGTACCCGATGTGTGCCGTTACATTTGCACTTCTGCAGTCTTGCTCTACTTCGTCCGAAGATACGCTGGTTTGTTCCAGTAGTCTGAAACTTCCAAGTTTCAGCTACATGCCAAAGCAGGATCAGTGTAATCTGTAGATGGTCATACGGAGTAGTAGAATTCAGACTAGTTTCCCTGTCTGGTGTGCTTGTATCGATGCAGTGTCCGTGGGTCTAAACCTCATGCTCTTCGTGCCATTGTTTAAAAAAAATCATTGGAGAAAATCATGTGCCGCTCTACCCAATTAGCTGACTAATCATGCAGTCTTTACACTCAAGCTTCAGCTACCACTGTTTTCAAGCGGAAAAAGAAATCAAAATGGAAAGCGGCATGTTTAGCTTCACTTTTGGCTTTATCACTCCAACACTAATAACAAAGATAAAAAAGAGTGTCATGTATGTTAACAGGTGTTCTGGCTTGATCTAACTCCGTCGTCTTCCTCAAGGTAACCACTATTTGGGCGAGCTTACAAAATATACTACTACTGAAAACCTGTAAAATTACGTCATGTGTTTCCTGCCACGCTTTATCAGGTGGAGCTGAGTTTTCAGTGCAGATACTACTATATCCTGAAGTGTGAGTTCAAGTCACGAAAAGATGGTCAAATAATCATAGTAGTACTACTACAAAACTTTCTCCCCTTGTACTAGTATGAAATGTTTGCTGGGACTGTCTTCTTCTCTAACTCGCTTTCCCAGCGCAGTTATTTTTTTTTTTGAGGCCAAGGCAGTCGATATCTGCCGCTCGATTAGATAGAAGAGATGATCCAGTTTATAAGGAAAACCGGGTCAAAAAACCATACAAACTATACAATGTCCGATTTATAAGGAAAACCAGGCTGAAAACCACACAAGCGAGGAGCCTGTCGTCCACACGACCCAAGGCAACCAACCGCCACAAACACACACCTCTGGCTTCGGGTCCGCCACCCCGACATACACCACTCGGCACCAAAGTCGCACACGAGCCACAGCGCCGCGCGACCCAGCCGTTTGTTAGCCCTCACTACCCAGGCGACCAACCGCAGGCCTCGAACACTACGCCAAAACCGGGGCCGCCGCCCCGGCAAAGCAACCAGTTCAAACTTCGCGTTGTCCGAAGACGAACCAGCCGAGTCGACGACATGCCACCCGTGTAGCTCCAAGCCATCACCCAACACCATGCAAGGCCATGATCCTGCCCCATAGCACCATCGCCGCATAGAGGTTCGAGGCCACCGCCTCGACGTCCAACCATAGTCCAGGGCCGCCGCCTCGACGTCCAACCATAGTCCAGGACCGCCACCCTCACAGCCCAAGGAAGGCCCACGACAAATATACGCCGGCCTATGAAGACTTTCGGGTGGCCAGGGCCCATGACGCCTTCGGATCCTTGGAGAGTAAGACTAGAGTAGATAGAAAATTCAGAGGGGTAAACCCTAAAACCTGTAACCGACTCGATCTGTGCCTAGGACCTGCCTATCTCTATATAAAGGCCAGGAGGGCACGACGAGGAGGCTCTCTTACAATCTCTCGTAAACCACCGCATACACACCTCCACGCCAGATTGCATCTCAAGACCCCTATAACCTTCTTGCCGCCAGAATCAAGAGTGCATAAGGTGAGTAGGGTTTTCCTTCATGGCTCGAACTCGGGTAAACCTCGTGTCCCGTGTTGCTTGTTTGCTAACCGCTTCCGCGATCTCCAGATCCCCATCTTCTCCAAAACCCAAGTCCATAATATGAGCATTGACGAGATTAAACCTCGCCAATTACGCCATCTCAGGAACTGGGACACCGACAGCGATCATGACGGTCCCAACCCGAGCGATATACAACTCTGCGGCGACGGAGAGTCATCTCCTCTTCGGCGCCTTCGACTTCACCGCCCACTCACCGGCCACCATGAAGGACTTCGAGCCCGTTGGCGACGGACTCGAGATCCTGTTCGGGAGCTTCTGCTTCCAGGTGGGGCAGACCGGCACTCTCCGCCTCCTAGAGCGGGTGACCCTGCCATCGATCAGGCCCGCTTCGTGGGCTCCACACCCTGTGCTACGCACATCATCATCGACAGACAAGTCCTATGATAGCAGCAGCTGCAACTTCGATCTGTGCGATCCACCATCGGACGAAGGGACCTACGGTTCCGGATCCGAAAGCTGCGGCAGCAGCAAACCGATCTACGAGCGCTACCAGTACGCCGCAGTCATACAGGATCAGGAACACAATCCGCCGCCCAACCCGCAGGGTAGAAACGGTGGAAACAGAAGAAGCCAATCCCCCACCCAACGGGAAAACAATGATCGGGTCATCCACCTCAGCGAGGAGGGATGGGCCCAAGCACGTGAGGCCGTAGCAGGCAACAAGATCCTGCCCGCAGATGCCTCGCAAGATCTGCTAATGGCATACCACCTTCTCCTAATCGAGGAGCACAAGAAGCAGGTGAAGATGCAGGAGGTGCTTGACAAACGCAAGCAACCTCGGAGTCCAGTGCGCGACGAGCTGCGCTCTCCGCCATAGGCATTGGCTCAAGCTCGCACGACAACAACGGCAATAAGCACCGTTCTCGGATGGAGAACATGGACCCCAAGGAGCGTCGCGAGGTGACTCGGGCCCTCAACGTGTCCTTCATGGAGATGGATGCTGACGGCAACGTCATCCCAAAGACGCCCCAGGCCGCAATCATGGCGGCCACCGCGTACCTCGCGTCTCACCACCTCCGGAGGGGGACCCGAAAAGGGCCATGCATAAGTCCACGCCATCGGGCTCGGACTCGAAGTTGCGCCCACGGAAGCTCATGCGAGTCAAGAAGAAGGCTACGGTCAAATTCAACTGCAGCCCCACACCTTCATCCGAAGATGAAAAGCACGACCTTCCTCGAAGGCACAAGAGCTCACGCCATCGCAACCACGATTACCACGCCCGAAGCGAACTCACCTAGCGCAAAATCGACAAGGCGCGCGCCAAGCGCGCATGCTCGTCTGAATCTGAGATGGATGAAGACGAGGGAGAACTCTGCGGAGCCCGATGCTTCAGCAGATCCGTTCGACGGACGAGGATGCCGCGTAACTTCAAGCTTCCTTCGGACACTCCGAAGTTTGATGGCACACAGGACCCCAAGGCGTGGCTCAGCGACCACTTGTCGTTCGTCAAGTTGCACAATGGTAACAAGGAAACCGCCATGCAATGCCTTCAGCTGCAGCTGACAGGCGTAGCTCGGATCTGGCTTAGCAGCCTATCCTTAGGATCTATCCGGCCGGAGGAGCGGGCGCATGCTTTCGTCAAAACTTCAAAGGCACCAGAAGAGGTCCGCTTGATCGAGGAGTCGGGCCTGCACTCAACGAACGGGCGAATCCATTCGCCGCATATACCGCTACTGGTTCAACACCAAGAACTCCGTGGCGCACATCTCTGAGGAGAGGGCTATCGACGCCTTCAAGGACGGCGTCAAGCGCCAGGACTTCAAAGAAGAACTTGGGCGCGTCAAGCCCAAGACACTCAACCACCTCATGGACATCACCAACAGGTGGGCCGATGGTGAGGACTCCGTCCACCGAGCGCACTCAGAGGAAGAAGATGACTACGGTCGGCGACGTGAACGCCGTAGCAAGAGAAGATCGCGCGTCTACGACGATCGCGACGGACCAGACATGGTTGCGGCTGGCTACGTCGACTGCCGCAGTGACAGCAACCGCAACAACAGCGGATACCGCGGAAGCAACTTCCGCGACGGAGGACGTCCAACGCAGCTGCGGTAACGCCGCCATGATTTACCGGACCGTCAAAGATACGAAAAACTGTCGGGTCCATGCACCATCCACTTTACATCGACAAGCGTGATGGTAAGAAGAAGGCAAGCCACATGCTCAAGGACCGCCATGAAGTTCCGTAAACTCAGCAAGCATGGCTCGAATGAGGCAGAAGCCCCAAACCCCGGATTCGGGAACGCACCCGACCAGTGCAAGATAGCGCATGGAGCTCCTCCACCACCGTAGGAGGCCCGAACCACCCAACAGACCTGCATGTAATAACGGTGGGCACGGGTATCCCCCGCCGAAAGGAGCGCTGATGATCCAAAAAGGGCGCCCAACGAATAGGGTGCAGAAGAAAATCACCTGTTAGATCAATCTGGCCATGACAGCACCACCCACCATCCCTGAGTACCTTAGCGGATCGGAGTCCTGCATCACGTTCAGCCGTTCGGATCACCCTTGCCAGGTCCCTCGCCCAGGTCATGCTGCCCTGGTGCTTGAGGCGCAGATCAGAGGTTTCGAGATGAGTCGCGTCTTCATGGACGGTGGCAGTGACATCAACCTGATGTTCGCAAGCACCCTAGCAGCAATGCGGATCCTCAGGCATCCCGGAAATGACACAACGTTCCATGGCATCGTTCCAAGAAAGGGCATATTCCCCCTGGGAAAGATATGACTCGACGTCATCTTCGGCAAGCCGAACAACTTCCGATGCGAGCGACTCGAGTTCGAAGTGGTGGACTGGCCATCACAATATCATGCCATCCTTGGGCGCGTGGCATTCACACGATTCCTGGCAGTACCGCACTACGCGTACCTGCTACTCAAGATGCGAGACCTGTGGGCGCCATCACGATCCACGGAGCTTCACCCGACGGACCACTATGACAAGGACTTCAATAGAATCTCCCACCATTCGGCATGCAAGAGGAGATCAAGGCTCCGAGGTGATGTATAACGGGCACCCCGCTCAAGACGTAACGCACCTGACATGTCCTTCGACTCCACCATCAACACAAAGAAGGTGCAAGTCCACCAGACGGATGCCTCCAAGACGGTGCTGATCGCCAACAACCTCAGCCCCAAGATAGAAAGCGCCGTCAATTCCTCCGTGAGCTTGGAAATTACCGGTGTCCCGCGACATGCCAGAGTTCCTGTGGAATTCGCCGAGCACGCACTCAACGTCTTTCAAGATGCCAAGCCCGTCAAGCAGTCCATCCGACGACTGTCCGAACCCCGGGCTGAAGCCATAGGAGTAGAAGTCAACAGGCTACTCGCTGCAAACTTCATCAGAGAGATTAAGGAAAGCGAGTGGCTCGCCAATATAGTGATGGTCCCCAAAAAGGACACGGACATCATGCAGACGTGCGTGGACTTCACGTCGCTGAACAAGCACTGCCCGAAGGACCACTTCCCTCTCCCTCAGATCGATCAGATCATCGATTCGACTGCAGGATGCGAGAAACTCTCCTTCCTCGATGCCTACTCAGGCTACAACCAGATTCAACTGAAGGTCGAAGACCAAGAGAAAACAACGTTCATCACGCCGTTCGAAGTATTCTACTACAACACAATGCCCTTCGGGCTGAAGAACGCGGGCGCCACGTACCAACGGTGCATGTAGGCATGCCTGAAAGACCAGATAGGCCGCAATATACAAGTCTATGTCGACGACATAGTCATCAAAACAAGGGAGGCGGGAACACTCATCGACGATCTCCGTGAGACGTTCGATAATCTCGACCGCTACAGGATAAAGCTCAACCCTGAAAAGTGCGCCTTCGGCGTCCCATCTGGCCAGCTGCTCGGCTACTTCATCTCCCAGTGAGGGACCGAAGCGAACCCGAAGAAAATTCGGGCCATAATGGCCATGGAAAAACCGAAGAACCTCAAGGGCGTCCAGCAGCTCGCCGGGCGAATCGCGGCATTGAGCAGGTTCATCAGCCGCATGGGCGAAAAGGCTCTGCCGTTCTACTAGCTACTATGCAAAACAGACAAATTCGAGTGGACGCCCGAGGCGGACGATGCGTTCGAAGATCTCAAGCGGCTGCTCTCTACCTCGCCGGTCCTGGTCACGCCAAAGGAACGCGAGCCTCTACTGCTATACATAGCAGCCACACACCAGGTGGTCAGCACCGTACTAGTGGTCGAACAACCCGAGGAGGGCAAGACCCATGGGGTTCAACGCCCAATCTACTACCTCAGCAAGGTATTGACGCCGACAAAGCAGAGGTACCTTCACTACCAAAAACTCGCCTACGGCATGTTCATGATGGCTCGTTGGCTGAGCCACTACTTCCAGGAGCACCAGGTGATGGTCGTCAACGAGGCACCCCTGAACAGCATCCTGAACAATCCGGAGGCCACAGGACGCGTGGCCCTGTGGGGCATCGAGCTGTCACCTCTAGACATCGTCTATGAGAAGCGCCACACGATCAAGTCTCAAGTCCTCCCGGAATTCCTCGTACACTGGATGGAGCTGCAGCTGCCAGACACCCTGCACATGACACATACCATGGACGATGCACTTCGACGGCTCCAAGCGCCAAGCGGGAGCAGAGTCGGAGTTATATCGACCAGGCGGCAGATGAAGTACGTCCTCCGGATGAAGTTTCGAGCTTCCAACAACGAGGTAGAATACGAGGCCCTCATCCACGGCATGCGGATGGCCAAGATCTGCGGCGCAACACGCCTCGTCATCTACGGTGACTCCAACCTCCTCGTCCAACAGACGATGAACGAGTGCGACGCACACGCCGCCAACATGATCGCGTACCGCGCACTCTACAATGCACTCGAAGGAGGCTTCGACGGCTGCGAGCTTCGGCACGTTGGCAGAGAAAGCAACGAAGAGGCCGACCGACTCGCCAACATCGGCTCCACCTGCGCACGGGTGCCACCAGGTGTGTTCCTCGAATAGATCTGCGTACCATCCATCAAGCGGAAATTCCCAAAGGGATCACCCGAAGAGGCAGAACACTCGGGGGCTATGCTACCCGAAGGACAGGAAGGACCCGAAAAGCTGGACACAGAGGTCGCTGTGGTCAACCTGGTGCAGGTCATGGCAGTCGAAGAAACTTAGACACGGCCATACCTCCGGTACTTGATAGACGGAGAACTGCCTGATAGCCCGACAAATGCCCGGCGCATATCTCGCTGGTCCAAGGCCTTCACCATCATCAATGGCGAGCTGTACAAGCGCAGCATTTCGGGTGTACTACAAAGGTGCGTCACCATTGGCGATGGAAAAAACATCCTCCAAGACATCCACGAGGGCATCTGCGGCCATCATGCAGGCAGTCGCTCCCTTGTCGCCAAAGCTCTACGAGCTGGATACTACTGGCCAACGGCCATGAACGACGCCAAGGACATCGTCCGAAGATGCAACGGGTGCCAAAGGTTTGCCGACAAACCACACGCACCCGGATCAGAGCTTAGGCCCATACCTTTGGCTTCGCCCTTCGCCCAATGGGGCCTCGACATGATCGGCAAGCTGCCAAGGTCTTCGAAAGGAGGACACGTCTACCTCCTGGTCGCAGTCGACAAATTCACCAAGTGGATTGAGGCCATGCCGCTCACTAACCAAAAGGGCAAAACTGCCGTCAAGTTCTTTGAATCCATTGTCTATAGGTTCGGCGTGCCGCATAGCATCATCACTGACAATGGGTCGAACTTCATCTCCAAAGAATTTCATGACTTCTGCGAAGGCCTCGGAATCAATATCACATACTCCTCAGTGGCGCACCCGCAAACGAACGGGCAGGTCGAGAAGGCCAACGGCCTCGTCGGCGCTGGCATCAAGAAGCGCCTAATGAGCCCACTCAAGCGACTCGCCGGATCTTGGACGAAAGAGCTGCCCTCCGTCTTATGGAGCCTGCGTACAACACCAAACAGCTCAACCGGCTACACGCCGTTCTTCATGGTGCATGGAGCCGAAGCCGTGCTACCAGCAGAGGTACGCCACAAGGCCCCACGGGTCGTTGCTTACAGCGAAGCCGAATCCACGGCTGCACTCGAAGACGCTGTCGACACACTCCACGAAGAGCGCGACATAGCAGTAGCTCGATCAGCGGTGTACCAACAGAGTCTCCGCAACTACCACAGCCGACGGCTGCGCCCAAGGTCCTTCGTCGAAGGAGACCTAGTCTTGCGACTCAAGCAAAAGCGACCAAAGAAATTCAAGTCACCATGGGAAGGACCCTACATCGTCACTGAAGTCATCCCAGGTGGCGCCTATCGCCTCAAGCACATGGAGTCTGGAGTCGCATACTCCAACCCATGGAACGTCGCACAGCTGCAATGGTTCTACCCTTAGCTACCTTCCTCTTTTACTTTCAATAAGGCTATTCAGCCAAGGCTACCTAGCCGAACAATGTACCTCCTCCGTTACAATATGAATAAAGCTAAGTGTCTCGTCCCAAATTTTTGTTTACTGTTCGCATTTTACTCCATGCTACAACGCACTCGGGGGCTCCCCCAACCTCACGACTTCGTCGACTGAGGATAACACGTGTACATCTGAGTAGCTGACCATGTAAGGCTAACGAAAAGGACATGTACACAAACAAAGAACTACGTGCTAAATCAACAACCAAATCCTTATAACCAAGGGCAAAACACGCCCAGTCAAATATATAGAAATTTTACATCTATCCCTTTTTTACAGGTACTACCTTTTCTGAAGAATAACCTGAGAACGCTGCTCAAACAGATCTACGATCTATTCGGCATACTGCCTTACAGCCGCATAATGCGGACGCATATCCCATTCACCACCATCTGGCCGAAGAGGCGGCCCAGCCGCCACAATAGATAGATCTAAGTCAGGAAGATGTAACCGCACAAGGGAGAGCGCGACCTTCACCCCTGCGACGAGCTGATGCCGTACCAGTTCCCTGACATGATGCACATTCCGAAACTTCGACAGCAGGCCAGAAAGAGTTGACGGCGCGTCATCCAGCGGAAACATTACATGCAGAACCGACGCGAGCGAAGACTTCACCTGACGAAGCACCCGCGATACCTGGTGGACGTGATCCTGCACCGTCGCAAGGACCACGCCACGATCTTGGTCCATCCAGAAGAATCCGCTGGCCTCCATGTCCTGCTGATTCAAGCAGTTGATCCGAACAGCGACACACTCCTTCTCTTCCCGTAGAGCAATGTTAGCACCTGCAATACTTGCAAAAGAGTAAGACAAAAGGCTAGCAGTCGCATCCGAAGTAATGGGAAGCAGCTCGGAAAACTCACACTGAATCTGTTCGGACAAACGAAGCAACTCCGCTATCAAGTACTCCTATCTGGCAGCGCCTCGATCCTCTTTGGATTTCCAAACATCAGCGTGGCCACGCACCCCAAGCAACTCTTTCTCGAGGCTACGGATACGGTCTCGAAGAAACACAAGCTGCGACGCACCATCCAGGGATGGCCGCAGCCATGACGAAGTGTCAACGGGATCATCACCCAAAGGACCCTAGAGTAACAGAAGACAAAGACATGAACAAGCAGATGAAAGAGCACAGAACTCAGCAAATTCATTACGTGCAGCAAAAGCCACTACGTGGCACAAGGATCGTTCATCAAAATAATTACAACAAAAGAAGCTAAAACTATCCTACAACTACAACGCCACGGTTACACGAGTAGCCTCGAGCCGGACGCCTCGCCTTGGCTTCCCCGCCGCCTTAGCTGCATCGCCAAACAGATCAATCAGCTTCGGACCATAACGCTTATAGAAAGCATCATAGGTGGCGAAGGCTACCTTGGATCCATCGACATCCGGGAGGTGACCTGAGGAAGATCCAGCTCCGCTCCAGCCGCCAAGGCCATTGCCAGCCCGACGGACGCGCCAATGCCTTTCTGCTGCCAGGTGCCGCAGCGCCGCCGACAATGCATCCGCCAAGGCATCGACATCCTCGAGGTCCACGCCTTGGGGACGAGCTCCTAGAAAGCGCCGAGGACCTCCTTGGCCTTGGCAAGCGACGCAGATCAAGCAACGGTCTTCGACCGCCGCAGCAGCATCATCCAAAGCACTCCCGTGCTCTAGAGCACCGCGATCAAACTCGATGCCCGCGGCATCTAAAGAAACAAAGGAAGCAGCATGAATAAAAGCACTGCGAAAGAAAGACAAGGAAGTCGAAAAGAGGAAGGCGGAGACACTCACCCGAAACAGCCTTGGCAGCCGCCATAAGCTTTCCGGATACCTCTCTCTCGCGCGAAGCCGTGGCGGTGGTGAGCTGCTCCTCGCGGTCCGTAGCCTCCTGCTGCAGGCGCTCCTTGGCCTCGGCCGCGTTGGCTAGCTCCAGCTCGAGGCGCTCCTTTGCACCAACGGCGACCTCGGCCTTCTTCTCCGCTTGACCAAGGCTCTTTTTGAGAGCATCAATCTCACGGAGAGAGGCATTGTGGTCCTCTGCAGTCAGAAACACACCTATCGGATCGAAGGACAAAAATACAAGAAGAAGCAAAAGACCAAGTCGTAAACATACCTCGAAGCTGTTTGAAGTTGGCCTCCAATGCCAGGTGCTGCTGCACCAGCTGGTTGTCACTTTGCACAAAAGGCTGCAAAAAAAACTACTAGTCAAAAGAACGGCTCGGGGGCTACGCCCAAAAGAACGAGCAGAAGCAAGTTACACATACGAAAAATGCTCGGGGGCTCCCCCTGAGACTCAAAGAAAATTCAGCAGATAAATGCTCGGGGGCTACCCCCGAGATAAGAAGCAAAAAAACAAGGATTAGCAGATCATCCGAAAAGGCTCGGGGACTCCCCCTGCGGCAGAAAACAAAAATTACTTACATGGTTAGACGACGACTCCGAAGGTCCGCTCGCAGTCTTCTGCGGGACAACCACCCGAACCTCCTGTGGAGAAGGGTTTGGAGCAGCACCTTCAGAGGTGGCCACCGTCTGAGAAGGAGGAAGAGCAACTTTCGACTCCCCCATCATCCCCCGAGCACCGTCACTGGAGGAGCCGTCGGAGGAGTGGCTACAAAAGGAAAAAATCAGCAGAGCGCAAGGTAAATAGACAAGAGAAAGCAAAAAAGGACTGAGGAAACTTACGAGTCAATCTCGCTTAAGTCGAAGACAGGAGGGGTCTTCCGGACCTTCTTCTCCTCTTTCTTCTCTTCCTTCTTTTCTTCCTTCTTCCGCTTTGTCGGTGGGTGCGGTGCCACAGCCCGCACGGGAACGGCAGGAATTGGAGAGGAAGAGCCCCCATTCCCATCACTGTGACGCTCAAGGCACAGCGGGTTCCTAGGCGTCGGCGGAGTTGAGGCGTCCGACGACTCGCTAGAGCTCCTCGTCCGCTTGCGAGTGTGATCCTTGCTCGACTTGTTGGCCTCTTCAGCCGGAGATCGTGCCGACGGCAGCTCGGACATGGAGTCCACCACCTCATTATCCGGAGCATCCAGGAATACTTCGGAAAATGGAGGCGACATGCCCGGTACCTTGAAATCCTGCGCAAAAAGATAGCAAAAATTTTAGCACAAAAGGCGGAAAGACAAACGCAGTCGAAAAATAGCGCTACGCGCACATCCAAGCTCTACACCTGCGGAACCGGACGAGAAGCGGAGAATGGAGAAGTCAGCGACTTCCCCGGAAGGCCCTCTCCAGCCTTGTACTTCAGCAGCGGGCGAAGGACCCCGTCAAGATCCTCCTTGGAGATTTCATCAGCCGAAACCCTAGTCGGATCGCGGCGACCCGAATAAAGGAACATCGGGTGCGCCCTAGCCTGGAGTGGCTGCACCCGACATTTGAGAAAGGTGCGGATGATGTCCACACCATTCACCTCCTTCTCCGAAGTCAATTGAAGATCCTCCACCCGGCGATAGAGCCCTTCAATCTCAGCCACCTCGCCATCCAAGATCTGGTTTTTCCAGGACCTTTTCGGCTCGATTTTCTGGGAGGGGTCAAAAGGAGCAAGCCCAAAATCCTGCCCAGTTACTGTTGAGTCGCGGATGAAAAACCATCGCCTCCGCCAGTACTGGACAGACTCGGACATAGAAAAGGAGAAGAAAAGAATGTTAGATTTAAGGGAGATGATGCAACCCCCAATGGGATAAACACCATCGGAACCAGATTGACTCTTCACAGAATAGAGTTTCCGGAAGAGGCCAAAGTGCGGCTCGACACCGAGCCAGCACTCGCAGGAAGTGATGAAACAGGCGATATGAAGAAGAGAGTTGGGAGAAAGATGATGCAGCTGGATACCATAGACGAAAAGCAATCCACGAAGGAAATCATGGACTGGGAAGGAAAAGCCCCGAAGAACAAAAGCAAGGAACATAACCCGAAACCCAGCGGGGGGACGGGGAATTACCTTGTTGCCAGGGAGTTTAACGGCATCCCTATCCTGCGGGATCAAGCCTCGCTCACGGAGCTTGTGGAGATCACTATCACGTGTCTCCGATCGCCGCCAGCCACCATCGGTGACTCGGGCGGCGGTAGAACTTTTCTTGCCACCAGTGGCGCTGGTACCAACTGCAGAGGAGGACTTCTTCGGCTTCCCCATCGCAGTACGACGGTGTCGGCGGAGAGCACACAGGATCAAGGAAGGAAATGTTCGAGGAAATTCCAGCACGCAGCAAGAAAGTTCAGAGAAGATTGGAGCAGTGAAACAAGAATGGTTGCGGTGAAAACATATTAACTTTTCCCCAATGATTATAAGGACGAAGACAATGCACGACGACCGTCCATCGGGAAGACCTAGAGCCAACTGCAAGATCTGACCGTCCACGTGTCAGCACAACGAACCATCGCTCACACGCCGTCCACTATGCACGGAAATCGAGGAGACACCGTAATTATCTCCACGCCGCGCGTGACCGGTCAACTCAAGGTCAGAAGGTGGGACCCATGTTCGTCCAGTCACGTCATCTCTGGCGCAACAGACGCTTGAGGTCACCGATCGCCAGCACTGACGTCATCAAAAGCTATACTAGCAACGGTTACAGTTCTTCGGCTACATAACTAAGAGTACTCACTCGAATCTACGATTCGACTAACTACTCGGGGGCTACTCCTATCAGGAGCGCTGGCCGCACACCCAAAAATAAACAAAACACTACAGTGCTAAACTAATATCTTCGAGTCCTACGTCGAGTCTGCGACTCCACTACGGACTCGGGGGCTACTCCCATAGGGAGGATGGATTCAAGCATCCGAAAAATTTGTGTCCTACGGACCGGAAGCCAAAAACAACTGAACTAAAGTCTCCGCTCGAGTCTACGACTCGAACAGACACTCGGGGGCTACTCCCATAGGGAGCGCTGGTCGCGCACCCTATGAATTATTCGACTGCGATCCTACGGATCAGCATGCAAAACTTTTTTCGGCAACTCTACCCTAATTAAACGCTGAGTGAGAAACGTCCTCCTTGGCCACCCGAAGCACCTCCACGGTGATAAACATTCAGATGCTGTGTCTGCAACACAAAGATAAGACCTACAGATATCATCTCGATGGCTCGTAACGCATATGATCAAGGCTCGCTAGTAAGAACTGCGTAACAAAGCGATAAAAAATCCCGACGGACGCGTTGGGTATATCATTTAAATTCACTGGAATTCCACTCCTGTAAGTCCTCTGCGGCCTGAGTCGAATTATGCCAGCATATGTTCCGGGTTCGGGTCGAGGGACTCGAACCTGAAGAAGATCGTGTTGTTTTGTCCTAAGACAGTTAACTGACCCTGATCCGTCGGAAGAGTCAGGTACACACATCAACAATCCCTACACATTCTCTTGAAAGACAGAGTTGCACCCGAAGGATCGAAGAGTCCTTAGACGAATCTACGATTCGACTGAACACTCGGGGGCTACTGACATGGTTATACCCCGCGGGTACACGACCTTAGCATACCTAGTCCAGCCCAAGGAAGGCCCACGACAAATATACGCCGGCCCATGAAGACTTTCGGGTGGCCAGGGCCCATGACGCCTTCGGATCCTTGGAGAGCAAGACTAGAGTAGATAGAAAATTCAAAGGGGTAAATCCTAAAACTCAGAATCGACTCGATCATGCTCAGGACCTGCCTATCTCTATATAAAGGCCAGGGCATGAAGAGGAGGCTCTCTACAATCTCGCAAACCACCGCATACACACCTCCACGCCAGACATCAGACACCTCAGAACCTTCGGTTCCGCCGTAATCAAGAGCAAACAAGCAGAGTAGGATTTTCCTCCGGCCCGAACTGGGTAAACCTTGTGTCCCCGTGTTGCTTGTTTGCTAACCGTTCCACGATCTCTAGCATCCCCATCTTCTCCAAAACCCAAGTCCATAACAATGGGCATTGACGAGATTAAACCTCGTCAATGATCCTGCCCCATAGCACCATCGCCGCATAGAGGTTCGAGGCCGCCGCCTCGACGTCCAACCATAGTCCAGGACCGCCGCCTCGACGTCCAACCATAGTCCAGGGCCGCCACCCCAGCATCCGCCTCCCATGACCGCCGAGACACTCCGCCTTTCCGCCACGAACCAACCGCACCATGATGGCTAAGAAAGCTCCAAGACGACGCCTCCAACAAGGAAGCGACGCGTCCGTCGCCGTCGCCCGCTCCCGATGGAGCTTAGGTTTTTACCTGGAGATCTTAGGACCATACATGTCGGACGGGATTGATAGCTCCACAACGACGCCAACAAGAAGGTGAACGACGCCCGAAGGCGCCGCCGTCGTCGGCACAAACCGAAGCCCGTGCAAGGTTTCCCCCGGAGATCAAACCGACCACTAAGCGAGAGGTAGCAAAGGTAGGCCCGCCGCCGCCCACCAAGCTCCTCTCGCCTCAATCCGCGACAAACACGCCGCCGCCGCCACTGAACGCGATCAAAGATCCAGGGCCGCCGCCCCGGCCTCCACGCTGCCGGACGACAACAACCATGGCACCGGAAGGCAGTCGACCAGCCACCCCGGCACCCCACCCGCCCACTCCCACCTCCTGTGCCCCAACCTTCTACAGCCAGCAACCCCATCACCTCCACCGCGCCGAGGACCCCCATGCCGGCGCCGCACGCACCTCCCACGCCAAGAACCATCGCGCCCAGATCCGCCCTCGCGGCCCATCGCCGGACGGCCTCAGCCAGCCGCCTCCGCAGCCACGCCACGCCCACACTCCCAAGAAGGGTTCGCCGCGCCTTCTACGCCGCTGCCCGCAGAGCCACGCCACTGCGGCGGCCCTCCGACGCCCCCCCCGCAGGGCCACGCCGCCAAGAGCCACCGAAGCCGAGCGAGGGATCCCCATCGCCTGGGAGAAGGACCGCAGCCCCGCCGCTGCTGTCCGCCGTTTCGGCTTTGCCAGCGCCAGTTACTTTTGGAACCATATATTTCAACCGTCAGTTAAGATTACACCCGCTCGCTCGCTCGCTGCAACTACCCACTCAAACGTACAAACAAAAACACAACCCTCTCCTTTTAGTAGATCTCAATTTTTTACCCACATAGTCACCGTCAGGCCCCAGCTACCGTGACAGGACAGAAATCTCCAGTACGACGTCGTTTTTACAGGACGGTACGCCTAACCAGCCGAGATTTTTTTTTAAAAATAACACCGAGATGTTTTCTCAGGCGGTAAACAACAAGCGCGACATGATCCCCTGCAGTCGCCATTCTGCACTCACCTCACCAGCAGTCCTTTTCCTCCCTCGCTCGAAAAAAGGCCATGCCCCACGTACGAGCTCGCCCGTAACGCTCGTCCACCAAACCAAGCATAGTATATCGCGCAATTAATTTAATTTATGCGGCGTCGTTCGCTCGCTCACTAACCGGCTGCACGATCGCACGGCCGCTGGACTGGAATGTGTACTACCATCGCGCAGCCGGGCCGGCCGGGGCCTGTACGGGAACGCAATTATGCTTCGGCTGCTCGCTAAAGCCGGAGCAGGTGTGGGTCGAACGGGTAGGGTCGACGGTTCGGGAAAGGTGCGAGTGCGAGGCCGACCTGCCACGGCAAGATCTGGCGTCGCTGCCTTTGGCTGCCGATGGTAGATCCGTCCGCCGTGTCCGTCACGACCGAGCGCGCGCGGAGAATCACCCAGCGGGGCAGGGGGCCAGCGCAACAGCGACTGACAATAATGACGGCTCCCCTCCCTCCACATCGGATCGCGGCCAGGCCACCCCGACCAGACCAGAACCAGAACCACCCACCGCGTCGCCCCAGCGACAGCGGCCTCCGGGCCGACGCCGACATCGACACGCTGGCCTGCGGGCCCGGCCCGTCAGCCGAGGGGAAAGCTGCTGTGTACGGGCGCGGGCGCGTGTTGTTGGCTCGGATCCCGTGCGGCCGCTGCCTCTGCTAGTGCTCCACGCTTTGCTCCGCTCTCGCTCTCGTCGCGTACGGCGCCCACTCGCTTCAAATGGTGACAGCGCAGAGCGAGCGGCGGAGGCGCACCGGGCGCGCGTGAGCGAGTGAGTTCCTGGCCATGTCGTCCGGGGCGGAGGAGGTCTTCGGCGGCGGCGTCATGGGGTTCCCCGCGGACGACGGGCACGGCTTCGCGCTCCGGGACGGCGTCCTCGCGCCACGCTCCTCCGCCGCTGCCGGGACGGGCGGCGACGAATCCACCGACTCCGACGACCCCCGGCTCCCGCCGCTGCGGCTCGGCGTCTCCCACGCCGACTTCGGGCGCGCGCTCGCCAGCCCGGGCTCCAGCTCCTCCTCCTCCTCCGACGCCTTCCTCAGCATGAGCTCCACGCCTTCAGGTACACCGCGACACAGAAACTTCCTTCCCCCCCAAACGCGTCGAATCCTCCTCCTCACTCCCCAGCGCGCGCGGCCTCCCGGGACCGCAGCCGTAAATCTCGATCTCCGCGCGTGACTGAAGACACCCACTCGTCAACTCTGTATCGTGTGCTTTCGCTCGAACTCTGATCCGAATTTTGTCTGTTCTGTTTGTTTGGTTTGGCTGTTTTGCCTGGAGATCAGGACTGCTGAATCCGTACGGGGCATGGTCGCCGCGACGCGCGCCGTCCGAGGCGTCGTCCTCGGACATGGAGTTCGGCACGGCGCGGGAGTACGACACCTCCGACCTCTTCTTCGGCGAGAACTGGCTCTACGACGACCACCTGTTCCGCCGCGAGCCGGAGAGCGATAAGTGCGGCGAGGAGGAGGACAAGTTCATCGTTGGCCCCGACGCAGCCGGCTCGCGGCAGAGCGAAGCACGCGACACTGGCGATGATGGCAGCAGCAGCAGCCGGCGGCATGCGCGTAGCAAGTACAGTGCAGACTCTGGAGGAGGGTGCGCGGAGGTGTACACGTCGCCTCCCTGCAGGTGCTGCTGCCATGGGGAAAGGAAGAAGAATGATCAGGAGGCTGTGAGGGATTCCTGGTCTGCTGTGTACGGGAGGTACCAGATCATGGATGACCTGACGGAGGTGCTGGATGAGTGCGGTGCAGACGCGCTTAAGTCCAGGCGTAATGTGGACGGCGGTGCCACGCTCGAGGGCGGTCCATTAGCAGATTCCAGGAGCACTGGGGATGCCCAGGAGTTTGATCTGAGTGCGCTGGAGAAGGAACTTCAGATGCTCAGTCCGTACTTGGCTGAAGACGCAGATGCTCTTAACAGTAAGTACTTCTGTGGCCTCCTTCATATTCCTCAGGATCAGTTGTTGTGTTTCGCAGAACTCTTTAACAAGCTCAACATACGATTCAGTTTGCGGTGTTGTAATTGGATTGTTTTCTGAAGAGTTTTGTACCAGCGCCTGAATGTTGCAGTTCTAGAATATTGATATATGCTTGAATTACAAACCGATAACAGACTTGAATTATGATGTATTTTTGCTGTTTAATGTGATAAAAGTTTTTCTGGCTGATCCAGATTTGCATGCCTTTTTAATTCCAAAATTCACTAGTGTGGACTAGATGGTTCCATTCTGACTTTACTAGTCTCTTTCAGACTGTAGGTTTGACCCGGACTTCAGAGTAAATGACGAAGTAGATATTGACATTGTAACAGATGAGAAAACTGTTGATGACAAAGAATTTCTAAAGAATAGTTACAGCGTGCATCCTTTTCCTGAGATTGGTACTCCTGAAGATGTTTATGAGATGCCGGACTTTGGGTCAGCAGATACAAATGTTCAAAATACCACTACTCATAAAATTAGTGAAGGTCCAAAAACCGATATTGATCTTGCAAGCTCTATTTTTTATCAAGAATATGACGAATTTGAGCTGAAAGTTTTCCACCGGAAGAACAGGTTCCTATCCAGTACCTTTCCTATTTATTTCTGCTCCCTAATAGTAGTTATTGGAATAAACTCATATGCTCATATGATAGGCTTCTCCTGCAGGACTGGCTTTGAAGAAACCAAAGAATTCCCTATTGTGGTAGATTCAGTTGTTGCCGGAAGATATCGCATCACTGAATATCTTGGTTCAGCTGCATTCAGCAGGGTCGTACAGGCACGTGATCTTTGCACGGGAATGGATGTCTGCCTTAAAATAATTAAAAACGACAAGGATTTCTTTGATCAGAGCTTGGATGAGATAAAGCTCCTTAAGTTTGTAAATAAACACGATCCGGCAGATGAACATCATATATTACGCCTATATGATTTTTTCTACTATCAGGTATTGACATGGAGATAAAATCAATTAAACTGCTGATTTGCTTTTATACCATACCTTACAATTTGAGGAGACAAATTTCATAAAAAAAGGGAAAATAATTATATTCACTCCAGGTCTTAAGGTTCATTTATTACATCAGCTATTCTTTTGATACATGATTTATTATTTCAGTTATTGGCCTGTTAAGTACTATTCCAGCAATTTTTTTCATTTTTGATGTCAGATAATGCTGACAGCTGAAACAATTGACAGGAACATCTTTTCATCGTCACCGAATTACTACGGGCAAATCTATATGAATTTCAAAAGTATAACCAGGAGTCCGGTGATGAGGTCTATTTTTCATTGCCCAGAATACAGGTACTGACCGTCATTGTCTTCTTCCTGAGAGTATCTCCGTCTATTCTGCTACGGAAGCACCCTCTTTAACCTTCTTGTATACATTCTGATTTTAGAAATTATCTCATCACTGAAAAATTAAAATTAAAGGCACCATATCAAATCATTCACGGCTGACCTTGTATGCTGTAGCTTTAAGGAAGATACATTCGTGTTTTGGCCCCTCTGTTCCATTTTCGTCTCTAAGCGACTTTGGGTAGTCTGGAATATAATTTGAGCATAATAGTTTATTTAAAATGTAGAAATACTGAAACATGAGACCTTCCATTTGTTTTCAGGCTATAGCTCGACAGTGCTTAGAAGCTTTGGTGTATTTGCATCATTTAAATATAGTTCATTGTGACCTGAAACCAGAGAATATCCTTATGAAGAGCTACAGCAGATGTGAAATCAAGGTTATTGATCTTGGAAGCAGTTGCTTCTTAACAGACAACTTAATCCTATATGTTCAATCGCGCTCTTACCGTGCTCCTGAGATCATTCTGGGTCTCCCATATGACCAGAAGATTGACATTTGGTCTCTTGGCTGCATCTTCGCTGAGCTGTACACTGGTGAAGTAAGTATACATGTTGACTTAATAACCATCTTTGTTTGGTTTACATGGCATTTTCAAGGCATATCGACATTTTATCTACTCCCTCCGGCCCATATTAACTGACTCAAATTTGTCAAGATTTAAATGAACCTAGACACTATTTAGTATATAGGTTCATCCAAATTTTGACAAATCAAAGTCAATTAATACGGATCGGAGGGAGTACAATAACATAGTTTAATCCAATCACAATAAAAGATACACCAGAGTTTATCTATGAGTAAATGAATATATGTCTCATTTTTGAACCTATCCCCGTAATCTCTGGCCGTTTGTGCTTGTTCAATCACTCACTTCATCCCAAGAAGACTGTAACATACTTGAATGCTATAGGTTCTTCTTCTGCCCTTCACATGTTGAGTAGGACCTCCTTTGTGGTCTTAAAGATGTTAATATGAAACTGCGCAGAAACTAGAGACTTAATTCAAAAGCCTGTGACTACATTCTGCAAAATACTAGTACATCCTCTGTTCCATAATGTAGTATGTTTTGGCAAACTAAATTATGGGACGGAGGAAGTACAATCTAAGAAAAGAAGGACCTTATAGTAACATTGGTATACAACATAACCATCTGTTTATATAGTATGAATTGAAGATTATGTGTCTAGAATCTTTGTTCAAACCATGTGAAAAATATTTTCAGAGGATCAGTGCACCCCCAGAGAAATACTCCCTCCGTTCCAAATTAATTGACACAGATTTGTCTAGATACATGTATCTAGACGCATTTTAGTGTGTAGATACATGCAAATCTAGAAAATCTGCATCAATTAATTTGCAGTGGAGGGAGTAGACAAGCTAATGTGATGCCTGGTACAGTTAGGATTACATCTGCCTGTATCAAATAGTCATGTTCTTCTGTTTCTCAAAGAAGTAGAACTCCTTGTGACCGAGGATGCTGGCTACATGTCACAGGTGCTCTTTCCTAATGAATCAGTGTCAACGATTCTTGCTCGCATAATTGGAATAGTTGGCCCAATTGACACCAAGATGCTTGCATTGGGACAGGAGACTCAGAAGTACTTCACAGAAGAGTATGACCTTTTCCACAAGAACGAGGTACAGAATCTTGTTCACTTCTTTCAGCTTGTGCCGATCTCGTCAAACATCATATAAGTTCCACCAGGAGCACTTTTAAGTGTATTTAAGAAAGCCAATATTATTTTGGTACTTTCTGATCCGATCTTTGTTTGACTTCGATGTGCTTGACGTGATATGAACCTAATTTACTTTGCATGCACACTTTAGTTGAAGCAAAATTATGGTGTTTTTCATTTTAATCATTGGATTTCTGCATTTCATCTGGAAAAACTAGTCTTAGTTCTGTCTTCAGGACCTCTTTGTGTCCCACATGCTTGGCATGTTGAATGCCACTGACATTATTGTTCACTAGTACGCTGCCATAGAAGGTTATTTACAGTGCAGCTTTTGTTCTAACTTTGTTATGCCACATACCTAAAAGAAATTATTATGCTGTATAGAACATTTTGAGTTGTGAAGAAACCAAAGTAAAAGAAAAATGAAATTATATGCATTAGCAGCTTCACAATAATAAGATACTAGTTGGAAGAACTGTTGCCTTCTGTTGGTGGAGGACTTGTGTCCTGGTGTTTTAGTAGTTGCCGGCGGTGTTCTTCGCAGTTGGTCTCACGGGATAACCATGTTGGTCTTTACTTCTTTGGGATCTGGTTCCCTCCTCATGTACATTGAGTATGCTTGTTAGGTGAACACCATCCTTGCACATAATCTTGAGAAACAAACTTGTTTGTCATCACTATAAACATCTCCGCCATAAGGATTTCATTTGTTCTATGGCACTTCCACTATTATCGTCACCACACCAGAGTTATTTAGAATGCCTCAAATATTTTTTCCAACTCCATTGATCTTTCTATTCTAGGAGACAGATCAGCTGGAGTATTTGGTACCAGAGAAATCCTCCTTGCGGCGCCACTTGCGATGCTCCGACTCCAAGTTTGTTGATTTTCTGTCTTGCCTTCTGCAAATTAACCCCAGAAAGAGACCAACAGCCAGTGAAGCACTGCGGCATCGGTGGTTTTCACACACATATCGTTGAGCTGCCTATCAGGACAATTCTTCACTTGGAGGGATATTTTTGTAGTTCCTCAGCTCATGACACGACACCTTTTTCTTTTCTTTTGCAGCTGGATTTTGTCCTTGTGTTTTCTTTTCCAGGCAATCCATGGCCTGTTTTGCTAGGTGAATACATACCTTCTCATGAATGTATATATGAGAAAAGGTTCCTATCTGTACAGCTAGCGTTTACTCTGACGGACCTTTTCTAAATACCACTCCAGTGTACTTCTAATTCATGATATAGCAAATCAAATTTGGTTTAAGCTGTCATGTGTTTATCTTTAGCACTTGGAGCTTGTTTGCGTGAGGTTATGTCTTTATAGGGCTTTGATATTCAGTTTGAACTAAATACTGAAGCTCCAATACTTCTTTTGGGTTCCGCTTATTGTGTCAATAGATTTCTTCAAATATGCCTGTTGGATTAGGGTGACTCAGTGCAATTTCCTTAAGCAGGTGAGTTTCCTTATGCTTTGAGGGCTAGCTAGGCCTGGATTATTTCACCTAATTCACAAAAAATACTGGATGTGTTTTTTTTTTGGGGGAAACGATTCCTGCTCGTACACAATTATTGTATGCATTTTTTTTTTCACTTAGTTGCTAATGACTCGTATTGTGAAAAAATCCTTCTAAACTTGACCAAGATGAAGACATCATTAAGGGGGTGAATAGTTTAAAACATATAATATAAACAAATTATTACGAAGACCTTTTTAGTCCTCAACATTGATGTGATGATATCCCGCAAGGCCCAAGCCACCCATAACATTTTGACTGCGGATTTTATTGAAAAAAAGTGGAATGGGCAGTTGTCCAAATAGAGATGAACAAAGCCCTAGGCTCTGATGGCTTCCCAACTCAATTTGGTCAAACTTTTTAGGAGGTCATTATTGAATTTTGGAGTCATAACTCTGCTACAAAGGGACCTGAGGCGACAAAGATTTAACAATATAGGTTCATTTGTCTTTTAAATATAGTTCCAAATTTTGTACAGATGCAGTGATAAATAGGTTAGCTTCGGTTGCTCTCGAGGTGATCCGATCTTCTCATAATGTTTGTAGACCAAAACATGTTAGATGGAGTCATTTTAAAAATTAACTTCGAAAAATCTTATGACAAAGCCGGTTGGTCTTTTTTCAACACGCTCGTCGCATGAACGGTTTTTCTCCTATATGGAGATCTTGGATAAAGAAGTTTATGTAAAAATGAAGTGTTAATGTTAAGGTTAATGATGATATGGGTTCCTACTTTCAATTAAACAAGGGTGTTAGACAAGGTGATCCTCTATGCATTTTAACATCCTGGTTGATATGTAGTTATGTACCCATTCTATTTAATAGAACAAAAGAAGAGAGTATGATTAGTGGCGTTATCCCACATTTTCTTGATGATTATTTAGCCATCTTGCAATATCCGGATGATATAATCTAACGCTGCAACTCTAAAACTCATTTTGAGTGTGTTCAAACAACTCTCCGAATAAAAGATTAACTTTCGTAAGAGCCAATTATACTGTTTTGGGACTGCTAAGGAGGGGAGGGCGCCTATGTCCAACTTCTTGGTTGTGTTGCAGGCTCTTGTTTAAATAGATTGACATCCCCATACATTTTAAAACACGTAGAAACAAGGATTGGAATGGCATCAAGGATATATTTGAGAAAAAGAGTTGCTCTAGAGCCCAAAATACTATGAAAGATATACTAGACTTAATAAAATTGTTCGGAACAAACATGCTAGAAACGATGTTTTACAATGTTGAGTTCTGACTCGCATTGTTCAACACTTACATGACTAACATTGTTAACAAAGTGGAAACTCTTTTAACATCAATCGTAAAATGACATGTTTAGATCGTACATAATACTAAATTATGTTTTACATTTATTAATATGTATTTTGCTTTGTTTGACTTTCCTGTACTGTCCGTTCTAAAAGACTAGGTAAGCTTAAAGCGACACTTAACTATAATTTATGAATTATATTTCTATAGTAAAATAAGGAGCACTTACCATGGAGAAATGTGCCTTTTTAGTAATAACAAAAGAATTATATTTCTTAGCTATCACCTAAGAGTATATATATAGCTATCAGCATTAGGTGATAGTACTTTTGCTCATGTTATATTGACGTTGGCAGCGGACAGAACAGGCAAAATGAAGTTGCAAAAAATTTCGATACAAGAATTTAACAAAAGAAGTTGCAAATTTGACTGTCACCCCCGGCCCACGACTCTAGGCGTGTGTTATCAGGTTTACGGGTCCACACGACCTGGACAGCAACAGTCAAATTGCGCGCATTGCAACCTCTTTGCCCCCATTAATGGCCAATTAAGCTGGGTTACAAGCCCACGCTGCTGGGCTCGGCGAAGACAGAATAAGGGCTAGCATTTTAAACCAGTCACGATCCTCTTGAATTAGCGATGTGGGACTAATCCCGCTCCTCCTCGCCGCTGCTCTCTCCGCCCTGCCCCTGCGCAGCTCTCGTCCCGTCCGCAACCCCGTGAGCCTTCCTCTCGCTCTTGACCTCATCCTCTTCCAGCTAATCCCCGACGCCTCCTCTTTCCCCTCTCCTCCGCCGCCTGCCTCTCTCCCGGTTTATCGCCTCTGTAGTACTCCGTCGGCGTGGAGGAGCCGTCGAACCTGCTTCCGATCCTTGCTGCCGTCTTCGTCGTCTGTCACGGTGAGCCAGGATCTGAAGCTCCGCCCTTTAATAACCGGCCGTCATTGTCCTTTTCTTACAAATCCCTGCAGTTTCTTTTCGTGCTCGCCGGATCCAATTCCGGCGCTATGGTCCTTCCGATTTGGGGGAGAAGCATGCGTCCTGTTTCTTCGATTTGGCTTCCCCCAGTTCATTCTCTGCTGATGTGCTACCTCATTCTTGTGTGCACCGGAGAAGAACCACCTTCACCCAGGTTAGTTCCAAGTCCAAGGGGTTCTGGCCTAGTTCTGGGGCTGCTCGTTCGAGTTGCTGTTGGCCGTGGCTGGCTGCTCTCCACTTCGTTCCTCGTCTCCAGCAGACATGGGGATTCCGGAAGCGGAAAGCCCGTCATGAAGGACTCTCTTCTCTTCTCAAACTGTTTTGGGCGATGAGGCATGGCATTTAAACTTTCGTAAGAAAACTAATATTCCAGACATGATGATAGTCTAGTTGTCTCAGGTTTCACTTCCACATTTAATCAATACAACCATTTATTTCTCACAGATATGGCTTTACACTTGCCAGGGATTTCCCTTTTGCTGGTCTAATAATAAGAGGAAATCCAGCTTATGATTTCATCATTGTTCTAGTAATTTTGGCAAACCTTTTTGCGTCTTGGAAGAAATGTTAGTGACCAGTAGGTTGTAAGATAATGGCTAGAACATGGTCATTACAGCCAACTCCAGTTCTTGGGGATATTAGTATCTTCCGACAGTAAATAGAGGCTGGTGATTGATCACACTATGCTAATTATGATTATGTCGTAGAATTATTTTTAAACTTGTCAGACGTGCACATATAGCTTTTTCACAAACTGTGAATTATAGAGATCCTACTGTGATGTGGATTCTAGTACGAAGTTTTGCTGCACAAAATTTAGAACTAAAACACTTTCTGCAGAAAAATTCTTGTTTCTTGACCTTTGTATGGTTTATTAACACGCAATACTATCTGCCTCATCAGTATTGTTGGAGGGGCCGTCAGACAATAGATACTTTGCAATTTTTTATGCTCTGTCTCTTTGTTCTAAAACACAGTTTCTGTTTTGTGGATGTACTGGTCATTTACAACAGGGAAACAAACCAGATCCGTGGATTTAGGTTTGGCACCATGAGTACTGTTGAGGAGGCTGAGAAGGCTATTGAGATGTTCGGTCGCTACACTAGTGTACTGGGCTATTTTATTTACATATTCTGAATCTTAGAAAAATGAAAACTACCACTGTTCGTGTTTTACTTATGTTTGGAAATTGAAACTACACTTTAACCATTACCTTTTGTACATTCATCATTCATGTTAGCAAGAGTTATTCAGAGTGAAGTGAAATTAAAATATCTTTACTGAAATCCAGGCACCCAGGTCCGCAACTGCCTTCCGATCTTCCTCTGATTCTACCACAAACGGATTACAGGTCCTCTGATATGTATGTACATGACCCTGGAGATGAGGTTACGGCTGTAGATATTGAGGCAAAGCATCTTCCGTTGAGGAGCTTGACCACGGATGGCTTTGGTGCCTAGAGGTGTTGCCACTGTTCATAATCATGGTGTATGCATCTGCCCTTTTTTCCTTTGATATACTCTAGATTCTTCTCAGTAAATTGTTCTTTTCTTTCTTCAGATGGACCAGCAAGGTTTTGATGCAACATGAGATTGAGATGGAAGTGGAGAGGTCAAGACTATGAGGAATAAACATATCATTCCCTGGATTAGATTGAACAAGTTTGTTCTTGCAGACTACAGATCACAAGTTGTGCATTGCCTATATAGAGACAATTTTCGGAATGAAGAATGTAAAAAGTAGAAAGCCAATAGTGTAGCGATCAAACTGTAGACATAGATAGATTGTTACATAGAGGAATCAGAGAGAGGGAGAGGAATCCTCTGAACATGTTTAATATGATTAAGAAAACTATGGGATGAGGTAGTGAGGACAATGTCATCAACATAAATAAGCAAATAGGATATGTGAGAGTTTTTTGATAGACAAACAGAGAGGAATCAGAGAGAGGGAGTGAATCCGATGGTTTGAATGAGGGTGGAGAAGCGTTGAAACCATGCACATGGTGCCTGTTTTAAAACCATGGAGGGATTTTTGAAGGAGACAAACGTGATTTGGATAAGAAGAATCCTCGAAACCAAGAGGTTGCTGACAGTAGACAGTTTCTTACAAGGAGTCATGCAGAAAAGCATTTTTGACATCTAGCTAGTGAATGGGCCAAGAAGAGGAGATACGATACCGAGAACGGTACAACTAGTGCTAGGTTTGACAACAGGGGAGAATGTTTCATGATGCCATGCTACTGAGAGTATCCACGATAGACCCAACGTGCTTTGTAACGAGCGAGAGAACCATCAGAATGATTATTTGTTGAAAGACCCACTTCCCGGAGACAACATTGGCACCAGTAGGACGAGGAACGAGCTTCCAAGTGTTGTTTTCGAGCAGGGCATGAAATTCATCCTACATCGTAGCAGCCCAGTTGGGGTCAAGAAGGGAAGCCTTATAGGATTTGGGAATAGGAGAAAGACATGGAGTGGCATGGAGGTTGAGCCGTTTGGTGGGTAGTAGAAATCTAGACTTAGCATGGGTTCGCATGACGTGATCATTAGAGGGTACGAGTATAGGAACGACTCAGGTGGTAGAGTAGGAGAAGTAGTGCCCGATGCAATAGATGAGGCAGACACATGAGGGGAAGTTTCGGCAGAGGTTTGGGAAGTTTTTGTTGCCGCAGTAGGAGTTTGGGGAGGTTCGGCTGGCGTGACAGAGCCGGCTGCCGCGATAGAGCTTTGGGTGTTCCGTCTTTCGCAGAGTTAGGCAGCGAAAAGTCTACCGCAGCAGGGAGTAGTGCTGAGCTAGAGGGTGGTGCGCCAGGTGTATGGAAGAGTGGGTTAAGGGGACGACGATGAGGACACGGTGGTGTAGAGGATGGGGAACCAACATGAGGCGGTCGGTCAGCAAAAGGAAAGATGTGTTCTACGAACATGACAAGACACATAGATGCAACCAAAGAGAAGATTGAGACAACGATAGCCTTTGTGCTCGTCAGAATAGACGATAAAGACACATGATATGGATCGTGGTGCTAGTGTAACATCTCAGCATTTAGGAACCAACGAAGGATAGATTTAGAAATTTATGCAATATGCATGCATTCATTTGTAAATGTGGTTAATTTTTTTCGCCAAATAAAAACCTAAAGTGATCAGAGTTTCTTTCACTCTCTAGGTGTAGGAATAGCTCTGGAGAGTGATCGTTATAAATTTTGACAAGATCTTTATGAATTGGTGTATTTTGGGGAAAAGAATTTGAATTTAAATTTGAAATTTGAACTTATATTTTAAAGTTAGGATTTGGCATTTTAGAATGAATTCCAAACATGATTTAGTAATATTATTTGTTTTAATAAAGAGATAATAAATAGTAATAGGAATTCAAAATAAAGAAATTCAAATAAGAAATGAATCTTTACTCATTATCTTTATTCCATAAATAAAATATAAAGATTGACTCATTGAGTCAATAAAGGTTCATTACAGTAAAGATATTACAAAAAGAGAAATTCATATATGAATAAAGTATTACAATTTTTTACAAAAGAATGAAATAAAGGTTACAAAGGAATCTATCTATCTAAGTAATCCTAAAACTAAATCTTGAATCTCCAGATCTTGTACCTGCAAAAAAACAAAGCAAACAAAGATGAAAATAAAAGTTGAATTGTTAGTTTTACTCTCAGTAGAGAGCAGTGAAGTGCACTGCTCAAAATTACATCATTGAGTAATTGTATAGGGGCAAGTTTCACCAATATGAAAGAATTTAATCTTTCATAATAAATAAGCCACAAGTCAAATATTCACAGCAAGTAAGAGGGACAAGTTTCACCAAGAAAGTTAAAAGTTAAAAGATCAAAAGGTGAGACACCTCACTGATCTGATCCAAAACCATGTACCAAGCACATAAGCAGCATAATCACCAATCAACACAATCACCATGTAGCCGTTAGTGGAGAAAAAATGGGCCTCTAAAGCCCTTTTTGTAGGGTTCGCAGCATAGAAAACAAAAAAAATTCTACGATGGGAACAACTATGTACCAAGATCTATCTACTAGATACGAACAACGGGAGGATGTATATTCGTAGAGAACATACCCTTGAAGACCGACAAAGCTTAACGAGTTAAACTCGTGGTTGATGTAGACGATCTCTTGCTGATCTCAAGATCGAGAGGAAGTCCTAGCGCCGTAAATCAGCAGCGCATCCATGATCGCACACACGTTCGAGGCACAGAGCAACCTCCGCCTCCTCGCTCCAGCGATGCAGCGGAAGCACAACTCTTTCTTGCTGAATAGCCACCGGGAACATGTATCTCGCTAGTCCGAGACCATGGGGATAAATTCTAGAGGGAGAGAGAGATCCTTCATGAGGAGGTGTAAGTGAGAGAGAGGGAGAGGGGTGCCTTTTATAGGAGGAGGGGGGCACCCAAGGGTGCCGTGACCCAGTATACCATTGCATGATGTAGTACACTATAGTCGTTGACATAACACCAATGAAACACCGTTCACTAGTATTACATCCCTCAGAGTGGTACAATAGAAACACATCAGGTCCAAGACATGACTATAGGTTACAACTCAACTCTTTACACAAGATCCAGAGAACACTCTAGGTTAAAGAGAGAGAAAGAAACTTCTTACAAAGAAGAATCATAAATAAATAACTCCAAAACTATCATACTATTAAGACTAGTATCTTAACTAATGGTCTAGCATTGATGCTATTACAAAGAAGAATCAGAAATAAATAACTCCAAAACTATCATACTATTAAGACTAGTATCTTAAGTAATGGTCTAGCATTGATGCTATTGTAATACACTATAGAGATATGTTCTATGGCTAGAGATTATATTCCTATCTACTCAGTAACTTCGTCTTCACTTGAGTTGATGTACATGTTGACTTTCTTGACTTCATTGAAGGGCTTTAGCTTTTGATGATGATTCCTGGAGCATGATTTGATGTAGACATCGTTTGTACTGGCTTTAGAACCTAGCAAGGGTTAAGAAGATACTTTGAGTACGAGCGTACTCAGCAAGTTCACTAGAAAAGGAGTGTTTGATGCACTATATCTACAACCACAGATCGTAGGTCGTAGGCAATGCAAGTTTTCGTAAACATTTCTTCAAAGGTTGCTTTTATTCTGAAAAGCTATGTTCGTCAGCCTTCATGGATTTATGAGAACTTTCATGGAGTTCCTTTCTCCGCTGTCATGACTCCTTCCCTAATAGGGAGTAACAAGTTACAGTTCTTACACTCTACAGAGGTGCGTCACTTTACCCATGAGAGACCTTAGGTTTTGTTGCACGGCCAGGAGTATGTCCCCGTTCAAACTTCCTTGGTTTGAGGCCCAACCTAAGATCCAAGCCAATCACTGCATTCTCCGCGACCCCGCATGTCTCCTTGGTGTACACCATGCCCACCTTTTGAATTACGGCAATGGTTTGTACAGACCGTTCAGATGCCGGAACTATCGTGGGACGTTGAGGGCTCCCACCCATATGCTGCATATACTCTATGAATTACCATATAATATGCACGCTACGAGTGATAACAGCCATGACCCGCACATCCAGCTCCATGCGAGAGGGAAAAGATACAGCTGATTTCTTCGTCCCATTCCAAATCTCATGGTCAACGCGTAACATACGGCGCAAGAATCACTGGCGACATTGGTTGTTAAGTCCTAGATAATATGTTCCTTTACCACCGGAACTCTTATAGTAGGTTATTACCTCCTGGTAAATAACCTATAATCACATTATTATGAAAATAGTGTTTTCTGACCTTTTTCAAATGCAGGTGATGACAACACTGGATTTGTAAAATATTTTACATAAAATAATCAAAGGACATGAGAAAGTGTGAACTTGCCTTTTGTGATTGCAAGATTATGCACTCACGGTCTTCAAGACAATATAAAAGATCCAATATCTGAAATCAACATCATTGGTCCGGTAAGGACTAATGTTTAAAGAAGCAAGATGCTATTATGCATAAGTAATGTAATGCAATTTTGTAAACTCGAATCCCGAGGTAACGTTGTTCTAGGGTTTGGATACTGGAAAGGCTTTCCTTGAAATGTGTTGCCCTTTTAGATTAAGTTTCACACATGTGCTTCTTATTAAGGCTTGTGAATCTGTGTGAAAAAACATGTAAACATAATGGCATACAACAATAAGATATACTAATGATATGTGCTACTCAAGGACTGCTTATATGTGAATTATCTTATCTTCAAGTTTTACCTTGCAAGTGATGACATTTATAAGGAACTGAAGTGTTAACAATCCTAGGTATATAAGTAAAGCTTAATGTAATGTGATTATTATTAATTGTCCTTTGATGTTTGAAGTGGCAAAAAGAATAACATTTGAAGAAAATCTTACTCAACTAAGCAGAAGCATTTAAGCTTTTAAGTTAACCTTATGAGGTGTTCTTTCTAGTTATAGTCTGTAAGTAAGAAAGAATTACTCTATTTGAATAATGACAGCATTAGTATTTGAGACTTATCTATCTTGGTTTTTTAACTTGGTTGGTTTGGTATTAAGATACTTTATAACTTAATTGTAACAGACCAAAGTTAACTATAAAACATATAATAAAGTATTTAGTATTATATTTAAAGTTTGGTAGACTAAAGTTAACTTTAAAACATAGATGGAATTTAGGTGTAATGCTTGTTATACTTATGTCTTTTTCACCTTATAATTTTTCTTTAAAGTTACTTAAGAATGGCATTATTTTTAGTTGGTAATGGTTTCTTTACATTATAAATGTATAAAGGGATTTATCTCCCTATAAGGGTGTGGTTAAGGTTTATGAATAAGTAAACACTATTATTTACTACTTATGAACTCACTATAGTGTTTTGATTTGTTTATAAACTTGTCATTAAAGTAAAGGAATGGTTTTTATCTTATTACAATTATTCTTGGAGAATTTAGATTGGATAAGGATTCTTTTATAAAATAATCTGCACTTATGGTTGAAGGATAATTCAATAAAATTGCATTTAAAATGTGTTGAACCATTTTTACTTCATATTATCAATATTGAAGACCAATACTATTTGTTAGACTCAATTGGCTAATTTTAGAATATTAGAAATTTTTATTTACTCTTATATGAATTATTAATTAAAGAAATAGGTTTAAATTCAAGTTATTAAAGTGTTTAACTTTTTATTTAACTCAAAAGTGGAATATTATATTTTTAACATATAGGTATTATTTTTGTGATCATTTTGGTATATTATACTTATTTTTGTGATTTACAAATAATAAGATATGATTTTATAATACTTATTACTTTATAAAGACTTAATAAATAACAAATATTTAATTAAGTGGAATAATAATGTATGATTACAGTTTTAAATTATAATTCTTATTTTTCTAAGATTTTTGGTATTTTATTTATATTTTTAATATTTACTAATATTAAAATATGATTTATCAAAGTTTTATTACTGATAAAACTTTTATTAAATTATATTTATCTAAATAATCATCATAATAATATTTGATAATAGTTTTAAGTTGTAGATTTTATTTTTCTGAAAATTTTCATATATTAAACATATTTTTCTGAATTATAAAACAAAAGTTATTAATTAAACAAGATTTAATTATTGTATTTATATTGGAATTAATATGGTTTTATTTAATTCCTAAACAGAAAAGACAATGTGCACCTAAGATAAATCTACCCACGGTCACCACCGGTGGCATGACTCGTCGTATTCCATGCGGCGAAGTGGACTAAGTCCAACGATTTGGCGTGATGATGCGTGATGATGTCGAGTGACATCATCAAGGATGAACCTCCTGCATCGCTTGTCGATGGATTTTGGCTTTCGCGGTCATGCGGTTGTGTGTATCAGAAAGAGGGCATCGCCAGGAACCCTACAGTGGCGGCGCCACCATTTTTTGGTCGCCGGAGCGCGGCCAATGACGACGAACGGCGACGGGGTAACAGATGCTCGGTGCGGGCTCAGTAGAGAAAAAGAGGAAGGTAGAGGGGAGGTACCTAAGGACCAGGAGCTCACCACAAAGCTCGTTGGAGGGTCGGCGACGTGATTCGTGACCGGAATTGAGGTAGACGACGACCGGACCTCGGGAAGGATGTCTCGATTCATGGTACTTTGACCGTTTTAGGTTGCGTGGTTTGGCAGGAAGGATCAGGGAGACGAGGTGGAGGCAGGAGTGTGCTCGGTGGTGCCTGGGGTGATGCAGAACGACGTTGATTCGTCGGCTTCTAAAGCTAGGGTTCAGGACAGAGGGAAAACTCGGGAGGAAGAAGAAAGAAATGGGGATAAGGATGTGCGAGGCAGCGCCATGTCCTTATCCCCTTCTGCTGACGACAGCCTCGGCACGAATCGTGGTGACCACGGCGGATGGCGGAGCTCGAGCCATGCAGCTGCTTCATCAGCGAGTCCTTCTGTCGAGAGGAAGAAGAAAAGGATTAAATCGAAAGGGTACGCAGGCTGTTGTTGGGACTCCGTGGGCTGCTGCGGAGCGAGCGAAAGAGAAAGGTTGCTGCTGCTGGGCAGTGGATAGTTAGTAGAGAAAATGGGCTAAGGCCTGGTTTCGTTTTTATTTTTAATTTCACATTTTTATTTCTGTTTTCTTTCCTAACTGTATTTATTCATTTGTTTTAACTTTCTAGGAATTCTTATTTAGAAAATTGTAAGTTTATGGAAATATACTTAAGATTCTGGTATTAATAAAAAAATTATAATAATATATTTTATTGATTTACCTTTTTATATACTTTCATATTCATAATTATATGAAGGTTATTATATCAAATAGAATAAGTAGAAATTAGGGTCTTAGGTTTTAGGATTTGTTTAGGATCTTATAAAATTGATGTTTTGATTCTTATTGATTTATAATATTAAAGAAACTTTTATGTATCTTGATCCTTCATTATTATTTGATACATAAAGTTTTGAGGACTTAATAGGGTTAATATTATTCTCATAATTTAGGAAATATCAATGTAAATATTTTATTATTACTAACATAAGGGTTAGAGGTTTGAGATTATAAATGTCTACCATAAATTTATGGGAGTTTTAATATTTTTATATCCTTTTATAAATGTGAATAAAGGTGAATGGTGAAGACATATTATTTTTATGTTTATGATCATGAATGATATCACCATTTAAAGTAAAATAATGGGATTGTTTTCTAGGCTAACTTATGAGAAAGAATTGATAAAGATAGTTCTTAAGCACCTATGATAATGATGGTTGAAAATAACAAAGATGTGCTTAAGTGATTTGCTATAGGAAAATATTCTTATAAATCTTTGTGGAAATAAAATGATTTATCCAACAGATGATATGGATGTTAAGTTTGGTTATAGATTTAGGGTTTAGTAGTTACCAAGAATTCCTATCTTCCATAATTCACAATCTTGGACTTCTAATTAAGGAATTCCTTTCCTAGATATATTACTTCTCTATATCCATCATCATGTGCTAACAGGATGAGTTTTACTTTACAGAATCTTCTTATCCACCTTTTATTCTTCTCATTTCATTTATGAATCCAATGAGCTTGTCATTAAAGCTTTTCATAATCATTTCATATCTATACTAGGCTATACCAATTCCTCTACTACTGATAACCTCCAATCCAACAAGTGGTTACATCTAACTCTATTCATATCCTTTCTAAATCATCCATCACTAATACTACTCCAGTAGAGACATATATCAAGTTCTACTCTCCTCAAGTGATTAGTATTTCCCAAGAGGAAAATACTACTTCTACATTCCAAGGTTGCCCTAGCATCATCTTAATCATACTATCTTCTCTCTACTTAACTGTAATAACAAAATACCCCAACCTCACATTATATTAATGTGACTTGTAATGACTAATCTAGACTAACATATATATATTAGGGGTTAATCATGTTCTATCCACCAATGTCACTTATACATGATATAAGCATTCAATCTTGGTGAATAAGGCATGATCACTATAATCTTTCGATCCTTTATGGTTTAGGTTTCCAGTTGGCTAATCAAGGCTTCCATCCATACAACATTACAGTTGTATTACAATTATCTTCTATTTACCTCTATTGGATTAAGAGATATAATTCATTGACTATACCTACTTGATCCAATAGGATTACTCTTGGTAACTTGATTCAATATTCATCCTTGGAATCCTCTTTGTTACCATATGAATATATATATTCCAAATAACTCTTCTATCATTACAGGAGTGAATTAACTCCATCAATTAACACATTGATCTTATTCTCTTCCAACTCTCCCATCCTATAGATGATATTTAAAACTAACATTACCACCTATCTCTTCTCACTTCTTTCTTTATAGGTCTTAAGTGAATGCTATAATAAGGACAAGAGTTGATAGGTCAAGAATTGATAGATTAAGAATTGGTGAATCAATGGTTGATTACTCAACATTGATGATCAACAGATATTGGAATATGATTCCAATAGGAATGGTAAAGATTGATATGGATAAAAAGATATATGGTGAATGATCTGGATTTTGTTGGGCCACGCAGAGATAAAATAATTTTTTTTCCTCTAACGTGGTGATCCCAAGATCTAGCTGAGGTAGAAGGCCACGAGGTTTACCACTAGACGCGCAGTTGCGGATTACTGATGAAGCGCGTCAGTTGATGCAGTGCAGTCCTCACGATCCGATCGTCCTCGTGCTGATCGCACAGCACCTCTGCTGGTATCCACACATACAAGGAGGAGCACCGGCGGCAAACTGCTAGGTTCGTAACGACGGTAGGACTGCTGTGGAGGTAGGGTTTCCAACACATGGAATGACCTAACCGAACAACGATTAACCTTTCTGGGTTACTGTGCTCCTCTATATATAGGGAGTGAACGTGGGCTCTGCTCGTGCGACCCATTCACTAAAGCCCATATAACATTAGTCACCGTGAGTCCAACTCACTAACTCAGTCCTAATCCGGTTTAGGTCCAACCCAACCAGATTACAGGTTCAGATCCAATCCGAACATGCTCCCGCTCTTAAGTGTGTGACCCCGCAGGCTCATGGCTACTTGGACACGATTTGTCGTCGGAATGGTCACGGCAGATGCTGCAATCGGCAGCGAGTAGTAGAACAAGGGGCAAGGGCGGCGCCATTCATGGAAGTAGATGAGGGCGAGACACAGGTTTTACCCAGTTCGCCCTGCAGGGTAAAGACCTACTCTGCTAGATTGTATTATGAGGGCGGTACAATGGGCGAGCTCGGCTAGGCGGCAGTCGCTCGGGTGTATGATGGAACGATTCTCTACGCCCTATAGGAGGTTTATATAGACTCACCTCCCTAGGGTTTACATATCTCAACCGAATCAGTTAAGGCTTCGTACTGCTTAACCTAATCCGACCGGGCCTATCTACTACTTTGGGCCTTCAGCTTCTAGTCGCTGGATCCACACCGGCCTTGATCCGGCCGCCGCCTTGCGAGCCTACCGCCGCTTCTGGGCGATCGGAACGCCCCGCCGGTATACCCGTAGGCACATCCCCATCAAGAGTCCCCGAGGCCGCCGATTGGGCGAGGTGGCTGCCGGCAATCGGAGTATACGGCCAGGCGTACATCCAAATAATCGTCGGCGGGCTCCTGTATAAAGGATAAAACTAGTCATCCTGATCGCAGCTTTGGCGAGTCGAGTCAGCGAAACACTGTCGTAGTGATCGGGTCGGCGAGCCGAGTGGCTGAAGTTGGACCGTTAAACGTGGTCAAACTAGCCGTTGGGGTAACCCAACGGTAACTTTTGGCGTAATCACCGCGTAGTAACGGCTCCCTGATTTGGCGGGTAACAACCGCTATATAAGGGAATGGCGCATCGAGAACCATCTTCTCGCCATTTCCTCCGATTGCGCGCACTTTCGTCTTCCTTCGCATCGCGATCCAGCCGACCCGAAATCCTCCTACCCCCCCTCCCAAAATCCTTCCGCCATGGCCCTCTCCACCGAGCCTTGGGGCAGATCTAAGTGTACGAGGGCGCAACTGGCGTCCTTCGAGGAGGCCGGGATTCTGCGCGCCGGCTGTTGGCGCATCCCCGCGGCCGGAGAAGTGACTCCGAACCCGCGCGAGGGAGAGTTCATCTGTTTCACCAGCCACCTAGAACGGGGGCTGGGATTCCCTACGTCCCTGTTCTTCCGGCGCTTCTGCGCTTACTACGGGATCCAACCGTCGGATCTAGGTCCGCACAGCATCGAGCAGCTCGCCATCTTCGTATGCTCATGAAAGTGCTACTGGCTGCCGGCCCTACTTCCCTCTATGGCAAGATCTGTTCCACGGACGGATCAGCCGCGAGGAAGCAGGCGGCCCAATGCTTGCCGCGGGCGGCCTGACGTTCCAGCTGAAGTCGAAGGCTTCATTCTTTGACTTGATGCTTCCCGCCAAGGCGGCGAGCGACTGGAAGAAATCTTGGTTCTATGTTGCCGAGGCGACTCCGGAGGGCGAGACGGCGATCCCACGATACTCCGCCAACCGGTCCGAACCGCGCCGACTTCAAGTCGGCAAGCTCCCCAGCGACCAGCGGATGGTCGTGGACGAAATGCTTCAGACCATCCGCGGTCTGAAGAAGAAGGGCCTCCAGACGATCAACTTATACAACAGCTGGCTCGGGCGGCGGCTCGTCCCTCTGGCCCGGCGCGACCACTACATGTACCAGTACACGGGCCGGGAGGACTCGACGAAGTCCTGCCTCGCCGAGTGGAAGCTCGAGGACTACACCCCAGCACTGAAGAAAATCACCCAGGCGGTGTACCTGGACGCAAAGGCTGGGGTCGCCCCCTACACCGCAAAGCATCCAGCCCCAACGGTAAGCCACCTCGCATCATTCGCAGTCGCAGTTTTTTGCAATCGCGGTCATACTAATTTCATTTTGTGTTCATTGCAGCTATTCCAAGTGGTGGAAGGATGGCTCCCGCCTTCAGACGACGAGAACTCGAGCTCGTCCGTCCGGGACATGGGCGAGTCGCCTCCCGCCAAGGGCGACACCGAAAGCGACGAGAGCAACAGCGATGACGAATCCGAAGAGGAGGTCGCCCCGCTGGTCCGCAAGACCCGCGGGCAGCGTCAGCGTGAGCTTGAGGCGAGTAAAAGCCTCGAGCGTCACGATGACGATGACGAACTCCCGGATACCACCTCGCGCCGCCAAGCCACTCCATCGAGGAAGAAGAAGAAGAAGGAGAAAGAGGCGAAGGCCCCTCCGAAGAAGAAGACAAAGCCGATGAGGCCGGCCTCGCCACCGCACTCAGCGAGCAGCTCTGACACCCCCAGCCCGGCCAAGGACGAGGCGCCGCCGACGGCAGCCGCGCTGGACACGGCCACTGTCGAGGTGCCACTGGCCTTGATGCCTCCGCCATTCGCCCCAGTCTTTGGGCTAGGGGCCGCTCCGGCCGCGGCGGCTTCACCTCGCAAGGAAGCTCCTGCTGAAGACGTCCCAGAAGCTCGTGTTGTAGCCTCGACGACGAAGAAGCCGTCCGTGTCTTGGGCACGCGACGTCCTGGAGATGGGCCTCAGCCGCCGACTGGGCCCCGAACTGGAGAAGCCGGCCGGCATCCGCACGGGGCTACGCTTCATTCCAGTCGCCAAGTGAGTTCGCTGACCTACCCTTGTCTTTTATAGCAGCTTGAATTACCTTGCTCACACGATCGATTTTCAGGACTGGAGCGAAGAAGATAGGTCACCCGACCGTGGCTAAGGTGCCCCCCGTCATCAGTGAAGAGGATCCCTCCCGGAAGAGGAAGGCGAACAAAGTCGTCGTCCCTGGCGATGGCACCAAGAAGGCCAAGGGTGACGATGTCGTCACGATCTCCGACGACACGGCGGTCGCGCCGAATGAACCCGCAATGGAGGCGGCCGTGCCCACGAAGGAGGGTGCTCCCTCGCCTGGGGTGACCGAGACGGCCTCCTTTGGTGCCGGTGCCTCCATCGCCACGTTCCCGCGCTTCATGGCCAGATCGGCTACAACGAGTGGGACCTCGCCCTCGAGCCGTGCACCTGGGGTCGCCGACACGGAGGTCGAGCAGCGTTGTGGGCACACGCCAACTCTCCTCCCATCCGTGGATGCGATACAACTTCACGGCATGCTTGGCGCAGCCATCCAGGTATGTCCAGTCCCCGAGGATCAGGCCAGTGAGTCGCAGCGGTCTGATTCTTTTAGTGTCTTGTTGTTATTTTTCGCGTCCAGTCCCCGAGTGCGCACTCGCTGAATTTCAGCGGGTGGGCACTTAGGATTTCTTGATTGCCAGTCCCCGAGTGCGTACTCGCTGAGTTTCAGCGGGTGGGCACTTAGGATTTCTTGATTGCCAGTCCCCGAGTGCGTACTCGCTGAATTTCAGCGGGTGGGCACTTAGGATTTCTTGATTGCCAGTCCCCGAGTGCGCACTCGCTGAATTTCAGCGGGTGGGCACTTAGGATTTCGCCTTGGTTAACTGTTTGAATTGTGTGCAGGGTCTGCAACGTGAGTCAGCTGACCGATTGGCAGCGAAACACCGCGCGGAGAAAGAACTGGCCGCCGTTCAAGAGGCGAATAAGGGGCTTCAGGCAGTTGCCGCGAAGGCAGAGGAGGCTCGCCAGGGACTTGTCCCCACGGGTGAGTTGGTGACAGCGCAATCGGTGTTGAGCTCGGCTGAGAAGCGGATCGCCGATCTCGAGCGCGAGCTGAGGGAGGCGAAGGAGGAAGCGAGCTCGGCGGATGGGCGAGCCAAGGCCGCCGTTACGGCCGCCGCAGAGGAACGTAAAGTGTCTGACGCCCTTTATGCTGGGCTTCAAGACGACTATACTTCGCTTCAACGCTTCATCACGGATCTCTCCTGCCCCTTGATTGGTAAGTGTATCTGCCCCTGCATGTGCCTTTTTGCGATATCCGACGTACTCACTATTATCTTCTATTCGCAGGTCGCATCCTTGATAGCGCGGAAGAGGCGAGCTCGTTCGACGCGCGACAATGTGTGGCCACGCTCGTCGACTCGGCGACGTTGTCGGCGACATGCATCCGAGCCTACCTCCAGGAGATATCGCCCACGGAAGTAATTCCTAGCGACCTCGTCGAGGTGTGGAAGTACTTGGTGAAAGCGCCCTCGGTCGTTGAGTTCATGACGCGATCGGCGTTTTGGCGCGGGGCGGCGACGGCGCTTAGCCTTGGGCTTGCTCACTTCCCGGAGGACTTCGACATCGACGACGTGATGAGTGGCTACCCGTCGTCGACTGGCGCGGTGGAGTCTCTGAGGTGCTCAAGTTGATGGACCACGCCACAATGTTCTCCGAGCGTGTCTGGGCAATGGGCGACCTCCTTCCGTACCAGGAGACGGTCGTCGCACCTAACGACCCCGAGCCGCAACACCGGGATTTCAAGGACGAGCAGCCCTTCCGCGCGGCGATGGCAGGTGAGCTGACGACGTACCCGTCAAACCCGTACACGCCGTTCATCCGCAATCGCCAAGGTGCTGGCGAGTCATCGTCGAAGCCTGCGGAATAGGATAGTTTGCCCTGGGGCGTTAGTAGCAGGTCTGCCGTTTGGGCATATTTTGTAATTTGAGACAATGCGACATGCTATTGAATGAGATATCATGTCTATTTTGTGATTTGTCATGTGTTTTGTGATTGAGGGTTGAACGAGTCCCCGAGCGCGTCCGCCCTTTTGTGGGGTTTACCTCGTGTGTGATGTGTTTGTGGTTTTTGAATGTTTTGTTATTGTACTGGTCGTCAGTCCCCGAGCGTGGTACTTGGCCGTTCGAGTCGCTATGTCGAGGATGCGGAGGATCATGGTCGCTGTAAGAAGCGAAGGTAGTTGTCTTGGCTCGTAGAGCTAGTCGGGCTAGGCGACTCCAATGGGGCTCCGGGTAGGCGTTGTTCGTGGACGATGCAAGACCTGAGGTGACCCAGTGCTCTTGCGTCGCACTACTTAGCCGTGCCGATCGCTGTACCAGAGGTTGACTTCTGCGGTTAGCTTGACGCTGTTATTACGAGTGCGAGTGGCACAAGACACGGAGAGTAGGCGCAATTTGCGGTAACCAGTTCTTTTTATTTCATAGCGACTGGAGAGTACATATGTGGGGTTCTAGGAGTAGAACTTCCGTAGGAGATTTACGTTCCATGGTCGCTTGACGTCGAGTTTGCCGTCCCCGCGGACGTCGACGAGGTAATAGGCGTCGTTGCCGAGTACTCGCCCGATGGCGAATGGTCCCTCCCATGGAGGGGAAAGCTTGTGCATGCCCTTCTTGTCCTGGATGAGGCGCAACACCAGGTCGCCTTCTTGGAAGGTGCGAGTTTTCACCCGCCAGCTGTGGTAGCGGCGAGGTCACGTGCCTCGTCGAGTTGATCGACTCCATCCTGGCGGGCGAGTTCGTTTGCAGCCTCCGTGTAATGGACGACCCGCGGCGAGTCGTGCTCTAGGTCGGTGGGCATGACTGCCTCGGCGCCGTACACCATGAATAAGGGGGTGAATCCTGTCAACCTATTGACCGAGGTGCGGATGCCCCAGATGACGGAGGGTAGCTCCTCGACCTAGCACCCGGCGGTGCGCTCGAGTGGTACTTGGAGTCTCGGCTTCAGGCCATGGAGGATGCTTTGATTGGCCTGTTCCGCCTGGCCGTTGGATTCCGGGTGGGCGACTGACGCGAGGTCGAGCTGGATGTGGTGTTCTTCGCAGAATTCGGCCATGGCACCTTTGGCGAAGTTGGTGCTGTTGTCCGTGATGATGCTGTTTGGGAACCCGTAGCGATATATGAGGTCGCGTAGGAATTTAGTGGCGGTCTTCCCGTCGCATTTCCGGACTGGCTTGGCCTCCACCCACTTTGTGAATTTGTCGACCGCGACCAGGAGGTGGGTGTAGCCGGAGGGGGCCTTTTTGAAGGGGCCTACCATATCCATGCCCCACACGGCGAATGGCCAGGTGATGGGGATTGTCTTCAGCTCGCACGCGTGCGTCTGGTTGGCGATTGCACCGGCGCACCGCTGGACGATGTCGACAACATCGGCGTGTGCGGTGGGCCAGTAGAAGCCATGCCACATAGCCTTGGTGACCAGGGAGCGGGCACCGGCGTGGTGGCCACATTCGCCGGAGTGGATGTCATGGAGGATCTTGCGTCCTTCGGCCGGTTGGACATAGCGTTGGAACACGCCGGTGACGCTTTGCTTATGGAGCTCGCCGTCGATGATGGTGAAGGATTTGCATCAGCGTGCGATCATCCGGGCGTCCGTGTCGTCTGCCGGTAAGGTGCCGGCCTCCAGGTAGGCAACGTAGGGCTTGGTCCAGTCGTCTGGCTCGGTGACGAGTGCGACCAGGGCTTCCTCTGGCTGCAGCGGGACTCCGATGTCGATCTCCCTTGGGAGAGAGACTGATGGCTTGGTGATCGTGTCCAGGAAGACGCCGGCGGGTGGTGCGAGTCGAGCCGACCCAATGCGAGAGAGTGCGTCAGCCTCCTCGTTCTTCCGCTTGTCGATCCACTCGACAGAGTATCCTGCGAAGTGTCCGCCCAGCTTGTCCACTGCTTGGCGGTATGTCGCCATGGTGGGGGAGACGGCGTCGCAGGTGCCAGAGACTTGCCCAGCGACGAGGTCGGAGTCTCCGTAGCAGCGTAGGCGGTTGACGTTCATCTCCTTGGCAGCTCGCATGCCGTGGAGTAGTGCCTCGTACTCGGCCATGTTGTTGGTGCAGGGGGTGAAGTCGAGGCAGAGGACGTAGCGGAGCTTATCGCCCTTTGGTGAAGTCAGCACAATCCCTGCTCCTGCGCCGTCCTGGTTCTTGGAGCCATCGAAGTGCAGGCTCCAGTAATCGAGGTATGACAGCTTTTCTGGCTGCTGGGCCTCTTCCCAGTCGGCGATGAAGTCTGCTAGATCCTGCGACTTGATCGCTTTTCGTGGCTCATACTTGATATTGTGGACGCCGATTTTGACGGCCCACTTAGCGACTCGCCCGGTCGCCTCGCGGTTGCGGATGATGTCCTGCAACGGTGCCGAGGAGACGACCGTGATCGGGTTCTCCTGGAAGTAGTCGGCGAGCACCGGCTCAAGACCGCGTATACCAGTTTCGTATCGCGGTATCGCTGCACGACTCGGTGAGGACCTCGTTGATGTAGTACACCGTCGCTGTATGGCGCTCCTTTCCTTCCTCCGCCGCCGACGACCATGACGGCGCCGACGACGCTGGAAGCCGCGACGTGACCAGCATGGGTTCTTTGTCGGCGAGGCGGCGATAGCGGCGGCGAGTAGCACCTTCTTGAGGTCGCGAGTGCGTCGTCCGCCTCCTTGTCCCACTGGAAGGTGGGGTTCTGGCGCATCAGCGGTATAGGGCATCGCTTTTCGCCAGCGGGGATGAAGCGACTGAGAGCCGCTACTCGCCCGGCCAGCTTCTGGACGTCGCGGAGGCACTCGGGTTTGCCGAGTCGGACGATTGTGTCGATCTTAGTGGGGTTCGCCTCGATCCCTAGCTTGGAGACGACGTACCCCAGTAGTTGTCCTGCTGGTACACCGAAGGTGCATTTGCCTGGGTTAAGCTTTATCTTGTATTTTCGCAAGTTGGCGAACGTTTCCGCCAGGTCGGCGAGTAGATCGCCCTGGCGAGCGGATTTTACGACCACGTCGTCGATATAGACGTGGATGTTGCGGCCAATTTGGCTCGCGAGGCACTCTTGCATGCACCGCTGGTATGTCGCCCCGACGTTCTTGAGGCCGAAGGTCATGGCGGTGTAGCAGAAGGCTCTGAATGGCGTGATGAACGCCGTCTTCTCCTCGTCCTCGACAGCCATTTTGATCTGGTTGTATCCAGAATAGGCGTCGAGGAAACATAGCGACTCCGAGCCCGCGGTGGAGTCGATTATTTGATCGATCCGCGGGAGGACGAACTGCTCCTTTGGGCAGGCACTGTTCAAGTTTGTGTAGTCGATACACATCCTCCAGGTCCCGTTCTTCTTCTCGACCAGGACTGGGTTTGCCAGCCACTTGGAGTACTTGATTGGCCGAATGAAGCCTGCAGCGAGTAGACGCTGCACCTCCTCGGCGATGGCTCGGCGGCGCTCTTCATTGAAGGGCCACAGCGACTATTTGACGGGTCGCACTTTGGGGTCGGTGTTTAGCTTGTGCTCAGCGAGCTCCTTAGGGACACCGGGCATGTTAGAGGGCTTCCATGCGAAGATGTCCCTGTTCTCACGGAGGAACTCGATGAGCGCGCCTTCCTAGGCTGGGCTCATGCCCGTCCCGATCGTCACCGTCTGGCTGGAGTCGCCTGGGACCAGCTCGACGGTGCGAGTGTGCGTCGTTGCCTCGAAGGTTGAGGTGTTTGCGCCCTCCGAGTTGGGCCTCTTGAGTATGGTGGGGTTGTCGTTGTTGACCCCGCTCGCGTACTTGGCGAGCTCATCGGCGTGGTTCGTTTCTGCCGCGATGACGGCGTCGGCGAGTTCTGCTCCTTTGGCCTCGCACTCGGCGGCCATGTCTGGGTCGCCGTTGATGGTGATGACGCCGCACGGCCCATGGAGCTTCATCATGTTGTACGCGTAATGTGGCGCTGCCATGAACTTGGCGAACGCCTGGCGCCCTAGGACGCAGTGGTAGGGGCTGTCGAAGGGTACCAGCTCGAAGACGATCCGCTCGGTGCGGAAGTTTGCTGGTGTGCCGAAGGTGACAGGCAGCGTGACCTTGCCGATCAGGTACGCCTTCCGACCAGGGACGATGCCATGGAACATGGTGTGGGTTGTCTCGATCATCGACTGCGGAAGCCGCAGCCGCCTGAAGGTGTCCAGGTACAGGATGTTGATGGAGCTGCCACCGTCCATCAATGTCTTGGGGAGCCAGTAGTCGCCGACCTTAGGCTTGACCACCTGGGCGACTCGGCCTGGGTACTCGATGCGTGGCGAGTGGTCCTGGCGGCTCCACGTGATGGGCTGCTCCGACCAGTTGAGGAACTGGGGAACGTCCACCTGAGCCACCGCGTTAACGGCGACGGCGCGGGCGATGACCTTCTTCTCGCGCTTCGTGTTGAAGCCTGTGAAGGTATGGAGCGAGCCGGCCACTTTGCCGAACTTTCCGCCGTTTGGCGGGTCGTTGTCGGGGTCCTCCCGTGCTCGCCGTGCCTTCTCGATCTCCCTGAGGGTGTGGCAGTTGGCGGCCGTGTGCGTTGCCGGCTTCCCTTCCCTGCCGTGAAACGCACAAGGTTGGTTAAGGAGGGCCGCAGGATCGAACCTTGGCTTGGCCTTGTAGTTGCCGCCGTCGCGGCGTTGTCCTCCGTCGTGGCGGAAGCTTTTGGGCTTGCGTTGTGCGTGCCCGGCGTTGGTGACGAAGTCGACTCGCCCGTCACTGCGGCGCTTGCCAGTGAGGCGAGTGTTGCTGTAGTGTAGGTCGGAGCGTCGTCCGCTGTCGTTGCCGCTCGTGCGGTGTTGACCTCCCGACTCGTCGTCGGTTTCCTGGTTTGGATCTTCCTACGCGTACCGTTTGGCGATCTCGAGGAGGTCTGGTATGTTGTCGAGTGTGCGAGAATGTCGCTTGAGTTTGGCGACCAAAGGCTCGTAGCGGCACGAGGTCTTGAAGCAATGGATCGCGGTGTCCGGGTGGATGCCGACCGCGTTGTACCAGAGTTCTTGCCACCGCTGGACCCAGTTGCGGGTCGACTCGCGAGGTCCCTGGACGCATCGCTCCAGGTCCTCGATGGTGGTGGCAGGGTGTAGGAGCACTCGAAGTGCCTGATGAAGGCATCGCGCATCTCCTCCCAGGAGTCGATACTATCCTGGGGGAGGGTGTTGATCCACTGCCTGCACGTCCCCTCCATCATCAGGGGGAGGTAACGGGCAGCTAGCAGGTCGGTGTGGCCTGCGATCCCCATCGCCATGAGGTATGTATCGAGCCAGACGGTGGGGTCGTACAAGGGGTCGTACTTTTCTATCTCCTTAGGCGCCTTGAAGTTTGGCGGGTACTTCTCGCCTCGGATCATCGGTCCGAAGCACTTGGGGCCGAGTCGACTTAGCGACCCCATTGGCTCGCCGTCGCGGCGATTGGTTAGGGTGTGTCGCAGGTCGTCGGGCTGGCGTGCGCGCCAGCTTTGGTTGTTGATGATGTGGGTGCGGGCGTCGATGGGTTGACCGTTGGCGGCGACGAAGTTGGTCGCTGGCCTGGGGTCGTTGGTGGAGAGTGCCGCGTTCGCGGGTCGGTGTTAGAGCTGCAGTGGCTCTGGTGGCGGGCAGTTGAGAGTGTTTGCCGCCATTGGGCGGCCGCTCGAGGCTGCTCTGCATCCCGAAGAACGCGAGTACACTCGACCCTGCGAGTCGGCGCCTGCGTTTTGCTGCTCGACGGCCTTTGCGAGCAGGGCCCTGACGTACTGGATCTGTAGGGCGCCGTCGCCGGTGGCCGTGATGTTGTCGGCTGCTGCTCGGCCCGCCACGAGGTTGTCCATCGGGGTGGAGAACAGTGGGAGGCCATTTTTGTCTCGCTCCCGTGAGGAGACTACTATCCGCGGCTGGTCTCTGGGAGGTGTGCGGTTGGGTGGAGGTGGGGCACCCATCGCCGTCGACCCTGGCGGGGGCTGGGCGCTTCCTCCTGGTGGCGCGTTTTCGTAGATCGCGCGCTCGGCCACGCGGGCCGGGTCGTTTTCGTCGTTGAAGTTCAGGGCGCGCCCCTGGACGGTGGGGTTCAGGCGCGACCTGATTCGCTGTTGGTGGTAGCGCGATAGCTCCTGCGCCGTCACCTTCTCGAGGCGAAATTTTTTGCGCTCGGCTTGCTCCTTGCGCACTGCCTCCGCCAGTTTCAGGCGGAGTTCCTCGACCTCCGTCGCCGTGGCGTTAGGAGGGATTGGGGTGGAGAAGGGGTCCTCCGGCGGTTCGGTGCCGGTCGCCATGTAGGTCGCGGTGTGGCGACCGGTTCCGTCGCGGAGGTCGGCGGAATTTTCTGACCCGGAGTCGAAGTCGAAGATCCCGAGGATGGAGGGGTCCTCGAAGTCTCCCATGTTGGAGACCTAGGTGATGGAGCCCGCGGGTGAAGCCGCGGTGATGGATCCGGTGAGTGACGCCGGGGTCGCCGAGTCGGCGTCGTCGTTGAGGGCCGCGTCTTCTGCGGCCGCTGAGTTTTCGGCCACGTTGCTGCGGGCCAAGTTGTACTCGGAGGCGAGGCGATGGATCGTGGCTCTCGAGAGCCGATCACAGGCGGCGACTCGCGGATGCGAGCCGAGTCCTCCGAGACGATGACGTCGGTGAGGCCGACGAAGAGGCTGATCGTGCCGACCGGGAGGATCACGCTGTGCGTGACGGGTCGCGCCGCCGGGACGTAGCTGCTCGGCAAGATTTGGAGCATCTCACCGATCGCTATCATGCGGCCGGTGGCGACCGTCTCGTTGATGGGCAGATTGGATCTCGCCGCAGAACACCGGCCAGACCGGCCAGGCCCCACGGTGGGCGCCACTGTCGTGGGAATGGTCACGGCAGATGCTGCAATCGGCAGCGAGTAGTAGAACAAGGGGCAAGGGCGGCCAGCCATCTGCGGTGCGAGATGAGGGCGGAGACACAGGGTTTTACCCAGGTTCGGCCCCCGGAGGGTAAAGACCTACTCCTGCTAGATTGTATTATGAGGGTGGTACAATGGGCGAGCTCGGCGGCTAGGCGGCGAGTCGCTCGGGTGTATGATGGAACGTATCTCTACACGCCCTATAGGGAGGTTTATATAGACTCACCTCCCCTAGGGTTTACATATCTCAACCGAATCAGTTAAGGCTTCGGTACTCGTTTAACCTAATCCGACTGGGCCTATCTAAATGGGCCTTGACTTCGATCGCTGGATCCACACCGGGCCTTGATCCAGTTGCCGTCTTGCAGGCCCACTCGCCAGTTCCTGGGCCAGTCGGAAATGTCCTGCTGGGTATACCCCGGTAGGCACATCCCCATCACGATTGGAGTCCGACTCTCAATCGATCAGTCGGTAGCGGCTCCTAGCAGAACGTGCCGACTCCCAAGTACCAAAGAGTCATGACGACTTGCCTTTCCAATGCGACTTACGTCCGAGTCCCTTTTGCCTCACGATATACCTTGTCAGACTATAGGCAAATAATTGTCATCCCTTAAATAGTCCGACTCTCTTCTCGATCCAAGATAAGTGATTCACCCGACTAACTCTTAGTCGATCGCCTCGGTTAACACTTAACCGAGTCGTGAATGGCCATGCTTTCGGAATCATATATCACGAGAGGGCCCAGAGAATATCTCTCCAAGTGGAGGGGCAAAATCTCATCTTGGTTATTCACATCACGCAGCTTGATTCTCAGTCGACCCGAACTCTGCCTTTATAACTGCCCAATTACGGATCAGCGTTTGACAGAACCTAAGTCTGTGATCCTCAACTCGGACTATGCAATAACCTCAGGTTTAAGGATTACATTGATTGAGATATACAAATGACAACTTGTTCGTTGTACCTTAGTATGGGTTAATTCGACTCGCTAAACTCTTTAGCCGAATCTGTGTAAGTTGGAACAGCATCTCCATGCCCATGACAAGTGGAACCGAGTCATCAAGCCAACTTTCACATTGGTCTAAGTTGTGTGTCCAGCACAACCTCAATGACCAAGGATATTTAGTACAAACAACATGAATGCATAGTTCCACAACCGAATCACATATTCAATGATGCACATCAGATGTTTATACAAGGACTACTTAATATCTTTATGAATACAATGGGAAATATCATCATACATGATTGCCTCTAGGGCATATTCCCAACAGTCTCCCACTTGCACTAGAGTCAATCTTCTGACATCACATGTCTAAGCATCTAATGCCCATGGCTCTCAGGTGCGCCTCATGCTTTGGCTGTGGTAACGGATTTGTCAACGGATCCGCAATATTTGCATCCGTGTGTACCTTGCATAACTTGATATCACCCTGATCCACGAACTGGCGAATCAGGTGGTACAGCATGAGTATGTTCTTGTTCTTCTGGTGCTGTCTAGGTTCTTTGGCTTGTGCAATAGCACCATTTTTGTCACAATACACGTCCAACAGATTGGACGAGCCCTGAACCACACCAAGATCCATGAGGAAAATCCTCATCCAAACAGCTTCCATCGCTGCCTCCGAGGCGGCAATATACTCAGCCTCTGTTGACGCAGCATACGCCTCTTGCTTGGAACTCTTCTAGCTCACAGCACCTCCGTTTATAATAAACACATATCCGGATTGCGAACGAGAATCATCAGAGTCGGTAAGATAAATCGCATCCATGTAACCCTTTACACTGAGTTCATCTTCACCACCATAAACCAAGAACATATCCTTAGTCCTTCTCAAGTACTTTAGGATATTTTTAGCCGCTGCCCAGTGGATCTCTCCAGGATAAGCCTGGTATATGCTCACAACACTTAGAGCATAGGAAACATCCGGCCTAGTACAAATCATGGCATACATGATGGATCCGACTGCAGAAGCATATGGAATCGCACTCATCCGACTTCGCTCATCAGTTGTCGAAGGACACCGAGTCTTGCTAAGTTTTACACCATGGGACATCGGTAAGAACCCCTTCTTAGACGATTCCATGTTGAACTTCTTCAACACTTTGTCCAAATAAGTACTCTGACTCAATCCAATGAGCCTCCTTGATCTATCTCTATAGATCCGGATTCCAAGGATGTATGTTGCCTCACCCAAGTCTTTCATTGAGAAACTCCTTTCCAATGATTCCTTGGTTTCTTGCAACATCTGGACATCATTCCAATCAGTAATATGTCATCCACATATAAGATTAGAAAATTTACTTTGTTCCCACTAAACTTCTTGTACAAACAAGAATCATGATCACTCTTGATGAAGCCAAACGATTTGACTACCTCATCAAAGCGAATATTCCAACTCCGAGATGCTTGCTTCAACCCATAAATGGATTTCTGAAGTTTGCACACCTTGTCAGCATTAGCCGGATCGACAAAACCCTCGGGCTGTATCATATACACGTCCTCGGTTAAATTTCCGTTAAGGGAAGCCATTTTGACATCCATCTGCCATATCTCGTAGTCGAAATAGGCCCTATAGCTAACATGATCCGAACTGATTTAAGCATCGCTACGGGCGAGAAAGTCTCGTCGTAATCAACTCCTTGAACTTGTCGGAACCCCTTCGCGACAAGGTGTGCTTTATAGATTGAAACATTTCCATCCATATCAGTTTTCTTCTTAAAGACCCATTTGCACTCGACGGGTCTTGCACCGTCTGGCAAATCAACCAAGTTCCAAACTTGATTTTCATCCATGGACTTTATCTCGGATCTCATGGCTCCAAGCCATGACTCGGAATCAGATCCCACCATCGCTTCCGAATAATTTGCCGGCTCATCACTGTCTAACAGTAACACATCACGAACACTTCGTAATCTTGCTGATCTTCGTAGTACAGGTGTTGCTGCCAGCTCAGCTGCCACGACCGGCTCAACCTCCAAGGTTTTTGCCGACTCGCTACTAGCTGGTTGCTCTCGAATTTCTTCGAGTTGCACCGTGCTCCCACTTACTCCCCGATTGAGAAACTCTTTCTCAAGGAAGACACCGTTTCGAGCGACAAACACCTTGCCCTCTTCTCGGTTATAGAAGTAGTAACCCAAGGTTTCCCTCGGATACCCCACGAAAATACACTTATCCGACTTGGCCGTAAGCTTGTCCAACTGAAGTCGCTTGACAAATGCTTCACAACCCCAAATCTTAAGAAAAGACAAACTCGGCCTTTTGCCTGTCCACATCTCATGCGGTGTCTTCTCTACCGATTTTGATGGTACTCTGTTTAGTGTGAACGCCGCTGTTTCTAGACAATAACCCCAAAATGATAAAGGAAGATCTGTCTGACTCATCATTGACTGCACCATGTCCAACAAGGTTCGATTCCGCCTTTCCAAAACACCGTTCCTTTGTGGCATTCCTGGCGGAGTAAGTTGTGGAACTATTCCACAACTTTTCAGATGGTCATCAAACTCATGGCTCATGTACTCACTTTTCGGTCCGACCGAAGAAACTTTATTTTCTTGCCGAGTTGATTCTGTGCTTCATTCTGGAATTCTTTGAACTTTTCAAAGGCTTCCGACTTGTGTTTCATCAAGTAGATATATCCATACCTACTCAAATCATCAATGAAGGTAATGAAGTACTCATAACCACCCCTGGTTGTCATGCTCATTGGTCCACATACATCACTATGTACTAGTCCCAACAAGTCGGACGCCCTTTCGCAACTCTTTGCAAAAGGTGTCTTGGTCATTTTGCCGAGTAGGCAAGATTCGCATGTCTCAAACGACTCCAAGTCGAACAAAGTTAGGATTCCATCATCATGGAGCTTCTTCATGCGTTTCCAACTTATATGACCAAGCCGATAGTGCCAAAAGTAAGTCATATTCAGATCATTTGGTTTCAACCTTTTAACATTTATGTTATAAACCGACTCACCATCAAGATTCAAAATAAATAACCCGTCCTGTACGGGTGCAAAGCCGTGAAACATATCATTCAAATACAAAGAACAACCATTATTCTTGGTATTCGACTCATAGCCTTGCCTCACCAAACATGAAGCAGAAATAATGTTTCGACTGAGCACTAGAACATAATAACAATTATTCAGTTCCATAATGAATCCGGAAGGTAAATGAAGTTGCATCGTGCCGACTTCCAACGCAGCAACTCTTGCTTTGTTGCCGACTCGAATATCAACCTCGCCTCTTGCTACGCTCCTAGTTCTTACCAGTCCCTGCAACGAGTTGCACATGTGAATAACTGATCCGGTATCATATACCCAAGAACTATTAGGTGCATCAGCAAGATATCTGTCTATAACATTGCAAACAAGTGTACCTGAGTTGGAAGTCATACCTCCACTCTTGGCTTTGTCGGACAAGTACTTGCTGCAGTTCCTCTTCCAGTGGCCATCCGCCTTGCAAAAGAAGCAAGTGGATCCGGCTGAAGGAGATGGCTTAGTCCCTGAGGAAGTGCTTGGGACCGGGTCCTGAGCCTGCTTTCCTCCTGACTTAGCCTTCTTCTTAGTCCAAGAACTCTTCTTGAACTTAGCCTTATTCTGCACCATCAACACTTGACTGGCGCCCTTCTTGAGATCCGCCTCTGCCTGCTTGAGCATCCCATGTAATTCAGTGATCTTCTTATCCATACCATGCATGTGGTAGTTCGAAATGAACTGCCCATATGCACTAGGAAGAGAGTTCAGAATTATATCCGTAGCGAACTCTTCGCTTATGGGGTAGCCAAGCCTCTCTAGAGACTGCACGTAACCAACCATTTTGATCACATGCGGACTCAGTGGATCACCATCCTTAAGCTTGCAACTCAGCAAAGCCTGAGAGACTTGATACCTCTCAGTCTTTGCCTGAGTCTGGAACATACTTTTGAGGCTTTCGATCATATCGTAGGCCTCAACATGCTCAAATTGCTTTTGCAAGTCTGGTTCCATGTGAGCAAGCATAAGACAACTAATATCCATGGACTCATCCTTAGCCCGACGGTAGGCATTGGTGGCAGCGACAGTCGCATTCTCATTCGGCTCATCTGGAAGTGGGTTGTCTAGGACATGGTCCTTCTTTTCTTGTTTGAGAACAATTCTCAGATTTATCTTTCTCAAGGATAGTTCTCAACGCAAAACCGGATATCTGAGAGTGATTGCTACTTGGTGCCATGATCTACAACAGAAAATATGTAAAACACTTAAGACATGTATTCATAAAAGATCAAGCATATTAAACATTTTAATATTTTATGCTCCCACTAGAACCAACACCCCTCCGATGGTTGCTTAGTGATTTAGGATCCTAAATAAGCAAGTCGGCTAGTGAGCTTTAGCATCACCGCTAGCCGCCAAGTGATCTAGGTAGACAACTCCTTGTCAATCGCATCTCATGCGACTCCTGTTGGACGGGTGGCATCACATGCCCCGGCTCCCATCCGACTTTTCCTCGAGCCCCACAACCGTTGTGATAGACCCGTCTAGCTTACCGAGTGTTTCTGCAGTAAGAGTCCGACTCGAACCCACCTAGTCGGAAAGAATTGGCAACACCTCAATTTTATGAGCCCACTACCAAAAATGTCCGACTTGTGATGGTGCAAACACTGGAGGGAAAGCGGACTAGACCTTCTTTGAGGGATTATCTTTTACCGACTATCTAATAGAGGTAAAACAGAGACATAACAATAACACAAAATAAAGCAATTATAATGTGAAATGGTATGGCTCTCTTCATGGAGATCTCCATCTCCACAAAGCCTGTAATCCGACTCGTGCCAACTCTTGTCACTTGCCATATTACTCCATGTCGCTGACATGTACAACGCCTTGCATGCCTTCCGGGTTCTCCAAACAGCTACACTAGCTTAGTAAAGTAAATTACAAAGAGAATCCGACACGCAGGTCATTATACAATAAAATGACAGCACCTAGGCTCCAGCCGGCTGACAAAAACCGTGATTCGCAGATCACGTATGGATTACACACATACATCACATGCACATGAACCATACCATTCACAACTTCCTGCAAAAACAAGTTATGCATAGATACAATATCTACTGGCATTGTGAAACTCGGCAACGACATCTAAGGCGCTACGACATCCAAAAACGTAGATCTCATCTACGATCGAGACATGGATTCCGACCATTGTTCCAATTCGATCAAACTTTTTGATCTTCGATCATCGCCTCTGGATTTACATGTCACAGTCTACCCCGATGGCGGAAGCCGACCGGTAGGGGTATGTCGTTCCACGACCTCAGCTGTATGATCACGGAAATCAGATCTACCATTCCCCGAGTACAGTTGATCTAATCAACCTCGTACAAAACCGATCTATCTCATAGATCGACCACCAAAACAGCACATAGATCTCATCTACAGTCAACCGCATATCACATATGCGAGATCTCGAGCCTAAAACCAGAAGCTATCGCTCTGATATCACTGTTGGGCCACGCAGAGATAAAATAAAAAAATTTCCTCTAACGTGGTGATCCCAAGATCTAGCTGAGGTAGAAGGCCACGGGGTTTACCACTAGACGCGCAGTTGCGGATTACTGATAAAGAGCGTCAATTGATGCAGTGCAGTCCTCACGATCCGATCGTCCTGGTGCTGATCGCACAACACCTCTGCTGGTATCCACACGTACAAGGAGGAGCACCGGCGGCGAACTGCTTGGTTCATAACGACGGTAGGACTGCTGTGGAGCTAGGGTTTCCAACACATGGAATGACCTAACCGAACAACGATTAACCTTTCTGGGTTACGGTGCTCCACTATATATAGGGAGTGAACATGGGCTCTACTCGCGCGACCCATTCACTAAAGCCCATATAACATTAGTCACCGTGAGTCCAACTCACTAACTCAGTCCTAATCCGGTTTAGGTCCAACCCAACCAGATTACAGGTTCAGATCCAATCCGAACATGCTCCCGCTCTTAAGTGTGTGACCCTGCAGGCTCATGGCTACTTGGACACGATTGGAGTCCGACTCTCAATCGATCAGTCGGTAGCGGCTCCTAGCAGAACATGCCGACTCCCAAGTACCAAAGAGTCATGACGACTTGCCTTTCCAATGCGACTTACGTCCGAGTCCCTTTTGCCTCACGATATACCTTGTTAGACTATAGGCGAATAATTGTCATCCCTTAAATAGTCCGACTCTCTTCTCGATCCAAGATAAGTGATTCACCCGACTAACTCTTAGTCGATCGCCTCGGTTAACACTTAACCGAGTCGTGCATGGCCATGCTTTCTGAATCATATCTCACGAGAGGACCTAGAGAATATCTCTCCAAGTGGAGGGGCAAAATCCCATCTTGGTTATTCACATCACGCAGCTTGATTCTCGATCGACCCAACTCGCTTTATAACGCCAGATTAGGGATCAGCGTTGATGAACCTAAGTCTGTGATCCTCAACTCGCACTATGCAATAACCTCAGGTCTAAGGATTACATTGATTGAGATATACAAATGACAACTTGTTCGTTGTACCTCAATATGGGTCAATCCGACTCGCTAAACTCTTTAGCCGAATCTGTGTAAGTTGGAACAACATCTCCATGCCCATGACAAGTGGAACCGAGTCATCAAGCCAACTTTCACATTGGTCTAAGTTGTGTGTCCAGCACAACCTCAATGACCAAGGATATTTAGTACAAACAACATGAATGCATAGTTCCACAACCGAATCACATATTCAATGATACACATCAGATGTTTATACAAGGACTAATTAATATCTTTATGAATATAATGGGAAATATCATCATACATGATTGCCTCTAGGGCATATTCCCAACAGATTTGGTTCCTTCCCTACTCAATCTCACTAACGAAGTAGGGTTAGGTATTATCAGGATACTCATGGTATAAGCAGATGAGATAAAGATAGATCAAGATTTAGTTGTTACATTATTATCACTTAAGTTATATTTATAACTTGGTATTCAGAGGTTGTGTAATGAGTACTATGATATGTTCACCTAAGGATCAAACATAAATCATTAACTAATGTATTAGGGTTTAATTTTATTACATTTGATCTACCCTTAGATCAAATCTTCCTTACCCAAAATAAGGTTTTAACAAAGGTCATATTGAAACTTATCGCCATCAACTTGATGATCTACTTCAATTCCATCCAGTTAAGAGAAGCTTCAATCTCTTGGACAAGTTTTTATTTAAAAGCGCGAAAATTATTCGGATTTGCTATGCATGAATGCAATGCACACATCGGTGTTCAGCTTATTTCTAAGCTCTAATGCTGGGATGTTACAAAGGGGGTGGCCGCCGGCCATGGGGGCTGCACCCTCCCCTCCTTCATTCATGTGGGTGGACACTCCACTCACAAAAACCTCTTCATTTCCCTCCACTCAAAATCCCACTCAAACTTGCAATTAAATTTCCATCAAATTTAATGCAAACTCTCATTAAATAAAAGTATTTTTATTTATTCAGAATTTTTTCAATTACTTTAATGACAAACATTCACATATAACCCCTTGCTAGAATTATATTTCACATGCAAAAACACTTTCTACAATTTCACCTGAAAACCTATTTCGGTATCTAGTGAAATAAATTCCTGCACTTGTTATTCTTTTCGGCATGAAACTTTTGCTCCAATTGGATGTCGGTGTCTCTTAAGTGTGTCACCCTACGGTTCGTGAATAATGCGGACATGATCGAGACCCTTCTCGGATCAATAATCAAAAGCGGGATCTGCAGACCCATACTGACTCCCACATATTCAATGATGACTTTCTTGTGATCGTCGGAACCTTTTATGCTAGTATCTTAATCCCTTTGTTTCACAATATATTACATGTCCGAGATTCGATCATCGGTATCTCCATACCTAGTTTGATCTCGTTACTGACATGCACTCTTTTCTCGTTCCCGTGATATAACATTCTAGTGATCAAATCACTTGCTTGCAAGCTAATCAATGTGATATCACCGAGAGGGCCCAGAGTATATCTATCCATCATCGGGATGAACAAATTCCACTCTCGATCCATGGGCCTCAACATAACACTTTATTAGTTCTGAACCCATCTTTATAATCACTCTGTTATGGTGTGACGTTTGATGTTATCAAGAAACTCTTCCGGTGTTAGTGATTGACATGATCTCATGGTCTAAGGATTAGGATTACTTCGTATGTTGTTATAGCAATATAAACTCAATGACTTTGCTCGTAATGCTATACTTCGGATGAATGTTCATCACACCATTACACTAATGTTGTGATCCCGTTATTAACAACATCCAATGTCCATGATCAGGAAACCTTGATCATCTTGTTAATCAACGAGCTAGTTTATGAGAGAGGCATAACTAGGAACTTTCTGTTTGTTTATTAAACACACATGTATTAATTTTTCCGTATTAATACAATTATAGCATGCAAAATAAACATCTATCATATACTTGGAATACACATAATAAACACTTTATTATTGCCTCTCAGGGCATATTCCCTTGAGTCTCCCACTTGCACTAGAGAAAATAATCTAGTTACATAGTGATGAATCTAACACCCATGGAGTTCTGGTGTTGATCATGTTTTGCTCTAGGGAGAGTTTTAGTCAACGGATCTGCTACATTGAGATCCGTGTGTACTTTACAAATCTTTATATCTCCATCCTTGACATGCTCGCGGATGGAGTGAAACCGACGCTTAATATGCTTGGAATTCTTGTGAGACCTTGGTTCTTTGGCATTGGCAATGGCACCATTGTTGTCACAATAGATCACCATTGGGTCCAACGCGCTTGCAACCACGCCTAGTTCGGATATGAACTCCTTCATCCAAACCGCTTCCTGAGCCGCTTCCGAAGCAGCAACATATTCGGCCTCCGTTGTTGATCCCGCCACCACAGTTTGTTTGGAACTACTCCAACTAACCGCTCCGCCATTCATGAGAAATACGTATCCGGATTGAGACTTAAAGTCATCCGAGTCGGTGTCAAAGCTTGCGTCAACATAACACTTAGCGACGAGCTCTTCTTCACCTCCGTATACAAGAAACATATCCTTAGTTCTTCGTAAGTACTTAAGGATATTCGTGACCGCTATAAAAGTGTTCCGAACCTGTATCCGATTGGTACCTACTAGTCAAACTAATAGCATGTGCCACATCCGGTCTTGTACATAGCATGGCGTACATTATAGAGCCTATGGCTGAAGCATAGGGGACTTTGTCCATTATCTCTCTTTCTTCCGCCGTAGCTAGACTTTGAGTCTTACTCAATGTCTTGCCTTGCAACATAGGTAAGAACCCCTTCTTACTTCCGTCCATTTTAAACTTCTTTAAAATCTTATCAAGGTATGTACTTTGTGATAGCCCTATTAGGCGCCTAGATATATCTCTATAGATCTTTATGCCTAATATGTATGACGCTTCACCTAGGTCCTTCATTGAAAATTTGTTGTTTAGATAACTTTTAACACTGTTTAAAAGATCTATATCATTTCCCATCAATAATATGTCATCCACATATAATATCAGAAATGCCACATTGCTCCCACTCACTTTCTTGTAAATACAAGCTTCTCCATAAGTTTGGACAAATCCAAACTCTTTGATCACCTCATCAAAGCGGAGATTCCAACTTTGTGATGCTTGCTTCAATCCATAGATGGATCGCTGAAGCTTGCACACCTTGTTAGCATCCTTAGGATCGACAAAACCTTTTGGTTGTATCATATACAACTCTTCTTCAATATTACCATTGAGAAACGCAGTTTTGACATCCATCTGCCATATCTCATAATCGAAATATGCAGCAATTGCTAACATAATCCTAACTAACTTTAACATCGCTACGGGAGAGAATGTCTCATCGTACTCAACTCCTTGAATTTGTCGAAACCCCTTTGCGACAAGTCGAGCTTTATATACGGTCACATTACCATCAACATCAGTTTCCTTTTGAAAATCCATTTGTTCTCCACGGCCTTTCGGTCGTGAGGTAATTCCACCAAGTTCCAAACTTGATTTTCATACGTGGATTCCATCTCGGATTTCATGGCTTCTAACCATTTGTTGGAATCCGGGCTCATCATCGCTTCTTCATACATCGCAGGGTCATCAATTTCATCAACCATGAAATTCATAACAGGGTTTCCGTATAGCTCGGGAGTTGCACGCGCCCTGCTAGACCTGCGAGGTTTGGTAGTACTCTCTTTCGGAGTTTCATGATCATTATCATTAGTTCCCTCTGTAGGAGTTCGTAGCATGGAAAACAAAAAAATTCTACCGCATGCAAACAAACAAGCCAAGATCTATCTACTATATTGTAGCAACGAGTCGATAGAGGAACTCACCCTCGAAGATTCCAAAGCGGTTAACGAGAGCAGATTCTCGTGGGTGATGTAGTCGTACTCTTGCCGATCTCAAGATCGCGTAGACGATCCTTCTAGCGCTGTGTTCCGGCAGCGCTTCGCGATCGATCACATGTTAGGTACTTTCGAAGACCTTCCTCTCCCTTGTTCCAGCAGGCAGCGGAGGTTGTAGCACTCTCCTCGCGATTCCGGCAGCACGACGACGTGGTACCAGAAGTAGAGGGGAGATCTCGCAGGGCTTCGCCTTAAGCCGGAGCGAGTATGATGGACTATGAGAGAGGCCTTGGCGATCCAGGGTTTAGAGGCACCAAGGGAGGAAGCTTGGCCGGCGGCTAGGGCTTGGGGAGATCCCCAACTCGGCGGCTAGGAGGAAACCCTAGGGCGGCGGCGACTTGTGGTGGCCGGCGGCTAGGGCTAGGGTTTGGGTGGTGTTGGGTGTAGGGAAGAGGGGCAGCCATGTCCCTCCTTTTATAGGTGGGAGGGCGTGGACAAGGGGGAGGGAGTCCTCCCCCAAGTCGGCCTCCTTGGCCGGCGGGTGGAGGGAGAGGAACTCCTCCCCAAGTAGGTTTCCTACTCTCCCTCCACCAAGCAAAACTGCCGTTTGACTTTTCAAATTGGCGTTTGACTTTTCAAACTAGGATTTGATTTCTCCCTTTATTTTTCCCAGCCATGATACCTAGTACATGATGCAACCATTCCACATTGTCATGACACATGCATGTACCCTTCCCCTTCGGAGTGCCGGACCTTCCGGAACCTTCTAGAATATTCCCGATGAAAACACCGGAATCATTCCCCAACTCCGAAACAAGACTTTCCTTATATGAATCTTATTCTCCAGACCATTCCGGATCTCCTCTTGATATCCCGGATCCTATCCGAGACTCCGAACAACATTCAGTCCCTTACTCATCATTCCATAACTACTCAATAACATCGAATCCTTAAGTGTGTCTCCCTACGGTTCGTGAATTATGGGGACATGATCGAGACACTTCTCCGATCAATAACCAATAGAGGAATCTGGAAATTCATATGGCTCCCACATATTTCTATGATTACTTTGCGATCGAATGAACCACTTACATACGATACCAATTTCCCTTTGTCTCACGATAGTTTACTTATCCGAGGTTTTGATCGTCGGTATCTCTGCTTACCTAGTTCAACCTCGTTACCGATAAGTACTCTTTTCTCGTTCCCGTGGTATGTGATCCCTTGTGAGCCAGTCACATGCTTGCAAGCTAATTGAATGACATTCCATCGAGAGGGCCCAGAGTATATCTATCCGTCATATGGATGGACAAATCCCACTCTTGATTCATGTGTCTCAACCCATACTTTCCGAACACTCAATGCCACCTTTATAGCCACCCAGTTATGGTGTGGTGTTTGATGTCATCAAAGCATCCTTCCGGTGATGGTGAGAAGCATGATCTCATGGTCGAAGGAATTAGGTTACTATGTATCAGAAAGCTTATAGCAATTGAACTATTTAAAATGACTTGATCTTTATGCTACGCTTATCTATAGGAGTATGTCCACCATACCATTCTCCTAATGATATGATCTTGTTATTAACAACATCTCAAATGTTCATGATCAAGAAACCATGATCATCTATTAATCAACAAGCTAGTATTATGAAGAGGCTTTACTAGGGACTCTAATTTAGTTTACAAATCACACAAGTATTAATGTTTCTAGTTAATACTATTATAGCATGAATGTAAACATTTATCATAAACACAAAGATATAATAATAAATACATTTATTATTGCCTCTAGGGCATATCTCCAACAGTCTCCCACTTGCACTAGAGTCAACTAATCTTGATTACATGGTAATATACCGAACACCCATGGTAGTTTGGTGTTGGTCATGTTTTGCCCTCGGGAGAGGTTTAGTCAACGGATCCTCCACATTCAGATCCGTGTGTACTTTGCAAATCCTTATGTCACCATCTTGGACATGTTCTCGAATAGCATGAAAACGTAGCTTGATGTGCTTCAGCTTCTTGTGTGACCTTGGTTCTTGCGCATTGGCTATGGCGCCCATGTTATCACAGTAGATAGACATTGGGTCCAGCGCACTTGGAACCACATCGAGCTCTGTAATGAACTCGTTCATCCATATCGCTTCTTGTGAAGCCTCCGAAGAAGTTATGTATTCCGATTCATTTGAAGATCTCGCCACAACGCTTTGCTTTGCACTCCTCCAGCTAACTGCTGCACCATTCAAAGTAAATATGTATCCAGATTGAGATTTAGAATCATCCGGATGGGTGTTCCAACTAGCATCATTGTAACCATTAACAACGAGTTGTTCATCACCTCCATAAGAAAGAACCATATCCTTAGTTCTTCTCAAGTACTTAAGGATGTTTTTGACCGCTGTCCAATGATCCACTCCTGGATCACTTTGATATCTGCTAGTTAAACTAACAACATATGCAATGTCGGGTCTAGTACATAGCATGGCATACATTAGAGATCCTATGGATGAGGCATAGGGAGTCTTACTCATCCTTTCTCTATCGTTTGCCGTTGCAGGACTTTGAATTTTACTCAACGTCGTATTGGGCAACATGGGCAAGAACCCTTTCTTGCTATCTTCCATTCCAAACCTCTTTAGAACTTTGTCCAAATATGTACTTTGTGACAATGATATTAGGCATCTCGATCTATCTCTATAAATCTTTATGCCTAATATGTAAGCTGCTTCGCCAAGATCTTTCATTGAAAAACTATTATTCAAATATTCCTTGACACTATTAAGAAGGTCTACATCATTCCCAATCAACAATATGTCATCTACATATAGTATTAAGAATGCTACAGAGCTCCCACTCACTTTCTTGTAAATACAAGCTTCTCCATAAGTTTGTATAAAACCAAAACTTTTGATTACCTTATCAAAATGTTGATTCCAACTTCGGGATGCTTGCTTCAACCCATATATGGACCGTTGAAGTTTTCATACCTTGTTAGCATCTTTAGGATCGACAAAACCTTTGGGTTGCATCATATACAACTCTTCATCAATGTCTCCATTGAGGAACGCCATTTTGACATCCATCTGCCATATCTCATAATCGTAATATGCAGCGATTGCTAACATAATCCTCACAGACTTTAGCTTCTCTACTGGTGAGAAAGTCTCATCGTAGTCAACTCCTTGAATTTGTCGAAACCCTTTTGCGACAAGTCGAGCTTTATAGACAGTAACATTACTATCAACATCTGTTTTCTTCTTGAAAATCCATTTGTTCTCGACAGCCTTCCGGCCATCCGGTAAGTCCACCAAAGTCCATAGTTGGTTTTCGTACATGGATCCAATTTTGGATTTCATGGCATCTTGCCATTTATTGGAATCTGGGCTCATCATCGCTTCCTCATATGTCGCAGGGTCATCGGTGTTATCCACCAACATGACACTCATAACGGGATCATACCAATCAGGAGTGGTACGAGTTCTCGTTGACCTCTGAGGTTACAGAGCAACTTCAACTGAAGTTTCATGATCATCATCATTAGCTTCCTCTCTTATTGGTGTAGCGCCACAGAACTTCTTCGGGTCTTTGCGCTACTCCTGAGATTCGAGAGAAGGTTCAACAACCTCGTCGAGTTCTACTTTCCTTCCGGTCACTTCTTTCGAGAGAAATTCCTTCTCTAGAAAGGATCCATTCTTAACAATGAAGATTTTGCCTCGGATCTATGATAGAAGGTATACCCAATAGTTTCCTTGGGTATCCTATGAAGCGCATTTTTCCGCTTTGGGTTCAAGCTTGTCCGGTTGTAACTTCTTTACATAGGCTTAACCCCAAACTTTAAGCGACAATCTAGGTTTCTTCCCAAACCATAATTCATACGGTGTCGTTTCAACGGATTTAGATGGTGCCCTATTTAAAGTGAATGCGGTTGTTTCTAATGCATAACCCCAAAATGATAGCGGTAAATCTGTAAGTGACATCATAGAACGAACCATATCTAAGAGAGTTCGATTACGATGTTCGGACACACCATTACGCTGTGGTGTTTCCGGCGGTGTCAATTGTGAAAGTATTCCACATTTCTTTAAATGCTCGCCAAACTCGTAACTTAGATATTCACCTCCACGATTGAACGTAGAAATTTAATCTTCTTGTTACGTTGATTCTCCACCTCACTTTGAAATTCCTTAAACTTCTCGAAAGTTTTGGACTTATGTTTCATGAAATAGATATACCCATATCTACTCAAGTCATCCGTGAAGGTAAGAATATAACGATAACCACCGCGCGATGCTACACTCATTGGACCACACACATCGGTATGTATGATTTCCAATAAGTCCGTAGCTCGTTCCATCATACCAGAAAATGGAGTCTTAGTCATTTTACCCATCAGACATGCTTCGCATCTTTCAAGTGATTCGAAATCAAGTGATTCAAGAAGTCCATCGGAATGGAGTTTCTTCATACGCTTCACTCCAATGTGACCAAGAGGCAGCGATTACACATATAGGTCGAGTTATCGCTCAATTTCAAACGTTTAGCTTCAATGTTATTAATATGTGTATTTCCACTATCGAGATTCAATAAGAATAGACCATCTATCAAAGGTGCATGTGCATAAAACATATTACTCATATAAATCGAACAACCATTATTCTCGGACTTAAACAAGTAACCGTCTCGCAATAAACATGATCCCGATATAATGTTCATGCTCAACGCATGCACCAAATAACAATTATTTAAGTATAAAACTAATCCCGATGGTAGATGAAGAGGTAGCGTGCCGACCATGATCACATCAAACTTTGATCCATTTCCAACGCGCATCGTCACCTCGTTCTTCGCTAGGTTCCGTTTATTCTGCAGCACCTGTTTTGAGTTACAAATATGAGCAACCGAACCAGTATCAAATACCCAGGCACTACTACGAGTACTAGTGAGATACACATCAATAACATGTATATCGGATATACCTTTCTTCTTGATGTTGCCGTTCTTCAAATCCTCCAAGTACTTTGGGCAATTCCGCTTCCAGTGACCCTCTCCCTTGCAGTAAAGCACTCGATGTCGTGCTTAGGTCCAGCCTTGGTCTTCTTCGTCTTGGTAACTTTCTTACCACCCTTCTTGAAGTTTCCCTTTTGCTTAGACTTGCCTTTCTTGAATTTGTTGGTCTTATTGACCAACAACACTTGATGCTCTTTCTTGATCTCCACTTCTGCAGATTTCAACATGGAGAAGAGTTCTGGCAACGTCTTGTTCATGTTTTGCATATTGTAGTTCATCACAAAGTTCTTGTAACTTGGTGACAGTGATTGGAGGACACGGTAAATCCCCAAAGCATTAGGAATCACTATACCCAAGCTTTGGAGTTTGTTTGCGTGCCCAGACATCTTAAGCACATGCTCACTTGGACTGCCCTCTTCCATCTTGCGTTAAAGAACTTTTGAAGCCTCATAACTCTCAAGCTGCGTGAGCCTCAAATATCATTTTGAGTTCACGGACAATATCATGTGGGTCATGGTTCTCAAACCTTTTCTTAAGCTCGATTCCAAACCATACAAGATAGCACCTTTGAATCGTGGAGTCTTGATTCTTCCGAGTAAGGTAAACATTCTTTACTTCATCGGTAGCATCAGCTGCAGGCGGGTCATCCAGCGGTGCATCCAGCACATAGGTTAAATTACCAGCATTGAGGATAATCCTCAAATTGCGAAACCAATCCGCGAAGTTGCTTCCATTGTTTTTCAACTTTTCTTTCTCTAGAAACGCATTAAAATTGATGGTAGGGGCCGCCATTGATCTACAACATATTTGCAATAGTTTAGACTAAGTTTATGACAAATTGTGTTATAATTAATAGTTAAATTAATCTAGGTGAACTCCCACTCAAAACAATATCCCTCACATTGTTTTAGTGATCACACGAACCAAATCCACCATATCAAAACCGATCATCACGAGAGTTGATGTAGCTTCAATGACGAACAATCGACATGTTCATCATATCTACTATATGACTCATGCTTTACCTTTCGGTAATCTGTGTTCCGAGACCATGTCTGTACATGCTAGGCTCGTCAAGATCAAACCTTAGCTTCCGCATGAGCAAATCTGGCTTGCACACGTTGTATACAATTGCAGAATCTAACACACCCGATCATCACGTGGTGCTTCGAAACAACAAGATTTAGCAACGGTGCTTACTAAGGATGAACACTTTAAAACTTGAAATTTATGTGCATGAGGGATCATCTTATAATGCTACTATCGTTAACTAAGCAATACAATATGCATAAAGGATTAACATAACATGCAATTCATAATATGTGATATGATATGGCCTTTCTTCTTGTGCTTCCGATCTCCATCTTCAAGCACGAACATGATCTCCATCATCACCGGCATAGCGTCAAGGTCAATGGCGCCGTTTCATGGTTGTCGTCCACCAGCTCCAACTATTACAACTACTTTGAATAGACACGCGGGTCTTAACAGAAATTAAAGACAACCATATGGCTCCTGCTGGTTGCCAACTTACAATAAGGAACATTGCATACATCAAATATAATCACAATCATGGCCATATCACATCACAGCACACCCCTGCAAAACAAAGTTAGACGCCTCTAATTTTCTTTGCATATTTTACGTGGTTTGGGGCTTTCAATAAGTGTCGATCTAACTTACGAACAAGAACCACAACGTTGATGTTTGAACTATCAAGTGCCCGTTGTAAATTGGATCTATACTATAATGGGAGAGACAGACACCCGCAAAGCCACAATACAAGTTGCATGTTGAGCGGGGAGCAAGTCTCATGAACGATGTCATGTAAGGTTAGCCCGGGCCGCTTCATCCCATCATACCGCAAGATGCAAAGTACACAAGAAGCAATTGATAATAAAAGCACCACCGCCCACAATGACCATTGTGTTCTACTCGTGCAACATATCTACATATAGACATGGCTCTGATACCACTGTAGGGGTTTGTAGCATGGAAAAAAAAAATTCTACCGCATGCAAACAAACAAGCCAAGATCTATCTACTAGATTGTAGCAACGAGTCGATAGAGGAACTCACCCTCGAAGATTCCAAAGCGGTTATCGAGAGCAGATTCTCGTGGGTGATGTAGTCGTACTCTTGCCGATCTCAAGATCGCGTAGATGATCCTTCCGTCGTTAGTGGCTTCCAGCATGATCGGTCACGCTTGACTCGATGAAGACCTTCCTCTCCTTGTTCCAGCAGGAAGTAGAGGTTGTAGCACTCTCCTCGCGATTCGGCGTGACAATGTAGGAAGTAGAGGGAGATCTCGCGAAACTTCGCCAAGCCGGAGCGAGTATGGTGGACTATGAGAGAGGCCTTGGCGATCTAGGGTTTAGAGGCACCAAGGGAGGAAGCTTGGCTGGCGGCTAGGGCTTGGGGAGATCCCCAACTCAGCGGCTAGGAGGAAACCCTAGGGCGGCGGCGACTTGTGGTGGCCGGCGGCTAGGGCTAGGGTTTGGGTGGTGTTGGGTGTAGGGAAGAGGGGCAGCCCTGCCCCTCCTTTTATAGGTGGGAGGGCGCCGTCCAAGGGGAGGGAGTCCTCCCCCAAGTCGGCCTCCTTGGCCGGCGGGTGGAGGGAGAGGAACTCCTCCCCAAGTAGGTTTCCTACTCTCCCTCCACCAAGCAAAACTGCCGTTTGACTTTTCAAATTGGCGTTTGACTTTTCAAACTAGGATTTGATTTCTCCCTTTATTTTGCCCAGCCATGATACCTAGTACATGATGCAACCATTCCACATTGTCATGACACATTCATGTACCCTTCCCCTCCGGAGTGCCGGACCTTCCGGAACCTTCTAGAACATTCCTGATGAAAACACCGAAATCATTCCCTAACTCCGAAACAGGACTTTCCTTATATGAATCTTATTCTCCGGACCATTCCGGATCTCCTCGTGATATCCCGGATCCTATCCGAGACTCCGAACAACATTCAGTCTCTTACTCATCATTCCATAACTACTCAACAACATCGAATCCTTAAGTGTGTCTCCCTACGGTTCGTGAATTATGCGGACATGATCGAGACACTTCTCCGATCAATAACCAATAGAGGAATCTGGAAATTCATATGGATCCCACATATTTCTACGATTACTTTGTGATCGAATGAACCACTTACATACGATACCAATTTCCCTTTGTCTCACAATAGTTTACTTATCCAAGGTTTTGATCGTCGGTATCTCTGCATACCTAGTTCAACCTCGTTACCGATAAGTACTATTTTCTTGTTCCCATGGTATGTGATCCCTTGTGAGACAGTCACATGCTTGCAAGCTAATTGAATGACATTCCACCGAGAGGGCCCAGAGTATATCTATCTGTCATATGGATGGACAAATCCCACTCTTGATTCATGTGTCTCAACCCATACTTTCTGAACACTCAATGCCACCTTTATAGCCACCCAATTACGGTGTGGTGTTTGATGTCATCAAAGCATCCTTCCGGTGATGGTGATAAGCATGATCTCATGGTCGAAGGAATTAGGTTACTATGTATCAGAAAGCTTATAGCAATTGAACTATTTAAAATGACTTGATCTTTATGCTACGCTTATCTATAGGAGTATGTCCACCATACCATCCTCCTAATGATATGATCTTGTTATTAACAACATCTCAAATGTTCATGATCAAGAAACCATGATCATCTATTAATCAACAAGCTAGTATTATGAAGAGGCTTTACTAGGGACTCTAATTTAGTTTACAAATCACACAAGTATTAATGTTTCTAGTTAATACTATTATAGCATGAATGTAAACATTTATCATAAACACAAAGATATAATAATAACTACATTTATTATTGCCTCTAGGGCATATCTCCAACACCCTCTTCAACAGGTGAAGCCAACTCCGGAACAACTTCCGGCGCTGCGCTACTCGCCATACTTTGAAGAGAAGGTTCAATAACCTTTTAGAGTTCTACCTTCCGACTACTCACACCTTTTGCGAGAAACTCTTTCTCTAGAAAGGATCCATTCTTAGCAACAAAAACCTTGACCTCGGATCTATGATAGAAGGAATACCCAATAGTTTCCTTAGGGTATCCTATGAAGACGCATTTTTCCGCTTTGGGTTCGAGTTTGTCCGGTTGAAGTTTCTTCACATAAAGATCACATCCCCAAACTTTAAGAAATGACAGCTTAGGTTTGTTTCCAAACCACAATTCATACGGTGTCTTTTCAACGGATTTAGATGGTGCTCGATTTAAAGTGAATGCAGCAGTTTCTAGTGCATAACCCCAAAATGACAACGGCAAGTCCGTTAGAGACATCATAGATCGAACCATATCCAATAAAGTACGATTACAACGTTCCGACACACCATTTCGCTGTGGTGTTTCGGAAGGTGTGAGTTGTGAAACAATTCCACACTCTTTCATGTGAGTGCTAAACTCGTAACTTAGATACTCACCTCCACGGTCGGACCGTAGAAATTTGATCTTTCTATTACGATGATTTTCCACTTCATTCTGAAATTCCTTGAACTTTTCATAGGTTTTAGACTTGTGTTTCATCAAGTAGATATAACCGTATCTACTCAAATCATCCGTGGAAGTAACAAAATAACGATAACCACCTCGCGCCGACACACTCATTGGACCACATACATCAGAATGTATAATTTCCAATAAATCTGTCGCCCGTTCCATTGAACCGGAAAACGACGTTCTAGTCATCTTGCCCATAAGGCATGGCTCACATGTATCAAATGATTCAAAATCAAGCGATTCCAAAAGTCCATCCAAATGGAGCTTCTTCATGCGTTTAACGCCAATATGACCTAGACGGCAGTGCCACATATATGCGGATATATCATCATTAAGTTTAATCCTTTTAGCATCAACATTATGAATATGTGTAACATTATTATCGAGATACAATAGAAATAAATCATTCATCATCGGTGCATGACCATAAAAGATTTCATTCATATAAATAGAACAACCATTGTTCTCGGATTTAAATGAATAACCACTTCGCATCAAACACGGTCCAGATACAATGTTCATGATTAGTGCTGGCACCAGATAACAATTATTCAAGTTTATTACTAATCCCGACGGCAAGTGGAGAGGTAGCGTTCCGACGGCGATCACATCAGCGCTTGATCCATTGCCGACATGCATCTTGACCTCACCCCTTGCTAGCGGTCGCTTGTTCCAAATTCCACGATTCGAAAGTTACAAATATTAGCAACTAAACCGGTATCAAATACCCAGGTGCTACTGCGAGCACTAGTCAAGTAAACATCAATAACATGTATATCATATATACCTTTGTTTGCCTTGCCGGCCTTCTTGTCTGCCAAATACTTGGGACAGTTGAGCTTCCAATGGCCAGTCCCCTTACAATAGTAGCACTCGGTATCAGACTTAGGGCTAACTCGGGGTTTCTTTTCAGGCACGGCAACCGGCTTGCCTCCCTTACTTCGCTTCCGTTTTCCCTTCTTGTCTTTCTTGAAACCAGTATTCTTATTGATCATCAACACTTGATGTTCCTTTTTGATCTCCACTTCTGCAGTTTTAAGCATTGAAAGAAGCTCGGGGAGAGACTTCTTCATGCCTTGCATATTATAGTTCATCACAAAGCTCTTATAGCTAGATGGCAGAGACTGTAGAACACGATGGATGCCTAAGTCAATGGGAATCGATATTCCCAAGGACACAAGCTTATCGGCGTAACCCGACATCTTGAGTACATGCTCACTTATGGAGCTGTGCTCTTTCATCATGCAGCTAAAGAACTTTTCTGAAGCATTGTAGCTCTCTACAGCAGCATGTGTGTCGAAAATCATTTTCAACTCACCCATTGTATCAAATGCATTGCCGTTTTCGAAACGCTTTCGAAGTTCTGGCTCTAGCCCATACAATATGCCACAATGAACTAAGTTGTGGTCCTCCTGACGAGTCTGATAGACATTCTTCTCCTCGTCAGGGGCATCCTCAAAAGGTGGGGGCCTAGCAGCGCTTCTAGCACATATTGATTTTGTGCAGCAGAGAGGAGAATCCTCAAATTCATGGCCCATTCAGTAAAGTTGCTACCGTTTGTTGCAAGTTTCTCTTTCTCCATGAACACATTGAAATTAAAAGCAGGCGGTGCCATCTACAACAGAATTTGTAAAGTTTAGACTAAGTTTATGATATATTGAGTTCAACTAATCCACATTACGAATGAACTCCCACTCAAAAACGACATCCCTCGTGTCTTTTTGGTGATTACATGAACCAAATCCACTACACCAAGTCCGATCATCACGTGAGTCGGTGTAGCTTCAAAGGCGAGCATCAAATGGGAATTATATCTACTATATGACTCATGCTTAACCTTTCGGTCCGTGTTCCGGGGCCATGTCTGTACATGCTAGACTCGCCAAGTAAGAACCTTAGTATTCGCGTGTGTAACTGTCTTACACCCAAAATATGGTCGTGGATCCAAAAACACCCGATCATCACGTGATGTCTTGGAGCGACGAAAACATAATCGTTGCATACTAAAGGAAGAACACATTCTTATCTTGATATTTAAATGAGGGATCATCTTATTATGCTAATAAAACGCCAAACAAGCAATATAAGATGCTATCAAACATTACATGTTTATTAGTGGAATGATATGGTTCCCGCATATGATCTCTATCATGTGCATCGTGGTATGATCACTATCATACCTTTATGTGTAAGGCCAAGGTCTATGGAACTTACACGTTATGTGTGTTGTAAGAGTATCATCTCATACTTCTACTTACAACATCACCATATCATAACACTAGCCCAGCAACAATCTAAACTAGGCGCCTCTAATTTATCCATTGCAAATTTTACGTGGCTTAGGGATTTCGAAGATAGAACCGTTCAGACATACGGACATGAACCACAACGAGGATAACAAAATTGTTGACAACTCGTTGCAAAATAGATATTGACTATAGTAGGAGAGACAGACACCCGCTAGCCACTTATGCAAACTAGTTGCATGTCAAGCGTGGAACAGTTGTCATGTGCGAGGACATGTAAAGTTTGTCCGGGCCGCTTCATCCCACTATGCCACCAATATCCAAAATTACAACTAAGGAGCCTCGACCTCGCATCTCCAGCCTTGGCCATGCCACGGCTGGTTCGCCTCCAATTCCTGCCTCACCTCCAGCGAGTAGGGATGTAAGCGACACACCACTTAATCCCGCGTAATACCATTTATTAGTACTTTAGTTTAATGACGTTTTTAACAAAGAACTAAAAATTTAAATAAACAGGACTTGCAGACGTATTTACATCCCTACCGACGAGCGTGGAGGAGCAGCTTGAGGTTGGACGGGGGCTTTAGAAACTGAAAAAGCAAAAAGGAGTTGCAAACTCTCATTAAATAAAACTCTTTTTGTTTATTAAGAATTTTGTCAATTACTTCAATGACAAACATTCACATATAACCCCTTGCTAGAATTCTATTTCACATGCAAAAACACTTTCTGCAATTTCACCCGAAAACCTGTATCGGTATCTAGTGAAATAAATTCTTGCGCTTGTTATTCTTTTCGGCATAAACCTTTTGCTCCAATTGGATGTTGGTGTATCTTAATTGTGTCACCTTACGGTTCATGAATAATGCGTACATGATCGAGACCCTTCTCGGATCAATAATCAGAAGCGGGATCTGGAGACCCATACTGACTCCCACATATTGAACGATGACTTTCTTGTGATCGTCGGAACCTTTTATGCTAGTATCTTAATCCCTTTGTTTCACGATATATTACATGTCCGAGATTCGATCATCGGTATCTCCATACCTAGTTTGATCTCGTTACTGACATGCACTCTTTTCTCGTTCCCGTGATATAACATTCTAGTGATCAAATCACTTGCTTGCAAGCTAATCAATGTGATATCACCGAGAGGGCCCAGAGTATATCTATCCGTCATCGGAATGAACAAATTCCACTCTCGATCCATGGGCCTCAACATAACACTTTATTAGTTCTGAACCCATCTTTATAATCACCATGTTACGGTGTGACGTTTGATGTTATCAAGAAACTCTTCCGGTGTTAGTGATTGACATGATCTCATGGTCTAAGGATTAGGATTACTTTGTAAGTTGTTATAACAATATAAACTCAATGACTTTGATCGTAATGCTATACTTCGGATGAATATTCACCACACCATTACACTAATGTTGTGATCCCGTTATTAACAACATCCAATGTCCATGATCAGGAAACCTTGATCATCTTGTTAATCAACGAGCTAGTTTATGAGAGAGGCATAACTAGGAACTTTCTGTTTGTTTATTAAACACACATGTATTAATGTTTCCGTATTAATATAATTATAGCATGCAAAATAAACATCTATCATATACTTGAAATACACATAATAAACACTTTATTATTTCCTCTCAGGGCATATTCCCTTCAGTCTCCCACTTGCACTAGAGACAATAATCTAGTTACGTAATGATGAATCTAACACCCATGGAGTTCTGGTGTTGATCATGTTTTGCTCTAGGGAGAGTTTTAGTCAACGGATCTGCTACATTGAGATCCGTGTGTACTTTACAAATCTTTATATCTTCATCCTTGACATGCTCGCGGATGGAGTAAAACTGACGCTTAATATGCTTGGAATTCTTGTGAGACCTTGGTTCTTTGGCATTGGCAATGGCACCATTGTTGTCACAATAGATCACCATTGGGTCTAACGCGCTTGCAACCACACCTAGTTCGGATATGAACTCCTTCATCCAAACCGCTTCTGGCGCTTCAAGCAAAGAACATATTCCTCTGTTGTTGATCCCGCCACCACAGGTTGTTTGGAACTCCTCCAACTAACCGCTCCGCCATTCATGAGAAATACATATCTGGATTGAGACTTAGAGTCATCCGGGTCAGTGTCAAAGCTTGCGTCGACATAACACTTAGCGACGAGCTCTTCTTCACCTCCGTATACAAGAAACATATCCTTAGTTCTTCGTAAGTACTTAAGGATATTCTTGACCGCTATCCAGTGTTCCGAACCTAGATCCGATTGGTACCTACTAGTCAAACTAATAGCATGTGCCACATCCGGTCTTGTACATAGCATGACATACATTATAGAGCCTATGGTTGAAGCATAGGGGACTTTGTCCATTATCTCTCTTTCTTTCGCCGTAGCCAGACTTTGAGTCTTACTCAATGTCTTGCCTTGCAACATAGGTAAGAACCCCTTCTTACTTCCGTCCATTTTAAACTTCTTTAAAATCTTATCAAGGTATGTACTTTGCGATAGCCCTATTAGACGCCTAGATCTATCTCTGTAGATCTTTATGCCAAATATGTATGACGCTTCACCTAGGTCCTTTATTGAAAATTTGCTGTTTAGATAACTTTTAACACTGTTTAAAAGATCTATATCATTTCCGATCAATAATATGTCATCTACATATAATATCAGAAATGCCACATTGCTCCCACTCACTTTCTTGTAAATACAAGCTTCTCCATAAGTTTGGACAAATCCAAACTCTTTGATCACCTCATCAAAGCGGAGATTCCAACTTCGTGATGCTTGCTTCAATCCATAGATGGATCGCTGAAGCTTGCACACCTTGTTAGCATCCTTAGGATCGACAAAACCCTTTGGTTGTATCATATACAACTCTTCTTCAATATTACCATTGAGAAACGCAGTTTTGACATCCATCTGCCATATCTCATAATCAAAATATGCATCAATTGCTAACATAATCCTAACTGACTTTAGAATCGCTACGGGAGAGAATGTCTCATCGTACTCAACTCCTTGAATTTGTCAAAACCCCTTTGCGACAAGTCGTGCTTTATAGATGGTCACATTACCATCAGTATTAGTTTTCCTTTTGAAAATCCATTTGTTCTCCACGGCCTTTCGGTCGTGAGGTAATTCCACCAAGTTCCAAACTTGATTTTCATTCATGGATTCCATCTTGGATTTCATGGCTTATAACCATTTTTTGGAATCCGGGCTCATCATCGCTTCTTCATACGTCGCAGGGTCATCAATTTCATCAACCATGAAATTCATAACAGGGTTTCCGTACAGCTCGGGAGCTGCACGCGCCCTGCTAGACCCGCGAGGTTCGGTAGTACTCTCTTTCGGAGTTTCATGATCATTATCATTAGTTCCCTCTTCAACAGGTTAAGCCAACTCCAGAACAACTTCTGGCGCTGTGCTACTCGCCATACTTTGAAGAGAAGGTTCAATAACCTCTTCGAGTTCTACCTTCCGACTACTCACACCTTTCGCGAGAAACTCTTTCTCTAGAAAGGATCCATTCTTGGCAACAAAAACCTTACCCTCGGATTTGTGATAGAAGGAATACCCAATAGTTTCCTTAGGGTATCCTATGAAGACGCATTTTTCCGCTTTGGGTTCGAGTTTATCCGGTTGAAGTTTCTTCACATAAACATCGCATCCCCAAACTTTAAGAAATGACAGCTTAGGTTTGTTTCCAAACCACAATTCATACGGTGTCTTTTCAACGGATTTAGATGGTGCCCGATTTAAAGTGAATGCAGCAGTTTCTAGTGCATAAACCCAAAATGACAACGCCAAGTCCGTCAGAGACATCATAGATTGAACCATATCCAATAAAGTACGATTACGACGTTCCGACACACCATTTCGCTGTGGTGTTTCGGCAGGTGTGAGTTGTGAAACAATTCCACACTCTTTCATGTGAGTGCTAAATTCGTAACTTAGATACTCACCTCCACGGTCGGACCGTAGAAATTTGATCTTTTTATTACGACGATTTTCCACTTCATTCTAAAATTCCTTGAACTTTTCAAAGGTTTCAGACTTGTGTTTCATCAAGTAGATATAACCGTATCTACTCAAATCATCCGTGAAAGTAACAAAATAACGATATCCACCTCGCGCCGACACACTCATTGGACCACATACATTAGAATGTATAATTTCCAATAAATCTGTCGCCCGTTCCATTGAACCGGAAAACGGCGTTCTAGTCATCTTGCCCATAAGGCATGGCTCACATGTATCAAATGATTCAAAATCAAGCGATTCCAAAATTCCATCCGAATGGAGCTTCTTCATGCGTTTAACGCCAATATGACCTAGACGGCAGTGCCACATATATGCGGATATATCATCATTAAGTTTAATCCTTTTAGCATCAACATTATGAATATGTGCAACATTATTATCAAGATCCAATATAAATAAACCATTCATCATCAATGCATGACAATAAAAGATTTCATTCATATAAATAGAACAACCATTGTTCTTGGATTTAAATGAATAACCACTTCGCATCAAACACGATGCAGATACAATGTTCATGCTTAGTGCTGGCACCAGATAACAATTATTCAAGTTTATTACTAATCCTGACGGCAAGTGCAGAGGTAGCGTTCTGACGGCGATCACATCAACGCTTGATCCATTGCGGACACGCATCTTGACCTCACCCCTTGCTAGCGGTCGCTTGTTCTGCAGCCCCTGATTCGAGTTACAAATATTAGCAACTGAACCGGTATCAAATACCCAAGTGCTACTGCGAGCACTAGTCAAGTACACATCAATAACATGTATATCGTATATACTTTTGTTTGCCTTGCCGGCCTTCTTGTCTGCCAAATACTTGGGGCAGTTGCGCTTCCATTGGCCAGTCCCCTTACAATAGTAGCACTCGGTATCAGACTTAGGGCCAACTCGGGGTTTCTTTTCAGGCACGGCAACAGGCTTCCGCCCTTACTTCCCTTCCGTTTTCCCTTCTTGTCTTTCTTGAAACCAGTGTTATTATTGATCATCAACACTTGATGTTCCTTTTTTATCTCCACTTCTGCAGTTTTAAGCATTGACAAAAGCTCGGGGAGAGACTTCTTCATGCCTTGCATATTATAGTTCATCACAAAGCTCGTATAGCTAGGTGGCAGAGACTGCAGAACACGATGGATTCCAAAGTCAATGGGAATCAATATTCCCAAGGACACAAGCTTATCGGCGTAACCCGACATATTGAGTACATGCTCACTTACGGAGCTGTGCTCTTCCATCATGCAGCTAAAGAACTTTTCTGAAGCATTCTAGCTCTCTACAGCAGCATGTGTGTCGAAAATCATTTTCAACTCACCCATTGTATCAAATGCATTGCCGTTTTCAAAACGCTTTCGAAGTTCTGGCTCTAGAGAAATTCTTCTGACGAGTCTGATAGAAATTCTTCTCCTCGTCAGGGGCATCCTCAAAAGGTGGAGGGCCTAGCGGCGCTGAAAGAGCATTTCCTATCCCTAGTGATTTTGATGTTTTATAACAACACACATATCAGACTAATTATTTGCCAAGTGTATCGCAGGTGCATTGAAAAAGGTTTGGCAATGGTTAAACAACAGTCCAAAAATGTTTGCCTACCGCGTTTTGCTACCGGACACGGCGGTAGGTTTTGACTAGTTGTCAAAAAGCCACTGCCGGGCTAGGTACTAAAAAGCGGTAGTACCGCATTTTAGTACCTAGCACGACAGAAGCTTTTTGACCACTTGTCAAAAGCTACTGCCCGCTCCGGTACTAAAATGCGGTAGCAGAGGCTTTTTCCAACCTATAAAAGGTACTGCATTTTAGTACCTAGCGTGGCAGTAGCCTTACCGCATTTTGGTACCTGGCGTGACCGAGAGTTTTTCGACCATGTTGCAGATACCATTGGTCATCCGGTAGTACCGGTTCCCATAAGCGGTACTACCACTTTACGGTAGCACCACATTGTGGTACCGCTGTGGCTAGGGCATATGAATTTCGAAAGGTGCTCTTAGGTACCGTACCAGCCCGTAGTACCGGTTTTTCGGTACCGAGCACAATGGATTTTGAAGTTTTGAGCTTATACTTGCTTCCTAGAGAGCGCTGAATTAAAGGCTCCAACGGCCAGATTTCTTGGAGGGGTATAAATACCCCTCCACCTACCTTGGGACAAAGTGCTCATCCACATTAAAGTCAAGACCACCATTGGAGCCACCAAATCTTCAAGATCTCCTCAATCCACCACCCAAAGTCTTCGATCTTTGGGGAATCGAAGGAGGAGGCCCCGATCTACTACTTCACCAAAAGAGATCTTCATTTCCCCCTCATTTCATTGAGGGCCCCTTTGCTCTAGTGTTTTCTTGAAAACTCTAGTTATAGATTTGGTTCTTACAAGCTTGTCTTTGATTGTCTTGACAACTTGCTTGTATTTGGGAGCCTCCAATTCAGTTGTGGATGTGTGCCCCAAACTTGTAAAGGTGTCGGCTTCCACCTTGAAGGTTGCTGATATAGTGGAAGGTGGATCGAGCCCGTTGGGGTGAGATTCATCGGAGAACAAGGGAGGCCTCTCGTGGCGTTGGTGACGAGGTTTAATCTCGTCAATGCCCATTGTTATGGACTTGGGTTTTGGATAAGATGGGGATGCTGGAGACCGCGGAACGGTTATCAAACAAGCAACACGGGGACACGAGGTTTACCCAGGTTCAGGCCCCCGGAGGGAAAACCCTACTCCTGCTTTTCTGCTCTGATTATGGTGGAACCGAAGGTTACAGGGGTGCGCAGATGCAATCTGGCATGAAGGTGTGTATGCGGTGGTATGCGAGCGATTGTAAGAGAGCCTCCTCCTCGTGCCCTCCTGGCCTTTATATAGAGGCAGGCAGGTCCCAGGCACAGATTGAGTCGGTTACATATTTGAGGGTTTGACCCTTTGAATTTTCTATATACTCTAGTCTTGCTCTCCAAGGATCCGAAGGCGTCATGGTCCCTGGCCACCCGAAAATCTTCATGGGCCAGCCTATATTTGTCATGGGCCTTCCTTGGGCTAGACTAGGTATGCTGAAGTCGTGTACTCGCAAGGTATAACCATGTCAGTAGCCCCCGAGTGTTCAGTCGAATCGCTGATTCGGCTGAGGACTCTTCAATCCTCTGGGTGAAACTATCTCTGTCTTTCAAGATAAATGTGTAGGGATTGCTGATGCATGTGCCTGACTCTCCCGACGGATCAGGGTCAGTTAACTGTCTTAGGACAAAACAACACGATCTTCTTCAGATTCGAGTCCCTCGACTCGAACCCGGAACATATGCTGGCGTAATTCGACTAAGGCCGCGGAGGACTTACAGGAGTGGAATTCCAGTGAATTTCAATGACGTACCCAACGCGTCCGTCGGGATTTTTCATCGCGCCTTCTGGCACGGATTCTTACTAGAAGAGCGCAGTCGTGTGCGTTGCCAAGCCATCAGATGATATCTGTAGGTCTTATCTTTGCGTCTCAGACACAACATCCGAATGTTTATCATCGCGGAGGTGTTTCGGGTAGCCAAGGAGGACGTTGCTCACTCAGCGTTGAATAGGGTAGAGTTGCCCGAAAAGTTTTGCATGCTGATCCAAAGGATCGCAGTCGAAGAATTCATAGGGTGCGCGACCAGCGATCCCTATGGGAGTAGCCCCCGAGTGTCTGTTCGAGTCGTAGACTCGAGCAGAGACTTTAATTCAGCCGTTGTTCAGCTTCAGGTCCATAGGACACAAATTTTTTGGATGCTTGAATCCATTATCCCTATGGGAGTAGCCCCCGAGTCCGTAGTGGAGTCATAGACTCGACGTAGGACTCGAAGAAATAATTCAGTGATGTAGTGTTTTGTTCACTTTTCGGGTGCGCGGCCAGCACTCCTGATAGGAGTAGCCCCCGAGTAGTTAGTCGAATCGTAGATTCGAGTGAGTACTCTTAATTGTATAGCCGAAGAATTTTAACCATTGCTAGCATAGCTTTTGATGACGTCAGTGCTGACGATCGGTGACCTCAAACGTCTGCGGCGCTAGAGATGACGTGACTGGACAAACATGGGTCCCACCTTCTGACCTTGATTTGACCGGTCACGCGCGACGTGGAGATAATTACGATGTCGCCTCGATTTCCGCGCATAGTGGACGGCGTGTGAGCGATGGTTCGCTGCTGTGCTGACACGTGGACGGCCAGATCTTGCCGTTGGATCTAGGTCTTCCCGATGGACGGTCATCGTGCGTCGTCTTCGTCCTTATAATCATTGGGGAAAAGTTATTTTGCTTTCACCGCAGCTATTCTTGTTTCACTGCTCTAATCTGCTCTGAGTTTTCTTGCTGCACTGGAATATTCTCGAGCATTTCCTTCTTTGATCCTACGTTCTCTCCGCCAACGCTGCCGCACCGTGATGGGGAAGCCGAAGAAGTCCTCTTCTGCAGTTGGCACCAGCGCTGCTGGTGGCAAGAAAGGTTCTACCGCTGCCCGTGTCACCGACGGTGGCTGGCGGCGATCGGAGACGCGAGAGAGTGATCTCCGCAAGCTCCGTGAGCGGGGCTTGATCCCGCAGGATAGGGAGGCCATCAAACTCCCTGGTAACGAGGTAATTCCCCGTCCCCCTGCTGGGTTTCAGGTTATGTTCCTCGCTTTTGTTCTTCGGGGCTTTTCCTTCCCAGTCCACAATTTCCTTCGTGGACTGCTTTTTCTTTACGGCATCCAGCTGCATCATCTTTCCCCAAATTCTCTTCTTCATATTGCTTGTTTTGTCACTTTCTGCGAGTGCTGGCTCGGTATCGAGCCGCACTTTGGCCTCTTCCGGAAACTCTATTCCGTGAAGAGGCAATCTGGTTCTGATGGTGTCTATCCCATTAGGGGTTGCATCATTTCCCTTCGATCCAATCTTCTTTTCTTCTCCTTTTCTATGTCCGAATCTGTCCAGTACTGGCGGAGGCGATGGTTTTACATCCGCGACTCCACGGTGGCTGGGCAGGATTTTGGTCTTGCTCCTCTCGACCCCTCCCAAAAGATCGAGCCGAAGAGGTCCTGGAAGAACTAGATCTTTGATGGTGAGGTGGCGGAGATAGAGGGGCTCTATCATCGGGTGGAGGATCTCCAGCTGATTCCGGATAAGGAGGTGAACGGGGTGGATATCATCCGCACTTTTCTCAAACGTCGGGTGCAGCCGCTCCAGGCTAGGGCGCACCCGATGTTTCTTTATTCGGGTCGCCGTGATCCGACTAGGGTTTCGGCTGAGGAATTATCCAAGGGGATCTCGACGGGATCCTTTTGTCCGCTGCTGAAGTTCAAGGCTGGAGAGGATCTTCCAGGGAAGTCGTTGACTTCTCCGTTCTCTGCTTCCCGTCCGGTTCCGCAGGTGTATAACTGGGGTGTGCGCGTAGCGCTATTTTTCGACTGTGTTTGTCTTTCCACCTTCTATACTGAAATTTTTGCTATCTTTTTTGCAGGAATTCAAGGTGCCAGGCATGTCGCCTCCATTGCCCGAACTATTCTCGAATGCTCCGGACAATGAGGTGGTGGATTCCATGTCCGAGCTGCCGTCGGCGCGATCTCCGGCTGAAGAGGCCAACGAGTCGAGTGAGGATCACACTCGCAAGCGGACGAGGAGCTCCAGCGAATCGTCGGATGCCTCGACTCCGCCGATGCCTAGGAACCCGTTGTGCCTTGAGCATCATAGTGATGGGCATGGGGGCTCTTCTTCTCCAATTCCTGCCGTTCCCGTGCGGGCTGTGGCACCGCACCCGCCGGCAAAGCGGAAGAAGGAAGAGAAGAAGGGCAAGAAAACCCCTCCTGTTTTCGACCTTAGCGACCTTGACTCGTAAGCTTCCTCAGTTCCTTTTTGCTGAAATTTTTGCTTGATTGTTCTTGGCTGACGTTTTTCTTTTGCAGCCACTCCTCTGATGGCTCTTCCAGCGATGGCGCTCGAGAGATGGTGGGGGATTCGAAGATTCCTTCTCCTCCTCCTCAGACGGTGGACACCTCTGGGGGCGCTGCTCCGAGGTCCTCTCCGCAGGAGGCTTTGGTGGTGTTCCCTCAGAAGACTGCAGGCGAACCTTCGGAGTCGCCGTCTATCCATGTAAGTAATTCTGTTTTCTGCCACAGGGGGAGCCCCCGAGCCTTTTCGGATGATCTGTTGATCATTGTTTTCTTCCTCCCTCGGGGGAGCCCCCGAGCATCTGTAGGGTAATTTGTTGTTCGTTTTTCCTTCGAGTCTCGGGGGGAGCCCCCGAGCGTTTTTCGCATGTATACCTTGTTTTTGCGCGTTCTCTTGGGTGTAGCCCCCAAGCCGTTCTTTTGACTGGTATTTCTTTTTGCAGCCTTTTGTGCAAGGCGCCAACCAACTGGTGCGGCAACACCTGGCATTGGAGGCCAGCTTCAAACAGCTTCAAGGTATGTTTACGACTTGGTCTTTTTGCTTCTTTTTGTATTTTTGTCCTTCGATCTGATAGGTGTGTTGCTGACTGCAGAGGATCACAATACCTCTCTCCGTGAGCTTGATGCTCTCAAAAAGAGCCTCGGGCAAGCGGAGAAGAAAACCGAGGTCGCCGTTAGTGCGAAGGAGCGCCTCGAGCTGGAGCTGGCCAACACGGCCGAGGCCAAGGAGCACCTGCAGCAGGAAGCTACGGACCGCGAGGAGCAGCTCGCCACCGCCACGGCTTCGCATGCGAGAGAGGTAGCCGACAGGCTGATGGCGGCTGCCAAGGCTGTTTCGGGTGGGTTTCTCTGTCTTCTCTTTTCGGCTTCCTTGCCTTTCCTTGTAGTGCTTTTATTTATGTTGCTTCCTTTGTTTTTTTAGATGCCGCGGGCATCGAGTTTGATCACGGTGCTCTGGAGCAGGGGAGTGCTCTGGATGATGCTGCTGTGGCGGTCGAAGACCGTTGCGGTACCGTGGTCGGCTCGCTTGCCAAGGCCAAGGAGGTTCTCGGTCGCTTCTACAAGGAGCTCGTCCCCAAGGGCGTCGCCCTTGAAGATGTCGATGCCTTGGCGGAGGCATTGTCATCCGAAGCACATGCGGCGTACAAGCGCAAGCAGAAAGGCATTGTTGTGTCCGTCAGGATGGCGATGGCCCTGGCTTCTGGAGCGGAGCTGGATCTTCCTCATGTCACCTCTCGGATGCCAACTGCTGCTGACGGATCCGAGGTAGCCTTTGCCATCTATGCTGCTCACTGTAAACGTTATGGGCCGAAGTTGATTGACTTGCTGGCTGAGTACGCGTTGAAGCAGCAGGGAGCAGCCAAGGGGAGACAGTCCGGATCCGAGGCTACTCAGGATGCAGCCTCTTAGATCTTCTAGTCGTAGGATAGCTTTTGTTTCCAGCTTTTGTAACTATGTTTATGAACAATCCTTGCGCCACGTAGTGGCTTTTTGCTATACATAATGAATTTCCGAGTTTTGAGTTCATTCGTCTGTTTGCTCATATCCTTGTCTGCCTTTACTCTAGGGTCCTTCGGGTGATGACCCCGCTGACAATTCATATGTACCACAGCTGCGGCCATCCTTGGATGGTGCGTCGCAGCTTGTGTTTCTTCAAGACCGCATCCTTAGTCTTGAGAGGGAATTTCTTGGAGTGCGTGGCGATGCTGATGTTTGGAAGTCGAAGGCGGAGCGAGGCACTGCCCGAGAGGAATTTTTGATGGGAGAGTTGCGTCATCTGGCCGAACAGCTTGAGTGTGAGTTTTTCGAACTGTTGCCATTACTTCGGATGTGCCTGTTGGCCTTTCGCCTTACTCTTTGCAAGTTTTGCAGGTGCTAACCTTGCTATGAGGGAGGAAAAGGAGTGTGTTGCTGTTTGGATCAATTGCTTGACTCAGCAGGACATGGAGGCCGATGGGTTTTTCTGGATGGACCGTGATCATGCCTGGTCCTTGCGACAGTGCAGGATCATGTCCACCAGGTATCGTGGGTGCTGCGTCAAGTGAAGTCTTCGCTGGCGTCGGTTCTTCATGTGATGTTCCCGCTAGATGATGCACCGTCAACTCTCTCTGGCCTGCTGTCGAAGTTTCGGAGTGTGCATCGTGTCAGGGAACTGGTGCGGCATCAGCTCATCACGGGGGTGAAGGTTGCGCTCTCCCTTGTGCGGTTACATCATCGTGATGTAGATCTGTCTGTTGTAGCGGATGGGCCGCCTCTTCGGCCAGATGGTGGCGAGTGGGATATGCGTCCACATTATGCGGTACAGTAGCGGTATGCGACAGATCGTAGATCTGTTTGAGCAACGTGCTCAGGTTATTTTTCAGAATAGGTAGTACCTGTGAAAAAGATAGATGTAAAATTTGTATATATTCGACTGGGCGTGTTTTGCCCCTTTATTGTCAGGGTTTGGTTGTTGTTTTAGCACGTAGTGCTTTGTTTGTATACGTGTCCTTTTTGTTAGCCTGACGTGGTGAGCTACTCAGGTGTACACGTGGTATCCTCAGTCGACGAAGTCGTGAGGTGGGGGGAGCCCCCCGAGTGCGTTTGTGGCATGGAGTAAAATGCGAAATAGTAAACAAAAATTTTAGAGCGAGACACTTAGCTTTATTCATATCGTAATGGAGGAGGTACATTGTTCGGGTGGGTAGCCTTGGCTGAATAGACTTATTGAAAGTAAAAGAGGGGTGTAGCTAGGGGTAGAAGCGTCGCAGCTGTGCGACGTTCCATGGGTTGGAGTATGCGACTCCAGACTCCACGTGCTTGAGGCGATAGGCGCCACCTGGGATGACTTCAATGACGATGTAGGGTCCTTCCCATGGTGACTCGAATTTCTTCGGTCGATCTTGCTTGAGTCGTAGGACCAGGTCTCCTTCGACGAAGGACCTTGGGTGCATCCGTCGGCTGTGGTAGTTGTGGAGACTCTGTTGGTACACCGCTGATCGAGCCGCTGCTATGTCGCGCGCTTCGTCGAGTGTATCGACGGCATCTTCGATGCGCCTGCCGATTAAAGGCTTGACTCGTGTACCATGAAGAAAGGTGTGTAGCCGGTTGAGATGTTTGGCGTTGTGCGTAGGCTCCACAGGATCGAAGGTAGCTCTTGTGTCGAGGCACCCGCAAGTCGCTCGAGTGGGCTCATTAGGCTCTTCTTGATGCCAGCACCGACGAGGTCGTTGGCCTTCTCGACCTGCCCGTTTGTTTGCGGGTGCGCCACGGAGGCATATGTGATGTTGATTCCGAGGTCTTCGCAGAAGTCCTGGAATTCTTTCGAGATGAAGTTCGACCCATTGTCGGTGATGATGTTGTGCGGCACGCCGAACCTGTAGATAATGGATTCAAAGAACTTGACGGCAGTTTTTCCCTTTTGGTTAGTGACTGGCATGGCCTCAATCCACTTGGTGAATTTGTCGACTGCGACCAGGAGGTAGACGTGACCTCCTTTTGAGGACCTTGGTAGCTTGTCGATCATGTCGAGGCCCCACTGAGCGAAGGGCCAGGCCAAAGGTATGGGCCTGAGTTCTGATCCGGGTGCGTGTGGTTTGTCGGCAAACCTTTGGCACCCGTTGCATCTTCGGACGATGTCCTTGGCGTCGTTCATGGCCGTTGGCCAGTAGAATCCAGCTCGTAGAGCTTTTGCGACAAGGGAGCGGCTGCCTGCATGATGGCCGCAGATGCCCTCGTGGATGTCTTGGAGGATGGTTTTGCCGTCACCGATGGTGACGCACCTTTGGAGTACACCCGAAATGTTGCGCTTGTACAGCTCGCCATTGATGATGGTGAAGGCCTTTGACCGGCGAGAGATGCACCGGGCATCTGTCGGGCTATCAGGCAGCTCGCCGTCTATCAGGTACTTGAGGTATGGTTGCGTCCAAGTTTCTTCGACTGCCATGACCTGCATCATGTTGACCATAGTGACCTCTCTGTCGAGATTTTCGGGTCCTTCCTGCCCTTCGAGTAGCGCAGCCCCCGAGTGCTCTGCTTCTTCGGGTGATCCCTTTGGGAATTTCCGCTTGATGGATGGCAAGCAGATCTGTTCAAGGAACACGCCTAGTGGCACCCGTGCACAGGTGGAGCCGATGTTGGCAAGTCTGTCGGCCTCCTCGTTGCTTTCTCTCCCAACGTGCCGAAGTTCGCAGCCGTCGAATTCTCCCTTGAGTGAGTTGTAGAGTGTGCGGTAAGCGATCATGTTTTCGGCGTGTGCGTCGCACTCATTCATCGTCTGCTGGACGACGAGGTTCGAGTTTCCGTAGATGACCAGGCGCGTTGCGTCGCAGATCTTTTCCATCCTCATGTCGTCGATGAGGGCTTCGTATTCGGCCTCGTTGTTGGAAGCTCGGAATTTCATCCGAAGTACGTACTTCATCTTGTCGCCCTGCGGGGAGGTCAGTATGACCCCGGCTCCTGCTCCAGCCTCGCGTTTGGAGCCGTCGAAGTGCATCGTCCATGACTGTGTCATGTCCGGTGTGTCTGGCAGCTGCATCTCCATCCAGTGGACGAGGAAGTCCGGGAGGACCTGATACTTGATCGCAAGTCGCTTCTCGTAGACGATGTCTAGAGGTGACAGCTCAATGCACCATAGGGCCACGCGTCCTGTGGCCTCCGGGTTGTTCAGGATGCTGTTTAATGATGCCTCGTTGACGACCATCACCTGGTGCTCCTGGAAGTAGTGGCTCAGCCGACGAGCCGTCATGAACACGTCATAGGAGAGTTTCTGGTAGTGAGGGTACCTCTGCTTTATCAGCGTTAATACCTCGCTGAGGTAGTAGATTGGGCGTTGGACCCTATGGGTCTTGCCCTCTTTGGGTTGCTCGACCACCAGTACGGTGCTCACCACCTGGTGTGTAGCTGCTATGTACAGCAGTAGAGGCTCACGCTCCTTTGGCGTAACCAAGACGGGCGAGGTAGAGAGTAGCCGCTTTAGATCTTCGAATGCATCATCCGCCTCAGGCGTCCACTCGAATTTGTTTGCCTTGCGCAGCAACTGATAGAATGGCAGGGCTTTCTCGCCCATGCGGCTGATGAACCTGCTCAATGCCGCGATTCGTCCTGCAAGCTGCTGGACACCCTTGAGGTTCTTCGGCTTCTCCATGGCCATTATGGCCCGGATTTTCTTTGGGTTTGCCTCGATCCCTCGCTGGGATATGAAGTAACCAAGCAGCTAGCCAGATGGGACGCCGAAGGCACACTTTTCAGGGTTAAGCTTGATCCTATAGAGGTCGAGATTATTAAATGTCTCGCGAAGATCGTCGATGAGTGTTCTCGCCTCCCTGGTTTTGATGACTATGTCGTCGACATAGACTTGGATATTGCGACCGATCTGGTCCTTCAGGCATGCCTGCATGCACCGTTGGTACGTGGCACCTGCGTTCTTTAGCCCGAAGGGCATTGCGTTGTAGCAGAACACTCCGAACGGTGTGATGAACGCCGTTTTTTCCTGATCTTTGACCTTTAGTCAAATCTGGTTGTAGCCTGAGTAGGCGTCGAGGAAGGAGAGCTTCTTGCATCCTGCCGTCAAATTGATGATCTGGTCGATCCGAGGGAGAGGGAAATGATCCTTCGGGCAGTGCTTGTTTAGCTATGTGAAGTCCACGCACATCCGCAGGATGTCCGTGTCCTTTTTGGGGACCATTATGGTGTTGGCGAGCCACTCGCTCTCCTTGATCTCCCTGATAAAATTTGCGTCGAGTAGTCTGTTGACTTCGACTCCGATTGCTTCGGCCCGTGGTTCGGACAGTCGTCGGATGGACTGCTTGACAGGCTTGGCGTCTGGAAAGACGTTGAGTGCGTGCTAGAAGAATTCCCTGAGAACTCCTGGCATGTCCGCAGGACACCAGGCGAAGATTTCCCAGCGCTCACGGAGGAATTCGATGAGCGCGCTTTCCTATGCGGAGCTGAGATCATTGGCGATCAGCGCCGTCTTGGAGGCATCCGTCGGGTGGACCTGCACCTTCTTTGTGTTGACGGTGGAGTCGAAGGACATATCTGGTGCGTTCTGTCGTGCGACTGGGGGTGCCCCATTGTCCGTCACCTCACGGAGCCTTACGAGATCCTCTTGCATGCCGAATGACTGGGAGATTATGTTGAAGTCCCTGTCGCAGTGGTCCGATCGGGTGAAGCTCCCGTGGACCGTGATGACGCCCCTGGGTCCTGGCATCTTGAGTAGCAGGTACGCGTAGTGCGGTACTGCCAGGAACCTTGCAAATGCCACATGCTCGAGGATGGGGTGGTATTGTGCTGGCCAGTCCACCACTTCGAACTCGAGTCGCTCGCATCGAAAGTTATCCGGCTTGCCGAAGATGACATCGAGCCATATCTTTCCCAGGGGGAATATTCCCTTTCCTGGGACGATTCCATGGAACGTTGTGTCTGACTGTTCTAGGCTGCATAGCGGGATCTGCATTGCTGCTAGGGTGCTGGCGAACATCAGGTTGATGCTATTGCCGCTGTCCATGAAGACGCGGCTCATATCGAACCCTCCGATCTGTGCCTCAAGCACCAGGGCAGCATGACCTGGGTGAGGGACCTGGCAAGGGTGATCTGAAAGGCTGAACGTGATGTAGGACTCCGTTCCGCTAAGGTACTCAAGGATGGAGGGTGGAGCTATCACAGCCAGGTTGATCTGACGGGTGATTTTCTTCTGCACCCTATTCGTTGGGCGCCCTTTTTGGATCATCAGCGCTCCTTTCGGCGGGGGATACCCGTGCCCACCGTTATTTTGTGCGGGTGCGATTGGGTGGTTTGGGCCTCCTACAGGTGGCGGTGGAGGAGCTCCATGCGCGATCTCGCCTGGTGCGGATGCGTTCCCGAATCCAGGGTTCGGCGCTTGCTGCCTCATCTGAGCCATCCTTTCGCTGAGTTTCTGGAACTCGCGGCAGTCCTTGAGCATGTGGCTTGCCTTCTTCTTACCATCCTGCTTGTCAATGTAGAAGTGGATGGTGCATGGACCCGACAATTTTTCGTATGCTGAGGGTCCATCGTCGCGACCGCGGCGCTGCCACGACTGTGTTGGGCGTCCTCCATCGCGAAAATTGCTTCCGCGGTATCCGCCGCTGTTGCGGTTGCCGTTGCTGCGGCGTTCGGCGTAGCCAACCGCGACCATGTCGGGTCCATCGCGATCGTCATAGACACGCGATCTCCTCTTGCTACGGCGTTCGCGTCATCGACCGTAGTCGTCTTCTTCCTTCGAGTGCGCTCGGTGGACAGAGTCCTCACCATCGGCCCACCTGTTGGCGATGTCCATGAGGTGGTCGAGTGTCTTGGGCTTGACGCGCCCAAGTTCTTCTTTGAAGTCCTGGCGCTTGACGCCGTCCTTGAAGGCGTCGATAGCCCTCTCTTCGGAGATGTGCGCCGCGGAGTTCTTGGTGTTGGACCAGCATAGTATGTACGAGCGAATGGATTCGCCCGTTCGTTGGGTGCAGGCCCGCAGCTCCTCGATCGAGGCAGGCCTCTTGCTGGTTCCTTTGAAGTTTCGGACGGCTACGCCAGACTCCTAGCCCGGATGGATCCCGAGGATAGGCTGAGCGATTGCCGCTGTCACCGTGCAATTGAAGGCATTGCATGGCGGTTTCGCTGTGGGAATGGTCACGGGATGCTGCCAATCGGCGTGAGTAGTAGAACAAGGGCAAGGCGGCCAGCCATCTGCGGTCGAGATGAGGCGGAGACTCGTGGTTTTACCAGTTCGCCCCGGAGGGTAAAGACCTACTCCTGCTAGATTGTATTATGGAGGTGGTACAATGGCGCGGCTAAGGGCGAAAGTCGCTTGGGGGTATGATGGAACGTATCTCTACTCGCCCTCCAGGGAGGTTTATATAGGCTCACCTCCCCTAGGGTTTACATATCTCAACCGATTCAGTTAAAGCTTCGGTACTCGTTTAACCTAATCCGACTGGGCCTATCTACTCGCCTGGGCCTTTAGCTTCCAGTCGCTTGGTTCCTCGCTGGGCTTCAATCCAGTAGACATCTTGCAGGCCCACTCGCCAATTCTTGGGCCAGTCGGAAACGGTCTGCTGGGTATACCCCGGTAGGCACATCCCCATCAGTTTCCTTATTCCCACCGTGTAGCTTGACGGACGATAGGTGGTCGCTGAGCCATGCCTTGGGGTCATGTGTGCCGTCGAACTTCGGAGTGTCCGAAGGAAGCTTGAAGTTTCGCGGCATCCACGTCCACCGGACGGATCTGCTGAAGCATCGGGCTCCACAGAGTTCTCCTTCATCATCGTCCTCCTCGGATTCGGACGAGCATACGCGCTTGGCACGCGCCTTGTCGATTTTGCGCTGGGTGAGCTCGCTTCGAGCGTCGTAATCGCGGCTGCGATGGCGCGAGCTCTTGTGCCTTTGAGGAAGGTCGTACTCTTCATCTTCGGATGAAGGCGTGGGACTGCGGTTGAATCTGACCGCAACCTTCTTCTTTGGCTCTGCATGAGCTTCTCCGTGGAGCGCAGCTCCAACGAGTCCAAGTCCGGTAAGCGCCGGACTTGTGCATGGCCCTCTTCGAGTCCCCCTCCAGAGGTGGGTGGGACGCGAGGTACGTGGTGGCTGCCATGATCGCAGCTTGCGGCGTCTTCGGGATGACGTTGCCGTCGGCGTCCATCTCCATGAAGGACGCGTTGAGGGCTCGGGTCACCTGGCGACGCTCTTTAGGGTCCATGTTCTCCATCCGAGAACGGTGCTTGTTGCCGTTGTTGCCATGCAAGCTGGAGCCAATGCCCATGGCGGAGAGCGCATCTCGTCACGCACTGGACTCCGAAGCTGCTTGCTTGCGCTTGTCAAGCACTTTCTGCATCTTGATCTACTTCTTGTGCTCCTCGATGAGGAGCATGTGGTATGCCATTAGCAGATATCATGAGGCATCAGCGGGCAGGATCTTGTTGCCTGCTACGGCCTCGCGTGCTTGAGCCCATCCCTCCTTGTTGAGGTGGATGACCCGATTATTGTTGTCCCCGTTGGGTGGGGGATTGGCTTCTTCTGTTCCCACCGTTTCTACCCTGCGGGTTGGGTGGCGGATTGTGTTCCTGATCCTGGATGACTGCGGCGCACTGGTAGCGCTCGTAGATTGGCTTGCTGCTGCCACAGCTTTCGGATCCAGAACCGTAGGTCCCTTCGTCCGATGGTGGATCGCACATATCGGAGTTGCAGCTGCTGTCATAGGACTCGTCTGTCAATGGTGATGTGCATAGCATAGGGTGTGGAGCCCATGAAGCGGGCCTGATCGATGGCAGGGGCACCCGCTCTGGAAGGCGGAGAGTGCCGGTCTGCCCCACCTGGAAGCAGAAGCTCCCGAACAGGATCTCGAGTCCGTCGCCAACGGGCTCGAAGTCCTTCATGGTGGCCGGTGAGTGGGCGGTGAAGTCGAAGGCGCCGAAGAGGAGATGACTCTCTGTCGCCACAGAATTGTAGATCGCTTTGGTTGGGACCGTCACGATCGCACACCCCAATTCCTGACCCCAATTCGACGCCTGGCGAGGTTTAATCTCGTCAATGCCCATTGTTATGGACTTTGGTTTTGGAGAAGATGGGGATGCTGGAGATCGTGGAACGGTTAACAAACAAGCAACACAGGGACACGAGGTTTACCCAGGTTCAAGCCCCCGGAGGGAAAACCCTACTCCTGCTTGTCTGCTCTGATTATGGTGGAACCGAAGGTTCTGAGGTGCCTGATGCATGGCATGGAGTGTGTATGCGGTGGTATCTGGCGATTATGAGAGCCTCCTCGTCGTGCCCTCCTGGCCTTTATATAGAGGCAGGCAGGTCCCAGGCACATATCGAGTCGGTTACAGATTTTAGGGTTTGACCCTTTGAATTTTCTATCTACTCTAGTCTTGCTCTCCAAGGATCCGAAGGCGTCATGGGCCCTGGCCACCCGAAAATCTTCATGGGCCGGCGTATATTTGTTGTGGGCCTTCCTTGGGCTAGACTAGGTATGCTGAAGTCGTGTACCCGCAGGGTATAACCATGTCAGTTGGTGGTTTGAAACCACCCCCTCTCCAAATGTAGACGTACTTCCCTTCAAAAGGAAGGAACTACGGGAAACAAATCCTTGTGTCTCCGCGTCCACTCCTTTGGTTACTTCTATCCTTTACCGCACTTTACTTACTTGTTCTTGCTTAGTGTTGTGTTAGCTTGTGCATGGTTGACATATAGGTAAATTCACCTTAGTTGCATAATCTAGAGAATTTACCTTTCTTATCAAACCCTAATTTGAAAAAGAAGAAAATTTGAAGTAGCACCTATTCACCCCCCCCCCCCCTATTCACCCTCCCTCTAGGTGCCCATACGATCCTTTCAATTGGTATCAGAGCCTAGGCTCTTTATTTGGGCTTTACCTCCTAAGAGAATATGGGTAGCCAAGAAGGGGAAGGTGATGGTGAGCATACTACGGTGAACATGGAAGATCTCAAAAACTTGGAAACAAGATTGAGATCTTCCTTGGTCAAAGAAGTCAAGAAGATGCTTGAGCAACTTCTTAAAGACAAAGATGGCTCATCATCCCTTTCTCCTCAAGGGGATCCTCCATCCGTTTTACCTAAAGGGGATACTCCCATATCTCCTGAGGATAGAATGGTTAGGGGTAAACAAGACAACACTAATTCCTCCACACAAAATGATGATGGGAAGGGTGAGCACCGTGATTCATGGTACTCTCCCGACCCTCCAATCCCTCACCCTCATTATACAGTAGAGGTGACCCACCTAAGCTTGAATAATCCGCTACCTTTGCTCAATGGCAATCACTAATGAGAACTCATATGTGCAGCTCTTGCATTGAACTATGGAACATCATCGAGCATGGACTCTTTATTGGGGATCCAAACAACCTGACAAGAAGAGAGGTTGTGAATAGTCAACTCAATGCCACTGCTTTGCATATAATTCAACAAGGATTGGGGACAAAGGATTATCCACACATTGGGCACTTTAGCATTGCCAAGGAAGCTTGGGATGCCCTCACTGTATTGTTTGTTGGAAATGAGAGTATGAGGAGGAACCGATATGATGCTCTAAGCAATGAAGCCGAAGGCTTCTACATGAAAGAAGGTGAAGATCACGAATACATGTACCGAAGGCTCAAGACCACCGCCACCGCTTTTAGAAATGTGGGTGCCTCACATGTGGATGATGCATGGATAAAAAGGAAATATGTGAGTGCACTCATGCCTTTTGAGCCCACCGACTTGAAGAGCTTACAAGGAAGACACAACTACCATATCATGACCTCAAATGAAGTTATGCAAGAGATGATCGCCTTCAAAGTTGCCGCCGAGAATGCCAAAGATGCTCGTGCCCGTGCCCTTTGTATGAGCAACGTTGTCAATGTTGCTTTGAAGGCCAAAGTTGTGGACCATGGGGATGAAGATGATAGTGATGAAGGTATCTCCATGGACCACCCCGATGAAGTCAAGATTGCTCACAGTCAATATATGGCCTTCTATGCAAAGAACTTTTGGAAGAACCCCGCCAAGGCCAAGATGTAAATGCAAAGAAAAAGCAACCCAAATGGGAAAAGAGAAAATACAACTAGATTGAGAACTTGCTTCAATTGTGGTGACCACTGTCACTTTGTGGCAAGTTGTCCCTATGAGAAGAGAGAAGATCATGGGGGTAAGCTTGTGTTGAAGAAGACTCTCAAAGCACCTTACAAGAAACCCTTCATTAAGAAGAATCCCATCAACAAGTAGTCGGGATAAATTGTCTTGATCACTCATGAAGAATACTCCTCCGACAATGAAGATGATGAAGAAGAGGAAGAGGAAATGTCTAATGGTGTGGCGGCTCTAGCTACTACCTCTACTCCGACATTCTCTCTCTTCGATTCTCCAAATGAGAATTCTCCCATCAAGAACGTCACTTGCCTTATGGCAAGGGGAATGGAGGTATCATCATCATCTCACTCCACTCCCTTAGCTAATGATGAAACCGATGATGATATGTCTCTTGATGTTAAAAAGGAATTAATTGCTTTTGATGAATTCATGACTAACCTACAAGGGGATGCTAAGATACATTTTGGTAACATCCTAGATCAACTTTCTCACACACAAGAGCTCCTAGATGTAAGATGTAAACTTGGGCATGAACACATGATTGAACTAGAGGCTCTAAACAATGCTCTAGAAGAAGAACAAGAGACTAGGTTGTCTATTGAATTAAAACTTGAAGGGCTTGATGAGGCAAACAATATTATTGTTAAAAAACTCATCAAAGAGCGTGATCATGCTATTGCTAAATACAAAAGGGCTAAAAAGGACAAGGTTGAGTTTGGTGTGGTTCATGAAAAACTTGTCGAGGACTTTAGTTTGCTTAACAAGGCTCACAAGGCTTTGAAAAGTGAACTCTTGTCACTCACAAAGTCCCATGAAACGCTTCAAACTCAATTGGCCAATATTCCTACACCTAGTAACTTCATTCCATCTAGTAGTACAACTATTCTTGAAGAGAATGCTAGGTTGAAGGAGGAGCTTGCTAAGGCCACATTTCCACAAGTCAACAAGTCCATTGATGATCTTTTGAGTAAGCAAAGGGCTAGTGGTGAAAAGGGGGCATTGGTTTTGTCTCCAATGCTAAGAAGAAGAACAACAACAACAAGAAGAAGGCCAAGCCCTCACAAGAAACTAACAAGGCCATTGTGGATAGTAAGACCACAAGTGGTAAAACTATGTCTCATGATGACTTCGCGGGAAGTGCTAACCCTCACTATGTTCTAATGCGTGATTATTATGGTGATGTGTATGCACAATATGTTGGCCCATATGATGGTTATATTGCTTGGTCCATTTGGGTTCCCAAGACCCTTGTTGCTAACAAAAGAGGACCCATTGAAAAATGGGTACCTAAAAATTAGCTTGATCTTTTGTAGACATATGCTTCCGGAGGGTCAAAGTGGGTACTTGATAGTGGTTGCACAAGTCATATGACCGGAAGCTTGTCTATTGTCAAGGACTTAAAGCAAAATGATGATCAAATCACCGTGACATATGCCGACAAGTCAAAGTCTAAGGTAATGGGTTTCGACAAGGTTGTGGTTGCTCACGACATTACACTCGTGAACGTCATGCTTGTTGAGACCCTTGGATACAATTTACTTTCAGTCTGTGCTCTTGGAAAGATGGGTTTTACCGTCTTTGTTGATCATGATATTCTGGTCCTCATGTGGAGCAAGTCTCTCAAGGTCGCTTTTGTTGGGTACATCGAACATGACTTGTATGTGGTGGACTTTTCGGGGCAAGCCACTACAAGTGCGATGTGCTTATTCGGAAAGGCCGATGTGGGTTGGTTATGGCATCGCCGACTAGCCCATGTCAATATGAGAACTTTGCAAAGTCTCCACAAGGAGGGCCATATTGTTGGACTAAAAGAAAATGTTTCCTTTGCCAAAGATCGTGTTTGCAGGGCATGTGTTCTAGGGAAGATGCATGATGCTCCTCACAAGCCTAAGAACCGCATCATGTCCACCAAGATCTTGGAGCTCCTCCATGTGGACCTCTTTGGTCATCCATCTCATGCAAGTCTTGGTGGGAAGAAATATTGCTTGGTGATCGTTGATGACTTTTCAAGATACTCATGGGTATATTTCTTCAAGTTGAAGAGTGAGACCCAAAAGACATTCATCGACTTAATCAACATGGTCCAACGTCAATACAATCTTCCCGTATTGATCATAAGAAGTGACAACGGCATTGAGTTCAAGAACTACACCTTAAATGATTTTCTTCGTGATGAGGGGATTAAACATCAACATTCCGCTGCATACACCCCTCAACAAAATGGTGTGGCCGAAAGGAAGAACCGGACTCTTATTGAGATGGCTAGGACCATGTTGGCAGAGTTTAAATCTCCATACAACTTTTGGGCCGAAGCCATCTCCACTGCTTGTCATGCTTCAAACCGGATCTACCTCCGCAAAGAAATCAACAAGACCCCATATGAAATACTTACCGGCAACAATCCCAACATATCATACTTCCGGGTGTTCGGTTGTAAGTGTTTCTATATCATAAAAGGTGTTCGGTTGTCCAAATTCGAGTCTAAAGCATTAGAGGGTATTTTTTTGGCTATGGTCTCGAATCTCACACTTATAGAATCTATGATAAGCTCTCCGGAGTCGTCATAGAATCTTGTAGTGTGACCTTCGAAGAATATGATGGTCCCTAAGGGGGGCGTGTTGATGCTTGTGATGCAGATGATGAAATGCCTCAGGATGCCATAGGAAGAATGGGTGTGGGATATATCCGCCCCGTTGAGGAACCCCTTATGGCGGATCGAGAAGAACTATGCTCCACTCAAGTGGATCCCTCACCTTCACAACATCAACATGCTCCATCCACCGAGGAGGGTAATGACACAAGCCAAAGACAAGATATGGACCCTCAACATGATGATCATAGTGACGACTCTAGTCAAGGGGAGCTTGATTCTTTTGCCTGGGTGTCAAGTGGTGCCAAGGAAATTGCTCAAGGAAGATCCGTACAAACTGCTTTGAAACAAGCTCAAATTGATGCTAGAAGAGCACTTGATCATGACCAAGGTCAATCTTTGCCTCTAGATGAAGAGAATGATTCCAATGATGATCAAGGTCAAGTTAATGGTCAAGACGAGGATCAAAATGATGAAGAGGGGACCCCAAGAAACAACACAGAGATCCACGCTCGTCACGAAGCTAGAAAGGAAAGAATGTTGGAATTAAGATACCACACTCTACAAAATGTAGTTGGTGATCTAAGGAAAGGTATTTCCACAAGAGCACAATTGAAGAGGTTTAGTGAACATCAAGCACACATCTCCATGATTGGACCAAAGAAAGTGTGGGAAGCTCTTGAAGATTCGGATTGGTTAGAAGCTATGCACAAAGAACTCAACAACTTTGAGAGAAACAAAGTATGTAAGTTAGTAGAGAAGCCAAAGGATTGCCGCAATGTTATTGGAACAAAGTGGATATTCAAGAACAAGCAAGATGAGCATGGAATCATAGTGAGAAACAAGGCTAGATTGGTTGCACAAGGTTTCTCTCAAATTGAAGGCATTGACTATGGAGAGACATATGCACACGTGGCTCGCCTTGATTCCATCTGTATCCTTCTTGCTTATGCGGCACATCATAAATTTAAGTTGCAACAAATGGATGTAGAAAGTGCATTACTTTATGGCCCATTAAATGAATTGGTATATGTTAAGCAACCCCCGTGATTTGAGGACCCCAACTTCCCAAACCATGTCTACAAACTTGATAAGGCGTTCTATGGGCTCAAGCAAGCCCCACGCACGTGGTATGAGCACCTTACAGAGTTATTGTTTGACCGTGGATTTGAGGTTGGGAAAATCGATCCCACTCTTTTTACTAAGAAAGTCAATGGGGAGCTTTTTGTATGGCAAATATATGTTGATGATATCATCTTTGGCTCTTCTAACAAAGCTTTAATGATGAATTCTCAAAGCTTATGACTAGTAGGTTCCAGATGTCTTTGATGGAGGAGTTGAGAGTATTTCTTGGTTTTGAGATCAAGCAAGTTAGAGGAGGGACATTCTTCAATCAAGCCAAGTATACTCAAGATATGCTCAAGAGATTCAATATGCAAGATTTAAATGGAGCTCCAACTCCCATGGCTACAAAGACTCATCTGGAACAAAATCCAAATGGTAAAGATGTGGATCAAAAGGTATACCGGTCTATGATTGGTTCTTTGCTTTACCTTTGTGCATATAGACATGATATTGTGTTGAGTGTAGGTGTGTGTGCAAGATATCAAGCGGCTCCTAAGGAAAGCCATTTAATGGCGATCAAGAGAATCTTTCGATATTTAGTTCATACCCCATTTTATGGTCTTTGGTATCCTCGAGGCTCAACATTTGCTCTTTGTGGATACACGGATTCGGATTGGGCGGGGGATAAGGATGATAGAAAATCAACATCCGGGGCTTGCCAATTCCTTGGTAGGTCCTTGGTATGTTGGTCTTCCAAGAAGCAAAATTGTATATCTCTCTCCACCGCTGAAGCCGAGTATGTGGCAGCTGCTAGTGCTTGCACCTAATTGCTATGGATGAGGCAAACTTTAAAGGAATACGGTGTCCATTGTGACAAAGTGCCTCTTCTATGTGACAATGAAAGTGCCATCAAGATTGCCTACAACCCGGTGGATCACACAAGGACAAAGCATATTGAGATTCGCCATCACTTCATTAGAGATCATGTTGCTCGAGGTGATATTGATCTATCATATGTATCAACCAAAGATCAACTTACCGATATCTTCACGAAGCCACTTGAGAAGCAAGGTTTTGCTACTTGAGGAATGAACTAAATGTCGTAGATTCAAGGATCTTGACTTGATTTTCTTGCATTCTTACCGATGTTTCAACTCATATTTGGTTTAGGTGCAGGCATGGATATAGGGGGAGTGTGGTCCTAATTGATTGGACCATCCCTCCCCCCATTATGCCCAAAGTAATCAAAATCATTCCTCTTAATATCATTTAGTGATATGTGAGCTTAATGATGAGTTTCGGTAATTGACCCAAGATATATCTTCGTGGTGCCAAGCCGAGTATACTCATATATGGTGGCTTAGGCCACCGCCCCCTTCTCATTTGAGAGGTTTGTTCTTACTCGTGTTTGTCATCCTCTAGTTGGTTTTGTTCTTCTGGTCGTGCACTCACATTTGGCTCTTCATATGTTTTTAGTAATTTTTGAGTGCATTGACCCATATTAGTGTGACTCTCTAAACCCAAGCCATTCTTATCCCTCGACAAAACTCATCTACTCTGCACAAGAACCTTCCACTTTATGTATCCTGCATCTCTGTTCTGGTGGTTACGGTACTACCGGTGCTAACTAGCAGTACTACCGCCAAACGGTACTACCATAAAAGGCTAGCGGTACTACCGCTTCTGGATCAGTTTCCAGGGTATTGTCTGGAAACTTCCCAGGTGCGGTACTACCGGAAGCTTTCTACGGTACTACCGCTCGTGGCTCTGGTACTACCGCTCTGCGTTTCGGTTAAGATTGGAGACGTGGGAGAGGCACCTCTCAGTGCCTCATTAGTCCCCCGTCTCCACTCCTCACCACCGTCGCCGCCGGAGCAGGAGAACGCCGCCGGAGCACCGCCCCCCTTCTCCTTTTCCCGAATCCACACCGGATCCGGCCTCCTCGCGGGCTCCTCCTCATTCTCCACCGCCATGGACACCGGTACTACCGACCTCCCCTTCTTCTCACTTGTTTTCTCCATTGAATCTAGGGTGACTTTGATTATTGGCTAAAACACGTATTCTTGAGGTTGTATCGTGTGCTATCTACCAGATCTACCTCTTAGACCGATGGAATTCCTGTTTTACTTCAATTTTACTGCCCGTACATGGATCTATGTCTCAGATCTGCCTTTGTAGGCTGGCGGTAGTCTGGAATCTTTTTCCGATACTACCGCTTGTGTGATCTACTACCGCTCTGTACTGAGAGCAAATTTATTTTAAAACCAAGAGTTCCATCATATGTTTGTCTCAGGTTCTTGTGCCCTTACCCCTATGCTATCTCCCTCGTTCTTTCACATGTGCAGGGGGTTCCCGAGGATCTCGCAAACGCTCCAAAGCTCACCATGAGATTGAGGACTATGAGTCAGAGTCAGAGACTGAGTCAGAAGAGGAGATCATGCCTCAACCTAGCTCCCGTCTGAAACTGCAAACAACTCATGGTCGTCGGGGTGGGGGTTCAGGCAAAGTGCTGGTCATGGTAAGGCTCCTCCATCTCCTCCTCCCTCTGGTCCTCGCAAGATCCACAATTCAGGGCCATCTGGGCCAAAGCTGCTATCTAATTTGTCTAAGACAGAATTTCATGAACTGCGGACTGTCAATCCATATGTGGTTGCTTTCTCTCAAGCTCGGCAAGGTAGCCTCTTCTATACGTATTTCCAGGAGCGGGTGTTCCATGAGATACTCATGAAAGATAACAAATTTGTGGTCCCTCAAAAGTGGATCGAGATGAATCATGTGAGGAAGAACCTGCAATACTTTGGTGAAGCTCTTGAGATTTGCACCAACATTGGCTTGCTTCCCATTATGGAGTTCCGGTGCAACTATGACCCAATGCTCATTACTCAGTTCTATGCAACCGTTCACTTTGCCAAGAATCAGACTCGGACACTCACCTGGATGACCGAGGGTGTTGTCAAGCAAGCAACTTTGGCTGAGTTCGCGGCTATTCTCGGATACGAAGACCATGGCAAGGACACTCCCGTTGGCTTTCGGTGCCACAACAATGATCGCCCCATGAAGAAGGACGCTCTTGCACCACTGTACATCCGGGGGCGCGGTATCCCTGGAAAGATCAAAAGGCTTCTACCTACATATGACATCTTGCATCGCATCTTCTGTGAGACTGTCGCCCCTGAGCTGGGAATGTTGATGAGATACATGCCTTCATGGTGGATATCATGCTCGCCACCTTTCACCACCATGACTCCGGCCAACCTATGGATGTGATGGATGTTATTTGGAATGAAATGGTTTGTGCCACTTTTCAAAGGAGGGTGCCTCCTTTTGCTCCGTATATCATGGCTCTCATTATTAGCAAGTGCCCTGTGATTGCCCGTGACATACCTTCTCTTCGCCTTGTCACTCGCCGCCATAAGAATCTGTTGATCAAGACCCATCTCAAACCACGCAATGCCGATGGTCAGATTGTTGATGAGGATGGGAACCCTGTTGTGGAGGGATCCGGTGATGCTGATGATGCCCAGAAGGATGCTGGCTTTGTGGTCTCACGTCGCAAGCCTGCTCAGCCATCTTGGGCCAAGAGGATTGAGGCCAAACTCAAGAAGGTATTCTGCTTCCAAGTGGACAATCAGAAATGCATGTACGAGGCCCATGTCTATGCCATGAAGTCATGTGCTCGTCAGAAGGAAATGATGGAGGCTCAAGGTTTGACCGTCTCCAAGGGCTCCGAGAACAACATTACCCCAGAATACCAATGGATCTCCAAGCACAGCCACTGGGATGATGATGCCACCTCCTCCTTCCGTGCCCCGCCAACTCATGATGATGCATGGAATGCATATGATGATGATGATGACGAGTGATCTCCGGGACGTTAGTATTGCTCTTGTCCCTTTTCGGCGTCTTGATGCCAAAGGGGGAGAAGTTGCACATTAGGTATGCGGGATTTGCGAGGGAAAAGTCACAAGCTCGTTCTTGCCATTGAGTTTTATTCGCTTGTGAACTTTATTTGCTTGCCTCTTATTATGTGTGAACTAACTATGTGTGTTATGTATGGTGAGACTATGTGGTTATCGTATGGATCCATCTTGTGTGTAATATGGATACTCTCATTTGGATCCATCTTATGTGGTGTATGTTTACGACCTTCCCTACCCCTAATCAATATTAGTCATCACATGTGATTTAGCAAAGGTATGTGCTCTATGTGCGACTTCTACTCCCAGGTAGCTTATTAGATAGATTGGGGCTTGATTCTACATATCTAGGGGGAGCCCCATCTCTATATTTTCATCATTGGATTACCCTGCAAAATGTGTGTTGTCATCAAACACCAAAAAGGGGGAGATTGAAAGGGCATTTCCTATCCCTAGTGATTTTGGTGTTTTATAACTACACACATATCAGACTAATTATTTGCCAAGTGTATCGCAGGTGCATTGAAAAAGGTTTGGAAATGGTTAAACAACAGTCCAAAACTGTCTGCCTACCACTTTTTGCTACCGGACGCGGCGGTAGGTTTTGACTAGTTGTCAAAAAGCCACTGCCGGGCAAGGTACTAAAAAGTGGTAGTACCGCATTTTAGTACCTAGCGCGACAGAAGCTTTTTGACCACTTGTCAAAAGCTCGCCCTCGTACTAAAATGCGTAATCTACATTTTTACCTAGCGGCAGAGGCTTTTCCAACCTATAAAGGCCCTTTGCTGCGGTACTAAAATGCGGTAGTACCGCATTTTAGTACCTAGCGTGGCAGTAGCCTTTTGTTTGTTGGCAAAACCCACTGGCTGCCTAGGTACCAAAATGCGGTAGTACCACATTTTGGTACCTGGCGTGACAGAGAGTTTTTCGACCATGTTGCAGATACCATTGGCCGTCCGGTAGTACCGGTTCCCATAAGCGGTACTACCGCTTTACGGTAGCACCACATTGTGGTACCCGGCGTGGCGAGCATATGAATTTCGAAAGGTGCTCTTCCGGTGCAGTGCAGTAGTACGAGTTTTCCGATAGTACCGCTTAAGCTTCTGGTACTACCGCTGCATTAAAGGCTCCAACGGCCAGATTTCTTGGAGGGGTATAAATACCCCTCCACCTACCTTGGGACAAAGTGCTCATCCACATTAAAATCAAGACCACCATTGGAGCCACCAAATCTTCAGGATCTCCTCAATCCACCACCCAAAGTCTTTGATCTTTGGGGAATCGAAGGAGGAGGCCCCGATCTACTACTTCACCAAAAGAGATCTTCATTCCCCCCCTCATTTCATTGAGGGCCCCTTTGCTCTAGTGTTTTCTTGAAAAATCTAGTTCTAGATTTGGTTCTTACAAGCTTGTCTTTGATTGTCTTGACAACTTGCTTGTATTTGGGAGCCTCCAATTCAGTTGTGGATGTGTGCCCCAAACTTGTAAAGGTGCCGGCTTCCACCTTGAAGGTTGCCGATATAGTGGAAGGTGGATCGATCCCGTTGGGGTGAGATTCATCGGAGAACAAGGGAGGCCTCTCGTAGCGTTGGTGGTTTGAAACCACCCCATCTCCAAACATAGACGTACTTCCCTTCAAAAGGAAGGAACTATGGGAAACAAATCCTTGTGTCTCCGCGTCCACTCCTTTGGTTACTTCTATCCTTTACCGCACTTTACTTACTTGTTCTTGCTTAGTGTTGTGTTAGCTTGTGCATGGTTGACATATAGGTAAATTCACCTTAGTTGCATAATCTAGAGAATTTATCTTTCTTGTCAAACCCTAATTTGAAAAGGAAGAAAATTTGAAGTAGCACCTATTCACCCCTCCTCTAGGTGCCCATACGATCCTTTCAGGCGCTTCTAGCACATATTTATTTTGTGCAGCAGAGAGGAGAATCCTCAAATTCATGGCCCATTCGGTAAAGTTGCTACCGTTCGTTGCAAGTTTCTCTTTCTCCATGAACACATTGAAATTAAAAGCAGGTGGTGCCATCTACAACAGAATTTGTAAAGTTTAGACTAAGTTTATGATAGATTGAGTTCAACTAATCCACATTACGAATGAACTCCCACTCAAAAACGACATCCCTCATGTCTTTTTGGTGATTACATGAACCAAATCCACTACACAAAGTCCGATAATCACGTGAGTCGGTGTATCTTCAAAGGAGAGCATCAAATGGGCATCATATCTACTATATGACTCATTCTTAACCTTTCGGTCTGTGTTCCGGGGACATGTCTGTACATGCTAGGCTCGCCAAGTAAGAACCTTAGTATTTGTGTGTGTAACTGTCTTACACCTGAAATATGGTCGTGGATCCAAGAACACCCGATCATCACGTGATGTCTTGGAGCGACGAAAATATAATCGGTGCATACTAAAGGAAGAACACATTCTTATCTTGATATTTAAATGAGGGATCATATTATTATGCTAATAAAACGCTAAACAAGCAATATAAGATGTTATCAAACATTACATGTTTATTAGTGGAATGATATGGTTCCCGCATATGATCTCTATCATGTGCATCGTGGTATGATCACTATCATACCTTTATGTGTAAGGCCAAGGTCTATGGAACTTACACGTTATGTGTGTTGTAAGAGTATCATATCATACTTCTACTTACAACATCACCATATCATAACACTAGCCCAACAACAATCGAAACTAGACGCCTCTAATTTATCCATTGCAAATTTTACGTGGCTTAGGGCTTTCGAAGATAGAACCGTTCATACCTATGAACATGAACCACAACGAGGATAACCAAATTGTTGACAACTCGTTGCAAAATAGATATTGACTATAGTAGGAGAAACAGACACCCGCTAGCCACTTATGCAAACTAGTTGCATGTCAAGTGTGGAACAGGTCTCATGTGCGAGGACATGTAAAGTTTGTCCTGGCCGCTTCATCCCACTATGCCACCATATCCAAAATTACAACTAAGGAGCAACAACATGATCATCATCACCCACATACTCATATGTGTACTACCTGTGTAAAGCATCTACGCATAGATCCGTCTATGATACCACTGTAGGGTTCGCAGCATAGAAAACAAAAAATTTCCTACGATGGGAACAACTATGTACCAAGATCTATCTACTAGATACAAACAACGGGAGGATGTATATCCGTAGAGAATATACCCTTGAAGACCGACAAAGCTGAACGAGTTAAACTCGTGGTTGATGTAGACGATCTCTTGCCGATCTCAAGATCGAGAGGAAGTCCTATCCCGCCGCAAATCAGCAGCGCATCCCTGCTCGCACACACGTCCGAGGCACCGAGCAACTTCCGCCTCCTCGCTCCAGTGATGCAGCGGAATCACAACTCTTTCTTGTCGAATAGCCACCGAGAACATGTATCTCGCTAGTCCGAGACCGTGGGGGATAAATTCTAAAGGGGGAGAGAGATCCTTCACGAGGAGGTGTGAGTGAGAGAGAGGGAGAGGGGTGCCTTTTATAGGAGGAGGAGGGCACCCAAGGGGGTGGCCGCCGGCCATGGGGGATGCTCCCTCCCCTCCTTCATTCATGTGGGTGGACACTCCACTCACAAAAACCTCTTCATTTCCCTCCACTCAAAATCCCACTAAAACTTGCAATTAAATTTCCACCAAATTTAATGCAAACTCTCATTAAATAAAACTCTTTTTATTTATTCAGAATTTTGTCAATTACTTTAATGACAAACATTCACATATAACCCCTTGCTAGAATTCTATTTCACATGCAAAAACACTTTCTGCAATTTCACCCAAAAACCTATTTCGGTATCTAGTGAAATAAATTCCTGCGCTTGTTATTCTTTTCGGCATGAAACTTTTGCTCCAATTGGATGTCGGTGTCTCTTAAGTGTGTCACCCTATGGTTCGTGAATAATGCGGACATGATCGAGACCCTTCTCGGATCAATAATCAGAAGCGGGATCTGGAGACCCATACTGACTCCCACATATTCAACGATGACTTTCTTGTGATCGTCGGAACCTTTTACGCTAGTATCTTAATCCCTTTGTTTCACGATATATTACATGTCCGAGATTCGATAATCGATATCTCCATACCTAGTTTGATCTCGTTACTGACATGCACTCTTTTCTTGTTCCTGTGATATAACATTCTAGTGATCAAATCACTTGCTTGCAAGCTAATCAATGTGATATCACCCAGAGGGCCCATAGTATATCTATCTGTCATTGGGATGAACAAATTCCACTCTCGATCCATGGTGAAAGGATACGGATGTCGCCTAGAGGGGGTTGAATAGGTGATTAAAACTTTTCCTAGAGTGGCTCAACAAAGGCGGAATAAAACTAGTGTTTACTTTGTTAAGCACAACCTAGAACAACTAAGGTTCACCTATGTGCACCAACAACATATGCTAAGCAATACAAGCAACAAAGTGATAGCAAGATATATATTACTTCAAGCATGAAGGCTATCACAATGTAAATTGCATAAGTAAAGAGCTCAGGTATAGAGATAACTGAGGCACGCGGGGACACCGATATTTAACCGAGTTCCTCCCAACATGGAGTACGTCTCGTTTGGAGAGGGGGTGGTATCAAACCACCAACGCCACAAAAGGCCTCCCTTATTATCCGGTGAATCTCACCCCAATGGGATCGATCCACGCTTCCACTATCGGTGCACTTGTCGGTGGCAACCGGAACCTCTCACAAGGTTGGGGCACTTCTCCACAACTTAATTGGAGGCTCCCAACAAATGCCACAAAAGTCCACAATGCCACCAAGACAACAAAACCGTCTAGAGTTCCAAGAACCCAACAGGGACAAGCTCCAATGAGTCACTCAAACCAAATCCTTCGAGGAGAACACAAACTGATGCACCAAATGCAAATGGCAAGAACACCACAAAGGTGTTCAAATCCTTCTCTCCCAAATTCCACAAAAGCTACAAAATCTTATGGGGGAATAAGAGAGGAAGAACAATGGAGGAAATCCACAAAAGACTCCAAGATCTAGATCCCAATATGTTCCCCTCACTTAGAAGAGAGATTGATTGGTGGGATTGTAGATCTAGATCTCCTCTTTCAAATCCCTCAAGAATATGCAAGAATCATCGGAGGGATTGAGAGAAAGCAAGCTCAAGAAGGTCAACAATGGAGGGGAAAACTTGCAAGAATGGTTGAGGAACCATTGGGGAAGAAGGCCCCTTATATAGGCCCCTCCAAAATTCAACCGTTGCAGCCCAAAAACGCGATTCCCGGTACTACCGGACTTTTCCAGTACTACGGACTTTCCGACAATACGGACATTTCCTGGGGTTCTGGGGCTCCAAACGCATTTTTCTCTCGCTCCCGGTACCAAAATGCGGTACTACCGGACCCGATACTCTCTCTGGATCTGGTTACTACGGTCATCACGAAGCAGCCATAACTTTTGCATCCGGACTCCGATTTCGATGATCTTGGGCTCGTTTCGAAGAGGACAACAACCTATACAAGATAATGCAAAGAAACATCATAGTCCAGCAAGGGAGTATAGATCCAAATGACTAAGTAAAAAACCTTATGCCGCGCTAGGTACTAAAATGCGGTACTACCGCTTTTTGGTACCTAGCCCGGCAGTGGCTTTTGGAAACTTGTCAAAAACCTTCTGCCGTGAGGGCAGTGGCATTTGGCAACTTGCCAAAACCTACTTCCGCGCTAGGTACTAAAATGCGGTACTACCGCATTTTGGTACCTAGGAAAATTCAAACCTCTATAACTTTTGATTGGTAACTCTGATCGACCCGATTCCAATTGCGTTGGAAAAAGGACGACATGAGCTACCCTATGAAAGGTGAAAATATTGTTTATCACCAAGTGAGAATGTATCGTGTATAATAATGTGAGATACCTCACTTGGTGAGAAACCGAAAAGCCGCCAGGATCAAAAGCGCAACAAGATACAAACGGAATATCCGATTTTGATGAACAAGAGCTTGTTATGGAGATTACCACAAGCTCTATATCCTCACATGGATAAGACCAAATAACAACCAAATATGATGATGCAAATATGCAAAGGTTTGAGCTCTCTCCGAATGAAGTGAACGAGTTACTCATTCGAGAGCCCCTCTTGATAGTACAGCTATATATCCTAAACCCGGTCTCCTACTAACAATATGAGACCGGCAAAAGGGAAAACCTATCAAGATTATACCTTTGCCTTGAGCATTCCACTTGAGCTTGATTTATACGATCTTTCCCTTCTCAAGATGTAACGCCTTTCTTAATTCCTCATCATCGATCCATGATCACCGGGAATGGCAAGCATCAAACATGAGATCTTCTATAGATGGTGCATTTTGAGCTTGCACAACACATATTCTTCTCATTTCATCGACCTTGAAGCCGACACAAGCTCCAAGCGATGCCAATGGACAAATCCTACAAGTGCAACTTAATACACACATTAGTCCATAAAGATTGTCATTAATTACCAAAACCACACATGGGGGCCTCACATGTTCTTTCAATCTCCCCCATTTTGGTATTTGATGACAATCCCTTTAAGAGGATTTATATAAGGAATATTAATGAATAAAATGGTAATACCAATATAAAATACTACAAAAGTATGTGATATTTGCTACCATCACCATATATAGAGCAAACTCCCCCACAATCTATGCATATGTGATGAACTCGAATTTCATTGCATATATTGCCAATCATTATCATTTGTGGAGTTTCCTCTATATATACCACATGCTAAGCAACAACAAAGATGCAAGAGCATGAGAGGCAAATGCACAAGAGCAAACTCAACGCATAAACCATTTCCCTAAAACCCTCTAAAACTTCTCCCCCATTGGCATCGATTGCCGAAATGGGAGACAAGTCCAAGAAGGCAAATATAGTAATATTTCCTCCAAAGATGTGCCTCCGCACATATCCAATGATGAATACTTAGGAGGGAGTACAACTATATCGAGGACCCAAAGATTGCTAAAGAGATAAAATAAAAGAGGCATCAACAAATGAAGCAGGCAATTACAAGGTCCGGCAAACCAATTTGAAAACAAAAAATGAGTCCAAGATATTATGATACGAGTAGATGAGTGTTTTAAATAACAAATAGAGAAGCTCCCCAAGATTTGTGCACAATTTAAAATAAATACATGAGAATACATAATGCACAAATATGGAATCCTTGCTCCCCTATAGGCATTTAAACACACAACAAAATAAAAGATCAAATAAATGCTTAAGTAAAATAGAGAAGCTCCCCAAGATTTGTGCACACTTTAGAATCGTTGTATTTCAATACAAAATTGCACAAATATGGAATCCTCACTCCTCCATAAACATTTAAGGCACAAAAATGAGAAAGAAGACAAATGAGCATTATTAAGTGAATTAGATGAGCTCCCCAAAGATAATGCACCAATTATGATAATTGTATGTGGGAACACGGTGCATAATCATGGAATCCTCACTCCTCCATAAAAATTTAATAATACAAGGCATGAGAGAACAAAATATGAGTGCCCAAAGATGCAACAAGAGGAACATGCACTCATAGGCAATTAAATTTGGAAGCCACCGAAGAATCAAAAGGAAGAAAGGTGGTCTCCAAGGATTAAAACTCAACTAAAATTATCTTCTCATATGTGTATATGTTTCTAAGTGTAAAACATCACAAAGACATATTCCCATAAAGAAACAACCACACACAAAGAAGATATACAATAAATCACATAAAAGGCTAAAATGAAGTCATAACATATATCAATAAGATTTTTGCTTCAAAGCATGGCCAAAGGCTCAAAAATATCTTATTGTACATTAATGAACTTCAAACACCAACACACTACATATATTACAACTATCACCAAGGGAAAAGGAGAAAGTTGGAACATATGGAGAAAGGCAACAAGTATCAAAAGGAATAAACAACTAGCAAAATCTCACTATTGCACATGAGAGAAGTTGAGGACAAGATAGGCAATAAATTGCTAGATTGACATATTTGGGATTGGTGGATCATATGCATGATTTTGTATAGTCCCAATTATATGTACTCATCTCAACTTATACACATTTACAATATAGAGTTCTCTTAAAACCATGGCTAGAACTACAACAATTACAAATACATGAATTCATGCTAGAAGGCAACCGACAAACGGTTGGAATCAAGATATATGATCATGAGAAAGAGATACTTGTTACCGAGATATAATTGGTAGGATGTAGAGGATATGAATTCATTGATCATCCTATAGCTTGCCTCAAATTTTCATGTATGCACCACTTCTTCAAAATTGAGAGACAAGCATCCAATCTATCTCAAATGTACCTAAAACATATTTAAGTACAAAATGGTCCCCAAACTTATTGGGTCCAAAGTAGTTAGTGCAACTACAATACATAGGAGAGACTTCACATAAATATGTGCATATTGATATGAAATTGAATTTCATGCACAACTTAGTCGATGGGATTTGGTGGAGTTTCCCTTATATATTGGATCAAAGAAAGAAAGCATGCCATAATATAGATATGTAGTAAATATGCATACACAAGGCTTTCAAGAACCAAACATGAGATACAATTTGAACAAAAACACCAAGTAAACCGAGATGGCACACACAAGAGTGTGACAAGACAAGCAGTGTCCAAATTGTATCAAAGAACCAATTCAACACATGAAATATCACAAGTTCAACAAATGAACTAGGCTAAGGCCAAAAGAGCAAAAATAGATAGAAATAAAAATGGTCAAGGATTTATCTCATTCTAAAATTGTCAAATCAAGAAACAAGGAATGAGACAAAACCAACTCCCAAAAAGAGCAAGGTTCCAACAAGAAACCAAACTCCCCAAACTTCTCATGATGGCACAAATACCAAAACGAAAAGATTGAGGTTCCAAGCACATAAAACCCGATATGGATCAAACAAAGAAGTATAAATATGAGTGTTCTAAATAATATAGGAGAGATCCCCCATGGATAGTGCATTATATAGGATTTTCCTTTTAAATGCAAAATGCACACAAATGGGATCATCACTAGTACCTATAATAAATAAAACACAAAAGGATACCAAGAAAAGTAAAAGGATCTAAATGTAGCAAGGAATACATGGGAGCACACAAAATATTTACTTGGCCAAAGATAGGACAAGATTAAGCAAAGGCCAAAGTGAATATGATCAATAAATTCTACCATAAATATAGTACTCATTGTCCAAGGACAATAAATATTGGGAATCATTTTCCCAAGGTAGCTTGCATGGATATCCAAGATCATAGTCACAACAAGAAGCATATAATAAAATATAAGAATTAAGCATGATACTTCGAACAACATTCTTGGTAGCTTCCAATTGTCACACAATCACTAGTGATTAGAGTAACTTGAAGCAAATGGTTTCCATGCGGATATATATATATCTAAATATGAGGAAACACATACCAAGAAGCACTCTCACAAACAAGATCCAAAATATGAGCAATAAGGGCATTCAAGCAAATTGGAACTTGTATGAGCATATGTGTCACATAGGAGCTAGATGATTATAAATATCAATTTTAAGTGACACAACCTCGAATTTTCACATTTTCTAGGATTGTAATAAGCACTAAGCATATGACTCCCCCATAATGTGATACTACCATAAAACCAACACGAGGCAAAAGGATACAAATAGATATAATTAATGGACATTATAAAACTTAAATTTCTCATGAGAATTATACCACATAGGGACTACACAATAATCCAATATAAATACTAGGTGGTATTCCTCATGTACACACAATTTTAGGATTGTGGAATGCCCAAGCATAACACTCCCCCAAAATGGGATAACCATTAATCTCTCACAAGAGCCAAATAAGATATCAAATATAATCAATTAAGGCTCCAATACAAGAAACACACATACATGGTGTGCCACCTAATCATATACAAATATACTTGATACCTCAAGATAATTAAGTGGAAAGCACAACATGTACAAATGCATGGAAGATACAAACCAACACATGCACAAGGGGCGAGTAACTTTCAATGTAAAGAGTTTAGCATATGTTACCACAAGGAGGAACATTGGAAATATAATATAATCATGATAACCCAAATGGCTTGGCTTGACAATAATAATTGATTAAGATCCCTCAATTCTTCATAATGTAACCAAGTCTCCAATGCCCTCCAAATATTACCTATTGATCAAGTTTTAGCTTGTTGGTCCCCAACAAGTTGGGTCCTAAGAAGTTAGTCACAATAGGCTTGGCAACCCAAATGGTTCTTTTCTTGACACCACATTGGGCACCAAAAAATTTGGCAAACACATTGCCAACCTCATCCTTACAAAGAGAATAAGCATCATCAATAATGATAGGGTTGGATGAGGATATACCGATAGTGCATGAGGAAGAAATATGCCCCTTCTCACGGCATATGTAGCAAGTTCTACTCTTGCCATCTTTCTTCTTAGGTGAAGCCACAACTCGAGGAAGAGCTCGAGTAGTCCTCTTAGGAAGAGGCCCATTAATGACTTGAGGTGGAGCTTGAGGCCGCTTCCCTTGTTGCTTCACCCTAAGAGGCTTTTTCTTCAATGGGCAAGATCTAACATGGTGCCCTTATTCCTTGCACTTGAAGCAAACAATGTTGGCCGGATTCTTGACTTGATCTTGGCCATTCTTCTTGTTGTCCTTGTGCTTTAACTTGATAGTGGACTTGTTCTTGACATTGGAGTTGAATCCAAGCCCACTCTTGTCATTGGGGTATTTTTGCACACTTAAGATTTTGTTGAGTGTGACCTTCCCTTGATGGCCCTTTTTCAAGTCATTCTTCAAAGAAGTGACTTGAGCCTTGAGCCTTTTGATTTCCTCTACATGGTTAGTTTCAACAAAAATACTAGAGGAAGTAGATGCTACATTGTTAGAGCAACAAGGCACGGAATGTAATTCATCATGAGATATATCATGGTTGTGAGAGGATGAACTACAAGGACTAGCACATGGCAATATAACATTTGGAGTAGATGTAGTGCTAATGTCCACATGAGGCCCACTAGATGTTACCTTTGACACGATGGCCTCATGAGCTAACTTTAGCCTACCATGGGAGACTAGAAGATCCTCATGCGAGCTTGAGAGCTTAACATGACTTTCTTCTAATTTCCCGTAGTTGCTAGTTAGCAACGCAAGTTGAGCCTTTAGCTCAACATTCTCCTCCAAAATATATGCTTCACAATAAATAGAGTTAGTAGCACAAGCATCATCATTATTAGCGAGAGGCGAGGGCAACTTGGCAAACTCTTTTGAATATGAAGCTTTAAGTTACTCATGCGACTCGGTGAGTTTGATGAGTTCCCTCTTAACAACCCGAGAGTCATTATCAAGATGCTTAAAATCCTCAACAAGTTTAGCATAAGCAACTTCAAGTTCATCATTTTTAAACTTGAAGGAGTTTGCCACCACAAGTTCTCTATCATGGTATTCTTTTACTCTAGATAATTCTAGAGTGAAAGTCTCCTCAAGAGATTATTTGGTGGTTTGTTCTTCTTCAAGGGAGTCATTTAGTTGAGCAATTTCATTAGCATACTTACGCTCACGCGCAAATTGTTCATCAATTAAGTTTTCTTGCTCCTCAATAAGATCATTGCCTTCTATAGCATAATTCAAGATTTCAAGAAAGTTGGAGGAAGCAATTTTATTTTTGAAGAGAGCGCCATAGACAACCTCTCCCATTTTGTTAATAGAGGTAATATAGTACTTACCTCTATAATCATCATTATCATTTTCAACCTCATCATCATCATGAGATACAATGGGATCCAAAGAGGTTACCTTTGTTCCCTTAGCCATAAGGCATATGTGAGAACCGGAGGAAGGTGATGATGAGCTATCACTTGTAGCTCTATTCAAGACCTTGTATTGGTCCATAGAATCTTCGGTTTCCTCTACATGGTTAGCAACACAAGAACTAGAGGAAATAGAAGAATTTTTATCATGGCAGCAAGACAACACAAGCATATCATCATGAGATTTATTCAAGTCATTTCTACATGATATGCAAGGACTATTAACACAAGCATGTAAGAAGTTTGTAGTGCTAGAAGTGTTAGGGTCCAAATATAGATCATTGCAACTATATAGAGATGAAGGATTACAAATAGTAAGCACACTATCCAAATTACAATTTCTATCACCACTCACCATATCATTACCTTGTGAAAAGTCACATGTTGGTGAAGTGGTAGAGGATGAGAACTCATCTCGACCGGAAGTGGAAGCAACACAATCATCCTCAAAAATGTTGGACTTGCTATATTTATCTTGAAGCTTGGTCCATATCTCACGAGCACTTGAATAAGGCATGATAGAAGAAATAACTACATTGCTCACAACATTCAAAAGAATTTTAGTAGCTAGAGCATCTATATGAGAGTTCAACTTCTCCTCTAAAGATTCGTTTTGGGTATCCATAGGAGAAGAGAAACCCACATATAGATATCCCTCGATAATTGGGTGAATTTCCCAAAATAAATTAAGCATGTGAATTTTCCAAACATCATAATTTGTGCCATTGAATGTGAGCGTGTCCTTGTGCACTAATCCCCTAGCCAACATCTTTACTCTCAAGGCGGTGAAGCCTAAAATGAGAGACCGGGCTCTGATACCAATTGAAAGGATACGGATGTCGCCTAGAGGGGGGTGAATAGGCGATTAAAACTTTTCCTAGAGTGGCTCAACAAAGGCGGAATAAAACTAGTGTTTACTTTGTTAAGCACAACCTAGAACAACTAAGGTTCACCTATGTGCACCAACAATATATGCTAAGCAATACAAGCAACAAAGTGATAGCAAGATATATATTACTTCAAGCACGAAGGCTATCACAATGTAAATTGTATAAGTAAAGAGCTCGGGTATAGAGATAATCGAGGCACACGGGGACACCGATATTTTACCGAGTTCCTCCCAACATGGAGTGCGTCTCGTTTGGAGAGGGGGTGGTATCAAAACACCAACGCCACAAAAGGCCTCCCTTATTCTCCGGTGAATCTCACCCCAATGGGATCGATCCACTCTTCCACTATCGGTGCACTTGTCGGTGGCAACCGGAACCTCTCACAAGGTTGGGGAACTTCTCCACAACTTAATTGGAGGCTCCCAAAAAATTCCACAAAAGGACACAATTCCACCAAGGCCACAAAACCGTCTAGGGTTCCAAGAACCCAAGAGGGACAAGCTCCAATGAGTCACTCAAACCAAATCCTCCGAGGAGAACATAAACCGATGCACCAAATGCAAATGGCAAGAACACCACAAAGGTGTTCAAATCCTTCTCTCCCAAATTCCACCAAAGCTATAAAAGCTTATGGGGGAATAAGAGAGGAAGAACAATAGAGGAAATCCACAAAAGACTCCAAGATCTAGATCCCAATATGTTCCCCTCACTTAGAGGAGAGATTGATTGGTGGGATTGTAGATCTAGATCTCCTCTTTCAAATCCCTCAAGAATATGCAAAAATCATCGGAGGATTGAGAGAAAGCAAGCTCAAGAAGGTCAACAATGGAGGGGAAAACTTGCAACAATGGTTGAGGAACCATTGGGGAAGAAGGCCCCTTATATAGGTCCCTCCAAAATCCAACCGTTGCAGCCCAAAAATGCGATTCCCGGTACTACCGGACTTTTTCCTGGTACTACTGGACTTTCCCGGCACTACCGGACATTTCCTGGGGTTCCTGGGGCTCCAAACGCATTTTTTCTCTGCGCTCCCCGGTACCAAAATGCGGTACTACCGGACCCCGGTACTACCGGATCCTGGTCCGGTACTACCGGTCATCACAGAACGAAAGCAGCCATAACTTTTGCATCCGAACTCCGATTTCGATGATCTTGGGCTCGTTTCGAAGAGAACAACAACCTATACAAGATCATGCAAAGAAACATCATAGTACAGCAAGGTAGTATATATCCAAATTACTAAGTAAAAAACCTTCTGCCGCGCTAGGTACTAAAATGCGGTACTACCGCTTTTTGGTACCTAGCCCGGCAGTGGCTTTTGGAAACTTGTCAAAAACCTTCTGCCGTGCTAGGTACTAAAATGCGGTACTACCGCATTTTGGTACCTAGGAGGGCAGTGGCATTTGGAAACTTGCCAAAACCTACTGCCGCGCTACCGCATTTTGGTACCTAGGAAAATTCAAACCTCTATAACTTTTGATCGGTAACTCCGATCGACCCGATTCCAATTGCGTTGGAAAAAGGACGACATGAGCTACCCTATGAAAGGTGAAAATATTGGTTATCACCAAGTTAGAATGTATCATGTATAATAATGTGAGATACCTCACTTGGTGAGAAACCGAAAAGCCGCCAAGATCAAAATCGCAACAAGATACAAACGGAAGATCCGATTTTGATGAACAAGAGCTTGTTATGGAGATTACCACAAGCTCTATATCCTCACATGGATAAGACCAAATAACAACCAAATATGATGATGCAAATATGCAAAGGTTTGAGCTCTCTCCGAACGAAGTGAACGAGTTACTCATTCGAGAGCCCCTCTTGATAGTACGGCTATCTATCCTAAACCCGGTCTCCTACTAACAATATGAGACCGGCAAAAGGGAAAACCTATCAAGATTATACCTTTGCCTTGAGCATTCCACTTGAGCTTTATGTATACGATCTTCCCTTCTCAAGATGTAACGCCTTTCTTAATTCCTCATCATCGATCCATGATCACCGGGAATGGCAAGCATCAAACATGAGATCTTCTATAGACGGTGCATTTTGAGCTTGCACAACACATCTTTTTCTCATTTCATCGACCTTGAAGCCGACACAAGCTCCAAGCGATGCCAATGGACAAATCCTACAAGTGCAACTTAATACACACATTAGTCCATAAAGATTGTCATTAATTACCAAAACCACACATGGGGGCCTCACATGTTCTTTCACATGGGATCTTCTATAGACGGTGCATTTTGAGCTTGCACAACACATCTTCTTCTCATTTCATCGACCTTGAAGCCGACACAAGCTCCAAGCGATGCCAATGGACAAATTCTACAAGTGCAACTTAATACACACATTAGTCCATAAAGATTGTCATTAATTACCAAAACCACACATAGGGGCCTCACATGTTCTTTCACATGGGCCTCAACATAACACTTTATTAGTTCTGAACCCATCTTTATAATCACCCTGTTACGGTGTGACGTTTGATGTTATCAAGAAACTCTTCCGGTGTTAGTGATTGACATGATCTCATGGTCTAAAGATTAGGATTACTTCGTAAGTTGTTATAGCAATATAAACTCAATGACTTTGATCGTAATGCTATACTTCGGATGAATGTTCATCACACCATTACACTAATGTTGTGATCCCGTTATTAACAACATCCAATGTCCATGATCAGGAAACCTTGATCATGTTGTTAATCAACGAGCTAGTTTATGAGAGAGGCATAACTAGGAACTTTCTGTTTGTTTATTAAACACACATGTATTAATGTTTCCGTATTAATACAATTATAGCATGCAAAATAAACATCTATTATATACTTGAAATACACATAATAAACACTTTATTATTGCCTCCCAGGGCATATTCCCTTCACTTTTCGGCTTCGGTTCTTTTTCGGCTTGGGTTAGAGATGCTCTGAGCATCTCTAGCCAGCTTCCCAAAGGCTCACTAGACATCCTTTATTAGTTTTGGCGACAAAAATGCTTCGAGTCGTGTCACCAGGAGCCCTTTTTAGCCGATAAATAACAAATTTACCATCAGGCGCTCCCACTACACACCCAAGACAAAGGGGCGCCAATGGAAACCACCAGGCCGACCTAGCACCACATATAAGTGACACAAGATGTGAGAAATAATCAAATTGCAAAGTGAAGCGGGACAAATCGTCAAATCCCTCTTTTTCTCTCCCCATGACGCCTACCTTTCTGCATAGCACCACCGACTACCGCCCTCGCCATCGACCGACGTTCTCAGCTCGCCTCCCTACCCTCGCTGCCGACGTATTTACATCCCTACCGACGAGCGTGGAGCAGCAGCTTGAGGTTGGACGGGGGCTTTAGGGTACGTTTGGATTTTGCCCAAGTTCGCCTAGCCAACGCGCGGGCGAGCCAAAATAGTGGGCTTTGATCCAAACGGTGTCCAAGCAATTGGTCAACGACAATTATTTGGCTTGGTAGGCTCCCAACCAAACATACCCTTAGAAACTGAAAAAGCAGAAAGGAGTTGTAATATCTTTGACACGTTGCCCCCGGCACATCACTGAGGATGAGTAATCAGGTTAGCGGGCGACACGACCTGAGCCCAGCAACGATCAAGTCATCAATTGCACACAACTCCTTTGCCCCCATTAATGGCCAATTAAGCTGGGTTACAAGCCCACGCTACTGGGCTCGGCGAAGACAGAACTGAGGGCTAGCATTTTAAACCAGTCACGATCGTCTTCAATTAGCGATGTGGGACTAATCCCGCTACTCCTCGCCGCTGCCCTCTCCGCCATGCCCCTCGTCCGCAACCCCGTGAGCCTTCCTCTCGCTCTTAACCTTGTCCTCTTCCAGCTAATCCCCGACGCCTCCTCTTTCCCCTCTCCTCCGCCGCCTGCCTCTCTCCCGGTTTATCGCCTCTGTCCTCGTTGCGGAGTACTCCGTCGGCGTGGAGGAGCCGACGAACCTGCTTCCGATCCTTGCTGCCATCTTCGTCGTCTGTCACGGTGAGCCAGGATCTGAAGCTCCGCCCTTAAATAACCTCCAGCCAACCGGCCGTCACTGTCCTTTTCTTACAAATCCCTGCAGTTTCTTTTCGTGCTCGCCGGATCCAATTCCGGCGTTCTGGTCCTTCCGATTTGGGGGAGAAGCATGCGTTCTGTTTCTTCGATTTGGCTTCCCCCAGTTCGTTCTCTGCTGATGTGCTACCTCATTCTTGTGTGCACCGGAGAAGAACCACCTTCACCCAGGTTAGTTCCAAGTCCAAGGGGTTCTGGCCTAGTTCTGGGGCTGCTCGTTCGAGTGGCTGTTGGCGGTGGCTGGCTGCTCTCCACTTCGTTCCTCGTCTCCAGCAGACATGGAGATTCCGGAAGCGGAAAGCCCGTCATGAAGGACTCTTCTCTTCTCAAACTGTTTTGGGCGATGAGGCATGTCATTTAAACCTTTTGATTTGAATTCACCAGTTGCACAATCTGTATAAACTTTTTTGCATTTGACCAAACATGCAAATTCAGGTATAGGTCATCAGTGCAACTCTGACCTGATGGAAAGGATGACAGACAGCACTATATCAGTGTGATTTGTTTTCCTGTACAATCTCATGCCACGACTCGCACTCACGTTGCAAAGTTGTTTCACTTACACCAGTGTGCAATCTCATCGCAGAGAATGTGCAACTGAAACTCATTTGGACTTTTGTGATGCGTACCACCAAAACATGCCCTTTGAAATTCCTGGATTTATTTTTGGGTCCTTGCTATTCACTTTTGCACTTTTATTCAACAAATTCTGGGATATTGTAACAAATATTCCTGTCTATTGTTTCGCATATCCCAAATAGGAAAGTCTGTTACAAATAAAACTGACAGAAGTAACTAGCTTCCAGGACTTAAGCAAATGCTGGCAGTGTGATGACAAAACGTTGGATGTACTATGAGAAGTGCCTGGAATCTTCTTAAATTCCAGGCGCCTGCAATTACTGGAAGTAATAGGCGACTAGTTTTGGGCTAAATTACAGGCTCCCGGGCATTAGACAGAGCAAAACATTTTTATCAAGATTCTAGGAAGACACCAATTAGCTAGTTTCCTCATTGTATTGTCTATGAGTTCACAGAAGCAGGCTCCGTTAGCTTTTCCTCGTGTTTCTGGGTGTATAGGAGTACTAGACACACATTCCAGAAGACCCTATCACTGCTGTCAGTTGTGTATCAGCAGTTGGGGTTTGTAACTTGTTGGGTCATTTTATCAAGGGAACAGAGAATAAACCACCTTTTGTATCATTGATGCATTTTGTGTTGACTTTGGCAACTATTTTGTTGATACTTTGGACAAGGATGGGCTGAGCTCTGTCTTAACTAGTTGATGTTAGTCTGTTGATGTGGTCTGTGGATAAGGCTTTCCTAGTTTCGGTGTCCAAGAAGCGTGCTCTATAGTAAAATAAATACCCTCTAAACCTAATAGTTGCCATGATTTCTATCATTCAGTACATAGATCATCAGGATTATTTGTTTAGTCTAGGCTCTGGACATCAATTTATTAAGCCAAAGGGGTTCATTAACAAGGTTGTTTGTAACTCCATTAACTTGGTTGTTTCTTAACTCTATTAACAAGGGTGCTTAATAGACCATGGACTTGCATGCTAACTTTTCCTCAAGAAACTGCCTCTCTAATGCATGTTTTTCTTAATATTCAGTTCGACATAGCTGACAACATTTGACATGTGCTCCAATGTATTTTAACTTAGTGATTCATCAGAATATAGCATTAGTAAATGCAGTAGATACATTGTACTATACTGGCCATTAAAGTCAACTCCACTTCTTGGGGATATTAGTATCCTCTGACGGTAAATAGAGGCTGGTGATCGATCATAATTTGTTAATCAGAATTATGTCTTACAATTATTTGTAAACTTGTCAGACGTGCACATATAGCTTTTTCAGAAACTGTGAATTATAGAGATCCTACTGTGATGTGGCTTCTAGTACGAAGTTTTTCTACACAAAACTTAGAATTAAAATGCCTTTTGCAGAACAATTCTTGTTTCTTGACCTTTCTATGGTTTATTAACGCGTAATACTATCTACCTCATCAGTATTGTTGGAGGGGCAGTCAAACAATAGATGCATTTTTTATGATTTGTCTCGTTGTTCTAATACACAGTTCCTTGTTAATGATGGCTAAATAATTTGATGTCTAGAGGCTAGGCTAAAAACAAATAATCCTGATGATCTATGTACTGAATGATACAAGCATCAACTAGTTAGAGCACCTCCACTCGGCTTCCCAGCAGGCCACTCTCAGGGCATTTTTTTGGTCCGGACGCCGAAAATTGGCCCAGCCGCGTTCCCAGTACCCTGGTTTCGTCCGGATTTGGGCCAAATTTGGTCTGGACTTCCCAGGCCGTTCTCGGGGCGACGGGAACGCCCTGGGAACGCCGGACGAAGCGAATTCGGCGGAAAAAAATGTTCGGCCTCGTGGACCCGATCGCCGGAGAAGCCAAGTCGTCATCATCCTCACGGAACTCGGACCGCCGGGCATTAACTGCCCGTCTCGTTGACCACGCGTCGACGTAATGGCGCGCTACCGCCGCCTCGGCTCCCGCGATGGACCTGCGGGCAATAACTTCCCGTCGGTTCCCCTTTTCCCGCCCTCGCCGCTACACCCCTCCCTCCCTCGCCGCCCGCCTCGGCCTATAAAAGCCGAACACCTCGCCGGCTCCCATCACACTCTCGCAGCTCCCCCGCTCTCCCAACTCCGGCGAACTCCAAACTCACAGCTTCCCCACTTCCCCATGGCCGAGAGGTTTCCCGGAGATCCCGCGACGGCGAACGGCTTCGACCGCCGCATGCTCCAGCCGTGGGAGGCCCGGATGCTCCACGACACGGGCTACATGGCGCCGCCGGACACCCGGGTCCCGCCCGGCTGGAAGCTCAGCGCCAGCGGGATCCAGTGCCGCCGGTGCCGGCCGACGAGGAGATCGTCGAGGAGATCCAGGCCTCCATCGCGGCCATGGAAGACCCGGATCTCGCCGAGGATCCGGGCAACTTGCTCTTCTGGGAGCAATTCTTCGCCGACAGGCGGCTCCAGGAGCTCGCTCGCCACGAGGGACCGCCAGGGTCGCTGCCGAAGCGCAACAACGCGGCGGCACGGCGGCGATGGTGGAGTGCTCCTGGACGGACGCTCACCGCCGTGCTGAAGCACATCCACGCCGGCAACAACCCTCGGCTCGGCTTCCCCCGCAACCCGACGCCGGCGACAAGGGTGAGGCGCCATCCTCCGGCCAACTGGCTGCCGAGGAGGATGGCCAGCATCAGCTCCTCCTCCTCCGTAGCCTCGGCCTCTCGCTCGTCCGGGTCCACGCCGGCGGCGTCGCTGCCACTCCGGCTTGTCAAGCGGGAGCCGAAGACGTCGGTCCGCTCGCCGCCCACTGGCCGTCTCCGTCTTCGCCAGCCAAAGCCGGAGCCGGCGGAATGGGCGGTGCCCTTCGAAGAGGATGCCTTCGCCATGAGAATGGCGATGGAGTAATCCCTCCGTGACGTCAGCCGGACATTGGCCCTCGACAACGACGAAGAGGCCGGCCCCTCCTACCAGCCCTGGAGGTGTGGCGATGACGGCCAGGGCAGCTCCCGCCCACCGCAGCCGCCGAGCGACGACGACGGCGACGACGACGGCAAGGCTGATCCCGGCTACACCTGCTTCTATGACAACTTCGGCATGTAGAAGCGGCGTCCGGCATCGGCATCGACGGCGGCCTTTTAAGTTTTTCTAGCTATTATTTAGCCTAAATGTAGTTTAAATTCAGGTGTTCGCCCGAATTCGCTGTAATATCTATGAATTCGCCCTATATTAATGAAATCCGCCTATATTTTCCCAATTTTTGCCGTATTCGACTAGACGCGGGAACTCGGCCTGGTAACGCGAGTGAGAAAATCGGCGTTCCCAGACCGAAAACTAGTTTTGTTCGGCCCAAAATACGTCTAGATTTTGGCCTAGAAACGAGTGAAGATGCTCTTAGAAGACAGGGCTCAGGCTATCCTTGTCCAAAGTATAAAAAATAGTTTATTAGTTTAAGAGTCTCCAAAGCCAACACAAAATGCATCAACGATACAAAAGGGTAGTTCGCTAATTGCATGTTGGTAGCACGAAAGGTTGCATGCTGCCAATGGTACAAATTGTTGTCATGCATGGTTTTCACTGTACACATTGTGTGGAGTTAATCATCCTACCGTACCCTCCCTCCCGCATACTTGCCAGCGTCAGTGCCGGGCTAGCACAGTAGCACAGTGCGTGGTGGTCGGCGTTTGGCCAGGCTGCTCGCTTCACTTGTCTGACAGGTGTGCCGCTTACATCCCTACTCGCCGGAGGTGAGGCGGGAGTTGGAGGCGAATCAGCCGGTGGCATGGCCAAGCAGTGGCGAAGGACGAGAAAAATTTAAGGTCAGACAAACTCTAAGATATAAAAAATATGATGCAAATAAAATTGTATCAATACAATGGTAATAGCATAATTAGTTGGCCACAAATTCAAACTTGCTTCAATAGTTTAATTGACCACAAAATTACAAATTATAGCTGTCCCCTTTGAAGCTGCAGTTTTTCTGGTAGGAAGTAGATTAGTAGAAGACGGCGGCGTTCCTCCTGCTCGTCGCTCGAGTCCTGGACTCGTAGGCTTCAATCGCTCTGGGGCGAAGACAGGAAGGGGCTCCGGCCACATACGCACACACGATCAGGGGGCCTACTGCTTCCTAGTGCGTGACCCAGCAAACGACCAGTACGGCCGAATCCCCTCCAACGTAGCCCATTTTCTATTTTCGGTACTCCCTCCGGCTCATATTAATTGACTTGAATTTTTCAAAATTTGGATGATCTATATGCTAAATAGTGTCTAGATTTATAAAAATCTAGACAAATGTGAGTCAATTAATATGGATCAAAGAGAGTAGTAGTTTTTCTTCAGAACTCACGTACTTTGTATAGAACTATATGTATGTCAAATAGAAGGTTATATATATGCAACTTTTTGCAAAAATTTCAAGGTAGGGCAGCTGCCGTACCTTGCCCAAAGGGGTCCTTCGCCCCTGTGGCCAAGGCCGGAGATGCGAGGTCGAGGCGGCGTTCGGCAGCAAGGGTAGGGAGGCGAGCCGAGAACGTCGGTCGGCGGCGAGGGCGGTAGTCAATGGTGCTGTGCAGAAAGGTAGGCGCCATGGGGAGATTCAAAGGGCGTGTTTGATGAATTTCAAAGGGCGTGTTTTGGTGGTAGGCATCATAAAAGTCCAAACGAGTTTCAGTTGCACATTCTGTGCGATGAGATTGCACGCAGGTGTAAGTGAAACAACTTTGCAACGTGAGTGCGAGTCGTGGCATGCGATTGTACAGGAAAATAAATCACACTGATATAGTGCTGTCTGTCATCCTTTCCATCAGGTCAGAGTTGCACTGATGACCTATACCTGAATTTGCATGTTTGGTCAAATGCAAAATAGTTTATACAGATTGTGGAACTGGTGAATTCAAATCAAAAGGTTTAAATGCCATGCCTCATCGCCCAAAACAGTTTGAGAAGAGAAGAGTCCTTCATGACGGGCTTTCTGCTTCCGGAATCTCCATGTCTGCTGGAGACGAGGAACGAATGTGGAGAGCAGCCAGCCACGGCCAACAGCAACTCGAACGAGCAGCCCCAGATTCCCTTGGACTTGGAACTAACCTGGGTGAAGGTGGTTCTTCTCCGGTGCACACAAGAATGAGGCAGCACATCAGCAGAGAACGAACAGGGGGAAGCCAAATCGAAGAAACATAACGCATGCTCCTCCCCAAAATCGGAAGGACCAGAACGCCGGAATTGGATCCGGCGAGCACGAAAAGAAACTGCAGGGATTTGTAAGAAAAGGACAGTGACGGCCGGTTGGCTGGAGGTTACTAAAGGGCGGAGCTTCAGATCCTGGCTCACCGTGACAGACGACGAAGTCGGCAGCAAGGATCGGAAGCAGGTTCGTCGGCTCCTCCACGCCGACAGAGTACTCCGCAACGAGGACAGAGGCGATAAACCGGGAGAGAGGCAGACGGCGGAGGAGAGGGGGAAGAGGAGGTGTCGGGGAGTAGCTGGAAGAGGACGAGGTTAAGGGCGACAGGACGGCTCACGGGGTTGCGGACGAGAGCTGTGCAGGGGCAGGGCGGAGAGGGCAGCGGCGAGGAGTAGCGGGATTAGTCCCATATCGCTAATTGAAGAGGATCGTGACTGGTTTAAAATGCTAACCCTCAGTTCTGTCTTCGCCGAGCCCAGCAGCGTGGGCTTGTAACCCCAGCCTAATTGGCCATTAATGGGGGGCAAAGGAGTTGTACAATTGATGATTTGACCGTTGCTGGGCTCAGGTCGTGTCGCCTGCTAACCTGATTACTCATCCTCCCTGATGTGCCAGGGGTAATTGTTAGTTTTGCTAGGACCTCTAGTGGTAGATCTAGGAGTGTGCGAGATAGATAGGCTTACCATCGGCCTTAGACGTCGAGGATGAGCTCGTCATCGGACTCGTTGGAGTGGTGGCGGCGGAGAGGGGGTGATTCCCGCCGCTACAGCGCAAGCCGATCGGTGGCTAGGGTTTGGGGTTTTCGGTGGGGTGAGTGGGCACGACGAACCTTGGCGTTCGTGCCCCCGGCCCCCACCTCTATTTATTGCGCTGCGCGACGGGGGCCTACCAACGATTGCGATGTTGGGCGCCCCCGATCAGGGCGCGAGTCCAAGGTTGGTGCCGTTGGGCCCGAACGGGAGATCAACCTAACATTCTCTCCCTTGATCTCATCTTTTATTTAACTTATACTTTGGTAACTATTTCATCACAGATCAACATATAGAGCATGTCTCGTCATAATGGTCAGTTACGCACCATCGATTCAACAGCCACTATACACCTCTCTATTTGAAACAGATTCTCATACTAGGCCCTTAATATCCAGGTATCATAGGCTTTTCCTTAAACCCATGCCGGCTAAGTGTTCTCTGAACACACTGGGTGGTAAGCCTTTTGTGAGCGGATCCGCGAGCATTTCTTTTGTACTTATATGCTCTAAACTTATGGTATGATCCTGGATTCTTTCTTTCACAACATAAAACTTAATGTTAATGTGTTTGGCAGCAACACTTGACTTATTGTTGTGAGCATAGAATACTGCTGGCTCATTGTCGCAGTACATCTTGAGTGGTCTTTGAATGCTATCTACCACTCTCAACCCGGGTATAAACTTCTTCAACCAGTTTGCTTGCCCCGTGGCCTCATAACATGTTACATACTCAGCTACCATCGTGGACGATGCCGTGATGGTTTGCTTAGAGATTTTCCACGATATAGCTCCACCTGCAAGAGTAAACACATATCCTGACGTGGATTTTCTTTCATCTACATCTCCCGCATAGTCTGCATCTGAATACCCTTCTATCTCAAGAGAATCAGTTCTTCTATATGTTAGCATGAGGCCTTTTGTGCCTTTTGCATAGCGCAATGCCTTCTTCACCATTTTCCAAAGGGTGCATTCTCGGATTACTTTGGAATCTGCCAAGTACCCCGGTAACAAAAGCTAAGTCAGGGCGTGTACACACTTGAGCATACATCAAGCTTCCGGCAGCAGAAGCATATGAAACCGCTTTCATTTGATCGATCTCATATTGGTTCCTGGGACACTGAAAGTTCCCAAATCTATCGCCCTTGACTATAGGAGCAGGCGTAGGATTACTCGCATGCATACTATATTTCTTCAGAATCTTCTCCAAGTATGCCTTCTGCGATAACCCTAAAATCCCCTTTTGTCTATCTCGGTGAATTTCAATTCCTAGAACGAATGAAGCTTCACCAAGATCTTTCATATCAAAGTTTGAGGACAAGAACTTCTTCGTCTCCAGAGTAGACTAACATCACTACTAGCGAGTAGAATGTCATCCACATACGTGATAAGGAAAATGAATTTCCCATTCTTGAACTTTGCATATCTGTGATTGTCCTCCTCATTCTCATCAAACCCAAACTTCCTTACTGTTTCATGGAACTTCAAGTACCATTGACTGGACGCCTGTTTTAGTCCATAAATCGACTTTCTCAGACGACATCCCATACGCTCTTTTCCTTCCACAACAAAACCCTTGGGTTGTGCCATGTAGACATTTTCTTCCAAGTCTCCATTTAGGAATGCCGTCTTTACATCCATCTGATGCAATTCTAAATTGTAGTGTGCCACTAAAGCCATTATGATTCTAAAAGAATCCTTACTTGAGACTGGAGAAAATGTCTCATTGTAATCTATTCCTTCTCTTTGGGTGAAGCCCTTAGCAACAAGTCGTGCCTTATATCTTTCAATATTCCCTCTAGAGTCACATTTGGTTTTGTAGACCCATTTACTGACCGTTTTGGCTCCTTTAGGAACTTCTTCTAAATCCCAGACTTTGTTGCTACTCATGGATCTCATCTCATCTTCCATGGCTTCAAGCCACTTCGATGAGTGAGGACTTTTAATGGCTTCTTCAAATGTGGTGGGATCACCCTCCATTTGAACTTCTTCACTGACATAGATCTCAAAATCATTAGGAATAGCTGGCTTTCTAGTTCTTTGAGACCTTCTAAGGTCTCACCTTCCGCACATTCTCGGTGTGGGGCTGTTATGGCTCCCCTCATCTGTGGTAACGGGGTCTTCATTTTCATTCATTGTTACCACAGGAGAACCAACAGCAGGTGTCACATCGACATTGTCATGTGTCGGTGCAGCAGCAGGTATCGAGAAAAATGGTTCCTGAATCATCGGAGTGGGTGCATGCACCCGCTTCTCCTCAAGGTTGATTTCTCGGGATACCGTGCTCCCCCTGATCATCTGATCCTCCAGAAACACAGCGTGCCTCGTTTCTACAAACTTAGTGTATCTGTCGGGACAGTAGAAACGATAGCCTTTGGACTTATCTGGATAGCCAATAAAATGGCAAGTCACTGTCTTGGGATCCAACTTCCCAAGGCTTGGGTTGAAGATCTTTGCCTCAGCTGGGCAACCCCACACTCGCAAATAATTGAGTGAAGGTTCGCGACTAGTCCATAACTCATATTGTGTTTTAGACACCGATTTACTTGGAACTCGATTAAGTATGTGAATGGCGGTTTTTAACGCCTCCATCCACAAACCAATCGGTAAGGTGGAGTAACTTAACATACTTCTCACCATATCCATCAAGGTACGGTTTCTTCTTTCAGCTACTCCATTCTCGAGAGGCTCTTGGTGTTGAATACTGGGCGACTATACCATGTTCCTGTAGAAACCTCGCAAAAGGTCCTGGAACTTGGCCATATGGGGTATGCCGGTCGTAGTATTCGCCTCCACGGTCGGACCTTACTACTTTAATCTTTAAACTATGCTGATTTTCCACTTCAGCCTTAAATATCTTGAATTTATCCAGTGCTTCTGAACGTTCTTTAATAGGATAAATGTAACCATAACGCGAATAGTCATCCGTGAATGTTATGAAAGAGTCATAGCCATCCACAAATGTCACAGGAAACGGACCGCATATATCCGTATGAATTATTTCTAGTACTCCTGTGCTTCTTTTGGCGCCTTTCTTAATATTCTTTACAAACTTACCTTTAATACAATCGATGCATTGCTCTGAATTTGAAAATTTTAGAGGTGGAAGAATTGATTCTTTTACTAAGCGTTCTATTCTCCCCCTCGAAATATGGCCTAAACGACAGTGTCATAATTTCGATGAGACTTCATCAATTCTTTTCCTCTTACTCTTTCCATTCAGGGATGAGGAGGCATTCTTATTCTCAACGCTTATTTCATTCACATTCTCACAGAGTGATAATAAATAAAGCTTGTCTTGTCTGAAGGCAAGACCAACAATCTGATTATTCAATTTGATTTTACATTGACCATCGCTAAAATGGCAAGCAAAACCACAGTCGTCTAAGCGCGACACACTTATCAAGTTTCGATGCAAATAGGGTACATAAAGAACATCTACTAATAAAAGTACAAAGCCATTCGACAACTCTAAAGGAAGATCTCCAATGGCTTCGACTTCAGCTTGAACGCCGTTTGCTACTTTAATTCTTCTTTCTCCTCTTTGCAGGGTCCTTCTCATACGGAATCCCTGTAATGAATTAGCAACATGAACGATGCTTTGAGTCAATCCACCAAGTAGATTTTGCATAACTTAAAAATAAGGATTCATCAACAAAGGTAATTAAATCCTCACCGTTCTTGCACATATACTTCAAGAAAGCCACACAGTCACTCATGTAATGGCCCTTCTGCTTGCACCACCTGCAGGTGTCCTTGTCCACTTCCTGTGCCTGATGTTCAGGAGCCTTTCCATGTGGCCTAGAAGAAGAGGGATGTCCCTGAGGTTTCCCTTGGGGCTTGGAACCCTGAAAGTTCCTCTTCTTGGTCGGGCTCAGGTAGTTCACGGAATCACTGGACTGCCCCTTCAGCCTCTCTTCCTCCTGGACGCACATGGCCATCATCTTCTCGATGCCCCACGTTTCTGGCTGTGCATTGTAGTTCATAGCAAAAGCTTCAAACTGGTTTGGCAGCGAGGCAAAGATAAGATGAATGATGAAATCATCTGGGAGCTCCATGCCCATAGGCTTGAGCTTGGAAGACATGTTGCTCATTCGCAAGATGTGGTCCCTAACACCACCACCAGTGTATCTTGTGGTGACAAGCTTCTTGATGAGTGAGCTTGCATAGGCCTTGGAGGACCCAGTAAACTGACTCTCTACCCTTTTCAGGTATTCACTGGCTGTGGTGCACTCTGGGATTGCTCCCCTTATAGCTTCCATGATGGAGCTCTTAATGACCATTAGGCATTTCCTATTGGAAGAGTCCCACTTTGCACGCTCAAGGTCGTACTTCATTCTTATCGGAGCATGGTCACTGACCCTTTTCTTAAAGTCCTCTTCATTTTCTTTTTCGCCCCTGACGGGGTCGACAGGTTCTTTAGGACAGGCTTCAATCAGTGCCAAGTCTAGGTCAAGCAGAGCAAGCCCCATCTCTACCTTCTGTCGCCATGAGCCGTAGTTCCCTCCGTTGAGGGGCTCAATGGACGAGATAAAGCTCATAGGATTGCCTGAAAGCAAAACATCATTAAAACGAGTTAATTCAATGTTGGTCAAATTAAAACATGAAACTTCTCCATATTAACACTATATCACCGTTGGGCAGAAATATTACTAATATGGATAAAACTTGCCATGCATAGTGAAAATTTTTACTAACAACGTTGGTCATCCAATAAAATAATCACTATTGCATTTAATCAATCAATTCTTGCAGCGGAATAACATGAATAAAATCATCAACTTTACTTCTTTACAGAAACTTTACTGTTATTATGTTATTTTCTAAGCAAAATTTTCGTTGGAAAAAAAATGCTATAGAAAAAAAACTGTGCACAACTTATTAAATGCAGATAATAAAAGCTTCTGTAAATAAGGAAAAACAGTGAACAGACTTATACAGTTCTTGGCACGCGCGGCCCACACGGCCCACGCGGCCCGCCGCGGCTGCTATCCTATCTAACGTGCATGCGCTTACGGACCGTCTGACCCTTACCGATCAACTGCTCGCGGCTGCCGCCAGCCTTACTGGCGTGCTCGCGACCGTCCGATGCATCTGACCTGCATCCGACGGTCACACGTGCATCTCGCCAGATCAAAACCGGCGGCCGAGTGCCCCTTGCAAACCCTAACTGTCATTTCCCCCATCTCCCACTCGCTGTCCCGCGAGCGCCTGCTCTCTGGCGGCGCGGCCGCGCGAGCGAGGTGAGGCGGAGCCTCTCTGCGAGTGGGGTGAGGCTTCTTGCGCCGCCGCGGGCGAGCCCCTCCCTCCTCGGCCCGCGAGCCCCTGTCCCCTCTTCCTTCCACCGCTCCCATCTACCTCCCTTGCTCCGGATGCGTAGAGAGCGGCGTGGCGATTGATGGCGCCCCAGTCTTGCCCCGCGCATCCACCCCGGCGGTGCGTCGCCGTAAGCAACCGGTGGCTCCTGTCGCTCTACAGTGACCCCCTCCCTTTTTCTTTGGGCTTTCTTTCGGGGATCGAGTAGGGAGCACGGGATCTGGGGCCTATTCTTTTGTTTGGTTCTTCCCGAAAAAAAAATTCGGTTGCATCTTAGGGGTTAGGGTTTCGATCTGATGGGATGTTCTTCTTCCCGACCTCGGCTTACCGATGCGTCGGGATTGAGAGGAACGGCGCGGCCTCGCGGCGGCGCTTCTAGAAACCCTAGACTCTAACTTCTTTCTTTTCTTTTTGATTTCTACTACCTCGACTAGATCCACCAAAACTAGCAGGCTCTGATACCATTGTTAGTTTTGCTAGGACCTCTAGTGGTAGATCTAGGAGTGTGCGAGATAGATAGGCTTACCATCGGCCTTAGACGTCGAGGATGAGCTCGCCATCGGACTCGTTGGAGTGGTGGCGGCGGAGAGGGGGTGATTCCCGCCGCTACAGCGCAAGCCGATCGGTGGCTAGGGTTTGGGGTTTTCGGTGGGGTGAGTGGGCACGACGAACCTTGGCGTTCGTGCCCCCACCTCTATTTATTCTTCTTGTGACGGGGCCCACCAACGATTGCGACGTTGGGCGCCCCCGATCAGGGCGCGAGTCCAAGGTTGGTTCGGGCCGTTGGGCCCGAACGGGAGATCAACCTAACAGTAATGTGTCAAAGAAATTACAACTCCTTTTTTGCTTTTTCAGTTTCTGAAGCCCCCTCCAATCTCGATGTAAATGGCACTTAAATAGCGTCCGCGCAGCGAGGGTAGGAAGGCAAGCCGAGAACATCGGTCGGCGGCGAGGGCGGTAGTCGCAGGTGTTGTGCAGAAAGGTAGGGGCCATGGGGAGAGAAAAAGAGGAATTTGACGATTCGTCCCGCTTCACTTTGCAATTTGATTATTTCTCACATCTTGTGTCACTGACATGTGGTGCTAGGTCGTCCTGGTGGTTTCCACTGGCGCCCCTTTGTCTTGGGTGTGTAGTGGGAGCACCTGATGGTAAATTCGTTATTTGTCGGCTAAAAAGGGCTCCTAGTGACACGGCTAAAAAGCACCTGATGGTAAACTCGAAGCATTTTTGTCGCCAAAACTAATAAAGGATGTCTAGGGAGCCTTTGGAAAGCTGGCTAGAGATGCTCTGAGCATCTCTAACCGAAGCCGAAAAAGAAGCAAAGCCGAAAAGGGCTTTAGAGGCCCATTTTTTCTCCATGCAAGCCGAGAACATCGGTCGGCGGCGAGGGCGGTAGTCGCAGGTGTTGTGCAGAAAGGTAGGGGCCATGGGGAGAGAAAAAGTGGAGTTTGACGATTCGTCCCGCTTCACTTTGCAATTTGATTATTTCTCACATCTTGTGTCACTGACATGTGGTGCTAGGTCGGCCTGGTGGTTTCCACTGGCGCCCCTTTGTCTTGGGTGTGTAGTGGGAGCACCTGATGGTAAATTCGTTATTTGTCGGCTAAAAAGGGCTCCTAGTGACACGGCTAAAAAGCGCCTGATGGTAAACTCGAAGCTTTTTTGTCGCCAAAACTAATAAAGGATGTCTAGGGAGCCTTTGGAAAGCTGGCTAGAGATGGCCACCTATACCTGCTCGGCCTCCAAGTGGTGACAAAAAGTTCCCCGACCACCGCCAAATTGCCCACCTTCACCGCATCCGTGCCGGAAGATGGCTGAAACCTTCACGCCGCCGCTCCCCACCTCCCATCCGTAGCGCCAACCTCCGTCCCCGCAGGCCTTCTGCCGCCGTCGCAACTGCGCTACCACGGCGTCTGGTAGCGGGAGTGGGGCACCTGGGTCACCGAAATCACCGACCGGAACACCGGTCGGCGCATCTGCCGAGGGACCTACCAGGCGGCTGCCCAGGCCGCGTGGAGGCACAACGTCGGGGACATTCGCCTCCACGGCAGCCACTGCGGCTAGCTCAACTACCCTTTCGGCTACGAGGAGCCGGTGCTAGAGATATCTATGCCGCCCAGACGCGACCACATGGCCCAGATGACGAGGGAGGACTGCGAGGCGTGGGAGCGCATCAAGGCCGAGCGCAACGACTAGGCGCACATGGCTGAGCTCAGGCGGCTGAACCCTGAGATCGTGGTGGAGGAGGCCGTGGCGTACACCAAGTACGCCAACAAGAAAGCCAATCACGCACAAGCGTCCTCGGCAGCGGCGACGTCTTCCACAGTGGCCGCATCGTCTTCGTCTTCGCCTAGCGTCCGCCTCATCAACTCCGGTCGCCATCGACCTTGAGGACGACGAGGACAAACTCGACACCGACGAGGAGATCGAGAAGTGGCTAGGTGACTACCGATGGTGGCAACGACCTCGACGCCAATGTTTAAGTTTTGGTTAAATTTCGTCTATGTTTTAGCTAAATTGTACTATGAACTATGTATGAAATCGGTTTGAAAACTGTTGAAATCTATCGAAATTTATGTTTAGTCATTTAAGTTATTGGGGTTCCAATCTCGCGGCCACCGTTTAAAGGATTTAAATTTAAAGTCCAGCTTTTGTATGTGGTATATTTGTCCAACTCAAAATGAACGGGAAAAGATGTTTAATATGTGGTATATTTGTCCAAAAATTAAAAGCTATCATGAGGAATATTGAAAACCACATTGTTCTCCAGATAGCTCATTGAACACGTCACCATTTCCTGTCAATACAAAATCTCTCTACATCTACAGTCTGATTGCTACACTATTTGCTACTTTCTACATTCACCATGATCATGAAGAGTGGCAACACCACCTCTAGGCACCAAAACCATCCATGGTCAAGCTCCTCAATGGCAGATGAACTCATAGCCGTTGCGATTTGCCACCGTGACCATCTCTTCTGCCTCAATATCTGCAGCCGTAACCTCATCTCTAGGGTCATCTACATACATAACAGAGGACCTGTAATTCGTTTGAGGTAGAACGAGAGGAAGATCAGAAGCCAGTTCCATACATGGGTGCCTGGATTTTAGTTGAAAGATATTTTATTTTCACTTCACTCTAAATAAGCCTTGCTAACATGAATGTGTAAAAGGTAAGGGTTGAAGGTGTAGTTTCAGTTTCCAGGTGATAAGTAAAAAATGAACAGAGATAGTATACATTTTTCTAAGATTCAGAATATATGAAGAAAATAGCCCAGTACACGCACATAGCGGTGGAACATCTCTACAACCTTCTCAGTCTCATCAACAGTACTTATGGTGCCAAACCCAAATCAATGGCTCTGATTTGTTTCCCTGTTGTAAATGATCTGTACATCCAAAAAAAAGAAACTGTGTATTAGAACAACGAGCCAAAGCATGCAAAATGCAAACATCTATTGTCTGACTGCCAACAATACTGATGAGGCATTTAAATAAACCATACAAAGGTCAACAAAAAATATTTGTTCTGCAGAAAGGCATTTAAATTCTATGCTTTCTGCAGCAAAACTTCATACTAGAAGTCACATCACAGTAGGATCTCTGTATTTCTCAGTTTCTGAAAAAGCTATATGTACACTCCTGACAAGTTTTAGAATAATTATAAGACATAATTCTTATAAAAAAGATTGTGACCGATCGCCAGCCTCTATATACTGTTTGAAAAAGCAAATATCCCCAAGAACTGGAGTTGGCTGTAATGACCATGATCTAGCCATTATCTTACTACCTACTGGCCAGTGGCCACTAACATTTCTTCCAAGAAGCAAAAAGGTCTGCCAAATTTACTAGAGAAATGATGAAATCATAAGCTGTATTCCCTCTTACCATTCGACCAGCAAAAGGGTTGCACTGAGATCCGTGAGAAATAAATGGTTGCATTGATTGAAGCAAAAGTGAAATTTGTGAATTAGACTATCATCAAGTCAGAGTAAATTCTCACAAGAATTTACCATGAACAACTACACACAAGAATTTACGTGAGTGCGATTTGTAAAAAAATCACCAACCACACAGATGATGATCCCTAACAACGTGAGTGCAATTTGTAAAAAAATCACACCGATAAGTGGTGTTCCTAATTTTTTTCCATCAGGTCAGAGTTGCATTGACCTATACCTGAATTTGCATGGTGGCCAAATGCAAAAGGTTTATACAGATTGTGCAATTGGTGAATCCAATACATTCAATGTCATTTTTTTGAAATTCAAGCAATATGTTATCTATTAACTATCTATCATTGTGTATAGAAAAGAATCACACAAAGCAGGTACCTAGAAGTAAATAATTAAACTATATGAACATTTTGAAATTACACGGCATTCCACTAATCAGCATAAATTTCGGTTGAGATGCGGAAAATGCGCTGACAACACAAATGACCAAAACAAACAACAGAAAGTGTTCCTAGCAAAGGAAATTGCATCCTGCAAAATTGCACGGTGGTGCATTAGTGCAAAAGGTTCTAATGTGGAGTGCAATTCTTTTCCGAGTAACAGCTGATATCAGAGGTATGTGGAAAGCTAAAAAGATTAACTGTGTTTTGATACAGTGGCATAAGAAGATACAACCATGAATTGTTCTTAGCGCAGTAACAAAATAAAACTTATGTGATAAGCAATACTAATACTCATACTTGAAAACTTCCAGCCACGCACGAAGGACTTCGGCCTTGGACAAACAAATGGGCCTACCATACTTGGCAGCGTCAGTGCCGGGTTAGCACGGTAGCACAGTGTGTGGTGGTCGGCGTTTGGCCAGGCTGCTCGCTTCACTTGTCCACTGAGAATTAGCCCTTAAAATGTCTGACAGGGTTGTTTGGGACGCAAAAAGGGGTTGCCGGCGGTGCTTCTTGGCGTGGGGATCGAGGATTCAGATCAAGCTACTATTATCTGAGGAAGAATCTCAGTCTCAGCGATGAACCTAAATGAAGCAAAAATGATGAGCAAACACGGACAGCATTTTACCTCGGCGATGAAGAGGGAAGACAGCACGTTGGGACGGATTCGTGGAGGAGAGTTGAGAAAGAGGGCGGATTCGAGGGAGGGAGGACGGGGAAGGGAATGGCGATTGCTCACCGAAGCTCGCGGGGGTGGGAACGAGAGCTGCGCAGGGCGGAGGGCAGCGGCGAGGAGTTCATCGAATCTGGACTGGCCCGATGGATTTGAGACGGGGAGCACGAGCAGCGGGTCGGGCGTCGGGCGCGGGGATTAGTCCCACATCGGTAGGACAGGATGTTTGTGACTCGTTTAAAAGGGTAGAGCTCGTCCTCTCCTTCGCCGAGCCTAGGTAGCGTGGGCTTGTAACCCAAGCGTAATTCGCTATTAGCGGGGGGCAAAGGAGTTGCAATTAATGATTTGATCGTTGCTGGACTCAGGTCGTGTCGCTCACTAGCCTGAATACTCATCCATAGTAATGTGTCAAAGAAATTACAACTCCTTTTTATTTTTTCAGTTTCTTTCATTTATTTTTTAGTTACGACTAATAACCAAGAATTATATTTTTGTTTGTCAGCTTCATCAGTCACGATTAGACATCATATTATTTTCCGAAAATTCTATTCTCAGACTGGTCGTTAGGTTGTAAATCCCGGACTAGATCTCATGTTGATATATTTCGATGAAATTTTTACGGATCAAAATGTTATCCATCCTAACACGTGAGTTAAGTTATCCACCATATAAAATGTTAGATAGAGACGTTCTCGCGTTCTCGCATTTGTGCTGAGCAAGTTTAATTAGAACGCGGTAACCTAATTGTTAGGGTACCGAGGCATCATTGCTATTGATCCATTAGCATCGACGAGCGATGAATGCTTGCTACCATAAAACCCTTCGAGGCTTCATCACCTGTACGTCGCGGTGGCAGCGGTAGACGAGAAAGCTGAGCCGCTAGACTACTAATTGTGTGTTATGTTATTCACTACGACTTAGTGTGGTGGGTGGGAGAAAAATGCCTTTGGGGGCCGTCCTCACTAGAGGACTTTATTTAAATTTTTTGAAAACTTGATTTTAAAGTTTCAAAAAAGCCCTCTTTCACATCATTTCATCAAAAGTAACCCAAAGGTTCTGATCAAGTTACAATAAGCTCAAACTTAGTATGCCATGGCACTGATTCGTCGTCGAGTTGTTGCCAAGCTTCTGAAAGACTGGCCACTAGTCGAGCATACAGACGGAGGACTACATACCACAAATATAAAGTTACTCCACCATGTAAAACCGTAATAAGAGGAACTGTAACCTCAACAAGCGACTAAGATCACAAATGCGTATGCAGTTGCTAGGTAATCACTGATGCAGAACCTTGACCAAACTTCGCAGATCTTTACTCCCTCATACACATAGAAAACCTTCAGCCAGATTATCTGAACCATCAACAACAACATGCTATACAACAATAAGTTAAGGTTCATGAGATAAAAAATGTCTGTCAAAACCTACATTGCATTTTCTTTCCTTGACCAAACTTGCAGATATTTACTCCCTCATACACATAGAAAACCTTCAGCCAGATTATCTCAAGTCTCAACCATCAACAACAGCATGCTATACAACAATAAGTTAAGGTTCATGACATAAAAAATGTCTGTCAAAACCTACATTGCATTTTCTTTCCTTCTCTCTGAGAACGGTTACTCCGTTTGAACAATTGCCCGTACGGAAAGAACTAAATGAATATAAATGTACAAGTATGCTGCCGAGCAGAGCAGCTCGCCTTTGAGCTTTCACCTAATAACCCAATTCAGTTGCTGTGAAACTCATGTTGCCTGATCAATATGTGGGATGATCCCATGTCTTCGGAACCACTCTGGCATATGATATGTATCATATAGTGCCGGTCTAACATCCTTCTGGATAGAAAGGTGCTTGAGTAGAGGAAAGATCACTCCCATGAGCTAAAATTTCAGGAACATAACTGGTTCAATAACACGTACTGGAAACTAATTTTAGAAGCAAAGAATGATATACTATCCACAGTATCGCTTTACCTGATTATCCACGGGCTGTCCAGCTGAAAACGTAAGGCACGGTATCCCATTCAGCGGCTGTAGTAGGAAACTATATGGATTGTTATCGACAAGTACAATTCTACTGAAATCTTCCGACAGACAAGAAAGATCCTTTACATGGTCTCTGTATTCCCTGGAATTGAGAGTATCACAGCATTAGAAAACTGAATCAGCTCAACTAATGCAGCAGAAAGCATAGTTTCGTACAGAAAGACATGAACAGAATGATCAACCACATATACAAGTTGACGGGATATAAAACATGATAACATCAGGCAAAGGTAGCAAGCAAAAATTAATATCATGAATGCTTATGCTGGCAAACAGTTCAGTGCAAATGTGCACCCAATAGAACTGGTTTCAATCATTTCTGGAAAAATAATGGTTTCAATAGATTCTGCAAAAAAATATGTGGATTCAATTGATTAAAAAAAGAGACTGTTTCAATCTTGGATATGTATATACTGGTACTGTACCTTAAATAATGCACACCGTAATAATTAAAATGGTTTGGACTTATTAGTTGGCACCAATCAAACCAAAATTCCATGAGCACAAATGACTGCCACCAAAGTGGTTATAATACTGTTGAAGTCAGGAACAAAACTGTCCATTATCTATACCTTACAGGAATTTTAATGACAACTTACGTATTGACAGTTGATGGTCTGTAGAGACGGTGACAGAACCTGTTGTGAGCATCTATCCTGTCCACCAAAGGCTTTGCATATCCTGGCGGCAGCACAAATCAATTATGATGCATTGAAATCATCTTGGCTCTTGATGAGAGCAACATGAATATTCAGGAGGACAAACCTTCCAAACCAGCGGTGAAGAGTATAAGATCGGCGAATTCACTAGTTCTCTGCAAAAACTCGTGCAAACCAGGACGCTCAAATACAGTCACATGATTCACCCTCTGTCTGCCTTGGGCATCCTTTACACGAAAAAATACAAATTCCCATAAGTACCTCCCTAGAAAGTGAGAACTAAACTAAAACAGTAAGCACAAAGTTGGCCTCATGCTTGCCTTGTCAGATGATATGCACTCCATGTCAAAGCAATGCAACCCTGCTTCGACCGCCTGGGTGCGCACGGCAGCAGGAAGGCTCGATGACTCGTATGAACAGACTAACGTCTCATCCAAGTCCAGCACTACCTGAAGAAAATACTTCACAGGTTATGCAGGTAGCAAGGAAGTTCACTGAAGAAGACTTGATAACTAAAACAACAAATTAAGCAGACAATTACAGCCTACCATTCTGTTGAAGGTAGACATAGTGCTAATCAGTTAACCATGCCTAATAAATCAAAACCATACCACCATTTCACCTCAAAATTAACCTTGGTCAACACTACACAGCGATCAATTTCTAGAACCAGAACCAAATTTACTAGCTGCAGTCAACCACTAACCCCATAAACACCAACCACACAGATGATGATCCCCAACATACGCAAACTCCCAGAGCCCAACTGCCCAAGGTCAATTATACTTTCGTGCGCGTCCGTACCGTGAGCCGCCCAGGCGGCGGAGACAGGGGCGGCAGGGGACGCAGCTCGTCAGCGGGGGCCTGGGAGGGGAGCTGCGCGAAGGCCGCCGCGGGGGCGGCGGAGAGGAAGGGGTGGCGGAGGCCGAGGAACTTGAGGAGCTTCCCCAAGAAGGAGGGCGCGCCGCGGATGACCCCGATAAGGACCTGCAGGAGCAAACCGAGCCAACCCACCACCGCCCGCCACGCCGCCTGCCCCCGGTGCTGCAGCGCCGGCGCTGGCGTGTAGACATCCGCCGCCGCCGCCATGGAGACGGGATTACGAGGCGGAGACCAGGCGGGAGGAGCGTACTGGAGGAAGCAAGGCGCGGCAGTCGTCGGTCTTTGGTTCGTGGAGTCGGCTTCTGAAATTTGTGACAGACCAGTTTAACAGCTAATCGAGGTCGGCTGGCGTCCAGAAGGAAAAAGGATTTTCCACTCGATTTCTAGGGGGGAATTCTCGGAGTATAAAGGGAAGGATCATACGATTCGGTAAATTAATTAACTCATATTTATTTAGACTCGCATATAATTAATTAATTCAGATCTGTCTATATCTGAATGTAATATACTCCTCTATTTCAAATTATAAGATGGTTTAGCTTTTTTTCTGAAACGCATGTATCTGCATGTTTTTTAGTGTACGGTTTGGAGCAAAATGAGTAAACTTACACTAAAAAGTGTATAGTAAACATGTACACTAAAAAGTGTAGATACATGTGCTTTAAAAAAAGTCTAAAACATCTTATATTTTGAAATAGAGAAATTACATATAAATCTAGATAAATCTAAGTTAAATAATTTGAATCAGAGAGTAGACATTTTTCTTTGTTGTAGAAAACATACAACAGTATGTAAGTGGGATTTCACCAATGTCTCGGTTATAATTTATCTAGAATTTTTAGTTCAAAATTCTAGACAAACTAAACAAGAAATTCCCAAACGAACTAAAATATTATATTAAGGGAATCACACTTGACACCTTACCCAAGTAACTAGTTTAACATTTCGTTTGATTTGATACAAAACATTTGTACTTCTGAAGCACATAAACCAGGATGGGGCGGACTTAAATTACTGGAATAAAGTGTGAAAGATAAAGTGAGAATATCGTTTTGTTAATCCTTACATCCTCCGTCCGCAAATAAGTGTACTTTTAGCCTTGTCCTAAGTCAAACGTAGTAAAGTTTAATTAACTTTTTAGAAAAACGTACCAACATTTATGACACTGAATTGTTGCCATTAGATTTATTTTTAAATCTAGTTTTCATAATATGTCAATTTGATGTAATATATGTTTCTATATTTCTCTATAAAGTTGGTCAAATTTGGTTATGTTTGACTTAGGCAAAAGCTAGATATACACTTATTTGCGGACGGAGGGAGTAGATAACTAGAAATTTCTTAGTCGATATCGTGAGCGATCCATTGACACGATTTAAATGTTTAGAAATGTAAAAACAATTACTCGGTTGCTTTTGCTTGCACTATGTGAAAAAATTATTACATGTACATGAACAATTTTTAGAATTGACCGAGGACTAGTTGATTATCGGTCGGTTGAAACTTAGACGCTACCAATTTGTGGTTGCTTCCTCTAAAAAAAAATTACAATTGCTCGCATTGCAGTGGTTAACTTATTTTACAATCTGCTAGGAAAAACTAGTACGCACTCCGTCTAAAAATAAATGATTTGAATTTATTTAGATTTGTATGTATCTACATATTTTAATATTTAAACAGTGGAGAAGCATGCCTCATAGTTGAGCCTGGAAAAGGTTTAGATGTAGTTGTTTGGACCAGAATCTGCCCCAAGAAAATCTTATTTAGACTAAGCTTTTTTGATAGACCTCAAAGGAGATTAGGAGCCGAAGTCCGGGCAGCCACCTGGGCATGTCGGGCTGAAGCTCCGCCACTGTATTTAGATACATGCGAATATGAATAAATTCAAGTCACTTATTTTTATATTGATGAAGTATGATTTTTTAGGAAGATAAAATAGAAATGGAACCTAGATTATCCAAAAAAAAAATGAATTAAACATCTTTTGTTGGGTAGCTTCTGGTTGGACAAAAGTATCGCCGTTCGCATAGATACAAATTCTGCATACTGAAGCTACCTAATATTTTTAATTACTCTGTCTTTTTCTCTTGGATGTAGTCGACCGGATAAAGCTATGCCATCCATATCTTTTACGAGTATTTTATTTATTTTATGAAAAGATCCCATATCTTTTATCTTTATTTCAAGAAGGTACCATATCACTTGTAACATTATCGTCGTGCAAGGAACAGCCGCTGTCACGTGGGTCATTTCTGCTTGAAAGTTATTGCATGGAGAATGACATGTCACCAAGCCACGCCACGGAGGAAAACAACGCCTACTACTAGTACCTTATCTAGATGGCGTCGGGTGATGGAGCGCATGTGCTTAAACCTTGATTCTCGTGATGGAGCCACGTGTCCTTAGACCTGAGAGCATCTCCAGCGGGCGATGCAAAATAGCGCAGCGCTATAATTTGTAGCGCGCGGGCGTGGCAAACGTCTCCAGGCAAAGGCTGTAAAATAGGGCGCACGCGACAAATTTTAGCGCACGCGCTATTTTGCCTATCCAAAGCGGTATATTTACAGCTCCATTTAGTGCGCGCTGCATGTCTAGAGCACTCGCGCTGCCTAAAACTTCTAACCGCGCTGTAAAATAGAGCCTCTGGTTTAGCTCGCGCTAAAATAGCGCGCGCAAACACTGTAACGCGCGCTGTATCAAGATGTCTGTGCGTTTTATTTTTGGGCATCTGCTGGAAATGCTCTTAGACGTCAGTTTGCTCAATCGCAGATTTCCACTATTTTGCCTAACTACGCGTATTTGAATCTTCAGAGGAAGTCGCACCCGACGAGACAAGCAGCACCATAACTGTCACGACTTCGATCATTGGATATACTTCAGTTAGCGTGTACTACAACGTTGCCAAGAGCATCTTTTTGGTGGTTAAGATCGGGTCTAATCTTTGGAAATCCTGCAACTCACATTTTTGGTTGGTTGGTCTAATGGCGATCAAAAATATTTTTTCCGTTTTGGTGCTTTTAATATCAAAGATAAATCACAGTTTAGTTTTAAAAGATAAGTGGCTTGGCCAAACTTTTATTCGCGACAATATCCAGCTCTATATTCGATTGTTAGATACAAAAGGTACACTTTCCACTGTTATGGAAGATAATCCTCCTAATGTGTCTTTCAGAATAAGTCTCATAGGTCCTCGACTGGTATCTTGGAACAATTTATTATTACAATTATCCACGATACAGTTATCGGACGGTGTGGACGAGTTCAAATAAAAATTACAAGAGAGTGGTAACTAAATTTTCAGTTGCCTCACTATATAGAGCATTGGTTCAACCTAATATCCTGGTCAATGATAACAATAAAATTTGGAAAATGAAAATACCCCTTAAGATAAAGATATTCGCTTAGTATCTACATAAATATGTAATCCTTAGTAAAGATAATCTTGTAAAGAGAAATTGGCATGGTAGTACATAATGCGATTTTTGTCATCACGATGAGACAATTCGTTATTTATTCTTCCAATGTAAATTTGCTCGTTCTATATGCTCATTCAGTCAAATAGCTTCTGGTTTATCTCCTCCATGTTCAGTAACCAATGTTTTTGATAATTGGTTGCATGAAGTTAATGATAAATACATGATTTTGTTTAGGGTGAAAGCGCTTGCCATTATTTGATCGCTATGGCTTTGTAGAAATGACAAGATTTTTAAATAATATTGTGTCTTCTTCCTTGCATGTTATTTATTGGGCCACGACTATCCTTCGATCATGGACTATTCTTCAACGTATGGAGTTTCGCGACTTGTCTTTAGAGAAGATGTACGCGTTTAAGGGACACGACGAGGGATATTTTCTCCCTACATGGATAATGTGCAGCTTGGTTATAGAGACCTGGCTTACTATAAGTAATAATGAAAAAAGATCGGGTCTAATCATTGTTCAAAGCTGACCATTGTGGGGTGCGAAGTCCAGCAAAAAAAATCCCTGCAAGCCTTTTGTTACAATGAGCGAAAGAGGTGCCACCAAGGGCACCAATCTCCACATAATTCGCGTCACGTCACATCACATCACGATGGCGGCCATCCGCCACGTTGCTGGCAAGCACACACAGCAAGAGAGCAACGCCCCCCATCACCCGTACCATCAACGACGTGCGCAAAAGGGCACGAACAAATTGAATAAATAAAGAAGAAGAAAAACGAAGGGGAGGAGGAGCCAGCGCGGCGCGGCGCGGTCGACCAACCTCCGCGGAGACCGTTGCCCACTTCGCCCTCCCTCCCAATCAAACCAACGAACCACTCTCTCCCTCTCTTCTCCTTCTCCCTCGCCCCGAATCGATCACCGATTCTGGTAGGTAGGTGCCGGCCGGAGGAGGGGAAGCATGGCGAGGACGGTCGACGGCTGCTACTCCGCCAAGGACGTCGCCTACAGGTTCGCTCGCCGACTCCCTTCCCTCCCTGTCCCTGCTGCCGTACTCTTGCCGCTGCGGCTGCTGATTAGTTGGTCAGGAACCGATTAAGCCCTAGCGAGGATCGAGAATCTGGTTTGATCGTTGCCTTGGACTAGGACTTGGTTCTCTTGTGGAACCTTACTTCCAATTCCCGCTGTGCTTGTCAAAAAGCCTGGCTGCTGTCTGTCTCTCTCCACCAAGACTAATTTCAGAATACTGTTGCAGTGTTGCTGGGTTTAGATGGGTGTACCCAGGATGCATACTGGACCGTTTGCAGACTTGCAGTGGAGCCTTAACTTATAGTGTTTTTTTTCGAAATGTCTTCTGGTTACTGTCTATCCACGCAGATTAATTTTAGAGCACTGTTGCTGGGTTCAGATGGTACGGGATGGATACTGCAGTCTTTTGGTTCTGGACTCTGGTTGCTTAGCTAGGGACTCGAAGTAGATTGAGCATAGAGAGAACGTGCCGCAGGTTCTGAGCAAGTGGAAGTCTTGGACTACCATCCCAAGAGACCATGCTCTGTGACAAATACTAGTATTACAACTTGAGGAGATCAATTGGACGCGATGGCAATATGAGAGGACTACCATTCCAAGAGATCATGTCATTCTGTACAACTTGAGGAGATCAATTGGACGCGATAATTTTCAGTGCAGGCTAGCTAAACCTTGGCTGCTGATAGTTGCATCTTGATACCTGATCAGTGATCAGATATGAACCAATATTGTACTACATCATAATTTAAACTTGTGAGAGCATACAGGAAAACATCGAATTGTGGTTCATCCAAACACAACATTTCTGTCGAACCAGTAGGATGATGCTTTCATATTTGTAAGCTATATGTCCCGTTTGTTGATGTATGTTATTTGTTTCCTACTTGCAGCTGTGGATACTGTGGGTACGAATTGAACTTGAGCTCCTCCACACGGAACACCGCGAACATTGGATCGAAGTACGGGAAGCAGATCAGGAAAGGCGTCATCTCTTTCTTTGCGATCGACGAGGGCCGGTTCACGCAGACCGACGAGGTGAGCTGCACGCCATACTTCCGCTCGAGGTGTTCCTGGGGTTTCTTCAGAAACAGGACACGGCTGCTGTGCCGCAAGTGCGGTGCTCATATCGGGAGCGCCTACGAGGACGAGGACTCCGTCTTGTATGAGAGCTTAGATGACACCCAGAGGATCTCCCAGGGCGGCAGCGTGTCTGGCAGAAAGAAATATGTTATCAAGATCAATGCGCTGCAGCCCTCGTCCGACGAATCTGCTGCTCCATTCACTCTATGACAGCAATCTGAACTGCTGCAGTGTGTGCCTTGAACAGCACAGTTTCTCAACTCTACCGGAATGTGGTTCTGTGAATCGGGTAAATGAAGCATCAAGATCGAATCCATACTGCTTAGAGGTACCTAGCTTCAGTCATCCTGCTGCCTGTAGTTGATAGTGATTTTCCATTTCTTTCCTGCACAGGTATACATGTATATTCTTAACACGACTGTTGGATTTTGGCTGTGTTAATATTTAAATATGAGAGGGTCTTCTGTTGTGTACTTCAGTATATGTGCGTATCCTGCCTTCAGATTCTTTGCGCCATGTTTCTGACAGTGAATCATCTAGTTGTATCAAGTGTTCGGCTTCATCATACCTGTTCCTGAAGTTGTTCATATGGGAGGGACAAACCTGTATGCATAATAAGAAAAATGTACCGAAATGCTGTGATATGTCTACTAAATTTTGTCTATCAGAATGGTAAAGGTTCTCTTCAATTACTCTGTAAGGAGCAGAATTTGTTTTGTACAAGAGTATACTGAAGCCAGACAACAAGAATGGTCGCCAATTGGCGGCGAATATCAATCTAACTTGTACTTGTCGCACTGTTGTTCTGACAGAATGATTGTTGTGTTATCTGTATCATGCCTTCTCAGGACAGATTATGGTTCCCTTGTCTGAGCTAATCGCGGGTAAATGCAGCAACAAGAAGAACATGATACTGTTTAGAGCTTTTGAGGGGAATTTTCCATTTATCTGCTGCTTCAGTGATCTTCCTGCCTATAGTTGATATTGAGTTTTCTTTCTTTTCTTGAAGTATTGATATTGAGTTTTCTTTTGTGTTTTGCACAGAAGTACATGTATATTTTTATGTAAGTGTTAAAGTTTCGGTGATTGCAAATTACAGAATGGCATGGTCTTTTTTTGTTGTGTACTCGAGTATATGTGCATATCCTACCTTCAGACTGCTTGCACCAAGTTTGTGATACTGAACCGTCATGTTGTACCAAGCGTTCAGTTTCGTGATAGTCGTTCCTGAAGTTGTTCATGTGGGAGGGAAATTTGCCATCTCTATACAGCTTCAGTCATCCTACTGCCCATACCTGATACTGATCTTTCATTTCCCTTCTTGCACAGGCGTACATGTATTTTTGGAAGGAGTGCCAAATATTGATCGTGTTGATATTAGAATGAGGTACCTGTGTGCATCTTGCCTTCAGATTGTCAGCACCATGTTTGTGATATTGAACCGTCTAGTTGTGTCTTGTGTACATCTTGCCTTAAGATTGTTCATATGGGAGGGCCAAACCTGTAGGCATCATGACAAAAATGTATTGCAATGATGTAACCTTTCTACTGAATTTTGTCTATCGAAATGGTAAAGGATATCTTCAGTTACTCTGTAAATAGCAGACTTTGTTTTGTCAGTAGCAGGCATTGTCGATCTGACAGAATGGCTGTCTGTAACCTGTATCATGTTTTCTCAGGACAGATAAGCCAGGTAATTAGAACCTAGGCATGATTGCCAACTACTGTGAATTCCGGAGTACCAAGTTAAAATGATGTTCAAGCAATAAAGGTTGCTGAATCAAACGAGAACACAATGTTGCTGCTAAACTCAAGAAAATTGACATGACAAACCACAGGATGAAATCACGAAATTCAGACTTCGAAATACCACAAGATAATTTGGCAATTGTGAGATTTTCTAACATTGCCTGCAAATTTGTTCATCTTGATCTTCAGAGGTGAACCGTGGTTACAGAGAAAAAGGCACAGCAGCAGAGGCAGTTGACTTTAGAATTACAGAATAAATGCAGACTCAATGTAAAATGGCAGGTAATTAACTTCACAAACTACAGACAAAGCAGCAATCATCACAAGTACATGTTAACAAACTCACAAGATGATTTGGAAATTTTGAGATTTTTCGACGACATAGGGTATCCTGCAAATCTGGTCATCTTGAACTTCGAGGTGAACCATGGCCCTTCTTTCTTTTCTTTTTTTGACAAAAGAACCGTAGCTCTTCTCTGAAATGCAGGCTCAATACAAAATGGCAGGCAATTGACTTCAGACAACGCTACAGAAGAAACAACAATCGTCACAAGCACATATTCAGCGGGCAGAGCAAATAACTTGCACAAGAGCAGAGGCACAACATTTGCACAGAAACAAGTCGACTCCGAAATTCAGATCCAAACAACTTTGTTCCACGATTTCACGATACAGATCGATATACTACTAAGGAAACATGGAACTAAACAGAGCTGGGTGGATTTCATTCCATCTAAGCTTTCTTGACCGCAAGAGTGGTGAGCACAGGCGGACATCTGCAGCAGGCGGCGGCGACGAAGAAGAAGACGGCGAGCCTCTAGCCGCCGAAGCCGTAGAGGGTGCGGCCCTGGCGCTTGAGGGCGTAGACGACGTCCATGGCGGTGACGGTCTTGCGGCGGGCGTGCTCGGTGTAGGTGACGGCGTCGCGGATGACGTTCTCGAGGAAGATCTTGAGGACGCCGCGGGTCTCCTCGTAGATGAGCCCCGAGATGCGCTTCACGCCACCACGGCGAGCGAGGCGCCGGATGGCCGGCTTGGTGATGCCCTGGATGTTGTCGCGGAGCACCTTCCTGTGGCGCTTGGCGCCGCCCTTGCCCAGCCCCTTGCCTCCCTTGCCGCGGCCCGACATGGCTGACGAGATCTCTTTGCTTTGAGCGAGTGGAACTGGAGGAGCGGCGGTGGTGGTGGCGGCGCTGGTTGGACTGGTGATTTGGGGGAAGGGGAGGACGGGGTTTTAAAGGGAACGAGACGTGGGGGAGGTCGACGCCTGCCGTTCGATGTGGACAGAATGGATGGATGAGATGGCGATCCGCGGGTAGGTGCCGCGGATCGGTGACGTGGCGGAAGACTCAGCGCGGTAGATTGGCGGGACGGGCTGCAGTTTCGTTCCGGGAGGCGCCAAGTCGAAAAAAATTGGGATGTGGGCGCGGTGGTTGCGCGTTTTCTTCTTTTTTCTGCAAGTTTCGTTCCGCGGTGCTCCAATGCTCTCGTAGGCTTTTTTTAGGCACTCGGCCGAACAAGCAATGGCACCACGGTGGCTCTTTCCGAATGATTATTACTACCTCTGTTTCAAAATATAAGATATTTTAGCTTTATTAGGTTACTTTTAATATATAGGTTTATTTAGGTTTAGAGTGAATCTAGACACTAAAAAAAGTCCAGATTCATTTTTTACAAAACTAAAACATCTTATATTTTAAAACGGAGGGAGTACTCGATAAAAATTACAACACAAACTTTTTCGCAAAATCACGCCACAAACTTTTTCTGCACGGAGACCTATTTGGCCTGGACATGTCCATTTAGGGCGGGCCCAGCTCAAGACAAGGTTATTCAGTTGAATACCCAAAATATTTTAGCAAAATATTGATAAGTAATTTTTATGCAATATATACTCCCTCCGTCCTATAATAGATGTTTCAGATTTGTCAAAATTTAGATGAATCTAGACACTATTTAGTATATAGGTTCATCTAATTTTTGACAAATGTCTTAGACACTATTTAGTATATATATAGGTTTATCTAATTTTTGATAAATCTAAGACATCTATTTTAAGACGAAGGGAGTACAAAATATTAACCATCTTATAGTAAAACAAAGGTTGTAGTACTAGTAGTTCTCATCTAATAGTACATGTTGGTTAACATTGCTTTGGTGTTGAGTACTAGTAGTTTTCATATGGTAGTACAGTCTTACACATGCAAGCAAGTTCTGGGGATAGATCTATGGTGAACTATAATAATAAGTTTAAATTTTGTAGTATTGATTGATCCACGGCTAATGATGGTTTTGGAGTCACTCTACATGTTTTGGTTGGTTGGTCTCAAGGGCGTAGGTCCCTTTAACTTGGGCAATGTAGGGCGGTTGCTGCCCTACCCTGATTTTTGTCAAATTTTAAGTATATGTATGCATCTCTAGTATCGGCAGCAGATAGAGCTAATCATGTTCATTTGTTCTTATGTTTGTGGGTGTTCCGTATTTGTACTAATCAATTATGGACTGCACTAATGTGATGCCCAGACCTTGGCAGTACTAATATAACCGGTGTTCATGCTAGCTAGAGGTAAGACTTTGTGTACTTTGATAAGAAAATTACTCCACAATGCACATAGAACTAAGAATGAAAACTATGCTCTCTTAATTGGTGCCTAAGGATAGAAGGTGGAGACTCAATATAAAAGTGGAAGAAAGGCCCTTCAAATGGAAGCAGGGATTTCAAGTTTCATAAAGAGCTTCCAAAAATTATGGTACTTGCTAGCTTTCAGCTCTCATTGCCCTATATAAACATCTTAAAGTGATTAAGGTTAAAGTGAATAAAATATGGAGTATATGCTTGACGAAGTATAAGTTGAAAATCTCATATCCCTTGAGTACGAGGGCCGTTCCTCATGCTATTAGTTATCGGTAAGTTTTTGTCATAGTAAATATATGTGTATCATAGAGAACCGCCAACGGGGTACCCCTTGCCCCATGACACAGGAGCTTTCCCATATCACAATGACAAGGCAACATACAATGAGAATCTCAGCAATCTTCTTATTTACCATGGGAAAATGGTGTTTTTTCTCTTCTTTCCTCTTTTTCTGTATCTCGTATCTCTTTTTTTATAAAAAGAATGCTTCATAGATTTCTCACTATGGTTATGTTGCAAGTTTACACCATGATTAGGCATGGCTTAGGCTAGCGGCCCAGGCGTTTCTCTAACACATATACATAACTCCATGGACTTACAAGCTTCTCTTTTATTTCACATCGCCAACATCCATTAACAAACTAGCATGATATCAAATAGGTAGATATTTACAGGTGTTGAAAGCGTTCCCCGTGACAGCATGGTTCTGCTAATCCCAACTTATAAGTGCAAGCATATACAACATAAATGACACAATAGTTCAAGTTTATTAGGGGCAAGAAAAATAAAGTGTGTCATCAAGTTTGTGAGAGCTTTAATCACTAATTTTTCACATAACAAAGTGACTTTTTAATTGGAAGGTAGATAAAACAATAATTTACTTGAAATGGTGTAACACACCATGCATAGGAATTTATAGTGGAGACTTTGGAATAACTTGGTTTCTTGGGAGTTTGATGCATGAGTAGAGCTTACTCAGTACAAGTGGAGGCTAGCAAAAGACTCGGAGCGACCAACTAAGAGAGCAATAATGGCCATAATCATGCAGAGCGACAAAACATTACTAATCAAAGCATAAAGTGGTACCACGAGTCAAAAAATAAATGATCATAGAGACTAATGGTGACTTGTTAGAGTCATAACATGGTGTGAGCATGTGCCAAGTCAACCCAAACAAAGCATCAAAGGAGAATACCACAATACTATGCTTTTGTATGCTAAAACAACGCATGATTCTTTCAAGGCACACTAAACAATCTCAATTGTTTGGAACAAGTCATGCTACAGCAATAATCATTAAGCATACGGTCAAAACAACATCTATCATGACATGATAAAGTCTAAGCCACAGTCAAAGCAAGCTCACTTTTGTACCACTATAAACATGAAACTTTCTACTCTTTTCCAACACCAATCAACTTATTTGAAATAACTCACAAGGATAATCATCAACAAATATTAGTGAGCATGTCTCACAAATCCACAAAGAAGAACTAAAAAGTTCTAAGCTAAAAGCACAAGAAAACTAAGGCTAAACACAGTGCTAGCAAAAGAGAACACTCACAAAACAATAAGAATAAAAACTAGAGTGTTCTAAACAATGAAAACAGAGCGTGTCTCTCTCCAAAAGAAGTGTGTTGTGATCAAACCAACGTATTCAAGCAAACTAAGCAAACAAAAAACAAAAACTAAAACTAAGACGCTCCAAGAACAACACAATTATGCATGAAACAATAAAAACTAAGTGTATAGAAAGACCTGAGTTTTTTTATTGATGAAGAAGGGGATGCCTTGGGCATACCCAAGCTTTGACGCTTGTACCTCTTGAATATTTCTTGGGGTGACACGGAGTGGCATCCCCAAGCTTGAGCTTTTGTCCATTCTTCATCTCATTGCATCATTCTTTCCTTACACTTGAAAATTTCCTTCATACAAAACTTCACACAATCTTCATTAGCAACATTAGTGCATTTAAAAGTAATAAACATTTTGGGTTTAGTTCAACACAGCAAAACTTCCATTAAGAACACAAGCTACTGAAGCAACTTCCTTTAAATAGCTCAATTTCCCAAAAAGAACTAAAAAATAAATCAATAAGAAGCAAATGCAAATAATGACAGAAATCTGTCAAACAGACAAGCAAGTGAAAACCGATTTTTTTGAAGACCTTCTGTTGCTCAAATAAAAAAAGTGTTGAACTAACAAAAGTTATCTAACATCCAGGGGGATTTATGCAGAAAATTACAGCTCAATACGATTTACAAATATTTTACACGATTTTTTATAGTGAATAATAAAAATCTATTTCGGGACAGCAACTTCCCCAAATCTTACTTCTCTCTCATTAGAGGTTATTCTTGGCACAAAAATCAAACAAAAAAGATAATGAGAGGTTATTACAGAGGTAATAACTTCAAACACTCAATAAAACTTTTGGGTTATCTCCCAAGAAGTACTTTTCTTTAACGCCTTTAAGTTAGGCATGATAGTTTGAGAAGATGCTCACATAAGAAATATGAATTGAAGTAAAAGAGAGCAACAAGAAGCAAATTCAAAACACATTTAAGCCTAACCCACTTCCTATGAAAAATAATCTTGTAAGGAAACAAGTCATGAAAGCACAAAGCAACAAGCATAGAAAGAAAACAAGTGTAACTTCAAAATTTTGAACATAAAGAGGGGAAACTTAATATTATTGAGATGCAAAAAACTATGTTTCCCTATCTCATAATAACTTTCAGTAGCAAAATAAATAAAATTAACAATATAACTATCACATAAAAGATTCTTATCATGAGCCACATGCATATAATAATTATTACTCTCCACATAAGCATAGTCATTCTTATTAATTGTAGTGGGAGCAAATTCAACAAAATAGCTATCATTATTATTCTCATCACCATAATCATCAAATATAGGAGGCTTATTGTAATCATAATTGATTTTATCCTCAATAGTAGGTGGACTGAAAATATCATATTCATCATTGTAATCATCATATATTGGAGGTTTGGTATCATCATAAGCAATAGAATAGCTATCTTCCAAAGCTGGGGAACTAAAAAGATCATTTTCATAAAAACTAGCTTCCCCAAGCTTAGATGTTTCCATAGCATTATCAATAATGGTGTTCAAAGAATTCATACTAATAACATTGCTATTAGCATGAAAATCAAGCTCCACGGGTTTTTTAGTTTTCTCTTCAAATAGTTCATGTCCTAACTCAAGATAAATACTATAAAGCTCTCTAATTTTTTGTTGTTGTTTTCCATTAAGCCTAACTAGTGAAAACAAGAAACAAAAAGACAAAATTGTAGAATCTAAAGGAAATAACTTCAAGCACTCACACTGGAGGATGTGAGTACCTTTTACCTTACCTTCCCGGCAACGGCGCTAGAAAATAGCTTGATGTCTACGCACTTCTATTCTTGTAGACAGTTATTGGGCCTCCAAGTGCAGAGGTTTGTAGAACAACAACAAGTTTCCCTTAAGTGGATGATGACCCACAAGTATAGGGGGTGTATCGTAGTACTTTAGATAAATAGGAGTGTCGATCCCAATGAGGAGCAGAAGGTATTGAACAATGGTATGGAGCAGGAAATCCCTGTGAATACTTAGCAAACGGATTTTTAGTGGTTTTCTGACAAGGCAACAGAACAAAGAGCAAGTAACGAACAATCAGAGCAAGTGGCCCAATCCTTTCTTAGCAAAGGACAAGCTAGTGGAAATACTTATAAGGACCAAACGTTCTTGAGGACACATGGAAATTCTGTCAAGTGCTTTCGCTGCAAATAGCTGAGTACTCTTCTTTGGTGTTTGTAAGTGTTGTGTGGGTGAACCTGTGCTAACATACTGCCCTTCCTAGGACTAATACATACTTGTGATTAAACCCCCCTGCAAACATCCGTAACTACAGGAAAGTAATTGAGATATAAATCTAACCGCAGCCTTAAACTCTGAGATCCTACACTCCCTTATGCAAAGGTGTCCTAACGAGGGTTCAGGTTTCTGTCACTCCGGCAACCCCGCGATTAGTAGCCAAATACACAATGCATCCCCCTAGGCCCATAAATGTTGAAGTGTCATGTAGTCGACGTTCACATGACACCACTAGAAAAATTGCACCACAACTTAAATACTAAACCATTGAATAATAACTCATCACATATTCACTACTAACAACATGACTTCTCCCATGTCCTCAAGAACTAAACGAACTACTCACAAGACATCGTATGGATCAAGATCAAAGATGATATGATAATGGATAACAATCTGAACATAAACAATAATCCAATGGTTCCACTCACAAGCATCAACTACAATAGTAATCAACACCGGGAAAGTTTCCCCTAATGAACTAAGCAATATCCAACACAATTATTACAGTGGGACAGAGTGGTGATGATGGTGCTGGTGGAGATGATGGTGTGGATGATGATGATGATGATGATCCCGATGAAGCGTAGCTTGATGACGATGTTGATGGCGACGGTCTCCCCTCTCCGGGAAGGAATTCCCCCAGCAGAAATCTGTCTGCCAGAGAGATCTTTCTCTCTCGCTGTTTTCCGCCTCCTAGAGGCGGTGGAGGTCTATCTGTGGTCGCCCCTGTTGTTAGGGTTCCGTAGGGAAGATATAGGCGAAGGGACGGAGTCAGAGGCCGAACAGGTGGGCCAAACCTACCATAGGCACGGGTCAGGTGGGCCCGCGCCTAGGGGGTGTGGGCCCCCTGATCCCCCCTTCGCTCCTCCTTCTGGCTCCCTTCATCTTCCGGTAAAATAATATGTTTCCATATTTTTCTGGTATTTTTCCGATCTACGCGAAATTGCACTGAACGCCGTCTTTTCCATTAGAATCCAGACTCCGGCAGTCCATCTTCCAGGAATCATCCAACATGCATAAACAGATGAAAATCCATAAGTAATACCTCATAATAAGACAAATATCAATGAATAGAGGTAAACTATGATATAGAATGGTGATGCAAATTGGGTGTATCAACTCCCCCAAGCTTAGACTTCACTTGTCCCCAAGCGAATACTGAGCTCAGTAAACATGTCCACAGGTTTATGGAGTGAAGTGTCGATAAAAAGAATACGAACAAGAGGCATCACACTTACCTTTGCACAACTCATAGAAGAAAGCAACTCACCATTATACAACTTAGCTTGCAACCAAGTACAACAGTCACAATGGAGATACATAAAGATAAATCATAATTGGAATTGGCAAACTTGTTCTTGGTCAGAGAACACCTGATAAACAGTTTCACAAAAGCTTTTTGTAGAAGTTTCAAAACAGGAGCACTCTTTGCTCAAAAAGGTTTTTCACAAGTGAAGGCTTCCAAAGTAATACTCAATAGATAAGAGTTTTGTGCAAACAAGGAAGATAAAGAACATGATTGAATAAATCACCATATGAATGCTTGAAACACAACAACTCAAAAGCTTGCTGGAGATAGAGAGGAAGTGGGTTTAGTGACTCAAATGGTAACCGGAGAAAGGTCTCTTTATAGAAGGTAGCGGGGATTACAAGTCATAAATAGCTTTCAAAATATTATGATACTTACTAGCTTTGAGCCCTCATTGCCCCTATCATAAGCATCTTTAGATGATTAAGGTTAAAGTGAACAAAGATGGAGTATATGCTTGACGAAATATAAGTTGGCAATCTCATGTCCCTTGAATATGAGGGTCACTCCTCATGCATACTCAACTTCGGGTCTAGGTAAGTTCTTGTCATTGTAAGTATTTGAAAATCATTGAGAACCGCCAACAGGGTACCCCTTGCACATGGTACAGGAGCTTTCCCATAACCAAAATGACAAGGCAAGCAGACAATGAGCATCTCAGCAATCTTTTTATTTACTATGCCTATATCTTTTTATTGAGGATGCTTCATAGATGACTCACTATGGTGATGCTGCAAGTTTCCACCATGATTAAGCATGGCTTAGGCTAGCGGCCCAGGCGTTTCTCTAACACAGAATACAAACTCCATGGACTTACAAGTCCCCTCTTTTTTCACACCATTGACATCCATAGACAAAAGAGCATGATATCAACTGTGTACAGAGTACACGTGCAATGTTGAAAACGTTCCCCGTGACAGCACGGTTCTGCTAATCCCAACGTATAGATGCAAGCATATACAAATTCGATGTCCACAATGGTTCAAGTTTATTAGGGGCAAGCAAATAAGTGTGCCATCAAGTTCGTGAGAGCTTTACTAACTAGTTTTCATATAACAAAATACTTTTTAATTCAAAAGGTAGATGAAGCTTGAGAATTTGCTAGGAATAGCAATAGCTATTAGGTAGATATGGTGGACACGAGTGGCAAAAGTTTTTGGTTCAAAGGGTTTTGGAAACATGAGAAGTATGTCTTCTCAAAACAGGGTTTTGGCTAGCAAGGATGTGTAGCAAGCAAGAGAGTTGAAAGAAGCAAGCAAACGTACAAGTAATAGAGCCAAACATGCAATCTTCCTTGAAGACACAAAAGGATCTTAAATAAAGAATACTAAGCTTATGAGCCAACAAGAAAGAAAACAAATGATACCAAATACCTGTAAGCTTTTTCTTTCTTTCTTTTCTTTCAAACTAATGCCACTGACCAGAACTCGGTTTGCCAAAACCAATTTAGATCCACTTGATGATCCCAAAGTGGTGCCAGTACTGAACAACAAGATCCATCATATAATAGAGATTGCAAACTAAAAATAAGAAGTGCAAAAAGTAAAGATGAGACTTCTCATTAATATTCCAATAAAGGCACTCACACCAAGGGATACTTAGATAATCAACTAAAGGAGAGATACTTCCACATGTAAACCAAACTATAAGATAACTTTTCTACCACAGATATGAATCCACTAAAAAGGTAAAATATGAAAGATAATGGTGGTAGTACCGCGGCACTCCCCCAAGCTTGGGACAAGCCAAGGGAATGCCAAACCTGATGACGATTCACTCCTCCTGTGGTGGTGTTCTTCCAATTATATCTCCACGGGCTTCTTGCCTTTGTGTTGGTGGAGGCCATGGTGCTCTAAACTCGAGAAGATTTCCTGACAGAAACAGATTGAAACAAAAACACGACGAGAATATGATGCACGAACCTCGGGGGATCCGGGGGGTTATATATTACGAAAAATCAATACATAAGGAAGGTTTTGACACGAAAACGAAGCGGATACGGAGTTTGGGGGTGGAACACCCCCCTCAGGCGCGGCCATCGGGCCTTTGGATCCGGACAATGATATGTGTACACAACTTGCAGATAAGATCACAAACAATACTATAATAATGATTCAATAATAAGTTCAGATCTGAGATCATGGCACTCGGACCCTAGTGACAAGCATTAAGCACAACAAGTTGCAACAAAGTCAAATAGCACTAGTAGAGATACTAGGCACCATGCCCTAACAATCTTATTCGATTACATGATAGAACTCATCCAATCCCTACCATCCCCATAGCCTAATGCGGAGGATTACTCACTCATGGATGAGGGAAACATGGATGGTTGATGGAGAGGCGTTGGTGATGACGATGGCGATGATCCTCTCCAAATTCCCCGTCCCGGCAGGGTGCCAGAATGGAGTTTCTGGTTCCGAATCACGGTTTCTGGTGGTGGCGGCGCAGCGGAACTCTTTCTAGAAAAATGTCAAAACCTCCCTCGTTTTTAGGTCAAGAGGCATATTATAGGCAAAGAGGGAGGCCGAGGGGGTGCCTGGGGTGGCCACACCCCCTCCAGGCGTGGCCAAGCCTGGCCCGCACGGCTGGGGTGTGTTGGCCCCCAGGGCCCCACTCCATCTCGTACTCTGGCTCCGTGAGTCTTCTAGCGAAATAGGATTTTTGGCATATTTTCCCAGATTTTTCCTGATAGTTGATTTTCTGCACAAAAACTAGACACCAAGGTAATTCCGCTAAAAACAGCGTTTGTTCGGGTTAGTTGTATCCAAATCACACAAGTTTAGAGGAGAAACAATAGCAAAAGTGTTCGGGAAGGTAGGTACGTTTTGGACATATCAACAACATGCATGATTACAAATAGATGAGATCTTGATCATGAACGGAGCTCACAAGATCTAGACATGAAAGCACAAAGGAGAAGATACAACCATCTAGCTACTACATGGACCCGTAGTCCAAGGTGGAACTACTCGCGCTTCATACCGGAGGCTGGCATGATGAAGAAGAAGGACTCCAGGATGATCTCCCCTCAGGCAGGGTGCCGGAAAGAGCTTCAGATCCCCCCGATCTAGGGACGATGGTGGCGGCGGCTATAGACGGTTTCGTGGAATATTGATTGGGTACTTAGGGTTTATGCATCGGGGGCTTCTTATAGGCGAAGAGGCGAGGCAGGGAGGCGGCCAGGGGCCCACACCCTGCCTAGGCACAACCTAGGGTGGACCTGCGCCTGGGAGGGTGCAACCGCCCTGTAGATCCCCTTCGTCTCTCCTTTGGACTCCGTGTTCTCCTCGGTAAAATATTGACTTTGCCTTTTGTCCCGTCCAATTCCGATAATATTTCCTTACTAGCTTTTCTGGAACCAAAAACAGAAGAAAACAGGAAACTGACACTTTGGCATCTTGTTAATAGGTTAGTACCAGAAAACATATAAAAACACCTCAAAGTGTACACAAAGCAAAGCAAAGTAGATACTAAAAAAGCATGGAACTTCAAAATTTATAGATACGTTTCCGACGTATCACCCCCACCCCTCCCTATATGGAGAGGGAGTGCGACCTAGGGTTCGCAGCCCTTGACCCACTCCTTCTCCAACTCGGCCAAGGGAAGAGGTGGGAAACTTCCCCCTTGTCAACACCCGGATTTTTAATCCTAGATGCCTATTATGCCATACATCGCAATCCCAGGATTACCATTTTTGCAAGACATAACAGATTGGATATCGCAGTACATCATCCATTACAAACCATACATAAGGTCTCACAACAAATATAGGATCTCATGATCCAGTCTTAGTACAATCATAGCAGCGGAATAACGTAATGATAACGGTAGCGTGGGCAAAGCTCCATCTTCATGGTCACAGGCAATGATGACGATGGGAGATGATCCTAGTTGTCGTAACCTTCTTGCGGTCCATCCTCTTGATAGTCCTCTTCATAGTCTGGCCACGGGAATAGCCAAGGACAAATCCATGAGTACTCTTTAAGTACTCGCAAACTAATACTAACAAGTGAAGTGGTTTTGAGTAGGAAGTACTAGGCTCTAGGTTGGTTTGCAAAAATCCAGATTTATCTCTACTAAGTTCAGAAGCAAAGAAAGCTAGTTGAAAGTTTTATAACACCTAAGTGGGAACTTGAATTTCATATCACAACCCTGTGTTGGTCAAGTCAAAGTCACGATTCATTTCATAAGTCATTTTGAAAACATCTGACGACGAAGTAGTATGGCCACTCCAACTGTCCATAACCGCGGACGCGGCTATTCGAATAGTTTGACACTTTTTAGAGGTGGTACACTTTCACCACAATATTCGATACATCCGTCAGGAACAATCCTGAATTCACCATACTCAGTATGCGAAAAATCAATCCTAACCTTTCTACGGAAACACTTGGTAAGCTAGACGGGTCTATCACAACGGTTGTGTGGCTCGGGGAAAAGTCGGATGGGAGCCAGGGCATGTGATGCCACCCGTCCAACAGGAGTCGTATGAGATGCGATTGACAAGGAGTTGTCTACCTAGATCACTTGGCGGCTAGCGGTGATGCTAAAGCTCACTATCCGACTTGCTTATTTAGGATCCTGAATCACTAAGGAACCATCGGAGGGGTGTTGGTTCTAGTGGGAGCATAAAATATTAAAGTGTTAATATGCTTGCTCTTTTATGAATACATGTCTTAAGTGTTTTGCATATTTCTGTTATAGATCATGGCACCTAGTAGCCGTCACTCTCAGATATCTGGTTTTGCGTTGAGAACCATTCTTGAGAAAGATAAACTGAACGACACTAATTTTACCAACTGGTATCGAAATCTGAGAATTGTTCTCAAACAAGAAAAGAAGGACCATGTCCTAGACAACCCACTTCCAGATGAGCCGAATGAGAATGCGACTGTCGCTGCCACCAATGCCTACTGTTGGGCTAAGGATGAGTCCATGGACATTAGCTGTCTTATGCTTGCTCACATGGAACCAGACTTGCAAAAGCAGTTCAAGAATGTTGAGGCCTATGATATGATTGAAAGCCTCAAAAGTATGTTCCAGGCTCAGGCGAAGACTGAGAGGTATCAAGTCTCTCAGGCTTTGCCAAGTTTCAAGCTTAAGGATGGTGATCCACTAAGTTCGCATGCGATCAAAATGGTTGGTTATGTGCAATCTCTGGAGAGGCTTGGCTACCCCATCAGCGAAGAGTTCGCTACGAATATAATTCTGAACTATCTTCCTAGTGCATATGGGCAGTTCATTTCGAACTACCACATGCATGGTATGGATAAGAAGCTCACTGAATTACATGGGATGCTCAAGCAGGAAGAGGCGGATCAGGGCAATCTAAACCACACCAGTCAGCGAGACAGGGGGTGCGAAGCGATACAGGGCAATCTAAACCACACGATCAACATCTAATCGAACGGCTATGACTTATCGTCTCCGTCGGGCAACGCCGGCGATACAGAACCCTAGCGCGGCCAGTGGGGGTCGTGTGAGGATCACCGGGGCTCAAGAGGTCGTGATGAAGTGACGAGCGAAGTCGACAACGCGAAGAAGGGCACATGCGGAGCTCGTCGGGGTCGGCTGCACGCCAATGATTGGAGCTGAAAGGTGGCCTCTATTTATAGTGGGGCGAACGGTGAAGAAATCGAACGGGGGTGGCCTCTATTTATAGTGCAAAGAGGGGACCGAAGGGCACAGGCGGAGCTCGTCGGGGTCGGCTGCACAGCGAGCTAACGGCATGGGCGACGATAGGGGCCGGTGTTGTGTTCCCTGGCAAAGCTCAACGACATGGTTGCGAGGCTTGGGGCGGTGCGAAATGGTCGGAACGCTGTGGTGCTCTGGGCTGGTCTGACGGGCATTTTAGTGGCGCACATGTTGTCCTGGTCGCGCGGCGGCGAACGGGCATGTCTGCGGGGTTTCTAGGATGGTGGTGATCACGCATGCAAGCGGCAGGGGCGACGCTTGGTCTATGCTCGCGTGTTGAGTGCGGCGCTCTGGTGCGCTCTCAGCATGCTCGCAGAGGCATAGGTCGCTAGGGTGGTCCAGGGGCTGGCATTGCTTTGGCGTTGGACAGAGAGTGGCGGTGGACGGTGGTCAATGTCCCAGACAAGGTGGCTAGGCTTGGTGAGGCTCCTAGCTTGCTGTCGACCATGGGGTGGCAAGTTGAGGCTCGGCATGCTCACCATTGATGGCTTTTCCCAGTTTACAGTGACCTAAAGCTTGTTAAATGAGCTAGATGATCTACTAAGAGGGTGCTGTGAGCTAGAGAGGGAACAAGGTTGGCCAAATCACTGCTCACTATAGTGTTTTGTGTTTGTTTGTTTTCTGTTTGCAAGGTGTTTAATGAAATGGCCGAAAGAGATTTGAATTTGAATTTTTGGTTCAAACTTGGTGGGTGTACTAGTCACATACTAGGTAGTCTCTGGTTAGTTGGTTTTGCCAAGGTGCATTGGTTTGGTTGGTTTTTGAGAATTGGTGATCTTAACATATGAACTAGATTCAATTTTGAATTGTCATTTGAATCAAGTTGCCAATTGTTTCTGTGAGTTTGAAAGGTGGGCTTTGGTTCAATTTTACTTGGTCTAGAAAGGGGTGAAAAGAAATGGAATTGTTTCTGTTTGAAATCTTGGACTAGAAACACTCAAAGTGGTCTAGTGAGCAAGATTGGCAAAAATGACCATTTGCTTATTTGGTTTGTTTTTTTGAATTTCTCTTGATTTGTTTCTGCTTGGAAATGTTTTAGATGATGTTGTTTTCATCTTTAAACCAATCCTTGCTAATCACACCAATCACACAAGTCCATTCATGCATTCATACAATCATCACATACACACATGCATTCATAGGATTTTAATTAACAAAAGTTTTTGTTAACCCTAATTTTGGTAATTGAAACTTGATAACCTTGTTCAATATTTTTGGGATGTTACACCCCTTTCCTTATTTAGGGTTTGACAAACTAGAGTTTGTCCCCAAATCCTTTGGTGTCCGAATTTGCCCCTTGGGCTTTGGTGCGGTAGGACCTAGTGCGCCCTGACGGCATGCCTCAGCCCAAGTGGCCCTCTCTTGGGGTGGTGGGCCCACTGGTGGTCCCTCTAGAACATTCTAGAAGCTTCCTATCAAAATACCAAAAACATTTCTGAACCTCGGAAAATGACTTTTCTTATATGAATCCTATTCTCCAGGCCATTACGGATCTCCTCGTGATGTACTGGATCCAATCCGAGACTCCGAACATGTAGGGGTTCGTAGCATGGAAAACAAAAAATTTCTACCGCATGCAAATAAACAAGCCAAGATCTATCTACTAGATTGTAGCAACGAGTCGATAGAGGAACTCACCCTCGAAGATTCCGAAGTGTTTAACGAGAGCAGATTCTTGTGGGTGATGTAGTCGTACTCTTGCCGATCTCAAGATCGCGTAGACGATCCTTCTAGCGCTGCGTTCCGGCAGCGCTTCCGCAGTCGGTCACACGTTCGGTACTCGATGAAGACCTTCCTCTCCCTTGTTCCAGCAGGCAGCGGAGGTTGTATCACTCTCCTCGCGATTCCGGCAGCACGACGGCGTGATACCGGAAGTAGAGGGGAGATCTCGCAGGGCTTCGCCTTAAGCCGGAGCGAGTATGGTGGACTATGAGAGAGGCCTTGGCGATCTAGGGTTTAGAGTTCACCAAGGGAGGAGTCTAGCCGGCGGCTAGGGTTAGGGTTCACCCCAACTCGGCGAGTTGGTGGTGCCCTAGGCGGCGGCAGCAGGGGGTGGTGGCGCCGTCGGCTTAGGGCTAGGGTTTGGGCGGTGTTGGGTGTTGGGAAGAGGGGCACCCCTGCCCCTCCTTTTATAGGTGGGAGGGCGCCGGCCAAGGGAAGGGAGTCCTCCCCCAAGTCGGCCTCCTTGGCCGGCGGGTGGAGGGAGAGAAACTCCTCCCCAAGTAGGTTTCCTACTCTCCCTCCACCAAGCAAAACTGTCATTTGACTTTTTCAAATTGGTGTTTGACTTTTCAAACTAGGATTTGATTTATCCCTTTATTTTGCCCAGCCATGATACCTAGTACATGATGCAACCATTCCACACTGTCCATGATCAGGAAACCATGATTATCTATTAATCAACAAGTTAGTTTAACAAGAGGCTTACTAGGGACTCTTTTATGTTTACAAAACACACAAGTATTAATGTTTCTTGTTAATACAACTATAGCATGGGCTGTAAAAATTTATCCTAAACATAAATATATAATAATAACCACTTTATTATTGCCTCTTGGGCATATCTCCAAAAGTATCCCACTTGCACTAGAGTCAATAATCTAGTTTAAAAAACGTTGTGCATTCAACACCTATGGTATCTGGTCTTGTATATACATGATTGCAAATGGTAAACTTAATATTCGGATCTGACACTTCCAGGTTCATATGTATTTGCATGTCTTTGTGTCTCTACGCATCACTCATTCTCCAATGAGATGACATTGTATAACTTTGGTCCTTTGGTGAGACCTTTAGTTCCTTGGGGTTAAATCATGTCGATAGAATTGTCATACAATATATCTTCATAGTACTAGCCTGCTGTGAACCACACCTAGTTTGATAACAAACTACTTGACACAAATGCCCTCTTTTGCTACTACAATAGCAGTCATATACTTAGCCTTTTGTTATAGTATCCGTCATAATGTCTTAACTTTGGAACTCATCCAAATCTATTATGAAACTTCCTTTCCATTACATTATGCCACCCATAGTTTAAATTGAGATAAACTTAATTTGTATCTTGTGACAAAACTAGTATCAATGTAACACTTTACAATGAACTACTACCTCCGTTTCAAGGCTTAAGGCGCACACGCTTTCCAAAGCAAAGTTTGACCAAAAGAATTGAGCAATAAAATCTTGATTATATTGTACATAATTAGTACCGTTGGATTCGTATTGAAAAATACTTTCCAGCGATACTAGTTTTATACCAAAACTCTTTAAGTATTTAGAGTAATTCTTGGTCAAAGAAAAAACACGCAAAACAAGGACGCCTTAAGCCCTGAAATGGAGGGAGTATCAGTTTGTTACTTCTACATAAATAACATATTCTTAGTTCTTCCAGAGATCATAAGAATATCCTTAATATCATCCAATGATCATCTTATGAATCATTCTGGTATATGCTCATAACATTTAGAGCATAGAAAATATGTGGATGTGTACATATCATAGTATGATTGATCAAAATATTCTTGTGATTTCACTCACCAAGTTTCAAAACACTTGAATCTTGATTCAATCCTTCCTGTGCGACAAGTACCTTTCTTATCATTTCCATATTAAACTCATTAAATATCTCATCTATGTATATTTGGCACAATCATATTAGCGTCTCAATCTATCCATATAGACATTTATACCTAATATTCGGGTTTTGCCTAAGTATTTCATCGAAATCAAATTCTTAACCTGTGTCAATAAAATATACATCATTTCCAATCAACAATATGTCTTTCATATAATGCATTAGAAATATGTCTTAGCGCTCCCACTTAATTTCTTGCAAATGCAAGCATCTTCATCATCCCTAGTGAAATTAAACTCTTTTAACAATTTCATCACGGTGAAGATTCCAACTCCGCTATGTTTACTTTAACCATTGAAGTTTGCATATGCTTTTAGCATCCTTTGAATTAACAAAACCCGTTGGATCGTGTCACGTACACGTCCTAGATAACCATTCTGTTAGAAGAAATTTGTTTTGTTTGTTCCACTATCATATACCAAACTTATATGTAGTGGTTGCTATATTAATTCATGCAGACTAAATATTGCTACAAAAGACCAAATCTTGTCATTGTCAACTCCTTGAATATTGTCGTAAACTCTTTCCCGACATGTCGACTATTTCATAGATGTGAAACATTCATGTATATTTATTTATATATCCAAATACGACTGTAAGGTTTACACCTTTCCAGAGGGTCTTCCAAGTTCAAAGCTTGATTTCTCATGTATGGAACTATCATAGATTTTATGGATTCAAGTCATTTGACGGAGTCAAGGACCATCATCGCTTATTTGCATACAGTCGGTTCATCATTGTCACACAACAACGATTTACTCTCAAATCTTAGTATTTGATTGTTTACCCGACATACTTGGTATAATAGGAACTTAGACCTCCGTGACCGTGACCTTTGAGGAGCGTGAGCCATGAGCACTTTTGCTGCCTCCGGGACACTTTACGACGCTACAAAACTCCGCACATATAGCTAAGGTTCAATAACCTTATCAAAGTTCTACTGTCCTTCCACTTAACTTTTCATAAAAAAATTCCTTCTCAAGAAACTTGACATTCTAAGTGACAAACACTTTTTTCTTCAGTGTTATGGAGGAACACCCAACGGTTATTCAAAATAACATACAAAGATATGCTCATCTGACTTTGGTTGCAAACATTTTACTTATTCCTAATATACCAAAGTTTTAAGAAAGGACAACTTGGGTTTTATCCCAAACCATAACTTATATGCTGTCATTTCAACGGATCACGATGGAGCTCTTTTTAGTGTAAAAGCGGTAGTCACTAAAGTTTTAATCTCTAAAATACAATGGCAGTTTTATAACTGACACCTTTGATCTCACCATGTCAAACAAGGTTTCATTACATATCTCGAACACTCCATACTCCTATGGTGTTTCAGGAAATGCAAATCCATGGAACGATTCCTCAAATCTTAGGTGTTATGCTAAACTTGTAACTCAAATATCTTCCTTTATGATCCAATCATAAACTCTTTATTTTCTTGTTACAATGATTTTCCACTTCATCTTGAAAGTCTTTTAACATTTTCAAATATTTCACACTTCTTCCTCTCATTAAGTAAATATACACATATATTCACTCAAATTTCTGGAGAAAGTATATGAAGTTGAAATCCATCGCTCACGACTACACATAATGGACTACATACATCAATATGTAGAAATTCCAATAAGTTAGTCGTTTGTTCTTCTTTGGCCTTTGAACGAAGTTTCAATTATCTTCAGGAAAGTATCACAAGTGTCATTTGATCAAAAGACTCCAAAATTCCATCAACATGGAGTTTCTTCATGTTTTTCTTTCCAATATAATTTAAACGGCGATGTCACTTTGTGAGTGATCTTTCAATCATTTGTCTTGCAACATTTTTAGCATGTAGTTTTAGGGATGTGATTTCTCTACCCAGACTTGTAAATCATCCATCTTTTATGGAGTACGGTAGTTATTTGAGCAACCTTTTATTCTCATAATACCTGATCAAAATAAAAATTATTGAAACAAATCTTGATGGTAAGCTTTGATGTCAACAAGAAGCACCACAACACTTTGTTTGTTTTCGATGAGCATCATCACATATTCTCTTACTGGTTAGTTAAGCCATTGCAATTCATGAATTATGTTGTCCTGTATGATATTTCACACCAACCAATTCGGTATCCAATACACAAGAACTGCATTGTTTAATAATCAAAGAATACCGCCATAACATGTATATCATCTATATACCTAAGCTGGACAATTCTAGTATTTCCTTTTTTTGCCAAATATTTCTAAGATTCTCTTTCAGCATTTGCTTTCCCTTCTAAAAGAATCTATCAACATCAATAGTGGTGTCATACACATGACACATAGTCCAAAGCGTGTATAGTCAAATACTAATACCTTTGGACTTGCACTTTCAATTAGATCACCATCATCAAATGTTTGGCGTTCTTTCAAAATCCATTCTTTCGTATTCTTTTATTGTAGTAAATATTTTACCTACATCTTCTATTCATCCTTATCATGACAACTTTGATGATCAAGCTACCATAGCTTATAAAGGTGAATCACGAGTATAATGTTGCTTTCCAAAACCTTTTGGAGGATTATGACATCTAGCATCTCCAACTTTCGCAAATTCTCATTAAATATGAGAACATGCATTTTGCAAAATCATACTCTATCATATTGCAACCAAAACATTGTTTCAGATATCAAAATATCTTCCACACATGATGGTTTCTAAAACATTTCTTTCAGCTCCTAGATAACCTTGATATTAAAACAATATTTTGAATATCAAGAATTATCGAGGCAAACATGGTACTTTAGATACTAACACTGGAATTGTTACTCTTGATTTAATACTAATTATTAAACTTCACGTAGTAAACGGAGTTTGCTAAAAGTTGGCAATAAGACTTTTAAACTTTAGATTGACACTCAAAAAATACGATACCAGTTCGTAAAGTAACTATCTAGAATTCTATAGTTCTATTATTTCAATTATAACTAAGTATAAGGTAGTGAATGGATGCCAATGACTACAATAACTATGCAAATTCACTTTGATTTAATTTATGATAATTTGAGTTCAACTTTTAATCATATTACTGTTTGAACTCCCACTCAAAACAACATCCCTCATGTTGCCTTAGTGATTACACGAACCAAATCCACTACACCAAGTCCGATCATCACGAGAGAAGATGTAGCTTCAAAGGTGGACAATAAACATGGTCATCATATCATCCATATGACTCATGCTTTAACTTTCGGTATTCCGTATTCCGAGACCATGTTTGTACATGCTAGGCTCGCCAAGATTAACCTTAGTATCCGTATGTGCAAATCTAGCTTGCGCCGTTGTATGCACACGTAGAATCTATCACACACGATCATCACGTGATGCTTCGAAATAACAAGTCTTAGCAATGGTGCCTACTGTAGCATCCCAATTGTCTAACATTGGAATGCTATAGAATCTGAAGCTTGCATAGGATCGATTCTGAGGGTGTTACACCTACTAAGGACGGACACTTTATTACTTGATATTTAGTGAGAGGGATCATCTTATAGTGCTACCATCGCGATCTAAGAAATACAAGATGCATAAAGGATTAATATCACATGCAATTCATAATATATGATATGATATGGCCTTTATTCTTGTGCCTTTGATCTCCATCTCCAAAGCACGAACATGATCTCCATCATCACCAGCATTGCGTCAAGGTCCGTGGCGCCGCTTCATGGTTGTCCATCACCAACATCAATTATTACAATTACTTGTAATAAAGCTATTACATGATGAATAGACATACAGGTCTTAACAAATTTAAAGACAACCATTAGGCTCCTCCCGGTTGCCATATTACAATAAGCATCATTGCATACATCAAATATAATCACAATTACATCATGTCCATATCACATCACATGCCCCTGCAAAAACAAGTGAGACGCTTCTAATTTTCTTTGCATGTTTTATGTGGCTTGGGGCTTTCGAATAAGAATCGTTCTTACCTACGAACATGAACCACAACACTGATAAAAGTGTTATAAAGTGCCCATTGTAAATTGAATCTTAACTAAGGTGGGAGAGACAGACACCCGTAAAGCCACTTGTGCAATGCAAGTTGCACGTTGAGCGTGGATCAAGTCTCATGTGCGACGATATGTAAGGTTAGCCCGGGCCGCTTCATCCCACCATCCTGCAATATGCAAAGTACATGAAAAACAAGCGACAACAAGAGCATCAACGCCCACAAAACCATTGTGTTATACTCGTGCAACAGATCTACGCATAGATTCGGCTCGGATACCACTTTAGGGTTTGTTGGAAAACAAAAAAATTCTATCGCAAGAACACATAAAACCAAGATCTAATCTACGAGATCGGTGCAATGAGATTGAAGAGAACTAACCCTCGTAGATCCAAAGCGTTTAACAAGATTGGATCTCGTGGTTGATGTAGTCGATCACTTGCCGGTCTCAAGATCGTGTAGACGATCCTTCCGGTGTCGTGTTATGGCAGCGCTTCCACACCCAGTCACACGTATAGAGTCGATGAAGACCTCCTCTCCCCGTTCCAGCAGGCAACAGAGGTAGTAGATCCCCTCGGAATCCCAGCAACACGACGACATGGTGGTGGTGGAGGAGAATCCCAGCAGGGCTTCGCCTACGCCGGAGCAGGAAGATGGAGGAGGGAGAGAGGTGGCGGCTAGGGTTTAGAGCCAAGGGCAAGGGACAAGGGGTGGTGCGCCCCCACCCCTCCTTATATGGAGGGGGAGCGCGGACAAGGGTTCCCAACCCTTGACCCACTCCTTCCCCAACTCGGAGGGAAGAGGTGGGAAACTCCCCCTTTTCTTATTTAGGGTTTGGCAAACTGGAGTTTGCCCCCAAATCCTTTGGTGGACGAATTTTCCCCTTGGGATTTGGTGCGGCAGGACCTAGTGCTCCCCTGTGTCATGCCTCAGCCCAAGTGGCCCCTCCCGAGGTGGTGGGCCCACTGGTGGCCCCTCTAGAACATTCTAAAAGCTTCCCATCAAAATACCAAAAACAATTCCGGACCCTGGAAAATGACTTTCCTTATATGATTCTTATTATTCAGACCATTCCGGATCTCCTCGTGATGTCCTGGATCCAATTCGAGACTCCGAACAACATTCGGTCTCCAACTTATATTCCGTATCTACTTAAACAACATTGAACCTTAAGTGTGTCACCCTACGGTTCACGAACTATGCAGACATGATCGAGACACCTCTCCGGTCAATAACCAATAGCAGGATCTAGAGATCTATAATGGCTCCCACATATTCAACAATGACTTTATGATCGAATGAACCATTCACATACGATACCGATTCTCTTTATCGCACAATACTTTACTTATCCGAGGTTTGATCGTCGGTATCTCTATACCTAGTTCAACCTCGTTACTGATAAGTACTCTTTACTCATTCCGTGACATGACATCCCTTGTGACCTAGTCACATGCTTGCAAGCCAATCAGATGATATTCCACTAAGAGGGCCTAGAGTATATCTATCCGTCATATGGATGGACAAATCCCACTCTTGATCGATGCGCTTCAACACATACTTTCAGAATACCCAATGCCATCTTTATAACCACCCAGTTACGGAAGTGGTGTTTGATGTCATCAAAATACTCATCCGGTGACGGTGATTAACATGATCTCATGGTCAAAAGATTATGCTACTATGTATCCGAAAGCTTATACCAAAACGAACTTAAATACTTAATCTTATGCTATGCTTATTATGGGTGTGTGTCCATCACATCATTCTCGTAATGATATGACCTTGTTATTAATAACATCCAATGTCCATGATCAGTAAACCATGATCATGTATTAATCAACAAGCTAGTTTAACGAGAGCTTACTATGGACTCTTTTATGTTTACAAAATACACAAATATTAATGTTTTCTGTTAATACAGTTATAGCATGAGATGTAAAAATTTATCATAAACATAAAGATATAATAATAACCACTTTATTATTGCCTCTTGGGCATATCTCCAACAAAGAGAGACTTCGAGACAACACGTACAGTAACAAACCAGAGGAGGCAACCCTAACATTTACGTGAAGACCCCGACGTGCGGAAGGACCAACGGAGATTTGTAGTTTACCTTAGGACCTACGTGCAAAATGACTTTACGTGACATTTTTGTGGCTCGCTTTCACATCGGTCTGAGTGATTAGTTCATGTTAGGCAAGATGTGGGATGGCATGTTTTCATTTTGCAAGCTACGGGATTAATCTGCACCTCTAACTTTTGGGATGTGGTTGGTCTTTGGAGACTTTAACATGATCCTGTCTCCCTCAGATCGTTCTAACTCTAACTTTAACGACGCCGAAGCAGATAGATTTAGCCAGATGATCGACAGCCTGAGTTTGATTGAAAACCCTCTTTTGGACAGATTGTTCACCTAGTCAAATAATAGGATTGCCCCGATTCTTTGCCGTCTGGACAGAGCATTCGTCTCCATTGACTGGAACTTGGTTTTCCCAAACACCTCTCTTGGCTCAAGAACCAGGTCCGTCTCCGACCATGTCCCGCTTTGTCTTTCGGTTGCAACAAACGTTCCGTACCCTTCGGTCTTCCGCTTAAACAATCACGTTCTCTCCATTCCTGTCTTCAAAGATATTGTCCGTAGAATCTGGCTTAGCCTCGGACACGCTCATGATATCCTTGGCCCTGCAGGTAGGTTAAGACTTCGTCTTAAGCGCGTTAGAGCGGCAGCTAAAACCTGGAACAAAGAGGCGCGCTCCCCTTTGCTTCTTGCAAAAAACCGTGACACTCTAATAAAGATGCTTGACAAAATGGAAGAATTGCGACCTCTTTCACATCTAGAATCTAGACCGCGTTCCCTAGTAAAAATTTCGCTTCATGACCTGAATAAAATTAAAGCAACATATTGGCGGCAACGTGCTAAAATTAAGGATTGTGTTTTAGGGGACGAAAATTCATCTTACTTCCACCTTTCGGCCACTGTTAGACTGCAAAGAAACCAAATTAACTGTTTGGACGCAGATGGTGTTGCCGTCTCTTCCCACGACGCCATGCAGGCTGTTCTCCATAATTTATTCAAAAATCTTGTAGGCACCCCAGGGCTTCCTTCTTTTCCTCTGATATATTCGATCTAGCAAGGCACTCGTCGTTAACATCCTCTGATGCTATCAACCTGATTGCCCCTCTCTCTCTTCAGGAAATTAAAAATGCTCTTTGGGACATGGACTGCAATTCTAGCCCAGGGCCGATGGCTTCGGTCCATCGTTTTACAAATAAAATTGGGATCTTATAAAAAATGACATTCATACTCTCTTAAATAATCTTTTATTCTCCTCGGCGGACCTTAGACGCCTAAACCGCTCGTTCCTTGTTCTAATCCCGAAATGCCTGCGGGCTACAGATCCGACACAGTTCAGACCTATCTCTTTTCAAAATTGTTGTGTCAAGTTAGGATCTAAATGCCTAACCAACCGCCTACAACCGCTTATCCCAAAATTAATTAGCCAAGACCAGACAGGCTTCATCAGAGGGAGGTCAATCTCGGAGAACTTTATTTATGCCGCTGACATTGTGCAATATTGTTTTAAACGTAAAAAGCCTGCTATTGTTCTTAAACTGGATTTTCAGAAGGCGTTTGACTCTATTAGTTGGGATGCCCTGGATAAAATTCTGCTTGCCAAAGGTCTTCCTCCGCTTTGGTGCTTCTGGATAAAAAATCTAAATTCTTCCAGCCAATCGGCCGTCCTTCTAAATGGTAAACCTGGAAGGTGGTTTCAATGTCGTTGAGGCCTTCGCCAAGGCGACCTACTATGTCCATACCTATTTAACATTGTTGCCGATATCCTACGCCTCCTGATTCTCCAGGCATCTGACAATGGTCTGCTTCTTCATCCCCTTGTCGATGACCTGGCTTGCCCTGTTCTTCAATACGCTGACGACACTATCATCATCCTTCGTGCTACTCAGGATTGCATCTCAAACCTAATGCCTGTCTTACACGCCTTCTCGGAGGCGACGGGTCTTCAAATTAATTATCATAAAATCACATTTGCTCCAATTCATGTGGAGCTGAACATTGCCCAGGCCATGGCCCTTGATCTTGGTTGTCCTGTTGCCTCCTTCCCTCAGACCTATCTTGGCCTTCCACTTTCCACTCACAAGCTAAGGATGCGCCTTCGGCCTTACTTAGAAAAGCTTCGAAACAGATTGCCCGGGTGGGTTGGGAAAGCTACACCTATCAGTGGTCGTGCAATCCTGGTAAAAGCCTCTCTTAGGTCCATGGCCTCCCACTTACTTTCGGCTATTGTCGTCCCTGCTGGAACCATTCTTGCTTTCGACAAAATTTGTCAGGCTTTCTTTTGGGCTGGCGATGACCATGTTACCGGTGGTCAATGCAAAGTTGCTTGGGACGAGCTTTGTGCTCCTGTTTCCAAAGGCGGTCTTGGTTTCCGATGCCTTAGGACTCACAATCAGGCTTTACTTATGAAGTTTCTTTCTAAGCTTCACTCCGATAGTTCTCTTCCGTGGGCACAGTGGCTATGACGTAGATATGGTTGGTCCCAAAACCGCGACTTGGGGGACACCCATTACCTTGACTCAGTTGTCTGGCAGGATTTACTCTCTTGCTTGCCCTCCTTTCGATGTCTAACAAAATTGGCCATCGGATCGGGTACGGATACCTCTTTCTGGCATGATCTTTGGATAGATGACCTAACCCTGGACATTTGTTTCCCAGCCCTTTACTCCCACATCACAAACAAAAACTGCTCGGTAGCCTTCTCCTGTCAATCGACGTCCGTTATGTTAGACACTCTCCCGCGTCTCTCTCATGCCGCGTCTTCGGAGCTCTCGGATCTGCGGGCGCTTGTAGCTTCCGTTAACCTAAATGATAGTGTCTCGTACGTTAGAGTCGCGCGTTCGGACGGCAGGCCTCTAACCACTAAAACAACATATTTGGCAGCTTTTGATCATTTGCAGGAGGTCCCCTTCGCAACTACCACTTGGAAGAATTTTGCGACAAATCGGTGCCGTATCTTCCTCTGGCTGGCGGATCGGGACAAGCTTTTCACTAATGAGCGCAGGTTCAGGATAGGCATTGCGTCCTCTGATTCTTGCCCGTTCTGATCTTCGATGGAGTCTTCGGTTCACTTGTTGCTTCACTGCCCTTCGGTTTTGCCGTTCTGGATCGCGGTGCCCACCCTGCACGATGATGTTATGTCTTGTTCCTCGCTCATGGATCTCTGAGATGGCTCTCCTGCTTGCCAAGTGAGAACTTCGGTAATTATATACGCTCTCTGGAATATTTGGAAGCGGAGAAACACAAAAGTCTTTAGGAACGAGGTCGAGCCTATCCACCTCGTTTTTCGCAGGTGTGCCGACATCTCTCTATGGTCTCATAGAACTAAAAACCCTTCTCATAAATCCTTAGCGGAGGATTGGGTGGTGAGGTTCCACCACCTTGCGAGAAATGAGTAGTCCACCTTCAGTCTAACTCTATCTTCTTGGTGTACAGTTTTCACCTCTATGTATTTTCCCAAACACCCAACAAACTCTTGCTCGCCCTTGCTAGGCTATAGACAGTTTTTTTTAGTTTCTCTTTTTTGGTTGCTCTCTTTCGGTTTTTTTTGTAATGACTTTTGCTATGTCGGCTATTCAATGAAATTGGTTCAGGCCAGCCTTGTGCCCGCCGTTGATTCCTCAAAAAAAAAATCTGCACCTCTAGGACAAGTTGTGTGATGATATGCAAATATACTCAATAAAAAGATGTTTCGGTGGGCTATTTTTCCTTCCATTGTTCCCATTACAAAAACACCAACTCAGCAGCCGAACATGTGCCTGTTGATTTTATTAAAAAATTAGGCAGTAATTCGCTTGGGCCACTTCTCAAATCAAACTTAAGAGTTATTTCCTAGGGCAACATCTAGGCGACGATCGGTGGCTAGTTAGTCTAAACCAGCCACCGCTCTATTAGGAAAGTATATCCCCAGACCCACCAACCCCAAAACGGAAAGGAACCAAACCAGCACGTCTCCCCGCGCACGGGATCAAAAGTTCCTTCCCAGGCGTGCTATCCCAGGCCTCGCTCGCGTGCCAAAACCAAAACGCACCAACTCCAACTAACCCTCCCAGACCATGTGACGCCCATCATCCCCCTCTCTCTCTCATTATTTTTCCACAACACAAAACCTCTTCTTCCTCTCCCTTGAAATATCCATTAAACCTGCAATTTTATTCAGATCGCCATGATTCAAAAAGTAAGGAGTAAAAACTGAGTAGCAACTATGCAGGCTATGAGAAACAACTAGGAATTCTAACAACAACTATAGGTACATCTTAGAGACAACTATGCCAGCTAACAAAAAATATGTAGGTCGTGAGAGAATTCTAACAACTATATGTGCATGTTAAAAGAAATTGTAGATCCTAAGAAGCAACCTAGAAATTCTAAACGACAACTGTAGATGTATCTTAACAACAACTGTAGATCATCAACAACAACAGATTGTGGGCTGGGTGTTGAGATCTTCCCTGAAGCACCATAAGGTAAAACGCCGGTTGTGCAAAGTCATTTTCGTCATGTGACACTCCCTCTGCGCATAAGGAAAAAAACACCACTTTATTAAATGGTACGAGCAACATAACTTACAGGAATAAATAGCAAACTTGGTTTTTTGCAACCAAATTAAAATCGTACAAGCACCTTAATTAAACAGGAAGCAAGCTTGCTTAAAAAAGACCCATAGAAGTACTGATTTTGCTTATACCCTAGCCCTTACATGAGTCTCTAGAATGCCTATAACCCCCTGAAAAAGTCGCCCCATCTGGTTGCTTGCAACAAGTAATCTGTAGGATGCCTGGAACTTATGTCAGTACTTCTCTCAACTCATTTCAATCCACACAAAAAAATCAGGCTGAATTCATCTATAGGACACCTACAACAACTAATATCTAGGATTCTTGCAACTCATGTGAATACAATACGCAATTGATCCGATTCCACAAAAAATAGTCAGGCGAAACTCATGTATGGAACACATACAGCAACTAATCTCTAGGATGAATGAAAATCATACCAATAATGCCTGCAACTCATGTGCTCCCAAAAGTGTTGGACTGAGGAGGTATAGATATGATTCTACCACCAGGGCACAAATCGAACCTAATTAAGTGGTAGAAGCAACTTAATCCTAAGTTGCATTTGTTTATGCAAAGAGTTGCTTCTAGCTATCTCTAAGTTGAATGTAGGTGTGAAATTAGTTTCTCATACTTCTTAGTAAGGAAATAAATCCCTAAGTTGCTTGTGTATGTGAGCTTAGTTGCATTTGTTGGACAACAAAATTGCTTACTAGGAAATGGCATGTGGAGAAACCCAGTTTGATAAGAAATCATTATCAACTTAGTTGAAGATGTGTGATCAACTTAATTAGATTATAAAGTAACTTAACTATGCTACCAAAGCAACTTGATAAAAAAGAAACAAGGGCAACCTAGGCAACCATTTATACTTGGAAAAGCCAATTTAATAAGGGAGCAGTATGCAACCTAGGCTAAGAGACATGTGATCAACGTAACTAGATGCTAATACCAACTTCACTATGTTGATAAAACAACATAATTTAAGCATGAATGGATGGATTTAAAACAACACCCACTGCAAAACCATAGATATGTGGGTAAACCAGTTTGATAAGAAATCACTATGCAACTTAGGCAAACACGTGTGATCAACTTAATTAGATTCGAGAAGTAGTTGAACTATGATGGCAAAGCAACTTGATTAAAAAGAAGGAACCAATATACAACTTAGGCTAAGATATATGATCAACCTAATGAGATGCTAAAATTAACTTAATTATGTTGGCAAAAACAACGTAGAAGGATGGAGCAGAACAACTAAACTACATCGCTGGATGCGTAGAAACCAAATTAATCTTGGAACCAAGAGAACCATAAAAGAAGCATGAAAGTAAAACTGAACATAAGATAAAATCTAGCCATGGTGAAGCAGTAATGATATGGTTATGGAATCCAAACTGAATTCAACACATTGTCACGGTTGTGAGAAGATTAGAAAATTTAAGAAACATTACAACATTCTATATGCAACTTAGTTGGCGGGAGTGGTCAAGAAAATCTAGATGCGTTGGTGGCTTATAGTTTCGGAAACTAAACTGCATCCAGTAGGTATTTTAGCATTAAAGTCAGCCAAAATTAGAAGTATCATCAGCTTCCAGTGTACTTATGACAAAACAATATCATGAACCATATACAGTCAGCAGCATATTCAAAATGTACATTCAAGGAGAAAACCAAAAATTGTTACAATGCAAAAGGAAACATTCATTTTGTTATTTTTACATGGGTCCCAAGTTATCATAGTAATCTACTAGCGCATACGTGAAGCAAGGCAACTTAATGGTAGACAACTTAGCAACAATCTGTAGATAACTTAATAGTAGTCGATACGCAACTTAACAACAACCAATAGACAACTTAACATTGGAATTGGACAACTTTAAAAAGGAAAATAATATCAGGTTTCGATGCATTGGTTTATTTTAACATAACAATATTGATACTTTACCAGATTAAAACTTAATAGAAATGAGTAGGACAACTTAGCATCAACCTATAGCCACATGGCAAGTGTCACAGAAATTTGCGACGAATTCAAGCAATTTCTCATTATCGTCCATAGAGAAACCTTTGAACTTAAGGAGATAGGATATACAACTTAGGCAAGTGAAGCGGGAACATGGATATTGCAACAAAACAAAGCTTTAAAAAATGAGCCGTAAAAACAACTAAAGTAAGGGTATGCGCAACTTAATAAACGGGGATAATCAACTTGGCTAAATTGACTAGCAACTCTACTAAAAGTAACAACCATGGGCATAAAAAACAAAAATTCTAGTACCAAAGGTGTATGGTTGCCCCTTAAAAAAACAGCTCATGCATGTTAGAGATACATGCTTACTACATAATACCCAGGTAGGTAATCGCTATAAATTAAAAAACTAAAATAAGATATAAGTATGCGAGTCAGTTGCACTAACCATACATATAGAGTAGCAGATATTGAGAACTCACACGGAGTAAGGGCAACAGAACCAAGATGCCGTGCACCGATGGATCATCATTGAAGGTTGTTATTTTCTTGATAACCTCGTACTCGGATCAGTCCTCTAGTAGATTGACCTCGTATGACTTGATACCAACCGCCTCGCACGCCTTCTTATTCCGCGCGTAGGTCTGGGATTTCTTCCTCGAGCCGACTAGGATGACCGCCGACCCGGGCAACACCCCGGTGACCTCCTTCATTCTCGCGATCTCAAAGCCGACGTTGCCTCTTATCTGCTTCGCCACCAGCTTCCAGTCGATGATCCTGACAGAAGCATTTGCCAGGACAGTCACTATACAGATGAATCGATCCATCGACACAATCATAACACCGGAACAACATGAGGTAGAACAAGATTTACAGATAAGCAACTTGATTAATGACCTAAAACAACTTCTTAGTGTATGAAAAATAATTTCCATTCTAGAGAAAAAAGGGTAGCTATACAAACATCTCTGCAGGAAAAATCCCTAAGTCTCCTGGATTGCACATCGAACTAACACTTACATGATTGCTCTAGAAAAAAATGCCTAGATCTACCCATCTGATTAGGACAAGAAACACCACCACATCAGCTACGTACAAACCAATGAGCTTGCAGTGCACAGCATAAAAATTGCCCCTCGCCCAAAATTGGATGGGGATCAGACTACGAGTCCATATTATCGGGGCCGAACTAGAATAGATTCCTGAAACTATAGTAATAAAATCACGAATTCATGGGGGGGGGATCCGTGCATATGAACTCACCTCGTATACCCTTGGTCGAAATCCATTCACCGCTGCCCTCCCTCGCCGTGAATCGGTCACAGCCGTCGAGCATCCCTGCACTCACGCGTGGGTTCGCTTTCTGTCACCAAGCTCCTATTCCTCTGGCGTGAGACACTCGCTGCCGCCGAGGACCCATGCACTCCCACGCGTGGCCGCCCGCTGCCGAGATCCTTGCCCTCGCGTGCAAGATGCCCACCACCGCGAAGCACCTCCACACTCCCGCATGGGTCCGCTCTCAATTGCCGAGCTCGACGCGCCCACCCGCAAAAAGCTCACCGCCGCCAAGCACCATCTGTGTGGTGCCGCTCTCCGTCTCCAAGCTCCACGCGCTCGCTCACGCCGCCGACGAGCTCTCCCGCACCGTTCAGCTCGCGAACCCTAGCTATCTGGAAATGGGAAACGGGGTTTCAGGAGAGAGATACCGGGGTGGGGGTCACCCATACGCGGTTGTCGAAACGACATGTGCGACCGGGGCATGATCAAATTAATCAGACGGCCACAAATCGATGGCTCAATGCAGCAAACTGGCCACCGTGCACTTTTTAGCGTTTGGGTTTCCTAGAGAGACTTCATACCTCTAGGAGAACGATTTCTTGGCTAGTACGGATTAATCCTTTTCCCCTCCCCAAGTAAAACGCTGCGGTGGTGCACGCTGGCAGGGCAGAAGATCTCAACAAACCTTTTTTTTTCTGTTTCTGTTTTCTTCCATAATTGTAGGAGGTACGAACCCGAGTGGACACGGATTCGGTTCTTCGCCCAGCCCAGGCGCGCGCACCAACTCCCAACTCCATCGCGCGCACGACGCTCGCTCGCTCGCTCTCGCTCTCGCGCCATATAAGGACCAACACATCCCACTGCCGCCGCTCCCATCCTCCCCACCCACAAGCACCAAACACGCCACACAACACCAGCGCGATTAGATCTCTCTCTTTCTCCCTCTCCCACACACACCGCGCCGCAACCAAACCCTAGCAAGTAGAGCGTGCTCGCTCCCGAGCTCAGCGCCGCCGACCGATGGGCGCCGATCCAGCCGACCAGCCCCGCTCCGGCCTCGAGGAGCGCGAGCTCGTCGCCGGGAAGGACGACTCGGTCGGCTCCGACGACTTTGCGCGCTACGTGCTCCTCCATCGCCACGGCGGCAGCGGCGGCGGCCTGCCAGAGATCAAGCGCCGCCGCCTCGAGTTCGTCGTCGATGGAGGCGCCCTGCCTTCACCCACGCCCTCGTCCGAGCACGACTCCCACGGAACCATCAGCGACGTCGACGTCGACGCCGGCGCGGACCCCCTCGCGCAAGGACTGCCCTTCGCGTGCCCCGTCTGCCGGAGGGAGTTCGCAAGCCAGAAGGCGGTGTGCGGCCACATGCGCACCCACGATCCGCGCGAGCGCCGGCAGGGGGAGAAGGAGCGGCCAGCGTTGGTGACGGTGGCGATCGGCCTTGGTTGGGCCGTCACCCGCAAGCGCGGCTCCGTCGGCGGCAGGTCCGGTTCCCCCGAGAGCGAAGGAGTGGTCGATTCCATGGCCACTGTGGTCTCCGAGCACGTGGTAGACGCCATGCCGATCGCGTTCGCGAGCAGGAGCAGCAGCAGCAGCGCCGAGCCCAACCCTCCTCCCAGTGACGGCTCCACGGGCATCCTTGACGCGTCATCAGACAGTCCTACCAGCCAGGCCATCGTGCGCCCACCATGTTCGCGGCAATTCCTCGAAGGCCACCAGCCCTCCGCGCCTCAGCCTGCCGTCGCCCAAGCTCAGCACTTCGCAGAGGTGGCCGCGGCCGCGTCGCAATTCGTCGTCCGCCAGCGCGCTGCGCCTCAGGTCGTCGGGCACCACGTACAGCCCTCGTCGCCGCCGCAGCCGACAGCACGGGACGCGCAAGGCTGGTGGCTCTGCAAAGAGAAGGGGTGCGATCACCGGTTCGCCACGCACCAGGGGCTCGGCGGCCACATGGCCGCCCACAAGATCAGGCAGAACAACGAAGCCGCCGCTGCAGGCCTCCATCTTGGCGTTGGCGACCCGAAGCCGGCCAAGTTATTCCCATGCAAGATGTGCCCCAGCGTGTTCACCTCGGGAGTGCAGCTCGGCGGGCACATGAGGAAGCACTACCCAGGAAAGGTAACACCCAAGAAGAAGCGCGTCCCTCGACCCAAGGTGTCGGCGCGCGAGCTCGCGTCAGCTCTGTCACTGTCCCTGCCGCTGCCGCCCGCCGCCATGGAAGTAGCGCAAGCGCAGCCTGCTGCTTCGCCGGGCGTGCCGGGCGCTGTGAGGATTTTTGGCGTCAACATCGTGCCGCCGGGGATACCTGCCTCTACCGCAGAAGAAGCTTCTTCCGACGCGACAGAAACGGATCCGAGCTCCGCGGCGTCTACCGACATCGAGCAGTAGATTGGCGAGTATACTGAGGAAATGCTTGATTCGCTTGGATACGATAGACATTTGGGAGTATTACATACTGCATTAGTACTTCGCGTACGTTTTACCTAGTTTTTGTATCAATCACAGTTCCATTCATGGGGAGAGCTTCAATTTTGCGCCCTTGATATCAATACATATAGTATCTCTATAGTTTGAAATCAGTACACACTCAGTCGTATATGTATCTTCCGTGTGAGCTTAAGTAACTTCTGAATCGGGTTAGAGCTGAAAAGAGAAGGGTTTCCCGATTTCATTAAAGAAACCAAAAGTTCAACATAGTTCATCGCTCCAAAACGCAACACCCTAGTAAAACCATTCTAAATCTTTATTCTCTTGATGAAGAAGTGTGATGATGAAGATAAAAAGCATTGCGGATTTTCCTCATGGTGCTGGCTTATTGAGCAGTTCACAATGTTGTAAAAAATTACAATCTTACCCCTCCAAGACTGATAAATTAATCTGCATTCCACCCTCTTATCATTATCCTCGACAAGAGATGTCCTCGCTTACTAAAGCTCTAAGGCCACATAGTGAATTTCACAAAACTCGACAATTATGGCCCTCATTGCACAAAACACTTTTGCGGAAAATCTCGACTACTAAGGTAATTTGTGGCAATGAGCCCAAATAAGGGTTTAACTCATTTAACACATGTCCTAACACACTTGGTTCACGTGTTACTGCCTCGGTGCAACCCAAATATTTGGATAAGACTCACAAACATGGTACATTATCCAAGGATCGTTCCATCTATATTTTTTTTGTTTGATATAGTTTTGGTACTAAATCTTAAATAAACATTGCTATTTCTTAAAAAATAGGTCCATCACACTGAGTAAGCATGTATAAAAAAACACGTGTTGCTTGGAGATAGTTGTTCACCATGAATTTTAGTTTTTGTTAAGTTTTTTTTTGCTTTGCTTTGCAAGAATAATCTAAATCACATCCTTTTAACATCAGTGTTTCTTCAACAATGGGTCTACGTCCTAAAATGCATCCACAAGAAAATCATATTTTTCTATCATAATTGTATATGCGCAAATTCTTAAGAAATTTTTATTGTTATTTAATAAAATTTAAAAAATTACACTAGGGCACTAATGGATCACCCAACATATCAGAATAGTTGTTGAATGAGTCAAACATCTGATCTGACTTCCTGCAAGAACATGCCTCAATAGTTGGGCTTCATGGATAGATCTCAATAGTTGTGGGTTTGTATAAGAAGTGCCTAGTGATCGGGTTTTTCACAATTCCCGCAAGGCTAGGGCTTCCGTGGCGGTATCTATTGGTGAGGCGGCAAAGGAGAACTGACCCTACCCCGCCTTGCCATACATGAGCAGGGAGACCTCGTATCCCTCCACTTTCCGCAGTGACCGTATGAGGGTGGAAGGGCGACAAATGTCGGACCTTCCTTGACGAAACTATGTAGGAAAGCCATTTGAACCGGGCTCCCCCGCTGGAAGCTACAAGTGCATGTGACTCATATGTATTTCAACGGCTTGTAGGTTACAGAGCCCTATACGTGGACAACCAGACCCGATCGTGCAAAACCCATATCCGACCTTGGAGGGCCTAAATTTGGCTATATGGTGCTAACTTTTTATTTATTCATTTGGTTTTTCTACTTTTTAGTGAGTTATTTTTTGAATATTCTTTCAAGTTCATCTTCTCACTTACGTGAATAAAACCTCTTCGACCCCCTCCCACACCCCCAAGATCAATAAGAACTCTAACAAAGTTGCAGTGAAGTTTCTTAGATGTTTATTACCATACATGATTAGTGAATGGTACCTCCATTGTTCCGAGTGAAAAAAAAACTCAAGAAGCTTAAGATAACCTATATGAAACAAGTGAAATTGTATATATGATGTATCTATGTTTAACTTTGATACATACTAGATGGACCTAGCGCGCTCTGCCGCGCCGTCCTCTGCTAATAAGGTTTAAATTTTGTGGTAGAGATGTTATTTACTAGAGTATTTACAGTTTTGTTTTTGATTTGATGTGCCCTAGGGCTCGTTTTGTTTTTGAATTCTAACTAAAGCTCCGCTTCATGAAACTGTAGGTAGAAAACAAACATAAACTATGAATTGTTGTTTTATCTACGTTTCAGTTACATCTCCACCTTAGGAAGAAACAAAATATTGTTAAATTCATATACCTTCACTATTCGGTTCATCCATTTTTTCTACACCGAATTTTGTAAGTTATAAACCAGTTAACAACCCCAGAGATGCAGGTAGCCAAACAGAGGGAGAAACTAAGAGGCCTGTTCAATGAAGGCTCCCAATTTCATTAAGTCTGCACAAGTGTACCAACTGAATTCTATAGACTAAAGTTCCATACCAAGATGCAAGAGCTCACGATTACTAACGTATTACTAATACTTATAACCATGCTCAAACGCAATCTTTCATCAACATGTCGGCAATGCTGATGGTTATGAGTAATTTAAGCAAGATATGTACATAACAAAGTGTGGTCTATGGGCAGGTACTCTAGGAAAATCTAAATAATAATAATTTGAGGCTACCCACTGGCTGACAAAGAATCGAAAAGGATGTAGATGCAAAGCAAATGCAACTTCATATCTGTATTTGACTATTTGCTTCCTTACTAAAACAACAAAATAATCAAAGATGAGTTGCCCATAAAATTACTGGAAAATAGCATTTTACAGTGGAAAAGCAAACACGAGAGCAGGGAGAAAGGAACCCCCTCCCAGATGCGAGCCGTGACCATGCCCGCGAAACAAGGCACAACAACATTTGATTGGACATCAAGGAGGCATAAGAGCACCATTCATCGCGGAGAATCTGCCGCCACGCCAAAAACCAGAGGGGGAAGACTGACTTCACGGTCAAAAGAAAGGAGCGAAGAACCAACTCATCTACCCAATGAACAATGCGCAGCTACGTCAGTCGGCAAGGAGGAAGAAGAGCATCGCTGGTCAAGGAGAAGACACCACACTAAACACCAGAACTGGAAGACGGACCCCACTGTAAAAAGATGAGCGAAGCTGCTTACCGACCCTGCATCGACTACCAGTCCAGCACAAAACAAGTAGGCAACAACACATACATCAATGCAGTCACATTGCCACATGAGCTGGAAAAAACCAAGACGTAAGAGGCTGACGGTTAGTAGCAGAACCAAATCCCCATCTTAGTGCGCTTGTAAGATATGATACAAATAATTTAGTAGAAAAAATAAAAAGAAATACCATGTACTACCAATGTTTTTTTCAAATAAAATAATTCAGATCATAATAAAAATCAATTTTACATGAGATGGTTACAATAGACATGATGTTCAGCAACATTTATAACACATCCGAATTGTCACACACCACTCAATGTCATTTCACTTTCAGTTTTGCAATTCAATTTTTGGTCAGACAATTTAGTATCACTTGTATCATAGCTTTCTAAAAGTTATATTCAACATGAACATAGTCTTCTTCAATGATCTTCTTGCGTGGGCATATTAAAAACAATACAAATATTCATCAGACAACATCCTTGGAATTTATTAAGTTCATAGGTGCATGCAATGTGTCACTCAACCACGAAATTACTTGAGGCTCTTAGTCAGATTTCTTCTAGTAGTATCTTGTCGAAATAGGAAGCACGGGGAGTTGAAACCGACCCATTGGTAAGTGATACGGTAGACACTTAGGAGCAAACTCACTATATTACAGAATATCTGACAAACGAAACGCAAACAGGGTCCGTCTAGTTTGGATAGTAATATGCCATTTGAGACAGATAAACTGCACTACTTATGTTTACTCCAATGAATTAGAAATTATACTAAGATGTGCACCGGTGCATCCACTATACTTATGTTTCATCCAATGAATCAATTTCATATATTAATTCCCTACGAAATCTTGCTTACTTTTCTAGATTTTTTTTGTTTTGATTGCTTGAATCTATTGTTGATTGCAAGACCAAGCCGTTCAACCTTTTATATCCTTTGTAATCTCGCTGCCACTAAACTTATACACCGTCGTCCTGTCAAAGTATCAAACAACGAAAGTGAAAAAAACCCTCAGAGCATCAGATTCCTCTCGGTGTGTTTAGTTAACTCAAAAGAAGTGAACTATCCAAGCTGTATGATTGAGCAACCATAATATCAGTTGGTCTACTTGTGAGATCTTGAGCAATCCAGGGAAAAAGACCATTTCAAGTCTTCAACCATTAATGGTTTATCTAACGCGATAACTCATACCTATATATCAAATAGAGAGTGTGCTGAAAGGGCAGAATTTATCTTGGACTGGGGCATAATTTATCTTGGACCTGCAGTCTCGTTCTATCAAGCATACTTCATACATTTCTATTTGGACTTGCTTCAGAGTATCATCCAAGCAGAACTAAAGCAGATGATAAGCATGCTCCTAGCCACTGCATTGGTGCTATTGATGTTATAACTGGCCATGCATGATAGAACTATATATACTCCACACAACAATTTGCATACATATATAGAGGCAATTAAGATAACTTGATTTCATCTAAACCTCTGTTTTATAAAGTTCATCTCAAACAAACCTAAAGCAAAGGGAGGGAAATTAAATACCAAAGCAACTAACAACATATAATTTGAAGTTTTAAACTATCATTTTGCTCTTACTATGTTGATTCAAGATGCTTAAATAAATAAACAGAGACAAAACCATGGCATACTACCATCAAGTTAATATGACCTGAAAACATAAAGTATACTAAGTCTAAATAACACTCGGAAGGAAGTAGATATGCATGTACATCGATCTAATAACATGACATGGTCCATGATTAGTGTATAGCATTTTAAATCCAGGCTCAAAAGAAGAAAAGAAAGGCATAACTCTACACCAAACTGAATAACCACATCCAAACAAAGTGGAAGCCTCTTCACTTGCAGCCAGGCCAAGGCCGTAACCATCATGTGTAAAACACACGATATCTGAAATGTTTTTTCATGCACAATGCAAATCTTCATATTTATATAAGCATATAAATGCAAAATAAAATCACCTTTAAATACAACAGTAAAAGGGCATACTCCACATTTCTAAGTGTTGCAAACACTGAACAATAATACTCACACTTGTGAACAGATACACACTTATGACATGCAACTTCAAATTTAGCATCAACTGGTAGATGATATATGATCTCCTGGAACCTTCTTTATTCCTAAATGCTGCAAAGAAACACTACCGTCCATGTTTGGTCAAGCTTCATACAAATGAAGGAATAAAAAGAATTGAATGATGCGGAAAGGAAATGATTGTATTGGCAACAAATTTGATTCGGTAGACACTTAAACTTGTTCTGCCACCCCTCCTCCACCTAAAACTCATAAGCAATAAACTGTACACGGGAATTCCTTCCAACCTCTAATTCCCTGAAATCCATACCACAAAGAACATGTCAAATTCGCTTGAAGAGAGGCTCAATCTTGGGCGCCCACATAAGCCATTCCCTTTGCACGGCAAAGGTCGGGTTCACGGTAAGATCTCCCATGATGTCGTAGGGGCTTGTTCATGGCCAAACCAATATATTATCGCAATTTAAAATAATAATTACAGCGAGCAACCACACCAATCAAACACAAGGATACTGATGTATGCAATCATATCACAAGATAAAGGAAATAATCAAGAAAGTATGGGCAAGCTAGAGTAGACCGTCCTCAATGGAGATGGTGTTGTACCGGTGTCGATGCGGTCGACGTCGAGGCTGGCCTCACATCAGGCATGAAGGTATTCCGGCCGGCCGTACACGACGCTTGTGCCGCTGACATCCCGCTGGATCCCAGACTTGGCCAAACCCAACTTCTCCCACACAAGCTGCTCGAGTAGTTGGAGTGACTGAGATTCACCACTGGTGGGGGATGGGAAAATCGTGAAGGAGATGGAGCGGTTGTGCTTGTGGGGAAGAAGGGATGAGAGGAGGCGGCGAGAAAGATTCGAGAGAGAGAGCGAGATGCAAGCTAGGGGACAGGATGAACCAGAGATCGGAGCTAGCACGGACGTGCCGCGTAGAAGCAACAGGACCCAGTGGACAACGTCGCCGATGAATCCGAATCAGCGGCAGCACGACGACGAGAGCGAAGGAGAATAGCGGCCGCCGACCCAAAAATAGAGCGGTGAAGACCCATGAGTCAAAAGGGCGGAACCGACGCTGGGTTACCAAGCCACGTACGTTCACAATAGAAACCTAACTCAACCTGCTAACAGACCCACAAAAATATACCGCCTTCCTTGAAACAACCATAGCTCGCCAATTCCAGGGAGCTTCGAGCTCCTTAGGGATATGAAACTGAGCTATCTTTCTAGCTACCTTTATAAATCTATGTAAAGCTATGCGTGAAAAATTGCACGTATCTAGTTCAAGATTGATAGTGTATGAGACTAACTGATTTTTTTGACACCTTCGAAAATTACTATTTGTAATATTTATGAAAAATGCATGAATCTCTAATTAATCTTGATACCTTTTGAAAACATATATGTAATAAGAAATTTCATAAAAAATAGTGTTAATTTGGTTGTTTCAACTTGTATCCACACATCGAGTTTGAAATTAGGTTAAATATTAGATGGACAGAAGGAATGCAACATGAAAATATACTTGAAATATAAGGTTCGCTGCGCAAGAATGAAAGAATTTTAGAATAAGTATGGGGTAGAGGTGGAGGGGCATTTTGAAAAATTAGCAGCACAAATCTCCAAGCAATGGGCGGTGGCAGACAAACCATGGACATGAATAGGAGAGATGCTATTCTACATATATACATGTACTCCCTCCATTCTATATTAGATTGCGCATAATTTTGCGTGCTAGTCAAACTATATAAAGTTTGACCAAGATTATACAAAATAATATAAATTTATAAAATACAAAAATAATATTATTAAAATTGACTTAGTGTATACTTTCATATTATATAAATTTTATATCACACAAATTTATATTATTTTAATCTTAGTCAAACTTTGTATAGTTTGACTAGCACACACAATTATGCGCAACCTAATATGGGATGGATGGAGTATATTGGATAATAAGAGCAGATGTATTAATGCTTCGACTTTTTGCATATCATGTATAATGTGCTGCCGTGATACAAATACAATGCCACGTAAGCGGAAAATAAGTTGCCACGTCAGGTAGCCCAGTGTCGTGTAGTCGATACACCACTAAGGGAACCACTCTTAGTGGCGTGTCCGGGACACGCCATTGATATCGAATACCTCTAGCGTAATACCAATGACGTGCAGCGAACACGGCACTAAGGTTGATTTGTAACACCACTGATAGCTTTTTTCCTACTAGTGGTTAGATAATTGTGTTAGACCCTTTCTTGTTTGGTTAGCGGAAAGAAATAAATCTATTTATTTAGAAATGAAGGTCTTTCATATGCGTACACTAGAACTAATAAATATAGGGAGTGTGTTTTAGATTACTCATTTGTTCTATGGATTTAGGTGAAACCAAGAGAGTTTTCTTTCTAAGTAGTGCCATTAGAGATTATCATCTACTCCCTTCGTTTCAAAATATATGATGTTTTAGGTCTGTGAAGAAAACATATCTAGACTTGTTTTAGTGTATAGATTCATCCTAAATTTGAATGAACCTATATACTAAAAGTAGTCTAGATATATTTGTTTCATAAAGCTAAAACATATTATATTTTGAAACGGAGGGAGTAGTATTTGGTATTCAAAAAGAAAAAAGAAGAATTTATTTGTATTTATTTACTTACTAAGTGGCCTATAAATTTGGTAAAAAAAAGTCGAAGTTTCTAAGTCTGACACAATATATAGAAGTGAATACACACAATATTAAATAAATATATTATAGAATTATATCTTATATTGATAGTGATTTAGTATTGTAGATATCATTTTGTCTATACACTTAGTGAAACTTAGAAAATAGAACTGAATGTACTAATTCTCAGTTGCAACCTAGTTGCAACTCATCAAATTCTCAGTTACACCCTAGTTACAACTTATGTGTAACTTTCATTTTGCATGAATCACGAAGTAAATCGAACTGTGAAAGAGACGACTGAGACCTAAGAAGTTCTTAGACGCATGAGAACTAGCAAAACCGTTATTTCTGAAAACTAGCATAATCTATCCAAATTATGGACCCATCCCATGGATACCACCGGCTAATTAGCCTTTTTTTTAGGGGAAAACCGACGAATTACCCTTCCTTAACTCGCTCAACCCAATCGGGTAAGACTGATGGATGGCATCACTCTTTTTTTTTTTCGAATCTTCCTCCTCTCTTGACCGGCAAGAAAAAAAGAAAGACCACGCTTACGTGGGATTTCACCGCATCGCACTTTTTTTTACCGAACTGTAACAAGCAAATTAACAGCTGGATATCTCTGGCGATACGTGATCCTAACAAACCGGCACGGACCCCTGCTGAGCGCGGCCGCCCCAGCGCGCGCAGGCCGACGCTCGCGCCTTATAAAGCCACCGCCCACTGCTGCCGGCGTTCCCAACCTCGCCACCCACAAGCAAACCCCCACCACAACGCCAGCCGACTCAGCCGATTAGTTGATCTCTCTCTTCTCCCCCCCCCCCCCCCCCCCCCTCAGACGCACCGGCACACCGCCACGGCCAAACCCTGGAGCTCGGCGCCGATGGCGACGGGCACCGAGTCAGCCCCTCTGTCCCCTTCCAGCGGCGGCTCCGACCTCGAGGAGGGCGAGCTCGTCCCCGGGAACGACGGCTCGGCCGGCCCGGACCTCGAGGAGGGCGAGTTCGTCGCCGGCCCCGACGACGGCATCCGCCACGTAGGCGATGGCCTACCAGAGAGTAAGCGGCGCGGCCTCGAACTCGAAGGCATCGTCGTGGATGGAGGTTCCCCCCTGCGGTCGCCCACGCCCTCCTGCGACCACGGCCGCGACTCGGACGGGGCCGTCACCGACGTCGACGCCGATGCCGGCGCGGCCTCGCTCGCGCAGGATCCGCTCTTCCCAGGCCCCGTCTGCCGGATGGAGTTCACGAGCCAGAAGGCGGTGAGCGGCCACGTGATGAGCGCCCACGGTCCGCGCGGACGCCTGCAGGGGAACGAGGAGCGGCCAGCGGTCGGCGGTGGCTGGGACGTGACCGGCACGCGGCCGGATTCCGTCGGCGGCAGGTCCGTTTCCTCCGAGAGCGAAGGAGTGGTCGATCCCACGGCCACTGTGGCCTCCGAGCCAGTGCTGGACCCCATGCCACTCGCGTTCTCGAGCAGCAGCAGCAGCGCGGAGCCCAATCCTCCTGATGACGACTCCATGGACATCGATGTCGAGCCACCGCGCAATCATACCAACAAGATCGTCGTGCGCCCACCATGTTCGCCGCAATTCCTCCAAGGCCGCCGGCCAGCTGCGCCTCGGGTCCTCGTCGCCCAAGATCGGCCTACCGTGGCGCAAGGTCACCAACTCGCAGAGGACGCCGCGCGGCAATTCGTCCTCCGCCAGGCCGCTGCGGCTCAGGCCGTCGCGCACCACGTACAGCGCACGTCGCTGCCGCGGGCGGGCGGCCACATGTCCGGCCACACAGCCAGGAAGAAGAACGAAGAACTCGCCGCCGCGGGCATCCGCCTTGGCGTCGGCGACCCCAAGCCGGCGAAGTTGCACCCGTTCACGCATTGCCCCAGCGTGTTCGCATCGGGAGGGCAGCTCGGCGGGCACATGAGGAAGCACTACGAAGGAAATGTGGCACCGATGCCACCGAAGAAGCCCGTGATAGACCCCATGCCAATCGCGTCCGCGAGCAGGAGCAGCAGCGCGGAGCCCAATCCTCCCAATGCCGACTCTGTGGCCATCGGCGTCGAGTCATCAGGTAATCATGCCAACAAGGTCGTCGTGCGCCCACCATGTTCGCCGCGATCCCTCCAAGGCCAGCAGCCCGCCGCGCCTGAGGTCGTCGTCGCCCAAGATCAGCCTACCGTCGCCCAGGGTCAACAACTCCCGGAGGAGGCGGCGCGGCAATTCTTCGTCCGCCAGGCCGCTGAGCCTCAGGCCGTCGCGCACCACGTACAGCACGCATCGCCGCCGCGGCCAGAGCGGGACGAGTACGGTTATTGGTTCTGCAGGGAGAAAGGGTGCGGTGCCCGGTTCTTGTCGTACAGCGGGCTCGGCAGCCACATTTCCTGCCACACGGCCAGGAAGAGGATCGAGCTCGCTGCCGCCAGCGTGTTCGCCTCGGGAGGGCAGCTCGGCGGGCACATGAGGAAGCACTACGAAGGAAATGTGGCACCGAGGAAGCCCGTGATAGACCCCATGCCAATCCCGTTCGCGAGCCAGAGCAGCAGCGCGGAGCCCAATCCTCCTCCCAATGACGACTCCGTGGCCATTGTTGTCGAGTCATCAGGTAATCATACCAACAAGGCCATCGTGCGCCCACCATGTTCGCCGCGATTCCTCCAAGGCCACCAGCCCGCCGCACCTCAGGTCGTCGTCGCCCAAGCTCAGCCTACCGTCGCCCAAGGTCACCAACACGCGGAGGCGGCGGCGCGGCAATTCGTCCCCCACAAGGCCGCTGCGCCTCAGGTCGCCGCGCACCACGCACAGCGCACGTTGCCACCGCCACCTCCGCCAGCGCGGGACGAGCAAGGTTGGTGGCTGTGCAAGGAAGAAGGGTGCGATCAGCGGTACGCCACGCCCCAGGAGCTCGGCGTCCACATGCTCAGCCACAATATGGGGCAGGACAGCGAAGCCGCCGCCGTGGCTCTCCACCTTGGCATCGGCCCGGCGACGTTCCACCCGTGCAAGCATTGCCCCAGCGTGTTCACCTCGGGAAAGCAGCTCGGCAGCCACATGAGGAAGCACTACGAAGGAAATGTGACGCCGAAGAAGCCCGGCGCTACGCCCAACGTGTCGGCGCGCGAGCTCGCGTCAGCGCTGGCACCGCCCGTGCCGATGCCGCCCGCCACCATGGAAGTGACGCCAGCGCAGCCTGCTGTTGCGCCTTCGACGCCCGTCCTTCCGGTTCCGGGAGGCCCGAGGATTTCCCGCGTTAACTTCGTGGTGAGTCCACCACCTGGTGCGGCGGCAGAAGAAAGTTCTTCCGTCGTGACAGAAACGGATCAGAGCTCCGGGGCGTCTACCGACATGGAGCAGTAGATCGGCGAGTAACTAAGGAAAAAGGAGCTACGCTAGGATATGACAGATGCTTGATAGTATTACACACAGTACCGTGTTAGAACTTCGTGTACATTTTATCAAGTTTCAGAATTCCGTTTATACTTCCCTATGGGGAAAGCTTCAATTTAGCGCCCTTGAATCAATACTACTCTTATCTCCATCATTCGAAATCAGTACACATCTCAGTTGTATGTGTCTTCCGTGTGAGCTCAAGTAATTTCTTATTCAGGGTACAGCTAGTATATAAGAGACCATTCGAGATCTTTATCCTGATGATGTTGAAACAAAGTCGCATTAGTAAGATGCCAAGTGGGATCCCGCGAAGTCCCACATACTGTTTACTACCCAATTTTAGTTTAAATATTTGTTCAGAATTTAAACTAGAATTTGGCAACGAACTAGAAGTGAGACTTTGGGGATCCCACTTGCATTCCTATTGTGTAGTCCATTTAGTAACCGACACATACAACTGCTTGACAGATGAATGCTGAACAAAAACTCAATTAGTATGAGCTTGACAGATGAATGCTGAAAGAAAACTCAATTAGTATGTGGAGAGAGGATTTGTGGCTCCCGAGCCGGTGAGCTCGGTATTTGAAAAAAAACGAAATTTGTACTTCTTTGTTTCAAAAAGGTCCAAATTTTATTTTGGAAATACATATTTGTGGGCTCAATGATTGTGGCAAGTTTCGGTAAAAAACTCGCTTTGTTTTGGGCTACAGAAAAAACAATCCCCAGTTGTATATAATATAAAAAACAGATATTTTAGAGATTTGTCCTTTTTTATATTTCACAAAATAATACGTATTTATGTCTGAAAAACCTTGCTTACCTTTGGAATGTATAAATGTTGGTGCATGATTTTTTCATATTTTTTGGAGTCATATTTTTTATTTTTTTATTTTTTTCAAAAAAGAGCTCCAATGAGCCCGGGAGCTATTGTCAGTTTTCATAGTATGTGTATAAATTTAGACAAATTCATAGTAACCCCTTATTTTTTTGACTGAGAGGAGTTTTTGACCAACCAAGGACGCTAGGTGGAGTTCTTGGCCGACCAAGGACGCTAGGTGGAGAATACGTGGGGAGGCACATCAAGATGCGTGTTGAAGACACTGATTCAAGTGATATATGAGATGTGCTAAGTCCCGTGTCTCAACTTGGATGAATTACTCATCCCTGATATCTTTGGCTTAAGCTAGTCATACTACAATTTAATTGATATATATGTACGGTGCTTGATCGAAACTAAATCATCTCTGTTGCAAGTTGTAGTAAATGTGTAATTATAGCTCTATTGATATGTTTTACACACATGCTAGGTGATGCCTCGGTTTGGAATGGTTAATTCATCCCTGGCTTAAATGACTTGTTGTGATTCTATTTCTATCGATCCTGAATGTACACTAGGCTGTTAACTAAAGAAAATTCAGTTCTAAGCATTTTAATGAGTGATGTGCTTTGTTTTGGTTCAAAAGGTTTATTTATAGTTGGATATATGCAATTTAGCTAAAAAAGAGCTCATGTAGATTAAAGTATATAATATATGGTACTGTATCCCTAGAAGTATTTCATTATGCTTGGCTTAAGATTGGTTGATTAGATCAGTGGCATCCATGCATTGCATGCTCAGATCATGCTTGGGTATGATCTGGTTGCTGGATATTCTTGAAGTGTTGAATGAGTGAATCTAGCTGCCCTCCATTTATTTAGCTAAGCTATGGGATATTGTTGAAGTGTTGAATGAGTGAATCTAGCTATCCTCCATTTATTTAGCTAAGGTATGATCTCCTGATCTTGCCAGGGATCACCAGCTAAAGCCGTGTGATCTAACTCCCATTTCTACTGGCATATTTCTTCTTATTTTATTTCTAGATATGAGCTGACAAGAACAGATGTTGCTTTATTTCTTGGCTAGCAAATGATGCAAAGATTGAGACATGTGCTTCTTGAAATAGATCTCGATACTAGTGTTGCCCCCTTCTAGCTCTAGGATGAATTAACATAGCACAACTATGCTGGACTGATCTCTCTCTCTCCCCATTCATATTCTTAACTGAAATGTTTAAGAAAAAAATACTATAATTGGTCGAAGTGTAGCAACCTGCTGCTGTTCCTACTGGGCTTGTATTAGTCCTAAGATTGCTTGTTGACTCTTGTTGATCTTGTTCAACTAAGATGATTGATATTATCCTCCTAGCACCCGGTCTCCACTTGACCTTCTCTTCCTAGCTCATGATCTTCACTTGACCTTCTCCTCCTAGCTCTTGGTACTGATTTTGATCCAGAAATTTATGTGTGCTGGCTAGTGTTTTTTGGCTAGGTGAAATATGCAAAGGACTAGCAGCTAAGATGCGGCTGTGCCTCCCTTCTTATCTGACTCCTACTACCGTTGTTGTGTTGCCACACAGAAGTGTGCATGTGTGTGTTGGCAGCAGCCTACTGGCTTACAGTTGAGGCCCACCAGGGTTAAAGTTTCTTAGTTGGACTTTCTCTCTTATGGATGAGCTTGACTTGGCATATATTTTCCTGGATGTAATTGCTATTTCTTTTGCTGCCAAGTGATTTTTTCCCCAAAGCCAGTGATTCATAGTCTAAGGCAATCTCTGATAAGAACAAATACTAAGCATAGCCCCTTAATTAAATACTCATTGATGTGAACAAGCAGTGCACCTCACCACTATACCTAGAGTATCACTAACCCCCACTAGTCTCTTTTCTATTTTCTTTTGTTTGTGTTTTTGTATTGTCTTACAAGAACAAAGGATAAGAAGACAAAACGATCAAGGAGTTAAATAAGAAAATAGTCTAGGACTTTTTATTTATTTATTTTGTAATTTTCTTTCTTTCTCTAGTTGTAAAGACAATGTTTATAGTATTAGTCAATAAAGATATTCTTTATTGTAATCTTTTATTTTTATTTAGTTGTATAAAGAAATGACCTTATGTAATGAATTATTCTTTTATTCTTCTATTTTCTTATTTCACTATACCTACTGGTTATATTATTTTAATTTATTTACTTATTGTAATTCCTTCATTATTTCATACATGTAAATCATTAAGCTGATATATAATAAAGAATAACATTCTCTAATTATAATTATATTTAAATCGTGGAATTACTTGATTATTAGTAATTCATTTTTACTTAATTTTTAAATTCAAATCTTTTGTTTTGAATTATTCAAATTTGATTTGTTTCACCTTAAAATCAAGGAATTCACCAAAGGTCCTGTCAAAATCTATCGCACCCATATTGATGACCTGTTTCTATTCATCAACATAAGCGAGACCTCGATCACTTTGTGGTAATATTAATTCGCGAAAAATTTATCCAGATTTTTAAATGCATGAATGCGGATGCACAGACTCACTTTTGCACTTCTAATTGCCCTTATGTAGGGGTTCGTAGCATGGAAAATAAAAATTTCTACCGCATGAACACATAATCAAGATCTAATCTATGATCAAGCCAAGATCTATCTACTAGATTGTAGCAACGAGTCAATAGAGTACTAACCCTCGAAGATCCAAAGCGGTTAACGAGAGCAGATTCTCGTGGGTGATGTAGTCGTACACTTGCCGATCTCAAGATCGTGAAGCGATCCTTCCTGCGTTCGGCAGCGCTTCATGATCGGTCACACGTTTGGTACTCGATGAAGACCTTCCTCTCCCTTGTTCCAACATGCAGTGGAGGTTGTAGTCCTCTCCTCGCGATTCCGGCAAAGACGGCGTGGTCATGGAAGTAGAGGAGATCTCGTGAGGCCAAGCCTTAAGCGAGTATGGTGGACTATGATAGAGAGCGATCTAGGGTTTAGACGCACCAAGGAGGATCTAGGCCGGCGGCTAGGGTTTAGCTAGGCGGTGGCGGCTTGCCCTAGGCGGCGGCAGCAGGAGGTGGCGGCGCCGGGGCTAGGGTTTGCGTGGTGGAGGTGTTGTGTCTTGGAGGGGCAGCCCTGCCCCTCCTTATATAGGTGGAGGGGGCGCGCCAGGGGAGGGGAGTCCCTCCCCAACTCGGTTTCCCAAGTGGGCCAGCGGTGGAGGGGAGGAACTCCTCCAAAAATAGGTTTCCTACTTCCCCTCCACCTTCCAAAATAGCCGTTTGACTTTTCAAATTGGCGTTTGACTTTTCAAACTAGGATTTGATTAAACCCTTTATTTTGTTCAGCGATGACACCTAGTACATGATGCAATCATTCCAACTTGATATGACACATTCATGTACCCTTCCCTCCGAGTCTTGGGACCTTCCGACCTTCTAGAACATTCCCGATGAAAACACCGGAATCATTCTCCAACTCCGAAACAGGACATTCCTTATATGAATCTTATTCTCCGGACCATTCCGGATCTCCTCGTGATATCCCGGGTCCCATCCGAGACTCCGAACAACATTCGGTCTCTTTACTCATCATTCCATAACTACTTAACAACATCGAATCCTTAAGTGTGTCTCCCTACGGTTCGTGAATTATGCGGACATGACCGAGACACTTCTCCGATCAATAACCAATAGAGGAATCTAGAAATTCATATGGTTCCCACATATTTCTACGATTACTTTGCGATCGAATGAACCACTTACATACGACACCAATTTCCCTTTGTCTCATGATAGTTTACTTATCCGAGGTTTTGATTGTCGGTATCTCTTCATACCTAGTTCAACCTCGTTACCGATAAGTACTCTTTTCTCGTTCCCGTGATATGTGATCCCTTGTGAGCCAGTCACATGCTTGCAAGCTAATTGGATGACATTCCACCGAGAGGGCCCAGAGTATATCTATCCGTCATATGGATGGACAAATCCCACTCTTGATCCATGTGTCTCAACCCATACTTTCCGAACACTCAATGCCACCTTTATAGCCACCCAGTTACGGTGTGGTGTTTGATGTCATCAAAGCATCCTTGCGGTGATGGTGATAAGCATGATCTCATGGTCGAAGGAATTAGGTTACTATGTATCAGAAAGCTTATAGCAAATGAACTATATTAAATGACTTGATCTTTATGCTACGCTTAACTATAGGAGTATGTCCATCACATCATTCTCCTAATGATATGACCCTGTTGTTAATAACATCTCTATGTTCATGATCAGGAAACCATGATCATATATTAACCAACAAGCTAGTTTAACAAGAGGCTTTACTAGGGACTCTTTTATGTTTACAAACCACACAAGTATTAATGTTTCCTTTTAATACAATTATAGCATGGTATATAAACATTTATCATAAGTATGAAGATATGATAATAACCTACTTTATTATTGCCTCTTGGGCATATCTCCAACAGTCTCCCACTTGCACTAGGGTCAATAATCTAGTTTCAAACCTTTGTGTATTCAACACCTATGGCTTTCTGGTGTCGTATGTACACGATTGCTAGTGGTCAACTGATCTCCGGATCTGACACTTCCAAGTCTGTGTGTAATTGCATGTCTTTGCGTCTCTACGCATCACTCATTCTCTAATGAGATGGCTTTGTATAATTTTGGTCCTTTGGTGAGACCTTTAGTTCTTTGGGGTTAAAACATGTTGATAATATTGTCGTACAATATATCTTCATAGTATTATCCCGCTGTGAACTACACCTAGTTTGGTAACAAACTATTTGACACAAATGCCCTCTTTAGCTGCTATTATAGCAGTCATATACTTAGCCTTTTGTTGTAGTATGTGTCACAATGTCTTAACTTTGGAACTCATCCAAATCCATTATGGAACTTACTTTCCATTATATTGTGCCACCCTTAGTTTAGATTGAGATAAACTTAATTTGTACTTTGTGACAAAACTAGTATCAATGTAATACTTTTACAATGAACTAACCATCTATTTGCCACTTCTACAAAATAATATACTCTTAGTTCTTACAAAAGATCATAAGAATATCCTTACTATCGTCCAATGATCATATTATGAATCATTCTGGTATATGCTCATAACATTTAGAGCATAGGACATATCTGGATTTGTACATATCACAGTATGATTGATATAAATATTCTTTGTAATTTCATACATCAAGTATCAATCTATACTTGAATCTTTTTTCACTTACCAAGTGTCAATACACTTGAATATATCATCAATATTGAACTCATTCAATCCTTTCTGTGCGACAAGAATCTTTCTTGTAGTTTCTATATTGAACTCATTCAATACATCATCTATGCATTTTCGGCACAACCATATTAGCGTCTATTGATGCCAAATATTTGGGTTTTGCCTAAGTCTTTCATCGGGATGAAATTCTTAATATGTGTTAATAAAAGATACATCATTTCTAATCAACAATATGTCTTCCACATAATGTATTAGAAACATGTCTTAGCGCTCCCACTTAATTTCTTGCAAATGCAAGCATCTTCATTGTCTCTGATGAAATTAAACTCTTTTAACAGTTTCATCATAGTGAAGATTCCAACTCCGCGATACTCACTTCAACCATTGAAGTTTGCATATGCTTTTAGCATCCTTTGAATTAACAAAACCCTATGGACCGTGTTATGCACATGTGCTAGGTAACAATTCTATTAGAAGAACTTGTTTTGTTTATTCAACTACCACATAACAAATTTATATGTAGTGGTTGCTACATTAATCCGTCTAGACTAAATATTGCTATGAAAGATCAAATCTTGTCATAGTCAACCTTTGAACATTGTTGTGAACTCTTTCCCAACATGTCAACTATTTCATAGATGTGAAACATCCATGTCTATTTCTTTATAGATCCAAACACAACTGTAAGTTCTTACACCTTTCTCGAGGGTCCTTCAAGTTCAAAACTTGATTTCTCGTGTATGGAACTATCACGGATTTTATGGCTTCAAGCCATTTTACGGAGTCAGGGCCTATCATCGCTTCTTTGCATGTAGTATGTTCATTATTATCAAATAATGATTCAACCCTCAAATCTTGGTATTTGATTGTTTACTCGACCTACTTGGTTCAATAGAAACTTTGACTTCCGTAACCATAACCTTTGAGGCACGTGAGCCATGAGCATTGTTGCTGCCTCCGGAACACTTTTTGGCGCTGCGCAACTTTGCACATATAGCTAAGGTTCTTTTAACCTTATCAAAGTTATATTGTCCTCCCACTTATCTTTTCACGAAAAATTCCTTCTCAAAGAAACTTGACGTTCTAAGTAACAAACACTTTTGTCTCCGATGTTATGGAGGAATACTTAACAGTTATTCGAAATAACATACAAAGACAGGTTCATCCGACTTTGGTTGCAAACATCTTTCTATTGGAGATATGCCCTAGAGGCAATAATAAATATAGTTATTATTATATCTTTGTGTTTATGATAAATGTTTACATTCATGCTATAATAGTATTAACAAGGAAACATTAATACTTGTGTGATTTGTAGACTAAAATAAGAGTCCCTAGTAAAGCCTCTATATAATACTAGCTTGTTGGTTAATAGATGATTGTGGTTTCCCTATCATGAACATTGAGATTTTATTAACAACAATATCATATCATTAGGAGAATGATATGGTGGACATACTCCTATAGATAAGCGTAGCATAAAGATCAAGTCATTTTAATAGTTCAATTGCTATATGCTTTCTGATACATAGTAATCTAATTCCTTCGACCATGAGATCATGCATATCACCTTTACCGGATGGATGCTTTGATGACATCAAACACCACACCGTAACTGGGTGGCTATAAAGGTGGCATTGAGTGTTCGGAAAGTATTGGTTGAAACACATGGATCAAGAGTGGGATTTGTCCATCCATATGACGAATAGATATACTCTGGGCCCTCTCGGTGGAATGTCATCCAATTAGCTTGCAAGCATGTGACTGGCTCACAAGGGATCACATATCACGGGAACGAGAAAAGAGTACTTATCAGTAACAAGGTTGAACTAGGTATGCAGAGATACCGACGATCATAACCTTGGATAAATAAACTATCGTGAGACAAAGGGAAATTGATATCGTATGTAAGTGGTTCATTCGATCACAAAGTAATCGTAGAAATATGTGGGAGCCATATGAATTTCCAGATTCCTCTATTGGTTATTGTTCAGAGAAGTGTCTCGATCATGTCCGCATAATTCACGAACCGTAGGGAGACACACTTAAGGATTCGACATTGTTTGAGTAGTTATGGAATGATGAGAAAGAGACCGAATGTTGTTCGGAGTCTCGAATGGGATTTGGGATATCACGAGGAGATCCGGAATGGTCCGGAGAATAAGATTCATATAAGGAAAGTCCCGTTTCGGAGTTGGGGAATGGTTCCGGTGTTTTCATCAGGAATGTTCTAGAAGGTTCCGAAATGTCCGGCACTCCGGAGGGGAAGGGTACATGAATGTGTTATATCAAGTTGGTATGATTGCATTATGTACTCGGTGTCATCGCTGAACAAAATAGAGGGTTTATTCGAATCCTAGTTTGAAAAGTCAAACGCCTAGTTTGAAAGTCAAGCGGCTATTTTTGGGAAGTGGAGAAAGAGGAGGAAACCGAGTTGGGGAGGAGTCCCTCCTCCACCGCCGGCCCACCTCCAAGCCGAGTTGGGGAGGGACTCCCCTCCCCTTGGCCGGCCGGCCCCTCCACCTATATAAGGAGGGGCAGGGCTCCCCTCCTAGACACACAAGATCCCCGCCTCCAAACCCTAAGCCGTCGGCGCCGCCACGTGCTGCCGCCGCCGCCGCCCTAGGTCAAGCCGTCACCTCCGCCTAGCAACCCTAGCCGCCGGCCAAGCTTCCTCCTCCGCGTGTCTAAACCCTAGATTGTCGAGGGACTCTCTCATACTCCACCATACTCGCTCCGGCTTAAGGCGAAGCCCTGCGAGATCTCCCCTCTACTTCCGGTACCACGCCGTTGTCTTTTAGGAATCACGAGGAGAGTGCTACAACCTCCATGTCTGCTGGAACAAGGGAAAGGAAGGTCTTCGCCGAAAATCGAATGTGTGACCGATCAGAGCTGCGGAACCTTGCAATGGAAGGATCGTCAACGCGATCTTGAGATCGGGAAGAGTACGACTACATCACCCACGAGAATCCGCTCTCGTTAAACACTTTGGAATCTTCGAGGGTGAGTTATTCTATCGACTCGTTGCTACAATCTAGTAGATAGATCTTGGCTTGTTTGTTTGTATGCGGTAGAAATTTTTTGTTTTCCATGCTACGAAACCCTACACTTTCTTATGCATAGCATACCAATGTTTAAGAAAGGACAACTTGGGTTTTATCCCAAACCATAACTTTATATGGTGTCATTTCAGCGGATTATGATGGAGCTCTTTTCAGTGGAAAAAACGGTAGTCTCTAAAGCTTTTAATCTTTAAAATATAATGGCAGTTTTATGAATTACACCTTTGATTTTACCATGTCAAACAAGGTTTTAATTTCATATCTCGAATGCTCCATACTCTTATGGTGTTTCGGGAAATGTAATTCCTTAAATCTTAGGTATTATGCTAAACTTGTAACTCAAATATCTTCCTTTATGATCTTATCATAAACTATTTATATTCTTGTTACAATGATTTTGCACTTCATCTTGAAAGTCTTTGAACTTTTCAAATGTTTCATACTTCATCCTTATTAAGTAAATATTCATATATTCACTCAAATTTTCGGAGAAAGCATATGAAGTTGAAATCCATCGCTCTTGACTACACATAATGGACTTTATACAACAATATGTACAAGTTCCAATAAGCTAGTTATTCGTTCCCTTTCATCCTATGAACGAAGTTTTAATTATCTCTAGAAAAGTTTCACAAGCGTCATTTGATCAAAAATCAAAAGACTCCAAAATTCCATCCACATGGAGTTTCTTCATGTTTTCTTTCCAATATAATTTAAACAGCGATGTCACTTCCTAAGTGATCTTGCAATCAATTTGTCTTTCGACATTTTTAGCACTAGTTTTATGGATGTGATTTCTCCAACGAGATTTGTAAATCATCCATCTTTTATGGATTACGGCAATTATTTGAATAACCCTTTTGTTCTCATAATACCTGATAAAACAAATCTTGAAGGCAAGATTTGATGTTTAACGAGCAACACAATAACCCTTTATTTGTTCTCGATGAACACCATCACATATTCTTTTGCTAGTTACTTAGGCCATTGTAGTTCATGAATTGTGTTGTTTCGTATGACGATTCACACCAACAAATTCAGTATCAAATACTTAAGAACCACATTGTTTAATAAGCAAAGAATATAGCCATAACATGTATATCATCTATATACTTAAACTGAACAATTCTAGTCTTTTCTTTTCTGCCATATATTTATGAGATTCTCTTTCAGTATTTCCTTTTCTGTTTAAAAGAATCTATCAACATCAATAGTGGAGTCATACATATGACACATAGTCCAAAGCGTGTATAATTAAATACCAATGTCTTTGGACTTGCACTTTGAAGTAGATTATCATCATCAAATGTTTGGTGTGCTTTCAAATTCCATTCTTTAGTAATCTCTTGGTGTGGTAAATATTTTACCTACATCAAATATTCACCCTTACCATGGAATTATTCATGATCAAGCTACTTTAGCTTATTGCGATGAATCGCGAGTATAATGTTGCTCTCCAAAACCTTTTGGAGGATTAGGACAACTAGTGTCTCCAACCTTTTGCAAATTCTCATCAAATATGAGAACGTGACTTTTGCCATATTATACTCTATCATGTTGCAACCAAAAATTCGTTTCAGATATCACAATATCTTCCACACATCATGGTTTCTGAAACAACTCTTTTAGATCCTAGATAACCTTGATATTAAGACAATTTTTTGAATATCAAGAATCATGGAGACAAACATGATACTCATACACTAACTCTTGGAATTTTCACTCTCGATTTAATACCAGTTATTAAACTTCATGGAGTAACCGGAACTTACTGAAAGTTTGCAATAGGACTTTTAAACTTTAGATTAACACTTCAAAACAATATGATACCAGTTCGTAAAGTAACTAACCAGAATTCTATAGTTCTATCATCTCAATTATAACTAAGCGCAAGGTGGTAAACGGATGCCAATGACTACAACAACTATGCAAATTCACTTTGATTTAATTTATGATAAATAGTGTTCAACTTTTAATCATATTGCTGTTGAACTCCCACTCAAAACAATATCCCTCACATTGTTTTAGTGATCACACGAACCAAATCCACCACATCAAAACCGATCATCACGAGAGTTGATGTAGCTTCAATGGCGAACAATCAACATGTTCATCATATCTACTATATGACTCATGCTTTACCTTTCGGTGATCCGTGTTCCGAGACCATGTCTGTACATTTTAGGCTCGTCAAGATCAAACCTTAGCTTTCGCATGAGAAAATCTGGCTTGCTCACGTTGTATACACTCGCAGAATCTAACACACCCGATCATCACGTGGTGCTTCGAAACAACGAGCTTTAGCAACGGTGCTTACTAAGGATGAACACTTTAAAACTTGAAATCGTGTGCTTGAGGGATCATCTTATAATGCTACCGTCGTGAACTAAGCAATACAAGATGCATAAAAGGATTAACATCACATGCAATTCATAATATGTGATATGATATGGCCTTTCTACTTGTGCTTTCGATCTCCATCTTCAAGCACGAACATGATCTCCATCATCACCGACATTGCATCAAGGTCAATGACGCCGCTCCATGGTTGTCGTCCACCAGCTTCAACTATTACAACTACTTTGAATAGACACGCGTGTCTTAACAGAATTTAAAAACAACCATATGGCTCCTGCCTGTTGCCAACTTACAATAAGGAACATTGCATACATCAAATATAATCACAATCATGGCCATATCACATCACAGCACACCCCTTCAAAACAAAGTTAGACGCCTCTAATTTTCTTTGCATATTTTACGTGGTTTGGGGCTTTCAATAAGTGTCGCTCTAACTTACGAACAAGAACCACAAAATTGATACTAGTATTGTCAATCACCCGTTGTAAATTGAATCTTAACTATGTTGGGAGAAACAGGCACCCGTAAATCCACTTATGCAATACAAGTTGCATGTCAAGCGTGGAGCAAGTCTCATGAACGATGTCATGTAAGGTTAGCCCGGGCCGCTTCATCCCACCATCCCGCAAGATGCAAAGTACACAAAAAACAATCGACAAAAAAAGCATCAACACCCACAATGACCATTGTGTTCTACTCGTGCAACAGATCTACATATAGACACGGCTCTGATACCACTGTAGGGGTTCGTAGCATGGAAAACAAAAAATTTCTACCGCATGAACACACAATCAAGATCTAATCTATGATCAAGCCAAGATCTATCTACTAGATTGTAGCAACGAGTCAATAGAGTACTAACCCTTGAAGATCCAAAGCGGTTAATGAAAGCAGATTCTCGTGGGTGATGTAGTCGTACACTTGCCGATCTCAAGATCGCGTAGACGATCCTTCCGGCGCTGTGTTCCGGCAGCGCTTCATGATCGGTCACACGTTAAATTTTCGATGAAGACCTTCCTCTCCCTTGTTCCAAAGAAAATGAGGTTGTAGCACTCTCCTCGCGATTCCGGCAGACGACGGCGTGGTACCGAGTAGAGGGAGATCTCAGGCTTCGCCTTAAGCCGGAGCGAGTATGGTGGACTATGAGAGAGAGCCTCGGTGATCTAGGGTTTAGACGCACCAAGGAGGAGCTAGGACGGCGGCTAGGGTTTAGCTAGGCGGCGGCTTGCCCTAGGCGCAAGCGGGCGGAGGTGGCACCGAGGCTAGGGGCTAGGGTTTGAGGTGGAGGTGTTGTGTCTTGGAGGCGGCCCCCTCCTTATATAGGTGGAGGGGCGCCAGGAGGGTAGTCCCTCCCCAACTCGGTTTCCCAAGTGGGCCGGCGGTGGAGGGGAGGAACTCCTCCCCAAGTAGGTTTCCTACTTCCCCTCCACCTTCCAAAATAGCCGTTTGACTTTTCAAATTGACGTTTGACTTTTCAAACTAGGATTTGATTAAACCCTTTATTTTGTTCAGCGATGACACCTAGTACATGATGCAATCATTCCAACTTGATATGACACATTCATGTACCCTTCCCCTCGGTCTTGGACCTTCCGGACCCTTCTAGAACATTCCCGATGAAAACACCGGAATCATTCTCCAACTCCGAAACAGGACTTTCCTTATATGAATCTTATTCTCCGGACCATTTCGGATCTCCTCGTGATATCCCGTATCCCATCCGAGACTCCGAACAACATTCGGTCTCTTTACTCATCATTCCATAACTACTTAACAACATCGAATCCTTAAGTGTGTCTCCCTACGGTTCGTGAATTATGCGGACATGACCAAGACACTTCTCCGATCAATAACCAATAGAGGAATCTGGAAATTCATATGGTTCCCACATATTTCTACGATTACTTTGCGATCGAATGAACCACTTACATACGATACCAATTTCCCTTTGTCTCACGATAGTTTACTTATCCGAGGTTTTGATCGTCGGTATCTCTTCATACCTAGTTCAACCTCGTTACCGATAAGTACTCTTTTCTCGTTCCCGTGATATGTGATCCCTTGTGAGCCAGTCACATGCTTGCAAGCTAATTGGATGACATTCCACCGAGAGGGCCTAGAGTATATCTATCCGTCATATGGATGGACAAATCCCACTCTTGATCCATGTGTCTCAACCCATACTTTCCGAACACTCAATGCCACCTTTATAGCCACCCAGTTACGGTGTGGTGTTTGATGTCATCAAAGCATCCTTGCGGTGATGGTGATAAGCATGATCTCATGGTCGAAGGAATTAGGTTACTATGTATCAGAAAGCTTATAGCAAATGAACTATATTAAATGACTTGATCTTTATGCTACGCTTAACTATAGGAGTATGTCCATCACATCATTCTCCTAATGATATGACCCTGTTGTTAATAACATCTCTATGTTCATGATCAGGAAACCATGATCATATATTAACCAACAAGCTAGTTTAACAAGAGGCTTTACTAGGGACTCTTTTATGTTTACAAACCACACAAGTATTAATGTTTCCTTTTAATACAATTATAGCATGGTATGTAAACATTTATCATAAGTATGAAGATATGATAATAACCTACTTTATTATTGCCTCGGGCATATCTCCAACACCTTAATGCTAGGGCATTACAACGAGGTGGTTTGCCAGGAGGTTGGAGAAGATCTTGGATGGGTTATGGATGAGGCTAATGAGCCCGTAGTCACCCACGGCCGACCCGTTGGTCTTCTTAGCCAACAAGATGATGTTTGCGGAGTTGATCAGGTTCGTGCACCCGCCCTGAGCTATGACATGTGGATTATTGCCCTTACGAGGTCCCACTTGATGATGGTCCATCAAGACTTGAAGAAAGCGCCTATAAAACCGTCCAGTCTGATGCCTTGTCCAAATACAAGGAGAACACGGCTAGTAGTCAGCTACTTTGATCTCAGGCACCTAGAAAGGAGAGTGTAAGTATGATAGGTTGTGCAGTGTATACTCGAGGCCTTCCTAGTCGAGGCTTTAGCTGCCGGGGGTGCCAAATTGTTGTAAGATGACCTATTATTTGTCCTTTGCCATGATGGTCATGCCATTTGGGTGGCAAGCGACTGAGTGTAAACCTTTTTTGGCGTCCGTTCGCCTTAGCATAGAATAACTTGGAGATTCCACCCCCCTGCCGAGTCCATGTGAGCCTAGATCTTTGTCTTAGCCTTTTGTTCTCAATGGCAAGGAGGCCACGATGACTTTAAGTGGAGACGAAGAGCTCTTTCCTCCTTCGAGAGTGGCCGCACCTCCTCTGCCTGATCAAGGCGCCAGATAACCTCCGTAGCCGCCACAATTTGCTTTCGAAGATCACCGGTACTCTGCCTTTGCCAGTTCTCAAGGGCTTTAGCGGTGCAGGACCACTTGATGTAAATGTGGCGGATAGGGTCCATGGCCTGGATAAGCTTGTTCCATGTCTCAGACACGGTTTCCTCAAAACTAGGCATACACAACTAGAGTTTCTTGAACTTGAAGGATGGCTTTCTCGTGGCGGAGAGAACACCTTGCATGAGGAGAGGGGTATGGTCGGAGTTTCTGAATTTCATTCTCCTAGTTAATTATGTCCAGATTAATTTGGAAGCATGATTCGTTATTTGTATGTACCAAGACCAATGTTAATAAACTTCACTGTTGTCCATCCTAAAACCGTAGTTACAACACTAAAAATCACATGGGTTATAGTCAGAACAGAAATGGAAATATGCAACTGAACTGATGTAGCGCTTCATGGGAAAACAAAGGAACTTTTCCCTATGAACAGAAAGACTGGAGTTAGCACAAAGATATGCCTACCGTCTTTCATATTTCTTGCCCGACATAGCGCATCCTCTAGGATATCTGAAAAAAATGGGATTAAAACAGAAAGATCATGCGGTTATGTTAGGTCCATTAACTCTTAATGCACCGAGATTTTTAACATCTCGGTGAGCAAGGCAAGCACAGGCTGCCATAACCTGAACATACTGAAAAATGTATAGTATGAAGTGCAAGCTGAAGCAAGAAGAAGCACTGAACCTGAACATCTGATTGAGCAAAAGTATGATGCTGAGCGAACTGTGAGATAATTTTGGTCGATGGAGGGAGCAGAGGAAAGGTTAACAATGCACATTTAGCAGTAAGAGTATTATTATGTTCTTTAAAGTCCCCCACATCTCTGAAGAAAAATCAAGGCGTTTGCACTCCAAATTACAACGAGAGAAGATTAGCAGTGTGACGTACTGCCATGTGCGTGCTGCGCTGGCCGGCTGACAGCGCTTAGCTGATTCGGCCGCGACAAGTTTGCGACGCACCATTCCAGAACCAGGCCGCATCCTGCGGTCCTGCCCCGCGAGAAGCCAGTTGCGACTAGCGAGCAGCAGAAAGGAGCGAGAGCAAACACACGCACACCCTAGCACCCTCGCTGGATCTGATGGTGGATCGCTCGCACCTCGCAGCCGTCGCGCTGCCTTGCTTCGCTGCTACCGGGCGGGCGTGGCGGCGTTCGTGCCCCCCGCCGCGGCAACCGGGCAAGGAGAGGAAGCAATGTCTGCGGCCGTTTCGTCGCCGCGCCGTTGCGCTGGGGAGGGAGAGGTTCGCCTGGGAAGGGAGGGGTGGCGCAGACGCAGCCGGCCCCGGCCGACGCCGCCAGCGCAGGAGCAGAAGAGGCTCGGGGACGGGGAAGAGACCTCGCGCTCGTGAGGGTTTGGGCCTGGCGGGCCGGGCCGATAAAAGAACCCACAGGCCCACATAGTGCCCGAAGCCTGGCTCGGCGATGGCTTGTCCCGCACCTTGAAATTCCCCCCCTTGGCGCCCGAAGGTAACCGTTTCAACCAACATCGCTCTCCTCGCCTCTCCTCTCCTCCTCTGTCTTCTCCTCCCCTCGCCAGAGCGCCCAGAGGGCTAGAATCCGCCATCCTCACAATCCCTCTCTCCAGTTCTCCCTCCACCCCCTCTGCTCTTCGGCGGTCCGGCAGCGCCGGCAGCGACCGATGGACGAGTTCCCCGACGGGCACTACGTGTGGCTGCGGAGCCGCGTGCACGGCACCTACCTCCACGCCGACAAGGACGGGCGTGGCGTCTACCTCAGCGATCGTCGCATGTCCATGAAATCCGCGTGGGCGGTGCACCTCTACGGGGACGAGCAGCGCGTGCTCCTCCACAACGCCGCCAACGGCCGCTACCTCTCCGCCACCAACTCCTCGGCGTTCGGCTGCCGCGGCTGCCGCATCGCTCTGCGAAACTTCTACGATGCTGACGATGTGGCCATCAGGTGGCAGCCCGTCAGGGCGGGGTCCCAGGGCCCAATCCTGCTGCGCCAGATCGCCGTCGAAGGCCGCGACGGCTACCTCCGCGCCAACGGGAGGAACTTCACCTTGAACGAGAACCGCGTCACCGTCGACTACCTCCACATCATCAGCACCATGATGGAGTGGGTGGTGTATGCCATCCCCACCAGTGTGCGCATACCTCAACTTCCAGGTCCGCCTATGGTGAGTTCGCCATGCCCCGCTTCTAGATTCTTCTCGAATTGGGAGCTGTTTGTTTGGGCTCTTGAATGTCGCTAATATGCATCGTAATTTAATCGCGGGGATTGCAGATTGTGTTAATTTCATTCGCCTCGGAGCAATCCTTGGTTCTGTTCTTGGTTGCCTCCCCTGTTTCTTGACTTCATGGGCCTCCGTATTTGTTGTTTACGATCATAAATTCAGCGCAATAACCTGCTTCTCTGCGCCCCTGTTGTTCTCTGCAAATCGCAACTGAACGCAGCTCCACCCCTCCGCCCTGATGCCGTCGCTAATCTGTTTCTTGACTTCCTGCTCCTACGTATTTGTGTTTCGATCATAAAATTCAGCGCAATAACCTGCTTCTTTAATCTTCTGAGTATAACCATGGTCCTTTGCAAATCGCACCTCAATGCAGATCGACTTCTCCGCCCTGCTGCTGTCGCGGGCGGTGACGGCGAACGGCCAAGGGTACCACGCCAACAACGTCTCGTTCAGTTTCAGGGGAAGGTACGTGTTCCGCCTGAGGGAGGAGCTGATCAGGCGGCTGGGCATCCACCCGGCCGACAACCTCGTCATGTACGTCCAAGCCGGCACATACGGGAGGCGTATCCCACTCGTCGTCAACCTACCCCACAACAGACATGCCCTCGTAATCACGGTCGAGACGCCAGGTGAGAGACCCTGATATGTATTGGGACTGGCAGATACCATTTGATGCATGTCCATCATCTTCTGTCGTTTGTTTAATGGAGTGCTAATTTGCCTGTGCCTGGAAAGCTTATACTGAAATCGTTGTAGTCTGGTATCAGATTATTCGAAATGGTAGCATCAAGAAACTGCTGTAGTCACTAGAACTTGGGAATTATAGTCTGAAAACCAGTTCACTGAACTGTCACTAATTTGCTTCAGTTAGAACTTGGGAATTTTTATGAACTGTTGTAGTCTTGTAGATATAAGTAAAAGCAGCTGAATGGAAACTATATGGAGTATTTACATTGTGCCAGTTGGACTTATCATCTGTGTGCAGATGCTAGAAAGGTGTCTAAAACTAGTTGGTTGTTGGGGAAAATCATTCCACAAGTGATATTTAAATGATTGGTTTTGAAACAACTGTCCTTGGTTCAGATGATTCAGTTCTTCAATTTAATACCATTTTCTGCTAGAAAAACTTTGGAACTTGTAGACCCAAATCAGTCCACTCATCTCGGTTCAGCTTCAAAGAAGAGGATACTGATTTTTATACGACTTATCCTGTTGTAATTGTTTTGAATAAACGTGAGTGAAATTCAATGCAGCACTACATGAAAGCTAGTTTCCGCACATTACATTATTTTCAGGTTTTATATACATCAGCCCTGTTCTTGATCTTTCTGTTTACTTGTTCTAGCAATATGGAATTATTAATCAGCTGCAAAGCTTGCAGTTCCTGTGGCATGGTGCCTAACTGTTTCTGCCATTTCAGACATCGGCGGGCCGCGATACCCGGATTTCGAGCTGTAGAGAAAGACCAGAGCAGGTCTCCTGACTGTTGCCTTACAGTTCACCTCTTCAGAAGTGTCGCTGCCTCGGATGCAGCTACATGAGAATTCTTAATATTTTGCAGAGATATAGGTTGAGAAAAACCCTGTGGCTCGTGTTGCTAGCTAAACTTGATCTGTTCTCATGACAATGCTTTTTGACCTCCCGGTTCTAAAGTTTCAGAACCTGTTTGAACAATTATGCAGTGACATTGGTCTGGTAATGGCTGTGTTGTTATTCTGGTCAATACTTCATTACTGTTAGCTGAATTTATCCTGGATGAAGCATCTGATGTGATGTAGTGGTTCTTGTATTGAGCTGAGCACTTGAGTTTAGTTGTGCCGTTTCAAGTTTCAGTCCAAGGAAAGGCGGCATGATTTTTTTCCTCATCTTGTTCGATCTGTTCTTATGACATTGTCTTGACCTTGCGGTTCTAAAAGTTTGAAGTTTGCACAATTATGCAGTCCATTGGTTTGTAATGGCCATGTTGTTATCCATCGCTGTTATCTGCATTTATCTTAATGAAGCATCTGTTGTGGTGGTTCTTGCAGTGAGTTGAGCATTTCACTTTAGATGTGCCATTTCAAGTTTCAGTCCAATGAAAGGCATCATCGTTTCTTCCTAATCTTGTTTGCTAGATATGTGCCGTTTCAAGTTTGGACACAACTCTGTCCAAACTCCAAACCCATTGGATGATTGTACTCCAAGGAAAAGAAAACAGCAATAAACATGAGAAAAAATGTACTTCCTGGTCAACCATTTTCCTTTTTCTTTGTATTTTATGAACTTGTTACTGCTACTGTTAGTGCTTCCTCTAAATAAGTGAATGTGGCGATGTTGTGTCCGATAAAACCAGTTCCTTGAAAATAGCAGACAAGACAAGCATTCATCTGCATACCAGGAGTTCTGCCCACTGCCGAGATATTTTGCAAATTTAAGTGTGTCACGAAGCTCTGCCCACTGCCGAGATATCCAGGAGTTCCTTTTCCATGTAATCAACTTTCGGAATGTGTTCTGGGGGACATCATCAGGATTCTACGTATGTGCCTGATCTTATCGCGATGGGTTCAAAAAAACCTGAAACTTGTTCTGAAGATGTTCGAAGAGTAACTAGACAAACTTCTGAATGGATGTTGTTTACGTTTCTTTACATGAAACCAGCACATATGCCAGCGGTGAGAATAAATCGATAAATCCAACCACTGACAGCGTTGGGGATGCTAAGGAATCTCTTGAATCAGAATCAGGAGGTGACGAGGACGAGTCATCAGGAGAGGATACTGCTGATGAAGATGATGCCTTGCTGTCTTGCTGACAAGGCAGCTGCACAATCAAAGCAAAGAGGAAAAATGGCCTCTCACCTCAAGGAATGCTTAAAAGGACAGAGGGAAGGGCACCATGATTTCCAAGATCCAGAAACAAGCATGCCAATGGTGAATGTTTGGCCTGGTTAGTTATTTGTCTATACCAAGACCAATGTTAATAAACTTCACTGTTGCCCATCCTAAAACCATAGTTACAACACTGAAAATCACATGGGTGATAGTCAGAGCAGAAATGAAAATGTGCAACTGAACTGATGTAGCGCTTCATGGGAAAACAAAGGAACTTTTCCCTGTGAACAGAAAGAGTGGAGTTAGAGCAAAGATATGACTACCATCTTTCATATTTCTTGCCCGACATAGCTCTAGGATATCTGAAGAAAAATGGGGTTAAAGCATAAAGATCATGCGGTTATGTCAGGTCCATTAACTCTTAATGCTCCGAAGTTTTTAACAATTCGTTGAGCAAGGCAAGCACCTGCTGCCATAACCTGAACATACTGAAAATATGAAGTGCTAACTGAAGCAAGAAGAAGCACTGCTTTTAACCCATGGTCCGTCGATCAACCTTGTTTTTGCAGTGGTTGGACCCCGGCAGCAACTGAATCTTCTTGCACGGCAGCAGGTAGTTGGTCCATCTAGGAGGAATGCATGTCCCCTGAATCACCCCTCTCGACAGTAGGAACTACACCATCTGTTTTAAAATATAAAATGTTTTGGCTTTTGTAAAACAAATATATCTGAACATATTTTAGTATATAAGTTCGAAATAAACTTACACACTAAAAGACGTCTAATACGTTCGTTTTACAAAACCTAAAACATTTTATATTATTAAACAGAGGGAGTAGAATGAACCCAGAAGCATCACCAACCAAAAACTGTCAGTAAGATGCTGGGCGAATTCCGAGTTAATTCTCTCGAAATAGGCTTTCGTCCCGCTATATTAATATAGCAATCACACCATACAACCACGATAGTTCCGACAAGAAGGATAATGCTGGGGCAGCAACAAATACACACCCGAAGAAAACAAAAAAGAAGAAATAAAATGGAGATAGAGATGGATCAACTAAACGAAAGTGACCCGCGACCGCTGCGCCCTCCGGAGAAGTACCACCACACTCATAGCACCGAGTCGTCAAGCACCAGGGAACACCTTCAAGAAGGAAACAAATACGTTGCTGCCCGGACCAGAGCACTAGTCCTAGGGTTTCCCCCAACACACAGAGGGAAGTGTATAGGGTAGCCACGATGCCCCCAAGTAGGAATGGTGCCACCCGAGGCGGCACCGCGTCGTTGTCAGGCAAGCCGACAAGAATTTCTCTCGAAGCCCTATCCCCAACCCCCGAACGATCCGTTGCCCAGGAGCCCCGCGAGGTCGAGGCCTCGACACCACCAAACTCGCCGACCACGAACATGCGCCCCCACGGTCCCGACACCACCATCACCGTCTCACCGAGGTTACTGTCACGAGGCCTACATGACAGAGGTAGATACTAGCTCGACACAGGACCGGCAGAACCGCGACCGCGTGAGGGAACTGCCTCCACCACCAAAGGCAGTAGTCGACCGGACGTGGCTGCAGGGCACACCAGTCCCAGTTGGGTCCAGCTAGCCCCGAGTTCAGAAGCTTCAAGTAGGGCACACCAATCCCAAGAGGGTTCGACCGAGCCCAAGCCTTGAAGCCCATCGCCGCAGTCGCCGTTGCTGCTATCCCTGCACAAGCTAGATCACCGCCGCCCGCAGAACAAGCATAGGATACGAGCAGGCCTGCCCGCCCCAACCTAGATTGGGCCCAAAGGGCCCAGATCTGGGCCGTATGGGCCTGGTCAGCGCCGCCCCACCACCGCTTGTCAGCCATGCCTGCGCCATGCCAGCAGCGGCCACCACTGCTACCACCGCCAAATGAGCCGGACCTCTACCGCCCTGAAGACACCGTCGTCGGGAGGGTGGAGCCCCCGAATCCTGCCTCCGAGCGCTGGGAAGATCGACCATCTGCCGCCACGCGAGAGAAGGTGTGGGAGGAACTAGGCGGGCAGGTGGCGCTCCCTCGCCTCGGGGAGGGCGAGAGGAGCGCGAGGTTTTTTTTGGGGTTCTGGTCCCGCCTCAATTCCGAGCTAATTATGATCGATGGAGGGAGTAGAGGAAAAGTTTGCAATAAGAATATGAGCGTCTGCACTCCAAATTATTACTACAATGCGAGAAAATCAGCAGTGTGCCCTACTGCCGTGTGCGTGCTGCGCTGGCCGAGTCGAGCCGGCTGACAACGCTGGTTCGGTAGCGACAAGTTTGCTACGCACCATTCCACACAATTTTAGAACATTCCTGCCCTGCGAGAAGCCAGTAGCGAGCAACAGAAAGGAGCGAGAGCACGCACACGCGCACCCTAGCAGCCTCGCTGGATCTGATGGCGGTGGTTCGTTCGCTCCACGCCGTCGTTGCGCTGCCTCGCTGCTACCGCTGCAGGGCGCGTGGCGGCGTCAGGTTCTCGCATGCAGCTGGGCCAGGAGAGGAAGCAATGTCTCGCCGCTTTAAATTGCCGCTGGCGTACTGGAAGCTTCGGGAGAGGCTCCCCGGGGAAGGAAAGGGTGGCGCAGCCGGCCCTGGCCGACGCCGCCAACGCAGGAGCAGAAGATGAGAAGAGGCTCGGGAACAGGGAAGAAACCTCGCGCTCGTGAGGGTTTGATCCTGGCGGGCCGGGCCGATAAAAGAGCCCGCAGGCCCACATAATGCCCAAAGCCCGGGTCGGCGATGGCGTGTCCCGCACCTTGAAATACTCCCCTTGGCGCCCGAAGGTAACCGTCTCAACCAACATCGCTCGCCTGGCCTCTCTTCTTCTCCCCCCTCGCCAGAACCTCTCCCTCTCTCCTCTGTCTTCTCCCCTCGCCAGAGCGCCCAGAGGGCTAGAATCCGCCATCCTCACCAATCTCTCTCTCCAGTTCTCCCTCCACCCCCTCTGCTCCTCGGCGGTCCGGCAGCGCCGGCAGCGACCGATGGACCAGTTCCCCGACGGGCACTACGTGTGGCTGCGGAGCCGCGTGCACGGCACCTACCTCCACGCCGACAAGGACGGGCGTGGCGTCTACCTCAGCGATCGTCCCATGTCCATGAAATCTGCGTGGGCGGTGCACCTCTACGGGGACGAGCAGCGCGTGCTCCTCCACAACGCCGCCAATGGCCGCTACCTCTCCGCCACCAACTCCTCGGCGTTCGGCTGCCGCGGCTGCCGCGTCGCTCTGCGAAACTTCGACGATGCTGACGATGTGGCCATCAGGTGGCAGCCCGTCAGGGCGGGGTTCGAGGGCCCAATCCTGCTGCGCCAGTTCGCCGTGGACGGCCGCCACGGCTACCTCCGCGCAAACGGGAGGGACTTCCCCTTGTACAACAAGCGCGTCACCGTCGACAACTTGTACATCATCAGCACCATGATGGAATGGGTGGTGCAGGCCATCCCCACCAGTGTGCGCATACCTCAACTTCAAGGTCCGCCTATGGTGAGTTCGCCATGCCCCGCTTCTAGATTCTTCTCGAATTGGGAGCTGTTTGTTTGGGATATTGAATGTCGCTAATCTGCATCGGAATTTAATCGCGGGGATTGCAGATTGTGTTAATTTCATTCGCCTAGGAGCAATCCCGGCCCTGGTTCTGTTCTTGGTTGCGGCCCCTATTTCTTGACTTCCTGCTCCTACGTATTTGTGTCTCGACCATAAAATTCAGCGCAATAACCTGCTTCTTTAATCTTCTGAGTATAACCATGGTCCTTTTCAAATCGTATCTCAACGCAGATCGACTTCTCCGCCCTGCTGCTGTCGCGGGTGGTGACGGCGAACGGCCCAGGGCACCACGCCAACAACGTCTCGTTCAGTTTCAGGGGAAGGTACGTGTTCCGCCTGAGGGAGGAGCTGATCAGGCGGCTGGGCATCTACCCGGCCGACAACCTCGTCATCTACGTCCAAGCGGGCGCAATCGGGCGGCCTGGCCCACTCGTCGTCAACCTACCCCGCAACAGACATGCCCTCCTAATCACGGTCGAGACGCCAGGTGAGAGACCCTGATATGTATTGGGACTGGCAGATACCATTTGATGCATGTCCATGATCTTCTCTGGTTTGTTTAATGGAGTGCTAATATGCCTGTGCCTGGAAAACTTATACTGAAATCGCTGTAGTCCCGTATCAGATTATTCGAAACGGTAGCATCAAGAAATGCTGTAGTCACTAGAACTTGGGAATTGTAGTCTGAAAACCAGATCACTGAACTGTTACTAATTTGCTTCAGTTAGGACTTGGGAATTTTATGAACTGTTGTAGTCTTGTAGATATAAGTAAAAGTAGCTGAATGGCAATTATATGGAGTATTTACATTGTGCCAGTTGGACTTATCATCTGTCTAGAACTAGTTGGTTGTTGGGGAAAATCATTTCACAAGTCAATTGTCCATACACAACCTTGATATTGAAATAATGATTGGTTTTGAAACAAGTGTCCTTGGTTCAGATGATTCAGTTCTTTAATTTAATACCATTTGCTGCTAGTGAAAAACTTTGGAACTTGAAGAACCAAATCAGTCCCCTCATCTCGGTTCATCTTCAAAGAAGAGGATACTGATTTATGTACGACTTAGCGTGTTGTAATTGTTTTGAATAAACGTGAGTGAAATTCAATGCAACACTACATGAAAGCTAGTTTCCGCACATTACATTATTTTCAAGTTTTATACACATCAGCCGTCTTCTTGATCTTGCTGTTTACTCGTTCTAGCAATATGGTATTATTGATCAGCTGCAAAGGTTGCAGTTCCTATGGCATGGTGCCTAACTGTTTCACTGTTTCTGCTATTTCAGACGTCGGCGGGCCGCGATACCCGGATTTCGAGCTGCCTGTTGCCTGACTGTTGCCTTACAGTTCACCTCTTCAGAAGTGTCCGCTGCCTCGGACGTGGCTACATGAGAATTCTTAATATTTTTCAGAGATATAGGTTGAGAAAAACTCTGTGGCTCGTGTTGCTAGCTAAACTTGATCTGTTCTCATGACAATGCTTTGACCTCCCGGTTCTAAAATTTCAGAACCTGTTTGAACAATTATGCAGTGACATTGGTTTGGTAATGGCTGTGTTGTTATTCTGGTGAATACTTGATTGCTGTTAGCTGCATTTATCCTGGATAAAGCATCTGATGTGATGTAGTGGTTCCTGTAGTGAGTTGAGCACTTGTGTTTAGTTGTACCATTTCAAGTTTCAGTCCAAGGAAAGGCAGCATGCTTTTTTTTTCCTAATCTTGTACGATCTGTTCTTATGCAGTCCATTGGTTTGTAATGGCCATGTTGTTATTCATCGCTGTTATCTGCATTTATCTTGGATGAAGCATCTGTTATGGTGGTTCTTGCAGTGAGTTGAGCATTTGACTTTAGATGTGCCATTTCAAGTTTAAGTCCAATGAAAGGTGCCATCATTTCTTTTTAGTCTTGTTTGTTGGCTATGTGCTGTTTCAAGTTTGTACACAACTCTGTGCAAACTCCAAACCCATTTGATGATTGGAAGCCAAGGAAAAGAAAACAGCAATAAACATGAGAAAAATTGTACTCCCTGGTCAACCAGTTCCCTTTTTCTTGTTACTGCTACTGTTAGTGCTTCTTCTAAATAACAGCAATAACTTGTTACTGCTACTGTTAGTGCTTCCTCTAAATAAGTGAAGGTGGCGATGCTGTGTCCGACAAAACCAGTTCCTTGAAAATAGCAGACTAGGCATTGATCTACATACCAAATATTTTGCTAATTTAAGTGTGTCACGAAGCTCTGCCCACTGCCAAGATATCCAGGAGTTTCTGTTTTGCCAAGTAATCAGTTTTCGGAATATGTTCTGGGGGACATTGTCAGGATTCTACCTGTGTGCCTGATCTTATCGCGATGGGTTCAAATAAACCTGAAACTTGTTCTGAAGACGTTCGAAGAGTAACTAGACAAACTTCTCAATGATATTGCTTACATTGTTTTACCTTGCAGCATGAAACAAGCACAAGTCCCAGCGGTGATCTCTTGAATCAGAATCAGGAGGTGACGAGGACGAATCATCAGGAGAGGATAGTGATGATGAGATGATTCCTTGCTGTCTTGCTGACAAGGCAGCTGCACAATCAGAGGAAAGAAGGAAAATGGCCTCTCACCTCAAGGAATGCTTAAAAGGACAGGGGGAAGGGCACCATGATTTCCAAGATCCAGAAACAAGCATGCCAATGGTGAATGTTTGGCCTGGTTCGTTTATAGGAGTAGCAGGAAGGCTTACAGTGGGGTCTTGGGGTCTCTGTTCTCAGCTTTAGTTGCTGTACAGTTGACAAACAATGTAATACTCTCTCTGACCCATATTAGTTGACTTCGATTCATCTAAATATAAATGTATCTACTCCCTCCGACCCATAGTATCTAGATTTATCCAAATCTAGACAAGTTTGAGTCAACTAATATGGGTCGGAGGGAGTAGTTAAATTTTTGTCCAGTATTTAGACAAATTTGGTCAACTAATATGGGTTGGAGGATACTATAGTACCGTCTCTCCGTTCCAAATTAACCTGAACATGTTGGAAAAGCTATGTACTTCCTCCGGCTATTAATGTTTTTAACTTTGTCCAAATTTGTATGTATATAGTTAAACATTTAGACTAGATACGTTCATATATCTAGACAAAGTTAAGGAACACTAATATGAACCGGGGAGTAGTATAAAATGCAAAATGAAGCACTGTTTTCAACCAATGGTCCATCCACCTTGTTTTAACGGTAAGATTATTGTAAGAATATGTTCTTTAAAGTCCCCCTTCTTCTCTGAATAAAAAGCCCAAATTACAAAAAGAAGATTGATCAACAGTGTGGCCTGTGCGTGCTGTGCTGGTCGAGCCGAGCCGAGCCTGCCGACGACGCCAAACGGGTTCGGCCGCGACAAGTTCGCAACGCACCATGTCACAAATTTCGAGCAATTCCAGAACTCCACATTCGAGAAGCCACTAGCGAGCAGCAGAAAGGGGAGCGAGAGCACGCGCGCGCACACCCTCGCTGGATCTGATGGTGGTTCGCTCGCCCCTCGTAGCCGTCCCGCTGCCTTGCTTCGCTGGTGCCGGGCGGGGGTGGCGGCGTCCGTGCCCGCGCCGCGGCAGCCGGGCAAGCAGAGGAAGCAATGCCACCGGCCGTTTTCGTCGCCGCGTCGGCGCGCTAGGGCAGCACGGAGGGAGGGGTTCGCCGCGGAAGGGAGGGGTGGCGCGGGCGCAGCCAGCCCTGGCCGACGCCGCCAGCGCAGGAGCAGAAGGGGCACGGGGACGGGGAGAAACCTCGCGCTCGTGAGGGTTTGGGTCCGGCGGGCCGGGCCGACAAAAGAGCCCGCGGGCCCACATAGTGCCCAAAGCCCGGGTCGGCGATGGCGTGTCAGGCACCTTGAAATACTCGCCTTGGCGCCCGAAGGTAACCGTCTCAACCAACATCGCTCGCCTCGCCTCTCTTCTTCTCCCCCTTCGCCAGAACCTCTCCCTCTCTCCGCTTCTCCCTCCACCGCCTGTCCGCCTCTGCTCTTCGGCGGTCCAGCAGCGCCGGAAGCGACCGATGGACCAGTTCCCCGACGGGAACCACGTGTGGCTGCGGAGCCGCGTGCACGGCACCTACCTCCGCGCCGACAAGGACGGGGATGGCGTCTCCCTCAGCCGTCGTCGCATGTCCATGAAAGCCGCGTGGGTGGTGCACCTCTACGGGGACGACCAGCACGTGCTCCTCCACAGCGCCGCCTACGGCGGCTACCTCTCCGCCACCAACGCCTCGACGCCGCTCGGGTGCCGCGGCTGCCGCGTCGCGCTGCGGAACTACGACGATGGTGACGATGCGTCCGTCAGGTGGCAGCCCGTCAGGGCGGGGCTCGGGGTCGAGATCTGGCTCCGCTGCGTAACCCACGCAGGCGAGGGCGCCCTCTACGGCTACCTCCGCGCCAACGGGAGGCACTTCCCCTTGAACGACAAGGTCGTCAGCGTCGACGACTTCTACAACGTCAGCACCATGATGGAGTGGGTGGTGCAGCCCATCCCCAGCAGTGAGCGCATACCTCGCCTTCCACGTCCGCCTAGGCAGTGGGTGAGTTCGCCATGCCCACTTCTAGATTCTTCCCGAATTGGGAGCTGATTGGGCTGCTCTTGAATGCCGTTAGTCTGCATCAGAATTTAATCACCGGGGTCCGGGATTGCAAATTGTGTTGATTTCATTCGCCTAGGAGCAATCCTTGGTTCTGTTCTTGGCTTCCTGGGAGCAGTTCTTGGCTTCTTGACTTCATGCGCCTTCGTGTTTGTTGTTTTCGATCATAAATTCAGTGCAATACCCTGCTTCTTCGGTCTCCTGAATATAACCGTTGTTCTCTGCAAATCGCAACTGAATGCAGCTCCGCCTCTCCGTCCTGCTGCCATCGCGGGTGGTGATGGGGAACGGCCAAGGGTGCCACGCCAACAACGTCTCGTTCCCTTTCAGGGGAAGGTCCATGTTCCTCCTGAGGAACGAGCTGATCCACCGTCTGGGCTTCAGCCCAAACGTCTACGACAACCTCGTCATGTACGTCCTAGCGGGCAGCTATGGGCGGCTTACCCCACTCGTCGTCAACCTACCCCGCAACAGACAGACCCTCGTGATTTTAATCACGGCCGAGGCGCCAGGTGAGAGATCCTGATATGTACTAGAACTTGCAGATACCATTTGATGCATGTCCATGATCTTCTGGGGTTTGTTTAATGGAGTGTTAATCTGCATGTGCTTGGACAGCTTATACTGAAACCGTTGTAGTACGGCGTCAGATTATTCGAAATGCTAGTATCATTGTAGTCTGAAAAAGTGTTTACTGAAACTGTCGCTAATTTGTTTCAGTTAGGACTTGGGAATTTTATGAACTGTTGTAGTCTTGTAGATATAAGTAAAAGTAGCTGACTGGAAACTATATGGTTACATTGTGCCTGTCGGATTTATCAATCTGTTCTACAGATACTAGAAAGTTATCTAAAGCTAGTTGGCTGTTGGGTAAAATCATTTCACAAGTCATTTGTTCATACTCAACCTTGATATGGAAATTATTTGTTTTGAAACAACTGTTCTCGGTTCAGATGATTAATTTATTCAATTTAATATAGTACTATTTGCTGCTAGCTAAAAACTTTGGAACTTAAAAACCCAAATCAGTCCACTCATCTCAGTTCAGCTTCATAAAGAAGTACTGATTCATACATGATTTAGCCCAAGGTAATTGTTCTGAATAAATGTGAGCACAATCCAATGCAGCACTACATGAAAGCTAGTTTCCACACATTACGTTATTTTCAGGTTTTATACATAAGCTGTCTTCTAGATCTTGCTGTTGACTTGTTTTAGCAATATGGGATTATTGATCTTCTGCAACCCTGTTGCAGTTCCTGTGGCATGATGCCTAACTGCTTCACTGTTTGCTGCTAATACTACTTTACTGTTTCTGTTAATGCAGCTAACGGTGGGCCGCGATACCCGGATTTCGAGCAGGTCTCCTGACTGTTGCCTTACAGTTCACCTCTTCAGAAGTGTCCCTGCCTCGGACACGGCGACATGAGAATTCTTAATTTTTTGCATAGAGATATAGGCCGAGAAAAACTCTGTGGCTCTTGTGTTGCTAGCTAAACTTGATTTGTTCTCATGACATGCTTTGACCTTGCGGTTCTAAAAGTTCAGAACCTGTTTGCACAATTATGCAGTGACATTGGTTTGCAATGGCTGCGTTGTTATTCTGGCCAGTACTTCATCGCCGTTAGCTGCATTTATATTAGATGAAGCATCTGTCTAGTGGTTCTTGCAGTGAGTTGATCACTCGAGTTTAGCTGCGCCGTTTCAAGTTTCAGCCCAACCAAAGGCGTTACTCTTTCTAATGTTGTTTGCTGGTTATGTGCAACACCAGCAACCCAGACCTACCATTTTGGGTTGGCCCGGTTTAGTTCTCTGATGAGTACTAGGGTGTAGAATTCAGTAGTGGAGAAGATTCTATAAAATCCGGATAATAATTCTGCCACGAAGGCTGTTCTGAATTTTTCATCCTTCTCCATTCTAGTTCTAGTTTCAGTACACTGATCACTGCAGTTTTTCTCCTTGTTTTGGGAAATTCTTGACATGCAGTGAACTCTGCTAGTTAGATTGCTGAGAACCTTTGTTCTTAAAATCGTAATGCGGAGGCGGGAGGTCATTTATTTTTGTGGAATGACACAAGCTAATCAAGATACAGTTTTCACATAAACACTGGTTACTTCTACTCCCTCCCTCCGTTTCATAATATAAGATGTTTTAGCTTTATAAAGAAAATGTATCTAGACTACTTTTAGTGTATAGGTTCAGAGTGAATCTCTATGAACCTACCGCACTAAAAATAGTCTAGATACATTTCATTTATAAAAAAAGCTTAAACATCTTATATTTTAAAACGGAGGGAGTACATCACAGCAGTATTCTGAGTTTGGAGTTGTAGCGAACGCTCATTGGGCAAACTGTGAACTGCCTCTAGTACACGAACACACACAAGGGCACAGATCGTAGGGGTGGGCAGCCGACCGTACGTCCTCTACCTCTACCTCGTCGTCCTCCTCCTCTGATGACGATGAGTACTCCTCCGACGATGACGATGAGGAGTAGATCTCATCCTCGTCCTGGTGGACGGTGAGGGACCCGAAGCGGATTCTTGTATTCTCCATAGGGATCGGGCCGGGGTAAGAAGTGGAGAGTGTAATGGATGGAGCGGTGATGGCGATCGAGGTCTAGTCGATTTGGGTGGTAACCGAGGAGAAATATGTGATCGGAACGGAGCGGATTGGTGGAAACAGAGACGCTAAACCTTTAACTTGAGAGAGCACTATCGATTTCCCTGGACGAATAAAAATTGCCTCCTCGCTCCAGGTTTTCTGCCGAAACGCCTCCTCAAGAGGCACGTTTCAGGCTGCTGTAACTAACGACACAAAAGGAACTCCAATTGCAGCTAATTGGGGTCTCAAAGGGTGCGGACAGATAGAGGCCGAGCTCATGTAGTATTCTATTTTTAAAACTTTTGCAATGCTATATTTACAAGTTGAAAAAATCCGGACTTTGTAGATGTACAATCAATAATGTATCATACTTCTACTCCCTCCCTCCGTTTCATAATATAAGATGTTTTAGCTTTATAAAGAAAATGTATCTAGACTACTTTTAGTGTATAGGTTCAGAGTGAATCTCTATGAACCTACCGCACTAAAAATAGTCTAGATACATTTCATTTATAAAAAAAGCTTAAACATCTTATATTTTAAAACGGAGGGAGTATATCACAGCAGTATTCTGAGTTTGGAGTTGTAGCGAACGCTCATTGGGCAAACTGTGAACTGCCTCTAGTACACGAACACACACAAGGGCACAAATCTTTCCAATCTCCAAAGAGTCGAAGAATAGGAAACAGCAATAAACAGTTCATTGATGAGAATGCTGAAGAACACAATTCCAGCTCAGACAACAACGATGAGGATTCAACATCAGAACGCGAAAGTGAAGGTGGTGATGATGTCCGATAGAATAAGTTCCTTAAAAATTGCAAGGTATTGATTTTCATACCAAATATTTTGCTAATTCAATTGTGTCACAAAGCTTTGCCCACTACTACCGAGCTATCTAGCATGAAAGCTTACGGTGGGGTCAAAGTACTGATTGGTACATACCCCAAGAACACGTGCTGAGTTTTTCTAGAACTCGCGGGAGATCTGTGTGTCTATATATTAAGATAGAAGAGTTTGAAGTGCAATTTATCCGCACCACAACTTGGCCGCTTGATGACCCATGGACGAGCACAGGCCACTCCCAAACATGCTAGGCATCCCAATCACCTTCCCTAAAAAAAGGCATCCCAATCACCCAAAAGTTTTAGGAACTGATATTATTTTCACATCCATCCTTATGAGCTATAGTAGTTTCATCTTGAAAGTTCCCATGATAGCATATATATAAAAATATAGGTAAAATTGTTTACTATATTTAAAGTTTGTTAAAGAACGGAATCCAGAAGAACGATCAATCATGTGATGATTGTGATCAACTTCATAGTGCCAATCAAGGGTGCTAGTATTTGACTAACACGCTTAGGAGTATGTGTTATTTAATTGGTGTCACTATTGATATTGATAGATTCTTATAAAAGGATAGGAAACACTAAAATAGGATATGCAAAAATATCTGGCAGAAGAGAAAAGACTGGAGAAGTTCAGCTCCTGTATATAGATGATATACAAGTTGTAGATATATCCTTTGTTGGTTAACAATATAATTCTTGGGTATTATATACCGGTTTGGTTGGTACGAAGTGTCATACAAAACAACACAATACAAGAATTACAATGGTCTAACTAACTAGCAAAAAGATGCGGCGATGATGCTTGTCAAGAACAAAAATAAAGTGTTTTTTTTTTCATCGACATCAAACCTAGCCGAGATTTATATTAGAACTTAACAATCATTATTTTGTTCCGGTCATATGAAAACAATGGTTGTTCCAAGTATTACCGCATTCATAAATGATGAATAAATTATTATAAATCTTGTTGCTAAAATAACATCCATAAAACCGGAGAAAATGACGCAAAACTACCACATTGGGGGCAGCATTGACACATAACTATCGACTTTGTCTTTTTTGTCCGAAACTATCAACATTAGGGTTGGTTTGTGACAGATAGCACTGATTGTTCCGTTTAGTCATGTTAAACCGTTTTCGGATAGTTTTGGCCCACCTGTCAGGTCGTCAGGTCTACGTGGCAATAATTAGAAAATTTATATTATTTTTTAGAATTTAATGAAAAAGGAGAAAGGCAAAAATTCTTGCCGTTGACCCGTCCCAACTGCCCTCGCCCGCTCGTCGGCCCCACCGCGCTCGCGCACTCCGGCCGCTGCGCGCCCTGCATCTCGTGTCCAAGCTGGCCGGGCCTGCGCAGTGCTCGCGCGCACTGCCTCCCACCGCCGCGCGCGCCTGCAGCCCGCCCGCGCCCGCACTGGAGCTGAGTCGTGCTCGCCCTGCTGGCTGCGCCGGAGCTGGCCGTGCTTGCCTTTCTGGCATTGCGTCGCCTGCGCTGTGCAACAGCGCGCGAAGCTCGTCCGGGTAGGGCGCGTGCAGGTTGACGTCACGCTCGAGGATGGCGACGCCGAGGCCGTCAAGCAGGCGGAGCACGGTGGTGCGGTCCTGGAATGCCTTGCGCACCCCCACGTAGCGACATGTTGTAGAGCACCACCGCGTGTTCGCCGCCACCGGCTTTTGAACCTGGCCTCGCCTCGGCAATCGGCACCAGACGGCAGCCAGGGAGGGCAATACGGCCTCTGCCTGCGCCGCCGTCGGCACGGGCGCGGCCAGCAACGGCACGGGCGTGGGCAGCAGCGACCAGCAGAGGCACGGCCAGCACCGGCATGGGCGCGGGCGACGGCGAGCTTCGGACAGCAGCGGCATGGGCACGGGCGCCGGTGACTGTGAGCTTTGGACAGCAGCGGCGCGGGCGCCGACAAGCTTCAAACAGAAGCGTCGTGGGCTGAGCTCCGGCCAGCAGCGGCACGGGCACGTCCAGCATCGGCCGCAACTAGCTAGTTGTCGTGCGCACTATGCGTACGAGTGGCCAATTGCTAGTTGCCGTGCCCGTGCGCAGGGGCACTATGCCTACGAGTGCCGAATGGCCAGCAGCGGCACGGTCAGCAGCTCCATGGGCGCGACTGAGCTCCTGATAGCGGACGGCGAGCTCCAACCAGCACCGCTGCGGGCGCGGGCACCGGCGACCTTCCGCCAGCAGCGGCTCTAAGCTCCGGCAAATAGCGCCGTGGGCACGGCCAGCTCCCGCAGATGCGTGCGCGAGTCAACGCCAGGAAAAGAGCCTTTTTTCCTCTTCCCCTCGTTTATCCCTAATATTTGCCACATAGACCTGACACTAGGGCCGACCGGTCAAAAAACAGATTAAAACGGTTAATCCGAGCTATCAGTGCTATCTATCACAAAACAACATTATGTTGGTAGTTTTTGGAAAAAAAAGACAAAGTCGGTAGTTATGTGTCAATGTTGTCCTAAATGTGATAGTTTTGCGTCATTTTCTTATAAAACCGATGCTAAACATTGCAAGACAAAAGAGTAGAACTATTTTTGACACGGCCATTTAGGTTATATTCGAAAGAAAAGCATGAACAAACTTCATGTTGATGAAACTTTTAAGTTATTTGATTTTGAATCGATTGACACTTGTGAGACTTTTCTAAAGATGACTAGAACTTTGTTCATGGGCCAAAACATAACAGGCGAGTAACTTATTGATCTATATATGTTGATGCATGTAGTCCATTATGTGCATCCATGCATCATGGATTCTTCTACTTCGTATACTTTCACCGATGACTTGAGTAGTTATGTATGGGTGTATTTATTTGATGAGAAATAAGTATAAAGCATTTTGGAAATATTTAAAGGTTTTATCATCGTGACAAGAACAAGTATTTATGACTGGATCATAAATGAGAGTTACGAGTTTAGGAAGCATCTAAGAGTTGAGTTATTATTCCACAAACTTGCGTCTCCTTAATTATTATAGGAGTATGGAGTGTTTCAGATATGTAACCGAACCTTGTTGGACATGATAAGATAAAAAACATTTACAAATATACCATCATATTTTTGAATTATGCTTTAGAGACTACCGCTTTTATACTGAATAGAGCGCCGTCATAATCCGCTGAAACAACACCATGTGAGTTGTGAAATGAGATGAAAAACAAGTTGTTTTTCCTCAATTATGGTATGCAAGGCATATGCAAAATCTTTACAACCAAATTTGAATAAATACGTCTTTGTAGGTTATCCCAAAACAAACATTGTGTATTCATTATACCATAAAACCGAAGACAAAGTGTTTGTCGCTAAAAAACGATGAATTTCTGTTGGAATTATGCCCTAGAGGCAATAATAATGATGTTATTATTATAATTCTTGTTCATGATAAAGTTTATATTCCATGCTAAAATTATATTAAGCGAAAACTTTGATACTTGTGTGGTTTATGAACAACGCCGTGTCCCTAGTACGCCTCTATGGACTAGCTCATTGATTAATGATGGTTAAGGTTTCCTAACCATAAACATGAGTTGTCGATTAATAATGAGATCATATCATTGGGAGAATGATATGATGGACAGACCCAAATCAAGCAGAGCAATTATATCGTGTCATCGTGTTCATCTTTGCGAAACTTTTTCTTATGTCAAATATTGTATTCCTTAGACCATGAGATAATGCAACTCCCTGGTATCGGAAGAAAGCTTTGAGGTCATCAAACGTCATCCTATGAGAGGGTTATCATAAAGGTGTCTCTCAGGTGATCGGAAAGTACTTGTTGGGTTGTATGTATCGAGATGGGATTTGTCCCTCCCAAGTCGGAGAGATATACTTCGGGCCCACTCGGTCGATATCAACACCTTGCAAGCGTGGTTAAGGAGTTAATCACAATGTGATATCGGATTACGAACGAGTAAAGTACTTCGTGAGCGAGATTGAACTAGGTATGCCGAAGCGATCGAATCTCGGGCAAGTAAAATATCGCGTGATGAAGGGAATATATATATGGGATTAATTGAATCCTGGCATCGTGGTTCATCCGATATGATCATCGATGAATGTGTGGGAGTCAATATGGGTTTCGGACCCACTGTTGATTATTGATAGAAGATCATGCATATTCTCGAACCCGTAGGGTCACACATAACGTGTCTCGGCTAGGATAGAATGGATAATTGGTTTATGAGTTTTTGTTGGTCTCGGGTGAGATCCAGGACATCACGAGAGGTTCGAATGGTCCGGATAATAAGATTCATATAAGGCAAAGCAGTTTTTGGATTTGAATTGTTTTGGATTGTTCGGTATTGTCAAGTAAGCTTCTAGAACCTTCGAGTGGGACCAACGTGGCCCACTTGTCGGGAGGCGTGGGCCTAGGAGTGCCCTGGCGCATTGGGCTAGGGGCACAAGGCCCCATAGGCCCAGCCGGCCAAAACCCTAGAAACCCTAGGAAACCTTCTAGAAGGAGGAAACTTGCCCCCACTCCAACCTTGGGGCCGCCGCCCTAGGGCTTGGAGGAGGGGCCAAGGGCCAGCCAGACCCCTATATATAGAGGCAGGCGCAGCCCCTCCCCCACTCCTTCAACCCTAGCCGCCATCTGCTGCCCTCCGGATCTCTCTCTCCCATTGCAGCGTGGGAAGCCTGCATGAAACTCTCCACCGTTTGCACCACGTCGTGTTGTAGATCAATCTATCTCTCCACCCCACTTGCTGGACCGAGGAAGGAGGAGGCGTCAGTGCGTGCGTGTGCATCTCTCGGAGGCATCGCCACTTGCGGTGTTGGATCGGATCGGATCGCGAGGAGGAGAAGCGAATGCGACTACATCAACCACGTTACGTGAGCGTTCGCTATGCGAATCTTCAAGGGTATGAAGATCTCATCTATTCCCCCTCGTTGTTTGCATCTCCTAGATTAGATCTTGGCTTCCCCGTTCGCATCCGTAGAAAATCTTTGATTTACTATGCTGCGAAACCCTTCAGTGGTATCAGAGCTAGATCTATGCGTAGATGTGTTTCACGAGTAGAACGCAACATGCTTGTTGCGGGCGTTGATGTTTTCTGTTGCAAGCCTCTTGTTTGTGTACTTCTTATGACGCGGGATAGTGAGATCGAAGCGGTCGAGCCAACTTCTGCGACCTCATTCGCGAGACCGGCTCCGCACTTGACGTGTGGCTTGTTCCACACATGCGGCTGGTGGATGCCAGTTTCTCTCACTATAGTTGTCATGGGATTTACATCGGATGTTGGCAACCATAATATCACCGTTGTGGCTTTCCGTAGGTAAGAATCGTTCTTAGCTTGTTACTCCCATAAGCCACGTAAAACATGCAACAACAAAGTAGAGGCGTCTAACTTGTTTTTGTAGGGAGTGTTTTTGTGATATGGTATGGCCCAAGATGTGATGTGTATGTTGTATGCAATGATCATGTTTTGTAATGTTTCACGACTTGCATGTCGATGAGTACACAACCGGCAGGAGCCATATGGTTGTCTTTATAATTGTGTATGACCTGTGTGTCAACTTCTTATACGCCATGTAATAGCTTTACTTTATCGCTAAGTAGTTAGCAATAGTTGTAGTTGCTATTCATGGTGGAGGCAATCATGGTGGAGCGATGGAGATCATGCTGGCACACACAATATGGAGATCATTGCGCGGAGATTGGCTATACCATGTCACATAAAATTATATGCATGTGAAGTTTATCCTTTTATGTATCTTATTATGCTTAGATCGCGACGGTAGCATTATAAGATGATTCCTCACTTAAAGATCAAGATAAAACTGTGTTCTCCCCATGTATGCACTGTTGCGAAAGTTCGTCGTGTTCAAGCATCACGTGATGATCGAGTGCTATAAAATCTACGTTCACATACAACGGGTGCAAGACAGTTTTGCACACGCGGAAATACTTGGGTTTGACTTGACGAGCCTAGCATGTACAGACATGGCCTCAGAACGCACAAACTGAAAGGTTAAGCATGAGTCATATGAATGATATGATCGACACTTTGTTGTCTACCATTGAAACCACATCTCTTCTCGTGAAGATCGGATTAGGTGTGGTGAATTTGGATCATGTTCACTAAACAACTTGAGGGATGTTGAATTTAGTGGGAGTTCATCTAGTAATTTGATTAAATTGAACTAGTTATCATGAACATAGTCTAAATTGTACTTGCAAATTTTGTAGATCAAATGGCTAAGTCCAACTTCAAATTCAACGTTTTTTATGAGAAAGAAAAGCTTAAGAACAATGGGTCTAACTTCACCAACTGGTTCCACAATCTGAGAATCATTCTCTCTGGCGGATAAAAGGACTATGTCCTTGAGAAAGCGCTAGGTGACGCCCCTGCTGTAGATGCGCCGGCTGATGAGAAAGCTGTTTATCAGTCGCGCAAGGATGATTATGGTGTGATTAAAAGCACCATGTTGTTTGCTATGGAATCGGACCTTCAAAATCATTTTGAGGAGTTCCCCGGGCCCTTTGAGATTCTTGAGGAACTGAAAACTATGTTTCAGACTCAGGCCCGTTCCGAGAGATATGAGATCTCTGAGAAATTCTTTAACTGCAAGATGGAGGAAGGGAGTTCCGTTAGTGAGCACGCCATTAAGATGTCGGGCTACACTCAACACCTTGAGCAACTGGACTGCAAGATTCCAGAGGAACTCAAGATTGACAGAGTTCTGCAATCACTCCCTCCTAGCTACAAAGGTTTTGTAGTTACTCATAATCAGATTGGTTCCACTGATACGATCACTAAGCTCTTCGCTAAGCTGAAAGCTGCGGAGGTGGACATCAAGAAAGATAATCATGTGTTGATGGTCAACAAGCCCCCCAGCTTTAAGAAAGGTAAGGGTGCAAAGAAGCCCTTCAAGAAGGGAAGCGGCAAGCACGTTGCCCCTACAGAGAAGAAGCTCAAGTCTGGACCTAAGCCGGTCACTAAGTGCTTCTATTGCAAGGACAAGGGTCCTTTGGAAGCATCGTCCAAGTACTTAGTGGACAAGAAGGCTGGCACCATCAAAGGTATATTTGATATACATGTTATTGATGTTTTCCTTACTAGCCCTCGTTGTAGTGCACAGGTATTTGATCTTTGGTTCGGTTGCTAATATTTGTAACTCGAAGCAGAGCTACGGAATAGGCAATGACTAGCGAGGATGAGGTGACGATGCGCGTTGGCAATGGATCAAGAGTTGATGTGATGGCCGTCGGCACGCTCTCCTTAGTTTTACCTTCGGGATTAGTTTTAAACCTCAATAAATGTTATTATGTGCCTGCGTTGAGCATGAATATCATATCTGGATCGTGTTTATTGCAAGACAATTATTCATTTAAATCGGAGAATAATGGTTGTTCTATTTATATGAGTAACATCTTTTATGGTCATGCACCTGCTGTGAATGGTTTATTTCTTCTGAATCTCGAAAGCGATGAAACACACATCCATAACATTGAGGCTAAGAGATGCAAGGTAGATAGTGATAATACTACTTATTTATGGCACTGCCGTCTAGGTCATATTGGTGTAAAACGCATGAAGAAACTCCATTCTGATGGACTTTTGGAGTCTCTTGATTTTGAATCATTTGACACGTGCGAGCCGTGCCTTATGGGCAAGATGATCAAAACCCCGTTCTCCGGAATAATGGAGCGAGCAACGGACTTGTTGGAAATCATACATATCGATGTATGCGGACCAATGAGTGTTTCGACGCGCGGTGGTTATCGCTATTTTCTCACTTTTACTGATAACTTAAGTAGATATGGGTATATCTATTTAATGAAACATAAATCTGAAACATTTGAAAAGTTCAAAGAATTTCAGAACGAAGTGGAAAACCATCGTAACAGGAAAATTAAATTTCTACGATCCGATCGTGGAGGCGAATATTTGAGTTATGATTTTCTCACGCATCTTAAAGCAAGCGGAATCGTTTCACAACTCACGCCACCCGGAACACCACAGCGCAATGGTGTGTCTGAACGCCGGAATCGAACTTTATTGGATATGGTGTGATCGATGATGTCTCTTACAGATTTGCCGTTATCATTTTGGGGTTATGCATTAGAAACCGCTGCATTCACTTTAAATAGGGCACCATCTAAATCCGTTGAGACGACACTGTATGAACTGTGGTTTGGTGCTAAACCTAAGTTGTCGTTTCTTAAAGTTTGGGGATGCGAAGCTTACGTCAAGAAGTTGATGCCGGACAAGCTCGAACCCAAAGCAGAGAAATGCATCTTCATAGGATACCCTAAGGAAACTATTGGGTATACCTTCTATCACAGATCCGAAGGCAAAGTGTTTATCGCAAAGAACGGATCCTTTCTTGAGAAGGAGTTTCTCTCGAAAGAAGTGAGTGGGAGGAAAGTAGAGCTAGACGAGGTTATTGAACCTTCTCTTGAGTTTGAGAGTAGCGCAGCACCTGAAATTGTTCGGTGCCGTACCTTTAACAATAGAGGAAGCTAATGACAAGGATCATGAAGCTTCGGACGATGCTACTACTGAACGTCGTAGGTCGACATGGTCGCGTGCCCCTCCTGAGTGGTACGACAACCCTGTCTTAACTGTCTTGTTAGTAGACGACAGTGAACCTGCGAACTATGAGGAAGCAATGATGAGCCCAGACTCTGAGAAATGGCTAGAGGCCATGAAATCCGAATTGGGATCCATGAGCGAAAACCAAGTATGGAATTTGGTGGACCCTCCTAGCGACCGAAAGGCCGTTGAGTGCAAATGGATTTTCAAGAAGAAAACGGACGCGGATGGTAATGTTACTGTCTATAAAGCACGGCTTGTCGCGAAAGGTTTTCGACAAGTTCAAGGTGTTGACTACGATGAGACTTTCTCTCCCGTAGCGATGTTTAAGTCCATTCGGATTTTATTAGCAATTGCTGCGTTTCATGATTATGAAATATGGCAGATGGATGTCAAGACTGCGTTCCTCAATGGCAACATTGATGAAGAGTTGTATATGATGCAACCCGAAGGTTTTGTCGATCCTAAGGATGCTGATAAAGTGTGCAAACTTCAGCGTTCCATTTATGGACTGAAGCAATCATCTCGGAGTTGGAACCTTCATTTTGATCAAGTGATCAAGAGCTTTGGATTTGTTCCAAATTGCTACGAAGCTTGTATCTACAAGAAAGTGAGTGGGAGCTCAGTGACATTTTTGGTACTATATGTGGATGGCATATTGATTATCGGAAATGACATTGACATGCTTAACGATGTGAAGAGTTATTTGAACAAATGTTTTTCAATGAAAGACCTAGGGGAAGCTGCTTATATATTGGGCATCAAAATCTATAGAGATAGACAAAGACGCCTGATAGCTTTAAGCCAAAGTACATACCTAGACAAAGTTCTGAAAAGGTTCAGAATGGATAAGGCAAAGAAAGGTTCAGTGCCTATGTTGTCAGGTAAGATATTGAGCAGGGCTCAGTGTCCAGCTATGGTAAACGATAGAGAAGCTATGAGCAAAGTGCCTTATGCCTCGGCCATAGGATCTATCATGTATGCCATGCTATGTACTAGACCGGATGTGTCCAATGCTCTTAGTTTGACGAGCATATACCAAAGTGATCCAGGAGTGGAACACTGGACAGCCGTGAAGAACATCCTAAAGTACTTAAATAGGACTAAAGAAATGTTCTTAGTCTATGGAGGTGATGAACAGCTCGTCGTAAAAGGTTACGTCGATGCTAGTTTTGACATCGACAAGGATGATTCTAAATCTCAGACAGGATATGTTTATATTTTGAATGGAGGAGCTGTGAGCTGGAGAAGCTGCAAGCAAAGCGTGATCGCGGGATCTACAGTAGAAGTGGAATACATGGCTGCTGCAGAAGCGTCAAGTGAAGGAGTTTGGATCAGGAACTTCATCACTGAGCTTGGTGTGGTTCCAAGTTCCTTGGACCCACTGGAGATATTGTGTGACAACACTGGCGCCATAGCACTGGCTAAGGAACCAAGATATCATCCAAAGACCAAGCTTATCAACCGCAAGTTTCATATAATTCGAGATTATATAACAGATGGAGATATGAAGATTAGTAAAGTACATACGGATCTAAATGTCGCAGATCCGTTGACTAAACCTCTTCCACGAGCAAAACATGATCAGCACCTTAGTGCCATGGGTGTGAGATTGTTGCCAGATGTAAACTAGATTATTGACTCTAGCGCAAGTGGGAGACTGTTGGAATTATGCCCTAGAGGCAATAATAAAGATGTTATTATTATAATTCTTGTTCATGATAAAGTTTATATTCCATGCTAGAATTGTATTAAGCGGAAACTTTGATACTTGTGTGGTTTATGAACAACACGGTGTCCCTAGTACGCCTCTATGGACTAGCTCATTGATTAATGATGGTTAAGGTTTCCTAACCATAAACATGAGTTGTCGTTTAATAATGAGATCATATCATTAGGAGAATGATATGATGGATAGACCCAAATCAAGCAGAACAATTAGATCGTGTCATCATGTTCATCTTTGCGAAGCTTTTTCTTATGTCAAATATTGTATTCCTTAGACCATGAGATAATGCAACTCCCTGGTATCGGAAGAAAGCTTTGAGGTCATCAAACGTCATCCTATGAGAGGGTGATCATAAAGGTGTCTCTCAGGTGATCGGAAAGTACTTGTTGGGTTGTATGTATCGAGATGGGATTTGTCCCTCCCAAGTCGGAGAGATATACTTCGGGCCCACTCGGTAATCGATATCAACACTGCTTGCAAGCACGTGGTTAAGGAGTTAATCACAATGTGATATCGGATTACGGAACGAGTAAAGTACTTGCTGTGAACGAGATTGAACTAGGTATGCCGATACCGACGATCGAATCTCGGGCAAGTAAAATATCGCGTGATGAAGGGAATATATATGGGATTAATTGAATCCTGGCATCGTGGTTCATCCGATATGATCATAGATGAATGTGTGGGAGTCAATATGGGTTTCTAGACCCCGCTGTTGATTATTGATAGAAGATCATGTCTGCATATTCTCGAACCCGTAGGGTCACACACTTAACGTGTCTCGGCGCTAGGATAGAATGGATAATTGGTTTATGAGTTTTTGTTCAGAGTCTCGTATGAGATCCAGGACATCACGAGAGGTTCCGGAATGGTCCAGAGAATAAGATTCATATAAGGCAAAGCAGTTTTTGGATTTCGGAATTGTTTTGGATTGTTCGGTATTGTACCAGAAGCTTCTAGAACCTTCCAGAGTGGGACCAACGTGGCCCCACTTGTCGGGAAGGGGCGTGGGCCTACGAGGGAGTGCCCTGGCCGCATTGGGCCAGGGGCACAAAACTATAGGCCAAAAACCCTAGGGAAACCCTAGGGAAACCTTCTAGAAGGAGGGGGAAAACTTGCCCCCCACTCCAACCCTTGGGGCCGCCGCCCTAGGGCTTGTAGGAGGGGCCAAGGGGGCCGGCCAGACCCCTATATATAGAGGGCAGGGGCGCAACCCTCCTCCCCCACTCCTTCAACCCTAGTCGCCATACTGCTGCCCTCCAGATCTCTCTCTCCCGACTGCGCGTAGGCGAAGCCCTGCCGCAGAAACTCTCCACCGTTTGCACCATGCCGTCATGTTGTAGATCCAATCTATCTCTCCACCCCACTTGCTGGACCGAGGAAGGAGGAGACGTCGAGGTGCCGTACGTGTGCATCTCTCGGAGGCATCGCCACTTGCGGCGTTGGATCGGATCGGATCGCGAGGAGGAGAAGTGAGTACGACTACATCAACCACGTTCCGTCGAACGTTTCATTGTGCGAATCTTCAAGGGTATGAAGATCTCATCTATTCCCCCTCATTGTTTGCATCTCCTAGATTAGATCTTGGCGTCCCCGTTCGCATCCATAGAAAATCTTTGATTTACTATGCTGCGAAACCCTTCAATTTCATGAGAAGGAGTTTCACTTGAAAGGTTTTAGTAGGAGGACAATAGAACTTGATGAGTTTGATGACCTGAGTAAGATGGGCAAAGTAGCGCAGAGCCAGAAAGTATTCCGGAGGCGGCCTAAGAGTCGATGGTCCCGCGCCTACAAAGGTTGTAGCCCCGTAGATCGAAGTTCTTATTGAACCACGTAGGTCAGGTAGTTTTTGTAATCAAATAGTAACATTTATGGACGAAGTATTATAGTTGGACAATAAGTAACCCACTAGATAGAATAAGGTATGATGAGCCCTAACTCGTTAAATGGCTGGATGCCATAAAATCCACGATACAATTCATGTATGAAAATCAAGTTTGGGCTATAGAGCGTAAATAGATCTATAAAGAAATAGACAAGGATGTTCACATCCATAAAAGGCTCGACTTGTTAAAAAGAAATTTGTGAAAAAGTACGAAGAGTTGATTACAACGGGATTTGATCTTTCGTGGTGATGCTCAAGTCTATACATATTGTTTTAGCAATCACTATATATTTTAACTTTAAGATATGGTAGTTGAATAAACAAAACAATGTTTATATAATGGAATGCTAGCTGACGACATGTACATGATACGGTCCAAAGATTTTTTTTTGATTCAAAGGATGCTAGAAAGGTATGCAAACTTAAATGGTACAAGTAAGTATCACAAAGTTGGAATCTTCATTTTGATGAAATTGCTTAAGAGTTTAGTTTCATAGGGAAAGGTGAAGATGCTAGCTTGCATTTACAAGAAAATAAGTGGGAGCGTTAAGACATATTTATAATACTTTATGTAGACGACATATAGTTGATTGACAATTATGTATATTTTGATACAGTTAAGATTTCATTAAAATTAGTTTTGATGAAAGAGTTAGTCTAAACAGCATAATAGGGACCAAGAATTTATAGAGATATATTGAGGCGCATAGTAGGTTCAAGCCAAAATAGATATATGAGATAATGAATTATTTCAATATGGAACGACAAGAAGGGTTATTTCCACATGGAAGAGGTTGGATAAAGATTCGAGTATTTTATCAATAGCGTACACCATGATATGTACACAACCAAATAAGTCCTATTCTCAAAAAGTTATGAGCATGTACCAAAGTGATGCATATATTTGATGATCACTAGGCTATAGTAAGAATATTCTTATGTGCTTTTGAAGAACTATAAATATATTTTTGTATGTGAAAGTGGCAAATGGTTTATTGTATGGTGTTACATTGGTACTAGTTTTTTCACAAATATAAACAATTTTATCTAAAATTAGGCAGTGTGTTTAATGAAAGGTGGCACAATGGACTAGAAGAAAGTTTCATGTTAGATTTGGATGAGTTCCAAAGTTGAACATTGTGATGAATACTACAACGAAGGTTGTGTAAAAAAAATGCTCTAGTAGAAGCAATGAAGGAAGTTTGAGTCAAGAAATTTGTTTTGAAACTTGGTGTATTTCCAAGCGATCTAGTACTATGAAGATCTATTGTGTGACAATAGTGGAAGCATAGTTCCGGCCGAGGAACTAAGGTCCCACTAGACGACCAAACTTATACAATGTGCCATCTCATTCTAAAATGTGTGTGATACGCGAAGACGCAAAGATATGAAAATACACATGGACCTGAACATGCCAGATCAGATGATGAAGTTTACCACATGCAGAACATATCAATAACACCGAACACCATATTGTTAACTTCGTAAACATTTACTAGATTATTGACTCTAGTGCAAGTGGGAGACTATTGAAATATGCCCTTGATGCAATAATAATATTGTTATTATCATATTTATACTTAATGATAAATCTTTATACTCCATGCTACAATTTTATTAATGGGAAACATCATACATATGCGGTTACATAAATAAAACTAAGTCCCCAATAAGCATCTACTTGACTAGCTTGTAGATTAATGATGGTAATGATTTCCTAACCATAGACATGTGTTTTCAATTAGTAACAAGGTCATGTCACTAGGAGAATGATATGATAGATATACCCAAACTAAGAAAATAAATTAGATCGTGTCACAAAGTTTAAATTTCCAAAGTTGATATATGTCAAGTATCCTAATTCTTAGACCATGAGATTATGTTACTCGCTAGTGCTGGAAGAATGCTTTGAGGGCATCAACCATCACAACGTAAAAGGTTGACTATAAAAGTATTTCAGGTACTTATAAAAGTACTTGTTAAGTTGCATGAATCAAGACTAAGATTTGTCTCTACATGTGACAAAAATATATATTCTAAGCCCACTTGGTAACACACACCATACATAGCTTTCAAGCATGTGACTAATGAGTTTGGTCACAGGGGTTGTTGCATTATGATATGGGTAAATAGTACCTTCTAGTGACCATATTGAACTAGGTATAGTAATCAATTTGTTTATCACAGAGTACCGACAATCATATCTTAGGCAAGTAAAGTATGTGATATAAAGGGAATATAATATGGGATTATTTCGATCCTCGATAAATTAGATCAAACCGATAAAGATCTTTGTTTAACATCTGGGAGTCAGTATGGATATCTAGGTCCCGCTAATGGTTATTTGTTGAAGAGGTGTATCGACCATGTCTACATGTTCTTGAACCCGTAGGATATGATAACCCACAAGTATAAGGATCAATTGTAGTACCTTTAGATTAGAAAAGTTTTTCGAACTCACGAGGAGCTAAATTTATTGGTGAGCTAATTCAACAAGTAAATAATAAAGGATGCAAAGATTTGTATTTTCTAGTTTATGATTTGTGGGAAAGAAAATGACAAGTGATACGTCGTAAACGTATCTATAATTTTTTATGCTCCATGCTTGTTTTATATCATGTGTCTTATGTTTTGTCTACACTTTGAGGTATTTTTATACACTTTCTGGAACTAACCTATTGACAAGATGCCATAGTGTCAGTTGCCTGTTTTCTGCTGTTTTTGGTTTCAGAAAGCTAAAAAATGAATATTCTCGGAATTGGACGGGACAAAAGCCAAAGATCATATTTTTCCCTGAACGATACGGAAAATTGAAGACGAGACGGAGGATGACACCAGGGTGGCCACACCCTAGGTGGGTGCGGGCCCACCCTGGCTGCACCCATAGGGGGTGTGGGCCCCCTAGCCCTCCACCGACCTTGCATCCTTCGCCTATAAGAAGCCCCCGACTCAGAAACCCTAGACAATCGACCAAAAAGCCATGAAAAGTTCTGCAGCGCAGCCGCCACCGAAGGGGAGATTCGAGGGACAGAAAGTCTCTGTTCCGGCACCCTGCCGAGACGGGGAAGTGCCCCCGGATCCATCTCCATCAATATCCACCACCATCTCCATTCTCGTTGCTGATTCCCATGATGAGGAGGGAGTAGTTCTTCCTTGAGGCTAAGGGCTCTGCCGGTAGCTATGTGTTCATCTCTCTCTATGCATGATCTTGTGGTCATGAGCTTTGTAATCAAGTAGATCTACTCTGCTACTCAAGTGCTTCAATAGATCTCTGCTCTCCCCATGTGTGTGAAAGTGACAATGTGCATGCCATGGTGGCACTTAGGCTAGAGTCTACATAAATACCCATCGTGCTTTAATAGATCTATGCTTTTCCCGACGTGTGTGAAAGTGACAGCATGCACACCGTGTGTGGCACTTAAGCTAGGTTACATATATATTTATCATGAGTATATTTTGAGTTGGTTGTCTCTATGAAATTGTGGTGTTCGTTGGAACCATCTAGCGCTCAAGGTGACAGTGTGGGGTTATCTAGATTGGGAAAGACGGACTTTGAGGAGTGTTGTTATAGCCCTACCAATGATTAGAGTATCCAACCGGGGAGTAGTTAAGGGTAGTATCATGACGAGAAGATATTTATATGACAGAGTGTTCACTAGTGAAAGTATGATCCCTAGGCCTTATTTCTAAAAATTGAAACACCGTTTGCAACTAGATCTATTACATGTTTGCTTGCTTCCATCTTTTTGCCTTTAGTCCGTACCTCACTATAAAGCTATTTTCTAGCATCGTTGCCACTTGTATTTCACAATCTCTTCGCTGAACTAGTGCACCTATACACCTGACAAGTGTATTGGGTGTGTTGGGGACACAAGAGACTTCTTGTATCTTGATTGCAGGGTTGCTTAAGAGGGATACCTTTGACCACTTCCTCCCTGAGTTCGATAAACCTTGGGTAATACACTTAAGGGAAACTTGTTGCTGTTATAAAAACCTCTGCACTTGGAGGCCCAACAACTATCTACAAGAATAGAAGTGCGTAGACATCAAGCTATTTTCTAGCGCCGTTGCCGGGGAGGTAAGGTAAAAGGTATTCACATCCTCCAGTGTGAGTGCTCGAAGTTATTTCCTTTAGATTCTGCAAATTTGTCTTTTGGTTTCTTGTTTTTGTTTTCACTAGTTAGGCTTAATGAAAAACAACAACAAAATTAGAGAGCTTTATAGTATTTATCTTGAGCTAGGACATGAAGTGTTTGAAGAGAAAATTAAAAAACCTATGGAACTTTATTTGCATGCTAATAGCAATGTTATTAGTATGAATTATTTGGACACCATTATTGCTAATGTTATGGAAACGTCTAAGCTTGGGGAAGCTGGTTTTTATGAAAATGATATTTTTAGTTCCCCAGCTTTGGAAGATAGCTATTCTATTGCTTATGATGATACCAAACCTCCAATATATGATGATTACAATGTTGAATATGATATTTTCAGTCCACCTACTATTGAGGATAAAATTTATTGTGATTACAATATGCCTCCTATATTTGATGATTATGGTGATGAGAATAATAATGATAGCTATTTTGTTGAATTTGCTCCCACTACAATTAATAAGAATGACTATGCTTATGTGGAGAGTAATAATTATTATATGCATGTGGCTCATGATAAGAATGTTTTATGTGATAGTTATATTGTTAATTTTATTCATGTTGCTACTGAAAGTTATTATGAGAGAGGGAAACATGGTTTTATGCATCTCAACAATATTAAGTTTCCCCTCTTTATGTTGAAAATCTTGAAGTTGCACTTGTTTTGCTTTCCAATGCTTGTTGCTTTGTGATTTCATGACTTGTTTATTTACAAGATTCCTATGCATAGGAAGTGGGTTAGACTTAAATGTGTTTTTAATTTGCTTCTTGATGCTATCTTTTACTTCAATTCATATTTCTTATGTGAGCATCTTCTCAAACTATCAAGCCTAACTTAAAGGCGTTAAAGAAAAGTACTTGTTGGGAGATAACCCAAGAGTTTTATTGAGTATTGGAAGTTATTAATTCAGTAATAACCTCTCCTTATCATTTTTGTTTTCTTTTTGTGCCAATAATAACCTCTAATGAGAGAGAAGTAAGATTTGGGGAGTTGTTGTCCCGAAACAGATTTTTGTGCTCCACCATAAAAATTTATGAGGAATCTCTGTAAGTCGGATTGAGCTGATATTTTGCGAATTAATCCCCCAGTATGTTATCTAACTTCCATTAGTTCAACACTTTTTGATTTGAGCAACATAAGGTCTTCGAAAAAATCAGTTTCTACCTATTGGTCTGTTTTGACAGATTTCTGCCATTATTTGCATTTGCTTCTTATTGATTCCTTTTTGGATACTTTTTGGGAAATTGAGATTTTTGAGGGAATTGCTACAGTATCTTGTGTTTTTAGTGAAAGTTTTGCTTCTATAAAACTAAACCCAAAGGTCTATTATGTTTTGAACACACTAATGTTGTTAATGAAGATTGTGTGAAGCTTTGTATAAAGGAAATTTTTTAGGTGTAGAGAGAGAATGATGTAATGAGATGAAGAATGGACAAAAGCTCAATCTTGGGGATGCCACCCCGTTTCACTCCAAGGAATATTCAAGAGGTACAAGCGTCAAAGCTTGGGGATGCCCAAGGCATCCCCTTCTTCATCAATAAAAATCTCAGGTCTTTCTAGACACTTCGTTTTTATTGTTTCATGCACAGTTGTGTTGTTCTTGGAGCGTCTTAGTTTTTGTTTTTGGTTTTTTTTTCTTAGTTTGCTTGAATAAAGTTGGTTCATTACAACACACTTCTTTTGGAGAGATACACACTGTGTTTTCATTGCCTAGAACACTCTAGTTTTCATTCTTATTGTCTTGTGAGTGTTCTCTTTTGCTAGCACTGTGTTTAGCCTTAGTTTTCTTGTGCTTTCAACTTAGAACTTTTTAGTTATTCTTTGTGGATTTGTGAGACAAGCTCACTGGTCTTTATTGAGTATTATCTTTGTGAGTTGTTTCAAATAAGTTGATTGGTGTTGGAAAAGAGTAGAAAGTTCTTGCTTATAGTGGTACAAAAGAGAGCTTGCTTTGACTGTGGCTTAGACTTTATCATGTCATGCTAGAAGTTGTTTTGACCTTATGCTTAGTGATTATCGTTGTAGCATGACTTGTTCCAAACAATTAGGATTTCTTAATGTGCCTTGAAATAATCATGTGTTGTTTTAGCATACAAAAGCATAGTATTGTGGTATTCTCTTTTGATGCTTTGTTTGGGTTGACTTGGAAAATCATCACACCATGTTATGACTATGAACCAGTCACCATAGCCTATATGATCATTTAGTCCTTGACTTGTAGTACCACTTTATGCTTTGATTAGTAATGTTTTGTCGCTCTGCATGATTATGGCCATTATTGCTCTCTTAGTTGGTCGCTCCCAGCCTTTTGCTAGCCTCCACTTGTATTGAGTAAGCTCTACTCATGCATCAAACTCCCAAGAAACCAAGTTATTCCAAAGTGTCCACTATAAATTCCTATGCATGGTGTGTTACACCATTCCAAGTATATTCTTGTTTTATCTATCTTCCAACTTAAACTTGTTATGTGAAAGTTAGTGACTAAAGCTCTCACAAACTTGATGACACACTTTATTTTTCTTGCCCCTAATAAACTTGAACCAGTGTGTCATCTATGTTGTATATGCTTGCACTTATACGTTGGAATTAGCAAAACCGTGCTGTCAGGGGAATGCTTTCAACATTGCACTTGTACATTGTACACAGTTGATATCATGCTCTTTTGTTTATGGATGTCGTCAGTGTGAAATAAAAGGGGAGCTTGTAAGTCCATGGAGTTATGTATGTGTTTTAGAGAAACGCCTGGGCCGCTAGCCTAAGCCATGCCTAATCATGGTGGAAACTTGCAGCATCACCATAGTGAGCAATCTATGAAGCTTTCTTCTTATAAAAAAATAGACACATTGAAAAGAGGAAAGAGAGAAAAAAGCACCATTTTCCCATGGTAAATAAGAAGATTGTTGAGATGCTCAATTCTGCTTGCCTTGTCATTTTGATTATGGGATAGCTCCTGTATCATATGCAAGGGGTACCCCGTTGGCGGTTCTCTATGATACACATGTACTTACTATGACAAGAACTTACAGGTGACTAAAGTTGAGTAATATGAGGAGCGGCCCTCGTATTCAAGGGACATGAGATTGCCAACTGATACTTTGTCAAGCATATACTCCATAGTTTGTTCACTTTAACCTTAATCACTTCAAGATGCTTATGATAGGGGCAATGAGGGCTGAAAGCTAACAAGTACCATAATTTTTGGAAGCTCTTTATGAAACTTGAAACCCCTGCTTCCCTTTGAAGGGCATTTCTTCCACCATTATACTGAGTGTCCACCTTCTACCCTTAGGCACCAATTAAGAGAGCATAGTTGCCATTCTTAGTTCTATGTGCATTGTCCCAAAACTTATTGATTGATTCATATTGTTGATATTGCTTGTTCTTGAACTATTTGTATCTAGTCAACCTTATGAACTTTGAAGGTGTCCTATGCATTTATGTTTGCTACTCCATGAGGGACAAGATGAATGCCACTATGCTATGTTTTATATATGTGAAACAAACAAACGTTTTTCAATGCATTGTTATTCATGAATCTTTGTTTGTAACCTTTCATGTTGCAAGCATAGTTACTTTGTCTTATTGTTAGAACTTCTTCTTTCATGCTCATGTTTAGAGTACTTTGATCCCAACTATCAATGCTTTACAATGGTTTGATCATGATTGTGATGGTGCATGTCACCTCAAAAATTATTCATTTTATCACTTACCTACTCGAGGATGAGCAAGAGTTAACTTGGGGATGCTTGATAGGTCGTAAACGTATCTATAATTTTTGATGCTCCATGCTTGTTTTATATCATTTGTCTTATGTTTTGTCTACACTTTGAGATATTTTTATAGAATTCTAGAACTAACCTATTGACAAGATGCCACAATGCGAGTTGCCTGTTTTCTGCTGTTTTTGGTTTTAGAAAGCTAAAAAATGAATATTCTCGGAATTGGACGGGACAAAAGCCAAAGTTCATATTTTTTCCTGAACAATACGGAAATTTGAAGACGAGACGAAGGAGGAAAAACCAGGGTGGCCACCTGGCCGCGCCCACAGGGGGTGTGGGACCCCTGGCCCTCCATCGACCTTGCCTCCTTCGCCTATAAGAAGCCACTGACTCAGAAACCCTAGACAATCGACCAAAAAGCCACGAAAAGTTCCGCAATATCGCCGCCACCGAAGGGGAGATTCGGGGGACAGAAAGTCTCTGTTTTGTCACCCTGCCAGGACAGGGAAGTGCCCCTGGAGCCATCTCCATCGATCTCCACCACCATCTCCATTGACGTTGATGATTCCCATGATGAGGAGGGAGTAGTTCTTCCTCGAGGCTAAGGGCTCTACCGGTAGCTATGTGTTCATCTCTCTCTATGCATGATCTTGTGGTCATGAGTTTTGTAATCAAGTAGATATACTATGCTACTTAAGTGCTTCAATAGATCTCTGATCTCCCCATGTGTGTGAAAGTGACAGCGTACACGCCATGGTGGCACTTAGGCTAGAGTATACATAAATACTCATCGTGCTTTAATAGATCTATGATTTTCCCCACGTGTGTGAAAGTGACAGCGTGCACACTATGTGTGGCACTTAAGCTAGGTTACATATATATATTTATCATGAGTATATTTTGAGTTGGTTGAGTCTATGAAATTGTGGTGTTTGTTGGAACCATCTAGCGCTCAAGGTGACAGTGTGGGGTTATCTAGATTGGGAAAGGCAGACTTTGAGGAGTGTTGTTATAGCCCTACCAATGATTAGAGTATCCAACCGGAGAGTAGTTAAGGGTAGTATCATGAAGAGAAGATATTTATATGAGAGAATGTTCACTAGTGAAAGTATGATCCCTAGGCATTGTTTCTAAACATTGAAACACCATTTGCAACTAGATCTGTTACATGTTTCTTGCTTCCATCTTTTTGCCTTTAGTCCTTACCTCACCGTCAAGCTATTTTCTAGCACCATTAACACTTGTATTTCACAATCTCTTCGCTGAACTAGTGCACCTATACACCTGACAAGTGTATTGGGTGTGTTGGGGACACAAGAGACTTCTTGTATCTTGATTGCAGGGTTGCTTGAGAGGGATACCTTTGACCACTTCCTCCCCGAGTTCGATAAACCTTGGGTAATCCAATTAAAGGAAACTTGCTATTGTTCTACAAACCTCTGCACTTGGAGGCCCAACAACTGTCTACAAGAATAGAAGTGCGTAGACATCAACAAGTAAAGTAAATTTTAAGTTACTTGAATGCTCCTTTTAGAGAATTCCCAATCCTCTATGCATCAACATGACTATCTTGTGGTGTGTTACTATATGCGGAAAATGTTCCTGAGGATGGAACATATTTCATGTTATAAAGATTTCTAAACTAGCATGGTGAATATCTTGTCAAGTTTTATTCTCTTCGGACAGAGCCAAAATTAGGTGCTGCCACATGCATAAGCAAATGCACCTCTAGTTTGTCCCTAGGCCTAGTAAGAATAATCTAGGGATTCATTAAGGCATACATGTCCAACTATTTCCTTAAGTTCTAATATCCCCGATCATATAAACCCCTTACTATAGCTCCAAAGATCTTGACAAGGTTTATATCATCTCTTGCCATCCATTCTCCTTTCCAATACAATAAGTTGTAGCCCTATGAGCCCATATAAGTGAAGTAACACATAGTCGTCGTTCGTATGTTACCATCATAGATCCACATAAAGCATAAAACTTGACCAAATACCCATAGCATACTGTATAGAAACCATAGCCAATTTATCTTATGCCCTTACGAACATGGGGAACTACTCACAATGGTGAAATATGACAATGATCAGTGGCATATGGTATATAAAATAATATGAAAATATAACTTCCCCTCAAAATAATAACAATTTACGGAGCACAAGCATACACACATCACTAAAAACTTATTCGGGGCTCCAATTTATCACAAACTATAAGGGGGATGAAGTGGATCTCGAAATGGATATGGGGCTGATGTTGGGGATGATGGATATGGTGGTGATGCTAATCATCCAAATGCTAAGGAGTAGTTGGTGATGATGATGGCTTCCCCAAGGTTATGGCCTTGGAGCAACAGGATCTGCCCTCTCTTGGAGTAGGAGAAGACTTTTGCCTCTGCCGCCTCTATAAATCTCGGGAAACATTGGCATAGGTTTTTCATCGATATGATGCCAAGAGAACCTTAGTATACCGTCTATGCGATAGTTTCTAACCCATATTATGAACGTCATTAGGTGCACACATGTTACATGACCCACACTAGTTGGAAACCCATGTTACGTGGCACCTAACTTAGGGAAAACACTTTTAAAACTTGAAATTTTTTAAGTGAGAAATTACCCTATTTATTACGACTACCACACAAAAAATAAGGTGCATAAAATGATTAATATCACATGCAATTCACAGTGATATGGTATAGCACTTCACGTCAACGATCTTCATCATCAACTTCTTCTAGCACTAGGGACTCCTTCCACATGCCTTGGGCATAAGATCGAGGTCCATTATTGCTTGATCATCATTTCCACATCTTGCTCTTAAAACTATTGATACTCTAGATAATAGATAAAAACAACTATGAATATTACAATAATAATATGAAAATCATCACGACTTCTGTCACTCATGCCAAACAAGATTACAACATAACACATCTCATGCATCACATTGTAAACTTCAGCTATACCACATCACTTCTCTGCAAAAATCAGTTAAACGTCTCTAACATTCTTTGCAAGATTACATAACTCTATGGCTGCAAAGAGGACCATTATTTAACTTACATGGTAAGTGAGCACCATGATCATTATATGATATTTAACTTATTTGGGCGTGATACGTCCAATTTGCATCACCATTCTATATCATAATTTGCCTCTATTCATTGATATATATCTTATTACGAGGTATTACTTATGTCTTTTCTACTGTTTATGCATGTTGGATGATTCTTGGAGGATGAACTGCTAGAGTCTGGATTCTGATGGAAAAGAAGGCGTTTTGATGCAATTTCGTGAAGATCAGAAAAATACCAGAAAAATATGGGAAAATTTATTTTTATAGAAGATTGAGGAAGCCAGAAGGAGGAGCAAAGAAGGTCCGCAGGGGGCCCACATCCCCCTAGGCGCGGGCCCACCTGACCCCGTGCCTAGGGCAGGTGTGGCCCACCTGCCCGGCTCCCGACTCCGCCCCTTCGCCTATATCTTCCCTATGGAACCCTAATACAGGGGAGTGACCATAGATAGATTTCCGCCACCTCTGTGGGGCGGAAAACACCGAGAGTGAAAGATATCTCTGGTAGACAGATTTCTGCCGGGGAAATTCCTTCTGAGAAAGATCTCTCCAGTAGATAGATGATGAGCCTATTGTCTTTTGTGAGGATGCTTCTAATATTGTCTCTCATTGTAGAAAAGTTAGAAAAGCTTGTGTTCCTGTGCTTTCTATTAAAATTGGTGATCATTTTTACTATGGTTTATGTGATATTGGTGCTAGTTCTAGTGATATTCCTTATGAGCTTTACAGGGAAATTATGCATGAAATTGGTCCTTGTGAGCTTGAGGACATTGATGTGGTTATTCACCTTGCTAATAGAGAGACAGTTTGTCCCATTGTCATTGTAAGAGACGTGGAGGTTCTTTATGGAAAGGTTAAGTATCCTGCTGTAAAGGGTCCCAACCTTTAATAAGGTAGAGTCCCCTGTGTTTACAATGCTAGTCCCTGGATCAATAGCTAGCATCCACAGTTAAGATGTAATATCAAGAAACAAAGGTCATAATACAACTTTATAACCAGGAATAACATAATTTTATTACATCTTGCATAGCTCATTTGGCTATTACATTACATTGCAGCAGAATATCTATAAGCATGGGGTCCTTCATCTTCAAAGTGCCACAGGCAGACATGTTGGTTGTAGACTTTGTAATCCTAATCAACACACTTCACTAAATCAATCAAACCTGCAACATACAAGTTACAGCCACAAGGGTCAATACATTTGAATTGTATTGGCAAGTGATACTATGGTAATATAGTGGAGTCTATCATCTATATGCATTTGGCTAAGTGGAGTTGAGGCTTGCATTGCTCAAAATAGATTTTTCCTTATCATTTGAAAATACTAAGTTTTTGTTTTGACAAAAATTTTCCAAGGCATCTCCCAATCAAAGATTGAAAATTCTTTAACCCTTGTTCAAACCACAAGTTTTTATCTTAGAAATTTGAATGATGAGATTCTTGATTGCTTCCATGTCTTGATGCTCAAATTGTCCTTTACCAGGGACATGGCTAAGTACTTAGATTTTACACTCTGCAGAGGTGGTGCACTTTCCCCACAAGACTTGGTTTCCCAAGACAAGATCTTTCATAAGCCTTCCTTAGACCAAAATGGGACGTTCCAACCTATCAAACTCTACCACCAACTGTCCATATGGCTAAGTTCTTGCAACCTATATGATCTAGGCAAAGCCCATAATGCCAAGTGGCTGCACTTGAAGCTTCTCAACATTTGACATCTCAAATCTCTTTGTTCCTGGGTGGCCATCCACAAGTGAGATACACAAGGTCAACCATAGACATGGGCCTTGTGAACCACTCAACCAAAAACCACCAAGCAATTACCATTCCACCCAGGTGATTCATTAACTTAGTTGTTTTATTAAACAAAACACAAGTCCTCAGACTTAGAAATTTTTCATAGTATGGATATATATTCCACCCTTGTCTTCTATTAGCTAGGCTAAGCTTGATAGTAGTAGGAATCTTAACTTAGGAAAATTTCTACTAAGGTTTCATCTACTAGGTTTTCCTATAGCAAGGTTTATACTTAGCAAAATTCCATGCAAGTTTTACTTAGAAAAAATATCACTAATGCATAGTGAAAGTAATGGGACAAAAGTATGAAGCATCACTTGCCTTTTTGGTAGAGGGTATAAGTTCACTCCTTGTCCTTGCAACAATCACACTCTTCAAGTCACTACAATTCAATCAAACAAGGCACAAACTCAATCTACCAATCAAGCGAAACATCACATAAAATAACAAAGTCAAGGTAATGCATGCAAACATGCCAAGCTTTGTTTTATTTGAAAAATTGGTTCCTAATGGGTCATAAACATTGGAAAACACCTAAGGGTCATTTTATAAAGTGGCCAAGTCATTTGCAAAAGGTTTCACTTCAAAAACCATTTTCAAAATAAAGTATCATTTTATGTGGTGTAGAAATATTTTTGCTAAGGCATTAATCTATAGGGTTCACAAAATATGTTTTCAAACCATAAAACTTGGTGTTTAGGGTCAGAGAGTTTAAAACAAAACATTTCCCAAAAGTTTTCTTCCAAAACCATTTTTAATAAATAAACCATATTTTTATTTGACTAGAAATGGTTTTAAATCAAAGAATCATTCTTTTGTTTCACCAAATACATTTTTGAATCCACAAAGTGTTTCCTATGGTCAGTAGATTCAAATCACACCATTTGCCAAAGATTTTATCCCCAAAATTATTTTTGAACAATTTTTATAACCTAAACAAGCATACAAATGTTTCTGCAAAAACAAACATTTTTCCAGAAGCTTTTTACTAAACAAATGGCATGGTTGGCTAGGGATTGTCTCACTGATTCCATTGATATAAAGTTTGTAATTTTTGGACGTGTGGATCAAAAGTTACAAGAGTTTCAAATCTGCATCTAAATCAGATTCAAATTTTGTTTTTAAACAGAAACTGGCCACGCGTCATGTTCCTATTGGGCGGTACCGGTTCGTCTGGATCACGTGCTGCAGGCCGTTGGATCTAACTGATATCGCACGGCACAGGTTCACTCTTACCCCTTCGCTTTCTTTCTTTCCTAGCCACTGGATGATGATCTCACGGCTCTCAGGAGGTTGACCAAAAGTCGGCGTAGCAATGGGTGGCGGCGCGGATGGTGGCGGCGCTGGTGAAACAGGAAGCAAGAGAAGAGGAGGAGAGGATCATCGTGATCGCAAGGACGTGGGGAAGCTCGACGTGCTGGTTGCAGGCGAAGGGGTGCTCGCGTGTGCTGGCGATTGCTCACCGGAGTTCGCTCGGTGTCGGGCACGCTCTGGTTGATGACGGAGGCGACGACTGAGGGCGCGCTAAGACAAATGGAGAGCAGCGTTAGACACGTGTGAGAGAGGAGAGTGTGAGAGTATCCGTTAGAGGGCCCGGGATGGTCTGGGCTCACCAGGAGATGTCGCCGGAGTTGAGGCAGGAGGCGGCGATGCTCGGTGGTCGTTGTTGCCGACGTTGTGGTGCGCGCGGGGGTGAGCTGGCGATGCGGGAAGGTCCGCCAGGTGATGGGGATCACGGCTGGGTGCTCGAGGAGTCAAGAGGTGGCGTGGGCTGGCCGGAATCCTCGCCGGAGCGTCGTCGGACAGTGGCGGTGTTTGAGCAAAATTCGCCAGCCTGGGGGCGTGTCGAGGAGGGGCGACAGAGGGGAACCAGAGAGGAGAGGGAGACGATTTATCATGCGTGGTCGCAGCGAGGTTAAGGCGTGGCATTATGGCGAATTGATCGCGAGCTTTCAATGGCAGCAACGGCCGCGGCGTGGTCAGCGGCGGGTGGAAACGACAAACAGGAGGGGTGGGGTCCATTGTCAGCGTGGGAGAGGAGAGGAGAGTTGGGTCCACCGGTCGGTGTCTGCGTGGGTCAGTAAGTTGGTGCCAAACGTTTTCTTCGGGAGGGAGAGAAGCTGGGCTGGTTGGGCCTTGTGGGCTGCTGGGTTGGGTGGCTCCTTCTCATATTTTTTTGTACAGCAAGCTTTTCTTTTTCTATTTCCTATTTCTGTTTTGAAATTCAAACAACAAAACAAACATTCAAACAATTCAAACATTCACCATACTTGTAATTGAATCTGGTTCTGTTTATCAACATAAACCAATTCCCAAAATAAAATAATATTTTTAATCTTTTTAGGATCTATTTAATAATTAAATAAAATAGACCTTAATTATTAATTCAAAAAGGGTTTTGATTTATTTAATAAAATCTTCATTTGAAATCTAAATATTTTCAAAACCAAATCAGTAGGTTTTATTTGAAAATATAGAATACTTGGAAAACTTGTTTAAAATAAAATAACATTTTATTTTAGGGTCCATTAATAATTAAATAATATGGACCTTAGTTATTAAATCAATTAGGATTTGTTTTATTAAAATCTTTATTTTGAAATCTAAAATAAAACCAAAACTCTTCAGTAGGTTTTATTTGAAAATAATAAACACTTGGAAAACTTATTTAAAATAAATTAATAAGTTTTGGTGTTTAATTAAAATGGTAAAACCTTTTATTTAAATAAAATTGGATATTAAATCCTTATTATTTTGTTTAAATAAACTTTTACTCTTTTAATCAAAACAAAACCTTTTGTTTTAAAAACTTGGCCAAGGTTTAATTTGGCTTTATAAAATAATCCTTATTTATAAATCTATCCTTTTTCATTTGAAACCAAATCTTTTTATTAAAAGATCCAAAATAGTAATTTCAAAATATTTTTAGCTTTATTGTTTATTTAACTTTTTTTTAAATCCCTTTAGGATTTATCTTGATCAAAATAGGTTTGAATGGTTCCAATTGGAATCAAAAAGTTTCTTCTCACCCTGGAAATCAACAAAGTTTTATTTTATTCGTTTATTTTTCACATTACAAGATTTGGAATTGGGATGTGACAGGCTACCACCCTTAAAATAAATCTCATCCCGAGATTTGAGGAATCTAGGGTTACAAGTAGGCTCAAAAGCATCTAAGGTACTACCACCCTTAAAAATTTTCCAACTAAGTTACATATTGGCCTTCCGGGGAAACTTCTCTGGGCAAATATCTGCATAGTGTCCTTTGTTTTCACACTTGAAACATGTGACAAGGCTCAGATCCTTCATAGGCTGGTTTATATTGTGCTTCATCTTTCCTGGACAGAAGTTTACATAGTGGCCTAGTTCCTTGCATTTGAAACACATCACTTGGCTGATATCTTTCTTTTCCTTTGGTATCATTTTCTCTTGTTTGTTTCCTTGGTTCTTCTTCTTTTCTGGGCATTCATTGGCATAGTGTCCCATCTCTTTGGAATTGTAACATTGCACTTGAGTAATATCCTTCTTGTTAGGGTTGGGGCATTTCTTCTTCTTCTTGGGTCTCTCCAAAACTAGGAGTTCTTCTAGTTCATGTTCTTCATATCTCACCTGAAAGGTGGGAAATCTTTCTCTCTTCTTGGGGCATTGATCTTCATGTTCCTTGGATGTATGCTCCTTGTCTCCACAAGTATTGCTAGCTTGGGTTCCTTCTAGAATAGCATCTTTGTCATCCTTGTTGTCATTAGCTCTTTGGGAAAAGTTTTCTCCCATGTTGATCATTTGAGTAACCAATCCTTGCAACAATTGGGATTGAAGTTTCAAAATCCTTTGTATGGCTGGGTCTAGTCCATTGTTGTTGGCTAAAAGCTGAGTTGTCTCTTGGCTCAACTGGTTTTGGGTTGCTATAAGTTCTCTCATGTTGTCCTCTTGGTTGTTGTTGTTGTCATCAACTTTGATGTTGGTGTTTCTTGGAGAAGTCATCTGTTTGGGTTGGATGGAGATTAGAGTAAACAAAATATTTCTAAGGGAATAGTTCTAATCACACACATCACAATTCACACAAGCAATGTGCAATCAATCACAAACAACTTTTCATTCAAACAACAAAGTTCAAGCACATACTTAGGCAACAAGATATTTTTGTTACACCACATAAGTTGGTGTGGTTGACTTAACTAAAATATGGTAGTCCATCTATAGGGTTTACTTGTGATCTTTCCATCCTTCTTGATTGATTCTTCTTGGATGAGATCATGGTTTCCTTGGGAAAAATTCTTGGTCACAAACTTCAAGTGAAGTGAACTCCTTCTAATTTTGCATTTCCTTAGTCTCCATATCTTGAGCAAGATTTCCTTGACTCACTTGTAGTCCTTAGTAGTATCCAAGATTGAGGTCCTTGGTGAATATGCTGAAGATGTTGAAGTCATTAGAGTTGAAGAAGTCCTTTGCACATGGTGAAGTCTTTGGCCATGGGGTAGGTTTTTCCATCAAGTTTGAAATTAGATGAGATGTAGAGTCAAAACCAAAATGGTTGAGGAAAGAGTTTACAAGTTTGTTTGCAAATAAGTTTTTGGAACAAATACAACTCCTATTTTTCTAAGGGTTTTTGTCCAATCCTAGGTTTACAAATCCTACAGGCAACACAATACTCTGATACCATCTGTAAAGGGTCCCAACCTTTAATAAGGTAGAGTCCCCTGTGTTTACAATGCTAGTCCCTGGATCAATAGCTAGCATCCACAGTTAAGATGTAATATCAAGAAACAAAGGTCATAATACAACTTTATAACCAGGAATAACATAATTTTATTACATCTTGCATATCTCATTTGGCTATTACATTACATTGCAGCAGAATATCTATAAGCATGGGGTCCTTCATCTTCAAAGTGCCACAGGCAGACATGTTGGTTATAGACTTTGTAATCCTAATCAACACACTTCACTAAATCAATCAAACCTGCAACATACAAGTTACAACCACAAGGGTCAATACATTTGAATTGTATTGGCAAGTGATACTATGGTAATATAGTGGAGTCTATCATCTATATGCATTTGGCTAAGTGGAGTTGAGGCTTGCATTGCTCAAAATAGATTTTTCCTTATCATTTGAAAATACTAAGTTTTTGTTTTGACAAAACTTTTCCAAGGCATCTCCCAATCAAAGATTGAAAATTCTTTAACCCTTGTTCAAATCACAAGTTTTTATCTTAGAAATTTGAATGATGAGATTCTTGATTGCTTCCATGTCTTGATGCTCAAATTGTCCTTTACCAGGGACATGGCTAAGTACTTAGATTTTACACTCTGCAGAGGTGGTGCACTTTCCCCACAAGACTTGGTTTCCCAAGACAAGATCTTTCAGAAGCCTTCCCTTAGACCAAAATGGACGCATTCCAACCTATCAAACTCTACCACCAACTGTCCATATGGCTAAGTTCTTGCAACCTATATGATCTAGGCATAGCCCATAATGCCAAGTGGCTGCACTTGAAGCTTCTCAACATTTGACATCTCAAATCTCTTTGTTCCTGGGTGGCCATCCACAAGTGAGATACACAAGGTCAACCATAGACATGGGCCTTGTGAACCACTCAACCAAAAACCACCAAGCAATTACCATTCCACCCAGGTGATTCATTAACTTAGTTGTTTTATTAAACAAAACACAAGTCCTCAGACTTAGAAATTTTTCATAGTATGGATATATATTCCACCCTTGTCTTCTATTAGCTAGGCTAAGCTTGATAGTAGTAGGAATCTTAACTTAGGAAAATTTCTACTAAGGTTTCATCTACTAGGTTTTCCTATAGCAAGGTTTATACTTAGCAAAATTCCATGCAAGTTTTACTTAGAAAAAAAATCACTAATGCATAGTGAAAGTAATGGGACAAAAGTATGAAGCATCACTTGCCTTTTTGGTAGAGGGTAAGTTCACTCCTTGTCCTTGCAACAATCACACTCTTCAAGTCACTACAATTCAATCAAACAAGGCACAAACTCAATCTACCAATCAAGCAAAACATCACATAAAATAACAAAGTCAAGGTAATGCATGCAAACATGCCAAGCTTTGTTTTATTTGAAAAAGTGGTTCCTAATGGGTCATAAACATTGGAAAACACCTAAGGGTCATTTTATAAAGTGGCAAAGTCATTTGCAAAAGGTTTCACTTCAAAAACCATTTTCAAAATAAAGTATCATTTTATGTGGTGTAGAAATATTTTTGCTAAGGCATTAATCTATAGGGTTCACAAAATATGTTTTCAAACCATAAAACTTGGTGTTTAGGGTCATAGAGTTTAAAACAAAACATTTCCCAAAAGTTTTCTTCCAAAACCATTTTTAATAAATAAACCATATTTTTATTTGACTAGAAATGGTTTTAAATCAAAGAATCATTCTTTTGTTTCACCAAATACATTTTTGAATCCACAAAGTGTTTCCTATGGTCAGTAGATTCAAATCACGCCATTTGCCAAAGATTTTATCCCCAAAATTATTTTTGAACAATTTTTATAACCTAAACAAGCATACAAATGTTTCTGCAAAAACAAACATTTTTCCAGAAGCTTTTTACTAAACAAATGGCATGGTTGGCTAGGGATTGTCTCACTGATTCCATTGATATAAAGTTTGTAATTTTTGGACGTGTGGATCAAAAGTTAAAAGAGTTTCAAATCTGCATCTAAATCAGATTCAAATTTTGTTTTTAAACAGAAACTGGCCGCGCGTCATGTTCCTATTGGGCGGTACCGGTTCGTCTAGATCACGTGCTGCAGGCCGTTGGATCTAACTGATATCGCACGGCACAGGTTCACTCTTACCCCTTCGCTCTCTTTCTTTCCTAGCCGCTGGATGATGATCTCACGGCTCTCAGGAGGTTGACCAAAGTCGGGCGGCGCAGCGACGGTGGATGGCGGCGGCGAGGTCAGATGGTGGCGGCGCTGGTGAAACAGGAAGCGAGAGAAGAGGAGGAGAGGCTCACCGTGATCGCAAGGACGTGGGGAAGCTCGACGTGCTGGTTGCAGGCCAAGGGGCGCTCGCGTGTGCTGGCGATTGCTCACCGGAGTTCGCTCGGTGTCGGGCACGCTCTGGTTGATGACGGAGGCGACGACTGAGGGCGCGCTAAGACAAATGGAGAGCAGCGTTAGACGCGTGTGAGAGAGGAGAGTGTGAGAGTATCCGTTAGAGGGCCCGGGGTGGTCTGGGCTCACCAGGAGATGTCGCCGGAGTCGAGGCAGGAGGCGGCGATGCTCGGTGGTCGTTGTTGCCGATGTTGTGGTGCGTGCGCAGGTGAGCTGGCGATGCGGGAAGGTCCGCCAGGTGATGGGGATCACGGCTGGGTGCTCGAGGAGGCAAGAGGTGGCGTGGGCTGGCCGGAATCCTCGCCGGAGCGTCGTCGGACAGTGGCGGTGTTTGAGCAAAATTCGCCAGCCTGGGGGCGTGTCGAGGAGGGGCGACAGAGAGGAACCAGAGAGGATAGGGAGACGATTTATCGTGCATGGTCGCAGCAAGGTTAAGGCGCGGCATTATGGCGAATTGATCGCGAGCTTTCAATGGCAGCAACGGCCGCGGCGTGGTCAGCGGCGGGTGGAAACGACAAACAGGAGGGGTGGGGTCCATTGTCAGCGTGAGAGAGGAGAGGAGAGTTGGGTCCACCGGTCGGTGTCTGCGTGGGTCAGTAAGTTGGTGCCAAACGTTTTCTTCAGGAGGGAGAGAAGCTGGGCTGGTTGGGCCTTGTGGGCTGCTAGGTTGGGTCGACTGGGCTGGCTCCTTCTCATATTTTTTTGTACAGCAAGCTTTTCTTTTTCTATTTCCTATTTCTGTTTTGAAATTCAAACAACAATTCAAACAACAAAACAAACATTCAAACATTCACCACACTTGTAATTGAATCTGGTTCTGTTTATCAACATAAACCAATTCCCAAAATAAAATAATATTTTTAATCTTTTTAGGATCTATTTAATAATTAAATAAAATAGACCTTAATTATTAATTCAAAAAGGGTTTTGATTTATTTAATAAAATCTTCATTTGAAATCTAAATATTTTCAAAACCAAATCAGTAGGTTTTATTTGAAAATATAGAATACTTGGAAAACTTGTTTAAAATAAAATAACATTTTTATTTTAGGGTCCATTAATAATTAAATAATATGGACCTTAGTTATTAAATCAATTAGGATTTGTTTTATTAAAATCTTTATTTTGAAATCTAAAATAAAACCAAAACTCTTCAGTAGGTTTTATTTGAAAATAATAAACACTTGGAAAACTTATTTAAAATAAATTAATAAGTTTTTGTGTTTAATTAAAATGGTTAAACCTTTTATTTAAATAAAATTGGATATTAAATCCTTATTATTTTGTTTAAATAAACTTTTACTCTTTTAATCAAAACAAAACCTTTTGTTTTAAAAACTTGGCCAAGGTTTAATTTGGCTTTATAAAATAATCCTTATTTATAAATCTATCCTTTTTCATTTGAAACCAAATCTTTTTATTAAAAGATCCAAAATAGTAATTTCAAAATATTTTTAGCTTTATTGTTTATTTAATTTTTTTTTAAATCCCTTTAGGATTTATCTTGATCAAAATAGGTTTGAAGGGTTCCAATTGGAATCAAAAAGTTTCTTCTCACCCTGGAAATCAACAAAGTTTTATTTTATTCGTTTATTTTTCACATTACAAGATTTGGAAAATCTTGGGATGTGACACCTGCTGATTTTCTAGTGCTTAATTTAGCAGCTAGCAAAACTTGCCCTATCATTTCTGGTAGACCTTTCTTGAACACCTGTGGAGCTATTATAGATTGTAAGAAGGAGAAAGTTTTAACTAAGATTGATGGAGATTCTTATGAGTTTAACTTTTCCAAATTTGCTAAAGCTCCTTGTGAAAACAACTTGCCTAATAGAGATTGCAGGATGGAACAACTTGCTTTTATTGATCCGGTTTATGACCTTGGACCTCTTTTTGATGACTGTAAGTATGCTCATTCTTGTGATAGAGTTGTTTCCTTTGATGGTTATATTGTCAACTTCATTCAAGGTGCTACTGAAATTTATTTTGAGAGAAGGAAACATGGTTTTATGCATCTCAATAATGTTAAGTTTCCCCGTTTTATGTTGAAAGCTTTGAAGTTGCATCTGTTTTGTCTTCCTATGCTAGTGGCTTTTTGTTTCAACAATTTGTTTTCTCATGATACCCCATGAATAGGAAGTGGGTTAGACTCAAATGTGTTGGTTATTTGCTTCTTGATACTCTCTTTCACTCCAGATATATATCTCCTTTGTGAGCATCTTCGAAAGTTTCAAGCCTAACTTAAAGGCATTAAAGAAAAGTACTTGTTGGGAGATAACCCAAGAGTTTGGTTGAGTCTTGGAAGTTATTACTTCAGTAATAACCGCTACTTATCCTTTTTGTTTTGGTTTTTGTGTCAAGTTCAACTACTTTTGAGGAGTAGAGGAGTTGTGAAAAGTGGCTGTCCTGGGACAGATTTTTGTGCTGCACTGTAAAAATTCGTGAAGGAGCTCAGTCATCGGATGGAGCTGTATTTTTCTGATCTTGTTATCCAGGATGTTACCCAACTTTCATTAGTTTTGCACTTTTTTATTTGAGCAACAGAAGGTTTTCTAAAAAAATCAATCTTTACCTGCTGGTCTATTTTGACAGATTTCTGTTATCATTTGCATTTGCCTCTTAAAGAAGCCTTTGTTTTGATGGATTTCAGTTGAATTGTGAACCTAAAGGTTATTTGTTTTTATTTACACTAATGTTGCCATTGAAGTTTGTGTATTGACTTGTGAGAAAAGGAATTTCCAAGAGAAGGAGAAAAGGAGTCTGCAGAGTTCGTCTTTGAATAGGTAAAAGTGGTGAGAATAGAAGGTTCGTGAAAGCCTAATCTTTTTATATTTTTTGATGTTTTTATTACATAAGGAAAGTTACGAGACGGAACAGAGAAGGAACCGGAGGCCAGGGTGTCCAAACCCACCCCAGGCGCGGGCCCTAGCTGCCCCGCGCCTGGAGGGGGTGTGACCACTCCGAGCTCCGACTCCGCCTCGTTTTCGTATCAGCACCTTCCTTATGCTTTGAAACTTCACAATATATAACCCCTGGATCTCCCGAGGTTTGTGCATCGTCTTCTCAAGTTTAGAGCACCATGGTCTCCGCCAATGACAAAGGCAAGAAGCCCGAGGAAGATGATCCTCACAAACCTAAGGAGGAGGAGATTTTGGTAGGTGATGAAGAAGACGTGGAGGAGGATAAGCATCCGGATACCCGCGCTACCGTCGCAAGCATTGGAGTGGTGGAAAAACCCATCAAGCTTAAGAGGACGACACAAATGTCTACAGGAGGGAAACCTCCACGTCTTATCTACAATCCACGGTCATCTCCTCCATGTACCAAGAGACCCTTCCATACTCTTATACATGATCATCAATACCAACATGTGCCCAAAGGAAACTTTCCCTCGATGTGGGATATGCCTCGTTCTAACCATGTAGGGGAGGAACACACTGAGAAGGAAGAGTGGGGAAAGAATAATAATGACTGGAGCTCTCGGTCCGATATGATCATGAATCACATTGAGCAAAATTCGGAGTTGATTCGTACTCTGACCTTTGAGATTGAGGATTTGAAGAAACTTATTGAGGATCTTATCAAGAGAACATCACCACCACCTAAGGAGTAATTCGTCATCAGGTTTGGCATCCCCTTGGCTTGTTCCAAGCTTGGGGGAGTGCCGTGGTATCACCACCTTTATCTTTTATCTTTTACCTTTTTAGTGGATTCATATCTTTGGTAGAGAAGTTATCTTATAGGTTGGTTTGCATGTGGAAGTATCTCGCCTTTAGTTGATTATCTATGTATCCCTTGGTGTGAGTGCCTTTATGGAATATTAATGAGAAGTTTCGTCTTTTACTTTTTGTACTTCTTATTTTAGTTTGCAATCTCTATTATATGATGGATCTTGTTGATCAGTATTGGCATCACTTTGGGATCATCAAGTGGATCTAAATTGGTTTTGGCAAACCGAGTTCTGGTCATTAGCAATACTTTTTGAGGTTTGAAAAAAAAAGAGAAAAGCTTACAGGTATTTTGTATCATTTGTTTTCTTTCTTGTTGGCTCATAAGCTTAGTATTCTTTATTTAAGATATTTTTGTGTCTTCAAGGAATATTGCATGTTTGGCTTTATTACTTATATGTTTGCTTGTCTCTTTCAACTCTCTTGCTTGCCACCCAGCCTTGATAGCCAAAAACCTGTTTTGAGAAGGCATACTTCTCATTTTTCCAATCCCTTTGAACCAAAACCTTTGTCATTTGTGTCCACCATATCTACCTAGTAGCTTTTGATATTCCAAGAAAATTCTCAAGCTTCATCTACCTTTCGAATCAAAAAGTATTTTGTTATGTGAAAACTAGTTAGTAAAGCTCTCACGAACTTGATGTCACACCTTATTTTCTTGCCCCTAATAGACTTGAGCCATTGTGCCATCGAAGTTGTATATGCTTGCATCTATAAGTTGGAATTAGCAGAACCGTGCTGTCATGGGGAACGTTTTCAACATTGCACTTGTACTCTGTACACATTTGATATCGTGCTCTTTTGTCTATGGATGTCAACGGTGTGAAATAAAGAGGGAACTTGTAAGTCCATGGAGTCTATATTTTGTGTTAGAGAAACGCCTAGGCCGCTAGCCTAAGCCATGCCTAATCATGGTGGAAACTTGCAGCATCACCATAGTGAGCTATCTATGAAGCATCCTCAATAAAAAGCTATGCACATGGTAAATAAAAAGGTCGCTGAGATGCTCATTGTCTGCTTGCCTTGTCATTTTGGTTATGGGAAAGCTCATGTATGTAAGATCCCTCCTTTGTAAAGGAAAAGGATCCCTGTGATTGCAATGCTAGTCCCTGGATCATTGCTAGCATCCACAGTTTAAGATGAAGTACACAGATACAAAGGTCATTTATTACATCCATTCCAGAGTTTAAACATAGTCTTTACAACTCAAGGCCACAGGCCTAATACAAGAGTTTGGAATAAGTAAATAATTATAAGTCTTCATCTTCATGTGCCACAGGCAAACATGTTGAGTGTAGACTCATGACACCTAATCCTCATCAGAGTAACCTGCAACATCACAAGTTACAGCCACAGTGGGTCAATACTTTGGAATAGTATTGGCAAGTGATACCTCAGTATATTTTAAGTGGACTAGATACTATATGCAAATTTGGCTAAGTGTAGCTTGGCTTGCTTTGCTCAAAATAGGTTTTTCCTATTAGTTGAAATCACTAAGTTTTTCTTTGTCAAAACTTTTCCCAAGAAACCATCAATAGACATTGAGGTCCTTCACCCTTGTTCACCCACAAGTTTTTACTTAGAAGTTGGAGTGATGAGATTCTTGATAGCTTCCATGTCTTGATGCTCAAGTTGTCCATTGCCATGGACTTGGCTAAGTACTTAGATTTTTCCATCTGCAGAGGTTGTGCACTTTCCCCACCAGACTTGGTTTCCCAAGACAGGGCCTTTTAGAAGCCTTTCCTTAGACCAAATGGACGCGCTCCAACCTATCATTCCCACTACCACCAACTGTCCAAATGGCTAAGTTCTAGCAACTTATGTGATCCAGGCAGAGCCCATATTGCCAGTGGCTACATTAGAAGCTTCTCAACACTTGGCCTCTAAAATCCCTTTGTTCCTGGGTGGCTTTCCACAAGTGAGATACACAAGGTAAACCATAGCCATGGGCCTTGTGTAACCACTCGACCAAAATCCACCAATCAAGTCCCTTTCCACCCAGGTGATTCATTGACTTAGTTGTTTTATTAAGAAAAACATATGTCCAAAGACTTAGAAATATTTTCACCATAGCATGTATATTTTACCAACCCTTGTTTGCTACTAGCTAGGCTAAGCATGGCATAGACAGTAATCTAACTTAGAAATTTCCTAGCAATTCTACAACTACTTAGGATTTCCCAACATGGCATTTGGCAAAATAGTAACATGCAAGACTTAGCAAAATATTTCTAATGCTTGTATAAAAAATATAGGGATAGAAATATTCATGAAGTACCACTTGCCTTGGTAGTTGGGAGAGTAGCACTCTTCACAATCACAATCACTAGCACCAAAGTCTACACAAAGAATATAACCACCATCACATACAAGTCATATACAAGCAAAAATATATATGCATGCATGCAAGATGCTAAGAGATGATTTTTAAAATTCAACCAAGCAAGTGCATAGTACTGAATTCTAAACAAGTCAAAACTTTTCCAAACCAAGTTTATTTGACACTAAAATCATTTCCTAAACAATTCATATGATTAAAATAGTCCTAAACAAGTTTCTGCAAACAAAGTCATTTTAACAGAAGCTAAACAGTAAACACATTGCATAAACAGAAAGGGCTTGCTCTCCTGATTCCAACGGTATAAAATTTGTCAAATTCTAACGTGTGGATCAAAAGTTATAGCTAAATCAAATTTGGTTACAAATCTGATTCAAATTCTGTTTTTAAACTAAACCCTAGCCACGCGTCGCGCTCTGATTCGTCGGTACCACTTCGCGTGGATCGACTAGCATGGACCGTCAGATCTAACTTACGCGCACGGTTCAGATTGTCACTTACCCCTTCGATGTAGATCTAATCTAGAGCGCTGGATCCAGATCCTACGGCTGCTAAGCGCGTGACCATAGACTAAGCGCGAAGCGGTTGCATTGGCGGCCAGCGGTCTGTCGGCGGCGCTTGGCGTTCTAGGTCGTCGGGAGGGAAGAGTGTGCTTACCAGAACCGGGTCGGCGAGCTCAACGTGGAGGTGGCTTGGCAAGGCGCCGGAGTCGTTGGGATTCTCGCGGAGTTCGTGAAGCAGCGTCGGTCTGCAATTGTCGACGTTGGCGAGGTTCTGCGTCGCGCTAAGTCAAAAGGAGGGCACCGTTAGATGCGCAAGACGATGGGGATCTTAGGCGTATCAGACAGAGGGCAAGGGGCGGCTGGTACTTACGGGGAGAGGTCACCGGAGTTCGTGCAGAGAGCGGCGGCGCTCGGTCGAAGTCGTTAAGCTTCTGCACCATGCGAGAACAAACGGGGTGTGTCAGTAGATGCGCAAGGAGTTGCTGAGCTTGATAGCATGAGTCAGGGACAGAGGGGGACACGGTGCTCACCGGAATTCGTCGGCACGGTCGTCGGAACAGCCACGGCGTCGAGCGAGTTGCGAGCAGCCTGGGGGCGTGGAGATGAAATTGAGTGAGGGGAATGGAGCAGAGTGGGGAGACGCTTAAGTAGGCGGAGGCTCGACAAGAAACGCTCAGTGATTAAATGCCAATTACACCGTGAAATCAACGCAGCAACGGCCAGCGGCAGAGTTCGTGCGCGGAAATTTTGGGGAAGACGATGGCGACGTGGACGGGGCCCGCTTGTCAGCGAAATAAGCAGAGAGAAAGTGGGGTCCGAGCGTCAGTGACTGCGTGGGTGCGTCTGCGCGTGCGGGAGAGAGAGAGAGGAGCCGGGTGGGCTAGCTGGGCCGGTTTTGCTGTTGGGCTAGAATAGGAGCGCCGACCTTTTTCTTTTTCTTTATTCCTTTTCTATTTCTGAATTGGTTTTCTGGATTGATTTTCAAATGAATTCAAATTCTATTTGAATTCAAATATTTTCAGGATTTTTGCAGTTTGCAACAGTCACAAATCAAGGCATAAATCCATGTGGTCTCCTTGGAATGGCTTGGTCATTTTGTAAAATTAAAATAACAGGGACATTGCACTTGGTTTGAAAATGTTTGAAAATGGTTTTTGAAACCATTTCTATTTTGTAAAATTTTGTTCTAACTCCACACTCAAACCAATCAACAAGGAAGACAAACGATCTAGGTTTAAAACATTCAAGCTCTCAAATGGGGATAGCCATTTGATTTAAGTTTGCTCACATAAAATGGTAGCACTATGTGCTCCTGTTTTCTTGAAATGAGTTTGAATTTGATCTCAATTCTATATGCATGTATGAATGATATGCAATCTTTGAAATCATGATTTTAGGGATGTTACAAATCTAACCCCCTTAAGGTGAATCTCGGCCTCGATATTCGTATTGGCTAGCAAATAGGTGAGGGTGGTCTTTCCGAAGATCATGTTCTCTTTCCCATGTTCCTTCCTCTTCGGAATGATGATTCCACTGCACTTTGCAAAACTTGATAGTCTTAGTCCTTGTGACTCTTTCTGCAGTCTCAAGAATCTTGATAGGTTTCTCTTCATAGGTGAGATCACTTTCCAATTGAACCTCCTCCAAGGGTATAGTATCCTTCAAAGAAGTTTTTTCCATTTCTGGGTGGCATTTCTTAAGCTGACTCACATGAAACACATTATGGACAGCTGATAGAGATTCTGGCAGTTCAATTTTATATGCAACTTCTCCTTTGCGGCTCAGAATCTTGAATGGCCCAACATATCTTGGTGCCAATTTTCCTTTGACTCCAAATCTTTTCACTCCACGAAGTGGTGACACTCTAAGGTAAGCTCTATCACCGACTTCGTAGGTGACTTCTCTATGCTTAGGATCTGTGTAGCTTTTCTGTCGGGACTGTGCTATCTTCAACCTATCCTTAACCAATTTGACCTTCTCTTCGGCTTCTTTGATAAGATCTGGCCCGAATAAACTTCTTTCTCCCACACCATTCCATAACAATGGGGTGGTACATTTTCTTCCGTAGATAAACTCAAATGGTGCCATCTCAATACTGGCTTGATAGCTATTGTTATAAGAAAATTCTGCGTAAGGCAGACTTTCATCCCAACTGGCTCCATAGTCTAGGGCACATGCCCTCAACATGTCTTCAAGAATTTGATTAGTTCTTTCTGTTTGTCCATCGGTTTGAGGATGAAAAGCAGTACTGAATTCCAACCTCGTTCCCAATGACTCATGTAGCTGTCTCCAAAAATGGGAAGTGAATTGAGTTCCCCTATCAGACACAATACTCTTGGGCACTCCATGTAGACATACAATTTTACTCATGTAGATTTTGGCTAACTTAGCACTTGTATAGGTTGTCTTCACGGGTATGAAATGAGCCACTTTAGTTAGGCGATCCACTACTACCCATATGGAATCATATCCTGACCTGGTCCTTGGTAATCGGTAATGAAATCCATACCAATTTTGTCCCACTTCCAATCAGGAATAGGTAGTGGTTGAAGCAAACCTGCTGGTTTCTGATGTTCCGCTTTCACTCTAGTACACACATCACACAAAGCAATATGTTCGGCAATGTCCTTCTTGAGATTATTCCACCAAAATCTTTCTTTCATGTCCATGTAAATTTTGGTGTTACCCGGGTGAATAGAATACGGAGAGTTGTGTGCTTCTTGCAAAATCAGTTTTCGTAGCTCCGGATCTTGTGGAACACAGATACGTTTCCCATGCCATAAAGTACCCTGTTCGTCTTCATGGAACCCTTTGGCTTTTCCTTGGCCAATCTTTTATTTAATCTCTTCGATTTCTTTATCAATCTTCTGGGCTTCTTTGATCTTGTCCAACAAAGTGGGTTGAACATCCAAAGACATGAGATGTCCTTCAGGAACAATCTCCAATCTGAGTTTTCTAAATTGGGTACACAGATCATCCGGCAATTCTCCTTTGGTAAGGCCATTCACAAAAACCTTACGACTTAGAGCATCTGCTACAACATTTGCTTTACCGGGGTGGTATTGCAAACTTAAGTCATAGTCCTTGATAAGTTCTAGCCATCTCCTTTGTCTCATATTGATTTCCTTCTGGGTGAAGATATACTTCAAACTTTTGTGATCTATGAACACTTCACAACGCTTTCCCAAAAGGTAGTGTCTCCATGTTTTGAGTGCATGGACAATAGAGGCTAACTCTAAATCATGAGTAGGATAGTTTACTTCATGAGTTTTGAGTTGTCTCGAGGCATAAGCCACAACTTCACCGTCTTGCATAAGTACTGCACCCAAACCTTGATGAGATGCATCACAATATACTTGGAAATCTTTTTCCAAATCTGGCAGACACAAGACGGGTGCTGTCACAAGTCTCTTCTTCAACTCCTGAAAGCTGAGTTCACAACCTTCAGACCAAGCAAACTTCTTGTCTTTCTTTAACAATTCAGTCATGGGCTTAGCTACCTTAGAGAAATTCTCAATGAACCTTCTGTAGTAACCTGCTAAGCCAAGGAATCTATGAATTTCTTTCACGGACTTGGGAGATTCCCATTCAAATACAAATGAAACCTTAGCAGATCAACTACACCATCCTTTGTCATAACATGACCAAGAAAACCAACTTCCTCCAACCAGAACTCACATTTGCTGAATTTGGCATAAAGTTTATGCTCTCTTAACTTCTCAAGTATCAAACGCAAATGTCCTTCATGCTCTTCTTTGCTCTTGGAGTAGACTAAGATGTCACCGATGAAAACGACAACAAACTTGTCAAGGAATTCCATGAACACTTTGTTCATCATGTTCATGAAGTATGCTGGAGCATTGGTCAAGCCAAAAGGCATTACGGTATACTCGTACAATCCATACCTTGTGGTGAATGCTGTTTTTGGTATGTCTTGTTCTCTTATCTTGAGTTGAAAATAGCCTGACCGGAGATCAATCTTTGAGAACACACATGCTCCTTCTAGCTGATCAAACAAGTCATTGATTCTAGGTAAAGGATATTTGTTCTTGATAGTTACCTCGTTGAGTGAACGGTAATCTATGCATAACCTTTGGCTTCTATCTTTCTTCTCCACGAACAAAACTGGGGCTCCCCAAGATGAAGAACTTGGTTGAATAAATCCCTTCTGTGGCTGTTCTCCAAGTTGCTTCTTGAGTTCCTTCAGTTCATCAACTGACATTTTATACGGTCTCTTTGCTATTGGTCCAGCCCCTGGTACCAAATCTATCAGAAACTCCACATCTCTATCTGGTGGCATTCCCGGCAATTCTTCCGGAAACACGTCCGGATACTCACTCACAATTGGCACACTGTCCATGCTAACCCCCTTAAGAGAATTTAGCTTACTTCCTTTAGATTCAAAGTTAGACTTGAATTTAATCCGCTTTCTTTCCGGGGTTGTGAGTGCAACCGTACGATTGGCACAATCTATTACTCCTTCATACTTAGCCATCCAATCCATTCCCAATATTACGTCCAGTCCTTAAGAATCTAGGATTATCAGACTCACTGGAAACTTATGTTTTCCGAACTCTATTACTAGATCCCGGCATCCAAGACTTACTATCATATCTCCACCCGGAGAACTAACCTTTATTGGACACCCAATGTTTTCAGTTGGAAACCCATTTCTATCAACAAATGCTTTTGATATGAATGAATGCGATGCTCCAGTATCAAAAAGAACAAATGCTGGAATAGAATTGAGTCTGAACATACCAAATGACAAAGATCGTGCTCCTCATAGACCTCCTCCACACTGATGTGGTTTACCTGTCCCTTCTGGAAAGGGTTGGGCTTGATAGGTCCTTCAACTTTCTTTTCAGGGCACTCATTTGCATAATGCCCCATCTTCTTGCATTTGAAGCATTCAACCTGACTGATGTCTCTCTTAACAGGCTGACTTCCACTTCCACTACCATTACCACTGTGGTGGCTCTTATGTCCACTCTTGTGGTTCTTGTACTTATCATTGTCATGACTGCAATGATGCTTGTTGTCATGACGGTTGTGGTTGTGGTGCTTGTTGAATTTCCCATGCTTGTGGGATCCTGAGCTTCCACTGTCATCATAGTGAGATCGTTTGTGAGACGATCCCGAGCTGTGCTTGTCGGAGTGCTTTCTCTTTCTACTCTCGACTTGCTTCATTTTGTTCTCCAATATTGCAGCTTTGTCACAGAGCGACTGATAAGTGGGCACATATGCCACAGCCAATTGTAGATTCAGCTCATCATTTAAGACTTCAAGAAATTTTTCCTTTCTCTTGGCATCTGTGTCAACCTCATCCGGTGCATAACGCGCGAGATTGTTGAACTCCTCAATGTATTCAGCACGCATGCGGTGGCTTGATTGTGGAACTCTTTCTTTTTCAGGCTCATTACTCCAGATGAGATATGAGCAGTGCGAAAGCCATCCTCAAAGATAGCCCAAGTCACCTCATCTATGGGAGTGGTGATCTGGAAATTGTCCCACCAAGTGGCGGCTGGCCCTTCCAGCAGATGTGCTGCAAATCTGACCTTTTCAGCATCAGTACAGCCCACGGTTACCAAGTCCTTGTTTACTGAGCGTAGCCAATCATTGGCCACCATGGGATCAGTCGTCCCCGAGAACTTAGTTGGCCTCAATCTCAAGAACCTGGTGAGCATATCAAAGCCCGGAGGGTTGTTGTTGTTGTTATTGTTGTTGTTGTTGGGGTTGTTGTTGTTGTTATTGTTTTGGTTCTGGATGAACGTTGTCATCATCTGCATCAGTTGTGCTTGAGCAGTCATCATTTGCTGCATTTCTTGAGTTGTTGTTGTTGTTGTTGTTGTTGGGGTTGGGGTTTGCACGACGGGGAGGCATCTGTGGTTTGTTCAATAGAGATAAGAATGAGATACCCATAGATGTTTTCATGCACATTACATCACATAAGCAAACACATAGCATGCAACACAAAGATAAAAGTTCAACAACAAAATAACAAGTTCACAAAGTAAAACACACAAGTAGCAAGCCATCCACATGTCGGATGGTCCAATAACAAGTTCTCAAATAACAAGTATGATAATGAAAGATAAACGAGTAGTCAAATCTACTCATCAGCATCAATCTCCTCCTCGACAAAAGTAAGACCTGCTCCATCGCGGCCTTGTTCTCCTCGATGGTAGTGGTCAAGGACTCTATCTTGGCCTTGAGAGCCCTCTTCTGGGAACGAAGCCTCTCAATCACCGTCTGCTGCTGCTCTAGCTCGAAGTCCTTGGACTGCAGTTCTTCAGTCATATCCCGGATCTTCTTGTTCCTATCCAGACACGCTTCTCCGACTCTTGAACTTCACATCTGGGTCTCGAACTTCGCCTCTATTTCCTTGACTATCTCGTCCTGCTGCGCGAAGAGCTTGTCCTTCTCGCGAAGCTGCACCTAGAGCTCGTCATTGCTGAGCATGACATTGGTCCTGTCCGTGTCCACGTGCCTAATGAGAGACTTTAAGTCCTGGAGGTACAGGCGTATCGTCTCTGCTGCGTCCCTCGAGTCGTCCTCAAAGTCGATGGACTCTCCGTCCTCATCACGTCTTCCGAAGACGTGGAAGTGGGTGCCTCTAACCTGTCGGGAGTGTCGTCCTAGCAGGCGCCCCTATCGGATCTGCATAACTACCTCCATGCCTCTCTCCCTGTCATCGTGCATAAGCTTGAAGACGATGGCCTCCGTAGTAGGCTTTGTCTGGCGTCCGGGCTGGTTCACCTTGAAGCCCCAGAGGTCCTTCCTCTCGAACTTGGTGAGGGGATGCACCATGATGGTGGGAAGAGGGAGATTGAGCAAAGTGGTAAGCTCAACGATACGAGGACCAAAGCGGGTAACCTGGAACTCCTCAACAGTGTTGATGGTAATAAGCATCTATTTATAAGATAGAAAAGTTAGAACAATACAATTCAAGATAAAACAAAAGACAAAACATCACATACATATCCTTGGGAAGCAAAACACACAAGTCATGCATACATGAAACCATTACAACAACCAAGGTTCAATCTTATTTTAAAACAAAATTTTGGAATATAAGGTGATAGGTGGTGGTCCAACGAACGAAGTACGTTTACAATCCTATCTCACTGGATCTGTTGGCTAACACAATGTTTCTAGAGGCAATCAGCCTATCTTGCTCACATGACTCCATCACTAAGTCTATAATGTCTCCTCTTAAAGTTTGGTTGGTATCCTCCAACTCTTGGGTATGTTCCTTCTCTTTCTTTAAGTCTTTTTGGAGGTTGAGCATTCTGCACTTAACTCTAGCACTAAGTTCTTTGATAGTCCTCCAAGCTGCATCTCTTGCTGACTCAAAGAATGTGGTGTGCACCACAGTGTTGGTGTACATGCAGAATCCTGTTTCTTTGTGGTTGTCTTCCTTGTTTTTGTACAAGTGAAGTTGCACCCACCAGTACTCAACTCCTTCATCCATCACTGGAAAGCCTTTGTACACAGATGCACCATGTATTTCCATTGCCACCATGAGGTCCTTGAGAGCTTTGGGAAACTCTGTCTCACACTCCAAAGTCATGGTCATGAGTGGTCCTTTCCTTACGGCTTCGTTGATGGAATTCATCTACAAATAGAGATGAGAAAGAAGATTAGAAAAGTTTACGAGAAGAATAGACAAGTGTAGAAGTAGTTGAAATTTTTTCCTTAGTGGTTTCCAATCCTAGGGTCATAATCCTACAGGCAACACAAAGGTTGCTCGATACCATCTGTAAGGTCCCTCCTTTGTAAAGGAAAAGGATCCCTGTGATTGCAATGCTAGTCCCTGGATCATTGCTAGCATCCACAGTTTAAGATGAAGTACACAGATACAAAGGTCATTTATTACATCCATTCCAGAATTTAAACATAGTCTTTACAACTCAAGGCCACAGGCCTAATACAAGAGTTTGGAATAAGTAAATAATTATAAGTCTTCATCTTCATGTGCCACAGGCAAACATGTTGAGTGTAGACTCATGACACCTAATCCTCATCAGAGTAACCTGCAACATCACAGGTTACAGCCACAGTGGGTCAATACTTTGGAATAGTATTGGCAAGTGATACCTTAGTATATTTTAAGTGGACTAGATACTATATGCAAATTTGGCTAAGTGTAGCTTGGCTTGCTTTGCTCAAAATAGGTTTTTCCTATTAGTTAAAATCACTAAGTTTTTCTTTGTCAAAACTTTTCCCAAGAAACCATCAATAGACATTGAGGTCCTTCACCCTTGTTCACCCACAAGTTTTTACTTAGAAGTTGGAGTGATGAGATTCTTGATAGCTTCCATGTCTTGATGCTCAAGTTGTCCATTGCCATGGACTTGGCTAAGTACTTAGATTTTTCCATCTGCAGAGGTTGTGCACTTTCCCCACCAGACTTGGTTTCCCAAGGCTGGACCTTTCATAAGCCTTTCCTTAGACCAAATGGACGCGCTCCAACCTATCATTCCCACTACCACCAATTGTCCAAATGGCTAAGTTCTAGAAACTTATGTGATCCAGGCAGAGCCCATATTGCCAAGTGGCTGCACTAGAAGCTTCTCAACACTTGGTCTCTAAAATCCCTTTGTTCCTGGGTGGCTTTCCACAAGTGAGATACACAAGGTAAACCATAGCCATGGGCCTTGTGTAACCACTCAACCAAAATCCACCAATCAAGTCCCTTTCCACCCAGGTGATTCATTGACTTAGTTTTTTTATTAAGAAAAACATAAGTCCAAAGACTTAGAAATATTTTCACCATAGCATGTATATTTTACCAACCCTTGTTTGCTACTAGCTAGGCTAAGCATGGCATAGACAGTAATCTAACTTAGAAATTTCCTAGCAATTCTACAACTACTTAGGATTTCCCAACATGGCATTTGGCAAAATAGTAACATGCAAGACTTAGCAAAATATTTCTAATGCTTGTATAAAAATATAGGGATAGAAATATTCATGAAGTACCACTTGCCTTGGTAGTTGGGAGAGTAGCACTCTTCACAATCACAATCACTAGCACCAAAGTCTACACAAAGAATATAACCACCATCACATACAAGTCATATACAAGCAAAAATATATATGCATGCATGCAAGATGCTAAGAGATGATTTTTAAAATTCAACCAAGCAAGTGCATAGTACTGAATTCTAAACAAGTCAAAACTTTGCCAAACCAAGTTTATTTGACACTAAAATCATTTCCTAAACAATTCATATGATTAAAATAGTCCTGAACAAGTTTCTGCAAACAAAGTCATTTTAACAGAAGCTAAACACTAAACACATTGCATAAACATAAAGGGCTTGCTCTCCTGATTCCAACGGTATAAAATTTGTCAAATTCTAACGTGTGGATCAAAAGTTATAGCGAAATCAAATTTGGTTACAAATCTGATTCAAATTCTGTTTTTAAACTAAACCCTAGCCACGCTTAAGCGCTTGGCTCGGTACCGCTTCGCGTGGATCGACTAGTGTGGACCGTCAGATCTAACTTAAGCGCATGGTTCAGATTGTCACTTACCCCTTCGATGCAGATCTAATCTAGAGCGCTGGATCCAGATCCTACGGCTGCTAAGTGCGTGACCATAGACTAGCGGCGGCGACTGGCGGCGGCGCGTCTGTCAGCGGCAGCACTGGCGTTCTAGGTCGTCCGGGGAGGGAAGAGTGTGCTTACCAGAACCGCGGGGTCGAGGCGAAGCTCAACGTGGAGGTGGATTGGCAAGGGGCGCTCGGAGTCGTCGGGGATTCCTCCGAGTTAAGACGCAGAATGCGGCACTTGTCGATGTTGGCGAGGTTCTGCGTCGCGCTAAGTCAAAAGGAGGGCACCGTTAGATGCGCAAGACGATGGGGATCTTAGGCGTATCAGACAGAGGGCAAGGGGCGGCTGGTACTTACGGGGAGAGGTCGCCGGAGTTCGTGCAGAGAGCGGCGGCGCTCGGTCGAAGTCGTTGCCGAAGCTACAGACCATGCGAGAACAAACGGGGTGTGTCAGTAGATGCGCAAGGAGTTGCTGAGCTTGATAGCATGAGTCAGGGACAGAGGGGGACACGGTTCCTACCGGAATTCGTCGGCGCGGTCGTCGGAAAAGCGGCGGCGTCGAGCGAGTTGCGAGCAGCCTGGGGGCGTGGAGATGAAATTGAGTGAGGGGAATTGAGCGGAGTGGGGAGGTGCTTAAGTAGGCGGAGGCTCGACAAGAAACGCTCAGTGATTCAATGCCAATTACACCGCGAAATCAACGCAGCAACGGCCAGCGGCGGAGTTCATGCGCGGAAATTTTGGGGAAGACGATGACGACGTGGACAGGGCCCGCTTGTCAGCGAAATAAGCAGAGAGGAGGTGGGGTCCGAGCCAAGGAGTGCGTCTGCAGCGTCACAAGGAGAGAGAGAGAGCCGGTGGGCTAAATGGGCGGTTTTGTTGGGCTAGAATAGGAGCGCCGACCTTTTTCTTTTTCTTTATTCCTTTTCTATTTCTGAATTGGTTTTCTGGATTGATTTTCAAATGAATTCAAACTCTATTTGAATTCAAATCTTTTTAGGATTTTTACAGTGTGCAACAGTCACAAATCAAGGCATAAATCCATGTGGTCTCCTTGGAATGGCTTGGTCATTTTGGAAAATTAAAATAACAGGGACATTGCACTTGGTTTGAAAATGTTTGAAAATGGTTTTTGAAACCATTTCTATTTTTTAAAATTTTGTTCTAACTCCACACTCAAACCAATCAACAAGGAAGACAAACAATCTAGGTTTAAAACATTCAAGCTCTCAAATGGGGATAGCCATTTGATTTAAGTTTGCTCACATAAAATGATAGCACTATGTGCTCCTGTTTTCTTGAAATGAGTTTGAATTTGATCTCAATTCTATATGCATGTATGAATGATATGCAATCTTTGAAATCATGATTTTAGGGATGTTACAATGTACCATGTGCAAGGGGTACCTCATTGGCGGTTCTCTATGATACACATGTACTTACAATGACAAGAACTTACCGGTGACCAAAGTTGAGTAGCATGAGGAGTGGCCCTCATATTCAAGGGACATGAGATTGCCAACTTATATTTCATCAAGCATATACTCAATCTTTGTGCAATTTAACCTGAGGGCTCAAAGCTAGTAAGTACCATAATCTTTTGGAAGCTCTTTATGACTTGTAATCCCTGATATCCTCTATAAAGGGACCTTTCTCCTTTTCACCAAGTCGAGTCAGTAAACCTACTTCCTCTCTATCTCCAGCAAGCATTGAGTTGTTGTGTTTCAAGCATTCATATGGTGATTTATTCAGTCATGTTCTCTATTTTCCTTGTTTGCACAAAACTCTTATCTATTGAGTATTACTTTGAAAGATTTCGTGGTGAAAAACCTTTTTGAGCAAAGAGTGCTCCTCTTATAAAAATTCTACAAAAATATTTTTGTGAAACCATTTGCTAGCTATTCTCTGACCAGGAACAAGAGTTTGACAATTCCAATTATGATTTATCTTTATACATCTCTATTGTGACTCATGTACTTGTTGCAAGCTAAGTAATATAATGGTGAGTTGCTTGCTTCTATAAGTGGTGTAATGGTAAGTGTGTTGCTTCTTGTCCGTATTCTTTTATCGACACTTCGCTCCATAAAGCTGTGGACATGTTTACTGAGCTTAGTTTTTGCTTGGGGACAAGCGAAGGTCTAAGCTTGGGGGAGTTGATATGTCCAATTTGCATCACCATTCTATATCATAATTTGCCTCTATTCATTGATATATGTCTTATTATGAGGTATTACTTATGTATTTTCCACTGTTTATGCATGTTGGATGATTCTTGGAGGATGAACTGCCAGAGTCTGGATTCTGATGGAAAAGAAGGCGTTTTGATGCAATTTTGCGAAGATCAGAAAAATACCAGAAAAATATGGGAAAATATTATTTTTCTAGAAGATTGAGGAAGCCAGAAGGAGGAGCGAAGAAGGGCCACAGGGGGCCCACACCCCCTAGGCGCGGGCCCACCTGACCCCGTGCCTAGGGCAGGTGTGGCCCACCTGCCCGGCTCCTGACTCTACCCCTTCGCCTATATCTTCCCTATGGAACCCTAATACGGGAGGATCAACCACAAATAGATTTCTGCCGCCTCTACGGGGCAGAAAACACCGAGAGAGAAAGATCTCTCCGGCATACAGATTTCTGCTCGGGAAATTCCTTCCCGGAGAGGGGAGATCATTGCCATCAACACCATCATCAAGATAGGCTTCATCGGGATCATCATCATCATCCAAACCATCATCTCCACCAGCACCATCATCACCACTCCGTCCCGCTGTAACGATTGTGTTGGATATTGCTTTAGTTCTTAGGGGAAACTTACCCGGTGTTAATTACTATTGTAGTTAATGCTTGTGAGTGGAACCATTGGATTATTATTTATGTTCAGATAGTTATCCATTATCATATCATCTTTGATCTTGATCCATATGATGTCTTGTGAGTAGTTCGTCTAGTTCTTGAGGACATGGGAGAAGTCATGTTGTTACTAGTGGATCTATGTTGCGTTATTATTCAATGGTTTAGTATTTAAGTTGTGGTGCTATTCTTCTAGTGGTGTCATGTGAACGTCGACTACATGATACTTCACCATTTATGGGACTAGGGGAATGCATTGTGTATTTGGCTACTAATTGTGGGGTTGCCGGAGTGACAGAAACCTGAACCCCCGTTAGGACACCATTGCATAAGGGAGTGTAGGATCTCGGAGTTTAAGGTTGTGGTTAGGTTTATATCTTAATTACTTTCCTGTATTTACGGATGTTTGCGGGGGGTTTAATCACAAGTATGTATTAGTCCAAGTAAGGTCGGTACATTAGCACAGGTTCACCCACACAACACTTACAACACCAAAGAAGAGTACTCAGCTATTTGAAGCGAAAGCACTTGACAGAATTCCCATGTGTCCTCGAGAACGTTTGGTATTTATAAGTATTTCCACCGGCTTGTCCTTTGCTAAGAAAGGATTGGGCCACTTGCTGCGTTTGTTATTTGTTACTTGCTCTTTGTTTTGTTGCCTTATCAGAAAACCACTAAAAATCTATTTGCTAAGTATTTACAGAGATTTCCTGCTCCATACCACTAGTCAACACCTTCTGCTCCTCGTTGGGATCGACACTCCTATTTATTGAAAGTACTACGATACACCCCTATACTTGTGGGTCATCAGGGCGTGTTACCCAAGAGATATGAATAGCTCGAAGCCAACACTAAACTTCCTCTATACGTATGACACCCCGCGTGGAATTCAACCAGATCCGCATAGGCCCAATGTGAAAAATATCTTTCTCATACTATTGTGGAAATACCAACACCCGACAAAATTGTTTTGTGCACCCGAAGTACACTTCACAAAACGGTCTTGATCCGAAGATCGTAAAGTTGACTCGGGACGCTAATCACACAATGCCACCAATATAAAAATCGCAACATTGGGAAGCAAAACGAATTAAACAATTCCGAAATTCTCTAATTCATCTATTCGTACTTGTTGTCTATGCTTAACCTGGATCTGATAACACTGTTGGGAAACACGCTACGTAAAAAATTCTAGCACATAAACCGGATCAAGTTATAAAGGAACAGAGGCAACAGAACATACCCTCGAAGATCGAACTAGCGGAAGTTTGTCGATAACAAGGTTGATGAAGGAAATCGTCGATCCCTGCAACGAGACTTATCAAGTCGCGACTAGATGTATTATCCCACAAATGGCTCCACGATCAAGTGCTTAACATGTCACACATCCGCTGCTATCCACATGTACAAGATCAATAGCACCGCATCGAATTGCGATCAAGAACAAATGCGAGGCATGAATGTATTGATGAAGATCCGATAGAGATTCTGTAGGACTGTCTAGATTAGATCTAAGCAGAGGTAGAACTCTGAAAGCCCTCTAGGGATGTTGATGGATATCTCCGCATGATGACAATGACGATGACGTGAGGAAAAGGATCTTGGGGAAGCGAATCTGGAGGTGGCCAAGTACGGGCGACGGACGACAGCGATGGCGGCTTGGGAGGGCAGCATGGAACTTGTGTGCTCTTGCCCTTGTCCTTGCCCCTATTTATATAGGACAAGCCCCTATGTGATATCCTGGTGCATGGCTTAATAGGATTGATAGTATACTCATACCAACAAGTGGCAACTTCTTTTCCAAAAGCCCATCTAAAAAGAACTCTGAGGTTAAGTGTGCTTGGCCTAGAGCATTTTAAGGATGGGTGACCGACCGAGAAGTGGGTATCGGGTGCGCACGAGTGAGGACATGGTGCGCAGAAAAGATAGTCTATGGGGTTAGTCTAGAGATCCTAATGAGCTGCAAGGAGTGACAGAAGCTGGTTCGGAGAGGCTGATGGTGTTACAAGTGCTATCAGAGCCGACCCTCGTGGTTACACAGACGTGTGCGGGTCAGTGGAGGACATGTGGAGAATGGCGCGTGTGGCCCAGAGTGGAAACGACATACCACATGTGTCGGCACTGGACACACAGACGTATGCCAAGAGGGGACGTTCCTGGCTTGTGGTTGATCGACGAGGCATCGATCTTCTAAGGGTGGGTGTATGTGAGATCCTTGCGCATGGCTTAACAGGATTGATAGTATATCCATACCAACAAGTTGCAACTTTTTTTCTAGAAGCCCATCTAAAAAGAACTCTGAGGTTAAGCGTGCTTGGCCTAGAGCAATTTGAGGATGGGTGACCGACCGAGAAGTGGGTACCTGGTGCGTATGAGTGAGGACAAAATGCATAGAAAAAACTAGTGTTGGTCTATGGGGTTAGTCTAGAGATCCAAATGAGCAGCCAGGAGTGACAACCGCTGGTCCGTACAGGCTGGGGTGTTACACCCTCCCTCTCCAAGTAAGAGTAGGAGTAGGAATCGGAGTCCTGGGAGGACTCTTCTCTCCCCCTCCAAAACCGACCTAGGGGAGGATTTCGAGTCCTCCTAGGATTCCTCCTTCCCCACCGCCTCTCCCTCCTCCCCCCACCGTCCAAGGAGAAGGCCTTGGCCAAGTTGGCCAGGGTTCCCCCTCTCCCTCTCGTGCGACCCTAGTGACCCCATGCGTTCCCTACGACCATGGTGCTCACTAGATATTTTATTCATAATAAAGTATAACTGACTTTTCTGAATTATGAAAAAATTCCGAACACTTCCAATTTTTTCCTAAATCATTCCGACACCTCTCATACAATGTCAGAACCATTCTATACACTCTCCATGATACTCTAGACAATTCTGAATTATTCTGGGACTTTCTAAAACCTCCTTTTAGAATTACTTCATCTATAAATCTACAAAGCACACTCACATTCTAAACTATATTCAACTCTTAAGCGTGTGACCATGTGTATTCGGATATATGCGGACATGTACAAAACACATTTTAGCACAATGATTACTAGTGGTACCTTTATGTGCATAGTAACCCCCACATATAATCATGAAGTTGCTTTAATCGTGTGAACTACTGTATTACTTCGATACACGTTGTATTGCTTCTCTATACTTTACATTGCCCGAGGTGAAACACAAGGTTATCCTCGTTATACCCAGCATGTACTCGTTACTTATTCTGTATCACCGATATTCTAGTGATCAGCAACTTGATCACATGTCCGGCCAGATGATGAAGAACATCATAATACATGAGTGGGCTTAGAGTATATATCTCCATCATTAGGAGTATTAATTTACACAACTAAACCATATCTAACATTAGCATACCATCCGGCAAGAATGAAGATTGACTTTATGATCACCCTATCACGAAGAAATGTTTGAAGGTCTTTATCACTTCCATATTGTATCCAAGTTATCATGTGTCTCATGGTATAACAATATTTCAGTAATGGTAATACTTGTTACTGAGAAACTACTGACAACAATATTCACGATGTTTTCATGGTGTATCATATTGGGTATATCCATTATTGGTGTTCTCTCCACAACTCCGATCTCATATATGATTGGCAACTCTACAAAACTTTGTATTTTTTCATATTCAGGAAACCAGAACTATCAATGATACACAAACTAGTCTTAGAGGCAAGACTAGGGATATCTAAATGGTGTTTATAATTCAACACATGTATTAGGGTTTTCCTCCAAATACTCGTTATTCGAAACCAAAAAAATTATAGCACAGAATAATAAACTTAATTATGAAACAAAAATATAAATAATAATCCTTTATTATTGCCTCTAGGGCATATTTCCATCATGATATAATCATTAAGTCAATGTCATGGCATGTGACAAGATTAGGAGTGTCGTTCATTCTGATCTTCATCTAAGTCCATCACTACAACTTAAAAATAATTTATCAGATATGATCATTATTATTTAGGAAGGAACCTCTCTCATCCAACAATTCAAAATATGAAAGTGCCAAGTTAGATATGGGAATGTTCATGGTCAATCATGCATGGGGAGTCTCTTAGTAGCGCCTATGCAAGACTATATGTTGTCCGAGTCAAGATTCAAGGTCTTGAATATGACAATAAGTACAATGACACTTTTAATGTGAATGATGAGTTCATCAAATCCAAGATCATCATAATGATTGCTCAGGATAATCAACAATTGGCTACTAATATGAAATTTCTTGATGCTCGCAAGGAGATGAACTTGTATCCTACTTCGTCGCAAATGAGAACATGGTGGTGCAAGGCAATAAGGTCAAAGGAATGGTACATGCAATGAACTCACCCAACCTTGCTTTGAACTTAAAGCAAGTCCATGCCATGAAGAAGAAGATGGTGACCAAGAAGATATGAAAATATAAGTGAGCTTCATGTGTACTTGTCCTTCATGGCCAATAAGTGGAGTGGAGGTGGTTGTAAGAAAGTAAACTCCAACTTAAATCCAAGAATGGAGTTTGAAATATGGACTTCTACAATTTTGGTAAACCGGGATACTTCTCCAACAATTTTCCATATGAAAAGAAAGAATATAAGCCAAAGTCTAAGAAGAATGAGGCAAAACCCAAGTTCAAGCCAAAATCCTCAACAAGAAGACATTCAAAGGCAAACCTTTCATCGACACAACATATATATATATATATGATGGTGATGAAGAGGAAGAAAATGTGGTTGGAAGGACTAACTTGGCTATACAGACCCCCAGCTCTCTCTTCAAGAAAGAATACTACAAGGACTATGATGGGGATATGCCGAGTGGGGTATACCTAGCAGGATGTTTCCTATTGGCCCAAGATGCCAGCGAGTGGGACTACAGGACGGCGACTAGATCAAGACCCAACAAGGAACTAGGCGACTGGAAGCTGAAGGCCCAGAAGCGTAGCTAGGCCCAATCGGATTAGGTCAAGCACCCTCCGAATCCTTAACTAATTCGGTTGTAGATCTGTAAATCCTAGCGAGGTGAGCCTATATAAACCTCCCTAGGGTACGCATAGAGGACACGTTCCATCATACACCCCCTGCGACTCACCGCCTAGTCGTCGAGCTTGCCCTTGTACTCTCTCATCAATACAATCTAGCAGGAGTAGGTCTTTACCCTCCGGGGGTGAACCTGGGTAAAACCCTGTGTCTTCGTCCTCATCTCGCACCGCAGATGGCTGGCCGCCCTTGCCCCTCGTTCTACTAATCGCTGCCGATTGCAGCATCTGCCGTGGCCATTCCCACGACAGTGGCGCCCACCGTGGGGCCTGGACGGTCAGGCCGGTGTTGTGCGGTGAGATCCAATCTGCCAATCAACGAGACGATCGCCACCGGCCGCATGATCACGATTGGCGAGATTCTCCAGATCTTGCCGAGCAGCTACGTCCCGGCGGCACGCTCCATCACGCACAGCGTGATCATGCCGGTCAGCATGATCAGGTACGCACCATCCACCGCCTTGCCTCCGAGTACGACTCGGACAACAACAACGTGGCCGAGACCAGCATGGTCGCGAATGACGCGGCCCTCAACAATGACACTGACTCGGCGACCCCAGCATCAGTCGCCGGATCCTTCATCACCGCGTCACCTGCGGACTCCATCACCCAAGTCTCCAACGTGGGGGACTTCGAGGATCCTTCCATCCTTGGGATCTTCGACTCCAATTCTGGATCGGAGAACTCTGGCGACCTCCATGCAGGATCCGGTCGCTACGTCGTGACCTACATGGCGAGCGACACGGACGCCTCGCCATACCCCTTCTCCACGCCGATCCCGCCGACTGCAACGGCGATGGAGGTCGAAGAACTCTGCCTGCGACTGGAGGAGGCGGTCCGCAAGGAACAAGCCGTGCGCAAAAATTTCGCCTCGAGCAGGTAATGGCGCAGGAGCTCTCGCACTACCACCAACTCCGCATCAGGTCACGCCTGAACCCCACCGTTCAGGGTCACACCCTGAACTTCAACGACGAGAGAGACTTGGCCCACGTGGCCGATCGCGTGATTTGCAAGAACGCGCCACCAAGAGGAAGCACTCGACCACCACTAGGAGCGTCAGCGAACGGCGCTCTGATACGTTGGAAACATATCTATAATTTTTGATGCTCCATGCTTGTTTTGTATCTACTTTGCTTTACTTGTCCACACTTTGAGGTACTTTTTACATGTTTTCTAGTACTAACCTATTAACAAGTTGCAACAGGGCCAGATGCATGTTTTCTGCTGTTTTTGGTTTCAAAAAAGATAGTAAAGAAATATTCTCAGAATTGGACGGGACAAAGGATAAAGTCCATTACTTTTTGTGGGGAACAAGAAGTCTAGAGGAGAGACGGAGGGTCCAGCCAGGGGGGCCAGACCCACCCCAGGCGCGGGGGCAGGTGGGCCCGCGCCTGGCTAGGGTTTGGGCACCCTGGCCGCCTCCCGGTCTCGCCCCTTCGCCTATAAGAAGCCCCCGATGTAGAAACCCCGAGGACCCGATCAAATATCCAGGAAACCTTCTGTAGCCGTCGCCACCGTCGTCCCTAGATCGGGGGATCTGAAGTTCTTCCCGGCACCCTGCCGGAGAGGAGATCATCCCGGAGGCCTTCTCTCCGGTATGATGCTTGAATAGTTCCACCTTGGACTATGGGTCCATGTAGTAGCTAGATGGTTGTATATCCTCCTTTGTGCTTTCATGTATAGATCTTGTGATCTCCGTTCATGATCAAGATCTAATCTATTTGTAATCATGCATGTTGTGTTTGCGGGGATCCGATGGATATTGAGATTATTATGTTGGTTTGATTAATGGTTTTGTCTTTATGATTCTATCATGTCTATGTTGTTTGTGATCTTGCATGCTCTCCGTTGTTAGTAGCTATCTTGGCCAAGTAGTTTCTAGTGACTCCAAGAGGGGGTATTTATGCTCGATAGTGGGTTCATGCCTCTAGTTTCCAAGGGAAGTGACACAAATATCTTCGGTTGTAGATGTGTTGTTGCTACTAGGGAGAAAACAACGGTCTCTTGTTCATGGAACATGTGGACTGTTTACGTTACACACTTTGCTTAAAGCAGTTGTCTGTTGCTTGCAACTTAATACTGGAGGGGGTTTAGATGATAACCTGAAGGTGGAATTCTAGTCATAGATGCAGTTGTATGGCGGTCTATGTATCTTGTTGTATTGCCCAAACGAATCTCATAGGATCTTTCTGACTGGTAATTGCATTGTTATGCCTTGCTCAGTTCCTGTCAATTGCCCTGTTGTAATTTGTTTACCCTTCATGCCATGTTGTTTATCTAAGGAGAGCACCTCTAGTGAACTATGGACCCCGGTCCAATCTTTACCATTGATACATCTTCCACTGCTACTTGTTTACTTGCTGCAAACCATTACCTTCCACACCATACATTTAATCCTTTGTTACAACAAACCGGTGAGCTTGACAACCTCACTGATTCGTTGGGACAAAGTATTGAGTTTGTGTTGTGCAGGTCTCCGCGTTGCTTGCAACACCTGTGTGACGTTTCCTTCCTCCTTCTGGTTCGATAACCTCGGTCTCAACTGAGGGAAAACTTGCTGCTTGCTGCTTCACACCTTGATCTTGGGGTTTCCAACGAAGCGCTCCCACATCAAAAAGGCGCCATCAACAAGTTTTCTGGCGCCGTTGCCGGGGACATAAATAAGAAGAAGCTCCCACGTCAACACAGCGCCAACAAGTTTTCTGGCGCTGTTGCTGGGGAGGCTAAGGACGTCTTCACTAGGGGAGTCCTTCACTTCCTTTATCTTTACTTGTTTTTCGTTTGCTTTGTTTCTTTTGCTTGGTTTTGTTTGCCTCTTTCCAACAAACCCAAAAAAAATAGTCTAGTTTGGTTTGCTTTCTTTTTTCAAAAACATAAAAAAATTAGTTCCTGCTCTAGTTGCTGGCATGTCTTTGCCTTGCTTGGTCGTGCTTTTTATCAATGGATGGTTTCTTTGAAACTAGTTCTTATTGGCAAGGAGGGTTCACGGAAGAACAAAAGTATTATTATAAGGAACACCGTTTGTCACAAAAAGGGAGACACTTATGGGAACAAATTGATAAATTGAATAATATTGCTAGACAGGTGTGCTCTACTTATAATGTTACTTATTGCTTTGATAAAGCTTGTTGCTGTAGGAGGTATAAACACCTCCCTTTTTAATGTGAGTATAATGATAATGTTACCATATCTTATTATGTTAAAGGAAATTATGACTTTTATGATGTGGAACAAATTGAAGAATTTATTGCTTTCAAGGGTGCATTTGAACTTGCTAGTTTGCTTGAAAATACTGATGACGCACCTTATGAATGTGAGGTTTATGAGATACTTAAATTTTGCTTTGATAATTACAAGGAAGCAAATGACTATATTATTGAATATTTTAATAGATGCTCCCACAAATGGAAGAGGCTAATGCCTTGAAGGAGCCTATGGAAGAAGAAATTGTTGAAACTGGAAGCTCATTAGATGAAAAAGAGGAGGAGAGTGATGAACAAAAGGAGGAAGAATGGATCTACCCATGCCTACCTTCTAATGAGATTAACTCTTTATCCCTTACATTATTTGATTGTCCCCCATGCTTACCAAAGGAGGATGAATGTTATGTTCCTGCGGATCCTTTTGAAATATCTACTTTGGGTAAAACCTGTGAAGGTTTTAATCCCACTATTTTTGAGCCTGATAGAAATTTAGTGTTGGAAGATCATGAAAAGCATGCTTTATGTGATAGCTATATTGTTGAGTTTATTCATGATGGTACTGAAAATTATTATGAGAGAGGAAAGTATGGTTTTAGAAGTTTTTATGGTACTGAAACACCTCTCTATGTGCTGAAAGTTTTGAAGCTACTCTTGTTTTATCTTCCTATGCTTGTCACTTTGTTCTTTGTGAATTTATTTGTGTACAAGATTCCGATGCATAGGAAGAGGGTTATACTTAAATGTGCTTTGAATTTGCTTCTTGATGCTCTCTTTTACTTCAATTCATATTTCTTATGTGAGCATCTTCTCAAGCTTCTTGTGCCTAACTTAAAGGCGTTAAAGAAAAGTACTTGTTGGGAGATAACCCAAGAGTTTCCTTGAGTCTTGGAAGTTATTACTTCAGTAATTACCTCTCCTTATCCTTTTTGTTTGCTTTTTGTGCCAAGAATGACCTCTAATGGGAGGAAAGTAAGATTTGGGGAGTTGCTGTCCCAAAACAGATTTCTTTCCTTCACTAAAAAACATCGTGAGGAGTCTCTGTAACTCAGATTGAGCTGAAAATTTACTAGTAAATCCCCCAGTATGTTGGATAACTTTTGTTAGTTCAACACTTTTTTATTTGAGAAACATAAGATGTTCGAAAAAATCGGTTTCTACCCGCTGGTCTGTTTTGACAGATTTCTGTCATTATTTGCATTTGCTTCTTATTGATTCCTTTTTGAGTTCTCTTCAGGTAAATTGAGCTTTTTGAAGGATTTATTATAGTATCTTGTGTTTTTACTAAAAAGCCTTGCTGTTCCAAAGCTTTGCCAGTGGTATAATATCTTTTGAATAAGCTAATGTTGCTAATGAAGATTGTGTGAAGGAAAGATTTTAGGTGTAAAGAGAGAATGATGCAATGAGATGAAGAATGGACAAAAGCTCAAGCTTGGAGATGCCACCATGGTTTCACCCCAAGAAATATCCAAGAGGTACAAGCGTCAAAGCTTGGGGATGCCTTGGGCATCCCCTTCTTCATCAATAAAAAGCTCAGGTCTGTCTAGACACTTCGTTTTTATTGTTTCATGCACAGTTGTGTTGTTCTTGGAGCGTCTTAGTTTTCATTTGCTTTGCTTAGTTTGTTTAGTTTTCTTAAGTAGTTTGGACCCCCGTTCTCGCTGTGTTGTTTTGCAAATAAGTTTTCTTGGTGTTTGGAAAGGAGTAGTAAGTTCTTGCTTGAAGTGCAAGAGGAGCTTGCATTGACTGTGACTTAGACTTTAGCATGACATGCCAGGTGTTGTTTTAGCATTATGCCTAGTGATTATTGCTGTAGAATGTCTTGTTCCAAACAATTGGGATTGCTTAGTGTGCCTTTAAGAAATTATGCGTTGTTTTAGCATGCAAAATCATAGTATTGTGGTATTCTCCTTTGATGCTTTGCTTGGGTTGACTTGGCACATGCTCACACCATGTTATGACTATGACAGGTCACCATTAGCCTCTATGATCATTTAGTCCTTGACTTGTAGTACCACTCTTTGCTTTGTTTAGTATGCTTTGTTGCACTGCATGATTATGACCATTATTGCTCTCTTAGTTGGTTGCTCCCAGTCTTTTGCTAGCCTCCACTTGTATGAGTAAGTTCTACTCATGCTTCCAACTCCCAAGAAACAAAGTTATTACAAAGTCTCCACTATAAACTCCTATGCAAGGTGTGTTACACCATACCAATTATATTCTTGTTTTTAACTATCTTCCAATTAAAAGCTATTTTGTTATGTGAAAACTTAGTGATTAAAGCCCTCACGAACTTGATGGCACACTTTATTCTTTGCCCCTAATAAACTTGAACCATTGTGACAACTTTGTTGTATATGATTGCACTTATAAGTTGGAATTAGCAGAACCGTGCTGTCACGGGGAACGTTTTAAACATTGCACTTGTACCTTGTTGTACTCAGTTGATATCATGCTCTTTTGTCTATGGATGTCACCGGTGTGAAATAAAGAGGGAACTTGTAAGTCCATGGAGTTTGTATCCTGTGTTAGAGAAACGCCTGGGCCGCTAGCCTAAGCCATGCCTAATCATGGTGGAAACTTGAAGCATCACCATAATGAGCTATCTATGAAGCATCCTCAATAAAAAGCTATGCATATGGTAAATAAAAAGATTGCTGAGATGCTCATTGTCTGCTTGCCTTGTCATTTTGGTTATGGGAAAGCTCCTGTACAATGTACAAGGGGTAACCCGTTGGCGGTTCTCAATGATATGCAAATACTTACAGTGACAAGAACTTACCTGGACCCAAAGTTGAGTATGCATGAGGTGTGGCCCTCGTATTCAAGGGACATGAGATTGCCAGCTTATACTTCGTCAAGCATATACTCCAACTATGCCACTTTAAACCTTAACCACTTCAAGATGCTTATGATAGGGGCAATGAGGGATGAAAGCTAACAAGTACCATAATTTTTGGAAGCTCATTTTGAAACTTGTAATCCCTGCTTCATTTACAAAAAGGTCTTTCTTCCACCACTATTGAGTCTCCACCTTCTACCTTTAGGCACCATTAAGAGAGCATAGTTGTCATTCTGTGTGTAGTGTTCCAAAGATTATTAATTGATGCATATTGTGTTATTACTTGCTCTTGTGCTACTTGTTTCTAGTCACCCTTGTGAACTTTGCAGGTGTCCTATGCATCTATATTGCTACTCTATGAAGGACAAGCTGATTGCCACTATGCTATGTTTTTTGCATGTGAAACAAACAAACGTTTTTCAATGCATGTTATTCATGATCTTTGTTTGTAGCTTGCCATGTTACATGCATAGTTACTATGTCCTATTGTTAAAACTCCATCTTTCATGCACATGTTTAGAGTTCTTTGATCCCAGCTTTCAATTCTTGCAAATGGTTGGATCTTTATTGTGAGGGTGCATGTCACCTCAAAAATTATTCTTTTTATCACTTACCTACTCGAGGACGAGCAGGAGTTAAGCTTGGGGATGTTGATACGTTGGAAACGTATCTATAATTTTTGATGCTCCATGCTTGTTTTGTATCTACTTTGCTTTACTTGTCCACACTTTGAGGTGCTTTTTACATGTTTTCTGGTACTAACCTATTAACAAGTTGCAACAGTGCCAGATGCCTGTTTTCTGCTGTTTTTGGTTTTAGAAAAGATAGTAAAGAAATATTCTCGGAATTGGACGGGACAAAGGAAAAAGTCAATTACTTTCCGTGGGGAACAAGAAATCCAGAGGAGAGCCGGAGGGTCCAGCCAGGGGGGCAGACCCACCCCAGGCGCGGGGGCAGGTGGGCTCGCGCCTGGCTAGGGTTTGGGCACCCTGGCCGCCTCCCGGTCTCGCCCCTTCGCCTATAAGAATCCCCCGATGCAGAAACCCCGAGGACCTGATCAAATATTCACAAAACCTAATGTAGCCGCCTCCACCGTCGTCCCTAGATCGGGGGGATCTGAAGTTCTTCCTGGCACCCTGCCGGAGGGGAGATCATCCCGGAGGCCTTCTCTCCGGTATGATGCGTGAGTAGTTCCACCTTGGACTATGGGTCCATGTAGTAGCTAGATGGTTGTATCTCCTCCTTTGTGCTTTCATGTATAGATCTAGTGAGATCCGTTCATGATCAAGATCTAATATATTTATAATCATGCATGTTGTGTTTGCGGGGATCCGATGGATATTGAGATTATTATGTTGGTTTGATTAATGGTTTTGTCTTTATGATTCTATCATGTCTATGTTATTTGTGATCTTGCATGCTCTCCGTTGTTAGTAGCTATCTTGGCCAAGTAGTTGCTAGTGACTCCAAGAGGGGGTATTTATGCTCGATAGTGGGTTCATGCCTCTAGTTTCCAAGGGAACTGACAGAAATCTTTTCGGTTGTAGATGTGCTGTTGCTACTAGGGAGAAAACAACGGTCTCTTGTTCATGGAACATGTGGACTGTTTACCTTACACACTTTGCTTAAAGCAGTTGTCTGTTGCTTGCAACTTAATACTGGAGGGGGTTCGGATGATAACCTGAAGGTGAACTTCTAGTCATAGATGCAGTTGGATGGCGGTCTATGTATCTTGTTGTATTGCCCAATCAACCTCATAGGATCTTTCTGACTAGTAATTGCATTGTTATGCCTTGCTCAGTTCTTGTCAATTGCCCTGCTGTAATTTGTTTAACCTTCATGCCATGTTGTTTATCTAAGGAGAGCACCTCTAGTGAACTATGGACCCCGGTCCAATCTTTACCATTGATACATCTTCCACTATTACTTCTTTACTTGCTGCAAACCATTAACTTCCACACCATACGTTTAATCCTTTGTTACAGCAAACCGGGGAGCTTGACAACCTCACCGATTCGTTGGGACAAAGTCTTGAGTTTGTGTTGTGCAGGTCTCCACGTTGCTTGCAACACCCGTGTGACGTTTCCTTCCTCCTTCTGGTTCAATAACCTCGGTCTCAACTGAGGGAAAACTTGCTGCTTGCTGCTTCACACCTTTCTCTTGGGGTTTCCAACGGAGCGCTCCCACATCAATAAGGCGCCATCAACAAGTTTTCTGGCGCCATTGTCGGGGACATAAAGAAGAAGAAGCTCCCACGTCAACATAGCGCCAACACGCTCCCCCACCACCGCCCGGCCGCACGCCCCCTCCAAACCAACCGAGGACACGAATTGGCCTCCCGCTGTTCTCCACTCTGATGGACAACATCATCGCGAGTCGAGCCGCGGTCGATAACATCAACGTGACCGGGGAAGGCGCCCTGCAGATTCAGTATGCCAGAGCCTTACTTGCCAAGGCCGTCGAGCAACAAGCTGCAGGAGCAGACTCGCGGGGACGCGTCTACTCCCGCTCGTCAGGAAGCAGGGTGGCCCCGAGCGGCCGCCCGACGATGGAAAACACTCTCAATTGCCCACCCCCTGAGCCCCTACAGCTCCAGCCGCGACCCGCAAACGCGACACTCTCCACCAACGACCAGCGTCCGAGGAACAACATGGTCGCTGCCAACGGCCAGCCAGTCGCGGACCCACATCATCAAAAACTAGAGCTGGCGCGCACGCCAGCTTGATGACCTGAGGCATACCCTCACCAATCACCGTGACGGCGAGCCAAGGGGATCACTCAACCGAGTCGCCCCCCAGTGCTTCGGACCAATGATCCGAGGTGAAAAATACCCGGCGAACTTCAAAGCACCGAAGGATATCGAGAAGTACGACCCCTCGTACGACCCATCCGTGTGGCTGGACACGTACCTCATGGCGATGGTAATCGCCGGCCACACCGACCTGCTCACCGCCCGCTACCTTCCCCTGATGATGGAGGGAGCGCGTCGGCAATGGATCAACACCCTCCCCACAGACAGCATCGACTCCTAGGAGTATATGCGCGACGCCTTCATTAGGCACTTCGAGGGTTCCTACACCCACGCCACCACCATCGAGGACCTAGAGCGATGCGTCCATGGACCCCGCGAGTCGACCCGCAGCTAGGTCCAGTGGTGGTAGGACCTGTGGTACAACGCGGCCGGCATCCACCCGGATATAGCGATACACTGCTTCAAGACCTCGTGCCACTACGAGCCCTTGGTCACCAAGCTCAAGCGGGTGTACAAGACACTCGATAACATACTGGACCTCCTCGAGATCTCCAAGCGGTACGCGGAGGAGGACCCGAACCAAGAAAACGACGACGAGTCGGGAGGAAACCGCCTCATGAGCGGCCACGACAACAGAAGACGACCCGAGCTATGCTATAGCAACACTCGCCTCACCGGCAAGCACTGCACTGACGGGCGAGTCGACATTGTCGCCAACACCGGCTACGCGCCACACGAGCCCAAGAGCTTCCGCCGCGACGGGGGCCAATGCCGTGATGGTGGCAACTACAAGGTGAAGCCGAGGTTTTACCCTGCGACTCTCCTCAACCAGCCCTGTGTGTTCCACAGCAGGGAGGGGAAGCCCGCCACACACACGACCGCCGATTGCCACTCCCTAAGGGAGATCGAGAAGGCACGGCGCGCATGGGAGGACCCCAACAACCACCCGCCAAATGGCGGGGCATTCGGCAACGACGTGGGATCGCTCCACACCTTCACCAGGTTCAGAACCAAGCACGAGAAGAAGGTCATCGCCCGCGCCGTCGCCGTCAACGCGGTGTCCTAGGTCGACGTCCCGCGCTTCCTCAACTGGTCCGAGCAGCAGATCACCTGGAGCCGCGAAGACCACTTGCCACGGATCGAATATCCGGGGCGAGTCGCCTTGGTGGTCAAGCCCAAGGTTGGGGACTACTGGCTCCCCAACACGCTGATGGACGGTGGAAGCTCCATCAACATTATCTACCTGGACACGTTTAGGCGACTGCGGCTCCTGCAGTCGATGATCGAGACAACCTACACCACCTTCCACGACATCGTCCCCGATCGAAAGGTGTACCCGATTGGCAAGGTGATGCTGCCAGTCACCTTCGGCACTCCGGTGAACTTCCGCACCGAGTGGATCGTCTTCGAGTTGGTGCCCTTCAACAGCCCCTACCACTGCGTCTTGGGGCGGCAGGAGTTTGCCAAATTCATGGCGGCGCCCCACTACGCGTACAACACGATGAAGCTCCCAGGGCCGTGCGGCATCATCACTGTCAACGGTGACCCCGACATGGCCGCAGAGTGCGAGGCCAAAGGCGCCGACGCCGTCATAGCCGCAGAAGCCAACCACGCGGAGGAGCTCGCCAAGTACACGAGTGGGGTCAACAACGATGACCCCATGATACTCAAGAAGCCCAAATCGTAGGGTGGCAACTCAACCGCCTTCGAGGCAACCACGCACACGCGCTCCGTTGAGCTGGTCCCAGGCGACTCCAGCCAGACAGTGACGATCGGAGTGGGCATGAGCCTAGCATAGGAAGGCGCGCTCATCGAGTTCCTCCGTGAGAATCGCGACATCTTCGCATGGAAGCCATCTGATATGCCTGGTGTCCCGAGGGAGCTCGCTGAGCACAAACTCAACACCGACCCATAGCGCGACCCATCAAGTAGTCGCTGTGGCCCTTCAATGAAGAGCGCCGCCGAGCAATCGCCGAAGAGGTGCAGCGTCTACTCGCTGCAGGCTTCATACGGCCAATCAAATACTCCCATGTTACTATCTTTGCACCTACTCCTTTCACCTTAGAAAATGTTGTGCCCTAATTGTTGAGGCTTTAAATGATGATATGCTGCTTTCATGAAGTTAGCTATGTTTTGCTCCTCTCTTCATGGAGATGTTTGCTCTATGTTTGAGTAGTTAATGGACCGTGTGTGTGAACAAAGGGAGACCATATACGAAATGAACTATCTTTCTTGTGAAGAGGAACATATATTCAATCTCCTTTAGCAAGAGCTTCATGATGATAGGCACATGATCACCTCTCTTACTCAAACTATTGAAATATATGAGCTTGACAAAGTTAAGACTTTTGAGAACCTTGATGAGGCTTTTAAGAATTCACAAGATATTTATGATTCAAATAAATAGCTTGAAGTTGGTGATGCTAATATCTGAAAGGATGTTGAGAAACTTGAGAAAGATCACTCACTTCTCAAAGAGGATCTCAGTAAACTTCGGTAGAATTATGACACCTTCTCAAAGACAACTATTTTCGTTGATCTTAATGCTTGTGTTACAAATATATTGAGTGATCCATCATCTCTCATTGAGGAGAACAAGAAGTTAAAGGCCCTACTTGAAAAGGGGGTCCTCTCGTGCATTCAAGGTGAGAAGGACCTCAAGGAGGTCCTTAATTAGCCAACAAAATGAGAGTTCATCTCAAGGAGGACTTGGGTATAACTCAAGCAACAACAAGAAGAATGACAATTCCCCCAAAAATGTAAACTTTGTGCAGGGGGACACAAATGGCCAAAATGACGATGGAAATTGAGGTGTCGTGAGTGGAAATACCACAAGGTGCTATCCTACTCATAGAAAATTTACGGGAAAGTACAACAGATAGGGCAAAGGTGTCTGATATTTCGATGAGATGGTGATAGTCGATTTGGGTGGAGTTAAGTTGCTCAGCACGAGATCGAGTGATCGGTCCTTGTATTTTTGTAGTTGTAGTTACAGCGGTTGTATCAATAGATGGGATGTCCTCATCATGCTCCCCTTCTTGAATTGAAGTCGTCCTCGACACAATATCATCTTCCTCACCAACGTAAGACTTCAAATCTGCAATGTTAAATGTAGGACTAACCGAAGCAAAATCTACAGGTAACTCAAGTTTATATGCATTATCATTTATTTTCTCTAACACCTTAAAAGGACCATCAACACGTGGCATTAAATTAGACTTGTGCAAATCAGGAAAACGATCTTTACGCAAATGTAACCAAACAAGATCTCCAACATCAAACACAACATGCTTTCTCCCTTTATCCCCAACAAGCTTATACTTAGCATTCATGTGTTCTATGTTATCTTTAATAGTATTATGTAAGTTCAATAACATTTCAACATGTTGTGTAGCATCTAAATTATTTTTCACCGAAGAAGGTAATGGCAATAAATCAATAGGTGCACGAGGAACAAAACCATACACAATCTCAAATGGGCACATCTTTGTGGTAGAATGTAGCGAACGATTATAAGAAAATTCTATATGAGGTAAACACTCTTCCCACAATTTTAAATTCTTCTTTGAAACAACCCGCAACATAGTGGACAAAGTTCTATTCATTACTTCAGTTTTTCCATCAGTTTGAGGATGACATGTAGTACTAAACAACAATTTAGTACCCAACTTAGCCCATAAACATCTCCAAAAGTGGCTAAGAAATTTAGCATCACGATCAGAAATAATAGTATTTGGCACACCATGTAAACGAACAATTTCACGGAAGAACAAATCAGCAATATGCGCAGCATCATCCGTTTTATGACAAGGAATAAAGTGTGCCATCTTAGAAAACTGATCCATAACAACAAAAATGCTATCCCTCCCCTTCTGTGTACGAGGCAATCCGAAAACAAAGTCCATAGAAATATCCTCCCAAGGAACACTAGGAACAGGAAGAGTCATATATAAACCATGTGGATTAAGGCGAGACTTATCTATTTGACAAGTAGTGCAGTGTGCCATGAATCTCTCCACATATCAACGCATGCGTGGCCAAAAGAAATGTGCAGCAAGAATATCCTCTGTCTTCTTAACACCAAAGTGACCCATCAATCCTCCTCCATGCGCCTCCTGCAACAACAAAAGATGAACGGAACTATCTGGGATGCATAGTTTGTTAGCACGAAACACAAATCCATCATTAAAGACAAATTTGTTCCATGTTCTACCATCTTTACAATTCTACAACACGTATTTAAATTCAGCATCATGCACATATTGTTCCATAATAGTTTCTAATCCAAATATTTTGAAGTCAAGTTGAGATAACAAAGTATAACGGTGCGACAAAGCATCAGCAATAACATTATATTTACCCTTTTTGTGTTTGATAACATAAGGAAAAGACTCAATAAATTCAACCAACTTTGCATGGCCACGATTCAGCTTAGCTTGACTACGAATATGCTTCAAAGATTCATGATCAGAATGTATAAAAAATTCTTTAGGCCATAAATAATGTTGCCAAGTTTCTAATATCTGAACCAGCGCATATAATTATTTATCATAAGTAGAATAGTTCAGACTAGCCCCACTCAATTTCTCACTAAAATATGCAATAGGTTTTCCATCTTGTAATAACACACTGCCCAAACCAATTCCACTAGCATCACATTCAAGCTCAAAAGTCTTATTGAAATCAGGAAGTTGGAGTAACGGAGCATGTGTCAACTTATCTTTCAATATCATGAAGGCATGTTATTGTGCACCGCCCCAAACAAAGGGCACACCCTTCTTGGTAAGTTCATTCAGTGGCGTGGCAATTGAGCCAAAATCTTTGACAAAGCTCCTATAAAAACTAGCAAGGCCAAGAAAACTCCTCACTTGTGTGACCGTCTTGGGCTGCGATCAATTCTTAATTGCTTTAATCTTGGCTGTATCCACTTCAATTCCCTCTGATGTAACAACATAGCCAAGAAACGCAACTCGATCGATCCAAAAGGTGCACTTCTCAAGATTACCAAACAAACGTGCATCGCGTAAAGAATTGAAAATAGCACGTAAATGTTCCAAATGATCCTCTAAAGATTTGCTATAAATCAGAATATCATCAAAGTAAACTACCTCAAATCGTCCAATGAAAGCACGTAAAACTTTGTTTATTAACATCATGAATGTGCTAGGTGCATTAGTTGAACCAAAAGGCATTACTAACCACTCATATAAACCAAACTTAGTTTTAAATGTTGTTTTCCATTCATCTCCTAATTTTATACGAATCTGGTGGTAACCACTATGCAAACCAACCTTAGAAAACATGGTAGAGCCACTCAATTCATCAAGCATGTCATCTAAACGTGGTATAGGATGATGGTAACGAATAGTAATATTATTGATAGCTCCACAACCAGCACACATGCGCGGCGAACCATCTTTCTTAGGTACCAAAATAATAGGAACAACACAAGGGCTAAGAGACTCACGAATATGATCCTTGTCGAGTAATTCCTGGATTTGGCGTTGTATCTCCTTTGTATCCCCTGGATTGGTTCGATATAGCACGCGGTTGGGTAGTGTGGCACCAGGAATGAGATCAAATTTGGTGTTAAATTCCTCTAATAGGAGGTAGTCCTGGTGGCATCTCAGCTGGAAAAACATCTTCATATTCCTGCAAAAGGTTAGCAACAGCAGGTGGCAAAGAAGGAGGCATATCCTCAAATGAAAACAAAACCTCTTTGAAGACAATTGCATAACATTGAGTATTGTTTACATCTAGCAGCAATATCAATTTTATTTGCAAGCATACATGGACCCTTCAAACGAATTTCAGTAGCATGTTTAGAATCAGATTTAATATTCTTTGGTGGTACAAAATCTGCAGCAACTATCTAATTCTCAATGTTGTGTTTCTCCTCAGTTTTAGCTCTACTATCTCTAGCAATATCATCTTTTAAAAAATTTGTGCAGGAGTCATGGGTTTTAGACCAATTTTATTACCATCATGCATAAGATAATAGTGATTAGTTTTACCATTATGAACAGATTCTTTATCAAATTGCCATGGTCTACCAAGTAACAAAGAAGAAGCTTGCATAGGTACAACATCACAATCAACAAAATCAGAATATGTATCAATAGTAAAATGCACGCGTACCGTTCTTGTTACCTTGATCTTATGAGAACTCTCAAACCATTGGATGTAATATGAGTGTGTGTGTTATCTTGTTGGGAGCGCGAGTTTCTCTATCATGTCAACACTAGCCAGATTATTAGAACTCCCTCCATCAATGATGATCCTTATAACTCTTTCTTTAACAACGCCTCGTGTTTGGAACAGGTTGTGGCGTTGATAATGCTTAGATTTTCTCAATTGCACACTAAACACACGTTGTGCAACTAAGCTCTTGTATTGATCAGCAGTTTCATCTCCCATTACCTTTGTCTCTTCTTCGGAATCAGAATTATCTCCATCTCGAGAAGAAATAATAGCTAATGTATCTTCATCAAAGTCACTTGCTGAATCGTATTCACCATCATCACGCACCATCATAAGGCGCTGTGTTGTGCACATCCTCTCAATATGACCATATCCCTAGCACTTGTGGCATTGTATACCCTTTGTTTTACCCGTGGAAGCCATAGAAGAAGTACTACGAACAGACGCATTGGATGACAGCGGGGGCGCAGCTAAAGGAGGCCGTGAGGTAGGCATGGTGGATTTGGATATGGTAGGAGCTGGTGGAGGACCACGAGAAGAAGGCGTTGATTCACGGGACGTCCAGGAAGATGTGCGGCCTGTAGAATTATTAGTCCTCCTCCATGGTTGTTGGCAATCCTACACTTCATGTTCAGCTTTACAAGCAAGATAAAATAGACGAGTGATGGTAGTATATTCCTTATAGTCTAATATATTTTGAATGTCCTTATTTAAACCACCAAATAAACGTGCAATCATTTGTTCAGGAATTTCAACAATACCATACCGAACCATCCCTATTTGCAATTCCTGATAATACTCTTCTATAGAATTTTTCCCTTGTTCTAAACATGTTAGTTTCTTTAGCAAATCATGTTGATAAGTAGGAGGCACAAAACAAACACGCATAGCAGTTTTTAAGGCAGTCCAAGTGTTAGGAATAGTAGTAGGATTTAAGCGACAATGTTCATACCACCAAAATGAAGCAAAATATGTAAACTCGCAAGTAGCAGCACTAACACGCATATTCTCAGGATATCTTAAACATGCAAAATATTGATCTACTTCTAATTCACATGTAAGATATGCATCAGGATTATATCTACCCTCAAAAGGTGGAATATTTAGCTTAAGCTTAGCAACATGATCATCATTACGTAGCGGTGGTCGAGCGTTGCGGTAGTAATGTCGAGGATGGCCTGCAGGTTGTTCGAAATACTTATCAAACTCATCCTCATCTTCATACCCATAGTCACCATCTTCATCATATGGCGCGGAAGCGTCATCCATGGTATCGGCAGTAGCCGGTGGTGCAGCAGCGTCAGCGGCCAAAGTGCGGGGAGCAGAGGTGGTGCGGCAAAGAAAAGTGAGGACCCGGCAAGAATTTGACCCGCCAAAGAGGGCGATGTGGAGAAGAGAGTTGGGCGACATATGATGAAGATGAAGCCCATAGAGAAAAAGAAGCCCGCGAAGAAATTCATTGGCGGGCAACGAGAGACCATGAACAACAAACGCAAAGAACATAACCTGAAATACTTTGGGTGGGCGCGGAATTACCACCTGATCGGGAAGAATGGCGTCGCCCTTGTTCTTGGAGATTAAGCCGGACTCACGCAGCTTGCGCAAATACGCCTCCCTCATATTAGTATGCCGCCATCCCCCATCGATGGTGCGGCTAGGAGTAGCGGCCTTCTTGGCAGCGCCGACGATGCTCGAGACCGCTGCGGCGGACGAACTCTTCTTCGGCTTGCCCATCCTGGTGGTGCGGCGAGCACGGCGGTGCGAGCGGAGAAAGGATGAAAGAGAACACACGGAGGATGTCCGGTGCACAGTGCAAGCAAGAGCTCAGGAAATGGTAGCAATGGTGGAAGAGCAATGCAAATGACGAAGGGGTAAAACTCTTCTGTTTTCCCCACGGTATAAAAAGAGGAAGATGACGAAGTGGAGCCATTGATGTAGAAGCCCTAACGCGTGCCCTCGATCTAACCGTACACGTGTATGAAGGGAATATGCCCTAAGAGGCAATAATAAAGTGTTTATTATGTGTATTCAAAGTATATGATAGATGTTTATTTTGCATGCTATAATTGTATTAATACGGAAAGATTAATACATGTGTGTTTAATAAACAAACAGAAAGTTCCTAGTTATGCCTCTCTCATAAACTAGCTCATTGATTAACAAGATGATCAAGGTTTCCTGATCATGGACATTGGATGTTGTTAATAACGGGATCACAACATTAGTGTAATGGTGTGATGAACATTTATCCGAAGTATAGCACTACGATCAAAGTCATTGATTTTATATTGCTATAACAACTTACGAAGTGATCCTAATCCTTAGACCATGAGATCATGTCAATCACTAACACCGGAAGAGTTTCTTGATAACATCAAACGTCACACGTAGTAACGGTGATTATAAAGATGGATTTAGAACTAATAAAGTGTTATGTTGAGGCTCATGGATCGAGAGTGGAATTTGTTCATCCCGATGACGGATAGATATACTCTGGGCCCTCTCGGTGATATCACATTGATTAGCTTGCAAGCAAGTGATTTGATCACTAGAATGTTATATCACGGGAACGAGAAAAGAGTGCATGTCGATGCTTGAGATCAAACTAGGTATGGAGATACCAATGATCGAATCTCGGACATGTAATATATCGTGAAACAAAGGGATTAAGATGCTAGCGTAAAAGGTTCTGACGATCACAAGAAAGTCATCGTTGAATGTGTGGGATTCAATATGGGTCTCCAGATCCCGCTTCTGATTATTGATCCGAGAGGGGTCTCGATCATGTCCGCATTATTCACGAACCGTAGGGTGACACACTTAAGAGACACCGACATCCAATTGGAGCAAAAGTTTCATGTTGAAAGAATGAACAAGCACAGGAATTTATTTCACTAGATACCGAAACAGGTTTTCGGGTGAAATTGCATAAAGTGGTTATGCATGTGAAATAGAATTCTAGCAAGGGGTTATTTGTGAATGTTTGTCATTAAAGTAATTGACAAAATTCTGAATAAAATAAAAGAGTTTTAATGAGAGTTTGCATTAAATTTGGTGGAAATTTAATGGCATGTTTGAGTGGGATTTTGAGTGGAGGGAATTTAAAGGAATTTTGTGAGTGGAGTGTCCACCCACATGAAGAGGGGAGGGCAAGGGGGCAGCCCCCATGCGCCGGCCACCCCCTTGGGGTCCCCCCTCCTCCTATAAAAGGCACCCCTCTCCTCACTTCTCACTCACACCTCCTCGTGAAGGATCTCTCTCCCCCTCTAGAATTTATTCCCCATGGTCTCGGACTAGCGAGATACATGTTCCCTGTGGCTATTCGGCAAGAAAGAGTTGTGCTTCCGCTGCATCGCTAGAGCGAGGAGGCGGAGGTTGCTCGGTGCCTCGAACGTGTGTGCGAGCACGGATGCGCTGCTAATTTGCAGCGCTAGGACTTCCTCTCGATCTTGAGATCGGAAAGAGATCGTCTACATCAACCACGAGTTGAACTCTTTAAGCTTTGTTGGTCTTCAAGGGTATGTTCTCTATGGATATACATCCGCCTGTTGTTTGTATCTAATAGATAGATCTTGGTACATAGTTCACATCGTAGGAAATTTTTTGTTTTCTATGTCATAACCCTACAAAGGGTATCAGAGCCGGATCTATGCGTAGATGCTTTACACGGGTAGTACACATATGAGTATGTGGGCGATGATGATCATGTTATTGCTCCTTAGTTGTAATTTTGGATATTGGTGGCATAGTGGGATGAAGCGGCCCGGACAAACTTTACATGTCCTCGCACATGAGACCTGTTCCACGCTTGACATGCAACTAGTTTGCATAAGTGGATAGCGGGTGTCTGTCTCTCCTACTATAGTCAATATCTATTTTGCAACGAGTTGTCAACAATTTGGTTATCCTCGTTGTGGTTCATGTTCGTAGGTAAGAACGGTTCTATCTCAAAAGCCCTAAGCCACGTAAAACTTGTAATGGATAAATTAGACGCGTCTAGTTTAGATTGTTGCTGGGCTAGTGTTATGATATGGTGATGTTGTAAGTAGAAGTATGAGATGATACTCTTACAACATACATAACGTGTAATCTCCATAGACCTTGGACTTACACATATAGGTATGATAGTGATCATACCATGATGCACATGATAGAGATCATATGCGGGAACCATATCATTTCACTAATAAACATGTGATGTTTGATAGCATCTTATATTGCTTGTTTAGCGCTTTATTAGCATAATAAGATGATCCCTCATTTAAATATCAAGATAAGAATGTGTTCTTCCTTTAGTATGCACCGATTATGTTTTCGTCGCTCCAAGACATCACGTGATGATCGGGTGTTCTTGGATCCACGACCATATTCCGGGTGTAAAACAGTTACACACGCGAATACTAAGGTTCTAACTTGGCGAGCCTAGCATGTACAGACATGGCCTCGGAACACGGACCGAAAGGTTAAGCATGAGTCATATAGTAGATATGATGCCCATTTGATGCCCGCCTTTGAAGCTATACCGACTCACATGATGATCGGACTTGGTATAGTGGATTTGGTTCATTAATCACCAAAAAGGCACGAGGGATGTCGTTTTTGAGTGGGAGTTCATTCGTAATATGGATTAGTTGAACTCAATCTATCATACACTTAGTCTAAACTTTACAAATTCTGTTGTAGATGGCACCACCCGCTTTTAATTTCAATGTGTTCATGGAGAAAGAGAAACTTGCAACGAACGGTAGCAACTTTACCGAATGGGCCATGAATTTGAGGATTCTCCTCTCTGCTGCACAAAAGTAATACGTGCTAGAAGCGCCACTAGGCCCCTCACCTTTTGAGGATGCCCCTGACGAGGACAAGAATGTCTATCAGACTCGTCAGGAGGACCACAACTTAGTTCATTGCGGCATATTGTATGGGCTGGAGCCGGAACTTCAAAAGCGTTTCGAAAATGGCAATGCTTTTGATACAATGGGTGAGTTGAAAATGATTTTCGACACACATGCTGCTGTAGAGAGCTACAACGCTTTAGAAAAGTTCTTTAGCTGCATGATGGAAGAGCACAGCTCCGTTAGTGAGCATGTACTCAAGATGTCGGGTTACGCCGATAAGCTTGTGTCCTTGGTAATAATGATTCCCATTGACTTAGGCATCCATAATGTTCTGCAGTCTCTGCCACCTAGCTATAAGAGCTTTGTGATGAACTATAATATGCAAGGCATGAAGAAGTCTCTCCCCGAGCTCACAATGCTTAAAACCGCGTAAGTGGAGATCAAAAAGGAACATCAAGTGTTGATGATCAATAGGAACACTGGTTTCAAGAAAGACAAGAAGGGAAAACGGAAGGGAAGTAAGGGCGGCAAGCCGGTTGCCGTGCCTGAAAAGAAACCCCGAGTTGGACCTAAGTCTGATACCGAGTGCTACTATTATAAGGGGATCGCCATCGAAGCGAATCGCCCAAGTATTTGGCATAAGAAGGCCGACAAGGAAAACAAAGGTATATATGATATACATGTTATTGATGTGTACTTGACTAGTGCTCGCAGAGCACCAGGTATTTGATACCGGTTCAGTTGCTAATATTTGTAACTCGAATCAGGGGTTGCGGAACAAGCGACCGCTAGCAAGGGGTAAGGTCAAGATGCGTGTCGGCAATGGATCAAGCGTTTATGTGATCGCCGTCGAAACGCTGCCTCTCCATTTGCCGTCGGGATTAGTTATAAACTTGAATAATTGCTATCTGGTGCCTGCACTGAGCATGAACATTGTATCTGGATCATGTTTGATGCGAAGTGGTTATTCATTTAAATCCGAGAACAATGGTTGTTCTATTTATATGAATAAAATCTTTTATGGTCATGCACCGATGATGAATGGTTTATTTCTATTAGATCTCGATGATAATGTTACACATATTCATAATGTTGATGCTAAAAGGATTAAACTTAATGATGATATATCCGCATATATGTGGTAATCGCTTGCCTAGGTCATATTGGCGTTAAACGCATGAAGAAGCTCCATTCAGATGGACTTTTGGAATCACTTGATTTTGAATCATTTGATACATGTGAGCCATTCCTTATGGGCAAGATGACTAGAACGCCGTTTTCCGGTTCAATGGAACGGGCGACAGATCTATTGGAAATCATACATTCTGATGTATGTGGTCCAATGAGTGTGTCAGCGCGAGGTGGATATCGTTATTTTGTTACTTTCACGGATGATTTGAGTAGATACGGTTATATCTACTTGATGAAACACAAGTCTGAAACCTTTGAAAAGTTCAAGGAATTTCAGAATGAATTGGAAAATCATCGTAATAGAAAGATCAAATTTCTACGGTCCGGCTGTGGAGGTGAGTATCTAAGTTACGAGTTTAGCACTCACATGAAAGAGTGTGGAATTATTTCACAACTCACACCTGCCGGAACACCACAACAAAATGGTGTGTCGGAACGTCGTAATCGTACTTTATTAGATATGGTTCGATCTATGATGTCTCTGACGGACTTGTCGTTGTCATTTTGGGGTTATGCACTAGAAACTGCTGCATTCACTTTAAATCGGGCACCATCTAAATCCATTGAAAAGACACCATATGAATTGTGGTTTGGAAACAAACCTAAGCTGTCATTTCTTAAAGTTTGGGGATGCGATGTTTATGTGAAGAAACTTCAACCGGATAAACTTGAACCCAAAGCGGAAAAATGCGTCTTCATAGGATACCCTAAGGAAACTATTGGGTATTCCTTCTATCACAGATTCGAGGGCAAGGTTTTTGTTGCCAAGAATGGATCCTTTCTAGAGAAAGAGTTTCTCGCGAAAGGTGTGAGTAGTCGTAAGGTAGAACTCGAAGAGGTTATTGAACCTTCTCTTCAAAGTATGGCGAGTAGCACAGCACTAGAAGTTGTTCCGGAGTTGGCTTCACCTGTTGAAGAAGGAACTAATGATAATGATCATGAAACTCCGAAAGAGAGTACTACCGAACCTCGCAGGTCTAGCAGGACGCGTGCAGCTCCCGAGCTGTACGGAAATCCTGTCATGAATTTCATGGTTGATGAAAATGATGACCCTGCGACGTATGAAGAAGCGATGATGAGCCCGGATTCCAACAAATGGTTAGAAGCCATGAAATCCGAGATGGAATCCATGTATGAAAATCAAGTTTGGAACTTGGTGGAATTACCTCACGACCGAAAGGCCGTGGAGAACAAATGGATTTTCAAAAGAAAAACTGATGCTGATGGTAATGTGACCGTCTATAAAGCTCGACTTGTCGCAAAGGGGTTTCGACAAATTCAAGGAGTTGACTACGATGAGACATTCTCTCCCGTAGCGATGCTAAAGTCAGTTAGGATTATGTTAGCAATTGCTGCATATTTCGATTATGAGATATGGCAGATGGATGTCAAAACCGCGTTTCTCAATGGTAATATTGAAGAAGAGTTGTATATGATACAACCAAAGGGTTTTGTCGGTCCTAAGGATACTAACAAGGTGTGCAAGCTTCAGCGATCCATCTATGGATTGAAGCAAGCATCACGAAGTTGGAATCTCCGCTTTGATGAGGTGATCAAAGAGTTTGGATTTATCCAAACTTATGGAGAAGCTTGTATTTACAAGAAAGTGAGTGGGAGCCATGTGGCATTTCTGATATTATATGTGGATTACATATTATTGATCGGAAATGATATAGATCTTTTAAAGTGTTAAAAGTTATCTAAACAGCAAATTTTCAATGAAGGACCTAGGTGAAGCGTCATACATATTAGGCATAAAGATCTATAGAGATAGATCTAGACGCCTAATAGGGCTATCGCAAAGTACATACCTTAATAAGATTTTAAAGAAGTTTAAAATGGACGGAAGTAAGAAGGGGTTCTTACCTATGTTGCAAGGCAAGACATTGAGTAAGACTCAAAGTCCGGCTTCGGCGGAAGAAAGAGAGATAATGGACAAAGTCCCCTATGCTTCAGCCATAGGCTCTATAATGTACGCCATGCTATGTACAAGACCAGATGTGGCACATGCTATTAGTTTGATTAGTAGGTACCAATCAGATCCAGGTTCGGAACACTGGATAGCGGTCAAGAATATCCTTAAGTACTTACGAAGAACTAAGGATATGTTTCTTGTATACGGAGGTGAAGAAGAGCTCGTCGCTAAGTGTTATGTTGACGCTAGCTTTGACACCAATCCGGATGACTCTAAGTCTCAATCCAGATACGTATTTCTCATGAATGGCAGAGCGGTTAGTTGGAGAAGCTCCAAACAACCTGTGGTGGCGGGATCAACAACGGAGGCCGAATATGTTGCTGCTTCGGAAGCGGCTCAGGAAGCAGTTTGGATGAAGGAGTTCATATCCGAACTAGGAGTGGTTGCAAACGCGTTGGACCCAATGGTGATCTATTGTGACAACAATGGTGCCATTGCCAATGCCAAAGAGCCAAGGTCTCACAAGCATTCCAAGCATATTAAGCGCCGGTTTCACTCCATCCGCGAGCATGTCAAGGATGGAGATATAAAGATTTGTAAAGTACATATGGATCTCAATGTAGCAGATCCGTTGACTAAAACTCTCCCTAGAACAAAACATGATCAACACCAGAACTCGATGGGTGTTAGATTTATCACTATGTAACTAGATTATTGTCTCTAGTGCAAGTGGGAGACTGAAGGGAATATGCCCTGAGAGGCAATAATAAAGTGTTTATTATGTGTATTCCAAGTATATGATAGATGTTTATTTTGCATGCTATAATTGTATTAATACGGAAACATTAATACATGTGTGTTTAATAAACAAACAGAAAGTTCCTAGTTATGCCTCTCTCATAAACTAGCTCGTTGATTAACAAGATGATCAAGGTTTCCTGATCATGGACATTGGATGTTGTTAATAACGGGATCACAACATTAGTGTAATGGTGTGATGAACATTCATCCGAAGTATAGCATTACGATCAAAGTCATTGAGTTTATATTGCTATAACAACTTACGAAGTGATCCTAATCCTTAGACCATGAGATCATGTCAATCACTAACACCGAAAGAGTTTCTTGATAACATCAAACCTCACACCGTAACAGGGTGATTATAAAGATGGATTCAAAACTAATAAAGTGTTATGTTGAGGCTCATGGATCGAGAGTGGAATTTGTTCATCCCGATGACGGATAGATATACTCTGGGCCCTCTCGGTGATATCACATTGATTAGCTTGCAAGCAAGTGATTTGATCACTGGAATGTTATATCACGGGAACGAGAAAAGAGTGCATGTCAAGAATTGAGATCAAACTAGGTATGGAGATACGGATGATCGAATCTCGGACATGTAATATATCGTGAAACAAAGGGATTAAGATACTAGCATAAAAGGTTCCGACGATCACAAGAAAGTCATCGTTGAATGTGTGGGAGTCAGTATGGGTCTCCAGATCCCGCTTCTGATTATTGATCCGAGAGGGGTCTCGATCATGTCCGCATTATTCACGAACCATAGGGTGATACACTTAAGAGACACCGACATCCAATTGGAGCAAAAGTTTCATGCTAAAAGAATGAACAAGCGCAGGAATTTATTTCACTAGATACCGAAACGGGTTTTCGGGTGAAATTGCATAAAGTGGTTATGCATGTGAAATGGAATTCTAGCAAGGGGTTATTTGTGAATGTTTTTCATTAAAGTAATTGACAAAATTCTGAATAAAATAAAAGAGTTTTATTTAATGAGAGTTTGCATTAAATTTGGTGGAAATTTAATGGCATGTTTGAGTGGGATTTTGAGTGGAGGGAATTTAAAGGAATTTTGTGAGTGGAGTGTCCAACCACATGAAGAGGGGAGGGCAAGGGGGCAGCCCCCATGCGCCGGCCACCCCCTTGGGGTTCCCCCTCCTCCTATAAAAGGCACCCCTCTCCTCACTTCTCACTCACACCTCCTCGTGAAGGATCTCTCTCCCCCTCTAGAATTTATTCCCCATGGTCTCGGACTAGCGAGATACATGTTCCCGGTGGCTATTCGGCAAGAAAGAGTTGTACTTCCGCTGCATCGCTGAAGCGAGGAGGCGAAGGTTGCTCGGTGCCTCGAATGTGTGTGCGAGCACGGATGCAATGCTGATTTGCGGCGCTAGGACTTCCTCTCGATCTTGAGATCGGCAAGAGATCGTCTACATCAACCACGAGTTGAAATCGTTAAGCTTTGTCGGTCTTCAAGGGTATGTTCTCTACGGATATACATCCGCCCGTTGTTTGTATCTAATAGATAGATCTTGGTACATAGTTCACATCGTAGGAAATTTTTTGTTTTCTATGCTGCGAACCCTACAGTGTCAACACCCACCTGAACCGTCACAAGCACGCCGCCTACTATGCATGGAAATCGAGGAGACGCCGTAATTTCCTCCATGATTACGCGTGACTAGTCAAATTATAGTCAGACGGCGGGACCCACGATCGTCCTGTCGCATCATCTCTGCTGCCACTGACGTTTGAACTCACCAATATTTAGCAATGACGTCATCAAAACAAAGCCAGCAACGGCTCGAAGAGTTCGTCTGAACATAAAGTACTTAGTCGAGTCTACGACTCAACCAATTACTCGGGGGCTACTCCTATCAGGAGCGCTGGCCGCGCAGCTGAGAAACTACAATGGTAACAACACCTTGAGGAGACCTTCGAGTCCTACGTCGGTCTGTGGCTCCACTATGGACTCAGAGGCTACTCCCATATGGAGCATCGGTCGCGCATTCAAAAAAATGCGTCCTTTGGACATGCAATTGAAGCATCTGCAAATGAATGAACTAAAGTCTCTGCTCGAGTCTATGACTCGAACAGACACTCAGGGACTACTCCCATAGGGAGCGCTGGTCGCGCATCCTATGAACTATTTGAATGAGATCCTTCGGATCAAGTACGATAAAAATATTTTTGGCAACTTTGCCCAAATTAACGCTAAGTGAGAAACAGTATCCTTTGGTCACCCGAAGCACCTCCACGGTGATAAAACTTCGGATAGAGCAAAGGTGTCTGATCTTTCGATAAGATGGTGATAGTCGATTTGAGTGGAGTTCTGGCTTGACGATCCGAATACACGTGCGAGCACGAGCGCCAATGCAATCGCTAGGCAAATCTCCTGAAGGTTACCGATCTTGCAGAAGCACGATCAGCCTGACCAACAAGGTCTTAATTCCTACCTAAAATCGAGAATAAGTAAGAACTAATATTGCAATCAAGATATTGAGGATATAGATGAAAGCTTTATTGAAACTGTGGGATCATGTATAGGTGCGAAGTACAAGAGGCCTCTGTGACACTCAAGGCTTGGCGTAGTTGCGACGATGGCTAACTTTTAGTCTAAACAAAATCCAAGTCTAAAGTGACGGATATGGGGGTATTTAAGGAGGAAAATGTGGGATTTTGGCCAGCCATAGAAGTGGTGGCCGAAACCAACCCTAGAAGTCCTTTTCTCCTTAAATACGGACTCTAAAAAGTTGCTATTTTAATTCCTGCGAAAATTACATGGGCCTGGCCCAAAATAAAAGGTGTCGTAGCACCAAATTAAGCTATGGACGAATTTATGAAGTAATATCCTTGAATATTTCGTCTAAGCTTTATATTTCATTATGGCAGCTTTAAAGTTCTGAAATCTCCCCTCGTGGCGTCCTCTTCAATCCTGACATGCTTGCTGCCATCTCCATGCATGATCATGCTTCAATGCTTGTCCCTCTCGTCCATGCTTGGTCCATTATTTCTAAGAGTAAGCATCATATTCTCATGTATATGAGGAATAGTTCCAAGAAATGGAAGTACCTGATAGTTAAGTTGCTTGGCACGAGCTCGAGTGATAGATACTTATATTTGTGTAGTTGTAAGTACATCGGTTGTATCAATAGATGAGATGTCCTCATCAACAACCCATCTTATGTGTTTTGCAAAAGCAAAAATGGTGAAGTTTATGCAAAATATGTCGGTCCCCGCGATGGTTATGCTTATAGGAAATTTGCTATTTGGGTTTCTAAAACCCTTGTGACTAACGACAAAGGATCCATCATGAAATGGATACCTAAAACCAAATCTTGATTTCTTAATTCTATGTCACCTAAGCCCTAGGTGGGTACTTAATTATATGTTTGTACCAAAACCAGTGTTAATAAACTCCACCGTTGGTCATCTTAAAACTAGCCATAACAAAAATGAAAATATCCAACCGATGGCAGGGGCTTCAGGGGACAACAAAGGAACTTTCCTGTGTGAATAAAGAAACCGGAGTTAACGCAAAGAAATGCCTACGATCTGTCATATTAGTTGCCCAACATTTCTCATCTTTCTAAGTCTGGTCATAGTGGGAGTATCATATTAGTAGTATCATGCATATGATACTAGCGTATGATACTATCTCTATGGTGCTTAGTATTATCTAGTTGTATCATAGTCTCATGATATTTAATTATTTGTAGAATCTCAATGCAATTTTATGTACAAGATGTATTTGACAATAAGTTTTCTTATTACATGTGCTATGATACTGTATCATATTATGATACCACTAGCAACTCTCTCTTTATTAATTGTTGTGCCACATCATCATTTTGCCAAGATGGCATGCATGATATACCTTATGATACTATTACTAGGGCCAGACTAAGAGCATCTCCACTCTTCCCCCCATACGGCATCCGACGCAGCCTTTTTTGCCTGTATGGGGGGCGCTGGCTCCTAGCCGTGCCCCAATACGAAAAATTTGAACATTCAGAATAATTGCCAGATACGAAATTAACATCCGAAATTAACATCTAGATAGTTCAAACAAGTTCACACATATTTGAACAAACGTGAGAAAAAGATGGAACTACTAGGGTCCACGGCTAGATGGGAGAGAAGGAGGTTGATTCTGGCGCCGAGCGCAAGCCTTGAGACTTTTAGTCCAGATGCGGGTTGTTCCCGATGGCGATGTAGTCGAGCACCCATTCAAGTGTGCGCCCTGGTGCGCTCCACAATCTGTGGTGAGGGGCCAGCGCGCACTGTTGTTCTAAGAAGATCGTCCACATGTGGTGATTGTCGGGATGCCATTGGGGGTCGTCCCTCTCCTCTGGCGTGAGGCCAGACTAGAAGTCGACGAATATGGCCGCGGATATGACCACGCCGACCGACACCGGAGGTACCGGCAAACCGCCAGCGCTGAGCACCCATCCCCTCGGCAACCGAGTGTCTGGAGGGACTGTGTACTGGGCCTCCCAGAGCGCTTGCGGCTCCTGGACGCGTAGGCACCACCTCCCATAGCCATTGATGAAGGACCCATCTTCTAGAAAATGCTCCATCGATGGCGGGTATTCGACTACAGTTTCGACGATAAAGATTGTGGGCAGGTTGTGTGAAGAATGGCACCGACGAGGCCGTTTTACCTCCGACCACTGCCCTAGATGTAGCGGGAGAGGGGTGTGGGCATGGTGTAGATGCAGATCTGCAATGGCGATGGACGGCGCGCATATATATTAGCGAGAAAAGGACGGGTAGCCCGGGTGTGAAAACGGTGAAAAAAGGCGAGAAGGACATGGCGGGAGAACACGTTGGCGAGCAATTTCGCTGCCTCGTTGCCGGCGACGAGACGACGCTCGGGAGACGAGCCGTCTATCTCACTGCCAGGACTAGCATGTGTTGTTTTCAGTTCCATTCGGCGCCCCGCTATCCCCTTTCCCCCTCCCGTGGGTTGGGTTCGGTCTAGGGGCGTCAGATGAAAAAATGTTTCACGCCGGCACGAAAAAAAGATTGGGGGCCGGTTGAGCGCGATTTTGAGTGCCGGCACCCTATACCTTTTCAGGAGGGCCTTTGGGGACCCGAATGGAGATGCTCTAAGATGTCGGAATAAAAATGGGACTAGATAGTATAGTAGAAAGATTAGAGGGGAGTCCATTAATTCTTAATGCGCAGAAAATTGTAACAATTCAGTGAGCAAGGCAATCACACGTAGTATGTACACATGCTGCCATAACCTGGAAAAAGTTTGCAGTATAAAGTGCAGAATGAAGCAGGAAGAAGCATTGTTTTCGACCCCCTGGTCCATCGACCTTGCTTTTCAGTGCTCAGACCGCGGCACGGCATCAAGCTTTCAGGAAGCATCTTCTTGCACGACAACAAGTCATTGGTTTAGTTGAGCAAGAGTAATGGTATCTTTCAAAGTTGACTTCACAGGGGGAACTGAGGCGACCATGGCCGCGACGGGGGGACAGCTCACCGTCGCCGCCTTGATCTCCCACCTCTGGCCAACTCCGCCCTATCTAGATCCGGTATTCTCTCCGCGTCCTCCCTCCGTCCACCTCAAGGTCGACCGCTGTCGTCGCCGGGGTCGCCGGCCTCCCTTGCTCCGTGCCTTGTCCTGTCTCGCCAGCACCTCCGCGAGCTCCGCGGCGTGATCTCAGGATCCGCAACCTCTCCCTCCTCCAACCCTGGCCGGTTGCAGCTTAGCCTCCATGGAGCTCCGTCGACGGCAGCAACTCTAAGGTACCAGGATGCGATGAATGGGTCTCTCGCGGCCTCGTCCACGGCTGGTCCGTGCGCGCCGCGACTGTCCGAACCTCCTCCGGTCGGCCTCCTCTACTGGTTCAGTGACCAGTTCAGGAGCCCCTGCTGCGGCCTCTCTCCGCTCTAGCTGCCCGAGTGCCGAAGCTCCTCCTTCAGCCTCAGATTCGGCCTTCCGTGACGTGGGTGAGGTCGAACGGAGCCTACAGCCTGCTGCACCTGCCACCGCGCTCGCTGCCGCTGCGTTGCTCGTGCACTGGAGGTCCGACTCCGCCAATGGAGGAAGGCGGGTGCCTGCGGTGGTGCCGTCTTCGCAGCTGCCGCCTATCCATCCTGGTGGGATTCCGTCCCGGTGTGTGGGTATGGTAACAAGGGGCTCCCTCCATGTCGAGGATGATGAGATTGACGCCGCCGGATGGTGCACCTGTGCTGCAGGACACCCTGTTTGCCATCCGTTGCGGCAACATTGCGCCCCTCGAGGTCGACGGGCAGGTTGATGAGTGGCTCTCTGAAGAAGAGGTTGATGACAGGAACGAGGCGTGAGCCGTTGGTCTTGTAGCTGTTGAAGGTGTTGTCTGCAATGCTGTCGACTTGTCCGTGCCGCCTCCGCTAGTGACCCTCCTTGTCATGCCTGCTTGGGTATCCGGCTCCAACGCTGCCATCGACGATGAGGCTAGCAAAGAGGAGTTGGCATGTCGGACGCAACCGCATGTTTTGACTTCGACTCTGTCGGCCCCCTTCATCGCGACGCAACCCTCTTTGTGGGCTTCTGCAACCAAGGATGATGAGGACAGTGATGATAAAGAGCTGGCCCCTCACACGCCACCAGCTGCCAAGTTTTGCGCTGCTACTATTGATGGCGAGGTCGAGGGCAATGTGGTAAAGATGTCCTGCACTGCAGCTTCCGCCGATGGAGATGAGGAAGGTTGGGTACAGGTGGGTCGGGGCGGCCGCCCTGACCGCGAGCCATCGTCTTTGCTTTGAAAGGAAGGGCTCGAGCGTAGTCTCGCCTTCAAACGTTAGACTCGTGGGAGATGGTTCCGGTGCCTTGGGCGTGACCACCAGGTCAGCACTTGCCGTGAGACCTTCACATGCATCCGTTGTCATCGTCCTGGCCATTGGGAGCGTTTCTGTCGTGCTCGCTTTTCTGCCGCACTTGGAGACGAGGTGGTCACTTGTGCTCATTCTCCAGTCACCCGTACTCCCTGCCAGCGGAGCCGCTCTCCGTCTGCTCAGCCTCCTCATCCCTCGTCGACCCGGAGTTGGGATGAGGTCGTGGGGCACTCGTCGGTGCTTGCAGCAGTGCCGCCACGGCCCTCTCCTAGTTGTTGCGAACAGGTCAAGGTCAACGCCTCTTTGGACTCTCTCTTCCAGTCCTAGGTCGCCTTGATGCGCATGGAGCTCGTTCAACTGGTCGATGTCCGTATCGAGGAGGCGACTCGCTCCCTTCGTGAGGAGGTGGCATCTCTCAGGATGTTGTTTGCATGTGGTGGTGTTTCTTTGGAGCCAATGGAGGCATGCCCTTCTGATGGTATGGGGCTTGCCAAAGCACAAGATTCGGTTGCGTTTGACTCGTCTGAGCAGAAGTCGTATGTGATTGAGGAAGAGCAACTCTACGGTTGTCTATCTCCTCGTGGCCCATCGCCACAACCTATTGAGATGGTCTTTGTTGAGGCATTGGCGGTGTCCATGACGCCCTCGCCACCGCCTTTGCCCACCTCTATGGGCAGTAGGGTGTTGGCGCATTGCTCCGAGGCTCTTTTTTCTAGAGAGCATTGTGGGTTGCTTGCTAGTTTGGAGGCGGCAAGCTCAAGTTATGGCAAGGACATTGACTGCGTCTTAGCTGAAAAGGCTTCGGATGGCTTAATCAGAAAGGTGGAGAAGTCACTCAGAAAGGTTTCTCTGAGAGGCAGAAGAAGAAAGAGGGGTGAAGTGAGGAAAGCTTCAACCGATGATTAACAGTTTGAGTTTATTTTGGGTCGTCCGTTAGGTGGGCCTTTTTGCGGCGTTGTGCTTCACGTGTCGTTGGTTTGCGGTTATAGTAGGTTGTGTGTGGTTGTTGGTTCTTAAAGTTGTATTATCTTAAAGTTGTGTTATCTAGATGTTGCTCTGTTGTGAGTTGGTGTTGGTTGTAACGGTTTTCGCCTAGTTTTCCGCTAATTAACTGGGCAATTCTCTTCTTCTTAATTAATAGATTGAGATAAATCTTTTGTCTCCGTTTCGAAAAAAAATATGCTGAACAAACTCTGAGCTAACTATGATCGATGCCTCAATGGAGGGAGCACAGGAAACATGAACGATGAACGTGTAGCAGTGAGAATATTTCTTCAAAGTCCATCTCTTCTCTGAAAAAAAAGCCCCCTCTTCTCTGAAGAAAACCAAGGCCAAATACTGAATCTATCACGTTGAGCTAGCACCGTCTGGTTTTTCCTGTTGGGAGTCTAAACTCCAAATTGCAAGCAGAGAATGACCAGCAGCGTGACCGTGACTAGCTTACCGTGAGCGTGCTGCGCTGATCGACGCCAAACTGGTTCAGCCGCGACAAGTTCAGATGCAGCGCACCATGTCACAGTTTTAGAACAATTCCAGAACCAAGCCGCATCCTGCGAGAACCCACTAGCGAGCAAGCAAAACGGAGCGAGAGCACGCACGCACGCGCACACCCTCGCTGGATCTGATGATGGTGGTTCGCTCGCTCCTCGGCGTCGTCCCGCTGCCTCGCTTCGCGCCCATGCCCCGCGCCGGGGCAGCCGGGCAAGAAGAGGGAGCGATGCCACCGGAAGATTCGTCGCCGCCCCGTCGCGCCGGGGCAGAGCGGAGGGAGAGGCTCGCCGAGGAAGGGAAGGGTGGCGCAGCTTGCCCTGGCCGACGCCGCCAGCGCAGGGAGCGAGAAAAGGCTCGAGGACGACGGGGAGAAACCTCGCGCTCGTGAGGGTTTGGGCCCGGCGGGCCGGGCCGACAGAAGAGCCCACAGGCCAACATAGTGCCCAAAGCCCGGCACGGCGATGGCGTGTCAGGCACCTTGAAATACTCCTCCCCTTGGCGCCCGAAGGTAACCGTCTCAACCAACATCTCTCGCCTCGCCTCGCCTCTCCTCTCCTCTTCTCCCCAGAACCTCTCCCTCCACCGCCTCTGCTCTTCGGCGCCGGCAGCGGCAGTGACCGATGGACCAGTTTCCCGACGAGCAGCACGTGTGGCTGCGGAACCGCGTGCACGGCACCTACCTCCACGCCGACAGCGACGGGCGTGGCGTCTCCCTCAGCCGTAGTCAGATGTCCATGAAGGCAGCGTGGGTGGTGCACGTCTACGGGGACGCCCAGCACGTGCTCCTCCAGAGCGCCGCCTACGGCCGCTACCTCTCCGCCACCAATGCCTTGGCGCCGCTCACCTGCCGCGGCTACCACGTCGCGCTGCGAACCTACGACGATGATGACGATGTGGCCATCAGGTGGCAGCCCGTCAGGGTGGGGCTCGGGGACGCGATCTGGCTTCGCCGCGTCGCCGAGGGCGGCCTCCTCGGCTACCTCCGTGCCAACGGGAGGTACCTCCTCTGGAACAACGTCGTCAGCGTCGACTACCTATACACCATGAGCACCTTGACGGAGTGGGTGGTGCAGCCCATCCCCAGCAGGGAGTGCGTACCTCGCCTTCCAAGTCCGCCTAGGCAGTGGGTGAGTTCGACATGCCCGCTTCTAGATTCTTCTCGAATTGGGAGATGATTGGGCTCTTGAATGTCGTTAATCTGCATCGGAATTTAATCGCGGGGATTGCAAATTTCATTCGCCTCGGAGCAATCCTTGGTTCTGTTCTTGGTTGCCGCCCCTGTTTCTTGACTTCACGCGCATCCGTATTTAAATTCAGCGCAATACCCTGCTTCTCTGGTCTCCTGAATATAACCGTTGTTCTCTGCAAATCGCAACTGAACGCAGCTCAACCCCTCCGTCCTGATGCCGTCGCGGGTGGTGATGGGGAACGGCGAAGGGTGCAACGCCAACAAGGTCTCGTTCCCTTTCAGGGGAAGGTCCGTGTTCCTCCTGAGGAAGGAGCTGATCCGCCGGCTGGGCTTCAGCCCAAACGTCTCCGACAACCTCGTCATGTACGTCCGAGCGGGCAGATACGGGCGGCTTACCCCACTCGTCGTCAACCTACCCCGCAATACACAGACCCTCGTGATTCTAATCACGGCCGAGGCGCCAGGTGAGAGATCCTGATATGTACTGGAACTTGCAGATACCATTTGCTGCATGTCCATGATCTTCTGGGGTTTGTTTAATGGAGTGCTAATCTGCCTGAGCTTGGACAACTTATACTGAAATCTTTGTAGTTCGGCATCGGATTATCTGAAATTCTAGCATCAAGAAACTGCTGTAGTCACTAAAACTTGGAAATTGTAGTCTTAGAAGCAGTTCACTGAACTGTGGCTAATTTGCTTCAGTTAGGACTTGGGAATTTTATGAACTGTTGTAGTCTTGTAGATAAGTAAAAGTAGTATTTACATTGTGCCTGTTGAATTTATCAGTCTGTGTACAGATACTAGAAAGTTATCTAAAGCTAGTTGGCTGTTGGGTAAAATCATTTCACAAGTCACTTGTTCATACTCAACATTGATATGAAAATTATTTGTTTCGAAACAACTGTTCTTGGTTCAGATGATTAATTTCTTCAATTTAATATAGTACTATTTGCTGCTAGCGAAAAACTTTGGAACTTAAAATCCCAAATCAGTTCACTCATCGCAGTTCAGCTTCATAAACAAGTACCGATTCATACATGATTTAGCCCATTGTAATTGTTCTGAATAAATGTGAGCACAATCCAATGCAGCACTACATGAAAGCTAGTTTCCGCACATTACGATTATTTTCAGGTTTTATACATCAGCTATCTTCTAGATCTTGCTGTTGACTTGTTTTAGCAATATGGGGTTATTGATCTTTTGCAACCCTGTTGCAGTTCCTGTGGCATGATGCGTAACTGCTTCACTAGTCTGCTAATACTGCTTTTTCTGCCAATTCAGCTAACGGCAGGCCGCGATACCCGGATTTCGTGCAGAGAAGAGAAGATCCAGAGCAGGTCTCCTGACTGTTTCCTTACAGTTCACCTCTTCAGAAGTGTCGCTGCCTCGGACACGACGACATGAGAATTCTTAATTCTTTGCATAGTGATATACGTCGAAAAAAATCTGTGGTTCTTGTGTTGCTAGCTAAACTTGTTCTGTTCTCGTGACATGCTTTGACCTCGCGGTTATAAAAGTTCAGAACTTGCGTTTGCACAGTTATGCAGTGACATTGGTTTGTAATGGCCGTGTTGTTATTCTGGCCAGTACTTCATCGATGTTTGCTGCATTTATCTGAGATGAAGCATCTGATGTGGACATGTGGTGGTTCTTACAGTGAGTTGAGCAATTGAGTTCAGCTGTGCCGTTTCAAGTTTCAGTCCAACGGAAGGCATTACCTTCTCTAATCTTGTTTGTTGGTCATGTGCAACAGCAGCAACCCACACTTACCATTTTGTAAAATTCTGAAGTGGAAAAGATTCTCTGAAATCCGGATAATGATTCTGCCATGAAGGCTGTTCTGAATTTATGCATCATCTTCGGTACGCTGATCATTGCAGTTTTTCTGAATATGCAACGAACTCTGCTAGTTCTGGAAATCATAATGTGGAGGCGGGAGGTCATTTATTTTTGTGGAACGACACAAGCTAATCAAGATACAGTTTTCACATAAACACTTTACTTTTACATCACAGGATTATTCCGAGTTTGGAGTTTTAGCGAACGCTCATTGGGCAAACTGTGAACTGCCTCTAGTACACGAACACACACAAGGGCACAATTCTGTCCAATCTCCAAGAGTCGAGGAATAGGAAGCGGCAATAAACAGTTCATTGATGAGAATGCTGAAGAACAAAGCTCAGACGACAACGATGACAATTCAACATCAGAACGCGAAAGTGAAGGTGGTGTTGCTATGTCCGATAAAATCAGTTCCTTACATATGGCAAGGTATTGATCCGCATACCAAATATTTTGCTAAGTTAAGGGTGTCACAAAGCTTTGCCTACTACTACTACCGAGCTATTGCGGTGATCCAGCATACCACTGCATGTGTAGTACACTATAGTCGTTGACATGATATTTACGAAATAGTACACTATAGTCGTTGACATGACATTCACGGAACATTGTTCCGTAAACATCACATCCCTCAGAGTAGTACAACAGAAACATTGTGGGTCCATATTACAAACATACATACATTATTTTATTACAATACTAGAAGTTCAGGACTTCAAAAAATTCAACTTACAAACCAAATATAAAGTGCCTCAGCGAAAGTTTTAAAGTACAAATTTATCTCCGAATTGAGCTCACCAACTTATTCCTATATAAGGTCCATGTTGCTCGACTCAATTGGTTACTTATACTAAGGCAATTATTCTGACTCATGGTACTCTCCTCCATAGACGACGTCGTAGTCCACCCCTTCTACATCACCGTACAGATCGGGCTCTTCATAGAAGACCTCCTCTTGGCTTTCAGCTGCATACATTGGGTATCTTTTGGATCCTCAGAGTCTAAGCGGGGATCAAAGAAAAGGGTGAGTAACAGCGTTATCCAACAAGTTTATTATATGCAAGGTGGAAAGTTTGATGTTCTATCTACCACCTCGGACTATAAGTCCTTGGCACTATGCAGTTTTCGTAAATATTTCTTCAAAGATTGATTTTATTGTTAAAAACTATGCCCATCAGCCTTCACAGGTTTACCAGAACTTTCATAGAGTTTCTTTCCTGCCGCGTTCGTAGCTCCTTCCCGGAACAGGGAGTAACAAGTTACAATTCTTACACTCTGCAGAGGTGCGTTACTTTATCCATGAGAGATCAACTCCTTGTTGCACAACCGGGCATACTTTCCCGTCCACAATTCTATGATGTGGGACCCAGTAGGTGATCCAAGCCAATCACTGCCCTTTTCACGACCCCATATGTCTGCACGATCCTTCGGGGCTGGCTCACCTCCGTTAAGCCCCCTTTCAGGCAAGCTATAACCCTGATGAGTTCCCGAAGACTCTACGAGCTGGTGATGCCCCTGGCAAGTACCATATAGGTACGACTATACCTCCGACAGCCACTCATAGATAATCTAAACACCAAAAACATGGGTCCTAAGGGTGCCTACCCATATGTTGGATCCGCACAAGGAATCACAATGTCACGTTAAGGTCGTCTTGCCTTCATACGAAAGGAAAAGGATACAACTGACTTCTCCGTCCCATTCCAAATCTCATGGTTAACGCGTTATATACGACGCTAGAATCACTGATGTCATGGCTTGTTAAATTCCTAGGTGATTATCATTGTTGCAAATAGAAACCTAAGTTCGTTTGCTCCACTATATCATCACTTAGGATGATACCAACAATTTATTTATTTGAGAAAATAATATTTTCTTTCTTTGAAACATAGATGATAACACATAATTTATAAATACTTTGGTAAAGACTCTTCAAAGGACATGATCAAGTGATGAACTTGCCTTGTGATTGCAAGGTAGTGAAGGCGGATGCTTGCACTGGACCTTGAGCTTCTATGTCTATAAAACATCATTATTGCCCGGTAAGGACAATATTTAAAAAACCAAAAATGAACATGCATAGTAATGTAATGCATTATTTGTTATTTATTTTATTTATGATTTTTACCCAATATTTTAGTTTTCTAAAATATTCTTAGGAACTTAAGAATTTCCTTCTTAAGGAACAATTTTAATATTTTATAAATATTATTTTCACTATTTTATAATGTAATATATTATTTATAGAGTTGAAGGCTAATTTTTATTTAATATAAACTCTTATATTTATTTATTTAATAACTCTTTTTAAGAATTAGCATTTAAATAGAAGAGAATTTATTTTGGTAACTCTAAATATTTATTTAGTATTTTTATAAAATACTATAATAACAAAATATAATAAAAGTTATTTTTATTGATTTTTATCTTATTTCTTGAATTTTATAAAATTCCATAAAGAATATATTATAAAATCCTTAACCAAAAATTTATTTATTAAGAATGGTTTCTTAATTTAATCAAATAGGTTGGTTTATTATGAGTCTAAAAATATATTATTTGTATTTTCAGACTTATATTTTATTTTCTAGAATTTATTGAGTTCTAGGGGTATTTTGATCTTTTATTTAATTATTAAAGTTCCTTTTAGGGTTTTGGGACAACCCATTGGGCTTTTTGGGCCTATTTTGGCCCAATTGGCCTGGTCAAAGGGTCTCCCCCAAGGGGTACTGACCTTATCGGCCTAGTCCTTTGCCTCACCTTCTCTCGACCTCACCCCTTTCTCCTCCTCGACCCTATGGTCGCTGACACCGCCGCCGTGCGATTCCCGCCGCCATGGTCTGCCCTGGCTACCGCAGTGGTGCATGGTGTAGATGTTGACCACGCGCCACCGTTTGGTCCAATTCGATTTGGACCTGGGGCCCTTCTACGGCCAGGCTAGCCCCGTCCCGAACTCTAGGGTTTGGGGTGGTGCAGGTGACGCCTTCGCCACTACCCCCAGTGGTGCTATGGTGGTGTTGTGGTTGCAGTAGTGGTGCTGCTCGTCTTTAGACGTTGTTGTGGCCGCCGCCTCGTCTTGGTGCGGTTTGCAGCGCCCCTTGGGTGCTCCCCGTGTCATCGTGTGCTCGTCGGCCCCTCTGCTTCCTCTTCTAATCTACAGCGAGGACCTACGGTGAGTTGATTTGGTTTCCCCCTTGTGGTTGTTTGTCATCTGCCCCTCCTGAGCTAGGCTGTGTGAATCTGCCTTGTATCTCTGATTAGGGTTCATACCTGTTCTAGGGTTCCTCCCTGGTTCTAGGGTTCATCCACTGTTTAATTGTAAATGATGAATTGGACTGGTAGTGGTGCATAGTGAGGATTGTGATCAATTGCACTTCAGTGCATTACTGTTTGTTTTGATTATCTGATGCCAGTGGTTCTATAGTGTTGCCTCCAGTTGGTAGTTGAGCTTGATTAATATGATAGTATTACTGTGAAATCTGTCTAGTGGTATTGAGGATTGGTGAATTTATCTACTGTTAATACATCGATGCGGTAGCTTGTCATGCTGATTACTCAATGCATCTATAATGTTGGCTTATGTATTCACATGCAGATTGAGGTTAATCAGTTTCTTACAGTGGTGCTCTGTATACATAAACTTGGAAATGATTCCTGGTGATTGATTCTAGGAAAATGATGATTAGTTGCTTGTCAGTTTATTTATGAAAGCTAGGTACTTAATCTGCTTGGTTTAGAATCTGTTCTTGTGACACCATCTTAAAATGGCACACAAGTCTAGGTTCTACTACTTGGCTTGATTCTATTGGTGCTTAAGATTGGATTAATGCCAAAGATAAGTTGAAAGCTTCTTTTTTTAAACATCAGTGCCTATGATGTTGGTCTGAGGCTTAGGAACTAGGTTCCTATCTTGTTGTCCCTCATAAATATGTTCTGGTAGTGATATCAGTTACTTATTATGAAATCCCTTTGATAAAATGATTGGTGTGTTCATGGTTTTGTATGGATCCATAAGATTTATGGATTCCGGGGTGCTACTCTTGTAAGAGATGTGCCCAGCATTCATAATCTTGGCTATGGTCATATAGGAATATAGGATTTGGCCTTAATATCCAGGATCAATGATGTTGGTCTAAGATCCTGGTTTTACTTGTATGGTTTTCTTATGACTATGACTTTAGTATTCAAAAATCCTCTATGATGGATTCACCCCACTTGGGTGATTTCCGAGAGATTTAATATAAGACAACACATGAATCCTTATCTAAATTAGATAGACAGATCATGTGAAGGTTTTATACTACTCACCACAACAGTTGAGTTGTTGGTGTTGTTGCTGGTTGATCTGGTGACTTTGATCTTGCTGGTTGTGTTGCTGGCCTGATCTTGTCCTTCACCTCCTGGTGCTGCTCCTGCTACTTCTGGTTCCTATAAGCTTGTCCTTGATCTTGTTATCCACCTGCTCCACCCCCTCCTTATGTCGCCATCTGGTGAATGCTTGGATGATCTGTTGTATGGTTTGGAGTGCGTGGCCATGCAAATATACCTAGTCCAGCCCAAGGAAGGCCCACGGCAAATATATGCCGGTCCATGAAGACTTTCGGGTGGCCAAGGCTCATGATGCCTTTGGATCCTTGGAGAGCAAGACTAGAGTAGATAGGAAATTCAAAGGGGTAAACCCTAAAACCTGTAACCGACTCGATCTGTGCTTGGGACCTGCCTAACTCTATATAAAGGCTAGGAGGGCATGACGAGGAGGGCACCTTCATATCACCGCATACACACCTCCACGCCAGATTGCATATGCGCACCCCTGTAACCTTCGGTTCCATCATAATCAGAGCAGACAAGCAGGAGTAGGGTTTTCCCTCCGGGGGCCTGAACCTGGGTAAACCTCTTGTCCCTGTGTTGCTTGTTTGCTAATCGTTCTGCGATCTCCAGCATCCCCATCTTCTCCAAAACCCAAGTCCATAAAAATGGGCATTGACGATATTAAACATCGTCAATTGGTGCCGTCTGTGGGAACTGGGGACGCTGATTGTGCGATCGTGACGGTCCCAACCCGAGCGATCTACAACTCCGCGGCAACGGAGAGTCATCTCCTCTTCGGCACCTTCGACTTCACCGCCCACTCGCCAGCCACCCTAAAGGACTTCGTGCCTGTTGGCGACGGACTCGAGATCCTGTTCAGGAGCTTCTCTTCCAGGTGGGGCAGATCGGCACTCTCCGCCTCCTAGAGCGGGTGCCCCTGCCGTCAATCAGGCCTGCTTCATGGGCTCCACACCCCGTGCTACGCACATCATCATCGACATATGAGTCCTATGACAGCAGCAGCTGCAACTCAGATCTGTGCGATCCACCATCGGATGAAGGACCTACGGTTCCGGATCCGAAAGCTGCGGCAGCAGCGATCCGATCTACAAGCGCTACTAGTGCGCCACGGTGATCCAAGATCAGGAACACAATCCGCCACCCAACCCGCAGGGTAGAAACGGCGAGAAAAGAAGAAGCCAGTCCCCCCACCCAACGGGGACAACAATAATCGAGTCATCCACCTCAACGAGGAGGGACGGGCTCAAGCACGCGAGGCCGTGGCAGGCAACAAGATCCTGCCCGCTGACGTCCCACGTGATCTGCTGATGGCATACCACATGCTCCTCATCGAGGAGCACAAGAAGCAGATCAAGATGTAGGAAGTGCTTGACAAGCGCAAGCAAGCAGCCTCGAAGTCCAGTGCACGGAGAGCTGCGCTCTCCGCCATGGGCATCGGCTCCAGCTCACATGGAAACCATGGCAACAAGCACCGTTCTCGCACAGAGAACATGGATCCCAAAGCACGCCGTGAGGTGACTAAAGCCCTCAATGCGTCCTTCATGGAGATGCATGCCGACGGCAACGTCATCCCGAAGACGCCGCAAGCTGCGATCATGGCAGCCACCGCGTACCTCGCGTCCCATCCTCCTCCGGAAGGGGACCCGAAAAGGGCCATGCACAAGTACGCGCTCACCGGACTCGGACTCGTTGGAGTCGCGCTCCACGGAGAAGCTCCTGCGGAGCCAAAGAAGAAAGTTGTGGTCAGATTCAACCGCAGCCCCACACCCTCATCCGAGGACGAAGAGCACGACCTTCCTCGAAGGCATAAGAGATCGCGCCGTCGCAGCCGCGACTACGACGCTCGAAACGAGCTAACGCAGCGCAAGATCGACAAGGCACGCGCTAAGCGCGTATGATCGTCTGAATCCGAGGAGGATGACTACGAAGGAGAACTCTGCAGAGCCCGATGCTTCAGCAGATCCGTCTGACGGACGCGGATGCCATGAATTCAAGCTTCCTTCGGACACTCCGAAGTTCGACGGCACACAGGACCCCAAGGCGTGGCTCAGCTACACGGCGGGAATAAGGAAACCACATGCAATGCCTTCAGCTGCAGCTGATGGGCGCAGCCCGAATCTGGCTCAGCAGCCTATCCTCGGGATCCATCCGAAGCTGGGAGGAGCTGGCGTACAGTTTCTTCCGAAACTTCAAAGGCACCAGCAAGAGGCCTGCCTCGATCGAAGAGCTGCGGGCCTGCACCCAACAAACGGGCGAATCCATTCGCTCGTACATACTACATTGGTCCAACACCAAGAACTCTGCGGCACATATCTCCAAGGAGAGAGCTATCGACGCCTTCAGGGACGGCGTCAAACGCCCGGACTTCAAGGAAGAGCTCGGGCGCGTCAAGCCCAAGACACTCGACCACCTCATGGACATCGCCAACAGGTGGGCCGACGATGAAGACTCCATCCACCGAGCGCACTCGGAGGAAGAAGACGACTACGGCCGGCGACGTGAGCGTCGTAGCAAGAGAAGATCGCGCGTCTACGACGATCGTGATGGACCCAACATGGTCGCGGCTGGCTACGCCGCAACGACGGCAACCACAACAGCGGCGGATACCGCGGAGGCAATTTCCGCGATGGAGGACGCCCAGCACAGTCGTGGCAGCGCCGCGGTCGCGACGATGGACCCTCAGCATACGAAAAACTATCGGGTCCATGCACCATCGACAAGCAGGATGGTAAGAAGAAGGCAAGCCACATGCTCAAGGACTGCCGCGAGTTCCAGAAACTCAGCGAAAGCATGGCCCAGATGAGGCAGCAAGCCCCAAACCCTGGATTCGGGAATGCACCTGCACCAGATGAGATCGCGCATGGAGATCCTCCACCGCCACCTGCAGGAGGCCCGAACCACCCAATCGCACCCGCACAGAATAGCGGTGGGCACGGGTATCCCCTGCCGAAAGGAGCGCTGATGATCCAAAAAGGGCGCCCAACAAATAGGGTGCAGAAGAAAATCACCCGTCAGATCAACCTGGCTGTGACAGCTCCACCCGCCATCCCTGAGTACCTCAGCGGATCGGAGTCCTACATCACGTTCAGCCGTTCGGATCACCCTTGCGTGTCCCTCGCCAGGTCATGCGCCTGGTGCTTGATGAAGGGTTTGCAGATAGTAAATCAAAATTTTCTACTAAGCGAACAGAGGAAAGCCAAGATCTAATCTAGAGATGCAAACAACGAGAGATTGGATTAGATCTTCATACCTTGAAGATTCAAGACAGAAACGCTCGTCGAACGTGGGTGATGTAGTCGTACTCGCTTCTCCTCCTCGCGATCCAATCCGATCTAGCACCACAAGTGGCGGTGCCTCCGTGAGATGCACACGTGCGGCACCTCGACGTCTCCTCCTTCCTCGGACCAGCAAGTATGGTGGAGAGATAGATTGGATCTACAACACAACGGCGTGGTGTATATGGTGGAGAATTTCTGCAGGCTTCGCCACAAACAATGGGAGGGAGAGAGGAAGGCAGCAGGCAACTAGGGTTTGGAGGAAGGTGTGTTGTGGGAGGGGCACACCAGCCCTCTATATATAGAGGGGGTGCGCCAGCCCTGCCCATCCTCCAAGCCTATCTCTAGTTTAAACGATATAAACTATCCATTATCTATACAACCTATCTCTAGTTTAAACGAGTTTAAACTTATCTAGGATCGGCTGGGCCCTATGGGGCCTTGTGCCCCTGGCCCAATGCAGCCAGGACACTCTCTCATAGGCCCATTCCCCCTCCCGGAAGGTGGGACCACGTTGGCCCCCTTCCGGAAGGTTCTAGAAGCTTCCAGACAATACCGATTAATCCTAACAATTCAACTCCAAAACTGCACCGCCTTATATGAATCTTATTCTCCTGACCATTCCGAACCTCTCGTGATGTCCCGGATCCCATCCGAGACTCAACAAAAATTCATAAACCAAGTATCCAATATATCCTAGCCGAGACACGTTATGTGTGACCTCGGGTTCGAGAATATGCGTACATGATCTTCTATCAATAATCAACAGCGGGGTCTGGGCACCCATATTGACTCCCACACATTCATCGATGATCATATCGGATGAACCACGATGCCAGGATTCAATCAATCCCATATATATATTCCCTTCGTCTCGCGATATTTTACTGGCCCGAGATTCGATCGTCGGTATCGTCCGACCTAGTTCAATCTCGCTCACAACAAGTACTTTACTCGTTCGTAATCCGATATCACTTTGTGATTAACTCCTTAACCACATGCTTGCAAGCGGTGTTGATATCGACACGAAAGTGGGCCCAAGTATATCTCCGACTTGGGAGGGACAAATCCCATCTCGATACATACAACCCAATGATACTTTCCGATCACCGAGAGACACCTTTATGATCACCCTCTCATAGGATGACGTTTGATGACCTCAAAGCTTTCTTCCGATACTGTGAGTTGTATTATCTCATGGTCTAAGGAATACAATATTTGACATAGGAAAAGCTTCGCAAAGAAGAACACAATGAAACGATCTAATAGCTTTGCTTAGTTTGGTCATCCACCATATCATTCTCCCAATGATATGATCTCATTATCAATTGACAACTCATGTCTATGGTTAGGAAACCTTAACCATCATTGATCAATGAGCTAGTCCATAGAGGCGCATTTAGGGACACGTGTTGTTCACAAACCACACAAGTATTAATGTTTCCGCTTAATACAATTCTAGCATGGAATATAAACTTTATCATGAACAAGAATTATAATAATAACATCTTTATTATTGCCTCTAGGGCATAATTCCAACAGTCTCCCACTTGCACTAGAGTCAATAATCTAGTTTACATTTGGCAACAATCTTACACCCATGGCAATCGAGGTGCTGATCATGTTTTACACGTGGAAGAGGTTTAGTCAATGGATCTGCGACATTCAGATTCTGATGTACTGTCGATCTTCAGATCTCCATCCGCTATATAATCTGGATTATATGAAACTTGCGTTGATATGCTTGGTCTTTGGATGATATCTTGGTTCCTTAGCGAGTGCTATGGCGCCGTGTTGTCACACAATATCTCCGATGGGTCCAATGCACTTGGAACCACGCCAAGCTCGATGATGAAGTTTCGATCCAAACTCCTTCACTTGACGCTTCTGCAGCAGCCATGTATTCCGCTTCTATAGATCCCGCGACCACGCTTTGCTTGCGCTTTCTCCACTCACAGCCTCCATTCAAAATATACACTTATCCCGTGCGAGATTTAGCATCATCCTTGTCGGTGTCGAAACTAGCATCGACGTAACCTTTTACGACGAGTTGTTCATCACCCCCATAGACTAAGAACATTTCTTTAGTCCTATTTAGGTACCTTAGGATGTTCTTCACTACTCTCTAGTGTTCCACTCCTGGATCACTTTGATATCTGCTCATCAAACTAAGAGCATTGGACACATCCGGTCTAGTACACAGCATGGCATACATGATGGAACCTATGGCCGAGGCATAAGGCACTTTGCTCATAGCTTCCCTATCATTTACCGTAGCTGGACACCGAGCCTTGCTCAATATCTTCCCTGACAACATAGGCACTGAACCTTTCAATGCCTTATCCATTCGAACCTTTTCGTAACTTTGTCTAGGTATGTACTCTGGCTTAAAGCTATCAGGCGTCTTTGTCTATCTCTATAGATCTTGATGCCCAATATATAAGCAGCTTCACCTAGGTCTTTCATTGAAAAACACTTGTTCAAATAACTCTTCACATCGTTAAGCATGTTGATGTCATTTCCAATAATCAATATGTCATCCACATATAGTACCAGAAACGTCACCGAGCTCCCACTCACTTTCTTGTAGATGCAAGCTTCGTAGCAATTTGGAACAAATCCAAAGCTCTTGATCACTTGATCAAAACGAAGGTTCCAACTCCGAGATGCTTGCTTCAGTCCATAAATGGAACGCTGAAGTTTGCATACTTTATCAGCATCCTTAGGATCGACAAAACCTTCGGGTTGCATCATATACAACTCTTCATCAATGTTGCCATTGAGGAAAGCAGTCTTGACATCCATTTGCCATATTTCATAATCATGAAACGCAGCAATTGCTAATAAAATCCGAATGGACTTAAACATCGCTACGGGGAGAAAGTCTCATCGTAGTCAACACCTTGAACTTGTCGAAAACCTTTGCGACAAGCCATGCTTTATAGACGGTAACATTACCATCCGCGTCCGCTTTCTTCTTGAAGATCCATTTGCACTCAACGGCCTTTCGTCGCTAGGAGGGTCCACCAAAGTCCATACTTGGTTTTCGCTCATGGATCCCAATTGGATTTCATGGCTTCTAGCCATTTCTCGTAGTCCGGCTCATCATCGCTTCCTCATAGTTCGTGGGTTCACCGTCTTCTACTAACAAGACAAATAAGACAGGTTGCCGCATTCACTCGGGAGGGGCACGCGACCTTGTCGACTATGACGTTCAAGAGCAGATCGTCCAAAGCTTCATGATCCTTATCATTAGCTTCCTCTATTGTTGGTGCAAAGCGACTGGAACAATTTCAGGTGCTGCGCTACTCTCCAATTCAAGAGAAGGTTCAATAACCTCGTCTAGCTCTACTTTCCTCCCACTCACTTCTTTCGAGAGAAACTCCTTCTCAAGAAAGGAACCGTTCTTCGACAAACACTTTGCCTTCGGTTGTGATAGAAGGTATACCCAATAGTTTCCTTATGGTATCCTATGAAGACGCATTCGCTTTGGGTTCGAGCTTGTCCGCATCAACTTCTTGACGAAGCTTCGCATCCCAAACTTTAAGAAACGACAACTTAGGTTTAGCACCAAACCACGCTCATACGGTGTCGTCTCAACGGATTTAGATGGAGCCCTATTTAAAGTGAATGCAGCTTCTAATGCATAACCCCAAAATGATAACGGCAAATCAGTAAGAGACATCATCGATCGGACCATATCTAATAGGGTTCGATTCCGCGTTCGAGACACACCATTGCGCTGTGGTGTTCCGTGTATGGAGTTGTGAAACGATTCCACTTGCTTTGAGATGCGTGAGAAAATCATAACTCAAATATTCGCCCACGATCGGATCGTAGAAACTTAATCTTTCTGTTACGATGGTTCTCCACTTCATTCTGAAATTCTTTGAACTTTTCAAACGTTTTAGATTTATGTTTCATTAAATAGATATACCCATATCTACTTAAGTCATCGGTAAAAGTGAGAAAATAGCGATATCCACCGCCGAAACACTCATCGGTCCGCATACATCGGTATGTATGATTTCCAACAAGTCCGCTGTTCTTCCATCATACCAAGAACGGGTTTTGATCATCTTGCCCATGAGGCATGGTTCGCATGTGTCAAATGATTCAAAATCAAGAGACTCCAAAGTCCATCGAATGGAGTTTCTTCATGCGCTTTACACCAATATGACCTAGACGACAAGGCACAAATAAGTAGTATTATCACTATCTACTTTGCATCTCTTAGCCTCAATGTTATGGATGTGTGTTTCATCCCTTTCGAGATTTAGAAGAAATAAACCATTCATAAGAGGTGCATGACCATAAAAGATGTTACTCATATAAATAGAACAACCATTATTCTCCGATTTAAATGAATAACCGTCTTGCAATAAACACGATCCAGAAATAATGTTCATGCTCAACGCAGGCACATAATAACATTTATTAAGGTTTAAAACTAATCCCAAAGGTAAAACTAAGGAGAGCGTGCCGACGGCCATCACATCAACTCTTGATCCATTGCCAACGCGCATCGTCACCTCATCCCTCGCAAGTCAGCCGCTCATTCCGTAGCTCCTGTTTCGAGTTACAAATATTAGCAACTGAACCGGTATCAAATACCCAGGCACTACAACGAGGGCTAGTAAGGAAAACATCAATAACATGTATATCAAATATACTTTTGACGGTGCCAGCCTACTTGTCTGCTAAGTACTTCGGACAGTTGTGCTTCTAGTGACCCTTGTCCTTGCAATAGAAGCACTCAGTGTCCGGCTTAGGACCAGACTTGAGCTTCTTCTCAGCAGGGGCAACGCGCTTGCCGCCGCCTTTCTTGAAGGGCTTCTTTGCACCTTTACCTTTCTTAAAGGAGGGCTTGTTGACCATCAACACATGATTATCCTTTTTGATGTCCACCTCCGCAGCCTTCAGCTTTGCGAAGAGCTCGGTGATCGTATCAGTGGAACCAATCTGATTGTGAGTCACTACAAAACTTTTGTAGCTGGGAGGGAGTGATTGCAGAACCACAATCTTGAGCTCCTCCGAATCTTGCAATCCAGCTTGCTCAAGGCGTTGAGTGTAGCCCGACATCTTAATGGCGTGCTCACTAACGGAACTCCATTCCTCCATCTTGCGGTTAAAGAACTTCTCGAGATCTCATATCTCTCGAGCGGGCCTGAGTCAAACATGGTTTTCAGCTCCTCGAGAATCTCAAAGGGCCCGGATAGTTTTCAAAACGATTTTGAAGTTCGGTTCCATAGCAAACAACATGGTGCTCTTAATCACACCATAATCATCTTTGCGCCGACCGATAGACAACTTTCTCATCACCCAGCTTGATTAGGGGTCACCTAACGCTTTCCCAAGGACATAGTCCTTTTGTCCGCCATGTAATGATTCTTAGATTGCGGAACCAGTTGGTGAAGTTAGACCCATTGTTTCTAAGCTTTTCTTTCTCAGCAAAACGTTGAAGTTGAAGTTGGACTTGGCCATGTGATCTAGATTTGCAAGTACAATTTAGACTATGTTCATGATAAATAGTTCAACTTAATCAAATTACTAGATGAACTCCCACTAAATTCAACATCCCTCAAGTTGTTTAGTGAACACGATCCAAATTCACCACACCTAATCCGATCATCACGAGAAGAGATGTGGTTTCAATGGTGGACAACGAAGTGTCGATCATATCATTCATATGACTCATGCTTAACCTTTCGGTTCTTGTGTTCCGAGGCCATGTCTGTACATGCTAGGCTCGTCAAGTTAGACCCAAGTATTTCCGCTGCAGTAAATGGCTTGCACCCGTTGTATGTGAGCGTAGAGTCTATAGCACCCGATCATCACGTGATGCTTGGACACGACGAACTTTCGCAACGGTGCATACTTGGGGAGAACACAGTTTTTATCTTGATCTTTAAGTAAGGAATCATCTTATAATGCTACCGTCGCGATCTAAGCATAATAAGATACATAAAAGGATAAACATCACATGCATATAACTTTGTGTGACATGGTATAGCCAATCTTCGCGCAATGATCTCCATCTTGTGCGTTCCGGCATGATATCCATCACTCCACCATGATTGCCTCCACCACTAATAGCAACTACAACTATTGCTAACTACTTAGCGATAAAGTAAAGCTATTACATGGTGTATAAGAAGTTGACTCGCAGGTCATACACAATTATAAAGACAACCATATGGCTCCTGCCGGTTGTGTACTCATCGACATGCAAGTCGTGAAACATTACAAAACATGATCATCACATTATACACATCACATCTTGGGCCATACCATATCACGAAAACACTCCTGCAAAAACAAGTTAGACGCCTCTACTTTGTTGTTGCATGTTTTACGTGGCTCATGGGAGTAGATGCTAAGAACGATTCTTACCTACGGAAAGCCACAACGGTGATATTATGGTTGCCAAACTCCGGTGTTAATCCCATGACAACTATAGTGAGAGAAACTGACATCCACCAGCCGCATGTGTGGTACAAGCCACACGCCAAGTGCGAGCCGGTCTCGCTGACGACGTCGCGTAAGGTTGGCCTGGACCGCTTCAATCTCACTATCCCGCGTCATAAGAAGAACACAAACAAGAGGCTTGCAACAGAAAACATCAACGCCCGCAACAACCATGTTGTGTTCTACTCGTGAATCACATCTACGCATAGATCTAGCTCTGATACCACTGAAGGGTTTCACAGCATAGTAAATCAAAATTTTCTACTAAGCGAGCAGGGAAAGCCAAGATCTAATCTAGGAGATGCAAACAACGAGAGAGATTGGATTAGATCTTCATACCCTTGAAGATTCGACAGCGGAACGCTCATTTAACGTGGGTGATGTAGTCGCACTCGCTTCTCCTCCTCGCGATCCGATCCGATCTAGCACCACAAGTGGCGGTGCCTCCGTGAGATGCACACGGCACCTCGGCGTCTCCTCCTTCCTCGGACCAGCAAGTATGGTGGAGAGATAGATTGGATCTACAAAGACGACGGCGTGGTGTATATGGTGGAGAATTTCAGCAGGCTTCCTACAAACAAATGGGAGGGAGAGAGGAAGGGCAAGGGCAACTAGGGTTTGGAGGAAGGTGTGTTGTGTGGGGAGGCGCACCAGCCCTCTATATATAGAGGGGGTGCGCCAGCCTGCCCATCCTCCAAGCCTATCTCTAGTTTAAACGATTTAAACTTATCCCTTATCTAGAAACCTATCTCTAGTTTAAACGAGTTTAAACTTATCTAGATCGGCTGGGCCCTATGGGGCCTTGTGCCCCTGGCCCAATGCGCCAGGACACTCCCTCATAGGCCCATGCCCTCCCGGAAGGTGGGACCACGTTGGCCCCTTCCGGAAGGTTCTAGCTTCAAGCCAATACCGATTAATCCTAACAATTCAACTCCAAAACTGCATCGCCTTATATGAATCTTATTCTCCGGACCATTTCGAACCTCTCGTGATGTCCCGGATCCCATCCGAGACTCAACAAAATTCATAAACCAAGTATCCAATCTATCCTAGCCGAGACACGTTATGTGTGACCGCGGGTTCGAGAATATGCGTACATGATCTTCTATCAATAATCAACAATGGGTCTGGGCACCCATATTGACTCCACACATTCATCGATGATCATATCGGATGAACCACGGTGCCAGGATTCAATCAATCCCATATATATATTCCCTTCGTCTCGCGATATTTTACTTGCCCGAGATTCGATCGTCGGTATCGTCATACCTAGTTCAATCTCGCTCACAAGTACTTTACTGCTCCGTAATCCGATATCACTTTGTGATTAACTCCTTAACCACATGCTTGCAAGCGGTGTTGATATTGATTACCGAGTGGGCCCGAAGTATATCTCTCCGACTTGGGAGGGACAAATCCCATCTCGATACATACAACCCAACAGATACTTTCCGATCACCTGAGAGACACCTTTATGATCACCCTCTCATAGGATGACGTTTGATGACCTCAAAGCTTTCTTCCGATACCAGGGAGTTGTATTATCTCATGGTCTAAGGAATACAATATTTGACATAGGAAAAGCTTCGCAAAGAAGAACACAATGAAACGATCTAATAGCTTTGCTTAGTTTGGGTCTGTCCACCATATCATTCTCCCAATGATATGATCTCATTATCAATTGACAACTCATGTCTATGGTTAGGAAAACTTAACCATCATTGATCAATGAGCTAGTCCATAGAGGCGTACTAGGGACACGGTGTTGTTCACAAACCACACAAGTATTAATGTTTCCGCTTAATACAATTCTAGCATGGAATATAAACTTTATCATGAACAAGAATTATAATAATAACATCTTTATTATTGCCTCTAGGGCATAATTCCAACACTTGAGGCGCAGATCGGAGGGTTCGAGATGAGCCACGTCTTCATGGACGGTGGCAGCGGCATCAACCTGATGTTCGCCAGCACCCTAGCTGCAATGCGGATCCCGCTATGCATCCTAGAACAGTCAGACACAACGTTCCATGGCATCGTCCCAGGAAAGGGAATATTCCCCCTAGGAAAGATATGGCTCGACGTCATCTTCGGCAAGCTGGATAACTTCCGATGCGAGCGACTCGAGTTCGAAGTGGTGGACTGGCCATCACAATACCACGCCATCCTCGGGCATGTAGCATTCGCAAGGTTTCTGGCAGTACCGCACTACGCATACCTGCTTCTCAAGATGCCAGGACCCAGGGGCGTCATCACAGTCCACGGGAGCTTCACCCGATCGGACCACTGCGACAGGGACTACAACAAAATCTCCCAGTCATTCGGCATGCAAGAGGAGATCGTAAGGCTCCGTGAGGTGACGGACAACGGGGCACCCCCAGTCACACGACAGAACGCACTAGATATGTCCTTCGACTCCACCGTCAACACAAAGAAGGTGCAGGTCCACCCGACGGATGCCTCCAAGACGGTGCTGATCGCCAACGATCTCAGCTCCGCATAGGAAAGCGCGCTCGTCGAATTCCTCCGTGAGCACTGGGAAATCTTCGCCTGGTGTCCTGCGGACATGCCAGGAGTTCCCAGAGAATTCGCCGAGCACGCACTCAACGTCTTTCCAGACGCCAAGCCCGTCAAGCAGTCCATCCGACGATTGTCCGAACCACGGGCCGAAGCAATCGGAGTCGAAGTCAACAGACTACTCGACGCAAACTTCATAAGGGAGATCAAGGAGAGCGAGTGGATCGCCAACACCGTAATGGTCCCTAAAAAGGACACGGACATCCTGCGGATGTGCGTGGACTTCACATCGCTGAACAAGCACTGCCCGAAGGATCATTTCCCTCTCCCTCAGATCGACCAGATCATCGATTCAACTACAGGATGCGAGAAGTTCTCCTTCCTCGATGCCTACTCAGGCTACAACCAAATTCGACTAAAAGTCGAAGATCAGGAGAAAACGGTGTTCATCACACCGTTCGGAGTGTTCTGCTACAACACAATGCCCTTCGGTCTAAAGAATGCAGGCACCACGTACCAAAGGTGCATGCAGGCATGCCTGAAGGAGCAGATCGGCCACAATATCCAAGTCTATGTCGACGACATAGTCATCAAAACCAGGGAGGCGAGAACGCTCATCGACGATGCCCGCGAGACGTTCAATAATATCGACCGCTACAGGATCAAGATTAACCCTGAAAAGTGCGCCTTCGGTGTTCCATCTGGCCAGCTGCTTGGTTACTTCATCTCCCAGTGAGGGATCGAGGCGAACCCGAAGAAAATCCGGGCCATAATGGCCATGGATAAGCCGAAGAACCTCAAGGGTATCCAGCAGCTTGCAGGATGAATCGCGGCATTGAGCAGGTTCATCAGCCGCATGGGCGAGAAAGCCCTGCCATTCTATTAGCTACTACGCAAGGCAAACAAATTCGAGTGGACGCCTGAGGCGGATGATGCATTCGAAGATCTAAAGCGGCTGCTCTCTACCTCGCCCGTCTTGGTTACGCCAAAGGAGCGCGAGCCTCTACTACTGTACATAGCAGCTACACACCAGGTGGTGAGCACCGTACTGGTGGTCGAGCAACCCAAAGAAGGCAAGATCCACGGGGTCCAACTCCCAATCTACTACCTCAGCGAGGTATTGACGCCGACAAAGCAGAGGTACCCTCACTACCAAAAACTCGCCTACGGCTCGTCGGCTGTTTATGACGGCTCGTCTGCTGAGCCACTACTTTCAGGAGCACCAGGTGATGGTCGTCAACGAGGCACCATTAAACAGCATCCTGAACAACCCAGAGTCCACAGGACGCGTGGCCCTATGGGGCATTGAGTTGTCACCTCTAGACATCGTCTACGAGAAGCGACTCGCGATCAAGTCTCAGGTCCTCCCGGACTTCCTCGTCCACTAGATGGAGCTGCAGCTGCCAGACACACCAGACATGACACAGTCATGGACGATGCACTTCGACGGCTCAAAACGCAAGGCTGGAGCAGGAGCCGGGGTCATACTAACCTCCTCGCAGGGAGACAATATGAAGTACGTCCTTCGAAAGAAATTCCGAGCTTCCAACAACGAGGCCGAATACAAAGCCCTCATCCACGACATGAGGATGGCAAAGATCTGCGGCGCAACGCGCCTGGTCATCAACGGAGACTCGAACCTCGTCGTCCAGCAGACGATGAACGAGTGCGACGCACACGCCGAAAACATGATCGCGTACCGCGCACTCTACAACTCAGTCGAGGGAGAATTCGACGGCTACGAACTTCGGCACGTTGGGAGAGAAAGCAACGAGGAGGCCGACAAACTTGCCAACATCGGCTCCACCTGCGCACGAGTACCACCAGGCGTATTCCTCGAACAGATCTGCGTGCCATCCATCAAGCGGAAATTCCCCAAGGGATCACCCGAATAGGCAGAGCACTCGAGGACTGCGCTACACGAAGGACAGGAAGGACCCCAAAAACTCGACACAGAGGTCGCTGTGGTCAACCTGATGTAGGTCATGGCAGTCGAAAAAACTTGGACGCAACCATACCTCAAGTACCTGGTAGACGACAAGCTGCCCGATAGCCTGACAGATGCCCGGCGCATATCTCGCCAGTCAAAGGCCTTCACCATCATAAATGGCGAGCTGTACAAGCGCAACATTTCGGGTGTAATCCAAAGGTGCGTCACCATCAGTGATGGTAAAACCATCCTCCAAGACATCCACGAGGGCATCTGCGGCCATCACGCGGGCAGCCGCGCCCTCGTCGCTAAAGCTCTACGAGCCGGATTTTACTGGCCAACGTCCATGAACGATGCCAAGGACATCGTCCTAAGATGCAACGGGTGCCAAAGGTTCGCCGACAAACCACACGCACCCGGATCAGAACTCAGGCCCATACCCTTGGCCTGGCCCTTCGCCCAGTGGGGCCTCGACATGATCGGCAAGCTACCAAGGTCCTCGAAAGGAGGTCACGTCTATCTCATGGTCGCAGTCGATAAATTTACCAAGTGGATTGAGGCCATGCCAATCACTAACCAAAAGGGCAAAATTGTCGTCAAGTTCTTTGAATCCATTGTCTACAGGTTCGGCATGCCGCACAGTATCATCACCGACAATGGGTCGAACTTCATCTCCAAATAATTACAGGACTTCTGCGAAGACCTCGGAATCAACATCACATACGCCTCCGTGGCGCACCCGCAAATGAACGGGCAGGTCGAAAAGGCCAACGGCCTCGTCGGTGCTGGCATCAAGAAGCGTCTCACGAGCCCACTCGAGCGACTCGCGGGAGCATGGACCGAAGAACTACCCTCGGTCCTGTGGAGCCTGCGCACAACGCCAAATAGCTCAATTGGCTATACGCCTTTCTTCATGGTGCACGGAGCCGAAGCCGTGCTGCCAGCAGAGGTACGCCACAAGGCCCCGTGGGTCGTCGCTTACAGCGAAGCCGAATCTACGGTCGCACTCAAAGATGCAGTCGACACACTCGACGAAGTGCGTGACATAGCAGCAGCTCGATCAGCGGTGTACCAACAGAGTCTCCGCAACTACCACAGTCGACGGCTACGCCCAAGGTCCTTCGTCGAAGGAGACCTAGTCTTGCGACTCAAACAAGAGCGACCGAAGAAATTTGAGTCACCATGGGAAGGGCCCTACATTATCACTGAAGTCATCCCAGGTGGCGCCTATCGCCTCAAACACGTAGAGTCTGGAGTCGCATACTCCAACCCATGGAACGTCGCGTAGCTGCAACGCTTCTACCCCGATCTACCCCCTCTTTTACTTCCAATAAGGCTATTCAGCCAAGGCTACTCAGCCGAACAATGTACCTCCTCCCTTACGATATGAATAAAGCTAAGTGTCTTGCCCCGAAATCTTTTGATTATTATCTGCATTTTACTACATATTACAACACACTCGAGGGCTCCCCCTACCTCGCGACTTCGTCGACTGAGAAAAACGCGTGTACACCTGAGTAGCTGACCACGTCAGGCTAACGAAAAGGACACGTATGCAAACAAAGCATCACATGCCACACAAACAAGAAACCTTTACAATAATAAAGGGCTCAACATGCCCAGTCGAATATATACAAGTTTTACATCTATCTCTTTTACAGGTCCTACCTATTCTAAAGAATAACCTGCGCACGCTGCTCAAACAGATTTACAATCTGTTCGGCATACTGCCTTACAACCGAATAATGCGGACGCATATCCCACTCGCCACCATCTGGCCGACGAGGCGGCCCAGCCGCTATAATAGACAGGTTGAAAGGATACGGATGTCGCCTAGAGTGGGGGGTGAATAGGCGATTAAAACTTTTCCTAGAGTGGTTCAACAAAGGCGGAATAAAACTAGTGTTTACTTTGTTAAGCACAACCTAGAACAACTAAGGTTCACCTATGTGCACAAACAACTTATGCTAAGCAATACAAGCAACAAAGTGATAGCAAGATATATATTACTTCAAGCACGAAGGCTATCACAATGTAAAGTGCATAAGTAAAGAGCTCGGGTATAGAGATAACCGAGGCACGCGGGGACACCGATATTTTACCGAGTTCCTCCCAACATGGAGTATGTCTCGTTTGGAGACGGGGTGGTATCAAACCACCAACGCCACAAAAGGCCTCCCTTATTCTCCGGTGAATCTCACCCCAACGGGATCGATCCACGCTTCCACTATCCGTGCACTTGTCGGTGGCAACCGGAACCTCTCACAAGGTTGGGGCACTTCTCCACAACTTAATTGGAGGCTCCCAACAAACGCCACAAAAGGCCTCAACAAATGCCACCAAGGCCACAATGCCACCAAGGCCACAAAACCGTCTAGGGTTCCAAGAACCCAAGAGGGACAAGCTCCAATGAGCAACTCAAACCAAATCCTCCGAGGAGAACTCAAACCGATGCACCAAATGCAAATGGCAAGAACACCACAAAGAATGCTCAAATCCCTCACTCTCAAGTTTCAACAAAGCTACTAAAGCTATTGGGGGAACACGAGAGGAGGAATCAAAGAGAGACACAAAATCCCCCAAAATCTAGATCCCCAAAGATGCACTCACAAAGAGATGAATCGGTTAGGTCAAAACGTGGGGCTAGATCTCCTCTCTCTTCCACTCAAATATGGGCAAGAATCATCGGAGGGAAAAGATTAGGCAAGCTTTAAGATTTAGAGCAAGTGATAGATGAGAGAGGAGCCAACTAAACTGAAAAAGGGCAAAGCCTTAAATAGAGGCCCAGAAAAACTAGCCGTTTGGGCAGTTTTTCGGAGCGGTCCGGTATGTTACAGGAAAAAGCAGAAAGGCCTGTGGCCATACGTGCGCGCAGTAAGGCAAGATGGGCAGCAGCAGCAACGCACTTGCGGGTCAACGTGCTCGCGTGCGTGGGCCAGCGCGCCTGGGACAGAGCAGCAGCAGCACAGCTGGTGCGCGCGTTCGTGCATGCGAGCAGCAGCCGCAGCAGCTGCACGCGGTGAGCCAGAGAGCAAGCGGCGTGGGCCCATGCGGAGGCAGCAGCAGCTAGGTGCCAGCGCGGCAGGCAACGGCCGGAGCGGGGCCCAGCAAGGCAGCAAGTCAACTCGAGCAAGGGCCAGCGCGCGGGAGCGGCAGCGGCGCGCGCTAGCGAGCGATCCACGAGGCGGCGGCGCCATCGGGGCCCGTGCGGGGCCAGCAGATCTGGCAGCAGGCACGCGCAAGAGAGTGGGCTGGCCGATTTGGGCGAGACGCATTTGGGAAAAATCTGGGCCGACCGGTAGTACTGGCCCACCCGGGCGGTACTACCGGGCCAGACCGGTACAGCCGGATGCGCGTACCGGGTCAGACAGAAAATGGGCTGCGCGCGCCAGGCCTGAGCGGTACTGGCTGCGGTAGTACCGCTCGGCCCAGTTTTTCTTTTTCTTTTTCACTTAAAACGACAAATATTCAAACGGTCATAACTTTTAAACGGTAGCTCCGATTGACCCGATTCCAATTGCGTTGGATAGAGGACAACAAGGGATTTCCAATAAAAAGTGTAAATATTGATTATCACCAAGTGGGAGTGTATCAATTAATATAATGTGAGATACCTCACTTGGTGAGAAACCGAAAAGCCGCATAAATCAAAATCGCAACAAGATACATATGGGAGATCCGATTTTGATAAACAAGAGCTTGTTATGGAGATTACCACAAGCTCTATATCCCCACATGGATAAGACCAAATAACAACCAAATACGATGATGCAAGTATGCAAAGGTTTGAGCTCTCTCCAAACGATGTGACCGAATTACTCATACGAGATCCCCTCTTGATAGTACGGTTATCTATCCTAAACCCGGTCTCACACACACAACATGAGACCGGCAAAAGGGAAAACCTATCAAGATTATACCTTTGCCTTGAGCATTCCACTTGAGCTCGATGTAGACGGCCTTGCCCTTCTCAAGATGGAACGCCTATCTTAATGCCTCATCATCGACCTCGCATATTGAGCTTGCACAACATATCTTCTTTGCATTTCATCGACCTTGAAGCCAACACATGCTCCAAGCGATGCCAATGGAAAAATCCTACAAGTATAACTTAATAAACACATTAGTCCATAAAGATTGTCATTAATTACCAAAACCACACATGGGGGCCCAACATGTTCTTTCACAGGTCCACATCAGGACGATGCAACCGCACAAGAGAGAGCGCAGCCTTCACCCCTACGACGAGCTGATGACGCACCAGTTCACTGACACGATGAACACTCCGAAACTTCGACAACAGGCCAGAGAAAGTCGACGGCACACCATCCAGCGGAAACATTACATGCAAAACTGACACCAGCGAAGACTGCACCTGACGAAGCACCCGCGATACCTGGTGGACGCAATCCTGCATCACCGCAAGGACCATGGCACGATCACGGTCCATCCAGAAGAACCCGTCGGCCTCCATGTCCTGCTGGGTCAAGCAGTTAATCCGAACAGCAACACGCTCTTTTTCCTCCTTCGGAGCAAGGTTAGCACCTGTAATACTTGCAAAAGTAAGATGCAAGACCAGCAGGCGCGTCTGAAGCAATGAGCATCAGCTCGAAAAACTCACACTCAAGCTGTTCGACCAGACGACGCAGCTCCCCCATCAAAAACTCCTCTCGGGCAGCGCCTCGCTCCGCCTTCGACTTCCACACATCAGCATGGCCACGCACTCCAAGCAATTCCCTCTCAAGACTACGAACGCGGTCTCGAAGAAACACAAGCTGCGACGCACCATCCAAAGATGGCCGCAGCTGCGCTGCAGACAAAGTGTCTACGGGAGCATCACCCGAAGGATCCTAGAGTAGAAGAAGACAACGATATGAACAAGCAGACAAATGAAGACAAAACTCGGAAATTCATTATGTACAGCAAAAAGCCACTACGTGGCGCAGGGATTGTTCATAAACACAATTACAAAAGCTGAAACAAAAACTATCCTACCACTACAACACCTACAAAGCGGCACCCTGAGTAGCCTTGGAGCCGGACTGCCTCGCCTTGGCTTCCCCCTACTGCCTTAGCGCGTACTCGGCTAGCAGATCAATTAGCTTCGGCCCAAAATGCTTACAGCGAGCAGCATAGGTGGTGAAGGCTACCTTGGATCCATCAGCAGCCGTCGGCATCCGGGAGGTGACATGAGGAAGGTCCAGCTCTGCTCCAGCCGCCAAGGCCATTGCCAGCCCAACGGACACGCCGATGCCTTTCTGCTTGCGCTTGTACGCTGCAGGTGCTTCGGCTGACAGCGCCTCCGCCAAGGCATCGACATCTTCGAGGGCCACGCCCTTGGGGACGAGCTCCTTGTAGAAGCGCCCAAATACCTCCTTGGCCTTGGCAAGCGAGCCGACCACGGTACCGCAGCGGTCTTCGACCGCCGCAGCAGCATCATCCAGAGCACTACCGTTCTCCAAAGCACTGCGATCAAACTTGATGCCCGCGACATCTAAAAAACAAAGGAAGCAGCATAAATAAATAGCACTACAAGGAAAGGCAAGGAATCCGAAAAGAGAAGACAGACAAACTCACCCGAAATAGCCTTAGCGCGCCATCACCGCTGGCTACCTCTCTCATGGCCGTGGCGGTGGCGAGCTGCTCCTCGCGATCCGTAGCCTCCTACTGCAGGCGCTCCTTGGCCTCGGCCGCGTTGGCCAGCTCCAGCTCAAGGCGCTCCTTCGCGCCAACGGCGACCTCGGCCTTTTTCTCCGCTTGCCCAAGGCTCTTTTTGAGAGCATCAATCTCACGGAGAGAAGCGTTATGGTCCTCTGCAGTCAAGCAACATACCCATCAGATCGAAGGATAAAAATACAAGAAGAAGCAAAAGACCAAGTCGTAAACATACCTTGAAGCTGTTTGAAGCCGGACTCCAATGCCAGGTGCTGCTGCACCAGCTGGTTGGCGTCGTGCACAAAATGCTGCAAAAAGAATTACTGGTCAAAAGAACGACTCGGGGGCTACGCCCAAAAGAACGAGCAAAAACAAAGTACACATATGATAAAACGCTCGGGGGCTCCCCCCGAGACTCGGAGGAAAACGAACAACCAAACACCCTACAAATGCTCGGGGGCTCCCCCCGAGGCACAAATATTCAATGATCAACGGATCATCCGAAAAGGCTCGGGGGCTCCCCTTGCGGCAGAAAATAGATATTACTTAATGAATAGACGGTGACTCCGAAGGTTCACCTGCAGTCTTCTGAGGGAACACCACCAAAGCCTCCTGCGGAGAAGACCTCGGAGCAGCGCCCTCAGAGGTGGCCACCGTCTGAGGAGGAGGGGAAGGAATCTTCGACTCCCCCACCATCTCTCGAGCGCCATCACTGGAGGAGCTGCCAGAAGAGTGGCTGCAAAATAAAAACGTCAGCCAAGAACAACAAAGAAAAATCGAAAAATGGCAAAAAGAAATTGAGGAAGCTTACGAGTCGAGGTCGCTAAGGTCGAAGACAGGAGGGGTCTTCTTGCCCTTCTTCTCTTCCTTCTTTTCTTCCTTCTTCTCTTCCTTCTTCCTTCCGCCTGCGGTGCGGTGCCACGGCCCGCACAGGAACGACAGGAATTGGAGAAGAAGAGCCCCCATGCCCATCACTGTGACGCTCAAGGCACAGCGGGTTCCTAGGCGTCGGCGGAGTCGAGGCATCCGACGATTCGTTGGAGCTCCTCGTCCGCTTGCGAGTGTGATCCTCACTCGACTCGTTGGCCTCTTCCACCGGAGATCGAGCCGACGGCAGCTCGAACATGGAGTCCACCACCTCATTGTCCGGAGCATCCGGGAATACTTCGGGCAACGGAGGCGACATGCCTGGCACCTTGAACTCCTGCGCAAAAGAAGCAAATTTGTCAGCAGACAAATAAATAACAAGTAAAACGCAGTCAAAAAATAGCGCTACGCGCATATCCAAGCTGTACACCCGCGAAACCGGACGAGAAGCAGAGAACGGAGAAGTCAGCGACTTCCCCGGAAGGTCCTCTCCAGCCCTGTACTTCAGCAGCGAGCGAAGGACCCCGTCAAGATCTCCCCTAGAGAATTCCTCAGCGGAAACCCTAGTCGAATCACGCCGACCCGAATAAAGGAACATCGGGTGCTCCCTAGCCTGGAGTGGCTGCACCCGACGTTTGAGAAAGGTGCGGATGATGTCCACACCATTCACCTCCTTCTCCGGAGTTGTAACATCCCAAAAATACCAAACTTAGATCATGAAACACTAATCATCAAGATTAGGGTTAACAAAAACTTTTCTAAATAAACTCATGAATGCATGTATATGTGTATGCATGGATTTTGAATTTCTTTAGAAACCACCTTGTTTGTGTGATCCATTGCTTGTAAAATGTTTCTTAGGTGAAATGAACATCATCTAAAACATTTCCCACACTTTCCTTAAAGACAAGTAAATCAAAACAAATATATTAAATGAATGGTCATTTTGACCAATTTAAGTCCCATGCCTACTTTGGTTGTCTCAAACTTTCAGAACCTAACAGAAACTTTTCTGGATCTTTGCACCCCTTGAATATACTCATAACAAAGTATCAAGGCCCACTTTGTGATCATCCAGAAACTTTCAAATGCATAGTTTAAATGACAATTCAAAATTGAATCTTCTTCAGATGGGAAGATCCTACTTTTTCAAAACCCACTCAAACAAGCTCAACTTTCAAAACCCAAGCATCTACAGACTCACCAGCACCAATCTAGCAAACCCACCAAAAATCATTTCAAAATTCAAAACTTGATTTCATGCGGCCATTTCATCAAATAGGTTGCAGACACAAATCAAACAAAACATCAAACACTATAGTGTGCAGTGATTCTTGCCTAACTTGTTCCCTAGTTAGATCACACACAGCTCAGTAGATCATCTAGAAAGATTAGCCCAACACTAGCACCCCTGTGAGCTTGCCATGGCTATTAATGGTGAACAGCCGAGCACCCCAATGTCACCCCATTGTGGACAGCAAGCTAGAAGAAGAACTAGCCGTGCCAACCTTGTCTAGGAGGCAGCCCACCGTCCACTGCCACTCACTGTCCCAGCCGCAAGCTGCTGGACCACGCGCACAAGCCGCTTGCATTCATGCCGAGCGTGCGCCAGAGCGCCACCCTCAACCAGCATCCACAGACCGCACGCCGCCCTCGCCGCGTGCATACACGATCGCCATCAACCCAGGAGACCGCCAGACATCCCCATTTGCCGCCCCGTGCCGCACAACCACCGCCTGCCGTCGAAGACGCCGCCACTGCCGCGCAGAGCACCGGCTTTTCCAGACCAAACCACACCGCCCCATGCCTCGCGACCATGTCGTTGAGCATCGCCAGGAGACACAGCACCGTCCCCTACCCTTGCCCATGCCAATAGCCGCCTGTAACGTCGCCCCCGACAAGCTCACCGTCGCCTGACGGTCCCTCACTCGACTATAAATAGAGGCCACCGTCAATTCTTCACAAGATCTCACTCCTCTCTCACCGATCGTGCCACACCATTCTCGAGCAAGGCGAGCACCACCTCCGGAATTTCACTGAGCCCGCTGCCGGAGAAGAAAGGAGCCAGCGATTGAGCCGCCCCAGGAGCTACCGACTTCGCTGTCGCCTCGCCGACCCTCGTTAGTACCCCGGTGAGCCCGCAGCGACCCTCACTGGCCACGCTAGGTTTCGTTCTCGCCGGAGTTGTCTCGCGTCGATGATGACTCCTAGCCGTTAGATTAGAACTAGATCGAACGATCCACGTTGCCCCATACCACTTCGCCCAGCCCCGTGTCACTGACAAGTGGGGACACCCACTTAAGCAGCCTGGAGCATCGCTTAGCAGGCCGCCCGTTAGAATTTCCCGCGCAGCCCAGTTATTCAAATTAAATCTTTTTCTATTTCAATTCAAACACACTTCTGTACCCAACTTCAAAAATCAACCCAGATCGATTCAGTGCACCAATTTGAATGAAACCAATTTTGTTGGAAAGGTCTGTGAATGCTGAATCCAAGACCGTTGGATTCAAGTCATTTGGATCTATAGATCACCCCTAGTAAAAATGACAAGGCAGAAGCTTTTCTGCCTTCAAACATTTTTCAAATTTAAACCATAATAGCTTTTGAGTTGATTCAAACTCTCAAAAATCACATTTAACCATACCTTTCAGAATATATAAAAATATATAGGTTTACTTGCAGAAATATTGTTCAAGTAATAAAAGAATGCTTCATAAGCATTTCTAGCCACTTTAATTAATTAAAATAAAAGGGTAAAACCTTATTAAATTGTGACACCACTTTAAATCACATTCCCATGGACTACAATATGTGGTGATGACATGTGTCAACATGATCCCATGTTTAGTTTGGAGAATATTAAATCTTAAGTAATTTTTCAATGAGTAGAAATTACTTTTCTAAAAATAAAAAGAATTAAACCAAGCCTTAACCTTGTAATGTTAGAGATGATGCTAGATCATCTATAGGACCCTTGTGTGTGATGATTGCAAGTAGTTAAGTATTGTTTGGTGATTGTGTACCTCGTATTTATTCATAGACGCTAGTACCGACCAAGGATACGAGGAGGAAGGAGGATACTACAAAGAGGAAGCCGAGGAGAACTTCAACCACTGCTCTGCACAAGGCAAGCTTATATTAACACTGATGCAAGCTAGTAACTATGCAAGCTTATACTGATATGGAGGCAAGCTAACCCTTGCAAGATACCCTACTGATGCCACAAACCCATACTTGTGATATGACTACTATATGCCTTAAGCATATGTGATCATACCCACTTGATAAACCAAATCCTAGTTTTATGGGCAAGCTTCTTACTTTATTTCTTTATCAAAGCTTACTTAGAGTCTACCTAAGAGTTTGCTAGATACTAGACAGTTGTGCTGAAGGTTGCATAAAGAGCATAAAATTTGGCCTAAGCTAGATAACCTTGATGTCATCCTAAGGCATGAGTTTGAACTTAGTTAAAAAACCCACTAGTTTACCACCCCGCATTAGTGCTTACCCCCACCTGTAGATGCTAGTGCTAAGCATAAAACTTGATCAACTTTAGATGGGAATACTTGGTGGAAAAATGGTTATGAAAACCTTGGAATGATGGATCATTCTATTGAAATGTTTTGGACATGTGTTTCCAAACACTTGATGATTTTGGTGATGAAAATGTTGAGGCATGAGCCTTAGCCCTTTATAAAACTGATGGTTGTCTGGATGCGATACCATTCCAATTTTATTGTACAACCACAATACCCGAAGATTGGGTAGGGCTTGACTGGAAACTTATATTCCTTAGTATTAGTTCCCTCACGGCCAAGGTCTGAGCTGAGGCTACCTTGTGAAGATTGTCCACCTGTGCAGTACCCAAGATGACAGTTGGTCATGGTTGGGAGGCCAAACTCACAGGAGAGGTGCTTATACTAGGGCGTGTAATCGAAAGGTTAGGATTGATTATCCGCATACTGAGTATGGTGAATTCAGGATTTGTTCCTGACGGATGTATCGAATGTTGTGGTGAAAGTGTACAATCTCTGCAGAGTGTCAAACTATTCGAATAGCCGTCATGATTATGGACAGATTGAGTGGCCATCGTTCCCCGTCAGACTTTTCAAAATGACTTGTGAAACGAATTGAGACTTTGACTTGACCACAATAGAGTTGTGACCTGAATTACAAGATCCCACTTAGGAGTTATAAAATTGTGACTAGCTTTGGAACTGAGTAGAGATAAACCTAGCTTTTTGCAAAACAACCCTAGAGCCTAGTGTCCTATTATCCAAAAAACCTTACTGTTAGTATTAGTTTGCAGTACTTAAAGAGTACTCATGGCTTTGTCCTGCTATTCCCATGGCCAGGCTATGAAGAGGAGTACCGGAAGATGGACCCGTGAAGGTTCGACTTATTAACTAGGATCATCTCCCATCACGGATTGCCTGTGACCACAAGATGGAGCTTCACCTACACTACCAAGTATTATTACGTATTCCGCTGCTTGAAGTTGTATTAAGAACTGGATCATGAGATCCCTATTTGTGTAAGAACTTATGTATCGTTGTAACGGATGATGTACTATGGTATCCAATTCTATGTCTCAAAAATGGTAATCCTAGGATTGCGATGTATGGCATAACAGCATCTAGGATTGAAAATCCGTGTTGAAAAGTTGGTATCGAGCCATTACGACCATAGGAGACCCTAGTTAGACTGGACGTTGAACCAAAAACTTAGTTTCAGAACCAAAGAAAAACAAATATTTACAAAAACCTATTCTCATTCTTATCTCTTTGATTCTTTCATAAAAACTCATGTTCCTCAAAACTCTTGCAAAATACATAAAATTTTGACACACTTGATCACTCTGCTAATCTACTCATCCTCTATTTTTATAGATGGACGTGAAGTACAGCAAGTTTTATCAGTTGGGGAATGGAGGAGACCTTATCTTTGAGAGGGATCTGGATCAGCTTTCGGAACTTCTGGAGCGTCCACACCCCGAGTTCTTCGGAGCTCAGCTCAATGATCAAGGAGGAGAAGATCTGCAGTGGTTAATTGTTGCAAGTCTCCGAGGAAAGATTGAACCTCCCACTGCGGAAGGAATTCAGTTTACCTTAAGAGAGAACAAGCGCTCGATGGACTTGCAGAGCAATGCAGAATCTCTCTCCGTTTGTGTGGGCGAGCATCAATCGATCAAGGAACCCGCTTTGAGTTTTTCCCAAGGCGTGATGCAAATGGACAACCACCGAAGCCCCATACCACCCCGAGCTGAAGACTCAATTGGACCACCTTAGCTTCATGATGTATGATCGTCAGCAGGAGTTGGACAACTGCCGTGACTATTGCAACCACAAGTCTGCCATCATCAAGATGAAGGATCAGACCATAGCCATGCTAGCAAAGGATCGCAAGTCTCGTCGCCGTCAACTCGACAAGAAGGAGCGCATTATTGCCCGTCTTCGCCACCGCATCTCATCTCTGGAAGAGACCATCCACGAGAGGGACATGCAGTTGGAGGAAAGGGAGAATGCAGGAGAGGATCTTCGTGGAGACCCTTACTCTTATCTCAGTGATGACGATGATTTCTGGAGGATCAGGCCATGGACTTCTTCACCGATGAGGATGATTTCTCCTTCATCGATGATAATGAAGATAATGAAGCCACAGACTCCGAGGAGTAGTAGCACTGAGCACTAGCGTAGTGAGTAGTAGTCGGTCCCACTGTATCGTAGATTTCGGAATGGTTCTTAAAACCATCTGTTTTTCCTTGTTGTGGTGTGTGTTGTATTGTGTGCTATGAATGAATGAATGAAAAAGCAAGTTGCTAGAAAAATCTGAGTCAAACCTTTAAAACTTTTCAAAGACCCCCAAACCTTAGAGAATTTCCCTCTTTTCTCATGATTTATCTAAACCTTCAGATGCCACGCGGAGGAAGTGGTTCAGCCCCGGATCCGATGTTGCAGATTCTGCAAATGTTGATCTCGACCCTTGCTGAAAGAGCGAACGTCAAGCCAACCTAGCCACTCGCAATGATAGCCCAGCTAGCCCACAACAACCAAGGCCATGGAAATCAGGACAACCATGGATCTAAGCTCAAGAATTTTCAGAATACCAACCCACCTATTTTCACCAAGTCAGAAGAACCCCTAGACGCCGATGATTGGCTGCAAACCATGGAAAATAACTTAGAAGTAGCAGGAGTCGAAGCCAACGAGAAAGTTCTATTTGCCACCCACTGTCTAGCCGGAGATGCCAGGGCATGGTGGAACAGTGTTCGTGCTATGACCGGAGGCCAGATGATGACCTGGGAGGAATTCAAGGTCAAGTTTAGCAGAACCCATGTGCCACCAGGTTTGATCAAGAGAATGAGAGACGAGTTCAGAGATCTGAAGCAAGGGAGGATGACTGTAGTGGAATACCGTGACAAATTTTTGTCATTAGCTAGGTATGCCCCGGACGAGATAGACACCGAAGCCAAGAAGAAAGAAAGATTCCTGAATGGTCTGCATGACGAGATGCAGACGGTGTTACTCAATATCCCATTTGCTGATATTGAATCCCTTGTCGATTCAGCCATCCAGATGGAAGGAAAGATCAACCAAGCCAATGAGAACCGCAAGCGTCGTATGATGCATCAACCAGGAACCCATCAGACCCCAAAGTATCGCCCCAACCCATCTCCAGGATTTGCCCCAAGAACCAACAGACCCCCTATGACCCGTCCAACCTATCTCAAACGTGGAAACCCTAGAACCGGAGGAAATCACAACAACCCCGAAAACTCTAGCAATTTCACCCGTGCCCCACCCAAGTTCAACACCAACAATGCTACCGCCAACACCAACACCGCTTCGAGGATCGGAAGCAATGTTGTGCTGTCCTGACCAAGGACAAGTCACAAGTGACCTGTTATGACTGTGGAAATAAAGGACACTATTCCAACGAGTGCCCCAACAAGAAGAATGCTACAGCCCCTAATACCAATGTCCCAGCTCAGCAACAGCGTCGTGTCCAGCCAGGAAGGAGATTTGTCCCAGGAAATTCACTCAACCGCAATGGCCGTCTTTTTCTCATGCATCTTTGAAGAAGCGCCAGACGCCGTCGCTGGGTATGTTTTCTGTTAATTTAGTACTTGCAAGAGTGTTGTTTGATTCTGGTGCATCGCATTCATTTGTCACCGAAGAATTTGCCTGCACTAGTAAAATTCAACCAACCAAACTGAAGCATGTTATGATTGTGCAAATCCCCGGATCAACCACCAAGGCTAGGCAAATTTGCAAAGACGTCCCTATCCGAATCCATGGCATAGATTTTTATGCTAATCTAATAGTACTTAGAACTAAAGGTTTGGAAGTAGTACTAGGAATGGATTGGATGTCCAAACATAAGGGATTGATTGACTGTGCCAAGAAAGCCATCACCATGACCAAGATTACCCGAATAACAATGAGCATATATCTGAAACCTTACCTCGCCAATTCAAGTGTAACAAGAGTCTAGCCCAACCTACCATTGACCAAGTCCGGATAGTCTGTGAATACCCCGATGTATTTCCAGATGTTTTGCCCGGTATGCCCCTAGATCGGGATATCGAGTTTATCATCGAACTAATCCCCGGAACAGGACCCATAGCCCAACGACCCTATAGTATGAACCCATCGGAGTTAGAAGAACTGAAGAAGCAACTGGATTCCATGCTAGAAATTGGACTAATTCAGCCAAGTGCGTCACCATGGAGATCACCTGTCTTATTTGTGGACAAGAAAGATGGAGGTAACCGTTTATGTACGGATTATCGAAAGTTGAATGATGTCACCAAAAAGAACAAGTACCCCTTGCCCAAGATAGAGGATTTGTTTGATCAGTTGACCGGTGCCCAGGTGTTTTCTAAGATTGATCTTAGAACTGGCTATCATCAACTCAAGATTCGTGCAGAGGATATTCCAAAGACTGCCTTTACCACCAGATATGGATTGTACGAATATACAGTCATGTCTTTTGGATTAACCAATGCCCCCGCTTATTTCATGAATCTCATGAATAAGTTTTTTATGGACTTCCTGGATAAGTTTGTCGTTGTTTTCATCGATGACATTCTGTTTTATTCCAAATCAGAAGAAGAACATGAGCTACACCTAAGGACCATTCTTGGAACCCTTAGAGAGCATCAGTTGTATGCAAAATTTAGCAAATGTGAATTCTGGTTACAGGAGGTAGGATTCCTTGGTCACATTGTATCAGTAGGAGGAATTGCCGTTGACCCTACCAAAGTGAAAGATGTAGAAGATTGGCAAGCCCTAACCACTCAAACCCAAGTTCGTGCTTTTCTCGGATTGGCGGGATATTACCGCAAATTCGTAGAAGGATTCTTGAGTATCGCCAGACCCATGACCCAATTGCTGAAGAAGGACAAGAAGTTTGAATGGACAGACAAGTGTGAAGCGAGTTTTCAAGAACTCAAGAGGAGATTGATCTCAGCCCCAATCTTGATCATGCTGGATATCACGAAGCCCTTCGATGTGTATTGTGACGCATCCAAGATTTGTCTCGGATGTGTGCTAATGCAAGAAGGCAAAGTTATATCTTATCTATCTCGACAATTGAAGCAACATGAGCAAAACTACCCAACCCATGACCTCAAACTCGCAGCCATAGTTCTAGCCCTGAAGACATGGAGACATTACCTGATGGGAAATCGTTGTGAGATTTACTCGGATCACAAGAGCCTAAAGTATATATATTCACTCAGAAGGAGTTGAATATGAGGCAGAGAAGATGGATTGACTAATCAAGGATTACGACCTGGACATTCACTATCACGCTGGTAAAGCCAATGTGGTAGCCGATGCCCTTAGTAGATTGCCGTGCCGCTTGAACTCCATGATTTTAGAGGAGCAACCAAGCCTGCACAAGGAGATGGAAGATTTTCAAATAGAATTAGTAAGTGAAGGATTTTTGGCTAGCATAGAACTTCAGCCCACTTTGATCAGTCAGATTAAAGAAGCTCAGAAGGGAAATGCTAGTATCGACGGAATCAAGCGTCAGACGGCAGACAGGCAAAGTACCCGGATTCACCAAGGACGAAGAAGGAGTTCTGTGGTACAAAGGACGCCTTTGTGTACCAGCAGATTCGGAGTTGAAAGAAGTTATCTTGAAGGAGGCTCATGATACTCTTTATTCTATCCATCCCGGAGGAACGAAGATGTATCAAGATTTGAAAGAGCAATTTTGGTGGCATAAGATGAAGAGAGAAATCGGAAGCTATATCGCTAAATGTGATATATGCCAGCGAGTCAAGGCAGGACATCAAAGACCCGCTGGATTGTTGCAACCTTTGCAAATTCCGGAATGGAAATGGGATTCTGTAGGAATGGACTTTATCACTGGACTACCTACTTCTAGTAGGGGAAATGACTCTATCTGGGTCATAGTGGACAGATTGTCCAAAGTCGCCCATTTCTTGCCCGTCAAAACCACCTATCAGAGTTCGAAGCTAGCGGAGTTGTACATCGCTAGAATAGTTAGTTTGCACAGAGTCCCCAAGAACATAGTATCGGATCGAGGAACTCAGTTTACCTCGAGATTCTGGAAGAAAGTCCAAGAAGGTTTAGGAACCCGCCTAGATTTCAGTACCGCGTATCACCCTCAGACCGATGGACAAACGGAGCGAGTAAACCAAATACTCGAATATATGCTTAGAGCATGTGTGCTAGAATATGGATCCAAGTGGGAAGATTGTCTGCCGTTTGCAGAATTTTCCTACAACAATAGTTACCAAGCCAGTTTGCAAATGGCCCCATTTGAATTCATGTACGGAAGAAAGTGTCGCACCCCGTTGAACTGGTCGGAAGTAGGAGAGAGTCAGATCTTCGGACCCGACATCCTACGAGAAGCAGAAGAGAAGGTTCACAAGATTCGTGAGCACCTCAAGACCGCCCAATCCTGACAGAAGAGTTATGCCAACAAGAGACGTCGAGACCTCGCCTTCAACATCGGAGATTTTGTTTATCTAAAAGTGTCGCCATTGAAGGGAATGCAGCGTTTCCAACTCAAAGGAAAGTTAGCCCCCAGATATATCGGACCTTTCAAAATTTTGAACCGTCGAGGAGAAGTATCTTATCAACTAGAACTACCTGAAGAGATGTCAGCTGTGCACAATGTGTTCCATATCTCATTACTTCGCAAATGTCTCGAAGTCCCCGAGAAGACCGAAGTGTTCAAGAATATCGATCATCGGACCATAGAGATCAACGATGACCTGACCTATCCTGAAGTGCCCATCCGCATTTTGGAAGAAGCTTATCGAACTACCCGAACCCAAAGCATCAAGTTTCTCAAGATTCAGTGGAGCAACCACATAGAAGAGGAAGCTACCTGGGAACGCGAAGATCACATCAGGACGGAGTTTCCCGATCTCTTCAAATCCTAGGTAATCTTTTCGTCCTTTTTCAAATCTCGGGACGAGATTTTGTTTAAGGGGGAAGGTTTGTAACATCCCAAAAATACCAAACTTAGATCATCAAAAACTAATCATCAAGATTAGGGTTAACAAAAACTTTTCTAAATAAACTCATGAATGCATGTATATGTGTATGCATGGGTTTTGAATTTCTTTAGAAACCACCTTGTTTGTGTGATCCATTGCTTGTAAAATGTTTCTTAGGTGAAATGAACATCATCTAAAACATTTCCCACACTTTCCTTAAAGACAAGTAAATCAAAACAAATATATTAAATGAATGGTCATTTTGACCAATTTAACTCCCATGCCTACTTTGGTTGTCTCAAACTTTCAGAACCTAACAGAAACTTTTCTGGATCTTTGCACCCCTTGAATGTACACATAATAGAGTATCAAGGCCCACTTTGTGATCATCCAGAAACTTTCAAATGCATAGTTTAAATGACAATTCAAAATTGAATCTTCTTCATATGGGAAGATCCCACTTTTTCAAAACCCACTCAAACAAGCTCAACTTTCAAAACCCAAGCATCTGCAGACTCACCAGCACCAATCTAGCAAACCCACCAAAAATCATTTCAAAATTCAAATATTGATTTCATGCGGCCATTTCATCAAACAGATTGCAGACACAAATCAAACAAAACATCAAACACTATAGTGTGCAGTGATTCTTGCCTAACTTGTTCCCTAGTTAGCTCACACACAGCTCAGTAGATCATCTAGAAAGATTAGCCCAACACTAGCACCCCTGTGAGCTTGCCATTGCCATTAATGGTGAACAGCCGAGCACCCCAATGTCACCCCATTGTGGACAGCAAGCTAGAAGAAGAACTAGCCGTGCCAACCTTGTCTAGGAGGCAGCCCACCGTCCACCGCCACTCACTGTCCCAGCCGCAAGCATTGCCAAGCCCTGGACCACGCGCACAAGCCGCGCCCAGACCATGCCGAGCGTGCGCCAGAGCGCCACCCTCGACCAGCATCCACAGACCACGCGCCGCCCTCGCCGCGTGCATACACGATCACCATCAACCCAGGAGACCGCCAGATATCCCCATTTGCCGCCCCGTGCCGCACAGCCACCACCCGCCGTCAAAGACGCCGCCACAAGAAAGCACCGCCGCTCAGACCAAACCACACCGCCCCATGCCTCGCAACCATGTCGTTGAGCATCGCCAGAGACACAAAGACCGTCCCCTACCCTTGCCCATGCCAATAGTCAGAACGTCGCCCCGACGAGCTCACTGCGGCGCCTGATGGTCCCTCGCCGACTATAAATAGAGGCCACCGTCAATTCTTCACAAGATCTCACTCCCTCTCCTCACCGATTGTGCCACACCATTCTCGAGCAAGGCGAGCACCACCGCCGGAATTTCACTAGAGCCCGCTGCCGGAGAAGAAAGGAGCCAGCGATTGAGCCGCCCAGAGCCGCGACCACCCCTGAGTTCGTCGTGCCGACTGCCGTTCGCCGCCACCGCCGACCCTCGCCAGTGCCCCGGTGAGCCCCCAGCGACCCTCACTGGTCGCGCTTGGTTTCGTTCTCGCCGGAGTTGTCTTGCGTCGACGATGACTCCCAGCCGTTAGATTAGAACTAGATCGAACGATCCACGTTGCCCCATACCGCTTCGCCTAGCCCCGTGTCACTGACAAGTGGGGACACCCACTTAAGCAGCCCGCTGTAACACCCTCAGAATCGACCCTATGCAAGTTTCAGCGCTTCACGCCAAACCCGCATAGAAACGATTCAAAGGTGCCCACCAGGCACTTGCGTGCGGGTGGAAAACGAAGTAATAACATTACACAACAGTCCTCGATGGGACCCACAGAACAGATATATACAACAACGACTCAAAGAGTCAAGAATACAGATATTCAGTACAAAAATCCAAATCACCTTGAAAACGATATAGCGCCCGAGTACGGACAAGATGCAAATGGGGCTAAGAGCCCTGAAGAATAACCAATGGCGTCCATAACCCTGCCCAGGCCAAGCCGGAAGGGTAACCCTGCTAACGACGTCGATCTCAAAACCTGCTTAAGCAAAAGGGGTGCCGACAAAGGGCAAAGGAAAAAGAGAGAGCGGTCAGTACTGAGGCCAGTACACGGCGAGACTAGAATTCGGCGGTCCTCGCCTACATAGGTATGGTGGACTGCAGCGGCAGCGCAGCATGCACTAAACAACCTATAGAGACTCGATATAGCTGTCGGCTATCAGAGAGGGATAAGAAAGACCTATTCGGAACCATCCTGATACTACCACCAAACATACCCATCCTGGTATTTCCCCCTCGAGACCACACGAGGAAGTCAACCGAGGAACTCACACAGTTGGCAGTTTTATTTATTCAGTTATCGTTGCAGCAATTACTAGTCAGGTATAGATAGTCATCCTGATATAATAAGCAGTGGGCACTTTTAGTTAACCATTCCATTGTAGTTGCAACACTTACTAGTCAGATACAATTAGCATGAGATATCCCAAACCCAAATTGTTGGTACTTTTATTTAGCCATTCCATTGGTGAAGCTGATTACTAGTCACATCGGATACAAGTCAAATTATAACAAAAACTTTAGTTATAGTTGTCTATGATCGAGAATCGTGCTCCAAGTCGTCCATAAACCGCAGACACGGCCGAAAAGATTTAACCGCAGGGTGCACCAAAGTATCCACACGCAATTAGCATGAGATATCCACACGCACTTGACCCTTTTGCCGGATCAATTAACATACACCCATCGGTATGTCGGCGGGCCTAAGTCATGACGCTTCTGCATCCAAAAGCAAGTACATGGGGCCACCCCACTAAGTCTACCATAACAAAGTCGGCCGGTCTCGAGACGGACTCGGGTTTGGGTGACGGCTATAAACGATCGGGAACCCGAAAAGATGACTGGCTTGTCGATACAAAAAACGTGTCCCGATCCTAACAAGACACGCAAAGACATCGCACAATTGAAATAAAGCAATAAAGCATGGCATAAGTACAGGATAGTAAATAAAACCTCAAACTAGTTGTGGCCCCCAGTAAAATACTTGGAATCAGGTACTAAATCGATGGGGTGCCCACACATCCCACATGTGGTTAGCGCGCTCGATCTCGGAACAGGTGTCAAGAACTCGGGTCCCACGGGACACCAAAGGCGGTCGGAAACCAAATATTGTTTATCACCCACCGGTGCCTCTGCATTTACCTACTTCAATTTTAGTTATTAAACAGTAATTAAAGCCATGATCAACTCCAACATTAAACACACGGTCATACTCCAACAACTGTGGTTCTTGACGACACACAACAGCACTTGAGCAAGCGACTACGACGCGCAAGTCCCACTATCTACCAATCAACAGGTAATAGGATGTGTCCAAGGCAATATGAGGATGCAAGGGATATCACGGGTACGAAACTAGAGCATCGCAACACAGATAGCAATAGATCAACAGGAGAGAATAAATACTATAAAAGTAAGATAGGTAGAAAGGGGGAGATGCTCGCCTGAAAACATTGCCGAAGGTTCAACCGAAGATCGGGTCGACACTCGCATCAACTCAACGGCCTTATCCACGAAGAAGCAAAACACTAGAATAAACACCGGATGCACTATTTAATACTACGGCAAAAGATCGGGCATGATGCATGTATGATGTATGCCATGGCAAAGGTGCGATGCAATTAGGTCATATTAAACGGAACCGAGGCCCCGACAATTAATTAATAGGTTCATGTTGTTTAGGTACCCCACATTTAAATGTTGTCTTAACAGGACAAAACATGGCATTGGTTCGCTACACCAATTTAAATGAAGTCCGGAATAAGACGAAGATATCCCGCATATAGACTCCATATTTAATTATGAGGTGAATCGGCATAGTGCCCCCAAACCACTAATCATGCATGCGAGATGAACAATTTAATATGCATCAGTTGATAATGTCATATTATAAAATAATAGGGTCTCGGATAGGGAATCACATTAGGGTTTGGCGATCTTGGGCTCCGAGGGGTTCGGGGTCGGGTCTCCGGGTCCGGATCGGGTTCGGTCTCGTGGGCTCGGTCTCGGATAACGGAAGTCGATCTTGTCGCATCCGAGAAGAAGAATTTGGTTGGCGTCGGGGGCACATCGGATCCGCCCTGGTCGTTGTCGCTCTTGACGTTGAGAAAATCTTGTCGGGCCCACGCCATCGAGTCGGTCTTGGAACCTAGGGTGAAGTGCTTGGCGTCCTCGAGGAAGTACTTGGTGTATCCATGTCGATGACCTTGGCGTCCGGGAAGGAGAGCTTGACGCGCCGGGGTTCGGTCTTCGTGTCCATGAAGGAGGTCTTGGCGATCCAGAGGCCCGTGAAGGCGATCTTGGTTAGGGTTCGACGGGTTCGGGCGCCGATCGGTCTTCGAGGTATCGAACATCAGATCCATGATGGAGTACTTGTCGCTCCATGAAGTGGAACTTGAGTTTGCGGCCTTCGCGACAATGCCTCTAGAAGATCTTGCGGGTACTTAACGGAATCGATCTTTGTGGAGCCAAAGTAGCCGAGTTGTCGCGACACACTACTACACCAAAGATGGTCTTCGTGATAGCACACAACACTTCACATCATCTGCACCTCACATGGTCATCCTCTGGAGAAACCGAGGCCGGAGCACTTGAGGAAAGCATGCGCACCGGAGGCCGGGGACGAGCGGACGGGGAGGGAACGCGGGCGAGGCTCCGACGGCAAGGGAGAAGGGGCAAGGTGGCCAGGAAAGGCGATCTCGGGTAACGGGGCCACGGCCGGGCGGCGCTGGGCGGTTGGCGGTTCAGACGAGCGGCCGATAGCGCTGTCAGCAGAGGCTAATGAGATGTCCGAGAGGCGAGAAGAGGAGGGTCTTGACGGAGGCGCATGCCAGCAGACGCGAGGAGGAGGGAGGCAGCCAGGGCATGGCGGCCGGGAGGAGGAACGAGGCGCACGGTCGAGGCCGAGGAGAAGGCGGCGGGCCACGGCTGCAGAGGCGCGGCGAGCTCTGGTCGGGACGGGCCGCAGAGGGAGCCCATGGCCGTGGACGATGCAGGCGGCGACCGGAGAGGAGCTCGGCTCGAGCGGAAGCGATGAGGTGGCCGAGGGAGCCAGCAGGTGGCGGCGGGATCGGGCGAGCCGAGGAGGTAGGGGGACGAGCAGGAGGAGATGGCGAGGGAGGGAGTTGAGGTGGGGCTGGGGAGCGGGTTGTCGGTGGGGGTGGGCTCATGGGTGGACCCGGTCTGGCCGGGTGGGTTCCGTGAGGGGCGAGCGGGTGGGGCTGGGGCTGGTGCAGCGTGGCTGGTGCGTGTGGTGTGAGTGCAAGGGTGGGGCCAGGGGAGAGAGGCGGGCCGGCTGTGTGGAGTGGTGGGGTTTGACCAGTGGGGAGGCTGAGGTGGCGGGCTGGGATAGGATAGGGAAGGGAGAGGATGAGGTGGCGGTTCATTGGCTGGGCGAGGTGGCTGGGGATGGGTAGACTAGGTTTAGGTAGAAAAAGGTTTGAGGGGAAATCTGGTTTGCACTGGGGGTGGCCGACTGGGTCGGAGCGGCCCGGTTTGGCTGCCCCCTAAAAATAAAATAAATATTTTAATATTTAAAACAGGGCTTTTGCAAACTGTGGTTAGACAAACAAAATAATCCGGAGACCCGGGTTTTACTTTGAATAAAGACGGGAGTATTCAGAAAACAAAACTAGGCGTTCCGAAAATAGTTTAGGCAAAAACCATGCATGATGATGACGATGCTCAAATGCAATGTGGCATGATGGCATGAGCATGCGGTCATGATGATGCAATGCACAAAAACAACGCGATTTTCTAGTAGTGGTTTTTGCGGGGCGCCACAATTCGACACCACTAACAATGGATCTCGCCCTCGAGATCCGCCTCATGGTACCGGAAGGAAGGTCGGCGACCTGCGTCTTCTCGCTTCGTGTAGATCCTCGCGACACCACTAACAAGAGGTCGTTGTCCGTGATCGTCGAGAGAACACTCCGGGAACAAAAGGTCGAAGGTAGATGTATCAACAAATAAAGCCACCTCTAGCTTCGATAGAAAGAGAGAACCGATGCATTCTGATCCACTACAATGTACAAAAGCGAATAGAAGGGGTAGTCGGCATGGGGGCCAATCCATCACGCACCCAAACTATTACTCTGCACAATCAGTAGAAAAGCGTGCAACCATTCTCAGAATCAGACTGAAGATCTCGACAATCGAGGTTTAGAAACAAAGGAGTGATGCAGACTCTGCATCGGATCTGGTGTAGATGATGTCGTCGCGTCGGAAAACACCGGAAGGCACGAGAAGGAACAAAGAGAAGTCCACCAGGCGAAGGATTCCTCGGATAGCATGAAGACCAGATGTAGCAACACCGTTACCAAAGGAGGAAGCGAAACCCTGAAGGTACGATGGAACCCAACCACGAGAAAGTCCTGGACTCGAAGAGAGAGAAGAGAGCGGATTCAAAACGCGTAGAGGTAAGAGGAGAGCAGCAGAGGGGTAAGGAGTAAAATCAGACCTAATCAGATCTTTCCAACCGATTTTTCAAAAATAGTTTTGACACTCTACTTCGGCCGTTAGCGAGGTTATCCTACAGGCTGGACTTGTGGGGTATCGCAACTGCTGAGCTCTGATACCACTCTGTAACACCCTCAGAATCGACCCTATGCAAGTTTCAGCGTTTCCCGCCAAAACCCGCATAGAAACGATTCAAAGGTGCCCACCAGGCACTTGCGTGCGGGTGGAAAACGAAGTAATAACATTACACAACAGTCCTCGATGGGACCCACAGAACAGATATATACAACAACGACTCAAAGAGTCAAGAATACAGATATTCAGTACAAAAATCCAAATCACCTTGAAAACGATATAGCCCGATGCGGACAAGATGCAAATGGGGCTAAGAGCCCTCAAGAATAACCAATGGCGCCCATAACCCCGCAGCCAAGCCGGAAGGGTAACCCCGCTAACGACGTCGATCTCAAAACCTGCTTAAGCAAAAGGTGCCGACAAAGGGCAAAGGAAAAAGAGAGAGCGGTCAAGATCGAGGCCAGACACTCGGCGAGACTAGAATTCGGTCCTCGCCACATAGGTATGGTGGATCGCAGCGGCAGCAAGATGCACTCAACAACCTATAGAGACTCGATATAGCTGTCGGCTATCAGAGAGGGATAAGAAAGACCTATTCGGAACCATCCTGATACTACCACCAAACATACCCATCCTGGTATTTCCCCCTCGAGACCACACGAGGAAGTCAACCGAGGAACTCACACTTGGCGCTTTATTTATTCGTTATCGTTGCGGTAATTACTAGTCGTATAGATAGTCATCCCGATATAATAAGCAAGGCACTTTTAGTTAACCATTCCATTGTAGTTGCAACACTTACTAGTCGATACAATTAGCATGAGATATCCCAAACCCAGCTGTTGGTACTTTTATTTAGCCATTCCGTTGCGGTGAAGCTGATTACTAGTCACATCGGATACAAGTCAAATTATAACAAGAACTTTAGTTATAGTTGTCTATGATCGAGACTGTGCTCCAAGTCGCCCATAACCGCGGACACGGCTTTTCAAAATATTTAACCTCGTAGGGGTGCACCAAAGTATCCACACGCAATTAGCATGAGATATCCACACGCACTCGACCCTTTTTGCGGATCAATTAACATACACCCATCGGTATGTCGGCGGGCCTAAGTCATGACGCTTCCTGCACCCAAAGCAAGTACATGGGGCCACCCACTAAGTCTACCCGCAACAAAGTCGGCCGGTCTCGAGACGGACTCGTGGTTTGGGTGGACGGTCAGAAACGATCGGGAACCCGAAAAGATGATCGGGCTTGTCGATACAAAAACGTGTCCCGATCCTAAACAAGACACGCAAAGACATCGCACAATTGAAATAAAGCAAGAAAGCATGGCATAAGTACAGATAGTAAATAAAACCTCAAACTAGTTGTGGCCCCAAGTACAATACTTGGAATCAGGTACTAAATCGATGGGGTGCCCACACATCCCACATGTGGTTAGCGCGCCGATCTCTAACAGTGTCAAGAACTCGGGGTCCTACGGGACACCAGTGAGCGGTCGGAAACCAAATATTGTTTATCACGCACCGGTGCCTCTGCATTTACCTACTTCAATTTTAGTTATTAAACAGTAATTAAAGCCATGATCAACTCCAACATTAAACACACGGTCATACTCCAACAACTGTGGTTCTTGACGACACACAACAACACTTGAGCAAGCGACTACGACACGCAAGTCCCACTATCTACCAATCAACAGGTAATAGGATGTGTCCAAGGCAATATGAGGCTGCAAGGGATATCACGGGTACGAAACTAGAGCATCGCAACACAGATAGCAATAGATCAACAGGAGAGAATAAATACTATAAAAGTAAGATAGGTAGAAAGGGGGAGATGCTCGCCTGAAAACATTGCCGAAGGTTCAACCGAAGATCGGGTCGACACTCGCATCAACTCAACGGCCTTATCCGCGAAGAAGCAAAACACTAGAATAAACACCGGATGCACTATTTAATACTACGACAAAAGATCGGGCATGATGCATGTATGATGTATGCCATGGCAAAGGTGCGATGCAATTAGGTCATATTAAACGGAACCGAGGCCCCGACAATTAATTAATAGGTTCATGTTGTTTAGGTACCCCACATTTAAATGTTGTCTTAACAGGACAAAACATGGCATTGGTTCGCTACACCAATTTAAATGAAGTCCGGAATAAGACGAAGATATCCCGCATATAGACTCCATATTTAATTATGAGGTGAATCGGCATAGTGCCCCCAAACCACTAATCATGCATGCGAGATGAACAATTTAATATGCATCAGTTGATAATGTCATATTATAAAATAATAGGGTCTCGGATAGGGAATCACATTAGGGTTTGGCGATCTTGGGCTCCGAGGGGTTCGGGGTCGGGTCTCCGGGTCCGGATCTGGGGTTCGGTCTCGGTGGGCTCGGTCTCGGATAACGGAAGTCGATCTTGTCGCATCCGAGAAGAAGAATTTGGTTGGCGTCGGGGGCACATCGGATCCGCCCTGGTCGTTGTCGCTCTTGACGTTGTGAAAATCTTGTCGGGCCCACGCCATCGAGTCGGTCTTGGCACCTAGGGTGAAGTGCTTGGCGTCCTCGAGGAAGTACTTGGTGTATCCATGTCGATGACCTTGGCGTCCGGGAAGGAGAGCTTGACGCGTCGGGGTTCGGTCTTCGGTGTCCATGAAGGAGGTCTTGGCGATCCAGGAGGCCCAGGAAGGCGATCTTGGTTAGGGTTCGACGGGGTTCGGGCACGCCGGGATCGGTCTTCGAGGTATCGAACATCGGATCCATGATGGAGTACTTGTCGTTCCATGAAGTGGAACTTGAGTCGGTGGCCTTCGGGCGACAATGCCTCTAGAAGATCTTGCGGGTACTTAACGGAATCGATCTTTGTGGAGCCAAAGTAGCCGAGTTGTCAGCACCACACTACTACACCAGCATGGTCTTCAGGATAGCACACAGCACTTCACATCATCTGCACCTCACATGGTCATCCTCTGGAGAAACCGAGGCCGGAGCACTTGAGGAAAGCATGCGCACCGGAGGCCGGGGACGAGCGGACGGGGAGGGAACGCGGGCGAGGCTCCGACGGCAAGGGAGAAGGGGCAAGGTGGCCAGGAAAGGCGATCTCGGGTAACGGGGCCACGGCCGGGCGGCGCTGGGCGGTTGGCGGTTCATACTGGCCGGGCCTTGAGCAGAGGCGGCAGCAGATGTCCGAGAGAGGCAAGGAAGAGGAGGGTCTCGACGGCGGAGGCGCATGCGGCCACACGCGAGAGGAGGGCTGGCCAGCGGCATGGCGGCCGGGAGGAGGAACGAGGCGGCGGTCGAGGCCAAGGAGAAGGCGGCGGGGCAGCGTCCACCAGCGAGGCGCGGCGACGAGCCTGGTCGGGACGGGCCAGAGGAGCCATGGCGGCCGTGACGAAGCAGGGCGACGACCGGAGAGGAGCTCGGCTTGAGCGGCGGGAGCGATGAGGTGGCCGAGAGAGAGCCCGCAGGGTGGCGGCGGGGATCGGGCAGCGAGCCAGAGGAGGTAGGGGACGGGGCAGGGAGGAGATGGCGTAGGGGAGGGAGTTGAGGTGGGGCCAGGGGAGGCGTCACGGTTGTCGGTGGGGTGGGGCTGCGGGTGGACCAGTCTGGGTCGGGTGGGTTCCGTGAGGCGAGGGTGGGCCAGGGGCGTGGGGCTGGTCGCGTGGGTGCGTGCTGGGTGCGTGTGGTGTGAGGCTTGGCGGGTGGGGCCCAGAGAGGCGGGGCAGTGTGTGGAGTGGGTGTGGGGTTTGACCAGGTGGGAGGCCGAGGTGGCGGGCTGGGATAGGATAGGGAAGGAGAGGATGAGGTGGCGTTTGCGATTGGCCAAGCGAGGTGGTGGGGATGGGTAGACTAGATTTAGGTAGAAAAAGGTTTGAGGAAATCTGGTTTGCCTTGGGTGGTGGCCGATGGGTCGGAGCGGCTGATTTGGTACCCCTAAAAATAAAATAAATATTTTAATATTTAAAACAGGGCTTTTGCAAACTGTGGTTAGACAAACAAAATAATTCGGAGACCCGGGTTTTACTTTGAATAAAGACGGGAGTATTCAGAAAACAAAACTAGGCGTTCCGAAAATAGTTTAGGCAAAAACCATGCATGATGATGACGATGCTCAAATGCAATGTGGCATGATGGCATGAGCATGCGGTCATGATGATGCAATGCACAAAAACAACGCGATTTTCTAGTAGTGGTTTTTGCGGGGCGCCACACCCGCGGGAGCACTGCGCTTAGCAGGCCGGCCCGTTAGAATTTCCCGCGCAGCCCAGTTATTCAAATTAAATATTTTTCTATTTTAATTCAAACACACTTCTATACCCAACTTCGAAAATCAACCCAGATCGATTCAGTGCACCAATTTGAATGAAACCAATTTGGTTGGAATGGTCTGTGAATGCTGAATCCAAGCCCGTTGGATTCAAGTCATTTGGATCTATAGATCACCCCTGGTAAAAATGACAAGGCAGAAGCTTTTCTGCCTTCAAACAATTTTCAAATTTAAACCATAATAGCTTTTGAGTTGATTCCAACTCTCAAAAATCACATTTAACCATACCTTTCAGAATATATAAAAATATATAGGTTTACTTGCAGAAATATTGTTCAAGTAATAAAAGAATGCTTCATAAGCATTTCTAGCCACTTTAATTAATTAAAATAAAAGGGTAAAACCTTATTAAATTGTGACACCACTTTAAATCACATTCCCATGGACTACAATATGTGGTGATGACATGTGTCAACATGATCCCATGTTTAGTTTGGAGAATATTAAATCTTAAGTAATTTTTCAATGAGTAGAAATTACTTTTCTAAAAATAAAAAGAATTAAACCAAGCCTTAACCTTGTAATGTTAGAGATGATGCTAGATCATCTATAGGACCCTTGTGTGTGATGATTGCAAGTAGTTAAGTATTATTTGGTGATTGTGTACCTCGTATTTATTCATAGACGCTAGTACCGACCAAGGATACGAGGAGGAAGGAGGATACTACGATGAGGAAGTCGAGGAGAACTTCAACCACTGCTCTGCACAAGGCAAGCTTATATTAACACTGATGCAAGCTAGTAACTATGCAAGCTTATACTGATATGGAGGAAAGCTAACCCTTGCAAGATACCCTACTGATGCCACAAGCCCATACTTGTGATATGACTACTATATGCCTTAAGCATATGTGATCATACCCACTTGATAAACCAAATCCTAGTTTTATGTGCAAGCTTCTTGTAGCACCCCGGGTAAATCCACTACTAGGAAATTGCCGTTGTTTTTATTATGTGCATCATCATGACATCATCATGCATTTATTCGCCTAAAACTATTTCCCAAAAGCCTATTTTGTTTTCTAGATATTCCCCTCTTTGTTCAAATCGAAACCCTAGATCTGTCCGGATCTTTTATTTGTCTAAAACCCTTTTACAAATGTTTTGTTTTAAATAAAAGAAAATAAATAAAATAAATATTTTGTTAGGGGAGGCAGTCCATCCGGTCAGGCCCAAAGGCCCAACCGGCCAGACTACCTACTACCCAAAATCAAACCTAGATCCCTCTTGACAAACCCTAATCCTCCCCACCTACTCCCTTCTCAGCTGCCACCCACCACACATGCACGCTGTGCGCCCCCGTCTGGACCCGTTCAACACACACGCACTCACGCGAGGCACGCACGGGATCCCCACCCCATCCCGCGTACGCTCCACCACGATCTCCAGAAAGCCCCTGGACCCACCCCGTACCACCCATCGCGAACGCCCCCTCTCCCCCTGTCCCGCACAACCACCTCGCCCGCTAGCCTCACCCCGCCGCCTCCCTCTAGCGAGCGCCTCCCCCTCCCTGTCGCTCCACCGCCCTCCGCCTGTGTCACCGGCCCTCCCCCGCCTCTCCAAGCTTCATCGTGCGCCGCCCGGGGCCCCTCTCCTCTTTCCCACGCGAGCTGCTTCTCCCTGGTCGCCTTGGCCGCCGTTCGACCTCCTCCGGTCGCCCCGTCCTAGCTCACAGGAGGCCGCCTCCACCGCCGCTCCTGGCTGCTCCCTCCTTCCCGCCGCTGTTCCTCTCGATCCGAGCTCCGGCCGCCGTCCGGGTTCCCCTCCATGGCCCTGCGACCTCCGGCCTCCCCGGCCCTGAGCCACGTCACCGCTGGTCGTGCTCGCCGCCCAGGGCTGCACGACCACCTCCACCTTCCAGAGCATGGCCGTCATCCCCCATCTCCCGCGTCGCCTTGCCACCAGCGAGCCCGCGAGCCACCTCCTCGAGTCTGCCTCAAGGCGTAAGCGCCGCCTGTCACCGCCAGTCCCGCGAAGCCTTGCACCCTGGCTCCGCCCCTGCGCCTCCCCATCTGAGCTCGCCCAACCATGTTCCTCTCCAGGCACCGCCGGCCCTGCGCGTCCTTGTAGACGCCTGCCGCTTGCTCGAGTCTAGCCACCGCTGTCATGGCGCTGCTCAAGCTGTTTCATTTCGGTGTTTTCCATTTACGCATGATGCTCACCACATGTTTGATGGAAATCCCGCAAGATCTCGGGTAGATACACGGTAAGATGTTGACAAGATCGTCCGGAGACCCAAGTACCAGGAAAACCGATGCCAAGACTAGCCGAACATGGAGAACCCCGACTAAGCGACAAGATCTTCATCGGTGATAAGACTTCCGTGACCTCCAAGTTCGCCTACCACCGGCGTTTGAACCCGATGGAACCACACCGAGCACCCGCGGTACCCGGAGGTCGACATCGGCCCGTAGCCTCAAGACCGTCTTCATGGATCGCCAAGTTCATCGACTCGGATCCGATGGCGTGAAGGTCTCCTTCACGAGCCCTGAAGAACTCCGAAGACTGAACCCCGTCGAACCCCTGATCCAAGATCGCCGAACCCATGTGTGACTCCCTTTCCGAGCCCTATTTTATAAATTATAATATAAACTCGTGCATCTTAATTTGACATGCTTGCATACATATTTGGTGGTTTGGGGGCATTATGCCGATTCACCTTATAATTAAATATGGGGTTATATGCGGGCTTATCTAGTCTTATATTGGCCCCAATTAAATTTATGTAGCGAACCGGTGATATATTTTGCCATGTTAAGACAACATTTAAATTGCGGGGTATCTAAACAATATGAACTTAGTAATTAATCGTCGGGGCCCCGGTTCCGCTTAATATTGCCTAATTGCATCGCATCCTTGCCATGCCATACATCATACATGCATCATGCCCGTTCTTATGTCATAGAATTAAATAGTGCATCCGGTGTTTCTTCTAGTGTTTTGCTTCTTCGCGGATTAGGCCGATGAGTTGATGCGAGTGTCGACCCAATCTTCGGATGAACCTTCGGCAATGTTTTCAAAGTAGCATCTCCCTTTCTACCTATCTTACTTTTATAGTATTTATTCCTCCTGTTGATCTATTGCTATCGTGTTATGCGATGCTCTAGTTTTCGTGCGTGATATCCCTTGCAGCCTTATATTGCCTTGGACACATCCTCTTACCTGTTGTTTGGTAGATAGTTGGACTTATGCGTCGTAGTCGCTTGCTCAAGTGCTGCTATGGTCGCCCAAATCGATTACAAATGGTTGGAAGGCTGCCATATGCTTTATGTTGGAGATGATCATGGCTTTAATTATTGTTTAATAACTAAAATTGAAAGTAGGTAAATGCAGAGGCACCGTGGGTAATAGATAATATTTGGTTTTAATCACACCGGTGTCCCGTGGGACCCTCGAGTTCTTGACACTGCTTCGAGATCGAGCGCTAACCACGTGGGGTGTGGGCACCCCATCGATTTAGTACCTGATTTCAAAATCTGTCTGGGGCCACAAAGTAGTTTGGGGCTTTATTACTATCCTGTACTTATGCCATGCTTTATTGCTTATTTACGATTCATGGAGCGCCTTTGCTTTTAGGAACCCCGTGATACGTTGCTGTATCGATAAGCCCACCACACTTTCGGTTCCCATTGCTTACAGTCGACACAAACCCCGGGTCCGTCTCGAGACCGGCCGAATTCACATGGTAGCTTAGTGGGGTGGCCCCTGCTTGCTTTGGGTCCAGGAAACGTCATGTCCGAAACCCCGTCGACATACTGTTGGGTGTATGTTTTGTGATCTTGTACCTACCTGATCTGACAACAAGGGTGTAGGTGCGTGTGGAAACTTTGGTGCACCCCTGCAGGGTTAAATATTTTTGAGAAGCCGTGTCCGCGGTTATGGACGACTTGGAGCATAGTTCTCGATCATAGACAACTATAACTAAAGTTTACTGTTATAATTTGACTTGTATCCGACATGACTAGTAATCAGCTTCACTACAACGGAATGGCTAAATAAAAGTACCAACAACTGCTGGGTTTGGGATATCTCATGCTAATCATATCTGACTAGTAAGTGTCACAACTACAACGGAATGGTTAACTAAAAGTGCCAACTACTTATTATATTAGGATGACTATCTATACCTGACTAGTAATTGCTGCAACGATAACTGAATAAATAAAACTGCCAACTGTGTGAGTTCCTCGGTTGACTTCCTCGTTTGGTCTCGAGGGGGGAAATACCAGGATGGGTATGTTCGGTGGTAGTATCAGGTTGGTTTTCCGAATAGGTCTTTCTTATCCCTCTCGATAGCCGGCTTATCTCGAGTCTCTATAGGTTGTTTAGTGTCTTGTGCCGCCGCTTCACCACCATACCTATGTAGGCGAGGACCGCCGAATTCTAGTCTCGCTGCGTAATCGCCTCGATCGACCGCTCTCTTTTCCTTTGCCCTTTGTCGGCACCCTTTTGTTTTTAGCAGGTTTTGAGATCGACGTCGTTAGCGGGTTACCCTTCCGCTTGGCTCGGGGTTATGGATGCCATTGGTTATTCTTTAGGGCTCTTAGCTCAATTTGCATCTTGTCCGCATTTCGCCGTATTGTTTTCAAGGTGATTTGGATCTTTGTACTGTATATTGTATCCTTGACTCGATGAGTCACTGTTGTATATATCTGTTCTGTGGGTTCCATCGTGGACTATTGTGTAATGGTATTACTTCGTTTTCCACCCGCACGACAGTGCCTGGTGGGCACCTTTGAATCGTTTCTATGCGGGTTTGGCGGGAATCGCTGAAACTTGCATAGGGCCGATTCTGAGGGTGTTACACTTCTTACTTTATTTCTTTATCAAAGCTTACTTAGAGTCTACCTAAGAGTTTGGTAGATACTAGACAGTTGTGCTGAAGGTTGCATAAAGAGCATAAAATTTGGCCTAAGCTAGATAACCTTGATGTCATCCTAAGGCATGAGTTTGAACTTAGTTAAAAACCCTACCACCCCTCATCAGTGCTTACCCCCACCTGTAGATGCTAGTGCTAAGCATAAAACTTGATCAACTTTAGATGGGAATACTTGGTGGAAAAATGGTTATGAAAACCTTGGAATGATGGATCATTCTATTGAAATGTTTTGGACATGTGTTTCTAAACACTTGATGATTTTGGTGATGAAAATGTTGAGGCATGAGCCTTAGCCCTTTATAAAACTGATGGTTGTCTGGATGCGATACCATTTCAATTTTATCGTACAACCACAATACCCGAAGATTGGGTAGGGCTTGACTGGAAACTTATATTCCTTAGTATTAGTTCCCTCACGGCCAAGGTCTGAGCTGAGGCTACCTTGTGAAGATTGTCCACCTGTGCAGTACCCAAGATGACAGTTGGTCATGGTTGGGAGGCCAAACTCACAGGAGAGGTGCTTATACTAGGGCGTGTAATCGAAAGGTTAGGGTTGATTACGCATACTGAGTATGGTGAATTCAGGATTTGTTCCTGACGGATGTATCGAATGTTGTGGTGAAAGTGTACAATATCTGCAGAGTGTCAAACTATTCGAATAGCCGCGTCCGCGGTTATGGATAGTTGGAGTGGCCATACTGTTCCCCCGTCAGACTTTTCAAAATGACTTGTGAAACAAATTGAGACTTTGACTTGACCACAACAGAGTTGTGACCTGAATTACAAGATCCCACTTAGGAGTTATAAAATTGTGACTAGCTTTGGAACTGAGTAGAGATAAACCTGGCTTTTTGCAAAACAACCCTAGAGCCTAGTGTCCTATTATCCAAAAAATCCCTTACCTGTTAGTATTAGTTTGCGAGTACTTAAAGAGTACTCATGGCTTTGTCCCTGGCTATTCCCATGGCCAGACTATGAAGAGGAGTACCTGGAAGATGGACCCCAGGAAGGTTACGACAACTAGGATCATCTCCCATCGTCGACCTTGCTCGTGACCACGAAGATGGAGCTTCGCCCACGCCACCGTTATTATTACGTATTCACGCTTGAAGTTGTATTAAGAACTGGATCATGAGATCCCTATTTGTGTAAGAACTTATGTATCATTGTAACGGATGATGTACTATGGTATCCAATTCTGTTATGTCTCACAAAAATGGTAATCCTGGGATTGCGATGTATGGCATAACAGGCATCTAGGATTGAAAAATCCGGGTGTTGACAGGAGTCAATTGAAGATCCTCCACCCGGCGATAGAGCCCTTCAATCTCAGCCACCTCGCCATCCAAGATCTGGTTTTTCCATGACCTTTTCGGCTCGATTTTCTGGGAGGGGTCGAAAGGAGCAAGACCAAAATCCTGCCCAGCTACCGCCGGTACTGGACAGATTCGGACATATAAAAGGAAAAGAAAAGAAGATTGGATCGAAGGTAAATGATGCAACCCCCAATGGGATAGACACCATCAGAACCAGATTGCCTCTTCACAGAATAGAGTTTCCGGAAGAGGCCAAAGTGCGGCTCGATACCGAGCCAGCACTCGGAGAAAGTGACAAAACAAGCAATATGAAGAAGAGAGTTGGGGGAAAGATGATGCAGCTGGATGCCGAAAGGAAAAGCAGCCAACGAAGGAAATTGTGGACTGGGAAGGAAAAGCCCCGAAGAACAAATGCGAGGAACATAACCCGAAACCCAGCGGGGGGACGGGGAATTACCTCGTTGCCAGGGAGCTTGACGGCCTCCCTATCCTGCGGGATCAAGCCCCGCTCACGGAGCTTGCGGAGATGACCCTCCCGCGTCTCCGATCGCCGCCAGCCACCATCGATGACACGGGCAGCTGTCGAACTTTTCTTGCCACCAGCAGCGCTGGTGCCAACTGCAGAAGAGTACTTCTTGGGATTCCCCATCACGGTGTGGCGGCGCCGGCGGCAAGAGCGTAGGATCAACGAAGGAAATGTTCGAGGATATTCCAGCGCACAGCAAGAAAGCTCAGAGAAGATGGGAGCAGTGAAACACGAATGGCTGCGGTGAAAATAGATTAACTTTCCCCCAATGATTATAAGGACGAAGACGATGCACGACGACCGTCCATCGGGAAGACCTAGAGCCAACTGCAAGATTTGACCGTCCACGTGTCAGCCCAGCAGCGAACCATCGCTCACACGCCGCCCACTACGCGCGGAAATCGAGGCGACACCGTAATTATCTCCACGCCGCGCGTGACCGGTCAATTCAAGGTCAGAAGGTGGGACCCATGTTCATCCAGTCATGTCATCTCTGGCGCAGCAGACGCTTGAGGTCACCGATCGTCAGCACTGACGTCATCAAAACCTATACTAGCAACGGTTACAATTCTTCGGCTATACAACTAAGAGTACTCACTCGAATCTACGATTCGACTAACTACTCGGGGGGCTACTCCTATCAGGAGCGCTGGCCGCGCACCCGAAAATGAACAAAACACTACAACGCTGAACTAATTTCTTCGAGTCCTATGTCCAGTCTACGACTCCACTACGGACTCGGGGGGCTACTCCCATAGGGAGGTAGGATTCAAGCATCCAAAAAATTTGTGTCCTACGAACTTGGAGTCAAACAACGGCTAAGTTAAAGTCTCTGCTCGAGTCTACGACTCGAACAGACACTCGGGGGCTACTCCCATAGGGAGCGCTGGTCGCGCACCCTATGAATTCTTTGACTGTGATCCTTCGGATCAGCATGCAAAACTTTTTCGGCAACTCTGCCCCAATTAATGCTAAGAGAGCAACATTCTCCTCGGCCACCCGAAACACCTCCACGGTGATAAACCTTCGGATGATGTGTCTGCGACGCAAAGATAAGACCTACAGATATCATCTGATGGCCTGGCAACGCCCATGATCAAGGCTCGCTAGTATGAATCCGCGCTAACAAAGCGATGAAAAATCCCGACGGACGCGTTGGGTACATCATTTAAATTTACTGGAATTCCACTCCTGTAAGTCCTCCGCGGCCTGAGTCGAATTACGCCAGCATATGTTCCGGGTTCGAGTCGAAGGACTCGAACCTGAAGAAGATCGTGTTGTTTTGTCCTAAGACAGTTAACTGACCCTGATCTGTCGGGAGAGTCAGGCATACGCATCAACAATCCCTACACATTCTCTTGAAAGACAGAGTTGCACTCAAAGGATTGAAGAGTCCTCAGCTGAATCTACGATTCGACTGAACACTCGGGGGCTACTGACATGGTTATACCCCGCGGGTACACGATCTCAGCATACCTAGTCCAGCCCAAGGAAGTCCCACGGAAAATATACGCTGGCCCATGAAGACTTTCGGGTGGCCAAGGCCCATGACGCCTTCGGATCCTTGGAGAGAAAGACTAGAGTAGATAGGAAATTCAAAGGGGTAAACCCTAAAACCTGTAACCGACTCGATCTGTGCCTAGGACCTGCCTAACTCTATATAAAGGCTAGGAGGGCCTAACGAGGAGGGCACCTTCATATCACCGCATACACACCTCCACGCCAGATTGCATCTGCGCACCCCTGTAACCTTCGGTTCCATCATAATCAGAGCAGACAAGCAGGAGTAGGGTTTTCCCTCGGGGGCCTGAACCTGGGTAAACCTCGTGTCCCTGTGTTGCTTGTTTGCTAACCGTTCCGCGATCTCCAGCATCCCCATCTTCTCCAAAACCCAAGTCCATAACAATGGGCATTGACGAGATTAAACCTCGTCACTGGTGGTTTTCTGGGCTTTGATAAGCTTGGTGTGTTCCTGGTTTGATGTTTGAGAAGGAGAGTAAGCTGTTGGAAGCTTTGCTACGGTTGAGCTCTTCTCCTTTTTCTTGCGTGGGCTGCTGCTGCTGTGTTGATAGCACACACCATGCAGTTAGATGACCGTGTTGCCTGGCTATTTGGTGCATTATGTGGATCAGATCAATGTTGTGTTTCACCTTTTAACCTTTTACATTTCACTCACCTGGTGAAACCTGCCCCTTTACTTGTTGTTGATATATGGACGTGTGGCTTATTTGATATGAAAGAACATATACTTTCACATTGGTGAAACTTTCCCCTTTAATAATTACTCAATGATGTAACCTTTAGTAGTGCACTTCACTGCTCTCCACTAAGAGTAATTGTAACAATCAAGCTTTTTTGTTTTGTATTTTGCAGGTACAAGATCTGGATACTCAAGATTTAGTATAGAATTATCGAGATAGATAGATTATTTTTATAATCTTTATTTTATTCTTTTGTAATAATATTGTAATAGTTTATTTATATTTGAATTTCCCTTCTTGTAATTTATTTATTGTAATGAACCTTTATTGACTTAATTATTGTAAATTGTTTATGGAATAAAGATAAGGAATAAAGATTCATTTCTCATTTGAATTTCTTTATATTGAATTCTTATTACTATCTATTATCTCTTTATTAAAACAAATAATATTACTAAATCATTTTGGAATTCATTCCAGAATACCAAATCCTAACTTTTAAATATAAGTTCAAATTCTAAATTTGAATTCAAATTCTTTTCCCCAAAGCACACTAATTCATAAATATCATGTCAAAATTTATAACAATCACTCTCTAGAGCTATTCCTACACCTAGAGAGTGAAAGAAACTCTGATCACTTTAGGTTTTTTTTGGTGAAAAATTTACCTGCATTTTACAGATGAATGCATGCATATGCACAAATTCCTAAAACTACCCTTCGTTGGTTCCTAAATGCTGGGATGTTACAGCTATCAAGCATGAAAGCTTACTGTGGGGTCAAAGTACTATTTGGTACATGCCCCAAGAGTGTAGTGCTGAGTTTTTCTAGAACTCGCATGAGATCTGCGTGTCTATACATTAAGATAGAAGAGTTTGAAGTACAATTTATCCGTGCACAAATTGGCCACTCGATGATCCACGGACGAGCACATGCCACTCCCAAACAATGACAACACTTGACTCACGACTCAGAAAGCAAAAGAGCCACGTCATAGCTGATGTCACAACCCTCCGAAGTGCAACCATGGCTCCAAGGAGCTCAGAGCAATATACCGACCACCCATGTGCCTAGAAGGAGTTGGCGAGTGGGTGGCAAGATCTGAACGGACATGAAGAAGGCGTCGCCTTAAAAAATGTCGACATCGACATACATCGCGCCCGAAAAGCCCACACCTTGAAAGTGTCCAACACCAACTCTAGTGGCCACTTCGGATGACTCCTTGAGCAACATAGGAAACAACTCCAAGAAGGGAGCACTGCCTTGTCCAGCAGCCGGACCTAGGATTTCCATCGTTACTCAAGGAAAGGAAAACATGGTCCGGCTGTGACAAGCCTGCCAAAAGGGGACGATACCCACAGGTGTCGCTGCCGCCAGCACGAAGTAGGGATTTCTCCCCGGCCAAGCAATTCCTCCTCAAGATCCATCGAATACCTAGCAAAAAGACACTGATATGTCGGAAACGTATCTATAATTTTTGATGTTCCATGCTTGTTAGTATCTACTTTGCTTTGCTTTATCTACACTTTGAGGTGTTTTTTGCATGTTTTCTGGTACTAACCTATTAACAAGTTGCCACAGTGCCAGTTTCCAGTTTTCTGATATTTTTGGTTTCAGAAAAGCTAGTAAAGAAATATTCTCGGAATTGGACGAGACAAACGTCAAAGTCAATAACTTTCCGTGGGGAACAAGAAGTGCATAGGGGAGACGGAGAGGCGTGCCAAGGCAGCCAGACCCCCCTAGGAGCAGCCAGGGGTGGGCCCGCGCCTAGGAGGGGTGTGGCCCCTCTGTCCGCCTCCTCGGCCTCCACCTTCTCCTATAAGAAGCCCCCGATGCAGAAACCCTAAGCACCCGATCAAATCTCCATGAAACCGTCTGTAGCCGCCACCACCATCGTCCCTAGATCGGGGGGATCTGAAGTTCTTCCCGGTACCCTGCCGGAGGGGAGATCATCCCGGAGGCCTTCTCTCCGGTATGATGCGTGAGTAGTTCCACCTTGGACTATGGGTCCATGTAGTAGCTAGATGGTTGTATCTCCTCCTTTGTGCTTTCATGTATAGATCTTGTGATCTCCGTTAATGTCAAGATGTAATCTATTTGTAATCATGCATGTTGTGTTTGCGGGGATCCGATGGATATTGAGATTATTATGTTGGTTTGATGAATGGTTTTGTCTTTATGATTCTATCATATCTGTGTTATTTGTGATCTTGCATGCTCTTCGTTGTTAGTAGCTATCTTGGCCAAGTAGTTGCTAGTGACTCCAAGAGGGGGTATTTATGCTCGATAGTGGGTTCATGCCTCTAGTTTCCAAGGGAAGTGACAATAATCTCTTCGGTTGTAGATGTGATGTTGCTACTAGGGATAAAACAACGGTCTCTTGTTCATGGAACATGTGGACTGTTTACCTTACACACTTTTCTTAAAGAAGTTGTCTGTTGCTTGCAACTTAATACTGGAGGGGGGTCAGATGATAACCTGAAGGTGGACTTCTAGTCATAGATGCAGTTGGATGGCGGTCTATGTATCTTGTTGCATTGCCCCATCGAATCTCATAGGATCTTTCTGACTAGTAATTGAATTGTTATGCCTTGCTCAGTTCCTGTCAATTGCCCTACTGTAATTTGTTTACCCTTCATGCCATGTTGTTTATCTAAGGAGAGCACCTCTAGTAAACTATGGAACCCGGTCCAATCTTTACCATTGATACATCTTCCACTGTTACTTGTTTACTTGCTGCAAACCATTACCTTCCACACCATACGTTTAATCCTTTGTTACAGCAAACGGTGAGATTGACAACCTCACTGTTAGTTGCGGCAAAGTATTCAGTTTGTGTTGTGCAGGTCTCCGCGTTGCTTGCAACACCTGTGTGACGTTTCCTTCCTTCTACTGGTTCGATAACCTCGGTTTCTTACCGAGGGAAAACTTGCTGCTGTGCTGCTTCACACCTTGCTCTTGGGGTTCCCAACATACTCCACGTCAAGCACCAAGTTCTATGGTGCCATCAAGGAGTCATCAACAAGTTTTATGGGGCCGTTGCCGGGGAGGCTAAGGACGTCTTCACAAGGGGAGTCCTCCACTTCCTTTTTCTTTACTTTTTTTTAGTTTGCTTTGTTTCTTTTGCTTGTTTTTGTTTGCCTCTTTTTAAAAAACCCCCAAAAAATAGTCTAGTTTGGTTTGCTTTCTTTATTCAAAAACACAAAAAAATTAGTTCCTACTCTAGTTGCCAACTTGATCTAGCTCACCATTTTGTTCCCCAAGTTCGCCCTGAAAGATCTTGCAATAGGTAGTAGCTCCATAATTGAGAAATATACTATTGAAGAATTTCTTAATCATGTTAGCAAGCATGAGGATATTGAGGATAAATCTATAGCAGAGCTTGCTCCTAATTATGAGATTACTGCAGCTTCTTTAGTTCATATGTTGGAGGCTAGGTTTGTTAGCCTTAACCCCTTCATACAATTCTTGTTAATAAAACTAAAAGAAGAAAAGAATGCTGAAAAGAGAGAATTAATCCTTGAAACTTTATCAAAATAATTTCATGATGTTGCTAGGGAAGCCAAAAAGGTCTTTGAGCGTTTCAATATGCTAGGCTCAAGTGTAGATGTTGTGGGTATGTCTGATAAAACTAAGCCTAGAGAAGAATTTAAGATACCCATACCCTTTAAGCTTGTTGAAATGCATGAAGCCTTTGAAAAGAATTTTGATTGGATTGCTCCTGAAAATCTTTTTGATGAAAGTAATAGACCAAAGAGAGATGACAAGGGATCCTAAAAAAGCCATTTGGATGAGATACTTTTCATAGTTGAAGATTTTGCAAATATTGATGTTAATGCTTCCTCATTTGAAAATACTTGATTCTTCTTGCTTCTTGTGCCTAACTTAAAGGCGTTAAAGAAAAGTACTTCTTGGGAGATAACCCAAGAGTTTCCTTGAGTCTTGGAAGTTATTACTTCAGTAATGACCTCTCCTTATACGTTTTGTTTTCTTTTTGTGCCAAGAATGACCTCTAATGAGAGGGAAGTAAGATTTCGGGAGTTGCTATCCCGAAACAGATTTCTGTCCTCCACCATAAAAATTCGTGAGGAGTCTATGTAACTCGTATTGAGCTAAAAAATTATGAATAAATCCTCCAGTATGTTAGATAACTTTCGTTAGTTAAATACTTTTTTATTTGAGCAACAGAAGATGTTCGAAAAAATCGGTTTCTACCTGTTGATCTGTTTTGACAGATTTCTGCCATTATTTGCATTTGCTTCTTATTAATCCCTTTTTGAGTTCTTTTTTGGCGAATTGAGATTTTTGAAGGAGTTACTATAGTAGCTTGTGTTTTTAGTGAAAAGCCTTGCTATTACAAAGATTTGCCAGAGGTCTAATATCTTTTGAATAAACTAATGTTGCTAATGAAGATTGTGTGAAGTTTTGTATGAAGGAAAAATTTCAGGTGTAGAGAGAGAATGATGCAATGAGATGAGTAATGGACAAAATATCAAGCTTGGGGATGTCACCATGGTGTCACCCCAAGAAATATCCAAGAGGTACAAGCGTCAAAGCTTGGGGATGCCCAAGGCATCCCCTTCTTCATTAATAAAAAGCTTAGGTCTGTCTAGACACTTCGTTTTTATTGTTTCATGCATAATTGTGTTGTTCTTGGAGCATCTTAGTTTTCGTTTACTTTGCTTAGATTGTTTAGTTTGCTTGAATAAAGTAGTTTGGACCCCCCGTTCTCGCTGTGTTGTTTTGCAAATAAGTTGCTTGGTGTTGGAAAGAAGTAGTAAGTTCTTGCTTGAAGTGCAAGAGGAGATTGCATTGACTGTGACTTAGAATTTGACATGCTAGGTGTTGTTTTAACTTTATGCTTAGTGATTATTGTTGTATCATGTCTTGTTCGAAACAATTGGGATTGCTTAGTGTGCCTTGAAGAAATCATGCGTTGTTTTAGCATGCAAAAGCATAGTATTGTAGTATTCTCCTTTAAATGCTTTGTTTGGGTTGACTTGGCACATGCTCACACCATGTTATCACTCTCACAAGTCACCATTAGCATCTATGTTCATTTAGTCCTTGACTTGCAGTACCACTCTATGCTTTGATTAGTAATGCTTTGTTGCCCTGCATGATTATGGCCATTATTGCTCTCTTAGTTGGTTGCTCCCAGTCTTTTGCTAGCCTCCACTTGTATGAGTAAGCTCTACTCATGCTTCCAACTCCCAAGAAACCAAGTTATTCCAAAGTGTCCACTATAAACTCATATGCATGGTGTGTTACACCATTCCAAGTATATTCTTGTTTTCAGCTATCTTCCAATTAAAAACTATTTTGTTATGTGAAAACTTAGTGATTAAATCCCTCACGAACTTGAATGGCACACTTTATATTTCTTGCCCCTAATAAACTTGAAACATTGTGACGTATATGTTGTATATGCTTGCACTTATACGTTGGAATTAGCAGAACCGTGTTGTCACGGGGAACGTTTTCAACATTGCACTTGTACTTTGCACTCAGTTGATATCATGCTCTTTTGACTATGGATGTCACCGGTGTGAAATAAAGAGGAAGCTTGTAAGTCCATGGAGTTTGTATTATGTGTTAGAGAAACGCCTGGGCCGCTAGCCTAAGCTATGCCTAATCATGGTGGAAACTTGAAGCATCACCATAGTGAGCTATCTATGAAGCATCCTCAATAAAAAACTATGCATATAGTAAATAAAAAGATTGCTGAGATGCTCATTGTCTGCTTGCCTTATCATTTTGGTTATGGGAAAGCTCCTCTACCATGTGCAAGGGGTACCCCGTTGGCGGTTCTCTATGATATGCAAATACTTACAATGACAAGAACTTACCTGTGACTGAAGTTGAGTAGCATGAGGTGTGGCCCTCGTATTCAAGGGACTTGAGATTGCCAACTTATACTTTGTCAAGCATATACTGTTGGAGATATGCCCTAGAGGCAATAATAAATGTAGTTATTATTATATATCTTTGTGTTTATGATAAATGTTTATATTCATGCTATAATAGTATTAACAAGGAAACCATTAATACTTGTGTGAATTGTAAACTTAAATTTGAAAGTCCCTAGTATAGCCTCTATACTTCACTAGCTTGTTGGTTGATTGATGATTGTGGTTTCCCTATCATGAACATTGAGATGTTATCAACAACAAGATCATATCGTTAGGAGAATGATATGGTGGACATACTCCTATAGACAAGCGTAGCATAAAGATCAAGTCATTTCAATAGTTCAATTGCTATATGCTTTCTGATACATAGTAACCTAATTCCTTCGACCATGAGATCATGCATATCACCTTTACTGGATGGATGCTTTGATGTCATCAAACACCACACCGTAACAGGGTGGCTATAAAGGTGGCATTGAGTGTTCGGAAAGTATTGGTTGAAACACATGGATCAAGAGTGGGATTTGTCCATCCACATGACGGATAGATATTCTCTGGGCCCTCTCGGTGAAATGTCATCCAATTAGCTTGCAAGCATGTGACTTGGTCACAAGGGATCACATATCACGGGAACGAGAAAAGAGTACTTATCAGTAACGAGGATGAACTAGGTATGCAGAGATACCGACGATCATAACCTCGGATAAGTAACATATCGTGAGACAAAGGGAAATTGGTATCGTATGTAAGTGGTTCATTCGATCGCAAAGTAATCGTAGAAATATGTGGGAGCCATATGAATTTCCAGATTCCTCTATTGGTTATTGTTCGGAGAAGTGTCTCGATCATGTCCGCATAATTCACGAACCGTAGGGAGACACACTTAAGGATTCGACGTTGTTTGAGTAGTTATGGTATTATGAGAAAGAGACCGAATGTTGTTCGGAGTCTCGGATGGGATCCGGGATATCACGAGGAGATCCGGAATGGTCCGGAGAATAAGATTCATATAAGGAAAGTTCCGTTTCGGAGTAGCGGAATGGTTCCGGTGTTTTCATCGGGAACATTCTAGAAGGTCCCGGAATGTCCCAAGACTCGAGGGAAGGGTACATGAATGTGTCATTACATATTGGAATGATTGCATCATGTACTAGGTGTTCTTGCTGTCCAAAATAAAGGGTTTATTTAAATCCTAAATTGAAAAGTCAAACGGCTAGTTTGAAAGTCAAACGACAAGTTTTGGAAAGTGGAAAGAGGTGGAGAAGTGGAAACCGAGTTGGGGAGGGATTCCCTCCTCCCCAAGCCGGCGCCCCACCTCAAGGCCGAGTTGGGGAGGAACTCCTCCCCTTGGCCGGCCAGCCCTCCCACCTATATAAGGAGGGGCAGGGCTCCCCTCCTTACACACACAAGTTCTATCCTCTAAACTAAACCCTAGACCTAAACCCCGGTTTAGAGCTATTTCGGTTTAGAGCCTTCTAATTGGTTTAGAGCCCTCTAATTGGTGTGTCTAATTACTAGACCACTAATAGCCTCTCTCATAAGCTCCACCATACCGCACCGCTTAAGGCGGCCCCTGGGATTTCCCCTCTACCTCCTGTACACGCCAGGTCTTTGTCGGAATCGCGAGGAGAGTGCTACAACCTCCGCCTTCTGGAACAAGGGAGAGGAAGGTCTTCGTCGAAAATCGAACGTGTGACCGATCATGGAGCGCTGCTGAACGCTGCGCCGGAAGGATCGCTCACGCGATCTTGAGATCGGAAAGAGTACGACTACATCACCCACGAGAATCTGCTCTCGTTAAACACTTTGGAATCTTCGAGGGTGAGTTATTCCATCGACTCGTTGCTACAATCTAGTAGATAGATCTTGGCTTGTTTGTTTGTATGCGATAGAAAATTTTGTTTTCCATGCTACGAACCCCACAGTGGTATCGAGCCGTGTCTATATGTAGATCATTTGCTGTAAGTAGAACACAATGGTCATTGTGGGCGTTGATGCTTTTATTGTAGATTGCTTTTGTGTACTTTGCATCTTGCGGTATGTTGGGATGAAGCGGCCGGGCTAACCTTACATGACATCGTTCATGAGACTTGCTCCACGCTTGACATGCAACTTGTATTGCATAAGTGGCTTTATGGGTGCTTTCTCCTAGCATAGTAAAGATCCAATTTACAACGGGTGATCAACAATGCTAGTATCAATGTTGTGGTTCTTGTTCGTAGTTAGAACGACACTTATTGAAAGCCCCAAACCACGTAAAATATGCAAAGAAAGTAGAGGCGTCTAACTTTGTTTTGCGGGGTGTGCGATGATGTGATATGGCCATGATTGTGATTATATTTGATGTATGCAATGTTCCTTATTGTAAGTTGGCAACCGCAGGAGCCATATGGTTGTCTTTAATTTCATAAGACCTGCGTGTCTATTCAAAATAGTTGTAATAGTTGAAGCTGGTGGACTACAACCATGAAGAAGCGTCATTGACCTTGATGCTATGCCGGTGATGATGGAGATCATATTCGTGCTTGAAGATGGAGATCGGAAGCACAAAGAAGAAAGGCCATATCATATCACATATTATGAATTGCATGTGATGTTAATCCTTTATGCATCTTGTATTGCTTAGTAGGCAGCGGTAGCATTATAAGATGATCCCTCATGCACATAAATTTCAAGTTCTAAAGTGTTCACCCTTAGTATGCACCGTTGCCAAAGCTTGCTGCTTCGAAGCACCACGTGATGATCGGGTGTCTTTGATTCCGCGGGTGAATACAACGTACGCAAGCCAGATTTGCTTATGCGGTAGCTAAGGTTTGATCTTGACGAGCCTAGCATGTACGGACATGGCCTCGTGAACACGGATCGCCGAAGGTAAAGCATGAATCATATAGTAGATATGATGAACATGATGATTGTTCCATTGAAACTATATCAACTCTCGTGATGATCGGTGTTGATGTAGTGGATTTGGTTCGTGTGATCACTAAAACAATGTGAGGGATGTTGTTTTGAGTGGGAGTTCACCTAGTTTAATTTCATTAATTAATTTGAACTCAATTTGTCATAAACTTAGTCTAAACTATTGCAAATATGTTGTAGATCAATGGCAGCCCCTACCATCAATTTTAATGCGTTCCTAGAGAAAGAAAAGTTGAAAACAATGGAAGCAACTTCGGATTGGTTCCGCAATTTGAGGATTGTCCTCACATGGTAATTTGACCTATGTGCTGGATGCACCGCTAGGTGACCCACTGCGGTGATGCTACCGATGAAGTAAAGAATGTTTACCTCGCTCGGAAGAATCAAGACTCCATAGTTCAAAGTGCTATCTTGTATGGTTTAGAATCGGAGCTTGTAAAAGGTTTGAAGAGTCGATCCATATGATATTGTCGAGGATCTCAAATTAATCTTTGAGACTCATGCGGCAATTGAAAGTTATGAAGCTTCAAAAGTTCTTTAACTGCAAGATGGAAGAGGGTAGCTCCGGTGAGCATGTGCTTAAGATGTCCGGGCACGCAATAAACTTCAAAGCTTGGGTATAGTGATTCCTAATACTTTGGGGGTTTACCGCATCCTCCAATCACTACCACCAAGTTACAAGAACTTTGTGATGAACTACAACATGCAGAACATGAACAAAGAGTTGCCAGAACTATTTGCTATGTTAAAATCTGCAGAAGTGGAGATCAAGAAAGAGCACCAAGTGTTGATGGTCAATAAGACCACCAAATTCAAGAAAGGCAAGTCTAAGCAAAAGGGACACTTCAAGAAGGGTGGTAAGAAAGTTACCACGCCGACGAAGAAGACCAAGGCTGGACCCAAGCCTGATACTGAGTGCTTTTACTGCAAGGGAGAAGGTCACTGGAAGCGGAATTGCCCAAAGTACTTGGCGGATTTGAAGAACGGCAACATCAAGAAGAAAGGTATATCCGATATACATGTTATTGATGTGTATCTCACTAGTACTCGTAGTAGTGCCTGGGTATTTGATACTGGTTCGATTGCTCATATTTGTAACTCGAAACAGGAGCTGCAGAATAAACGGAAGCTAGTGAAGAACGAGGTGACGATGCGCGTAGGAAATGGATCAAAGGTTGATGTGATCGCGGTCGGCACGCTACCTCTTCATCTACCATCGGGATTAGTTTTATACTTAAATAATTGTTATTTGGTGCCTGCGTTAAGCATGAACATTATATCGGGATCTTGTTTATTGCGAGACGGTTACTTGTTTAAATCCGAGAATAATGGTTGTTCGATTTATATGAGTAATATGTTTTATGCACATGCACCTTTGATAGATGGTCTATTCATATTGAATCTCGATAGTAGAAATACACATATTAATAACATTGAAGCTAAACGTTTGAAATCAAGCGATAATTCGACCTATATGTGGCAATCGCTGCCTTGGTCACATTGGAGTGAAGCGTATGAAGAAACTCCATTCGATGGACTTCTTGAATCACTTGATTTTGAATCACTTGAAAGATGCGAGGCATGTCTGATGGGTAAAATGACTAAGACTCCATTTTCGAGTATGATGGAGCGAGCTACGGACTTATTGGAAATCATACATACCGATGTGTGTGGTCCAATGAGTGTAGCATCGCGCAGTGGTTATCGTTATGTTCTTACCTTCACGGATGACTTGAGTAGATATGGGTATATCTATTTCATGAAACATAAGTCCAAACTTTCGAGAAGTTTAAGGAGTTTCAAAGTGAGGTAGAGAATCAACGTAACAAGAAGATTAAATTTCTACGTTACGATCGTGGAGGTGAATATCTAAGTTACGAGTTTGGCAAGCATTTGAAGAAATGTGGAATACTTTTCAGATTGACACCGGGAACACCACAGTACAGAATGGTGTGTCGAACGTCAGAATCGAACTCTCTTAGATATGGTTCGTTCTATGATGTCACTTACAGATTTACCGCTAGCATTTTGGGGTTATGCATTAGAAACAGCCGCATTCACTTTAAATAGGGCACCGTCTAAATCCGTTGAAACGACACCGTATGAATTATGGTTTGGGAAGAAACCTAAATTGTCGTTCCTTAAAGTTTGGGGATGCGAAGCCTATGTAAAGAAGTTAGCCGACAAGCTTGAACCCAAAGCGGAAAAATGCGTCTTCATAGGATACCCGAAGGAAACTATTGGGTATACCTTCTATCATAGATCCGAAGGCAAAATCTTCGTTGCTAAGAATGGATCCTTTCTAGAGAAGGAATTTCTCTCGAAAGAAGTGACTGGAAGGAAAGTAGAACTCGACGAGGTTGTCGAACCTTCTCTCGAAATTGCGAGTAGCGCAGCACCGGAAGAAGTTCCTGTGGTGCCTGCACCAATAAGAGAGGAAGCTAATGATGATGATCATGAAACTTCGGTTGAAGTTACTACAGAGCCTCGGAGGTCAACGAGAACTCGTACCACTCCAGATTGGTATGATTCCGTTATGAATGTCATGGTGGTGGACAACACCGATGACCCCGAGACATATGAGGAAGCGATGATGAGCCCAGATTCCAATAAATGGCAAGAAGCCATGAAATCCGAGATTGGATCCATGTACGAAAACCAAGTATGGACTTTGGTGGACTTACCAGATGGCCGTAAGGCTGTCGAGAACAAATGGATTTTCAAGAAGAAAACAGATGCTGATGGTAATGTTACTGTCTATAAAGCTCGACTTGTCGCGAAAGGGTTTCGACAAATTCAAGGAGTTGACTACGATGAGACTTTCTCACCGGTAGCGAAGCTAAAGTCTGTGAGGATTATGTTAGCAATCGCTGCATATTATGATTATGAGATATGGCAGATGGATGTCAAAACAGCATTCCTCAATGGAGACATTGATGAAGAGTTGTATATGATGCAACCCAAAGGTTTTGTCGATCCTAAAGATGCTAACAAGGTATGCAAGCTTCAACGGTCCATCTATGGATTGAAGCAAGCATCCCGAAGTTGGAATCAACGTTTTGATAAGGTAATCAAAAGTTTTGGTTTTATACAAACTTATGGAGAAGCTTGTATTTACAAGAAAGTGAGTGGGAGCTCTGTAGCATTCTTAATACTGTATGTGGATGACATATTGTTGATTGGGAATGATGTAGACCTTCTTAATAGTGTCAAGGAATATTTGAATAATAGTTTTTCAATGAAGGATCTTGGCGAAGCAGCTTACATATTAGGCATAAAGATTTACAGAGATAGATCGAAACGCAAAATATCATTGTCACAAAGTACATATTTGGACAAAGTTCTAAAGAGGTTTGGAATGGAAGATAGCAAGAAAGGGTTCTTGCCCATGTTGCCCAATACGACCTTGAGTAAAACTCAAAAGTCCGACATCGGCAGAAGATAGAGAAAGGATGAGTAAGACTCCCTATGCCTCAGCCATAGGATCTCTAATGTATGCCATGCTATGTACTAGACCCGACATTGCATATGCTGTTAGTTTAACTAGCAGATATCAAAGTGATCCAGAGTGGATCATTGGACGTGATCAAAAACATCCTTAAGTACTTGAGAAGAACTAAGGATATGGTTCTTTCTTATGGAGGTGATGAACAGCTCGTTGTTAATGGTTACACCGATGCTAGTTGGAACACCGATCCGGATGATTCTAAATCACAATCTGGATACGTATTTATTTTGAATGGTGCAACAGTGGAGGAGTGCAAAGCAAAGCATTGTGGCGAGATCTTCAATGAATCGAATACATGGTCGCTTGGAGGCTTCACAAGAAGCAATATGGATGAAAGAGTTCATTACAGTGGGTGTGGTTCCAAGTGCGCTGGACCCAATGTCTATCTCTTTGTGATAACATGGGCGCCATAGCCAATGCGCAAGAACCAAGGTCACACAAAGAAGTCAAGCATATCAAGTCTGCTTCCACGCTATTCGAGAACATATCCAGGATGGGGATATAAAGATTTGCAAAGTACACACAGATCTGAATGTGGCGGATCCGTTGACTAAACCTCTCCCGAGGGCAAAACATGACCAACACCAAACTGCCATGGGTGTTCGGTATATTACCATGTAATCTAGATTAGATGACTCTAGTGCAAGTGGGAGACTGTTGGAGATATGCCCTAGAGGCAATAATAAATGTAGTTATTATTATATATCTTTGTGTTTATGATAAATGTTTATATTCATGCTATAATAGTATTAACAAGGAAACCATTAATACTTGTGTGAATTGTAAACTTAAATTTGAAAGTCCCTAGTATAGCCTCTATACTTCACTAGCTTGTTGGTTGATTGATGATTGTGGTTTCCCTATCATGAACATTGAGATGTTATCAACAACAAGATCATATCGTTAGGAGAATGATATGGTGGACATACTCCTATAGACAAGCGTAGCATAAAGATCAAGTCATTTCAATAGTTCAATTGCTATATGCTTTCTGATACATAGTAACCTAATTCCTTCGACCATGAGATCATGCATATCACCTTTACTGGATGGATGCTTTGATGTCATCAAACACCACACCGTAACAGGGTGGCTATAAAGGTGGCATTGAGTGTTCGGAAAGTATTGGTTGAAACACATGGATCAAGAGTGGATTTGTCCATCCACATGACGGATAGATATTCTCTGGCTCTCGGTGAAATGTCATCCAATTAGCTTGCAAGCATGTGACTTGGTCACAAGGGATCACATATCACGGAACGAGAAAAGAGTACTTATCGAACGAGGATGAACTAGGTATGCGAGATACCGACGATCATAACCTCGGATAAGTAACATATCGTGAGACAAAGGGAAATTGGTATCGTATGTAAGTGGTTCATTCGATCGCAAAGTAATCGAGAAATATGTGGGAGCCATATGAATTTCCAGATTCCTCTATTGGTTATTGTTCGGAGAAGTGTCTCGATCATGTCCGCATAATTCACAACCGTAGGGAGACACACTTAAGGATTCGACGTTGTTTGAGTAGTTATGGTATTATGAGAAAGAGACCGAATGTTGTTCGAGTCTCGGATGGGATCCGGATATCACGAGGAGATCCGGAATGGTCCGGAGAATAAGATTCATATAAGGAAAGTTCCGTTTTGAGAAGCGGAATGGTTCCGTGTTTTCATCGGGAACATTCTAGAAGGTCCCGGAATGTCCCAAGACTCGGAGGGGGAAGGGTACATGAATGTGTCATTACATATTGGAATGATTGCATCATGTACTAGGTGTTCTTGCTGTCCAAAATAAAGGGTTTATTTAAATCCTAAATTGAAAAGTCAAACGGCTAGTTTGAAAGTCAAACGCAAGTTTTGGAAAGTGGAAAGAGGAGGAGAAGTGGAAACCGAGTTGGGAGGATTCCTCCTCCCAAGCCAGCGCCCACCTCAAGGCCGAGTTGGGAGGGACTCCACTCCTCCCTTGGCCGGCCAGCCCTCCCACCTATATAAGGAGGCAGGGCTCCTCCACACACACAAGTTCCTATCCTCTAAACTAAACCCTAGACCTAAACCCCGGTTTAGAGCTATTTCGGTTTAGAGCCTTCTAATTGGTTTAGAGCCTTCTAATTGGTGTGTCTAATTACTAGACCACTAATAGCCTCTCTCATAAGCTCCACCATACTCGCACCGGCTTAAGGCGAAGCCTCATGATTTCCCTCTACCTCGGTACCACGCCGTTGTCTTCGGAATCGCGAGGAGAGTGCTACAACCTCCGCCTTCTTTGGAACAAGGGAGAGGAAGGTCTTCGAAAGTCGAACGTGTGACCGATCATGGAGCGCCATGAACGCTGGCGCCGGAAGGATCGCTCACGCGATCTTGAGATCGGAAAGAGTACGACTACATCACCCACGAGAATCTGCTCTCGTTAAACACTTTGGAATCTTCGAGGGTGAGTTATTCCATCGACTCGTTGCTGCAATCTAGTAGATAGATCTTGGCTTGTTTGTTTGTATGCGATAGAAATTTTTTGTTTTCCATGCTACGAACCCCTACATATACTCCATCTTTGTTCACTTTAACCTTAATCACTTCAAGATGCTTATGATAGGGGCAATGAGGGCTGAAAGCTAACAAGTACCATAATTTTTGGAAGCTCTTTTTGAAACTTGAAATCCCTGCTTCCTTTACAAAAAAGGTTTTTCTTCCACCATTACTTGAGTCTCCACCTTCTACCTTTAGGCACCATTAAGAGAGCATAGTTGTCATCCTGTGTGCAGTGTTCCAAAGCTTATTGATTGATGCATATTGTGATATTACTTGTTCTTGTGCTATTTGTTTCTAGTCACCCTTGTGAACTTTGAAGGTGTCCTATGCATCTATATTGCTACTCTATGAGGGACAAGCTGATTGCCACTATGCTATGTTTTCTGTATGTGAAACAAACAAATGTTTTTCAATGCATGTTATTCATGATCTTTGTTTGTAGCCTTTCATGTTGCATGCATAGTTACTATGTCCTATTGTTAGAACTCTGTCTTTCATGCACATGTTTAGAGTTCTTTGATCCCAACTTTCAATGCTTGCAAATGGTTGGATCTTTATTGTGAGGGTGCATGTCACCTCAAAAATTATTCTTTTATCACTTACCTACTCGAGGACGAGCAGGAGTTAAGCTTGGAGATGCTTGATACGTCGAAAACGTATCTATAATTTTTGATGTTCCATGCTTGTTAGTATCTACTTTGCTTTGCTTTGTCTACACTTTGAGGTGCTTTTTACATGTTTTCTGCTACTAACCTATTAACAAGTTGCCATAGTGTCAGTTGCCTGTTTTCTGCTGTTTTTGGTTTCAGAAAAGCTAGTAAATAAATATTCTCGGAATTGGACGGGACAAACGTCAAAGTCAATAACTTTCCGTGGGGAACAAGAAGTCCAGAGGGGAGACGGAGAGGCGTGCCAGGGCAGCCAGACCCCCTAGGTGCGACCAGGGGTGGGACCGTGCCTGGGAGGGGTGTGGCCCCTCTGGCCGCCTCCTCGGCCTCCCTCTTCACCTATAAGAAGCCCCCGATGCAGAAACCCCAAGCACCCGATCAAATCTCCACGAAACCGTCTGTAGCCGCCGCCACCATCGTCCCTAGATCAGGGGGATCTGAAGTTCTTCCCGGCACCCTGCCGGAGGGGAGATCATCCCGGAGGCCTTCTCTCCGGTATGATGCGTGAGTAGTTCCACCTTGGACTATGGGTCCATGTAGTAGCTAGATGGTTGTATCTCCTCCTTTGTGCTTTCATGTATAGATTTTGTGAGCTCCGTTCATGATCAAGATGTAATCTATTTGTAATCATGCATATTGTGTTTGCGGGGATCCGATGGATATTGAGATTATTATGTTGATTTGATTAATGGTTTTGTCTTTATGATTCTATCATGTCTGTGTTGTTTGTGATCTTGCATGCTCTCCGTTGTTAGTAGCTATCTTGGCCAAGTAATTTCTAGTGACTTTAAGAGGGGGTATTTATGCTCGATAGTGGGTTCATGCCTCTAGTTTCCAATGGAAGTGACAATAATCTCTTTGGTTGTAGATGTGATGTTGCTACTAGAGAGAAAACAATGGTCTCTTGTTCATGGAACATGTGGACTGTTTACCTTACACACTTTGCTTAAAGAAGTTGTCTGTTGCTTGCAACTTAATACTGGAGGGGGTTCGGATGATAACCTGAAGGTGGACTTCTAGTCATAGATGCAGTTGGATGGGGGTCTATGTATTTTGTTGTATTGCCCAATCGAATCTTATAGGATCTTTCTGACTAGTAATTGCATTGTTATGCCTTGCTCAGTTCCTGTCAATTGCCCTGCTGTAATTTGTTTATCCTTCATGCTATGTTGTATATCTAAGGAGAGCACCTCTAGTGAACTATGGACCCCGGTCCAATCTTTACCATTGATACATCTTCTACTGCTACTTGTTTACTTGCTGCAAACCATTACCTTCCACACCATACGTTTAATCATTTGTTACAACAACCGGTGAGATTGACAGCCTCACTATTAGTTGGGGCAAAGTCTCGAGTTTGTGTTGTGCAGGTCTCCACGTTGCTTGCAACACCTGTGTGACGTTTCTTTCCTCCTACTGGTTCAATAAGCTCGGTTTCTTACTGAGGGAAAACTTGCTGCCGTGCTGCTTTACACCTTGCTCTTGGGATTCCCAACAGACTCCATGTCAAGCACCAAGTTCTCTGGTGCCATCAAGGAGTCATTAGACGCGAGCCCACCGCTGCAACGAGAAGACACACATGCTGACTTCCAAGAAGAAGGGGAACCACCCCTGAAAAGGCATGTTGCCCTTAATTATATTTTTGGTGAAGATGACAATAATAAAGTTAGGTAATTAATGAAACCTGCGAGTGGCAACTCAGGTTTTAGTCCGAGAAGGCCAGAAGTTGCAAATGGTGTGTGTGTGGAAGAAGAAACGCCCCCAAAACCAAAAAGAAGAAGAGTGTCGGTGTGCTTCGCTTCGTGTCCTTTTGTAGCGACCTTGCATCTGGTAGAGATCCTAAGTCCCTGTGATTAACATACTAGTCCCTAGATCATTAGCTAGCACTAAGAGTCGATGAAATATCATGTAAAACACATGTATTTATTACATGAATCGAACAATCCAAACTTTACATTATTACAACAAAAGCGAAATAAATACAACTTGGAGTCCCATCAATCCACATGCTAGCTGAGTGAAGATTTCGGCTGTGGCGGAGCGGCGCGCGGAAGTTTTAGAGCGGCAGTTGGACTTCACACGCTCGTCTTTTCCTTTACCGCGCGGTGTCGCGTGCGCCGAATATCCAGCATGCTGGGCCGCAATTTCGCGTCGCGCTAGAAAAAAATTAGCGCGCTCTATTAGCGCGCGTCTGCTCGAGCGATATATTTTGGTGCCGACACGCTAAACTAACGGTTTTTACAGCGCGTACGTGTTTTAGGGCATTGGAGATGCTGTAAGATTCTGAACGAACTCTGAGCTAATTATGATCGATGCCTCAATGGAGGGTGTACGGAGTAGAGGAAACATCAAAGGTAACGTGTATCGGCGAGAATATGTTCTTCAAGGTCCCCTTCTTCTCTGAAGAAAACCGATGCCAAATACTGCCTTCTATCACGTTGACCTAGTCTTTCCTGTTGGGAGTCTGCACTCCAAATTGCAAGGAGAGACATGACCAGTAGTGTGACTAGCGTGCTGCGCTGGTCGAGGTCGAGCCGAGTTCGGCCACGACAAGTTCAGATGCAGCGCACCATGTCCCAGTTTTAGAACAATTCCAGAACCAAGCCGCATCCTGCGAGAACCCACTAGCCAGCAAGCAAGACGGAGCGAGAGCACGCACGCACGCACACACCCTCGCTGGATCTGATGATGGTGGTTCGCTCGCTCCTCGACGTCGTCGCGCTGCCTCGCTTCGCTGGTGCCGGGCGGGCGTGGCGGCGTCCGTGCCCCGCGCCGGGGCAGCCGGGCAAGAAGAGGGAGCAATGCCACCGGCAGTTTCGTCGTCACGCCGTCGCGCCGGGGCAGATCGGAGGGAGAGGCTCGCCTGGGAAGGGAAGGTTGGCGCAGCCGGCCCTGGCCGACGCCGCCAGCGCAGGGAGCAGAAAAGGCTCGGGGACGAAGAGAAACCTCGCGCTCGTGAGGGTTTGGGCCCGGCGGGCCCGGCGGGCCGGGCTGGGCCGGGCTGGGCCGACAAAAGAGCCCGCAGGCCAACATGGTGCCCAAAGCCCGGCACGGCGATGGCGTGTCAGGCACCTTGAAATACTCCTCCCCTTGGCGCCCGAAGGTAACCGTCTCAACCAACATCGCTCGCCTCGCCTCGCCTCCTCTTCTCCCCCTCGACGGAGCGAAGAACCCATCATCCCCACCTTTGCCACCCACCTCTCCCTGATCTCTCCGTTTCTCCCTCCACCGCCTCTGCTCGTCGGCGGTCCAGCCGCGCCGGCGGCGATCGATGGATCAGTTCCAGGACCATCAGCACGTGTGGCTGCGGAGCCGCGCGCACGGCACCTACCTCCGCGCCGACAAGGACGGGTATGGCGTCTCCCTCAGCAGTCGTCGCATGTCCATGAAGGCCGCGTGGGTGGTGCACCTCTACTACGGGAACCACCAGCAGGTGCTCCTCCACAGAGCCGCCTACGGCGGCTACCTCTCCGCCACCGACGCCCCGGCGCCGCTCGGCTGCTGCGGCCTCAGCGTCGCGCTGCGAAACTACGACAATCTTGAAGATGTGGCCATCAGGTGGGAGCCCCTCAGGAGCGGGGCCGTGCCTGATATCATGCTCCGCCTCCGCCCCGACCGCGAGGACGACGTCTACGGCTACCTCCGTGCCAACGGGAGGTACAACCCCTTGAGCGCCAACGAAGTCAGCGTCGACAGCTTCAACTACTTCAGCACCATGTTAGAGTGGGTGGTGCAGCCCATCCCCAGCAGGGAGCGCATACCTCGTCTTCCACGTCCGATTGGGGTGAGTTCGCCATGCCCGCTTCTGGATTCTTCTCGAATTGCCTTTCGGCCGGGATTTGGCGGGACCGTTCGACTGAGCGAACTGGGTTCAAGAATTTCGTTAATCTGCATCGGAATTTAACCGCGGAGATTGCAAACTGTGCTAAATTCATTCGCCTTGGACTGGGAGCAATCCTTGCTTCTGTTCTCGGCGAGCAGTTCTTGGTTGCCGCCCCTGTTTCTTGACTTCATGCGCCTCGTATTTGTGTTTTCGATCATAAAATTCAGCTAAGTACCTTGCTTCTTTGATCTCCTGAATATAACCAATGGTTCTCTGCAAATCGCAACTCAACGCAGCTCCACCTCTCCATGCTGCTTCCGTCGTCGCGGATGATGATGTTCAGGGGGAACGGAGAAGTGTTCTACAGCGAGGACTTCTCGTTCCCTTTCAAGGGAAGGTCCGCGTTCCGCCTGAGGAAGAAGCTGGCCATCCGGCTTGGCATGAAAGAGGACGTCGCCGACAACCTCGTCATGTACTTCCGAGCGGGCAGATACGGGCGGCTTACCCCACTCGCCGTCAACCTACCCCGCAGCACACAGACCCTCGTAATCACGGCCGACACGCCAGGTGAACGACCCTGATATGCACTGGAACTGGCAGATACTATTTGCCGCGTGTCCATGATCTTTTGGTGTTTGTTTTAATGGAGTGCTTATCTGCCTGTTCCTGGAAAGCTTATACTGAAACCGCTGTACGTAGTCCTATATCAGATTACTCGAAATGGTAGCATCACTACTGTAGTCTGAAAAACACTTTACTGAACCTGTCGCTAATTTGCTTCAGTTAGGACATGGGAATTGTATGAACTGTTTTAGTCTTGTAGATATAAGTAAAAGTAGCCGAATGGAAACAATATGGAGTATTTACATTGTGCCTGTTGGATTTATCAGTCGGTGTGCAAATGCTAGAAAGTTGTCTAAAGCTAGTTGGTTGTTGGGGAAAATAATTATTCGCAAGTCATATGTTCATACTCCACCTTGATATGGAAATTATTTGTTTTGAAATTAATGTCCTTGGTGCAGATCATTCATTTCATCAATTTAATATGCTGTTTGCTGCTAGTGAAAAACTTTGGAACTTGAAAACCCAAATCAGTCCACTCATCTCAGTTCAGCTTCATAAAGAAGTACTGATTCATACATGATTTAGCCCATTGTAATTGTTCTGAATAAATGTGAGCAAAATCGAATGCAGCACTACATGAAGGCTAGCTAGTTCCCGCACATTACGTTATTTTTAGGTTTTATACATCAGCTGTCTTGTAGATCTTGCAGTTGGCAATATGGGCTTAGTGATCTTCTGCAATGGTTGCAGTTCATGTGGCATGATACCTAACTGCTTCGCTGTTTGCTGCTAATACTACTTCACTGTTTCTGTTAATTCAGCTGACGGCGGGCCGCGATACCCGGATTTCACGCTGCTGTGGCCAGAGCAGGTCTCCTGACTGTTGCCTTACAGTTCACCTCTTCAGAAGTGTCACTGCCTCGGACAAGTCGACATGAGAATTCTTAATTTTTTTGCTTAGAGATATAGGTCGAGAAAAACTCTGTGGCTCTTGTTTTGGTAGCTAAACTTGATGATCTGTTCTCGTGACATTGCTTTGACCTCGTGGTTCTAAAGTTCAGAACCTGTTTGCACAGTTATGCAGTGACATTGGTTTGTAATGGCTGGGTTGTTATTCTGGCCAGTACTTCATCGCTGTTAGCTGCATTTATCTTAGATGAAACATCTGATGTGGTGGTTCTTGCAGTGAGTTGAGCAATTGAGTTCGGCTGTGACGTTTCAAGTTTCAGTCCAACGAAGGTGTCACCTTCTCTAATCTTGTTTGTTGGTTATGTGCAACAGCAGCAACCCAGACTTACCATTTTGTGTTGGCCCGGTTTAGTTCTGTGATGAGTTACTAGGGTGTAAAATTCTGAAGTGGAGAAGATTCTCTGAAATCCGGATAATAATTCTGCTATCAAGGTACTCCCTCTGTTTCAAAATATAAGATGTTTTAGTTTTGTGAAGCTAATGTATCTAGACTTCTTTTAGTATCTAGGTTCACTCAAGTTTGAAGTGAATCTAAACACTAAAACAAGTTTAGATATATTTTCTTTACAAACCTAAAACATCTTATATTTTGAAACGGAGGGAGTAGTTCTCAATTTATGCATCCTTCTCTAATCTTGGGCGACAGCCTGTTTTGAGTAGTAATTTTTTCTTTTTTCTTTTTGAAATTCAGGACAGCGAACTCTACTGGTTAGATTGATGTGAATCTTTGTTCTGGAATGTAACACAGAGGCGGGAGGCGTCTTGCAATTTGTGCATATCATCCTTGCAACTAGCTAGCAAATTGTACCATATACACAGGCACAAGATAATCTATTTTTGAGGAATGACAAAAGCTAATCAAGCTGCAGTTTCCATATAAACAACTGTTTTTTTCTTGCGGGTATATATAAACACTGGTTATCTTTACATTACATGAGTATTCGAGTTTTGAGCCGAGCTGCAGCGAACGGCTCATTGGGCAACTGTGAACTGCCTCTAATACACCAACACACAAGGACACAGCTGTGTCCAAAATCCAAACCGAGTTACATTGGATGATTGGACGTCAAGGACAAAAAAAACGGCAATAAACATGAGAGTGCCGTGCTGAGTTGTAGTGGCACCACGCCTGTGTTTCAGTTCTCAGCTTTGGTTGCTGTACTGGTGCTTTCAGTGGTTACCACTGTTAAGCAGTTGAGAAACAATGCAATACCATAGCCTGATTAGAGCAGTGAACTAAAGCAAATAGGTAACATTTGTCATGTTACAGACCGTCAGATCAGTAACTTTTGTCATGTTGTTGGGATTACAAGTTCAGGGTTTTTGCCAATTTCAGGGATTACAAGTTCAGGGTTTGATTTAGCTTTTGTCTATGAATTCAAGGTTGGTTTTGGACTTTTTTCTTTTGGCAGTGAATGAACTAAAGCAAACTTGATTAGAGCAAAAGTAGTCTGAAAAAACAAATTCGCCATAGCTGCAGTGGAGAAACAGGGTAGCATCACGCCACAAAACATTGGGCCTTAGGCCTTCCATAGCGTATACCAAATCAGTGTCCAAACTCCTTTTCTAGGCATCGAGCGCCGGTGCTCTACGCTGTGTAGGAGGTGTCCCAAACTTTTTTCAAGGAATCGGAGCAGCTAGGTGCTCCGATGCCCAATTTCTTCATGCAATAGAATAGTTTCAACTACCTGCCAAGCGAGAGAAGCGGTGATTGTTGAGTATTTTATTCATGGACAATGCTCTGCGTCCCACGGACGATGGGATTTTCCCATCGTCCTGCTTCTCCTCGTGCCATGTGTTCATTTGCTGCAAAACATTCCGCTTTTGCTACATATGTCCCCGCTTTTGCTTTCGAAGCAAAAAAAATGGTTCGTTCTAGAAATAGAACGTCCCGCCGGAGACCATGCAGCAAAAAATTGTGCTAATACAGCAAAACCGACTTCGCCGGAGATATCGTCGGAAAAAACTCGCTGGTGACTCTCGCCGGAGACCTTGTGGCAAAATGATGACACTGTTGTAGCAAAATCACAAGACGGTTGTAGCAACAAAGTTTTTCTAATATAGCAAAAACTTACTTCGCCGGATACATGGCTGTAGACTTTAGTCAAAAAGACCTTGCCGGAGAGCTTGTAACATAAGCTTTACGATATTGTAGCAAAATAAATAAAAGAAGATAGCAAAAAATATATATCAATGTAGCAAAATCGGAGGCCGGCAAGGACGGACACAAAGAAGCAACATCGGCCACCTAAAGTAGCAAACGCTTTAAACTATGGTAGCAACGCCGACATAGAGAGGTGGTGCGCCAGAGAGAAGAAGGACGGCCTGCAGCAGAGGGACGCAGTCGTCTAGGAGCTAAATCCTTTAGCAGTCTCACCATGGCTAGGTGCATCGAGCCCCGAGGCATCTGCCTCAAGTTCCCCTTGCCTACTAGCATCACTACCGCGAGCTCCACCGCTAGGGCAACCATGACGCTACGAACAGCGTCACCGGGACATGCAGGCATGATGGCGGCCGGGATCTTGGACCGTGACGAGGAGCGCGAGCAGCCGGGAAACGCGCCACCAGGCGTGCGCGGCACAAAGGAGCAGCAACGGGCGGCGGCACACTGCGGCACTGGGAAGCTGTGGCCGACGGAAGTAGCGACGGAGGGCGGTCGCTGGTGGCGCATGGCTTCGCTGGATCAATTCAGTTTTCATGGCCATGAGAAATACACGCGGAGACAGAAGAGGTGAGGAGATAAGGTGTGGGGTCCACCATGAGAGCAACCGCTGAGCGCGTGGACTACTTACGCGGTCGATCCGGAAGATCGTCGTTAGGGAGATCCCAATCATTTTCCTTTATTCATTGATGAGTTCCATGTTTTTGCATACAGAATCTATACGCTATCGGACCGGTGTCATGCTATTTTTCCGGGACATCTATGAGAACGGGCTACTTTTTGATGTTTTAGGAACCGGTAACGCTATGGAAGGCCTTACTGGTCCACTGGGCCTCAAGATGTGATAGGTTCGGTCCGGTCCGGACCTGGTATTGGACCGCTGCACCTATATGAAAATTTGAGGTTAAAGGAGCGGCCCGCACCTACATAACGGGTAACCTGTAGGTTCTAGGTTTGTCCCTGATCGTTGTGTCTCAGTCGCTCAGCTTCAAGAAGTTTTGTAGCTCCATAACTAACAGTTTTCATAGAGATAGAACTCAATGTAATTTCAAAGAGAATACTCCACGCACAATACATTAATCGTATATAAAACAAAAGTATACGAATCTTAGATATTTCACTTGCAAAGGGAAAATCTTCAAGACCAGACTTTCAAGACAAGTATAGAAAAGCTGAAACATCGATCACAGATTGAATATAAGACAACTTTTTTTGCTTTTGTTTTAGAATAAATATAAAGACAAAATGCTTCAGTTCTCTCTTCTTTTGCTTGTGTGTTTAAACTATCCTGATGTTGTTGCTAAACTGAACCAAATGCAATACATGCTCCATAACCTGAAGGAAATAAGAAACAAGAGAATTAATCACAGACATGCTAGAAGATCCTCTATTCATATCTTAAAAAAGAGATGTATAGGAACTATAAAGTAGAGAAGAAATACTTTTGACATGAACTAAAAAGAGATGTATAGTAACAAACTGCATCAGCTTTTCTTCACATAAATTCTGATGTGAATCCACTAGAATAACAAAACGAAAAAACATCAGAAGGAAGTTGTTGTGCAGCTTCCATTCCTAGGAGACTAGTTCTAATCTAGTTCTCGTCCTAAGAAATGAGATTTGTTGTTGCTTACACAAGCAAGAAAAGAAATCAGCAAGTATTGGTGTTTAAAATGAGTTATTAAACACAAAATTGATCAAGTATACTTAGCATATCTCAAACTACAAGAAAGAAAAGGCACCAACAAAACAAATGAGATGCACACATCACTAAGTGCATTGCATACATGACTGAATAGAAGTACATTATTACTATTTAACAAGCTATATTTCAATATAGTACAAGAACAAGAAAACCACAATACTGAAGGGTTTCGCGGCATAGTAAATCAAAATTTTCTACGGATGCGAACAGAGGGAAAGCCAAGATCTAATCTAGGAGATGCAAACAACGAGAGAGATTGGATTAGATCTTCATACCCTTGAAGATTCATTACATGGAACGTTATTCGGAACGTGGGTGATGTAGTCGTACTCGCTTCTCCTCCTCGCGATCCGATCCGATCTAGCACCACAAGTGGCGGTGCCTCCGTGAGATGCACACGTGCAGCACCTCGACGTCTCCTCCTTCCTCGGACCAGCAAGTATGGTGGAGAGACCGATTGGATCTACAACACGATGGCGTGGTGTATATGGTGGAGAATTTCTGCAGCAGGGCTTCGCCTACAAACAGTCGGGAGGGAGAGAGGAAGGGCAGCAGGGCGGCTAGGGTTGGAGGGGAAGGTGTGTGTGGGGGAGGGGGTGGTGTGCCCCCAGCCCTCTTTATATAGAGGGGTGGGCGCATCCCTAGCCCCTCCCCCAAGCCAAACCGGCGGCCCCAAAGGAGGAAGAGTGGGGGGCAAGGAAACCCCCCTTCTAGAAGGTCTATCTAGGGTTTAAACCCTCTTTGGCCGGCTGGGCCCTATGTGGCCTTGTGCCCCTGGACCAATGCGTCCAGGGCACTTCCTCATAGGCCCATGCCCCCTCCCGGAAGGTGGGGCCACGTTGGTCCCCTTCCGGAAGGTTCTAGAAGCTTCCGGTACAATACCGATTAACCCGGAACAATTCCGAACTCCAAAAACTGCACTGCCTTATATGGATCTTATTCTCCGGACCACTCCGGAACCTCTCGTGATGTCCCGGATCCCATCCGAGACTCCGAACAAAAACTCATAAACCAATTATCCAATCTATCCTAGCGTCGAGACACGTTAAGTGTGTGACCCTGCGGGTTCGAGAATATGTAGACATGATCTTCTATCAATAATCAACAGCGGGGCCTGGAAACCCATATTGACTCCCACACATTCATCGATGATCATATCGGATGAACCACGATGCCAGGATTCAATCAATCCCATATATATATTCCCTTCGTCTCGCGATATTTTACTTGCCCGAGATTCGATCGTCGGTACCTTCATACCTAGTTCAATCTCGTTCACAGCAAGTACTTTACTCATTCCGTAATCCGATATCACTTTGTGATTAACTCCTTAACCACATGCTTGCAAGCGGTGTTGATATCGATTACCGAGTGGGCCCGAAGTATATCTCCCCGACTTGGGAGGGACAAATCCCATCTCGATACATACAACCCAACAGATACTTTCCGATCACCTGAGAGACACCTTTATGATCACCCTCTCATAGGATGACGTTTGATGACCTCAAAGCTTTCTTCCAATACCAGGGAGTTGTATTATCTCATGGTCTAAGGAATACAATATTTGACATAAGAAAAACTTCGCAAAGACGAACACGATGACACGATCTAATTGCTTCGCTTAGTTTGGGTCTGTCCATCATATCATTCTCCCAATGATATGATCTCATTATCAATTGACAACTCATGTCTATGGTTAGGAAACCTTAACCATCATTGATCAATGAGCTAGTCCATAGAGGCGTACTAGGGACACGGTGTTGTTCATAAACCACATAAGTATTAAAGTTTCCGCTTAATACTATTCTAGCATGGAATATAAACATTATCATGAACAAGAATTATAATAATAACAGCTTTATTATTGCCTCTAGGGCATAATTCCAACAAATACCTATGCTAAGGGTGATTCAATCTCAGTATCTCTTAGGTCAACCAGGTCAGTGATTGCGCCCATTCGCCGCCGGTGAGAATCTGAAATACAAGCACATTAGTTTCAACAAAATGAAATTACATCAGATAATAAAGCTGAGTGTGTTAGTATTACCAGATCCTCGATACCAATCCTGCGAACAGATAAGGGCCTCAACACTCTTGACGCTCAACCTGCTACGGAAGTCTGTCAAGATTCTTCCTCCCATGCTAAAAGCAGATTCAGATGCAACCGTAGATGCAGACACTGCTAGCACATCATGCGCGATTGCAGCAAGTGTGGGATAGGTTGAAGAGTTGGCACTCCACCATTTTAGTATGTCAAATTCTCCAGATCTCGAAATCGGGCTCTCATTCAAGTATCGATCAAGTTACGTAGTTCTTTGGATCTTGCCTATGCTCATTAAGGTGGTCATCCCAGTCACCAAAGATATCATCATCTGCAGTGATCATTTGACTATGATCTTGTCCCGTTTCTTGTGAAAAGTTGTTGTTGTTGTCATTATTGAGTTGAGAAAAATATTCATTGAAGAGACTCCTGAAAGTTTTTCTCACTCTGTCTATACGTGGTTGAGGATCATTTACGAAGGCCTGTTTGAGACAAAATTCTATATACTTAAACTTGAAACGTGGGTCAAGTATTACCGGAATTGCAAGGTTCATGTAGATGTCGTACCAATACTTATTGAACTTTGTTTTCATGACAACAATCATCGGTCCAAGATCAGCATTAGAGGATTCATTGTGCAGGGTGATCTTTATTTTCCACATCTCATGGAAGTAAAGATTTGATGTAGGGTATGATGTACCAGAAACTACCATGGTTGCATCGTAAAATACCTTCAACACCTTGCAAAGAACTGTCGCCTTTTCCCAATCATTCACAAACGGAGCATATGTGTAATTTGAGTCTTGCTTGGCCAAGGAATCAAATGCTCGAATATACTCCATGGCCTTCTCAATCATCAAGTAGGTGGAGTTCCAACGAGTGGGAGTATCCATAGTGGGCCACGGACCAAGAGGGAGCCCAGCTTTAGCAATTACAATCTTGAATTTTTTCTTTCGGCCCTCTGATGATCTGATATATTTTACAAACTCCCGTATGTTGCTGACAATCTTTTTCACTTCCTCTTCGTGTAGACCATCATGAGCAATGAGATTTATTACATGTGCTGAACAGCGGTTGTGCAGCAACACTCCACTCACTGGAAGAGCCATCTTGTCCACCAGATTGCGCTTTAACTCAAATACCATTGAATCATTTGATGCAACATTATCCAATGTAATCCCAAATAGCTTATACTCAATGTTCCATTCTTGGATGCATTCAAGAACCTGATTGAACATCTCAATTCCAGTGTGAGGTGTCTCCACAACGAAAAATTTGATCACTTTCTTCTTAATTTCCCAATCTGCAGTGATATAATGGCAAGGGTGATGCACATATAACCAAGAGTCTGGTTCGATGTCCACATATCTGCTGTCAACGAAAACCTGGACTGGGCATCTTTAAACATCTCCTATAGTGCCACCTTCTGCTCTTGAAATGCTTTTATGCAGTCATTTCTGATGGTTGTCCGACTTATTGTCTTGAACAATGGGTTTAGACTTGCCACAAATCTTCTAAATCCATCATATTCCACAAGGATAAATGGAAGTCCATGTAATGCGATCATCCGGGCAAGCTCCTTTCTTGCAATAACTGATCAAAGTTCCAATTCTTCAAACGACGACCATCAGGAGAGCGAAGTGTTGAATTCAGGCCTTGCACGATCCTTAGTGCAACATCTCGTTTCTTGCATATGTCCAAGTGCTTCAACAAGGCGCTGGTCCCTTGACCACGTTTTGCACTAATCGTATTGTCACAATGCTTGCATCTCGCTTCTGAAATTTGTCCATCCACAATGACTGGAACATATTCCTTCCATGCTTCGGATCTAAATTTGCTTGTCAAAGCTCGAATCGATGCACTCGCAGTAAGAAACTCAACATCCTCAACATGTTGCTCGTCACCCTCAAAGCGAGTTGCCCTGCTCCGGTGGTGGGGAAAATAGGTGGAGGAGCCGTCAGGGGGTGAGTTTTTACTCGGTCGCCGCCAACTCTAACTGCGGCCATGGCCATGGCGTCCGTCTGGTCGCCGAGGGGAGGAGAGGTCCGGTTAGAACCTAGGTTCGGACGGGTAAGGTTTGTGTTGGACCTTATTTTTTGCGGGTCGGCCCCTTTCCCTTATGGTAACAAAAATCAGGTCCGGTTCAGCGGGTCGGTGGGCCGAACCGGACCCATCGCATCTTGACACTGGGCCTTTAGCCCTTTATCGCTCTCTCCTACCAGCCTCTACGGCGGAGCAGACCGGCGGCCGCCAGCCCCACCTTTTCCTCCCCCTACGGCAGCCGACCGCACCACCACCCACCACCTCCCGCCGCCCGAATGGCGGAAAAACCCACCGGGCTACCCCCGCCACACCCGCGCTGCCATCCGCTCCCACCACCGGCCGCGCGCGTCGCTCGCGCCCGCCCACCCCCCGCGGCAACCGCACGAAAACAAGCCCCTCCCCCTTTGTCCTATTTCGCCATGCCACTCCCCACCACGGACCAACCTCCCCTCCCCTCTCCTCTCCTCCTCCGGCGGCTACGACCCCCGCTGCACGGGCGCACCGCAAACCGCATCGCGCTATCGCCGCCACCCTCCCGTCGCGGCGCAGAAGCACACAGCCCCCCACGGCACCGAGGGCGCGCGGCCGACGACGCGGAGAAGGAAAGGGGAGGGGCAAAGCGAGAGGGACGGCCGCGGCGCGGCGTGACCCCGTCCAGCCATGCTGCAGCGCGCGGCGAGCAACGCCTACTCCTGGTGGTGGGCATCCCACATCCGCACCAGCCAGTCAAAATGGCTCGATGCCACCCTCCAGGGTACGCGCCGCACGACATCCATTCTCACCATCTCCTGGTCTAGCGTAGCGAGCTTGCGAATTGCGTTGCGGTTTTTTGTGATTGTGGTTGTGACAATGCCGTATCTGCATCGTGCGTGCAGAGATGGAGGACAGGGTGAAGCTCATGATCAAGCTCATCGGGGCGGACGCCGACTCCTTCGGCAAGAAGGCGGAGCTCTACTTCAGGAGCCGCCCGGAGCTCATCAGCAACGTCGAGGAGATGTTCAAATCCTACCAGGCGCTGGCCGACCGGTTTGACAGGATATCCAGCGAGCTGCACAAGGCCAACCACACCATTGCCACCGTCTTCCCGGACCATGTCCAGTTCGCCATGCAAGAGGGCGATGGCGAGGGACTCCCTAAGGCAATCACCAGCATCGATCTCATCAACCACAAATTCCCTGCGCTGGAAGGTTTGCCCATGGGCTCACGTGTCACAAGCCGGGGATCCATTCCGGCTCAGAAGAGGACCCAGACACACCGGAGAGTCGCGTCCCACATGAACAAGGACAAGGCGCTGGAAGAGATCGACAAGCTGCAGAAGCAAATCCTGCTGCTGCAGACCGAGAAGGAGTTCTTGAAGACCTCTTATGACAGTGCGCTGGGCAAGTATCTAGACATTGAGCGGCACGTGGCCGGGTTACAGGATGAAGTTTGCTCCTTGCAAGATACCTTTAGCACTGTCTCAGGCATTGAAGATAACGATGCCCGGGCACTGATGGCTGCGCGAGCCATTCTGTCTTGTGAGCATACATTGGTTAACTTGAAGGACCAGCAAAAGAGATCATATGACGAAGCGAGGGCTGAATTTCAAAGATTCGGCGAGGCAAAGGAGAAACTGAAAACATTTAAGAATGAGTGCGGGCAGCCTCAGACGCAAAATGAAGGGCCTGATCACCTTGACACAGGACTTACACAGGTACTGCCGCCTATGGATGGTGATGTTTCGGTTCGGAATGAGGTTAAGCTTGACCTGCAGGAAATATGTCAACAAGTTAAAAAACTAATTGAATTGCACCCAGAGGCATCAGTGGCAGAATTAGCGGAAAAGGTTGATCGACTTGTGGAGAAGGTAGTCAACCTGGAACTTGCTACTACTTCGCAGAATGCTCAGATCAATAGAATGAAGTCTGAGATAGATGACTTCCACAAGCGCCTGCGTGCCTTGGAGGAAGAAAAAGTGGTTTTGATTGCTGATTCCAGTAAGTTAGCAGACAGATTGAAGCAAGTTGAAGGGGTGCTGCAAAATGTCCAACAAATTGGTTGGTCCATACAAGATGGCGCAGGGAATATTTCGAAAGAATTGGCTGAAGCCTGCAGCGAACTTGCTGAGTTCGTTGAAACATTGCATTCTCCAGAGCATGTTAGGGATTCATCCACAAAGGGCCCGGAGGGTCCTATGGTTCCGGAGCGACTTGTTCCAAATGGATCTGAAGGTGAGGATAATATTTTATCAGAAGATTACGCATCTGTCCTTCAGAGCTACAAAGATACAGAGCAACAGCTTTCGGAAATCGAAAAGAAAAACCAGAACTATCATACTGAGGCAATGTCAGAGCTAAATGAACTGAAGAGCTCCAATACAACGAAAGATGAGGAGATTCACTCTCTTAGGCGCATGCTAAGTTCTTTGCAGAGGAAGATGAACGCTTCTGAGTGCATGGAGAAGTCTGAAGAAACATCCAAAATAACCACCACTCCTACAACTGAAGAAACATCCAAGATTGCTGCTGACATAGATGAATATGTTAAGCAATGCCAAGTTGAAGAACCACTTGCGTGTTCAGTTGGGGAGGAAAAATTTAGAGCGGAGATTGACAAGGTGTTGGAGCAGAACATGGACTTCTGGTTGAGGTTTAGCACATCGTACCATCAAATACGGCATTTCCAAACAGTATTTGACAAGCTAAAAGCCGAGATGGTTAAATTGACTGATGCTCAGGAACAGGGGGCTGCTGGTGGAATCCCTACTAATCATCAAGTAGCAAAGCTAGAGTCAGCTGTTTTAGAAAAGAAATTTCGGGATTTGAATACAGATCTTCAAGTTTGGATGGAAAAGAATGTGCTGTTAAAAGGAGAGGTGGAGAACAAGTTTTCTTCTCTGTGCAGCATTCAAGAAGATATATCAAAGATCACAGTTCTGGATAGAAGTGATGATGATCACTTCACCCTTTTGGAAGCTGCGAAATTCCAAGGAGAGGTGCTTAATATGAAACAAGAGAATAATAAAGTTGCTAAAGAGCTAGAAGCTGGGCTCGACCACGTAAGAGGTCTCCAAGTGGAGGTTGGGAGGGTACTTTTGAAGCTCCGGGAGAATCTTGAGCTATCTATAGCAAGAAGCAACCGAGCTCAACAGAACTTCCGAGCCTTGTCAACAAAAGCTGTGATTCCTCTTAGAACTTTCCTGTTTGGCGTGAAGCCAAAGAAACCATCACTCTTTTCATGCATGGGTCCTGGGATGCATAAGCACTATGGTGGCTCGAAGAATGATCGTAGACGAGAATGATTGGATTATCAGCTATACGTTTCTTTTAGCTGTCAGTTGACTTGTGCTATGTATGTTTTTATTAGGCTTTAAATGTAAAGGACCCTGTGTCACTTGACTCAAGTTTGGTTTATATATTCAATTTACTTCTGCACGGACCTTGCTGTCAGAACTAAATTTAGTGGAAAATAGGATGTGAGGTTTGTTCACAATACTACTGTCCTGTTACTGGAAGAAACTGTCCTTGCCTTTTAATTGCCAAACTGGGGTCAAGTTGGTGAACCCTGCCTATTCTGTGGTAGTGCAGCTGTCTTTCCAGTTGACCTACTGGGGGAAACTTAAACCTGTAGCTGTGATCATATCCTAACATTTAATACCTTCTGGGCGTAGTTTGTTGGGAGAAAACTATAACCTATAAAGTTAATTCGTGCAAAACCAAAACTTCTTTGAATTTTCATGTGCAGTATCCTTTTTTTTTTCTTCTGGTGATCTGTTCAGCAGTTATTGAATTGATCCTTCAGGCTATGCAATTATGCAATCTGAGAAGCATGCATCCTCTCATTTGACAATGCCTTTCTTCTGTGTAGGTTGTCAATAGAATGGCAAATTGCTACACAAATGTGTGTTGACTTAATTGTGTGTGGTTCATGTCCACATTCAGTGTTTATTTCCATATGTTATGATCTATTGACATCCAAAAAAGCATAAAGAAGGCTAAGTTACTTGTAAAACTAAAATTGTACTACTTTCTTCTGTTTCCTTTTATCCAGAAGATGCTGGTGCTGTTTACTACAGTTGTTTGTCATATTGCATGCTTTATCCTCTTAACAGTTTAGCATTAGTTTGAGTGCTTTGCTATTTCTTTAGCAGGAAAGATAATGCATGTTGGCTTCATTGAATCATGAGAGGATGGTGTCAGAAACTTGGCTCGGATGGATTTGATCAGGTATGGCTCATATCAGTGCTTTAGATGGCACATTACATGAAATTAATAATGTACCTTGTAAATTCCTTTATTTCTAAACATTTTAGTGTTTTTGTAGAAAACAAAAAGTGGGCAGTGAAGTGTCAATTATTTGATATGACTAGCCCTATTATATCCATTATATACTCACTGTTTTCAGTTTGCTTTATAATGAAACTGAGCAGTTCTTTCCTAGTCAGTTCACAGGCTTCCTCAAAGCTCTTTCTGTTTGCCGAAGTGGTGGGTTCCCATTTTCTACTATTTTGTAGTCAAACCTAAAACATGGATATCTCTATGCTAAACATGAAAATGGCATGTATCTTTATTATGTTCTATGAAGTATTAACAGGTTATCTAACACAAGCACCACTTTTTAGTTTGTCATGGGTTACTTTTATGCTTGCTAGTTGGTACAGAGCTCAGAACTCATTATACAAAATCGAAGATAAGGCATACCTGGCAATCTCTAGACTCTAGTTAATGATGAATGCTCTTGAAGTTGAGAAAGAAGGGCCCGGCTTTTGTTCTAGCAAGCATCACATCAGTTATTCAGCTACAGTTTGTTTTATCTTGTACACCTTTGTATTCCTGCTCAATATGCTAGTTACTAGTCCTGTTATCTTAGTAAGTGGATTTCGTTTACACTTGTAGATGTGAGCTATACATTCGCTTTTTTTCTACTCCATTTTCAGTCACTGGTCTCAATGCATTTGTATATAACTTCATTAGTAAATCCAAAAGAAAATTCAGAACTGCAGTGCAGAAGATAGTTTCCATATCCTTAAAACGCAAGTTTCCCCTTGTACTGTGATCTTTTAGCAGGTTTCCTAAAAATATGTTAGGAGCTTCCTAACGCCTGGTTGTGATGTGGTTATATTTTCTCAAAAACTAGTTCTTAAAAATATGCATATGTAAATATCGCCAGTAAGGTGCAGTTTTTTTGTGTTCTTGATGTCTAATTTGATGGGTCACTGGCATCAATCTCCTCATGTTTATTAATGCATTTATGACTGGTTGGAGCATATTCTTTAGTAATGTGTCTGACACGTGTTCATCTCCTAAACTCTTATGTTCAGCATACTTTTTATCTTCTCCCAAATGAAGGCATATTTTGAATTTCTTTTGCATTCAAGGTAAAGAATCCCATTTCCAATGGCTTGGCTGGACAGAAAGGGGCCCAACTTTGTAGGATCTATTTGCCTTGTCACACAGCTCATCACCCTGTATCCTTGCATAATATGTTTACTGTTGCCTGTAGTGACCATACTGAGCTATATCAATTAGGAAATGTCTACCTTGTTAAAAGTAGTGGCCTAGCCGCCCTACCAACTATGTTGTATAGTGTATACACTATGCTCATCAAATGGTCCTCTTTTTATACCAAACCCCTTCACTTGCACTTACCGCCAAACAAACACACACACACCCCAATGCAAAGGGATTCATATCCAAGAGCCATGTTCAACCCTTCTTCCTCGTCCGTGCCCACCTACAGTGACCTCTCCATGAACCAGGCAGTGAACTTCTCTAGTGATCTGCACACGGCTCCAACTGAAATTCCCCGTGGCAACGCCTTGTTCCACGACAACAGCGGTTTGTTTCCTCCGCTTGGCTTTGCTGCTTCAGCGCCACCACCCTATGCCTCTTCCCTCCATTCCTACTATACCAACAAGCAGGGCACCAGTTCACACTCCTTCCCTCTTTACCCACCACAATTTCCTGATCCTGTCAACAGTAATGCCGCCTTCTCCTGCATGTCTCCTTCGGCATTCCAGTTGCCCCTCCTTCCCCCAGTGTCTTCCTCCCCTTCCTCATCCTCCGGCGACTTGTTAGAATTCAGCAGTGGCCCTGGTACCGTGCGGCGTGTCCTCAGCACCGGCGACCTGCAGGTAATGCAACAATCATCCTCAAGATCGCACTGCGGTTCATACCGCTGAACAGCTGTTGACCATTTTTCTCTCACATGTGTTGATGCGAAACAGGGGAACAATGTTTCTCTACCACCGCCGCCAATACCACCGCGATTTCTTCCAGGCGACAACTGCGGCAGCCAGGAAGCAGCGGGCGAGCCGTTTTCAGAGAAGGTGGGGCGTTACAGCGCTGAAGAGCGGAAGGAGAGGATCGAGAGGTACCGCAGCAAGCGCCAGCAGAGGAACTTCCACAAGAAGATTACCGTACGTACTGTACTGACGACATACCCGACACGATCTTGCAAGTGCATTCAGCTGGTTCTCTCGCCTTAAATTCCAGTTTATCACCCGGCCTCTTTGCTGCATGCCTTGCAGTACGCGTGCAGGAAGACTCTGGCAGACAGCAGGCCGAGGGTGCAGGGCCGCTTCGCGCGGAACGTCGAGACGGAGGAGGGCGAGGGCGACGCGGGCGCCGACCTGGAGACGGAGGCGTCGGGCATCAGCTACGAGTACAACCTCAGCGGCGGCAGATGCTACGACAGCCAGAGCCAGTGCAGCAGGGAAACTGGCGGGGACAGCATGGTGTTTGACGACAGCAAGTGGTGGTGGTGGGCGACGGCGGTGGCAGCCAATGAGCAGCAGCCGCTGCAGCAGAGCGTCGGTTTCGACGTTATCGCTGCCGACGAAGAAGAGCAGCTGTGGGCCAGCCTCGCGGACATGTGCTCCGGCACCTGACCTGACCCAGTTGCCTCCGGACTCTGGTTGGTGCTGCGTGGTGCGAGGAGCACCGAGCGAGCCGCCGTGCAGCGGTCAGAGCGGCGTCGCTGACCTTCTTATGCCCCAACCTTAGTGCATGCATCAGCTTAATTTAGCCTTTAGTAGAAGGAAAAAAAACGAGAAGGAAGAGGACATCCCACTTTCTCAGCTTGTTCTATGCGTGTTCCTAGTTAAGACAGTTAGTAGTGTGGCTGCTTTCACTTTGCGATCGTTCTTGTTCCACAAAGCTTGGGCCCTGCTGTTGGTTTCCACGTGGTACCTGAAAAAATCGAAACAAAACATTCTTGCTGTAACTATCGCGTGCCCCGTTCTTGTCTCGTGCAAATGTTAGTGCTAGCATTTTTTGCCACTGACTGACTGCAATGCTGATCTAGGATGCCACCGAGATTTTGTTGTGTGCTGCCGCTCGACCCGAAGGTTCCGACGCTTGTTGTGAATTGTAACGCTGCGGTCCACCGGTTGCCAAATTGGCAATGGTGGTCTCATTGGTATTGGTAGTACTACTGAACAATGGTGCCGGTCACTCTCTCAGAATGCACTACAGTACACTGCCCTCGCCCCCTCGGCTTTCCTTGCTGACAGGATGTGCGGATTTCGCACGATGATGATTTCCCCGGTCTGGGCACACTAGCTAGCAGTTTCCTGGGAAGATGCGGTCATGAGCTGCCTAGACACGGGCATTCCGGCTTTGGAAAGCGTGATGCTTACATTGTCTGAACGAACATGTTTTTTTTTTAAGACAGTGAAGAAGAGATGCAGGCTATTTCTGTCGTCGGTTGCCACGGAATCAGAATGTTTTGCTTTGCTTTCCGTCTTGGTGTGACTGGCAGACCGTCTCTCCGGCCTGTTCATAGAGGTCATGTCTTAAAAGAACCATTTATTATGCCACGGAAGGGAATCCATATACTGATTTCTCGAACACGGCCAGCGGAGCCAGACGCTGGTAGCTTCTGAACACCACAATAGTACCAATATCTGTTCTTTCCAAAATGAAAAATAATCGTCTGGGAATGGAATTCATGTTCGTGCTCCGATTCTCCTCCTTTAGGAGAGTGCACGGATCTCAAAGCAAACTACTTGTTAAGAGCGAACACATCCTGTCTTAACCTAAAGGAGAATAAGTCATTTTTGCACCACTCAAGGAGTTAGCTCTCGCTAAAGTCTACTCCCTCCGTTTCAAAATATAAGATGTTTTAGCTTTGTAAAGAAAATGTATCTAGACTTGTTTTGTAAAGAAAATGTACTTTTCAACTTTCAACTCTAAAAGCAAAACAATCGCATGCTTAACAGGTGTTAGTAATACCAGATCCTAGTCATCATGTCTGCCGCATCACCAACTACGACATATATCTGGGAAACGTTCTGCAAAATTGATGAATAAGTCAGAGAAATTCAGAATAACGGGGTTTTAGAAAACTGTGGGAAAATCAGATCTATTCTATATTCTAGAATATTTAATGAACAGCGACGGAATGTACCCTCTTAATAAACTAGAAATAGACACACAAATCAAAGGGTCGAGAAAAAAGCACAATTTTATCTTTGAGAAATACCAAATTTTGTTTTTAAACATATTACATGTATAAAAACAAAAATAGTCCAAATAACAGACGCCCGCGGGCATGCACACAAGAAATTCATGAGAAATCATTAGAGAGAGTTAAGCTTTTTTTAGAGAAGAGAGAGTTAAGCTGGGTGGGCATGCACATACCCAAGAAATTCATGAGAAATCATTAGAGAGATTTCAGTTGGGTATATGAATATGAGCAGAGGAGAAACATTTTATTTTATTTTATCGGTTATTTTAAACATTTAAAATTGATTTGCGCGTGTGTTTTTTCTACTTCCGTTGGTTTTATTGATATTTAGCTTTCTTATATTTTGTGAATTATTTTATTTGGCTATAGATCTTCTAAATTTCCTAAAACAAAAATAATAGTAGTATTTTCTCTTATCCATATTAATTGTCGCTGAAATGGATGTATCTAGACATGTTTTGATGCTAGATACATCCAATTCCGCGACACTTAATATGAATCCGAGGGAGTAGTATTAATCGATCTCAATATTATTGTGATGTGACCTACATGTGGTGGTGATTAGGATCCACATACATCAAAACATTTCCACGTCAATACAAAACCACTTTGACCGATTTAGAGGATAATTTACCATGTGCTAATAATAGGACGTGTAATTTGTTAGGTTTTGGAGCTGAGAGGCAGGGCTGGTCCTGAGATTTCCAGGGCCCAGGGCGGGGGAATTTCGAGGCCTGCTAATATAAAATTTTAAACATTAGTCAAACATTCCTATGAAATGTTGTCAATAAACAAGTGCATCAAAATAATAAATTTTATCAACATTAAAGTGAGTAACGATGGAATCAATTTCAAAAAGGAACCATGTGGTATTTCATAAAAGATGAATTGTATAACATCCTCAAAATTGCGAGTAAGAGGAATCCCGCTTGGGTGCGCGAAAATGGATGACATGAGAGATAAAACCTAGGTACAGAAAAGAGGTGAAGAAACGGCTTTTTATCTAGCCCAAAAGAATATCTCAGTACTGTGTTAACCTCGTTTACAATTTTTGTGATGATCCGGTCTTGAAGGCTTTGTGTAGGAGTACTTTTCATCGTTCAGTCTCATGTCATATGGTCTGTGGTAAAATTGTGGAGGTACTGTCGTGAGGTGGATACACTTTTTTATGGCTTCAGGTTGTTCTTTACTTTTTTTTCCGAATAGTTCTTTAGTTTTTGTTAGCCGACTTTGTCGGGAGTGATGAGTGATTTTGCTTAGCATTGTTGAATAATCAATATCGATGAATAGACCGTGGCCGTACCCTTTTAGATTAATTCCTCCTACCTATATTACCTTCGGCCTAATAAGATTCACAAACCTTTTTAGGTAAGGAGCATCAAAGCAAAACCCTCAAATATTAGCTGGACCTAGACTAGCGTGCAAACCTCTCCATTGATCTGTCTCCAAGTACAAGCTAGTGTATTCCTTAATTAGAGCCCAAATGCAGCTAATCTTCAATTCCCCCATTCAGTTTTGACCGTCTAAACCTGCTTAGCAAAGCGACAGATGAGTATCATGAAGAATAAACTAAGGCAGCACTGATTGCCCTAGAGATGTAGCCCGACAAAGAAACGGAAAGGGCATTCGGAAACACCCAATGAGCGAGAGCTTACCTGCACACTGCCCTCTTCTCTATACATTGTGCGATTTTGGAAGAATCATCGACGGCGTAAAGGACGAAGACGAACTAGGTACCCTCCGATTCCAAACTGTTAACTTGCAACTATGTCAGGAGTGCATGGAGCACCAGAGACGGCCAGGAGATCGGTCAAAGAGGAATCAAAGGCATGGCCCTTATTAGTTTGTGGCATGTTCTCAGTTCTCATGCTTAGGAGTTACTTAATTAGCCAGAACTGGCATCTTTTCCTTCAATGCATGCATAGGACCAGTCCTAATTAAGCTTTGCATATCTCCTGTTAGGATCCTCTTGGTCTTGGAGCACATTATAGATGCCTTATGTCACTAGCCGTGTCTTTCATTGACTTGCAATCTATACTTGTTTTTATTACGACAATTATATAAATTTGGCATTGAGTCCTGGTTTTTATTGTTTGATTGAAGTCGACTATAGCCGAGGACCGAAGTGAGAGGGTGCTGCCTAGATCACCCGATACCTCCTTTGAGATTCTCGCAAGGGTGAAAAAATACCAAGACTAGATTTTGTTTCAAAAAGAAAGGATAGAGCCTTCCGGTCTGGTCTCTGCAACCACGGATGCACACAACTACAATTTTATCTAAATAGATACTCAAACAAAGAGGACAAAACATCTTTAGATACAGATGGCATGCGATAGACGCAATGGCATAACTATGACAAGCTGTGACATACACACTAATGAAAAAAAAGAGTTGCTTCGGTGTCCCCCTCTTCCAAACTTTAAACATACAGACACTCAGGATTGATCCTACCTCTTTCTGCCCTCCGAACGGATGGGGTATAGGCCAATCTTGATCATCCTTGTGTTTTGAGTTTCATAGGTTTGGGAGAGAAGGGACGTCGAAGCACACCTCAAAAAAAAAAGGTCATGTGCATACTGATATTTAATTTTATTTAATGGTTTACATATGGTTTTTAATTTTATTTAAAACCATGCAAAGCATTGTGCCCTACACCAAGGCGTCATGCAATGTGAAATTCCAGTATTGCAAAAAGGTCAGATTATGGATATTTTCAAAACAGGTTCATTTTGTGCCGAACTTTATTTTTTTGTCAAATTTGTCAATTCTTGAATCCATCCTTCAAGGCTAGGAAACTCTGATATCAAGGGAACAACATCGGCATAAAGACGACGACTTGAACAAGAAGATGATGTAAGTGGGTCGCTGCTAGGTGCGGCCAGTGAAAGCTATATGTGGGATTTTTACCTCGGTCATGTAGAGGTTTTCTTGTGACCATCTTTTTTTTGCGGGTTCTTGTCACCATCTTGGCGTCATATATTCCTGAAACCACCACAGTGTCCTAGGGGAGATAGCCTAAAAGGCCACCATAGAAAATCCCACAAACATGCCCCGACAACCAATCCACTCATGTCAAAGAGAGCAGCCAAACCAACCGCCTCCAACGGAGGAGTGCCCCCCGACAACAAAGGTAGAAGCCGTTTCAAAGGGTAGATTGGGTAGGATGTCTCCAACGTAAAACCGCCGCGAGTTGGCCATGCCCACGACACATGTATCCACTTGGCCTATAGCGTGCCATCGGCCATCGATATCTGAATGAATTACAGAACATGACCCTCCCGTTGGATCGAAGATCCAGAGGGGTTCTACATCCACGGCTCCTCCTCGAGAGGACTCTATGCACTAAGGACATTTCCACGACGGATCCTATAGGTTGTCCGGTATTAAGTTGTCGGGCACTCCACCGGGAGCGGCGGTAGCAATGCCAGATTAATTGGGGAGACTTCCCATACCAGTAAACCCCCAAACAAAAGTGGCAGCGGTGGGGACTAGAGAGAGGAGAGATGAAGGGAGGGGGTAGGTGGGGTGATGTGAGGCTTACCGTTGGTCTATTTGGCCAAATCCTACATGGAGTTTGCTGTTGTCGTTGCCGGCACTCCTGACAGAGCCCTATGTAGAGGGAGTGGAGAGGTAGTGCTGAACAAATTTCTAGGGATATGATGACATCGATTTTGTATGGGGGTGGCGGTGGGAGCAGTTTTTCTAAAAAAAAACCTGGTCAGACAACCTTTGGGGGCTACTGGTGGAGATGCTCTAAGCCCGAGACTCCAACTGGCTGTTACGCACACCATACACCCCTAGGATCTCCGCCAAGGCCACCATAAAGGAAGGCCCCACTGCTGCCGCTAGCCTAACGACAATGAGGGGATGAGCGAGGATGAGAGGTCGGCTATGTGGTGTCACGTGGGCTGACACCTAATTTCAGGATCGATTATGTAAGATGGCTAGCTCTATTGAGTTAAACATATCACAAAATGCATCATATGTTACTAAGACCTCATTAGATGCATATCATTTGATATGTTAAGTCAGATCAAAAGTGTCAAGAAGCTGCATATACGGCAGATTTTTTGCCATAGCACATACTGCATAAAAAAGGATTTTAAATTTAAATATTATAATCTCTTCGTCCTAAAAAGGATATCACTGATTTATTTAGATTCGCATGCATCTATACACCCAAACACGTTAGATATAGGAGAATCTAGACCAATCTGCGATTTCCTTTTTGGGATGTATGGAGTAGTTTTTTGTCTAGTATATGTAAGCATTAGGAAAATCGATTAAAATAAGAGCAGTGATGTACCTCTCTTATTTTAGAGCAATCAGGAGAGTTAGTGGAGAGCTAATTAAAATGAGTGTATCTCGTATCTGTGCGTCTTTGGAATTTCTACCTTCAGCCAAAAGCCTATGCGTGCGTTGAATTGCGGGAGGGAGATTCAAGGGAGACGCTTTGACTGTCCCTCCCCTCCCAATCTCCCATAGAGGGCTGCCCGATTCTCTGTCGGCCGTTAATCCCAAGCACCAACACTGATAACTTTGTTAATTTTTCACTATGATTGCAAACCTAGATAGCTAGCATACTAGTACTAGTACTAATGCGTAGTGCGAAAAATGGCATTCAACTGTGAATTTGACCATGAAAAATGCTTAGTACTTGCAGTTAAGTACTAACTACTATGCGGATTCTAGGGGCTTTGTTTTGGTTCACAGAAACAATCCAATGTACATAGTGTGTGATTTCTGCATTTTTTCTTAGTGTGGGAATGCAGTGCACCTATCAGTTTTTTGAGAAAAAAACACATAATGGTCAACACGCAACAGACGTCTCAAATTAACCAATAAATAGCTTTTGCCAAGTGGAGGGAGCATACAAGAATCATGTGAGGTGTTTCATTCACATCTCATCGTGATTCTCAGAAAGCAATTGAGAGAAGTACCAAAATGATGGCTCTTTGGGAGAATCGACCACAAGGAGATTTGGGAGGGAAGAACACTTGGCATGAACAAAAGTGCCACTGGATGCTAATGTTGACCCTGCTTAAAAAACGAGAAGGTGCCCACTTATAAACGCTTCACCAATTATATCTAAAGAAATGTAATCACTCTGGATTATGTTGTTTATTTAACCGATTGAGGGATCTCCATTGGTCATTTCATTGGTCTATTCAAAGCTTAATCAGGGTGAAGGGAATTGTATCTCTATGAATTAAGTCAAAAAAGTGCCCGAGAATCCAATGTGAAGTGGGAAGACCACAGGGCAATAATACTTCACAGCTAGTAATGTGCAAGATGACGTGCACGGTGACAGCACAAAAGGGGTTGCCATGGCCAGTGAGCAATATTTGAATCATGCTAGTTTGTTCACGATACTCGTGCTGACACATGCAATGAGGACCCCCTCCCCACCCCTCGTCCTCGTGACAGCACAATATGTGAATAAATTTTATTTTTTCCCTCCCCCGCGTCGCCCTAACCCTAGGCGACATGGGGCAACCGGGCCGTCAGCTTATGCCTCTCCCCACCGATCTTCCTCCCCTCGCCGCTGCTAGGAGTCATCGACAGGCAAAATCTCGCGCGTTGACGGCGGCGGGGGGGCTATTCTCCCCGGGCGGTAAACTTCCTCTCCCTGGGGAGGCGGTGACGAAATCAAGTATCGGCGGGGGCATGGTGTGGCGGTCTTCTAGCGGTGATCTCGACACGAGACAGTGGAAGTGGAGCTCCCTCCGCCTGTTGGTGGTGCGCCCATGGTTGCGGACGTCGTATCCGGGTCTGCCCCGTGCCTTCTAGGCCTAGGCAGACCCGTGGGTCTGGTACCGTGGTGGTAGGTGGCGTGGAGGCACCTGGTTGTGATGAAGGACTGACACCATGGTGGTGCCGCCGATGATGGGCTGGTCGATGGTGGCCATGTCTCCCAGGAGTGTGGCAGTGTCGTGATTGGCCGCCATGGTTGTGGCCGTGGCCGGTGTCGACTTGCCCAGCCGTGAGTCGGTTGGTGGCGTGGGGGTTGTCGGCCTGGTCAATAAAGGTGGTTTGGCCCTGCTGATCTTCCTGCACCAAGTCACCGATCTGCTTGATGCTAGCCTCCTTGATCTGGTAGCCGACGTGTTTCGGTCTTTTTATCAGAGATCTCTAATGATTCGCATATGGTGCCACTGTATATCTATATCTGAACCGATCATGTCGTGCACACCCTTAGTTTCAGCAAGTATTGCTTCATAAGGGTGTGGCACGAAGCTTTGCTTTCCCATCGGTGCCATGGAACATGTCTAAGAATAGATTTTCATGACATTGACAAAGATGGAGAAAGTCATGGTGGTTGTGATTGGAGATTTTGAAGTTATGGTAGTATGGTGTACTGTGGTAAAGACTATGCTGCACATGCTCTTCCTGTGTGTCGGGTGTTTGATGACTTGAAGAAGCGTCCTTGGAAAGAGGGTGTGGCAGCACATGTGGATTGTATTTTTGGTTATGCTCCTTGAGTACCGAGTCACGTTTTTAGGGTGAAAACCCAAGGTCTAGCCTTCACTGGTTGTACCTGGCGATGGTCATACTAAGGCATTGTTTTGGTAAATCGGACTTTCTCCAGGGTAAAACCTCAAGATCTTCGATCTGGCGGCAACAACATGTGCATTGTTTCCTTCCCGAAGGCGTTGCTTTTGGAGCATCATTTTATAGTCCGGGTGTTGTATTCGGTGTTGATTAGAGCGCTGCTGGTGCGTATGTTTCATCATTGTGATGGGGTCTTTGTTTTTATGTTTCTCTTATTTTTTTATTCTTTTCTTTGTTGTATGCATCCTTGATGTTATTCGACATCTTGTAGACTAGGTGTAATTGGTATCTTCTAGAAATCAACATATTCCCGTTATGAAAAAATGCAACAAGCACCATACAGTGAGTTGCATTTTAAAGCTTCCTAACCCCATGAGCAACATTGTTCGGTTTTGGCGCGGACAAGTTTGGTTTACGTACAATAAAGGTACCACTAGAAATAAAAATATTTATATGGTATCTTCGTGAAGATATTGATAGACGATAATATTGTTTGATATTGTATGATTACATTGTGAGCCCTTGGGCTATTTATACAGAAGTAAAAGACTTGGATTCCAAGAAGCCTAACAGAGGTAGGTCTAGATTACAATCCTAAACTACCATATATAGCCCAATTGTGATATGCTCTAACACCCCACGCCATCGTATTGGTCATGACACGAATAACATGAGAATTGAGTATGGTCAGTCTGGAGCATAAGCCGAGCCAAAGGCGCGGATCGGGGAGGATGGCGGTGGATGCCGATGCCGATGTAGCCGGTAGCGAGGGTGGTGTAGTCATGGTTGATGGTGGCGCGCGAGATGTAGTCACCGTTATGAAGTCGATATGGTCGATGTCGTCCTTGAGCCCGGGGGAAGTCACCATAGTAAAATAGTATAAGGAGGTTGCAGTAGTAGTAAACTCTAGGTAGACGAAGCTGGAGTCAGGGTAGTCAAGGTAGGTGACACGCATGCCGAGCTTGCCAAACTCGATATCTATCCGGGGATGAAGGCACATGTCAGTGTTTACAATACCGAATGTGCGAACACATGGACCATTACGAACCATGCGATCCAAAGAAAGCCGCCGTGTACGGTCATTGTGCCGCCGTATGCCATGGAGTATACAAAGTGGTTGCAAGAAGAAAACTAAGCATGATAGCGCATGCAAAATAAAAGTTACACTACAACTCTAGCGGCGAAGTCGTGGTAGACGAAGATGGCGAGGTGGTTGTCGATAGAGATTGAACCATAGAGGTAGTAGATGTTGAGGTTCAAACCCATTTTATCCATCCTCGTGCAGGAGCACTGTGGCGCTGGTGGGGGTGAAGAAGAAACTGTTGGTATTGATGAAGACCAGGAGCAGTGTTGGCTGCGATGATGCAGTACGTGTAGAGAAGTTATTGGTGTAGATTCTTGTCAGTGATAATGACCATGGGCAATGCAGGTGCAACACTATGTTGATGACGAGGCACATAATTGGTGATATATCTCCCAATTGTTGTTAGCAAAGACGATCCGACATGTTGACAGCATACGGACTGAGAAACCGGCGGTAACGCATGAAGACGTCCTTAGGGCTCCACACATAGTATACCTAGCATGATCATTGACGAGGAGTTGTGGTGCGTGCACCCAGTGTTGACGTGGGACACTTCGTTGGACCCCCAAGAGCAAGGTGTGATGAGCACATCAGCAAGTTTCCCTCAGTAGAGACCGAGGTTATCGAACCAGTAGAAGGAAGGAAACATCACACAGGTGTTGCAAGCAACGCGGAGACATGCACAACACAAACTCAATACTTTGCCCTAACTAACAGTGAGGTTGTCAATCTCACTGGTTGCTGTAACAAAGGATTAAACGTATGGTGTGGAAGGTAATGGTTTGCATCAAGTAAACAAGTAACATTGGAAGATGTATCAATGGTAAAGATTGGACCGGAATCCATAGTTCACTAGAGGTGCTCTCCTTAGATAAACAACATGACATGAAGGGTAAAAAAATTACAACAGGGCAATTGACAGGAACTGAGCAATGCATAACAATGCAATTACTAGTCAGAAAGATCCTATGAGATTCGATTGGGCAATACAACAAGATACATAGACCACCATCCAACTGCATCTATGACTAGAAGTCCACCTTCAGGTTATCATCCGAACCCCCTCCAGTATTAAGTTGCAAGCAACAGACAACTGCTTTAAGCAAAGTGTGTAAGATAAACAGTCCACATGTTCCATGAACAAGAGACCATTGTTTTCTCCCTAGTAGAAACAACACATCTACAACCGAAGAGATTATTGTCACTTCCCTTGGAAACTAGAGGCATGAACCCACTATCGAGCATAAATACCCCCTCTTGGAGTCACTAGTAACTACTTGGCCAAGATAGCTACTAACAACGAAGAGCATGCAAGATCACAAACAACACAGACATGATAGAATCATAAAGACAAAGCCATTAATCAAACCAACATAATAATCTCAATATCCATCGGATCTCCGCAAACACAACATGCATGATTACAAATAGATTAGATCTTTATCATGAACGAAGCTCACAAGATCTATACATGAAAGAACAAAGGAGGAGATACAACCATCTAGCTACTACATGGACCCATAGTCCAAGGTGGAACTACTCACGCATCATACCGGAGAGAAGGCCTCTGGGATGATCTTCCCTCCGGCAGGGTGCCAGGAAGAACTTCAGATCCCCCCGATCTAGGGACGATGGGGGCCGCGGCTACAGACGGTTTCGTGGAGATTTGATCGGGTGCTTAGGGTTTCTGCATCGGGGGCTTCTTATAGGCGATGGGGGAGGCCGAGGCGGCGGCCAGGGGCCCCACACCCCTCCCAGGCGCGAGGCAGGGCCCATCCACGCCTAGGGTGGGTCTGGCAGCCCTGGCCGGCCTCTTCGGCTCCCCTCTGAAATTCTTGTTCCCCACGGAAAGTAATTGACTTTGACGTCTGTCCCGTCCAATTCCAAGAATATTTTTTTACTAATTTTTCTAAAACCAAAAATAACAGAAAATAGGCATCTGACACTGTTGCAACTTGTTAGTAGGTTAGTACCAGAAAACATGTAAAAAGCACCTCAAAGTGTAGACAAAGCAAAGTAGATACTAACAAGCATGGAGCATCAAAAATTATAGATACGTTTCCAATGTATCAAGTTGCCAAATAGAGTCGACGATGAGGTTAGAGTAGAGGAGTGTGATGACGACATGTGGCGCTGGCCTACATAATACAATCTATGATATGCGAAAGAAAAAGAAACATCGATCAAGTGTCCGTGAGAAACTTTGACTATTGGATCTAATCAATGAGTTGTGCGTCCACAGGTGGAGATCAATCACCTCGGGGGTGATGCAGCGGAAGCCGTGGGTGGGCTAAACCCTAGGAAGAGGAACGAAACCCTCTGATACCATGATAAACTATAATAGCGATTGATATTGCGTGATTAGATTGTGAGTCCTTAGGATGCTTATATAGGACTGCAAGACTTGGAGTCCACGAAACCTAGTAGAGGTAGGTTCACATTACAATCATAAATTACAAAATATATTCCAACCGTGATATACTGTAACATATATCATTTTTACTAAGGATAAATTTGCAAAGTGCAACTGCGCATGATAAAGGAGACTACGAAGTATGACATATCATCACTATGTGAAATTATAATTGGTAAAGCTCAAAAATATAATTATAATTTTGAGCCACATCCATGCGAGTCTATATTTAGTTCTTGTACCACTTCATATCATGTAGAAAGCAACATTTAGTATCTAGTTAAAACTCAACAACGGTGTGACATACTCTAGAGAAAGCATAGCTAAATATGTTAAACGCATTTTGTGTGGAGGTGTCTGTTTAATTAAGTATCTCATATTGACAATGCACAATAACATTAATGCTAGTGGTTTGTATGCAAAACATAAATGAATTTTATTTAAGGTGTAGTCTTGAACCAAGAGAAAATAAAAAAGTAAAAAAATGACAGTCTTATTAAGAAAAGTAAGTTGAGATATTATAAGGATAGAAGATTCTAGAATTATGAAAAAGTATGTTTCGTGTTGGAATTTTTGCCTAAATAGGCCCAACCCATTTATTATATGTCAATAAATTCCTGAAATCCTAGAGGCCCATTTGGCCCATTCATGCGAGGCAAGAGCCGGGACAAATGTTTAGTCCCACATTGCTAGTTGAGTGGAAGTTGGACCAACTTATAAGGTGAGCTCTCCTACCACTTGGTAAAAGGATGAGAAGGAGAAGGAGAGAGTTCCACATGCGCGCTCCTACTCCTCGCTCGCCTCGCCACGCCACGCCTCGCCTCTCCACGCCACGCCTCGCCTCGCCTCGTCACGACGCGACGCGTGCGCCGCGGGTTGCGGGTTGCGGGAATCTCGCCGAGCCGAGCTTTATTTTGCCACGCATGAATGATATATGAACAATCATACAGAAGTTGAAACGTTTTGCTCGAGTGGACTTTTAATACAAACTGAGTGGAGGCTGTCCGGTGGGCTGCCGCCTGTTCGCTTCAACTCCTGTCCGTTCGTTTCATCTTCTGTGCAGCCTGTCTGCCTACTCCTCTGTGTTTATATAAGAGAGATGTCGCGCCTCCTCTCAGATACACTTCAAAATATCGTCGCATACTCCTTTGCGCCTCAAGTTCCAGAGCACTACGCTACCTAGATCTTCCCCATCCCGTCTTGCGGCGTGCACCGCGAGCCGGGACAGTAGGCCTCCGAGACCCCGCTGCTTCGAGTCCTGTACGGGAGAAGAGCGATCAGTTTTTTGGGGAGCGCTATCGGCGCGACTACTGGCTTCGTCACGGACTCCCACACGGATAGCGACTACGGCGACGTCTTTCCCGACGAGGACTTCTTCCCCGATATCAGCACCCTCTTCCTCGACGACATGGCCAACGACAGTTCCAACGCCGGCGGTTCCTCTTCTGCTACTGCCGTGTATATCTTCTTTCTCAATCTTGTTCTGATTGTATCTAAAGTTTTACGTCTTGCAGTTTGTTTGGTTATATGCCTTAATATGTATTCGCTATTTTACATGATTAGTATATTCCATATTATTCTAATCATGTTTTATCTAGCGTTTATTATGGATAATTCGCTTGGTAAATTGCTCTTTTATTCAACAATCCAAAAACCTTATTTCAGGCAATTTGCCCCAAGTGGCTTTGTTGCTTCTATGAAGCCACCTGTGTTCGAAGGTGTGAATTACAAACGATGGCGTGCGAGAGCAGTGCTCTGGTTTCAGACCATGAGCTGCTATAACGCTATCTATAGCGCACCTGAGGGAGAACTTAATCCCGCTCAGGAAGAGGCGTTCCAAAAACTTGATACCACTTTTAAGGCTGCCTTGATCAGCATCTTTGGCGACAATATTGTCGATTCATATCTGTCATTTAGCAATGGCAAAGATATGTGGGATGCGCTCGAGAGAAAATTTGGAGACTCCGATGCTGGCAGTGAACTGTATGTCATGGAACAATTCTATGATTATAAGATGGTTGATGACCGCCCCATTGTGGAGCAGGATCATGAGATACAGTCACTTGCCAGGGAGATTGAGCACTTCACTTGTGTGTTACCGGACAAGTTTGTTGCCGGAGGCATTATTGCCAAACTTCCTCAGTCATGGAGAAACTTTGCTACTTCTCTGAAGCACAAGAGACAAGAGTTCTCCGTGACAGATCTCATTGGGACTCTTGATGTGGAAGAGAAGGCGAGAGCAAAAGACACACATGCTCGAGGTACCCAGGGAGGTTCTAATGCCAATCTGGTACAGAAAAGGAACTTCCAGCCTCATAAGTTCAAGAACAAAGGCAAGTTTGACGGCAAGGGAAGTTCGATGGAAAGAAGAAGGCCTCATAGTATACCAGCTTCAAGAAGAAAATTGATAAGAGGAAAGGTGCTTGTCATGTATGCGGTGATCCTGATCATTGGGCTCCTGCTTGTTCCAACCGCTTTGACAAGCGCCAGCATGGGAAGGGCAGCAAGACTGCTAATGTTGTCATGGGCGACGTTGAGATGAAAGATGTTGGGTATGGTATATTACCTACTGTTCTTTCATTATGTCATTCTCCTGATTGGTGGATTGACACGGGTGCTAATGTACATGTCTGTTATGATATTTCCATGTTTTCTTCATATCAGGTCAGAGGGACTCAAACCGTGCTGATGGGGAACGACTCGCATGCTTCTGTTCATGGTGTTGGTACGGTCGATCTGAAGTTCACTTCGGGAAAGACCGTGCGCCTGAAGAACGTGCATCATGTTCCCTCAATAAATAAAAATATTGTTAGCGGATCTCTTCTGTGCCGAGATGGCCGCAAGATTGTATTCGAGTCCAATAAATTTGTAATTTCCAAGTATGGAACCTTTGTTGGTAAAGGTTATGAGTGCGGAGGCTTGTTCCGCTTATCTCTGTGAGACATTTGTAATAAAGTTGTTAATCATATTTACACGAATTTTGAATCAAATGTCTGGCACTCTCGTCTTTGTCATGTTAATTTTGGTTGTATGACGCGTCTAGACAAAATGAATTTAATCCCTAATTTCACAACTGTTAAGGGATCTAAGTGCCAAGTCTGCGTGCAAGCTAAACAACCGCGCAAGTCACATACGACTGCAAAAGTGAGAAATTTAACACCACTAGAGCTCATACATTCTGATCTTTGTGAGATGAATGGTGTGTTGACAAAAGGTGGAAAGAAATATTTCATGACTTTGATTGATGACTCTATGAGATATTATCATGTGTATCTTTTGAAATCAAAAGATGAGGCTTTGAGTTTCTTCAAATCTATAAAGCTGAGGCAGAAAATCAACTTGATCGAAAGATTAAGAGGCTTAGGTCTGATCATGGTGGAGAGTACTTTTCCAACGAGTTTGATTCCTTTTGTGCGGAACATGGCATAATTCATGAGAGGGCGCCTCCCTACTCACCCCAGTCAAATGGAGTATCCAAAAGAAAGAACTGTACTCTAACAGATTTGGTTAACGCCATGTTAGACACATCCGGTCTTTCTAAGGAATGGTGGGGGGAGGCACTATTGACTGCGTGTCATGTCCTAAACCGAGTTCCCACAAATAACAAAGAAATTACTCCATTTGAAGAATGTGAGAAGAAAAGATTAAAACTCTCTTACTTACGTACTTGGGGTTGTTTGACAAAGGTTAATGTACCAATCCCCAAGAAGCGCAAGCTTGGAACAAAAACCATTGATTGTGTTTTTCTGGGCTATGCTTTTCATAGCATTGGTTATAGATTCTTGATAGTAAAGTCTGAAGTGCCTGCCATTCATGTCGGTACAATCATAGAGTCGACTGATGCGACTTTCTTTGAGGATATCTTTCCAATGAAAGATAAACCTAACTCATCAAATCCGGAGATACCTAGTTCATCTAATCAGGAATTTACTACATTCTCTGAACCTACTATTCCAATTGAACACTCTGAAAGTCCTAAGGAGGATGATAATGAAATTCCTAAAAAGAGCAAGAGACAGAGGACTGCAAAGTCCTTTGGTGATGATTTCATTGTGTACCTTGTGGATGACACTCCTACTTCCATTTCAGAAGCATATGCATCTCCTGATGCTGACTACTGGAAGGAAGATGTCCATAGTGAGATGAATTCCATCTTAGCTAATGGAACATGGGATATCACTGATCGCCCTTATGGGTGCAAACATGTAGGGTGCAAGTGGGTGTTTAAGAAAAAGCTTCGACCTGATAGTACTATTGAGAAGTACAAGGCACGGCTTGTGGCCAAGGGATATACTCAAAAGGAAGGTGAATACTTCTTTGACACTTACTCACCTGTTGCCAGATTGACCACCATTCGAGTATTACTCTCATTGGCTGCCTCTCATGGTCTTCTCGTTCATCAAATGGACATTAAGACAACTTTCCTTAATGGAGATTTGGATGAGGAAATTTACATGGATCAGCCAGATGGCTTTGTGGTAAATGGTCAAGAAGGAATGGTGTGCAAGTTGTTGAAGTCTTTATATGGCCTAAAACAAGCCCCTAAGCAATGGCATGAGAAGTTCGAAAGAACTTTAACTGCTGCAGGCTTTGTTGTAAATGAAGCTGATAAATGTGTGTACCATCGCCATGGTGGGGGTGAGGGAGTCATCCTTTGTTTGTATGTTGATGACATACTGATTTTCGGAACCAACCTTAATGCAATTAAGGAGGTCAAACATTTCTTATCTCATTCCTTTGAGATGAAGGATCTGGGAGTAGCTGATGTCATCCTGAACATCAAGTTATTGAGAGATGATGATGGTGGGATTACACTGCTTCAGTCCCACTATGTGGAAAAGATCTTGAGTCGCTTTGGGTATAGCAACTTCAAGTTTTCTCCTACACAGTATGATCCTAGTGTCTTGATTCGAAAGAATCGAGGAAATGCTAGAGACCAACTGAGATACTCTCAAATCTTTGGCTCACTTATGTATTTAGCTAGTGCCACGAGGCCTCACATCGCCTTTGCTGTAAGCAAACTCATTCGATTTGTTTCAAATCCAGGAGATGATCACTGACATGCTCTTGAGAGAGTTATGATATATCTAAAAGGCACTACGAGCTATGGCATACACTAGACCGGGTACCCAAGGGTACTAGAGGGTTATAGTGATTCAAATTGGATATTTGATGCTGACGAGATAAAGGCCACAAGTGGATATGTATTCACACTTGCTGGTGGCGCTGTTTCTTGGAAGTCTTGCAAGCAGACCATCTTAACGAGGTCAACTATGGAAGCAGAACTCACAGCATTAGACACAGCCACTGTTGAAGCAGAGTGGCTTCATGAACTCTTGATGAACTTACCTGTGGTTGAAAAACCAATACCCGTAATCCTTATGAACTGCGATAATCAAACTGTGATTTTCAAGGTAAATAGTTCTAAGGATAATATGAAGTCATCAAGACATGTGAAGAGGAGACTGAAATCTGCCAGGAAAATGAGAAACTCCAGAGTTATTGCATTGGATTATATCCAAACATCTAAAAACCTGGCAGATCCCTTCACAAAGGGTCTATCACGCAACGTGATAGAAAATGCATCGAAGGAGATGGGTATGAGACCCACAATTTGAGCTTTCCACAGTGGTAAACCACTCTGTGTGATCGAAGATCCCGTGAATTAGAATTGAGAGACAAGCTGTTGGTTAGATGAGAGGAAAGTATCCCTACTTTAATAAACACCACTCCATAAAGATGCAACACTTTCCTATTCTGCACGGCAGGTTGGTTTATTATCTTAATGTGTTCTAAGTGGCTTATCCTAAGCAAAGATGTTGTCCTGCAGAACATCTTTTGAAGAACATACCTATATGAGTCTGACTGTTAAAATGTCGCAGTCTATGAGAGTAGGGTGCTCTCTAATAAACTCATGAAAGGTTATGGAGTATGATGTATAAGCTCCACCCGTGGGGAAGTCCCACGGTAGCCTAGTATCGATCAAGACTTTTTGTGAAGCTAGGTTCGCAGCAAACTTGCAGTTCAAGGCATAGTCCACTATACAAGTTGCAGCCTAGTATAACATAAAGTTCTAGGTGGAAGTTCAACTTAACAGTCTCCACTACAGTACCGGTATATAAAAAATGTTTTGGAACCAAAGGCAAACTTCATGTGCCTCTCGGATCTGGTGGAGGATTGTTGGAAATTTTGCCTAAATAGGCCCAACCCATTTATTATATGTTAATAAATTCCTGAAATCCTAGAGGCCCATTTGGCCCATTCATGCAAGGCAAGAGCTGGGACAAATGTTTAGTCCCACATTGCTAGTTGAGTGGAAGTTGGACCAGCTTATAAGATGAGCTCTCCTACCACTTGGTAAAAGGATGAGAAGGAGAAGGAGAGAATTCCACACGCGCGCTCCTCCTCCTCGCTCGCCTCGCCACGCCACGCCTATATGAACAGTCGTACAGAAGTTGAAACGTTTTGCTCGAGTGGACTTTTAATACGAACTGAGTGGAGGCTGTCCGGTGGGCTACCGCCTGTTCGTATCATCTTCTGTGCAGCCTGTCTGCCTACCCCTCTGTGTCTATATAAGAGAGAGGTCGCGCCTCCTCTCAGATACACTGCAACACATCGTCGCATACTCCTTTGCACCTCAAGTTCCAGAGCACTGCGCTACCTAGATCTTCCCTATCCCGTCTTGCGGCGTGCACCGCGAGCCGGGACAGTAGACCTCCGAGACCCCGCTGCTTCGAGTCCTGTACGGGAGAAGGGCGATAAGGTTTTTGGGGAGCGCTATCGGCGCGACTACTGGCTTCGTCACAAACTCCCATATGGATAGCGACTGCGGCGACGTCTTTCTCGACGAGGACTTCTTCCCCGACATCAGCACCCTCTTCCTCGACGACATGGCCAATGACGGTTCCAACGCCGGCGGTTCCTCTTCTGCTGCTGCCGTGTATATCTTCTTTCTCAATCTTGTTCTGATCGTATCTAAAGTTCTACATCTTGCAGTTTATTTGGTTATATGCCTTAATATGTATTCTCTATTTTACATGATTAGTATATTCCCTATTATTCTAATCATATTTTATCTAGCGTTTATTATGGATAATTCGCTTGGTAAATTGCTCTTTTATTCAACATTTCGAGGGTTGTGCATAGTGTCTATTGTGCTAAAGGATAACAATAGAATCTTATAAATGTTATACGTGAATTAATTTAAGATATGAAGAAAAGAAAATCCAATAGTCATCAATGTTGGGATTTGCCAATCTTTATCCAACGATAAATGTTTAAAGTTATTCATACACTATATAGTGGTATAGATAAATGAAGTGATTCAACAATCTAAAAAAATGGCTTTAACTGTACAATAAAGAATAAGGAAGAACTCATAAATGCATCATGCAGATAGATCAACGTCTTTGGGATAGAATATCAACACCGCGTCAAACATATCCTCAAGACATGAGATAGTCATTCATATCTTTGACATTTATTTTTCTCCAGGTCTCATCATCCTTGGCTATAAGAGATGGCATAAACCATTTGTATGTGCATCTATTGTGTGCTCTCTTACTTGCCTTCTTGAATATATATATATATATATATATATATATATATATATATATATATATATATATTAGTTGAGACATGCGAACCCTCAATGTGACAATCCTGCTATGCTTGCTACTTCTCGTGCCACTCTATTTTGTTCCTGGTAAATATTTTCTAGAAAAATAACATGAAGAATAATACACTTCCTCAATGTATGGTCCATACGTTTGATAGTCATATGTATAATTTATACTCCATGCCTTAAAGTACTTTCTTGTTTCACTTGAGAATATTGTAAGATCTTATTTTTCATGCAGCATATTTTGATTGTTATTTTGTAGGTTCAGAGGCCTCGACTTGCAAAGAGCTAAGTGGTACATATACCACGTCACCATGTGTTCAGGATGAATGTGTTGAGGCCTGCCATAAGGAGGACTTTACTGAAGGGGGTGTGGAATCATTGTCAGAAGAAGAAAAATTATGATACTTTGTTCTTGCAAGAAAGAGTGTTGAAGAAAAAACGTGTTTACCATTATCTTAGGATGTGCTGTAGAAAGTAATAAGATTTTGTAGCAAGAAGAACTAATAATGATCAGTGGTAAATTGTGAAACTCTACCAAATTGTCCTTAGATTTTGGCCAAAATTAAACACATGAATATCGTATTCATGTCATAGTGCAACAAGTCACGTGCTAGAAATATTAGATCCATGTGACCATCAACCCTAATTTGTCTGCCTATTAAAGTGTTGTGTTGCAAAAACGATGTGTTTTTATTTCCTTGTTGGATATATATCAATATCAAAAGCAATTTTAAAAAGTGCATCTAGCACTTATCATTAAATTTCGGGTGATAGAAGACAACACTAATTAAGGGTCTAACTTTTCTATCTAGTATTTAGTCATGGAAAAAATAGCACGCTATTTTGCGTTATTTAGTGCACTATAGCGTATTTGGAGAGTCCACGCTATTTTTTCACGATTTTGCTCGCTATGGCGCTATTTTCTAAATAGCTTGCTATATCGCGCTAAAACATCATAGCGTTAGCGCTATTTCAAGTATAACACGTTATTTTTTTGTTGGTGGGTGTGGAGTAACCGATCATATGATGAGAGTGTGTAGTAAGCAAACATATGATGAAATTTTTTATTGTTAAACTTAAGTGATCGGTCAAGCCGCCGCCTCCTGTCTTAGCACCCTACGATGCGCCTAGCTTCAATCCTACCGGTTTTCCTTCAACTTGGATAGCATCTGTTGATGCGCTTGGTTTATGTAGGAGCCCTTCGTCGGGAAACCCTAAGAGCAAGGTGTGATGCAGCAAGTCTTCCCTCAGTAAGAAACCGAGGTTATTGAACCAGTAGGAGGAAGGAAACGTCACACAAGTGTTGCAAGCAACATGGAAACCTGAACAACACAAACTCAAGACTTTGCCCCAACGAACAGTGAGGTTGTCAATCTCACCAGTTGCTGTAACAAAGGATTAACTATATGGTATGGAAGGTGATGAGTGGTTTGCAGCAAGTAAACAGTGGAATATGTATTAATGGTAAAGATTGGACCGGGGTCCATAGTTCACTATAGGTGCTCTTCTTAGATAAACAACATGGCATGAAGGGTAAACAAATTACAGCAGGGCAATTGACAGGAACTGAGCAAGGCATAATAATGCAATACTAGACATAAAGATCCTATGAGATTTGATTGAGCAATACAACAATGTACATAGACCGCCATCCAACTGTATCTATGACTAGAAGTCCACCTTCATGTTATCATCCGAACACCCTCCAGTATTAAGTTGCAAGCAACAGACAACTGCTTTAAGCAAAGTGTGTAAGGTAAACAATCCACTTGTTCCATGGACAAGAGACCGTTGTTTTCTCCCTAGTGGCAACAACACATCTACAACCGAAGAGATTTCTGTCACTTCCCTTGGAAACTAGAGGCATGAACCCACTATCGAGCATAAATGCCCCCTCTTGGAGTCACTAGCAACTACTTGGCCAAGATAGCTACTAAGAACAGAGAGAATGCAAGATCACAAACAACACAGACATGATAGAATCAAATAGACAAAACCATTAATCAATCTGACATAGTAATCTCAATATCCATCGGATCCCCGCAAACACAACATGCTTGATTACAAATAGATTAGATCTTGATCATAAATGGAGCTCACAAGATCTATACATGAAAGCACAGGGACGAGATACAACCATCTAGCTACTACATGGACCCGTAGTCCAAGGTGGAAGTACTCACGCTTCATACCGGAGAAGGAGGCCTCCGGGATGATCTCCCCTCCAGCAGGGTGCCGGGAAGAACTTCAGATCCCCCCGATCTAGGGACGATGGTGGCGACGGCTACATACAGTTTCGTGGGGTTTTAATCGGGTGCCTAGGGTTTCTGCATCGGGGGCTTATTAAAAGCGAAGAGGGAGGCCGAGGGGGGGTGCCCAAGGTGGCCGCACCCCCAGGCGTGCAGTGGGCCCACCCACGTGGCCAGGGGGTGTGGCCCCCTCGAGGCCCTCCTCCGTCTCGTCTTCTGGCTTCGTGTTTCCCACGGTAAAATATTGACTTTGGATTTTGTCCCGTCCAATTCCAAGAATATTGATTTTCTTTATTTTTGGAACCAAAAAACAGAAGAAAACATGCAACTGGCACTGTGGCAACTTGTTAATAGGTTATTTCCAGAAAACATATAAAAACACCTCAAAGTGTAGACAAAGCAAAGCAAAGTAGATACTAAACAAGCATGGAACATAAAAAATTATAGATACGTTGCCGACGTATCAAGCATCCCCAAGATCAACTCCTGCTCGTCCTCTAGTAGGTAAGTGATAAAAAGAATAATTTTTGAGGTGGCATGCACCATCAAAACCAAGATCAAACCATTTGCAAGCATTGAAAGCTGGGATCAAAGAACTCTAAACATGTGCATGAAAGATGGAGTTCTAACAATAAGACAAAGTAACTATGCATGCAACATGAAAGTCTACAAACAAAGATCATGAATAACATGCATTGAAAAACATTTGTTTGCTTCACATACAGAAAACATGACATAGTGGCAATCAGCTTGTCCCTCATAGAGTTGCAAATATATGCATATGATACCTTCAAAGTTCATAAGAGTGACTAGATACAAGTAGCACAAGAACAAGTAATATCACAATATGCATCAATCAATAAGTTTTGGGACACTGCACATAGAACTAAGAATGGCAACTATGCTCTCTTAATGGTGCCTAAAGGTAGAAGGTGGAGACTCAATATAATAGTGGAAGAAAGGCCCTTCATAAAGGGAAGCAGGGATTTCAAGTTTTAAAAAGAGCTTCCAAAAACTATGGTACTTGTTAGCTTTCATCTCTTATTGCCCCTATCATAAGCATCTTGAAGTGATTAAGGTTAAAGTGAACAAACTATGGAGTATATGCTTGACAAAGTATAAGTTGGCAATCTCATGTCCCTTGAATACGAGGGCCACACCTCATGCTACTCAACTTCAGTCACATGTAAGTTCTTGTCATAGTAAGTACATCGTATCATAGATAACCGCCAACGGGGTACCCCTTGCACATGGTACATGAGCTATCCCATAACCAAAATGACAAGACAAGACGACAATGAGCATCTCAGCGATCTTTTTATTTACTATCTGCATAGCTTTTTTATTGAGGATGCTTCACAGATAGCTCATTATGGTGATGCTATAAGTTTCCACCATGATTAGGCATGGCTTAGGCTAGCGGTCCAGGCATTTCTATAACAAAAATACATAACTCCATGGACTTACAAGCTCCCTCTTCATTTCACACCGGTGACATCCATAGACAAAAGAGCATGATATCAACTGCGTACAAAGTACAAGTGCAATGTTGAAAACGTTCCCCATGACATCATGGTTCTGCTAATTACAACGTATAAGTGCAAGCATATACAACATAGACGACACAATGGTTCAAGTTTATTAGGGGCAAATAATATAAAGTGTGCCATCAAGTTTGTGAGAGCTTTATTCACTAAGTTTTCACATAAAAAAATATTTTTTAATTGGAAGATAGCTAAAAACAAGAATATACTTGGAATGGTGTAACACACCATGCATAGGAATTTATAGTGGACACTTTGGAATAACTTGATTTCTTGGAAGTTGGAAGCATGAGTAGAGCTTACTCATACAAGTGGAGGCTAGCAAAAGACTAGGAGCAACCAACTAAGAGAGCAATAATGGTCATAATCATATAGAGCGACAAAACATTACTAATCAAAGCATAGAGTGGTACTACAAGTCAAGGACTAAATGATCATAAAGGCTATGGTGACTTGTCATAGTAATAACATGGTGTATCCCAATTTTTTGGAACAAGACATGCTACAACAATAATCACTAAGCATAAGGTCAAAAAAACACCTAGCATGTCATGCTAAAGTCTAAGTCTCAGTCAATGCAAGCTCCTCTTGCACTTCCAAGCAAGAACTTTCTACTCCTTTCCAACACCAATCGACTTATTTGAAACAACACAGCGAGAATGGGGGTCAAACTACTTTATTCAAGCAAACTAAACAAACTAATCAAAGCAACCAAAAACTAAGACGCTCCAATAACAACACAGCAGTGCATGAAACAATAATAACAAAGTGTCTAGAAAGACCTGAGCTTTTTATTGATGAAGAAGGGGATGCCTTGGGAATCCCCAAGCTTTGACGCTTGTAATTCTTGGATATTTACTGGGGTGACACCAGGGTGGCATCCCCAAGCTTGAGCTTTTGTCTATTCTTCATCTCATTACATCATTCTCTCTCTACACCTGAAATTTTTCCTTCATACAAAACTTCACACAATCTTCATTAGCAACATTAGTGTATTCAAAAGATAATAGACCTTTAGGCTTAGCTTTGGAACAACAAAATTTTTCACTAAAAACACAAGCTACTGTAGCAACTCCTTCAAAAAGCTCAATTCCCAAAAGAGAACTAAAAAAGGAATCAATAAGAAGCAAATGCAAATAATGGCAGAAATCTGTCAAAACAGACCAGCAGGTAGAAAACATTTTTTTCGAAAATATTATATTGCTCAAATAAAAAATTGTTGAACTAATTAAAGTTAGCTAACATACTGGGGGATTTATTCGTAAATTTTCAGCTTAATCCGACTTACAGAGACTCCTCACGAATTTTTATGGTGGAGGATAGAAATCTGTTTCGGGACAGCAACTCCCTAAATCTTACTTCCCTCTCATTAGAGGTCATTTTTGGCACAAAAAGCAAACAAAAAGGATAAGGAGAGGACATTACTGAAGTAATAACTTACAAGACTCAATAAAACTCTTGGGTTATCTCTGAACAAGTACTTTTCTTTAACTCCTTTGAGTTAGGCACAAGAAGCAAGAAATCAAGTATTTTCAAATGAAGAAGCATTAACATCAAACCTTGCTTTCAAAGGGGGAGCAAAAAGCAACTTATCTCTCCTCATAGGGAAGTGTTCAATACCTTTCTTGAATGGAAAATGATATTTAATGGAGCCTTCTTTCATATCAATGATGACACCAATAGTTCTAAGAAAAGGTATTCCCAAAGTAATAGGACAAGAAGCATTGTATTCAACATCCAAAACATAGAATCAATAGGGACATAAGCATTGTTAACCATAATGAGAACATCATTAATACTCCCCATGAGTTTCTTCTTAGCATTATCATTAAGTGGGACATCCAAATAACAATCTTCCAATGGTGGCAAATCAAGCATTTCATAAATCTTCCTAGGCATAATAGAGACACTAGAACCAAGATCACATGAAGCTTCGAGATCAAAGTTATTCACTTGCATATTAATAATGGGTTCCCAACTATCTTCTACTTTCCTAGGAATAGAAGCTTTTTGTTAACTTCTCTTCCTTAATTTTAACAAGAGCATATGTAATGTGTTTGGTGAAAGCAACATGCATATCACTAGCATCAGGACTTCTAGCAAGCTTTTGCAAGAACATAATCACTTCAGAAATATTGTAACCATCTATATCAAAATCAAACTTAGCATCACTAGTAGTAGACTCAATAGGCTTAGGCATTGTAGGAGGGGGAATAGGGACTTCTTGTGGTTTAGTGGTGATGGTGCACATACTATTGTTTCTATCGATTTCAGCTTCCCTTTCCCACTTAGCATGAAGTTGAGCTAGCAGTCTAACATTTTCATCAATAGTAACTTGTATGGCATGAGTGGCAGCAAAGGTACTTTCCATGGTTTCAAGTTTAGCAGCCATTTTGTTAATCAAGGAGGACTGTGCTTCAGACAAAGAGGAAATATTTTTCTCAATATTCAAAAGCTTTTCCTCTATAGTCTTGTTGAAAACGGTTTGTTTACTAATAAAATCTTTGAGCATGACTTCAAGTTCAGAGGGGGCACTTCTAGCATTGTTGTAGGAGTTTCCAGAGGTATTGCCATTATTAGGAGTATAGGGTGATGACCCACAAGTATAGGGGGTGTATCGTAGTACTTTCGATAAATAGGAGTGTCGATCCCAACGAGGAGCAGAAGGTGCTAAACAGTGGTATGGAGCAGGAAATCCCTGTGAATACTTAGCAAACGGATTTTTAGTGGTTTTCTGACAAGGCAACAAAACAAAGAGCAAGCAACAGAAGTAACGAACAAACGGAGCAAGTGGCCCAATCCTTTCTTAGCAAAGGACAAGGCGGTGGAAATACTTATAAGGACCAAACGTTCTCGAGGACACATGGGAATTCTGTCAAGTGCTTTCGTTGCAAATAGCTGAGTACTCTTCTTTGATGTTTTTAAGTGTTGTGTGGGTGAACCTGTGCTAACATACCGCCCTTCCTAGGACTAATACATACTTGTGATTAAACCCCCTGCAAACATCCGTAACTACAGGAAAGTAATTAAGATATAAATCTAACCACTGCCTTAAAATCTGAGATCCTACACTCCCTTGTGCAAAGGTGTCCTAACGGTGGCTCAGGTTTCTGTCACTCCGGCAACACCACAATTAGTAGCCAAATACACAATGCATTCCCCTAGGCCCATAAATGGTGAAGTGTCATGTAGTCGATGTTCACATGACACCACTAGAAGAATAGCACCACAACTTAAATACTAAACCATTGAATTATAACTCATCACAGATTCACTATTAACAACATGACTTCTCCCATGTCCTCAAGAACTGAACGAACTACCCACAAGACATCATATGGATCAAGATCAAAGATGATATGATAATGGATAACAATCTGAACATAAACAATAATCCAATGGTTCCACTCACAAGCATCAACTACAATAGTAATTAACACTGGAAAAGTTTCCCCTAATGAACTAAGCAATATCCAACACAATTGTTACAGCGGGATGGAGTGGTGATGATGGTGCTGGTGGAGATGATGGTGTGGATGATGATGATGATCTCGATGAAGCCTAGCTTGATGCCGGTGTTGATGGCGACGGTCTCCCCTCTCCGGGAAGGAATTCCCCCGGCAGAAATCTGTCTGCCGGAGAGATCTTTCTCTCTCGGTGTTTTCCGCCTCCCAGAGGCGGCGAAAATCTATTTGTGGTCGCCCCTCTGGTGTTAGGGTTCCGTAAGGAAGATATAGGTGAAGGGGCGGAGTCGGAGGACGAACAGGTGGGCCAAATCCACCCTAGGCACGGGGTCAGGTGGGCCCGCGCCTAGGGGTGTGGGCCCCCTTAGGCCCCCCTTCGCTCCTCCTTCTGGCTTCCTTCGTCTTCCGGTAAAATAATATGTTTCCATATTTTTCTAATCTTCGCGAAATTGCACCGAAACGCCATCTTTTCCATCAGAATCTAGACTTCGGCAGTCCATCCTCCAAGAATCATCCAACATGCATAAACAGATGAAAATCCATAAGTAATACCTCATAATAAGACAAATATCAATGAATAGAGGTAAATTATGATATAGAAAGGTGATGCAAATTGGGCGTATCAACTCCCCCAAGCTTAGACTTCGCTTGTCCCCAAGAAAATACTGAGCTCAGTAAACATGTCCACAGGTTTATGGAGTGAAGTGTCGATAAAAGAATACGAACAAGAAGTATCACACTTACCATTGCACAACTCATAGAAGAAAGCAACTCACCATTATATAACTTAGCTTGCAACCAATTATAGCAATCACAATAGATATGCATAAAGATAAATCATAATTGGAATTGGCAAACTTGTTCTTGATTAGAGAACACTTGGAAAACAGTTTTAAAAAGGACTTTTGTAGAAGTTTCAAAACAGGAGCACTCTTTGCTTAAAAAGGTTTCTCACAAGTGAAGGTTTTCAAAGTAATACTCAATAGATAAGAGTTTTGTGCAAACAAGGAAGATAAAGAACATGATTGAATAAATCACCATATGAATGCTTGAAACACAACAACTCAAATGCTTGTTGGAGATAGAGAGGAAGTAGGTTTACTGACTCAAACTGGTAACTAGGAGAAAGGTGCCTTCTTAGAGGGTAGCAAGGATTACAAGTCATAAAGAGCTTCCAAAAGATTATGGTACTTACTAGCTTTGATCCCTCATTGCCCCTATCATAAGCATCTTTAGATGATTAAGGTTAAAGTGAACAAGGATGGAGTATATGCTTGACGAAATATAAGTTGGCAATCTCATGTCCCTTGAATATGAGGGCCACTCCTCATGCATACTCAACTTTGGGTCCAGGTAAGTTCTTGTCATTGTAAGTATTTGCATATCATTGAGAACCACCAACGGGGTACCCCTTGCACATGGTACAAGAGCTTTCCCATAACCAAAATGACAAGGCAAGCAGACAATGAGCATCTCAGCAATCTTTTTATTTACTATGTGTATAACTTTTTATTGAGGATGCTTCATAGATGACTCACTATGGTGATGCTGCAAGTTTCCACCATGATTAAGCATGCTTAGGCTAGCGGCCCAGGCGTTTCTCTAACACAGAATACAAACTCCGTGGACTTACAAGTCCCCTCTTTATTTCACATCGTTGACATCCATAGACAAAATAGCACGATATCAACTATGTACGACAAGGTACAAGTGCAATGTTGAAAACGTTCCCCGTGACAGCACTGTTCTGCTAATCCCAACGTATAGATGCAAGCATATACAACTTTGATGTCCACAATGGTTCAAGTTTATTAGGGGCAAGTAAATAAAGTGTGCCATCAAGTTTGTGAGAGCTTTACTAACTAGTTTTCACATAACAAAATACTTTTTAATTTGAAAGGTAGATGAAGCTTGATAATTTACTAGGAATAGCAATAGCTATTAGGTAGATATGGTGGACACAAGTGGCAAAAGTTTTTGGTTCAAAGGATTTTGGAAACATGAGAAGTATGCCTTCTCAAAACAGGTTTTTGGCTAGCAAGGCTGGGTAGAAAGCAAGATAGTTGAAAGAAGCAAGAAAACATACAAGTAATAAAGCCAAACATGCAATCTTCCTTGAAGACACAAAAGAATCTTAAATAAAGAATACTAAGCTTATGAGCCAACAAGAAAGAAAACAAATGATACAAAATACCCGTAAGCTTTTTCTTTCTTTATTTTCTTTCAAACTAATGCCACTGACCAGAACTCGGTTTGCCAAAACCAATTTAGATCCACTTGATGATCCCAAAGTGATGCCAATACTGAACAACAAGATCCATTATATAATAGAGATTGCAGACAAAAATAAGAAGTGCAAAAAGTAAAAGATGAGACTTCTCATTAATATTCCAATAAAGGCACTCACACCAAGGTATACATAGATAATCAACTAAAGGAGAGATACTTCCACATGCAAACCAAATTATAAGATAACCTCTCTACCACAGATGTGAATCCACTAAAAAGGTAAAATATGAAAGATAATGGTGGTGATACCGCGACACTCCCCCAAGCTTGGAACAAGCCAAGGGGATGCCAAACCTGATGACGATTTACTCCCTTGGTGGTGGTGGTGTTCTCTTGATAAGCTCTTCAATCAACTTCCTTAGTTCCTCGAACTCAAAAGTAAGAGTATGGATTAGCTCCGAGTTTTGCTCTAAACTTGAGAAGATTTCCTAACGGAGACAGATCGAATCGAAAACACAACAAGAACACGATGCACGAACCTCGGGGTATCCGGGGGTTTATATATTACGAAGTTTCAATGCATAAGGAAGGTTTTGACACGGAAAGAAGCAGAGACGGAGTTCGGGGGAATCAAACCCCCTCCAGGCGTGGCCAGGCTGGGCCTGCGCCTGGGGTGGGTTTGTCCACCCCGGGCTCCGTTTCCTCTTCAGTTTTGTCCCGTAACTTCCCTTATGTATTAAAAACATCAAAAATATAAAAAACTTGGAGTTTCACGAACCTTCTGTTTTCACCACTTTTACCTATTCAAAGACGTACTCTGCAGTTTCTGGTGTTTGGTTCTTGATAAATTCTTCTGGAGTCACCATTTGAATGACATCCACTTCTTCATTGTAAGAATCTCCAAAAATATAATGTTTTAATCTTTGACCATTAACCACCTGTGTTGTGTCATCCTTTAGAGAAGAGATTTTGATGGCACCTGAACGGTACACTTCCTTGATAACAAAAGGTCCTTCCCATTTGGAGAGTAGTTTCCCTGCAAAAAATCTGAGACGAGACCTATACAAAAGAACTTTCTCACCAACATGGAACTCCCTTTTGAGAATTCTCCTATCATTCCATCTTTTTACTTTTTCCTTAAAGAGCCTAGCATTTTCATAAGCTTCCCCTCTCCACTCATCTATATTACTTAAATCGAGCAGTCTTTTCTCACCAGCAGGTCTAAAATCTTTATTCAACTTTTTCACTGCCCAATAAGCTTTGTGTTCTAATTCTAAAGGCAAGTGACAAGCTTTCCCATAGACCATTTTGTAAGGAGACATCCCCAAAGGATTTTTATAAGCAGTTCTATAAGCCCACAAAGCGTCATTCAACTTTTTAGCCCAATTTTTTCTAGATCTATTGACAGTCTTCTGCAAGATAGATTTGATTTCCCTATTGGAAAGTTCTACTTGCCTACTAATTTGGGGGTGATAAGCTGAAGCTATTATATGGTTTACATCATACTTAGCGAGAGTTTTTCTAAAACCCCCATGAATAAAATGGGAGCCTCCATCAGTCATGAGATATCTAGGTACACCGAACCTAGGAAAAATAACATCTTTGAGCATTTTCAAATAGATCTTACCATCAGCACTGCTCGTAGGTATGGCTCCTACCCACTTTGTAACATAATCAACAACAATAAGAATATGAGTATACCCTTTTGAAGGAGGAAAAGGCCCCATCAAGTCAAATCCCCAACAATCAAAAGGTTCAATAACAAGAGAATAATTCATAGGCATTTCATTGCGTCTAGAGATGTTACCTACTTGTTGGCATTCATCACAGGATAAGATAAACTTCCTTGCATCTTTAAAAAGAGTAGGCCAATAAAATCCTGATTGTAAAACCTTCTGTGCAGTCCTATCCCCAACATGATGTCCTCCATAAGCAATGCCATGACATTTTCTCAATATCTCTTGTTGTTCAAATTCTGGAACACATCTTCTCATAATGCCATCTACTCCTTCCTTATATAGGTGTGGGTCATCCCAAAAGTAATGCCTTAGATCATAGAAGAATTTCCTCCTTTGCTGGGCTGTAAAGGTTGGAGGCAAATACTTGGAAACAATAAAGTTAGCATAATCAGCATACCAAGGATTTTCATGTGGACTTACCCTTATTGCAGGTAACTGCTCATTTGGAAAATTATCATTAACAGGCAAAGGGTCAAAAAATATATTTTCCAAATGAGATAAATTATCAGAAACAGGATTATCAACACCTTTCCTATCCACAATATGCAGATCAAACTCTTGCAAAAGCAATACCCACCTTATAAGCCTAGGCTTAGCGTCCTTATTTGTCATAAGGTACTTAATAGCTGCATGGTCAGTATGAATAGTAACCTTAGAATCAGCAATATAAGGTCTAAACTTATCACAAGCAAAGATTACAGCTAAGAACTCTTTTTCAGTAGTAGCACAATTCTTTTGAGCAGCGTCTAGAGTCTTGCTAGCATAATGAATAACATTCAGCTTCTTGTCAACACGTTGTCTAAGGACAACACCCACAGCAAAGTCACTAGCATCACACATGATTTCAAAAGGTAAACTCCAATCATGTGGTTGGACTATAGGAGCAGTTGTTAAAGCTTTCTTCAAAGTTTCTAAAGCTGCTTCCTTACAATCATCATCAAAAACAAAAGGTACATCTTTTTGAACAAGATTAGTAAGGGGCTTTGAAATTTTGGAGATTTTTTTTTAATAAATCTCCTATAGAAACCAGCATGACCAAGGATACTACAAATACCTTTGATATCCCTAGGACAAGGCATCTTCTCAATTGCTTCAACTTTGGCTCTGTCAACTTCAATGCCTCTTTCAGAGATCTTATGTCCAAGAACAATTCCTTCATTAACCATGAAATGACATTTCTCCCAGTTAAGAACAAGGCTTGTCTCTTCACATCTCTACAAAACTTTATCAAGGTTGTGCAAATAGTTATCAAAAGAAGTTCCATAGACGGAAAAATCATCCATGAAAACCTCCACAATTTCTTCACAAAAACCATGAAAGATAGCAGACATACATCTCTGAAAGGTAGCAGGAGAATTACATAAACCAAAAGGCATACGCCTATAAGCATAAGTACCATAAGGACAAGTGAAAGTGGTTTTCTCCTAGTCTTGTGCTTTCACAGCGATTTGAGAAAACCCAGAATAACCATCAAGAATGCAAAAGTGAGTCTTTTTAGACAGCCTCTCAAGCATTTGATCAATAAAGGGCAAAGGATAATGATCTTTCTTAGTAACTTTATTAATCTTTCTAAAATCAATGCACATTCTATATCCAACCACCACTCTCTAGGGAATAAGCTCATTATCCTCATTAGGCACAACAGTAATTCCCCCTTTCTTGGGAACACAATGGACAGGGCTAACACATTGACTATCAGCAATAGGATAAATAATACCACCATCAAGGAGTTTTAATACCTCATTTCTTACCACTTCCTTCATTTTAGGATTTAGACGACGCTGGTGCTCAACAACTGGTTTCGCATCAGGCTCAATATTAATAGCATGCTGACATATAGTGGGAGAAATTCCTTTTAAATCATCAAGAGTATAACCTATAGCTCCCCGGTGCTTCTTCAATACCTCTAATAGACTTTCTTCTTCTTTCCCTGAAAGTTTAGAACTAATAATAATAGGATATATCTTCTTATCATCAAGATAAACATATTTAAGATCACCAGGTAAAGGTTTTAATTCGAAAACAGGATCCCCTTTGGGTGGTAGTGTGGTACCCAAATCTTCCACGGGTAAATTATGCTTAAGTAACTCAGGCTGACGAAGGAAAACCTCATCAATATCATCTCTCTCCTTCATAAATGCATCACTTTCATGATCTTCCATGAACTGCTGCAAAGCATTGTTAGGAGCAAGAGAAATAGAAGACAATTGTTCAACCTTGAAATCCTCATCAGGTAATTCATTTTCATAAGGGTTTTTGGCAAATTTAGAAAAATTAAACTCATAAGATTCTCCATAAAACTTAGTCAAAACTTTTTCCTTCCTACAATCTATGATAGCCCCACAAGTATTAAGGAAGGGTCTACCAAAGATGATAGGATAGGTTTTACTAGCTTCTTTACCAAGTACTAGAAAATCAGCAGGATATTTAATCTTACCACAAAGGACTTCCACATCTCTTACAATACCAATGGGGCAAACTTGCTCTCTATTGGCAAGGTGAATAACCACATCAATGTCTTCAAGCTCACAAGGACCAATCTCATGCATAATTTCCCTGTAAAGCTCATAAGGAATATCACTAGAACTAGCACCAATATCACATAAACCATAATAGCAATGATCACCAATTTTAACAGAGAGCACAGAAACACTAGCTTTTCTAGCCTTACTAGGATGAGAGATAATATTAGAAGCGTCTTCACAGAAGACAATATACTCATCCTCTATATTTCTAGTAACAATATCTTTCACAATAGTTACTACAGTCTCGATATCAATCAGCTCATCGGAACCTAGAGTTTTCTTTGCGCTTTTGCTAACCACATTAGCCAAAATAGAGTGATCCCTTACCTTGGAGGGAAAAGGGATCTTCTTCACATAAGGTTCAGGCAAAATAGGATCAATAGTACAAACCTCTATACTAGCAGGAACGTGGGTAACAATGTCTTTATAAGGATCATGGTACTTGTCCCACACTTTCTTGGGAATCTCAATATAAGAGGAAAAGGCATTAAAAAATTCCGCAAGAACTTGAGGATCAAGGCCAAACTTATTGCTAATATCACGGAAGTTATTAGTTCCCATAAAAGATTTAATTCACTCATAATCATAGTTTATACCTGACTTTCTTCCTTTGTCACTCTCCCAAGCCTCGGTATTATATTGAATACGGTCTAAGAGATCCCATTTAGCTTCTTCTTTCATACTTGTGAACGATCTAGCACACGAAGCATCTAATAAACCTTTATCCTGAAGAGAAAGCCTAGCATAAAAGTTATTGAGAATAATATTGGTAGGGAGTTCCTGAATAGGACATTTAAGCATTAGCAGCTTCAATCTCCCCCAAGCTTGAGCTGTACTTTCTCCATCAAGAGACCAAAAGTTATATATAAGACTTCTATCCTTTTGGATTTCACTGGGAGGATAAAATTTAGAGTAAAAGAGAGATGCCATCTCCTCCCATTCCATGGATTGTCCATTCTTCAGCAGCTTATACCATTCTTCAGCTCACCCTTTCAAGGATATGGAGAGTAACTTCTTCTTCACCTGTTCAGTTGTGATACCGCACTTAAACAACCCGCATAATTCATGGATAAAAAGCAAGTGATCACCAGTATGGACAGTTCCATCCCCTAAATAATAATTATCCATAACACGATCAACAATACTTGTAGGTATCTTAAAAGGATCTATCTAAACAGGTGGTGGTTCATCTACTACCCTAGCAGTGGTAGTAGTTTTCCCAAATAGAAAACCAAGTGGGTTATCCATATTAGAAATAAAGTAACAAGCAGTAACAAAAGAAATACTCACAGTATAAGTTTCCTTTACCAGTTCCACTCTTCAATAGCACTTCACTCCCCGGCAACGGTGCTAGAAAATAGTCTTGATGACCCACAAGTATAGGGGGTGTATCGTAGTACTTTTGATAAATAGGAGTGTCGATCCCAACGAGGAGCAGAAGGTGCTAAACAGTGGTATGGAGCAGGAACTCTCTGTAAATACTTAGCAAACAGATTTTTAGTGGTTTTCTGATAAGGCAACAAAACAAGGAGCAAGTAATAAAGACAACAAGCAAAGGCAGCAAGTAGCCCAATCCTTTCTTAGCAAAGGACAAGCCGGTGGAAATACTTATAAGGACCAAATGTTCTCGAGAACACATGGGAATTCTGTCAAGTGCTTTCGCTGCAAATAGCTGAGTACTCTTCTTTGGTGTTTGTAAGTGTTGTGTGGGTGAACCTGTGCTAACATACTGCCCTTCCTAGGAATAATACATACTTGTGATTAAACCCCCTGCAAACATCCATAACTACAGGAAAGTAATTAAGATATAAATCTAACCACAGCCTTAAACTCTGAGATCCTACACTCCCTTGTGCAAAGGTGTCCTAACGGGGGCTCAGGTTTCTGTCACTCCGGCAACCCCACAATTAGTAGCCAAATACACAATGCATTCCCCTAGGCCCATAAATGGTGAAGTGTCATGTAGTCGACGTTTCGATGACACCACTAGAAGAATAGCACCACAACTTAAATACTAAACCATTGAATAATAACTCATCACAGATTCACTACTAACAACATGACTTCTCCCATGTCCTCAAGAACTGAACGAACTACTCACAAGACATCATATGGATCAAGATCAAAGATGATATGATAATGGATGACAATTTGAACATAAACAATAATCCAATGGTTCCACTCACAAGCATCAACTACAATAGTAATTAACACCGGGAAAGTTTCCCCTAATGAACTAAGCAATATCCAACACAATTTTTATAGCGGGACGGAGTGGTGATGATGGTGCTGGTGGAGATGATGGTGTGGATGATGATGATGATTATCCTTATGAAGCCTAGCTTGATGACGGTGTTTATGGCGATGGTCTCCCCTCTCCGGGAAGGAATTCCCCTGGCAGAAATATGTCTGCCGGAGAGATCTTTCTCTCTCGGTGTTTTCCGCCTCCCAGAGGCGGCAGAAATCTATCTGTGGTCGCCCCTCTGGTGTTAGGGTTCCATAAGAAAGATATAGGTGAAGGGACAGAGTCGGAGGCCGAACAGGTGGGCCAAACCCATCCTAGGCGCGGGGTCAGGTGGGCCCGAGCCTAGGGGGGTGTGGGCCCCCTGAGGCCCCCCTTCGCTCATCCTTCTGGCTTCCTTCGTCTTCCGGTAAAATAATATGTTTCCATATTTTTCTGGTATTTTTCTGATCTTCGCGAAATTGCACTGAAACGCCGTCTTTTCCATCAGAATCCAGACTCCGGCAGTTCATCCTCTAGGAATCATCCAACATGCATAAACAGATGAAAATCCATAAGTAATACCTCATAATAAGACAAATATCAATGAATATAGGTAAATTATGATATAGAAAGGTGATGCAAATTGGACATAATAAGACTTCGCTTGTCCCCAAGCGAATACTGAGCTCAATAAACATGTTCACAGGTTTATGGAGTGAAGTGTCGATAAAAGAATACGAACAAGAAGCATCACACTTACCATTGCACAACTCACAGAAGAAAGCAACTCACCATTATATAACTTAGCTTGCAACCAAGTATAGCAATCACAATAGAGATGGATAAAGATAAATCATAATTGGAATTGGCAAACTTGTTCTTGAGCAGAGAACACCTAGCAAACAGTTTTACAAAGGCCTTTTGTAGAAGTTTCAAAATAGGAGCACTCTTTGCTTAAAAAGGTTTTTCACAAGTGAAGGATTTCAAAGTAATACTCAATAGATAAGAGTTTTGTGCAAACAAGGAAGATAAACAACATGATTGAATACATCACCATATGAATGCTTGAAACACAACAACTCAAATGCTTGCTGGAGATAGAGAGGAAGTAGGTTTACTGATTCAAACTGGTAACTAGGAGAAAGGTCCCTTCTTAGAGGGTAGCAGGGATTACAAGTCATAAAGAGCTTCCAAAAGATTATGGTACTTACTAGAAAATTGCTCTCTCGTCACAAGATTCAACAAAGCAGGCTTAATTTCATAAAAGGTAGCATCAGGAGCAGGTGGAGCAATAGGAGTGCTAAGGAAATCATTGTTGTTTGTGCTAGTGAAGTCACACAACTTGGTGTTCTCATCAGGTTTCATTTTGGCAAAGGTGGGCAAGCCAAAAACAACATCAACAGCTAGAGCAGGAACTAATTTTTTTGTGTTTTTGAATAGAGAAAGCAAACCAAACCAAACTATTTTTTTGGAGTTTTTGATAAAAAGAGGCAAAAAAACCAAGCAAAAGAAACTAAGCAAACTAAAAACAAAGTAACGAGAAAGGTTGAGGAGCACTCCCCTTGTGAAGACGTCCTTAGCCTCCCCGGCAACGGTGCCAAAAAACTTGTTGATGCGCTTGGTTGATGTAGGAGCGCTTCATCGGGAAACCCCAAGAGCAAGGTGTGATGCAGCACAACAACAAGTCTTCCCTCAGTAAGAAACTTAGGTTATCGAACTAGTAGGAGGAAGGAAACGTCACACAAGTGTGCAAGCAATGTGGAAACCTGCACAACACAAACTCAAGACTTTGCCCCAACGAACAATGAGGTTGTCAATCTCACCGGTTTCTGTAACAAAGGATTAAATGTATGGTGTGGAAGGTGATGAGTGGTTTGCAGCAAGTAAACATTGGAAGATGTATCAATGGTAGAGATTGGACCGGGGTCCATAGTTCACTAGAGGTGCTCTCCTTAGATAAACAACATGGCATGAAGGGTAAACAAATTACAGCAGGAAAATTGACAGGAATTGAGCAAGGCATAATAATGCAATACTAGACATAAAGATCCTATGAGATTCGATTGGGCAATACAACAATATACATAGACCGCCATCCAACTGTATCTGTCATGGTGTGGAACACGTCAGAGCCATCGGGGATGGCAAAGAAGGGACACTCGGATGCATTCGGTGGCTCACGCAACGGGTTGGGCACGAAGCACTGCAAACATAGGGACGTACCCAGGTTTGGGGCCCTCTTGGCGAGGTAACACCCCTACTCCTGCAAGATGAACTATGTATGGGAGCTCGATGCTCAGTACAAGTGCTCCTTGAGCTGTTTCCTTAGCTACTATTGAAGGCTAGAGGAAGATGGGATCTCGAGGCTAACACTTCTCTTCTTCTTCTCTTGTTTTTCCTATTCTTCCCCTCTCCTAGAACTCTGGCTCTGCCCTCCCTTATATACTGGTCTAGGGGGCAGATTACAATGCGGGTCCTAGGGTTTACTGTTTGGATACAGGCTTACTGGGCAGGGCCGGCTGCAGGGCCCAGCCGGCGGGCCAGGACCCAGTCCGCCCTTCTTTTATCGTCATCCTTCTCTTTAGTGGTCACCGGGGCTTCCTTTGGGCGTCACCCTTGCTTTAACGGTCACCTGGACCGCTTTCGCCAGTCCAGCCGACCGCCTTGCTTTATCTTTGTCTGGTAGCGCTGGTCATGACGGCATGCGAGCTTCCTTGATGACGAGGGAGAGCCAGAAGCATACCCCGCACGGAGCGCCAGTCCTTCCTTGCTCTCCATCGAATCCGAGGTGAGCCGGGTGGGAACGGCCACCCGGCCGGTTCTTCTAGCCACCGGCTAGACGGGACAGCCGGGAAGGCTATAAGCCCAGCCGGGCTTGCTTGCCAGACGGTTAGAGCTGTGATTCTAGGAGGCCAGGCGGCCTGCATCTTCTGGAGCCGGCCCACTTATTCCTGGCTTTCACCACCCGGGGGTTATCCCCCCGACACTAGTCCCTGAGAACGTATGGGCTTGGCCGGTGGGCAAGTTCTTCCGTGCTCCTTCCTTTCCTAGGAGGTTGCTTTACTTTCTCCGGCTGCAACTTTTGCTTTTGCTTTCCGACTGGAGTCAAACCGGACGAGGAATCAATGGCCGTCCACTGGGTGTAAACAGCGAAGGCAGGTACCGGCTGGCGAAGCTAAAGACGAAACGTTGGGCTAGATGACGTCATTGGTGCCGTCACCCATGCCTGCGGCTCTGGCGCACATCGTGTCAGTTTGACTTCCGCGTCGCTGCGTCAGTTTTTGGCAACTGCGCACGCAAACATGCCGCAGCGTTTCCTCGGGGCAAGGGCACACGCCTCACCTCCCGCCGAAGCCCGGGGATCTTCTGTGGAAACCACTACGGCGCAGGGGATCTGGAGCCGAAACAACACGCAGCTGTGGCGTCATGACGCCATGCGTCGCGCAGAAGCCAAATGTACGATGTTGCCGCTTGCGGGGATAAATAGGGCTCCGAGGGGATCGGTTCCTACACTTGTCTATCCTCCGGCTCGTCTTCTCCTTGTGCCCTTGTGCTCCTTGTTCTTGCGCCCTCTCCCTGTCGCCGCCAGCCACCTTCTTCTCGCCGACCACGGCCTTCTCCTCTATCGAGATGCTGCCGAAGCAGCGCGGCGGTTGGTGCGGGTCCTTCGTGACCGATGAACTCATCAACAAGTATCGGCGGGGAGGTTTCTTCCCTCGTCGTTGCTTGTGAAGCACCGGCTTGCACCGGGGGGGAGCGGGTGCCGAACCCTCGGCCGGGGGAGCGGGTTGTCTTCCTCGCGCACTTCGCGCGCGGTTTTGGCCTCCCCATCAGCCCGTTCCTCCTCCAGCTCTTTGGCTTCTTCGACCTCCAGCTTCACCACCTTGGCGCCAACGCCATGGCGCAGCTGTTGCACTTTGCGGCCTGCTGTGAGTCGTACCTTGGGGTGTGGCCCGAGGTGGCTAACTTTCTCCGGTTCTTCCACTTCAAGGCCCAGAACATCGTCAAGGGTGGCCCACTGACGCGGACGGGCTTCTGCGCCGTCTACCCGCGGACTTCCTCGCCGATGCCGCGGTTCGAGCTCCCCGACACCGTCAAGCTGTGGCAGCTCACATACTTCTATGTGAGCAATGCCACGGAGATTGATTGGATCTGCCTCCCGCCCTTCACCGACGTGCGTTCATCGCAGAGGGCCTGGACGACGAAGAGCATGGGTGCAGTGGCGGATCTCGATCGGATGGCCGCCCGGGTGGAGACGATGGTGGGGACGAAGAGGCTCACCGCCCGGGACATCACCTTGTCGTGGATGGTGCGTCGCATGCTTCCGATGCAGAAGCGGTCGCACAAGATGTGCCATCTATCGACCATGAACGATCCGACGAGGATGTTGCAGAAGGATGTGCCCATCCAGGACCTGCGGAATTGGATCTCCATGATCTCCAAGTTCTGCATCGAGGCCAACTGGGCGTACTCCTACCCCCCGTACCTGTTGGGAATATGCCCTAGAGGCAATCATGTATGATGAGATTTCCCATTGTATTCATAAAGATATTAAGTAGTCCTTGTATAAACATCTGATGTGTATCATTGAATATGTGATTCGGTTGTGGAACTATGCATTCATGTTGTTTGTACTAAATATCCTTGGTCATTGAGGTTGTGTTGGACACACAACTTAGACCAATGTGAAAGTTGGCTTGATGACTCAGTTCCACTTATCATGGGCATGGAGATGCTATTCCAACTTACACAGACTCGGCTAAAGAGTTTAGCGAGTCGGATTGACCCATATTGAGGTATAACGAACAAGTTTTCATTTGTATATCTCAATCAATGTAATCCTTAGACCTGAGGTTATTGCATAGTCCGAGTTGAGGATCACCGACTTAGGTTATGTCAAACACTGATCCGTAACTGGGCAGTTATAAATGACTAGTTGGGACTAGTACATAGTGATGTATGTGGACCAATGAGCACGACAGCCAGGGGTGGTTATGAGTACTTCATTACCTTCACTGATGATTTGAGTAGGTATGGATATATCTACTTGATGAAACATAAGTCGGAAGCCTTTGAAAAGTTCAAAGAATTCCAGAATGAAGCACATAATCAACTCGGCAAGAAAATAAATTTTCTTCGGTTGGACCGAGGAAGCGAGTACATGAGCCATGAGTTTGATGACCATCCAAAAAGTTGTGGAATAGTTCCTCAACTTACTCCAGAACGCCCGCAAAGGCAACGTGTTTGAAGGCGGAATCGGACCTTGTTGGACATGGTACGGTCAATGATGAGTCAGACAGATCTGCCTTTATCATTTTGGGGTTATTGTCTAGAAACAGCGGCGTTCACACTAAACAGAGTACCATCAAAATCGGTAGAGAAGACACCGCAAGAGATGTGGACAGGCAAAAAGCCGAGTTTGTCTTTTCTTAAGATTTGGGGTTGTGAAGCATTTGTCAAGCGACTTCAGTCGGACAAGCTTACAGTCAAGTCGGATAAGTGTATTTTCATGGTGTATCCAAGGGAAACCTTGGGTTACTACTTCTACAACCGAGAAGAGGGTAAAGTGTTTGTCGCTCGGAACGGTGTCTTCCTTGAGAAAGAGTTTCTCAGTCGGGGAGTAAGTGGGAGCACAGTGCAGCTTGAAGAAATTCGAGAGGAACTGGCTAGTAGCGAGTCGGAAAAAACCTTGGAGGTTGAGCCGGTCGTGGTAGCTGAGCCGGCGGCACCACCTGTACTACGAAGATCGGCAAGATTACGAAGTGTTCGTGATGTGTTACTGTTAGACAATGATGAGCTGGCAAATTATTCGGAAGCGATGATGGGATCTGAATCCGAGTCATGGCTTGCAGCCATGAGATCCGAGTTAAAGTCCATGGATGAAAATCAAGTTTGGAACTTGGTTGATCTGCCAGACAGTGCAAGACCCGTCGAGTGCAAATGGGTCTTTAAGGAGAAAACTGATATGTATGGAAATTTTTCCGTCTATAAAGCATGCCTTGTCGCGAAGGGGTTCCAAAAAATTCAAGGGGTTGATTACGACGAGACTTTCTCGCCCGTAGCGATGCTTAAATCAGTTCGGATCATGTTAGCTATAGCGGCCTTTTTCTACTATGAGATATGGCAGATGGATGTCAAAATGGCTTTCCTTAACGGAAATTTAACCGAGGACGTGTATATGATACAGCCCGAGGGTTTTGTCGATCCGGCTAATGCTGACAAGGTATGCAAACTTCAAAAATCTATTTATGGGTTGAAGCAAGCATCTCGGAGTTGGAATATTCGCTTTGATGAGGTAGTCAAATCGTTTGGCTTCATCAAGAGTGATCATGATTCTTGTTTATACAAGAAGTTTAGTGGGAGCAAAGCAAACTTTCTAATCTTATATGTGGATGACATATAACTGATTGGAAATTATGTCCATATGTTGCAAGAAACCAAGGAATCATTGGAAAGGAGTTTCTCAATGAAAGACTTGGGTGAGGCAACATACATCCTCGGAATCCGGATCTATAGAGATAGATCAAGGAGGCTCATTGGATTGAGTCAGAGTACTTTTTTGGACAAAGTGTTGAAGAAGTTCAACATGGAATCGTCTAAGAAGGGGTTCTTACCGATGTCCCATGGTGTAAAACTTAGCAAGACTCAGTGTCCTTTGACTACTGATGAGCGAAGTCGGATGAGTGCGATTCCATATGCTTCCGCAGTCGGATCCATCATGTATGCCATGATTTGTACTAGGCCGGATGTTTCCTATGCTCTAAGTGTTGTGAGCAGATACCAGGATGATCCTGGAGAGATCCACTGGACAGCGGCTAAAAATATCCTAAAGTACTTTAGAAGGACTAAGGATATGTTCTTGGTTTATGGTGGTGAAGATGAACTCAGTGTAAAGGGTTACACGGATGTGAGTTATCTTACCGACTCTGATGATTCTCGTTCGCAATCCGGATACGTGTTTATTTTAAACGGAGGTGCTGTGAGTTGGAAGAGTTCCAAGCAAGAGACTGTGTCTGCGTCTACAATAGAGGCTGAGTATATTGCCGCCTCGGAGGCAGCAAAGGAAGCTGTTTGGATGAGGAATTTCCTCATGGATCTTGTTGTGGTTCAGGGCTCGTCCAATCCGTTGGACGTGTATTGTGACAACAATGGTGCTATTGCACAAGCCAAGGAACCTAGACAGCACCAGAAGAACAAGCACATACTCATGCGGTACCAACTGATTCGCCAGTTCGTGGATCAGGGTGATATCAAGTTATGCAACGTACACAGTGATGCAAATATTGCGGATCAGTTGAAAAAGCCGTTACCACAGCCGAAGCATGAGGCGCACCTGAGAGCCATGGGCATTAGATGCTTAGACATGTGATGTCAGAAGATTGACTCTAGTGCAAGTGGGAGACTGTTGGGAATATGCCCTAGAGGCAATCATGTATGATGAGATTTCCTATTGTATTCATAAAGATATTTAGTCCTTGTATAAACATCTGATGTGTATCATTGAATATGTGATTCGGTTGTGGAACTATGCATTCATGTTGTTTGTACTAAATATCCTTGGTCATTGAGGTTGTGCTGGACACACAACTTAGACCAATGTGAAAGTTGGCTTGATGACTCGGTTCCACTTGTCATGGGCATGGATATGCTATTCCAACTTACACAGGCTCGGCTAAAGAGTTTAGCGAGTCGGATTGACCCATATTGAGGTACAACAAACAAGTTGTCATTTGTATATCTCAATCAATGTAATCCTTAGACCTGAGGTTATTGCATAGTCCGAGTTGAGGATCACCGACTTAGGTTCTGTTAAACGCTGATCCGTAATCGGGCGATTATAAAGCGAGTTCGGGTCGACTGAGAATCAAGCTGTGTGATGTGAATAACCAAGATAGGATTTTGCCCCTCCACTTGGAGAGATATTCTCTGGGCCCTCTTGTGAGATATGATTCGGAAAGCATGGCCATGCACGACTCGGTTAAGTGTTAACCGAGGCGATCGACTAAGAGTTAGTCGGGTGAATCACTTATCTCGGATCAAGAAGAGAGTCAGACTATTTAAGGGATGACAATTATTCGCCTATAGTCTGACAAGGTATATCGTGAGGCAAAAGGGACTCGGACGTAAGTCGCATTGGAAGGGAAAGTCGTCATGACTCTTTGGTACTTGGGAGTCGGCACGTTCTGCTAGGAGCCGCTACCGACCGATCGATTGAGAGTCGGACTCCAATCGTGTCCAAGTAGCCATGAGCCTGCGTGGTCACACACTTAAGAGCGGGAGCAAGTTCGGATTGGATCTGAACCTGTAATCTGGTTGGGTTGGACCTAAATCGGATTAGGACTGAGTTAGTGAGTTGGACTCATGGTGACTAGTGTTATATGGGCTTTAGTGAATGGGTCGCGAGAGCAGAGCCCACGTTCACTCCCTATATATAGTGGAGCACCGTAACCCAGAAAGGTTAATCGTTGTTCGGTTAGGTCATTCCATGTGTTGGAAACCCTAGCTCCATAGCAGTCCTGTCGGCGAAACGAACCTAGCAGTTCGCCGCCGGTGCTCCTCCTTGTATGTGTGGATACCAGCAGAGGTGATGTGCAATCAGCACCAGGACAATCGGATCGTGAGGACTACACTGCATCAACTGACGCGCTTCATCAGTAATCCGCAACTGCGCGTCTAGTGGTAAACCGCGTGGCCTTCTACCTCAGCTAGTTCTTGGGATCACCACGTTAGAGGGGAATTTTTGTTTTACCTCTACGTGGCCCAACAGTACCATCGCGGCCGCCTGCCGCCGTCGGTAAGTTTTTATGGTTACTCTGCGTCTCGCATCTTGTATTTGCTAGCTTGCCTTGGGTGCCTTATGCCCCCATTTTTGATTAGTTGTTCACGGCGCAGCTGGCCGAAGATGGCATGGGTGACTTCCCGCTTCCATCCTTCTTGGAGGATAGGAAGCCGAAGAAGTACCCCCAGACGAAGCCCGAAGGGTTTCCCGTCCGGCCGGACGATGGCCCCCCGGATCCTCATGGTAGGTTGCTGTTCACAGCTCTTTCTCGCGCCTCTGATCTTGAGGCTATGGTTTTTACTCCTTGCTTGTGCTGCAGTCGATGTCACCGACAAGGAGGGTCCGCGAGAAAGACCCGCGGCGAGAGACCGGGGAAAGAGGGCGGCACCTGTTGCCGCTCCCGTTCAAGTCGAGACGAAAAAGACGCGCCGAGGGCGTCAAGTTGTTGCTCCACCCTCCGTCGCCGGGTTAGTATCTCTCTTGCCCTTGCTTGCCACTCTGCAGCTTTGCTGGGTTCTCCTTTAACTCTTTGTGCTTTGCAGCGAAGCCATGGAACTTGGCGACGGAGGTGCCGCCGTCATGCCTCCTCCACCTCCTCCTCCGGTTGAAGAGGTGGCGAGGACGCCGGCTGTGGTCAGCCCGGCTGCATCGGTCTTGCCCTCTCCGCCCAGGGCGTCTGAGGGCTCTCCGACTACAGGGCTGCTGCACCAGACCCCTGCGTCTTCGCGGTTGGGCCAGCTGCTGCAGACCGGAGACCCCTCTCCCTCTCCTAAGGGCCGGCGTGAACCCGGCTTGGAGTGATGCTCCGAGCAGTTCTGCCAGGCCCGTCATCATGGAGGTGACGGAGGGAGCGAAGGCCACGCAGGCGGCTGCGGCGGATGTCGGCCAGCCGGATGCCGGTCAGCCGGTCAGCCGGCTGGGAGGGAGATGGTGGTGGCTGCGCCTTCGGGTGTAGCCGCCGACGATGACGAGGTTGTCGTCACCGGCTCGAGGCTAGCCCAGCTCTCCGGCTCGGCACCCGTCGTGCTCGAGGCGATCGACTAAGAGTTAGTCGGGTGAATCACTTATCTCGGATCAAGAAGAGAGTTAGACTATTTAAGGGATGACAATTATTCGCCTATAGTCTAACAAGGTATATCGTGAGGCAAAAGGGACTCAGGCGTAAGTCGCATTGGAAAGGAAAGTCGTCATGACTCTTTGGTACTTGGGAGTCGGCACGTTCTGCTAGGAGCCGCTACCGACTGATCGATTGAGAGTCGGACTCCTCAATCGTGTCCAAGTAGCCATGAGCTTGCGGGGTCACACACTTAAGAGCGGGAGCAAGTTCGGATTGGATCTGAACCTGTAATCTGGTTGGGTTGGACCTAAACCGGATTAGGACTGAGTTAGTAAGTTGGACTCACGGTGACTAGTGTTATATGGGCTTTAGTGAATGGGTCGCGCGTGCAGAGCCCACGTTCACTCCCTATATATAGTGGAGCACCATAACCCAGAAAGTTTAATCATTGTTCGGTTAGGTCATTCCATGTGTTGGAAACCCTAGCTCCACAGCAGTCCTGCCGACGAAACAAACCTAGCAGTTCGCCGCCGGTGCTCCTCCTTGTACGTGTGGATACCAGCAGAGGTGATGTGCGATTAGCACCAGGACGATCGGATCGTGAGGACTGCACTGCATCAACTAACGCGCTTCATCAGTAATCCACAACTGCGCGTCTAGTGGTAAACCTCGTGGCCTTCTACCTCAGCTAGTTCTTGGGATCACCACGTTAGAGGGGAATTTTTGTTGTATCTCTACGTGGCCCAACAGTGGTATCAGAGCGATAGCTTCTGGTTTTAGGCTCGAGATCTCGCATATGTGATATGCGGTAGGATGTAGATGAGATCTATATGCTGTTTTGGTGGTCGATCTATGAGATAGATCGGTTTTGTACGAGGTTGATTGGATCAACTATACTCGGGGAATGGTAGATCTGATTTCCGTGATCATACTGCTAAGGTCGTGGAACGACATACCCCTACCGGTCGGCTTCCGCCATCGGGGTAGATTGTGACACGTAAATCCAGAGGTGATGATCGAAGATCAAAAAGTTTGATCGAATCGGAACAATGGTCGGAATCCATGTTCAGGTCATAGATGAGATCTATGTTTTCGGAAAAATCATCGGGCGCTCACTGAGGGGCGTTGCCTTTGATCCCGCGCTATCCGGCTAAGGGACCGCTGGCCATACTGTCGTAGCGCCTTAGATGTCGTTGCGAGTTTCACAACGCCGGTAGATATTGTATCTATGCATAACTTGTTTTTGCAGGAAGTTGTGAATGGTATGGTTCATGTGCATGTGATGTATGTGTGTAATCCATACGTGATCTGCGAATCACGGTTTTTGTCAGCCGGCTGGAGCCTAGGTGGTGTCATTTTATTGTATAACGACCTGCGTGTCGGATTCTCTATGTAATTTACTTTACTAAACTAGTGTAGCTGTTTGGAGAACCCGGAAGGCATGCAAGGCGTTGTACATGTTGGCGACATGGAGTAACACGGCAAGTGACAAGAGTTGGCACGAGCCGGATTACAGGCTTTGTGGAGATAGAGATCGCCATGAAGAGAGCCATACCATTTCACATTATAATTGCTTTATTTTGTGTTATTGTTATGTCTCTGTTTTACCTCTATTAGATAGTTGGTAAAATTTAATCCCTCAAAGAAGGTTTAGTCGGTTTTCCCGCCAGTGTTTGCACCATCACAAGTCGGACATTTTTGGTAGTGGGCTCATAAAATTGAGGTGCTGCCAATTCTTTCCGACTAGGTGGGTTCGAGTCGGACTCTTACTGTAGAAACACTCGGTAAGATAGACGGGTCTATCACAACGGTTGTGGGGCTCGGGGAAAAGTCGGATGGGAGCCGGGGCATGTGATGCCACCCGTCCAACAGGAGTCGTATGAGATACGATTGACAAGGAGTTGTCTACCTAGATCACTTGGCGGCTAGCGGTGATGCTAAAGCTCACTAGCCGACTTGCTTATTTAGGATCCTGAATCACTAAGTAACCATCGGAGGGGTGTTGGTTCTAGTGGGAGCATAAAATATTAAAGTATTTAATATGCTTGCTCTTTTATGAATATATGTCTTAAGTGTTTTGCATATTTTCTGGTGTAGATCATGGCACCAAGTAGCAGTCACTCTCAGATATCCGGTTTTGCATTGAGAACTATCCTTGAGAAAGATAAACGGAACGACACTAATTTTACCAACTGGTATCGAAATCTGAGAATTGTTCTCAAACAAGAAAAGAAGGACCATGTCCTAGACAACCCACTTCCAGATGAGCCAAATGAGAATGCGACTATCGCTGCCACCAATGCCTACCGTCGGGCTAAGGATGAGTCCACGGATATTAGCTGCCTTATGCTTGCTCACATGGAACCGGACTTGCAAAAGCAGTTCGAGCATGTTGAGGCCTACAATATGATCGAAAGCCTCAAAAGTATGTTCCAGGCTCAGGCGAAGACTGAGAGGTATCAAGTCTCTCAGGCTTTGCTGAGTTGCAAGCTTAAGGATGGTGATCCACTGAGTCCGCATGTGATCAAAATGGTTGGTTACGTGCAGTCTCTGGAGAGGCTTGGCTACCCCATAAGCGAAGAGTTCGCTATAGATATAATTCTGAACTCTCTTCCTAGTGCATATGGGCAGTTCATTTCGAACTACCACATGCATGGTATGGATAATAAGCTCACTTAATTACATGGGATGCTCAAGAAGGCAGAGGCGGATCTCAAGAAGGGCGCCAGTCAAGTGTTGATGGTGCAGAATAAGGCTAAGTTCAAGAAGAGTTCTTGGACTAAGAAGAAGGCTAAGTCAGGAAAGGTGCTCGGGACCCGGTCCCAAGCACTTCCTCGGGGACTAAGCCATCTCCTTCAGCCGGATCCACTTGCTTCTATTGCAAGGCGGATGGCCACTGGAAGAGGAACTGCAGCAAGTACTTGGCCGACAAAGCCAAGAGTGGAGGTATGACTTCTGACTCAGGTACACTTGTTTGCAATGTTATAGACATATATCTTGCTAATGCACCTAATAGTTCTTGGGTATATGATACCGGATCAGTTATTCACATCTGCAACTCGTTGCAGGGACTGGTAAGAACTAGGAGCGTAGCAAGAGGCGAGGTTGATATTCGAGTCGGCAACAAAGCAAGAGTTGCTGCGTTGGAAGTCGGCACGATGCAACTTCATTTACCTTCCGGATTCATTATGGAACTGAATAATTGTTATTATGTTCCAGTGCTCAGTCGAAACATTATTTCTGCTTCATGTTTGATGAGGCAAGGCTATGAGTCGAATATCAAGAATAATGGTTGTTCTTTGTATTTGAATGATATGTTTCACGGCTTTGCACCCGTCCAGGACGGGTTATTTATTTTGAATCTTGATGGTGAGTCGGTTTATAACATAAATGTTAAAAGGTTGAAACCAAATGATCTGAATAGGACTTACTTTTGGCACTGTCAGCTTGGTCATATAAGTTGGAAGCGCATGAAGAAGCTCCATGATGATGGACTCCTAACTTCGTTCGACTTGGAGTCGTTCGAGACATGCGAATCTTGCCAACTCGGCAAAATGACCAAGACACCTTTTGCAAAGAGTTGCGAAAGGGCGTCCGACTTGTTGGGACTAGTACATAGTGATGTATGTGGACCAATGAGCACAACATCCAGGGGTGGTTATGAGTACTTCATTACCTTCACTGATGATTTGAGTAGGTATGAATATATCTACTTGATGAAACATAAGTCGGAAGCCTTTGAAAAGTTCAAAGAATTCCAGAATGAAGCACAGAATCAACTCGGCAAGAAAATAAAGTTTCTTCGGTCGGAACGAGGAGGCGAGTACATGAGCCATGAGTTTGATGACCATCTGAAAAGTTGTGGAATAGTTCCTCAACTTACTCCGCCAGGAACGCCGCAAAGGAACGGTGTTTCGGAAATGCGGAATCAGACCTTGTTGGACATGGTACGGTCAATGATGAGTCGGACAGATATGCCTTTATCATTTTGGGGTTATTGTCTAGAAACAGCGGCGTTCACACTAAACAGAGTACCATCAAAATCGGTAGAGAAGACACCGCATGAGATGTGGACATGCAAAAAGCCGAGTTTGTCTTTTCTTAAGATTTGGGGTTGTGAAGCATTTGTCAAGCGACTTCAGTCGGACAAGCTTACAGTCAAGTCAGATAAGTGTATTTTCGTGGGGTATCCAAGGGAAACCTTGGGTTACTACTTCTACAACCGAGAATAGGGCAAAGTGTTTGTCGCTCGGAACGGTGTCTTCCTCGAGAAAGAGTTTCTTAGTCGGGGAGTAAGTGGGAGCACGGTGCAGCTTGAACAAATTCGAGAGGAACCGGCTAGTAGCGAGTCGGCAAAAACCTTGGAGGTTGAGCCGGTCATGGTAGCTGAGCCGGCGGCAGCACCTGTATTACGAAGTTCGGCAAGATTACGAAGTGTTCGTGATGTGTTACTGTTAGACAGTGATGAGCCGGCAAATTATTCGGAAGCGATGATGGGATCTGATTCGAGTCATGGCTTGGAGCCATGAGATCTGAGTTAAAGTCCATGGATGAAAATCAAGTTTGGAACTTGGTTGATTTGCCAGACGGTGCAAGACCCGTCGAGTGCAAATGGGTCTTTAAGAAGAAAACTGATATGGATGGAAATGTTTCCGTCTATAAAGCACGCCTTGTCGCGAAGTGGTTTCGACAAATTCAAGGAGTTGATTACGACGAGACTTTCTCACCCGTAGCGATGCTTAAATCAGTTCGTATCATGTTAGCTATACCGGCCTATTTCGACTATGAGATATGGCAGATGGATGTCAAAACGGCTTTCCTTAACGGAAATTTAACCGAGGACGTGTATATGATACAGCCCGAGGGTTTTGTCGATCCGGCTAATGCTGACAAGGTATGCAAACTTCAAAAATCTATTTATGGGTTGAAGCAAGCATCTCGGAGTTGGAATATTCGCTTTGATGAGGTAGTCAAATCGTTTGGCTTCATCAAGAGTGATCATGATTCTTGTTTATACAAGAAGTTTAGTGGGAGCAAAGCAAACTTTCTAATCTTATATGTGGATGACATATTACTGATTGGAAATGATGTCCAGATGTTGCAAGAAACCAAGGAATCATTGGAAAGGAGTTTCTCAATGAAAGACTTGGGTGAGGCAACATACATCCTCGGAATCCGGATCTATAGAGATAGATCAAGGAGGCTCATTGGATTGAGTCAGAGTACTTTTTTGGACAAAGTGTTGAAGAAGTTCAACATGGAATCGTCTAAGAAGGGGTTCTTACCGATGTCCCATGGTGTAAAACTTAGCAAGACTCAGTGTCCTTTGACTACTGATGAGCGAAGTCGGATGAGTGCGATTCCATATGCTTCTGCAGTCGGATCCATCATGTATGCCATGATTTGTACTAGGCCGGATGTTTCCTATGCTCTAAGTGTTGTGAGTAGATACCAGGCTGATCCTGGAGAGATCCACTGGACAACGGCTAAAAATATCCTAAAGTACTTGAGAAGGACTAAGGATATGTTCTTGGTTTATGGTGGTGAAGATGAACTCAGTGTAAAGGGTTACACGGATGCGAGTTATCTTACCGACTATGATGATTCTTGTTCGCAATCCGGATACGTGTTTATTTTAAACGGAGGTGCTGTGAGCTGGAAGAGTTCCAAGCAAGAGACTGTGTCTGCGTCTACAACAGAGGCTGAGTATATTGCCGCCTCGGAGGCAGCAAACGAAGTTGTTTGGATGAGGAATTTCCTCATGGATCTTGGTGTGGTTCAGGGCTCATCCAATCCGTTGGACGTGTATTGTGACAACAATGGTGCTATTGCACAAGCCAAGGAACCTAGACAGCACCAGAAGAACAAGCACATACTCATGCGGTACCACCTGATTCGCCAGTTCGTGGATCAGGGTGATATCAAGTTATGCAACGTACACACTGATGCAAATATTGCGGATCAGTTGACAAAGCCGTTACCACAGCCGAAGCATGAGGCGCACCTGAGAGCCATGGGCATTAGATGCTTAGGCATGTGATGTCAAAAGATTGACTCTAGTGCAAGTGGGAGACTGTTGGGAATATGCCCTAGAGGCAATCATGTATGATGCGATTTCCCATTGTATTCATAAAGATATTAAGTAGTCCTTGTATAAACATCTGATGTGTATCATTGAATATGTGATTCGGTTGTGGAACTATGCATTCATGTTGTTTGTACTAAATATCCTTGGTCATTGAGGTTGTGCTGGACACACAACTTAGACCAATGTGAAAGTTGGCTTGATGACTCGGTTCCACTTGTCATGGGCATGGAGATGCTATTCCAACTTACACAGACTCGGCTAAAGAGTTTAGCGAGTCGGATTGACCCATATTGAGGTACAACGAACAAGTTGTCATTTGTATATCTCAATCAATGTAATCCTTAGACCTGAGGTTATTGCATAGTCCGAGTTGAGGATCACCGACTTAGGTTCTGTTAAACGCTGATCCGTGAATCGCGCTTATAAAGGCAGAGTTCGGGTCGACTGAGAATCAAGCTGTGTGATGTGAATAACCAAGATGGGATTTTCCCCCTCCACTTGGAGAGATATTCTCTGGGCCCTCTTGTGAGATATGATTCGGAAAGCATGGCCATGCACGACTCGGTTAAGTGTTAACCGAGGCGATCGACTAAGAGTTAGTCGGGTGAATCACTTATCTCGGATCAGGAAGAGAGTCAGACTATTTAAGGGATGACAATTATTCGCCTATAGTCTGACAAGGTATATCGTGAGGAAAAAGGGACTCGGACGTAAGTCGCATTGGAAAGGAAAGTCGTCATGACTCTTTGGTACTTGGGAGTCGGCACGTTCTGCTAGGAGCCGCTACCGACCGATCGATTGAGAGTTGGACTCCAATCGTGTCCAAGTAGCCATGAGCTTGCGGGGTCACACACTTAAGAGCGGGAGCAAGTTCGGATTGGATCTGAACCTGTAATCTGGTTGGGTTGGACCTAAATCGGATTAGGACTGAGTTAGTGAGTTGGACTCATGGTGACTAGTGTTATATGGGCTTTAGTGAATGGGTCGCGCGAGCAGAGCCCACGTTCACTCCCTATATATAGTGGAGCACCGTAACCCAGAAAGGTTAATTGTTGTTCGGTTAGGTCATTCCATGTGTTGGAAACCCTAGCTCCACAGCAGTCCTGCCGGCGAAACGAACCTAGCAGTTCGCCGCCGGTGCTCCTCCTTGTATGTGTGGATACCAGCAGAGGTGCTGTGCGATCAGCACCAGGACGATCGGATCGTGAGGACTACACTGCATCAACTGACGCGCTTCATCAGTAATCCGCAACTGCGCGTCTAGTGGTAAACCGCGTGGCCTTCTACCTCAGCTAGTTCTTGGGATCACCACGTTAGAGGGGAATTTTTGTTTTACCTCTATTGGCCCCAACACATCATCATCGCTGCCGCCGTCGGTAAGTTTTTCTGGTTACTCTGCGTCTCGCATCTTGTATTTGCTAGCTTGCCTTGGGTGCCTTATGCCCCCATTTTTGATTAGTTGTTCACGGCGCAGCTGGCCGAAGATGGCATGGGTGACTTCCCGCTTCCGTCCTTCTTGGAGGATAGGAAGCCGAAGAAGTACCCCCAGACGAAGCCCGAAGGGTTTCCCATCCGGCCGGACGATGGCCCCCCGGATCCTCATGGTAGGTTGCTGTTCACAGCTCTTTCTCGCACCTCTGATCTTGAGGCTATGGTTTTTACTCCTTGCTTGTTCTGCATTCGATGTCACCGACGAGGAGGGTCCGCGAGAAAGACCCGCGGCGAGAGACCGGGGAAAGAGGGCGTCACCTGTTGCCGCTCCCGTTCAAGTCGAGACGAAAAAGACGCGCCGAGGGCGTCAAGTTGTTGCTCCACCCTCCGTCACCGGGTTAGTATCTCTCTTGCCCTTGCTTGCCACTCTGTGGCTTTGCTGGGTTCTCCTTTAACTCTTTGTGCTTTGCAGCGAAGCCATGGAACTTGGCGACGGAGGTGTCGCCGTCATGCCTCCTCCACCTCCTCCTCCGGTTGAAGAGGTGGCGAGGACGCCGGCTGCGGTCAGCCCGGCTGCATCGGTCTTGCCCTCTCCGCCCAGGGCGTCTGAGGGCTCTCCGACTACAGGGCTGCTGCACCAGACCCCTGCGTCTTCGCGGTTGGGCCAGCTGCTTGCGGCTGCGCAGGACCCGGAGACCCCTCTCCCTCTCCTAAGGGCCGGCGTGAACCCGGCTTGGAGTGATGCTCCGAGCAGTTCTGCCAGGCCCATCATCATGGAGGTGATGGAGGGAGCGAAGGCCACGCAGGCGGGTGCGGCGGATGCCGGCCAGCCGGATGCCGGTCAGCCGGTCAGCCGGCTGGGACGGAGATGGTGGTGGCTGCGCCTTCGGGTGTAGCCGCCGACGATGACGAGGTTGTCGTCACCGGCTCGAGGCTAGCCCCGGCTGTGCTGACTCCGGCTGCGATCCTTGCCCAGCTCTCCGGCTCGGCACCCGTCGCGCTCGACCAGGTTCGCCACCTGGTTGAAGGAATGGAATAGGGCCTTGGCGAGGCCAAAAAATTGTCAGTTTTGATGGAGGTGGGTCCTTGCCCTTCAAACGTTTTCCGCTGTTTCGTCCAGCGTGTGCCTCTATTGCTTATTTTCTTTCTTGCTGCAGAAAGCTTTTATGGAGTCGATGAGGAACACCAGGGACCTTGGCCGTAAGATTGCTTCTTCAGATCTATCTTGGCGATTGGCTCCCTTTTCCCGCTTTTTGTTGACCATCGGGTATCCTCCTACAACCATGATCCAGGACAAGGATAGGGAGCTGGAGCGCCTCAAGGCTGAGGTTGCCCGGCTGGAGGAGTCGAACAAAGCGCGACAAGCGCAGTTTGACGAGCTCGCCGCAGCCAAACACCAGCTTGAGGTTAGCATACAGCAGGGCAAGAAGACGGCTGACATCCGGGTGGAGGCGCTGAAGAACTTTGAGACGATCTGCATCCAGCAGGAGGGGATGATCCAGTCTCTTCGCCGCAGGGAGGAGGAGCTCAATCAGCACCTCCAAAACGTCTCGGAGATGGTCATCAGTAAGTTTTTCAGGTACTCTCATTCGGTGCGCCGTGACTTGCTTGATCTTGTTGTTTATCCTGCTTCGTGTCTGGCTGCAGCTCACTATCCCGAGGCGATCGAGATGGCCACGGAGAAGCTGCCGATGGAGGAGGTTGGTCGTGACCTGACCGCCCTCGACCTGGTCAAGGTGGTGGCGGAGGAGAGCAATGGCTTGCGCGCCGTTGGCAATGATCTTTTCCATTACATCTGGCCGGATGTGGGTCTGGTCGTGCATGACATGGCCAGCCTGGCCGTGGCGCTGTCCAAGGGCATCGACGTGCTGGAGGTGCATAAGGAGTGGGCTGCTCGAGGTGGTGCAGAGATGGAGCTTGCGATGGTGAAGTCATGGTATCCTGGCGTCGACCTAAGCGTGATCGACCGTGGCTTCCGCCTCGGGACGACTTACGACGGGTTTCGCAAGAGTCTTCCTACGCTTCAGGCCTACGGGGTGAAGATCGGCACCTATGTGGACCTGGAGCGCGACTTCAGCGCCCCCAGAGAGCCACGATCGTTCCACTGGGAGCCGGCGCCTTGGAATCCCATCGACGTAGCCTCCAGCAGCCAGCCTCCTCCTGATGACACCGGCGCCGCCCCTGCTGGTCCAGCCACCGCTCCTTCGACTTCACAAGCTCCTGACTCTTGATCCCCGGGATGCTGGGTGTAATGTTAAAACTGTTATTCTGATGTGCTACACTTCGGTTGACTTCCGTCGCCGATCTTTTAATTTGTGCGTAGCCTTCGTGCTCCGCTTTATGGCTTGGTGCCCTCTGCTAATCTTTGCTTGTGCCTTCGTCATTTGCGGTCTTTTATGCTCGCGCCGGCTGGGATAGCCACCCGGGGTCGAGCTCTTTTTGCCGTCTTGACTTTGCTTCTTGGGTGCGCGGGAGCGCGTCCACTGGGTGTAGTCCCTGAGGTTTGGGCCGGCTAGGGTAGCCAGCCGGGGCGAAGCTCTTTTGGTTACCTTGGCTTGAGTTTGTGGGTGCACGGGAGCGCGTCCAGTGGGTGTAGTCCCCGAGGTTCGGGCCGGCTGGGGTAGCCATCCGGGGCAAAGCTCTTTTGGCTACCTTGACTTGGATTTGTGGGTGCGCGGGAGTGCTTCCACTGGGTGTAGTCCCCGAGGTTCGGGCCGGCTGGGGTTCCAGCCGGGGCGAAGCTCTTTTGGCTACCTTGACTTGAGTTCGTGGGTGCGCGGGAGCGCGTCCACTGGGTGCAGTCCCCGAGGTTCGGGCCGTCTGGGGTAGCCATCCGGGGCGAAGCTCTTTTGCTACCTTGACTTGAATTTGTGGGTGCGCGGGAGCGCGTCCAGTGGGTGTAGTCCCCAAGGTTCGGGCCGGCTGGGGTAGCCAGCCAGGACGAAGCTCTTTTGCCACCTTGTTTCCTGCCAACTTGTGACTCGGGTCGTGCAAGACAAAGCTTTGCTTTGGGTTAGTTTTCTTGTGTATATGCTCATGCGTGAGTTGGTAATTATCATAGGAGAAGAATAGATATGCGCCCCTTCAAGTTAGGCCGCTAGCAACTCCCCTTTTCTCAGTGAGTATTGGCCCTTCTAGCATTTTTCCTTGCCGGCCATCAGCCGGGTTGTGGTCTGCAGCCGGAACCGAAGGAGTTACCATGTTGGCGTGCCTCGCGATTCTTCGGTTCGCTGTTGTTGGCTTAAATTTTGTGGGGCACGACCAGTTCGCCTGGACGCCCCTTGCTTTCTGCGTCGGCATCCTCTTGCCGCATGCACTTTGAGTTTTTGCTCTTGCCGGGTCGACAGCCGCTGTGCGTACTAAAGCCGGAACCAAAGAGGCTACTCTAGGCGCCGCGTGCAATATTATGCCGTCTGTAGAAATCGTGGGGCCTAGGCCAGCCGGTGCAAAAATGCATATGGTGCGTAGAATTGGGACGAAGTCCTTAGCGCTACGCTAAGGCTCTCATTCTTGTTCATTTGTTGCATAAAAAGGGAAGATACATACACCTCTCTAAGTGTAAAATGGCCGGAGCAGGCTGGCATTCCATGGGCGCTCCGTTTCTTCGTCTGAGCGATCTGCCTTGTTCTTCATCGGCTGTTGCGCGTTGATCAGGTAGTACGAGTTGTTGTGGAGTGCCCGGCTAATGATGAATGGTCCTTCCCATGGCGGGGACAGCTTGTGCATTCGTTTGGTGCCCTGGACCAGGCGCAGCACCAGGTCTCCCTCGCGGAAAGAGGTAGGCCGGATCCGTCTAGCGTGGTATCAGCGCAGGTCTTGTTGGTAAATTGCTGATCTGGACATGGCTAACTCGCGTGCCTCCTCGAGCAAGTCCACGCTGTCCTCCCTTTCCTCCTTGGCTTCCTGCTCCGTGTAGAGCTGCTTGCGAGGTGCGTCGAACTGGATGTCTGTGGGGAGAATGGCTTATGCCCCATAGACGAGGAAGAACGGTGTGAAACTGGTTGAGCGATTGGGCGTGGTGCATAGGCTCTAGAGCACTGCTGGAAGCTCCTCTATCCAGCATCCAGGTGACCTGACGAGCGGTTCGATGAGCCTTGGCTTGATTCTAGCTATCACCAAACCGTTGGCGCGCTCGCATTGTCCGTTGGACTGTGGGTGTGCGACCGATGCCAGATCCAGGCGGATCCCTTTTTCCCGACAGAAACGAGCGAAGACTCCCTTCGCAAAGTTGGTTCCATTGTTAGTGATGATGATGTGGGGGTAGCCGAACCGGATGATGATGTCTGTGAAGAATTTGATCACCGTCGCCCCATCTAGCTTCTTGATTGGCTTCGCCTCGATCCACTTGGTGAACTTGTCCACAGCGACGAGCAGGTGCGTCATGCTGGATCGAGCCGTCTTGAACGGTCCAACCATGTCCAGGCCCCAGAATACAAATGGCCAGGTGATCGGTATTGTCTTGAGTGCCGCAGACGACGTGTGCTTCAACTGGCCGAATCGCTGGCAGCCGCTGCATGTCTTGACTATTTCTTCGGCGTCCTTCAGCGTCGTTGGCCAATAGAAACCATACCGAAGGGCCTTGGCTGTTATTGCCCTTGACGAGGCATGGTGGCCACATTCGCCCTGGTGTATGTCCATTAGAAGCTTGGCTCCTTCCTCTCTACTGACGCATCGCTGGTAAATGCCTCCGACGCTGCGTTTGTACAGCTCGTTGTTGATGATGGTGTAGGCGCTTGCCCTTTGTCGCACTTGTCGTGCTGCCACTTCTTTTGTTGGGAGTTCACCCTTGGCCAGGAAATCCATGAACGGCTTAGCCCAGTCAGGCGCCTCCCGTATGGTGTGCACCGTCTGTATGATGAGCTTGATTTCCTCACGGATGACCAGCCCCGGAGCGTCGGGAGGTCTGCCGGGTGGAAGGGCGCCGATGTTGACCACGGGCTGTGGCGAGGCAGTCCCCAGGTGCGGTGCAACAGTCCCCGGGTGCGGCGCGGCGCCGGCTGCTCCAGGATCCGCGTCGAGCACGATGGAGTCAGATTCTGGTGAGGGGACGATGGAGGGCTTGCGCAGGTGCTCGAGAGAAACTCCAGGCGGTATGACTTGTCTTGTTGACCCGACCCTGGCCAAAGCGTCAGCGGCTTCGTTGTTGGCTCTGGGTACATGGTGAAACTCGCAGCCTTCGAAGCAAGCGCACAGCTGTTGGACAAAGAAACGGTAAAGGGCCATGTCCGTGTCCCTGGCGTCCCATTCTCCAGATACTTGTTGCACCACCAAGTCCGAATCTCCGAAGCACATCACCCTCTGAATGCCTATCTGCTTGGCCATTTTGAGCCCATGGATGAGCGCTTCGTACTCGGCAACATTGTTGGAGGCTTTGAAGTGGATCTAGAGAACATACTCCAGCCGGTCGCCCTTGGGCGAGGTTATCACTATTCCGGCTCCAAGTCCTCCTCTCATTTTCGACCCGTCGAAATGTAGCTTCCAGTAAGTTGAGTCCGGCACTAGGGGCATGTATTGTGTCTCCGCCCAATCGACGATGAAATCAGCCAAAGCTTGCGACTTGATTGCTGTGCACGGTTCGTATTGGATGTTATGTGCAGCGAGATCGATGGCCCATTTCGCCACGCGACCAGTGGCGTCCTTGTTGCCGATAATCTCCGCGAGTGGGGCCAGTGCTACCACCCGGATGGAATGTTCCTGGAAGTAGTGCTTGAGCTTGTTGGCGGCCATGTACACGCCGTACACCAGCTTCTGGTAGTGAGGGTAGTTCTGCTTGGACAGCGAGAGTACCTCACTCAGATAGTACACGTGGCGCTGGACCATCTGGGCTTTTCCTTCCTCTGGCCGCTCGACGACTAGTACCATGCTGACCACTCTGTTTGTGGCAGCGATGTACATCAGCATGGGATCCTTCGCGGCTGGTGCCGCCAGGACAGGTGGAGAGGTGAGCATGCGCTTGAGGTCTCGGAAAGCTTCGTCTTCCCGAGCTGCCAGACGAATTTGTCTGTCTTCTTCATCAGTTGGTACAGGGGGAGAGCCTTTTCTCCCAGCCGGCTAACGAACCGACTGAGTGAAGCGAGGCACCCGGTGAACTTCTGTATGTCGCGCAGGTTCTGCGGCAGCTCCATGCGCTCGATGGCTCCAATCTTCTTCGGGTTCGCCTCGATTCCACGCTCGGAGACGAGGAAGCCCAGGAGCTTGCCGGCTAGGACACCGAACACGCACTTCTTCGGGTTCAGCTTGATCTGGAAACGGCGGAGGTTGTCGAATGTTTCCTTCAGATCCTCAAGGAGCGTGTGTCGTTCCTTGGTCTTGATGACAACGTCGTCGACGTAAGCATGTACGTTCTTTCCGATCTGCGCCTGCATGCAGCGCTGATAGGTTGCGCCCGCGTTATTCAATCCAAAGGGCATGGTGGTGTAGCAGTATGCTCCATACGGGGTTATGAACGAAGTCTTTATTTGGTCGGTTACATTGAGCTTGATCTGGTGGTAGCCTGAGTAAGCGTCCAAAAAAGACAACAGATCGCACCCGGCGGTGGAGTCGATGACCTGATCAATTCGCGGCAGGGCGAAAGGATCCTTGGGGCAAGCCTTGTTGAGACTAGTATAGTCGACGCACATGCGCCATGTCTTGTTCTTCTTCAGCACCACCACCGGGTTGGCTAGCCATTCCGGGTGGAAAACTTCCATGATGAAACCGGCTGCGAGCAGCCGTGTGATCTCCTCACCAATGGTTCTTCTTTTTTCTTTTGCGAAGCGGCGTAAAGATTGTTTGACCGACTTTGCATCCGGTCGAACATGAAGGGAGTGCTCGGTGAGTTCCCTCGGGACACCTGGCATGTCTTTGGGGCACCATGCGAAAATGCCCCGATTCTCAAGGAGGAAGTCGACGAGCGCGCTTTCCAATTTGCTATCTAGGCTGTCTCCGACCAGAACGAACTTGCTTGGGTCCTCCTCGTTCAGCAGGATCTTCCTTGTTCCCTGCGAGGGCTTGAACTGCGATTCTCCATCCGGCTTGGGCTCTCCAGTCGGCATGTCCTTCTGCAGGGCCGCCATGTTCTGCGTTATGACGTGCTTCTCTTCAGCGATGATCATCGCTTCGGCCAGCTTGGAGCCGTCTGAGGCGCACTCGATTGAACGCTTGTAGCATCCATCGATGGTGATCACTCCCTTTGGGCCCGACAGCTTCATCTTGAGGTATGCATAGTGCGGTACTCCCATGAACTTGGTTAGAGCTGGGCGCCCTAGTATGGCGTGGTAGGCGCTGGAGAGATTCACGACCTCGAACCAGATTGGCTCACGGCAGAAGTTGTTCTCGCCGTCGAAGATGACGTCCAGCCGGATCTTGTCGATTGGAGAGTGCGACGGCCCTGGTACTGCTGCATGGAACGAAGTGCTTGAGGGCTCCAGCTGGGACTCACTGATGCCCAGCCTCCCGAGGCTGCTTCGGTAGAGGAGTTGATGCTGCTCCCTCCATCGATCAGCACTCGGGAGAAGCGACATGAATGCTTCTTGGAGATGATGATGGGGTCTAGGACCAGCGCGTAGCTACCAGGGCTCGGCAACATGGCCGGCTGATCCTCCTTGCTCCAGGTGATCGCCTGATCGGAGCAGTGCAGGTACTGGGGGACAGGTGGGACGATTGCGTTCACCTCCGCCTCGCGTCTTCGCTTGGCATGCTTCGTTTCCGGCTCCGGCAGGAATATATGGTAATTACCCACCTGCCGCGGGTAACCATCTTCGTCATCCTCGCGACGGTTGCGCCGTTCCCTATTATCTGGTGGGCCTCCGGCTGGCGATGGAGGTGGTGGTGGGAGTCCACCAGCTTCGGCCATCTTCTTTGTCCAGCTGCATTGGCGCGTCGTATGGTTCGCGGGCTTGTTGCCGCCGCTGTGAAACTTTCATGGCCCATCGAGCATGGATTCAATGGTGTACTTGGGCCGAGGCGGCCTGTCATCCGGTCTCTGCCTCCGGCTGCCTCCTGCAGCCGGATCCTCATGCACCGCGGCTACCTGTTTGGTACTGTACCGGCTATCCGACTGGTCGTATTTCCTCTTGCCGTGGCGGTTGTCGTGACCGTGCCGCCTGGGATGATGGTCGCCTGGCTGACGATGCTCCTACTGCTCGTCCGTGATGATTTGGTCCTGGTCGTCCACCACGATGGGCTTCTTCATTGCCGCGTCCGCGGTGGCGTATTTTTCTGTGATGGCCATGACCTGAGCCATGGTTTGCGGGTCTGCCCGGCTGATTTTATGCTTCAGCATGGTGCCGTCTCGGTATCCGTTGGTGAAGAAGTCTATCGCCTGGTGCTCACGCACCCCTTCGCACGAATTGTGCATGCTAGTCCACCAGGTGAGGTAGGCGCGGTCCGACTCGTCCTTGCCTTGCATGCAGAGGGCGAGCTCGCAAGGTCGACCCGGCTGTTTGTATGTTCCGATGAAGTTGCGGATGAACGCCTCTTCGAAGTCTAGCCACGCGTTGATGCTGTTGTCGGGGAGGCTATTGAGCCATGTCCTTGCCGAGTCGACGAGCATGAGGGGGACGTAGCGGACGGCCAAGTGGAGGTTGCCATTGGCGATTCCCATCGCGGTGGTGTAATCGACCAGCCAATCCTCAGGCTTGACGGTCCCGTTGTATTTTGGTGTGTCTCTTGGAAGCGAGAATCCCTTCAGAAATGGCTCGTTCCGAATGCGTGGGCCGAAACACTTCGGGCCAGCTGGACTCTCATCCTCCAGGGTGCGTGACTGCACCAATAGGTCGATACGTTCCCGCGCATCAGCTGATTCTCGAGGGCCGAGCCGGCCCTTCAAGCGTGATGTAGGCGGGTCTTTGTTGGCGTCTTCTTCCTCCTCTAGTGCTCGCGTCTTTTTCCCCTGGGAAGCTCCGCCTGCACGACTAACGCTGGAGGCTGCGGCGTCTCGGTTGTGATGGCCGCGGTTGCCAGATTCGCCACGCGGGCGACTGTTTTGCCCGACCCCTCCTAGATAAGAGGCTTGCTGGTTCTTGCTTCCTCCGTGTGCCGTTTGGTCCGCGCCTTTGCGTACGATGATATCGCGGGAGTTGCCCACCTGGCTGGGGACGCCCTCAGCCTGTTGCTTGTTAGCAGTGGCCACGAGGAGCTGCACACGCTCCTGCTGGTGTCGAAGTTCCTCGCGCTCTAGGTGCTTCAGCTCCGCGGCCGCCGCCTCGGCCGCCCTCATGTTCTTGGCGGGAGTGCTGTAAACGGGTCGCGCCACACCTGCATGTGAATCGGCGGAGTGGTCCTGTTCCGACGCCAGGTCGCGCCCTCAGTGCTGGATCTTCCTGACGAAGCCATGGGCAGCGTTGTACTCATGCACGGTGGCATTCAGCCAACGTTGGTTAGCCGCGACCTTGGTGGCTTCCTCCAGGAGCTTCTGGCGTGTGGCTTCGAGCACTGTCGCCGCAGCCGCTGGATCCGTCTCGACGACGACCGGAGCGTGCAGGTGCTGGATGGAAGCGGTGAGCGGGTCTTGCTCCGGCTCAGGCGCGGAGTTTTCTCCTCCTACAAGACGTTCTTGAGGTTGCCAATGGTTTTCGCGGGCGTTCACCATCATGACTTCGACGCAACTCCCCCCTGCGGCTGGGACGCGGGCGAGGGGTACGTCGAGGACGGGGGTGACCACGCTAGGGAAACCCTCAGCGACAGTGGCGACGTAGACGCGGATGTCCCCAAAATGCATGATGGAGCCACCGGCGGGGAAGCTGTTCCCAGCAAAACACACCGTGTTGTCGAGGACGCAGTCGAAGGCACCGAGCGTGAGCACGAGGCCAGAGGCCACGCGTTCGCCGGCGACGAGCGGAAGTCCCATGCGGAAGATGATCCCAGCCGAAGCATTGTGCCCCACGGTGGGCGCCAACTATCGTGGTGTGGAACACGGCAGAGCCATCGGGGATGGCAAAGAAGGGACACTCGGATGCATTCAGTGGCTCATGCAACGGGTTGGGCATGAAGCACTGCAAACACAGGGATGTACCCAGGTTTGGGGCCCTCTTGGCGAGGTAACACCCCTACTCCTGCAAGATGAACTATGTATGGGAGCTCGATGCTCAGTACAAGTGCTCCTTGAGCTGTTTCCTTAGCTACTATCAAAGGCTAGAGGAAGATGTGAGCTCGAGGCTAACACTTCTCTTCTTCTTCTATTGTTTTTCCTATTCTTCCCCTCTCCTAGAACCCTGGATATGCCCTCCCTTATATACTGGTCTGGGGGGCAGATTACAATGCGGGTCCTAGGGTTTACTATTTGGATACGGGCTTACTGGGCAGGTCCGGCTGCAGGGCCCAGCCGGCGGGCCAGGACCCAGTCCGCCCTTCTTTTATCGTCATCCTTCTCTTTAGTGGTCACCCGGGCTTCCTTTGGGCGTCACCCTTGCTTTAACGGTCACCCGGACCGCTTTCGCCAGTCCAGCCGACCGCCTTGCTTTATCTTTGTCTGGTAGCGCTGGTCATGACGGCATGCCAGCTTCCTTGATGACAAGGGAGAGCCAGAAGCGTACCCCGCACGGAGCGCCAGTCCTTCTGTGATCTCCATCGAATCCGAGGTGAGCCGGGTGGGAACGGCCACCCGGCCGGTTCTTCTGGCCACCGGCTAGACGGGCCAGCCGGGAAGGCTATAAGCCCAGCCGGGCTTGCTTGCCAGACGGTTAGAGCTGTGATTCTGGGAGGCCAGGCGGCCTGCATCTTCTAGAGCCGGCCCACTTATGCCTGACTTTCACCACCCGGGGGTTATCCCCCCGACATCATCTATGACTAGAAGTCCACCTTCAGATTATCATCTGAACCCCCTCCAGTAATAAGTTGAGGGCAACAAAAAATTGTTTTAAGCAAAGTGTGTAAGGTAAACTATACACTTGCTTCATGAAGAAGAGACCGTTGTTTTCTCCCTAGTGGCAACAACACATCTACAACCGAAGATATTTCTGTCACTTCCCTTGGAAACTAAAGGCATGAACCCACTATCGAGCATAAATACTGATACGTCGGAAACGTATCTATAATTTTTGATGCTCCATGCTTGTTTAGTATCTACTTTGCTTTACTTGTCCACACTTTGAGGTGGTTTTTACATGTTTTATGGTACTAACCTATTAACAAGTTGCAGCAGTGCCAGATGCCTGTTTTCTGTTGTTTTTGGTTTCAGAAAAGTTAGTAAAGAAATATTCTCGGAATTGGACGGGACAGACGTCAAAATCAATTACTTTCCGTGGGGAACAAGAATTCCAGAGGGGAGCCGGAGAGGCCGGCCAGGGCGGCCAGACCCACCCTAGGCGCGGGTGGGCCCTACCTCGCGCCTGGGAGGGGTGTGGGGCCCCTGGCCGCCGCCTCGGCCTCCCCCTTCGCCTATAAGAAGCTCCTGATGCAGAAACCCTAAGCACCCGATCAAATCTCCACGAAACCGTCTGTATCTGCTGCCACCATCGTCCCTATATCGGGGGGATCTGAAGTTCTTCCCGGCACCCTGCCGAAGGGTAGATCATTCCAGAGGCCTTCTCTCCGGTATGATGCGTGAGTAGTTCCACCTTGGACTATGGGTCCATGTAGTAGCTAGATGGTTGTATCTCCTCCTTTGTGCTTTCATGTATAGATCTTGTGAGCTCCGTTCATGATCAAGATCTAATCTATTTGTAATCATGCATGTTGTGTTTGCGGGGATCTGATGGATATTGAGATTATTATGTTGGTTTGATTAATGGTTTTGTCTTTATGATTCTATCATGTCTGTGTTGTTTTTGATCTTGCATGCTCTCCGTTGTTAGTAGCTATCTTGGCCAAGTAGTTTCTAGTGACTCCAAGAGGGGGTATTTATGCTCGATAGTGGGTTCATGCCTCTAGTTTCCAAGGGAAGTGACAGAAATCTCTTCGGTTATAGATGTGTTGTTGCTACTAGGGAGAAAACAACGGTCTCTTGTTCATGGAACATGTGGACTGTTTACCTTACACACTTTGCTTAAAGCAGTTGTCTGTTGCTTGCAACTTAATACTGGAGGGGGTTCGGATGATAACCTGAAGGTGGACTTCTAGTCATAGATACAGTTGGATGGCGGTCTATGTATCTTGATGTATTGCCCAATCAACCTCATAGGATCTTTCTGACTAGTAATTGCATTGTTATGCCTTGCTCAATTCCTGTCAATTGCCCCGCCGTAATTTGTTTACCCTTCATGCCATGTTGTTTATTTAAGGAGAGCACCTCTAGTGAACTATGGACCCCGGTCCAATCTTTACCATTGATACATCTTCCGTTGTTACTTATTTACTTGCTGCAAACCATTACCTTCCACACAATACGTTTAATCCTTTGTTACAGCAAACCGGTGAGCTTGACAACCTCACTGTTCGTTGGGGCAAAGTCTTGAGTTTGTGTTGTGCAGGTATCCGTGTTGCTTGCAACACCTGTGTGACGTTTCCTTTCTCCTTCTGGTTCGATAACCTCGGTCTCAACTGAGGGAAAACTTGCTGCTTGCTGCTTCACACCTTGCTCTTGGGGTTCCCAACAGGATGTGCGTAGACAGTCGTCAAATACCCCCTCTTGGAGTCACTAGCAACTACTTGGCCAAGATAGATACTAACAACGGAGAGCATGCAAGATCAAAAACAACACATACATGATAGAATCAAATAGACAAAACCATTAATAAATCTGACATAGTAATCTCAATATCCATCGGATCCCTGCAAACACAACATGCATGATTACAAATAGATTAGATCTTGATCATGAACGGAGCTCACAAGATCTATACATGAAAGCACAAGGAGGAGATACAACCATCTAGCTACTACATGGACCCGTAGTCCAAGGTGGAACTACTCATGCTTCATACCGGAGAAGAAGGCCTCCGGGATGATCTCCCCTCCGGCAAAGTAGATACTAAACAAGCATGAAACATCAAAAATTATAGATACGTTTCCGACGTATCAACGTCGAAATTGGTTATGCATGTACGAGTGTTACTATGGCCAATTCATTAGATGCTGAAATCTTTGGTATTCATGATATACCTATTATATTTTTTAACTTTTACAAAACACTATTTTGTAAAATAACACCGTATTAGCACGTTATAACTTTCATAGTGCCTGGAGAAAGGCCATGCTAAATTAAATAGCGCGCTATTTTTTTCTTGGTGTTTACATGCACATAGTTCTAGAATGGTTGGTGGACCGTGAGAACAAAACCATCCAAAGGACTGAAGCAACATATGCCAAGAAATACATGGACATATCAGGCATGCTTGGTAGTCCAAGTAGGCCATCATAAGACAAAATTCACTTGAAGTACTCAAAATGCATATATCTTATTGGAGCAACTAAACTTGAGATACTACTCAACGTATCATTGACCTACCTCGTCATGGCTTATGACTGAAGTATTCGGGATGCATATACGTGCCTAATCATTCAGTTGCATCCTAAAATACTATAGCTATAACCACGATATCATCATGTCTTATGACTAAATTACTTAGGATGCATACACATGCCCACGCATTCCTTGATATCCTCAATACTATCAGTCGTAACTGTGCCTCTATTGTAGATCATACTAACGAAGTACTCAGAATGCATACATTTGCTTGAAGCATTCCTTGGTATCATGAAGTACTATATGTAGTAACCGCAACAACATTTGTTCACAACAATCACTAAAGTACTCAAGATGCATACACATGATTGAAGCATTCTTTGGAATCCTCAAGAACATTCTACTAGAAAATGAATGGCTAGAAACACCCAAAGACAAATACTCAAGACGCAACAACTGGCGTATCTGAGGAACATTTACTATAGCCATAACAACGTTGAAAGATAGCAACCAACGAAGTACTTAGGATGCATTCATCTGCTTAAAGCATGGCATGCCATCATAAGTACTATCTTCTATATCAATGTTCGATTACAACACTCACTCCTCAAGGAATATCTGTTGTAGTACTGGAAGCATCATGATGAACCATGGAACTTATCACTCTCAACCAGCTGCCAAAATATATGCGACATCACGAGTCGAATACACATTGGGAACCACCTGGATGTCTGGACATATAGAATGGGCAAACTTGCACCGAATGAAATTATTTTTGCTTGGTGCTTGATGCTTCCTTGTGACATTTTTGCCAAGAAAGTATAACATCAAAACCACCTTTCAGTGGAATGATGAAAACCTCAAATCATGGACCATATGGTCCAAACATATTCAAGCAAGATCATCACTACATTTATTATGCATTTGGAATATTGTGTCGTGTAAAAATTAACCCATAATTGACCTGAGTCAATCTATGTATTTAAACCTTTGTCCAAACTAAAAATTAATCATACATTTTGAACGGAAATGTCTGATTTGGTAACCATTTTAACTATCTGCTTCATCTTGGAATGGATGTAAAAAATATTTGTTTTGTGATGAGGAGGAAACAATTCAACATTTCTTCTCTCATGTCCTATGGATTTCCTTGCATGGCAAATAATTCATCTGACGTTTAACTTAACACCTGCAACTAATACTACACATATGTACGAAAACTAGTTAGATGGGTTAGTACATATTACACAACCTAAGACTTAGATATATGTGGGTGTGTGTGCTTTTACATTGGGCCTTATGAAACTGTTGTAATAATATTGTTTTTAATATAAGATAAGATTTTCACATTTTTTCAAAGATTTTTTACAAGGCTACCGGCTAGATCAGTACGTGGTCTTTGCTACACCGGTGGAGGCGCCATGATATATGGATGCTTGGTGCAACCTTTCGAATATGTTCAGCCAATATGGCTAAAGGTCGAGCAACATGATTAGTCCTGTATATATGTGTGCATCAAGCATTTTTGTTGCATTGGTTGAACTTTGTATCCATACTTTTCATTCTTTTTGTAAGACTTCTAATTCCAAACTCCATAATAAATATGGTGGCGTGCATCAACCAACGTAAAGAGCGGGAGATCTAACTAATTTTTTGAAGAAGAAAATCAGCTTCACAAAAAGGGTAATTTTTTTGGAAAAAACACCAATTTCATTTTCATAAGATCATTTTTATACATAAGGAAATGTTGAGTATGTTATCAAATTTTTGCTATTTTTTGTTCAGGAACGGGCAATGATCACATAGGGGTGGAATCGAGCTGAGACGAGCCGGCTCGTTCTGCAGTAGCATCATTGAGACCATCTTACCGTCGATCCCCTTAAGTATCTTTATCTGATTATTACTTCATCAAACACTCAATTCTGAAGCCACCGCACTATAGTATTTGATAGTTTTTCTGGATGCATGGATTACCGCGTGTTCTGATTACAGCATGCTAGTCTGGTTTGATAATATATACTTTCTTATTGAGTCTATGTGTAGGATGAGCAAGAAAACACCACCAACAATGACAAATTTCTTTACTAACTGAATTTAACATATTTTTATTTCATACCTAAGGATAAAAACGAAATCACCACCAACAACTATAAACTTCCTTAATAAATCCCTGAACCGCCTCATGAAGATAATTTTTGTGATATATAGTGGTGTTGTATCTCTTGTCTTGTGTGTTCAAATATTTTTTGCCCCCACAATGGTCAAATCCCGGCTCCGCCCCTGGTTGTGAACTTGTTGATGTATGATATTGTGATGGTTTTATAGATGTATTCATGATCAACTATTGTTTATAATTGTGAATTGTTACATTTTGAGCAAAGTTCATGGTAATTTTTATTAATTACACCGAGCCTTCGAGCCAGCTTACGAGGTTCACTGAGTTGGCTTGTCGAGTCTCGATAGTTCGAGTAGCAGGGTTTAGACTTGGCTTGTCCAATCTCCAAGACGAGCGTTGTGAGCCTCGAGCTTTGTGTCCATCCCTAGGTGCATGCCTTTTATTTATAGATAGGAGGAAGAACCAAATACAGATATCCACAACATACAAACTTAGTTCAAAGGCCTTCGAAAGAAAGCATACTCATGAAAACCCCATTTGTTGCTTTCAACCTCTTTGCCTCCTCTCTCTACAATGGCGTCTAGGACTAAGACCTCTGACTTGGATTTGTTTTTGAGGATTCTGTTATTCCTCTCGGCCCAAATCAAGCACACCACAAGGAGGAAGAGCGAACGGACTTGCTTTGCCGGCCAAGTTCTTGTGACGCACGGCCACCGTTCAGCTAGCGAGTCAACAGGGGTGCCAAAGATGGCCACCATTTTGGCTATTTCATGTTTTGAATCTTGACCCGAACATCCACGAAACCTTCCTAAACCTTACTGGTTCACCTCTAAGGAAATTTCACTGTGGAATTATGCATGCCCCCTCCCTATCATCAATCATCATCACCTCTTCAACATTGGCGCGAATTGTCATGGGCACAACGGCGGAAACCCACACGTCTTCACATGTCGTGCTAAAACTTCTTGTGTCTCTTTTAATAGGACCACGAAGGCAAGAGCATTGAGAAAGAAAATATTCTCCCATAACGAATTAATGCGGGAAAAAACAAAATTTCACTGAAAAAAGGTGCCTAACCCTAGGACTTTTTCATACTTTTCTTGAAATTAACTTGATTTGGAATAAAATGCACTCAACCTAACAAATCCTGCCCTACCAAAATCATTACCACTAATAAGCCTAGCAATGGGAGGGAGAAGGAAATTAAAAAAAAGCAGAGACAGGGGAGCGGTGTGTGTGAAAATATTTAACTCGCCGGCCGCCCGGCCGAAGAGCTCCACTGGAGTCTGGTACGTTCGATCTCCTTCCTCCCTTCATCATCTCATCCTGCATTGTGCTTGCACTCCTGCAATAATCGATCCACTGACACTGAGGCGGGGGTTATCAAATGAGCTCGATCGCTCAAAATCTGGCACCATGCACACGTGCGGCGTGTGATTTATCGAGAGCCAACGTGGGTCGTTCAGAGTGTGTTTGGTAGCCTGCAGTCCTCCGATACAGGCTGAGTTAGGCCAAAAATGCCTACATGAACCCTGCGTTGTGGACAATACGATTCAAAAACAGCCCACGTCCAGTTCCGACTATAACATTCAAATCAAGCATTTTCAGCCGTTCAGCCCACGTCCAGCCCACGTATAAGATTCAAATCGAGTCGAGCTCGACATCAAAAAGATGTGCGTCGACAATAGTTTTTCGTTATGACCATCAGCTTCGACGTTCGGATCTGTATCTTCTTATATTTATGGTCAACCGTTCGAGGTTTCCTTTAAGGAATAGCTTGATCTTGCTGTTTCCACAACTCTCGTATTGCAAGTTTTTATTTTGTTGGAGGTAGAGGAATCCATATCTGACTTCTCAAGGTTGAAGATGAAGTTATTTTTTTCTCCCATTTTGAACAGGTTATTGTACGTGAGGTTCAAGATGAATCGTGGTTGAAGATAGAGTTGAAGATGAGGTTGAGAAAGAAGGCCTACTCAATGGGCGGGTCCTGGAGGTAGAAGAATCCATATGTGGCTTCTCAAAGTTGAAAATGAAATTGTTTTTTTTCTCCCATTTTGAACAGGTTCTTGTATGTGAGGATAGAGTTGAAGATGAGGTTGAGAAAGAAGGCCTACTCAATGGGCAAGTCCTAGAGGTAGAGGAACACCAATGTCGTCGTCGTCAACCGCGGATGCGACCGCGTGGAGCTCAGGGTATAAGTGGGCACGTGGCCCACCAAATGACCACCCTTGTCCTTTTAGTTTAATTGGGACACCGCTAATTATCCGTAGATTACGCTCTTGTTTAGCGGTCACCCGATTGCCCATTTTTTGCCGCCAGCCAGCTGACCAGCTCCACAAAGATACTGCGTGCAGGATAGAGCTTTCCCTCCAGCCAGCAGTCTGCTTGCCAGAATCGCACCTCCCGCGCTGGACCGTGCCGGCATCAGAGATTCGGCACCGCACCTACACCAGACTTCCGCTCCGCTGGCCTGGGTGCTCGCCGTCGCGGCGGTCGTCCACCTGACCCTGCTCCGACTGTCGGGGAGCTCCCTCCTACCGCAGAATTGATTTAAGACAGTAATTTAATAAATGTTTATAATGATCTACATGTTACTGAAACTGAAATTGGTGAGATGATCTGAATGTGTGGGATGTCCTGCAGAACTGGCTTAGGACAGAAAATGACATGAATGTGTTTAAGAAACAAAATGATAGGAATTGCTTTAAGAAATAAAATGACGAGATGTCCGGCAGAATTGTTTTAAGAAACAATTTTACTGAATATCTACCACAAGTTAACTTTACCGGTCTCTTCATGGAATATATGTTCAGTGATATCATCATCTCTGTGACCATTGCTCACTGTTGTGCTCTGGATGACGAGCTTGTGAGCATTTTGTTGAAGTTAAAACATACTAGATGAACATGGACAATACACGTAAATCTAGACGGACCCTAATCACTCAAAGGACAAATACACTAATGCACAGTATGGAGATAGCATCTGTTCTACAATATTACCGGTCCACATGTGCAAGGCTAACTCCTTATTAGTCAAATGTCTATATGTGCATAGTATGGAGATGCCATTTGTTCTACAATCCCTCATTCTGTGCAGCCTTTGTTCAAAATAAAGTTAATGGGCTATGGAAATTAAATAAAACGTAGAGCACTAAGATTGACATGGTATGTCCATGTTCTGCTCGCAGATGCTATGGGAAATTAAAGGTGCTAAAAGGAAATCCTAAATTACAGATTCAGTATTATAGCTAAATAGGTAGTAAAAGGTCTTGGTTTAAAAATATTAGAACTGGAACTTGGTTATTTGGCTGACGTGGTTCCACATTGTGCAGCTAACAATTAAAACCAAAGTGTACATAAATAAGTCCCCTATAGAGCCTTAAGATGGTGTTCAAGTTCTATCCTGAAATCTGAATGTTATAAAAGAAAAAGGCCAACAGTAGGTTGCACATTCATCTTCTAAAGATAGTCGACAAATAAACTGGAGATTTTGGTTTCAGAGTTAGCATTAGTAAAGAAACTATGATTTATGTGTGATGAAAAAACATGTTATACATGACAGCCCTGAAGATAATGAGCATGTTAAATTTAGATACACAAAATTACTTAAACAATGAGCAGAAGAATACTTCTGAATAGCTTTGACATCGAACATGCTCGGTGAAATGTAGAATTCAGCATAGGATATTGTACGGCCTGTAGATGCAAGCGGTGGATGCACTCTACCTATACCTCCTAGTTATACCATGGAGGAATTGAGCTTTATCCAAAGTTAGTATACTTACCGAGGAACAAAGACATAGTTGCATCTAGCAGAGATGAGCATTCTGGTAAGCTAGTGTAAGGAACTTTAATAGCAATCTTATTTGGGAATGGTACTATTTCTTGGGAACACACAATGCATGTAAAACCAGATGGATCATCCATTGACATCAAACTAAAGTACTAAATTTTCATTCAAGACAAAGAATGACCTGGTTTAAAATAAAAGTAATAGTCATTAGAAGGCCCCTCCAAACTCCTGATCCAAAATATAGTATGAAAAACTAATGGATAGACATGCTAGAGAAGAATATAACTCTATTTCTTTATAATAAGAAAATTTTCCAATATCAAAAGAACATTTCAAATATTAAAATCTCCTTACCATGCCTAACACTATCTGAATTTTGTCCTTTTTTATTTAGGAGTCAGAAAACCAGAGCTCTTTTCTATATATTATTACGACACCTGATTTTCCATTGAACACTCTCAAAGGTTACCCTGTCTAAGAGGAATTGTAACTTCTGGAGTTTATTTTCCGTTAGCACAATAACTCTTTTTGTTGGAGATGGAAGTGAGTACACAACTTCCCTGTGCGTACATTCGACCAGTTCTATAACATTTTTGAGACCCTGTCTTTGACTCATTTGTTTCTGAACATCCAAAAAGACAAAGAATGACCTGATTTAAAATATAATAACCCTATCATGTTGAGAAACTGAAGGGGGAATAAATATATGGAAATTTCCATGTACACACATCCTTCTTGGAAGAATAACAATAAAGAACCACGTCATTCAAAAGTAGGGTATAAATCAAGCTATTCATGGTATGGATCATCTCAAGCTAGAAATGGCATCAAGAGTGTAGGGAAGATATGATCAAAATAAAAAGTCTGAATGTGTACAGGACATGAACTCAACTTTAAATTTTGTTGGTAGACAATATAAGCCTAGAATAATAATCCGTGAGCATACACTACAAAACTTGAGAAAACCACCATTTTCAGGCCTGACTTAATTTAACCAACTATTTTTGTTCATTTCATTGCCGGGATTTATACTTCAAATAAGATCTATTCTTCTTAGCAGTTGTAGTGACAAAATTATTTCTGTGGGGTTTAGAAATAGACGACTATTCAGAAAAATTATCAAATGGCTTTGAGTTTTCTTCCTAGATGCAAAATATGTTTCAGCAAACTGGGAATATCGATAGCTTGGATTTGTGCAGAATATTCATTCATGATAATCAGGAGATAAAATAAATTATAAATAGTAACAAACATAGGTTTAGAAGTAGTGTTGTGCCAATCACTATTCATACTAAAGGAGAAATACATATGTAGAAATATTGAGTAATCAGGTTCTACAATATCTACTTCCTGAGATTATCGGGGGTAATAAGGTTAGCGCGAATGACATATGGCAAGATAGTACAATATACTGACCGATAGGTAACTAAACTAATAGATTTAGCAGCCAAGATTTTGAAAGAATACCTTATGATCTGCAGCCATAAATTCTAGTTTATATACAGTTTGTCTTGTTTGCTGATCCTTGCATTCTAGAGGTGATACGTCCTGCTATAGCTTGATCAGGATGTCCTACTTTCTCTAACCTGCTTGTAAGTGAGAATATTCAGCATTGAATTCTAGATAGCATAACTAAGATTGAAGAAGAGTTAACGAATCTACAAAAAGATCCAATTTCTCATGGAAAATGCTGGGTGAGTGGAAAGAAAATGGAAGAGCAAAAGAAAAGAAAGGAGAAGATGTATAACGCACCACAAAAGTATTTATCCTCGCGATTCATGTGTCTGAAGCTGTAGAGACTTAAGGTCAACCCAGTTGCTATAAAGAAGCCGAAATTACACAGCTCATGCAGGTCATTGCTTCAGCCCGCACCACGAAAAAGAGCAAGCTGCAATATTGTACTATAAGAGAAACTCCATGTGGCCTTAAATCTTCCAAAAGACCCTGCAGCACGTCAATCAGGAAGATGAGCACACAGCCTGAAAACATTGCAGTGTCATGTGAGTAGTTTCCCCGTAAAATTGAATCACGTCTGCTAAGGAAAAAATAATTTGGATTTGATTATACAACCATGGTCAACACCACATGGGCACATCAATGAAGACCATCAGCTTCTTGTCTGCAGCTGCAGGTCGCCACGGTCCAACACCGGTGTCCCTCATCAATCTTGCCGACAAACAGAAAGCGGCGTAGGAGACATTGGACTGAGAGGAGTAGGAGATGGGGACTGGAATCAAGATTGAGGGACTCCGCCAAGCACAACAGCACGCGGTCGTATAGATTCCTGGCCAGGGCGAGCCGCGCACCTCGTCGTTGACGAATGGGTCCATGACCAGGTCGTCCAGCCCCATCGAGACCGGGAAGACAAACCTCCTCCAGGCGAGGTCCATGAACCCCCGGACGCCCGTGGCGAAGGCAACCTGCGCCACCACCGCCTCCTTCCCAGCGAAGTACGAGTGCACGGCCAGGAGGCTGCGAACCATGACGGCATCCTCAGCGGTGGCCGCGATGCCGAAGGAGGATCCAGTCCACACTACGACTGCAGGTCACGAAGGAGCTCGGGTGAGAGGTAGGCGGCGACTTGGGAGGAGAGGAGGCTGGGTCTAGGCAAAGCACCAAGTGGGATGCCGATGGAGATAGGGCGGAAAAGAAGTGGTGGAAGATCTAGAAGCGTCAAGAGCCGCCGCTTTGACTGGTACACATCGATTGCTCCCGGTCGCCTCGTTGAGCATCGGGACGGAGCCGGCCGCCGTTGCCGTGTGCCTCTGCCGACGCCTCCGGGGCGGGGGCTGGGCAGCCCTTTCCTCTCATAGAACTACTTGGCCTTGGTGTCCGCCTCGTCGCCGTCGGGTGCTGGGTGGGGTAGTTGGGATTTGGGATCTCGGTGAGGACAATCCGATGTCGCCCCATCGGTCAACGGAGCTGAGAACCGGGGAAGCCCACCGGCCACCGTCTGCCGCCTGCCCACGACGGATGCACAAACAGAATCTTGGCCCACATGCAGCGACCCAGACCGGCAGAGGCCCACGAGCAGCGACAGCACGCACTGCAAGTGGCCTGAGAGGCCGTGGTTTTGCTCACGCTTAAGTAATTAAATAATGGTGTACTCAACTAGTACTGAAAAATCTTATATACTCCCTCTGATCCATATTAATTGACTTTGATTTATTAAAATTTAAATGAACATATATAATAAATTGTGTCTAGATTCATTCAAATCTAGATAAATTTGAGTCAATTAATATGGGCCGGAGGGAGTATTTTAATCAATCTTGCTGATTTTGAGTTACAAAGCAACAGCGTAGTTCGATATTTGCATACTTGGATGAGTGAAGCCGAGGAAGATGTCTAGTATAGAAGTGGTAGAAGCGGACCTTAATCATATATACAGTAATCTCTCTGTGTTGCAGTAATTCTTCTTTTTGTCCTTGTGATGACGATGATGATTGAGCAGTACAACAAATGCAATCATCTTGAACTACAAATGCTACTTCCTTCTTGCAATCCAGATGAGGAGCTTAGAGGGTTGCACAATCTGGAAGGACCAGATGGGATATACGCAAGGGACAGCAATCTTACCTTCTTTCGGCTCATCTTCTTCTGCTCAACCTTGCTGCCTCCCTGCTCCTGCCACAGACCTGGCCGGACGCATACGGTCCCCATGGACCTCGCTGACCGCAGGCTGATCCCCATAGATCTCGGCGGACAGAGGCTGTTAGAGGGACGGGATGGAGACGGTCGGGAAAGAGGAGCGCGGGGATGGGACGGTGAGGGTTGGGCAGTTCGTTGGGGGCGCCCGTCTCCATCGCCGGAGGGATCCTTGTGGCGGCGATAGCGGTCACACCGTGACTGTCTGCCAGGTTTATATCTCTGCCCGTGGGTGTCCATCTAGCAACTTAAGTGGGATTGGGTTGGCGGCACCGTGGGCAGCCGTGTCCACTTACAGCCTGACGTGGAGCCTCTTTTGTTGCGGCATTGTAGTCTGTCGTGTTCCAGCTCGAGTTCCTAGCTACTGCAGGCAAGGACCTCGACACGACGAGTAAGTTCGAGTGGTTTCTGGTCCAGCCGGCCATTGAGAAGTTCTTGATCAACGCTATTGTGGTGCAGACTCCGCCCTCAGCGCAGCCACAGCAGTTGCCCCTCTCTATTGTCGGTGCAGCCGCAGTAGGTTCCCCACCGTCCTCTATCGTTGACGCCGCTGCAGCAGGTGCCCTTCTCCCCCACCCCCGCCTTCCACCGCCAGCGCTGCAAGTCTCTCACCAATAGCTGGAGCAGTCCGCAAACAAATAACACAAGCTGTTAATAATTGTTTAGGTACACATATTAGTGCGAGAGTCAAATCTAGCACAGGCAATTAAATAAAGCATTTGTTGTTGTCCTTATGCAAAAAATTCCATATACGGTATCAAACAAGTTGCAGAAGATGGCCCAGAACTCGTATAAGTGTGGTAGTGCCATCGTCAGCACTGCAGAGGGCCGAGAAAGACATACAGGCTACCACACGCGCGTTTGCGATGAATTGCACTTAGCACTTGAGAGTGTCCACAACTTGGCAACTTTTGATTGGACGGTTGAGTGGGACGCCCAAGGTGTCGATCAACAGCATGCATGCACACATATGCCAATCGCCACTTTATATTCTGCCAATTCATCGCATATGTAGAGTATGGAGTCGGCTTATTTACCGATGTGCTAAATTCTAATGGCACTGCCAATAGACTTCAAAGCAGCTCAGTTTTCACCTTAGGGTGAGTGACTACTCCGACACTTCAAAGTCGACGAGTTAATCAACATTGTGCAGGTCTGGTCTTATGTGGTTTTTACACTATATTCTTATGCATCCGCTTGTCCTCTTGGAATGTTGGTACTTGGGGTTAAAAATTAACTAAAATTCGTTGCTTCAGAACTGTATTTCTCTTAAAATTTTCGGACTGTATTTAAAACTAATTTAAGTGAAATTCATTTTCAGTATAATGTGAATGAAATTTTGAAATGATGTCCCTTTATTGAGTGCCTCCTCGTACATCAAGTGGCACACACTAAGGAGTCATATTTCGAGTGTGGTTCCCTATGCGCCACTTGTCACTCTATTGTGGATTACCCTTGTTGGAGGTATTGAGTGGATTTTTTGGCTTTCTATGTGATATTGGATAAAGCTACACCCTTTCTAGAGAAATCACTCTTTGAGTCCCTCCTAAACGGTAAGTGATGTGCTACGAAGACTCCTCCCACAAATGCTTTTGGACGCGCCACTTTTTACTCTCTAGGGAGAGCCCTAGAAGGGATAAACTTGTTTTTTCAGCTTTTTTGTAGACTCAAATATTAAAAGTGTAATATCTTTTCAAATGAGCGTCAAAATTACAATATTTTTTTGTCACACCCTCGAGATCAGAGCTAGACAAATCCCGGAACACTGTCTGACATAAGTCTAACCTAGAGCTCGAGAGCATATAGAGGAAGAATCGGTAACATCACAGTGACTCAACAACTGAAAACATTCTTAACTCAATCTCTTAACAAAGTGAAGATAGCAAATATTAAACCATAGGTCACAAACCCAACACTACAACAGGGAACAAAAGAAAAGTATGTTGATCTATACAATAAACTTAACAAAGGGCCTAAGAGTCCATGAACGTAAGTGACATCCCTTCCATAGATCCTAGGCTGCTCCTTGGGAACCCCAAACTACTCGTCGATGTCAACATAGAAACCACTAGAGTTTGGAGCAACTTCATCTGTAGAAAAAACATCACGGAAACAAGGATGGGTACATTATGTACGCTGCAAGACTTAGTTAACCTAGTAGCTACATGGTCAGGTTTGAAAGTCTCTCTGCGGATACTTTTGTAAAGCAACTCTACATAAAGGTATAAGAGAACATTCGACACTACTAACTCTTATTGATCATCTTTTGATACCCACCAATATCATCATCATCATCAACTGAACCTATTAACTAGAAGTATCCCCTCAAACAACCCTGAGGAAGCAATCCTAAACACTCTTTAGTTCCCAAATTTTAGGATTAGGTTATAGTTTTATATGATCATGGCGTTTGTTCTTAAGTCGTCTACAACTGTGGACACAGCTTTTCTAAAAGGTTTAACCCTACATGGGCAACTTTACTCACACGTACCAACTGAATCTTAATGTTAGTTAACATTAGCACTCCATGCAAGGGTGTACCGGCAGAGGGTGCTTGACCATGACCTTTACCTTGTTTTTGCTAAGACCATGAGTCACTCCCTAAGGAGATGCCGCTATAATGGCTCAAGTCCTGAAGCCGGTCTCTAGGGATGTGCACAAGGACCAAGATTACGAAGGTTGTGCCTTTCTTCTTCCTAGTCACGCCTTACCTTCTATGATATGCAACCATCTTTAAACCATACAAAATGCATATACCAAATGGAATGCCCAAACTAGGTGAGTCATGAAATCTACTAGGTAAGTTAGCGAGTCTAGGGTTTTCTAGGCCCCATGTATATGTACACTCAGCCTTGGTTCAAGAGGCAACAACTCCGGTCCTAGGGGTGAAAATCATAGGACTACACAAACCACAACCCAATGTGACCTCCTATAAAAGCCTTAGCATGTTCACCTTACATATCTGATCATACCACATCATCCTATCATATTAGGTTCATTTGCCTTCCTAATTCATCATACATATGGATTATACTTAGGAAATAAGCATGGCTAAACATGACTGATGTAATATATCTACCAATCGCTCATAAGACAAACATCAGTTAGGAGTAGTGGATCATGTTTTATAGTCTACAAAGAAGGAACCATGTGGTAGATGGGATACTCTATCTTTTGACAAAATGCCACATCAATGTGCGACATAACAATAATGAAAATACTTTGAAATCATAGGTTCATAATGATGGGGCTACGCTTTCCTTGTCCTTCAGTAGACATGTACTGATCTTCGATGACATTGACTTCAGGCTCGGGCTCAGTTCCTATCGTGAAGAACCAACACCAGAAAATAAAAGAACATTCAAAATATGGCATAATGAAACCCTCATACAACATGAAGGATATGTTGGATTAAGGATCTTGTATTAACCCTAGGTGCAACATCGATTAAATGGGTTTGGAATGCCCTACAATTGGCATTTTTTATCAAACCCATGAGTACTTAGGAGGTATTGTTCTTCTAAATAAACTAGGGTTATGGTATCTTATTTTCATGATCATTTTGATATATTATGCATGTTTTTATGATTTACAATTAATTATTTATGATTTTCCAAAGTTCAAAAGTTTCTGCCTTTTTAATCATTTTCTAAAATTATTAAAAGTCTAACAAGGTGATCCCACCTGTCATTTGATTTAACTAAAATAGAAAATAAATGTCATTATGACGTCAGGGTGACGTCGGCAAAACATTACGTCATAGTGACACCGGCATGAGGTGACATCATCGCCACGTCCGCATGACGTCCACCATCGGGTGGTGGCCGTCGACAACGATCCAGAGCACCCCAGCATGTGCGTCTGGGGGGCGTTAGAACGAGAAAGACACGAGGAACATGTAGGTAGAGGCACCACCCCTTATTGTTCACTGGAGCACGTCCGGGAACAAACTCCCGCGGTGGTGCTTGCAGGTGCTCGTGGCGACGATGATACAACACGCAAGGGGGAAACCAGAGTGGCCTACGCAAATGGGGAGCTCACCAGGAGCGCGTAGGGGTTGACGACGAGGCAAGGAGAACTGAGAGTCAAAGACGAGGGGTTGACGACTGGCGGCGGGGAGGAGGGATGGATTCGACCGATTGGAAGCTCCCCTACTTGCGTGGCTTGGCGAGGGAGACAAGGTGAAAAGAACACACAATGAACCCTAAGCTAGGGTTTTTCATCCATATCGGAAAGGAAGAGAGAGTGGAACGACATGCTAGGGTTTGTCCGCGATGGCGCTCGAGCTCATATGGACGTCGGGGGTGGTGGCGCTAATCTTGGCGCGCAACGGTCATCTTGCGCGGATGGGTGGTATCGGGAGCGACGCTAAGGAGCTTCTCTATCGAAGACAAAGACGGCGACGACAATAACTCGTGGAGAGCTTCGCCCCTATCATTATCGCTCGTATTTTTAATTCTCTTTGCGTCATGGGATGCAAATGGAAGTCAACCGCCATGGATGAGCTCCATATATCTTGAGTTATTCTCAAAAAATCCCATAGTTTGGGAAAGATTATGGGACGTGCAGGGTGAGTCCATACTGACTAGATCTGTTTTCGACGGGGCTTGGGTGAGCTAGATTGACCGCTGGCTAGCCGAAGACGACGAGGTTGGTGCTCATCACAAGGTTAGTTTTTCACATTTTTCGATGCTGCAAACTCACATGAGAGAGATGGCACAACGATTCTGGGTGTCTGCTACATATCTTGCTTCAATGCAGCAAATGTTTTTGTGAGCAGCTACAAATGGTATCCTCCTGTGTTGCATATGTGTGTCGACCTTTATTTCTAGGATTTGCTCTGATGTTGGGTGTTTGTTGTGACTATTAGAGTATGTCACGGTTTGGCAATATTAGGTAGTTTAAGTTTGTAATATAATTCTATATCTAGTAGTCTTCTTATCCCCGAAGTCTTCTAGTACTATATAAACATCCCAAGGGCTCACGATGTAATCACCTCTTGCAATATCAATACAATCTATACTTCTGCAATCTTTCATGGTATCAGAGCGGTTCGCTCTGCCTAGGTTTAGCCACCTCTTTCGCCGCGCCGCCCCAGGGAGATCGTTCTCCACCGGGGGTCGCACAATAGTAGATTAGATCTTTACCAAAAATTTCTCGCCGGTCGCTTGACAGGTGTTTTTTCTTCTTTCGCTGATCATAGATCGGATTGCATCGTCCATAGCCGCATGTCGTCATCACGCGCCTCTACTTCAACCTCGGCGTCGACTCATGTCCGGCAAATCATCGCCAACGATCGTGTCAAGGAGGCTCTGTGTGGCGCCCCAATGGACGTCTTCACGCGCTGCGTCGGCTTCTTCGTCCTCGCGTCATCACCACGTCGTCCCGTCTTCACCAACATCGACCAGGACACACGTCCCGAGTACGCGCCTCGCCGTCAAATACAAGGTTGCATCTTCATCACCCGTGGCCATCATCGCCGACAACCATCTTCGCCACATCGTCGCCGCCACCACCAATCGTGGTCATTATCAACGCCAACAAGTTCTTCTCCATGAGCGACGTCGTGCTCATACAAGCGGAAAATACGGGTCTAATTCACGAAATTGACTACCGCAACAATTCAATCGCCATCAACAACTACCTCGTCGTCTTCATCCACCACAACCTCGCCGCCAGAGTCGTAGTCTAATTTTTATTTTGCACTAAATTAATTTTCTTCTTGTAACTACTTCATATACTCCGACAAATCGGCGGACAACTTCTATGCACCGACTGTTCACGGAGAATTTCTCTGTTGCTCCCTCCGCACATCTGATATTGGCAACACCGACGTGTCCCTTCGTCCCCGGATGCTCCCGAGTTTGGCAAGCTCGGCAAGGCGTGTCACCTACCTCGACTACTCCAACTCCAGCTACGTCTACCTCAACTACTACGGCAAATTCTCCCGGCTCAACGACGACATCGACCACAACACAACATCATCGACGTCATCGACTTCATCAACGGCGACAACTTCACCAACGGCACCATCGACCACCACTACGGCGCCTCACTTTCGGCTACATCGACATCGGCATCCACCGAAATCCTCTCCAGTCCGTGACTCCGGCTTATGGTCCAGTCAGACCGTACGCGTCACTACCAATCCGACTGCGGGGGCAGGGGGTGTTAGAGTATGTCACGGTTAGGAAATATTAGGTAGTTTAATTTTGTAATACAATTCTATCTCTAGTAGTCTTCTTACCCGCCAAGTCTTCTAGTACTATATAAATAGTCCAAGGGCTCACAATGTAATCACCTCTTGCAATATCAATACAATATATACTTCCGCAATCTTTTACCGACCAATTGGAATTTGTTGCATACTTGTATTTTTGGTTGCCTAGGAGTTTTGGTATGTTGCAATGCCTTTTTGTATAGTTTTTTTGTGTGAATCATGCTTGTATTACTCAAAGAAATCAGGAATTACATTCTCTATGACATGTGCTTGACAGGCCCTCGGGACCAGAGGCAAGCCACACTGCCGTCCGAGCATTTGTTCTGGCATAGTTAGCCATAAAGTGACTACTAATATTCTGACATCTTTTTATGTGAGTAATACAATTTTGGTGAACCTTTAACAAGGTTTTAATCTCCTCTACTACTGTCGTGTAGACTGAGCGATCTATGTCATTGTTGTTCAACATCTTGATGACCTCCAGATAGTCTGTCTCAATAATTAGGGGTTGGTTGCACCATTGCAAGGCAAGCGACAATCCTTCCATAACTTCTTTTAATTCAGCATCTAGGGCATCCCTACAGGAGAAGAGCTAACGGTATGCTGATAGGATGATTTCAGATTTCGCATCTTTGACAATAACGCCCACTCCTGCATTACCATTATCTCCATAGGAACTATCTGTGTTACTACTGCCTTTTTGTATAGTTTAACCCTATCACGAGATGAAATGCTGCAAGGATGCTGCAATAGTACAAAAATTTGTTGCTGGGTGAGGAGTATGCTGCGAAGGTTGAACGGCCGAGATTTTGAACGTCCTCCTAAATAGGGGTTTAATATTTTTTTTGAACTGAATAGGGTCTTAATTACTAGCGATACAAAGATCGTGATATAAAAAGTGTCGCTAATTTAGGAAGATTATTATATATCAGAAGAAGAGGGTACTAATTTTTCAGGGAACTAAGCGATACAAAGCTGGTGATAGCCCATGGCGATCTGCCAGCCCTAGCGCAGCGCAATCCCCCTTGGCTTAGCTGGGCTGGGCCTGTCATCCTCCATCGTCACATGTCGATGCAACGAAAAAGATCACATAAAGTAGAGGAGAAGACGGAGAAGCTAGCAAAAGAAGAGAAAAGCAGAGGCAGGGGGCGTGTCGCATGTGAGAAAAATAACTCACCGGCCGGCCGCCGCGGGAGCCTCCCGTTCCATCCCTCTGGAGGTGCATGGCGCGGTGAATTCATCTTCCTCCCTTTCCAATTAATGCATCCGATCGAGAGAGGCTCCTCTCAACAGCCACAAAATTTAACCCACCGATCCTCCTCCGTCATCTCCCCTCTACTACTTGTTCTGTCACTGCGAGAGAGAGGCTCTCTTCCTGCGTCGACGCTAACCACGCCGTGCGTCCATGCATGGACATGGTGGACGGCGTGTGAGTGATCGAGTCGTCCTTCTCGTGTAATTGGTGCGTGCGCATGAACGGCGTGTGATCGCAGATCGAGAGCCAGCCGCAGCGGCATGCGTCGGCCGTGAGTCGTTTATCCTGCTCGCTCGATCGCCATGGAAAAACAGGCACGTATATGCATCGATTATTCATGCATGCAGCATGCACATATATTTTAGCATGGATACATATGGTCGATCAGTTTGAGAAATATTTATGTAGTCATGTGATTAATCAAGTTTTGCTGTTGTTGTTCACGATGATCGCTCGCAGCAGGGAAGCCACGAGCTGGATAGCTATGCTCACCTGGACGGGGCGGCGCAGGGGGAGCCGATCGGCGGAGGCGCCACGGGGGCCGAGATGGTGGACTACATGCTGGGCCAGACGCCGCCGCCTCCTCCGGGAGGGCCGCACGGCCAGGTTTCCCTGGACAAGCTCAGCTTCTCCGACGTGCTGCAGTTCGCCGACTTCGGCCCCAGGCTGGCGCTCAACCAGCCGTCCGCCGACCACCACCATGATGCCCGTGACGAAGACAACGACGATGACAGCTACTTCTTCAGGTTCCAGTCCCATGAGCTCTCCGCCGCGGACTCTGACCCCCGCGGTGGCGAGGGCATCCACCACGCGACGGAGCAGGACGGCGGTAGCAAGACGGCGGACGGATCAGGAGGCGTCCACGATCTGGATCACGGAGGCGGCGTCTCAGAGAGCACGACGCTGGTGCAGCAGTCCGACGGGGGCGGCAGGGTTCAGAAGGCCGGCGGGGAGCAGGCGGCCAAGAGCGGGCGGCGGAAGCGGCCTCGGTCGACCAAGACCAGCGAGGAGGTGGAGAGCCAGCGGATGACGCACATCGCCGTCGAGCGCAACCGGCGGCGCCAGATGAACGATTACCTCAGGGTCCTTAGGTCCCTCATGCCAGGATCCTACGTCCAAAGGGTTTATCTCTCATTAATCCACACAATATATATGCCACTGACAAACACATCGTGATTAACATGCTGTCACGTTCTGTGCAGGGAGATCAAGCATCCATCATAGGCGGCGCAATAGAGTTCATCCGTGAGCTAGAGCAGCTGATCCAGTGCCTCGAGTCACAGAAGCGGCGGCGGCTGTACGGCGACACGCTACGGCCGGTCGCCGACGGGTCCGCCGCGGCGGTGCCAGCGACTTCCATGAGCGAACCGCCACCGCAAGGGCACGAGGCTTCGCCGTTCTACGTCTCCCCGGGCCTCCCGTTCCCCGCGGCGGTGCCCAGCGACGGCGGCGCCGCTGGCAAGGTGATGGTGGACCTCGACACGTGCGGAGGCGGGCTCAGGGAGGAGGTGGCGGAGAACAAGTCGAGCCTGGCGGACATCGAGGTGCGCGTGCTGGGCGAGGACGCGGTGATCAAAATCCTGTCTCGCCGCCGGCCCGAGCAGCTGATCAAGACCATCGCCGTGCTGGAGGAGATGCACATGTCCATCCTCCACACCAACATCACCACCATCGAGCAAACCGTCCTCTACTCCTTCAACGTCAAGGTGCGTGCACCCTTACCAGTTACCACTTAAACGCCGACCATCGATTTTGCATGCGTATGTAGGAATCTGACCACGGGACCGGCGAATGCTGCCGCTTCTTGCAGATCGCCGGCGAGCCAAGATTCACGGCGGAGGACATCGTCGGCGCCGTCCACCAGATCCTCACCTTCATCGACGTCAACTACACATTATGATCCCTATACTAAAGACTGAGGGAGCTCGTCTGTTGATGATAACGATGCTGTTAATTTCGAATTCTATATGTGTTTAGTGTGCTTATTTTTGTATTCGAGTACATGTGCTTAATTTGTACCACGCTATGTTTCCTTCACATGCGTGTAAGCTGAGTAGAGCTGCCAAAAACACTACCACTACGTTGGTTCATTCATTGGATATGTGTGTATGATGAATTATTACTCAAATGTGTTACATTTTGTTATTAAAGAAGAATATTTATCTTATTATTCCGATTTCTATATGTGTAGGTCACTGCAGCATTATTATCCTGGATATAATTTTCTCCTTTCCATTTTGTAATATGTATGTATGTGCTGATGTTTATGACGTTGCTGTATTTTGATGAGGTACATTGCAAGGATCTCTACAATCTTTTTGTGATTTAGATCCTTGGGAATTATTCCTATGTTGTTGGTTGTTTGATAAGTTGCCATCCTTTAAAGAAATTGTAAGGATTCCCGTGCACTCTATTTTCGAGGGAAGTTTACATCCACTTCTATCTCTTGCTAAAATTCTTTTGTTTCTCTTGTGTATCAAGCACTCGACCCAAAATCATGTAATTTTATATAACTATAAGATTCAAGAGGACATGCCACTTTAATAAAGTGTTTTTCCTATCTTGTGTTTTGCGAGTCATGCCAATCAAGCAATCTCTTAGATAGCGGTTAGGAATCGTCGCTAAAGACTAAAATAATAGATAATGTTCAAGGTCAAAATCTTTTATTTTTGAGGAACAAGGCAAACAAATTAAATAGAACGGAGTTGATCAAGTTTATAAGAAAAAAGGGACCTCAAAACCCATTCAAACTATACATTGTATGGTTTATAAGAAAAAACCGCACAAGCGAGGAGCCCCGTCGTCCACATAATGCTAATGTCGGGCCCGTGAAAATCAGGGTACCACGGCCCATCTGCTACCCAGCCTTGACTGTAGGGCAGCTATAGTACCACATGAAGGATCCCTTGCGGAGCGTGGTGCTTCACGAGGAGTGACCCTCGCGGAGCCTCAAGGGGCACACCCTTCACGAGGCTCCCCACAAAGCAACACCTCATGAAGCCCTTCACAAGGAAAGGGAACCCTCAGCGAGGCCTCCCTGGCGAGGGATCCGCGCGAAGCACGCCAGCACCCTAGCGCCTAAGTCCAGGATGTCGTGCGGGACCATGCGCGAGATGAAGACGAAGATAAGGGTGACCACAGCTGGCACAACTATCTAGGCTTGCCTCCTTTGTGCAAGGAAGGCATCCTTCCCTTCCACAAGAAAGAAGTGGCCAACAACCATTACCACCAAGGGGTGATCACCCCTCTTTGGTGTATGGAGAACGTGAAGGGCGCAGAGAGAAGGACGTCAGCAACGTGATCAACGGCACCCTGCCATGGACCGGGTCTATGGTCAAACGTAGCTTAAGCCTCGGTGCTTGATGCCACATGCAACCCCGCCTCTCTCGCTCGAAGCCCCGGCGCCACATCACACCACCTGGAAGCTCCTGCTTTCCTAGGCACCCGAGCAGAGCCGCCAGAGAGCGACACCCCACCACCACCACCTTCCTTGGGGGCCGCACGGCTTCGCTTGCCCCTCTCCGGAAGTGGCAACTCCGGAGAGGGAGGAGGCAGAGGCCTAATGGTCGCGGTGGCCGTGGTTCCCCCGTGTCGCCATAGGAGGGTGACACGAGGGTTGGTGTGTGTGTGTGTGTGGGGGGGTGTTATCGAGTTTCCTCTCTTTTTCAAAATCAATTTTATATTGCTTAGGCAAAGTTTAAACTTGCGTCACTTGCTTATTTCCTTGCCACATATGCAGGCAAGAAAAATAAAAAATGCTTAGGACTTCTTTGATTCGTAGGAACCAAAAACCTCGCATGAATAGGAATAGGAATAGGAACTGGATAGGAATGCATGTGGAAAACTGAGTGTATAGGAATGTTTCCTTTCATGGTCCTTTGAGATGTAGGAAAGGAAAAGTAGAGGATTCACCATGTTGTGGTAAGCAACTTGATTAACATGAATAACAAGCAAAGCAACATTATTAGGTGGTGTTGACTGGCCATGTTGCAGTGGCATTAACCTTTTATTGCCTCGTTCCTCTCAAAGGAATGGAAAAGGAATTAATGGCTGTTTGGATAGACCTATGTCTAGGGCTGTGAAAGAGGTTTTTCTCAAATCAGTTATTCACGCCATTCCCGCCTTTGTTATGAGCTGTTTTCAGTTTCCTAAATCTTCATGTGAGGTTATGAGGAAATCTATCTCAAACCATTGGCGGGTACAGAAGATGGGAAGAATAAAATGCATTGGAGGTTCTGTCAATGGCTTGCCACTTCTAAAGCTTTGGGTGGGATTGAAGGGAATATGCCCTGAGAGGCAATAATAAAGTGTTTATTATGTGTATTCCAAGTATATGATATATGTTTATTTTACATGCTATAATTGTATTAATACGGAAACGTTAATACATGTGTGTTTAATAAACAAACAAAAAGTTCCTAGTTATGCCTCTCTCATAAACTAGCTCGTTGATTAACAAGATGATCACAGTTTCCTGATCATAGACATTGGATGTTGTTAATAACGAGATCACAACATTAGTGTTATAATGTGATGAACATTCATTCGAAGTATAGCATTACGATCAAAGTCATTGAGTTTATATTTCTATAACAACTTACGAGCTGATCATAATCCTTAGACCATGAGATCATGTCAATCACTAACACCGAAAGAGTTTCTTGATGACATCAAACGTCACACCGTAACTGGGTGATTATAAAGATGGCTTCAGAACTACTAAAGTGTTATGTTGAGGCTCATGGATCAAGAGTGGAATTTGTTCTTCCTGATGACGGATAGATATACTCTGGGCCCTCTCGGTGATATCACATTGGTTAGCTTGCAAGCAAGTGATTTGATTACTAGAATGTTATATCACGGGAACGAGAAAAAAGTGCATGTCTGTAACGAGATCAAACTAGGTATGGAGATACAGATGATCGAATCTCGTACATGTAATATATCGTGAAACAAAGGGATTAAGATATAAGCATAAAAGGTTCCAACAATCACAAGAAAGTCATCGTTGAATGTGTGGGAGTCAGTATGGATCTCCAGGTCCCTCTTCTGATTATTGATCGGAGAAGGGTCTCGATCATGTCCGCATTATTCGCGAACCGTAGGGTGACACACTTAAGGGACACTGACATCCAATTGGAGCAAAAGTTTCATGCCGAAAAGAATAACAAGTGCAGGAATTTATTTCACTAGATACTGAAACAATTTTCGGGTGAAATTGCAGAAAGTGTTTTTGCATGTGAAATGGAATACTAGCAAGGGGTTATATGTGAATGTTTGTCATTAAAGTAATTGACAAAATTCTGAATAAATAAAAGGAGTTTTATTTAATGAGAGTTTGCATTAAATTTGGTGGAAATTTAATAGCAAATTTGAGTGGAGGGAATCGAAAGGATTTTGTGAGTGGAGTGTCCACCCACATGAATGAGGGGAGGGCAAGGGGGCAGCCCCCATGCGCCGGCCACCCCCTTGGGGTCCCCCCTCTCCTATAAAAGGCACCCCTCCTCACTTCTCACTCACACCTCCTCGTGAAGGATCTCTCTCCCTCTCTAGAATTTATTCCCCATAGTCTCGGACTAGCGAGATACATGTTCCCGGTGGCTATTCGGCAAGAAAGGGTTGTGCTTCCGCTGCATCGCTGGAGCGAGGAGGCGTAGGTTGCTCGGTTTCTTGTATGTGTGTGCGAGCACGGATGCGCTGTTGCTTTGCGGCGCTAGGACTTCCTCTCGATCTTGATATCGGCAAGAGATCGTCTACATCAACCACGAGTTAAACTCGTTAAGCTTTTTCGGTCTTCAAGGGTATGTTCTCTACAGATATACATCCGCCCGTTGTTTGTATCTAGTAGATAGATCTTGGTACTTAGTCCCCATCATAGGAATTTTTTTGTTTTGTATGCTGTGAACCCAACAGGGATGGGCTCCCGCGACATGGAGTTGTTCAATCAGGCAATGCTGGCCCTTCAGGGTTGGCGTTTACTTACTGACCCTTTCTCTCTCTATGCTCGGGTCCTAAAGGACCGTACCATCCAAATTGTTCCTTCTGGGAAGCGTCGTCTCCACGATCCGCATCGTATACTTGGCGGAGCATTTTGTTTGGACGTGAGCTGCTGAAAACTGGTGTCCGTTGGGGTATTGGTGATGGAAACTCGATGAAAATTGCGTCTGATAATTGGATATCGGGTGTTGCTCCTACAATGTTAAAGCTTGTTGTTCCCCTGCTTGGTGATCAATTGGTTAATTCTCTGATTCTGGAGGATACTAATACTTGGGATGCGGATCTGGTGAGAACCATCTTTGATGAAGAGGTTGCAGAATGGGTGTTGTAGATTCCTATTAACCGGCATGGTGGGGAGGACTTTGCATCTTGGCCTTATACACGCTTCGGCTTCTATACTGTCAAATCGGGGTATAATCTGGCAATGACCTGCCTCTTCAATGAGCAACGTAGCACCAGGGGGTCTGGTCTATCTTCGGGTACAAAAGAGAATTCTAAACAATGGAAGAAACTGTGGGCAATTAAAGCGCTAGACAAGATTAAGGTTAATCTATGGCATTTTGCACATGACTGCTTACCTTGTGGACACCAGCTCCAGAAAAGGCACATACCGGCATGCTCAAGCTATTTTTTCTATGGAAGATATGAAACAATCAAACATTTTTTACCGTTCTGTCAGTTTTCTCGAAAAGTCTGGGAAGAAGTGCGTGTTGTTCACCAAATAGGACTTCGGAGGGAGAGCTTCACATCTATGAGAGTATGGACGCTAGACTTTCTAGAGAGATGTTCTGATATGGAGGCATCATCCATGGTGGTCATGATGTGGCATATCTGGGATGCGAGGAATAAAGTTCGGGATGGCGACCCTCTTATGCATCCTAGATCAGTTGCTAAGAAAGCTCTAGCCTATATCTAGATGATCGTTATGCATCTATACGCGCCAAATAGTAACCACAGCCGTGAGAAGAAAACGTTAGTGCTCAGATGGTCTCCGCCATCGGTTAGTACGGCACTGGTGAATGTTGACGCTGCGATTTTCTCGGCATCTCGTTGGATGGGAACTGGTGTTGTGATCCGTGACCACATAGGTACGTGATTGGCTTCTTGCATTAAGTTTTAGGAGGAGGTCACATCACCGGAGATCGCTGAGGCGTTGTCTATGAGACGCGTTTCTCCTAGACAAGGATGGAGGTTTTGATAAGATCATCGTTCACTCATGCTGCATTTCAGTTGTGAATCGGGTGAATGCTGCGGATGATGATCGCTATATATGTGGCCCTGTGATCCATGATATTAGGAAACTGGTGGCCTCCTTTTCTCATGCTTCGTCAGACATGTTCCTCGGGGTCTGAATGTTGTTGCTCATACTCTAGCTAAGTTAAGTGAATCTTTAGGCTGTGTTGTGTGGCGGGGTATTTCTTCGGATTGCATCCGTGAGACTCTTTGTAATAATATTATGATTTGTGATCAATAAATCCCTAAAGTTTTCTAAAAAAGGAATAAAAAAGAGCTCAGACTGGATTCTTTCGTTCCTATGTTTTGCGAAGGAATCTGGTTGCAAAGGAATAGTTCCTTCAAATTTTCTTTGATGCATTCCTAGGAAACAAACACTGCTACAGAGAAATGAATCCTACACTTTTCCGTTAAGAATTCTATAAATCAAAGGAGGCCTTATAGTGCAAAAAATTATTTGTGTGCAACCAGGTGTGGACGAGTCGGGTGTGTATGTAAGTGTGTTAGTCTGATGGCACATGCAATCTGATGCTTTAATGTGCATTTTACTAAGCTTTCACAACTAACTAACTTAGTTTGGAACCGTCAATGTTTTTCCTATGATATTGTATCACTGTCTGTATGGTCTATGTGGTCTGGACAACAAAAATAAAGGACTAAAAATGGCCTGGCATTTCAATTCCAAGGGTATCAAAGGGCATCTTCACAGGACCGACGCATCCCATCCGAGCGTGTTCGAACTTGTCCGCGCGGACATGCGGGACGTGCGCGGCGCCCCAGCGGCCTGACCCATCCGGACAAATGCGGTGACTCAGCATACCACTGCATGTGTAGTACACTATAGTCGTTGACATGACATCCACAGAACACGTTCTGTAAATATCACATCCCTCAGAGTGGTATAAGAGAAATATTGCGGGTCCATATTACAAACATTCACACATTATTATTATTACAATACCAGAAGTTCAAGACTTCAAAAATATTCAACTTACAAACCAAAATATAAAGTGTTTCAACGGAATTCAAAAGTAGCAACTCCAACTAGGAGTTGAGCTCAGCAGCTTATTCTATATGGTTCATGCTGCTCGGCTCCGTCGATTACTACTAACTAGGGTACTTAGTTGGGCTTGTTGTCATCGATACCATAGCGGATTTCATAATCCACTCCTTCAACACCTCCTGACAGGTCAGGCTCCTCATAGAACACATCTTCTTGGCATTCGGCTGCATACATTGGCGTATCCTCGGGATCCTCAGAGTCTAAGCAAGGGATCAAAGAAAAGGATGAGTAACAGCGTTACCCAGCAAGTTCATTATATGCAAGGTGGGAAGTTTGATGCTCTAACTACCACCTCAGACTATAAGTCCTTGGCACTATGCAGTTTTTGTAAATCTTTCTTCAAAGATTGATTTTATTATGAAAATCTATGACCATCAGCCTTAACAGGTTGACCAGAACTTTCATGGGGTTCCTTTCCTGCTGCATCCGTATCTCCTTCCCGGAACAGGGAGTAACAAGTTACAATTCTTACACTCTGCAGAGGTGCGTTACTTTACCCATGAGAGATCAACTCCTTGTTGCACAACCGGACGTACTTTTCCGTCCACAATTCCTTGATGTAGGGCCCAGTAGGTGATCCAAGCCAATCACTGCCCCCTTCGCGACCTTGCTTGCCTCCTTGGTGTACACCATGCCCACATATTGAATTACGGCAATGGTTTGTACAGACCGTTAGATGCCAGAACTATCGTGAGACGTTGAGGGTTCCCACCCATATGCTGCATATCCTCTACGAATTACCAATTAATATGCACGCTACAAGTGATAACAGCCACAACCTACACAACTGGCTACATGCGAGAGGAAGAAGATACAGCTGACTTCTCTGTCCCATTCCAAATCTCATGGCTAACGCGTGATATACGGCGCTAAAATCACTGATATCATGGGTTATTAAGTCCCTAATTGATCATCATTGTTGCAAATAGAACTCTAAGTTCTTTTGCTCCATTATATCATCACTTGGAATGATATCTAAGATTTCTTTATTTGAGAAAATAATATTTTTTTTTTGGAGTATATATGATAACACACAATTTGCAAATACTTTAATAATGACTCTTCAAAGGACATGAGCAAGTGATGAACTTGCCTTGTGATTGCAAGGTAGTGAAGTCGGATGCTTGCACTGGACCTTGAGCTTCTATGTCTACAAAACATCATTATTGCCCGGTAAGGACAATATTTAAAGAAGCAAAATGATTATGCAAAGTAATGTAATGCATCATTTAGTTTGGTGTGTATTCTCCCCCATTATTTTAAATTATAAAACTATTTTCACAAGTAAAGAATTTATAACTATAAATTATTAACATTTATTGAATATTGTATTCTTTATTTTCTTTTATTTAACTTTTACTTATTTAATAATTCCTTTAAGAATTATTATTAACAAAATATAAAAAATATTTTTTTAGTATTTTTCTAAAATACTACAATATTAGTATATAATAAAAGTGATTTTTATTTATTTTTATCATCTTTCTTTAATTTTATAAAATTCCATAAGGAATATATATTATAAAATTCTTGATAAAAATTATATGCCTAAAATTTTATTTCTTAATTGATTTAGACAGCTTGGATTATTTTGAATCCAAAAATATTTTATTTATAGTTTTTGGATTTTTATGGGCATTTTGGTCTTTTCTTAATTATTAAAACTGGCTTTAGGTGATTAGGCTGACTGTGTTGGGTTTATTGGGCCGTTTTGGCCCAATTGGGCAGAACCAAATGACTCCTCGAAGGGGTCTTGGCCCAACCGGCCCACACTCTCTCTGTCACTCTCTCGTTCCCATCTCTCTTCTTTTCCTCCCCTGACCCCGTGGTCGGCGATGCCACCGCCGGCGATTCACGCCACCGTGGACCTCTTCCTCCGCCGCCATGATGCATGGGGTGGTTGCTGACCCTGCTCCACCTTTCTGTCCAACTCGATTTGGACCTGGCCTCATGGCTGACTGCTCACCCTGAACCACAGGGTGGTGCTGCTGCCGCCACGCGCTCTGGCTGTGGTGGTGTTCCTCACCTTCAGGTGTTACTGTGGTCGTCGCCTCAGCGTGGTGCGGGTCGCAGCGTACCTTTGGGGTGCTCACCGTGCCTCCGTGCTCGTCGACACCCTATGCTTCCTCTTCTCGCCCACAGCAACATCCTTTAGTAAGTTGTCCTTTCTTCCCCTCGTGTCCTCTATGCTATGCCACCCTATGCTATGTGTTTGTAGTGGCTACTCCTGGCTAGTGGTCATGTCCTGATTAGGGTTCATATCCTAATTAGGGTTTTTTTGTTCTGATTAGGGTTCATATCCCCCTGTTGATTAAATATCTGATGATTTGGATCATGTATTGATGATCCCTAAGCATGATGAGTGGTTGTTTGATGTGGATTACTACTTATGGTTGGCTTTGGTGATGCTAGTGGCTTACCAGATGGATTCCATTGGTTAATTTGATATGATTCAGATGATAATGTTACTGTAGAATCATTACTTGGAGCTTCTAGTGATTTGAGAGCTCCCCACTGTCATTACTTAGTTATTGACAGTGATTTTTGAGTGATGAAATCACTGTATCTATAGTTGTTGGCTTATGGATTCATATACAGTTTGAGATTAATTGGTCTCTTATAGTGATGTCATGTATATGTATATTCCTAGAAATGATTCCTGTGTTTAGTATCAGGAAAATGATTTGTAGTTATCTGTGAGTTTATCTGTGAAAGCTAGTTGTTTCACCTGCTTGGTTTAGAAGCTATTCTTATGACACCATCCTAATATGGCACACAAGACTAGGTTCTATTACTTGGCTTCATTTTGTTTAAGGTTAAGATTAGCTTGGCATCAGAGATAAGTGGAAACTATTTTCCTTGAATCCCTAAAGCCTATGATGTTGGTCTAAGGTTTAGGGACTAGGTCCTTATCTTGTTGTTCCTCATGGATCTGTTCTGGTAGTGATACCAGCTACTGAATCCTGAGTCAAAGTTGGGAAAATTTATTTGTAGGCTTAATAAGTTATATAGATCCATAAGATGTAGAAATTCTAAGGTGCTACTCTTGTTTAAGAGGTGTGCCTAGAAGTTCAGATCTTAGCTATATTCATTCTTGGAATTTAAGATATAGCCTGATAGGTAGGATCAATGAGGTTGTTCTAAGATCCTAGTTGGATCTATATAGTTTTCTGATGGCTTTAATGTTTAAAATCTTCTATGATGGACTCACCCCACTTGGGTGTTTTTCTAAGAAGTTGAGTACATGACAACACATGAATTCTTGTCTAATTTAGATAGATAAATCATGTGATGGTATTTTACTACTCACCACAACAGCGGAGTTGTTGGGGTTGCAAGTTGTTGATCTTGTGGCTTGATCTTGCTGGTTGTGTGGCTAGCTTGATCTGGTTCTTCTCCTGATGCTACTCCTGCTACTTCCAGCTCCTGGAACTTGTTTTTGATCTTGCTGTCCACCTCCTGGTTCTGTTGGCTTGACCTTGTTCTTGTTATCCACCTGATTTACCCCCTCCTTATGTCACCATCTTGGTAAGATGATCAAGTGTGTGGTTGGTGTGATCTGGTTTGGTTTGGTTTGGCTGTTGTGCTTGATGTGTATGAACAAGGAAATGGTGTTGGGTTTGCTTGCCCACGGCTGTGCTAAGCAGTTTTGTTTGTATGAGCTGTTGTTGTTGTGCTGACAGCACACACCATGCATTTAGGTGTGTGTGTGATGCTTGTGTGCCTGCTGCACCTTGTGGATATGCTCAGGGAATGAAAGTTACCTTTTATCTGATTACTTTTACCTGTCTGGTGAAACTTTCCCCCTCTCTCTGATTAAAATTATTTGACTTATGGCTTCAAAAATTATGAAAGATTTAGTTCTTTCATATTGGTGAAACTTGCCCCTAAAGATTTACTCAATGATGATAAGTGGAAAAGTGCATCTCACTGTTCACTGCTGAGAGTAAAATTAACCTAATCTCTATTTTCTTTCTTTTTGTTTTGCAGGTACAAGACTTGAAGATTCAAGATTTAGATTAGGTTTAATTTTTCTTTATAGAATAGTCCCTTGTAATATTTATTTTATTCTTTTGTAATCTTTATTTATCCTTTTGTAATAAAGATTGCAATATTACTCAATATATAAATGTTCTTCTTTTATTTCATTTACTATTGTAAATATTCTTAATCCTTTCATAAGTTACACTTTGTAACTCATTGATTGAATAAAGATATGGGATGAATACTCTTTTCTTGATTATGTTATTATTTAAAGTTTGAGTTACTAGTTATTAACTCTTGACTAAATCAAATTACTCAAACATAATTCTAAATCCTTTTAAATTATAAATCCAACACTCAAGTTTAAATTCAAATCCCATTTCCCAAAACACACTGATCCACAAAGATCATATCCAAGTTTATAACGATCATGCTTTAAGGCTATTCCTAATCTCAAAGAGTGAAAGAAACTTTTATCACTTTAGGTTTTTATTTGGCGGAAAATTTACCCACATTTTTACAGATGAGTGCATGCAATTGCAAAAATTCCTAAATCTACCCTTCGTTTGTTCCTAAATGCTGGGATGTTACAACAAACGCGTCTAACTCGACCCATCCGTGCATCTAATATGGACAACGATTGTGTCGGTCCGGACGCGGGCGGATAGCGCGGGTGTAACATCCTAGCATTAGAGCTAAGAAATAAGCTGAACCCAGATGTGTGCATTGCATTCATGCATAGAAAATACGGATAATTTGCGCGCTTTTGAACAAAAATTGTCAAAGTGATTAAAGCTTCTCTTAACTTGATGGAATTGAAGTAGATCATCAAGTTGAATGGGATAAGTTTCAATATGACCTTTGCTAAAATCTTATTTTGGGTAAAGGAGATTTGATCTAAGGGTAGATCAAATGAAATACAATAAACCATAATACATTGTTTAATGATTAATAACTGATCTTTAAGAGAACATATCATAGTATTCACTACCATCACTCATGAATACCAAGGAACAAGAATTCAATAACTAAGACTTGACCTATATCATTCTTATCCATTCCTACCATGAGTATCATGGTAATACCTAACCTTAACTCTTTAGTGATATTGAGTAGGAAAGAAACCAAGTCAAGATCATTCACTATATATCTTTCTATCCATATCAATCCTCATCATCTTTATTGTATCTTATTCTATTATTTATTGTTATCAATGTTGAGTAATCAACTATTGATTCACCAATTCTTAACTTATCAATCCTTGATGTATCAACTCTTGACCATATCATAGCATTCACTTAAGGCCTACAAAGAAAGAAGTAAGAAGAGGTAAATAGTAATGCTAGATTTAAATATCATCTTTAGGATGGGAGTGTTGGAAGAGAATAGGATCAATGTGATAATTGATAGAGTTAACTCACTACTGAATAAATAGAAGAGTATCTGAGATAAAGATTACAAGGATAAATATTGAAGATAGTTACCAGGAGTAATCCTATTGGATCAAGTAGGTATAGTCAATGAATAATATCTTCTTAGTCAGATAGTGATACTAAGAGAATAATTATAATACAACTGTAATGTTGTATGGATGAAGGCCTTGATTAGCCAACTAGAAACCTAAACCATAAAGGATCAAAGGATTATAATGATCATGCTTTAGTCACCAAGATTGAATGCTTATATCATGTATAAGTGACATTGGTGGATAGAACATGATTGAACCCTAGTATAGATATGTTATTTTAGGTTAGCCATGACAAATCACCATGATATAATGTGAAGTTGAATATAAGTTATTGGAGCCAAGAAGAGATAAGATGTTAGGAATAAGATTATGCTTAGAAGCATTGAGTTATTGAAGTAATAATATTCCTCTTAAAGAATAGTAAGCACTTGAGGTGGAGTAGGATTTGATTTATACATCTATTGGAGTAATATTAGTGATGGATGATAAGGGAAGTGTGAATGGAGTTAACAGTAACCACTTGTTGGATTAGAGGTTATCATTATCGGAGTAGTTTGATATAAGCAAGTGTAGATATGTTAAGATTATGAAAAGCTTTAGTGTCAAGATCATTGGATTTATAAATGGATTTAAAAGAATGAAAGGTGGATAAGAATATTCTTGTGAAGTAAAGCTCATCATGTTAACACATGATGATGGATAGGGAGAAGTAGTATATATAGGAAAGGAATTCCTTAATTAGAAGTCCAGAATTATGAAGTATGGAAAATAGGAATGCTGGATAAAACCTAAACCCTAAATCTATAATCAAGCTTAACATCCATCTCATCTAATGGATAAATCATTTTATCTTCACAATGCTTTATAGGAATATTTTCCTATGGCAAATCACTTAAGCACATTTTTGACATTTCCAATTATCATAACCATATGTGCTTCGGAGTTATATTTATCAATTCCTTTTCATAAGACATTCCAGATAATAACTTTCTATTTTAAAAGGTGATATCATTAAAGATCACAAACATAAATACAATATGTTTAGCCATTAATATTTACTCATATCAACAAAAGAAATAAGTATATTAAGTATCCTAAACCCTAGGGTAAGTATTTACAATTCAAACCCTAACTCCTATGTTAGTTATAATAAAATATATACATTGTTATTTCCTAAATTCATGGGAATAATATTAACGATATTAATTCCCTAGGACTTTATGTATCAAATAATAATGAAGGATCCATATATATAAAAGTTTCTTTAATATTATAAGTTAATAAGAATCAAATCTCATGAGTTATTAGTAATGCATTCTTTAATAAGTTTATGGATATTAGATAAATTAAATTCATATGAAAAGATAATACAAATACTAAGAGGAAAAGTATATATATAAAGAAAATAAAGAAATGATAACATTACATAATAAAAGTTCACAAATGATAGTGAATACAATTTAAGGATTGCTGCAATTATTTAGCAAATAAATTTCTATGGGAAATATTCAAACAAGTGAGTAATATATAAATCTGAAAGTAAAATACAAAAGTGAATATAGAAAAAAGAGAGAACAAGAAAAAAAATGAAAGAAGAGAGGCAGCAGTCAATCCTGGCCATGGCCCATTTCTTCTCACCATCTAATTGTCGCCCGCGTGCAGTCCAACATTGCCCCACGTCGGCCCACCAGTAGCCCAACACAGCCCGTACCGATTCGTCGTCTTTTTCACGCCGTTGTCGACCTTCCAATGCTGCAAGCAACTCGGTGGCCGCACCCTCGTCGCCGGCGAGAGCCAAGATTCGTGTCGCTGCCCCTGGTGCCTACAAAGCCTTAAAGCCGCTGTGGGTAAGGCCGAGCACAACATTTTTCCCTATCAATTTCTCGCAAATTCCTCTGTCCTGAAACCCTAGCTCCAAGTCACCGACAATTGACGCTGCTCTGAGCCCTCCCGTTCTCCCTTGATCAAGCACACGGCTTTGCCTTGTTCCTCTGAGCCTCCTAGTCAAAGGAATCGAGGAGGGGCGCCAGGACTCGACGCCACGAGGTCATCTTCCTGAGCTCCGGTCATGCTCCGCCACGGTAGATGCTGATGATTCCGACCTCCCCTGTCCACACCGACCACCTCTACGCGTTCGGGGTGAGCCAGCGAATCCTATCATCCTCTCAAACCCCTCCTTTGCTTATGCAATTGTTCTGTCGCCATAGATTAATGTCCGCCGCCACAAAGCTCGTTGCCGACCATGTTCTGGCGACCAAATAGGAGCGGCGCCGCTGCTAATAGGTTCCTTGTCGTGTGCTCTTTCGAACTGCAATGATCGCGTTTGCAAAACCTTGCTAGATCGCCGCCGCTGTTTGCCACCTGATCGTCACCGGTGGGATGACGTCATAGTGACGTCATGCTTGCGTCAAGTCAACCGGTCAACTAATTTGACCTAGACTTTGCACATTTGGCGCATGACGTGGTACTGACCCCACTGGTCTGTGACCTTGGGTAGGTTTAGGATCGGTATCAAAAGTATTTCATGTTTTGGAAATAGATAAAACATTATAAGATCAAATATAAATATTTCCTAAAATGATTAAAACTTGTTAAATTAATAAGTTTTGTTTTATAATCCAGAAAAATATATGTAATATATGAAAATATTTAGAAAAATAAAATCTACAACTTAAAACTATTATTAAACTTTATTATGCCAACAATTTAAATAATAATTATTTAATAAAGATTTAAGTTTTAATACTTTGAAAATTCATATTTTAATATTGGTGAATGTTAAAAATATAAATAAAATACCAAAAATCTTAGAAAAATAAGAACAATAATTTAAAACTATAATTATGCATTATTATTTCACTTAACTAATATTTATTATTTATTAAGTATTTATAAAGTAATAAGTTTTATAAAAATCATATCTTATTCTTTATAAATCACAAAAATAAATGTAATATACCAAAATGATCACAAAAATAATACTTACATGCTAAAAATATAATATTCCACTTTTGAGGTAAATAAAAAGTTAAACACTTTAATAACTTGAATTTAAACCTATTTCCTTAGTTCATAATTCATATAAGGGTAAATATAAATTACTAATATTTCTAGAATTAGACAATTGAGTCTAATAAATAGTATTAGTCTTAAATATTTATAATATATGTCAAATTGGTCCAACACATTTTAAATACAATTTGATTGAATTATCCTTCAACCATATGTGTAGTTTATTCTCTAAAAAGATCTTTAACAAATATAAAATTTTCAAGAATGTATTTTAACCAAATAAAATCTTTTACCATTGTTTCACTCACAACTTTATAATGGACTAAATCCAGAGATAATTCATAAGTAGTAAATAATATTGTTTACTTATTCACAAGCCATAACCATACCCTTATAAGGATATAAATCCTTTTATACATGTATAAGGTTAAGAAACCACTATTCAAATAAAATTGTTACCATTCTTAAAGTATCCTTAGAGAAACATTATGAAGTACACAAGGTACACATAACATAAGCAATATAACTTAAGTCCGTCTATGTCTTTGAAGTTAACTTTAGTCTACAATACTTTAAATATTATACTAAAGACTTTGTTATATGTTTTATAGTTAACTTTGGTCTGTTATAATTAAGTTATAAAGCATCTCAAGTCCAGACTATACAAGAAAGCATAAATAATATCAATCACATTTTATCAGCCATATTCTAAAAACTATCAGAATTGTTTAAACCTTAATAAAGAAATCTTTTCTTCAAAAGTTATTTGTTTTGCCACTTCAGTCAACATATGACAATTAATCATAATCACATTACTTTATACTTTACTTATATACTTAGGATTGATAACACTTAAGTTCTCTATAAGTGACATTACTTGTAAAGTAAAAATTTGAAGATAAACAATTATAGTATAAGCAATCTTGAGTAGCATTTCATATTTGTGTGTATCTCATTGTTTTATGATATTATAATTACATATTGTTCCACACTCACTCACAAGCCTTAATAAGAAGCACAAAGGTGAAACTTATCTAAAAGTACAACACATTCTATAGGAACCATTTCCAGCAGCCAAACCCTAGATCAACGCTTATTCCGGGGATTCGCGTTTATCAACTGCATTACATTACTTATGCATAATAGCATCTTGCTTCTTTAAACATTAGTCCTTACCAGAACAATGATGCTGATTTCAGATATTGAATCTTATATTATCTTGAAGACCGTGAGTGCATAATCTTGCAAGCACAAAAGGCAAGTTCACACTTGCTCATGTCCTTTGATTATTTTCTGTAAAGTATTTTACAAATCCAGTGTTGTCATCACCTGCATTTGAAAAAGGTCCGAAAACACTATTTTCATAATAATGTGATTATAGGTTATTTACCATGAGGTAATTGTAGGGATTCGTAGCATGGAAAACAAAAAATTTCTACCGCATACAAACAAACAAGCCAAGATCTATCTACTAGATTGTAGCAACGAGTCGATGGAATAACTCACCCTCGAAGATTCCAAAGTGTTTAACGAGAGCAGATTCTCGTGGGTGATGTAGTCGTACTCTTGCCGATCTCAAGATCGAGTAGACGATCCTTCCCAAGACGCTGCGTTAAGAGCGCTCGCAGCTTGGTCACACGTTCGGTACTCGACGAAGACCTTCCTCTCCCTTGTTCCAGCAGGCAGCGGAGGTTGTAGCACTCTCCTCGCGATTTCAGCAGCACGACGGCGTGATACCGAAATAGAGGGGAGATCTCGCAGGGCTTTGCCTTAAGCCGGAGCGAGTATGGTGGACTATGAGAGAGAGCCTAGGCGATCTAGGGTTTAGACGCACCAAGGAGGAGCAAGGCCGGCGGCTAGGGTTTTCCTAGGCGGCGGCGGCTTGCCCTGGGTGGTGGCTAGGGTTAGGGTTTAGAGGGGCGTGGTGCTGTGTGCTTGGAGGGGCAGCCCTGCCCCTCCTTATATAGGTGGAGGGGGCGCGCCAGGGGAGGGGAGTCCCTCCCCAACTCAGTCTCCAAGTGGGCCGGCGGTGGAGGGAGGGAACTCCTCCCCAAGTAGGTTTCCTACTCTCCCTCCACCTCACAAAATAGCCGTTTGACTTTTCAATTTGGCGTTTGACTTTTCAAACTAGGATTTGATTTAACCCTTTATTTTGTTCAGCGATGACACCTAGTACATGATGCAATCATTCCAACTTGTTATGACAAATTCATGTACCCTCCCCTTCCGGAGTGCCGGACATTCCGGAACCTTCTAGAACATTCCCGATGAAAACACCGGAACCATTCTCCAACCCCGAAACAGGACTTTCCTTATATGAATCTTATTCTCTGGACCATTCTGGATCTCCTCGTGATATCCCGGATCCCATCCAAGACTCCGAACAACATTCGGTCTCTTACTCATCATTCCATAACTACTCAAACAACGTCGAATCCTTAAGTGTGTCTCCCTACGGTTCGTGAATTATGCGGACATGATCGAGACACTTCTCCGAACAATAACCAATAGAGGAATCTGGAAATTCAAATGGCTCCCACATATTTCTATGATTACTTTGTGATTGAATGAACCACTTACATACGATACCAATTCCCCTTTGTCTCACAATAGTTTACTTACCGAGGTTATGATCGCCAGATCTCAAGATACCTAGTTCAACCTCGTTACTGATAAGTACTCGTTTCTCGTTCCCGTGATATGTGATCCCTTGTGAGCCAGTCACATGCTTGCAAGCTAATTGGATGACATTCCACCGAGAGGGCCTAGAGTATATCTATCCGTCATATGGATGGACAAATCCCACTCTTGATCCATGTGTCTCAACCAACACTTTCTGAACACTCAATGTCACCTTTATAGCCACCCAGTTACGGTGTGGTGTTTGATGTCATCAAAGCATCCTTCCGGTGAAGGTGATATGCATGATCTCATGGTCGAAGGAATTAGGTTACTATGTATCAGAAAGCATATAGCAATTGAACTATTAAAATGACTTAATCTTTATGCTACGCTTATTTATAGGAGTATGTCCACCATATCATTCTCCTAACAATATGATCTTGTTGTTAATAACATCTCAATGTTCATGATAGGTAAACCACAATCATTTATTAACCAACAAGCTAGTATTATAAAGAGGCTTTACTAGGGACTCTATTTTAGTTTACAAATCACACAAGTATTAATGTTTCCTTGTTAATACTATTATAGCATGAATGTAAACATTTATCATAAACACAAAGATATAATAATAACTATATTTATTATTGCCTCTAGGGCATATCTCCAACAGTCTCCCACTTGCACTAGAGTCATCTAATCTAGATTACATGGTAATATACCGAACACCCATGGCAGTTTGGTGTTGGTCATGTTTTGCCCTCGGGAGAGGTTTAGTCAACGGATCCGCCACATTCAGATCTGTGTGTACTTTGCAAATATTTATGTCCCCATCTTGGACATGTTCTCGAATAGCGTGAAAACGTAGCTTGATGTGCTTCAGCTTCTTGTGTGACCTTGGTTCTTGCGCATTGGCTATGGCGCCCATGTTATCACAAAGAGATAGACATTGGGTCCAGTAGACTAGGAACCACACCGAGCTCTGTAATGAACTCTTTCATCCATATCGCTTCTTGTGAAGCCTCCGAAGCAGCCATGTATTCTGATTCAGTTGAAGATCTCGCCACAACGCTTTGCTTTGCACTCCTCCAGCTAACTGTTGCACCATTCAAAGTAAATAGTATCCAGATTGTGATCTAGAATCATCCGGATCGGTGTTCCAACTAGCATCGGTGTAACCATTAACAACGAGTTGTTCATCACCTCCATAAGCAAAAACCATATCCTTAGTTCTTCTCAAGTACTTAAGGATGTTTTTGACCGCTGTCCAATGATCCACTCCTGGATCACTTTGATATCTGCTAGTTAAACTAACAGCATATGCAATGTCGGGTCTAGTACATAGCATGGCATACATTAGAGATCCTATGGCTGAGGCATAGGGAGTTTTACTCATCCTTTCTCTATCTTCTGCCGTTGTCGGACTTTGAGTTTTACTCAAGGTCGTATTGGGCAACATGGGCAAGAACCCTTTCTTGCTATCTTCCATTCCAAACCTCTTTAGAACTTGGTCCAAATATGTACTTTGTGACAATGATATTAGGCGTCTCGATCTATCTCTATAAATCTTTATGCCTAATATGTAAGCTGCTTCGCCAAGATCCTTCATTGAAAAACTATTATTCAAATATTCCTTGACACTATTAAGAAGGTCTACATCATTCCCAATCAACAATATGTCATCTACATATAGTATTAAGAATGCTACAGAGCTCCCACTCACTTTCTTGTAAATACAAGCTTCTCCATAAGTTTGTATAAAACCAAAACTTTTGATTACCTTATCAAAATGTTGATTCCAACTTCGGGATGCTTGCTTCAATCCATAGATGGACCGTTGAAGTTTGCATACCTTGTTAGCATCTTTAGGATCGACAAAACCTTTGGGTTGCATCATATACAACTCTTCATCAATGTATCCATTGAGGAATGCTGTTTTGACATCCATCTGCCATATCTCATAATCATAATATGCAGTGATTGCTAACATAATCCTCACAGACTTTAGCTTCGCTACTGGTGAGAAAGTCTCATCGTAGTCAACTCCTTGAATTTGTCGAAACCCTTTTGCGACCAGTCGCGCTTTATAGACAGTAACATTACCATCAACATCTGTTTTCTTCTTGAAAATCCATTTGTTCTCGACAGCCTTCCGGCCATCCGGTAAGTCCACCAAAGTCCATACTTGGTTTTCGTACATGGATCCAATCTCGGATTTCATGGCTTCTTGTCATTTATTGGAATCTGGGCTCATCATCGCTTCTTCATATGTTGCAGGGTCATCGGTGTTGTCCACCAACATGACACTCATAACGGGATCATACCAATCAGGAGTGGTACGAGTTCTCGTTGACCTGCGAGGCTCTGCAGCAACTACAACCGAAGTTTCATGATCATCATCATTAGCTTCCTCTCTTATTGGTGCAGGCACCACAGGAACTTCTTCCGGTGCTGCGCTACTCGCAAGTTCGAGAGAAGGTTCGACAACCTCGTCGAGTTCTACTTTCCTTCCAGTCACTTCTTTCGAGAGAAATTCCTTCTCCAGAAAGTATCTATTCTTGGCAACGAAGATTTTGCCTTCGGATCTATTATAGAAGGTATACCCGATAATTTCTTTCGGGTATCCTATGAAGACGCATTTTTCCGCTTTGGGTTCAAGCTTGTCCGGCTGTAACTTCTTTACATAGGCTTCGCAACCCCAAACTTTAAGGAACGACAATTTAGGTTTCTTCCCAAACCATAATTCATACGGTGTCGTTTCAACGGATTTAGATGGTGCCCTATTTAAAGTGAATGCGGCTGTTTCTAATGCATAACCCCAAAACGATAGTGGTAAATCTGTAAGTGACATCATAGAATGAACAATATCTAAGAGAGTTCGATTACGACGTTCGGACACACCATTACGATGTGGTGTTCCCGGCGGTGTCAATTGTGAAAGTATTCCGCATTTCTTCAAATGCTCGCCAAACTCGTAACTTAGATATTCACCTCCATGATCAGAACGTAGAAATTTAATCTTCTTGTTACATTGATTCTCTACCTCACTTTGAAATTCCTTAAACTTCTCGAAAGTTTTGGACTTATGTTTCATGAAATAGATATACCCATATCTACTCAAGTCATCCGTGAAGGTAAGAACATAACAATAACCACCGCGCGATGCTACACTCATTGGTCCACACACATCGGTATGTATGATTTCCAATAAGTCTGTAGCTCGCTCCATCATACCAGAAAATGGAGTCTTAGTCATTTTACCCATCAGACATGCTTCAGATCTTTCAAGTGATTCAAATCAAGTGATTCAAGAAGTCCATCGAATGGAGTTTCTTCATACGCTTCACTCCAATTTTACCAAGACGACATTGCCACATATAGGTCGAGTTATCGCTCGATTTCAAACGTTTAGCTTCAATGTTATTAATATGTGTATTTCCACTATCGAGATTCAATAAGAATAGACCATCTATCAAAGGTGCATGTGCATAAAACATATTACTCATATAAATCAAACAACCATTATTCTCGGACTTAAACAAGTAACCGTCTCGCAATAAACAAGATCCCGATATAATGTTCATGCTTAACGCAGGCACCAAATAACAATTATTTAAGTTTAAAACTAATCCCGATGGTAGATGAAGAGGTAGCGTGCCGACCGCGATCACATCAACCTTTGATCCGTTTCCAACGCGCATCGTCACCTCGTCCTTCGCTAGCTTCCGTTTATTCTGCAGCACCTGTTTCGAGTTACAAATATGAGCAACCGAACCAGTATCAAATACCTAGGCACTACTACGAGTACTAGTGAGATACACATCAATAACATGTATATCGTATATACCTTTCTTATTGATGTTGCCGTTCTTCAAATCCGCCAAGTACTTTGGGCAATTCCGCTTCCAGTGACCTTCTCCCTTGTAGTAAAAGCACTCAGTATCAGGCTTAGGTCCAGCCTAGGTCTTCTTCGTCGGCGCGGTAACTTTCTTACCACCCTTCTTGAAGTGTCCCTTTTGCTTAGACTTGCCTTTCTTGAATTTGTTGGTCTTATTGACCATCAACACTTGGTGCTCTTTCTTGATCTCCACTTCTGCAGATTTTAACATGGCGAAGAGTTCTGGCAACGTCTTGTTCATGTTTTGCATGTTGTAGTTCATCACAAAATTCTTGTAACTTGGTGGTAGTGATTGGAGGACACGGTAAATCCCCAAAGCATTAGGAATCACTATACCCAAGCTTTGGAGTTTATTTGCGTGCCCAGACATCTTAAGCACATGCTCACCGAGACTGCCCTCTTCCATCTTGCAGTTAAAGAACTTTTCAGAAGCCTCATAGCTCTCAATCGCCGCGTGAGTCTCAAAGATCAATTTGAGATCACGGACAATATCATGTGGGTCTGAATTCTCAAACCTTTTTTGAAGCTCTGATTCTAAACCATACAAGATAGCACACTGAACTGTGGAGTACTGAGTCTTCCGAGCAAGGTAAACATTCTTTACTTCATCGGTAGCAGTAGCTGCAGGTAGGTCACCCAGCGGTGCCTCCAGCACATAGGTCAAATTACCAGCAGTGAGGAGAATCCTCAAATTGCGGAACCAATCCACAAAGTTGCTTCCATTGTTTTTCAACTTTTCTTTCTCTAGGAACGCATTAAAATTGATGGTAGGGGTCGCCATTGATCTACAACATATTTGCAATAGTTTAGACTAAGTTTATGACAAATTGAGTTCTAATTAATAGTTAAATTAATCTAGGTGAACTCCCACTCAAAACAATATCCCTCACATTGTTTTAGTGATCACACAAACCAAATCCACCACATCAAAACCGATCATCACGAGAGTTGATGTAGCTTCAATGGCGAACAATCGACATGTTCCTCATATCTACTATATGATTCATGCTTTACCTTTCGGTGATCCGTGTTCCGAGACCATGTCTGTACATGCTAGGCTCGTCAAGATCAAACCTTAGCTTCCGCATGAGCAAATCTGGCTTGCTCACGTTGTATACACTTGCGGAATCTAACACACCCGATCATCACGTGGTGCTTCGAAACAACAAGCTTTAGCAACAGTGCTTACTAAGGGTGAACACTTTAAAACTTGAAATTAATGTGCATGAGGGATCATCTTATAATGCTACCGTCGTTAACTAAGCAATACAAGATGCATAAAGGATTAATATCACATGCAATTCATAATATGTGATATGATATGGCCTTTCGTCTTTGTGCTTCCGATCTCCATCTTCAAGCACGAACATGATCTCCATCATCACCGACATTACATCAAGGTCAATGACGCCTCTTCATGATTGTCGTCCACCAGCTTCAACTATTACAACTACTTTGAATAGACATGCGGGTCTTGATAAAATTAAAGAAAACCATATGGCTCCTACCGGTTGCCAACTTACAATAAGGAACATTGCATACATCAAATATAATCACAATCATGGCCATATCACATCACAGCACACCCCTGCAAAACAAAGTTAGACGCCTCTACTTTCTTTGCATGTTTTACGTGGTTTGGGGCTTTCAATAAGTGTCGTTCTAACTTACGAACAAGAACCACAACATTGATACTAGTATTTTCAATTACCCGTTGTAAATTGAATCTTAACTATGTTGGGAGAAACAGGCACCCGCAAAGCCACTTATGCAATACAAGTTGCATGTCAAGCGTGGAGCAAGTCTCATGAACGATGTCATGTAAGGTTAGCCCGGGCCGCTTCATCCCACCATCCCGCAAGATGAAAATTACACAAGAAGCAATCGACAACAAAAGCATCAACACCCACAATGACCATTTGTGTTCTACTCGTGCAACAGATCTACATATAGACACGGCTCTGATACCACTGTAGGGATTCGTAGCATGGATAACAAAAAAAATTTACCGCATACAAACAAACAAGCCAAGATCTATCTACTAGATTGTAGCAACGAGTCGATGGAATAACTCACCTTCGAAGATTCCAAAGTGTTTAACGAGAGTGGATTCTCGTGGGTGATGTAGTCGTACTCTTGCCGATCTCAAGATCGCGTAGACGATCCTTCCAAGGCTGCTCGGCAGTGCTTCCGCAATGGTCACACGTTCGGACTGACGAAGACCTTTCTCTCCTTGTTCCAGCAGAAAATGGAGGTTGTAGCACTCTCATGATTCCCAAGAAGACGACAAGTGATACCGGAAGTAGAGGGGAGATCTCGCAGGGCTTCGCCTTAAGCCGAAGCGAGTATGGTGGACTATGAGAGAGAGCCTCGGCGATCTAGGGTTTAGACGCACCAAGGAGGAGCAAGGCCGGCAGCTAGGGTTTGCCTAGGCGGCGGCGGCGGCTATGGTGGGCGGCGGCTAGGGTTAGGGTTTAGAGGGGCATGGTGTTGTGTGCTTGGAGGGGCAGCCATGCCCCTCCTTATATAGGTGGAGGGGGCGCTCCAGGGGAGGGGAGTCCCTCCCCAACTCGGTCTCCAAGTGGGCCGGCGGTGGAGGGAGGGAACTCCTCCCCAAGTAGGTTTCCTACTCTCCCTCCACCTCACAAAATAGCCGTTTGACTTTTCAATTTGGCGTTTGACTTTTCAAACTAGGATTTGATTTAACCCTTTATTTTGTTCAGCGATGACACCTAGTACATGATGCAATCATTCCAACTTGTTATGACAAATTCATGTACCCTCCCCTTCCGGAGTGCCGGACATTCCGGAACCTTCTAGAACATTCCCGATGAAAACACCGGAACCATTCTCCAACCCCGAAACAGGACTTTCCTTATATGAATCTTATTCTCTGGACCATTCTGGATCTCCTCGTGATATCCCAGATCCCATCCAAGACTCCGAACAACATTCGGTCTCTTACTCATCATTCCATAACTACTCAAACAACGTCGAATCCTTAAGTGTGTCTCCCTACGGTTCGTGAATTATGCGGACATGATCGAGACACTTCTCCGAACAATAACCAATAGAGGAATCTGGAAATTCAAATGGCTCCCACATATTTCTATGATTACTTTGTGATTGAATGAACCACTTACATACGATACCAATTCCCCTTTGTCTCACAATAGTTTACTTACCGAGGTTATGATCGTCGGTATCTCTGCATACCTAGTTCAACCTCGTTACTAATAAGTACTCGTTTCTCGTTCCCTTGATATGTGATCCCTTGTGAGCCAGTCACATGCTTGCAAGCTAATTGGATGACATTCCACCGAGAGGGCCTAGAGTATATCTATCCGTCATATGGATGGACAAATCCCACTCTTGATCCATGTGTCTCAACCAACACTTTCTGAACACTCAATGTCACCTTTATAGCCACCCAGTTACGGTGTGGTGTTTGATGTCATCAAAGCATCCTTCCGATGAAGGTGATATGCATGATCTCATGGTCGAAGGAATTAGGTTACTACTTATCAGAAAGCATATAGCAATTGAACTATTAAAATGACTTGATCTTTATGCTATGCTTATTTATAGGAGTATGTCCACCATATCATTCTCCTAACGATATGATCTTGTTGTTAATAACATCTCAATGTTCATGATAGGGAAACCACAATCATTTATTAACCAACAAGCTAGTATTATAAAGAGGCTTTACTAGGGACTCTATTTTAGTTTACAAATCACACAAGTATTAATGTTTCCTTGTTAATACTATTATAGCATGAATGTAAACATTTATCATAAACACAAAGATATAATAATAACTATATTTATTATTGCCTCTAGGGCATATCTCCAACAGTAATAACCTACTATGAAAGTTCCGGTGGTAAAGGAACATATTATCTAGGACTTAACAACCAATATCGCCGGTGATTCTTGCGCCGTATATCACGCGTTATGTAGGGGTTCGTAGCATGGAAAACAAAAAATTTCTACCGCATGAACACACAATCAAGATCTAATCTATGATCAAGCCAAGATCTATCTACTAGATTGTAGCAATGAGTCAATAGAGTACTAACCCTCGAAGATCCAAAGCGGTTAACGAGAGCAGTTTCTCGTGTGTGATGTAGTCGTACACTTCCGATCTCAAGATCGCGTAGACGATCCTTCCAAGGCCATGCTCCGCAGCGCTCCCACAATGGGTCACACATTCGATTTCGATGAAGACCTTCCTCTCCTTGTTCCAGCAGGAAGTGGAGGTTGTAGCACTCTTCGCGATTCCAAAGACGACGACGGCGTGGTACCGGAAGTAGAGGGGAGATCTCGCAGGGCTTCGCCTTAAGCCGGAGCGAGTATGGTGGACTATGAGAGAGGCCTTGGTGGTCTACGGATTAGAAGCACCAAAGGGGCTTGGTGTGGCCGGTGGCTAGGGCTTGGAGAAACCCTAATTCGGCGGCTAGAGGATCCCTAGGTAGCAGCAACACTTGGAGGGGTGGTGGCGCCTAGAGCTTAGGGTTTAGGGTGGAGAGAGGTGTAGCTAGAGGGGCAGCCCTGCCCCTCCTTTTATAGGTGGGAGTGCGCTGGCCAGGGGAGGGGAGTCCCTCCCCAACTCGGATCCCAAGTTGGCCGGCGGTGGAGGAGGAACTCCTCCCCAACTCGGTTTCCCACTTCTCCTCCACTTCCCAAAATAGTCGTTTGACTTTTCAAATTTGACTTTTCAAACTAGGATTTGATTAAACCCTTTATTTTGTTCAGCGATGACACCTAGTACATGATGCAATCATTCCAACTTGGTATGACACATTCATGTACCCTTCCCCTCCGGAGTGCCGGACATTCCGGAACCTTCTAGAACATTCCCGATGAAAACACCGGAACCATTCTCCAACCCCGAAACAGGACTTTCCTTATATGAATCTTATTCTCCGGACCATTCCGGATCTCCTCGTGATATCTCGGATCCCATCCGAGACTCCGAACAATATTCGGTCTCTTACTCATCATTCCATAACTACACAACAACATCGAATCCTTAAGTGTGTCTCCCTACGGTTCGTGAATTATGTGGACATGATTGAGACACTTCTTCGATCAATAACCAATAGAGGAATCTGGAAATTCATATGGCTCCCACATATTTCTACGATTACTTTGCGATCGAATGAAACACTTACATACGATACCAATTTCCCTTTGTCTCGCGATAGTTTACTTATCCGAGGTTATGATCGTCGGTATCTCTGCATACCTAGTTCAACCTCGTTACCGATAAGTACTCTTTTCTCTTTCCCGTGATATGTGATCCCTTGTGAGCCAGTCACATGCTTGCAAGCTAATTGGATGACATTTCACCGAGAGGGCCCAGAGTATATCTATCCGTCATATGGATGGACAAATCCCACTCTTGATCCATGTGTCTCAACCAACACTTTCTTAACACTCAATGTCACCTTTATAGCCACCCAGTTACGGTGTGGTGTTTGATGTCATCAAAGCATCCTTCCGGTGAAGGTGATATGCATGATCTCATGGTCGAAGGAATTAGGTTACTATGTATTAGAAAGCATATAGCAATTGAACTATTTAAAATGACTTGATCTTTATGCTACGCTTATCTATAGGAGAATGTCCATCACATCATTCTCCTAATGATATGACCCTGTTGTTAATAACATCTCTATGTTCATGATCAGGAAACCATGATCATATATTAACCAACAAGCTAGTTTAACAAGAGGCTTTACTAGGGACTCTTTTATGTTTACAAATCACACAAGTATTAATGTTTCCTTTTAATACAATTATAGCATGGTATGTAAACATTTATCATAAATATGAAGATATGATAATAACCACTTTATTATTGCCTCTTGGGCATATCTCCAACAGTCTCCCACTTGCACTAGAGTCAATAATCTACTTTCAAACCTTTGTGTATTCAACTCCTATGGCTTTCCGGTGTTGTATGTACACGATTGCTAGTGGTCAACTGATCTCCGGATCTGATACTTCCAGGTCCATGTGTAATTGCATGTCTTTGCGTCTCCACGCATCACTCATTCTCTAATGAGATGGCTTTGTATAAATTTGTTCCTTTGGTGAGACCTTTAGTTCTTTGGGGTTAAAACATGTTGATAATATTGTCGTACAATATATCTTCATAGTATTATCCCGCTGTGAACTACACCTAGTTTGATAACAAACTACTTGACACAAATGCCCTCTTTAGCTGCTATAATAGCAGTCATATACTTAGCCTTTTGTTGTGGTATCTGTCACAATGTCTTAACTTTGGAACTCATCCAAATCCATTATGGAACTTACTTTCCATCACATTGTGCCACCCTTAGTTTAGATTGAGATAAACTTAATTTGTACTTTGTGACAAAACTAGTATCAATGTAATACTTTTACAATGAACTAACCATCTATTTGCCACTTCTACAAAATAATATACTCTTAGTTCTTCCAAAAGATCATAAGAATATCCTTACTATCGTCCAATGATCATCTTATGAATCATTCTGGTATATGCTCAGTATGATTGATATATCACAGTATGATTGATATAAATACTCTTTGTGATTTCATACATCAAGTATCAATCTATACTTGAATCTTTGTTTCACTTACCAAGTGTCAATACACTTGAATATATCATCAATATTGAACTTATTCAATCTTTTCTGTGCGACAAGAACCTTTCTTGTAGTTTCTATATTGAACTCATTCAATACATCATCTATGTACTTTCGGCACAACCATATTAGCGTCTATTGATGCCAAATATTTGGGTTTTGCCTAAGTCTTTCATCGGGATGAAATTCTTAATATGTGTTAATAAAAGATACATCATTTCTAATCAACAATATGTCTTCCACATAATGTACTAGAAACATGTCTTAGCGCTCCCACTTAATTTCTTGCAAATGCAAGCATCTTCATCATCTCCGATGAATTTAAACTCCTTTAACAGTTTCATCATAGTGAAGATTCCAACTCCGCAATGCTTACTTCAACCATTGAAGTTTTCATATGCTTTTAGCTTCCTTTGAATTAACAAAAACCCTTTGGACCGTGTCATGCACACGTCCTAGGTAACCCTTCTATTAGAAGAACTTGTTTTGTTTATCCAACACATAACAAAATTATATGTCGTGATTGCTACATTAATCTGTCTAGACTAAATATCGCTTAATGAAAGATCAGATCTTGTCATAGTCAACTCTTTGAACATTGTCGTGAACTCTTTCCCGACATGTCGATAATTTCATAGATGTGAAACATCCATGTCTATTTCTTTATAGATCAAAACACAACTGTAAGGTCTTACACCTTTCTCGAGGGTCCTTCAAGTTCAAAACTTGATTTCTCGTGTATGGAACTATCACGGATTTTATGGCTTCAAGCCATTTTATGGAGTCAGGGCCCATCATCGCTTCTTTGCATGTAGTACGTTCATTATTCTCAAATAATGATTCAACCCTCAAATCTTGGTATTTGATTGTTTACTTGACCTACTTGGTTCAATAGGAACTTAGATCTCCGTGACCACAACCTTTGAGGCACATGAGCCATGAGCATTGTTGCTGCCTCCGGAACACTTTTCGGCGCTGCGCAACTTTGCACATATAGCTAAGGTTCTTTTTAACCTTATCAAAGTTCTATTGTCCTCCCACTTATCTATTCAAGAAAAATTCCTTCTCAAAGAAACTTGACGTTCTAAGTGACAAACATTTTTGTCTCTGATGTTATGGAGGAACAATTATTCGAAATAACATACAAAGATAGGTTCATCCGAATTTGGTTGCAAACATCTCTCTTATGCATAGCATACCAATGTTTAAGAAAGGACAACTTGGGTTTTATCCCAAACCATAACTTTATATGGTGTCAATTCAACGGATTATGATGGAGCTCTTTTCAGTGGAAAACGGTAGTCTCTAAAGCTTTTAATCTTTAAAATATAATGGCAGTTTTATGAATTACACCTTCGATCTTACCATGTCAAACAAGGTTTAATTACATATCTTGAACGCTCCATACTCTTATGGTGTTTCAGGAAATACAAATTCACGGAACGATTCCTTAAATCTTAGGTATTATGCTAAACTTGTAACTCAAATATCTTCCTTTATGATCTTATCATAAACTATTTATATTCTTGTTACAATGATTTTGCACTTCATCTTGAAAGTCTTTGAACTTTTCAAATGTTTCATACTTCATCCTTATTAAGTAAATATTCATATATTCAGTCAAATTTTCGGAGAAAGCAAATGAAGTTGAAATCCATCGCTCTTGACTACACATAATGGATTTCGTACAACAATATGTACAAGTTCCAATAAGCTAGTCATTCGTTCCCTTTTGGCCTATGAACGAAGTTTTAATTATCTCTAGGAAAGTTTCACAAGCGTCATGTGATCAAAAATCAAAAGACTCCAAAATTCCATCCACATGGAGTTTCTTCATGTTTTCTTTCCAATATAATTTAAACGGCGATGTCACTTCCTAAGTGATCTTTCAATCAATTTGTCTTTCGACATTTTTAGCACTAGTGATTTCTCCAACGAGATTTGTGAATCATCCATCTTTTATGGATTACGGCAATTATTTGAACAACCCTTTTGTTCTCATAATACCTGATAAAACAAATCTTGAAGACAAGCTTTGATGTTTAACGAGCAACACAATAACCCTTTATTTTGTTCTCGATGAACATCATCACATATTATTTTGCTAGTTACTTAGGCCATTGTAGTTCATGAATTGTGTTGTTTCGTATGACGATTCACACCAACAAATTCAGTATCAAATACTTAAGAACCACATTGTTTAATAAGCAAAGAATATAGCCATAACATGTATATCATCTATATACTTAAACTAAACAATTCTAGTCTTTCTTTTCTGCCATATATTTATGAGATTCTCTTTCAGTATTTCCTTTTCTGTTTGAAAGAATCTATCAACATCAATAGTGGAGTCATACACATGACACATAGTCCAAAGCGTGTATAGTTAAATACCAATGTCTTTGGACTTGCACTTTGAAGTAGATTACCATCATCAAATGTTTGGTGTTCTTTCAAATTCCTTTCTTTAGTAATCTCTTGGTGCAGTAAACATTTTACCTACATCAAATATTCACCCTTATCATGGAATCATCCATGATCAAGCTACTTTTAGCTTATAACGGTGAATCACGAGTATAATGTTGCTCTCCAAAACCTTTTGGAGGTTTAGGACAACTAGTGTCTCCAACCTTTTGCAACTTCTCATCAAATATGAGAACATGACTTTTGCCTTATTATACTCTATCATGTTGCAACCAAAACTTCGTTTCAGATATCACAATATCTTCCACACATCATGGTTTCTGAAACAACTCTTTCAGATCCTAGATAACCTTGATATTAAGACAATCCTTTGAATATCAAGAATCATGGAGACAAACATGATACTCATACACTAACACTTGGAATTGTCACTCTTGCTTTAATACCAATTATTAAATTTCATGGAGTAACCGGAACTTACTGAAAGTTTGCAATAGGACTTTTAAACTTTAGATTAACACTTCAAAACAATACGATACCAGTTCGTAAAGTAACTAACCAGAATTCTATAGTTCTATCATCTCAATTATAACTAAGCGCAAGGTGGTAAACAGATGCCAATGACTACAACAACTATGCAAATTCACTTTGATTTAATTTATGATAAATAGTGTTCAACTTTTAATCATATTGCCGTTGAACTCCCACTCAAAACAATATCCCTCACATTGTTTTAGTGATCACACGAACCAAATCCACCACATCAAAACCGATCATCACGAGAGTTGATGTAGCTTCAATGGCGAACAATCAACATGTTCATCATATCTACTATATGACTCATGCTTTACCTTTCGGTGATCCGTGTTCCGAGACCATGTTTGTACATGCTAGGCTTGTCAAGATCAAACCTTAGCTTCTGCATGAGCAAATCTGGCTTGCTCACGTTGTATACACTCGCAGAATCTAACACACCCGATCAATACAAGTTGCATGTCAAGCGTGGAGCAAGTCTCATGAACGATGTCATGTAAGGTTAGCCCGGGCCGCTTCATCCCACCATCCCGCAAGATGCAAAGTACACAAGAAGCAATCGAAAACAAAAGCATCAACGCCCACAATGACCATTGTGTTCTACTCGTGCAACAGATCTACATATAGACACGGCTCTGATACCACTGTAGGGGTTCGTAGCATGGAAAACAAAAAATTTCTACCGCATGAACACACAATCAATATCTAATATATGATCAAGCCAAGATCTATCTACTAGATTGTAGCAACGAGTCAATAGAGTACTAACCCTCGAAGATCCAAAGCGGTTAACAAGAGAAGATTCTCATGGGTGATGTAGTCGTACACTTCCGATCTCAAGATCGCGTAGACGATCCTTGCGGCGCTGCGTTCCGGCAGCACTCCCGCAGTCGGTCACACGTTCGGTACTCGATGAAGACCTTCCTCTCCCTTGTTCCAGCAGGCAGCAGAGGTTGTAGCACTCTCCTCGCGATTCCGGCAGCACGACGGCGTGGTACCGAAAGTAGAGGGGAGATCTCGCAGGGCTTCGCCTTAAGCCGGAGCGAGTATGGTGGACTATGAGAGAGGCCTTGGTGGTCTATGGATTAGAAGAACCAAAGGGGCTTGGTGTAGCCGGCGGCTAGGGCTTGGAGAAACCCTAATTCGGCGGCTAGAGGATCCCTAGGTAGCGGCAACACTTGGAGGGGTGGTGGCGCCTAGAGCTTAGGGTTTAGGGTGGAGAGAGGTGTAGCTAGAGGGGCAACCCTGCCCCTCCTTTTATAGGTGGGAGGGCGCCGGCCAGGGGAGGGGAGTCCCTCCCCAACTCGGATCCCAAGTGGGCCGGCGGTGGAGGAGGAACTCCTCCCCAACTCGGTTTCCCACTTCTCCTCCACTTCCCAAAATAGCCGTTTGACTTTTCAAATTGGCGTTTGACTTTTCAAACTAGGATTTGATTAAACCCTTTATTTTGTTCAGCGATGACATCTAGTACATGATGCAATCATTCCAACTTGGTATGACACATTCATGTACACTTCCCCTCCGGAGTGCCGGACATTCCGGAACCTTCTAGAACATTCCCGATGAAAACACCGGAACCATTCTCCAACCCCGAAACAGGACTTTCCTTATATGAATCTTATTCTCCGGACCATTCCGGATCTCCTCGTGATATCCCGGATCCCATCCGAGACTCCGAACAACATTCGGTCTCTTACTCATCATTCCATAACTACTCAACAACATCGAATCCTTAAGTGTGTCTCCCTACGGTTCGTGAATTATGTGGACATGATCGAGACACTTCTTCGATCAATAACCAATAGAGGAATCTGGAAATTCATATGGCTCCCACATATTTCTACGATTACTTTGTGATCGAATGAACCACTTACATACGATACCAATTTCCCTTTGTCTCGCGATAGTTTACTTATCCGAGGTTATGATCATCGGTATCTCTGCATACCTAGTTCAACCTCGTTACCGATAAGTACTCTTTTCTCGTTCCCGTGATATGTGATCCCTTGTGAGCCAGTCACATGCTTGCAAGCTAATTGGATGACATTTCACCCAGAGGGCCCAGAGTATATCTATCCGTCATATGGATGGACAAATCCCACTCTTGATCCATGTGTTTCAACCAATACTTTCCGAACACTCAATGCCACCTTTATAGCCACCCAGTTACGGTGTGGTGTTTGATGTCATCAAAGCATCCATCCGGTAAAGGTGATATGCATGATCTCATGGTCGAAGGAATTAGGTTACTATGTATTAGAAAGCATATAGCAATTGAACTATTTAAAATGACTTGATCTTTATGCTACGCTTATCTATAGGAGAATGTCCATCACATCATTCTCCTAATGATATGACCCTGTTGTTAATAACATCTCTATGTTCATGATCAGGAAACCATGATCATATATTAACCAACAAGCTAGTTTAACAAGAGGCTTTACTAGGGACTCTTTTATGTTTACAAATCACACAAGTATTAATGTTTCCTTTTAAAACAATTATAGCATGGTATGTAAACATTTATCATAAATATGAAGATATGATAATAACCACTTTATTATTGCCTCTTGGGCATATCTCCAACACATTAACCATGAGATTTGGAATGGGACATAGAAGTCAGTTGTATCTTCTTCCACTCGCATGTAGCCGGATGTGCAGGTCGTGGATGTTATCACTCCTAGTGTGCATATTAATTGGTAATTCGTAGAGTATATGCAGCATATGGGTGGGAACCCTCAATGTCCCACAATAGTTCTAGCATCTAACGGTCTGTATAAACCATTGTCGTAATTCAATGGGTGGGCATGGTGTACACCAAGGAGGCATGCGGGGTCGCGAAGGGGGCAGTGATTGGATTGGATCTTAGACTGGGCCCCATACCAAGGAAGTATGGACAAGGTCATGACTTGGTTGTGCAACAAGGCTAAGGTCTCTCATGGGTAAAGTAACGCACCTCTGCAGAGTGTAAGAACTATAACTTGTTACTCCCTGTTCCAGGAAGGAGCTGCGAATGCCGCGGGAAAGGAACTCCATGAAAGTTCTGGTAAACTCGTGAAGGCTGACGGACATAGCTTTTTAGAATAAAAGCAACCTTTGAAGAAATGTTTACGAGAACTTGCATTGCCTATGACCTATGGTCTGTGGTTGTAGATATAGTGCATCAAACACTCCTTTTCTAGTGAACTTGCTGAGTACGCTCGTACTCAACGTATCTTCTTAACCCTTGCTAGATTCTGAAGCCATTAAGATGGCATCTACATCAAGTTATGCTCCAGGAGTAATCATCAAAAGCTCAAGATCTTCAATGTAGTAAAGGAAGTCAACATATACATCAATTAAAGTGAAGACGAAGTTGCTGATTAGGTAGAAATATAAGCTCTAGTCATAGAACCTATTTTTGTAATATATTGCAATAGAAGCAATGCCAGACCATTAGTTAAGATACTAGTCTTAATAGTATGATAGTTTTTGAGTTGTTTATTTCTGATTCTTCTTTGTAAGAAGTTTCTTTCTCTCTCTTTAACCTAGAGTGTCCTCTGGATCTTGTGTAAAGAGTTGAGTTGTAACCTATAGTCATTTCTTGGACCTGCTATGTTTCTGTTGTACCACTCTGAGGGATGTAATACTAGTGAATGGTGTTTCATTGGTGTTATGTCAACGACTATAGTGTACTACATCATGCAGTGGTATGCTGGGTCACCGCAGCGGGTGTCCTCTCAATAATTCGCCCGGACCCCCTCGCCAGTGGCACACCAGACGCTCTCCTTCCCCAAACCCTTGCACTCCATATCCCACGCCTCGAGCAGGAACAATCTTTGCCGCCGCCACCGCTTGCTACCGTCGACGCCCCATGATATCGAGCGCCACCGCATCGTATGGCTCCAGGCTTGCTCTTTTCTTCTTGTCGCCAGGGGATGGGCTGCGTGAACGACGCGGGCCCCCTTCGCCATGGTGGCTGCTAGGTGGCGACGGAGGCAGAGGTGGTGGTGGGTTAGCCTTCTTGCTATTACCCTCCTGCAACGCCTCACGCTTGTCGTGGTTGCTTGTCGGACATGGAGGGTCATGGTGTGACCTGCTCTTGTGTCCTTGGTTGCGCTCTCCATTGTGGCAAGGCTGCTCTGCGTTGTCGCGAATGACGATGCTGCCCTGCCTTGGCGGAGGCATGCTCGTACGATGGTGAGCCTTTGGGTCTTCGCGATGTCGGGGAGATCGGGGCGAGGGAGATGGGCGACAAGGATGAGCCTTGCCTCCATGATCAGAGGATATGGGGATAGCATCCTTCTTGTTGTGTGCATCCCTCCGTCTTTGCTCTGAGGAACCCGTCTGGGACCCGACATCATGAGGAGATCGCTCCCTTGGCGGCTTAGGATTGCTAGACTGGCAATATGCTGGGTCAGACTCAAGCCTCTGGAAGGTGGCCTTTTCCTACTATTTAATCGCCTTCGCTACAAGATCATAGACCTGTTCCACAGCTGCGGGTGATCTATCCTGCTCTAGAAGGGTATTGGCGACGGATAAGTTGAGAATAGGAGTGGGCGTGACCTGCCTGCCCTCGCTGTCAATGTATGGCTTGTCTTGTGGCGGCTTCGGGGGAGCCCATCCTAGGTTTCGCCGTACACCAGGATCGTTGATGACGCGAGCCGAAGCTTTCTTAGCCTTCTGCTGCTTGAGCAGAGTCTTGTACTCGGCCTCCATGGCTCTAGCTTTCTCGATTGACTTCTACGCCTTGGCCAGATCTTGATCTAGCTTTGCGCCTTGCTCCACGATGGCTTGCGCTTCCTCCAGCAGCTGCTGGCGCTTCTCGTCAAGCTGGACTATGTTCCGTATATGAGCCACAGTCATGGGCTCGACGAGCAAATTGCTTTACATCACTCTATCAGCTGGAGTGATTTGGGCGGCCGCACACGTAGATGTCAGAGGAGGCGGGTTTGCAGTGTTGAGGTTACTCGGACCGACATTGAGTTCCTGCGGCTGCTGTGCTGGGTTAGGTGGAGGGGGCATGGACTTTGCGTGATCATTATCGGCAGCAACAGGTGGTCCCTTCCCCTTTTCCATTGCCTTAGGTGGAGCTTGTCCGGGTTAATATTCCTCCATCACGCTCCCAATGGTGACGAACACCTCTCGAGATGTGATGGCCTTGTCGGCCTGCTCCTCGCGCTTGATGTCCTCCTCCATCTCCTGCATAGCAGAGTTGAGTTTCTCCGGGTTGATATCCATCACCTCCGAGTCCACGTTGATTTCAGCATAGAATGTGTCCAAAACAGAGTCAGAGGGTGCGGGGGCTTCCTCGACGACGGAAGAAGAAGCTGAGGCTGCAGGAACATTTACTAGAGGCAGTGGTGGCGGTGGCTGATGCGGCAGGGTGCCGGGTGCAACCGCGAGTGCTGCTTGAGCTTCTCCATCAGCGGCCGCAAAGTTATTGACGGTGCGAACCATGCCTTCGAAAGTGAGGCATCTCGAGGCCTGTAGCCGCCTTAGCCTATGCCGGAGAAGTGTACCGCAGTCCAGCCCTTCCACAAAGTGATAAATAGCATCATCATTGGGGTAATGTTCCAGATCAGCCCGTATATGGAGCCACCTGGCTAGGTAATCGCGAGGGTTTTCACCCTCTCTCTGGACGCAACGCGCCAGATCAAAGATAGTCACACGCCGACAAACTTGGATCTCTGCTTTCCAGACGCACGGGCGAAGCCGGCTGACTTGCAGCGATCTTCCACTGTTATATCCTGCACAAGGGCGGTTTGGATGGGCTTTGAATTTTTCCGATCTAGGTCGGCAAACTCCGAAGAGAGATCCAACTTTGATCCTTCCGCGTGTCAGGAATATGCAACTTGTATTCCTCTGGGGGCCAAAGGCCACAATATATAGTACAGGTACATGGAAAATATGCAGGAAGCCCCCTAACATATGGGGGAATACAATATACAGATATATACATCTAACACCCCCCTCAAACTCATGGTGGATCCACAACACTGAGTTTGGAGAGTAAGAAATCATCTTTGGCTCACAGTGCGTGCCTTCGTGAAGAAATCCGCCAACTGTAAATCTGAAGGCACATACTGAAGCGCAACAACCTGAGCCTGCACCTGAGCACGTGTATAGAAAGCATCAACACCAATATGCTTGGTAAGATCATGCTTGACCGGATCACGTGCAACACTAATAGCACCTGTACTGTTAGACAAAACTAGACTGGGTGTGGTAATAGAGACCCCAAAATCCGCAAGTAACCACCGTAACCAGGTCACCTCAGCAGTCAACAAGGCCATAGCATGCAACTCAGCCTCAACACTCGAACGGGAAACCGCTGTCTGTTTCTTCGTCTTCCAAGCAATGAGCGAACCACCAAGAAACACACAGTAAGCAGAAAGTGAACGACGATCCGAAGGATCACTCGCCCACGTAGCGTCCGAATAGCACTGGAGCTGGAGGGAGCTGGAACAAGGAAAGAAAAGGTGACGAGTGATCGTACCACGAAGATAACGAAGAACACAGAGAAGATGACTATAATGAATAGTGGTAGGAGCAGAAACAAACTGACTCAAAATATGAACAGGATAAGAGATGTCAGGACGAGTGACAGCAAGATAAACAAGACTCCCAACAAGATGACGATAACGCGTCGGATCAGAAAGAGGATCACCATCAGTAAGTTGAAGCTTAACATTAAGCTCCATAGGGGTCTCAACAGTGCGCTCATCCCCAAGAGCAGCATGGGCAAGAAGATCCTGAATATACTTTTCCTGAGAGATGTAAAAGCCAGCAGAAGTGGAGGAAACCTCAATCCCAAGAAAGTATCAAAGAGGACCAAGATCAGTCATAAGAAACTGATCACGAAGACGAGCCTTAACAAAGGCGATATACTCAGGATCATCACCAGTAATGATCATATCATCAACATAAAGAAGAAGAAGAGTGCGTCCACGAGGAGAAGTGTGAACAAATAGCGCTGGATCATGAGCACTAGGGGAGAAACCAGCAGCAGTCACTATAGAAGCAAAGCGCTCAAACCAGGCACGAAGGGCCTGTTTGAGGCCATAAAGGGAACGTCGAAGATGACAAACCATCCCCTCGGGAACAGAATACCCAGGAGGAGGCTGCATATAAACCTCCTCACTCAACTCACCATTGAGAAAGACGTTCTGAACATCAAGCTGGGACACAGACTAGTGACGAACAGAAGCAACAGCAAGAAGAGTACGCACAGTGGTCATATGAGCCACGGGAGCAAAGGTCTCATCATAGTCACGACCATGCTCCTGCTGAAAACCACGAGCCACAAGACGCGCTTTATAGCGCTCAAGAGATCCATCGGAGCGAGTCTTAATCTTATAGACCCACTTACACGTGATAGGAAAAACACCGGGAGGGGGAGAAACAAGATCCCAGGTGCCAGTGCGCTCAAGCGCAGCAATCTCCTCAGCCATGGCCAGCTGCCATTCAGGATGATGCTCAGCATCCCGATAAGAAGTCGGCTCGGAGGCAACAGAAAGACCATACTGACTAGGAGAGTAACGGTTGGGGGCACGACGCTGACGAACAGGACAAGTAGAGGGAAGATCATCAGAGGAAGACGACGCAGGAGAAAATGATGAAGAAGAGGGAATAGTAGAGGAAGACTCCGGAGAACGAGGAGAACTAGGAGAACTAGACAGAGCAGAGGAGGACGATGTCAAAGAAGAGACAGCAGGGGGAGGAGATCCTGAAGAAGACACAATAGGTGTAGAAGGAGGTGTGTCAGGAAAGAGAAGAAAAGAGATATCTTCCACCGGGTAAGTACCAGCGGTGGTACGAGGATAGAAAGGACGCGTCTCATCAAAAGTAACATCACGAGAGATACGCATCCGACGACCAACAGGGTCCCAACAACGATAGCCCTTATGCTCATCACTGTATCCAAGGAAGACACACTCAACAGATTGAGCGGTCAGTTTGGTGCGTTCGCGAGGAGCAAGGAGAACATAGAAAACACAACCAAACAAGCGAAGCATGGAGTAGTATGGAGACTGTCCAGATAGGCGCTCAAGAGGGATACCACCCTGCAAGGCAGCAGAAGGCTGAATATTGATGAGGTAAGCCGACGTAGCGACAGCCTCAGCCCAGAAATGCGGCGGGAGAGAAGAAGCAATCATCATAGCGCGAGTGGTCTCAAGAAGATGGCGATGCTTACGCTCAGCAATGCCATTTTGGGCATGTGCGCCAGGACAGGAGAACTGAGCAAGGGTGCCCTGCTTGGCAAGAACACCTCACAACAGCTGGGAGATATACTCACCAGCAGAATCAGCACGAAAAACACGGATGGGGGTAGAATACTAAGTTCGGACCATGGCCGCAAAACGCTGATATATGGAGAGCACTTCACTATGAGAGCGCATAAAATACAACCAAGTGTACCGAGAAAAATCATCGATGAATAAAATATAGTAGCGATGGCCCCTTTCGCTTAAAGGAGCCAGACCCCAAACATCGGAATGAACTAAATCAAAAGGTCGCTGAGATACATACGCGCTAGTAGGATAGGGAAGCTGAATCTGTTTACCCAACCTACAGCCCTGACAATGTAAAGACCCATCTCCTGAGATAGACCCCAGAAGACCACGATGAACTAATGACGACAGGCGAGAGTCACAAAGGTGACCAAGACGATGATGCCACTGTTGAAAGGAGCTTGTAGCAGAGGCGACAACTGGAGAAGAACCGCGATGAAGTGGCGGAAGGAAGGCCGATCTAACTCCCAAAGTCCTGAAGAGTCACGGCTGCGAGGGCCAGCTCCAACCAGGGCCTGTGTGCGACGGTCCTGGACAACACAAGAATCAGCATCAAGAATGACGCGACAACGAGCGTCAGTAAGCTGGCTAGCAGAGAACAGATTCATCTTAAGATGAGGGACATGATAAATATCAGGAACAAAAAACGAAGAAGTGGAAAGGGTGCCCCGACTAGAAACAGGAAGAGAGGTACCATCAGTCATGAAAACACGAACATGGGAAGGGAGAGAACGAAGAGCGGACAAAAAAGAAGACTCAGAGGTCATATGAAAAGAAGCTCCAGAATCCAGATACCACGAGGACGTACCTGACTGTGTAGAAGATGGTGGTCGCGCAGGGCTGGAAGAATCGATCCACGAACTAGCGGTTCGTCGAAGGGAGCTGTAGCAAAGCGCACCGAAGACTCCGATAATGTCCTGATCGGAGAGCAATGCTGAAGACCGGAAGGAACCGACCGCCCACGAGCACAGTGCTGCCGCGTAAATCGATCCGTGTATAACAGTGGCCCAAGTGTGGCCATCCTGTTGCAATAAGAAGCGATTTAAGAGAACCACGGCGACCCTGACCACGAGCCTGCTGGTGCTGACTCTGACCCTGAGGCTACTGGTGCTGACTCGGACCCTGAGACTGCTGGTGCTGACTCTGACCCTGACCTGGAGGAGTGGGTAGTATCGGCGGCGGCACAGAGGAGCGCGGCTAAGTGAAGGGAGCCGACGGCATAGGAGGACCAAGAGTAGCAAGCACAGATGGAACCGCAAGAATACCAGCACCACGGAGACGGGTCTCCTCAGCCCGAAGCTCAGTCAACACCTCAGAGAGCGGAACACGACCACGAGCATTCAGCTGAGCACGTCGGGGCTCAAACTCCTGGCGGAGTCGAGAAAGAAACTCATAGATACGGTGAAACTCCAAATCCAAGAGCACAATCTGGCAGCACGAGCATGTGCCACAAACAGCAGTACGGATAGAATCAAGCTGACGCCAGATAGCAGCACTCTGAGTATAGAACTCATCAATAGTAGAGTCACCCTGCTGGAGAGCATGCTCCTGACGAACCACAGACAGGTAAAGAGCATCCCTAGATGGCTGATAGCGCTGACGAAGATGGGCCCACTAAGCGGCAACAGTAGGGAGACTCATGAACTCAGCAGCATACTGGGGCAGAACACTGGAGGTGAGAACAGCAGCAACACGAGCATCCTCATCAACCCACTGAGTGAAAGCAGTCAGAGCGTGTCGATAGACCTCAAGATCAGAAGAGTACTGCTTGAACTTCAGGTTATAAGCAGCAATAGCACTATCATCAGCACTCTGAGCAGCATCCTTGGCCTCCTGAGAAGCATCAGCTCCGAGAACAATCGGCGTCGGCGGAAGAGGAGCCACAGGAGCAGGGGGCACGGCGGACAGGAGACCTCGCCGGAGAGCACACCCCAAAGACAAAGACCGCGCATGTAGACGCGCATAAAGGCAGCAAAATCAGGGTAATTCGCGCCATCGAAGATCACCGGGCAGCGAGGAATCGTAACATAACCCGAGGAAGAAGACATATCGCTCTTTTTTTAACAGAGCAGAACCAGATCTGGGTCACAGCGTCGCCAGCGGATCGGCGTCTGGGCTGGAGTGGAGGAGGCCAGCGATAGGAGGTGGCCCGGCCAGTCGATGGGGCGATGGTCAAACAGGCCGGTGTGAGAAAAGTAAAACCACACGATGTGTATGTGTGTATGTGCAGAAGAGCAAAGGACAACCGGCCGGTGTGAGAACAGCGGCCAGGTGGACCGTGTGCGGGCGGATTTGATCGGGCGGGCAGCAGGAGGTCGCCAGGCGTGGCGCTGTCACGCGCGTCACGCGCGCGCGTCAGGGAGACTGCAGGGCGTCACGCGCAGCAGGGCCCACGAGTCGGTGTCGGAAGTAGAGAAGCAGCAACGCGTCGGGAGTAGAAGACCCACGCGTCTAGAGATCGGATCGGATCTGAGAAGACCAACTGGACTAGAAAACCAATCTGGATCGGATCTGAAGACGGAACGGCAACGACGGAAACGTCGGCGAAATCGAGCGGCGAGCAAAGCGTCGTGACGACGGCTTCTTCGGTAGTAGGAGGAGACTAACCTAGCTCTGATACCATGTCAGGAATATGCAACTTTTATTCCTCTGGGGGCCAAAGGCCACAATATATGGTACAGGTACAGGGCAAATATGCAGGAAGCCCCCTAACATATGGGGGAATACAATATACATATATATACATCTAACACCGCGAACGTATCCTGCCCGTAGGCGGTCCGTGCGGGCCTTGACAATCCTCCGACTCCTAGGGAACTAGTGCCCGAGTCGGTTTCGCCGATGAAGATGTGGATGTCCCCGATTGGGACAATCGAGCAGCGGGTGGGGTTCGTCTTTGCCGGGATCCAGAACTCGTCGTGAGGGATGATCGGAACGTTGCCGGATAAGAGAACACGAACAATGGCTACGGTTTCTCCGATTCCCGCGAAGAGCTTGGACCTCGCCCATTGTATAGCCTGAAGCGCCTCTTACCCCATGGTGGGCGCCAACTATCGTGGTATTGCCGACGAGTACGCCATGGAAGGATCCTCACAGAGCGTGTTTAGAGACAAGGGGTAAGGCGGGAGGTTGGCGGGTACGAGGTAACATAGCTTACCTAGGTTCAGATCCCACGATGATGGCGGAATCCTATCCTACTATAAATCACTATAATGGCAATACACCGAGTTACATGGATTGGTTCGCTGTGTGAGGTATGAGTTGATCGATACCCTAAAGACTCCCGCAGGTCCGGCTTATATAGTCACCAGATCCTAGGGTTACAGGCAAAGTCCTAGCCAGACAGGTTACATATTCCTACACGGTACACAACTAGTCTAGCGTGTCTTGCACTCCAAGTTTCCGGGTACGTTGGTGACTCCTCCGTAGCCTTCCTTTATCCGGCACGGGCCTTCCTTCTGGATCCGTCTAACTGGGCCGCCCAACAGGCCATAGGCCTTGCTACCAACAGTGGGCCACCCGGGTTAGCCGGATTAGAGACATGCAATGGTGATATCCATTTAGCATATCCCTAATACGCGTGTTGCCGGAGTTGTCTGGACGTGCCGCAGGCAATCCCTCCGCCCTCGGCCTCCGCCTGTGGACTAGACGCGCGACACCCTCTGCGTGGCGCACAACCTGCTCGATCATTTGCCTGACGTACGTTTGCCGATACTTTCTAGGTTATCCGGCCCGCCGCGGTAGTTGGCATCACCATTAACGGCCGCATAGTTTGCAGATAGGAAACAACCGAAGAAGGGCAAGGGAGTTCTTCTACAAGAATTTTGTGGAGTCATCTTTTGAGAAGGAGTCCGACGGTGAGACCGAGATTCTGCTGGCAGCTGCACAGATGGCGCACGACCACTACCTCCTGCCGTTGCGTAGAGGTGTCTCGTCCAAGCGGCGCGAAGCCAAACAGGAGCGCGGCCGATAAGATGGCCACATATGCCTTTACAAGGACTAATTTCATTCAACTGGTCCAGTTTTTAAAGAGAAGACATTCTGTCGCCGCTATCGGATGTCAAGGGACCTATTCTTACAAATTCTCAATGGGGTAATGGAGTACGATAACTACTTCGAGGCCAAGTACGATTGCACCGGTAAGATTGGCTTCTCCTCTTACCAAAAATGTTCTGCTGCCATTCGGCAGCTTACATATGGAGTTCCCGGTGACCTCCTCGACGACTACATGCCATGAGGCTATGTACCAGTTTTGCAGCGCGGTTATTGCGGTGTTTGGCAAAGTTTACCAGAGAGAGCCAAACACCAAAGACACTGCCCCCCTTTTGTCCATCAACGAGAGAAAGGGGTTTCCTGATATACTTGGCAGCATCGACTGCATGCATTGGCAGTGGAAGAATTGTCCCTTGGTTGACAAGGGCAGTTCAAAGGACATGCAGAGGGGTGCATCGTCATACTAGAGGTTGTTGCATCACAAGATCTCTAGATTTGACACTCCTTTTTTGGTATGGCTGGATAAAACAATGACATCAATGTGCTGCAGCGGTCTCTGATGTTTGCTAGGCTGTCAGAAGACAATGCTCTATAGATTTTTTATCAGATCAATGGCAATCCATATGATATGGGTTACTATCTTGCTGATGGTATCTACCCCTTCCGAGCCACCTTTGTAAAGACAATCCGCAATCCTAGAGATGAGAAGTGCAAGAGGTTTGCGAAAGAGCAAGAGGCTTCTAGGAAGGATGTGGAGCGAGCATTTGGTGTGCTTCGGTCAAGGTGGGCTATTATTCGGTACCCTTCTAGAACCTGGAGCACATAGAAGATGTGGGATATGATAACTTCTTGTATCATCATGCATAACATGATCGTCCAGGATGAGCATGATGACGGCATCTTGGACCAAGCCTGGGACTTTCAGGGTCAGTTGGTTGAGCCAAAGCCAGTTCTAGCGTCTTGGAAAGATTTTATGCACGTGCGTGAAAATTGCGTCACAGGCAAACCCATGAACGGCTTCAACTGGATTTGGTTGAGCATATATGGGTTCGTGCATGAAATCTCAACGTTTAATCCTTTATTTATTTTGTGTAAATTGAATTTAGTTGTTGTCTATCGAACCATGCAAGCCTGAACTATTTATATGTAAGCACTATTTCAATTTGATTACCTAGTCTGGTTTATTTATTTCCAAAAATTAATTTTTGCGACAAAATTTGCAAACATATGAAATCCTTAACCAGACTTGTCCAGCGCTGGCCAAGCGCGGACAAATAGGTCACGGCTGGCCAGACAGGCCGAACCCCCTCCTATATCAATCACGGCCCGAAACGGATATAAACGGACCGTTTAAGACAACTGGATGGGTCGGCCCAGTGTAGATGCCATAAAACAAAGAGTCAATTCCAAGGGGACTCTAGCACTTCACATTTCACAATCGTATTTTCCAAGAAAAAAAGCACTTCACTGGCCTTTCAGTCGTAGCCAGTTACTTTTTGGATCTAAGGCCCTCCATAGCGTGCAGAAAAATCGATGCCCAACCACTTGTGAACAATTAGGCATCGGTGTTCCATTGTGGAGCTGGTGCCCTAAAAAAATTTCAGGAAACCGGAGCACCTACTTGCTCCGATGCCCATTGCATATATCCAATATACTATAATTTTTTCGTCTAACAACACAACCTGGTGAGCAAGGTGACGAGGTTTAATCTCGTCAATGCCCATTGTTATGGACTTGGGTTTTGAAGAAGATGGGGATGTTGGAAATCGTGGAACGGTTAACAGACAAGCAACCAGGGGACACGAGATTTACCTGTGTTCAGGCTCCTGAGGAAAACCCTACTCCTGCTTGTCTGCTCTTGATTACGGCGGAACCGAAGGTTACAGGGGTGCGCAGATTCGATCTGGCGTGGAGGTGTGTATGCGAAAGTATGAGTCGAGAGGTCTAGATCTGTAGATCTATTGTGGAGGTGGAGATCGTAGATCTATCTATTGGGGGGTTATGGCATCTGTAGGTCGTGTCCTCCTCGTTGGACCCTCCTAGCCTTTATATATGGGGAGGCTAGGTCTCAGGTACCGATACGAGTAGGTTACAAGTTAGATTCAAACTCTAGTCTTGAGGTTTCCTTGTCTTGTGCGCTTGGGACTCCGTGTCCATATGGGCTTCGTTCCAGCCGAACCGTCATAGGCGTCATGGACCCGGACAGGTCGTCGAGTGGGCCTTCCATCAGGCTGGACCAGGTAGGCTAACATCGGGTACCCGTAGGGCATAACCATGTCAGTAGCCCCCGAGTGTTCAGTCGAATCGTAGATTCGGCTGAGGACTTTTCAATCTTTCGGGTGCAGATGTTTAGTAGTAGAATCCCAGTAGTTTTCGAATGATGTACCCAACGCATCCGTCGGGATTTTCCTCGCGCCTATTAGCATGGATTTTCACTAGTAGAGCGCAGTCGTGTGCGTTGGCAGGCCATCAGATGGTATCTGTAGGTCTTATCTTTGCGTCGTAGACGCAGCATCCGAAATTTTATCACCGCGGAGGTGTTTCGGGTGGCCAAGGAGAATGTTACTCACTTAGCGTTGGTTGGGGCAAAGTTGCCGAAAAGTTTTTACATTCTGATCCGAAGGATCGTAGTCGAAGAATTCATAGGGTGCGCGACCAGCGCTCCCTATGAGAGTAGCCCCCGAGTGTCTGTTCGAGTCGTAGACTCGAGCAGAGACTTTAATTCGGCCGTTGTTTGGCTTTAGGTCCATAGGACACAAATTTTTCAGATGCTTGAATCCATTCTCCCTATGGGAGTAGCCCCCGAGTTCTTAGTGAAGTCGCAGACTCGACGTAGGACTCAAGAATAAGTCATTGGTGTAGTACGCTATTCATGCTTCGGGCCTTCCATCAGGCTGGACCAGGTAGGCTAACATCGGGTACCCGTAGGGCATAACCATGTCATAAGGAATCACATAAAAAATGGTTGCATGTTGGTTCGGGTGAGGTCTTTATTCACATGTGGGCCCTACAATTTTCTAAGCTCCTTGCACACGTCGTAAGACTGGTGCCCAAACTTTTTTTCGGGTATCGCTGATGACATGACAAACTTTTCGATGCTCTGGACTCAGGCAACACCGTGGAAGGCCTAACGGGCCGAAATGTCCCTGACGAAGCCGAAGTCCCCATCGGTGTCCTTCCGGCGTTACCGGTATCCCGTCGCCGCCGCCGCCGCTAGCAGCAGAGGTCAACCACCGAACCCTCCTAGCTTCCTTCCTCCCCTGTAGATTTTTGGACTGCGGTTTCTTTCTTCTTACTAATTACTGCCTGTCTGCCCATCCTGGATCCTGCCCTCTTCGCTCCGTTGCATTTGCTCGTCGATAGGGCTCGCCCCTCTCGGCGCCCAGAATTTACCCGACGGCAGCTAGAGGTTCCTCATACATGTGTATGTAGTAACTACTCCCTCTGTGCAAAATATAAGACGTTTTAGCAAGCTAATAAAACAGCTAGGAATTCCTCATACAAGTGCCATCGGGAGTAGTAAGTACAATGTGCAATGCAAGGTGCAATTCAGAGCCGTGAATACGGAATCTTGCCTCTTGGTAGGGATGGATATATTGAGCAAAGATATGGAGCGTCGTTCAAAATTTAGGCAGTTTGATTCCTTATCATTTTACTTGGTTTAGAGCTAATTTTATTATTGAGCTAACGAGCCCACTCGACCCGGAGGGTCATGGTGTTTCAGCAAAATGAGTAAATGAATCACTTTAATGTTGAGCCAACTTCAGACTTAATCCAATCAATTTTGAACCGAGCCAATTGCCTGTTCAAGTTCTGAATTATTCTAAGAAGCAATCTCACTGATGAAATAATACATTGAGTTTCCTCCTCCTCCTATCTATGCACGGCAGCGGCACTAACTAATGCCACATACTTTTAATTCCTTGCACTTTGTACACCAATATACGCCCCAGCTCTGGATGGCACTTGCAGAGCTAGAACTGCTATCCCTCGATGCTAGGATGCTACCAAATATCTTGTTAGCCTGACCTTAGAAGTTCTCCTTGTGGAAATGGAACCGCGTTGTTGTTGTCTGGCTAAACTCTATTGCAAGGTCCCTGAGAGGTTTTGTAAGCGTTGGAGATCCACAGTAGAAAACACCTGCAGATGTATGGAACATCTCAATTAGTATATTTGTATTGTAAAGTAGTATGACCCAGCACTTGAATTTTGAGCAGACGGGACTCACCTATACGAGCGTTCTTGTGGGTATTGGCCAAATCTGTGTACACCTTTCTCCAGTTTGGCCTTGCGAAGTGTGTCCGGATCTGCAAAAATAGCGGTCAGGAAAGGAAGCAACTATGACGTATCTGAATTTATTCGCAGGTTAACAGGGGCAAGTGAGAAGGGGGAAAACCTTGCTGCCGGATACGATATCCACACCATTTTTTGCGTGTTGGAGTGATTGAACCATGGCAATCAGAGCTGACCTTGCATCGCCTTCTTCATACACACTGGTCAGGTAGTTGTGCATCTCTATTGCATTCTGTATAGTGAGAGATTAAGTTACTTTCTTTTTATGGAAATGACAGTGAGGATGTGAAGTTGCTCTTTACTGAAGCATTTAGGGTTGAGTAGTACATCGCTATCGCATTCAGCAACTTCATTCATGACACCTTTAAACCATTCAAAGGATCCCTGTTCCCTAGTAACCCAGTAGAAGTAAGCTCGGCTTGGCCCATTGCTCTTAAAGGTGCCGCCTGACTCCTCGTCCGGTATGCTTTGCATCTCCTGTTGAATCCAACTCATTTTATTAATCCTACATTTGTACTCAGGTATGGGAATAGTTTCCAGTAACAGTTAGAGAAGTTTACTTGACTGGACTTTAGGTTGTGCAGGAGATCCTTCAGTATGCTGATGAAAGGAGTTGCACCAATTCCAAGCCCGATAAGCAAAAGAATGTCATATTTCTTATAATTTTGTGCTGGTGCACCAAAAGGGCCATCTATAAAGACCTTGGGAAACCTAAATGAAGAAAGCCAAGCCACCAAGGTTAGTGCAAAAGCAATATACATAGTTTCAAGCAATTCCTTAAAAGAAACTGAAGGCATATTCACCTCGTTTCCTCTCCCTGACCTTCTGCTATGACTGTGGTTTCAAGTCTTGAAAGTGTGGCCTTCTTGGAACTAACTTCTGCCTCACAGGCCTAAATGAATTATTATATATTTTCATCAATTAACTAATATAAATACTCCCTCCATACCTTATTAGGCTAACACGGAGTTCAAGAAATATGTTTGACTACAAATTTGATCAATGAAATATAAATCATATGTCACAAAACCTATATCATTGGAAAGTTATTTTAAATATGAATCCAATGGTATAATTTTTGCGACATATAATTCATGTTTTGTTTACCAATTTTATGGTTAAACTTTTTTCTTTAACTCCGTGTTCGCCCAATAAACCGGTATGGAGGTAGTACATTGGTAAGCTCCTATTAAGCTTGAACAAATTGTATTTTTTCTCCCCTCCCCCTCTCCTTTTCTACTGACCTTCCCAAATACGTTCCTTAGTTCTGTTGTCCAGTCACCTAATGTTCGGATATGTACACTCAAGTAGTCGTCTCCAGGTGCAGAAGTGATGGAGAAGGGATGCCTGTAAACATTGAAGGAATTTTGAAGCCAAAGCCTTGGTAAATTCATGAATTAGAAACTTGCTGGCAGAAGTGATGGAGAAGGGATGCCTGTATGATGAGACAGTACCATTCAAAGGGCGAAACATCTGGGCATTTTACAAAGAGGTACATCCCACTTTTGTATTTGAAACTTGCTGGCTTCTTCATGTAAAGAGAGAGCACATTTCCTGGGTAAATTGCTGCCTGCGTAGCACATTTTGGATCATTAATGAGCAGTTCTATTGTGGCACATGAAATTTAGAACATATACTGAAGAAACTTATATGTGGTTCATGCAGAATTTTTAGCTTACCTTGATGACGCTCACTCCATAATTCTTCTCGCGTATTCTTCTTGTAGCTCTCTCGGAGGCATAGAAGAGAACAGGAACTGCCAGGTACATCCATCCCTGTGGAAACACATCCGAAATTGCAATTTCAGTTTTTTATGCACATACATTAAATTCACAAAATAACCACTGTTGCCAAATAGATGCAGGAAAAATACCGTTCTCTTGTACCACTCCCTGGTGAGGAATATGAAGTAGGAGTGCATCACCAGGAGGATATATGCAAACACCAGCAGGTGGTGGGCATACCAGAAGGCGTTGAAGCCAGCCAGGTGATGCAGGGGCGACGGCAGCTTCACGACGTTCCTCCTGAAGGAGTGCGTCGCCAGTGTGAAGGAGAACGACATTATGAGGATGAGGAGGATGCCAGTCCACCCTGGAGTGCTTGCAAGCAGAGATCCCCATGTTGGTTGAACATGGTTAAAGAAGGGCCCCAGCTTCTCCTGGAACTTGTCACTTGGGCATGAGACCAATCTTGGGAAGTCACAGGTCAGGTGAGCAAGCGTATGAGTACTTGCTCCAATTGTAATTGCCAGTGCAATCACCTGGACACATTGTGATTGTTAGAAGGGGTTAGAGGGTGCGATGCAGGTGCGGGGAAGATGATGATGCCAGTGTCACAGACTGCTGTCCCAGAAATAGCACGGAAGCCCGCATCATATGTACCTTGTGGAAGTTTATGTTATCGTCAAATGGTACAACGCTGCTGAGGACAGTTGATCGGAGTGATGTCAGCGTGTTTCTGCACACGGGGAGCAGTATAAGGGCCATGTTCAGCTTGGTCGTCTCAGCGGCACCCTTTGCGATGCAGACACAGTAGCCCATCACGTCGAAGACAGCCCGATTCCTGTATTGCACAAACTTGAATATGAAGAGGCTAATGTTGACGATTCCCCACAAGGTGAGGACCCATATCCTCTTCCAGTTCTCATGGATGAAGTCAACAGTCTGGGTCATACGCTTCTCCATTGGGCTCCGGTGACTGGAAGGAACCATCGTCTTTGCAAGGCTTGTTGATGCCTGGTCCATTTGATCTGGTGTCCCCTCGGCCAGCACCATCTGACGGAGTAGCTTCTCCAGCTGCCAAATCTGCATCAGGACATAACATGAGGATATATTTGTGTATGTTGTTGTTGCATCAGAAAGAAGAGAAGATTTCCATTTCTTGGCACCTCAATGTAACCGCGAGCATCAGGATCCAGCTCTTCCATGATCAGCGAGGCATAGGTCGCGGCATGTTTCTTCAGCTTGGCAAGCTTGTTTGCTGAGGCGCTCAGCACGATAATCTGTAGATGGAAGGGAAAGAAAGTGAAATTTATAGAAGCTTTGGTGGAGAAGGGCGGGCAGATTCAGAGATGGTACGCCACTGACCTCTTTGACCTCATCTTCTGTGAGCTTCCCATCACCGTTCTTGTCACACCTGATTGCAAAACAATCTCATCAAGAGGCCAGCCATAAGGTTTTTCGACTGAAGAGAAAGGAAGGTCAGAGCTTTACATGTCAAAAAATATGCGTAGCCGGGCGTCGAAGTTGTTGTCGGACATCTCCTCCCAGAAGTCCTTGAGCTGCTCTTTCGTCAGTCCTTGTTCCGGATCAATCTTCCTTCTCCTGGCCATGGCCACAAACACCTCGCCTGCGAATTCCTTGGAATCCGCCATACCTGTAAGAAGCAGAGCCGTTTTGGGCTTAGAGATTCATGTTTTGCAGGCAGATTCGTAGAGATACATTGATATTCCAGCAATTTTATAGACTGCAGCCGTAACTATATCCCATGATCTTGTTGTTAGTTTCTTTTTTTCTTTTTTGAACTTCTTTTAGTTCGTTGTTCTTGCTGTGTGAAAGAACCTAAAGAGCGGATGGAGGATTAAATCAAGTTTAACCTCTTATTAAATTCCTAGATAGGTTGCATGACCAGAATGATCTGTGTTGATATATACTCTCTCCATTTCAAAATACAAGATGTTTTAGCTTTTGTGAAACGAACATATCTAGACGTCCTTTGGTGTGAGGGACTATATATACACTAATGCCTTATCCATTATTCTTCAGTTAAGCGATTACAATCTTGAGCAACCAACAATGGCTGGTTAAATCATCATAAAATGCATTATATCCCATTATAATAACACTGCGATTTGACACCGTTTTGTGATCGATTGAAATACCACTGTAATCTGCTCTTTTTCATGAAAGGAAAGAAAAAAAGGGAAAACAAGACACCACCGACATGCAGCAGATGCTTTACCGAACCGTGAAGCTACCACTAGCAGAGAGCATCAAGATGGATGGATTGATTGCGGGAGCAGGCAGGCAGGAGGCAACAAGGAAGACTCGTTCGGTCGTACGTACGTACCGATGCATTTGGCGAAGTTCTCCTGCTGGACTCGTCCGTCGACGTTCATTTCGTCGAAGCGCTTCTCGACGGACTTCCAGCCGTCCTTGCCCGCCGACGTCTTGTCGAGGAAGCGCAGGCCCTTGAGCGCCGGCTGCGCGCTGGAGTGCGAGCGCTTGAGGCCCAAGACGGAGTCCGGCACGCGCATGGACGTCACCCTCGACGCCAGCCGCTTCATCCCGGACGCCAGCCGCGACGGCTGCTTCCTCATCACCGGCCCCGTCGACGGCGGCGCCTGCTGCTGCTGCTGCTCCGCCTCGTTGCCGAGAGGCACGTCCACGTACCCCGCCGACGACGACGCCATACCGCTCGCACCACCGGCGGCGACACAACGCACGCACCGGGACCGGACCGCGCCTAGCTAGGGGCAGGGCACCACAGGCCGTAGCTTAATCTGCCCAATGCGAGCGAGCGAGGATGATGCTGGGCGGGCGTAAGTTTGGAAGGGGGGGAGGAGAGGGGAGAAATATGGCGCGTGTTGCGGGGAGGGGACGTGCCAATTATAGCCCGCTGTGTTGCATGCCCGCGCGCGACACGGCCGGCTGAGCCTGAGCGCGCGAGCTTGGCCGCTCGGCCTGGAGGGGCGGGGCGCCGTGTCTCTGGTTTTTCTTCTCGCTTTCCTTTCTCTGGGCGGGTGACCTGGCTCACTGGCTGGCCGTGCTGCCAATGGCCCTGCCCTGCCGTGCCTTCCACTGGAATCGGCACTGCCATGCCCAGCTGTGAGCCTGTGACTGTACAGTCTGTTACGTGAGCGACGGTGGGCGGTCGGTGGATGCCTTTGCCAAAAGGCCTAGCATTATGCAGGATCGACGACGTCGGTTGAGTGGGTTAGTTAGCGTTGCAATATATATACATTCTCTGGAGTTCGTAGGTTTGTACTAGTACTAAGGGATCACTTGGTCCTAAAGTTCATTGATCAGGCCCAGGACAATGTACTTGATTGGTCTCTCGCGAAGGGATGTGTGATATGCGATGCTCCAGTCCAGCCTGAATGGATGGCTTTAGTTTGGTGGTGCTACGTCTCCCAATCATAAAAGTTTAGTTTGACAGTAAAGCACAATCCGTCGTAGTCTAGGTGGTTAGGATACTCGGCTCTCACCCGAGAGACCCGGGTTCAAGTCCCGGCGACGGAACTTTTTTATTTTTGCTCTGCCCGGGTTCAAGCAAATACGTGTGCAAGCGGCTAGCTGAGCTATGTTGCATGTTGTAGTTTAGCACAGTCTGAACCATTTCTCCGGTGTACCAGAAAAGGGAAACGGTGAAGTGTATGTTGGTCTAAACTTTGGTTTAAAAACATGGTTTGCTGGCTTAAACTTTGTTTTTATGATCTTCATATGTGTTAGTGGCACCGAAGTAAACAATTTTTTCGTGTGTTAGTGGCATATATATTGATCTCTGCTATCTTTATAGATTGGTTATATAACCTTTCTTCTGTGTGTTTTGTAGATTTGGTGCATGATCTAATTACAACACTTCTATTAATGCGCTTGGTGATCACAATTTAAGTAGAAACTTAATATAGCAAGTCTAACGCTGTGTTTGGATGTAGGATTTTTTTTTGGAATTGAATTATAGTGAGAATTCCAAATCCAGGATGGAAAGTAAATGACTACCAATTTCAATCTGGTTGTTTGGATGTGTTTAGAATGTCCCGTCAGAATCAAAGGGTGGTATCCAATTCCAATTCCTGTTTGGATACAGACACCAATTCCTATTTGGATGTAGGAATTTTGGCTTGAAATTGAATTATAGTGAGAATTCCAAATCCAGGATGGAAAGGAAATGACTTTTAATTTCAATTCGGTTGTTTGAATGTGTTTAGAATGTCCCGTCGGAATCAACGTACGGGTGGTATCCAATTCCAATTCCTATTTGGATACATACACCATGTAATTGAATATTTTGTTGAGTTTAGACAATATAAACTTGTTTACATGTAAAAAAATAACGTGTGTATATCAGAATATATGTATATTATATAGTAGCATATCAACCGTTATAAACTTGCATACAAATTGATTTACATTCGTTGGAAAAGAGCAATATGATCACAACTAGGGCTCGGTTGAATCTTCTTACTAGTTGGTGTGCTTTTGTTGCATGTAACGTTTTAATACAATCCACAATCATTGTAATGCTACATTTTCAAAAACCTGAGAAACAAAAATGTCAGGCCATATTTCTTAACTGAGATATGTACAGCCGGCAGGATAAGTGTTGCACATGCATATTCTACAAACCTCTCGATCTGGTAAACATGACCAAGCACATTGCATCTACCCGCTGCAGAGATTGAGACCAGATAAAATCCAAATGATAAATAGCAAACAAATATGAAATTAAACTGGGGAAGTTATCATGCCCGAGACATCCAAGGAAGGAATTAGCAAACAGAACCACAGAGAGTGTTCGCTGTTTCGTCCCACTGCCGTACGCCTCCGTCGCCGCCCCGCCGCCCTGCCGCCTCTTGCCCTCCCGCCGTTGTTCGCCTGCAGGACTCAATCTAGGGTTTTGGGGCGGGCCATGGAGAGGAAGGACGGCGTCGCCGCTGGCTTGTTCCGAACGGCGGGGAATGGAAATAGGAGAAGGAGAGGAGGGCTAGGCCATGGAGGGTGCTCACCGGAGCGGCTGCCGCTGGTTTGCTGGAGCCTGTGCACGGTCAGGCTCGTGGTCTCCGAGCGACAAGAGGAGTCACTCTGTTTTCTTGGGATGAAGGGGTATGCGTGGGCTCGTTTCTAAGCGTTTCCGAGGGTCAGCACTCGGAATTAAGAGACGCGGAGCGGACGTGGGCGGAAGCCGGGCGTGGAATTTGCTTCCGTTTCCAGCGACTAATTCCAAGCGCATCCAAACCACGGAATTGGACACCCCAGATTCCAGACATGTGATTCCAAGGCTGATTTCTAACATCCAAACACAGGGTAAATGACTTTAAAAGCATCCCCAAGAGACATCATGAAAATGGATTCCTAAAATTGGATTGCCAAGTTTGGCACTTGTACTTCTCACATGCATGTTAGCTGAATAATTCCAAAATGAAAATCTACAAAAGTCAAATAAAATTACAAAACATATGAAACAAATATTCCATCATTCAAATACTAAATTGAAGCATAGCAAACATAATTCTTAACATGAACAAATGACAACCATAGTGGGGACATACATAGTTCAACACACATACTAGAAAAACAACATAGTTCAAACAAAAATAGTAAATATAAAACTATTCTTCAGTCCCGGCAACTATTTGAAACGATGGAGAAAAGACTCTTCGAGCTCTTCGTAGGTACTCTAGAGCTCCTCACATTTCAGCGTCATGTTCAATTCAAGCATCATATTGCCTTTTGTATTTTTGCTCAAATTGCTCGAGTTGGTGTCAGAGGTAGGGTGGATGTGCTCCACCTCCCACGTCACGCCGCAAACACATTCACAAGGATCGATCCCCTTGCCCCACTCCAGCGGCAGCACCCTGAAAATAGGTATGGCGGCACACCTATCACATCTGTCGGGCTATCTTCTCGAGTTCGGCGGCGGTTTGCGCTCACGATACATCAGGCCACACTCGGTGTTGCGGTGCCATCCATCCACGGACAAAATCGTGCGCATGAACTCCTTGCTTCAACATTGTTGACCTTACGTCCGCTAAGCCCGTAGAGGGGCAATGTTAGCATCCACTTGGCTAGCCCAGTACTCGGCCTATGTTCTGGACGTTCATGCGCTCACAGCCCAACAATAAGAAGAGAGCCCACTCCATCCCAAAAGCCCGGACTGAAAGGAGGAAGCAATCTCCCCCTTATAAGCTGGGTGTGGCCTCCTCCCATAGGCGAGGTGGGACTAAACCAAGCAGTCTCCACCAGTCAACAGAGTGGTCCTCACATCCCATCCCCCTGAGAAGCCCCTCGGGAAGGCATGGCGATGCTGGTTCTTATACCAGATGTTAGCGTCCACTTGGCTAACTCAGTACTCGGCCTACGTTCTGAACGTTCATGCGCTCACGGCCTAACAATAAAAAGAGAGTCCACTCCATCACATAAGCTGGGTGTGGCTTACTCCCGTAGGCGAGGTGTGACTAAACCAAGCAGTCTCCACCGGTCAACAGAGGGGTCCTCATAGGCAACCAGCCGGTCGCGGTATAGGGCATGGCGGAGTTAATAGCATAAAACCACCACTTTGAGAGCAAAATTTACTGATTGATACCACTTTACGGAAAGGATACAAAAAACCACCACAAAAAATATTAGTTGTCTCAAAAAACACCAATTCGACACTAAACCCGAATTGACACTGGTTCTAACGGATCGGGCCCACCTGCAGGGTGATGTGGCTCCCTTTTAACGGCTCCCGCTACTCAAGTTATTTTTCGTGTGTCATCTATCCCCAACTCCATGCATGTAAAAAATGCATCCATCTCTCTGTGTTAGGTAGTACATTCTGTTTAAAAAAGGTGCTAAAATGCTAAATACACATAGTACATGTATAGATTAATATTATATAGTGGCAGGCACGCCGGCTATGGGTGTTGTCACGTGCGCATGAGCGTTAACGGGCAGCGAGCGAAGGTCTCTATAAACACTCGCACAAGGATTAGCACACACGCTTATTTTTTATTTTTTCTTGTAATACCCGAGAGGAACATATGTGATTCATGCATGATGGATGCAGACCCGTCTCTAGAAATTTAGGGCCCCAGTACAAATTGTAAAATGGGGTTTTTTTCATAATTTTCTTTTGTAAAATTAATGAGCGAAACTATACTTTCACTTAGTTATAGAACTTCACTACTTAAGTATGTGCTATTTCATACAATATTTAAAAATGTATCAAATATTAATGATTAAAATGGTAACTGTAGCACTTAAGTTCATGATTCTTCCTATCTTTCGTAAACAAAAATAGAAGAAGGCAACTTTTTATTCGGCTATGTTCGATAAAAGGCCGAGTTAATAGAGAGAATTCCTTATTTGCCACTACTTCTCAATATGATTCCTTATTTGACACTAAATTTTTTTCACTTTCTTATTTGACCACTTGTATAAATTCTTTGCCTTATATGACACTCTAGTGCATTTTAAGAACTAACGGGGTTAGTTGGAGACTTACAAAGACACTTCTGCCCCTGATGCATAATGTGACAAAATTACAAGAAATGGTGTTGTACATGGGATGAAATCGATTATATAATTCAAAGCATATTGTTTAGCGTGTGCAATTATGAGTACCGACAATAAAGGGAGAGAATACTTGTTCAATCGGACTAAATTCAGACTAAGACTAATAATTTGAATGTTAATTAAAAAAAATAAACATTGGGCAGAACCTCACTGTAGTTTGATGCCATATTCCTGCACTCAGTCAGGAGCATGTTTGGTTTGATCTCGATGCTCTCCGGCCAGCTTGTCTGTATTTTAATTTGGTGCGTGTATTACTGTGTGCGTGTATTACGGTGCATGTTCATGATGAACAAGCTAGTTAGGTGGAGTACGTGGACGTAGTGGGGCCTGTCCGATGCTGGACACGAATGAGCGGCGCACGGATGGACACATAGCCGCGGCGCAGGCAAGACCCATCAAGTCTAACAGTCGTACCATTATACCGAGCGATAATAATCCTAGGGGTAGTTTGGTCCTTGAAAATATAAACTAACGGAAGAGTCTAACGGAACCGACGGTAGTGTCATATAAGGCAAAAAAAATACACAAGTGGTCATATAAGGAAGTAAAAAAAATTAGTGTCAAATAAGGAACTATATTGGAAAATAGTGTCAAATAAGGAATTCTCTCAAGTTAATAACTTGAAGAAAGGCAAGCTACAATATATATTTTTTTTGTCATGGAACAACTAAATTGATTAGGATTGCTAATTGTTGTCGATTGAATTGTTTTGATAAATCAATGGAGACATGGAGAAGATATTCACCTTATCTTACATTTAATTCGGTTTAATGCTGCGAGCGGGCAAGCTCTGGTTGTTAGTCGTCGAGGCGTTGCCGCGTTCACGTAGAGCGAGCGACACGGGCATGAAGTCAATCGTCATGACGTTGTTCTAGAGTATCTAGGGCTCCATCTCATTGATGCTAGATGCCGGACAGAGCGACGAAGACGAACAGGCCGATCGGATCAGATCTCCCATCCTGGCCTCTCACTGGGTGGAGGTAGAAATCCAAAGTAGAGTTGCGTGATTTGCGTCTAGTACATTGATGTTGCGTGATGTACGTCTGATCAAGTGGTGCGGTTATTTTTCTCTCTCCGTTTAAACCTGGTCACACAGACCTACCAGATCTGTTTCTAGCTAATCCAACATATATAAGTGTACTAACTAATTGTAATTTTGGGGCCCTGTTCAATTGCTCACATGGAACACCCTCATCGACGAGCCTGGATGGATGTTAGAAATGGATACCTTAATTTTTTCTAATAAATTTATACCTATTATTTATATTATTTGGATTTATATAATTGAAGTTATGAATTTCTAAAGTTTTCATTTAAATTTTTATTCAAATGTGGTGTTTTTCAAAATTTAAGTATAAAGTGGTGGTTTTATGCTACCACGGACCGTGGGGTCCATGCTCCGTTAACGGCCGTGTCAGGAGCCGTCTGTCGGGTGCCACGTCAGCTCTATAGGTGGGCCTGACCCGTCAGAAACGGTGTCAATTCGAGTTTAGTGTCGAATTGGTGTTTTTTGAGACAACTAACGAATTTTGTGGTGGTTTTTTTATCCTTTCCGTAAAGTGGTATCAATCAGTAAATTTTGCTCTCAAAGTGGTGGTTTTATGCTACTAACTCGGGCATGGCGTGAGCTTGGTTTGGGACGCAGGTAGAGAGGGCGGCGGTGCTGAGTAACGGGAGAAGTGAAAAATCAGAAAAATCACTTGGGCTTTTCCGCAGGTGGTTTTGGGCAACCAAGTTGGCTTGTTATGCTGATGTTGTAAGAATGTAAGGTGACATATTTTCTTTGTTTTTGGTTTTCTTTGTTTCGCTTTTGTAAAAGTTGGCGCCTTTTTATATGAAAATCGACCAGGGATGAGCTCGTTTGGTAAATAAGAAAAAGTGACGCGTGGCTCTCTTTTTTGTGAGCAATGCGCGCGTGTGTAGGTAACTACGAGAATACATTGTTCAAACTGGTAGTACTCTAACTAAACTACGTTGCATATTTTTCCTGGAACAGAAACCACCACCCATGTAGGCACCTTCAACGCTCCAACATGTACATAGTCTGAAATATGTCTGCAATACACAGTACCACAGAAAGGGGAACGGTGAAGGGTATGGAGCTGGTCCTCCCTGTGAACCTCGTGGCGACGTTGCCTATTTATCGGTTGGCCATGGTGCCCAGCAATTTGACCCGCTCAGTTGGATACCGCTCACAGTTAAAGGAGCAGACCATCTCGATTTTACGATCGGCATACGCTGTTTCCATCCACCTTTACACGCATCTGCATGGTATCTGCAACAGCAACAATGCACATTGCTAGATTAATCTTAGTCTCCAAACCAATTGGCAGCGGCAATGGCATCCCAAGAACACAAATTTGCGTCGCCCCTAATGTGGCCTCCAGATGATGCATGCCTCAGCAAACCTGGTTCGATTCGATTCTCAGGTACTCCAGTTGGGACGGGCTGGCAAGATAGAATTAATTGAGAAGTAGGAAGGAATCGATCGATGCCATGGCTCTGAGGCGGAGCACGCAGCTCGGCGCGGCCACCGCGTTCTTCGGCGTGCTCTCCTTCGTCCTCGCCATCGTCGCCGAGCTCAAGAAGGTAGGTATTCCTAATTAGCTCCATGGCTGCAACATCACGGTGCGTGAGACGCATGCATGAGAATCGAGAAGAAGATTTCCTCCTGACATTCTTGTTTTGTTTGTTTGCGCGCGCGCGTCCGCGCAGCCGCCGTACGGGACGCCGATCAGGGGCGCTGGCGTGGTCGTCTGCCGGTTCCCGCCGGACCCGACGGTGGCGCTGGGCGGCCTCTCGGCGCTCGCCGCCGCGTGCTGCGCCGGCATCGGCGCCGTCTCCGTCTTCTTCCCGTACGAAGGCAGGCCCATCCCGAGGACGGCCCTCTTCGGCTACACCCTGCTCCACGTCTTCTTCCAACTCGCCATGTAATTAGCCGACCAAGAACCGCGTCGTATCGTAGGCTGGTGTCATTAATTGCGCTGGCTCATGCAGTAATTTGTTTCCCGTTCCTTTTTTCTTAAGAGGCGTTACGGTGGCCGGGGTAGCGATGACGGTGTGGGCGACGGCGACGGAGGCCGTGCACCACGTCCGGAACGCGCACCGTGACCTCGGGTACGCCTGCCCGACGGCCAAGACGGGGTTATTCGGCGGCGCGGCGTTCCTCAACCTCGACGCCTCGCTCTTCTGGCTCGCCTGCCTCATGCTCGCCGGCAACGTCAGGGAGGACTACTTTGAAGAACAGGACCAGTGCGGCGGAGGCGCGGAGCTCGAGGAGAAGTGAGCTTGTACAATTGATCACGACATGCCTGCAGCGTCTACATGCTGTAACAGTGCAAGATGTTACCGCACACGTATGCAGGTCTTCATATCGAGGACTTCTGTTCGGTGCATAAACTTGTCGAAACCTTTTTTCCCCGGGAATTTTACCACGAGAACGTGCCCTCCGAGGCAAGAGGCAATTACACTTTTGGTAGGTGAGTGGTTCCGGAGCCCGGTGCAGCGGTGCCCCGATGATTAATTGGGATGTGTGTGGCAGCCCACAGAATATGATCGCAAATAAGCTATATCTCGCCTTAGAGCAACTCTTCGGCCGGAAAAAAACGGTAAACTTAAATTTTAAGTTTTCTAAATGGTGGTCGTCAGATTTGATCCTAAATAATTTAGCTAAAAAAATTAGCATCATTTCGAAAGATATTAAATATACGAAGTTCAAACATGCATAAATAATATAAAAAAACATCATGTCGATCAAGTTTGATAAAAAAAACATAGCATGCTTATGTTGTTGAGGCCACCACCAGCTCAGCCACTGTCATCTTAGCCATCTCAAACACCATCTCGGCCACCGCCGGCGCCACCACCACCACCACTCTCTCAGGCCAAGATATTCTCACAGGCAATCTCCCAATACACCCTCGCTTTTTCATCCAAGATGGTTGGATTCATGAACAAGATGGCGCGGTCAGCATCCTCCCTCTCTTTGGCCAATTTCTCTACCTCAAGTGCAAGCCTTTGCTCTTCTATCTTCTTCTCCTTCGACATTCTTTCTTCTTCAAGTGCAATCCTTCTTTCCTCCACCGCCAACTTGGACCGCCACTTCTCTTCCTCTAGAACTATGAGCTTCTTCCACCTAGCCTCTTTGTCCTCTTTGCGTTCGGCTGCCAATGCCTTCTTGATCTCGACAAGGGCATTGAAATCCTCCTTATAGGCGCCGACACCTCCCCTCTTCTTCCTCTCCTTTGCAATCTTCACACTGTCCGACCTTTTGTTGAGATCATCTTCGTCCTCATCATCGTCAACATCAATGGCCGAATGTATCCTTGCCCTTTTCGGTGTGGTCTCATAGTTTCTTCGGACCCACTTCTCATTGCCCTCTAGCTCCTTGTAGCAATGAAAAAAACTAAAGGGTTTGTGGCCACCTCTCTTGTTGCGGAGCTTGTACACGTCTTCGTAATACTTGCCATGTTGGGTGACCGGCACTCCACTCGGTGGTGCATTGGCCACCGACTCTAGGGCGCCGGCCCATCGGTTGCATTGCTCAAGAATGGTTCCCCAACGATGACTAAGAGAGCCTTGGGTGCGGTATGATGGAGTCTTCACCGACTTGTGGTAGTGATCTTCGATTCTTTCCCAAAACTTCTCCTTGCATTGATCGGTGCCGACCGTTGCATCAAGTGACACATTCAACCAAGCATGGCACAATGCAATGTCTTCGTCTTCGCTATAGTTGGCGGACCTCTTGCCTCTAGGATTTACTTTGACATTGACTATTCCTCTTGGCGGATTGCGGTGACCTAGCATACCACTGCATGATGTAGTATACTATAGTCGTTGACATAACACCAATGAAACATCGTTCACTAGTATTACATCCCTCAGAATGACACAACAGAAATATAGCGGGTCCAATACATGGCTAAAGCTTACAACTCACTCTTTACATAAGATCCAGAGAACACTCTAGGTTAAAGAGAGAGAAAGAACTTCTTACGGAGAAGTATCAAATATAAATAACGCAAGAACGATTATACTATTAAGTCTAGTATTCTAACTAAGAGCTTGGCATTGCTGCTATTGCAACGCACTATAGAAATAGGTTCTTTGGTTAGAGATTGTACTCCTATCTAATCAGTATCTTCGTCTTCACTTGAGTTGAGGTATATGTTGTCTTCTTTGTCTTCATTGAAGAGCTTAAGTTAGGCATGATAAGTCCTGGAGCATAACTTGATGTAGATGTCGTCTTAATGGCTTCAGAATCTAGCAAGGGTTAAGAAGATACTTTGAGTACGAGCGTACTCAGCAAGTTCACTAGAAAAGGAGTGTTTGATGCACTATAACTACAGCCACAGACCGTAGGTCGTAGGCAATACAAGTTTTCGTAAACATTTCTTTAAAGGTTGATTTTATTATGAAAAGCTATGTCCGTCAGCCTTCACGGGTTTACCAGAACCTTCATGGGGTTCCTTTCCCGCCGCGTTCGTAGCTCCTTCCCGGAACAGGGAGTAACAAGTTACAATTCTTACACTCTACAGAGGTTCGTTACTTTACCCATGAGAGATAAACTCTTTGTTGCACAACCGGGCAGCTTATTCCCGTCCACAATTCCATGATGTGGGACCCAGAAGATGATCCAAGCCAATCACTGCCCCCTTCGTGACCTCGCATGCCTCCTTGGTGTACACCATGCCCACATAAAGAATTACGACAATGGTTTGTACAAACCGTTAGATGTCAGAACTATCGTGGGACGTTGAGGGTTCCCACCGATATGCTGCATATCCTCTGCGAATTACCAATTAATATGCACGCTTTGAGGATAATAGCCACGACATGCACATCCGGCTTCATACGAGAGGAAGAAGATACAACTGACTTCTTCGTCCCATTCCAAATCTTATGGTCAACGCGTAATATACGGCGCAAGAATCACTGGCGACATTGGTCGTTAAGTCCTAGGTGATATAGTTTTGAACAGTGGTATTCCAACTGTCAGATTTAATAGATTAGCTGATCACCCTGGATCAGTAACCAATAGTTCACCTTATTATTAAACATAGTGTTTTAAGACCTTTTTCAAATGCAGGTGATAACAACACTGGATTTGTAAAATAATTTACAGAAAATAAACAAAGGACATGAGCAAGTGTGAACTTGCCTTTTGTGATTGCAAGATTATGCACTCACGGTCTTCGAGTCAGTATAAGATCCAAAATATGAAATCAGCATCATTGGTCCGATAAGGAGTAATGTTTAAAGAGGCAATATGCTTTTATGCATAAGTAATATGATGCACGTTCTAAACGCAAATCTCGGGGATAACGTTGTCCTAGGTTTTGGATTCCGGAAATGGTTATTTTGGAATGTGTGGTTCTTTTATATAGGTTTCACCTTTGTGCTTTTATTAGAGCTTATGAGTGTGTGTGAGCAACACATAATTATGTAGCAATAAAATATACATTTATGAAATATTATTCAAGATTGCTTATACAAGAGTTCTTGTTCAAAGTAGCAAAAAGGATAACCTTCGAAGAAAAGGTTTCTCTTCTAAGGTCTAAACAGACTTTGTGGTTAGCTAGTGGTGGTTGATGTTATTGGTTTGTTCAAATGGTTTGGCTTGAGTTTCTTTATAGCTTAACTACTTCAGACCAAAGTTAACTATAAAACATATAGTAATGTTTATTGTATTATATTTAGATTCTTGGAGACTAAAGTTAACTTTAAAATATAGATAGTTTTGAAAGTATAGTACTTATACCTTTGTATCTTGTGTATCTGAAATGTTTTATTTAAGTTACTTAAGAATGGTTATTCTTTTACTTGGTGTAATGGTTTATTGATTCTATAATAGAGTAGTATCATTGTTCTTTTATAAAGGAGGGGTTGTGGTTTTATAAACCAAAATATAATATTGCTTCACTACTAATGGACTTATTATAATGTTGGGGTAGTTTTTGGAATCTGGTAGTTAATATGGATGGAAAGGATTTGATTTATTCACAAGGTGTTCTTTAAGGTTTTTATCATGAATTGGAATACTTTGAGAATATAATCTTCACTTAGGTTTAATGATAATTTAATAAAAAGATATTTATAATCTTTTAAACAATTTAGGTTTCATTTAAGTAATATTTAAGACTAATACTATTTATTAAACTTAATTTACTTATTTTAGGAATATTAATAAATTTTTATTTATCCTTATAAGAATTATTAATGAAGTAAATACGTTTAAATTTGAGTTATTAAAATATTTGAATTTTTATTTAACTCAAAAAGTATAATATTAGATTTTTAACATGTAGAGATTATTTTTGTGATCATTTTGGTATATCACATGTATTTTTGTGATTAATAAATAATAAGATATGATTTTTCTAATTCTTATTACTTTATAATTACTAGATAAATAATAAATATTTAATGAAGTGAACTAATAATACATGATTATATTTTTAAATTAGAATTCTTATTTTTTTAATATTTTTGGTATTTTACTTATATTATTAACACTTAACATTATAGGAATATGAATTATTAAAGTTTTATTACTTATAAAACCTTTATTAAATAATATTTATTTAAATAATCATCATAATAATATTTGATAATAGTTTTAAGTTGTAGATTTTATTTTTCTGAAATTTTTCATATATTATACATATTTTTCTGAACTATAAATCAAAAGTTATGAATTAGACAAGATTTAATCATTTATTAAATTTCTGGAATATTATTAATTGGATTATAACATTTTATTTATTTCTTAACAGAAAAATACTTTTTACACCGCAAGAAGAGCTAGCCCTAGTCACTGACCAGTGGGCCAGTGACCACTTCAGCACGCTGTGTGAAGAAAATTCATTTATTACTGACCTTCTTTTTACTCTCAATCGATGACACCTGGGCCCTGGGCCACGTCACTCTACCGGTCAAACTAGCTAACGTGGTGCGATCATGACGTGACGATGGCGTCAACACCACCACCGCCGCCAGAGGTTGGTCGCCGGCGACATTCTACTGCGCCCTAGCAAGCGAGATAAGCCTAGCTCGAATAAGCACAACCTACTAAACCTAATAGTGGCATCATCTCTCAGGAATAGTCATCGGAGCTTCAGCTCCGACGAACTCCGACGGTGGCCGACGATGGCATATGGTAAAACGACGATTTACAACGAGATCCGGCGATTGAATGCTACTAGGAGGTTCAGGAACTTACCCTGATGATGATTGAGTGGTCGGCGAGGACAGGTGCGGTCGAAAACGAGCTCCCCGACGAGGATTCCGACGAACTGCTGCGAAGGGGAACGACCAAATTCACCCACTCCAGTGCTCCCCTTGATGCAAGATTCTACCCAGAGGATCTACGGAGGACGACGCTTCTCCATGGCTACTCAGAATGGTGTGGGGAGACGTGGTTTGACGGCGAGGAGTGGCTCCGGTGAGCTAGGGTTTCGGTTCCATTTGCATCTGCGAGGATAAGGAGGAATTGGGGATAAGGTTTGAGGCAGCGCGTCGCGCTGGCCTTCTTATCCCTTCCTGGAACGACGACGAGTATCTTGGCGCAAGGCTGACGGCATCGAGCGACGGTGAGCTCTGCCAGCGAGCTGTCTGTGCGCGTGACGATGACGACGATGACTATTTTGCGGATAACCCCCTGGTGATTTCCTTAGCTCAACCCGCGATCCTATCCTGACCCCACTTGTCAGTCACAGATAGAAAATAACTGGGATGGTTACTGGGCTGTTGTGGGCTGCACAGGGGCGCTAGATAGGTGTAGGGGTGTTGGGCCACGGCCAAGTTTAGTTTTTTATATCCTTTTTCTATTTTATGTTTTCTTATTCAGATTTAAATTTGATTTATATTTTGAACCTTTCCTTGTATGATTTGTTTGCTGGATAGTTAAAACAATACTAAAATATACTTAGTCTCATTTGTGATTTTTTATTATATCATCTTTTTGTATTTCTTTTATTTACTTAATATGAACCCCCTTGTTAATATTTTATATAAACTTTTCTTATTATTTTTCTCTCCTATTTTAGTTAGGGATTTCTTGAATGATATATTCTTATTTGTTTATAAACTTAACTCCAATTGGCTTATAGTTTGAATATAAATTTTATATTTATAATGATCCTGGATCATTATTTGATGCATGAAACATAAAGAACAGTGATATGGTTATTACTATTCCCATTAATTTAGAAAATGAAATGTATATATTCTATTGTGATAAACAAAGAGACTTAGGGTTTTGAATCATGAACTTTACCCTGGCTTTAGGGTTTTGCCTATACTTAGATCCCTTTATGGATATGGTTAAAGATTCAATAACTAAACACGTGGTTTTCTTTTTAGGATATTTGTTGACAGCCCCCTTTATAGTAGAAAGTTATATTGAGAATGTTTCATAGAAAGGGAATGGATAAAGATACTCCTAAGCACATATAATTCTGATGGTTGGAATTGACAGAGAAAAACTTATGTGATTTGTTATCAGAAAATATTCCTAGAAAATAGTATAGACATAAGATAATGGTTCATTAGCATAACATAGGTATTATATTTGATTTGAGATTTAGAGTTTCTTGTTTACCAATAATTACTATCTTCCATAATTCATAATTCTAGACTTTTTATTAAAGAATTCCTTTCCTAGATATACTACCCTTTTGTATCTATCATCATGGTTAACATGATGGATTATTACTTCACTTGAATATTCTGATTCACTTATTATATTTCTAAACTTATTGATAAATCCATTGAATTGATACTAGAGTATTCATAACTTCCTCATATCATGGCTTGGTTGTATTTACTACTCTACTGTTGATAGCCTTCCATCCAACAAATAGTTTCTTTAATTTTTCTCATACTCTTCTTAATCATTCATTACTAATGTATCTTTATTAGTTGTATGCTTCTAGCTACTTTTCTATAAAGTTGACAATCCTTTAATATGAATAACACCACTTCTAAACTCTATGCTATACTAGCTTTAATTGAATAATATCAGCCTATATTTACTTAACTCTCATGACTTACACTTCAATCCCGAATTATATTTATGTGGTTTGCAATGACTACTTTAGGGTCACTTATCTCTACTAAGGTTCCAATCATGTTCTACCCACCAGTATTACTTATACTAAATATAAGCATTCAATATTGGTGGCCAAAGCATTACCATTATAATACTTTAATCATTTATTACTTAAGTTCTTAGTTGGCTAAGCAGGGCTTTATCAATCCTACCTTTCATTGTCTGGAATTTATCTTCTTAGTATCTTATATTGGATTAAGGTTATTAATGGACTATGCCCTCATTAGAAGATTTAAGTAGATGTTCTGATAAGATCAAGTAATAGATCAAAGATTGATAGTTAAAGAATTTGTGAATCAATGGGAAATTATCCAACATTGATGAACAAAAGATATTGAAATAAGTTCCATAAAGATTGCTATAGGAAGAAGATACATAGTATATGATCTTGACTTAGTCTCTTTCCATCTTCAACTCATTAAAGAGTTTAAAGTTAAGAATTACTATGATACTCATAGTAAGATTGGATAAGAATAAGTTAGGTCAAGATTAATCATTGCATTTTCTTTTTATAAATTTTAGTGGTAATCTTAACTTAGTATTCATAGGTTGATATGGTGAATAGTATGATATGATCCCCTAAGAATCATATATGAATCATTTAAGCAATGTATTATGAGTGACATTTATTATATCTGGTTTACCCTTAGACCAAATCATATTTAACTAAGTAAGGGTTTTAGCAAAGGTCATATTGAAACTTATCACAGTTAACTTGATGATCTACTTCAATCCCATCAAGTTAAGAGAAGCTTGAATCACTTTGACAAGTTCTATTTTAAAAGCGTGAAAATTATTCGGATTTTCTATGCATGAATGCAATGCACACATCTGGGTTCAGCTTATTTCTAAGCTCTAATGCTGGGATATTACACGGATCCACCTCGATAACCACTTCCTCTTCCTCTTCCATCCCCTCTTCTTCTTCGATGCCTTCATTGTTGGAGATATGCCCTAGAGGCAATAATAAATGTAGTTATTATTATATCTTTGTGTTTATGATAAATGTTTACATTCATGCTATAATAGTATTAACACGGAAACATTAATACTTGTGTGGTTTGTAAACTTAAATTGAAGTCCCTAGTAAAGCCTCTTCATAATACTAGCTTGTTGGTTAATAAATGATTGTGGTTTCCCTATCATGAACATTGAGATGTTATTAACAACAAGATCATATCGTTAGGAGAATGATATGGTGGACATACTCCTATAAATAAGCGTAGCATAAAGATCAAGTCATTTTAATAGTTCAATTGCTATATGCTTTCTGATACATAGTAACCTAATTCCTTCGACCATGAGATCATGCATATCACCTTTACCGGATGGATGCTTTGATGACATCAAACACCACACCGTAACTGGGTGGCTATAAAGGTGGCATTGAGTGTTCGGAAAGTATTGGTTGAGACACATGGATCAAGAGTGGGATTTGTCCATCCATATGACAGATAGATATACTCTAGGCCCTCTTGGTGGAATGTCATCCAATTATCTTGCAAGCATGTGACTGGCTCACAAGGGATCACATATCACGGGAACGAGAAAAGAGTACTTATCAGTAATGAGGTTGAACTAGGTATGCAGAGATACCGACGATCATAACCTCGGATAAGTAAACTATCGTGAGACAAAGGGAAATTGGTATCGTATGTAAGTGGTTCATTCGATCACAAAGTAATCGTAGAAATATGTGGGAGCCATATGAATTTTCAGATTCCTCTATTGGTTATTGTTCGGAGAAGTGTCTCGATCATGTCCGCATAATTCACGAACCGTAGGGAGACACACTTAAGGATTCGAAGTTGTTTGAGTAGTTATGGAATGATGAGTAAGAGACCGAATGTTGTTCGGAGTCTCGGATGGGATCCGGGATATCACGAGGAGATCCGGAATGGTCCGGAGAATAAGATTCATATAAGGAAAGTCCTGTTTCGGGGTTAGAGAATGGTTCCGATGTTTTCATCGGGAATGTTCTAGAAGGTTCCGGAATGTCCGGCACTCCGGAGGGGAAGGGTACATGAATGTGTCATACCAAGTTGGAATGATTGCATCATGTACTAGGTGTCATCGCTGAACAAAATAAAGGGTTTAATCAAATCCTAGTTTGAAAAGTCAAACGCCAATTTGAAAAGTCAAACGGCTATTTTGGGAAGTGGAGGGGAAGGTGGAAACCGAGTTGGGGAGGAGTTCCTCCTGCACCACCGGCCCCCTTGGGAAACCGAGTTGGGGAGGGACTCCCCTTCCCTGGCGTGCCCCCTCCACCTATATAAGGAGGGGCAGGGCTGCCCCTCCTAGCACCCAACACCTCCACCCGCAAACCCTAGCCCTAAGCCGCCGGCCCTCCTGCAGCCACCGCCGCCCTAGGGCAAGCCTCCGATGCCGCCTAGCTAACCCTAGCCGCTGGCCAAGCCTCCTCCTCGGTGCGTCTAAACCCTTGATTGCCGGGGATCTCTCTCATATTCCACCATACTCGCTCTGGCTTAAGGCGAAGCCTGAGATCTCCCTCTACTTAGATACCACGCCACAGTTGTCTTTGCCGGAATCGCGAGGAGAGTGCTACAACCTCCGCTTCCTGCTGGAGCAAGGAGAGGAAGGTCTTCTTCGAAATCGAACGTGTGACCGACATTGGGGAGCTGCCGAACGCAGCGTCGGAAGGATCGTCTACGCGATCTTGAGATCGGGAAGAGTACGACTACATCACCCACGAGAATCCGCTCTCGTTAAACACTTTGGAATCTTCGAGGGTGAGTTATTCCATCGACTTGTTGCTACAATCTAGTAGATAGATCTTGGCTTGTTTGTTTGTATGCGGTAGAAATTTTTTGTTTTCCATGCTACAAAACCCTACAGTGGTATCAGAGCTGTGTCTATATGTAGATCTGTTGCACGAGTAGAACACAATGGTCATTGTGGGTGTTGATGCTTTTATTGTCGATTGCTTCTTGTGTACTTTGCATCTTGCGGGATGTTGGGATGAAGCGGCCCGGGCTAACCTTACATGACATCGTTCATGAGACTTGCTCCACGCTTGACATGCAACTTGTATTGCATAAGTGGCTTTGCGGGTGCCTGTTTCTCCCAGCATAGTTAAGATTCAATTTACAACGGGTGATTAACAATGCTAGTATCAATGTTGTGGTTCTTGTTCGTAAGTTAGAACGACACTTATTGAAAGCCCCAAACCACGTAAAACATGCAAAGAAAGTAGAGGCGTCTAACTTTGTTTTGCGGGGTGTCGATGATGTGATATGGCCATGATTGTGATTATATTTGATGTATGCAATGTTCCTTATTGTAAGTTGGCAACCGGCAGGAGCCATATGGTTGTCTTTAATTTATGTTAAGACCCGCGTGTCTATTCAAAGTAGTTGTAATAGTTGAAGCCGGTGGAATACAACCATGGAGAAGCGTCATTGACCTTGATGCAATGCCGGTGATGATGGAGATCATGTTCGTGCTTGAAGATGGAGATCGGAAGCACAAAGAAGAAAGGCCATATCATATCACATATTATGAATTGCATGTGATGTTAATCCTTTATGCATCTTGTATTGCTTAGTTAACGACGGTAGCATTATAAGATGATCCCTCATGCACATGAATTTCAAGTTCTAAAGTGTTCATCCTTAGTTAGCACCGTTGCTAAAGCTTGTTGTTTCGAAGCACCACGTGATGATCGGGTGTGTTAGATTCCGCAAGTGTATACAACGTGAGCAAGCCAGATTTGCTCATGCGGAAGCTAAGGTTTGATCTTGACGAGCCTAGCATGTACAGACATGGTCTCAGAACATAGATCACCGAAAGGTAAAGCATGAATCATATAGTAGATATGATGAACATGTCGATTGTTCGCCATTGAAACTATATCAACTCTCGTGATGATCGGTGTTGATGTGGTGGATTTGGTTCGTGTGATCACTAAAACAATGTGAGGGATATTGTTTTGAGTGGGAGTTCACCTAGATTAATTTAACTATTAATTAGAAATCAATTTGTCATAAACTTAGTCTAAACTATTGCAAATATGTTGTAGATCAATGGCAGCCCCTACCATCAATTTTAATGCGTTCCTAGAGAAAGAAAAGTTGAAAAACAATGGAAGCAACTTCGCGAATTGGTTCCACAATTTGAGGATTGTCCTCACAGCTGGTAATTTGACCTATGTGCTGGATGCACCGCTGGGTGACCCACCTGCAGCTACTGCTACCGATGAAGTAAAGAATGTTTACCTCGCTTCTAAGACTCGATACTCCAGTTCAAAGGTACTATCTTGTATGCTTTAGAATTGGAGCTTCAGAAAAGGTTTGAGAATTCAGACCCACATGATATTGTCCGTAATCTCAAATTGATCTTTGATACTCACGCGGCAATTGAGAGCTACGAGGCTTCTGAAAAGTTCTTTAACTGCAAGATGGAAGAGGGCAGCTCCGTTAGTGAGCATGTGCTTAAGATGTCTGGGCACGCAAACAAACTTCAAAGCTTGGGTATAGTGATTCCTAATGCTTTGGGGATTTATCGTGTCCTCCAATCACTACCACCAAGTTACAAGAACTTTGTGATGAACTACAATATGCAAAACATGAAGAAGCAGTTGCCAGAACTCTTTGCCATGTTGAAATCTATAGAAGTGGAGATCAAGAAAGAGCACCAAGTGTTGATGGTTAATAAGACCACCAAATTCAAGAAAGGCAAGTCTAAGCAAAAGGGACACTTCAAGAAGGGTGGTAAGAAAGTTACCGCGCCGACGAAGAAGACCAAGGCTGGACCTAAGCCCGTCTTGAGTGCTTTTTTGCAAGGGAGAAGGTCACTGGAAGCGGAATTGCCCAAAGTACTTGGCGGACTTGAAGAACGGCAACATCAAGAAGAAAGGTATATCCTATATACATGTTATTGATGTGTATCTCACTAGTACTCGTAGTAGTGCCTGGGTATTTGATACTGGTTCGGTTGCTCATATTTGTAACTCAAAACAGGTGCTGCAGAATAAACGGGAGCTAGCGAAGAACGAGGTGACGATGCGCGTGGGAAACAGATCAAAGGTTGATGTGATCGCGGTCGGCAAGCTACCCCTTCATCTACCATCGGGATTAGTTTTATACTTAAATAATTGTTATTTGGTGCCTGCGTTAAGCATGAACATTATATCAGGATCTTGTTTATTGCGAGACGGTTACTTGTTTAAGTCCGAGAATAATGGTTGTTCGATTTATATGAGTAATATGTTTTATGCACATGCACATTTGATAGATGGTCTATTCTTATTGAATCCCGATAGTGGAAATACACATATTAATAACATTGAGGCGACCTATATGTGGCACTGTCGTCTTGGTCACATTGGAGTGAAGCGTATGAAGAAACTCCATTCCGATGGACTTCTTGAATCACTTGATTTTGAATCACTTGAAAGATGCAAAGCATGTCTGATGGGTAAAATGACTAAGACTCCATTTTCTGGTATGATGGAGCGAGCTACAGACTTATTGGAAATCATACATACCGATGTGTGTGGTCCAATGAGTGTAGCATCGCGCGGTGGTTATCGTTATGTTCTAACCTTCACGGATGACTTGAGTAGATATGGGTATATCTATTTCATGAAACATAAGTCCGAAACTTTCGAGAAGTTTAAGGAATTTCAAAGTGAGGTTGAGAATCAACGTAACAAGAAGATTAAATTTCTACGTTTTGATCGTGGAGGTGAATATCTAAGTTACGAGTTTGGCGAGCATTTGAAGAAATGCGGAATACTTTCACAATTGACACCGCCGGGAACACCATAGCGTAATGGTGTGTCCGAACGTCGTAATCGAATTCTCTTAGATATGGTTCGTTCTATGATGTCACTTACAGATTTACCGCTATCATTTTGGGGTTATGCATTAGAAACAGCCGCATTCACTTTAAACAGGGCACCATCTAAATCCGTTGAAACAACACCGTATGAATTATGGTTTGGGAAGAAACCTAAATTGTCGTTCCTTAAAGTTTGGGGTTGCGAAGCCTATGTAAAGAAGTTACAGCCGGACAAGCTTGAACCCAAGGCAGAAAAATGCGTCTTCATAGGATACCCGAAGGAAACTATTGGGTATACCTTCTATCATAGATCCGAGGGCAAAATCTTCGTTGCCAAGAATGGATCCTTTCTAGAGAAGGAATTTCTCTCGAAAGAAGTGACTGGAAGGAAAGTAGAACTCGACGAGGTTGTCGAACCTTCTCTCGAACTTGCGAGTAGCGCAGCACCGGAAGAAGTTCCTATTGTGCCTGCACCAATAAGAGAGTAAGCTAATGATGATGATCATGAAACTTCGGTTGTAGTTGCTACAGAGCCTCACAGGTCAACGAGAACTCGTACCACTCCAGATTGGTATGATCCCGTTATGAGTGTCATGTTGGTGGACAACACCGATGACCCTGCGACATATGAGGAAGCGATGATGATCCCAGATTCCAATAAATGGAAAGAAGCCATGAAATCCGAGATTGGATCCATGTACGAAAACCAAGTATGGACTTTGGTGGACTTACCGGATGGCCGGAAGGCTGTCGAGAACAAATGGATTTTCAAGAAGAAAACAGATGCTGATGGTAATGTTACTGTCTACAAAGCTCGACTTGTCGCAAAAGGGTTTCGACAAATTCAAGGAGTTGACTACGATGAGACTTTCTCACAAGTAGCGAAGCTAAAGTCTGTGAGGATTATGTTAGCAATCGCTGCATATTATGATTATGAGATATGGCAGATGGATGTCAAAACAGCGTTCCTCAATGGAGACATTGATGAAGAGTTGTATATGGTGCAACCCAAAGGTTTTGTCGATCCTAAAGATGCTAACAAGGTATGCAAACTTCAACGGTCCATCTATGGATTGAAGCAAGCATCCCGAAGTTGGAATCAACGTTTTGATAAGGTGATCAAAAGTTTTGGTTTTATACAAACTTATGGAGAAGCTTGTATTTACAAGAAAGTGAGTGGGAGCTCTGTAGCATTCTTAATACTATATGTGGATGAATATTGCTGATTGGGAATGATGTAGACCTTCTTAATAGTGTCAAGGAATATTTGAATAATAGTTTTTCAATGAAGGATCTTGGCGAAGCAGCTTACATATTAGGCATAAAGATTTATAGAGATAGATCGAGACGCCTAATATCATTGTCACAAAGTACATATTTGGACAAAGTTCTAAAGAGGTTTGGAATGGAAGATAGCAATAAAGGGTTCTTGCCCATGTTGCCCAATACGACCTTGAGTAAAACTCAAAGTCCGACAACGGCAAAAGATAGAGAAAAGATGAGTAAGACTCCCTATGCCTCAGCCATAGGATCTCTAATGTATGCCATGCTATGTACTAGACCCGACATTGCATATGCTGTTAGTTTAACTAGCAGATATCAAAGTGATCCAGGAGTGGATCATTGACAGACGATCAAAACATCCTTAAGTACTTGAGAAGAACTAAGGATATGGTTCATTCTTATGGAGGTGATGAACAGCTCGTGGTTAATGGTTACACCGATGCTAGTTGGAACACCGATCCGGATGATTCTAAATCACAATCTGGATACGTATTTACTTTGAATGGTGCAGCAGTTAGCTGGAGGAGTGCAAAGCAAAGCGTTGTGGCGAGATCTTTAACTGAATCGGAATACATGGCTGCTTCGGAGGCTTCCCAAGAAGCGATATGGATGAAAGAGTTCATTACAGAGCTGGGTGTGGTTCCTAGTGCGCTGGACCCAATGTCTATCTACTGTGATAACATGGGCGCCATAGCTAATGCGCAAGAACCAAGGTCACACAAGAAGCTGAAGCACATCAAGCTACATTTTCACGCTATTCGAGAACATGTCCAAGATGGGGACATAAAGATTTGCAAAGTACACACAGATCTGAATGTGGCGGATCCGTTGACTAAACCTCTCCCGAGGACAAAACATGACCAGCACCAAACTGCCATGGGTGTTCGGTATATTACCATGTAATCTAGATTAGATGACTCTAGTGCAAGTGGGAGACTGTTGGAGATATGTCCTAGAGGACATAATAAATGTAGTTATTATATCTTTGTGTTTATGATAAATGTTTACATTCATGCTATAATAGTATTAACAAGGAAACATTAATACTTGTGTGGTTTGTAAACTTAAATTGAAGTCCCTAGTAAAGCCTCTTCATAATACTAGCTTGTTGGTTAATAAATGATTGTGGTTTCCCTATCATGAACATTGAGATGTTATTAACAACAAGATCATATCGTTAGGAGAATGATATGGTGGACATACTCCTATATATAAGCGTAGCATAAAGATCAAGTCATTTTAATAGTTCAATTGCTATATGCTTTCTGATACATAGTAACCTAATTCCTTCGACCATGAGATCATGCATATCACCTTTACCGGATGGATGCTTGATGACATCAAACACCACATCGTAACTGGGTGGCTATAAAGGTGGCATTGAGTGTTCAGAAAGTATTGGTTGAGACACATGGATCAAGAGTGGGATTTGTCCATCCATATGACGGATAGATATACTCTGGGCCCTCTCGGTGGAATGTCATCCAATTAGCTTGCAAGCATGTGACTGGCTCACAAGGGATCACATATCACGAGAACGAGAAAAGCGGTAACGAGGTTGAACTTGGTATGCAGAGATACCGACGATCATAACCTCGGATAAGTAAACTATCATGAGACAAAGGGAAATTGGTATCATATGTAAGTGGTTCATTCGATCGCAAAGTAATCGTAGAAATATGTGGGAGCCATATGAATTTCCAGATTCCTCTATTGGTTATTGTTCGGAGAAGTGTCTCGATCATGTCCGCATAATTCACGAACCGTAGGGAGACACACTTAAGGATTCGACGTTGTTTGAGTAGTTATGGAATGATGAGTAAGAGACCGAATGTTGTTCGGAGTCTCGGATGGGATCCGGGATATCACGAGGAGATCCGGAATGGTCCGGAGAATAAGATTCATATAAGGAAAGTCCTGTTTCGGGGTTAGAGAATGGTTCCGATGTTTTCATCGGGAATGTTCTAGAAGGTTTTGGAATGTCCGGCACTCCGGAGGGGAAGGGTACATGAATGTGTCATACCAAGTTGGAATGATTGCATCATGTACTAGGTGTCATCGCTGAACAAAATAAAGGGTTTAATCAAATCCTAGTTTGAAAAGTGAAACGCCAATTTGAAAAGTCAAACGGCTATTTTGGGAAGTGGAGGGGAAGGTGGAAACCGAGTTGGGGAGGAGTTCCTCCCCTCCACCGCCGGCCCCCTTGGGAAACCGAGTTGGGAGGGACTCCTCCCGGCGCCCCTCCACCTATATAAGGAGGGGCAGGGCTGCCCCTCCTAGCACCCAACACCTCCACCCGCAAACCCTAGCCCTAAGCCGCCGGCCCTCCTGCAGCCGCCGCCGCCCTAGGGCAAGCCGCCGCCGCCTAGCTAACCCTAGCCGCCGGCCAAGCCTCCTCCTCGGTGCGTCTAAACCCTAGATCGCCGGGGATCTCTCTCATAGTCCACCATACTCGCTCCGGCTTAAGGCGAAGCCTGAGATCTCCCTCTACTTCGTACCACGCCCGTTGTCACGGAATCGCGAGGAGAGTGCTACAACCTCCGCTGCCTGCTGGAACAAGGGAGAGGAAGGTCTTCGTCGAGTATCGAACGTGTGACCCAATGAGCGCTGCTTAGCAAGCGCTGAAAGGATCGTCTACGCGATCTTGAGATCGGGAAGAGTACGACTACATCACCCACGAGAATCCGCTCTCGTTGAACACTTTGGAATCTTCGAGGGTGAGTTATTCCATCGACTCGTTGCTACAATCTAGTAGATAGATCTTGGCTTGTTTGTTTGTATGCGGTAGAAATTTTTTGTTTTCCATGCTACGAAACCCTACATTCATCTTGGGTCTCGTCGTAATCAACATCAATTTGGGTCTCCTCCATGCCTTCGTGTGAATCTCCATCACCAAAGTGGAGGTCGTCGAGCCCAACATGGTGAGAACTATCCAACTGCGACAAGAAATGGGCCACCCCAAGCTTGGTAGCAGTCGGCTGAGGCGCGGTCATTTTATCGATCACCTCGTGAGCAACCCTTTGGGGGCGAGCTGCGACGGTCGCCCTCGCAGAGGAAGAAGGCGTGGGCAATGAGGACACCGGCGACGGCTTTGCCTTGCGTGTAGAAGTCGACCCCATCTTCGCCGCGACCTTCCTCTTCTTCTTCTCCTCCTCCGTCGCCTATGACAGCGCTTGCACCGCCGCCATTGGCTTCCGGGGACACGGGCCACTCAACACCGGCGCAAGGGGTGGCTTGCCCACCGTTGATGCCTTCCCGGTGGCCTTGGTAGCCGTTCCCGCCGGTTGCACCATGGTTGTGTTGCCCAACCACTTCCGCGGCATCAGAGGCTTTGCCGGGGTCGAATCTGGCGCGGTTTCGCCGACGGAAAACTCCGACGGGCATGCGGGATGGAGCTCCGGCGGCCACATATGCTGACATATAGGATTTCGCGATTACAACAGGTGAACTGGGAATTAATACCCACCAGGCCTAACCGAAGACGAAACTTTTGCTTGGCTTGAAACCAAACCGCGTCAGTATATTTGATGGCTATAATCCGGAAATACTATATGCCGCCCGTTGGCTGTGCGGGCGGCAACCTCACAGAGCGTAACCCCGGTTGGGCCAATCCAGTTCGCGTTAAGCTTTTTTGTTTTTATCTATTTTTCATGTTTTCCTTTTTCTCTTTCTTTTTCATTCTTATTTGTTTATTTTTTGTTTATGTTTTTAAAAATCATTATTTTTCTAAAAATCACTAGTTCCTAAAAAAGTTATGTTTTTCTGAATTTTGGTTCATAGTTTTTAAAATTGGTTCATGATTTTTGAATTTTTCTTCATGATTTTCTAACTTTGGTTTATGAATTTTTGAATTTTGGTTCATGATTATCAAAATTGGTTTATGATTTTTGAAATTTTCTTCATGATTTTCTAATTTTGGTTCATGAATTTTTGGATTTTGGTTCATAACTTTTAAAACTGTTTTATGATTTTTGAATTTTCTTCATGATCTTCCATGAATTCTGATTCGTGATTTTCAGATTTGTTTTCATTATTTTCTAAAATTGTTCATGATTTTTTAATTTTAGTTCTTGTTTTTTGAAAAAAAATGACATTTGAAAATCTTTATGAATATACAATTTTTTGCAACAAATCATTATTATAGAACTGTTTAGAGTTTAAAATAAAATATAGAAAAACAAAACAGAAAAAAAAAAGCATAATGCGTCAACTGGGCCAGCCCGCGCCCTTCACGCGGCGCAAGCTAGATGTGCCGCTCGAAGCGGCATATAGCATCGCCCGCTATAATCCCGGCTCAAGTGAACAAGCCCTCAATCGGCTTATAACTGACGCGTATTGGCCGCCGTTTTCGTTTACAAAACAAGCTAGAACAAAACCAATATAACACGGTCATCCGAGCTTCCTTAGCCAACACCCGTAGCCGCCTCCGGTCGACTTCGTCGTCTCCAGGGAGCAGCGATCACGGCTTTTTCCGGCGAGATACTCGACGACTAGGTGCCCCCTTCTCTCTCACTGACACTAATTAAGCGCGCGCGCGCACACACACTATCCTGTTCTTGTATAAACCCTAACCCTAGCTTTCGTCAAGTTTTCCATGAAGATGATGTTTCCTATGGTCAAATTATTCTCCCTCCAATCTGATTCTGAGGGTGTTTTTTGCGTCGCCACTTTCGTATGATTTGTACCATAATTTTTATTTGTCTCTGATGTTCATGCATGCTAAGTTCCTGTGACGTTCTGGTCCGGCCAACAGTAGCGATAATGCAGATCAGAAGTACTATTTCAAGTTGCTTTCTGAAAGGTTCCTTTTACGATTGTGTTCACAGTGTCCAAAACGAAACACCAGCATGTCAAAGTCACCCACGATGAACAGGCCACATACAAACGGGAGGCTGTACGTAGATGACATGGCACCAGGCACCGGCGACGCGGACCTTCGCCGCCACTTCGGGCGCTACGGGGACGTGGCCAACATCTTCATTCCCACGAGCCGCCTCACCGGCGAACCTCGCTGCTGCGCCTTTGTCCAGTTCTCTAGCCCTCGTGACGCCGGCCACGCCCTCGAGGACCCTTGCCATGTCATCAATGGCCAGGAGGTAAGGTACCCTATGGCAACCTGGTTGGCAGTTTCTTCTTTCTCCCGCATAACGAATGACTGAGATCGTATTGCGCTGCGTACACTGGTGCTGTCATCGTTTTCAGTTTGAGTGAGATTTTGATGAAATTTCACTGAATTTTCAGTAGACACTGAAATATTGACCTTTCAGCCAAAATATTTCACCAATTTCAGTAGTACATAGACATTCAAGTGTTTTCATAATGTTTTTTTCAAATATTTCAAATACTTGGTTCAATTCAAGTGAAACTGAATGTGAAAACCATTGTGCTGCTACATATTACTAGTGAGAATGTAGAGCCAATTTTTCAAGAGAAAATGGACTGGGATTTAATCTCCTTTTGTACAGAATTTGGCTTTCCATTCATGTCTGCTTGGGAACTGTAAATCCCGTATACATGGTTTTGTGCGGTTATATAGGGTGATAGATTGAAAATGCCTTTTCTTGCAGGTGTACATTGCAAGGGCACGACCAAGAAGACATTTGAAAGAATCGAGTGTGTAAGCCCCTCTTTCTCTCTCTCTCCCCTCTCTCTCTCAAATAATTTTTAGTGGTCTTCCAAGTTCATGCTTTGTTGCCTTGCTTTTTGAACGGTTCCTTCTACGATTGTTTTTACAGTGTCCAACCAAACACTAGCATTTGTAACCCTGAGATAGTGTGATCATTCCTCTTCTTTCAATCCGATTCCACGATTTCTCGAAATAGGCTTTCACCCCGTTTTATAAATAAAGCCACACGACCAAACTGATACAAAGTGATGAGGAAATCCTCTAACAAGCAGATCAAAGATAAAACTACTAAGCCTAAAAAGCATCTAGCTTGCCACGGAAGACGTCGAGACTAAGGAACCCGGAGCTCCACGACACCGCCTCTAGGGAGGGAACGACATAGCAAGCGCCGCCTCCGCCGAGACCACAAGGGTCTAGGGCTTTCACCCGGAGCTCCAATATGGGAAGGGTAGCCACGACGACTCCCTCAAGAGGGTCACGATACCCGCAGGCATCGCCGTCATCAGCGCCGAAGCACTGGGATTTCGCCCAGAAAAACTCTCACCGTATTTGGTTCCTTGGGCCACCGATCTCCGAGCCGAGCTTCTAACACGCGATCTGGGGCCGCCACCACCTGGAGTCCCCGATGCCCGCTCCGTTCCACCCTCGTGGTCCAGGGAGACGATCCACCACCACTGCCACGTCGTCCCGCCGCCGAGACATGCCCGCGCAGTCCACCTTCTGGAGCCGCCACCCCAGCGTCCACGATCTCGCACACATCGCGTGGAATAGACCACTACAACACCACCCTCAGAACAGGTGTACCCGGGCAGACCAGCCAGACGGGCCCTAGACAGATCGGAATGACGAGACACACAAGTCAACTCCGCAGCTCAAGAGGTGAGCTGCAAGCAGGTTACCGGATCTAGGCCCGTTGGCCCGGATCCAGCACCTCAGTCCCATCAGGACCAAGGCGTGGGCTCCTTAGAACTGGAGCCCCTGAAACCCTAGGACAGCAGGCCCGCCCAGCCCTAATCAGGCCCGAATGGGCCCAGATCTGGGTTGATGGCAATGGTGCCGCCGTCCTGGCCAGCTCCGCTTGGTACTGTCCAGCCCGTCCCGGTCTGCCCCAGCAGCGCCAAGTCGGAGAAGAGGGGCCATCGCAGCTGCAAACCGCCGCCGCTGCGCCCGAGATCTGCAGGTCGGGGCAAGCTCGGGCCACCGCCGCCTTGGCCACAACAGCCGCGAGCCACCCCACCCGCCGCCGCCTCATGATGTAGGGAGCCGTCCCCGACGCCGTGCGCCGGCAATCCTGCGCCGGGCCACGCCGCCTCCCGCCGAAGAGCACCACGCGCCGAGGTCTCGCCGCCCCGTCCAGGAGCACCCTGCGTCGGGTATAGAAAGGCCGCCGGCAGCGGCGCCGCGGGAGCTTTGTCTGGCGGCGGCGGGAGAGAGGGTGCGGTGGGGGAACGCGGGTAGGGTTGGCCGCCGCCGCTTTGGTCGTCCACGGGGGAGCGACGTGAAGCGCTATTTTTTCTCCCTCCCGATTCCACGATTTGGCTGCCTCACCACTTTCAAATGATTTTATCATATTCTAGTTATTTTTTTCTTCTTTTTTGGTTGTGTGCATCCTTAATGTCTTGGCTAGCTTTTGACATTATGTCGTTACAGAGAATGGGTGTAATTGAAATTTATTTAGCATTTATATATTTCCTTTGTGAAAAAAGTGTTCTTTTAAGTTCATGCTCTGTTCCCCTTGCTTTCTGAACGGTTCCTTGTACGACTCTGTTTACAGTGCCCAACCAAACACGAGCATGCCACCGGCGATGAGCAAGCTGCATCCAAATGGGAGGCTGTACATAGATGACATGGCCCCAGGAACCGGTGAGGTGGACCTCCGCAGCTACTTCGGTCGCTACGGGGACGTGGCCGACATCTTCATTCCGACTTACCGCCTTACTGGTGAGCCTCGCTGCTGCGCCTTCGTCCAGTTCTCTAGCCCCGGTGACGCTGGCCGTGCCCTCGCCGACCCACGCCATGTTATCAACGGCCGGGAGGTATGTATATAAGTGTCAACTTGGTTCGCAGATTATTTTTTTCCCGCATAATGAATGACCGGATTGTACTAGTGCTGCTACATATTAGACTAGTCACAATGGAAAGTATCATATTGTAGTATCATGCATATAATACTAGTATATGATTCCATCTCCACAATGCATAGTATCATATAATAGTATCATAGTCTTGGTGTATTATTGTTTTGTAGAATCTCAATGTAAAATTGTGGACAAGATTTGTTTGGAATTAATTTTTCTAGTTTTATATGCTATGATACTGTATCTACCTATGATATCAATATAATCTCTTTCATCATTAATTGCTATGACACATAAGTATTTTGCATGCATGTGGTGCATGATACCACCTATGATATCCTATTGGGGCTAGTCTTACTATTGAGAATGTTGGCTCTATTTTCGAGGGATATTACCGCATAATGAAAGGCTAGGCTAGGATTTTTTTACGGGGATGTCTCGTGTATCAGAAAAAATTCTTTATAACCTTGTACTGGGTTTGTTTCAGCTTTTGTTGTATCTTTTGGTCGATAAGGAATATCTAATTAAGGTTTTGTTTGAGTGGCAACTCAATTAAAGTCAGACAAAATAGGATTTGACCAACAGTTACTCCGCTAATATGCAGCTTATGTTATACTACTACAACATCATAATTGTAGGCAGGTACTTCTGCATTTGAATCTGATAACGTTAGTTCTTTGTTACAAGAACTATATAGTAAATCGAGTAACTATCTGTCAAAGGAAACAAAAATATACACAACTTATATATTTGGACTGATAACAAATAGTAATACGAACGGATGTAATACATAGCATAGAGTATTAATTTCCCTTTGTACAAAATTTGGCATTCCATTCTTGCATACTTGGGAATTTCAAATCCCATATATATGGTTTAGCATGCATGGTCATATGCCGATAGATTGAAAATGTATTTTTCTGTCCAGGTGTACATTGCAAGGGCACAAAAAAGACATCTAGAAGAATCGAGTGTGTACCAGTACAAGCCTCTCTGCGAGCGGCAAAAGCGAGATGGTCCATGGCGTGGTTATCGGGTTGGCGACATCGGCAAGGCATCCTTAGGTCCGCTAGTGTATGACTCCAAAATAATATATATCTCAGAGGATGGTGTTCAATGTTGGTGCATACAGGTAACAATGCACACTGAGAGAAAGTCTACCGGGTATGGGCCAAGACAACAACATTAAGACGAGCTCTCTCAATGACAGTACTCAGTGTTCATCAAGCGTCAATCCTTGCAAAATTTGGCCAATTACTGCGCTATGGCGATCGGTGAAGCTTTGTTGGACGTATGCCTAGTGCTGAATTTACACAATCTACATGGGCTGCTCCAGCCCAGAACTGGTGTTTGTCTCTATACTTAGGATTTTGCTTGTAGCCTATTAGCGGTTATTTCATGTTTGGGGGTGTTGCTCTCGTTGCGTAGTCTGGTAAAAACCATGGTTTTGGTTACCAGTCGGGAAATCCGGTTACCGGTCGGTAACCGGACAGGTAACCGGATATCCCGACCACCCTCGGGAAATCGGTTTACCGGACAAAAAATCCCGAATTTATTTGAATTGTATGAAATTTTTAAATTTTAACAAAAAAAGATGTAAATAGTCATACCGAGAAATGTAAATTCGAATTTTGAAATTTAAATTCGTCCGGTAACCGGTCGGGATTTCTCGGTAACCGCGGTAACCGAAAATTCCGACCACCCTCGGGATTTTTTTCGTACCGGGAACCAAAACCCTGGTAAAAACTGGTTACTTATATCACTAGTTTTCCCCTAGGAATGCTTATATACTTTTGGTCTGCTTTCGTAAAAAGCAAGGTATTGAAGTTACCTCCTAAAATTTTCACCGTTATGCTTGGATACACCATGAACGCAGGGATATTGACCTTTTGGTATACCCAAACTGGAGAGCCCGGGCTTCAATGACCAAGTTGGGCTTAAGAGCATCTCTAACCGATACCCTAAAATCGGTTAGAGAAGTAAAAAAATAGTTAGAGAAATAAAAATACGAAGCGGCGACACCTAACCGAACTCCTAAACAGTTAGAGAAGTAAAATTATACTTATCGGATGAGTAAAAGTGGCGGCCGACTCCTAAATTTACTCCTCCGATGCCACTTCCGAGAAAACCTCCCGCCTCCCGACCTCCTCTTCCCGTCCTCCGCCATTCTTTCCCGCCTGCCTCCCCGTCGGCGCTGATGTCGCCGACTCCGCCCGCAATCGACGCGCAGATCTCCAGCGCACCTTCTTCGACCATCCCGGCACCGGAGACGCCCCAATGCCGCCGCAATCGGAGATCTCCGCCACGGCCTCGGGTGGAAAAAGATTGGGGGCCAACAACGTGGTCCGGTCGGGCGGCACGACCGTCAAGGCCTGGCCGGCGGCAAGCACGTGGAGGCTCCCGAGGTGGCGCCGCGTCCTCCCCTGGTTCCTGTGGTCGTCCGGTGGCAAGCGCGTGGAGGCTCCCGAGGTGGCACCGCGTCCTCCCCTTGTTCATGTGGCCGGCCGGTGGCAGAGCAAGCCAACTCCGGCAAAAGTGGCTCTCGCGGAGGCGGCGGCCAAGAAGAAGAGGAAGAAGGCCGAGGCGGCGCTGCCGAATGCTGCAGCTGCCTCTTCGACGCGCAAGGCCTTGACGGCGAACCCTCCCCGAGGCTGGCCATCACAGGCGGCCATTGTCAACGTCGACGAGCATGAGGTGCTTGATGGATCGTCGACAAGGTAAAAATTCTCCTTTTCTCCTCTCCTCTCATCGGTTTGCGATTTGTAGACACACGGTGATGTTCTTTTGATGAAATGTAGTGTGGTGGAGTCGGAGGTGGCCTCCTTCATGAGCGAATTGGAGAGTATACATGCTGCTGGGATCAACGACCTCAACTTTGACGATCAAGAGGTTGATCCCACCACCAAGCAAAGAGAGGTGGAGGAGACACTGTAGGGTTCGTAGCGTAGAAAACAAAAAAATTCCTACGATCGGAACAACTAAGTACCAAGATCTATCTACTAGATACAAGCAACGGGTGGTATACATCCATAGAATACATACTCTCGAAGACCGAAAAGCTTTAACGAGGTTGTACTCGTGGATAATATAGTCGAACGCTTACCGATATCAAGATTGTGATGAAGTCCATCCGGTCCAGCAGGTCCAGCACCGCAAAGCGGTGGTGCATCCGTGATCACACACACGTTCGGGTATCCCGACAACCTCTGCGCCCTCACTCCAGCGAAGCAGCGGAAGCAACAAATCCTTCCAGAAAAAGCCACCAGGAACATGTATCTCACTGATCCGAGACCATGGAGAAATTCTAAAGGAGGGAGAGATATCCTTCACGAGGAGGTATAATATGAGAGGAGGAGAGGGGGGCCTTTTATAGGGAGAGGGGGCATCCAAGGGGCATGGTGCCACATCCATGGTGGCTGCCCCCACCTCTTCCACATTCATGTGGGTGGAGCTCCCACTCAAAATGAAAAGCCTCCACTCACATAAACATGCCTCCACTAAAAAATCCACTCACATCCATTAAATTTCCACCAAATTTAATGCAAGCTCTCATTTAAATAAAACTCCTTTATATTTATTAAGAATTTTGTTAATTACATTAATTAACAAACATTCATATAAAACCCCTTGCAACATTTCAATTTTACATGTAGAAACAATTTCAACAATTTCACCTAAAATAATTCCGGTTTCCATTGAAATAATTCCTGCGCTTTCTTTTTCTTTCTCTGGCATATTATTTGCTACAAATGGTGTCAGTATCCCTTAAGTGTGTCACCCTACGGTTCGCGAATAATGTAGACATGATCGAGACCCCTCTCCGATCAATAATCAGCAGCAGGACCTGGAGATCCGTATTGACTCCCACACATTCAACGATGACTTCTATGATCGTGAGAACCTTATACGCATGTAACTCAATCCCTTTGTCTCGCGATATATTACATGTCCGAGATTCAACCATCGGTATCTCCATACCTAGTTTGATCTCGTTACCGACATGTACTCTTTTCTCGTTCCCGTGATATAACATTATAGTGATCTTATCACTTGCTTGCAAGCTAACTAATGTGATATCACCGAAAGGCACCAAAGTATATCTATCCGTCATCGGGATGGACAAATTCCACTCTTGATCCATGAGCCTCTACATAACATCTTGGTAGCACTGAACCCACCTTTATAGTCACCATGTTACGGTGTGACATTTGAAGTTATCAAGATACTCTTCCAGTGTTAGTGATTGATATGATCTCATGGTCTAAGGACTAGGATTACTTCGTATGATGTTATAGCAATATAAACACAGTGACTTTAATTGTAATGCTATACTTTGGATGAATGTTCATCACATCATTCCAACAATGTTGTGACCTCGTTATTAACGACATCCAATGTCCATGATCAGGAAACTTTGATCATTTTGTTAATCAATGATCTAGTTTATAAGAGAGGCATAACTAGGAACTTCATTTTTGTTTATTAAACACACATATATTAATGTTTCCCTATAATACAATTATAGCATGCAAAATAAACATTTATCATAAACAAGGAATAAGATAATAACCACTTTATTATTGCCTCTCGGGCATATTCCCTTCAGACACAAGGAAGCGCAAAGAACAGCCGAGCCTCCAACTATAGCGAGAAGGAGGACATCGCATTGTGCTATGCGTGGATGAATGTGTCACTCGATGCATCGGTTGGCACCGACCAATCGAAGGAGAAGTTTTGGGCTCGCATCAAGGACTACTACATCAACACCGTGGAGGTGTCGATCACTCGCACACAAGGCTCTCTCGGCCACCGGTGGGGTGCGATTCTTGAGTGTTGCAACTGGTGGTCCACTTGTGTTGATCAAGTACAAACCAACCCGCCAAGTGGAGTGCCTGTGATGGAGTTTGGGCCACTCATCCAAGACCTCTACAAGATACGCAACAAGAAGAATGGAGGCAAAGCTTTCACCTTGCACCATTGCTTCAACGAGCTTGTTGGAAATGAAAAGTGGGTTCGGAGGAACTGGGATACCACTCCAAAAAGGTCTAGGTGATCATCTCCATCGATTCCAATGATGAGGAAGACGACGACCCGCACAAGAGGCCTGAGGGGCAAAATCTTGCAAAGCAGATGAAAAGGAGAGGTGCCCAAGTTGGAGGCTACAAAGAAGAACTATGTGGCATGGTTGAGACCAAGAAAGCTTTGGCGGCCGAGAGAAGGGATGAGAAGGCGACAAGGTGGGTCGAGCTCAAGGACATTAGCCACCGACTGTAGGGCACGGACCCATCGGTTGCATTGCTCAAGAATGGTTCCCCAACGATGACTAAGAGAGCCTTGGGTGCGGTATGATGAAGTCTTCACCAACTTGTGGTAGTGATCTTAGATTCTTTCCCAAAACTTCTCCTTGCATTGATCCGTGCCGACCATTGCATCAAGTGACACATTCAACCAAGCATGGCACAATGCAATGTCTTCGTCTTCGCTATAGTTGGCAGACCTCTTGCCTCTAGGATTTACTTTGACATTGCGTCTTCCTCTTGACGGCTCCACTTAGGTCACAACTTCATCTTCATCTTCCATCCCCTCTTCTTCTTCTTCGATGCCTTCATCTTGGGTCTCATCGTAATCAACATCAACTTGGGTCTCCTCCATGCCTTCGTATGAATCTCCATCACCAAAGTGGAGGTCGTCGAGCCCAACATAGTGAGAACCCTCCAACTACGACAAGTGCGGTGACCCAGCATACCACTGCATGATGTAGTACACTATAGTCGTTGACATAACACCAATGAAACACCGTTCACTAGTATTTCATCCCTCAGAGTGGTACAACAGAAACACAACAGGTCCAAGACAGGACTATAGGTTACAACTCAACTCTTTACATAAGATCCAGAGAACACTCTAGGTTAAAGAGAGAGAAAGAAACTTCTTACAAATAAGAATCAGAAATAAACAACTCAAAAACTATCATACTATTAACACTAGTATCTGAACTATTGGTCTGGCATTGCTGCTATTGCAATATACTCCAGAAATAGGTTTTATGGCTAGAGATTATATTCCTATCTAATTAGTAACTTCGTCTTCACTTGTGTTGATGTATATGTTGAATTTCCTGACTTCATTGAAGAACTTTAGCTTCTGGTGATGATTCCTGGAGCATAACTTGATGTAGACATCATCTGTACTGGTTTTAGAACCTAGCAAGGAATAAGAAGATACTTTGAGTACGAGCGTACTCAGCAAGTTCACTAAAAAAGAGTGTTTGATGCACTATATCTACAGCCACATACCATAGGTCGTAGGCAATGCAAGTTTTTGTAAACATTTCTTCAAAGGTTGCTTTTATTCTGAAAAGCTATGTCCGTGAGCCTTCATGGGTTTACCAGAACTTTCATGGAGTTCCTTTCCTGTCGCGTTCGCAGCTCCTTCCCGGAACAGGGAGTAACAAGTTACAGTTCTTACACTCTGCAGAGGTGCGTCACTTTACCCATGAGAGATCAAATCCTTGTTGCACAACCGGGCGATCTTTCCCGTCCACACTTCCTATGGTGTGGGGCCCAGTAGATGATCCAAGCCAATTACTGTCCTTCTCCGTGACCCCGCATAACCGACGGATTACACATCAGACCTAGGATAAAACTTGTTTCCATTATCAGCCTAAGGTGTACAACCCTCATAGATACCAGAAGCCGTGGGAAGTTGAGGGATCCCACCCATAACCTGCTAACCCTCTACAAGAGGAGTTGCAACAACGGCCCGGTCATCCGTTGGCATGCGAGAGAGAGCCGATCCAGCTGACTTCTCTGTCCCATTCCAAATCTCATGGTTAACGCGTAATATACGGTGCAAGAATCACTGGCGACATTGGTTGTTAAGTCCTAGATAATGTGTTCCTTTACCACCGGAACTTTCATAGTAGGCTATTATCTCATGGTAAATAACCTATAATCATATTATTATGAAAATAGTGTTTTCTGACCTTTTTCAAATGCAGGTGATGACAACACTGGATTTGTAAAGTACTTTACAAAAAATTATCAAAGGACATGAGCAAGTGTGAACTTGCCTTTTTTGATTGCAAGATTATGCACTCACGGTCTTCGAGACAATATAAGATCCAAGATCTGAAATCAACATCATTGGTCCGGTAAGGACTAATGTTTAAAGAAGCAAGATGCAATTATGCATAAGTAATGATATGCATTTTGTAAAACTCCCAAAGTGAATTCCCAATGCTTTGAGTGAAGTGAATTTAGGTGATTCTTTTAAGAGTTGGTTTATCTTCAATTTTACTTTATAAGTAATGACATTTATAAGGAACTTAAGTGATAATAATTCTAAATATACAAGTAAAGTATAAAGTAATGTGATTATGTTTAATTGTCATTTGGTGACTAAGATAAAAGTCCTTAGTTTTAGTTGTTAAGAATTGAAGAATTTATTATGAGATTATTGTTTGAAGTGTCAAAAAGAATAACATTTGAAGAAAAGATTTCCTTCCTAAGGTTTAAACAACCCTGATAGCTTTTAGAATATGATTGATAGAATGTGATTGATGTTCTTTATGCTTGCTTGAATAGTCTAAACTTGAGATGCTTTTGAAGGGTTTCGCGGCATAGTAAATCAAAATTTTCTACGGATGCGAACAGAGGGAAGCCAAGATCTAATCTAGGAGATGCAAACAACGAGAGAGATTGGATTAGATCTTCATACCCTTGAAGATTCGCTCAAGAGCGTTAAATCGGAACGTGGGTGATGTAGTCGTACTCGCTTCTCCTCCTCGCGATCCGATCCGATCTAGCACCACAAGTGGCGATGCGTCCGTGAGATGCACACGTGCGGCACCTCGATGTCTCCTCCTTCCTTGGTCCAGCAAGTATGGTGGAGAGATGGGTTGGATCTACAACGCGACAGCGTGGTGCAATTGGTGGAGAATTTCTGCAGTAGGGCTTCGCCTACAAGAAGTCGGGAGGGAGAGAGGAGGGCAGCAGGGCGGCTAGGGTTGGAGGGGAAGGTGTAGGGGGGTGGTGCGCCCCCACCCCTATTTATATAGAGGGGGGGAGCAGCCCTAGCCCCTCCCCCAAGCCCAAACCGGCGGCCCCAAAGGATAAGGAGTGGGGGGCAAGGAAACCCCCCCTTCTAGAAGGTCTATCTCGAGTTTAAAACCCCCTTGGACGGCTGGGCCCTATGGGGCCTTGTGCCCCTGGCCCAATGCGTCCAGGGCACTCCCTCATAGGCCCATGCCCCCTCCCGGAAGGTGGGGCCACGTTGGTCCCCTTCCGGAAGGTTCTAGAAGCTTCCGGTACAATACCGATTAACCCGAAAAAATTCCGAACTCCAAAAACCTTTCGCAACAAGCCGTGCTTTATAGACGGTAACATTACCATCCGCGTCCGTTTTCTTCTTGAAGATCCATTTGCACTCAACGGCCTTTCGGTCGCTAGGAGGGTCCACCAAAGTCCATACTTGGTTTTCGCTCATGGATCCCAATTCGGATTTCATGGCTTCTAGCCATTTCTCAGAGTCTGGGCTCATCATCGCTTCCTCATAGTCGTAGGTTCGCTGTCTTCTACTAACAAGACAACAAGACAGGTTGCCGTACCACTCAGAGGGGCACGCGACCTTGTCGACTGCGACGCTCAAGAGCAAGATCGTCCAAGCTTCATGATCCTTGTCATTAGCTTCCTCTATTGTTGGTGCAAAGGCTGGAACAATTTCAGGTGCCGCGCTACTCTCCAATTCAAGAGAAGGTTCAATAACCTCGTCTAGCTCTACTTTCCTCCCACTCACTTCTTTCGAGAGAAACTCCTTCTCAAGAAAGGAACCGTTCTTTGCGACAAACACTTTGCCTTCAGTTCTGTGATAGAAGGTATACCCAATAGTTTCCTTAGGGTATCCTATGAAGACGCATTTCTCCGCTTTGGGTTCGAGCTTGTCCGGCATCAACTTCTTGACGTAAGCTTCGCATCCCCAAACTTTAAGAAACAACAACTTAGGTTTAGCACCAAACCACAGTTCATACGGTGTCATCTCAACGGATTTAGATGGAGCCCTATTTAAAGTGAATGCAGCGGTTTCTAATGCATAACCCCAAAATGATAACGGCAAATCAGTAAGAGACATCATCGATCGGACCATATCTAATAGGGTTCGATTCCCAGCTCGCAGACACACCATTGCGCTGTGGTGTTCCGGGTGGCGTGAGTTGTGAAACGATTCCACTTGCTTTGAGATGCGTGAGAAAATCATAACTTAAATATTCGCCCCCACGATCAGATCGTAGAAACTTAATCTTTCTGTTACGATGGTTCTCCACTTTATTCTGAAATTCTTTGAACTTTTCAAACGTTTCAGATTTATGTTTCATTAAATAGATATACCCATATCTACTTAAGTCATCGGTAAAAGTGAGAAAATAGCGATATCCACCGCGCGTCGAAACACTCATCGGTCCGCATACATCGGTATGTATGATTTCCAACAAGTTTGTTGCTCGCTCCATCATACCGGAGAACGGGGTTTTGATCATCTTGCCCATGAGGCATGGTTCACATGTGTCAAATGATTCAAAATCAAGAGACTCCAAAAGTCCATCAGAATGGAGTTTCTTCATGCGCTTTACACCAATATGACCTAGACGACAGTGCCACAAATAAGTAGTATTATCACTATCTACTTTGCATCTCTTAGCCTCAATGTTATGGATGTGTGTTTCATCCCTTTCGAGATTTAGAAGAAATAAACCATTCAGAATAGGTGCATGACCATAAAAGATGTTACTCATATAAATAGACCAACCATTATTCTCCGATTTAAATGAATAACCGTCTTGCAATAAACAAGATCCAGAAATAATGTTCATGCTCAACGCAGGCACATAATAACACTTATTAAGGTTTAAAACTAATCCCGAAGGTAAAACTAAGGAGAGCGTGCCGCGACCATCACATCAACTCTTGATCCGCTGCCAACGCATCGTCACCTCATCCCTCGCAAGTCAGCCGTCTATTCCGTAGCTCCTGTTTCGAGTTACAAATATTAGCAACTGAACCGGTATCAAATACCCAGGCACTACAACGAGGGCTAGTAAGGAAAACATCAATAACATGTATATCAAATATACCTTTGATGGTGCCAACCTTCTTGTCCGCTAAGTACTTCGGACAGTTGCGCTTCCAGTGACCCTTGTCCTTGCAATAGAAGCACTCAGTGTCCGGTTTAGGACCAGACTTGAGCTTCTTCTCAGCAGGGGAACGCGCTTGTCACCGCCTTTCTTGAAGGGCTTCCTTGCACCCTTACCTTTCTTGAAGGTGGGGGGCTTGTTGACCATCAACACATGATTATTCTTTTTGATGTTCACCTCCGCTACTTTCATCTTAGCAAAGAGCTCAGTGATCATATCAGTGGAACCAATCTAATTGTGATCAACTACAAAACTTTTGTAGCTAGGAGTGTAAATCTTGAGGTCCTCTAGAATCTTGCAGTCCAGTTGCTCAAGGCGTTGAGTGTTGCCCGTCATCTCAATGGAGTGCTCACTAACGGAACTCCCTTCCTCCATCTTGTAGTTAAAGAATTTCTCAGAGATCTCATATCTCTCAGAACGGGCTTGAGTCTGAAACATGTTTTTCAGCTCCTCGAGAATCTCAAAGGGCCCGGCGAACTCCTCAAAACGATTTTGAAGATCCTATTCCATAGCATACAACATGGCGATCTTAATCAAATCATAATCATCCTTGCGCGACTGATAAACAGCTTTTTCATCAGCCGGCGCATCTATAGCAGGGGCGTCACCTAGTGCTTTCTCAAGGACATAGTCCTTTGTCCGCCAAATGAGAATGATTCTCAGAATGCGGAACCATTTGGTGAAGTTAGACCCATTGTTTCTAAGCTTTTCTATCTCAGCAAAAACGTTGAAGTTGAAGTTGGACTTGGCCATGTGATCTACAGTATTTGCAAGTACAATTTAGACTATGTTCATGATAAACAGTTCAACTTAATCAAATTACTAGATGAACTCCCACTAAATTCAACATCCCTCAAGTTGTTTAGTGAACACGATCCAAATTCACCACACCTAATCCGATCACGAGAAGAGATGTGGTTTCAATGGTGGACAACGAAGTGTCGATCATATCATTCATATGACTCATGCTTAACCTTTCGGTTCTTGTGTTCCGAGGCCATGTCCGTACATGCTAGGCTCGTCAAGTTAGACCCAAGTATTTCCGCGTGCAAACTGGCTTGCACCCGTTGTATGTGAGCGTAGAGTCTATAGCACCCGATCATCACGTGATGCTTGGACAGACGAACTTCGCAACGGTGCATACTTGGGGAGAACACAATTTTATCTTGATCTTTATGAGGAATCATCTTATAATGCTACCGTCGTGATCTAAGCATAATAAGATACATAAAAGGATAAACATCACATGCATATAACTTTATGTGACATGGTATAGCCAATCTTCACAAGAATGATCTCCATCTTGTGCGTTCCGGCATGATCTCCATCACTCCACCATGATTGCCTCCACCATGAATAGCAACTACAACTATTGCTAACGACTTAGCGATAAAGTAAAGCTATTACATGGCGTATAAGAAGTTGACTCGCAGGTCATACACAATTATAAAGACAACCATATGGCTCCTGCCGGTTGTGTACTCATCGACATGCAAGTCGTGAAACATTACAAAACATGATCATCGCATACAATATACACATCACATCTTGGGCCATACCATATCACAGAAAACACTCCCTGCAAAAACAAGTTAGACGCCTCTACTTTGTTGTTGCATGTTTTACGTGGCTTATGGGAGTAGATGCTAAGAACGATTCTTACCTACGGAAAGCCACAACGGTGATATTATGGTTGCCAAACTCCGGTGTTAATCCCATGATAACTATAGTGAGAGAAACTGGCATCCACCAGCCGCATGTGTGGAACAAGCCACACGTCAAGTGCGGAGCCGGTCTCGCGAACGACGTCGCGTAAGGTTGGCCTGGACCGCTTCAATCTCACTATCCCGCGTCATAAGAAGAGCACAAACAAGAGGCTTGCAACAGAAAACATCAATGCCCGCAACAACCATGTTGCGTTCTACTCGTGAAACACATCTACGCATAGATCTAGCTCTGATACCACTGAAGGGTTTCGCGGCATAGTAAATCAAAATTTTCTACGGATGCGAACAGAGGGAAGCCAAGATCTAATCTAGGAGATGCAAACAACGAGAGAGATTGGATTAGATCTTCATACCCTTGAAGATTCAAGCATGAACGCTCATGGAACGTGGGTGATGTAGTCGTACTCGCTTCTCCTCCTCGCGATCCGATCCGATCTAGCACCACAAGTGGCGATGCCTCCGTGAGATGCACATGTGCGGCACCTCGATGTCTCCTCCTTCCTTGGTCCAGCAAGTATGGTGGAGAGATGGGTTGGATCTACAACGCGACGGCGTGGTGCAATTGGTGGAGAATTTCTGCAGCAGGGCTTCGCCTACAAGCAGTCGGGAGGGAGAGAGGAGGGCAGCAGGGCGGCTAGGGTTGGAGGGGAAGGTGTAGGGGGTGGTGCGCCCCCACCCCTCTTTATATAGAGGGGGGGCGCAGCCCTAGCCCCTCCCCCAAGCCCAAACCGGCGGCCCCAAAGGAAAAGGAGTGGGGGGCAAGGAAACCCCCCTTCTAGAAGGTCTATCTCGAGTTTAAAACCCCCTTGGCCTGCTAGGCCCTATGGGGCCTTGTGCCCCTGGACCAATGCGTCCAGGGAACTCCCTCATAGGCCCATGCCCCCTCCCGGAAGGTGGGGCCACGTTGGTCCCCTTCCGGAAGGTTCTAGAAGCTTCCGGTACAATACCGATTAACCCGGAACAATTCCAAACTCCAAAAACTGCACTGCTTTATATGAATCTTATTCTCCGGACCACTCCGGAACCTCTCGTGATGTCCCGGATCCCATCCGAGACTCCGAACAAAAACTCATAAACCAATTATCCAATCTATCCTAGCGTCGAGACACGTTAAGTGTGTGACCCTGCGGGTTCGAGAATATGCAGACATGATCTTCTATCAATAATCAACAATGGGTCCGAAACCCATATTGACTCCCACACATTCATCGATGATCATATCGGATGAACCACGATGCCAGGATTCAATCAATCCCATATATATATTCCCTTCGTCTCGCGATATTTTACTTGCCCGAGATTTGATCGTCGGTACCGGCATACCTAGTTCAATCTCGTTCACAGCAAGTACTTTACTCGTTCCATAATCCGATATCACTTTGTGATTAACTCCTTAACCACATGCTTGCAAGCGGTGTTGATATTGATTACCGAGTGGTCCCGAAGTATATCTCTCCGACTTGGGAGGGACAAATCCCATCTCGATACATACAACCCAACAGATACTTTCCGATCACCTGAGAGACACCTTTATGATCACCCTCTCATAGGATGACGTTTGATGACCTCAAAGCTTTTTTCTGATACCAGGGAGTTGTATTATCTCATGGTATAAGGAATACAATATTTGACATAAGAAAAGCTTCGCAAAGACGAACACGATGACACGATCTAATTGCTTCGCTTAGTTTGGGTCTGTCCATCATATCATTCTCCCAATGATATGATCTCATTATCAATTGACAACTCATGTCTATGGTTAGGAAACCTTAACCATCATTGATCAATGAGCTAGTCCATAGAGGCATACTAGGGACACGGTGTTGTTCACAAACCACACAAGTATTAAAGTTTCCGCTTAATACAATTCTAGCATGGAATATAAACATTATCATGAACAAGAATTATAATAATAACATCTTTATTATTGCCTCTAGGGCATAATTCCAACAGCTTTATGTCTTAATTGAAATAGACCAGAGTTAACTATAAAAACATAAGTGGTGTATTAGACCTGATGTTTATAAGCTTTGAGACTAGAGTTAACTTTAAAAGGGTAATTTGTACAAACTTAAGATGTAATTTGTTATAATTATTCCCAAGTTTTAGATTTATGATAGGTATGACTAAGGTGTGGAATTATTCACTTTATATTTTAGTGAATGATTAGATTAAATTTGTTTTGCTATTATGAAAAGAATCTGTATTTTAAAGGAAACATAGTTAGATGATCTTAGTGGTTTGTTAGAATTTAAAGTTATGTTAATAGTGGTTAAGATATAATGATTATTCACCATATTATATAAATGAGTGATACCCAATGTTTATTTAAAACAGTTTTTTTAATAGACTATTTTGAAGTTAAAAGTTATAGTTAAGTTTGATTATGAATTTAAGTTATGGGTTTGGAAATAGTACAAAGACACTAATTGCTCAAGGTTTTATAAGAATTGTGATTATTTCTTATTTAACAATTGTTTTTAAAGAATTCACAAAATAGGTATTAGATAAGGATTTTTAAAAAAAAATATTTAAGACTTTTCAAATAATTTAATATTTTTCTAGTGTAATATATTTGTTCAAGACCTTAAAAATGATTATTATTTATTTTTTTAAGTATTATTTTTATGTTTATAAAATTCCATAAAGGGTAAATGTATTTAAATATTTACTTCAAATTTTACTTATAAAAGAGTTGAGTTAGTATTTTTATAAAATAGTGGATTTATTTTTATACACAAAAATGATTTTTATTTATTTTTAGGATTTTTCCTTATTTTATGAGATTTTACTTAGGATATAATGGTGTTAAGATTTATTTGCTTTATATTTATTTTAAACAAATAAATTTTTATTTTTATTAGGTAGATATTATTTTTGTGAACATTTTGATATACTATATGTATTTTTAGAATTTTTATTTATTTTTCTACAACTAATAATATATTGAGGCTATCTTGGTAATTATTATTTCCTTTTTGTTTTTATTTATTTTCTTGATATTACTTTACCTTGGACCCACCAGTAAGTCTGCCCATGGTTGGGCTAAACCAACCCGATTGATGGACCAAGCCGGTCAAAACGACCCACTCGGTCCAGTGCGTCTTCCCCCTTGCTCAAATCCCTCTCTCTATCTAGGCGATCCCCTGGTGCCGCCGCCGCCGTTCCTTGATCATGGCCGGCTCCGGCCACCATGGCCGCCACCGTGGTGTGAAATGACGATGTGGATGATGCTGCATCAATGGCCCTAGCTCGATTTGATGCTCGAGCCCCCTCCTAGCCGCGCTTCTCTCTCTGATGGCTAGGGTTTGCGCTATTGCCGACGATGTGGTGCTCCGACGCTCCTCTACCATCGCCTTGGTGCCTTGGTGAGGAGATGGTGTCGTCTTCCTCACTGTGAGATCTATGATCGCAGCTTGGCGCGGGTTGCAGCGCCCTCTGGGTGCCCCCCATGCCGCCGTGTTCATCCTCGACGCTGGCCACTGCTTCCTCTTCACACCCTAGCGAGGACCACATGTATGTTTTCCCCTTTTCTCTCCTTGTTCTTCTTTGCTCGAACTGATCTCCCTCTGACGTTGCTTATGTTTTCGGTGACCAACCTCAGTTAGGGCTGTTACTCTATTGTAGATATTGTATGAATCTATGGCTTGCTGGGCGGAGGTTGGCCATGTCTAACTTCAATACTAAAAGATCTCTATACTCTAGAGCCGATACCAATACTCTGACTAGGCTTGTTTTTTTACTTATCTGTGTGTGGCATTCATGTTGTTACTTTTGCTGTTACCTGAACATGCTTGGGTTGATCTTGTTAATAGAGTGTGCTTTTGAATATTAATAAAAGCATGATTTAATTTGCATTCACTATATAAGTGATATGTACATAGAATAAGTAAATGTGAAAGTAATCTGTTTGTTTCCTAGATACTAAACAAATCAATCTCTTGATCAGACACATGTGTGTGTGGAATGCTAAACTGTATCAAAAAGTATTCATATTATAAATAGTTTATAAAAATAATTATTGATTCAACTCTTTGAACCAGTAGATGAGTTGTATTTAGTTTATTTGCTAATTTAGAGTTCTTTGTTGTAGACTAATGAATTTTTTTGTTTTGGCAAATGGAATGGGATTCCTGATACTTGCAGGTTATAAAATGATTATACTAGTGTTACTAGATGTAATCTATTATTGGATATTTAATTTGGTATTTTTAGATGTTCACAAGATCATCTAAATGCTTTTGATAAAATTGTAGATTAAGCAAAGGAATTTGTTGGTTGATTCCTAGTGCTTATTAATTGTTGGAGCATATGTAGATGCTTAAAACTTACTTGCTGGAACTACTCTATGTGGTTCAGCTATTGGGTAATCATTAATTCCTTTTGGTCTATAAGCAGGAATATTAGTAGATGAATTATGTGCTTTGGCAGTGTGTGACTGGCTATAGATGATTTTTAAATGAATTTTTTAGTTGAGCTTGAATTTGTTGAATCTTTGTATCCATGAATGTTTCTTGTGGCTTCTGGGCTTGTGTCTCATTGCTGTGGTACCTCCAAGGAGGATGCACAGTAATAAGAACATGTGCACATGATCTGCTGCTGCCTCTTAGATCAAATGTGAAGGTGTGCAGTGTGCACCTGAATCTTTGATGCAGTTACTTTTGTTCTAAAATATAGAATGATTCTTGTATGTTCTTGAATATCTAAGAAAGTGATTTATTATTTTACTTGATGATGAACTGATGTTCTAGTTTAAAGACTAGATTAAGGATGTGGAAAAATTAATGAGTGATTATGCTTGAGGTGCAATTTCCAATTCTTTTGGATTTGTGCCCATTAATCCTTCATGCTTGCTGGTTTTTGCAAAGATGGTTTATAGGCTTTTATGGTTTTATATGAATGGTATAAGTGTGCTATATCCCCTGCCTATGATGCAAAGGCTGAGGCCAGAATATAATTAAGAACAGATACTATTTTGTGGCTTCTGTCTCTATGATGAGCTTGCATAGCATCTCTATGCAAACTGAGAGAACCTCCTCCTCCAATCCTCCTAAATGATCATTTAGTTGAAGGGTAGAGGAATGGATTTGATATGGCTTATTTCCCTTGTAATCCCAGATCTTTATGCAAAATATAAGAACAGATGCTGCATGATCTAGTGGCTAATTCTGAATATTTTTACCTGCTTCAGTGAGTGGCTTATGATGATATTTGTTCAGCTGTTGTGATAGCTTTCCTTACTTGGTGTTGCACTTGATCAACTTCTAATCCCCTTTTGTTGTTTTTGTGGTAGATCTTGATTAGCCACTGTTAATCTGGTGGCCTGCTTTTCTTCCTTCTCCTGATGTAGCTACTGCTACTTCTTTCCTTAGCATCTATAAGACCCCTCCTTGTACTCCTGATCATGTCCTTTTACTTATGGAGCTGATATCTTCTCTATAATCTTCTTTTCCCCATGCTCTTGGATGGCTTTATTAAACAACCAGAGACTGGATATATGGTGGATTTGATTTGTATGATTTGCTTTGGGTGCTAAATAGGGTAGTTCTTGGTGGTGGCTAAGAACAGTGTGCTCTTGAGATGGTACTATGGTTAATCTCTAATGTTGAGAAGTTGAAGTGTGTATGTGCAGATGTGGTGAAACTGGTGAAGTGCTTGGTGGTGCTACGGTTGGCTACTGCTTTTAGCTATCTGATCCAGTCCTTGCTGTGTTGACAACACAACACTTGCATGTGTTGTGTGAGCTGCTGTCTAGTGGCCCCCCTGGTTCAAGTTTCTATGTCTGTGACTCCTCCTTGGAGATGAGATCAAGTAAAACTAGATATTTTTCATGATGCTTTACCATTTGCCTTTTATCTAGCTTTGGTGAAACTTGCCCCATAAGGCCTATGATGGTGCTCTAAGGCCCATTCTTATTTTTATGATAAGAACAGATTCTATTTGGCCCCTTGATAAAAACTCAATGATGTGTTCAGCAATGCACCACATTGCCAGACTGAGAGTTCAACTAACACTAACCCATTCTTTTATTTGTTTTCTTTTTATCTCATTATTATGCAGGAACAAAAGTGAACAGGAGGAAAATCTTCATGTCTAGAAGATATAGTTTAAAATTTCCCCTTTTTTCTTTTACAACTTTATTTGATTCTTAAATATTGTAAATAATATTGTATTCTTTTATTAATGTAATAAAGTTCATTTTTGTTTTTGTTAGTTGAAACTTGTAAGGGTTTGTATCTTATTTAATAAAGTTAAGTATTCTTTCTTTTTATAATTTCTATTACTCTTGTAATATATCTTATGAATTGAGATTTGTAAAACAATAAGACTTTTTGTTTGTAATAATAATATTTATTGTCTTTAATTGTATTCTCTTATTTATTGAATTGTTTGTGTTTTGAATTTTCAATTCAAATACTCTTGAATTATATCAATTGTTTACTAAAGTCAAATTTGTTTCCCTCAAATCAAGAAAATCAGGAAAAGTCATGTCAAAATTCTTCGTACTTACCCTGATGTGTTAAACTAAACCATCAGAACGAGAGGAACTCCGATTCCTTCGTGTTTTCTTAGTTTTGCACAAAAATTCTCCAGATTTTCTTATGCATGAATGCAATGCAAACATCTGAGTTTAGCTTATTTCTAAGCTCTAATGCTGAGATGTTACAAACTCTCCCCGTTAAAATAAACTTCATCCTCGAAGTTCGTATACTCTCACATTTCAGAATAAGGAATTGCCATTGTATTGATTACGACACTTCTCAACTCCATGATAACCTCAAATGGGAATAATTGTAGTATCCCATATCCATACCTTGTCCTTGAATTTTATCATACTTGACAATCTCCAACTTGTTGTCTCCAATACCCCAAAGTTCCTTTTACTATCATCTCTTAACGATATGTCTTTATTAAAAAAATCCTTACATTGGGGTCTCTTCTTTAGTTCATTTCCCTGATTAGGTATCCTAATCCAACTCCTTCACTTGATCATCGAACTTTCTTACTATACTGTGTAAGGTCTATGAAGTCTCACTAAAATAGGGTTTTAAATTTTTATTAGTCAATAGTGGTGGCCAAAAGACTAATCCTTGATTTTTTTTTCATTGTATGAGTTGTACTGGTAATCCTTCCGAAGATTGGATTTGAACACATTTAGTCCATACCCATTGGAACTTCTTGTTCCTCTATACCTGTCCAATTGGATGTGCTCTATTACCTCTTAAGGTTCACTTAAGAGTGATTTCTTTTAGAAATAGTCTGTTAGGATTAAGCTATTTTATTTCCTTCGAGATTTTACCTAATCAAGCTTTAGACAATCTTTTATGATCACCTTTCTTCAACTTCATTTATTACTTACCTTAAGGTTTGAGTACTACTACCTTGACATAAACTTTGATCTTTCATCTAGACATACTTCCGAAAGTACTTTAATAATGATGACTTCTTTTGACCTTATGAAAATAAGGCTTAATGTTTTTGTAGGTTAGTCTTTCGTCTCCAACCTTTACTTTGAATTCGGATAACAGTACTCCCGTTTGCTGTTTACTCTCCCACTTAGGGTTTACTAATGGCCTCTGAACTGCATATATAGTAACTATTGGCTTTATAATTAGATTATTGGTCTCTATCAGCTTATACTCTACCTAGTTAGGTTCTTATGAAAGATGGTACGGTGTATCCACACAATTATGGATCTCCGAAGTAAATCTTTCAGCCTTACTTGTCTTACTTACTATTTGGGACACTTTCGCTTTGATAGGTCTGACTTCACGAAGCGCCTCGAAAGACGATTGCTTTAATTTTATACTCATTTATGCCTTACTTAGCTTAGGCCAAGTTTTATGCTCTTTATGCAACCATTAAGATGATCTGGTTATGTCGTGGTATTGCACGGCAGATGCTACTGGGAGTAGCTTACGTAGAGGGAGCAAGACGACGTAGGAGAATCCTGAAGCGAGATTGGCACACGATGTACCCAGGTTCACGTCCCCTTGATGGAGGATCGCTACGTCCTGCTGTCAATCCAATATATGATCATAGATTGGGTTACATGAGAGCCGCCGTAGGCGGAGGGAGAGACTAGATCTAATCTAATATGAGATGTGGGAGAAGATACCCCGTGGGGTGCCCCTGGTGGCTTTATATATGCAGCCAGTTAGGGTTTACAAGTGCACTAATGGGCTTTGTATTGTAGTCGCCGTCTTGGGCCTCCAGTCGGTGCTACTCGTCTGGGTCCAGCATGCGCCAGTCGTCGTAATGGGTGAGTCGACCCGCTCAGGGCTAGGTTTCAGTCGGCTCGATCCAGCTGGCGATTCCGCTTCGTGGGTATACCCCGATTGGTATTCCCCCATCAGTAGTCCCCGAGCGCGTTGTCGATTCGACGCGGGCTTGAGGCAGGGCGCGGAGAGTCTTGACGATGGGTCGTGGAGAATCGGCGAAGAGCTCCTGAACAGAGAAAGGAACCGTGAAGCGGGATGCAATCGGTCGTGAGCCAGTCGGTGATGGCCAGTTGAGGAAAGATGCAGGGTGTCGGTGAAGCCGACAGTTGCGGCGAGTCCCCGAACGTGGAGCGTGCCGAGTCCCCGAGCGCGGCAAGTGGCGAGGTCGAGCGAACGGTGAGTGCCGAGTCCTCGAGCACGCCAAGTGGCGAGGTTGGGCGACCGGCGAGTGGCGCTGTCCGTAGCGCGCCGAGTCCTCAAGCGCGTTGAGTACGCGAGGGCGAGTCCGCGGTGGCGAGTCCCTGAGCGTGTTGAGGGCGAAGTCCGCGTGATGGCGAAGTCCTGGCGTGTTGAGTACGCGAGGGCGAGTCCGCGGTGGCGAGTCCCCGAGCGTGTCGAGTACGCGAGGGCGAGTCCGCGGGGGCGAGTCCCCGAGCGTGTCGAGTACGCGAGGGCGAGTCCGCGGTGGCGAGTCCCCGAGCGTGTCGAGTACGCGAGGGCGAGTCCGCGGTGGCGAGTTCCCGAGCGTGTCGAGTACGCGAGGGCGAGTCTGCGGTGGCGAGTCCCCGAGCGTGTTGAGTACGCGAGGGCGAGTCCACGGTGGCGAGTCCCCGAGCGCGTTGAGTACGCGAGGGCGAGTGTCCACGGCGGCGAGTCCCTGAGCGTGTTGAGTATGCGAGGGCGAGTGTCCGCGGCGGCGAGTCCCCGAGCATGGAGAGTACGTGAGGGCGAGTCCACGGTGGTGAGTCCCCGAGCGCGTTGAGTACGCGAGGGCGAGTGTCCACGGTGGTGAGTCCCCAAGCGTGTTGAGCACACGAGGGCGAGTCCACGGTGGCAAGTCGACGAGGGCGAGCCGCGGTCGTGGAACCACGCGTACACGCAACATGCCTAGGAGTAGTCCCCGAGGCTCGAGTTGGCTTGTAGAGGAGACTTGAGGCTCTTTAGAGATGCATATTCTGAAAATAGTAGTGGTTGCTGCCGAACATGGCGAGTGGCGAGGTCGAGCGACCGGAGAGTGCCAAGTCCCCAAGCATGGTAAGTGGAGAGGTCGGGCGACCAGCAAGCACTGATCCCCTAAGCGCGGCGAGTGGTGAGGTCGAGCGACCGACGAGCGTCGAGTCCCCGAGCGCGGCGAGTGGCGAGGTCGAGCGACCGACGAGCGCTGAGCCCCCGAGCGCGGCGAGTGGCGAGGTCGAGCGACCGGCGAGCACCGAGTCCCCAAGCATGGCGAGTGGCGAGGTCGAGCGACCAGCGGGCACCGAGTCCCCGAGCGCGGCAAGTGGCGAGGTCGAGCGACCGGCGAGCGCCTAGTACCTGAGCGCGACGAGTGGTGAGGTCCAGCGACCGGCGAGCGCCGAGTCCCCGAGCGCGGCGAGTGGCGAGAAAGACATCGTTTTTCTGAGAAGGAGAAAAGATGCAATTGCATTAAGGTGTACTTGCATAATATATTGAACATTTGTAAGACGTGCAAATTATACATGTTGAAGAAAATGCACTTTTGCTATGTAGATCGATGGGTAGTATGTAAGGTTTATGCATGTCTTTTTATGAGTAGGCAGACCTCCAGCATCAAACGCTTGCCGGATAATAGGGACACGATGCCAGACTGTTGAACCCGGAGACAAGGTCGGCCTTTCAGTACCCAGCCTCACTACTTCGGTGGACGCGAATAAACAACAGACAAAACTGAAACCGATCCCAAATATGATTTTGGTCCCTAAAAAAGGTCATATGCGACTGCATGGTCGGCTTTGAAGAATGAATAAAGATGCATATATGTTTTGGACTCATAGCGTACGAGTGTAAAGAAACTTAGCTGTTAACATGGCGAGTCCGCGACGACGAGTAAACGTGGCGAGTCCGTGAGGACGAATCCGCGATGGCGAGTTCACGATAGGTGAGTCCGCGAGTATGGCGAGTCGCCGATCGTGGCGAACTCACAATGGAGAATCCCCGAGCGTGGCGAGTATGCGAGGCCGAGCTCGCGATGGCGAGTCCCCGAGCGTGGCGAGTACGCAAGGGCGAGCTCGCGATGGTGAATCCCCAGGCGTAGCGAGTCCGCGATGATTGCGAGTCCGCGAGGGAAGAGTCCTCGAGTGTGGCGAGTCCACGATGATTGCGATTCCGCGATGATGTTGATTGCGCTGTTTTGTTAGCGAGTCTCTCGTCTTGGCCCGGGGGGCCAGTCGCATGGCGACTCCAAAGATGGCTCTCGACTTGGCGTTCTTCCTGGACGATCCGAGGATCGGTTTGCGAGTCCTCATCCGCAGTACTTAGCCGTGCGAGTCCCGCTATCTAAGGTTGAGGAGGACATGGTGCTTTTTGTGTAGCACTGCCATTTATCTTGGCCCGAAAGGCCAGTCGAGCAAGGCGACTCCAATATGGCTCTCGGTTAGCGTTTTTCGTGGACAAACCGAGGCTCGGTTTGCGAGTCCTCGTCCGCACTACTTGGCCATTACGAATCGCTCTTTCAAAGGTTGAAAAAGGCGAATTGATTTGTACCGAGGGGAAGAGACGCCCAGTGGTGAGTCCATGCAGCATGGAAAGCGACCCTCTCTGGCGACTCGGACGATGAAGGTCCCTTAGCAGGCGCGGCGTACGCATTTGTCGCGGCGGACAGAGGTCGCGCTATGGCGAAGTCGATGCGGCGGACACGGGGTCGACGCGGCGGACGGAGGTCGCGCTATGGCAAAGTCGACGCGGCGGACACGGGGTCGACACGGCGGACGGAGGTCGCTCTATGGAGAATTCGACGCGGCAGACACGGGGTCGACGCGGCAGACGGAGGTCGCGCTATGGAGAAGTCGACACAGCGGACACATGGTCGATGCGGCGGATGGAGGTCGCGCTATGGCGAAGTCGACGCGGCGGACACGGGGTCGACGCGGTGTACGGAGGTCGCGCTTATGGCGATGTCGATGCCGCGGACACAGGGTCGACGCGACGGACAGAGGTCGCGCTATGGCGAAGTCGACGCGGCGGACACCGGGTCGACGCGGCGGACGGAGGTCGCGCTATGGCGAAGTAGACGCGGCGGACACAGGGTCGACGCGGCGGACGGAGGTCGCGCTATGGCGAAGTCGACAACGGCGCCGCGAGGGCGAAGTCATGATGGCGAGTCTCCGAGCGTGGCGTGTCCACGAGGGCAAGCTCGTCGCTCGCGATGGCGAGTCCCCGAGCGTGTCATGTCCGTGAGGGCGAGTATGTCGTGACGGTTGTAAACCAGCTAACCTGTGTATACACACAAGTCGGAAGTATAGAAATCATACAAATATATTATGATGGACAAAATAGCTGAATAGATATCACCAAATGCCTCGTGCCGTGTCTATCTGGTGATTTGTTTATTGCGCTTGTCTGGCCTTGATATGAGTGATGTTTAATCTGCATGTCGCCTGAACTTTTCCATCGGCCGACTAGTGTGTAACTGGTAAGTTCTTCGGTTAAAACCTGAACTCAGCGATTGCTCTGCATGTCGCCTAAACTTTTCCGTCGGCCGACTAGTGTGTAACTGGTAGGTTCTCCGATTAAAACCTGTACTCAGCGATTGCTCTGGACATGCACAGAAAATAAACTTACACAATTCGTGATGAGTCACTTCAAATAAAATAATTAGTGAGAGAGGAAGCGATCGAATTAGAATAAAATAAAATAAATAGAACCATCAGCCCTTTGCTGCTTTCACATGGATGAAGTCACGATCTTTCCTCGTACGCATAATCTTGCGAGATACGAACCAATACGCATGCAAGAATTATATTGAGATAAATAACCGATTGCTGCTTTCACATGGATGAAGTCACGATCTTTCCTCGTACGCATAATCTTGCGAGATACGAACCAATACGCATGCAAGAATTATATTGAGATAAATAACCGACTGGCAAGAGAGATGGAAAAACTTAGCTACATTATAGAGCCGATTGTGCATATACGCATGCGGAAGAATCTTTCAAGTCAACCACGCCTGCGTATGCGTCTTTCTTGATCTGCTGACATGACCTGATGCCTTGGATTATTCTCCAACGAAACGTAAAAGCAAACATGCATGAGAGACTAGATCGGAATAAAACAATCTATTGATAAAGTAATAAATGATAAAAGGAATCAAATAAAAAACCGATGTATGAAATCGATCAAGCACGCTGGCGCGCCTGTGATTTTCTAGGACCAGCGCGTGCACTTATTCCATGTTGGCTAGAAGCAGCCGGATCGGAAAATTGGCATGAGTTGCATAGCAGTTTTCACATGTCGCGCCAGATGCGGTCTAGCCATCGACGAAGATGAGGGATCCCGCCCGGATTATCATCTCCAAGCACCGCCCACCCCACGGTGGGCGCCAACTGTCGTGGTATTGTACGGCAGATGCTACTGGGGTAGCTTACTTAGAGGGAGTAAGACGACGTAGGAGAATACGGGAGCGAGATTGGCACACGATGTACCCAGGTTCACGTCCCCTCGATGGAGGATCGCTACGTCCTGCTGTCAATCCAGTATATGATTATACATTGGGTTACATGAGAGCCGCCGTAGGCGGAGGGAGAGACTAGATCTAATCTAATATGAGATGTGAGAGAAGATACCCCGTGGGGGTGTCCCTGGTGGCTTTATATATGCAGCCAGTTAGGGTTTACAAGTGCACTAATGGGCTTTGTATTGTAGTCGCTCTTGGGGCCTCCATCGGACATGCGCCAGTCGTCGTAATGGGTAAGTCGACCCGCTCAGGGCTAGGTTTCAGCCGGCTCGATCCAGCTGGCGATTCCGCTTCGTGGGTATACCCCGATTGGTATTCCCCCATCAGGTTAACTATGTCAACCAACACCGGCTGCAGACAAGATACCAAATGTGGATCAAATACCAGCTGCGGATCATCCTAGGGTGTATGAATTTCCCTATGGTTTTCGACAAACTACCGGCATTCTCTCTGAATTGTCAGAGCTTGAATACCATTTTAGTTCCAAAGCTTCTTCTTTGTACTAATTCATGATACTTCCATGAACTAGGTACAACTACTTCATTAACGTCTTAGCAACATTACCTACTTTGAATGAACTTTAAGTTTATTACTTCTTGTTGCTCCTTATATTTCTTACACTAATCTTCCTTCTTATTGCTGGCTAGTAATGATCTGAGCTTGATCCATTCTTCAAATTGCGTTGATACTCCTTATACTTGCTTCATTCTTCATGTAAATCTTTGTCTTGATCTTTATAACTTGTCACTCCCTTACACGAATTCCCTTACTCTATCTAGGTCTATAACATCAAGTAGTAACTGGATGTTGCAACATGCATTTGCACATCAAGTGAAACTTCATGTACAGATCTAGTCAAACAAGAAGATCCAAGAAAAACTAATAAATCCAAATGTGGTACATATAACACATAATATTCTAAGCCCAGAATATAGTAGTTGAGTATAATATCTCAAGAATTCAGGCTTAGTTGTGTAATATATGACACCTCCTCGTATAGGTTTACATTGTGATACTTAACACATAGGGATCAAACTCTTTGTCTCAATATTTACCCTAATTGATCAATTGCAATAAGATAAATTTAAGCAAGGTGATCTCAATTTGGTTTTGACTAACCTTTAGTCTCACTTTTGGAATGGCTAATATACCCTACCTTTCTTTATTGGTAAATTAACCTCACATGATTACTCCAAAAGACTAATCAGATTCTACTGAACACCTAAAACTAAATTTTTTTTCTAGAATTATGACACCTATGACTTCTATCATAGTTCTACCATGCTATTTTCTTACTTCTACCTCAAGATAATTTATTAATTACTTGTAATTTTTACACCTACATCATGGTTTTGGAGCTAATCTCACCATGATCTTGTTATGTCTTACTTATACATCATGATTTAAGAGCTAATATAACCATGATGACTTTGTTTCACATTAATCTATCATTACATCTTAACCTAATTTCACTTCATCATGTAGAATTCTCAAGTGAATCCCAGATGATTACTACTCATTACATCAACATTTATCCTAATGATATTCATCATGTTGCCTTTGGTTATCAACTAACAATAAGATTCCACTATGCTACTTGAATTCTAGGGTTAGGCTATACCATTAGGAATACTTCCATATGATGTCTTACACTTTCCTATAATATCTTGGTGGTTTATGTCTCCCTCGGAGGACACTAAATAGCACTATACTTGAGAAAAGATAAAATAATTACTCTTAAGAAAGAATGACTTAAGCATATGACTTAGGTGTGACAAGGTTATCCTCAAGTGGATACTCATCACAAGTCATAAGAATATTTGGTTCAGATAAGATGGATCCTATAGTCACTATCCAACCTACAGATCTTTCTAAAAGGGTTTTAATCCTAAGGTCAAAGCATATGCTCTGATACCAACTGCGGTGACCCAGCATACCACTGCATGATGTAGTACACTATAGTCGTTGACATAACACCAATGAAATACCGTTCACCAGTATTACATCCCTCAGAGTGGTACAACAGAAACACAACAGGTCCAAGACAGGACTATAGGTTACAACTCAACTCTTTACATAAGATCCAGAGAACACTCTAGGTTAAAGAGAGAGAAAGAAACTTATTACAAATAAGAATCAGAAATAAACAACTCAAAAACTATCATACTAATAAAACTATCATACTAATGAAACTTATTACAAATAAGAATCAGAAATAAACAACTCAAAAGCTATTGCAATATACTCCAGAAATAGGTTTAATGGCTAGAGATTATTCCTATCTAATTAGTAACTTCGTCTTCACTTGAGTTGATGTATATGTTGGCTTTCCTGACTTCATTGAAGAACTTTAGCTTCTGGTGATGATTCCTGGAGCATAACTTGATGTAGACATCGTCTGTACTGGTTTTAGAACCTAGCAAGGGTTAAGAAGATACTTTGAGTACGAGCGTACTCAGCAAGTTCACTAAAAAAGAGTGTTTGATGCACTATATCTACAGCCACAGACCATAGGTCGTAGGCAATGCACGTTTTTTTAAACATTTCTTCAAAGGTTACTTTTATTCTGAAAAGCTATGTCCATCAGCCTTCACGGGTTTACCAGAACTTTCATGGAGTTCCTTTCCCGTCGCGTTCGCAGCTCCTTCCCGGAACAGGGAGTAACAAGTTACAGTTCTTACACTCTGCAGAGGTGCGTCACTTTACCCATGAGAGATCAAATCCTTGTTGCACAACCGGGCGATCTTTCTCGTCCACACTTCCTACGGTGTGGGGCCCAGTAGATGATCCAAGCCAATAACTGTCCTTCTCCGCGACCCCGCATAACCGACGGATTACACATCAGACCTAGGATAAAACTTGTTTCCATTATCAGCCTAAGGTGTACAACCCTCATAGATACCAGAAGCCATGGGACGTTGAGGGATCCCACCCATAACCTGCTAACCCTCTACAAGAGGAGTTGCAACAACGGCCCGGTCATCCATTGGCATGCGAGAGAGAGCCGATCTAGCTGACTTCTCCGTCCCATTCCAAATCTCATGGTTAACGCGTAATATACGGCGCAAGAATCACTGGCGACATTGGTTGTTAAGTCCTAGATAATATGTTCCTTTACCACCGGAACTTTCATAGTAGGCTATTACCTCATGGTAAATAACCTATAATCATATTATTATGAAAATAGTGTTTTCTGACCTTTTTCAAATGCAGGTGATGACAATACTGGATTTGTAAAATACTTTACAGAAAATTATCAAAGGACATGAGCAAGTGTGAACTTGCCTTTTGTGATTGCAAGATTATGCACTCACGGTCTTTGAGATATTATAAGATCCAAGATCTGAAATCAACATCATTGATCCGGTAAGGACTAATGTTTAAAGAATCAAGATGCAGTTAAGTAATGATATGCATTTTGTAAAACTCCGAAAGTGAATTCCCAATGCTTTGAGTGAAGTGAATTTAGGTGATTCTTTTAAGAGTTGGTTTATCTTCAATTTTACTTTATAAGTTATGAAATTTATAAGGAACTTAAGTGATAATAATTCTAAATATACAGGTAAAGTATAAAGTAATGTGATTATGTTTAATTGTCATTTGGTGACTAAGATAAAAGTCCTTGGTTTTAGTTGTTAAGAATTGAAGAATTTATTATGAGATTATTGTTTGAAGTGGCAAAAAGAATAACATTTGAAGAAAAGATTTCCTTCCTAAGGTTTAAACAACCCTGATAGCTTTTAGAATATGATTGATAGAATGTGATTGATGTTCTTTATGCTTGCTTGAATAGTCTAAACTTGAGATGCTTTATGTCTTAATTGAAATAGACCAGAGTTAACTATAAAAACATAAGTGGTGTATTAGACCTGATGTTTATAAGCTTTAAGACTAGAGTTAACTTTAAAAGGGTAAGTAAACTTAAGATGTAATTTGTTTTAATTATTCCCAAGTTTTAGATTTATGATAGGTATGACTAAGGTGTGGAATTATTCACTTTATATTTTAGTGAATGATTAGATTAAATTTGTTTTGCTATTATGAAAAGAATCTGTATTTTAAAGGAAACATAATTAGATGATCTTAGTGGTTTGTTAGAATTTAAAGTTATGTCAATAGTGGTTAAGATATAATGATTATTCACCATATTATATAAATGAGTGATACCCAATGTTTATTTAAAAGAGTTTTTTAATAAGATTTTTAAAAGACTATTTTGAAGTTAAAAGTTATACTTAAGTTTGACTATGTATTTAAGTTATGGGTTTGGAAATAGTACAAATACACTAATTGCTCAAGGTTTTATAAGAATTGTGATTATTTCTTATTTAACAATTGTTTTTAAAGAATTCACAAAATAGGTATTAGATAAGGATTTTTTAAAAAAAATATGAAAGACTTTTCTAATAATATATTTAATATTTTTCTAGTGTAATATATTTGTTCAAGACCTTAAAAATGATTTTTATTTAATTTTTTAAGTATTATTTTTATGTTTATAAAATTTCATAAAGGGTTAAATGTATATAAATATTTACTTCAAATTTTATTTATAAAAGAGTTGAGTTAGTATTTTTATAAAATAGTGGATTTATTTTTATACACAAAAATGATTTGATTTTTCTTTATTTTTAGGATTTTTCCTTATGTTACGAGATTTTATTTAGGATACAATTGTGTTAAGATTTATTTGCTTTATATTTATTTTAAACAAATAAAGTTATATTTTTATTAGATATATATTATTTTTGTGAACATTTTGATACACTATATGTATTTTTAGGATTTTTATTTATTTTTCTACAACTAATATTATATTGAGGTTATCTTGGTAATTGTTATTTCATTTTTCTATTTATTTATTTTCTTGATATTACACCTTGGACCCACCAGTCAGTCTACCCATGGTTGGGCTAAACCAACCCGATCGGTGGACCAAGCCGGTCAAACCAACCCACTCGGTCCAGTGCGTCTTCCCCTTGCTCAAATCCCTCTGTCTCTAGGCGATCCCCTGGTGCCGCTGCCGCCGTTCCTTGATCATGGCCGGCTCCGGCCACCACGGCCGCCATCGTGGTGTGAAATGACGATGTGGATGATGCTACATTAATGGCCCTAGCTTGATTTGATGCTCGAGCCCCCTCCTAGCCGCGCTTCTCTCTCTGATGGCTAGGGTTTGCGCTGTTGCCGTTGATGTGGTGCTCCGACGCTCCTTTGGCATTGCCCTCGTGCCTTGGTGAGAAGATGGTGCCGTCTTCCTCACTGTGAGCTCTATGAACGCGGCTTGGTGCGGGTTACAGCGCCCTCTGGGTGCTCCCCGTGCCGCCGTGTTCATCCTCGACGCCGGCCACTGCTTCCTCTTCACACCCTAGCGAGGACCACGGGTATGAATCAATGGCTTGCTGGGTGGAGTTTGGCCATGTCTAACTTCAATACTAAAAGATCTCTATACTCTAGAGCCGATACCAATACTCTGACTAGGCTTGTTTTTTACTTATCTGTGTGTGGCATTCATGCTGTTACTTTTGCTTTATCTGAACATGCTTGGGTTGATCTTGTGAATAGAGTGTGCTTTTGAATATTAATAAAAGCATGATTTAATTTGCATTCACTATATAAGTGATATGTACATAGAATAAGTAAATGTGAAAATAATTTGTTTGTTTCCTAGATACTAAACAAATCAATCTCTTGATCAGACACATGTGTGTGTGGAATGTTGAACTGTATCAAAAAGTATTCAGATTATAAATAGTTTATAAAAATAATTATTAATTCAACTCTTTGAACCAGCAGATGAGTTGTATTTAGTTTATTTGCTAATTTAGAGTTCTTTGTTGTAGACTAATGAATTTTTTTGTTTTGGCTAATGGAATGGGATTCCTGATACCTGCAGTTATAAAATGATTATACTAGTGTTACTAGATGTAATCTATTATTGGATATTTAATTTGGTATTTTTATATGTTCACAAGATCATCTAAATGTTTTTGATAAAATTGTAGATTAAGCAAAGGAATTTGTTGGTTGATTCCTAGTGCTTATTAATTGTTGGAGCATATGTAGATGCTTAAAACTTACTTGTTGGAACTACTCTATCTGGTTCAGCTATTGGGTAATCATTAATTCCTTTTGGTCTATAAGCAGGAATATTAGCAGATGAATTATGTGCTTTGGCAGTGTGTGACTGGATATAGATGATTTTTAAATGAAAATTTTATTTGAGCTTGAATTCATTGAATCTTTGTATCCAGGAATATTTCTTGTGGCTTCTGGGCTTGTGTCTCATTGTTGTGGTACCTCCAAGGAGGATGCACAGTAATAAGAACGTGTGCACATGATCTGTTGCTGCCTCTTAGATCAAATGTGAAGGTGTGCAGTGTGCACCTGAATCTTTGATGCAGTTACTTTTGTTCTAAAATATAGAATGATTCTTGGATGTTCTTGAATATCTCAGAAAGTGATTTATTATTTTACTTGATGATGAACTGATGTTCTAGTTTAAAGACTAGATTAAGGATGTGGAAAAAATGAATGAGTGATTATGCCTGAGGTGCAATTTCCAATTCTTTTGGATTTGTGCCCATAAATCCTTCATGATTGCTGGTTTGTGCAAAGATGGTTTGTAGGCTTTTACGGTTTGATATGAATGGTATAAGTGTGCTATAGCCCTTGCCTATGATGCAAAGGCTGAGGCCAGAATATAATTAAGAACATATACTATTTTGTGGCTTTCTGTCTCTATGATGAGCTTGCATAGAATCTCTATGCAAACAGAGAGAACCTCCTCCTCCAGTCCTCCTAAATGCTCATTTAGTTGAAGGGTAGAGGAATGGATTTGATATGGCTTATTTCCCTTGTAATCCTAGATCTTTATGCAAAATATAAGAACAGATGCTGCATGATCTAGTGGCTAGTTCTGAATATTTTTACCTGCTTCAGTGAGTGGCTTATGATGATATTTGTTCATCTGTTGTGATAGCTTTCCTCACTTGGTGTTGCACTTGATCAAATTATAATCCCCTTTTGTTGTTGCTATGGTAGATCTTGATCAGCCACTGTTAATCTAGTGGCCTGCTTTTCTCCCTTCTCCTGATGTAGCTACTGCTACTTCTTTCCTTAGCATCTATAAGCACCCTCCTTGTACTCCTGATCATGTCCTTTTACTTCTGGAGCTGATATCTTCTCTATAATCTTCTTTTCCCCATGCTCTTGGATGGCTTTATTAAACAACCAGAGACTGGATATATGGTGGATTTGATTTGTATGATTTGCTTTAGGTGCTAAATAGGGTAGTTCTTGGTGGTGGCTAAGAACAGTGTGCTCTTGAGATGGTACTATGGTTAAGCTCTGATGTTGAGAAGTTGAAGTGTGTATGTGCAGATGTGGTGAAACTGGTGAAGTGCTCGGTGGTGCTACGGTTGGCTGCTGCTTTTAGCTATCTGATCCAGTCCTTGCTGTGTTGACAACACAACACTTGCATGTGTTGTGTGAGCTGCTGTCTAGTGGCCCCCCTCTGGTTCAAGTTTCTATGTCTGTGACTCCTCCTTGGAAATGAGATCAAGTAAAACTAGATATTTTTCATGATGCTTTACCATTTGCCTTTTATCTAGCTTTGGTGAAACTTGCCCCATAAGGCCTATGATGGTGCTCTGAGGCCCATTCTTATTTTTATGATAAGAACAGATTCTATTTGGCCCCTTGATAAAAACTCAATGATGTGTTCAGCAATGCACCACATTGCCAGACTGAGAGTTCAACTAACACTAACCCATTCTTTTATTTGTTTTCTTTTTATCTCATTATTATGCAGGAACAAAAGTGAACAGGAGGAAAATCTTCAAGTCCAGAAGATATAGTTTAAAATTTCCCCTTTTTTTCTTTTACAACTTTATTTGATTCTTAAATATTGTATTCTTTTATTAATGTAATAAAGTTCATTTTTATTTTTGTTAGTTGAAACTTGTAAGGGTTTGTATCTTATTTAGTAAAGTTAAGTTTTCTTTCCTTTTATAATTTCTATTACTCTTGTAATATATCTTATGAATTGAGATTTGTAAAACAAGAAGACTTTTTGTTTGTAATAATAATATTTATTGTCTTTAATTGTATTCTCTTATTTATTGAATTGTTTGTGTTTTGAATTTTCAATTCAAATACTCTTGAATTATATCAATTGTTTACTAAAGTCAAATTTGTTTCCCTCAAATCAAGAAAATCAGGAAAAGTCATGTCAAAATTCTCCGTACTTACCCTGATGTGTTAAACTAAACCATCAGAACAAGAGGAACTCCGATCCCTTCATGTTTTCTTAGTTTTGCGTGAAAATTCTCTGGATTTTCTTATGCATGAATGCAATGCACACATCTGAGTTCAGCTTATTTCTAAGCTCTAATGCTGGGATGTTACAACAATAAATCAGCCACCCCAAGCTCGATAGCAGTCGGCTCAGGCGCGGTCATTTTGTCGATCACCTCATGAGCGGCCCTTTAGGGGCGATCTGTGACGGCCGCCCTCGCAGAGGAAGAAGGCATGGGTGATGAGGACACCGGCGATGGCGTTGACTTTGTGTAGAAGTAGACCCCATCGCCACCGCGGCGTTCCTCTTCTTCTTCTCCTCTGCCGCCTATGACAGCGCTTGCACCGTCGCCATCGGCTTCCGGGGACGCGGGGCACTCAACACCGGCACAAGGGGTGGCTTGCCGCTGTTGATGCCTTCTCGGTGGCCTTGGTAGCTGTTCCCGCCGGCCGCACCGCAGCGGTGTTGCCCAACCACTTCCACGGCATCGGAGATGTCGCCGGGGTCGAATCTGGCGCGGTTTCGCCGGCAGAAAGCTTCAGCGGGCATGCGGGATGGAACTCCGATGCCATTTCAACCGGGGGAGGGGAGAAATGTGGCGCCGGCGACGAATGGTGGCGTAGTTGGGCGGGAGGGTCGGGTTCTCGGCGGGAAGGAGAGTTTTAGTCCGTGAGGTTGGCGCCGAGGAAATATGAGAGCCGCGGGGGAGTTTTTAAGGGTCGGACTTAAAGTTTTCTCCTCTAATGGCCGAAAGGGACTTGTTCGGTGCGTCTGTCACATCCCAAATTTTAGATTTGGTTCTGCATATCATTCATGTCACTGCATCATGATCATCCATGCAAAAATTCAGTTTGAAAAGATTTTGGCAAATCAAACCACTTGCATTTGCATTTTGACGCCTACACTTGAACGCTTGGTTTTACCATGCCTCTATCAAAAACTTTATATTTTGAGTGTATGGATGGCCCAGGTGCATAGAGGGTTCCTCACGAACCCGTAGCACTTTGAATCACCCAATTCGGAGCCTGTAGCAAAAGATATGCAAATCTGAATTTTGACATGGTTCTAGACAGTTTCAGAAAAGAAATTCAGAAAAGAAAATTGTCAGGAAAAAGAAAAAGGGAAAAGAACAAAAAAGAAAGCCAGCCTTACGCTAGCCACCGCAGGGGCCACTGTCAGCTATGCCGCCCGCCACATGTCCGCCTCGAACTCCGCAACCGTCGCCGCCGAATCCGCGTCGACCCCGCGTGGGCCCCCTCCCCTACTTAGCCTAGCCGCCGCCACTCCCTCTCCCTATCGCGTCGCCCCGTCCCTGCACGCGCCAGCCGCCGTGCCGCCTCCCCCTGGTAAGCGCGCCGCCACCGTGTCGTCGCCCTTCCCCGTGCCCGCGACCTCGCCGCCTCCCCACTGACTCGCCCTCCTTCTCCTCTGCGCAGACCACACGCCCGATGTCCCGTGCTCAGCGCGCGCCGCCTCAGCCGGTACGCGCCGCTTCGACCCAGCCAGCCACCGCCTTCATGCCAAGAAGCTCCGCCACCACGCCGCCGACGCCGTACGCCGCCCAGCCACCGTCGGGACTCGCCGGAGCCGCCGCCCCCGACGCCGCCGACGCCGCCGGTGAGCCTCCCCCTCTCGCGTGCCTCCCTGCCGTCGGATCTTGATCCAACGGTCCAGATCAGACTGTTGAACAGTCAACGCGGGCAGCTGACTGGTCAACTGCCAGTCAGCGCCAAGTTAGCCGCCACGTCAGCGCGGTCAACAGTCAAAGTTGACTGGGTATTTTTCTAATTGAATTAATTGGCAGATTTTGACAAAAACTTGCAAAATTCATATCATTAAATCTACTGGGCCAAAAATTACAAATAAAATATATATAGAATCAGTGGGTCGTGTAGAATCTTGCTGTACCATTGTTTTACACTTTTACAGCAAGATTTTGTCCAGATTAATTAAATGAGTTAATGGCCTTTTTAGAATAATTAATGCATATAATAAGTTATGTATCTCCAAAAATTGCAAATAATATGTCCCTAGAGTCAGTAGAACAAGGGGAATCTCAAAGTGAATTAAAAAGTTAGGATTACAGTAATAAATTTTGCAGGATCTATTTAATGGCTTACTGCAGTATTTTAATTACTCAGGGAGTTATATAAATCCTTTTTGAGAAATTCCAATTGGTACTGTTCCTATTTAGTATTCCCTACATAGTAGAATTTTCCCAAGATTTTACAAACAGTATGTCAGCAGTGGTGAATTATTTGGTTTCTAGCTCTATTATTGAGCATTATAAATTGCATACTTGTTTTCCTTGCGCTAAAAATAATTTCCATGCATGCATACAGTAGCTATACTAAATAAGATTATGTGATGCCGATGTAGCATCGATCCACTTGTCATGCATGCATCTTGCATCATCTTTGTTTGCATATGATTGTGGATGGTTTGTTTATGATTGCAATTGTATCGTGTAGATTGTGACGAGTGCAACGCTTGCTCGTGTGTGGATTGTTCATCCGACCGCTACAACCAAGGCAAGTAGATGCTACTTTGTTCATGATGTTATCCTACTATTTTTGTTGCATTGTCGTGTATTTTGTAGATGCATGTGTAGGATAATACTATCGCTATGCTATGTCCTATTATGTGGTAGGGCTTTTCTTGTAGATGAACCACCGTTGGTAGATGTGCTTAGCTATGCTATGATGAACGAGGGCTGGGTTACATCACTGAAAGTTGTTTCTAAATGTGTTAGTTTGTGAAAACTAAAACAACTTAATCAATGAATCTCCTAGGTGTGATGGGATTGATAATTTTTGGTGGTATCATTGCGGAAAGGCACCCAAGTATCAAGAGAAAATGATTGGCTTCTTTATTTTGTAGCTTACGTGTACAACCATGTGCGAATAATGAAATGGGCGTTTGGTTGGACTCAGTAGGTTGTGGTAACTCGAACCCGCGTATCCAGAGATGTAGAATTTTGGTAGGTTGGACCGGTGCGCGTCGGGAATGGGGAGCTACTTCCCGAACGGTCTCTTCTTGGACTTCTCCCTATCATCACCCAATATGAGAGTGATGGTACGAGCTGAGCTGGCCAAGTCACATGGGTAAAGTGTACTAACCCCTGCAGGGTGTATAATCTAATCGATTAGCCGTGTCCCCGGTTATGGACGTCTGAGTTGCTTGATATTGATTGCATGACATGTTTCTCGCTCATTCTAATTTCATAATTGCTTTAATGTTGTTGGGTTAACTTAATTGGGATCTGTTCAAAGAAAATCAAAAACTGTTTATGAAAGTAGGACAAAGGTATTTGTAAATGCAAGCTAGCCACAGCTCCACCTGCCAAATATGCATGTAGATTTAGCACTATTGTCTCCTTTAATAGCTCTACTTGCCATACATTCCATGTATTGACCCTTCGGGGCTGCTACGTTTCATGTTGTAGGATATTCCGATTCTGAGTAATCGATATAGGCCACGGTACTCCACTCGGCACTTGTTCACTTGTGGGCAATTTGAAGAATGGAGGATTTGCTTTATTTATGTTGCTACCTGAATAATTTGAGCTAGCCTTGAGCTAAGCTTTTATTGTAATAATGGTACTCTGGATCTTCGTTATTTATGAAACACGGATATTTTGCTATGTTATTCATCTTATTCTATTGTGGGCCAATGAACCGATCCAGGGATTGGCATGTCACATAGAAGCTACGGTCTTTTCAGAACCGTGGTGTTACAAGATGGTATCAGAGCCCGTGTGTCGACTGTAGGATCCTGACCTAGGTTTGGAATAGGAAGCCATAGATTTATTAAAGCCTACATTAACTCTGTCTTTCATCTTATGCCTTTCACTCTCGTAAATTCTTACCATATGCTATTCTCACACTTTCCTCTTTTAATTGATAGATGGGAGAAGTTAGGACTGAGTATGCAACCATGGAGTCACCAAGGCCCTTTGCAAGACAGTTAACACAGCTCTCGCAGTCATTGGGATTGCCACTGCCCATGTTCAAGGGAAGAAGGTTGTACACCTATGGATATGGCGAGGATGCATGGGAGATCACCACTTTCATCTTTAGGGATGCCGCCTTGCCAAATCCTGCGCATCTGATCTACACCAAGACATACTGCAACTGGGGACTTGGAATAAACTTGGCCCTGCATGAGGCCCTGTCTCGCCAGTGCCATCTTGTCCGACACCTACTGCCAGTAGACTCACCCTACCGTGACTATGGGAGGCGTGATGAAGATGGGAACATTGTGGTTACCCCGGGCGACAGGAACAACATGCCGCCCTATCGGAGGCACATAGAGGATATGGAAAGGGAGAATGGAGCTCTAGCTGAGAAAGTGATGATGGTAAAGGAGATTGCAGACTTTGCCAGCAATGGTATGGTGGTCCAAGGACAGGAGATAGACACCTTGCATGAAGCTGTGGGAGTTCTGGAGAATGCCCTGGTAGGCAGGGATGCAACCATAGCTCAGCTTAATGGAACTGTGCAGGAAAACAACCAGACCATACAACAGTTGCAAGGGACCGTCCAGGAAAGGGATCAAACTATTGAGGGTATGGCAGCCCAGATTGCCGCTCTCCAAGCACAGCTGAATCCACCCTCTGATGATGACAATGGAGATGATGGCAACAATGATGATGATGATGACAGTGGGAATGATGATGATGATGAGGACGAGGATGATGATGATGGAGACGATGATGGTGGAGGAGATGAAGTTGTTGCAGTTGCAGCAGAGAATAAAGAAGAAGAGGAGGATCCAGAAGAGGTGGAGTTTGAGATTTCAAGTGATGACTCAGGAGAGGTGTACACTCCGCCGCCATGGTTGGTTCGTGAACGAGCGTAGCGCATGAGTGCAAGGACCTACCGCAACCTCTTCAAGAAATAGATAGAAGTCCACCAATTAGTCTTTGTTAGGTAAAATCGTTAGGAATTAGTCTCGATCGATGTAAAACTTAATTACTGTTAGTTTAAGAGTGTTTAGTTGCTTATTTGTTTACTCCAATTGTTGGAATTATGCCCTAGAGGCAATAATAAAGATGTTATTATTATAATTCTTGTTCATGATAAAGTTTATATTCCATGCTAGAATTGTATTAAGCGGAAACTTTAATACTTGTGTGGTTTGTGAACAACACCGTATCCCTAGTACGCCTCTATGGACTAGCTCATTGATCAATGATGGTTAAGGTTTCCTAACCATAGACATGAGTTGTCAATTGATAATGAGATCATATCACTAGAGAATGATGTGGTGGATAGACCCAAACTAAGCGAAGCAATTAGATCGTGTCATCGTGTTCGTCTTTGCGAAGTTTTTCTTATGTCAAATATTGTATTCCTTAGACCATGAGATAATACAACTCCCTGGTATCGGAAGAAAGCTTTGAGGTCATCAAACGTCATCCTATGAGAGGGTGATCATAAAGGTGTCTCTCAGGTGATCGGAAAGTATCTGTTGGGTTGTATGTATCGAGATGGGATTTGTCCCTCCCAAGTCGGAGAGATATACTTGGGCCCACTTTCGTGTCGATATCAACACCGCTTGCAAGCATGTGGTTAAGGAGTTGATCACAAAGTGATATCGGATTACGGAGCAGTAAAGTACTTCGTGAGCGAGATTGAACTAGGTATGATGATACCGACGATCGAATCTCGGGCAAGTAAAATATCGCGAGGCAGAAGGAATATATATATGGGATTGATTGAATCCTGGCATCGTGGTTCATCCGATATGATCATCGATGAATGTGTGAGTCAATATGGGTGCCCAGACCCGCTGTTGATTATTGATAGAAGATCATGCGCATATTCTCGAACCCGCAGGTCACACATAACGTGTCTCGGCTAGGATAGATTGGATAATTGGTTTATGAATTTTTTGTTGAGTCTCGGATGGGATCCGGGATATCACGAGAGGTTCGGAATGGTCGGAGAATAAGATTCATATAAAGCGATGCAGTTTTGGAGTTGAATAGTTCCGGTTAATCGGTATTGTCTGGAAGCTTCTAGAACCTTCGGAAGGGGCCAACGTGGTCCCACCTTCCGGGAGGGGCATGGGCCTATGAGGGAGTGTCCTGGCCGCATTGGGCCAGGGCACAAGGCCCCATAGGGCCCAGCCGATCCTAGAGAGTTTAAATCGTTTAAACTAGAGATAAGATAAGATAGGATTTCTAGATAAGGAGAGTTTAAATTGTTTAAACTAGAGATAGGCTTGGAGGAAAGGCTAGGGCTGGCCGCACCCCCTCTATATATAGAGGGCTGGTGCGCCCTCTCACTCCCCTTACACCTTCCTCCAAACCCAGTTGCCCTTGCCCTTCCTCTCTCCCTCCCATTTGTTTGTAGGCGAAGCCCTGCGAAATTCTCCACCATATACACCACGCCCGTCGTCTGTAGATCAATCTATCTCTCCACCATACTTGCTGGTCCGAGAAAGGAGGAGGCGTCGAGGTGCCGCGTGTGCATCTCACGGAGGCACCGCCACTTGTGGTGCTAGATCGGATCGGATCGCGAGGAGTAGAAGCGATTTCGACTACATCACCCACATTCCGACGAGCGTTCGTGTGCGAATCTTCAAGGGTATGAAGATCTAATCCAATCTCTCTCGTTGTTTGCATCTCCTAGATTAGATCTTGGCTTTCCCTCTGCTTCAGTAGAAAATTTTGATTTACTATCTTGCGAAACCCTTCGATGGTATCGAGCTAGATCTGCGTAGATGTGATTCACGAGTAGAGCATAACATGGTTGTTGCGAGCGTTGATGTTTTCTGTTGCAAGCCTCTTGTTTGTGTTCTTCTTATGACACGGGATAGTGAGATTGAAGCGGTCAGGCCAACCTTACGCGACGTCGTCATGAGACCGGCTCCGCACTTGACGTGTGGCTTGTACCACACATGCGGCTGGTGGATGTCGGTTTCTCTCACTATAGTTGTCATGGGATTAACACGGAGTTTGGCAACCATAATATCACCGTTGTGGCTTTCCGTAGGTAAGAATCGTTCTTAGCATTTACTCCCATAAGCCACGTAAAACATGCAACAACAAAGTAGAGGCGTCTAACTTGTTTTTGCGAGTGTTTTCGTGATATGGTATGGCCCAAGATGTGATGTGTATATTGTATGCGATGATCATGTTTTGTAATGTTTCGACTTGCATGTCGATGAGTACACAACCGGCAGGAGCCATATGGTTGTCTTTATAATTGTGTATGACCTGAGTCAACTTCTTATACGCCATGTAATAGCTTTACTTTATCGCTAAGTAGTTAGCAATAGTTGTAGTTGCTATTATGGTGGAGGAAATCATGGTGGAGTGATGGAGATCATGCGGAGCACAAGATGGAGATCATTCTTGTGAAGATTGGCTATACCATGTCACATAAAGTTATATGCATGTGATGTTTATCCTTTTATGTATCTTATTATGCTTAGATCGCGACGGTAGCATTATAAGATGATTCCTCATAAAGATCAAGATAAAACTGTGTTCTCCCCAAGTATGCACCTTTTGCGAAAGTTAAATGCGTGTCCAAGCATCACGTGATGATCGGGTGCTATAGACTCTCGCTCACATACAACGGGTGCAAGCCAGTTTTACACGCGAAATACTTGGGTCTAACTTGACGAGCCTAGCATGTATAGACATGGCCTCGAAACACAAGAACCGAAAGGTTAAGCATGAGTCATATGAATGATATGATCGACACTTCGTTGTCCACCATTGAAACCACATCTCTTCTCGTGATGATCGGATTAGGTGTGGTGAATTTGGATCGTGTTCACTAAGCAACTTGAGGGATGTTGAATTTAGTGGGAGTTCATCTAGTAATTTGATTAAGTTGAACTATTTATCATGAACATAGTCTGAATTGTACTTGCAAATACTGTAGATCACATGGCCAAGTCCAACTTCAACTTCAACGTTTTTGCTGAGAAAGAAAAGCTTAGAAACAATGGGTCTAACTTCACCAACTGGTTCCGCAATCTAAGAATCATTACATGCAGCGGACAAAGGACTATGTCCTTGAGAAAGCGTTAGGTAACCCCCTGCTGCAATTGCGGCTGATGAGAAAGCCGTCTATCGATCAGCAAAGATGATTATGGTGTGATTAAGAGCACCATGTTGTTTGCTATGGAACCGGAACTTCAAAATCGTTTTGAAAACTATCCCGGGACCTTTGAGATTCTTGAGGAGATGAAAACCATGTTTCAGACTCAGGCCCGTTCTGAGAGATATGAGATCTCCGAGAAGTTCTTTAACTGCAAGATGGAGGAAGGGAGTTCCGTTAGTGAGCACGCCATTAAGATGTCGGGATACACTCAACGCCTTGAGCAAGCTGGTGCAAGATTCGGAGGAGCTCAAGATTGACAAGGTTCTGCAATCACTCCTCCTAGCTACAAAAGTTTTGTAGTGACTCACAATCAGATTGGTTCCATCGATACGATCACCGAGCTCTTCGCATAAGCTGAAGGCTGCGGAGGTGGACATCAAGAAGGATAATCATGTGTTGATGGTCAACAAGCCCTCCTTTAAGAAAGGTAAAGGTGCAAAGAAGCCCTTCAAGAAAGCGGCGGCAAGCGCGTTGCCCTGAGAAGAAGCTCAAGTCTGGTCCCAAGCCGGACCGAGTGCTTCTATTGCAAGGACAAGGGTCCTTTGGGCATAATCGTCCGAAGTACTTAGCGGACAAGAAGGCTGGCACCATCAAAGGTATATTTGATATACATGTTATTGATGTTTTCCTTACTAGCCCTCGTTGTAGTGCACAGGTATTTGATCTTTGGTTAGGTTGCTAATATTTGTAACTCGAAGCAGGGAGCTACGGAATAGGCAATGACTTGCGAGGATGAGGTGACGATCTTGGCGTTAGCAGCAGATCAAGAGTTGATGTGATGGCCGTCGACGCTCTCCTTAGTTTTACCTTCGAGATTAGTTTTAAACCTTAATAAATGTTATTATGTGCTGCGTTGAGCATGAACATTATTTCTAGATCGTGTTTATTGCAAGACGGTTATTCATTTAAATCGGAGAATAATGGTTGTTCTATTTATATGAGTAACATCTTTTATGGTCATGCACCTCTTGTGAATGGTTTATTTCTTCTAAATCTCGAAAGGGATGAAACACACATCCATAACATTGAGGCTAAGAGATGCAAAGTAGATAGTGATAATACTACTTATTTGTGGCACTGTCGTCTAGGTCATATTGGTGTAAAGCGCATGAAGAAACTCCATTACGATGGACTTTTGGAGTCTCTTGATTTTGAATCATTTGACACATGCGAACCATGCCTCATGGGCAAGATGATCAAAACCCGTTCTCGGTATGATGGAGCGAGCAACGGACTTGTTGGAAATCATACATACCGATGTATGCGGACCGATGAGTGTTTGACGCTGCGGTGGATATCGCTATTTTCTCACTTTTACCGATGACTTAAGTAGATATGGGTATATCTATTTAATGAAACATAAATCTGAAAGCGTTTGAAAAGTTCAAGAATTTCAGAATGAAGTGGAGAACCATCGTAGAAAGATTAAGTTTCTACGATCCGATCGTGAGGCGAATATTTAAGTTATGATTTTCTCCGCATCTCAAAGCAAGTGGAATCGTTTCACAACTCCATACCGGAACACCACAGCGCAATGGTGTGTCTGCGAGCATGGAATCGAACCCTATTAGATATGGTCCAATCGATGATGTCTCTTACTGATTTGCCGTTATCATTTTGGGGTTATGCATTAGAAACTGCTGCATTCACTTTAAATAGGGCTCCATCTAAATCCGTTGAGATGACACCGTATGAAGCGTGGTTTGGTGCTAAACCTAAGTTGTCGTTTCTTAAAGTTTGGGGATGCGAAGCTTCGTCAAGAAGTTGATGCGGACAAGCTCGAACCCAAAGCGGAGAAATCGTCTTCATAGGATACCCTAAGGAAACTATTGGGTATACCTTCTATCACGAACTGAAGGCAAAGTGTTTATGCAAAAACGGTTCCTTTCTTGAGAAGGAGTTTCTCTCGAAAGAAGTGAGTGGGAGGAAAGTAGAGCTAGACGAGGTTATTGAACCTTCTCTTGAATTGGAGAGTAGCGCAGCACCTGAAATTGTTCGATTTGCTGCACCAACAATAGAGGAAGCTAATGACAAGGATCATGAAGCTTGGACGATCTTTCTCTTGAGCGTCGCGGTCGACAAGGTCGCGTGCCCCTCTGAGTGGTAAGCAACCTGTCTTATTTGTCTTGTTAGTAGAAGACAGCGAACCTCTGAACTATGAGGAAGCGATGATGAGCCGGACTACGAGAAATGGCTAGAAGCCATGAAATCCAATTGGGATCCATGAGCGAAAACCAAGTATGGACTTTGGTGGACCCTCCTAGCGACGAAAGGCCGTTGAGTGCAAATGGATCTTCAAGAAGAAAACGGACGCGGATGGAAATGTTACCGTCTATAAAGCACGGCTTGTTGCGAAAGGTTTTCGACAAGTTCAAGGTGTTTACTACGATGAGACTTTCTCTCCCGTAGCGATGTTTAAGTCCATTCGATTTTATTAGCAATTGCTGCGTTTCATGATTATGAAATATGGCGGATGGATGTCAAGACTGCGTTCCTCAATGGAAACATTGATTAAGAGTTGTATATCATGCAAACAGAAGGTTTTGACGATCATAAGTATGCTGATAAATTATGCAAACTTCAGCGTTACATTTATGGACTTAAGCAAGCATCTCGGAGTTGGAACCTTCATTTTGATCAAGTGATCAAGAGCTTTGGATTTGTTCCAAATTGCTCTGAGCTTGCATCTACAAGAAAGTGAGTGGGAGCTCGGTGGCGTTTACGGTACTATATGTGGATGACATATTGATTATTGGAAATGACATCAACATGCTTAACGATGTGAAGAGTTATTTGAACAAGTGTTTTCAATGAAAGACCTAGGTGAAGCTGCTTATATATTGGGCATCAAAATCTATAGAGATAGACAAAGACGCTGATAGCTTTAAGCCGAGTACATACCTAGACAAAGTTCAAAAGGTTCAGAATGGATAAGGCATTGAAAGGTTCATTGCCTATGTTGTCGAGTAAGATATTGAGCAAGGCTCGGTGTCCATTACGGTAAATGATAGGGAAGCTATGAGCAAAGTGCCTTATGCCTCGGCCATAGGTTCCATCATGTATGCCATCTTGTGTACTAGACCGGATGTGTCCAATGCTCTTAGTTTGTGGACAGATATCAAAGTGATCCAGAGTGGAACACTTTGGACAGCCGTAAAGAACATCCTAATGTACCTAAATAGTACTAAAGAAATGTTCTTAGACTATTGGTGTGAAGAACAACTCGTCGTAAAAGGTTACTTCGATTCTAGTTTCGACACAGATTAGTATTATGCTAAATCTCAGACTGGATTCTTTTTTATTTTGTTTGGAGGAGCTTTGAGCTGGAGAAGCTGCAAGCAAAGCGTGGTCGCGGATCTACGATGAAGCGGAATACATGGCTGTTGCGAAGCGTCAAGTGAAGGAGTTTGGATCGAAACTTCATCATGAGCTTGGCGGTTCCAAGTGCATTGGACCCATTGGAGATATTAATGACAACATGGCGCCATAACACTCGCTAAGGAACCAAGATATCATCCAAAGACCAAGCATATCAACCGCAAGTTTCATATAATCCGAGATTATATAGCGGATGGAGATCGAAGATCAGCAAAGTACATACAGATCTGAATGTCGCAGATCCATTGACTAAACCTCTTCCACGTGTAAAACATGATCGGCACCTCGCCATGGGTGTAAGATTGTTGCCAAATGTAAACTAGATTATTGACTCTAGTGCAAGTGGGAGACTGTTGGAATTATGCCCTAGAGGCAATAATAAAGATGTTATTATTATAATTCTTGTTCATGATAAAGTTTATATTCCATGCTAGAATTGTATTAAGCGGAAACTTTAATACTTGTGTGGTTTGTGAACAACACCGTATCCCTAATGCGCCTCTATGGACTAGCTCATTGATCAATGATGGTTAAGGTTTCCTAACCATAGACATGAGTTGTCAATTGATAATGAGATCATATCACTAGAGAATGATGTGGTGGATAGACCCAAACTAAGCGAAGCAATTAGATCGTGTCATCGTGTTCGTCTGCAAGTTTTTCTTATGTCAAATATTGTATTCCTTAGACCATGAGATAATACAACTCCACAGTATCGGAAGAAAGCTTTGAGGTCATCAAATGTCATCCTATGAGAGGGTGATCATAAAGGTGTCTCTCGGTGATCGGAAAGTATCATTGGGTTGTATGTATCGAGATGGGATTTATCCTCCCAAGTCGGAGAGATATACTTGGGCCCACTCGGTAATCGATATCAACACCGCTTGCAAGCATGTGGTTAAGGAGTTGATCACAAAGTGATATCGGATTACGGAACGAGTAAAGTACTTTGCGTGAACGAGATTGAACTAGGTATGGCGATACCGACGATCGAATCTCGGGCAAGTAAAATATCGCGAGACGAAGGGAATATATATATGGATTGATTGAATCCTGGCATCGTGGTTCATCCGATATGATCATCGATGAATGTGTGGAGTCAATATGGGTGCCTGCACCCTGTTGATTATTGATAGAAGATCATGTCTGCATATTCTCGAACCCGCAGGGTCACACACTTAACGTGTCTTGACGCTAGGATAGATTGGATAATTAGTTTATGAATTTTTTGTTCGGAGTATTGGATGGGATCCGGGATATCACGAGAGGTTCCGGAATGGTCCGGAGAATAAGATTCATATAAGGCAAAGGCAGTTTTGGAGTTCGAATAGTTCCGGTTAATCGGTATTGTACGGAAGCTTCTAGAACCTTCCGGAAGGGGGCCAACGTGGTCCCACCTTCCGGGAGGGGCATGGGCCTATGAGGGAGTGTCCTGGCCGCATTGGGCCAGGGGCACAAGGCCCCATAGGGCCCAGCCGATCCTAGAGAGTTTAAATCGTTTAAACTAGAGATAAGATAAGATAGGATTTCTAGATAAGGGAGAGTTTAAATTGTTTAAACTAGAGATAGGCTTGGAGGAGAGGCTAGGGCTGGCCGCACCCCCCTCTATATATAGAGGGCTGGTGCGCCCCCTCTCACACTCCCCTTACACCTTCCTCCAAACCCAGTTGCCCTGCTGCCCTTCCTCTCTCCCTCCCGACTGTTTGTAGGCGAAGCCCTGCGGCAGAAATTCTCCACCATATACACCACGCCGTCGTGCTGTAGATCCAATCTATCTCTCCACCATACTTGCTGGTCCGAGGAAGGAGGAGACGTCGAGGTGCCGCACGTGTGCATCTCACGGAGGCACCGCCACTTGTGGTGCTAGATCGGATCGGATCGCGAGGAGGAGAAGCGAGTACGACTACATCACCCACGTTCCGACGAACGTTCCGCTGTGCGAATCTTCAAGGGTATGAAGATCTAATCCAATCTCTCTCGTTGTTTGCATCTCCTAGATTAGATCTTGGCTTTCCCTCTGTTCGCTTCCGTAGAAAATTTTGATTTACTATGCTGCGAAACCCTTTCACCAATATCCCAGGATTATTTGTGTGAATTTGTTTTTGAAGAGTTATGGCAAGTTTGGTTAATATCCGAGTTATTCCTGTTGCAGTTTTCTGCTAATACAGCAGTACTGTATGATTTTTCATATTTTACTGGTATCTGGGAAAAATCTGAAAAAATAGGGCTGGTTCGAAACTCTCTGTACTGTATGAAAAAAAATCAGCTAAAATTCCTGACGAGTCTAAGTCAGGTAGAAAAATTTGTGAACACTGCTGGACTTTTCTGGTAGATTGCTGTTTTTAATGCTTTGTTGATCTATTGTGTAGATAACCATTGTCAACTCTTCTAAAAACTATTTCAGTAGATGTATACTGCTAGGATAACCCCTGGGATGTTGCTGGATCACTTGTTTGTTGATGTGTTGCTTGCCTGAGATTGTCTGCAATTGTTTGTTGTTGTTTGATCATAATGCATGGGTAGAATCCTGTTTTCGTAATCGACTCTTTCTAAGCTTACCTGTGCTGAACCGCAGATGCCTCCCCGCCGTCAACCCACTGAGTTGGAGCAGCTCATGGCAGCTCAGGCACAGCTGACCCAAGTTATGACCCAGTTCATGGAAGCTCAGAACAACAACAACAACAACAATGGGAACAACCAGCCTTAGGGGGATGCTCTCACTAGGTTTCTGAGGCTGAGGCCAGCTAAGTTCTCTACTGCAACGAAACCAATGGTTGCTCTCGACTGGTTGCGTTCAGTCAACAAGGATCTGGTAACTGTTGGGTGCACTGATGCTGAGAAGGTGAGGTTTGCCGCTCACCTACTGGAGGGACTAGCCGCTTCTTGGTGGGACACTTTTTAGATCACCCACCCGCTGGACACTATGACTTGGGCAATGTTTGAGGAAGGTTTCAGGACCAACCACGTGTCTTCAGGAGTTCTGAGCCTGAAGAGGAAGGAGTTTCGCAACTTGCGCCAAACCAACCGCACTGTGGCTGAGTATATTGAGGAGTTCAACAACCTGTCTCGTTATGCACCTGAGGATGTTGACACTGATGCCAAAAGGAGGGAGAGGTTCCTGGATGTCCTCAGTGATGAGCTTTCAGTGCAGCTGCTGGTGGTTTATTGTCCCACTTTCCAGGAGCTTATGGACAAGGCCAGGATCTTGGAAGGGAAGCACAAGGAGGTGGAAAACCACAAGAGAAAGAGCAGCAATCACCACTCTGGTTCTCACCACAAGTCTCGCACTTCTTATGATGGATACTCCAAACATGGAGGGAGTGACCATGGAAGCCATGACCGCCACAACCATGGAGGCGATGGACATCGCCCTGATACCCACAAGAGCAACCGCCACAACCACAAGGGAGGACACACTCACCACTCTGGAGGACACAGTGGACATGACCGCAACCGTGATCGCAGCTTTGTGAAGAAGGATCTGAGTGAGGTGACATGCTTCAAGTGTGGCCAGAAGGGACATTATGCGGACAACTGTCCGGAGAAGAAGGTGCTGAAGCCAACCAACAACCAGAAGGCCACAGTGAACCACATGAATGTGGAGGAGATCCCAGATGAGCCTGACCTTGTGATTGGTACGTTTCCAATCAACACTCACCCTGCACTTATACTTTTCGATATTGGTGCATCACATTCATTCATATCAAGGGCATTTGTGGATAAGTATAAGTTACATACGGAGTCTATGAAAGAGTCTATTAGAGTGAGTTCACCTGGAGGGGATATGATAGCTAGCGCGGGATGCCGCGACTTAACTGTGAGGATTGGAGCACACAATTTTATTGCACATCTGGTAGTATTGGAATCACAAGGTTTAGATGTTATTCTGGGTATGGATTTGATGTCTATGCATGGGGGACACATAGATTGTGCACAGCGAGCTGTTTCACTCAAAACCCCGGATGGTAAGAGAATTAGGTTCAAGTCGGCTGTGCGACCGGGAAGTTGTAAGCTGAATTCTCTTAAGGGGGTTAGCATGGATACTGTGCCTGTGATTAAGGATTACCCCGACGTGTTTCCGAAAGAGCTGCCAGGGATGCCACCTGACATGGAAGTGGAGTTTCTCATCGATCTGATGCCGGGAACAGGACCTATAGCAAAGAGACCATACAAGATGGATGTGGATGAACTGAAGGAACTAAAGAAATAGCTAAAGGAGCAGTTGGACAAGGGGTTCATTCAGCCTAGTTCGTCATCATGGGGTGCACCTGTTCTGTTTGTGGAGAAGAAAGACAGCAGCAAGAGATTAGTGGTGGACTATCGCTCGCTGAATGAGGTGACCATCAAGAACAAATACCCCCTGCCAAACATAAATGATTTGTTCGATCAACTGGAAGGAGCAAAGGTGTTTAGCAAAATTGATCTACGATCGGGCTACTTCCAATTGAAGATCCGGGAGGAGGACATACCAAAAACCGCTTTCACTACTAGGTATGGTTTATATGAGTATATAGTTATGTCTTTTGGACTAACGAATGCCCCAGCATATTTCATGACCATGATGAACAAGATATTCATGGAGTATTTGGACAAGTTCGTGGTGGTGTTTATTGATGACATACTGATATATTCCAAGGATGATGCTGAGCATGAGAAACATCTGCGACTGATTATGGAGAAGCTGAGGGAACACAAGTTGTATGCCAAATTCAGCAAGTGTGAATTCTGGTTTAACACTGTTGGATTTCTTGGACACGTGGTGTCAGGAGAAGGAGTCGCTGTTGATCCAAGCAAAGTGACTGCAGTGACTGAGTGGGAAGCGCCCAAGAATGTGGGTGATATTCGTAGCTTTTTGGGACTTGCTGGATATTACAGGAGGTTCATTGAGAATTTCTCCAAGATTGCCAAACCGATGACAGAACTTCTGAAGAAGGAGATGAAGTTTGAATGGACAGATGCGTGTGAAGCCAGCTTCCAGGAACTGAAGCGTCGACTAGTGACTGCACCTGTTCTGTGTTTACTAGATCTTCAGAAGGATTTCCAAGTGTACTGTGATGCTTCTCAACAGGGACTTGGGAGTGTGCTGATGCAAGATGGGAGAGTGGTGTCATACGCCTCGCGGCAACTTAAACACCATGAGAGGAATTATCCCATGCATGACTTGGAATTAGCATCAGTGGTTCATGTGCTCAAAGTATGGAGGCACTACTTGATGGGAAAACACTGCGATGTGTACACCGACCACAAGAGCTTGAAGTACATATTTACACAGAAGGAACTGAACATGAGGCAAAGGAGATGGTTGGAACTTATCAAGGATTATGATATGAATCTGCAATACCACCCAGGAAAGGCCAAAGTAGCGGCAGATGCTCTGAGCCGGAAGTCTATGCCAATGGATTGACTGTTGGGGAGTTGCCCGAGGATTTGTGCAAGCAATTCAAGGACCTTAGACTAGAGGTAGTGTCTGAAGGATATTTGGCAACAATGGAAGTCCAACAAACGCTATAGGACAGAATCAGGAAGGCTCAAGTTGGGGACAAGGAGATAGATGAAGTAAAGGAAAAGATGAAGGAGGATCGAGCAAAAGAATTCCGTGAGGATGAGCAAGGAACCTTGTGGTATGGAGATCGTTTGTGCGTTCCCAATGATCCGGAGATAAGGAAATTAATTCTGCAGGAAGCTCATGACTCGCCGTATTCCATACATCCAGGCAATACGAAGATGTATATGGACCTAAAGGACAGATTCTGGTGGAACAACATGAAGGGAGACATCGCTGAGCATATTTCCCTATGTGATGTATGTAGCCGAGTGAAGGCGGAACACCAGAAGCCAGCAGGACTGCTACAACCATTGCCCATGCCGGATTGGAAGTGGGATAGAGTGGGAATGGATTTTATCACAGGATTGCCCAGGACCAGGTCAAGATATGACTCTATTTGGGTAGTGGTCGACCATTTGACCAAGGCAGCCCACTTTATACCGGTGAAGACGACCTATACGAGTGCAAAGTTGGCCAAGATTTATATGGACAAGATTGTGTGCCTACATGGAGTTCCTAAGGGCATTGTATCTGATAGAGGCACCCAATTCACCTCACACTTTTGGCACTAGCTGCACGAGTCACTAGGGACTAGGTTGGAGTTTAGCACAGCGTTTCACCCCCAGACTGATGGACAAAATGAGAGGGTAAATCAGATTCTGGAAGATATGCTGAGAGCTTGCGCCTTGGCTCATGGTTCTAGTTGGGATGAGAATCTGCCGTATGCCGAGTTTTCCTACAACAACAGCTATCAGACCAGCATCAAAACGTCACCGTTCGATGTGCTATACGGGAAGTGGTGCCGGACACCATTGCTATGGGATGGAGTAGGAGAACGTCAGTTGTTTGGGCCTGATTTGATCAAGGACGCTAAGGAGAAGGTCGCCTTGATTAGGGACAGGCTGAAGGTAGCGCAATCAAGGCAGAAGAGCTACGCTGATGCCAAGCGCAAGGAAGTGGTGTATGAGATAGGTGATAGAGCATACCTCCGAGTGTCGCCACTTCGTGGAATCAAGAGATTTTGAATCAAGGGTAAGCTGGCACCTCAGCTTATTGGGCCATATCGGGTCCTAGCACGCAAAGGAGAAGTTGCTTATCAGTTGGAGTTGCCAGAGGCTCTGTCCGCTGTCCACAATGTGTTCCACGTGTCCCAGCTGAAGAAGTTCCATCCGGAGATGGTGGATACACCATTGAGAGACACTGTGCCACTAGAGGAGGTTCAACTTGAGAATGACTTGACCTATGAGGAGAAGCCGGTCAAGATTCTGGAGACAGCGGAGAGGATTACCCGTACCAAGACGATCAGGTTTTGCAAGGTGCAATGGAGCCACCACACCAAAGAGGAAGCCACTTGGGAGCGTGAGGATGACATCCGCGAAGACTACCCACACCTATTTGCTAGGCGCCCCGAATCTCGGAGACGAGATTCATCTTAAGGGGGTTAGTCTTGTCACATCCCAAATTTTAGATTTGGTTCTGCATATCATTCATGTCACTGCATCATGATCATCCATGCAAAAATTCAGTTTGAAAAGATTTTGGCAAATCAAACCACTTGCATTTGCATTTTGACGCCTACACTTGAACGCTTGGTTTTACCATGCCTCTGTCAAAAACTTTATATTTTGAGTGTATGGATGGCACAGGTGCATAGAGGGTTCCTCCACAAACCCGTAGCACTTTGAATCACCCAATTCGGAGCCCAATCTGAATTTTGACATGGTTCTAGACAGTTTCAGAAAATAAATTCATAAAAGAAAATTGTCAGGAAAAAGAAAAAGGGAAAAGAACAAAAAAAAAAAAGCGCCAGCCATCCCCCGCCGGTCACAACCAACCACGCTTGCAGATGCAGCAAAGCGCAAGAGCAGAAGGCCGCCTGCGCCGCCGCGCCTGGCGCCCTGCCGCGTGGGCCCTTCCCGATTTTAGCCGCCGCCACTCCCTCTCCATATCGCGTCGCCCCGTCCCTGCACGCGCCAGCCGCCGCCGCCGATTCCACGCCCGCCGCCGCGCCGCCGCCCCCTGGTAAGCGCGCCCGCCACCGCGCTGTGGCCCTTCCCCGTGCCCGCGACCTCGCCGGAGCCCCACTGACTCGCCCCCTTCTCCTCTGTGCAGGACCACGCCGCCGACGCCGCCCGTGCTCGCGACGCCGTCGCCGCCTCCAGCCGGCTGCCGCGTTCGCCCCCGACCCCTCTAGCCGCCGTCTCCACGCCGAGAAGCTCCGCCACCATGCCGCCGACGCCGTACGCCACCCAGCCGTCGCCGGGACTCGCCGGAGCCGCCGCCGCCGCCGGTGAGCCTCCCCCTCTCGTGTGCCTCCCTGCCGTCGGATCTTGGACCGTTGAACAGTCAACGCGGGCAGCTGACTGGTAAACTGCCAGTCAGCGCCACGTTAGCCGCCACGTCAGCGCGGTCAACAGTCAAAGTTGACTGGGTATTTTTCTAATTGAATTAATTGACAGATTTTGACCAAAATTTGCAAAATTCATATCTTTAAATCTACTAGGCCAAAAATTACAAATAAAATATATGTAGAATCAGTGGGTCATGTAGAATCTTGCTGTACCATTGTTTTACACTTTTACAGCAAGATTTTGTCCAGATTAATTAAATGAATTAATGGCCTTTTTAGAGTAATTAATTCGTAGAAGAAGTTCTGTAACTCCAAAAATTGCAAATAATATGTCCCTGGAATCAGTAGAACAAGGGGAATCTCAAAGTGAATTAAAAAGTTAGGCTTACAGAAATAAATTTTGCAGGATCTATTTAATGGCTTACTGCAGTATTTTAATTACTCAGGGAGTTATATAAATCCTTTTTGAGAAATTCCAATTGGTACTGTTCCTATTTAGTATTGCCTACACAGTAGAATTTTCGCAAGATTTAAACAGTATGTCAGCAGTGGTTAATTATTTGGTTTCTAGCTCTATTATTCAGCATTATAAATTGCATACTTGTTTTCCTTGCGCTAAAAATAATTTCCATGCATGCATACAGTAGCTATACTGAATAAGATTATGTGATGCCGCTGTAGCATCGATCCACTTGTCATGCATGCATCTTGCATCATCTTTGTTTGCATATGATTGTGGATGGTTTGTTTATGATTGTAATTGTATCGTGTAGATTGTGACGAGTGCAACGCTTGCTCGTGTGTGGATTGTTCTTCCGACCGCTACAACCAAGGCAAGTAGATGCTACTTTGTTCATGATGTTATCCTACTATTTTCGTTGCATTGTCGTGTATTTTGTAGATGCATGTGTAGGATAATACTATCGCTATGCTATGTCCTATTATGTGGTAGGGCTTTCCTTGTAGATGAACCACCGTTGGTAGATGTGCTTAGCCATGCTATGATGAACGAGGGATGGGTTACATCATTGAAAGTTGTTTCTAAATGTGTTGGTTTGTGAAAACTAAAACAACTTAATCAATGAATCTCCTGGGTGTGATGGGGTTGATAATTTTTGGTGGTATCATTGCGGAAAAGCACCCAGGTATCAAGAGAAAATGATTGGCTTCTTTATTTTATAGCTTACGTGTACAACCATGTGCCAATAATGAAATGGGCGGTTGGTTGGACTCAGTAGGTTGTGGTAACTCAAACCCGCGTATCCAGAGATATAGAATTTTGGTAGGTTGGACCGGTGCGCGTCGGGATTGGGGAGCTACTTCCCGAACGGTCTCTTCTTGGACTTCTCCATATCATCACCCAATATGAGAGTGATGGTACGAGCTGAGCTGGCCAAGTCACATGGGTAAAGTGTACTAACCCCTGCAGGGTGTATAATCTAATCGATTAGCTGTGTCCCCGGTTATGGACGTCTGAGTTGCTTGATATTGATTCCATGACATGTTTCTTGCTCATTCTAATTTCATAATTGCTTTAATATTGTTGGGTTAACTTAATTGGGATCTTTTCAAAGAAAATCAAAAACTGTTTATGAAAGTAGGACAAAGGTATTTGTAAATGCAAGCTAGCCACAGCTCCACCTACCAAATATGCATATAGATGATAGCACTATTGTCTCCTTTAATAGCTCTACTTGCCATACATTCCATGTATTGACCCTTCGGGGCTGCTACGTTTCATGTTGTAGGATATTCCGATTCTGAGTAATCGATATAGGCCACGGTACTCCACTCGGCACTTGTTCACTTGTGGGCAATTTGAAGATTGGAGGATTTGCTTTATTTATGTTGCTACCTGAATAATTTGAGCTAGCCTTGAGCTAAGCTTTTATTGTAATAATGGTACTCTGGATCTTCGTTATTTATGAAACACGGATATTTTGCTATGTTATTCATCTTATTCTATTGTGGGCCAATGAACCGATCCAGGGATTGGCATGTCACATATAAGCTACGGTCTTTTCAGAACCGTGGTGTTACAGCGTCCCCGGCCATTAGCGGCCGAAATAAAGTCCTCTAACCAATTAAAGGGGATCAGTTAGAGTTGCTCTTAGCGGATACTTTACCTATCCAACCCTTAGAACATTAGTAGAGAGGAATGTATTTTAGTTTTACAATTCACGGTTCATTCATAAAGAACAGAAACACTACTTGAAATTGTACTATCTAAAATTTTGCACTCACGGCAAAATTTGACGACAAACTAGTGTTCATATATAATTATACATATTGCACCAAATCAAAATACTAAAACTGAAATTAAACTAGCCTATTACATAGGGCAACACTGCCGCTAACCCTAATTGCAAAATCAAGCTCCGGGTGACCTTGCCGGAGCTTCTAGGCGCGGAAGCATCGGAGCCTCTTCTCGCAGCGAGGTGCTTAGTCATTGTCGAGGTCGGTGACCTCCTCCTTCGCCTTGTACCCCTCCACCTCAATAATGGCCGCCTCAGTGTCCTTCTCGCGCTCCCACTCTGCGGTGAAGGCGCGCTCTGATTGGCGCATCACCTTATCCAGCGCCTGTCGCTCTACATCATTGTTGTACATGAATTCATGGTCCACCACCATGTCCCCCTCTGATTCTTCGGTGGAGGGGTAGTACTCCTCTGGTGTGCTCCACTCATACTCGTCGGAGTAGGTGGGTACGGCGGGTGGCATCGCGAGGACCCTGCCTTCATAGAGTGAGCATATCAATGAATGGAGGGGACGTGCTCGGGAGACGGTGGATAATAGGATGGGTATGCCGGTGGCGTGTATGATCATAGTGATGGTAGCGGGGTCAAGTCGCGGTTGGTCCACTGCTAGGCTTCCGTCTTTGCCCCATCCGATCGAATGATCTTTGCTCGCTCTTCACTCTACATCACCGGCCGTTGCTCCCGCCTCCGCCGTCGTGGGAGCTTACGCTTTGGGAGAAAATTGTAAGCTTATTTGCTATTTGTCTTAAGAATTTATATAAAATGTCTAAGAATCATGTGTGAGTATCCCTCATGGGATGCTGGTTGAGGTAAAGCCTCGCGGTGTTATGTGCATCTTCTAATTTCATCGGATGTTGTATTGTGATTGAATGTTAGATTTGTCATTTGTATTCTTGTCTATTTCCTCGATCTAAGTACTTGTTAGGTACCAAAGACACCGATGATCGATACAGGTAAATAGGTGAGATGAGTGGTGATCAACTTCTACACGCAAAACCCAGTGACAACTAGGGGTGGACTTGAAGCTCGAGGCTCGAGGCTAGGCTCGGGCTCGACAAGGCTTGGCTCCGCTCGAAGGTCGGACAAGCCAAGCCTAAACCTTATGACCAAGGCTCGAGGCTCGAGAAGCCCTCTCAACAAAGCTTGCAAGCCGGATCGAAGGCTCGATGTAATAAAAAAATCGCCATGACCTTTGCTAAAAGTTGTAATATTTCACAATTATAAACAACAATTCAGCAAGAATACATGCAAACAAGTATCAGAAAGCATGAATAAATACAACAAGAGCATGTATCACAATTTCAACCACACTGAATGCATGCACTTAGTTCAATAGAGTGACATACATCTCAAACACATGCACTTAGTTCAACATATTACATATACTAATAGGACAAGTAGAAAATGAGTTGTAGCTCAATCAAACAACCAGTCTTAACATGAAATTAAACCACAAAAGAACCACCACTCCATCATCATCAGTTCACCTTCCTCGACCATCATTGCTAGCTTGCCATTGCCTGTCACTTTGTAAACCGCCATGTTGAATCTTCACCACACAAACAAAAGAAAAATAGTTTTTTTTCAGTTTTGATGTTGTAATAGAGATATTCTAACAAATAGAGAGATAAAAAAGCACTACCAACTCAGTTTTGATGTAGTTTTGATGATGTACAAAACATTCTAGCAACTAAAGTGATCAAGTAAACACTAACTAGTCATTTTTCCTTCACTTTTGATGTTGTACAAAATGTTCCAGCAGCTAAATAGACCAAAAGAAGCACTATCAAGTCAGTTTTTCTTAATTTTTGATGTTGTACAAAACAATCCAGCAACTAAAGTGACCAAACGAACAATAAATACTCAGGTTTGCTTTAGTTTTGATGTTGTACAAAATCTTCCAGCAACTAAATAGACCAAAAAAGCACTACCAAGTCAGTTTTGATGTTAGTAATTGAACTTACTAGTTACTAGTTGCTCCCTACCATACTTTTTGGAAATGGAACAGTCTCAACATCATCATCTGCTTCCTAAGAGAGTAGAAAATATTTAGTTACATATGCATAAGAAATGCAGTAAATGGTTAATCCCCGCTTACAACTAACGAACCAGGGGCACGAAAATAGAAATCGCATAAGTAAATGGTTAATCCTCGCTTACTTTCTATTAGTAAAGTGTTTGGGAATTTTACTTTGCATTTTATATGCTTAATGGTCCATAGTTCTTTCATTTGTTTTATGCAAGTTAACATATTGTTAAGCATATATGAAGTACATAAGTGATATCACTTCATAGCTCATTTTCTTGTTGATATTCCTTAAAGAATGAACCATTTAAATTTGTGTAGCACTGATCATGACTTATGATATTCAACATGTCAACAAACTCCAAAGTCCATGTGTAGTTTTATCACCTTCATGCTTGAGGACGGGTATTGACATGGATATACCCCACGGGTACACGATATTGGTATACCTGGTCCAGCCCAAGGAAGGCCCACGTAAGGACACGTAGCCCATGAAGACTTCGGGTGGCCCAAGATTGTGGCGGTTTCGACTCCTTGGACGACAAGTCTAGATTAGATAGAATTTCAAAGGGTATCAACCCTAATTTGTAACCGACTCGACCTATCCCTGTACCTGCCTATCTATATAAAGGCCAGGAGGGTACAGCGAGAAGGATCTCTCTCAACAATGCATACACACCTCCACGCCAAATAGCATCTGCACACCCCTGTAACTTTCAGTTCCACCCTAATCAAGAGCATACAAGCAGGAGTAGGGTTTTCCCTCCGGGGGCCTGAACCTGGATGAACATCATGTCCATGTGTTGCTTGTCTATTAACCATTCCACGACTTCCCGCCTCCCCATCTACTCCAAAACCCAAGTCCATAACAATGGGCATTGACGAGATCGAACCTCGTCAATTGGCTCCGGCTGTGGAAACGGGGACGCTGATCGTGCGGTCGTGACAGTTCCATCTGGATCGACATACGATTTTCATCGGCAACGGAGAGTCACCTCCTCTTCGGCACCTTCGACTTCACCGCCCACTTGCTGGCCACCCTGAAGGATTTTGAGTCCATCGGCGACGGGCTCGAGATGCTGTCCGGGAGCTTCTGCTTCCAGGTGGGGCAGACCGGTACCCTCCGCCTCCCACAGCGGGTGCCACCATTATCCATCAGGCCCGCTTCATGGGTTCCACCCATCGGCACGTTGCACGCGTCGACGCTGACGGATGATTCGGATGACAGCAGCAGCCGCAACTCTGATCTGCGTGGCCCTCCTTTGGATGAAGGAACCTACGGTTTCGGATCTGATAGTTGCGGCAGCAGCCCACGCCATGAGCGCTACCTATGTGCCAGCATCAACAATGGAGCAGACCCACCACTGGTTCGAGTGCGCAGCAAACACTATCATGGTGGTGTCACGGCAGATGGCATGGGTAGGCTTAAGTTGGGGGCCGAATGGACGCTTGTGGTAACCGGGGAGGGAGTGCACGGTCTATCCGCGCACGAAGAACAAGATGAACTCTCCACACTTAGGAATTTTATTGACACTAGAAGTTTACAAGTGCTCCTTGAGCTGTTTGAGCAAAGCCTCAGGGCACTAGTTTCCTACTTGGTCCAACCTCCTCAAACCCTATCTATGCCCCTCCTTATATAGGCGTTGGCAGCTAGGTCACACCCCTTTGGGTTCTAGGGTTACTGTTTGGACCTTGGTCTTTACTGTACGTGCTGGGTCATGGGCTAGCTCTGAGCCCCTTGACCTAGTTCACAAACCTAGACAGCTAACGGTCTTCTCGTACGTAGCCTTCAGTTCTTTTGGTGTCACGTAGTGACTTTGTACGTCAGCCCTTGCTTTTGTTGGAGATATGCCCAAGCAGCAATAATAAAGTGGTTATTATCATATCTTCATACTCATGATAAATGTTCACATACCATGCTATAATTGTATTAACCGGAAACATTAATACTTGTGTGATTTGTAAACATAAAAGAGTCCCTAGTAAAGCCTCTTGTTAAACTAAACTAGCTTGTTGGTTAATATATGATCATGGTTTCCTGATCATGAACATAGAGATGTTATTAACAACAGGGTCATATCATTAGGAGAATGATGTGATGGACATACTCCTATAGTTAAGCGTAGCATAAATATCAAGTCATTTTAATAGTTCAATTGCTATAAGCTTTCTGATACATAGTAACCTAATTCCTTCGACCATGAGATCGTGCTTATCACTATCACCGGAAGGATGCTTTGATGACATCAAACACCACACCGTAACTGGGTGGCTATAAAGGTGACATTGAGTGTTCGGAAAGTATGGGTTGAAACACATGGATCAAGAGTGGGATTTGTCCATCCATATGACGGATAGATATACTCTGGGCCCTCTCGGTGGAATGTCATCCAATTAGCTTGCAAGCATGTGACTGGCTCACAAGGGATCACATACCACGGGAACGAGAAAAGAGTACTTATCGGTAACGAGGTTGAACTAGGTATGTAGAGATACCGACGATCAAAACCTCGGATAAGTAAACTATCGTGAGACAAAGGGAAATTGGTATCATATGTAAGTAGTTCATTCGATCACAAAGTAATCGTAGAAATATGTGGAAGCCATATGAATTTCCAGATTCCTCTATTGGTTATTGATTGGAGGAGTGTCTCGATCATGTCCGCATAATTCACGAACCGTAGGGAGACACACTTAAGGATTCGATGTTGTTGAGTAGTTATGGAATGATGAGGAAGACCGAATGTTGTTAGGAGTCTCAGATGGGATCCGGGATATCACGAGGAGATCCGTAATGGTCCGGAGAATAAGATTCATATAAGGAAATTCCTATTTCGGAGTTCGGAAAAGATTCCGGTGTTTTCACCAGGAATGTTCTAGAAGAGTCTAGAAGGTCCGACACTCCGGAGGGGAAGGGTACATGGATGTGTCATGACAATGTGGAATGGTTGCATCATGTACTAGGTCACTTGGCTGGACAAAATAAAGAGAAGAAATCAAATCGAAGTTTGAAAGTCAAACGCCAATTTGAAAAAGTCAAATCTCAAGTTTGCTTGGTGGAGGGAGAGTAGGAAACCTACTTGGGGAGGAAGTCCCACTCTCTCCCACCCGCCGGACAGGAGGAGGAGTTGGAGGAGGACTCCCTCCTCCCCAAACCACCTCTCCCCTCCTATATAAGGAGGGGTAGGGCGCCCCCTCTCCCTACACCTCAAACCCTAGCCCCAGGCGCCACCACCTCCTGCTGCCGCCGCCTAGGGACTCCTCCCAAGTCGCCGACTAGGGTTTCCCCAAACCCTAGCCGCCGGCTACACCCCTCCCCTTGGTACTTCTAAACCCTAGATTGCCAAGGCACCTCTCTTGCTCCACCATACTCGCTCCGGTTTAAGGCGAAGCCCTGCGAGATCTCCCCTCTACTTCCGACACCATGCCGTCGTGCTGCCGGAATTGCGAGGAGAGTGCTACAACCTCCGCTGCCTGCTGGAACAAGGGAGAGGAAGGTATTCATCGAGTACCGAACGTGTGACCTACTGCGGAAGCGCTGTCGGAACGCAGCGCGGGAAGGATTGTCTACACGATCTTGAGATCGGCAAGTGTACGACTACATCACCCACGAGAATCTGCTCTCGTTAACCGCTTTGGAATCTTCGAGGGTGAGTTCCTCTATCGACTCGTTGCTACAATCTAGTAGATAGATCTTGGCTTGTTTGTGTGCATGTGGTAGAATTTTTTTCCATGCTACGAACCCCTATAGTGGTATCAGAGCCGTGTCTATAGGTAGATCTGTTGCACGAGTAGAACACAATGGTCATTGTGGGCGTTGATGCTTTTGTTGTCGATTTCTTCTTGTGTACTTTGCATCTTGCAGGATGGTGGGATGAAGCGGCACGGGCTAACCTTACATGACATCGTTCATGAGACTTGCTCCATGCTTGACATGCAACTTGTATTGCATAAGTGGCTTTGCGGGTGCCTGTTTCTCCCAACATAGTTAAGATTCAACTTACAATGGGCTGATTGACAATACTAGTATCAATGTTGTGGTTCTTGTTTGTAAGTTAGAACTACACTTATTGAAAGCCCCAAACCTCGTAAAACATGCAAAGAAAATTAGAGGCGTCTAACTTTGTTTTGCAGGGGTGTGCTGTGATGTGATATGGCCATGATTGTGATTATACATGATGTATGCAATGTTCCTTACTGTAAGTTGGCAACCGGCAGGAGCCATATGGTTGTCTTTTAATTCCGTTAAGACCTGTGTATCTATTATTCAAAGTAGTTGTAATAGTTGATGCTGGAGGAAGACAACCATAAAGCGGCGCCATTGACCTTGATGCCACACCGGTGATGATGGAGATCATGTTCGTGCTTGAAGATGGAGATCAGAAGCACAAGAAGAAAGGCCATATCATATCACATATTATGAATTGCATATGATGTTAATCCTTTTATGCATCTTGTATTGCTTAGTTTGCGACAGTAGCATTATAAGATGATCCCTCAAGCACACAAATTTCAAGTTTTAAAGTGTTCATCCTTAGTAAGCACCGTTGCTAAAGCTCGTTGTTTTGAAGCACCACGTGATGATCGGGTGTGTTAGATTCTGCGAGTGTATACAGTGTGAGCAAGCCAGATTTGCTCATGCGGATGCTAAGGTTTGATCTTGACGAGCCTAGCATGTACAGACATGGTCTCGGAACACGGATCACCAAAAGGTAAAGCATGAGTCATATAGTTGATATGATGAACATGATGATTGTTCGCCTTTGAAACTATATCATGTCACGTGATGATCGGACTTGGTGTAGTGAATTTGGTTCATGTGATCACTAACACAATGTGAGGGATATTGTTTTGAGTGGGAGTTTGACGGCAATATGATTAAAAGTTGAACACTATTTATCATAAATTAAATCAAAGTGAATTTGCATAGTTGTTGTAGTCATTGGCATCCGTTTTCCACCTTGTGCTTAGTTATAATTGAGATGATAGAACTATAGATTTTTGGATAGTTACTTTACGAACTGGTATGGTATTGTTTTGAAGTGTTAATCTAAAGTTTAAAAGTCCCATTGCAAACTTTCAGTAAGTTTCGATCACTCCGTGAAGTTTAATAGTTGGTATTAAATCAAGAGTAACAATTCCATTGTTAGTATATAAGTATCATGTTTATCTCGATGATTCTTGAGATTCGAAAGATAGTTTCAATATCAAGGTAATCTAGGAGTTGAAAGAGTTGTTTCAGAAACCATCATGTATGAAAGATATTGCGATATCTTAAATGATGTTTTGGTTACAACATGATAGAGTATAATATGGCAAAGTTTATGTTCTCATATTTGATGAGAATTTACAAAAGGTTGGAGACACTAGTTGTCCTAATCCTCCAAAAGGTTTTGGAGAGCAACATTATACTCACGATTCACCGTTATAAGCTAAAGTAGCTTGATCATGAATAATTCCATGAGAAGGGTGAATATTTGATGTAGGTAAATTGTTTACTACACCAAGAGATTACTAAAGAAAGGAATTTGAAAGAACACCAAACATTTGATGATGGTAATCTATTTCAAAGTGCAAGTCCAAAGACATTGGTATTTAACTATACACGCTCTAGACTATGTGTCATATGGATGTCTCCACTATTGATGTTGATAGATTCTTTCAAACATAAAAAGAAATACTGAAAGAGAATCTCATAAATATATGGAAGAAAAGAAAAGACTAGAATTGTTCAGTTTAGGTATATAAAGGATATACGTGTTATGGCTATATTCTTTGCTTGTTAAATAATGTGGTTCTTAAGTATTGGATACTGAATTTGTTGGTATGAATCTTCATACGAAACAACAGAATTCATGAACTACAATGGGCCTAAGTAACTAGCAAAAGAATATGTGATGATGTTCATCGAGAACAAATAAAAGGTTATTGTGTTGCTCGTTAAACATCAAAGCTTGCCTTCAAGATTTGTTTTATAAGGTATTATCAGAACAAAAGGGTTGTTCAAATAATTGCCGTAATCCATAAAAGATGGATGATTTACAAATCTCGTTGGAGAAATCACATCCATAAAACTAGTGCTAAAAATATCGAAAGACAAATTGATTAAAAGATCACTTAGGAAGTGACATCGCCATTTAAATTATATTGGAAAGAAAACATGAAGAAACTCCATGTGGATGGAATTTTGGAGTCTTTTGATTTTTGATCAAATGATGCTTGTGAAACTTTCCTAGAGATAATTAAAACTTTGTTGATAGGTCAAAAGGGAACGAATGACTAGCTTATTGGAACTTGTACATATTGTTGTATGAAGTCCATTATGTGTAGTCAAGAGCGATGGATTTCAACTTCATATGCTTTCTCCGAAAATTTGAGTGAATATATGAATATTTACTTAATAAGGATGAAGTATGAAACATTTGAAAAGTTCAAAGAGTTTCAAGATGAAGTGCAAAATCATTGTAACAAGAATATAAATAGTTTATGATAAGATCATAATGGAAGATATTTGAGTTACAAGTTTAGCATAATACCTAAGATTTAAGGAATCGTTCCGTGGATTTGCATTTCTCGAAACACCATAAGAGTATGGAGCGTTCGAGATATGTAATTAAACCTTGTTTGACATGGTAAGATCAAAGGTGTAATTCATAAAACTGTCATTATATTTTAAAGATTAAAAGCTTTAGAGACTACAGTTTTTCCACTAAAAAGAGCTCCATCATAATCCGTTGAATTGACACCATATAAAGTTATGGTTTGGGATAAAACCCAAGTTGTCCTTTCTTAAAAATTGGTATGCTATGCATAAAAATGATGTTTGCAACCAAAATCAGATGAACATATCTTTGTATGTTATTTTGAATAATAGTTGACTATTCCTCCATAACATCGAAGACAAAAGTGTTTGTCGCTTAGAACGTCAAGTTTCTTTGAGAAGGAATTTTCCGTGAAAATTTAAGTGGGAGGACAATAGAACTTTGACAAGGTTAAAAGAACCTTAGCTATATGTGCAAAGTTGCGCAGCACCGAAAAGTGTTCCGGAGGCAGCAACAATGCTCATGGCTCACGTGCCTCAAAGGTTGTGGTCACGGAGGTCTAAGTTCCTATTGAAACAAGTAGGTCGGGTAAACAATCAAATACCAAGATTTGAGAGTTAAATCATTATTTGACAATAATGATCTGACTACATGCAAAGAAGCGATGATGGGCCCTGACTCTGTCAAATGGCTTGAAGCCATAAAATCCGTGATAGTTCCATACACGAGAAATCAAGATTTGAACTTGAAGGACCCTCGATAAAGGTGTAAGACCTTACAGTCGTGTTTGGATCTATAAAGAAATAGAATGGATGTTTCACATCTATGAAATAGTCGACATGCTGGGAAAGAGTTCGCAACAATGTTCAAAGGTTGACTATGACAAGATTTGATCTTTCATAGCGATATTTAGTCTAAACAGATGAATGTAGCAACCACTACATATAATTTTGTTATGTGGTAGTTGAATAAACAAAACAAGTTCTTCTAATAGAATTGTTACCTAGGACATGTGCATAACACGGTCCATAGGGTTTTGTTAATTCAAAGGATGCTAAAAGCATATGCAAACTTCAATGGTTGAAGTAAGTATCGCGGAGTTGGAATCTTCACTATGATGAAACTGTTAAAGGAGTTTAAATTCGTCGGAGACGATGAAGATGCTTGCATTTGCAAGAAATTAAGTGGGAGCGCTAAGACATATTTCTAATACATTATGTGGAAGACATGTTGTTGATTGGAAATGATGTATCTTTTATTAACACATATTAAGAATTTCATCCTGATGAAAGACTTAGGCAAAACCTGAATATTTGGCATCAATATCTAGATTGAGACGCTAATATGGTTGTGCCAAATGTACATAGATGAGATATTGAATGAGTTCAATATAGAAACTACAAGAAAGGTTCTTGTCGCACATAAAGGATTGAATGAGTTCAATAATGATGATATATTCAAGTGTATTGACACTTGGTAAGTGAAACAAAGATTCAAGTATGGATTGATACTTGATGTATGAAATCACAAAGAGTATTTATGTCAATCATACTGTGATATGTACAAATCCAGATATGTCCTATGCTCTAAATGTTATGAGCATATACCAGAATGATTCATAAGATAATCATTGGACGATAGTAAGGATATTCTTATGATCTTTTGGAAGAACTAAGAATATATTATTTTGTAGAAGTGACAAATAGATGGTTAGTTCATTGTAAAAGTACTACATTGATACTAGTTTTGTCACAAAGTACAAATTAAGTTTATCTCAATCTAAACTAAGGGTGGCACAATATAATGGAAAGTAAGTTCCATAATGGACTTGGATGTGTTCCAAAGTTAAGACATTGTGACAGATACTACAACAAAAGGCTAAGTATATGACTGCTATAATAGCAGCAAAAGAGGGCATTTGTGTCAAGTAGTTTGTTATCAAACTAGGTGTGGTTCACAACGGGATAGTACTATGAAGATATATTGTACGACAATATTATCAACATGTTTTAACCCCAAGGAACTAAAAGGTCTCACCAAAGGGCCAAATTTATACAAAGTTATCTCATTAGAGAATGAGTGATGCGTAGAGACGCAAAGACATGCAATTACACACGGACCTGAAAGTGTCGGATCCGGAGATCAGTTGACCACTAGCAATCGTGTAAATACAACACTTGAAAGCCATAGGTGTTGAATGCACAAAGGTATGAAACTAGATTATTGACTCTAGTGCAAGTGGGAGACTGTTGGAGATATGCCCAAGAGGCAATAATAAAGTGGTTATTATCATATATTCATACTTATGATAAATGTTTACATACCATGCTATAATTGTATTAACCGGAAACATTAATACTTGTGTGATTTGTAAACATAAAAGAGTCTCTAGTAAAGCCTCTTGTTAAACTAGCTTGTTGGTTAATATATGATCATGGTTTCCTGATCATGAACATAGAGATGTTATTAACAACAGGGTCATATCGAGAATGATGTGATGGACATACTCCTATAGTTAAGCGTAGCATAAAGATCAAGTCATTTTAATAGTTCAATTGCTATAAGCTTTCTGATACATAGTAACCTAATTCCTTCGACCATGAGATCATACTTATCACCATCACCGGAAGGATGCTTTGATGACATCAAACACCACACCGTAACTGGGTGGCTATAAAGGTGGCATTGAGTGTTCGGAAAGTATGGGTTGAAACACATGGATCAAGAGTGGTATTTGTCCATCCATATGACGGATAGATATACTCTGGGCCCTCTCGGTGGAATGTCATCCAATTAGCTTGCAAGCATGTGACTGGCTCACAAGGGATCACATACCACGGGAACGAGAAAAGAGTACTTATCGGTAACGAGGTTGAACTAGGTATGTAGAGATACCGACGATCAAAACCTCGGATAAGTAAACTATCGTGAGACAAAGGGAAATTGGTATCGTATGTAAGTGGTTCATTCGATCACAAAGTAATCATAGAAATATGTGGGAGCCATATGAATTTCCAGATTCCTCTATTGGTTATTGATCGGAGGAGTGTCTCAATCATGTCCGCATAATTCACGAACCATAGGGAGACACACTTAAGGATTCGATGTTGTTGAGTAGTTATGGAATGATGAGTAAGAGACCGAATTTTGTTCGGAGTCTCGGATGGGATCCGGGATATCACGAGGAGATCCGTAATTGTCCGGAGAATAAGATTCATATAAGGAAAGTCCTGTTTTGGAGTTCGGAAAAGATTCCGGTGTTTTCACCAGGAATGTTCTAGAAGGGTCTGGAAGGTCCGGCACTCCGGAGGGGAAGGGTACATGGATGTGTCATGACAATGTGGAATGGTTGCATCATGTACTAGGTCACTTGGCTGGACAAAATAAAGAGAAGAAATCAAATCGAAGCTTGAAAGTCAAACGTCAATTTGAAAAAGTCAAATCTCAAGTTTGCTTGGTGGAGGGAGAGTAGGAAACCTACTTGGGGAGGAAGTCCCACTCCCTCCCACCCGTAGGCCATGAGGAGGAGTTGGAGGAGGACTCCCTCCTCCCCAAACCGCGTCTCCACTTCTATATAAGGAGGGGCAGGGCGCTCCCTCTCCCTACACCTCAAACCCTAGCCCCAGGCGCCACCACCTGATGCTGCCGCCGCCTAGCTCCTCCCAAGTCGCAGACTAGGGTTTCCCCAAACCCTAGCCGCCGGCTACACCTCTCCCCTTGGTGCTTCTAAACCCTAGATCTCCAAGGCACCTCTCTTGCTCCACCATACTCGCTCCGGCTTAAGGCGAAGCCCTACGGTATCTCCCCTCTACTTTCGACACCACGCCGTCGTGCTGCCGGAATCGCGAGGAGAGTGCTACAACCTCCGCTGCCTGCTGGAACAAGGGAGAGGAAGGTCTTCATCGAAAATTTACCGACGATGTGACCGTCATGAAGCGCCGTTAACGCAAGCAGCAGAAGGATCGTCTACACGATCTTGAGATCGGAAAGTATACGACTACATCACCCACGAGAATCTGCTCTCGTTAACCGGTTTGGAATCTTCGAGGGTGAGTTCCTCTATCGACTCGTTGCTACAATCTAGTAGATAGATCTTGGCTTGTTTGTGTGCATGCGGTAGAATTTTTTTTCCATGCTACGAACCCCTATAGCTTTAGGCGTCACCCCGCTCCTTTCGTGTCACCCGACGTCACCCTTCTCTTTTGACCGTGCTTTACCATGGTCCCTCCTGAACCTCACTCGGAAAGCTTCCATGCGTCCTTTCTGACTCGGCCTTCCCTCGTGAGACTCGGCTCGTTGCTTCCTGCAAGGTAAACAAACTTGTCTTATACGGGTTGACATAATTCTTATGTCGGCCGTACATGATCTTCTCACCTGGCCGTTGTTACCCAGCCAAGTTTATTCTTTACTCAGCACAAGCCAAACTGGGCAATTTTTTACCCCTTATGACCCTACTGGGGGTTATCCCCCTGACATTAATCCCTGAAGCTGGTGGGGCCTAGCAGTTCTTACTGTTAGGCATCTCCAGGTTCCTTTAATGTGCTTGGAACTTCTCCTTCTGTCAGCATTTACTGCTTAGAATGCACTATTCAGCGTAATCTTGATCTTTGCTGAGTCTATTTTTCCCTTTCCGAGTCTCATCTTTGACTTTTTGGCTCATTTTTGCCTCGTGCCGAGTCATTTTGGACGCTGCCGAGTCATTTTGTGCTTGCCTCAGTCACTGACAGCTCGTAATCATGATGACTTGCCTCAAATTTTATCCCAAATCTTGACCGCACAGTGACGGCGGCGCAGTAACTCCCCATCACTGTGGCAGTCCCATTGCTCAGCACCTCGTGTCTAGCGCAGCGTGACGTGGCAGTGGATTTTTCGTGTATCACCTACACGTGGCACACACCGAATGGCTCACTCGGCTGAATACACGACCACACGCTGGCCGCACGGCGCTGGAGGATCCCATGTTTGGGGGTTTTACTCCCTTAAAGTAGGGGTGAGGGGAACTTAACTTCCCTCGCCCGTTCAGTTTCCTCTTGCCATCTTCTTCTTCCTGGCGCCCCCAAATCCTAACTTTCCCTTTGCGGTTCCTCTTCTCCGGGGCTCCTTTCCTGTGATTCCTCTTTTCCCTTTATATTCCATTATGGGTCCTCGCTCCTCCAAGCCTCTTCCAGCAGTGGAAGAGCCAGAGACCAGCGACATCATGGACTCCTGCGACGCCGCTGAGGGAGTAGAGGAGCAGGAGGTTGCCGCCGGCGAGCGTGGTGGCTGGGAGGGCTCAGAGGTTCCCGTGGAGGAGCTTGAGTGGTTATGCTCCACCAGGCGCATCCTGCTCGAGGTAGATTGCCATCTCCCTCTAGGTGAGATTTCTCCTAAGCCCGAGGCTAACGAGAGGGTAGTTTTCCTCTCGCATTTCGAGCACGGTTTTGATTTGGCAGTTAGCAACTTCTTTGTTTCTTTCCTTTCCACCTTCCATCTTCAAGCCCACCATTTCCTGCCAATGCAATTGGTTCCCTGTCTTGCTTCATTTCTGCCTGCGAGGGCTATCTTGGCATTTGGCCCACTGTTCTTCTCTGGGCCAAATATTTTAACTTTAGGATCCAAGTAGTGCCTGAGCCCAGCGTTCCCCGCGCCGAGAAAGGGCCCACTAGGTGCGGTGCCGCTAGCATCACACCCAGGAAAGAGTCCATCTTTCCTCGGGTCACCAACATAGACTCTTGCAAGAAATGGCATAGAACTTTCTTCTATGTCAAAAATAGCGGGTCCAATGACTACATCCGGCTTCCCCCTTTCTCGGATGAAGTTCCCAGCAAGGAGTTTTGGAAGCTTGACTCACGTGACAAGAATGCCGCGATGAACGAGGCCCATGGGATTTTGGAGAGGCTGTTGTCGCCGGATGAGAACTTCCACTTAACTAAGGAGGATCTCATGTGTGCTTTTATTGCACGCTGGGTCAGCCCCATTTAATCCAGGAGCCACAAGATGTGCTTCATGAGCGGGCCGCGAGATCCTACCCGCACTCCACGCTGGAGCTCACCAACGACTCTGTGGCCCGCCGAGTCAGCTCGATCTTCAAGCTGACTTTGGCAGAGAACTGGGCCTGGAGCTGCCCCCTTTTAGCCGGGATAGGCCTGTCCCCTGGGTAAGTGTCTGTGTCATCTTCAAGCTGACATAGCTCTTCTTTTGTTCACTTGCTGTTCCGTTTGTTTATTGATTCTATTTTGTTTTTCTTCCGCGGAATCTCGTTCACCAGGTTGATGACAGTACTGTCCCTCCTGGTGGCTATTATGAGGATCGCTCCGACTCTGACGAAGTCGAGTTGACTTGGAATGCTTCATGCCTATCCCTCATGCTGTTGCTGCTTTCTCCGCTCCGGGTAAGACCTCTACTCGAAATCCTTTACGAGACTGGTCTGATGATGATTGTGCAATTTTGGAGGTACTTCTTTTGACCTTAACCTTCTGACTTTTTCGAATGAACTCGTCATTTACTTATGCAGCTGGCCAGGTACAAGAAGTTCCCCCTCTCGCTGTGGGCGGAGTTGGCAAGATCCCTGCCGCCAAACCGGGTAAGTGATGCAGAGCCTCCTCCAGCACTTAGCCTTCAAAGAAGCGCAAGGTTGATCCTGCTGCTCTTCCTGCTGCCACTCTATCCCAGACTCACAGGTTGCTGGGCGCCCGGTTACTCGTCGCATCCTGCGCGACCTGACTATCTCCGGGAAAATTTTGCTGCTTGTTACCTCTCATTTTTTTCTTCTCATGTTCTGTGATCGTTTTCAGATAGGCCTTTTTTCTTATTTTCAGTGCGACACCTTTGTCTGCTAGCCAAGCTGCGCCTAGCATGGCCTCTTCGCCATTAAGGCCAGCTCCTCCTCCTCGTGCCGACACCGCCGTGCAAAACCCCGTCCGGGTCACTGTTCCCACAACTAAGACTCACACTTCTCAGGGTGAGGCCGACCCGGCGGTGCATCCGTCGGAGGAGACCCGGCCTAGTTCTCCTGTTGTTTTGCCAGAATAGACCCCTAATCCCGGTGCCAGCAATATCAGCGCCGAGAAGACCCCTGATACCAGCTCTTCAGCTCCCAGTGTACCAGTTGACCCTGTTGTTGCTCCCCAGAACATTGTTGAGCCTGCTCGCTTGGCTCCTGTTTTCTCCCCAACCAGTTCCACATCTGCTCATGTTGCCTCTCAGACTCGCAAAGTTGCTCCGCAAGGCCAGGCTCGTTCCTCGACCAACAAACCATCATTGACCAAGCAGCTGACCTTGATCCACGCCCTAGGCACCGCACCACAAATTCGGCTCATAACAATAACAACGGCACCCGCTCTGGCGGGTAAGTTGGTCAAATCTACAGCTGCCGGATCTGGTGGCGTTTCCAGAGCTGGCAGCTTGCACACCAGCGCCGGTGCTACACGCGCCGGGGTAGGAACTACCCTGAAAAGATGGCAAGTCCTGACCTGGATGCTTAGCAGTAACGGCCTTGGTTCTGCGGAGTGTTATGCCATTGCCTGGAATGCAGCTAGCGAGCAAGAGGTGAGCTCCGGTGCTGGCAATAAGATGAAGCTAGGCCCCAAGGCCGTCTCGGATATGACGCAGTAGGCCATCGCCTTGATGGCCAAGGCAGATGAAGTGAACGAGGTATGTCGCTCCCTTTTACTCTTTTACGTACTGAGTATCTTTTTTATTATATATGATCCCTAGTCCCTGAGGTTACTACCGAGTAAGGGACTTAGCCGGCTGTAAGCTCTAAGTTAGAATCTAACTCTTATTCGGCCGTAAGCTTGATCACACACCTTCTGACTACATCTTTTCTGTGTAGCTTACTCACAATGAGCACACCAAGGTGCATCTGGCTCTCCTCTTGGAGTATCGCAGGCTCGATCTTGCTCACCAAAATCTACAAGCTGAGGCTTAGGGCCAAGGTATTTTATTATTCGGCATCCTTTTTATTCAGCACACCTTCTCTTGTTTCATGTCCTTGATTTTTTCTTGTTGTTTTTTCCGCAGCTTCTGCCCAATCTACCATCGATACTTTGCACCTACAGATCAGTGATGCTGAAAGTAAGCTCTTGGAAATTTTGTCTCCGCTCTGTATTTATGCTTATTCCTTTTTTATTTCGATGGATCCAAGATAGCTTTCTGTTACTGACGAGTCGCATGATCCGAATAAGTAGAGAAGCACTTTATCGAGCTCCAAAAGGAGCAAGACAAGGTGACTCGGCTAAAGAAGCGGATGGCTGATATGGAGCAGAAGCACCTGTCCGAGATGAAGGGGCTGCGGGAGGAGCTTGCCGAGAAGGATAGCCAACGCGCCGCCAATGCCGAGAAGACCAACCAGCTGCTCAAAGAGACCGATTTGGCGGTTGAGTCGGCGCACCAAGACCTGGACGTTCATCAGGCCAAGGCTAAGATTTGGCAAAGCAAGCTTGGCGCCATCAACTCTTTTCTCGGTAGTGAGTTCTTACCCTTTTCACCGTACTTATTTCTTTATTTCCTTTTCATTGTTTTGCTAATGTTCTTTCATGTTCACAGAGTACTTGCCCGAGGCTGAGATGTTCGTGATAAGGGCCATGAAGAGGATTCAAGCCGAGTCTGGAGCTCCTGCTGATGGCGAGGTCACCATCGACGAGCACCTTACAGCGCTGTCAGAACGCGCAACGACCCTCAAATCATATGGCGTCGACTTGCTCAAATCAGCGATCCACGTGTTCAGGATGCTCTGGCCAGACGAGGGTGTGCCCGCACTGATCGAACCATTGGCCTCCAAGCTGCTTGTTACTGAGAACAGGCTGGATCAATGGCGTGAGTCAGCCAGTCGAGCTATAGCGGACAAGGCCCTTTCATTCGTGCTCTCATGGTATGAGGACATCAACCTTGATGTTCTTGAACGCATGAGGGTTGAAGGTAAGTGGATTCACGATCCGGATCACATCAAGTAGCGCCAGGAGCAAGCTTATGCCATGGTCGAGTATGCCCTGGTGCATGCTTGGTGCGATGGGCCCAGCTTCCTTGACCTTGGTGAGCCTCTTGCCAAGACTGTCGACGACGAAGTTGTGGACAGCGATGCCACCGAGTCAGACGGTCCCGCAGACTCGGCCACCGACGCACCTGACTCGGCAGACGCTCCAGATGATGCTCCTAGCTCCAGTCCCAAGAACACTCCTCCGAGTCCGGCTGCTTCTTAGGCTGGTTAAAAACACTTAACTATTATGAGATCCCCGGTATATCGGGTGCAGATGTAACATACAATGCACTTGTTTTGGGTATACGCCTTTTGATAAGTCTTAAACTTTTATTCTATTCTGAATGTTTGAATCATCCAGGGGCAAGTTCCCGAGTTTCATTTTGTTGTTCCCCTTTTCCTTGAATTTGACTCTTGTCTACCTTTTTTGGCGTTCGACATTAGAGTCTCAAAGTTCTAAGGATTGAGTTAGCAGATATGAAACTAGACCACTTGACCTAGGATCATTCGACATACAAAGCAACATAACCTGCAGTGGGTTAGTCAAAAACATACATAGGTTCAACTCGCATTTTTTCCTTTACTTGTCATTGATCTCTTCCTCTTACTTGCCATGAATCCGTGTTTTTCGAACAACGGCATAGTCGAAGAGTTGATTCTATCCGAGTAAACATTACTTGTTCCGAGATAAGTCTCAAGTGTCAACGCCAGCCGACATAGAATTGTCAAAGGATAAACATAAGGGGCAGTCCCCGAGTCAGTTTTTCGAGTCATACATTTTATTATCAGCACATAGCCGGCATAAGCGTCCGACAAATGAGAGTTCGAGAGATACATACAATGCTTCTCCTAAGTGTAGAAAGGACGTAGCAGTGCCACATTCCATAGCCTTTTGGTTTTTCATCACCTGATCTATCCGCCTTGTTCTTTTGTGCTTCACGAGCATCTATTAGGTAATATGAATCATTGTGTAATGCTTTTCTTATAATGAATGGTCCTTCCCATGGGGGTGATAGCGTATGCATTCTAGCTGTGCGTTACACTAGTCTAAGCACCATATCCCCTTCTCGGAAAACACGAGGTTGAACTTTCTGGCTATGATAGCGTCGGAGACTTTGTTGGTATATGGCGGATCTGGAAAATGCCAACTCCCTTGCTTCTTCGAGTAAGTCAACTCCATCTTCTCGGGCCTCTTTTACTTGTGCTTCCGAGTATTGTCTTACTCTTTGCGAGTCATATTCTATGTCGGCAGGCAAAACCGCTTCTGCCCCATACACAAGGAAGAACGGCGTATAGCCTATTGATCGATTCGGAGTTGTCCTTAAACTCCACAACACTGAGGGTAATTCCTCTATCCAGCAACCAGGTTATCTCTAGAGTGGTTCCATTAGGCGGGGTATTATCCCGAATAAAACTAAGTCGTTAGCTCGTTCAACTTGTCCATTTGATTCTGGATGAGCGACTGATGCTACATCATGCCTTATTCGGTTTTTCCCACAGAAGCGAGCGAAAGCTCCTTCGGCAAAGTTTGTGCCATTATCTGTGATTACACTGTGTAGGTAACCTTATCTTAAGATTATATCTTTTACGAATGTGACAGCTATTTTTCCATCCAATTTTTTGATGGTCTTCACTTCTATCTATTTGGTGAAATTGTCAACCATTACGAGTATGTGAGTCATGCCACTCCTTGCTGGCTTAAATGTCCCTACCATATCCAAGCACCATACTGCAAATGTCCAAGTGATTGATATAGTTTTTAACTCAGACGCTGGTAAGTGTGACTTTGACGCATAACGCTGGCAATCGTTGCATTTTCTCACAAGTTCCTGTGCCTCTGCCAGTGCACTTGGCCAGTAGAATCCATGTTGGAATGCCTTGGATACCAATGCTCTTGACGATGCATGGTGCCCACATTCTCCTTGGTGAATGTCCAACAGCATTTCTTGACCTTTCTTTGGACTTATGCAACGCTGCATTACACTTTTCACACTTCTTTTGTACAACTCCTTGTTGATTATTGTGTATGCTTTTGCTCTTCTTTATGTTTGCCAGCGGTGCCAGATCCGTTTCTTCATCAATTTCCATTGGCTCAGCCGACATATGTTCTGCCGACATAACCTGAGGACTCCTCGAGTGTGATTTGGCAACCCCCAAGGTGAGCGGGACAGTCCCCGAGTTACTTGAACCTGCCCCAGAGTCAATGTCCATTGGCACAGCGTCTGACTCCTGATTTGCCGAGGTGAGCCTAATTGACTTAGATTCTGGTGATGGCTTGATCGACGGTTTTCTGAGATGTTCCAATGCTACTCCTTGTGGGATTGCTTGCCGAGATGAGCCTAATTTGGATAGTACATCCGCTGCCTCATTCTCTGCTCTGGTATGTGATGAAATTCACACCCATCAATGTATCCCAAAATTTGTTGCACATGAAAATGGTATAGTGCCAATGTTTTCATCCAATGCGTCCCAATGGCCCGATACCTGCTGGATAACCAAATCCGAGTCACCAAAACACATGATCCTTTTGATGCCAATTTCCTTGGCCACTTTAAAGCCATGAACAAGTGCTTCATACTTGGCTACATTATTAGATGCAGCAAAGTGGATCTGCAACACATACTTGAGCTTATCCCTCTTTGGTGATGTGAGCACTATTACGGCACCCAGAACAATCTTTGTCTAGGATCCGTCAAAGTGCATCTTCCAATAAATCGGGTCTGTCAGTGGTGGCTCATATTTCATTTCCATCCAATCCACGAAGAAATCAGCTACCGCTTGAGATTTAATTGCATCTCGCCTATCATATTGTGGAGTATATGGTGCTAGCTCTATGGCCCATTTTGCCACTCGGCCGCTGGCATCTTTACTTCCCAAAATATCCGAGATAGGTGCCTCGCATATTACCCGGATTGGGTGTTCTTGGAAATAATGCTTCGGCTTCTTTGCTGCCATATACACCCCATATGTCATTTTTTGGTTATGGGGGTAATTTTTCTTTGATATAGAGAGAACTTCGCTCAATTAATAAACTGACCTTTGGACTGATTTCCCTCTTCTTTGCTTTCTACCACTATCACTGCACTTACGACTCTGTTGGTCGCGGCAACATAGAGCAGCATTGGCTCTTTGGATAATGGTGACGCTAATATTGGTGTTGTTGCCAACATCTTTTTGAGTTCATGGAAAGCGTTATCATCTTGCTGTGTCCATGTGAATTTGTCTGATTTTTTCATCAGTTGATATAGTGGCAAGGCTTTTTCGCCTAGCCGACTGATAGATCTACTCAACAAGGCCAGGCATCATGTGAACTTCTGGACATCGTTGAGGGTTTTCGGCAATTCCATCCTTTCAATGGCCCTGATCTTTGTCGGGTTAGACATAATTCCTCGGTTGGATACGAGAAATCCGAGTAAATTTCCAGCCGGGACACCAAATGTGCATTCTTCCAGGTTAAGTTTCATCCAGAACCTTCTTAAGTTTGCAGATGTTTGACGCAAGTCCTCAATTAGAGTATGACTTTGTTTGGTTTTTATCACCACGTCGTCGACGTGTACTTGAAATTTTTTGTCCAATTGTTCTTGCAAGCATTTTTGCATGCACCTTTGGTATGTTGCACCTACATTTCTCAATCCAAACGACATAGTACGATAGTAATAAGCCCCATACGGGGTGATAAAAGCTGTCTTTATTTGATCATTCAGATTCAATGGTATCTGGTGGGAAACCAGAGTACGCATCCACAAATGACAACAACTCACACTCGACAGTAGATTCAATGACTTGATCGATCTGTGGCAGGGGAAATGGATCTTTTGGACACGCCTTGTTGAGGTTCGTGTAATCAAACATGCGCGACACCACTGCCACGTTTGGGTCATCTTTTTTCTTCTCGACCAATATTGGATTTGACAACCAATCTGAGTGTAGTACTTCCATGATAAACCCAGCAGCCAAAAGCCTGGCTATCTCGGTGGCTATCACTTTCCTCCTATCTTCGGCAAAGCGGCGGAGGGGTTGCTTCACCGGCTTGGCGTCTGGCCTTACATGAAGAGAGTGCTCAGCCAGCTCCCTCGGAACTCCTTGCAAGTCCTGTGTGGACCATGCAAAGATATCCCGATTCTCATGGAGGAAGCTGGTGATCTCACTTTCCTATTTGTCAGTTAGCCCAGCACCAATGGTAATTGTGCGCTCTAGGAAAGTTTCATCCATCTGAACCTTTTTCGTTTCCTTGGTAGCTTGGAAAGATACACTACCATGCGGGTTAGTGAGTGTTGGCATGGACATTTGTGCTTCTTTGGCCAATGCTGCCACTTCCATCATTTGATGCTTTTCCTATGCTATGACCAGTGATTCGGCCAGTGAAGATCCGGCTGAGGCATAGGCAATTGATCTCTTGTAATCTCCTTCGACTATGATAACTCCACATGGACCTGGCAGCTTCATCTTTAGGTAAGTGATGTGAGGAGTAGCCATAAACTTTGCCATAGCCGGCCTGTCGAGTAAGGCATGGTATGAGCTGACCAGATCAACCACTTCGAACTCTATGGCTTCAGTGCGACAGTTTTCCCTGTTGCCGAATAAGACATCGACCTAGATCTTGCCAATTGGCTCACTGGACAATCCCGGCACAATACCATGGAAAGTTGTCTTAGTCGGCTCCAGCATGTTCATAGTAATGCCTAACTTGAGCATGGTATCTTTGTACATGATGTTGATGCTGCTACCATCGTTAATCAGTACCTTCGAGAACTTCACATTGATATCAGGCCCCATGAAATTTGGATCCAAGACAAGAGCATAACCTCCTGGTGTTGGCATGATCTTGGGGTGATACTTTATGCTCCAAGTTATCTCCTATTCAGACCAGTGCATATACTTTGGTATTGCCGGCATTGTGGCGTTCACTTCCATCATCCGTCTCTGCTGGCTCTTTTTGTCATCCGGCTCTATGAAAAATACGACATAGCTTTGGTGATTCTCTCTATACTCATTTCTGGCACCATGGCCAACATGAGCGTCGTCACCTCTTGGGTTATTCACCTGATGCACAGTCTCTCTTCTTTCTTGGTTATGATATCTCGGCTGCCTGTTCTCATATCTATGTTCATCTCCAACAACTTGAGCATTTCCTCCTATGAGCGGTGGAGGGTGAGGTGGTGGTAACTGCTTAGTCGGCGAATCCACTCTGTCTCCCTTCTGAAACCATGTACATTGTCTCGTTGTGTGATTTGCTGGCTTAATCGGACTTGGCGTGTGGAACTTGCACGGTTGGTCCAACATCATTTCGTAAGTGTATTTCTGCCTGTCCTGATATGGCTTTCCTTGTTCATATGGCTTTTTCCATTGTTCTTTGGTATCCGCTGTTGTTTCCCATTTGTCCTTTGATGTTGACTACTTCCAGCATCTGGATGATCTTGACTCATAGCCGCAACTTGAGTCGAACCATACTTGTAGTCTGGTCTCTCATCACTTCTTTTGCTTCTATACTCGGCCCTTTCCTGGAGCCTTTGCGACCCGGCAGTGTCATAGATCTGAGTCTCAGTCATCTCGTCTGCCGACATAAGCAGAGGCTGAGTTGGATCTCCTAACGCATATGAGTTGGCGATCCTTATCGTTTCTGCCAAGCTTGCTGGCATATCTCTTTGTAACCTTTGCCACAGTATGCTTCCATGTCTGCATCCTTGTGCAAACCATGCAATGTCTTGAGACTCAATTACCCCTTCACAAGAGTTGCGCATTGTGCACCACCTTGTGAGGAATTCCCTGTCTGTTTCATTCGGCCTTTGCTTGCACATAGCTAGCAGCTGTGGGTGATTCGGCCTCTTGTAGGTGCTTGTGAAATTGCTCACAAAAGCATCCTGAAAATCAATCCAGCTGTTGATGCTTCCAGGTGGCAAATTATTCAGCCACACCCTTGTTGGTCCTTCTAGCATCTGCGACACATATCACACTACCCATCTCAAATTTCCCTACACGATCTTTACTATAGTTCCATAATCCATCAGCCAATATTCTAGCAAGCGCCTGCTTCTGCCCCACAGTGGGAGCCAACTGTGGTGGTGGTGTCACGGCAGATGCCATGGGCTTAAGTTGGGGGCCGAATGGACGCTTGTGGTAACTGAGGAGGGAGTGCACGGCCTAGCTGCGCATGAAGAACAAGATGAACTATCCACACTCAGGAATTTTATTGACACTAGAAGTTTACAAGTGCTCCTTGAACTGTTTGAGCAAAGCCTCAGGGCACTAGTTTCCTACTTGGTCCAACCTCCTCAAACCCTAGCTATGCCCCTCCTTATATAGGCATTGGCAGCTAGGTCACACCCCTTTGGGTTCTAGGGTTACTGTTTGGACCTTGGTCTTTACTGTACGGGTCGGGTCATGGGCTAGCCCTGAGCCCCTTGACCCACTTAACAAAGCTAGATAGCTAACGGTCTTCTCGTATGTATCCTTCAGTTCTTTTGGCATCACACAGTGAATTTGTACGCCAGCCCTTGCTTTAGGAATCACTCGGCCCCTTTCATGTCACCCGGCGTCGCCCTTCTCTTTTGACCGTGCTTTACCATGGTCCCTCCTGAACCTCACTCGGAAAGCTACCACACGTCCTTTCTGACTCGGCTTGTTGCTTCCTACAAGGTAAAAAAGTTGTCTTATACGGGCTGACATAATTCTTATCTCGGTCGTACATGATCTTCTCACCCGGCCGTTGTTACTCGGTCAGGTTTATTCTTTACTTGGCACAAGCCAAACTGGGCAATGTTTTACCCCTTATGAACCTACTGGGTACACATTGGTATATCTGGTCCAGACCAAGGAAGTCCTACGTAAGGACACGCAGCCCATGAAGACTTTGGGTGGCCCAAGCCCGTGGCGGTTTCGACTCCTTGGAGGACAAGTCTAGATTAGATAGAATTTCAAAGGGTATCAACCCTAATTTGTAACCGACTCGACCTATCCCGGGACCTGCCTATCTATATAAAGGCCAGGAGGATACGGCGAGAAGGATCTCTTTCAACACAACATACACACCTCCACGCCAGATAGCATCTGCGCACCCCTGTAACTTCTGGTTCCGCCATAATCAAGAGCAGATAAGCAGGAGTAGGGTTTTCCCTCCGGGGGCCTGAACCTAGGTAAAACTCGTGTCCCTATGTTGCTTGTATGTTAACCGTTCGACGACTTCCAGCATCCCCATCTTCTCCAAAACCCAAGTCCATAATAATGGGCATTGACGAGATCGAACCTCGTCAGGTATAGGTTAAGCTTGGTGATGTTTATGCACGTAAAATGCATACATGAACTGTGTAGTTTATTTACACATATTCCCATATATTTGCATCATATTAGTAGTTATTACCCATGATATTAATGATTTTGGGGATTTTGTAAACATTCCCCTCTCTATGGTTCTAACTCTGTCTAGCAGAAAATACCTTCTATTAGTATTTTTGACTTTACAGAAGCTATGGGACTCCAAAAAGAGCAAGGTCAGAAAGCATGCTTCAGAATTTTCAAAGGTCCTAGGTCCATAACTTCTCAAAATATAATCTTTCCACCTTCTGTACAAATCATTGATACAACACAACCTATAGCTAACTTGAGAGATCATGATGAATTTAGGAGGCCAACAAAGGTCACTAGGGGCTTAACGGGCTGCAAATGGGACCCATGGTGCGGGTACTTACCTAGCCACGCCCTGTTGCTCGGATGTCGCTGATTCCACCACCATCCTATTCATATTGACCTAAAACCTTCTATAAAAAGGTTTCCCGATGCAATATTAGAACATATGGAGGCAGAGATCTAAAACCATAAAATAGGGAGTCTTTAGGCCACTGCCTGAGGAAGATTGGAGGTGGAAACACTACCGGAATTGCCTATGGTAGCCTCTCCTCCTTCACCAACAACTCTGTCGTGGTGGTGTCACGGCAGATGCCATGGGTAGGCTTAAGTTGGGAGCCGAATGGATGCTTGTGGTCACCGGGGAGGGTGTGCATGGTCTTGCCGCGCACGAAGAACAAGAAGAACTCTCCACACTTGGTGATTTTATTGATCCTATATGTTTACAAGTGCTCCTCGAGCTGTATGAACTTAGCTCATGTGCCTTAGTTCCCTACGAGGTCCAACCTTTCTTCTAACCCTAGCTATGCCTCCCCTTATATAGGCGATGGCTAGCTAGGTTACACCCCTTTGGGTCCTAGGGTTACTGTTTGGATCTTGGTGATAACTGTACGGGCCGGGTCATGGGCTTCTACTAAGCCCAGTGGCCCAGTCCATAAAGTTGGACAGCTAACGGTCTTCATGTACGTAGCCTCCAGTTCTTTTGGCGTCATGCAGTAACTTTGTACGTCAGCCCTTGCTTTGGGCATCACTCGGCTCCTTTCGTGTCACCCGGCGTCGCCCTTCTCTTTTGGCCACGCTTTACCATGGTCCCTCCTGATCTTCACTCGGAAAGTTGCCACGCGTCCTATCTCACTCGGCCTTCCCTCGTGAGACTCGGCTCGTTGGTTCCTGCAAGATTAACAAACTTGTCTTATACGGGCCGACATAGTTCCTATGTCGGCCATACACGATCATCTTACCCGACCATTGTTACTCGGCCAGGTTCGTTCTTCACTCGGCATAAGCCAAGCTGGGCAATGTTTTACCCCTTTAAACCCTGCCGGGGGTTATTCCCCCGACATTAGTCTCGGAAGCTGGTGAGGTCTAGCAGTTCTAACTGTTAGGCGTCTCCAGGTTCCTTTAATGTGATTATATTTTGAAAATTCTTTTTATGTCTGTATTTAATGCTTAGAGCGCACTGTTTTAGCACAATCTTATACTTTTCCGAGTCTGTCTGACAACTTTCGGGCCTGTTCTTTGACTTTTTGGCTCATTTTCTCCTCGTGCCGAGTCACTTTGGCTACTTCCGAGTCATTTTTCGGCGTGCCTTAGTCACTAACAGCTTGTAATCATGATGAATTGCCTCAAATTTTGTTCCAAGCTCTGACTGCACAGTGATGACTGTGCAGTAATTCCCCGTCACTGTTGCAGTCCCATCGCTCTACACCTCTCGTCCTGCACTGCGTGAAATGGCAATGGATTTTCCGTGTATTGTTTACACGTGGCGCTCGCTGACTGGCTCACTCGGCTGAATACACGGCCACACGCTGGCCGCACGGCGCAGGAGGATCCCACGATTGGGGGTTTTTACTCGCCTTAAGTAAGGCTGAGGGTAACATAACTTCCCTCGCCCGTTCAGTTTCTCCATAGCCTCTTTCTTCTTCCTTGCGCCTCCAAAATCCAACTTCCCCCTCTGCGGTTCTTCTCCTCCATAGTTTCTCTTTTGCGATTGCTCTTTTTCCCTTTCTATTCCACTACGGGTCGTTGCTCCTCCAAGCCTCTTCCAACGATGGAAGAGACTAAATCTAGGGAAACCATGGATGCTCGTGATGCTGCGGAAGGAGCAGAAGAACAGGAGGTCGTCGCCGGCGAGCGCGGCGGCTGGGAGGGCTCAGAGGTCTCCGCGGAGGAGGTCGAGTGGCTGCGTTCCACCAGGCGCATCCCACTCGAATTGGATTGCCGCCTCCCTGTTGATGAGATTTCCCCCAAACCTGAGGCCAATGAGAGGGTGGTTTTCCTCACCCATTTTGAGCGAGGTTTCACCTTGCCCATGAGCAATTTTTTCGATTCCTTTCTTTCCACTTTCCATCTTTAGACCCATCATTTGCCTGCCAATGCTATTTGCTCCTTGTCTTGCTTCATTTCTGCTTGCGAGGGCTATCTTGGCATTTGGCCCACAGTTCTTCTCTAGGCCAAATATTTTGGCTTTAGGATTCAAGTGGTGCCTGACCCCAGCGTTCCTCGTGACGAGAAAAGGCCCACCAGGTGCGGTGCTGCTAGTATCACACCCAGGAAAGATTCCATCTTTCCTCGGGTCACTGGCTTAGACTCTTGCAAGAAATGGCATAGGACTTTCTTCTATGTCAAAAATAGCGGGTCCACCAATTACATCCAGCTCCCCCTTTCTCGGACGAGGTTCCTAACAAGGAGTACTGGAAACTTGACCCACGTGACAAGAATTCCACGGTGAACGAGGCCAACGGGATTCTAGAGAGGTTGCTGTCGCCGGATGAGAACTTCCATCTCACTGAGGCGGATCTTATGTGTGCTTTCATCGCACGCCGGGTCAGCACCATCCAAGCTAGGAGACACAAGATGTGCTTCATGAGCGGCACGTAGGACCCCACTCCGAATTCCACGAAGGAGCTCACCCATGACTCTGTGGCCCACCAGGTCAGCTCACTCTTCAAGCTCACCTTGGCGGAGGACTGGGAATTGAGATGCCCTCCTTTCAGCCAGGATAGGCTTGTCCCATGGGTTATTCTCTGTTTAGTTTTTGATGCTTATTCTGTTTGTCTTTCGCAGAATCTTGTTCACCAGGTTGATGACAGTATTGTCCCTCCCGGCGCCTATTATGAGGATCGCTCTGACTCGGACGAGGTCGGGTTCGACCTGGAATGCTTCATGCCCATTTCGCACGTTGTTGCCACTGCCTCCACTGCGGGTAAGACCCACACTCGAAACCCCTTACGAGACTGGTCTGACGATGATGATTGCGAAATTCTGGAGGTACTTGCCTTTTGACTTTAACCTCTTGACTTATGCAAATTAGCTCGTCATTTACTTATGCAGCTGGCTAGGTTCATGACGCTCCACCTCTTGCTGTGGGCAGAGTCGGCAAGATTCCTGCCGCCAAGCCGGGTAAGCGGCGTGGGGCCTCCTCTAGTGCTCAGCCCGCCAAGAAGCGCAGGGTCACTCCTGCTGCTCCTCCTGCTGCCACGCTGACCGAGACTCGCAAAGCTGCTGGGCGCTGAGTCACCCGTCGCATACCGCGTGACCCGACCGTCTCCGGGTAAGCTTTTGCGACCTGCTTACTTTGCATTTTTCCTTCTCATGTTTTGTGATTGCTTTCTTATGAGCATATTTTTTATTTTCAGCACCGCACCTTTGTCGGCTAGCCAGGCTGCCCCTAGCATGGCCTCGCCGCTAAGGCTTGCTCCTCCTCCTGCTGATTCCACGGTGCAGAGCCCCGTCCAAGTCGTCGTTCCCACTACTGAGGCTCACGCTTCTCAAAGTGAGGCTAACCCGGAGGCACACCCGTCGGAGGAGACTCGGCCTAGCACCTCTGCTGCACCCCATGAACAACTTCCTTGATCTTGGTGCTGGCAACATTGCCATCGAGAAGACCTCCGCCATTAGTTCCACTGCTCCCAGCCCACGAGTTGGTCCTCATGAACAACTTACTGATCTTGGTGCTAGCAACATTGCGGAGCCCGCTCAGTCGGCTCCCATCTTATCCCCAACCAGATCTGCTCACTCTCCTTCTCTATCAAAGACTCAGACTCGTCCTGCTGCTTCAGGTCCGGCTCGCACTTCATCCGGCAAGCCCACATCTACCAAGTAGATGACCTTGGTCCATGCCCTAGGCACCGCTCCTCAGATCCGGCCCACAACAACAACAACGACACTCATTTCAGTGGGTAAGCCGGGCGGATCTGCAACCGCCGGGTCTGGTGGCAGTTCTAAGGCTGTTACCCTATACACCAGTGCTGCTGCGACCCGCGCCAATGTGGGAACTGCCCTAAAGAAGGGGAAAGTTCTCACTCGGACGCTTAGCGGAAATGGCCTCGGTGCCGTAGAGCGTTATGCCGTGGCATGGAACGCCGCAGGCGAGCAAGAGGTTAGCTCCAGCGCCGGCAAGAAGATGAAGCTGGGCGCCAAGGCCGTTTCTGATATGACCCAGCAGGCTATTGCCTTGATGGCCCACACGGATGAAGTGAATGAGGTACATAATCTTCTTACTCTTTTGTGTATTGAGTACTTTTGTTATATATAAACCCTAGTCCCCGAGGTTACTACCGAGTGAGGAACTTACTCGGTTGTAAGCTCTAAGTTAAGAGTCAACCCTTATCCGACTATAAACTTTGATCTCACATCTGCTGACTATCTTTTTCCTTTGTGTAGCTTACACACAATGAGCGCACCAAGGTGCATCAGGCTCTCCTCTAGGAGTATTGTAATCTGGAGCTTGCTCATCAGAAGCTGCAAGCCGAGACTCAGGGCCAAGGTAATTTTCTTACTCGCCATATCCTTATTCGGCACACTTTTATTTGTTTCATTTCCTTGATCTTCTCTTGCTGTTCTCCCACAGCTTCTGTCCAGTCCACCATTCACGCGTTACACTCACAGATCAGCGAGACGGAAAGTAAGTTCTTAGCAATTCTTTGGTTGTTTTGTGATCATGCTCATCCCTTTGCCACTTTTATCCTGATGGATCGAGATAGCTTTGTTGTTGCTGATGAGTGATTTGTTCCGAATAAGCAGGAAAGCACCAAACCAAACTCCAGAAGGAGAGAGACGAGGTTACCCAACTGAAAAAGCAGATGGCCGTCATGGAGCAGAAGCACCAGTCCGAGGTGAAGGGGCTACAGGAGGAGCTTGCCGAGAAATACGGCCAGCATGCCGCCAGTGCCGAGAAAACCAAGGAGCTGCTCAAGAAGGCCGAGTCGGCAGTTGAGTCGGCTCACCTGGATCTGGACGCTCTTAAAGCCAAGGCCAAGATTTGGCAAATCAAGCTCGGCGCCATCAACTCTTTCCTCGGTAGTGAGTTCTTACCTTTTTCACTATATTTATACTCTTTGCTTTCTGTCTCTCTCCATTATTTTTGCTAATGTTGTTTTGCGTGGGCAGAGAATTTCCCCGAGGCTGAGATGTTTGCCATACGGGCCATGAAGAGAGTGCGAGCCAAATCTAGAGCTCCCACTGATGGCGAGGTCACTATTGACGAGCATCTCGAAGCGCTGTCCGAACGCGCCAAGACCCTCAAATCATGTGGTATGGACTTGCTCAAATCAGCCATCCATGCGTTCAGGATGCTCTGGCCGGGTGAAGACGCGCCCACACTCATCGAGCCTTTGGCTGCCAGGCTGCTTCTGACTAAAGACAGGCTGGATCAATGGCGTGTGTCGGCTGGCCGAGCCGCAGCGGACAAAGCTATTGCCTTTGTGCTCTCGTGGTACGAAGACATCAACCTTGATGTTCTCGAGCGCATGAGGGCTGAAGGCAAGTGGCTTCATGACCCTGATATCATCAAGAAACGCCAGGAGCGAGCTTATGCCATGGTCGAGTATGCTCTGGTGCATGCTTGGTGTGATGGGCCCATCTTCCTCGACCTTGGCAAACCACTTGCCGAGATTATTGATGACGAGGGCGCTGATAGCTAGGCCACCGAGTCAGACGACCCGGAAGACTTGGCAGCCGATGCCCCTGACTCGGCAGATGCTCCGGATGATGCTCCTAGCTCCAAGACCACTCCTCCGAGCCCAGCTTCTTCTTAGGCTGATTAGGAAAATACTTTAACTTTGATGAGATCCCCGGTATGCCGGGTACAGATGTAACATACATTATACCTATTTTTGGATGTGTGCCTTTTGATAAGGCTTAAACTTCTTATTACACTTTGAATGTGAATCATCCAGGGGGAAGTCCCCGAGTTTCAGTTTGCCGTTTCACTTTTCCTTGACTTTGGCTCTTGTCTACCTTTTTTGGCGTTCGATATTAGAGTCTCAAAGTACTAAGGATTGAGTTGCCGGATATGAAACTTAGACCACTTGACCTAGGATCATTCAACATAGAATGCAATATAAACTGCAGTGGGTTAGTTAAAAACATATAGAGGGTCAACTCGTGTTTTCCCCTTTACTTATTCGGTGTTCATGTTTACTCATCATTGATCATTTCCTCTTGCTTGCCATGAAGCCGTGTTTTTGGACAACAACATAGTCTAAGAGTTGATTCTTTCCGAGTAAACATTACTTGTTCCGAGACAAATTTTAAGTGTCAACGCTAGCCAACATAGAATAATTAAAAGATAAACATAAGGGGCAGTCCCCGAGTCAGTTTTTTGAGTCATACCATTTTTTTATTATCAACACATAGCCGGCATAATCGTCCGACATATGAGAGTTTGGGTGATACATGCACTGCTTCTCCTAAGTGTAGAAGGGGCGAAGCAGTGCCACATTCCATGGCATTTTGGTCTCATCACCTGATATGTCCGCCTTGTTCTTTTGTGCTTCGCGAGCATCTATTAGATAATATGAGTCATTGTGCAATCCTTTGCTTACAATGAACGGTCCTTCCCATGGGGGTGATAATTTATGCATTCCAGTTGTGCGTTGCACTAGTCTGAGCACCATATCCCCTTCTCAAAAAACACGAGGTTGAACTTTCCTGCTATGGTAGCGTCGGAGATTTTGTTGGTATATGGCGGATCTGGACAGTGCCAATTCTCGTGCTTCTTCGAGTAAATCAACTCCATCTTCCTGGGCCTCTTTTACCTCGGCTTCCGAGTATTGCCTTACTCTTGGCGAGTCATATTCTATGTCGGCACGCAAAACTGCTTCTGCCCCATACACAAGAAAGAATGGCGTATTGCCTGTTGATCAATTCAGAGTTGTCCTTAAACTCCATAGCACTAAGGGCAATTCCTCTATCCAACAACCAGGTGATCTCTGGAGTGGTTCCATTAAGCGGGGTTTTAACCCGGGTAGAACTAAGCCATTAGCTCATTCAACTTGTCCATTTGATTCTGGATGAGCGACTGATGCTGCATCAAGTCTTATTTGGTTTTTTCCGCAAAATCGAGCAAAAGCTCCTTCGGCAAAGTTTGTGCCATTATCTGTGATTACCCTATGTGGGTAACCGTATCTCAAGATTATGACTCTTAGGAATGTGACAGCTGTTTTTTCGTCCAATTTTTTGATGGGTTTCACTTCTATCCATTTGGTGAACTTTTCAATCATTACCAGTATGTGAGTCATGCCTCCCCTTGCTGGTTTGAATGGTCCTACCATATCCAGGCACCATACCGCGAATGACCAAGTGATTGGTATAGTTTTCAATTCAGATGCTGGTAAGTGTGACCTGGACGCATAGCGCTGGCAACCGTTGCATTTTCCTACCAGCTCTTGTGCTTCTACTAGTGCACTTGGCCAATAGAGTCCATGTCAGAATGCCTTGGCTACCAATGCCCTTGATGATGCATGGTGCCCACACTCTCCTTGGTGAATGTCCAACAAGATTTCTTGGCCTTTCTCTGAACATATGCAACGCTGCAGTAAACTTGTCACACTTCTTTTGTACAGCTCCTTGTTGATTATGGTGTAGGCTTTTGCTCTTCTTTCTGTATGTCTTGCCACTACCTCATCGTCTGGCAAAGTTCCATCTTTCAAGTAGTTGTATATTGGTTGAGCCCAGGCTAGTATTAACGGTGCTAGATCGGTTTCTTCATCCATCTCCATGGGCTCAGCCGACATATGTTGTGCCGACATAACCTGGGGAGTCCTCGAGTGTGATTCGGCAACCCCTGAGGTGGACGGGTCAATCCCCGAGTTACTCGAACCTGCCCCTGAGTCAATGTCCATTGGCACATCGCCTGACTGTTGGCTCGCCGGGATGAATATTGATTCGGATTCCTGCGATGACTTGATGGATGGTTTTCTGAGGTGCTCCAATGCTACTCCTGGTGGAATTGCTTGCTGAGATGAGCCTAATTTGGATAGTACATCCGCTGCCTCATTCTCTGCTCTGGGTACGTGATGAAATTCACACCCGTCAAAGTATCCCGAAATTTGTTGCACGTGAAAACGATACAGTGCCATGTTCGCATCCAACGCGTCCCAAGCCCAGATACTTGGTGGATCACCAAATCCGAGTCACCAAAACACATGATCCTTTTAATGCCAATTTCCTTAGCCACCTTTATACCATGGACAAGTGCTTCATACTCGGCTACATTATTGGATGCAGCGAAGTGGATCTGTAACACATACTTGAGATGATCCTTTTTTGGTGATGTGATCACTATCCCGGCACCTAGACCCATTTTTGTCTTGGATCCATCAAAATGCATCTTCCAGTAATTTGGATCTGGCAATGGTGGTTCGTACTGCATTTCCATCCAATCCACGAAGAAATCAGCTACGGCTTAAGATTTAATTGCATCTCGCCTATCATATTGTGGAGTATATGGTGCTAGCTCTATGGCCCATTTTGCAACTCGGCCACTGGCATCTTTGCTGCCCAATATATCCGAGATAGGTGCCTCACATATTACCCAGATTGGGTGTTCTTGAAAATAGTGCTTCAGCTTCTTTGCTGCCATATACACCCCATACGTCATTTTTTGGTAATGATGGTAATTTTGCTTAGATATAGAGAGCACTTTGCTCAAGTAATAAACTGGTCTTTGGACTGATTTGCCCTCTTCCTCGCGTTCTACCACTATCACTGCACTTACAACTCTGTTGGTTGTGGTGACATAGAGCAGCATTGGCTCTTTTGATAATGGTGAAGCTAATATTGGTGTTGTTACCAACATCTTTTTGAGTTCATGGAAAGCGCTATCAGCTTGCTGTGTCCATGTGAATTTGTCTGATTTTTTCATTAGTTGATATAATGGTAAGGCTTTTTCGCCTAGCCGACTGATAAATCTACTCAACTAAGCTAGGCATCCTGTGGACTTCTGGACATCATTGAGTGTTTTTGGCAATTCCATTCTTTTGATGGCCCTGATGTTTGCCGGGTTAGCCTCAATTCCTTGGCTGGATATAAGGAATTCGAGTAATTTTCCAGCCGGGACACCAAATGTGCATTTTTCCGGGTTAAGTTTCATCCGGAATCTTCTTAAGTTTGTGAATATTTGACGCAAGTCCTCAATTAGAGTATGACTTTTTTTGGTTTTTATTACCACGTCATCGACGTATACTTGAACATTTTTGTCCAATTGATCTTGCAAGCATTTTTGCATGCATCTTTGATATGTTGCACCGCATTTCTTAATCCAAAGGGCATAGTGTGATAGCAATAAGCCCCGTACGGGGTGATAAAAGCTGTCTTTATTTGATCATTCGGATTCAATGGTATCTGGTGGAAACCAGATTACGCGTCCACGAATGATAACAACTCACACCCGGCAGTAGAGTCTATGACTTGATCGATCCGTGGCAGGGGAAATGGATCTTTTGGACATGCCTTATTGAGGTTCATGTAATCGATGCACATGCGCCACACCACTGCCATGTTCGGGTCATCTTTTTTCTTCTCAACCAAAACTGGATTTGACAACCAATCTGGGTGTAGTACTTCCATGATAAATCCGGCAGCCAAGAGCCTGGCTATCTCGGCAGCTATCACTTCTCCTATCCTTAGCGAAGCGGCGGAGGGATTGCTTCACTGGCTTGGCATCTTGCCTTACATGAAGAGAGTGTTCGGCCAGCTCCCTCGGAACTCCTTGCAAGTCCTGTGTGGACCAAGCAAAAATATCCCAATTCTCACGGAGGAAGCTGGTGAGCTCGCTTTCCTATTTGTCAGTCAGCCCAGCACCAATGGTAACTGTGCGCTCTAGGAAAGTCTCATCCACCTGTATTTTCTTGGTTTCCTTGGTAGCTTGGAATGATACACTGCCATGCGGATTAGTGAGTGCCGGCATGGACATTTGTGCTGCTTTGGCCAATGTTGCCACCTCCATCATTTGCTGCTTTTCCTGTGCTATGACCAGTGACTCGGCCAGTGAAGATCCGGCTGAGGCACAAGCAATTGATCTTTTGTAATCTCCTTCGACTGTGGTAACTCCACAAGGACCTGGCAGTTTCATCTTCAAATAAGCGATGTGAGGAGTAGCCATAAACTTTGCCATAGCCGACCTGCCGAGTAAGGCATGATACGAGCTGACCAGGTCAACCACCTCGAACTCTATGGCTTTAGTGTGACAGTTTTCCCTGTTGCCGAATAATACGTCAACCCAGATCTTGCCAATTGGCTCACAGGACAATCCTGACACGATGCCATGGAAAGTTGTCTTAGTCGGCTCCAGCATGTTCATAGTAATGCCTAACTTGAGCATGGTATCCTTGTACATGATGTTGATGATATTGCCATCATTGATCAGTACCTTGGAAAATTTCACATTGATATCAGGGCCCATGAAAGTTGGATCCAAGACAAGAGCATATCCTCCTGGTGTTGGCATGATCTTGGGGTGATCCTTTATGCTCCATCTTATCTCTTGTTTAGACCAATGCATGTACTTTAGGATTGCCGGCATTGTGGCATTTACTTCCATCATTCGTCTTTGCTGACTCTTTTTGTCATTCGGCTCTGTGACAAACATGACATAGCTCTGGTGATGTTCTCTGTACTCATTTCTGATTACATGGCCAACATGGGCGTCATCATCTCTTGGGTTATGCACCTGATGGACAACCTCTCTTCTTTCTTGGTTATGGTATCTTGGCTGTCTGTTCTCGTATCTATGCTCAGCTCCAACAACTTGAGCATTTCCTCCTGTGAGTGGTGGAGGGGGAGGTGGTGGTAGTTGCTTATTCGGCGAATCTACCCTGTGTCCTTTCTGAAACAAAGTGCATTGTCTTGTTGTGTGATTTTATGCTTACTCGGACTAGGCGTGTGAAATTTACACGGCTGATCCAGCATCATCTCATAGGTATATTTCTGCCTGTCTTGATATGGTTTTCTTTGTTCGTATGGCTTTTTGCCATCATTCTTTGGTATCCACTGCTATTTTCCGTTCGTTCTTTGATGTTGGCTACTTCCAGCATCTGGATGATCTTGACTCACCGCTGCGACCTGAGTTGATTCATATCTATAATCTGGTCTCTCGTCTCTTCTTTTGCTTCTATACTCAGCTCTCTCCTGGCGTTTGTGCAACCCGGCGGCGTCATAGATCTGAGTCTCAGTCATCCCATCTGCCGACATGAGCAGAGGCTGAGTCCGATCTCCTAACGCATATGAGTCGGCAATTCTTATTGTTTCTGCTAAGCTTGCCGGCATATCTCTTTGTAACCTTTGCCATAGCACACTTCCATGTCTGCACCCTTGTGCAAACCACGCTATGGCTTGAGACTCGATTACCCCTTCGCAAGAGTTGCGCATTGTGTCGTGGGAATGGTCACGGCAGATGCTGCAATCGGCAGCGAGTAGTAGAACGAGGGGCAAGGGCGGCCAGCCATCTGCGGTGCAAGATGAGGGCGGAGACACAGGGTTTTACCCAGGTTCGGCCCCCCGGAGGGTAAAGACCTACTCCTGCTAGATTGTATTATGAAGGTGGTACAATGGGCGAGCTCGGTGGCTAGGCGGCGAGACGCTTGGGTGTATGATGGAACGTATCTCTACACGCCCCGTAGGGAGGTTTATATAGGCTCACCTTCCCTAGGGTTTACATATCTCAACCGAATCAGTTAAGGCTTCGGTACTTGTTTAACCTAATCCGACTGGGCCTATCTACTCGCCTGGGCCTTCAGCTTCTAGTCGCTTGGATCTACACTGGGCCTTGATCCAGTCGCCACCTTGCAGGCCCACTCGCCAGTTCAGGCGATCGAAGCGCCTCATTGGTATACCCGGTAGGCACATCCCCATCAAGAGTCCCGAGGCCATCGTCGATTGGCGTGGGTGGCTCTTGGCGATCGAGAATACGCTTCTGACGGGCGGACATCCAGTCGAATCGTCGGTGGGCTCCTGTATAAAGGAGAAAACTAGCCATCCTGATCGCAGCTTTGGCGAGTCGAGTTGGCGAAACACTGTCATAGTGATCGGGTCGGCGAGCCGAGTGGCTGAAGTTGGACCGTTAGGCATGGTCAAACTAGCCGTTGGGGTAATCCAACGGTAACTTTTGGCGTAATCACCGCGTAGTAACGGCCTCCGGATTTGGCGGGTAACAACTGCTATATAAGGGGAATGGCAGGCGATCAGAGAACCACCTTATCGCCATTTCCTCTGATTGCACGCACTCTCGCCTTCCTTCGCATCGTGATCCAGCCGACCCGAAATCCTCCGACCCCCCACAAATCCTTCCGCCATGGCCCTCTCCACTGAGCCTTGGGGTAGATCTAAGTGTACGAGGGCGTAGCTGGCGTCCTTCGAGGAGGCCGGGATCCTGCGCGCCGGCTGTTGGCGCATCCCCGCAGCCAGAGATGTGACCCCGAACCCGCGCGAGGGGGAATTCATCTGCTTCACCAGCCACCTGGAACGGGGGCTAGGATTCCCTACGTCCCTGTTCTTCCGGAGCTTCTGCGCCTACTACGGGATCCAGCCGTCGGACCTGGGTCCTCACAGCATCGAGCAGCTCACCATCTTCGTGGTGTTCTGCGAGTGCTACTTGGGCTGCCGGCCCTACTTCCCTCTGTGGCAAGATCTGTTCCACGGACGGATCAGCCGCGAGGAAGCGGGCGGCCCAATGCTTACAGGCGGGCGTTCAGCTGAAGTCGAAGGCTTCATTCTTTGACTTGATGCTGCCCGCCAAGGCATCGAGCGACTGGAAGAAGTCTTGGTTCTATGTTGCCGAGGCGACCCCGGAGGGCGATACGGTGATCCCACGATACTCCGCCAACCGGTCCGAACCGCGCCGTCTTCAAGTCGGCAAGCTCCCCAGCGACCAGCGGATGGTTGTGGACGAAATGCTCCAAACCATCCGCGGTTTGAAGAAGAAAGGCCTCCAGTCGATCAACTTATATAACTGCTGGCTCGGGCGGCGGCTCGTCCCTCTGGCTCGGCGCGACCACTACGTGTACCAATACATGGGCCGAGAGGACTCGACGAAGTCCAGCCTAGCCGAGTGGAAGCTCGAGGACTACACCGCAGCACTGAAGAAGATCACCCAGGCGGTGTACCTGGACGCACAGGCTAGGGTCGCCCCCTACACCGCAAAGCGTCCAGCCCCAACGGTAATCACCTCGCATCATTCGTAGTCGCAGTTTTTGTAGTCGCGGTCATTCTAATTTCATCTTCCGTTCATTGCAGCTATTCCAAGTGGTGGAAGGTTGGCTCCCACCTTCGGACGACGAGAATTCAAGCTCGTCCGTCCAGGACATGGGCGAGTCGCCTCCTGCCAAGGGCGACGCCGGGAGCGACGAGAGTAATGGCGACGACGAGTCCGAGGAGGAGGTCGCCCCGCTGGTCCGCAAGACCCGCGGGCAGCGTCAACGTGAGCTTGAGGCGAGCAAAGGCCTCGAGCGTGATGATGATGATGAAGAACTTCTGGAGACCACCTCGCGTCGCCAGGCTACTCCGTCAAAGAAGAAGAAGAAGAAGAAGGAAAAGGAGGCGAAGGCCCCTCCGAAGAAGAAGACGAAGCCGATGAGGCCAGCCTCGCCGCCGCACTCGGCGAGCAGCTCTGACGCCCCCAGCCGGCCAGGGCGGCGCCACCGGCAGCAACGCGCTGGACACGGCCACTGTCGAGGTGCCACTGGCTTCGATGCCTCCGCCATTCGCCCCAGTCTCTGGGCTGGCAGATGCTCCGGCTGCGGCGTCTTCGCCTCGCAGGGAAGCTCCTGCCGAAGATGTCCCAGAGGCTCCCGGCGCGGCCTCGACGACGAAGAAGCCGTCCGTGTCTTGGGCACGCGATGTCCTGGAGATGGGGCTCAGCCGCCGACTGGGCCCTGAGCTGGAGAAGCCTTCCGGCCTCCACACGGGGCTACGCTTCATTCCAGTCGCCAAGTGAGTTTGCTCACCTACCTTTATCTTCCATAGCAGCCTGAATTATCTTGCTTACATGATTGATTTACAGGACCAGAGTGAAGAACATGGGCCACCCGACCGTGGCTAAGGTGCCACCCGTCGTCAGCGAGGAGGATCCTTCCCGTAAGAGGAAGCGGGCGTCCTGCGGATGGCGGCAAGAAGACCAAAGCGACGATGTCATCACGATCTCGACGACACGGCGGTCGCCGTGAACCCAAGCAGGCGGCGCATCCACGAAGGAGGGCGCTCCCTCGCCTGGAGCGGCTGAGCCGACCTCCTTCGGTGCGGGTGCCTCCATCGCGACATTTCCGCGCTTCGTGGCCAAAGCGGCCACAACGAGTGGAACTTCGCCCTCTAGCCGTGCACCTGGAATTGCCGATGTGGAAGTCGAGCAGCGTCGTGGGCACACGCCAGCTCTCCTCGCGTCCGTGGACGCGATACAACTTCATGGCATGCTTGGCGCAGCCATCCAGGTATGTCTAGTCCCCGAGGATCATGTCGGTGTGTTGCAGCGGTCTGATTCTTTTAGTGTGTAGTTGTTATTTTTTCGTCCGGTCCCGAGTGCGCTTTGCTGAATTTCAGCGGGTGGGCGCAAGGAGTTTTGATTGTCGGTCCCAGTGCGCTTTTCGCTGAATTTCAGCGGGTGGGCACTTAAGAGTTTTTGTTTGCCGGTCCCGATGCGCTTTTCGCTGAATTTCAGCGGGTGGGCAATTAGATTTTGATTGCCGGTCCCAGTGCGCTTTTCGCTGAATTTCAGTGGGTGGGCACTTAGGAGTTTTTTTATTGTCAGTCCCCGAGTGCGCACTCGCTGAATTTCAGCGGGTGGGTGCTGAGGATGTTGCTTTGATTAACTGTTTGAATGATGTGCGAAGTGCATAGCGTGAATCAGTGACCGATTGGCAGCGGCACCGCGGAGAAGGAACTGGCCACCGTCCAAGAGGCGAATAAGGGGCTTCAGGCGGTTGCCGCGAAGGCGGAAGAGGCTCGCCAGGGGCTTGTCCCAGCGGGTGAGTTAGCGGTGGCTCCATCGGCACTGAGCTCGGCTGAGAAGCGGATCGCCGAACTCGAGCGCGAGCTAAGGGAGGCGAAGGAGGAAGCGAACTCGGCGGATGGGCGAGCCAAGGCCGCTATTACCGCCGCCGCAGAGGATCGTAAAGTGTCCGACGCCCTTGTTGCTGGGCTTCAGGACGACTATACTTCGCTTCAATGCTTCATCACGGATCTCTCCCGCCCCTTGATTGGTAAGTGTATCTGCCACTGCCAATAACATGTGTTCTGTTGTGATGCCCGACGTACTCATTGTTATCTTCTATTCGCAGGTCGCATCCTTGATAACGCGGAAGAGGCGAGCTCGTTCGACGTGCGGCAGTGTGTGGCCACGCTCGTCGACTCGGCGACGTTGTCGGCGACGTGCATCCGAGCCTACCTCCAGGAGATATCACCCACAGAAGTAATTCTGAGCGACCTCGTCGAGGTGTGGAAGTACTTGGAGAAGGCGCCCTCGGTCGTTGAGTTCATGACGCGATCGGCGTTTCGGCGCGGAGCAGCGATGGCGCTTAGCCTTGGACTTGCTCACTTCCCGGAGGACTTCGACCTCGACGACGTCACGAGTGGCTACCCGTCGTCCACTGGCGCAGTGGAGCTTTCCGAGGTGCTCAAGTTGACGGACCGCGCCGCGATGTACTCCGAGCGTGTCTGGGCAATGGGCAACCTCCTTCCATACCAGGAGACGGTCGTCGCGCCCAACGACCCCGAGCCGCAGCACCGGGATTTCAAGGTCGAGCAGCCCTTCCACGCGGCGATGGCGGGTGAGCTGATGACGTACCCGTTAAACCCGTACACGCCGTTCATCCGCAATCGCCGAGGTGCTGGCGAGTCGTCGTCGAAGCCTGCAGAATAGGATAGTTTGTCCTGTGGCGTTAGTAGCAGGTCTGCCGTTTAGGCATATTTTGTAATTTGAGACAATGCTACATGCTATTGAATGAGACGTCGTGTCTGTTTTGGGATTTGTCATGTGTTTTGTGATTGAGGTTTGAGCAGGTCCCGGCGTCTGCCCTTTTGTGGGGTTTACCTCGTGTGTGATTTGTTTGTGGTTTTTGAATGTTTTGTTATTGTGGTCGACTCGCCCGGACTCGAAGAGCCAGTCGCAGGGCGACTCCCTTGACCGCTCTATACTTCACCGTTTTCCCTTGCACGAACGGGGTCGGGTGAGGACTTGGCGCGTTGGTTCTGGCGCATCACTCCAGCCTGGCCCGTTGGGTCAGTCGCGTGGCGAGTCCTGGGCATGCTCTCATACTTAGCGTTTTCCCGAGACGCTCGTGCTGAACTGGTCGTCAGTCCCCGAGCGTGGTACTTGGCCGTTCGAGTCGCTATGTCGAGGATGCGGAGGATCATGGTTTGTAAAGCGAAAGGCATTGTCTTGTCTCGTGAAACCCGGTCGGGCTGGGCGACTCCAATGGGGCTCCGGGTAGGCGTTTTTCGTGGACGGTGCAAGACCTGAGGTGACTCAGTGCTCTTGCACCGCACTACTTAGCCGTGCAGATCGCTGTACCAAAGGTTGACTTCTGCGGTTAGCTTGATGCTGTTACTACGAGTGCGAGTGGCACAAGACACGGAGAGTAGGCGCAATTTGCGGTAACCAATTCTTTTTATTTCATAGCGACTGGAGAGTACATATGTGGTGTTCTAGGAGTAGAACTTCCGTAGGAGGTTTACATTCCATGGTCGCTTGACGTCGAGTTCGCCGTCCCCACGGACGTCGATGAGGTAGTAGGCGTCGTTGCCGAGTACTCGCCCGATGGCGAATGGTCCCTCCCACGGAGGGGAGAGCTTGTGCATGCCCTTCTTGTCCTGGATGAGTCGCAACACGAGGTCGCCTTCTTGGAAGGTGCGAGTTTTCACCCGCCGGCTGTGGTAGCGGCGGAGTCCCTGCTGGTAGATGGCGGTGCGTGACCGAGCGAGGTCACGTGCCTCGTCGAGTTGATCGACTCCGTCCTGGCGGGAGAGTTCGTTTGCAGCCTCCGTGTAGTGGACGACCCGCGGTGAGTCGTGCTCGAGGTCGGTGGGCATGACTGCCTCGGCGCCGTACACCATGAAGAAGGGGGTGAATCCTGTCGACCTGTTGACCGAGGTGCGGATCCCCCAGATGACAGAGGGCAGCTCCTCGACCCAACACCCGGCGGTACGCTCGTGTGGTACTTGGATTCGCGGCTTCAGGCCGTGGAGGATGCTTTGATTGGCCCGTTCCGCCTGGCCGTTGGATTCCGGGTGGGCGACCGACGCGAGGTCAAGCCGGATGTGGTGCTCTTCGCAGAATTCGGCCATGGCTCCTTTGGCGAAGTTGGTGCCGTTGTCCGTGATGATGCTGTTTGGGAACCCGTAGCGATATATGAGCTCGCGTAGGAATTTGGTGGCGGTGGCTTGGCCTCCACCGACTTTGTGAATTTGTCAACCGCGACCAGGAGGTGGGTGTAGCCGGAGGGAGCCTTTTTGAAGGGGCCTACCATGTCCATGCCCCATACGGCGAATGGCCAGGTGATGGGGATTGTTTTGAGCGCTGAGCTCGGCACGTGCGTCTGGTTGGCGTGCCGGCACCGCTGGACAATGTCGGCAACATCGGCGTGTCGGTAGGCGAGTAGAAGCCATGCCGCATAGCCTTGGCAACCAGAGAGCGGCGCCCGGCGTGGTGGCGCGATCGCGGAGTGGATGTCGTGGAGGATCTTGCGTCCTTCGGCGGGTTGGACGCAGCGTTGGAATACGCCGGTGACGCTGCGCTTGTGGAGCTCGCCGTCGATGATGGTGTAGGACTTGCATCGTCGTGCGATCATCCGAGCGTCCGTCTCGTCTGCCGGCAAGGTGCCGGTCTCCAGGTAGCCGACGTAGGGCTTGGTCCAGTCGTCTGGCCCGTTGACGAGTGCGACCAGGGCTGCCTCCGGTTGTAACGGGACTCCGATGTCGATCTCCCTCGGTGGAGACACTGATGGCTTGGTGATCGTGTCAAGGAAGACACCGGCGGGTGGCGTGAGTCGAGCCGACCCAATGCGAGAGAGTGCGTCGGCCTCCTCGTTCTTCCGCATGTCGATCCACTCGACGGAGTAGCCTGCGAAGTGTCCGCTCAGCTTGTCCACTGCTTGGTGGTATGCCGCCATGGTGGGGGAGACGGTGTCGCAGGTGCCAGCGACTTGCCCAGCGACGAGGTCGGAGTCTCCGTAGCAGCGTAGGCGGTTGACATTCATCTCCTTGGCAGCTCGCATGCCGTGGAGTAAGGCCTCGTACTCGGCCATGTTGTTGGTGCAGGGTGTGAAGTCGAGGCAGAGGACGTAACAGAGTTTGTCGCCCTTCGGTGAAGTTCGTACGATCCCTGCGCCTGCGCCGTCCGCGTTCTTGGAGCCGTCGAAGTGCAGGCTCCAGTAATGGAGGTATGGCAGCTTCTCTGGCTGCTGGGCCTCCTCCCAGTCGGTGATGAAGTCCGCTAGAGCTTGCGACTTGATCGCTTTTCGCGGCTCATACTTGATATTGTGGACGCCGATCTCGACGGCCCACTTAGCGACTCGCCCGGTCGCCTCACGGTTGCGGATGATGTCCTGCGGTGCTTGAGAGACGACCGTGATCGGGTGCTCCTGGAAGTAGTCTTGGCGCGCGGCTTCGCTCTGAAGACCGCATATAACAGTTTCTGGTACTGCGGGTATCGCTGGCGCGACTCGGTGAGGACCTCGCTGATGTAGTACACCGGTCGCTGTACAGGTCGCTCCTTTCCTTCCTCCGGCCGTTCGACGACCATGACGGCGCTGACGACGCGCTCGGAGGCCGCGACGTAGACCAGCATGGGTTCTTTGTCGGCGGGGGCGGCGAGTAGCGGTGCGGTGAGTAGCACCTTCTTGAGGTCGCGGAGCGCGTCGTCCGCCTCCTTGTCCCACTGGAAGGTGGGGTTCTTGCGCATCAGACGGTATAGGGGCATCGCCTTTTCGCCCAGGCGGGGGATGAAGCGACTGAGAGCCGCTACTCGCCCGGCCAGCTTCTGGACGTCGTGGAGGCACTCGGGTTTGCCGAGTCGGGCGATCGTGTCGATCTTGGTGGGGTTCGCCTCGATCCCGCGCTTGGAGACGACGTAACCCAGTAGTTGCCCTGCTGGTACACCGAAGGTGGATTTGCCTGGGTTAAGCTTTATCTTGTATTTTCGCAAGTTGGCGAACGTTTCCGCCAGGTCGGCGAGTAGATCACCCTGGCGAGCGGACTTTACGACCACGTCGTCAATATAGACGTGGATGTTGCGGCCAATTTGGCTCGCGAGGCACTCCTGCATGCACCGCTGGTAGGTCGTCCCGGCGTTCTTGAGGCCGAAGGTCATGGCGGTGTAGCAGAAGGCTCCGAATGGCGTGATGAACGCCGTCTTCTCCTCATCCTCAATAGCCATTTTGATCTGGTTGTATCCAGAGTAGGCGTCGAGGAAGCATAACGACTCCGAGCCCGCGGTGGAGTCGATTATTTGGTCGATCCGCGGGAGGACGAACTGCTCCTTTGGGCAGGAGCTGTTCAAGTTTGTGTAGTCGATACACATCCTCCAGGTCCCGTTCTTCTTCTCGACCAGGACTGGGTTTGCCAGCCACTTGGAGTACTTGATTGGCCGGATGAAGCCTGCAGCGAGTAGACGCTTGATGGGGATGTACCTACCGGGGTATACCCAGCAGGACGTTTCCGACTGGCCCAAAGAACTGGCGAGTGGGCCTGCAAGACGGCGACTGGATCAAAGCCCGGCGTGGATCCAAGCGACTGGAAGTTGAAGGCCCAGGCGAGTAGATAGGCCCAGTCGGATTAGGTTAAACAAGCACCGAAGCCTTAACTGATTCGGTTGGGATATGTAAACCCTAGGGAAGGTGAGCCTATATAAACCTCCCTGCGGGGCGTGTAGAGATACGTTCCATCATACCCCCAAGCGACTCGCCGCCTAGCCGCCGAGCTCGCCCATTGTACCACCTTCATAATACAATCTAGCAGGAGTAGGTCTTTACCCTCCGGGGGGCCGAACCTGGGTAAAACCCTGAGTCTCCGCCCTCATCTCGCACCGCAGATGGCTGGCCGCCCTTTCCCCTTGTTCTACTACTCGCTGCCGATTGCAGCATCTGCCGTGACCATTCCCATGACAGTGGCGCCCACCGTGGGGCCTGGCCGGTCTGGCCGGTGTTCTGCGGAGAGATCCAATCTGCCCATCAATGAGACGGTCGCCACCGGCCGCATGATAGCGATCGGCGAGATGCTCCAAATCTTGCCGAGCAGCTATGTCCTAGCGGCGCGACCCGTCACGCACAGCATGATCTTGCCGGTTGGCACGATCAGCCTCTTCGTCGGCCTCACCGACGTCATCGTCTCGGAGGACTCGGCTCGCATCCGTGAGTCGCCGCCACGCGATCGGCTCTCCGAGAGCCAGATCCGCACGATCCATCGTCTCGCCTCCGAGTACAATTGACCTGATGATGTGGCGAAAACTCAGCGACCGCGGAAGAGGCAGCCCTCAACAGCGACGCCGACTCGGCGACTCCGGCGTCACTCACGGGTCCATCACGCGGCTTCACCCGCGGGCTCCATCACCAGGTCTCCAACGTGGGAGACTTGAGACCCTCCATCCTCGGGATCTTGGTCGACTCGGGTCGGAGAACTCCGCCGACCTCCGTGACGGAACCGCCCACGCCTTGCGACCTACATGGCGACCGGCACCGATCCGCGGAGGATCCATTCTCCACCCCAATCCTCCTAACGCCACGGCGGCGAGTCGAGAACTCCGCTGGCCAGCGGAGGCGGTGCACAAGAGCAAGCGGCCGAAAAATTTCGCCTCGAGCAGGTGGCCCGAGAGCTATCGCGCTACCACCAACAGCGGATCAGGTCGCGCTGAACCCCACCGTTCAGCACGCCCTGAACTTTGGCAGCAACGACCCGGCCACGTGGCGGCGCGCGTCTGCGAGAACGCCACCGGGAGAAGTGCCCGACCCGCCCGGGATCGACGGCGATGGCGCCCGCCTCCACCCAACCGCACACCCCGAGGACCAGCCGTGGATAGTAGTCTCCTCACGGGGCGAGACGCAAGCGGCCTTCCACTATTCTCCACCCGATGGACAACCTGCGTGGCGGGCGAGGCGGCAACCGACAAGATCACCGCCACCGGCGACAGCGCCCTGCAGATCCAATACGTTAGGCCCTGCTACGCCAAAGGCCGTCGAGCAGCAAAGAGCGGGCGCCGACTGCAGGTCGAGTATACTCGCGTTCCTCGGGGCGAAGCGGCCTCGGCGGCCCAATGGCGGTAAACACACTCAATCGCCCACCACGAGCCACTGCGGCTCCAACACCGACCCGTGAGCGGCACTCTCCACCAAACCCGGGCGGCGACCAACCTCGTCGCCGCCAGCGGTCAACCATCGGCGCCCGCACCCACATCATCAACAACCAAAGCTGGCGCGCCGCGCCAGCCGGCGACCGCGACACACCTAACCAATCGCCCGTGATGGCGAGCCCATGGGTCGCTCGGTCGCCCCAAGTGCTTCGGACCAATGATCCGGGCGAAGTACCCGCCAAACTTTAAGGCGCCGAAGGAGATAGAAAAGTACGACCCCTCGTACGACCCCGCCGTCTGGCTCGACACATACCTCATGGCAATGGGGATCGCAGGCCACACCGACCTGCTAGCCGCCCGTTACCTCCCCCTGATGATGGAGGGGACGTGCAGGCAGTGGATCAACACCCTCCCTCAGGACAGTATAGACTCCTGGGAGGAGATGCGCGGCAGCGCCGTCGGGCACTTAGTGCTCCTACACCCGCGCCACCACTATCGAGGACACAGGCGTCGTCCGGGGACCCAGCAGTCGACCATGGCTGGGTCCAACGGTGGCAAGAACTCTGGTACAACGCGATCCATTGCTTCAAGACCTCGTGCCGCTATGAGCCCCTGGTCGCCAAGCTCATGCGACACTCTCGCACACTCGACAACATCCCCGACCTCCTCGAGATCGCCAAACGGTACGCAGAGGAAGATCCAAACCAGAAGCGGCGGCGAGTCAGAGGTCAACGCCGCCTGGCGGCAGCGACAGCGGACGACGGTCCGACCTACGCTACAGCAACACTTCGCCTCACCGGCAAAGCGCCCGATGCAGGCGAGTCGACTTCGTCGCCAACGCCGGGCACGCGCGAGCCCAAAACTTCGCCGTGACGGAGGACAATGCCGCGGCGCGGCAACTACAAACCAAGCCAAGGTTCGACCCGCGGCTCTCCTTAACCAACCATGTGCGTTTCATAGCGAGGAAGGAAAGCCCGCCACGCACACCACTGCCACACCCTCAGGGAGATCGAGAAAGCACGGCGAGCACGGGAGGACCCCGACAACGACCCGCCAAACGGCGGAAAATTCGGCAAAGTGGCCGGCTCGCTCCACACCTTCACGAGCTTCAACACGAAGCGTGAGAAGAAGGTCATCGCCCGCGCCGTCGCCATCAACACGGTTCCCAGGTGGACGTTCCCCAGTTCTTCAACTGGTCGGAGCAGCCCATCACCTAGAGTCGACAAGACCACTCGCCACGCATCGAGTACCCAGGTCGAGTCGCCCTGGTGGTCAAGCCTAAGGTCGGCAACTACTGGCTCCCCAAGACATTGATGGACGGCGGAAGCTCCATCAACATCACATACAGACACCTTCAGATGTGCGGCTCCCAATCGATGATCGAGGCGACCCACACCACGTTCCACGGCGCCGTCCCGGTCGGAAGGCGTACCCGATCGGCAAGGTCACGCTGCCAGTCACCTTGACACCAGCAAACTTCCGCGCGGCGGATCGTCTTGAGCTCGTGCCCTTGACAACCCTACCATTGCGTCACTGGGCGCGGCGTTCGCCAAGTTCATGGCAGCGCCCCACTCGCGTACAGCGATGAAGCTCCACAGGCGTGTGGCGTCATCACCATCAACGGCGACCCCGACATGGCCGCCGAGTGCGAGGCCAAAGGTGCCGAGCTCGCTGACACCGTCATCGCGGCAGAGACCAACCACGCGGATGAACTCGCCAAGTACGCGAGCGGGGTCAACAACGACGACCCCACCATACTCAAGAAGCCCAACTCGGAGGGCGCAAACACCTCAACCTTTGAGGCCACTATGCACAGGAAGGCGAGCTCATCGAGCTGGTCCCAGGCGAGTCTAGCCAGACGGTGACGATCGGGACAGGCATGAGCCCGGTATAGGAAGGCGAGCTCATCGAGTTCCTCCATGAGAATAGGGACATCTTCGCATGGAAGCCCTCTGACATGCCCGGTGTCCCCAGGGAGCTCGCTGAGCACAAGCTAAACGCCGACCCCAAAGTGCGACCTGTCAAGCAGTCGTTGCGGCCCTTCAATGAAGAGCGCCGCCGAGCAATCGCCGAGGAGGTGCAGCGTCTACTCGCTGCAGGCTTCATCCGGCCAATCAAATACTCCAAGTGGCTGGCAAACCTAGTCCTGGTCGAGAAGAAAAACGGGACCTGGAGGATGTGTATCGACTACACAAACCTGAACAGCGCCGGCCCAAAGGAGCAGTTCGTCCTCCCGCGGATCGACCAGATAATCGATTCCACCGCGGTCTCGGAGTCGCTGTGTTTCCTCGACGCCTACTCTGGTTACAACCAGATCAAAATGGCCATCGAGGACGAGGAGAAGACGGCGTTCATCACGCCATTCGGAGCCTTCTGCTACACCGCCATGACCTTCGGCCTCAAGAACGCCGGGGTAACCTACCAGCGGTGCATGCAAGAATGCCTTGCGAGCCAAATTGGCCGCAACATCCACGTCTACATCGACGATGTGGTCGTAAAGTCCGCTCGCCAGGGCGACCTACTCGCCGACCTGGCGGAAACGTTCGCCAACTTGCGAAAATAGAAGATAAAGCTCAACCTAGGCAAATGCACCTTGATTGTACCCGCGGGCAGCTCTTTGGGCTACGTCGTCTCCAGCGGCGGGATCGGGGAACCCACCAAGATCGACACGATCGCCCGACTCGGCAAACCGAGTGCTTAGCGGCGTTGAAGTTGGCGGGCGGTAGCGGCTCTCGGTCGCTTCATCCCGCTTAGGCGAAGGCAATGCCTCTATATCGCCTGATGCGTAGAACCCCATTCGATTGGGACAAGGAGGCCCGGACGGCGCTCGCGACCTCAAGAAGGTGCTACTCGCCCGCCGCCGACAAAGAACCCATGCTAGTTCACGTCGCGGCTTCCAGCGTCGTCGTCGGTCATGGTCATCGGCGCCGGAGGAAGGAAAGGCGCCCAGTACAGCGAGCGATCTACTACATCAGCGAGGTCCTCAGAGAGTCGCGCCAGCGGCACCCGATACCGAGCTGGTATACACGGTCTTGAGACAGCGACGCCTGCGCACTACTTCGGAGCACCCGATCACGGTCGTCTCCTCCGCACCGTTGCAGGACATCATCATAGCCGTGAAGCGACAGGCGAAGTCGCCAAGTGGGCCGTCGAGATCGGCGTCCACAACATCAAATCTGAGCCACGAAGCGATCAATCGCAAGCCTTAGCGGACTTCATCGCCGGCGGGAAGAAGCCCAGCAGCGAAGCTGCCATACCTCCACTCTGGAGCACGCACTTTGGCGGCTCCAAGAACACAGACGAAGCGGCGTGGGGATCGTGCTAACTTCTCCGAAGGCGACAAGCTCCGCTATGTCCTCTGCTGGACTTCACACCTGCACAAACAACATGGCGTCACGAGGCCTTACTACATGGCATGAGGGCGCGAGATGAATGTCAACCGCCCTCGCTGCTCTGGCGACTCCGACCTCGTCGCGAGACAAGTCGCTGGCACCTGCGGCCGTCTCCCCACCATGGCGGCGTGCAAGCGGTGGACAATTTGGGCGGACACTTCACGGGCTACTCCGTCGAGTGGATCGAGGCGGAAGAAACGAGGAGGCCGGCGCCCTCTCTCGCATCGGCTCGACTCGCACCACCCGCCAGCGTCTTCCTCGACACGATCACGCAAGCCATCAGTCTCTCCCCAAGGGAGATCGACATGAGTCTGCTCAACGAGGCAGCCCTGGTCGCACTTTCGTCAGCGAGCGAACGACTTGGACCAAGCCCTACATCGCCTACAGAAGCGGCACCTTGCCGTGGGCGAACGGATGTTTCGGATGATCGCTTTGTCGATGCAAGTCCTACACCATCATCGACGGCGAGCTCCTGGCGATGTCACCGGCGTGTTCAACGCTGCGTCCAACCCGCCGAAGGACGCGAGATCCTCCACGACATCCACTCCGGTGACTGCGGCCACCACGCCGGCGCCCGCTCTCTTGTCGCCAAGGCTATGCGACATGGCTTCTACTGGCCCACCACACATGCCGACGCTGTCGACATTGTCCAGCGGTGCGCCGGGTGCGAAATCGCCAACCAGGAGCCGTGCGAGCTCAGCGCTCAAAACAATCCCCATCACCTGGCCATTCGTGTGGGGTTTGGACATGGTAGGCCCTTCAAGAAGGCGTCCCTCGCTACACCCACCTCTTGGTCGTCGACAAATTCACAAAGTGGGTGGAAGCCAAGCCAGTTGAAATGCGATGGGAAGACGCCACCAAATTCCTCTGGCGAGATCATATATCGCTACGGGTTCCCAAACAGCATCATCACGGACAACGGCACAAACGCCAAAGGCCATGGCGAATTCTGCGAAGAGCACCACATTGGCTCGACCTCGCGTCGATCGCCCACCAGAATCCAACGGCCAGGCGGAACAGGCCTACAAAGCATCCTCCACGGCACGAAGCCGCGACTCCAAGTACCACTCGGCGCACGCCCGGGTCTGGGTCGAGCTACCCTCCGTCATCGGGAATCCGCACCTCGGTCAGCAGGTCGGACGAGTTCACCCCTTCTTCATGGTGTCTGGCGGCGATCATGCCCACCGACCTTGAGCACGACTCGCCAAAGGTGCGTCCACTACCAAGCTGCGAGCGAACTGCGCCGACAGGATGGAGTCGATCAACTCGGCGAGCAGCGACCTGGCTTCGCTCGCGCACGCCATCTACCAACAAGGACTCCGCGCTACCACAGCCGGCGGGTGGCTTCGCACCTTCCAAGAAGGCGACCTGGTGCTGCGTCTCATCCAGGACAAGAAGGGCATGCACAAGCTCTCCCTCCATGGGAGGACCATTCGCCATCGGCCGCATTACCGGAAGCGATGCCTACTACCTCACCGGCGTCGCGGGGGCGGCGAACTTCGGCGTCAGCGACCATGGAATGTAAACCTCCTACGGAAGTTCTCGCCTAGAACCCCACATATGTACTCTCCGATCGCTATGAAATAAAAAAGCGGTTACCGCAAATTGCGCCTACTCTCCATGTCTTGTGCCACTTGCACTCGTAATAACAGCATCCAGCTAACCGCAGAAGTCAACCTTTGGAACAGCGAACGAAACGGCGAAGTAGTGCGGTACAAAACCGAGTCACCTCAGGTCTTGCATAAATCCACAGCATACCGGAGCCCCATTGGAGTCGCCTAGCTCGACTGGTTCTACGAACCAAGACTACTGCCTATGCTTCTTACAGCGACCACGATCCTCCGCATCCTCGACATAGCGACTCGAACGGCTAAGTATCACGCTCGGGGACTGCGGACCAGTTCACCTCGAGCAGTTCGGGAAAACGCCAAGTAGGAGAGCATGCAGGACTGCGCCCGGTGACCCCAGGGCCAGGCAGGAGTAGCAGCGCACAAACCAACGCCAAGTCCTCACTCACCCTCGAGTCGCGCTGGAACAGCCAAGTACCACGCTCGGGGACTCGGCCACCCGACCTCGTTCGCGCCGGAAAAGCGGCGAAATGCGCGTTCAAAGGAGTCGCCTAGCGGCATTGCTCTTGAGTCGAGGCGAGTCGACAACAATAATAAAACACACAAAAACAACAAACACATCACATACGAGGTAAACCCCACAAAAGGGCGGACGCGCTCGGGGACTCGTTCAAACAACAATCACAAACACTTGACAAATACCAAAATAGACACGACATCTCATTTGATAGCATGTTGCATTGTCTCATATTACAAAATATGCCCACATGGCAGACCTGCTACTAACGCCACAAGGCAAACTATCCTATTCTGCAGGCTTAGATGACGACTCGTCAACATCCCGGCGATTGCGGATGAACGGCGTGTACGGGTTCGACGGATACGTCGTTAGTTCACCCGCCATCGCCGCGCGGAAGGGTTGCTCGACCTTGAAATCACGATCACGGCGGCTCGGGTCGTTCGGACGACGACCGTCTCACTGCGGAAGGAGGTGGCCCATTGCCCGGAACGCTCGATGCAGCGGCGCGATCCGCAACTTGAGGACCTCGGAAAGCTCTACCGCGCGGTCGGCGATGGGTAGCCACTCGTCACGCCGTCGATGTCGAAGTCCTCGGGAAAGTGGGCAAGTCAAGACTAAGTGTCGCCGCTCCGCGCGAAGCGCCCGACCGCGTCATGAACTCAGCGACGCGGGCGCCTTCTCCAAATACCTCCACACCTCAGCGAGGTCGCTGGGAATCACTTCGTGGGCGATATCTCTTGGAGATGAAACGCGGATGCGTCGCCGACAACGTTGCCGAGTCGACAAGCATGCTTACACACTGCCGGCGCGTCGAGCGAGCTTCGCCTCTTCGCGCTTCTCGATGATGACCTGCGAGTAGAAGACAATAATGAATCGGACGGACACCACAAATGGCACAACTACTGAAAGAGGCAGATGCACTTACCAATCAATGGGCGGGCGAGATCCGTGATGAAGCATTGAAGCGATGTATGGTCGTCCTGATGCCCAGCAACAAGGGCATCCGACACTTTGTGATCCTCTTCGGCGGCTGCAATGGCGGCCTTGGCTCGCCCATCAGCCGAGCTTCGCTTCTTCGCCGCTTCCCGCGGCTTGCGCTCGAGGTCGGCGATCCGCTGTTCAGCCAACCTCAAAGCCGATTCTTGCCGCCAATTCACCAGCGAGGACAAGCCTGGCGAGCTTCCTGCCTTCGCGGCAACAGAAGCCCTTTGTTCGCCTCACGGGCGATGGCGATTCCTTCTCCAGCGTGCTTCGCCACCAATCGGTCAGCCGATTCAAGTTGCAGACCCTGCACATCACCAAAAAGGTTAATCAAAGAAATTCCTAAGTGCCCACCCGCTGAAATTCAGCGAGTGCGCACTCGGGGACTGTCAATCAAAGAAATCCTTAAGTGCCCACCCGCTGAAATTCAGCGAGTGCGCACTCGAGGGTAACAATCAAAGAAATTCCTAAAGTGCCCACCCGCTGAAATTCAGCGAGTGCGCACTCGAGGGGTAACAATCAAAGAAATTCCTAAGTGCCCACCGCTGAAATTCAGCGAGTGCGCTTTTCGGGACTAACAATCAAAGAAATTCCTAAAGTGCCCACCGCTGAAATTCAGCGAGTGCGCACTTCGGGACTGTACTCAAAAATTCCTAAGTGCCCACCGCTGAAATTCAGCGTGTGCACACTCGGGGGGATCACGAAAAATAAAGATAAGACATTAAAAGAATCGGGCATTGCAAAGCACCGACCTGATCCTCGGGGCTGGATGTACACTGGATGGCTGCGCCAAGCATGCCGTGGAGTTATATCGCGTCCACGGACGCGAGAAGAAGCGTATGCCTGACGTTAGTCGACTTCAGCATCAGCGATCCGAGGCGTGGCTCGGCGAAGGTCCACTACGCGCCGCCGCCATGTCATGAAGCGTGGGAAGGTGGCGATAGAGGCACCCGCCCCAAAGGAGGTCGGCTCGGCGTTCGAGCAAGGCGCCCTCGCCGTGGGCGGCCGCCTCCGTTGCAGAGTCCAGCGGCGCGGCCGCCGTGTCGTCGAAGATCGTGGCAGCGGTGTCACCTTGGCCTTCTTGCCTCCATCCGAAGCGGCAACCGTCGCTTTCCTCTTCGGGAAGGATCTTCCTCGCTGACGACGGGTGGCACCTTAGCCCACGGTTGGGTGGCCCATCCTCTTACTCGGTCCTGTACATCGTATAAGCAAGATAATTCAAGTGATTTGAAAAGCGAAGGAAGGCGAGTGTACTCACTTGGCGGCGGAATGAAGCGCAGCCCGTCGGAGGCGGCTGGCTTTTCCAGTTCGGGGCCGGTCGGTGGTGAGCCCCATGTCCAGGACGTCGCGTGCCCAAGACACGAACGGCTTCTTTGTCGTCGAGGCTGCAACCGGAGCCTCTGTAACCTCTTCGACAGGAGCTTCCCTGCGAGGCAAAGCCGCTACGGCAGGAGCATCCCCCAGCCCCGAGACTGGGGCGAATGGCGGGGGCATCGAAGCCAGTGGCACCTCAACGGTGGCCGTGTCCAGTGCGGTTGCCGTCGGTGGCGCCTCGTGCTTGATAGGGCTGGGGGCGTCAGAACCGCTTGCCGAGTGTGGTGGCGAGGCCGGCCTTATCGGCTTCGTCTTCCTTCTTGGAGGGGCCTTCGCCTCCTTCTCCTTCCTCTTCTTCTTTGACGGAGTAGCCTGGCGGCGCGAGGTTGTCTCCGGAAGTTCTTCTTCATCATCATGGCGCTCGAGGCTCTTGCTCGCCTCGAGCTCGCGCTGACGTTGCCCGCGGGTCTTGCGAGCCAGCGGGGCAGCTTCCTCCTCGGACTCGTCGTCGTTGTCGCTTTCGTCGCTCCTGGCGGGCGACTCGCCCATGTCTTGGACGGACAAGCTCGAATTCTCGTCATCCGAAGGCGGGAGCCACCCCTCCACCACTTGGAACAGCTGCAACAATGGCAAGTTGAAGTTAGTATGACCGCGACTACAAAAGGACTGCGACTGCGAATGATACGAAGTGATTACCGTTGGGGCTGAGCGCTTGATGGTATAGAAGCGACCCGGCAGCGTCAAGTACACCGCTTGGGTGATTTTCTTGAGGGCGCGGCGTAGTCATCGAGCCTCCACTCGGCCAGGCTAGCCTTTGTCGGGTCCCGACCGGTGTCTTGGTACATGTAATGCTCGCGCGGGCCAGCGGCGATCGCCGCCCGAGCCAGCAGTTGTACAGGTTTATCGTCTGGAGGCCCTTCTTCTTCAGACCGCGGATGGTCTGAAGCATCTCGTCAACGACCATCCGCTGGTCGCTGGGAAGCTTGCCGATTTGAAGGCAGCGCGGCTCGGACCGGTCGGCGGAGTACCGCGGAATTGCCGTCTCGCCTTCCGGAGTCGCCTCGGCAACGTAGAACCACGACTTCTTCGATCGCTTTCGCCTTGGTGGCAGCATCGGTCGAAGAATGAGGCCTTCGACTTCAACTAGAAGGTTAGGCCACCCGGCGAGCATTGGGCCGCCCGCCTCCTCGCGTGATCCGCCCATGGAACAGATCTTGCCAAAGAGGAAGTAGGGCGGCAGCCAAAGTAGCACTCATGAGCATACAAAGATGGCGAGCTGCTCGATGCTATGGGGACCCAGATCCGGCAATTTGGATCCGTAGTAAGCGCAGAACCGCCCGGAAGAACAAGGGCGTGGGAATCCCAATCCTCGCTCGGTGTTGGTGAAGCGGATGAATTCCCCTCACGTGGGCTCGGGTCACCTCTCGGCCGAGGATCGCCGGCAACCGCCGCGAGATCGGCCTCCTCGAAGGGCGCCTGATTCGCCCTCGTACATTTGGACCTCCCCCAGGGTTCGGTGGATAGGGCCATGGCGGAGGACTTTGTGGGGGGGTCGGAGGATTTCGGGTCGGCTGGATCGCGAAGCGAAGGGAGGCGAGAATGCGTGCGGTTGGAAAGAATGGCGAGAAGATAGCTCTCTGATCGCCTGCCATTCCCCTTATATAGCGGTTGTTACCCGCCAAATCAGGAGGCCGTTACTGCGCGGTGATTACGCCAAAAGTTACCGTTGGATTACCGCAACGGCTAGTTTGACCACGCTTAACGGTCCAACTTCAGCCACTCGGCTCACCAACCTACTCGCTGCGAACAGCGATTCGCCGATTCGACTCGCCAAAGCTGCGAATAGAATGACAAGTTTTTCCTATGTACAGGAGCCCACCGACGATTCGACTGGATGCCTACTCTGAAGCCGCATACTCCATTGCCGGCGGTCACCCTCATGTCGGCGACGGCCTCGGGTACTACGATGGGGATGTACCTACCGGGTATACCCGGCGGGGCGTTCAGCCCAAAGAAGCTGGCGAGTGGGCACAAAAGCGGCGGGGATCAAAGCCCGGCGTGGATCCAAGCGACTGGAAGCTGAAGGCCCAGGCAAGTAGATAGGCCCAGTCGGATTAGGTTAAACAAGCACCAAAGCCTTAACTGATTCGGTTGGGATATGTAAACCCTAGGGAAGGTGAGCCTATATAAACCTCCCTGCGGGGCGTGTAGAGATACGTTCCATCATACCCCCAAGCGACTCGCCGCCTAGCCGCCGAGCTCGCCCATTGTACCACCTTCATAATACAATCTAGCAGGAGTAGGTCTTTACCCTCCGGGGGGCCGAACCTGGGTAAAACCCTGAGTCTCCGCCCTCATCTCGCACCGCAGATGGCTGGCCGCCCTTGCCCCTCGTTCTACTACTCGCTGCCGATTGCAGCATCTGCCGTGACCATTCCCACGACAACGCTGCACCTCCTCGGCGATGGCTCGGCGGCGCTCTTCATTGAAGGGCCGCAGCGACTGTTTGACAGGGTCGCGCTTTGGGGTCGGCGTTTAGCTTGTGCTCAGCGAGTTCCCTAGGGACACCAGGCATGTCAGAGGGCTTCCATGCGAAGATGTCCCTGTTCTCACGGAGGAACTCGATGAGCGCGCCTTCCTAGGCTGGGCTCATGCCTGTTCCGATCGTCACCGTCTGGCTGGAGTCGCCTAGGACCAGCTCGACGGTGCGATTGTGCGTCGTTGCCTCGAAGGCTGAGGTGTTTGCACCCTCCGAGTTGGGCTTCTTGAGTATGGTGGGGTCGTCATTGTTCACCCTGCTCGCGTACTTGGCGAGCTCGTCAGCGTGGTTGGCCTCTGCCGCGATGACAGCATCAGCGAGTTCGGCTCCTTTGGCCTCGCACTCGGCGGCCATGTCGGGGTCGCCATTGATGGTGATGACGCCGCACGGCCCATGGAGCTTCATCGCGTTGTACGCGTAGTGTGGCGCTGCCATGAACTTGGCGAACGCCTGGCGCCCTAGGACGCAGTGGTAGGGGCATCAAAGGCACCAGCTCGAGCGATCCGCTCGGTGCGGAAGTTTCTTTGGCATGCGAAGGTGGTAGCAGCGTGACCTTGCCGATCGGGTACGCCTTCCGACCGGGGACAATGCCGTGGAACGTGGTGTGGGTTGTCTCGATCATCGACTGCGGGAGCCGCAGCCGCCTGAAGGTGTCCAGGTACAGGATGTTGATGGAGCTGCCGCCGTCCATCAATGTCTTGGGGAGCCAGTAGTCGCCCACCTTTGGCTTGACCACGAGGGCGACTCGGCCTGGGTACTCGATGCGCGGCGAGTGGTCCTGACGGCTCCAGGTGATGGGCTGCTCCGACCAGTTGAGGAACTGGGGAACGTCCACCTGAGCCACCGCGTTGACGGCGCGGGCGATGCCCTTCTTCTCGCGCTTCGTGTTGAAGCCTGTGAAGGTATGGAGCGAGCCAGCCACTTTGCCGAACTTTCCGCCGTTTGGCGGGTCGTTGTCGGGGTCCTCCCGTGCTCGCCGTGCCTTCTCGATTTCCCTGAGGGTGTGGCAGTCGTCGGTTGTGTGCGTTGCTGGCTTCCCTTCCCTGCTATGAAACACACAAGGTTGGTTAAGGAGGGCCGTGGGGTCGAACCTTGGCTTGGACTTGTAGTTGCCGCCGTCGCGGCGTTGTCCTCCATCGCGGCGAAAGCTCTTGGGCTCGCGTTGTGCGTGCCCGGCATTGGCGACGAAGTCGACTCGCCCGTCACTGCGACGCTTGCCGGTGAGGCGAGTGTTGCTGTAGCGTAGGTCGGACCGTCGTGCGCTGTCGTTGCCGCGTACCGTTTGGCGATCTCGAGGAGGTCCGGTATGTTGTCGAGTGTGCGAGAGTGTCGCTTGAGCTTGGCGACCAGCGGCTCGTAGCGGCACGAGGTCTTGAAGCAATGGATCGCGGTGTCCAGGTGGATGCCGACCGCGTTGTACCAGAGTTCCTGCCACCGTTGGACCCGATTCTTGGTCGACTCGTGAGTCCCTGGACGCGCTCGCTCAAGTCCTCGATGGTGGTGGCGCGGGTGTAGGAGCACTCGAAGTGCACGGCGAGCGTCGCGCATCTCCTCCCGAGTCGATACTATCCTGGGGAGGTGTTGATCCACTGCCGTCCCTCCATCATCGGGAGGTAGCGGGCGGCTAAGCGGTCGGTGTGGCCTGCGATCCCCATCGCCATGAGGTATGTATCGAGCAGACGGGTCGACGAGGGTCGTACTTTTCTATCTCCTTGCGCTTTGAAGTTTGGCGGGTACTTCTCGCCTCGGATCATTGGTCCGGCACTTGAGGGCGAGTCGACTGAGCGACCCATGGGCTCGCCGTCGCGGCGATTGGTTAGTGTGTCGCGGTCGTCGGCTGGCGTGCGCCAGCTTTGGTTGTTGATGATGTGGGTGCGGCGTCGATGGGTTGACCGTTGGCGGCGAAGTTGGTCGCTGGCCAGGGTCGTTGGTGGAAGTGCAGCGTTAAGGGTCGGTGTTGGAGCTGCGGTGGCTCTGGCGGCGATTGAGGTGTTTGCCGCCATTGGGCGGCTGCTTGAGGCCGCTCTGCTTCCCGAAGAACGCGAGTACACTCGACCCTGCGAGTTGGCGCCCGCGTTTTGCTGCTCGACGGCCTTTGTGAGCAGGGCCCTCACGTACTGGATCTGTAGGGCGCCGTCGCCGGTGGCCGTGATGTTGTCGGCTGCTGCTCGGCCTTCCACGAGGTTGTCCATCGGGGTGGAGAACAGTGGGAGGCCGTTTGCGTCTCGCTCCCGTGAGGAGACTACTATCCGCGGCTGGTCCCTAGGAGGTGTGCGGTTGGGTGGAGGTGGGCGCCCGCCGCGTCGACCTGGCGAAGGCGCTTCCTCCAGTGGCGCGTTCTCGCAGATTCGCCACGCTGGCCGGTCGTTTTCGTCGTCGAAGTTCAGGCGCGCCTGAGCGGTGGGGGTTCAGGAGCGACCTGATCCGCTGCTGGTGGTAGCGCGATAGCTCCTGCGCCGTCACCTGCTCGAGGCGAAATTTTTCGTGCTCGGCTTGCTCCTTGCGCACTGCCTCTGCCAGTTTCAGGCGGAGTTCCTCGACCTCCATCGCCGTGGCGTTAGGAGGGATTGGGGTGGAGAAGGGGTCCTCCGGCGGCTCGGTGCCGGTTGCCATGTAGGTCGCGGCGTGGCGACCGGTGCCGTCGCGGAGGTAGGTGGAGTTTTCCGACCCGGAGTCAAAGTCGAAGATCCCGAGGATGGAGGGGTCCTCGAAGTCTCCCACATTGGAGACCTGGGTGATGGAGCCCGCGGGTGAAGCCGCGGTGATGGATCCGGCGAGTGATGCCGGGGTCGCCGAGTCGGCGTCGTCGTTGAGGGCCGCGTCTTCTGCGGTCGCTGAGTTTTCCGCCACGTTGCTGTGGGCCGATTTGTACTCGAAGGCGAGGCGATGGATCGTGCGGATCTGGCTCTCGGAGAGCCGATCGCGTGACGGTGACTCGCGGATGCGAGCCGAGTCCTCCGAGACGATGACGTCGGTGAGGCCGACGAAGAGGCTGATCGTGCCGACCGGCAGGATCACGCTGTGCGTGACGGGTCACGCCGCCGGGACGTAGCTGCTCGGCAAGATTTGGAGCATCTCGCCGATCGCTATCATGCGGCCGGTGGCGACCGTCTCGTTGATGGGAAGATTGGATCTCGCCGCAGAACACCGGCCAGACCGGCCAGGCCCCACGGTGGGTGCCACTATTGTGGGAATGGTCATGGCAGATGCTGCAATCGGCAGCGAGTAGTAGAACACGGGGCAAGGGCGGCAAGCCATTTGCGGTGCGAGATGAGGGCGGAGACACAGGGTTTTACCCAGGTTCGGCCCCCCGGAGGGTAAAGACCTACTCCTGCTAGATTGTATTATGAAGGTGGTACAATGGGCAAGCTCGGCGGCTAGGCGGCGAGTCACTTGGGTGTATGATGGAACTTATCTCTACACGCCCCGCAGGGAGGTTTATATAGGCTCACCTCCCCTAGGGTTTACATATCTCAACCGAATCAGTTAAGGCTTCGGTACTTGTTTAACCTAATCCGACTGGGCCTATCTACTCGCCTGGGCCTTCAGCTTCCAGTCGCTTGGATCTACACCGGGCCTTGATCCAGTCGCCGCCTTGCAGGCCCACTCGCCAGTTTCTGGGCCAGTCGGAAACGTCCTGCTGGGTATACCCCGGTAGGCACATCCCCATCACATTGTGCACCATCTTGTGAGGAATTCTCTGTCCGTCTCATTTGGCCTTTGCTTGCACATAGCTAGCTGTTGTGGGCGATTCGGCCTCTTGTACGTGCTCGTGAAGTTGCCCACGAAGGCATCCTGGAAACTATCCAGATGTTGATGCTTCCTGGTGGCAAGTTATTTAGCCACACCCTTGTTGGTCCTTCCAGCATCTGAAGTACGGACCACACTGCCCATCTTAGATTTCCCTGCACGATTTTTACTGTAGTTCCGTAATCTATGAGCCAGTCATCTGGGTTTGTGCTTCCATCATAAGTTTTCGTTCCTTTGACAAGCTGAAAATTTGGCACTGGTGGCTCCTTCATGATCCTTGGTCCAAAGCATGGTGGACACTGTGGACCTTGCGACTCGATTAGTTCTGCCATCTTTATTCGATCTAACTTTAGCCTTGCATCATTCGTCTGAATATTTCTTCCTTCGAGTCTTGCTCCCATTGCTTGGTACACATGATCCAGCAATTCATAACCATCATTTACCATTGCCAAGTAACCATCGTTGTATCTGTTTGCATTCGGTTCTGCAGGTTGCTGTACTGCTTTTACCGCGCTTTGCTGTCTTCTCCCGTGTTGAGCTGGCGCATTATTCGGAGCCGGATTTCCTCCTGCCGAGTGAGCTCCACGCCTAGGTTGAGGCACAAAATTTTGCCCTCCATTGTCATTCATTTGTCCTGCTTGCCTTTCTTGGCCTGCATTCTCCTAGTTTTCATCCCGCAGAACATTATTACTTCTTGTTCCCTGTGCATATGCTGGGTTTCCCTGAGCCATCGTCGGGTCATAAGTAACCATTTGCTTGTTCCTTCCTGAATCTACGCTCTTTTCTTTTCTCTGTTTTGGCGCCACTCCGGGTGAGGAAGCTATGTGTCCTGCTGACCTCGTCGGGATGGGGGTTACCGAATGTACCAGTTGTGACCTCCCAGCTATACTCGGATTTGCCCTGTAATATGCTTCATTCAGCATCCCTGCTGCTTTTACCAACTCATTGACTCGTTCTTGTTGCTTTCTCTTTGCTTCACCCGTCAAATGGGGGAGCTCAGCCATTGCTGTCTCTACGGCTCTCAAATTTGCTGTTGCAGTGTTGTACGTAGGCCGCATGGCTGTTTCGTTACTGTTTCCCGGTGTTATCTTTAACGTTGCATCCGCCAAGTCTTCATTGAGGTTTCTCCCTCTTAACCTTGTGGCATCAAGACGGGTCTTTGCGCCCTTGACTCGATTTGCCGAGTTGAGCTCTCGAATAGTGATATCCACATCTTGCTGCAATTGAGCTAACTCCTTCCTCCAACTCGGGTCTTTTATCCTGGCTTCCTCCAACTCGGCCTGCACGCGTGCCGGGTCTGCTGCTTGAGATACTGGTTCTGCTAACTTGTCTATTGCCTCTTGCAGCTCTTTGGCTCTCTTACTCCTGGCTATGTTCTCTGGCTTTTCTAGCGGTGCCTTTGCTGTTCTTGCCGCCCTTGGCGTTTCCTCTTGATTCCCTCCCTCAGCATCCTCCTTTACTACAGGAGCTACTGGGGTGTTGTTGGGTTCGGAGCTGTCATCATTACCTCGACGGAGACGAGTTGATGAAGTTTTCCTGTGGCTGAAACCGTAGGCGAATCTGGCGCCAGGATGACGCGCTCCGGGTACGCGCGCTCCACGCGAACCGCGACGTAGACCTGGTGCTCGCCGAACTTGACGAAGCGACCGCCCCTGGGGAACGGCTTGGTCCGAAGCAGCCTGCATTGTCGCTGACGAAGTTAAGCGCTCCAAACCTCTGGATGAGGCTGGAGTAGACGCGCTCGCCGGTCTTGGGGATGATGTTGCCCCTTCGGATGAATACTCCATCAAACACCTTCTTCTGCCCCATGGTGGGCGCCAACTATCATGGTGGTGTCACGGCAGATACCATGGGTAGGCTTAAGTTGGGGGGCCGAATGGATGCTTGTGGTCACCGGGGAGGGTGTGAACGGTCTTGCCGCGCACGAAGAACAAGAAGAACTCTCCACACTTGGTGATTTTATTGATCCTAGATGTTTACAAGTGCTCCTCGAGCTGTATGAACTTAGCTCTTGTGCCTTAGTTCCCTACGAGGTCTAACCTTTCTTCTAACCCTAGCTATGCCTCCCCTTATATAGGCGATGGCTAGCTAGATTACACCCCTTTGGGTCATAGGGTTACTGTTTGGATCTTGGTCTTAACTGTACGGTCCGGGTCATGGGCTTCTACTAAGCTCAGTGGCCCAGTCCATAAAGTTGGACATCTAATGGTCTTCACGTACGTATCCTCCAATTCTTTTGGCGTCATGTAGTAACTTTGTACATCAGCCCTTGCTTTGGGCGTCACCTGGCTCCTTTCGTGTCACCCGGCCTCGCCCTTCTCTTTTGACCAAGCTTTACCATGGTCTCTCCTGATCCTCACTCAAAAAGTTGCCACGCGTCCTATCTCACTCGGCCTTCCCTCGTGAGACTCGGCTCGTTGGTTCCTGCAAGATTAACAAACTTGTCTTATACGGGCCGACATAGTTCCTATGTTGGCCGTACACGATCATCTTATCCGGCCATTGTTACTCGGCCAGGTTCGTTCTTCACTCGACATAAGCCAAGCTGGGCAATGTTTTACCCCTTATGACCCTGCCAGGGGTTATTCCCCCGACAGACTCCTCATCGCTCTCCACTATGAGAGGGGATTATTCCACCCCTGGACTATGAGTTTGTGGTGGTAACTTGATCCAATCTCTCTATGTATGTTCATTGTTCAAGTCTATATTGGTGCCTTTCATGATTATGGATCTATATATGTAATTCCTATGGTGGATATTATGGTATGAGATGATACTTGTTATGCATCTATGATACGTCGGAAACGTATCTACAAATTTTGATGCTCCATGCTTGTTTAGTATCTACTTTGCTTTGCTTTTTCTACACTTTGAGGTGTTTTTATATATTTTCTGGAACTAACCTATTAACAAGTTGCCACAGTGCCGATTGCCTGTTTTCTTCTGTTTTTGGTTCCAGAAAGGTAGAAAATCAATATTCTCGAAATTGGACGGGACAAAAGCCAAAGTCAATATTTTACCGTGGGGGACATCAATCCAGAAGACGATACGGAGGGGCGCCACAGGCGTCGACCCCCTAGGGCGTGGTAGGCCCACCCCCACACTGGTGTGGCCCCCTGCCCCCCCTCGTCCTTCTCCTATAAGAAGCCCCCGATGCAGAAACCCTAGACACCTGATCAAAACTCCACGAAACCTTCTATAGCCGCCACCACCATCATCCCTAGGTCGGGGGGGTCTAAAGTTCTTCCCGGCACCCTGCCGGAGGGGAGATCATCCCGGAGGCCTTCTTCTTCATCATGCCAGCCTCCGGTATGAAGCATGAGTAGTTCCTCCTTGGACTACGGCTCCATGTAGTAGCAAGATGGTTGTATATCCTCCTTGTGCTTTCATGTATAGATCTTGTGAGCTCCGTTCATGATCAAGATCTAATCTATTTGTAATCATGCATGTTGTGTTTGCGGGGATCCGATGGATATTGAGATTACTATGTCAGATTGATTAATGGTTTTGTCTATTTGATTCTATCATGTCTGTGTTGTTTGTGATCTTGCATGCTCTCCGTTGTTAGTAGCTATCTTGGCCAAGTAGTTGCAAGTGACTCCAAGAGGAGGTATTTATGCTCGATAGTGGGTTCATGCCTCTAGTTTCCAAGGGAAGTGACAAAAATATCTTCGGTTGTAGATGTGTTGTTGCCACTAGGGAGAAAACAACGGTCTCTTGTTCATGGAACAAGTGGATTTTTTTACCTTACACACTCTGCTTAAAGCAGTTGTCTGTTTCTTGCAACTTAATACTGGAGGGGGTTCGGATGATAACCTGAAGGTGGACTTATAGTCATAGATGCAGTTGGATGGCAGTCTATGTATATTGTTGTATTGCCCAATCAAATCTCATAGGATCTTTTTGTCTAGTATTGCATTGTTATGCCTTGCTCAGTTCCTGTCAATTGCCCTGTTGTAATTTGTTTACCCTTGATGCCATGTTGTTTATCTAAGGAGAGCACCTCTAGTGAACTATGGACCCCGGTCCAATCTTTACCATTGATACATCTTCCACTGTTACTGTTTACTTGCTCAAACCATCATCACCTTCCACACCATACAGTTAATCCTTTGTTACAGCAACCGGTGAGATTGACAACCTCACTGTTAGTTGGGGCAAAGTCTTGAGTTTGTATTGTGCAGGTCTCCATGTTGCTTGCAGCACCTTTGGGACGTTTCCTTCCTCCTACTGGTTCGATAACCACGGTTTCTTACTGAGGGAAATTTGCCTGTTGTACTGCATCATACCTTCATCTTGGGGTCTCCCAAGGAAGTTTTGCTGCACTCATCAAGGCTTTTTCTGGCGCAGTTGCCGGGGAGGCTAAGGACGTCTTCACGGGGGGAGTTCTCCTCAACCTTTCTCTTTACTTTGTTTTTTGTTTTCTTAGTTTCTTTTGCTTGGTTTTGTTTGCCTATTTTTATAAAAAAACTCAAAAAAATTTAGTTTAGTTTGGTTTGCTATCTCTTTTAAAAAAACACAAAAAAATTAGTTCCTGCCCTAGTTGCTACCATGTCTGGTTTTGGTCCTATCTCTCTGACACCTATGGAAGAGATCTTTGCTTTCAAGCAAAAACGTGAAGAGAGTTTTAAAGAAGCTTGGTCTAGAATCTTTTCTTTACAAAGGGAAACTGAGCCAAAGATGAGTCTTGGCTTGGTTATCAATAGTTTCTACCGCGGTATTGCTCTTTGTTATAGATATGCTTTGGATGTTGTGGCTGGGAAAGATATTTTTCAATGTACTGAGGATGAAGCTTTTGATGCCATAAAGAAATTGATTATAATTTATAATACACCTGGCAAGTCTGATTCCTCTTTCATAAATATTTTTGCTAGTTTGAACACTCTTGAGTCCAGTACTGCTGCTCTGAACAGTTGCTATCACACACTTAGGGAGTACCATAATTATGTTCCAATGAATTCCGAGCCTTCAAAGTGGTTTCCCACAATCAAAGTCACTATAAATAGTGCTACTTTTGATGCTCGTTGTGATATCATGTCTGAATTTTGCCTTATGCCTAAAGATAATTATGAGTCTTTGAGTCTTTGGGGGCTTTCTAAAGGAGGAGAGGAAATATCTCTTACTAATAATGCCACTTTGTTACCCATTGGAATAGCTGAAGGCGTGTTCACAAAAATTTCAGGGAAAATGGTGTCTACTGATTATCTTGTTATTGAATGTATAGGCAAAGGACAGATTACACTTAGAAGATCCCTACTGAAACACCTTGGAGCAATAATAGATGTGGAAAAAGGCACTATGCATTTTGCTCCTCCAGTAAGCAATCATATTTTACCTAAATAGAAGAAGAAAGGTAAGAAAGGAAGGAGCAAGAGGGGTAATGCTTCCTCATTTGAAAGTACTTGATTTCTTGCTTCTTGTGCCTAACTTAAAGGCGTTAAAGAAAAGTACTTGTTGGGAGATAACCCAAGAGTTTCCTTGCGTCTTGGAAGTTATTACTTCAGTAATGACCTCTCCTTATCCTTTTTGTTTGCTTTTTGTGCCAAGAATGGCCTCTAATGAGAGGGAAGTAAGATTTGGGGAGTTGTTGTCCCGAAACAGATTTCTGTCCTCCACCATAAAATTCGTGAGGAGTCTCTGTAAGTCGGATTGAGATGAAAATTTATGAATAAATCTCCCAGTATGTTAGCTAACTTTCTTTAGTTAAACACTTTTTTATTTGAGAAACAGAAGATTTTTGAAAAAATCGGTTTCTACCTGCTGGTCTATTTTGACAGATTTCTGCCATTATTTGCATTTGCTTCTTATTGATTCCTTTTTGAGTTCTCTTTTGGGGAATTGAGCTTTTTGAAGGAGTTGCTACAGTATCTTGTGTTTTTAGTGAAAAGTTTTGCTGTTCCAAAGGTCTATTATCTTTTGAATACGCAAATGTTGCTAATGAAGATTGTGTGAAGTTTTGTATGAAGGAAAAATTTCAGGTGTAGAGAGAGAATGATGTAATGAGATGAAGAATGGACAAAAGCTCAAGCTTGGGGATGCCACCCCGGTGTCACCCCAAGAAAATCCAGGAGGTAGAAGCGTCAAAGCTTGGGGATGCCCAAGGCATCCCCTTCTTCATCAATAAAAAGCTCAGGTCTGTCTAGACACTTCGTTTTTATTGTTTCATGCACTGTTGTGTTGTTCTTGGAGCGTCTTAGTTTTTGTTTGGTTTGCTTGGTTTGTTTAGTTTGCTTGAATAAAGTAGCTTGGACCCCCGTTCTCGCTGTATTGTTTCAAATAAGTTGATTGGTGTTGGAAAGGAGTAGAAAGTTCTTGCTTGAAAGTGCAAGAGAAGCTTGCATTGACTGTGACTTAGACTTTAGCATGACATGCTAGGTGTTGTTTTGACCTTATGCTTAGTGATTATTGTTGTAGCTTGTCTTGTTCCAAACAATTGGGATTGCCTAGTGTGCCTTGAAAGAATCATGCGTTGTTTTAGCATACAAAAGCATAGTATTATGGTATTCTCCTTTGATGCTTTGTTTGGGTTGACTTGGCACATGCTTACACCATGTTATGACTATGAACAAGTCACCATAGCATCTATGATCATGTAGTCCTTGACTTGTAGTACCACTCTATGCTTTGATTAGTAATGTTTTGTTGCTCTGCATGATTATGGCCATTATTGCTCTCTTAGTTGGTTGATCCCAGTCTTTTGCTAGCCTCCACTTGTATGAGTAAACTCTACTCATACTTCCAACTCCCAAGAAACCAAGTTTTTCCAAAGTGTCCACTATAAACTCCTATGCATGGTGTGTTACACCATTCCAAGTATATTCTTGTTTTCAGCTATCTTCCAATTAAAAAAGTATTTTGTTATGTGAAAACTTAGCGATTAAAGCCCTCACAAACTTGATGGCACACTTTATATTCTTTGCCCCTAATAAACTTGAACCATTGCGTCATCTATGTTGTATATGCTTGCACTTATACGTTGTAATTAGAAGAACCGTGTTGTCACGAGGAACTTTCAACATTGCACTTATACTTTGTACACAGTTGATATCATGCTATTTTTCCTATGGATGTCACCGGTGTGAAATAAAGAGGGAGCTTGTAAGTCCATGGAGTTATGTGTTTTGTGTTAGAGAAACACCTGGGACGCTAGCCTAAGCCATGCCTAATCTTGGTGGAAACTTGCAGCATCACCATAATGAGCATTCTGTGAAGCATCCTCAATAAAAAGCTATGCACATAGTAAATAAAAAGATCGCTGAGATTCTCATTGTCTGCTTGCCTTGTCATTTTGGTTATGGGATAGCTCCTATACCATGTGCAAGGGGTACCCCGTTGGCGGTTCTCTATGATACACATGTACTTACTATGACAAGAACTTACAGGTGACTGAAGTTGAGTAGCATGAGGTGTGGCCCTCGTATTCAAGGGAATTGAGATTGCCAACTTATACTTTGTCAAGCATATACACCATAGTTTGTTCACTTTAACCTTAATCACTTCAATATTCTTATGATAGGGGCAATCAGGGTTGAAAGCTAACAAGTAGCATAATTTTTGGAAGCTCTTTTTGAAACTTGAAATCCCTACTTCCCTTTATGAAGGGCCTTTCTTCCACTATTTTGTTGAGTCTCCACCTTCTACCTTTAGGCACCATTAAGAGAGCATAGTTGTCATTCTTAGTTCTATGTGCAGTGTCCCAAAACTTATTGATTAATGCATATTGTTGATATTGTTTGTTCTTGTGCTACTTGTATCTAGGCACTCTTATGAACTTTGAAGGTGTCCTATGCGTCTATTTGCTACTCTATGAGGGACAAGCTGAATGCCACTATGCCATGTTTTCTGTATGTGAAACAAACAAACGTTTTTCAATGCATGTTATTCGTGATATTTGTTTGTAGCCTTTCATGTTGCATAGTTACTATGTCCTATAGTTAGAACTCCATCTTTTATACACATGTTTAGAGTTCTTTGATCCCAGCTTTCAATGCTTGCAAATGGTTTGATCTTGGTTTTGATGGTGCATTTCACCTCAAAAATTATTCTTTTATTACTTACCTACTCGAGGACGAGCAGGAGTTAAGCTTGGGGATGCTTGATACGTCCGAAACGTATCTAGAATTTTTGATGCTCCATGCTTGTTTAGTATCTACTTTGCTTTGCTTTGTCTACACTTCGAGGTGTTTTTATATATTTTCTAGAACTAACCTATTAACAAGTTGCCACAGTGCCAGTTGCCTGTTTTCTTCTGTTTTTGGTTCCAGAAAGGCAGAAAATTAATATTCTTGGAATTGGACGGTACAAAAGCCAAAGTCAATATTTTACCGTGGGGGACACGAAGCCAGAAGACGAGACGGAGGGGGTCATAGGGCGGCCAGACCCCCCTAAGCGCGGATGGGCCCACCTCGCGCCTGGGCAGGGTGTGGCCCCCCTGGTGGCCCCTGGCTCGCCCCTTCGCCTATAAGAAGCCCCCGATGCAGAAACCCTAGACACCCGATCAAAACTCCACAAAACCTTCTGTAGCCGCCGCCACCATCGTCCCTAGATCGGGGGGATCTGAAGTTCTTCCCAGCACCCTGCCGGAGGGGAGATCATCCCAGAGGCCTTCTTCTTCATCATGTCAGCCTCCGGTATGAAGCATGAGTAGTTCCACCCTGGACTACGGGTCCATGTAGTAGCTAGATGGTTGTATCTCCTCATTGTGCCTTCATGTATAGATCTTGTGAGCTCCGTTCATGATAAAGATATAATCTATTTGTAATCGTGCATGTTGTGTTTGCGGGGATCCGATGGATATTGAGATTACAATGTCATATTGATTAATGGTTTGTCTATTTGATTCTATCATGTCTGTGTTGTTTGTGATCTTGCATGCTCTCCGTTGTTAGTAGCTATCTTGGCCAAGTAGTTACTAGTGACTCCAAGAGGGGGTATTTATGCTCGATAAAGGATTCATGCCTCTAGTTTCCAAGGGAAGTGACAAAAATCTCTTCGGTTGTATATGTGTTGTTGCCACTAGGGAGAAAACAACGGTCTCTTGTTCATGGAAAAAGTGGATTGTTTACCTTACACACTTTTCTTAAAGCAGTTGTCTGTTTCTTGCAACTTAATACTGGAGTGGGTTCGGATGATAACCTGAAGGTGGACTTATAGTCATAGATGCAGTTGGATGACAGTCTATGTATATTGTTGTATTGCCCAATCGAATCTCATAGGATCTTTTTGTCTAGTATTGCATTGTTATGCCTTGCTCATTTCCTGTCAATTGCCCTACTGTAATTTGTTTACCCTTCATGCCATGTTGTTTATCTAAGGAGAGCACCTCTAGTGAAATATGGACCCCGGTCCAATCTTTATCATTGATACATCTTTCACTGTTACCATTTACTTGCTTAAACCATCATCACTTTCCACACCATACAGTTAATCCTTTGTTACAGCAACCGGTGAGATTGACAACCTCACTGTTAGTTGGGGCAAAGTCTTGAATTTGTGTTCTGCAGGTCTCCACGTTGCTTGCAGCACCTTTGGGACGTTTCCTTCCTCCTACTGGTTCGATAACCTCGGTTTCGTACTGAGGGAAACTTGCCTGCTGTACTGCATCAGACCTTCTGCTTGGGGTCTCCCAACGAAGTGCTGCTACACTCATCAATCTACCATTATGGTGGGATTTTATGGTTTGTCATATTCTGGAGATACTTGTATGATACATGTAATGGTCTATTCATAATTCCTTGTTTACTCATTCCATGAGGTGATTGAAAAAACCAAGTGTAGGTGGAATCGAGAGATGCAGTAATGCGCACAACAAATAAATTATTCCACTAGTGTTTGAAGTGTTTTACCATTAAGGAGTATGATGTATGTAGGTAAGGGGTAGCCAAGTGACAAACGGAATATGTGTTGAGTGACAACAATGCAGCCAAACATCCTTATCTGGGTGTAAAAAGGGAGAATTATGACGTGGTGTAGTGATAATAACAACACGCTGGCCTTACGAGGCTGACACAAAAACACAAATGGGTATTTCTTTCAACTAGGTGTTTTAGGACATGAAACCATAATAAAAGTTAGCATTAAAGCATGGTAATTGTGTATAATTGTATTATCTATAACATGATCACCACCATAGATGGAGAGATAGGATTGAGTGAACCCATGAACCCAAGTCCATTCCTATAATAGAAAACCTTTGTCTTTTCCTCTTGTATTGGAAAGTATTGGGACACTTTTATATTTACTATTTTGTTGACTTTACTTCTTTATATTAAATCAACCTCTTTGCTCCTTTAACTTGTTTAGTGCATATACAACTAAAAATTGTGACACTTTAGTTGGAGAGACTAAATAGCCTTTCCTTCTTGCTTCTGCGGATCGATACCCTATTTCCACATTGAGAGGAACTATTAGGGATTATCAGTCATTGATTATAAAGTTTTGGTCGGTTTTACTTAATAGTTGCGTAACCCCCGCACGGCGGTGGTACCGCGGTTGGAAAAAAAATCTAGAATAGATGTGGCTGACAAATACTATAGTATCTACAGACGTATCACCCGCATTCTTTATCGATATAAATCACAACCCCTGAATGAGACTATTAACATTATGTCTATCCCTAATATGTGTATACCTACAGGTGAATTATTAGCCTTGGTATATATCTCCATCCATTGATACAAGCCACAAAGAGTAAACGTGAAAGGTCCGATAAACAAAGATACTATGAGTTTTCGTGGTCGTGAAAGGTCCGATAAACAAACATACTACGAGTTTTTGTGGTCCTGTTCGACATAATCTTACACCATAGTGATTTCTTCCTAAGGTTCGATATACCTATGTCTTCTCGGGGAAAGACAAGCTATACTACATCCGTAATCCGGATTAAAGGTATCAACGCGCATATCATCTTAACCCTTAGCCAAGTCATGCTTATTAGAAACACATGCACGTCAGTGGGGGCCTTTCATTGGCTCAGAACTGGGGGTACATGGATGTTAGATATGCTGAACATGCCGTGGCACCAATGTGGTTCATTCCAGCGATTCCACCGGCTCTGACTATTGCTTTATTTACAGATTGGAGGAACTAGCTATCTTTAGTTAAAGCCTAACTTTTATGATCACTATGTTGTGGCTATGTGTAAGACTAAGTTGTGCTTATTCGGTTATGCATCATTGTGAGACAATGACATGATGTATCTTATGTGTGAATATGTATATAGACCAAATTATGTTTATTTATTTTTCTGAAAATTATATATTCAATTACCCAATGAAAATGAAGTGTCTCTAAAAAATAGAATTCCAAACAATTGTTACAATTCCACACATAAATGTGTAACACTACATAATATAAAATGCATAGTGCATATAAACCGATAGCATCCTTATACAAACCATAGCTAGTGATACCACGTAGTCATACATGATAAATACCACCTAGTCTTACATGATAAATAGTGTTAGTGCTATGCATTAGAAGGCATAACAAGAATGTGCCACCTATTCATGGTTGATGAGATGAATCTAGCTTTCTCCTCTTGTATTTGCATTAACATGCTCATGGATTTGTTTCTAGAATAGTTGGAATGGTTAGTGAACTTCACCCTATTTGTACAATGCTTCATTAAAATACCTTGGCGATGCCATATATAGTACTCCCTCCGTCCCAAAATAGATGTCTTAGATTTGTTAAATTTTGGATGAACCTATATACTAAATAGTGTCTAGATTCATACAAATTTTGATAAATCTGAGACATCTATTTTGGGACGGCGGGAGTACAAACCATTGTCCTCACCATCAATTCCATTTAGGTTCTCTCTTTTTGTTCTACATAGAGCTAGAAATTTCAAAGGAATATCGAATAAGCAACACATTTGTATATGTTATTCTGTCTCATTCACAAGAAGAAGGAGGATTAACCTTGTTGGCATTATGTCAAACGCCATACATGTGGCATGTGGATGAGAACATGAAGGCGTTGTGGTCTATGATGCGACCACAGCGACAGCAAACTCCTATATATTTAGGAGGAGGAGAGCAGGGCCGAGCAGGTTCACCATGTTGACAGATCATCTCTGTCCATGAATTCTTTTCCCTGCTCTGTGCCATGGATGTTGCCAGAGCAACATCGAGATCCAATTTGGGGAGGAGAGAGGTGTCGAGAAGAAGAATGGGAAATGGTGAATGTAGGCGCCAATGATGTAGTCTACATGTCAACCCTGATAACAATGAAATAATAGGAAAAAACTGATAAGGCGGGACCAACTTGACTCATGTTACATCGATATTTTGTGTCCAAATTTGTTGTGTGCCGTTAGACAATTCATGCTGAAATAGCCCCTTTCACCAATTAGCTTGTTGACTTGGGTGGATCAATCAGATTGCGTCTAACTTTGGCTTCTTAGAGAACGAGCTTATCAACTTGTGTACCAATAAGTAAACATCCTGAAAACGGGAGGAAACCAGCTCGGCTCACACGCAACATGGAGAAACAGCAAATGCGAAAAATAAATGGGCCGGCCCATCATGACGAAAAGACAGGCGGCAGATGCGTAAGCCACATATGCCGACATATAGAATTCCGCGATTGCAACAGGTAAACTGAAAATTAATACACACCAGGACTAACCGAAGATAAAACTTTTGCTGGGCTTGGAACTAAACCGCGTCAGTATATTTGATGGCTATAATCCGGAAATACTATATGTCGCCCGCTGGCGGTGTGGGCGCCAACCGCATAGGGCGCAACCCCAGTTGGACCAGCCCAGTTCGCGTTAGGCTTTTTTGTTTTACCTTCTCTTTTTATCTATTTTTTCTATTCCTTTTTCTCTTTCTTTTTCAGTTTTCTTTTTTATTTTTTGTTTACATTTTAAAAAATCATTATTTTTCTCAAAAATCACTAGTTCCTAAAAAATTATGTTTTTCTGAATTTTGGTTCATAGTTTTTGAAATGGTTCATGATTTTTGAATTTTTATTCATGATTTTCTAACTTTTGTTTATGAATTTTTGAATTTTGGTTCATGAATTTTTGGATTTTGGTTCATAACTTTCAAAACTATTTTATGATTTTTGAATTTTCTTCACGATCTTCCATGAATTCTGATACGTGGTTTTTCGATTTTTTTTCATTATTTTCTAAAATTGTTCATGATTTTTAAATTTTAGTTCATGTTTTTTGAAAGAAAATTATGACGTTTGAAAATATTTATGAATATAGAAAAATGTTTGCAATAAATTATTATTATAGAACTATTCAGAGTTATTAAAATAAAATACAGAAAAAGAAAAAAGTATAATGCGTCAACTGGGCCAGCCCGCGCCCTTCAGGCGGCGCGAGCTAGATGTGCCGCTCGAAGTGAACAATCCCTCAATCGGCTTATAACTGACGCGTATTGGCCGCCGTATCCGTTTACAAAACAATCCCGTAGCCGCCTCCGGTCGACTTCGTCGTCTCCAGGGAGCAGCGATCACGGCTTTTTCCGGCGAGATCCTCGACGACTAGGTGCCTCCTTTCTCTCTCTCTCTCCCCTTCTCTCTCACTCACACTAAGCGCGCGCGCACGCACACTATCCTGTTCTAAAAAATAAACCCTAACCCTAGCTTTCGTCAAGTTTTCCGTGAAGATGATGTTCCCTATGATCAAATTATTTTCCCTCCAATCTGATTCTGAGGGTGTTTTTTGCGTCGCCACTTTCGTATGGTTTGTACCATAATTTTTATTTGTCTCTGAAGTTCATGCTAAGTTCCTGTGACGTTCCGACCAACAGTAGCGGATAATGCAGATCAGAAGTACTATTTCAAGTTGCTTACGATTGTGTTCACAGTGTCCAACCAAACACCAGCATGTCAACGTCACCGACGATGAACAGGCCACATACAAACGGGAGGCTGTACGTAGATGACATGGCACCAGGCACCGGCGACGCGGACCTTCGCCGCCACTTCGGGCGCTACGGGGACGTGGCCAACATCTTCATTCCCATGTGTCGCCTCACCGGCGAACCTCGCTGCTGCGCCTTTGTCCAGTTCTCTAGCCCTCGTGACGCCGGCCACGCCCTCGAGGACCCTTGCCATGTCATCAATGGCCAGGAGGTAAGGTACCCTATGGCAACCTGGTTGGCAGTTTCTTCTTTCTCCCGCATAACGAATGACTGATCGTATTCGCTGCGTGCACTGGTGGTGCTGTCATCGTTTTAAGTTTGAGTGAGATTTTGATGAAATTTCACTGAATTTTCAGTAGACACTGAAATATTGACCTTTCGACCAAAATATTTCAGCAATTTCAGTAGTACATAGACATTAATTCAAGTGTTTTCATAATGTTTTTTTCAAATACTTGGTTCAATTCAAGTGAAACTGATGAATTTGAAAACCATGGTGCTGCTACATATTACTAGTGAGAATGTAGAGCCAATTTTTCAAGAGAAAGTGGACTGGGATTTAATCTCCTTTTGTACAGAATTTGGCTTTCCATTCATGTCTGCTTGGGAACTGTAAATCCCGTATACATGGTTTTGTGCGGTTATATAGGGTGATAGATTGAAAATGCCGTTTCTTGCAGGTGTACATTGCAAGGGCACGACCAAGAAGACATTTGAAAGAGTCGAGTGTGTAAGCCCCTCTTTCTCTCTCTCTCACTCTCAAGCACACACACATACAACAAATCAAACTCTAGCTTTGTTCTCCAAGATGTTGTCCCCTATGATAGTACGATCACTCCTGTTCTTCCAATCTGATTCCGCGATTTGCATTGGTTGCCTCGCAACTTTCATATATATGATTTGTATAATAATTTTTAGTGGTCTTTTAAGTTCATGCATGCTTTGTTCCCCTTGCTTTTTGAACGGTTCCTTGTACGATTGTGTTTACAGTGTCCAACCAAACACCAGCATGCCACCGGCGATGAGCAAGCTGCATCCAAATGGGAGGCTCTACATAGATGACATGGCCCCAGGAACCGGTGAGGTGGACCTCCGCAGCTACTTCGGTCGCTACGGGGACGTGGCCAACATCTTCATTCCCACGTACCGCCTTACTGGTCAGCCTCGCTGCTGCGCCTTTGTCCAGTTCTCTAGCCCCGGTGATGCTGGTCGTGCCCTCGCCGACCCACGCCATGTTATCAACGGCCGGGAGGTATGTATGTCAACCTAGTTCGTCGTAGTTTCTTCTTTTTCCCGCATAATAGTGAATGACTATCTTACTACTATTCAAAGTTTTAAATAGCCGGCTATAGCCCGGCTATAGCGCGCTATAGCCTTTCAAGAGGCCTCCCGCTACGACTAAGACGTTTATAAGCTAAATGAAGAATAGCCGCTAATAGCCAGCTATAGCTCGATTTAGCCATAAATTAGCCGGTAAAGGTCATGCTTTAGCGGCGACATAGATCCTCCCGGCGATCGGTGGCTGAAATGTTGCCCTAAATGAAAATGTTGCACTACATTATATGGTTTCGTGTGGTCATAGTCCGATAGATTGAAAATGTCTTTTCCTGTCCAGGTGTACATTGGAAGGGCGCAAACAGGACATTTAGAAAAGTCGAGTGTGTACCAGTACAAGCCTCTCAGCGAGCGGCAAATGCGGGATGGTCCTTGGCGTGGATATCGGGTTGGCAACATCGGCAAGACATCTTGGGGTCAGCTAGTGTTTGACTCCATCATAATGTATATCTCGGAGGATGGTGTACAATCTTGGTCCATACCGGTAGAAATGCACACTGAGAGAAAGTCTACCGGGTACGGGCCAAGACAACATTGATATATACGAGCTCTCTGAAAGACCATACTCAATGTTCATCAAGTGGCGAGCCTTATGCAAACTTTGGCCAATTGGTTCTCTGCTCCGGCCTAGAGATGGTGTTTGCTAGTAGCCTCTTATTTTAGCTTGGTTATTTCATCAAGTGGGGAGCCTTTTGCAAACTTTGGCCAATCGGTTCTGCTCCGGCCCAGAGATGGTGTTTGCCTCTATACTTCTTAGGATTTTAGCTTGGTTATTTCATGTTGTGAGGTGTTGCACTCGTGAGTAGTCAAGTAAAATCTGGGTTACTTGTATCCCTAGTTCCCCGTTGGATTTTTTATGTACTATATTGACCTGCTTTGGTACTATTAGACGTTTGGTACGGGTTGGAAATGGGCTCGGTTATCCAACCAAAACTATAAAATCGGAACTAAAGGCCATGTAGTTCCGGTTGGCCACAAACCGGGACTAGCCCTCCACATGGCTGCAGTCGAGCTGCTCCAGGGCTGGAGGCCCTTTAGTCCCGGTGATTTTGTATTTTTCATTCAATTTTTTTTATTTTTATGTTTTTCATTTAATTTTTTATTTTGTGTTTTCTTTTTTTATTTTATGTTTTCCATTTAATTCTTCTTTTTTTGAAATAAATTTTTATTTACGTATTTTACGCTACTACGTATTATACATATTAATACATATATAATATAATTTATTTTACAAGCATACATATATATATATATAATTTGGTATATAACATGGGACAATTCTATCGTCGCTATACATAATTCAGCCGCCGGTCGTCGACCGTCATGGATCCTCCCTGATGTCCCGGTTTCCCGCCACCAGCCAGCGTGAAGGCCGCCGCTGACCCCTGTCTCGCATCCCCAGACTCTTCTTGCGCAGCCGGCAGGTTCTTTGGCGCTGACAGCGGGTCTGCCCCACCTCCGTTCACACCACTGTGTCCCTTGCAGCCTCACACTAGTAGAAAACAGGCCTTTCGTCCAGGCCATTAGTCCCGGCTGTGGCTGGGGCGGGAGTAATGGCCCGCGCCGTACGGCCCGCGCCGTACGGCCCGAGCCACCCCAAACCATAGGTCCCGGCCCGTTAGACCCCATTAGTCCTGGTGTGAGACACAAATCGGGACTAAAGGGTCTAGGGCCTTTCGCTCGCTGCGGCAAACCGGGACTAGTGCTCTGGCCCTATATATATGGCATAGCCCCCTCTCCTCTCAATTGTGTTTTTTCTGGTGGGAGAGGTGGTGTTGTGCTATTTTTTTTCTTGTTCATATGCACTAGAGGTGTTCGGTGAAATGTCCATTAGAGTGATGCGAGTTTAGGTCACACAAGACAGACATGATATGAGGTGCCCGAGCCACACTTAAGTTTTCTTATATTTGTTTCCAAGTGTAATAAAAGTTTAGCAACTATTTTCTCGTTTAGACCGCGCGGTACTAATTTCAGCATCGTGATTGCGTTTGATATATATTTGTATGATACAGATGAGCCATTCATGGATGTACGGTGACCGACGCTCTGACGCTTTCAGAGAAGGCGTGCGTTCTTTTCGACTTGTGGCCGAGGAGAACAAGCGGTGGGATGGTTCTATGTGTTGTCCATGTGTTGACTATAGGAATGAGAAGGCTCATACTTCCGCAAGAGTCATTCAGAGTCACCTGCTTCGGTCTGGTTTTATGTCCGGCTATAATGTTTGGACCAAACACGGAGAATGAGGGGTTGTGATGGAAGACGGCGATGAATAAGAGAACGATGATGACAACTACCGATCCATGTTCCCTGAATACGTTGATACCGCAATGGAAGACAATGAAGAAGGAGGTGAAGAACGGGAACCAGACCGGCCCGCTGATGATCTTGGTCGGGTCATTTCTGATGCAAAGCGTGACTGCAACACAGAAAAGGAGAGGTTGCAGTTTGAGCAGATGTTACAGGACCACAACAAATTGTTGTACCCAACTTGTGAAGATGGCCAGAAGAAGCTAGGTAGCACACTGGAATTGCTGAAGTGGAAGGCAGGGACCGGTGTGACTAACTCGGGATTTGAGAAGTTGCTAGTACTCATGAAGAAGTTGCTTCCAAGAAATAACGAATTGCCCGCCAGTACATACGAAGCAAAGAAGCTCATCTGCCCTCTAGGATTAGATGTGCAGAAGATACATGCGTGCCCTAATGACTGCATCCTCTACCGCGATGAGAAGTACGAGAATTTGGATAAATGCCCGGTATGCACTACATTGCGGTATAAGATCAGAAAAGATGACCCTGGTGATGTTGATGGCGAGCCACCCAGGAAGAGGATTCCTGCCAAGGTCATGTGGTATGCTCCTATAATACCACGATTGAAATGTTTTTTCAGAAACAAAGAGCATGCCAAGTTGTTGCGATGGCACATGGAAGAACATAAGAAAGACGGGATGTTGAGGCACCCCGCTGATGGTCGACAGTGGAGAAAAATCGAGAGAGACTTCCCGGACTTTTCTGGTGACGCAAGAAACTTATGGTTTGGCCTAAGTACAGATGGCATGAATTGTTTTGAGGAGCAGAGATGCAGTCACAGCACCTGGCCCAAGACTCTATATATCTATAACCTTCCTCCTTGGTTGTGCATGAAGCGGAAGTTCATTATGATGCTAGTGCTCATCCAAGGCCCGAAGGAACTCGGCAACGACATTGATGTATACCTAAGGCCATTAGTTGATGAACTTTTACAGTTGTGGGACGAACCAGGTTTACGTGTGTGGGATGAGCATAAACAGGAGCCATTCGACCTATGAGCGTTGCTGTTCATAACCATCAATGCTTGACCTGCTCTTAGTAACATCTCAGGACAGACAAACAAGGGATATAATGCATGCACACACCGTTTAGATGAGACTGAAAGTATATATATCTGGATAAATCTAGGAAGAATGTGTACCCGTACAATCGTCGTTTTCTTCCGCCCAGACATCCCTTAAGGAAAAAAGGCAAGCATTTCGATGGCGAGGCAGATCATCGGAAGAAGCCTGCCCCCGTACTGGTGCTGATGTATTTGGTATGGTCAAGGATTTAAATGTAATATTTGGAAAGGGTCCCGAAGGACAACCTGTTCCGAAAAACGCCGACGGACGCACACCCATGTGGAAGAAGAAATCTATATTTTGGGAGCTACCCTATTGGGAAGTCCATGAGGTCCGCTCTGCAATCGACGTGATGCACCCGATGAAGAATCTTTGCGTGAATATTCTAGACTTCTTGGGCTTGTATGGGAAGTCAAAAGATACACCGGAAGCACGGGAGGACCAGCAACGTCATAAAGGACGAGACTGCAAGCATCCAGAGCAGTTTCAAGGGCCTGCCAGCTATGCTCTTACCAAGGAAGAGAATGAAATCTTTTTTAAAGTACTTTTCAGTATCAAGGTCCCGTCTGGCTTCTCGTCTAACATAAAGGGAATAGTAAATATGAAAGAGAAAAAATTACAAAACCTGAAGTACCATGACTGCCACGTGCTTATGACGCAATTGCTTCCGGTTGAATTGAGGGGGATTCTACCGAAAAATGTTCGACTGGCCATTGTGAAGGTATGTGCATTCCTCAATGCAATTTCTCAGAAGGTAATCGATCCATAAAGTCTATCAGGGTTACAGATTGATGTGGTCCAATGTCCGTTAGCTTCAAGGCGTTGTACCCTCCATCTTTCTTCAATATTATGACGCACCTCCTAGTTCACCTAGTCAAAGAGATTAGTATTCTCGGTCCTGTGTTTCTACACAATATGTTCCCCTTTGAAAGGTTCATGGGAGTCTTAAAGAAATATGTTCATAACCGTGCTAGGCCAGAAGGAAGCATCTCCAAGGGCTATGGAACAGAGGAGGTCATTGAGTTTTGTGTTGACTTTCTTCCTGACCTTAAGACGATTGGTGTTCCTGAATCTCGGTATGAGGGGAGGCTGACTGGAAAAGGCACACTAGGAAGGAAAACAATGGTATGCATGGACAGGGATTCTTTCAATAAAGCACACTACACAGTTCTACACAATTCCACCTTGGTGGCTCCGTATATCGAGAAACACAAGATTATTATACGCTCGGAAAACCTGGAGAAGCCTGACTCCTCGATTAAAGTGGAACACGAGGACACTTTTGGCACTTGGTTATAGAAACATCTCATGAATAACAACACCGTTGAAGATCAGTTGTACTTGTTGGCATGGTTACCATCTTCGACTATATATACTTTCCAAGGGTACGAGATAAATGGTAATACATTTTACACGACCGCCCAAGATAAAAAGAGCACCAACCAAAATAGTGGTGTCCGCTTTGATGCAACAGATGGCAATGGATAGAAGGATACATATTATGGGTACATAGAGGAGATATGGGAACTTGAGTATGGACCTACTTTTAAGGTCCCTTTGTTTCAATGCAAATGGGTCAAGATGACAGGAGGCGGGGTACATGTAGACAAAAAGTATGGCATGACAACAGTGGATCTCAACAATCTTGCGTACATGGACAAACCATTCGTCTTAGCCAACGATGTGGCTCAGGTTTTCTATGTGAAGTACATGTCTACGAAACCGAGAAAAATAAATCAGCAAAAGAATACATCGTCTGATGAGCCAAAGCGCCACATAGTTCTTTTAGGGAAAAGAAACATCGTGGGAGTGGATGACAAGACAGATATGTCAGAAGATTATAATAAGTTTCATGAAATCCCGCCCTTCAAAGTGAAAACTGACCCAAGCCTCCTATTAAATGATGAAGATTCTCCATGTCTACGACGCAGAAGAAAACAACAACACTAGATAGGGATGTTGGTGATCTATGTAATATATTAAACCTTTTATGTAATCATATTGTGTGACACCCCCGGGATCAGGGCTAAAGAAATCCCAGACCTCCGACTGACGTAATCTTAACCTTGAGCTCGAGAATATCCAGTGAAGAATCGATAACACAACAGTGACCCTATGAAAAAAATATTACAGCAAGCTCATAACTGAGCAGAGAACCAAATTATTACAAGCAAAGGTCACTGACCACAAACATGAAACAACGGAAGGCAAATTATGCTATTAAGTATAGCAAACTTAACAAATGGCCTAAGAGGCCTGAAGCATAACGATTACGTCCCAGCCCATAGATTCTGTGTTGCCACGGGAACCCCAACTCCGGTCAGTGTTGCCACCGAACCCTTAACTACTGCCTGTCGTACGTCGTACCAAACTAATCTTCAGGGAAATCTTACTCTACCAAAAGTATCAACAAATCAAGGGTGAGTACAGGGTGTACTCCGCAAGACTTATGGATGGTGGAGTTGTTTTGCATAAAGCCATCTTTGTTTGTAAAACAAGAGAGAGGAGAAGCTCATCTAATCAGAGTATTTTAAAAGGGGATAAGAGAGCGACATCTCGAAAGTATTGATCATCCTCTTTTGATATCCACCAAGTCATCATCATTTGAACCCTATCTAGGATCACCCCCTCGTACCCATGAGGAAGCATCCTTAAGCACACGTTGATCTGCCAAGTTTTACGATTATGTTATAGTTCTCTATGATCTTGAGTCCGGTCGCCAAGTCGTTCATAACCGTGAACATGGCTTTTCGAAAAGATTATTACCCTATAGGGGTGTACAACTTTACCAACACGTACTAACCTTCTCTTAATGCGAGAATCATTAGCCCTCTTCCTTGGAAGGCCGGTAGAGGGTGGTTAGACACGACCTTTACCTTGCTTTTGCTAAGACCATGAGTCACGCAATAAGTATGGTTCCGCTGTAACGGGTCAAATCTCGAAGCCGGTACTTAAAGATGTGAGGCGAGGTTGGTTCACCAGGGGCTCCATCGACCCCAAGCAACCCGGTCCACGCTTCCCTACCTGTTATGAATGCACCTACTTCAGCTCCTTCTTTTGAAAATGTTTTCAATGCGTATGTCGAATGGAACGCCTGAACTATGTGACTCATGGAATCTACTAGACAAGTTAGTTGCCCGTGAGGTTTTCCAGGCCCCGTGTGGTTGTACGCTCATCTTGGTTCCAAAGGCAAGAACTCAGGTCCTAGTGGTGGCGAGCATGGGATTAGAAAAACCACATCTCATTGTAGCCTCCCATACAAGCCTTAGCATATTTAATCTCATACCACCTCTGATTTCATCTCATCACGTTCTCCTATCATACTAGATTATCTAGATCTGATACATCATCTGGATGAACCATCACTGACAGCTATGTATGGGTAAGCAAGACACAGATATAAGCTCTAGCAGTGCACACAAGCCAAACCTAGTTATGCTAGGAGCAGTGGATTAGGTAATATAAGCTCAACGGGAGTAATGCAATAGATAGGATACTTTATCTATCGATAAAAGACCACAGTAGAATCGTATGCAGCATGACAAGAATTGAAATGCTTTCGAAATCATAGGATTATATCATGGTGGGGATATGCTTGCCTTTGCTAGTTGATAACCAATAAGCAGATCTTCGGGAGCCTTGTACTTGACTTGGTTATAGTTGGTCAAGTATTGTTCGTCGATCTTCGATCTTCGACGGTGTTGATCTCGGTCTTCGATCTTGATCTTGATATCGTATTCTACTGGGAAGAAGCAAACATCGGAAATAAAGGGGAAACAATCAACACATGGCATCGATGCAATGCTCAAGCAAGGATGATGATATGAAAAGTTAAATTGTACTGAATTGAAACCCTAAAACATGCTCGGCATTTTAATTGGGGTTCCGAGGGGTAGAAACCCTAACTCGGAGAAACTCCGGATGTATATGAGAGGGGTTGGTTTGTTCTTCTAAATAAACTTGTTATGCAAGTTGTTGATCAATGCATGAATCTAGCTTAAAGAGGTAGTTCTTATTTTTCTAAACATTTTATATATTATACATATTTTTTTAATTTATAAATAATTACTTATTGAACTTACAAGTTTAAATCAAATTATGGAATTATTTAAATCAATTTAAATGAGTTTATTGCGTCATTGTGACACATGGCTGACATCACACGGGTGGGGGTCATTTCTCACTTGGGCAGAGCCTAGCCATAGTGGCTGACGTGTGGGGCCAAAGCCACATCAGCATCCATGTAGCCAAAGTGGGGCCCGACCTGGTTTGACCGGCGCTGACCAGGCGTGATGACGCTTAGGTGACGTCACCGTGATGTCGTCGACGGCGGTGAGCTGCAGAACGGTGTCAGGGCCGGTGATAGGGGGCTCGAGGGGCTGTGCGGTTAGGCGGGTTCGATGCAGGGGAACAAAGGCAAACCAGAAAAGGGCGGCGCCGCTAGGTAGAGGTCGCCGGAGCAGTGATTGCGGCAGTGACTGGTGGCAAAGCATGGCGGAGAACGTCGCGGGATCAAAGCAAAGAGGGAGGGAGAGAAAGGAGGGGTCCAGCAGGACCGTGTGCTCACCCTAGAGCGCATGATGGTGACGGCGAGGCGCGGGGTGGCCAGAATCAACGGCGAGCAGCGATGGCCGGTGTTGTGGACGAGGGTCCGACATGCGCGGATTCGCTTCTGATGCGCTCAGCAAAGTCTGACACGAACGAGGCATAGCATCCTGGCATCACGGCGAGGCTTGGGATGGTCGGAAACAGCGAGGCGCCGGCGAGCTGCGAGGCTAGGGTTTTGGTCTTGAGTGTGCGGGAGCCAGAGAGAGAGGGAGTGGCGTGATAGGGTTCGTCGTTGTCAAGGCAGCGAGTCTTGTAGACGTCCGGGGGCGGCGGATTTCATCCTCGCGCTCGGTGTTGCGACGGCGGCCATCGGGCAGTAGCGGCGGCGACAGATAGCTACTTTCTGTCGTTGACAAAGACGACGAGGAAAGAACAACTGAAGGGGTACCGGCCGTGCTGGGCTGCGCTTGGGCCAAGTTGGGCTGCGACAAGGCTATTTATTATGGCTGATGGTAGCGTGTAGAGAGAGAAGAGGAGTAGGTGCCACTGGCTACCGCTCGCTTCTATTTTTATTTCCAAAACGATTTTCCATTTTCTGTATCTGTTTTCTCTTCTGCAAATCATTTTGAACCCTGTTTTGGTATATTTCAAAAATACCAGAGGCCTTTATGAAATATACAAAATACTGAGGGGCCCCTTTAATCAATTTGGGATTTCAAAATACAAAACCATTTTTAGAAGGTTTTAAAGAGAGAGGGGAAACTATGGTTTTAGGGTTTGCATTTTATTTTCTTCAATGCACATTTTAAGGCATAATGCTTATGAATGCGCAATCAAACCCCTAATGTAAGATGAACTAAAACTGGGTGTTACATATTGTGAGTCAAACATTTTACCCAGATCCACATGCATGCAACATTGGTCATTTTAAAACTAATACATCTTGCTCAATCAAACTGGACGATGACTCCTAGTGCCTAAGCCGCGGGAGGTGAAAACCCAAAGAGACGAAAACATCACACGAGCATAGCTCGGGTGAGATCCCTGGAGAATCTGCCAGGTATCGTCGACCCTGGTGTCCAACGCAGCCATATAGTGACGGACGTGCTCGTCCTCCTCCCTGACATGACGACGTACCACCTCCTCGGTGGCCAGCTCCTCACCCTTCCCGACCAAAGACCTCCACTAAAGAAGCTCGGCCCAGCGACACCCGGATTCCTCACCAAGCTACGCGTCTCGGGAGGTAGCACCATCTAGTGCCAGCCCGGCGCCCAGTCTCAGACATGCCCGGCGGAGCCCAGTACTCCATTGTTGCCGCCGAGTCGACTACGAGGATGCGGGATGTGTTGGAATTATGCCCTAGAGGCAATAATAAAGATGTTATTATTATAATTCTTGTTCATGATAAAGTTTATATTCCATGCTAGAATTGTATTAAGCGGAAACTTTAATACTTGTGTGGTTTGTGAACAACACCGTGTCCCTAGTACGCCTCTATGGACTATCTCATTGATCAATGATGGTTAAGGTTTCCTAACCATAGACATGAGTTGTCAATTGATAATGAGATCATATCGTTGGAGAATGATATGGTGGATAGACCCAAACTAAGCGAAGCAATTAGATCGTGTCATCGTGTTCGTCTTTGTGAAGCTTTTCCTATGTCAAATATTGTATTCCTTAGACCATGAGATAATACAACTCCCTGGTATCGGAAGAAAGCTTTGAGGTCATCAAACGTCATCCTATGAGAGGGTGATCATAAAGGTGTCTCTCGTGAACGGAAAGTATCATTGGGTTGTATGTATCGAGATGGAATTTGTCCTCCCAAGTCGAGAGATATACTTGGGCCCACTTTCGTGTCGATATCAACACCGCTTGCAAGCATGTGGTTATGAGTTAATCACAAAGTGATATCGGATTACGGAATGAGTAAAGTACTTGCTGTGAACGAGATTGAACTAGGTATGACAGTACCGACGATCGAATCTCGGGCAAGTAAAATATCGCGAGACGAAGGGAATATATATATGGGATTGATTGAATCCTGGCATCGTGGTTCATCCGATATGATCATCGATGAATGTGTGGGAGTCAATATGGGTGCCTGACCCGCTGTTGATTATTGATAGAAGATCATGTATGCATATTCTCGAACCCGCAGGTCACAGACTTAACGTGTCTCGTCACTAGGATAGATTGGATAATTGGTTTATGAATTTTTGTTCGGAGTCTCGGATGGGATCCGGGATATCACGAGAGGTGCCGGAATGGTCCGGAGAATAAGATTCATATAAGGCGGCAGTTTTGGAGTTCGAATAGTTCCGGTTAATCGGTATTGTACCTAAGCTTTAGAACCTTCCGGAAGGGGCCAACGTGGTCCCACCTTCCGGGAGGGGCATGGGCCTATGAGGGAGTGTCCTGGCGCATTGGGCCAGGGCACAAGGCCCCATAGGGCCCAGCCGATCCTAGAGAGTTTAAATCGTTTAAACTAGAGATAAGATAAGATAGGATTTCTGGATAAGGGAGAGTTTAAATTGTTTAAACTAGAGATAGGCTTGGAGGAGAGGCTAGGGCTGGCCGCACCCCCCCTCTATATATAGAGGGCTGGTGCGCCCCCTCTCACACACCCTTACACCTTCCTCCAAACCCAGTTGCCCTGCTGCCCTTCCTCTCTCCCTCCCGACTGTTAGTAGGCGAAGCCTTGCGTGAAATTCTCCACCATATACACCACGCCGTCTTGTAGATCCAATCTATCTCCACCATACTTGCTGGTCCGAGGAAGGAGGAGACGTCGAGGTGCCGCACGTGTGCATCTCACGGAGGCACCGCCACTTGTGGTGCTAGATCGGATCGGATCGCGAGGAGGAGAAGCGAGTACGACTACATCACCCACGTTCCGACGAACGTTAGCGTTGCGTAATCTTCAAGGGTATGAAGATCCAATCTAATCTCTCGTTGTTTGCATCTCCTAGATTAGATCTTGGCTTTCCCTCTGCTTCGCTGTAGAAAATTTTGATTTACTATGCTGAAACCCTTAAGTGGTATCGAGCTAGATCTATGCGTAGATGTGATTCACAGTAGAAGGCAACATGGTTTTTGAGGCGTTGATGTTTTCTGCTGCAAGCCTCTTGTTTGTGTTCTTCTTATGGCGCGGATAGTGAGATTGAAGCGGTCCGTGCCAACCTTACGCGACGTCGTCATGAGACCGGCTCCGCACTTGACGTGTGGCTTGTACCACACATGCGGCCGGTGGATGTCGCTTTCTCTCACTATAGTTGTCATGGGATTAACACCGAGTTTGGCAACCATAATATCACCGTTGTGGCTTTCCGTAGGTAAGAATCGTTCTTAGCATCTACTCCCATGAGCCACGTAAAACATGCAACAACAAAGTAGGCGCCTAACTTGTTTTTGCAGGAGTGTTTTCGTGATATGGTATGGCCCGAGATGTGATGTGTATATTGTATGCGATGATCATGTTTTGTAATGTTTCACGACTTGCATGTCGATGAGTACACAACCGGCAGGAGCCATATGGTTGTCTTTATAATTGTGTATGACCTGCGAGTCAACTTATTATACGCCATGTAATAGCTTTACTTTATTGCTAAGTAGTTAGCAATAGTTGTAGTTGCTATTCGTGGTGGAGGCAATCATGGTGGAGTGATGGAGATCATGGGAACACAAGATGGAGATCATTGCGCGAAGATTGGCTATACCATGTCACATAAAGTTATATGCATGTGATGTTTATCCTTTTATGTATCTTATTATGCTTAGATCGCGACGGTAGCATTATAAGATGATTCCTCACTTAAAGATCAAGATAAAAACTGTGTTCTCCCCAAAGTATGCACCGTTATGAAAGTTCGTCGTGTCCAAGCATCACGTGATGATCGGGTGCTAGAGACTCTCGCTCACATACAACGGGTGCAAGCCGATTTTGCACGGAAATACTTGGGTCTAACTTGACGAGCCTAGCATGTAGACATGGCCTCGGAACACAAGAACCAAAAGGTTAAGCATGAGTCATATGAATGATATGATCGACACTTCGTTGTCCACCATTGAAACCACATCTCTTCTCGTGATGATCGGATTAGGTGTGGTGAATTTGGATCGTGTTCACTAAACAACTTGAGGGATGTTGAATTTAGTGGGAGTTCATCTAGTAATTTGATTAAGTTGAACTATTTATCATGAACATAGTCTAAATTGTACTTGCAAATCCGTAGATCACATGGCCAAGTCCAACTTCAACTTCAACGCTTTTGCTGAGAAAGAAAAGCTTAGAAACAATGGGTCTAACTTCACCAACTGGTTCCGCAATCTAAGAATCATTACATGGCAAGGACAAAGGACTATGTCCTTGAGAAAGCGTTAGGTAACCCCTGCTGCACCAAGGCTGATGAGAAAGTTGTCTATCGATCGTGCAAAGATGATTATGGCGTGATTAAGAGCACCATGTTGTTTGCTACGAACCGAACTTCAAAATCGTTTTGAAAACTATCCGGACCCTTTGAGATTCTCAAGAGTTGAAAACCATGTTTCGCACTCAGCCCGCTAGAGAGATATGAGATCTCCGAAGTTCTTTAATCGCAAGATGGAGGAAGGGAGTTCCGTTAGTGAGCACGCCATTAAGATGTCAGTCTACACTCAACGCCTTGAGCAACTGGACTGCAAGATTCCAGAGGAGCTCAAGATTGACAGGGTTCTGCAATCACTCCCTCCCAGCTACAAAATTTTTGTAGTGACTCATAATCAGATTGGTTCCACTGATACGATCACCGAGCTCTTCGCAAAGCTAAAGGCTACGGAGGTGGACATCAAGAAGGATAATCATGTGTTGATGGTCAACAAGCCCTCCTTTAAGAAAGGTAAAGGTGCAAAGAAGCCCTTCAAGAAAGGCGGCGGCAAGCGCGTTGCCCCTGCTGAGAAGAAGCTCAAGTCTGGACCTAAGCCGGACACTGAGTGCTTCTACTGCAAGGACAAGGGTCACTGGAAGCGCAACTGTCCGAAGTACTTAGCGGACAAGAAGGCTGGCACCATCAAAGGTATATTTGATATACATGTTATTGATGTTTTCCTTACTAGCCCTCGTTGTAGTGCCTAGGTATTTGATACCGGTTCAGTTGCTAATATTTGTAACTCGAAACAGGAGCTACGGAATAGACGGCGGCTTGCGAGGGATGAGGTGACGATGCACGTTGGCAACGGATCAAGAGTTGATGTGATGGCCGTCGGCACGCTCTCCTTAGTTTTACCTTCGGGATTAGTTTTAAACCTTAATAAATGTTATTATGTGCCTGCGTTGAGCATGAACATTATTTCTGGATCGTGTTTATTGCAAGACGGTTATTCATTTAAATCGGAGAATAATGGTTGTTCTATTTATATGAGTAACATATTTTATGGTCATGCACCTCTTGTGAGTGGTTTATTTCTTCTAAATCTCGAAAGGGATGAAACACACATCCATAACATTGAGGCTAAGAGATGCAAAGTAGATAGTGATAATACTACTTATTTGTGTAATCGTTGTCTAGGTCATATTGGTGTAAAGCGCATGAAGAAACTCCATTCTGATGGACTTTTGGAGTCTCTTGATTTTGAATCATTTGACACATGCGAACCATGCCTCATGGGCAAGATGATCAAAACCCCGTTCTCCGGTATGATGGAGCGAGCAACGGACTTGTTGGAAATCATACATACCGATGTATGCGGACCGATGAGTGTTTCGACGCGCGGTGGATATCGCTATTTTCTCACTTTTACAGATGACTTAAGTAGATATGGGTATATCTATTTAATGAAACATAAATCTGAAACGTTTGAAAAGTTCAAAGAATTTCAGAATGAAGTGGAGAACCATCGTAATGTAAAGATTAAGTTTCTACGATCCGATCGTGGGCGAATATTTGAGTTATGATTTTCTCCGCATCTCAAGGCAAGTGGAATCGTTTCACAACTCACGCCACGGAACACCACAGCGCAATGGTGTGTACGAGCAGCGAATCGAACCCTATTAGATATGGTTCGATCGATGATGTCTCTTACTGATTTGCCGTTATCATTTTGGGGTTATGCATTAGAAACCGCTGCATTCACTTTAAATAGGGCTCCATCTAAATCCGTTGAGACGACACCGTATGAACTGTGGTTTGGTGCTAAACCTAAATTGTCGTTTCTTAAAGTTTGGGGATGCGAAGCTTACGTCAAGAAGTTGATGCCGGACAAGCTTGAACCCAAAGCGGAGAAATGCGTCTTCATAGGATACCCTAAGGAAACTATTGGGTATACCTTTTATCACAGAACTGAAGGCAAAGTGTTTGTCGCAAAGAACGGTTCCTTTCTTGAGAAGGAGTTTCTCTCGAAAGAAGTGAGTGGGAGGAAAGTAGAGCTAGACGAGGTTATTAAACCTTCTCTTGAATTGGAGAGTAGCGCAGCACCTGAAATTGTTCCAAAGGCTGCACCAACAATAGAGGAAGCTAATGACAAGGATCATGAAGCTTCGGACGATGCTGCTACTGAACGTCGCAGGTCAACAAGGTCGCGTGCCCCTCCTGAGTGGTACGGCAACCCTGCCTTGACTGTCTTGTTAGTAGAAGACAGCAAACCTACGAACTATGAGGAAGCGATGATGAGCCCAGACTCTGAGAAATGTTTAGAAGCCATGAAATCTGAATTGGGATCCATGAGCGAAAACCAAGTATGGATTTTGGTGGACCCTCCTAGCGACCGAAAGGCCGTTGAGTGCAAATGGATCTTCAAGAAGAAAACGGACGCGGATGGTAATGTTACCGTCTATAAAGCACGGCTTGTTGCGAAAGGTTTTCGACAAGTTCAAGGTGTTGACTACGATGAGACTTTCTCTCCCGTAGCGATGTTTAAGTCCATTCAGATTTTATTAGCAATTGCTGCGTTTCATGATTATGAAATATGGCAGATGGATGTCAAGACTGCGTTCCTCAATGGCAACTTTGATGAAGAGTTGTATATGATGCAACCCGAAGGTTTTGTCGATCCTAAGGATGCTGATAAAGTATGCAAACTTCAGCGTTCCATTTATGGACTGAAGCAAGCATCTCGGAGTTGGAACCTTCGTTTTGATCAAGTGATCAAGAGCTTTGGATTTGTTCCAAATTGCTACGAAGCTTGCATCTACAAGAAAGTGAGTGGGAGCTCGGTGACGTTTCTGGTACTATATGTGGATGACATATTGATTATTGGAAATGACATCAACATGCTTAACGATGTGAAGAGTTATTTGAACAAGTGTTTTTCAATGAAAGACCTAGGTGAAGCTGCTTATATATTGGGCATCAAAATCTATAGAGATAGACAAAGACGCCTGATAGATTTAAGCCAAAGTACATACCTAGACAAAGTTCTGAAAAGGTTCAGAATGGATAAGGCATTGAAAGGTTCAGTGCCTATGTTGTCGTAAGATATTGAGCAAGGCTCGGTGTCCACTGGTAAATGATAGGGAAGCTATGAGCAAAGTGCCTTATGACTCGGACATAGGTAATATCATGTATGCCTTTTTGTGTACTAGAGCGGATGTGTCCAATGATATTAGTTTGACGAGCAGATATCAAAGTGATCCAGGAGTGGAACACTGGACAGCCGTAAAGAACATCCTAAGGTACCTAAATAGGACTAAAGAAATGTTCTTAGTCTATGGGGTGATGAACAGCTCGTCGTAAAAGGTTACGTCGATGCTAGTTTTGACAAACAAGGATGATGCTAAATCTCAGACGGGATACGTGTATATTTTGAATGGAGGAGGCTGTGAGTGGAGAAGCCGCAAGCAAAGCATGGTCGCGGGATCTACAAGAGAAGCGGAATACATGGCTGCTGAAGCGTCAAGTGAAGGAGTTTGGATCAGAACTTCATCACTGAGCTTGGCGTGGTTCAAGTGCATTGGACCCAGGAGATATTGTGTGACAACACGGGCGCCATAGCACTGCTAAGGAACCAAGATATCATCCAAAGACCAAGCATATCAATCATAAGTTTCATATAATCCGAGATTATATAGCGATGGAGATCTAAAGATTAGCAAAGTACATACAGATCTGAATGTCGCAGATCCATTGACTAAACCTCTTCCACGTGTAAAATATGATCAGCACCTCGGCCATGGGTGTGAGATTGTTGCGGATGTAAACTAGATTATTGACTCTAGTGCAAGTGGGAGACTGTTGGAATTATGCCCTAGAGGCAATATTAAAGATGTTATTATTATAATTCTTGTTCATGATAAAGTTTATATTCCATGCTAGAATTGTATTAAGCGGAAACTTTAATACTTGTGTGGTTTGTGAACAACACCGTGTCCCTAATGCGCCTCTATGGACTAGCTCATTGATCAATGATGGTTAAGGTTTCCTAACCATAGACATGAGTTGTCAATTGATAATGAGATCATATCGTTGGAGAATGATATGGTGGATAGACCCAAACTAAGCGAAGCAATTAGATCGTGTCATCGTGTTCGTCTTTGCGAAGCTTTTCCTATGTCAAATATTGTATTCCTTAGACCATGAGATAATACAACTCCACTGTATCGGAAGAAAGCTTTGAGGTCATCAAACGTCATCCTATGAGAGGGTGATCATAAAGGTGTCTCTCAATTGAACGGAAAGTATCTGGGTTGTATGTATCGAGATGGAATTTGTCCCTCCCAAGTCGGAGAGATATACTTGGGCCCACTTTCGGTGTCGATATCAACACCGCAAGCATGTGGTTAAGGAGTTAATCACAAAGTGATATCGGATTACGAACGAGTAAAGTACTTCGTGAACGAGATTGAACTAGGTATGACGGCATCGACGATCGAATCTCGCAAGTAAAATATCGCGAGACGAAGGGAATATATATATGGGATTGATTGAATCCTGGCATCGTGGTTCATCCGATATGATCATCGATGAATGTGGGAGTCAATATGGGTGCCTGCACCCGCTGTTGATTATTGATAGAAGATCATGTCGCATATTCTCGAACCAGGTCACACACTTAACGTGTCTCGGCTAGGATAGATTGGATAATTGGTTTATGAATTTTTGTTCGGAGTCTCGGATGGGATCCGGATATCACGAGAGGTTCGGAATGGTCGGAGAATAAGATTCATATAAGGCGGTAGTTTTGGAGTTGAATAGTTCCGTTAATCGGTATTGTACGTAAGCTTGAACCTTCGGAAGGGGCCAACGTGGTCCCACCTTCCGGGAGGGGGCATGGGCCTATGAGGGAGTGTCCTGGCCGCATTGGGCCAGGTGCACAAGGCCCCATAGGGCCCAGCCGATCCTAGAGAGTTTAAATCGTTTAAACTAGAGATAAGATAAGATAGGATTTCTAGATAAGGGAGAGTTTAAATTGTTTAAACTAGAGATAGGCTTGGAGGAGAGGCTAGGGCTGGCCCCCTCTATATATAGAGGGCTGGTGCGCCCCCTCTCACACACCCCTTACACCTTCCTCCAAACCCAGTTGCCCTGCTGCCCTTCCTCTCTCCCTCCCGACTGTTTGTAGGCGAAGCCCTGCGGCAGAAATTCTCCACCATATACACCACGCCGTCGTGCTGTAGATCCAATCTATCTCTCCACCATACTTGCTGGTCCGAGGAAGGAGGAGACGTCGAGGTGCCGCACATGTGCATCTCACGGAGGCACCGCCACTTGTGGTGCTAGATCGGATCGGATCGCGAGGAGGAGAAGCGAGTACGACTACATCACCCACGTTCCGGAGCGTTTAACGCCTGGCCTTGAATCTTCAAGGGTATGAAGATCCAATCTAATCTCTCTTGTTGTTTGCATCTCCTAGATTAGATCTTGGCTTTTCCTCTGTTCGCTTCCGTAGAAAATTTTGATTTACTATGCTGCGAAACCCTTCAGGATGGGCATTCTAAAGTAGACGGCGTGGAATGTGTGTATGTGTGGGTGGCCATGACCGTCGCCCTATAAATAGAGGGAAAGGCCTCTTTAGCCCTAGTGCGGCAGGCTGGGCGGGAAAACATGACGGGAAGCGGTGCGAAAATAGTAGGAAATATCTTTAGTCCTGGTTCATCTTTAGGACTATAAATAGGAAAGACCTATAAATAGAGGCTGGGCCAGGCAGCACTAATGATAGGGGTGAGTGTCGACATTATGTCGTGCGGCTTGTACCTTGTCCCGGATGATGTCGCCAACCGTGACTATAGTTGAACCTTTAGTCCCGGTTGGAGACACCAAACGGGAAAAAACATGAGTCAGCACTAATAATAGGGGTGAGTGTCGACATTATATCGTGAGTGTCGACACTATGCTGAGCTACTTGTACTATAAATAGGCATCCTTGTGAGTCCAGTCCTCCAGCCAGTTTGAGGCATATCCAAGGTTGATGGTTTGCGAGAGCAGGGACACCACTACGGCCAGTTTCAAGGAGATGCCGCCAAAGCCCAGTCCTTCGGCATCTCCAAGAAACTGGTCATAGAGGCACTCCCTAATATGTGAAATTAGTTAGCTTCCAGGCGTATTGATATAGTTAGATAAGTTACAAGCTTCAAGATGGTTTGCGAGAGCAGGGACACCACTACGGGCAGTTTGAGGGAGATGCCCCCGGAGCCTAGTCCTCCGGCATCTCCAACAAACTGGTCATAGAGGCACTCCCTAATATGTGACCACGCCTCTTTGGGGATCAGATGTTCATGGTAAGTACGAATCGAGACAACATCTTCATAGTTTGGTAAAGTCATAGTACGAATCAGAACTAAAGCCCCCCTATGTTATGTGCTGAATCGCGGAAGAGTTTGTGATATCATACGATGAGCCAAAACGCCACATAGTTCTTTCAGGAAAAAGAATACAACTCAAGATATTTATTAATATTAAGAACTGGGACTAGCTAACACTTAGGACTAAAGTCCCCCTTTAGTCATAATCATGCCTAGTCCTATAGTACGCAGCTTCATGGTCTTCTTCCTCATCGTCATCGTCATCGTGGCTAGGCGCACGCGGCTCGATCCTCAGCCCAGCCATGGCATATACCGGGGACACCTGCCAGCCCGGCCTCGGATTCATGGAGGGCGAGGGAGGGGTCTCCTGGAAGACGATGCCGCTACCGCCAGGCGAGGTAGGGGCCTTCTTGTGGTTCTGTGGCGGGTAGACTTCTAGGCACCGTAGGCGAGGATGGTCTCCCCCAGCGATGTAGCGCATCACGCCGATGATAGTACGGTTCGCCTACCACAGACGGCGCCCGGCTTCGTTGTGGTTCACCGGGGGCGGGCCATCACCCTCGTACCTGACGAGCTCCCTTTCCTGCCGGTTAGCAAAGAAGGCATTCTAGGTGTCGTAGTTGTCGGGATCCCATTGGGGATCCATCCGCTGCTCAGCGTGAGTTCGTGGTAGAAGTGGTTCGTGATGGCCGCCTGTCGGGCGGAGCCTTGAGGCACAGGAGGGACAAGAACCCCTCCAGCGCTCAGCATCCAGTCGGCAGGCGGCTGGTAGCCTGGGAAATGGCGGAAAATATCTTTAGTCCCAGTTAGTGGATACAACCGGGACTAAAGCTTATTCAAAAAATGGATTTGGCTTAATTAGTCAAATTCAAGCACTTTCCATTTTGAAAGTTAAGTGAGATTCAAAAATATGCAAAAAATAATAGTTAATGCATTTTTAAATTGATAATGGCAAAATGGTTAATAATTTGACTATTTAAAATAATTATTTTATAAAACAGAAAATGGATTTGGATTAATTATTCAAATTCAAGAACTTTTCATGTTGAAAGTTTAGTGAGATTCAAAAATTATGCAAAAAATAATAGTTAATGCATTTTTAAATTGATAATGGAAAAATGGTTAATAATTTGACTATTTAAAATAATTATTTTATAAAACAGAAAATGGATTTGGATTAATTATTCAAATTCAAGCACTTTTCATGTTGAAAGTTTTCTCAAATTCATAAGTATGCAAAAAAGTATAATTTAAATGTTTTAAATGATATGTTCGAAAATTTGAAAAAAAAGCACAGCGCGCGCGCTGGTTTTGGCCCAGCGCTCGCAAATTTGGGCCTTTAGTCCCGGACCAGGTTACCAGCCGGGACTAAAGGGTCTGCTTCAAGACGCCGAATGAACGCTTCTTCTAGTCCCGGTCGTGGCACCACTAGATTAGAGACCCCCCTTTAGTACCGGCTGGTGCCATGCACCGGGACTAGAGGGGGGTGGGGGGGTGGGGGGTATATAACTAGCCCTTCTCCCCCGGTGCGTTCCATGCACCTGGAGATTTGGAGCAGACGACAGCAGCAAGACGCTGTTGCCCAACTCCGACGACGAGCCCACCGCTAGGCCACTGCCGAGCCTGGCCAAGGCTTTGTGCACCGCCGACCACAAGGCCTCCCGCACCGCTGCACCGACTCCGCCAGCACCCACCACACGCCCAAGACTGACCACACCCAGGCCAAGAGCCACGTAAGATTAGGATTTAGGTTAATTTGTTTAGGATTTGTTCGTGTTTAATTATGATTTGTTAGTGTTTAGGATTTTGTGTTAGTGTTTAGAATTTTGTGTTAGTGTTTAGAATTTGTTTAGTGTTTACAATAGGGGTGATTGTTGGGGATATACTTTCCGGGTATACCCATAGGACTCACTGACCAGGGTGGCCCACCAACGGGTTAGAGATTTGCTTCACGGGCAGCCCAGACAGAGAAAGAGGAGGAGCCAGTTCCGGCTACGACAAGGCCTAGAAGAGTTACCGACTTAGTACTGTAGTATTACTTGTAGTCCAAGATGTACGTAGTTACCGACTCTGTAAAGTAACCGGATATGTCTCTTCATGTAACCCTAGGCCCCGGTGACTATATAAACCGGACCTGTGGGAGCCTTTAGGGCACCAATAACCACAACCAACTCGCACAGGCGAACCTCTCTTGTAATCATTGTAACATCCGGCTTATGCTGATATATTACTGGGTTGCTAGCAGGAGTAGGATCCGATCACCACAGTCGGATCTGAACCTGGATAAACTTGTGCTCACTGCTCCTGGAACATCCGACGTCTCACACCCCTTCTTTCCAACGCCACTAGGACCCCCTATGGCGTACTTGTCGAAAATCCGACAATAGTTGGCGCCCACCATGGGGCAGGTGACCTTTGGAGCATCGTGCGCTGGCGAGAATCGCGAAATGCAAGTGGGTCGCGTGGTCTACGCCAGCGATGTCCCTCTCATCCTCCTAGATGAGACTTGGATTCCGGCTTCCAGGCCCGTGACGACCTACACAGTCATGTCATCGGCGAGATCGACATTTATATCGGTTTCGCAGAACCCGCCCAACCCACCCTTGAGGTGATGACCATGGCGGAAGAAAAATCCGGATCTAATTTGTCCGCAGAGGCGGAAGAGTTCAAGGTCCCGGAGAAAATCGAACCCACCCAGCCCACTTTTGTAATGGAAGAAGAAGTGGAAGAAAAATCCGGATCCGATCTCCCAGATGAGATTGGATACAGGGATGAAGAATATATTTTTTGCGGCTCCGCCATACCGGACGTCGTAGCAAAAAACTACCCTTGAAGCACAGGATGAAGAAGATGATGAAGCGCCCCTACATTGATTACAAAGCAATCGCCGACATCATGGAGAACTTTGAGATGGAGGAGGCGGAAACCCAGCTGTGCCACTACTTCAAGAACATGAACAAGAAGAAGCACAGTTTTGTGTACCACATAAGCACTGGATCTGACTCTGTTGATGCTAGAGCTGGTAGCGACTCGGTCCTAGACGGTATCGAAGAAAACGCCGACTTACCAGGCTCCCAACAGAGTCAGTCACGTTGCAGGAACTTCGAGACTTCGACAAGGAGATAGAGGAGTACGAGCAGCAGCACGTCTCCAGACAAACGCCAGGTGAGCCGGAAACTCCTCCTAGTCCATATGATAGCATGGATGAAAGCTACACCTTGTAGGATGACATGGACACCGGAGATTCCTCCGAGGTCTATAAGCCAACCATGACGGAAAGTACCGACAGAAGTTTAGCCCCCGGTACCGGACCGAAAGCCATTTTTGCCACTGGTAAACACGTTAAAGCTACTAGGCGGTCAAAGAAGAAGAAGAAGAACAAGAATCCGACTCCGTCAGAGCCAAACGTCGAGGAAACCAATGAAGAAAAAGTTGTTGAAGAGATCAAGATGGAGAATTAAGACGGAGATCCGATTAATCCCACCCCGATTGATCCTCCTATGGATGGACACGTTGTCACCAAGGGTGCACGCGAAATCTACGGAGATGCTCTCACAATTCCAATCCCAACAGTTTCGGATCTTACACCGGAGGCGCTGGAGAAAAGGGCTAAGGACCTGGAAAAGCATCGCTTGTTTCTACTTGAAGAGGCCGCACGCCTCGTCGAGATGAGATATCAGTTAGACAGTGATCCTGCCAGATATCAGTCAGATTTCAAGCGACATCCAAACAAAACAAGGGGAGGTCCGTTTCTTGCAAACAAGAACCCAGATATCCACAAAGATCTATTCGACGGAAAAGATGGAGAGAAGATCCGAGTCTACAGCACGCTGGTGGAAAACGCTACTGCAGCTCGAGCCATCCTCGCTGACAATCCGTCTCCACAGCAGGTCCAGAAGTGCGTCATGTTGCTGGACAAAGGACTAAAGCAGCAGAAGATGGCCGCGTCATTTAGTGGCAAGCTGGCCTCAAAATCCGAGTTTTGCCACACTGGCGCTGACCAAAGCGCTTACGTAAGACTCCGCAGGGATTCGGCTCAGTGCTACTGTCCCCGTGGAGAAGAAGATAATTCCAGGACCGGCTCCAACAACCACTCTCGCCGGCCGGCGCGTGACTAGGCAAGAGTTATTCCGGCTGCGGCCGAAGACGCCATCAGGGCAATGGTTCCTCATCAGGACCATCGTCGGTGAAATAATCGCTATAGAGAAGACCCGGAAATACGTCGCCAGCGAGAGGAGCAAGATCGGCTAAGGATGCCACCATCGAGCCGTCCGGCTAGCAACGCTGGACGAAGAGATGATCTGGATCATCCTGAATCTAGTAGGGACGATGCCCGAAGAAACAGGCATCGGAGTCAGCATAATGAGGCTCCACCGCCACCACCAAGAAATCCAGCCAAAAATAATCCACCAGGGCCACCATCGCCTCCTGGCAGCGACCATGAAGGATCACGCCGTAGCCACGGAAGCCGCAAGGGTGGAGACGACAATGGTGAGAGAAGAAGCAGAAATCTGACTCCACCGCGCAGAAGTCGCGTGCCTCCAAGGTGTAGATCACTCTCGCCAAACGACGCTCACTATCGCATCGAATCAAACATAGAAGCACGGCGGTACGAGGAAGAAGATGTGTATGTGGGACCCAAGTGCTTTGGTCCACGTATACGTCAGACAAAATTTCTGGTTGACTTTGGCATCGCCAAACACAGTCAGCCCTATGACGGCGCAGCTCAGCCAGATACTTGGCTCCAAGACTTTTTTCCAGGATTGCTGCATCGCCAAAGGAGGAAACAGCCTGGTTGCAGTCCGATATCTCCCAATGATGTTGAGGAATACGGCTCGATCATGGCTCAATGAACTACCAGAGAATTCAATTCATAATTGGTACGATATGCAAAGTGCGTTCTTTTCAAACTTTAAGGGAACATACAGGAGGCCCTGCATAGTCGGAGACTTGCAGCGTTGCACCCAAAGACCAGGAGAAACTTGCTGGGATTACCTCGGATGATGGATCGATATGAATAACTCGTGCGAAGGAGTAAATGAGCAAACCGCGATAGAAGATTTTATCGCAGGACTTCTAGTCGGACTTTTACGTCACAGGTTGAAGCGTGACCACATCACAGATTTGGGAGAAATGATAGAGACGGCAAGAAATTATGCTGACGCCGACGATGATTCAGAAGGGCTGCTAAATATTCTGGCCAATCCCAAAGCGGCCAAACAGCCAAAGTAAACTCAGAAGTGCAAGAACACCTCGGACAAAAATCCAGCTCCGGACAACACAGCTGTCAACGCAACGTTCGGATCTAGAGGACGAGGAGGGCGCGGATGCGGCCGTGGTAGACGCCGAGGAACTTCCTGAATCCAGGGCAGAGGAGACCAACAACCTGGAAGAACCTATACCTAGGTTAACATTGCCAATAAACCCTGTGTCCACCACCTGGATAGTAATGGAGGATCTACCCATACAAATGCTGAGTGTCATTTCAATGACGACATCAAGAAAGACGAATCCGCTGGCTCCAGAGCCAAGCAACGAAATTGAAAAAAAAATCCGAGAAAGGAAAGGAGCCCAAGGAAGATTCCGACATGGAAGATGCAGAAGCTGCCGCAGAGCCCAAGTCGGATGGAAAGAAGACTTTTCCGACTAAGAAAGACGCATACGTCTGTTTCCTTGGATCCCAACCAGCTAAGGACAAAAAGGCGGTTATTCGTGAGCTCAATGCCACGGTTCCGGCTGTCCCCCAATTCCTGGACTGGTCAGAGGTGACCATCACCTTTGATCGTTCAGACCACCCGAGGAGAACACATCATCGGGGAAAGTATCCTCTGGTTGTCAATCCTCTTATTGACGGCTATGAGTTCTCAAAAACACTCATGGGCGATGGGAGCAGTATCAACATTCTCTATATCGAGACACTCCACCGCATGAAGCTACACGAGAGCCAGTTGAGTTACAGCAGTGTAACTTTCCATGGCATTGTACCAGGGAGACATGCAAACTGTCTGGATGATATTACTCTCGACGTGACATTTGGAACCCGAGAAAATTACTGGATCGAATCACTCTCCTTCGAGGTGGTACCGTTCAAAAGTGCTTACCACGCCATCTTCGGGCGTCCGGCTTAGTGGGCGTTCATGGCCCGTCCCTATTACATCTACAACATTATTAAACTTCCAGGTCCAAAGGGCGTAATCACCGTACGAGGAAATCCGAGGAAGGCGCGAGAGTGCGATGAAGGATCTGCTGCCTTCGCCGAAGCCGTGATGCACGCCTAGGAGTACCAGGAGATCAAGAAGACCATTAACCCGTCCGAGATGCCCGCTATGAAAAACGAGGTGCTGAAGCCAAGTTTGTAGTTCAAGGCGTCGGAAGAGACGAACAAGACATCGCTGAAGGAAGATGATCCCTACAAGACGACGAATATAGGGGTAGGCTTAGGCCACGCATAGGAAAGCGCGCTCGTCGATTTCCTCAAAGCTAATAGTGATATCTTCGCATGGCAGACATTTGACATGACCAGAGTACCTAGGGAACTTGCCAAGAACTCTCTTAATGTGTACCCAGACGCTAAACCCGTCAAACAGTCCTTACGACGGTTTGGTGATGAAAAGCGCAAAGCAATAGCCAAGGAATTAGCCCGCGTAGAGCTAGCGGATTTTATAACAGAGGTCATCCATACAGATTGGATGGCAAATCCTGTACTCGTCCCTAAAAAGGACACCATTGATTTAAGGATGTGTGTTGATTATACCGCTTTGAACAAGGCATGCCCAAAAGATCCGTTTCCTTTGCCAAGAATCGATCAAGTTATCGAATCAATGGCAGGGTCGGAATTACTCTGTTTTCTCGATGCATATTCCGGATATCACCAAATACCGATGAAAAAGCCGGATCAAATCAAGATGTATTTCATCACTCCTTTCGGAACCTTCTGCTACAATGTAGGGTTCGCAGCATAGAAAACAAAAAATTTCCTACGATGGGAACAACTATGTACCAAGATCTATCTACTAGATACAAACAACGGGCGGATGTATATCCGTAGAGAACATACCCTTGAAGACCGACAAAGCTTAACGAGTCCAAACTCGTGGTTGATGTAGACGATCTCTTGCCGATCTCAAGATCGAGAGGAAGTCCTAGCGCCAAGAAAACAGCAGCGCATCCGTGCTTGCACACACGTTCGAGGCACCGAGCAACCTCCGCCTCCTCGCTCCAGCGATGCAGCGGAAGCACAACTCTTTCTTGCCGAATAGCCACCGGGAACATGTATCTCGCTAGTCCGAGACCATGGGGGATAAATTCTAGAGGGGGAGAGAGATCCTTCATGGGGAGGTGTGAGTGAGAAGTGAGAGGAGGGGCTCCTTATATAGGGGAGGGGGCAGCCCAAGGGGGCATGGCCGCCGGCCATGGAGGGTGCCCCCACATCTCCCTCATTCATGTGGGTGGACACTCCACTCACAAAATGGCCCTTCAATTTTCTCCACTCAAAAACCCACTCAAATTCCCATTAAATTTCCACCAAATTTAATGCAAACTCTCATTAAATAAAACTATTTTATTTTATTCAGAATTTTGTCAATTACTTTAATGACAAACATTCACAAATAACCCCTTGCTAGAATTCTATTTCACATGCATAACCACTTTATGCAATTTCACCCGAAAACCTATTTCGGTATCTAGTGAAATAAATTCCTGCGCTTGTTATTCTTTTCGGCATGAAACTTTTGATCCAAATGGATGTCGGTGTCTCTTAAGTGTGTCACCCTACGGTTCGCGAATAATGCGGACATGATCGAGACTCCTCTCAGATCAATAATCAGAAGCGGGATCTGGAGACCCATACTGACTCCCACACATTCAACGATGACTTTCTTGTGACGTCGGAACCTTTTACGCTAGTATCTTAATCCCTTTGTTTCACGATATATTACATGTCCGAGATTCGATCATCAATATCTCCATACCTAGTTTGATCTCGTTACTGACATGCACTCTTTTCTCGTTCCCATGATATAACATTCTAGTGATCAAATCACTTGCTTGCAAGCTAATCAATGTGATATCACCAAGAGGGCCCAGAGCATATCTATCCGTCATCGTGATGAAAAAATTCCACTCTCGATCCATGGGCCTCAACATAACACTTTAGTAGTTCTGAACCCATCTTTATAATCACCCTGTTATGGTGTGACGTTTGATGTTATCAAGAAACTCTTCCGGTGTTAGTGATTGACATGATCTCATGGTCTAAGGATTAGGACTACTTTGTAAGTTGTTATAGCAATATAACTCAATGACTTTGATCGTAATGCTATACTTCGGATGAATGTTCATCACATCATTACACTAATGTTGTGACCTCGTTATTAACAACATCCAATGTCCATGATCAGGAAACCTTGATCATCTTGTTAATCAACGAGCTAGTTTATGAGAGAGGCATAACTAGGAACTTCCTTTTTGTTTATTAAACACACATGTATTAACGTTTCCGTATTAATATAATTATAGCATGTAAAATAAACATTTATCATAAACAAGGAATACTATAATAACCACTTTATTATTGACTCTCGGGCATATTCCCTTCAGTCTCTCACTTGCACTAGAGACAATAATCTAGTATGAAAACTTTGCGTATTGAACACTTATGGCTTTTCGGTGTTCCATATACGCAATTGCAAGTGGTTAACATAATCTACGGATCTGACGCTTCAGGTCCGTGTGTATTTGCATGTCTTTGCGTCTTCACGCATCACTCATTCTCCAATGAGATGGCATTGTATAAATTTGGTCTTTTGGTGAGACCTTTAGTTCCTTGGGGTTAAATCATGTCGATACTATTGTCATACAATATATCTTTAGTCTTAACCCGTTGCGAACCACACCTTAGTTTGATAACAAACTTCTTGACACAAATGCCCTCCTTTGCTGCTACTATAGCAGTCATATACTTAGCCTTTTGTTGTAGTATTCGTCACAATGTCTTAACTTTGGAACTCTTCCAACTCCATCATGGAAACTCCTTTCCATTACATTGTGCCACCCATAGTTTTAAATTGAGATAAATTTAATTTGTATCTTGTGACAAAACTAGTATCAATGTAACACTTTGCAATGAACTATTTGTAATTGTTTGTCACCACTACACAAATATATTCTTAGTTCTTCCAAAAGATCATAAGAATAACCTTACTATCGTCCAATGATAATTTTATTATTCATTCTGGTATATGCTCATAACACTTAGAGCATAGGACATATCTGGATGTGTGCATATCATGGTATGATTGATCAAAACATTCTCGTGATTTCACTCATCAAGTGTCAAAGCACTTGAATCTTGTTTCACTTATCAAGTGTCGATACACTTGAATCTAGTTTCAATTCCTTTCCATGAGACAAGAACCTTTTCTTGTCGTTTCTATATTGAACTCCTTCAATATCTCATATATGTACGTTTGGCACAACCATATTAGCGTCACAGTCTATCCACTATAGACATTGATGCTAAATATTCGGGTTTTGTCTAATTTTTTCATCGAAATGAAATTCTTAACCTTTGTCAATGAAAGATACATCATTTCTAATCAACAAGATGTCCTCCACATAATGTATTAGAAATATGTCTTAGCGCTCCCACTTAATTTCTTGCAAATGCAAGCATCTTCATCGTTTCTTGATTAAAAAAAACTCCGTTTTCATCATGGTGAAGATTCCAACTCCGCGATGCTTACTTCAACCACTGAAGTTTGCATGCCCTTTTTAGCATCCTTTGAATTAACAAAACCCTTTGGATCGTGGCATGTACACGTCCTAGGTAACCATTCTATTAGAAGAACTTTGTTTTGTTTATTCATCTATCATATACCAAATTATATGTAGTGGTTGCTACTTTAATCCGTCCAGACTAAATATCGCTATGAAAGATCAAATCTTGTCATAGTCAACTCCTTGAACATTGTCATAAACTACTTTACGACATGTCGACTATTTCATAGATGTGAAACATCCATGTCTGTTTCTTTATAGATCCAAATACGACCGATAGGTTTTTACACCTTTCCGGAGGGTCTTCCAAGTTCAAAACTTGATTTCTCGTGTATGGAACTATCACGGATTTTATGGCTTCAAGCCATTTGACGGAGTCAGGGCCCATCATTGCTTCTTTGCATATAGTCGGTTCATCATTGTCAAACAATAATGATTTACTCTCAAATCGTAGTATTTGATTGTTTATTCGACCGACTTGGTTCAATAAGAACTTAGATCTCCGTGACAACAACCTTTGAGGCACATAAGCTATGAGCATTATGGCAGCCTCCAGAACGATTTCCGGCGCTGCGCAACTCAACATATTTAGCTAAGGTTCGTTAACCTTATCAAAGTTCTATTGTCCTCCCACTTAACTTTTGCAAAAAATTCCTTTTTCAAGAAACTTCACATTTCAAGCGACAAACCCTTTTGTCCTCGGTGTTATGGAGGAATAACCAATTGTTATTCGAAATAACCTACAAAGACATGCTCATCCGACTTTGGTTGTAAACATCTTACTTATGTTTAGCATACCAAAATTTAAGAAATGACAACTTGGGTTTTACCCCAAACCATAACTTCCATGGTGTCATTTCAACGGATCAAGATGGAGCTCTTTTCAGTGTAAAAGCGGTAGTCTCTAAAGCTTTAATCTTTTAAAACATAATGGCAGTTTTATAAATAACACCTTTGATCCAACCATGTCAAACAAGGTTTCATTACAAATCTCAAACACTCCATACTCCTATGGTGTTTCGGGAGATGTAAATCTAGGTGTTTTGCTAAACTTCCAACTCAAATAAATCCCTTTATGATAAAATCATAATTTATTTATTTTCTTGTTACACTTGTAACTCAAATAAATCCCTTATGATGAAATCATAAACTATTTATTTTCTTGTTACAATGATTTTTCACTTCATCTTGAAAGTCTTTGAAACATTTTCAAATATTTCATACTTCTTTCTCATTAAGTGAACATGTCACATCCCAAGATTTTCTAAATCTTGTAATGTGAGAAATAAGTGAATAAAATAAAACTTTGTTGATTTTCAAGGTAAGAAGAAACTTTTTGGAAACCAATTAGGAAATCTTCAAACCAATTTGGATCAAATAAAATCCTAAATGGATTTTAAAAGATTAACATTTAATAAAGGAAAAATAAATTATTTGGAATTACTATTTTGGAAATCTTTTAATAAAAGATTTGATTTTAAAATGAGAAGGAAGAAATTAAATGAGGAATTGTTTTATAAGCCAAATTAAAACTTGGCCAAGCCTTTGAAACAAAATATTTCTATTTGAGAAAAATAGTAAAGATTTATTTAAATAAAGTAATAAGGATTTAATATCCAAGTTTATTAAAAATAAAGGTTTCACTGTTTCAATTAAAACATCAAACCTATTTGTTTATTTTAAACAAGTTTTCCAAGTGTCCTTTATTTTCAAATAAAACCTACTGATTTGGTTTGAAAATAATTTCAAATAGAATTTTAAATAAATTAAATTCTATTTTGATTTAATAAATAAGGTCTATTTATTTAATTAATAATGGACCCTAAAAAAAATATTATTTTGTTTTTGGGACTTTGGTTTATGTTGTTAAACAGAACCAAATTCAATTACAAAGTGTGGTGAATGTTTGAATTAATTTGAATACTTGATTTATTGTTTGAATTCCAAAAACAGAAAATAGAATCAGAAAAGGAAAAAGCACTCAGAAGGAAAAAAATATATAGAATTGGACTCATTGCTGGCCCAAAAGCCCACCAGCCCACTCTCTCCTCCCGAAGAAAATGTTTTTCAGACTCGCCTTAACCATGAGACAATGACCGTGGCCCTTCTTCCCTCTCTCACTCCACTGACGAAGCGGCCCCACTCCCGAGCCTTCTTCCTCACCCGCCGCGACCTCTTCTCCCCAAACCTCGCTGCCGTTCTCTGTCAATCAAACCCTGAGTAAATTCACTTAATTGCTGTAGTGATTCCGCTCAACAATCTTGCCTTCTTAAGCGCCAGCATCTCCTCTTCCTTTTCCCTCAGACTCCACACCCTGAACGCCCCTAGGCTGTCTCAATTCGAGCTCGCAACTTCACTACTACGACCACCGTATCTGACCAATTCCGACCGAGCCTCGCCACCTCTTGCCTCCCCAAGCACACGGGGACATTCCCCAGCCTCAGCGCTCGCATGTACCTCCGCCAACCGCTGGCGCCTAACGCCGCAACCACGCCGACTGAGCGCCGCCGCGTCTGTCTCCCACTCCGGCGAACTCCACAGGTAAACTCCGTTCGCCCCAGCCCTCCTCGATGATGCTCCCACACTCGCCACATCCTCCTGCATCTGACCATGCTCCTGTCTTGCCTTAGGGCGATCTGCAACGCCGACCACGAACAGAGCCGACGCCGTTCCCCACTCCGGCGAGCAATCCTGCTAGAACCAGAGCGCCCCTCGACCAACCGACCATGCCTCGAGCATCACCTCGTCACTACGATCACGGTGAGCATCCCCACTTCGTTCTTTGCCTCCTGCCAGAAGCGCCACCGCGCCGACTGCCGCCGTCTGCCGCCGCGCAACGCCGCCCATCTTTGACCAAGCAGTGGCATCCGTAGGATCTAGATCAGACGCACACGATAGAAGCTAGGCGAAGCGGTAAGTAACGTTTCAGCGCCGTGCGATGAAACTTAATCCAACGGCCCGCACCGCTCGATCCGTGCGAACCGGTACCGCCCAATCAAAACGCGACGCGTGGCCAGACTTATTTAAAAACAGATTTGTTTGCAGATTTGAAAATCCTATAACTTTTGATCCACACGTCCAAAAATTACAAACTTTATATCGTTGGAATCAGTGGAACAAGCCCTAGCCAACCATACAATTTGTTTAGTAAAAAGCCTCTGGTAGATTGATTGTTTTTACAGAAACATTTGTATGCTTGTTTAGATTAGAAAAATTGTTCAAAAATGTTTTTGAGGTTAAAATCTTTGCAAATTAGTTTGTGGTGAACTTACTGACCCTAGGAACCAACCCATGGTTTTGAAAATGGATTTAGTGAAGTTTAGGATGGATTAATTAGTTTAGCCCATTTCTAGCCAAATAAAAATAATGGTTTTGTTATGAAAATTATTTTGGAGTAAAAACTTTGGGAAAATAATTTGAACCAAACCTACTGACCCTAAACACCAAGTTTTGAGAAATAACAACTTATTTGGTGAACAACTTAAAGTTGTTGCTTTGACAAAAATATTTTCCACCACATAAAATGATGAATGGATTTAAAAATGGATTATGAATAAAACCCTTTTGCAAATGACTTTGCCACTTTAGGAAGTGACCACCTTGAGCCTTACAAAGTGTAGAGCCTAGTAGAGACCATCCTTGCAAATAAAACTATCTCTTGCATGCTTACATGCATGACTTAGATCCCATTGTTTATGTGTGTGAATTGTTTGTTTGATTATTGGTTTGGAATGCTAGTTGATTTTGTTTTTGATTGATTGACTTGTAGTGACGTTAGAAAAGTGAGAAACTAGCAAGATCAAGGAGTAAACCAACATTCCCTACCAAAAGAAAGGCAAGTTACACTATCATCTAAAGTCCTAATATTTTCATTATACTTAGTGGATTTTGAAACATGCATGAAAAGAATTTCTATACTTATGCTATGCTAAATCCTAATAGGATAACCTATACATTCCTTAGTGAAAACAATGTAGTTGTTACATGCTTAGCCATGCTATATTTTGAAAAGAGATACATGTTGAAATTTTATGAAGTTGAGAAAAGGACTTGTGTTTTATATAATAAAACAAGGACTCAATGAATCACCTGGGTGGACAAGGATACTTTGAGTTTTGGAGAAGGTGGCAACAAAAGGAACCATGTCTATGGCAATCACTTTGTGTTGTGCTCCAAAGGAAAACCACCCAAGAAACTTAGAGATTGAACATGTTTCTCCAATTGTGGCTTTCGTGTACAACCACATGCTATTTATGGCTCTGGATTGGTCAACTACATTGGGAAGACCCATACATTGTCTTTAGGTTACTGAAAATGAGGACCTGGAATCCTACATGGGTACTGAAGACAAGCTAGCAATGGTGTATGGGAGGACCCTCTGGAAAGACTTCGTCACATTCTCAATCTGCCAGTACTCCATCTTGGTGAGCACTAATCCAGTGGCCACTGGTGGCAACAAGATGAGATTGTGACATGTGGGTAAAGTGTACTACTTCTGCAGAAGATAATAAAATCTAAGTACTTAGCCGTGTCCCCGGTTATGGACAATACTGAGCAACTAAAGTTTGAAGCTATGGGAAATCTCGACACTCCAATTTCTAAAAGAAAACTTTTAAGTGACAACAAAAGACTTGATGCACTTGGGGTTACCAAGGAGCTCAAGAGATTTTGATGAAAACTTGAACACTTGGGGTTACCAACGAGCTCAAGAAATTTTGATGAAAACTTGATGCACTTGGGGTTACCAAGGAGCTCAAGAGATTTTGACAAAGACACTTGGTGGATTCCAAGGAGGTGACAAAAGATCAAAACCCATTTGAAAAGATAGGATAAAATTATTGCTTTCTGCAAATGAGCCTAAAACCCTACCTAGCCAAATATGCATGTAATGATAGGATCCACTTATATTCAACATAGTAGTGAAACTTGCCAATACATTTCAAATGTATTGACCCTTGTGGCTGTAACTTGTAATGTTGCAGGTTTGATTGTTTTAGAGAAGATTGATTGAATGATTAGGATTACAAAGTCTACAACCAACATGTCTGCCTGTGGCACCTTGAAGATGAAGGACACCATGCTTATAGTTATTCCGCTGCAATGTAATGTAATAGCCAAATGAGCTATGTAAGATGTAATAAAATTATGTTATTCTTGGTTATATAGTTATATTATGACCTTTGTTTCTTGATATTACATCTTAACTGTGGATGCTAGCTATTGATCCAGGGACTAGCATTGTAAACACAGGGGACTCCACCTTATATTATTTAAAGGTTGAGACACTCCTTCTACAGAACATTCACTCAAATTTCCGGAGAAAGCATATGAAGTTGAAATCCATCGCTTACGACTATACTTAATGGACTACATACATCGATATGTATAAATTCCAATAATTTAGTCGTTCGTTCTTCTTTGGCCTTTGAACGAAGTTTTAATTATCCCGGGGAAAGTCTTACAAGCGTCACTTGATCAAATCAAAGACTCCAAAAATCCATGAAAATGGAGTTTCTTCATGTTTTCTTTCCAATATAATTTAAACGGTGATGTCACTTCGTAAGTGATCTTCCAATCATTTGTCTTGCGACATTTTAGCATTAGGCTTTATGGATGTGATTTCTCCAACTAGATTTGTAAATCATCCATCTTATATGGAATATGGTAATTATTTGAACAACCTTTGTTCTCATAATACCTAATTCAAATAACAATTATTAAAACAAATCTTGAAGTCAAGCTTTGATGTCAACGAGAAATACAAACAACGGTTTGTTTGTTTTCGATGAACATCATCACATATTCTCTTGCTAGTTACTTAGGCCATTGTGGTTCATGAATTGCGTCGTTCTATATGAATTTTCATACCAACCAATTCGGTATCCAATACCCAAGAACCACATTATTTAACAAGCAAAGAATACAACCATAACATGTATATCATATATATACCTAAATTGGATATTTCCAATCTTTTCTTTTCTGCCAAATATATTTTATAGATTCTCTTTCAGCATTTCCTTTTCCTTTTTAAAAGAATCTATCAACATCAAAAGTGGCGCCATATACATGACACATAGTCCAAAGCGTGTATATTCAAATAATAATACCTTTGGATTTGCACTTTGAAGTAGATCACCATCATCAAAATGATCGGTATTCTTTCAAAATCCATTCTTTAGTAATCTTTTAGTGTAGTAAACACTTCACATACATATTCTATTCATCCTTATCATGACGACTTTCATGATCAAGCTACTGTAGCTTATAAAGGAGAATCGTGAGTATAACATATCTTTCCAAAGCCCTTTTGGATGATTAGGATGTCTAGCATCTCCAACCTTCGTAAATTCTCATCCAATATGAGAACATATATTATACTCTATCATATTGCAACCAAAACATTGTTTCAGATATCATTATATCTGCCACACATGATGGTTTCTAAAATAATTCTTTCAGCTCCTAGATAAACTTGATATTAAAACAATCAAGAATCATGGAGGCAAACATGATACTTAAGATACTAACACTAGAATTGTTACTCTCGATTTAATACCAACTATTAAATTTCACGGAGTAAATAGAGTTTGCTGAAAGTTTGCAATAGGACTTTAAACTTTAGATTGACACTCAACACAATACGATACCAGTTCGTAAAGTATATATCCAGAATTCTATAGTTCTATTATCTCAATTATAACTATGCATAAGGTGGTGAACGAATGCCAATGACTACAACAAATTATGCAAATTCACTTTGATTTAATTTATGATAAATTGAGTTCTACTAATCCAAATTAGAAATAAACTCCCACTCAAAAACGACATCCCTCGTGTCTTTTTGGTGATTACATGAACCAAATCCACTACACCAAGTCCGATCATCACGTGAGTCGGTGTAGCTTCAAAGGCGAGCATCCATATGGTCATCATATCAAAACATATGACTCATGCTTAACCTTTCGGTTCGTGTTCTGAGGCCATGTCTGTACATGCTAGGCTCGTCAAGTAAGAACCTTAGTATTCGCGTGTAATCGCTCTTACACCCGAGATATGCTCGTGGATTCAAGTACACCCGATCATCACGTGATGTCTTGAAGCGACGAAACATTGTCGGTACATACTTAAGGAAGAACACATTCTTATCTTGATATCTAAATGAGGGATCATCTTATTATGCTAATACAACGCCAAACAAGCAATATAAGATGCAACGAAAACATCACATGTTTATAAGTGAAATGATATGGTTCCCGCATATGATCTCCATCATGTGCACCGTGGTATGATATCTATCATACCTTTATGTGTAAGGCCAAGGTCTATGGAACTTACATGCTATGTGTGTTGTAAGAGTATCATCTCATACTTCTACTTACAACATCACCATATCATAACACTAGCCCAGCAACTATCTAAACTAGACGCCTCTAATTTATCCATTGCAAGTTTTACGTGGCTTAGGGCTTTCGAAGATAGAACCGTTCTTACCTACGAACATGAACCACAACGAGGATAACCAAATTGTTGACAACTCGTTACAAATTAGATATTGACTATAGTAGGAGAGACAGACACCCGCTAGCCACTTATGCAAACTAGTGGCATGTCAAGCGTGGAACAGGTCTCATGTGCGAGGACATGTAAAGTTTGTTCGGGCCGCTTCATCCCACTATGCCACCAATATCCAAAGTACAACTAAGAAGCAATAAAATGATCATCATCGCCCACATACTCATATGTGTAATACCCGTGCAAAGCATCTACGCATAGATCTGGCTCTGATACCACCGTAGGGTTCGCAGCATAGAAAACAAAAAATTTCCTATGATGGGAACAACTATGTACTAAGATCTATCTACTAGATACAAACAACGGGCGGATGTATATCCATAGAGAACATACCCTTGAAGACCGACAAAGCTTAACGAGTCCAAACTCGTGGTTGATGTAGACGATCTCTTGCCGATCTCAAGATCGAGAGAAAGTCCTAGCGCCAAGAAACAACAACAAGATCCGTGCTCTCACACACGCTCGAGGCACCGAGCAACCTCCGCCTCGCTCCAGCGATGCAGGAAGCACAACTCTTTCTTGCCGAATAGCCACTGTAACATGTATCTCGCTAGTCCGAGACCATGGGGATAAATTCTAGAGGGGAGAGATCCTTCACGAGGAGGTGTGAGGAGAGAAGTGAGAGGAGGCCTTATATAGGGAGGGGGCAGCCCAGGGGCATGGCCGCCGGCCATGGAGGGTGCCCTCACCTCTCCCTCATTCATGTGGGTGGACACTCCACTCACAAAATGGCCCTTCAATTTTCTCCACTCAAAAACCCACTCAAATTCCCATTAAATTTCCACCAAATTTAATGCAAACTCTCATTAAATAAAACTCTTTTATTTTATTCAGAATTTTGTCAATTACTTTAATGACAAACATTCACAAATAACCCCTTGCTAGAATTCTATTTCACATGCATAACCACTTTATGCAATTTCACCCGAAAACCTGTTTCGGTATCTAGTGAAATAAATTCATGCGCTTGTTATTCTTTTCGGCATGAAACTTTTGATCCAAATGGATGTCGGTGTCTCTTAAGTGTGTCACCCTACGGTTCGCGAATAATGCGGACATGATCGAGACTCCTCTCAGATCAATAATCAGAAGTGGGATTTGGAGACCAATACTGACTCCCACACATTCAACGATGACTTTCTTGTGATCGTCGGAACCTTTTACGCTAGTATCTTAATCCCTTTGTTTCACGATATATTACATGTCCGAGATTCGATCATCGGTATCTCCATACCTAGTTTGATCTCGCATCGACATGCACTCTTTTCTCGTTCCCGTGATATAACATTCTAGTGATCAAATCACTTGCTTGCAAGCTAATCAATGTGATATCACCGAGAGGGCCCAGAGCATATCTATCCGTCAGCGGGATGAACAAATTCCACTCTCGATCCATGGGCCTCAACATAACACTTTAGTAGTTCTGAACCCATCTTTATAATCACCCTGTTACGGTGTGACGTTTGATGTTATCAAGAAACTCTTCCGGTGTTAGTGATTGACATGATCTCATGGTCTAAGGATTAGGACTACTTCTTAAGTTGTTATAGCAATATAAACTCAATGACTTTGATCGTAATGCTATACTTCGGATGAATGTTCATCACATCATTACACTAATGTTGTGACCTCGTTATTAACAACATCCAATGTCCATGATCAGGAAACCTTGATCATCTTGTTAATCAATGAGCTAGTTTATGAGAGAGGCATAACTAGGAACTTCCTTTTTGTTTATTAAACACACATGTATTAATGTTTCCGTATTAATACAATTATAGCATGTAAAATAAAGATTTATCATAAATAAGGAATACGATAATAACCACTTTATTATTGCCTCTCGGGCATATTCCCTTCATACAAAACTATGCCTTTTGGCTTAAAGAACGCATGAGCAACATATCAACATACCATGCAACATTGTCTCAACGACTAAATTGGACGCAATGTCCATGTTTACATAGACGACATAGTAGTTATGTCCAAAAAGAAGGAAACCTTAATTTCCGACTTGGATGAAACGTTTGCTAGTCTACGAAAATTCAACATGATGCTAAATCCGAGGAAATGTTTCTTTGGAATTCCAGCCGGAAAATTGTTAGGTTTCATCGTCTCTGAGCGAGGCATCGAGGTAAACTGGGACAAAATCAAGGCTATCTTAAACATTACCAGGCCGACTCGCCTGAAGGACATACAACGCCTCACTGGTTGCATTGCAACAGTGAGTCAGTTCGTTAGCCGGCTTGGTGAAAGAGTCGCACCTTCATATAAACTCTTGAAGAAAACCGACAAATTTGTCTGGACCCTAGAAGCTGAAACTGCACTGCAAAGTTTGTAAGATTTGCTTTCAAATCCACCAGTTCTCGCAGCGCCAGAACCTCAAGAACCTATGTTACTCTACATTGCAGCGACCAATAAAGTCATAAGTGTGGTAAAAGTAGTTGAGCGCTAGGAAGAAGGCCATGAGCATAAGGTGCAGCGGCCAACTTATTATCTAAGTGAGGTCCTAACAGAATCAAAACAACGGTATCCACATCATCAGAAGCTAGCTTATGGAGTGTTCTTTGCATCCAGAAAGCTACGCCACTATTTTCAAGAGCACAAGATCACAGTAGTGAGCACAGCTCCTCTGCGAGATATAATCAACAACCACGACGCCATAGGACGTGTCGCAAAGTGAGGGATAGAGCTTGCAGCTTTCGACATTGAGTACAAACCACGTACATCGATCAAGTCCCAAATTCTCGCCGACTTTATTGTTGATTGGATGGAAACGGAAGAAAACACAGGCCCTCCAGACTCGGAATTTTGGACCCTTCACTTTGATGGATCAAAAGCACGAGGAGGCTCGGGGGCTGGCGTGGTACTCAAATCACCCCAAGGAGATAAGCTGTTCTATGTGTTGTAAATACACTTCAAGGCAACCAATAATATTGCCGAGTACGAAGCACTGCTGCATGGAATACGCATGGCCAAAAACATTGTCATATCAAGACTCATGTGTTACGGAGACTCGGATTTAGTTGCTCAGCAAGTATCCGTCATTTGTAACACAAACAAGCACATGGAAGCATACAAAGCTGTTGTGGATGAATTATCCAAATCGTTTGAGGGTTTTGAGGTTCAACACATCCCTCGAACAGAAAATAAGGAAGCAGATGCCCTAATAAGGATAGGCTCTGCACAGAAAAAAGTACCGGATGGAGCTTTTTTAGAGCATTTAAGGGTCCCCTCCATAGTCGGAGTTGATGAGGACTATCCGACGAAATCCGACTCACCTTTAATAGCAGTTCTGGCTGTAATTCCCAGCTGGACAAAACCCTATCTGGATTTCCTGATAGACGAAAAATTACCCAAAGATGAAGTCTTGAGCCGGCAGATTGTCCGACAAGCAAAAGCATACACTATAATAAATGGTGAGCTCTATAAGCGGAGTGTTTCTGGCGTGTCTTAGAGATGTATTTCTTTGGAAGAAGGAGTGGAAATCTTAAGAGAAATCCACGAAGGCGAGTGTGGTCACCATGCTGCAGCCAGATCCTTAGTGGCAAAAGCTTTTCGACATGAATTATTTTGGCTTACAGCTAAGGCAGACGCCGATAAACTGGTTAAAACGTGCAAGGGCTGCCAAAAGTATGCTCATCAGGCACACGTGCCGGCTAAACAACTGTGAACAATCCCTATTACATGGCCATTTGCGGTCTGGGGGCTTGATATGGTAGGGCCGTTTCGCACGGCAAAATGTGGATTCACTCACCTACTAGTGATGGTGGATAAATTCACAAAATGGATTGAGGCTAAACCCGTAACAAGTTGCGATGGAGCCACAGCCAGAAGATTCGTCGAGGACGTAATCATCAGATTCGGATATACGCAAAGTATAATTACTGACAACAGGAGCAACTTTTCCATGGGGGAACTTGCCGAATTCTGCGAAGAGCAAGGAATTTGACATGATATTGCATCAGTCGCACATCCACAAGCCAATGGACAAGTCAAAAGAACTAATGGCCTTATTCTACAAGGAATCTGACCTCGCCTCGAGGCACCGCTTCGTCGGGCCGCGGGGCTTGGGTGGAAGAATTACCGTCTATGATTTGGAGCTTACGTATAACTCCTAATAGATCAACCGGCTATACTCCTTTCTTCTTGGTCTACAGTGCAGAAGCAGTTCTTCCGAGTGATCTAATTCATCAGGCTCCACGAGTCAAAGCGTATATCAAAGAAGATGTAGAAGTTTCTTGGCAAGATGATCTCGATATAATCGAAGAAGTACGTGTCGTTGCTGAACAAAGATCTACAACCTATCAGCAGAAATTATGCAAGTATCATACTCAGAGAGTGCAAAACCGTTCTTTTAGAAAAGGCGATTTAGTTCTCCGACTTGTGCAAAAGAGAAAGCACAAACTTTCCCCAATTTGGGAAGGACCTTTTATGATTAGCAGAGTCCTGCATAATGGGTCATATTATTTAACTGACATGAGACCAGTCAAGGAAAGACCTGATACTCGGAAAAGGATGAGAGCTGGTGGAAGCACGGACCCGGATGAAATAGACCGTCCATGGAATATTGAACAGCTACGTTCCTTTTATTCTTATTTATATTTCCTTGTAATCATATATGTGCATGTTCAAAGTGAAATAAAGTATTAGTTTCCTCATATTCTAATTTTTGAGACGTTTTTGCCATCTTATTTCCCAAAGAGCATGTAATTTTTTCAAAAATCCCAGAATACTTGAAAGTACTTTATGCTCATGTTTGTTCTGGTTACGATTTTTGAACGAATCTAAAAAAATGTTACCTTAGGGTACAAAGTTTAAATTATTACCTATACTTTGATTCTTTATCTGATTGCTTAGACGCGGGTATTTTCCGAGTAATGAGTAGTTGGTACTGGAGGCCGGCTTTGTTTCCGAGTTTAAACTGGTTTAGCAATTGCGCTTTGTTGCTCGGCAAAGTTTCTATGCTAAAGGTTGGTCTATCCATGAAAGGGACGAATGAGAGAGCCAGATAAACCGATAAGTATAGGCATAAAAAAGGGGAGTGCTTCAGAAATTTTCGAGCACAAAGTATATAAACAAAATAGTGCTAAGATAGTAAAAGCATCAGTTTTTACAAATCAGCACAAAATAAATATTGTAGCCATTATTACAATGTCATAAGTTTCAGATAATGCATAGAAAAATGTTTATGCTGCTGGTGATGGTGATGAAGCAGGTGGAACACTTGAGTCATCAGCAGTGTCGCCCTCGATCTCAGACTCGGAAGCATTACTGATCTCTGGCTCTTGAGGCGAGGGAGGTGCAGCCGGATTCAAAGAATGGCGTCGTATAATTGGTCATCTCTGCCACCCGAAAAGCATAACCTGCGCAAGATTCTTGGATGGCCTTGATATCTTGCGGGTTACCCTCATCATCCTCCTCGGCAATGCTCTTGGTGACGTGCCAGATTTCCATTTCTCTATGGTGGCTCATCACCATGGTCAGAGCTGTTTGCGCAATAGTCCGAGCGTAGGAGATCTTCCAGTCCTCAATCAGCTTCGGAATCTCCTTTACTTTGTCCCTCACCTCGTGCACTAAAATTTTGTGCAAATCGGAAAGCTTGACGGCTTCACCAGCCTCTTCTAGAGTTTGGCGGAAGTCGAACAAGACATCTCCGACGAGCTTAATGCGCTCGAGCCGAGGTTCGGAAGTGGAAGAGTCCGAAAGATTCAAGGGGGATGGGAAAGAACAAAGAGTCAAAATTCTGATCAAAACAAAAGTCGAAAAATGAATAACACAAAGAAATGATTCAGAAATCTTACCAAGCACAGAGTGATTCCATTCAGCATGCTCCTTGCGGAGGCTGTCTAGTTCACTTGCTGAGGCCTGGGCAAGATCCTTCGGAATATCAAACTCCTTCTTGAGATCAGCAAGTTCTTTATCTCGGAGGGCTAGGATCTTCTCGAGCCTCACGGTCTCGTGATTTCTTGATTCCAAAACTGCAGCTACGGATTTCTCCGACTCCACAGTTAGGGTCTCAAGTTTTTGCCAGAGTTCAGTATTCTCTGCCTCCAAGACCTTGATGTTTTCGGCCTGCTCCACCATCTTGCTGAATTGACACAACAATTCTGCAAGGACAAAAATATCAGTCGGAAAACACAAAATCCAACTATGACAAAAACACTTAACTGATAAAGAGGAAGCCGGAAAAGTTTACCTTATGCTTCATCTTTTTCAACTTTTAGCTTTGAATTTTCAAAGCGCAAAGCTTTGATTTCTTTGCGCTTGTTGGAAATATTCTTGAGCAATTCCTGGTTGGAAGATGCAATTTTATGTAAGTTTAGAGATGGAATACCGTCAGACGGCTACTAAGACTCAGGCTGCAAATTTAACTAAGTAAAATTACAGCACGAGCCTTGGGGGCTACACTACATCGTTGTTTTGCAACCTAAAAGCATCAACCCGGATCCAGAAATGTTTATCCGACTTTATGCTTGGGGGCTAGAGGATATGACAATAAATGCAAATAAGAATCGGAAACTTACAATGTGTTTCAGGTGCAACTTTTTGAATACGAGCTTGGTGCTGTGAAACACCTTCTCGGTAAGGGTGAGGGACGGAACATCCATCGCTGGAAGTTCGCCAGATGCGATTTTAGCATCCTGGACCAATATTTGGTCCAGGAGGCTGACCAGCTTGACATCTTCCTCTTCTTGGCTCGCTTCTTCTGGGGTCAAGATTTGCTTCTCAAGACTGGACTGAGCTAGCTTGAGAATCTCTTCTTTCTCCTTCCTCTTAAGGCCAGGAGCAGCAGAGTCAATCACCTTATCCATAGTACCTGTGAAACTATGGGATCATTACCCTTTACGGGTTCACCCTTATCAGTTGCCTAGTCATCAACGATGACCAGGGCTTTTGAGATCTTGCCAGCGTCAGGGGATGCAGAAGCTCCCTACGCTGACGGAGTAGTGGATGGGGTCAATGGCAGCACAACTGGAGAAACAACAAGCTTCTGGTAACGCAGCTGCTTGCCTGGCTTGCTTTCCGGCTTAATCTTGCTCTTCAACGATGATTTAACTCTAGAACACAGAAATCCTAAATATTAGGTGTGCTCTGGAAAGATAACAAAGGTACAAGAGTACTAAAAAACAAAAGGTGAGATGCTTACTTTTTAACCACTGGAAGCACTTGCCTACCAGCGGCGACAACTTCCTTCGCCTTACGCTTCTTGGAGGCGGAGGCGGCAACTTCTTGCACCTCATCATCCTCCGTCGCCTCCGGGTCGTCTGAAGAATAGCCCTCTAGTGGAGCTAGCTCGGACTGGGAGAATTTCTCAAGCTGACAGAAGCGGAAAAGCATGAATGAAAATAGAGTCGTAGAAAGAACTAAAGAAAACGACGAAACGCGAAAGCAGGGTCGAAATATTTACCGGAGTCAGAGGGCGACTGGATGTATACATCTTCATGGAAACTTTCGGAACTTTTCGTTCCACTCTTTACTTGACCAAATATTGCATGATGGTCCTGTAGTCCTTTGGCGCAAGCCGGTTCGGGCTGACCTTCATGTTGTCCTTTTTGTCACCGGTGATTTGGTGCATGAGGCGGTCTCCGTGGTGCTGGAGAGGCTGAATCCGGCGCTCCAGCCAACACTGGATCAAGTCGGATCCACGAAGACCCTCATGCTTCATCAGAAATTCGATCCGCCTCTTGGCGAGGATCAAAATATCCGACAGCTCTGGTGCCTCCGCATCCTATGAATCTTGGTGGGGAGTGGCGCCATTGGCGAACGCCAGAAGACCTTCCACCTTACCCGAAGCCGGAATATCCTTATGATAAAAGAAAGTTCTGGCCCAATGTTTGACGGACTCACTAGCATTAATCCTAGGATAGATCTGATTCCTCCTAAGGACTAAACTAAGAGTGCCGGTGACATAATGCACATCGACACTGATGGAATTCTTTCGAGTACCATAATAGTACCAAAAAAGGGTGAGACTTGTCCTAATGCCAAGAAACCCCTCCCACAGAGCTACGTGAGCGCTAAGCTCAAGCAGAGAGTTGGGAGGAAGATTGTGGAGTTGCACACCGTAATAGTTGAGGACCTTGACGAAGAAGTCTGACGGTAGCAGACTGAGAGCGCGGTCGACATGAGTGCCGAACAGCACCCTCTCACTGTCCTTCGACGCGGGGATGGCGTGGCCAGCAGGGCTCCACCACGCGCCGGCAGCGATGAACCCCTCATCCTCCATGACTTGGAGCGTCGCAGTATCCATGGCCCTGGGGATCCACAGACGCCACATCTTTTTCTCGTCCTCCGCCAACGAACCCGCTGCCGCCGTTCCAGAGGACGAGGCAGATGCCATAGTTCTTGGAGGAAGATGGGCTGGTGGGGGAAGGAGAGTTTTTTCTCAAATGATGGGAAGATTGGAACTGGTGCAGAGAGCTCGAGGAGTACGAGGAAGAAGATGAATGAACCGACGGAGGAGTGAATCTGAGAAGAAGGGTTTTCTCTCCTCTTATTTGCCTCTGTGTCAAGATTCGTGCGGTGAGACGGGCGATTATCACCACGTGTATAGGAGAGGGGGAGTTAGCTTCCTCGCGACTCTTACGCCCCTCGTTTAAGTGCGTGCATTGAAAGCGATGTTCATTCAGAAGGCGGACCCTGTGGTCTTGCTGATGGAAATCCTGTCAGTGATGGGACCAGACCTGTAAAGTTGTCATTCAGCACGCCACTATAAAATCCGGCTTATGTTTCAGATCGATCAACGGAAAAATCAAGGTCAGAGCAGAATATATCCGACTCAACTAACTCGGAATCCTACATCAATAAAAGAAGTTTTTCGGGAACCCTTCAAGATTATCAAGGCGAAGAAAACATCAAGCGAGACGATTTGTCCGACTTCATATCTTGGAGACTTCCGGGGGCTACTGTTGGGGATATACTTTCCGGGTATACCCATAGGACTCACTGACCAGGGTGGTCCACCAACGGGTTAGAGCTTTGCTTCACGGGCAGCCCACTCAGAGAAAGAGGAGGAGCCAGTTCCGGCTACGACAAGGCCCAGAAGAGTTACCGACTCAGTCCTGTAGTATTACTTATAGTCCAAGATGTACGTAGTTACCGACTCAGTAACCTAACCAGATATGTCTCTCCCTGTAACCCTAGGCCCCGGTGACTATATAAATCGGACCTATGGGAGCCTTTAGGGCACCAATAACCACAACCAACTCGCACAGACGAACCTCTCTTGTAATCCATTATAACATCCGGCTTACGCCGATATATTACTGGGTTGCTAGCACGAGTAGGATCCGATCACCACAGTCGGATCTGAACCTAGGTAAAATTGTGCTCACCGCTCTTGGAAATCCGACGTCTCACACCCATTCTTTCCAACGCCACTAGGACCCCCTATGGCGTACTTGTCGATAATCCGACGACAGTGATTATTATGTCTAGAATATGGGTGATTATTATGTTTAGAATAGGGGTGATTATTTTGTTTTGAATAGGGGTGAATTTTTTTAGTGTTTAGGATTTTGTGTTAGTGTTTAATAATAGGGGTGATTATTATTATTAGTGTAGGATTTTGTTAGTGTTTAGAATGATTTATTAGTGTAGGATATTGTTAGTGTTTAGGATTATTATTAGTGTAGGATTATTTTTTATATAGTGTAGGATTATTATTTTTAGGGTATGAGATATATTATTATTTTTATATAGTGTAACCGGAGTTAGGGTTAGGGTGTTGGGGCTCGGTGGTGACCGGAGTTAGGGTTAGGGTGCTGGTTCTCGCAGGAAGCCGTAGTCGCCCGCCTCTCCCGTGGCCACCATCACCGGCACCGACCACCGCCACCACACCTCCGGTTTAGGGTTTAGGGTTTATTTGTTAAGTTCAAATAAATATTGTGTGCATTTTGCAGGAACAATGGATCCACCTAGTCCAATTCGTAGAGACCTAGATTCAGAACACTTTCTCGAGGATATGATTCATGATGCCGATGAGGGATCTCCCTCGAGGTATCAGAACTCATCCGGTGAGGGAGAGGAGATCAACAGACAAGAGGTAGAAGCCCATGGATGCGTAACGCAGACCGACGAGGTATATATATATATATGATGCCTGATGATCATCACTAGATGTACCTAGTTGTATATATATTATGTTGATGAATGTTTCTTCTCTTAGGCCTCTACATCAAGCAAGAAAACCAAGCGCGGCCCAGCCAAAAAGTTGCCTCAGGGTACTGTTTATGAAATTACAGAGGTCTCAGGAGAGGGCGAACCATTCCTTTCGGTTAAAGCAAAACAAGCATTTTTACAACAATGCGGAGTTGTTGCTAGAGATCGCACCCCGATCACTGTTCGAGAGTGGAATAAGACCAAAGAGACGGAATTGAGTGATGTGTATATCGACGATAGGTTCAAAGAGCAACTATTTACTGACCTCATGGCACATTTCAAGCTGCCAGAATTTGAGACTGATGACGAGATGGCTGAAATGAGAAAGAAAGTCAAGCAGTTTGCTCTTAAGAAGATGGCCGAACTATTCAAGAACTGGAAGAAATCATTATGGCTAAAGTATAAGAAGGACAAGAAAACTCCATTATTCAAAGGCTATCTAGCGAAACAGCAGCCTTACTAGGATGCATTTGTGGAGTATAGGAAGTCAGGTGTTGCAGAGAAAAAGTCTGAAAAAACAAGATAAATATTGCGAAGAAGAAATATCACCATAACATGGGGCTAGGGGGCTACACGGCTGCCATGCCTAAGTGGGATGCAAAAGAGAAAGATCTTCATAATAAAGGGATCATTCCAGAACCAATTCGCGAAGAATGGGATTTGAGGGCAAGAAATTGGTTCCTTGGGAATGGGAGTACGTATGACGAACTTACAGGGGACCATGTTTGCAGTGACGGGATAAAGGTACCCAGGAGTGCATGGCTAAAAGTGGTGCAAGATATTAAAGATGGAATAAAATAGTTTCATCCCGATAGAGAGAAAGACTTGCTGACCTTGGTCCTCGGGAATCACGAACATGGAGGATGAGTCTGAGGAATTGACGGGAGTTTCACGTAGGAGACTGGGTTTCCTAAGGACCAAGGTACCTATAGAAGCCGAGCAAGAGCAAAGCAGCGACATGAGGAGGAGGAGGGAGACAAGTTCAACCAGATGATAGCAAGACTTGACAAGAAGCAGCAGCAGATCGATGAACTTAGAGGAGTAGCGCGCTTGCAAGATCCTCCACTCGATATTACCGCCAACCCATCTCAGCGGAGAAGCAGTGTGGCTGAATCAGCGGTCTCGTCTGACGATGCACTCTATATAGATGGCGGTCTCGCCTACCCCGTGGATGGAATTAAGGAGCATATATCTTGTGAGCTCCATCATAAAATGAAGAACGTATGTGTCAAGGTGGGGGTCGGATCTGCTTTGCCTTGTCCGTCTGACGCACGTTGGCATGGCCGTGAGATTCCACCTGGCTATGCTAAAGTCGGGGTGGATCAAATCGTGGACCTGAAGGTGAGAGCACACTCGGAGAAGTACTTAGTGGTATCATTCTATGGGACAAGAACAACATATGGTTTCCAGGCTCGGCCCCAAGGCCAACACTACCGCCTCCGAGTCGTCGCAGGTCTCCTTTACCTCCATCACCTCCAAGAAGCGCACCCCATGATGACTACGACCACCACATCCCGAGTCCATCTCAATCTTCGCTGCAGGCTCAGCAGTCTTCGCCGCCCGCTAAGGACAATAAGCAAAAGCGTGCTCCGTCAGTGAGTGCTAAAGGATGCGGCAGACCAAAACGGAAAATGTCGCCCCTCCCAACAGTGCCTCATAAGAATCTTCCCATCACACCTTACGATCATACTGATGCAGAAACTGCAGCGATAGCAAAGGCCGAAGTGGCGGCGCATTTTGAGAAGAAGAAACCCGAGCCCGCTTCGGTATACACCGAGAAGCAAAAGGCATATGCAATTGATTTTCTGAACACAAAATCGCAATATGAGTTGCACCATAAGCCATATGACTATCTACACACACTTCAGAAAGAAGTGGCGAAGAGCAAATCAAGCAAATCAAGTGCAAGCGGTAAAAAATCAGCAAGCACAGGTGCAAGCAGGACCAAAACTGCAAGCACTAAAAAATCAGACGTTCCCCTTCTCGGACAATAGGACAAACAAACGATCGCACCCCTCAAGGTGTTTTCAGAAAACGTTCCCCTTCTCGCACAACAGCCACTAGATATGTCAGTAGCTGCGGAGTTGGAGGCCAGCATGAAAAATAGTCTTGATGAACTGTTAGGCCCCCAACTCGACCTTCTACCCAAGGCTGCTGTAGCCCCTAGATATGTCGCACGTGAGGATTTGGTCAACAAAGAGAGGCTGAAAGAACTGCCAACACAAATGTGAAATCTCCATCAATGGTACTCGACGGTAATAAAGCAGGGGGGAATAATGATCATAGCCAAATTCCCGCGTGAGTACTACTTCAGACCCGAAGAGGTCCATATTGAGTTTTCAGAACTGTTCTAGTTATACCATCTCGATGCCCTGGACAAATCCATCCTCAGCTGCTATTGTCTGTAAGTTGTTGAATTCATTGTCTACATGTTTAGTTTTTCAGTTGTTCAGTTCAGAACATGTAATTATCCTTATTATACAGAATGAAGATCCTGGAATGTAAAAGAAAAAGAATCTATAATATTGGGTTCATTGACCCAGATAAAGTGCATATAACAATGCTAGCGGATAACCCCGAGGAGACGGAGAAAAACATTCTAAGGTTTCCAATGGAGCAAAATTTCTCTGACCATATACTGTTTCCTTACAATCTCAAGTGATGGCCTTACTCTGTTGTACACATTCACTTTTGATTAGTCGATGATAAGTGTAACTAATGAGTTACTGATGTATATATACATGTTTGCAGCTTCCACTAGGTTCTGCTAGACATTCAACTTGATAAGGGAATAGTTGATGTCATTGACCCATCAAAGAGAAACCTGAAAGATTTCCACAGCATGCAGGACATGATCCAGAAGTAAGTTTCGCGCTATATCGGTCTCTTTCGTTGATTTCCTGAGATATCAGGTAATGAATAACTCATTCATTCATTCATTCATTTTCTTAGCCGGACAGGGTTTGGATCCGGTTCAAGCGCGAGGTTACTGGTGTATTTAGTGAGAAGCTGACATTTAAGGCGGTCTCGGTAAGTAGCACGTGATATGTCCGCGCATCTCTTTACTTCTAGTTTCAATACAATAAATGATGCTAGATTATTATTTTGATTGAATTCTATTCTCGTAAAGTGTGCGAGGCAGCCACAGGGGTCGAATCTATGTGGATTCTATGTTTGCGAGTTTATTCGCACGTTTAGCACCGAACACAATGATTATAGATTCGACGTAAGCAATGCATTCACCCCATCATTTTATTGCCATCACCTTTTGTTATCATGATTGATATTCATATGGATCTCCTTTTTCTTATATATAGTTCGAGAGAATGCGGGATCAATTACTACCAGAGCAATGTGTACTAGCAATGCGGAGGATCTGGCGGGATTTATTTTCAAAGAGATCGTAGACGATGCTGGAGAATTTAGTGTGAATAGGCGCTACTGATCTCCATGTTATCGAACAGACGGGCTCTAGTCCCGGTATTTTGTGATCTCCATGTAACTATGTAAATTGTATATATTTATATACTCGATATCGTAATACAAGTTATCTTATATATGGACGAATGTGTATGATATATATGTGGTGGCGTAGAAATATTCAAAACTATGTTGAAATAAAAAATAAGTAAATAAAACAATAAAAAATGAAATCTCTGCCGCGACAGAGAAAGGACACAAAATGCTGCCGCGACAGAAAACCACTAGTCCAAGTTAATGCTCTGCCGCGAAAGAGAAAAGAGGCAAAATACTGCCGCGGTAGAGACCCACTAGTCCCGGTCCTTAACACCTACCGGGACTAGTGGGGGTGCACACAGAGCGCGCCAGGGCAGCCACGTGGACATCCACTAGTCCTGGCTGGTAACTGGGCCAGGACTAGTGGTGGGCCTCTAGTCCCACTTGGTTAGTCCCGGTTCTAAAACCAGGACTAAATTCCCTTACGGATCGGGAATAGAGGCCCTGTTTCCACTAGTGTCACATCGTCTTGCGTGCCTCATGCAATCACGAGAGCGATTCGATTTCTTAATTGCACGAGATAGCTCTGTATCTGCAATCTCTCTCCCAACGGGTCTGTGTTGCTGCTCTTCTGCGTTATTTCTATCCCATAGCACTGTCGTTGTTGTTGCCCTCACTCTTTCTTAGGCGTGCTCTGCTCCTGCTACTATTTCTCTCCCTCGAGCATGTCCGTTGATGCTGTTATGTTATCTCTTCCTCGTGGTTTTGCTTTGGAAAATGATGTCTATCCCCCAGGAGATCCCGTCGTCCTGGTCGTACGCAGTTGGATCCGACGCGATCCAACCGTTCCACGCACGCCACGTCGACCCGCTCCCAAACATCCCCGAAGAGTGCGGAAACGCCCCGTACCCGTCCCCGTGTTTGCATTCGTGCGTCGCGAGGTGTCGAGGCAGAGGCGACCGCGGAGCAAGGCCGCTCTTCGACGGCGAGTGCTATTTCCACGGATGGCACCACCAGCAGTCAGATCTCCCGATCCGTCTCGCTCTCCTCCGGCTTCTCTCGTAGCCGCGTGGGCATGATTTCCTCTCTGATTTGCTAACCCTAGGGCGCCACCATGGGCTGTAAGGAAAAAATCAAGGATGAAGCCGCTGAAGAAGAACACCGGTTGGAATGGGAAGATGACCGACGCGGCCTTAGCCATGGCGGTGAGTTCATCTCCGTCTCCGCCCAGTTAGGGTTTGAGCATTTTTTTTTCATTTTTGCTGCATTTCCCTTCATGATATTCCTGTGTATAGGATTAGGCTTCATAGAGTCTGTCCTAAGTATGTTTATTTGCTATGTTTTGCTCCTGCAGCAACTAAAATTGTAAGCAATGCTCGGTTGAATTTTGATTTTCTACAATGTTGCTTGATATGGTGCCCCATTGAACTAGTTTTGCTAAGTTATGCATCTATCTAGGCTTATTTAAGTAGTATTTTGTTTCAGTAGCTTTTCTAGGTAGATTTGTCCTTAGTTTTTTGTTTTTGCTATAATGCATATCTATCTATTTAGATTTTTTGCTTCAATGTAACTTGTACATTGTCATTTAGTTTGCTTCAGTGATGTTCGCGTGTATTTTTTCTTGGTAGGATTGTTGCTTGATGTGGTGCCCCAACAAACTAGTTTTGCTACATTATGCATGTGCCCTCTCCTTTTAATTGTTTCAGTGGCTTTTCTAGGCAGATTTATCCTTAGTTTTTGTTTTTTCTACAACGCATATCTACCTATTTAGATTGTTTGCTCCAATGCAGCTTGTACATTTTTAATTTAGTTTTTCTTCACTGAGTTTGTTTTCATGTTTGATGTTGTGCAGGAGGATAGGGTGAAGACATGGATGGCAAAAAACAACCTATCCGTGAAGCGTTTGCATACGCTGGCTAATGGTCTCAATCCTGAAAAGCGAGCAGTTATTGCTGCGAAGAGTGCATTCAGAGCATATTTAGATGTGTCGCTATTCAGGATTCCTAGCGGGTTGATTGATTACATTGCACTGAACACGAATCCTAATCCACAGGAGTATAAAACATGCAAGAACATGATGATTTTCACAAGAGACATGGTGAAGAAGGTATTCGGAATTCGCTGCGGCAACAAGCCTTCCTAACTAAAAGTGACCAATGTGAGCTTCGGGATGTGTACAAAGCTGGCAGCAACAGGGCTGAGATAGCTACTGTAGTATCTTTGCTCGCAAAATGTGCCAACATGGATGAGGAAACAATAATTCGAACATGGGACCCGCTTTTCTTGGCTCTCTTGGTTGCTCCTAAAAGCTCCAACAACATTAGCATTGAATATCTTTCCTCCATGGTCGACCCAACCAAGACCGATGAGTATGCTTGGGATGAACACCTTCTAGATTTAGCTATGGCATAGGTGGATCATATTTGGAAGCAAAAGGCGATGCCACTGAATCTCACCTAGGGAGAGACAAAATATGAGTTCTGGATCACTGGCCCATTTGCTTTCCTTGGTGTATGTTGTCCCTCTTCATACCTTCTTTTTAGTTTATGCTTCTTTCAACTTTTGGTTTCTGTTCCTTACTTGTTTCATGTTTCATTGCCTATAACAGATTGCGTACATGGACCATTTGAGCTTCCCGCCAGGCTGCAGCCATGTATTCAACAAGTCTCTACCAAGAGTATGCTTCGTGACAAATAGTGACTTTGCGTTCGTTGTGGAACACGACCTTGAGCTTTAGATATTGAACAATATTAAAGTTTTCGGTTGGCGCCCGGTATGGCATTTTTGGCAGCGTTGAATGTGTACCTTTTTTGTGTTTGTTTTATCATCTTACTATATCCTCATTGTGTGCAGTTTCTCCCCCTATCGGAAACTCCGTACAATACTGGTCTTGGTAATGAGCAAGTAAACCAAGGTCCTCCAGCTCCTGCTTTAGATGAATATAAAGTCAATCTTTCTGCCTCGTTGAATGAATGGCTAGTATTTCCTAGTAGCCAAGAACTGGAGGTATAGAATCTGCTGCATTAATATTTCAGTATTGCTACATTACCTTAGATAGGTTGCTTGCTTATCTGAAAATATTTCCTGCCTTGTATGCATCAGCTTGTTGCAAGATTATGTTTTTTTAGAAACACTGAAGCTACAAAACTGTATCATTCTTGCTACATTAGGTTGTAGTTTGCTTCATTAGTTTTATATAGTTGCTACCTTGTAGTTGTACATTACATTTCCGAGGATGAGTCACCCGTACACCGCGGTAGCGGCGAGGGGCGATGAAGCCGATCCGTTGTACTATTGATTCAAACATGGAACAATATGAAACATTAAATGATCTGTTTTACTTTTTTTATTTTGTTGCCATCCTTATGTTTAGTTTTTGATGTTTTCATTTCTTTTGTTTTTTCTTACCAATAGGTACCTGCTCGCTTCAAGCACTTGGACGATAAGCATAAGGCCTTTTGGGCGTCTGATGTTGAAACTATAGTGAAGAATCTTTCTATTGAGTTGAAATAGATGCATTCCCAACGCATGGCTGCGTTTTTGGTCGACATTGATGCACAATTCAAAGAAGGAGCTGGTCCTAGCATCGTGTTTCCATCTGAAGCAGGACTGGACGATGAAGAAGAACATCAAAATGTTAACAAGAGCAAGAAGCATCGACGGTTTGAACAAGTCTGATGATGTTGAAACAATTGTGTATGCGGCATTGATTTATTTGTAGCTCAGTAACTGTACTTTTTTGCTACACTGATTTAGATGTGTTGTGTCATTTTCCCCTTTTTTTCCTATAGATGGTTCATTAGTGTTCAATTTCTGCTACAATTTTGTTATCTAGTAGCTTATCTACTCTAAAGTAGTTGCTACATCAATATGATTTAATTCATTTTTTCCATTTGTTCGATATGCTTCATTAATTTTTTTTCTACATTTGTGTTACTCAGTAGCTTGTTTAGTACATGTTACTTTCTACTTGTACAAACCTGTGTTGTGTTCGCTATCGAACTGTGTAGCATCTATAGTAACGGTAAGATTATATGTTCTGCTTCAAATGATGACTTTTATTGCTTGGTTGCAGGAGGTGTTTCATGCAAATTGGAAGCTACTTTTGCACATACAAGGGTTTTAAAGTGATGGGGATATGCCGAGTGGGGTATACCCAGCAGGACTTTTCCTACTGGATCCAACTCCCAACGAGTGGGCCTGCAGGACGGCGACTGGATCACGACCCAAGAGGGAGCCAGGCGACTGGAAGCTGAAGGCCTAGAAGCGTAGCTAGGCCTAGTCAGATTAGGTCAAAACCCTCCGAGTCCTTATCCAACTCGATTGTAGATCTATAAACCCTAGCGAGGTACCCCTATATAAGCCTCCCTAGGGTACTCTTAGCACTCATGTTCCATCATACACCCCATCGACTTGCTGCCTAGCCGCTAAGCTCGCCACCATTGTAATCTCTCGATAATACAATCTACCAGGAGTAGGTATTTACCCTCCGGGGCGAACCTGGGTAAAACCTTATGTCTCTGCCCTCATCTCGCACCATAGATGGCCGGCCGCCCTTGCCCATTGTTCTACTACTCGCTTCCAGTCGCAGCACCTGCCGTGTCCATTCCTATGATAGTGGCCTCCACCGTGGGCCCTCGCCGGTCTGCCTGGATTCTGTGGCGAGACCCTACTTGCCAATCAACTGGTCGATCGACACCGGCCGCATGATTGCATGCGGCGAGATCCTTTAGATCTTGCCCAACAGCTATGTTCCGGTGTCACGCACAACATCATCATGCCAGTTGGCACCATCAACCTCTTCATTGGCTTCACGGACGTCATCGTCTCTGAAGACTCGATGCTCATCGATGAGTTGCCGCCACGCGACTGGCTCTCTAAGAACCAGGTCCACACCATCCATCGCCTCGCCTCCAAGTATAACTCGGCCAACAACGACGTGGTTGAGATCGATGTGGCCGCGGACGATGCGGCCCTCCATGACGATGCCGAATTGATGACCCCCGCTTCCGCCGGATCCATCACCGCCACGTCACCAGAAGGCTCCATCGCCATAGTCTCCAACGCGGGGAGGTTCGAGGACTCTTCCATCCTCGAGATCTTCGACTTCGACTCCGGGTCGGAGAACTCCGGCGACCTCCATGCCGGATCCGGTCGCTTCATCGCGACCTACATGGCGACTGGCACGAGTGCTCCGCCATACCCCTTCTCCACGTCGATCCTGCCGATCGCGATGGCGACGGAGGTCGAGGAGGCCCGTCTGCGTCTGGAGGAGGCAGTGCACAAGGAGCAGGCCGAGCGTGAAAAATTTCGCCTCGAGCAGGCAACGGCGTAGGACCTATCGCTCTACCACCAGCACCGCATCAGGACGTGCCTGAACCCTAGCATTCAGGGAGACACCATAAACTTCAATGAAGACAACGATCCCGCTTGCACGGCCGAGCGTGTGATCTGCGAGAACGCTCCACCAGGCTTCAGCGCTCGTCCGCCACCAGGAGCGCCAGCCAGTGGAGCTCCACCACCACCACCCGGCCACACGCCCCGTCCCAACCAGCCGAGATTCCTTATCTCTCCACAAGAGTGGGACATGAACGGCCTCCCGCTGTACTCCACCCCGATGGAAAACATCATCGCAGGGCAGGCAACAATCGCCAACCTCAACGTCACGGGGGAAGGCGTGCTGCAAATCAAGTACGCCTAGGCTCTACTTGCCAAGGTTGTCGAGCAACAAGTCACGGGAGCCGACTCACGAGGGCAGATGTAATCCAGCTCCTCTGGAAAGAGTAGGGCGGCCTCGAGCGTCCGCCCAACGATGGCCAACACCCTGAACTGCCCGCCACCCAAGCTCCTGTAGCACCAACCATGGGCCGCACACCTGGTGCACTCCACCAACAACCCGCGACCGCTGAACAACACGGTCACCGCCAACGGGCAGCCAATCAACGCACAAACCCATATCATCAACAACCAAACCTGGCACGCATGCCAGCCCAACGACTTGAGGCACACCCTCACCAAATGCAACGATGGCGAGCCAAGGGACTCCCTCAGTCAAGTCGGCCCCCAGTGCTTCAGACCAATGATTCGACGCGAGAAATACCCGGCCAACTTCAAAGCGTCAAAGGAAATTGAGAAGTACGACCCCATGTACGACCCAGCTGTGTGGCTGGACACATACCTCATGGCGATGGGAATCGCCGGTCACACCGACCTCCTCGCCGCTTGCTACCTCCCCCTAATGATGGAGGTAGCGACTCTCCAGTGGATCAACACCCTCCCCCAGACAACATCGACTCCTGGGAGGACATGCGCGAGGCCTTTGTCAGGCACTTCGAGGGCTCCTACACCCGCGCCACCACCATCGAGGACATGGAGCTATGTGTCCATGGACCCCGCGAGTCGACCCACAACTGTGTACAATGGTGGCAGGACCTATGGATCAACGCCGCCGGCATCCACCCGGACACGGCGATCCACTGCTTCAAGAACTCATGTCGATACGAGCCATTGGTCGCCAAGATAAAGAAGGTGTACAAGACGCTCGACAACATCCCCGACCTCCTCGAGATCGCAAAACGATACACGGAGGAAGATCCAAACCAGGAAACTGACGATGAGTCGGGTGGGAATCGCCGCACAAGCGGCCACGACAATGGTAGGAAGTGCGAGCTGCACTACAGCAACACTCGCCTCACCAGAAAGCGCCACGGTGACGGGCGAGTCGACTTCGTCGCCAATGCCGGCTATGCGCCATGCGACCCCAAAAGCTTCCGCCGTGATGGAGGACAACACTGCGATAGCGGAAATTACCGGGCAAGGCCGAAATTCGACCAAACATGTGTGTTCCATAGCAGGGAGGGGAAACCCGCGACACACACAACCGCCGACTGCCACTCTCTAAAGGAGATTGAGAAGGCATGGCAAGCAAGGGAGGACCCCAACAACAACCCGCCAAATGGCAGGGCATTCGGCAACAACGTCGGCTCGCTACACACCTTCACCGGGCTCGGCACCAAGCGCGAGAATAAGGTGCTCGCCCGTGCTGTCGCTATAAACGCGGTGTCCCGGGTCAACGTCCCTTGTTTCCTCAACTGGTCCGAGCAACGCATCACATGGAGCCACGAGGATCACTCGCCACGAATCGGGTGCCCCGAGCGGGTCGCCCTGATAGTCAAGCCCAAGGTAGGCGATTATTGGCTCCCGAAGACACTGATGGACAGCGGGAGTTTCATCAACATCCTCTACCTGGACACATTCAGGTGACTGCAGCTCCCGCAGTCGATGATCAAGTCAACTCTCACCACCTTCCACGGCATTGTCCCCAGTCGGAAGGCGTACCCAATCGGCAAGGTGACGCTGCCAGTCACCTTTGGCACACCAGCCAACGTCCGCATCAAGCGGATCGTCTTCGAGCTGGTGAACTTCAACAGCCCCTACCACTACGTCCTAGGGCGACAAGTGTTTGCCAAATTCATGGCGGCACCGTACTACGCGTACAACATGATGAAGCTGCTAGGACCATGCGGCATGATCATCGTCCACGGCGACCCCTGCATGGCCATTGAGTGCGAGGAAAAAGGCGCCCAACTCACGGATGTCGTCATCGCCGCGGAGGCCAACCACATCGAGGAACTCGCCAGATACGCGAGTGGAGTCGACAAAGACGACCCCACAATCCTGAAGAAACCCAACATGGAGAACGCCAGGTCGACCGCGTTTGAGGCCACCATGCACACCCGCACCGTCGAGCTGGTCCTAGGCGACTCCAGCCAGACGGTAACCATCGGGGAGGGCATGAGCCCTGCATAGGAAAACATGCTCGTCAATTTCCTTTGTGACAATCATGACATCTATGCATGGGAGCCATCTGACATGCCAGGTATCCCGAGGGAACTAGCTGAGCACAAGCTTAATGCCGACCCCAAAGCGCGACCTGTCAAGCAGTCACTGTGGCCCTTCAATGAAGAGCGCAGCCGACAAATTGCCAAAAAAGTGCAACGTCTACTCGCTGCAGGCTTCATCTGGCAAATCAAGTACTCCAAGTGGCTGGCAAACCCAGTCCTGGTCATGAAGAAGAACAAGACCTGGAGGATGTGTATCGACTACACCAACCTCAACAGCGCCTGCCCAAAGGAGCAGTTCGTCCTCCCGCGCATCGATCAGATCATCGATTCGACTGCGGGTTTGGAGTCGCTGTGCTTCCTCGATGCGTACTCTGGTTATAACCAGATCAAAATGGCGGTCGAGGACGAGGAGAAGATGGTGTTCATCACGCCATTCAGCGCCTACTGCTACACCGCGATGATGTTCGGCCTCAAGAACGGCGGTGCAACCTACCAGCGGTGCATGCAGGAGTGCCTTGTGAGCCAAATTGGCCGCAACATCCACGTCTACATCGACAATGTGGTGGTAAATTTCAATCCCCAGAGCGACCTACCTGCCGACCTGGCCAAGACGTACCCACTGGACAGCTCTTGGGGTACGTAGTCTCCAAGCGAGGCATCAACACAAACCCCACCAAGATCGACACAATGGCATGGCTTGGAAAACCCGAGTGCCTCCACGACATCCAGAAGCTGGCCGGGGAGTCGCGGCTCTCAGTCACTTCATCCCCTGGCTAGGCGAGAAGGTAATGCCTCTCTATCGCCTAATGCGCAAGAACCCCACATTCCAATGGGATAAGGAGGTGGACGACGCGCTCAGTGCACTCAAAGAAGTGCTACTCGCTAGACCCCTACTCGCCGCCCGCGTCGACAAGGATCCGATGCTCGTCTACATCGCGGCATCCGAGTGAGTCGTCAGCACCGTCATGGTCGTCGAGCGACCAGAGGAGGGCAAGGAGCACCCCGTATAGCGCCCGGTCTACTACATCAGCGAAGTCCTCACGGACTCACGACAACGCTACCCTTAGTACCAGAAACTGGTGTACGCGGTCTTCCGAGCCTAGCGACAGCTACCGCACTACTTCTAGGAGCACCCAATCACGGTTGTCTCGATCGCGCCACTGCAGGACATCATCCGCAACCGTGAAGCGACCGGGAGGGTCGCCAAGTGGGCCGTCGAAATTGGCGTCCACAATATCAAGTACGAGCCCGCAAGGTGATCAAGTCGCAGGCTCTAGCGGATTTCCATGCCGACTGGGAAGAGGCAGAACAGCCAGAGAAGCTGCCATACCTCCACTACTGGTTGCTCCACTTCAACGGATCCAAGAACGCGGACGGAACAGGAGCAGGAATCATACTCACCTCGCCCAAGGGCGACAAGCTCTGCTACATGTTGTACCTCGACTTCACCCCCTGCACCAACAACATGGCCGAGTACAAGGCCCTCCTTCACGGCATGCGGGCCGCCAAGGAGATGAATGTCAATCGCCTACGATGCTACGGTGACTCCGACCTCATCGCCGCACAAGTCGCCGGTACCTGTGACACCGTCTCCCCCACCATGGAGGCATACCGCCAAGAAGTGGACCAGCTGGGGGGCACTTCGCTGGCTACTCCGTCGAGTGGATCGACAGGCGCAAGAACGAGGAGGCCGACACCCTCTCCTGCATCGGGTCGGCTCGGCAAATCCCACCCGCGAGCGTCTTCCTCGACACAATCCATAAGCCCTCCGTCTCTCCTCCAAAGGAGATCGACCTCGGGATCCCGCTGCAACCAAAGCCCGCCCTGATTGCCATGGTCGCAAAACCAAGCGACTGGACCGTGCCATACCTCGCCTACCTCGAGAGCGGGACCCTGCTAGCGGACAAGACGGAAGCCCGCATGATCATGTGCCGCTGCAAATCCTTCGTCATCATCAACGGCGAGCTACACAAGCGCAGCGTAATAGGCATGTTCCAATGCTGCATGCAACCTGGGGAAGGACACAAGATCCTCCAAGACATCCACGTCGGCGACTGCGGACACCATGCCGGCGCCCGGTCTCTGGTCACCAAGGCCATTCGACATGGCTTCTACTGGCTCACCGTGCACGCCAACGCCGTCGACATCGTCCAACGCTGCGTCGGGTGCCAGAAGTACACCAACTAGACGCACATCCCCAGTTCGGCGCTCAAGACGATCCCCATAACCTGGCCATTCGCCATACGGGGTTTAATTTGTGTGTGATGGCTGACGCGGTGTTGGGATGGTGTTGCCAAGAAGACAACCGTGAGGAGATGATGTGTGGCTACAACACCTGATGCCTCTGTTGTTGCCAAGCACTACAAGAAATGTGTTATTCTATGACCTTCTAATAGTGACCGTGGGAAAAATCGTCATAGAATTATGACGATTCTACACGAGATGGTCGTAAGCCATTTTCAAGGGTGAAAACCTTATTGAAATATGACGATTTCGGTCAAAAATTCATAATTTTATTAGATGAAATCGTTATAACTTGCGAGATACAACTTAGGAGACATTATGTAGATGATTTTTGACCAATTTAGATCGTCATGGAATCTAATTTAGAATATATTGATATGACTCATCGGTCACATCATCAATTACACATATTTGTCATGTCCATGTGTCAGTCCAGGTGTCAATAATCGCTTAGCCACATACCACTGACATATGGGACCAACTTTTCCATGTTGGCTAGGAAAGAACGCTAACAGATGGGACTATGCGCCCCACTTGTAAGAATTTAATTTTTTCAAATATTTAATTAAGATAAGACAGACCTGCAGATGGGACCATCGAACCCAAAGCCAGAAATCCCAGCACCATCGAACCCAAAGACATAAATCCTAGCAAAAATAGGAGGAATGGGGGTCGAACCCGCGACCATCGAACCCGAAGCCTCCACCAGAGAGCACACCTAACCACCGCACCAACTTACCTTTTGTGAATAACTCCCACTTATCTTATATTAGAGTAGAAGAAATGGGCGTCGTGGCTATTTGGGCTACTCCGTGGGCCGACCTTGGGCTGACGGCAGAGGGCAAGAGTGCACGGCTAGCTGGGTTGGGCCGTTGGGCTAGCACGTTTCCTCGGCCGGGTGGCTCCAGGTTTTTTCTTTTATTTTTTCTTAATTCTATTGTATCTTTTTGTTTATAACTCCAAATTGAGTCAAACAAAATTTGGAGAACTTATAGAAATGACGAGAATGAAGATTCCTGAATTTTTATGATTGTTTAATTGTTTGGATCACGCGAAGGTGTTATGTTGTTCAAACCATTTTTAATTTCTTATGCATGTTTCAAATTATGGTCAAAACGGCGGGCATGAAGGTTCTTAGCTAGGGGCTGAGTCTCGCTAAACTTTCATTTCTGTCATCTTTGTTGCAATCTACTATGCATCTTGTAAAAGATTGATACAGGAAGATTGATGGTGGCTGTTGCTTTTGTATATACTGTAAAGATATTGTTATATGCTGATATTTTGGGATCTCTCTTTCCATATTCTGCTTACTACAGTTGTGTGCAATTGTTATCCTATTTTCCATCATTTATACACCTTAGTTCATCGTACTTCGTGAAGTATAACATTAGAAGATTACAACTGAAAGCAGGTTACAACATTGTTGCTGCTAGTAAGATAGTTATATTGATGATGCTGTTGTAGGGAGGGGTTCAGGAAGGACAAGAACTAATAAGTGTAATTGAAGAACCATGTTTTCCTTGTAGTTTAAGTAATAGAATTTACGAGATGCAGTAGCTTCTATTGTATTTATGTGCTATCCTGTATTAACTTAAATATGTTTTTCTTTTCTTTTATATGTGATGTTAATAATTTCTCTGTTGCTGATGTGACATGATATGCTATAATAATTCCTTAGGTACTTCTAGGCATCTACTTCTATGGCTTCGAGAAGTGCTCCGCCATCCAGTAGCGCGCTGTGCTCCCCATCATCACGGGTCGCGTCGTCGTTGCCCAAGCCTAGTATGGGACTGGAAGGACCTCCATGATTTCGCTCTCTGTCTGCGAGATCGTCGATGCCAATGTCCGCGAGTATGGTTCTTCTTCCTCCTCCGCTCAAATAAATCTAAAAACATAAAGTCTAGTATGGTTTTAACGCATGTAGGAATTTATAGTTGTCTTGTTTTCTCGGTTTTTGGTAGTGGTGCATGATTTATCATAGTGGTGCATGATTTATCACACGATTTATTGTTCAGGATGGCCACTGGAAGTTTTGTTAGTTACTTAATTCTATATGCCATGTACTTGCAGGTGCTTGTATCATATAGATTAGCACTTGTGATTTTGACTGATAGATTTATGGAATTTATTGGTTTTGTCTGCTGGCATATGTGTTTCTTTTTCTCCATTTGTTGAAAGTATATTGTTGTAACCATGGAACTATTGTAATCAAATATTGGAATCAACTAGTGTGTGAGTGCTGGAATCAACTACTGTCTGAAGATGGATCATTCGCTGCAAACCTGTATGTGGATCAGTTAATTATTGTGTGAACTTCATGGTTCCATCTATAGTCATTTTGGTGTGAACCTGAATGTTTGATGTTTCGCTTAACTTGAATCTCTCCAGTTTTATCGTGTACTAGCTGCAGCGGAACACCCTTGAGCAAGATCAAGAACCTAGAGAAGATCAAGTTTAAAGGTTGGTTGTGCACTTTTAGTTCTTTGCAGGTGCTTTTTTGTTGAAATTCAAAATCTTTATCTGATGCAAAGCACTGTAAAAGAATTCAATTCTATACTTTTGCGCTATACTAATGAACCATTGTATGTTAGTACTGAAAAGCTAGTGATACTAATTCATTATCATACATTGAAAAGCTGAGTATATTTTCGTTACTGTAGTACTGGTTCTATAGATCTTCCTGTAAATAAATTTCTCGGATCTAATTTGTAGCCTTTGTCTGTTTTCATATGTTTTGCTTTTTGTTCATTTGCTGAAAATACCTACTTCCTTAATTTGCTATATTTTTTGTTTTACTCTTTGAGCTGACTTGTAGGTACACCGAGAGGAATTCTAGGCCAGCAGATATTGATTTCATCTACTTTTATGAATTTCATGTGAAATGTGAATGGCCTAACACGAAGAAAGCTGTAGTATATTATTGGAACCATGGAACTGTTGTAATTTGAAGTGTGTGAGTGTTGGGATATTATTGTATAATGTGACTTGAAGTGTGAGTGCTGGGACATATATTGTATAGTATGTGATTTGAACCTATTGTAATTTGAAGTGTATGTCTATTGTAAAAATATTCTTGCCTTTATGAATAAATTATTAGTTGATCAATTATTGTCAAATCGTGGGAGGTTGAACACCTGTGAAAAATAAAATTAACAAGTGGGACCTGCTGAAAATAAAAGGGCGGAAATAAAAAGAAATAAAATGTCAAAAATAAAAAAGGATTAACTATAAAAGGCCTAGACTAGAAAATAAAAAGGACTTCATGTTGGGCCTGGCCCATATAGTTCGACGGAATTGATATAAAAAACATAAACTGAATTATTGGGCTTGGCCCATATAAACGATAGAAATGGACCGGGCTGATTGTGTGCCACGTCGGACTGGCCACGTATGATCTGACGTGGCTAGGTCTTATTGCCCATGACGATATTGAATCGTCATAGAGGTTATGACGATCCAAGATCGTCATAGACAGTTATGACGATTTCATCAAAATTGTCGTTATAGTTCATTTGCGACGCCCAGCTTTTGAGGATCTCAAAATCGTCATAGAATCGTCATAAACAGACTACTATGACGATTCTGTGACGAAAATGGAGGGTCATATATAGCCATATTCTTTGTAGTGAAGTAGGAATCCTTAGGATGTCGACAAGATCGACAACCTGGAACCACAAATTCCCCTTCACGGAACATCGAGTGCTCCTTCCCGGACCCCTGAATCCCGACACGCCAAGTTCTTCATCACGGAGTTCGAAGGCCGTTGTCCGAAGTCCAATCCATTGTCAAGCCCCGAGACCCCCAAGATCTTCGGATCAATGTGTGACCTCTATCTGAGACCCATATTTTAATAATAATGACATTTACTTGTTGCATATTAATTAAACATGTTTGCATACATATGGTGGGTGTTTGGGGGTATTTCGATGGTTTACCTAAATTAAATACGGAGGCCATATGTGGTTGAATCTAGTCTAATATTGGCCCTATTTAAATTTGTGTAGCGAACCGGTGGTATATTTTTACCTTGATAAGACAACATTTAAATTGCGGGTATCTAAATAAATTTAACCCTAAAACATTTGTCGGGACCCTGGTTTCGCTTAATATGGCCTAATTGCATCGCACCTTTGCCATGTCATACATCATGCATGCATCATGCCCGATCTTCTGCCATAGTATTAAATAGTGCATCTGGTGTTTCTTCTAGTGCTTTGATTCTTCACTGATTAGGCCAATGAGTTGATGCGAGTGTCGACCTGATATTCGGATGAATCTTCGGCAATATTTTACAGGCGAGCATTCTCCCTTTTTATATCTATTTTACATTTCTAATCTTTACTTCCTCCTGATGATCTATGATGCTATAGATTCTGTACCCCTTTAAACTTTTCTGCAGCCCATATATTGCCACGGACACATCCTATTACCTGTTGTTTGGTAGATAGTCAGCCTTGCGAGTCGTAGTTGCTTGCGCAGGTGATGTGTCGCGCCGTCGATGTACCACAGTTGCTGGAGTAATGCCTCATGTTTAATGTTGGAGATGATCATGACTTTAATTACCGTTTAATAACTTATACTGAAAGTAGGTAAATAATGCAGAGGCACAAATGGACAATAGATGTTATTTGGTTTTTAACCATCCACTTGTGTCCCGTAGGACCCCGAGTACTTGATACCTATTCTTTAAATATTTGCACTATCCGCATGTGGGATCATAAATCCCCTTAGCATGAGCTTGAGTCATATCTTATTTCTTGGGGCCACAAAGTAGTTTAGGGCTTTATTACTATCATGTACTTATGACATGATTATTCCATGTTTTACTTCTTTATTTACTATTGCACGTGGAGCGCTTGTACCATTTTGGATCGCGGCACAATTTCGCGGTATCGACAAGCTTAGTCACACTTTTGGGTTCCCAGTCGTTTACAGCCATTCTCGCAAACCTTTGGGTCCGTCTCGGAGATGGCCAACTTCGTAGCGGGTGGCTTGGTGGGGTGGCCCCTTGAAATATTATATGAATCTTGCGATTTCTTTATCGTGGTGCTTTGTTGGGTTTTCATTTGGTTTTTCCGAGGTTGATCGTGCGTGTGTTGCTATTTGTGCCCCCCTGTAGGGTAACACTTTCTAAAAGCCGTGTCCGCGGTTATGGACGACTTGGAGCACAATATCTCGATCATATACAACTATAACTACAGTAGTGCTATAAATTTAACCTTAAAATAACTAGTAATCAGCTTCAGTACAATGAAATGGCTAAATAAAAGTACCAACAACTGCGGGGTTTTAAATGTCTCATGGTATATGTATCTGACTAGTAAGTATTGCAACTACAACGGAATGGTTAACTAAAACTGCCCACTGCTTATGATATCAGGATGACTCAGGCTATCTATATTTGACTAGTAATTGCCGCAACTATAACAGAATGAATAAAACTACCAACTGTGTGAGTTCCTCGATTGACTTCCTCGTTTGGTCTCAAGGGGGAATACTAGGATGGGTATGCTTGGTGATAATTTTAGGTTGGATCCGAATAGGTCTTTCTTATCCCTCTCCGATAGCCGACAGTTGAATCGAGTCTCTATAGGTTGTTTAGTGCATGTTGCGATGCCACTTCAGTCCACCATACCTATGTAGGCGAGGACCATCGAATTCTAAGACTCGCTGTGTACTAGCCTCAGTACTAACCGCTCTCTTTTTCCTTTGTCCTTTGCCGGCACCCCTTTTGTTTAAGCAGGTTTGAGATCGACGTCGTTATCAGGGTTCCCTTCCGGCTTGGACTGGGAAAGGTTATGGACGCCACTGGTTATTCTTCAGGGCTCTTAGCCTAATTTGCATCTTGTTCGTACTCGGACGTTTTATCATTTTCAAGGTAATTTGGATCTTTGCATTGTATATCTATATTCTTGAATCTTTGGGTCATTGTTGTATATATCTGTTCTGTGGGTTCCATCATGGACTAATATGTAATGGTATTACTTCGTTTTCCACCCGCACAAAAGTGCCTAGTGGACGCCTTTGAATCGTTTCTATGCGGGTTTGGCGGGAATCCCTAAGACTTGCATAGGGCCGATCCGAGGATGTTACAGAGTGGTATTAGAGCTCGGTAGTTACGATACCCCACTGGTCCAGCCTATAGGATGTTACAGAGTGTCAGAACTATTTTGCAAAATCAGTTGGATAGATCTGAATAGGTCTTCTTTTACTCCTTACCCCTCTTCTATTCTCCTCTTACCTTTGCGTGTTTTGAATCTGCTCTCTTCTCTTTTCTTTGAGTCCAGGAATTCTCGTGGTTGGTTTCTATCGTACCATCAGGGTTTCACTTCCATCCTCTTGTAATGGTGCTTCGACATTCGATCTTCACGCTATCCAATGAATTTTCCTCTGCTATACCTTTCAGTGGACCAAAAATTCACTAAAAAAATTCTTTGTATCTTTTGGTGTTTTACAACGCGACGACATCTTCTACATCATATCTGACGAAGAGCTTTCATCACTCCTTTGTTTCTGAACCTCGCTTGTCGAGATCTACAATATGAATTCTGAGAGTTGGTTGCATAAATTCTCCTATTCATGTGCAAGGTAATGCTTTGGGTGCGCGATGGACTGATCACCATCCGACTACTCTTATCATTCGCTTTTGTACACTGAAGTGGGGGATCAATGCAGTTGTACTGTATTTCCACAGAAGTTAGAGGTGGACTTATCTTTTGAGACCTCGACCTTCATTTTTGTTTAACCGGAGTGTTCTCTCGACCAGCGAGAGCATCGACCCTTGTTGGTGGTGTCGCCGTTTCAAGATGAAGAAAGAATCCTTGTTAGTGGTGTCGCGAGAATCTACAGGAAGCAAGAAGATTCAGATCATTGGCCTTTTTCCTGGACCATGAGGCGGATCTCGAGAACGAGATCCATTATTAGTGGTGTCGAATTGTAGCACCCCGGGTAAAACCTCTACTATAAAATCGCCTATTAATTATATCTTATGCATCATCATGTTATCATGCATGGTTTTATTGCGCCTAAAAGTATTTTCATTAAAACCTTATCTCTGTTTCTGCATTACATCCCTCGATTCTTTCATATTAAAACTTTGTTATCCTGTTCAAGTTATTTGTTCAAAAAGTATTTTTCAAAATGTTTTTAAAATAAAATAATAACCAGAAACTAACAATTATATGTTTTATTTGTGGGGGCAGCCATACCAAGCCAAATCCGGCCCAGCCCGCCACCCCTAGCAACCTAACCCTAACCCTAATATCCCTACCCAGCCACCCACTCCCTATCCTAACCACCGCCACCCCCTGGCTTCACACCACACGGCGCACACACCCCATGCACGCCACTATACGCACACACCCCATGCACGCCACTATACGCACACAAGAACCCCGCCCGCTCCCCCTACTCACCACGTCGCCCACCCCGACACAACGGGCCCCACCTTCTTTCCCCGCTCGAGCCGTTCGCTCATCCCCGAACCCCGCCGCCAACCACTCTGCACCCTCGAGTCCCCCCCACAAGTATAGGGGATCGCAACAGTCTTCGCGAGTAGTATTACCAAATTTATTGATTCGACACAAGGGGAGCCAAAGAATACTTGGAAGCCTTAACAACTGAGTTGTCAATTCAGCTGCACCTGGAAATAGTTCTTGCTCATAGAAGTTTATCAGTAGCAACAGTTTGGTAGTAGCAACAACAAAGCAACAACATCGAGAAGCAGGAGCAATAGTAACAAGATAATGATTGGGATTCGAAAGTGCGGCATAGGGATGGATGGACGGGCATTGCATGGACGAGTCTAAACATGTAACTTCACGATATAGGGCATTGCAGATAAATAATAACAATCATCCAAGTACGAAACAATCCTAGGCATGTGCTCCAAATATAGTCATACGTGCTCGCAATGAGAACTTGCACAACATGTTCTGCCCAGCCAGTCCGTGGCAGCGGGGCCTCTAGGGAACTACTGCAATTAAGGTGCTCCTTTTAATAGAGCACCGGAGCAAAGCATTAACCTCCCTGAACACATGTGATCCTCACACCACAGCCATCCCCTCCGGCTGTCCCAATTATTGTCACTTCGGGGCCTTTGGATCCGGACAATGATATGTGTACACAACTTGCAGATAAGATCACAAACAATACTATCATAATGATTCAATAATAAGTTCAGATTTGAGATCATGGCACTCGGGCCCTAGTGACAAGAATTAAGCACAACAAATTGCAACAAAGTCAAATAGCACTCATAGAGATACTAGGCACTATGCCCTAACAGATATTATTCTGTTACATGATAGAACTCATCCAATCCCTACCATACCCAAGCCTACAGCGGGGGATTACTCACTCATGGATGAGGGAAACATCGATGGTTTATGGAGAGGCATTGGTGATGACGATGGCGATGATCCTCTCTAAACTCCCCGTTAAGGCAGGGTGCCAGAACGGAGTTTCTGGATCCGAATCTTGGTTTCTGGTGGCGGCGATGGAGCGGAACTCTTTCTAGAAAACTATCAAACCCCCCTCGGTTTTTAGGTCAAGAGACAACTTATAGGCGCAGAGGGAGGCCGAGGGGGTTCCTAGGGTGGCTGCACCCCCCTAGGCACGGCCAGAGGTGGGCCCGCGCCTGGCAGGGGTGTGGACCTCCTAGGACCCTTCTCCGCCTCGTATTTTGGCTCCGTGGGTATTCTGGTGAAATATAATTTTTGGCATATTTTCTGGAATTTTTCCCGATAGTTGATTTTCTACACAAAAACTAGACACCAAGGTAATTCTGCTGAAATCAGCGTCAGTCCGTGTTAGTTGTATCCAAATCACACAAGTTTAGAGGAGAAACAATAGCAAAAGTGTTCGGGAAAGTATATACGTTTTGGACGTATCAACTCCCCCCAAGCTTAGCTTATTGCTTGTCCTCAAGAAATTCAGTTGAAAACTGAGTGCGATAAAAGAACTTTCACGAACACATTTGCTTCATATGATGTATATATTCTCAGCATAGGAGTAGATGCTTAAACCATTCATAATAAGAAGTATGCAACTAAGTCTACTCAATAGTCATTGCAAGCTACGAAGATAAACCAACTCAATAATAATAAGTAGCATGAAACATAAACATAAGCAACATCGCAATGCTCATAGTAAGGTATGATAGAGTGGTATCTCGCTTGCCTTTGTTTGTAGAGCACAATATGAATGCCAAGGCACCTCTGAATTTCAAGTGAAGACTAGAAGTAAAGATATCAAAGATACAAGCATCAAAGTCATGACATAATTAACCAAGTTTTGGAACAAACACAAGAATGACAACTATGCTCTCAAGAAGGTGCTCATAGAATAAATGGTGACTCAACAAGGGAGTGAAAATGGTTTTGAAGATTTTGAAGGGCTTCCCAATGCCGAAAGGAAGGTACTCATTAGCTTTGAGCTCTCATTGCCCCTATCATAGGCATCTTCATATGGTTAAGGTGAAAGTGAGGTCCAATATGAGTTATATGATTGACAGACCACAAACTGGAAATCCCAAGTCCCTTGAGTACGAGGGCTGCTCCGCATGCTACTCAACTTTGGTTACCTGTAAGTTCTTGTCATTGTGCATACATGCATATCATAGAGAACCGCCAACGGGGTACCCCTTGCACATGATATAGGAGCTATACCGTGATCAAAATGACAAGGCAAGCAGACAATGAACATCTCAGTGATCTTTTTATTTACTATGTGCATAGCTTTTTATTGAGGATGCTTCATAAATGCTCATTATGGTGATGCTGCAAGTTTCCACCATGATTAGGCATGGCTTAGGCTAGTGGCCCAGACCTTTCTCTAACACAATGTATAGACTCCATGAACTCACAAACTCCCCTTTTACTTCACACAGTCGACATCCGTAAACAAAAGAGCAAAGTATCAACTGGATAGGATATCCAAAAAGTGTTGAAAGCGTTCCCCGTGACAGCATGGTTCTGCTGACTCCCAGCATATAATTTGCAAGCATATAACTTTCATGGACAAGTCACAATGGTTTAGGATTATTAAGTGCAAGGAATAAAGTGTGCCATCAAGTTCGTGAGAGCTTTACGAACTAACTTTCTCAAAACAGACAAACATTTTATTTGGAAGAAAACAAGGCATATAGAATATGCACTGGAATATAAAATGATGCTAATAGGTAGGTATGGTGGACACAATTGGCAATATTGGTTTTGGGGAGTTGGAAGCATCGGTAGAGATCATACTCAGTGAAAGTGAAGGCTAGCAATAAAGAGGGAGCGACAAACGAGAGAGCAATAATTGTCATAATCATGCTTGCAACAAAACAAGACTAATTATGGCATGAAAGTGATACAAGAACTCTGAGGCAAAATAAATCATCGAGGCTTACTGACTATTGGTTAGTCATATGCATGCGTGAGCATGTGCCAAGTCGATTAACATGAACAGTCAGAGGAGGATACCACACTATCATACCAAAATATGAATAAAACAATGCAAGCAAACATTCATATGACATGCTACAAACTATTAGCAAGCTGGAGCTAACCATGGACAAGAAAGAACTACTAAGCATCCATAATGACATACACCTTACACAAACAGGCTAAACATGCTCACAATGATGAGTATATGTACAAAATGAAAACAAATAGAGTTCGTTACCAGCCTCTTACCACTCCTCAAGTTGTCTTCATCTTCATTATTGCCCTTCACTTGTGTGGCTTGAATAATAACATGAAACCAAAATCCACTGAAGACGGCTAAACCCTGCAAAGAACTCACAAAACCAAAGAAGAACAACAAATATTTTTGGTGTTTTCGATTTTTTAGAAACAAGCAAACAAAGAAAAACCAAACAAAAACAAAGCAAACCAAACAAAGCAAAATCTTTTTGGATTTTTCTTTTAAGGCAAACCAAAGCAAAGAAACAAAGAAACAAACCAAGAGAAACAACAAAAATATTTTTGGTATTTTTGTGTTTTTGAGAAAGCAACAACAAAAACCAAAAAGAAAGCGAAACAATGGATATACAAAGAACCGACTGAACATGATATATATATGAGTGTGATGTCAGTATACCTCCCCCCAATCTTAGGCTTTTGGCGTAAGTGGGGCTCAATAGCGCGGGTAGTAACCCCTTGCTGCTGGGTCATCGTAGGAATGATCATAGTCAGGCGCCTGTGATGAAGAAGAAGACGAGTCCCAATCAAATGAGGGCTACTGGTATGAAGACTCTCCCAAGTTGGAGGGCTGAACCGAATCGTCTTCGGCATCCTCTTCAACATTCTCCTCTTGCTGGGAGAGCTCCGCCACATATGTGTCAACCTCCTCCTCCGTAAGCGACCATCCTTGCCTGTTAACAAAGTTAAACAAAGCAGGTGCAGGCAAATAAATTATTTTCTCAGTCCTACCCTTTCTCCGACCTTGCTGGGCAAAATATAATTCATACGGTAAACTTCTCAAATTATCCCCCAAGGAAACAAAACCATGCTGAACCATGGATTCAAGATCAAGCCTCTCTATGGGGAACCGATAATCTGAAAGGTGAGGCTCTAAACCATGGAAAGCTAGCAACCTAGAAGCAATGAGACTTCCACAAATTCCACCCTTCTCGCGGTTGGTGGTGAGATGGTGAGCTATCAAAGCACCCAGGCTATAAGATCTATTCCTATTCAGAGCAGCTGCGATAAAAGCTAGATCAAAAGAAGACAACTTTCTAGCAATCTTTCTAGCAAGAACACACTTGGTAATGAAATATGCAAAGTATCTAATGGCTGGGAACTGAATGTTCTGAATTTTACCACTTTCCTTTGAGAAGTCGAAACCTTGGCAAATCTCAGCATATAAATCCATAAGCGACTTGGGTCTCTCCTGGATCTTCTCACAAGATCCCCACTTAGGTACTCTAATTGCTGCACAGAAATCAGCAAAAGGCAGGTCGATAGGTATATTGTATATTTTGTAATGGACCATGGGATTAGATGTATACCAAGTGAATCGGAAGTCCTGCAAAAAATCCATGTTTAGCTTAACAAATGGAAATGGTTCACCTTCAACAAAGTGTTCCAACCCTGCATTGGCAATCAAAGTTTGGAAATCCTGGGAGATTCCCGCGATTCTCATAAATTCAGGGCATGGATATATGGAAGGAAAAACTGCCTCCTCATGATGAACCTTCATTGGCTTAAGCACCATCAAGTCATATTGATTCAGTGGATAAGTACTCATCTTCTTTGCTGAAATTTTTAGACAAACATCAAACCAAGTGATATCCAAGTTGATAAATGATGAGCAACTACTATAGGAACTTGATAGAGGACTACACATGCATCAAAATGAAATTTCTAAGCATAGAACAAGCATGAAAGCTCAAACAACCTGACACCTATAGTAGCAAAATACTCAAGCTACAATCTACCAATCCCAAATCTAATTGGACAAGTGGAGGAGGCACATACCAAGGAGCAATCTCTCCTAAAATCAGCAGCAAAGAGGGGCTGAGCAAGGAGATCGAAAATTGTGAGCAAGAACAGCAAGAACTCAAGCTTGAGCCAGTTTTCTGGTGTTTTTAGGGAGAGAGAAAGAAGATGACTGTGAGGGGGCACCTTGAAGGGGCTCAGGTGAGCCAGACCCCCCTAGGCACCACCCACAGGTAGGTCGCGCCTACCATGGGTATGGTGGCCTGGGGTGGCCCCTGGGTCACTTCAGGTGTCCCTCTACCCCTTTTTTCGAGGAAAAATTTATTTTAAATTTTCTGGGATTTTTGGGAAACTTTATTTTTGGCCAATTTTCAGGGTATGAAAATTGATTTTCTCGCAGAAACAGTTTTTTCAGAAGAAGCAAAAGCAAACCAAAAGCCAAACTGCAGGAGCTCTAAGACACTATAACAAGCAAACAACTAGCAAAACCAAAGCAAGCAAAATAAAGGCAAAGACTAGGAAGGAGAAAAGTAAAAGAAAGCAAGTATAACCACAGTGAAAACATTATTTTGTTCATTCAAATCATTTTGTTAACAAGGTTGATCAAGTCTTGTTACCAAAACAATCTTATATGAAACAAAACTTTGCATTCCACAAGGTGATTATGTTACCTCATACTTGATAGCAATGGTCCCAATCATAATAGTTTCAAAATTTTCTTGTGGAATGGGACAATATATTTCTCCAACCTTGACGCTCTCAATATTTTCAATGGAATTCAGGCAATAGCTCTTAACAACCTTCCTAGGGAAATAAATAGTATGCTCTTTGTCATCAATTTTGAATGTTACTTTCCCTTGATTGCAATTAATAACAGCACCTGCAGCATTAAGAAAAGGTCTCGCAAGAATAATAGACATATTATCATCTTCAGGTATTTCAAGCACAACAAAATCAGTCAAAACCAAGCAATTATGAGCCACTTGAATAGGAACATCCTCACATATACCAACAGGAATAGTAGTTGACTTATCAGCCATTTGCAAAGATATATCAGTTGGTATCAAATTTTCTAGCTGGAGTCTCTTGTAGAGAGAAAAAGGCATAACACTAACTCCATCTCCCAAATCACATAAAGCAGTTCTAACATAATTATTCTTAATAGAGCAAGGAATAGTTGGTATACCTGGATCACCAAGTTTCTTTGGAACCTTACCATTGAAGGAATAATTTGCAAGCAAAGTATAAATCTCCTCATTAGGAATCTTCCTTTTATTAGAGACAATATCCTTCATATACTTTGAATAAGGAGGCAATTTAATAGCATCAGTCAAAGGAATTTGCAAAACTAAAGGTTTCATCCACTCACAAAACTTGGTGTAGTGTTCTTTCTCCTTTGACTTGTGTTTCTTACCTGGAAAAGGCATAGGTTTCTGCACCCAAGGTTCTCTCTCTTTACCATGTTTATTAGCAATAAAATCTTCATTTATGTACCTAGTGCTCTTAGTGTGCTTCTCAGGTTCTTCCTCACCTTCCTCCTTATTAGGAGACTCATTTTTATCATTACCACTCTCAATGTTAGCATCAGAGACATATATACTATTAGGATCTACAGCAGGTTCAAGGGGTTCCTCAACTACCTTATGTTTCTTTTTCTTTCTCGTACGAGGACTACCACTACTTTCACCTTGTTGAGAATCCTGCTCAATTCTTTTAGGGTATCCTTTAGGATATAAAGGATCTTGAGTAGCTATACCACTCCTAGTTCTAATTCCATAAGCATGTTTATCTCCTGAGGCATTAACTAGCATATCCTTTTGTACCTTAGCAAGTTGATCAAGTTGGGTTTGAACCAGTTGAAGTGTTTACAAAGCATTTTAATATCATTAGAAGTTCTTTCCACAATATCTTTCAACTCATGGATAGCTCTATAGTTTTCCAATAAATGATTATAAACTTGTTTATTAAAATTACCTTGTTTAACGATAAATGTGTCAAGTTCCTCTAAACATTGATCAGGAGGCTTACCATAAGGAATATCACCTTCATTAAAGTGTTGGAGAGAGTGTACCTCAATAGTAGATGAGTGGGGAATTGGCTTACATAATTCTTCTATAGGAGGTATATTCTTCACATCTTTAGCTCTAATACCTTTCTCCTTTAGACATTTCTTAGCTTCTTTCATCACTTCATCATTTAATGCAATAACTCCCCTCTTCTTTGGTGTTGGTGTTGGAACTGGTTCAGGAACATCTGGTTCAGGAATATTTAGCTCAGTTAAAGTCCAATCATCATAATTCTTGCTTATCTTAGCCATTAATTTTTCAGCATCTGTAGGAGTTCTTTTCCTGAAAACACAATTAGCAAAACTATCTAGGTATGTCCTAGAATCATCAGTTAGTCCATTATAATAAATATCAAGAAGCTCATTCTTAGGCAATGGACATCCAGGATGTGCATGAATCGAGGCACCGAACCTTGTCCATGACTCCGGTCATTTCTCTTCTTCTCCCTGTTTAAAATCAAAAAGTCTCTGCAAAGCAGCATGTCTAGCACTGGGAGGAAAATATTTCTGGAAGAAAGAAGCAATCAAGCAATCAGGGCTATCAATGGAACCAGGAGGTAATCTATTAAACCAAGCCCTAGCTTCTCCTTTTAGTGAAAAAGGGAAGATCTTAGTAACAAAGTACTTGCGCATCTTAAAATCATCAGAGAACAAAGCACTCATAGTAGAAAGCTCATTCACATGAGCCACAACACTCTCACTTTCAGTCCCACAGAAAGGTTCTTTCTCCATAATATCTAAATAGGATAAATCAATAGAGAAATCATAATCTTTATCTTTAATATCTATGGGAGAGGTGGCAAACTTAGGATTAGAGGACAACTTAGGAATAATGGTGCGTCTAGCAAGGAGAATCTTAATAGCACTAATACCATGTGTGTTTCGGCACTCTTCAACAAATTCATCAGTGAACTCAATGTAACCATCATTAATATCATAACTCTCACTAGACTCAGGTGAGCTAACAGGTGTAACGGTGTCTTCACTAGGAGTATCAGTATTTCCTAGACCATCCATAGTAGCATCTAGGAAAGGACCTAATGAACCACTCGCATCAAGCACAGTAGAAGTAAAATCACGAGCATCAAAAGCAGTTTCAGATTCAGCACTAGTAGAAGTGTGTGTAGCATGAGTATGTGGTGGTGGTGTGACAAGCTTACTTATAACAGACGGTGAATCAAGAGCAACATAGGTGTTCAGGACCGTACATCTTCTTGTAGTGGATGGTAAAATAGGAAAATTTCCATCACGAGACTTAACCATGATGAAAGGAGTAGCAGTGAACAATAATAGATCCAAGTGAACTTATAAATAAAGCTATGGTCCCCGGCAACGGTGCCAGAAAATAGTCTTGATGACCCACAAGTATAGGGGATTGCAACAGTCTTCGTGGGTAGTATTACCCAATTTATTGATTTGACACAAGGGGAGCCAAAGAATACTTGCAAGCCTTAACAACTCAGTTGTTAATTCAGCTGCACCTGGAAATAGTTCTTGCTCATAGAAGTTTATCAGTAGCAATAGTTTGGTAGTAGCAACAACAAAGCAACAAATGATAAAACAGAGCAATAATGTGATAACAGTAAGGATTCGAGTCAAAGTGTAGGCATAGGGATGGATGGACGGGCGTTGCATGGACGAGTCTAAATATGTAACTTCAAGATCTAGGGCATTGCAGATAAATAATAACAAGCATACAAGTACTAAACAATCCTAGGCATGTGCTCTAAATATAGTCATACATGCTCGCAATGAGAACTTGCACAACATCTTCTGTCCAGCCAGCCTATCGCAGTGGGGCCTCTAGGGAACTACTAGCAATTAAGGTGCTCCTTTTAATAGAGCACCGACGCAAAGCATTAACCTTCGTGAACACATGTGATCCTCACACCACAGCCATCCCCTCCGGTTGTCCCAATTATTGTCACTTCAGGGCCTTTGGATCCGGACAATGATATGTGTACACAACTTGCAGATAAGATCACAAACAATACTATCATAATGATTCAATAATAAGTTCAGATCTAAGATCATGGCACTCGGGCCCTAGTGACAAGCATTAAGCACAACAAGTTGCAACAAAGTCAAATAGCACTAATAGAGATACTAGGCACTATGCCCTAATAGATCTTATTCTATTACATGATAGAACTCATCCAATCCCTACCATCCCCTAGCCTACAGCAGTGGATTACTCACTCATGGATGAGGGAAACATCGATGGTTGATGGAGAGGCATTGGTGATGACGATGGCGATGATCCTCTCCAAATTCCCCGTTCCGGCAGGGTGCCAGAACGGAGTTTTTGGATCTGAATCTTGGTTTCTGGTGGCGGCGGCGGAGCGGAACTCTTTCTTGAAAACTATCGAACCCCCCTTGATATGTTGGAAATGTATCTATAATTTTTGATGCTCCATGCTTGTTTAGTATCTACTTTGCTTTACTTGTCCACACTTTGAGGTGCTTTTTACATGTTTTCTGGTACTAACCTATTAACAAGTTGCAGTGCGGATGCCATTTTCTGCTATTTTTGGTTTCAGAAAAGTTAGTAAAGAAATATTCTTGGAATTGGACGGGACAAACGTCAAAGTCAATTACTTTCCGTGGGGAACAAGAAGTCCAGAGGGGAGAAGAGGAGGCGTGCCAGGACGGCTAAACCCCAGGGACGCCTCCTCGTCCCTTGACAAAGTATAAGTTAGCAATCTCATGTCCCTTGAATATGAGGGCCGCACCTCATGCTACTCAACTTTAGTCACCTTTAAGTTCTTGTCATACTAAGTACATGTATCATAGAGAACCGCCAACGGGGTACCCCTTGCACATGGTACAGGAGCTATCCCTTAACCAAAATGACAAAGCAAGCAGACAATGAGCATCTCAGCGATCTTTTTATTTTCTATTTGCATAGATTTTTATTGAGGATGCTTCACATATTGCTCATTAGGGTGATGCTGCAAGTTTCCACCATGATTAGGCATGGCTTAGGTTAGCGGCCCAGGCATTTCTGTAACACAAAATACATAACTCAATGGACTTACAAGCTCCCTTTTTATTTCACACCGGCGACATTCATAGACAAAAGAGCATGATATCAACTATGTACAAAGTACAAGTGCAATGTTGAAAACTTTACCCATGACAGCATGGTTCTGCTAATTCCAACGTATAAGTGCAAGCATATACAACATAGATGACACAATGGTTCAAGTTTATTAGGAGCAAGGAATATAAAGGATTCCATCAAGTTTGTGAGGGCTTTAATCACTAAGTTTTCACATAACAAAATACTTTTTAATTGGAAGATAGCTGAAAACAAGAATATACTTGGAATGGTGTAACACACCATGCATAGGAATTTATAGTGGACACTTTGGAATAACTTGGTTTCTTGGGAGTTGGAAGCATGAGTAGAGCTTACTCATACAAGTGGAGGCTATCAAAAGACTGGGAGAAACCAACTAAGAGAGCAATAATGGCCATAATCATGCAGAACAACAAAACATTACTAATCAAATCATAGAGTGGTACTACAAGTCAAGTACTAAATGATCATAGAGGCTATGGTGACTTGTCATAGTCATAACATGGTGTGAGCATGTGCCAAGTCAACCCAAACAAAGCATCAAAGGAGAATACCACAATACTATGCTTTTGCATGCTAAAACAACGCATAATTTCTTCAAGGCACACTAAGCAATCCCAATTGTTTGGAACAAGACAAGCTATAGTAATAATCACTAAGCATAAGGTCAAAACAACACCTAGCATGCCATGCTAAAGTCTAAGTCACATACAATGCAAGCTCCTCTTGCACTTTCAAGTAAGAACTTTCTACTCCTTTCCAACACCAATCAACTTTTTTGAAACAACACAGCGAGAACGGGTGATACGTCAGAAAACGTATCTATAATTTTTTATGCTCCATGCTTGTTTAGTATCTACTTTGCTTTGCTTGTCTACACTTTGAGGTGCTTTTTACATGTTTTCTGGTACTAATGTATTAACAAGTTGCCACAGTGCTAGTTGCATGTTTTCTGCTGTTTTTGTTTTCAGAAAAGTCAGTAAAGAAATATTATCGGAATTGGATGGGTCAAAAGCCAAAGTTAATAACTTTCCGTGGGGAACAAGAAGTCCAGAGGGGAGACGGAGAAGCGGGTCAGGGCAGCCAACCCCCCCCCTAGGCGCGGGTGGGCCCTGCCCCGCGCCTGGGAGGGGTGTGGCCCCTCTAGCCGCCTCCTCGGCCTCCCCCTTCGCCTATAAGAAGACCCCGATGCAGAAACCCTAAGAACCCCAATCAAATCTCCACGAAACCGTCTGTAGTCACCGCCAGCATCGTCCCTAGATCGGGAGGGGGGTCTGAAGTTCTTCCCGGCACCCTGCCGGAGGGGAGATCATCCCGGAGGCCTTCTCTACGGTATGATGCGTGAGTAGTTCCACCTTGGACTATGTGTCCATGTAGTAGCTAGATGGTTGTATCTCCTCCTTTGTGATTTCATGTATAGATCTTGTGAGCTCCGTTCATGGTCAAGATCTAATCTATTTGTAATCATGCATGGTGTGTTTGCGGGGATCCAATGGATATTGAGATTATTATGTTGGTTTGATTAACGGTTTTGTATTTATGATTCTATCATGTCTGTGTTGTTTGTGATCTTGCATGCTCTCCGTTACTAGTAGCTATCTTGGCCAAGTAGTTGCTAGTGACTCCAAGAGGGGGTATTTATGCTCGATAGTGGGTTCATGCCTCCAGTTTCCAAGGGAAGTGACAGAAATCTCTTCGGTTGTAGATGTGTTGTTGCCACTAGGGAGGAAAAAAAGTCTCTTGTTCATGGAACATGTGGACTGTTTACCTTACACACTTTGCTTAAAGAAGTTGCCTGTTGCTTGCAACTTAATACTGGAGAGGGTTCGGATGATAACCTGAAGGTGGACTTCTAGTCATAGATGCAGTTGGATGGAGGTCTATGTATCTTGTTGTATTGCCCAATCGAATCTCATACGATCTTTCTTACTAGTAATTGCATTGTTATGCCTTACTCAGTTGCTATCAATTGCCCTACTATAATTTGTTTACCCTTCATGCCATGTTGTTTATCTAAGGAGAGCACCTCTAGTGAGCTATGGACCCCGGTACAATCTTTACCATTGATACATCGTTACTTGTTTACTTGTTGCAAACCATTACCTTCCACACCATACGTTTAATCCTTTGTTATAGCAAACCGGTGAGCTTGACAACCTCACTCGTTTGTTGGGGCAAAGTCTTGAGTTTGTGTTGTGCAGGTCTCTGTGTTGCCAGCAACACCTGTGTGATGTTTCCTTCCTCCTACTGGTTCGATAACCTCGGTTTCTTACTGAGGTAAAACTTGCTGTTGTGCTTCTTCACACCTTGCTCTTGGGGTTTCCCCACGAAGCGCTCCCACTTGGACTAGCTCTGCATCAACGGGGGTCCAAAATACTTTATTCAAGAAAACTAAACAAACTAAGCAAAAAAACAAAAACTAAGACGCTCCAAGAACAACACAACAGTGCATGAAACAATAAAAACGAAATGTCTAGAAATACCTGAGCTTTCTATTGATGAAGAAGGGGGTGCCTTTGGCATCCCCAAGCTTTGAGGCTTGTACCTCTTGGATATTTCTTGGTGTGACACCGGGGTGGAATCCCCAAGCTTGAGCTTTTGTCCATTCTTCATCTCATTACATCATTCTCTCTCCACACCTGAATTTTTTTCCTTCATACAAAACTTCACACAATCTTCATTAGCAACATTAGTGTATTCAAAAGATAATAGACCCTTAGGCTTAGCTTTATAAAAGCAAAAATTTTCACTAAAACACAATCTACCGTAGCAAATCCTTCAAAAATCTCAATTTCTCCAAAAAGAACCCAAAAAGGAATCAATAAGAAGCAAATGCAAAAAATGGCAGAAATCTGTCAAAATGGACCAGCAAGTAGAAACCAATTTTTTCGAAAATATTCTGTTGCTCAAATCAAAAAGTGTTGAACTAACTAAAGTTAGCTAACATATTGTGATATTTATTCATAAATTTTCAGCCCAATCCGACTTACAGAGACTCCTCACGAATTTTTATGGTGGAGAACATAAATCTGCTTTGGGACAGTAACTCCCCAAATCTTACTTCCCTCTCATTAGAGGTCATTCTTGGCACAAAAAGAAAACAAAAAGGATAAGGAGAGGTCATTACTGAAGTAGTAACTTCCAATATTCAAGTAAACTCTTGGGTTATCTCCCAACAAGTACTTTTCTTTAATGCCTTTAAGTTAGGCGCAAGAAGCAAGAAATCAAGTATTTTCAAATGAGGAAGCATTAACATCAAACCTCTTGCTCCTACCTTTCTTCTTCTCTTTAGGGAAAATATGATTGCTTACTGGAGGAGAAAAATGCATAATGCCTTTTCCCACATCTATTATTGCTCCAAGGTGTTTCAGCAGGGATCTTCCAAGTGTAATATGTCCTTTGCCTACACATTCAATAACAAGATAATCAGTAGACACCATTTTCCTGAGATTTTTGTGGACACACCTTCAGCTGTTTCAATGGGCAATAAAGTTGCATTATTGGTAGGAGATATTTATTCTCCTCCTTTAGAAAGTCCCCAAAGACTCAATGACTCATAAATATCTTTAGGCATAAGGCAAAATTCAGACATGATATCACAACGAGCATCAAAAGTGGCACTATTTATAGAAACTTTGATTGTGGACTACCACTTTGAAGGCTCATAATTTATTGGAACATAATCATGGTATGCCCTAAGTGTGTGATAGCAACTCTTCAAAGCAGCAGTACTAGACTCAAGAGTGTTCAACCTAGCAAAAATGTTTATAAAAGAGGAATCAGACTTGCTAGGCGTATTATAAATCATAATCAATTTCTTTATGGCATCAAAATCTTCATCCTCAGCATATCAAAAAATATCTTTCTTAGCCACAACATCCCAAGCATATCTATAACAAAGAGCAATACTGTGGTAGAAACTATTAATAACCAAGCTAATACTCATCTTAGGCTCAGTTTCCCTTTGTAAAGCAGAGATTTTAGATCAAGCTTCTTTAAAACTCTCTTCACCTTTTTTCTTGAAAGCAAAGATCTCTTCCATAGGTGTCAGAAAGATTGGACCAAAACCAGACATGGTAGCAACTAGGGCAGGAACTAATTTTTTTGTGTGTTTTTTATAAGAAAAAGCAAACCAAAGTAAAATATTTTTTTGGAGTTTTTGATAAAAAGAGGCAAACAAAACCAAGAAAAAGAAACTAAGCAAAGTAAAAACAAAGTAAAGAGAAAGGTTGAGGAGGACTCCCCTTGTGAAGGCGTCCTTAGCCTCCCCGGCAACGACGCCAGAAAAAGCTTGATGGCACCGCGTCAACGTGGAGCGCTTCGTCGGGAAACCCCAAGAGCAAGGTATGATACAGCACGGCAGTAAGTTTCCCCTCAGTAAGAAACAGAGGTTATCGAACCAGTAGGAGGAAGGAAACGTCTCAAAGATGTTGCAAGCAACGTGGAAACCTGCACAGCACAAACTCAAGACTTTTCCCCCAACGATCAGTGAGGTTGTCAATCTCACCGGTTGCTGTAACAAAGGATTAACCGTATGGTGCGGAAGGTGATGATGATTTGCAGCAAGTAAACAGTAACAGTGGAAGATGTATCAATGGTAAAGGTTGGACCGGGGTCCATAGTTCACTAGAGGTGTTCTCCTTATATAAACAAACATGACATGCTGGGTAAACAAATTACAGTAGGGAAATTGACAGGACTGAGCAAGGCATAACAATGCAATACTAGACAAAAATACCCTATGAGATTCGATTGGGCAATACAACAATATACATAGACCGCCATCCAACTACATCTATGACTAGAAGTCCACCTTATAGGAATTTGAATGATGTCACCATCAAGAACAAGTACCCTTTGCCAAAGATAGAAGAGTTGTTTGACCAGTTGACTGGTGCCAGAGTATTCTCTAAGATTGATCTTAGAACTGGTGATCATCAACTAAAAATTCGTGCAATGGATATTCCAAATACTTCTTTCATGGCCCGATATGGATTGTATGAGTAGAAGGTCATGTCTTTTGGATTAACTAATGCCCCCGCTTATTTCACGTCAGAAACGTATCTATAATTTTTGATGTTCCATGCTTGTTTAGTATCTACTTTGCTTTGCTTTGTCTTTCTTTGAGGTGTTTTTAACTTCTTTAAGCAAAGTGTGTAAGGTAAAAAATCCACTTGTTCCATGAACAAGAGACCATTGTTATCTCCCTAGTGGCAACATCACATCTAAAACCGTAGAGATTTCTGTCACTTCCCTTGATTAAGTAGAGGCATGAACCCACTATCTAGCATAAATACCCCCTCTTGGAGTCACTAACAACTACTTGGCCAAGATAGCCACTAACAACGGAGAGCATGCATGATCACAAACAACACAGACATGATAGAATCAAATAGACAAAACCATTAATCAATGTGACATAGTAATCTCAATATCCATCGGATCCCCGCAAACACAACATGCATGATTACAAATAGATTAGATCTTGATCATGAACTGAGATCACAAGATCTAGACATGAAAGCACAAGGAGGAGATACAACCATCTAGCTACTACATGGACCAGTAGTCCAAGGTGGAACTACTCACGCTTTATACCGGAGGCTGGCATGATGAAGAAGAAGGTCTCTGGGATGATCTCCCCTTAGGTAGGGTGTCGGGAAGAGCTTCAGATCCCCTCCCACCGATCTAGGGACGATGGTGGCGGTGGCGACAGACGATTTCATCGAATATTGATCGGGTGTCTAGGGTTTCTGCATCGGGGGCTTCTTATAGGCGAAGAGGCAAGGCAGGGGGCCACCAGGGCGGCTGCATCCCCCCCAGCATGGGGTGTGGCCCCCTGGTGAGTCCTCTCCGTCTCGTATTCCGGCTTCGTCTTCCCCACGAAAAAATATTGACTTTGGCTTTTGTCCCGTACAATTCCGAGAATATTGATTTTCTGCCTTTCTGGAACCAAAAACAGAAGAAAACAGGCAACTGGCACTGTGGCAACTTGTTAATAGGTTAGTACCAGAAAACATATAAAAACACCTCAAAGTGTGGACAAAGCAAAGCAAAGTAGATACTAAACAAGCATGAAACATCAAAAATTATAGATATATTTCCGACTTATCAGGGACCATGAATCCCCTTAGCATGAGCTTGAGTCATATCTTATTTCTTGGGGCCACAAAGTAGTTTGGGGATTTATTACTATCACATACTTATGCCATGATTATGCCATGTTTTACTGCTTTATTTACTATTGCGCGTGGAGCGCCTGTACTATTTTGGATCGCGGCACAATTTCGCGGTATCGACAAGTCTAGTCACACTTTCGGGTTCCCAGTCGTTTACAGCCGTTCTCGCAAACCTATGTGTCCATCTCGGAGCTGGCCAACTTCGTAGCGGGTAGCTTGGTCGGGTGGCCCCCTGAAATATTATATGAATCTTGCGATTTATTTGTTTTGATGCCTCGTTGGGTTTTCATTTGGTTTTTCCGAGGTTGATCATGCGTGTGTTGCTATTTGTGCCCCCCCCTGCAGGGTAAAACTTTCTGAAAGTCGTGTCCGTGGTTATGAACGACTTGAAGCACAATATCTCAATCATAGACAACTATAAATAAAGTAGTGCTATAAATTTGACCTTAAAATGACTAGTAATCAGCTTCAGTACAACGAAATGGCTAAATAAAAGTACCAACAACTGCTGGATTTTAAATGTCTCATGGTATATGTATCTGACTAGTAAGTATTGCAACTACAAAAAAATGGTTAACTAACACTGCCCACTGCTTATGATATCAGTATGACTCAGGTTGTCTATATCTGACTAATAATTGTTGCAACTATAACGGAATAAATAAAACTACCAACTCTATGAGTTCCTCGGTTGACTTTCTCGTTTGGTCTCGAGGGGCAAATACCAGGATGGATATGCTTGGTGATAGTTTCAGGTTGGATCTGAATAGGTCTTTCTTTTCCCTCTCTGATAGCCGACAGTTGAATCGAGTCTCTATAGGTTGTTTAGTGCATGCTGCGCTACCGCTTCAGTCCACCATACCTATGTAGGCGACGAACGCCGAATTCTAAGACTTGCCATGTACTGTCCTCAGTATTGATCGCTCTATTTTTCCTTTTCCCTTTGTCGGCACCCCTTTTGTTTAAGAAGGTTTGAGATCGACGCCGTTAGCAGGGTGCCCTTCCGGCTTGGCCTGGACAGGGTTATGGACGCCACTGGTTATTCTTCAGGGCTCTTAGCCCAATTTACATCTTGTCCGTACTCGGACGTTGTATCATTTTCATGGTAATTTGGATCTTTGCATTGTATATCGGTATCCTTGACTCTTTGAGTCGTTGTTGTATATATCTGTTCTGTGAGTTCCATCGTGGACTAATATGTAATAGTATTACTTTGTTTTCCATCGATTGAATTTTCCTGCTGATAAATTAGCGAATCAACTGCAACACGGGAAGTTTAGAAATTTAAAAACAGAAATTATGGAAATTAGAAAATACGAAGTGTAGAAATTGCAATATGGAAAGTATAGTGTTTGCTGCTTAGAAAATGAAACTAGCAAAAGGGAAGTATAGAAATTTGAAAAAAGGAAGTATAGAAATTGCACAAAGGAAAGTATAGAAGTTGCAAAATAAGAAATATAGTGTTCGCTGCCTAAGAAATGAAACCAACAAAGGAAAGTATAGAAATTTAAAAACAGGAAGTATGAAATTTTAAAAATAAGAAGTATAGAAATTGAAAAACGGAAAGTATAGAGTTCGCTCCCTAGAAAATGAAACCAAGAAAGAGAAATATAAAAAATTGAAAAAGGGAAGTATAGTAATTGCACAAAAGAAAGTATAGAAGATGCGAAATAGGAAGTACAGTGCTCACTTCCTAGGAAATGAAACCAACAGAAGTAGAAACTGAATAAAGATAAGTATAGAAATCGAAGAAAGGGAAGTATAGTGTTCGCTGTCCAGGAAAATGACACCATTGATAGTATTTTTAAAATTACTATGAAACTGTTTTGAATTTGAGAAAACTTTCTGACTGAAAAAAGTTGTGCCTACTTCATAGCTATCTAACAAGATATCATTCCGACGAGAGGTTCAAAAATAATCATGAAATTACTATCCATACCTAGGAAATGAAAACATAGACAATATTTTTATAATTACTCTTAAACCATTTAGAATTTGAGAAAATGTTTTGAATGAAAATTTTGCACCTAATCCATAGCTATGAAAAAGATATCATTTGCATCATTCCCACAAGCGGTTCAAAAATAATCGAGAAATTACTATCCGCCGTTTTTGAAAAATCAGAATCTTAGTATTTTCAAAATTACTTTTAAAATGTGCAGAATTTGAAAAAACATTCAACATGAAAAAGGTGCGCAATTTCATTATATTTCCAACGCATCATCATTTGATCCATTCTGATCAGTAGTTTGAAAAATCAATTAAAAGGACGTTTATGCTTGTTTATGTCAATTTCCGATTTTTAATATTAGAATTAAATGGTTTGGAATCTGAAAAAAGTTTTAATACAAAAAAGTTGGGGATTTTCCATAGTTTTCCAACGATATATCATTTACATTATTCCTACAAGTGTTTTAAAGATAAGAAAAAAATCGTTACATAGGTAAACATAGAAGTATCATTTTGCAAAAAAAGAAGTATTAAAATGGCATCTAAAGGAGTATATAAAACGAACCGAGGAAAGTATGGATCATGTATATAATATTATTATATCATTGCTGATAGAATAGCGCTGGTATTGGTATATATATATATCTATTTAATTACATAGAGATTATTAAATTACATGTAGGCATTAGCGACAATGTTATTCTACGGTTTCAGATATGACCTCTATAAGCAAAAATCCCGCCAATTTCTCTTAAATTGCTCGTAGGCGGTTCTTTGATAGGAGCTGCTCCCGCATCTCTTCGGTCTTCAAAGAAGGGGAACAATATGAATATATGAGTTATGTGTATTTATATCAAATCATTATAAAAAATATGAATGAAACTCAACACAATTGACGGTAATAAAGTAAAATTGTGAATAGTTTTCCGTACGTGAAGTTGTCTTAGATATCTGTGTCACTCACTGTTCCTCATGTGAATAAACTCGCAAACACAGTATACACGTAAATTTGTCTCATGTTCCTGCCTTAAGCAGAGAATAGAATTCAATTAAATAATAATCAAGCATGATAATGATAATAAAACTTGAATTAGAGAGATGCGTGGACCTAGCTAGTACTACTTATTGGGATCCGTCGAAAACATGGCTCCTTTTCCATTCACCAAAAATATCCTTGGTAAAACGTTTCCAACACCTGTCCGACAAAGAAAATGAATAAAAAGTTATTAATTACTTGATATCATAAAATAAACGAAATAGCCGATATAGTGCAATAATGATTGAAATTATCTTTAGAGCATTATAACCAAGCTGATATAGTCCTCGGGGGGTTTATGTAATGAGTCCATGAAAACAATTTTTACAGCGTCAACTTAAATGACTAGCAGAATCCAATAAAGATTGCGCACGTTTATATACGCAGGCATGCATAACTCATGAATTACACTTTTACATTAAGTAAACAAAATAGAATGTGTACAAGACAGTAACACTCACTTGAGGTTGTAAATAAATAGTATTTCCATTCTGGAATTCTGTTTGTTTAAAAACCTTAGCAAGTTAGCCTCTGTGTCCTTGCCTTGGTCTCATGTCATAATAAAATTAACGATATATGGATCAATGAACTTAGTGTCATAGATTCTCCCTCTTTTGTATTCGAGAATCTTCATTCTACATAATAGCGTATAAAAAAATATAGTGAGGATAATTACAGACAGTAAATTAGCTGAGATGGAGACTTAAATTACAAAAATAAATCACTTACCAACAATAGCAACTGATGATAGATTTGTCGAGAGCGTCTTAGTTGTATAGCTGAAAATGTTCTTCGAACATAATATATATCTGGTCATCACGGAAGTAATTCTCCTTCTTAACTGGTACCATGAGCACGATTTGTCCTTCCTTTGAGGATTTCATGTAGCACTCATGCAATCTTCGCATTTATGTTGGTAGATGCCACACCTGCTCAGGTTTGACTAGAGGCTGACCGGGGACAAATTTCCAAGCTAGATCAGCCTTGGGATATCTGCGTTGCCTATGAATTGAGAAACACTAATACCAAGGTCGCTAGAAATGTCGTCATATAAGTCCTTACCGGGAAACACCTTGAGTGGGGGATCGATTGTATTTCCTGTTTGTTTGTAACATCCCAGCATTTAGGAACTAACGAAGGGTAGATGTAGGAATTTGAGATATTGCATGCATTCATCTGTGAAAATGTGGGTAGATTTTTTGCCAAATAAAAACCTAAAGTGATCAAAGTTTCTTTCATACTTTGAGATTAGGTATAGTCTTGAAGGATGATTGTTATAAACTTTGATATGATCTTTGTGGATTAGAGTGTTTTGGGAAATGAAATTTGAATTTAAAACTTGAGTGTTTGAATTATAATTCAAAAGGATTTTTGAATGATGTTTGAGTATTTGATTTAATTAAGAGTTAACCAATAATAACTCAAACTTTAAATGAAAGAAGATAATCAATAAAATGAATATTCCAAAACTTCATTCAATAATGAGTTACAAAATGGAAATGAGCAACAATCTTTACAATAATAATTAAATAGAAGAATAATCTTTATTTATTGAATAATAATACAATCTTTATTACAAAAGGATAAGAATAAAATTACAAAAGAATAAAGATATTACAAGTACTATTCTATAAAGAAAAATAAAAACCTAAACTAAAGTCTTGATCTTCAAATCTGGTACCTGCAAAATAAACAGAAACTTAAAAAAGAAAGAAAGTTAGGATTAGAATTATTTTACTCTCAGAATTGACAGTGAAGTGCACTATTCAAGATTTCATCATTGAGTAATCTTATTAAGGGGCAAGTTTCACCAATATGAAAGAATATATCTTTCATAATTTTAAGCCATAAGTTAAATGAACAGCAAGGAGGGGAAAGTTTCACCAGCCAGGTAAAAGGTAACCTGATGAAAGTAACTTCCAAATTTAGAACATATCCACAACCTGTGCAGCAGGCACACAGGCAACACACACACCAAACTGCATGGTGTGTGCTGTCAACACCACATCAATAGCACAATCAAACAAAACCATCCACACAGCTGTGGGAAGCGAATCCCCACACCATTCCATTGTTCTTACACACCAAGCACAACAGCCACCAGCTAAACCAAGCCAAAGCCAAGCTAGATCACACCAATCAAAACCCTGGATCACATCACCAAAATGGTGACATAAGTAGGGGGTAGAATATGTGGATAGCAAAACCAAGATCAAGCCACTAGGACCAGGAGGTGGAGGGCTAGATCAAGGACAAGCTAGGAGCTGGAAATACCAGGAGAGCACCAGATCAAGTTGGCACAAGATCAACCACTGGCAACACCAACATCAAATAAGTGTGGTGAGTAAAATAGACCATCACATGATCTATATGTCTAAGATTAGACAAGCATACATGATCTGTCTCTTACTCAAACTCTCAGAAAGCACCCAAGTGGGGTGAATCCATCACTGAAGTTTTAAACACTAAAAGCAATCAGAAAAGTATAAGGACCCAACTAAGATCTCAGGACAACATCATTGATCTAAGAAATCAAGCTATATTTCAATTCAAGAATGAACATAGCCAAGATTTAAGCTTCTAGGCACATCTCTAAGACAAGAGTAGCACCTTAGAATATAATCTTATGGATCTATATAAGTTATCAAGCCACAATCAATTTTCCCTAACTTTGATTCAAGGAACAGTAGCTGGTATCACTACCAGAACCCATCCATATGAATCAACAAGATAAAGGCTTAATCCCTAAACCTCAGACCAACATCATGGGTCTTAGGGATTTAAGAAAGGAAGTTTCTACTTATCTTTAATGCCAAACTCATCTTAAGCTTGAACAAAACCAAACCAAGTAATAGAATCTAATCTTGTGTTTCATAAAAGGATGGTGTCACAAGAACAGTTCTAAACTAAGCAGGTTAAGCATCCAATCTTTATAGATACAACTAACCAACTATAAATCATTTTCCTGACATCACTGGAATCATAATCAGGAATATCCATCTACTTATCTGCAATGTAAGAGATAATTTGATCTCAAGATATACATGAACTCTTAAGCCAACATTACTGATACAGTGACTTCATCACACAACACTCACTGTCATCAACCAAATAATGACAGTGGTGAGCTATTAACCCAATAGATTTTCCAAGTATTGCTTCTAGAGAAACTTTACCATCTAAACCATATCAAAATGAATCCATAGAATCATCTGGTATACCACTAGCATCACCACAGTTAATTATAAGCAGCAAGCCATAGCTAACAACCACTTAGCATGCTTAGGGACCATCAAAACTTGATCGAATCCATCAGATATCTAATTTACAGATGGGTATGAACCCTAAGAAGAACAAACCATCTTAATCAGGACATGACAGTCACCAGGAAGGTCACTACCAACATCTAGCATGGGATGTCCTAGCATAGAGAGCATGAGAGGCAGAGGAATAACTTACTGAAGGTCCTTGCTGTATATTAGAAGAGGAAGTAGAGGAGGCCGACGACCATGGCGGCACGGGGAGCACCCCCAAGGGGGCGCTGCAACCCACACAATTTCACGGCTGTGACCATAGCCACGCCTGGGGGCGAGGAGCATCCCCATGATGCACGACAGCAGCGGCGACGTCAGCACCGAAGCCAACCCCAAACCCTAGGGTTCGGAACGGCATCGATCTGGCCACAGGAGGGCTCTAGGTCCAAATCCAATTGGACAGAAGGGTAGAGAGGGGCCGACAACCTCATCCTGCACCATGGCGGCAGCCAGGGAGGCTCACGGCAGCGTGAATTGCTGGCGGTGACACCGCTGACCATCGGGTCGGGGGAGGAGAAAGAGAGAGGTGAGCTCGAGAGAGAAACAGAGAGTGTTGGGCTGGTTTGGGCTAATACCCCTTCGGGGTATTGTTTTAACTTTGCCCTATTGGGCCACAAGGGCCCAATAAAACCAAACAATCAGCCCAAAATACTTTAGAGCCTATTTTGATAATTGGAAAAAGACCAAAATGCCCCTGAACTTAAATAAATTCTATAAAATAAAATAAAAGTCCAAAAATTATAAATAAAATATTAATGGATTCACAATAATCCAAACTATCCAAATAAATTAAGAAATAATTTTTTTGACATATAAATTTTATTAAGAATTTTGTAATTTATATATTCCTTATGGAATTTTACAAAATTATTGAAAGATGATAAAAATAAATAAAAATCACTTTAATTATATATTAATATTGTAGTATTTTAGAAAAATACTAAAGAAATATTTAATGTCAATTTTTGATAATTAATGATAATTCTTAAAGGAAATATTAAATAAATGAAAAGCAAATAAATTAAAATAAAAAGAATACAATAATCAATAAATATTAAAAATTAATATTTATAAATTCTTTCTCATTAAAATAATTTTTATAATTTAAATAAATGGGGAAGAATACATATAAAGCTAAATGATGCATTGCATTACTTTGCATAATCATTTTGCTTCTTTAAATATTGTCCTTACCGGGCTCGAATGATGTTTTTGTAGACATATATAGAAGCTCAAGGTCTAGTGCAAGCATCAGACTTCACTACCTTGCCATCACAAGGCAAGTTCATCACTTGCTCATATCCTTTTAAGAGTCTTTATCAAAGTATTTGCAAATTGTGTGTTATCATATATACTCCAAAGAAAGAAAATATTATTTTCACAAATAAATAAATCATAGATATCATCCTAAGTGATGATATAATGGAGCAATAGAACTTAGGGTTCTATTTGCAACAATTATGATCAATTAGGGACTTAATAACCCCTAACATCAGTGATTCTAGCGCCGTATATTACGCGTTAGCCATGAGATTTGGAATGGGACAGAGAAGTCAGCTGTATCTTCTTCCTCTCGCATGAAGCCGGATGTGCAGGTCGTGGCTGTTATCCTCGTAGCATGCATATTAATTGGTAATTCATAGAGGATATGCAGCATATGGGTGGGAACCCTCATCGTCCCACGATAGTTCTGGCATCTAACGGTATGTACAAACCATTGTCGTAATTCAATATGTGGGCATGGTGTACACCAAGGAGGCATGCGGGGTCGCGAAGGGGGCAGTGATTGGCTTGGACCAACTACTAGGCCCCACATCATGGAATTGTGGACAGTAAAGTATGCCCAGTTGTGCAACAAGGAGTTGATCTCTCATGGGTAAAGTAACGCACCTCTGCAGAGTGTAAGAATTGTAACTTGTTACTCCCTATTCCGGGAAGGAGCTACGAACGCGGCAGGAAAGGAACTCCATGAAAGTTCTGGTCAACCTGTGAAGGCTGATGGTCATAGATTTTCATAATAAAATCAATCTTTGAAGAAATATTTATAAAAACTGCATAGTACTAAGGACTTATAGTCCGAGGTGGTAGTTAGAGAATCAAACTTCCCACCTTGCATATAATGAACTTGTTGGGTAACACTGTTACTCATCCTTTGCTTTGATCCCTTGCTTAGACTCTGAGGATCCCAAAGACGTGCCAATGTATGCAGCTGAATGTCAAGAAGATGTGTTCTATGAGAATCCTGACCTGTCAGGAGGTATTCAAGGAGTGGATTACGAAATCCGCTATGGTTTCGATGATAATGAGTCCAACTAAGTATCCTAGTTAGTAGTAACCAACGGAGCCGAGCAGCATGAACTCTATAGAATAAGCTGCTGAGCTCAACTCCTAGTGGGAGTTGCTACTTTTAAATTCCGCTGAAACACTTTATATTTTGGTTTGTAAGTTGAATCGTTTTGAAGTCTTGAACTTCTGGTATTGTAATAATAATGTGTGAATGTTTGTAATACGGACACACAATGTTTTTGTTGTACCACTCTGAGGGATGTGATATTTATGGAACGGTGTTCTGTGGATGTCATGTCAATGACTATAGTGTACTACACATGCGAGGGTATCTTTGGGTCACCATGATTGGTATCAGAGCAAATTGCTTTGACCTTAGGTTTTAAACCTAGTAAAGGGTATTACCTGTAGGAGAGTGTAGCAATGATAAAGAATTCTCTAAAAGAAATATAATGGGTATTCAAATGAGAATATTCCGTTATATATTTTAGTGCGATAATTCTTTGTTATGATGCAAATGTATTATTGGTTACTAATCAAAACTATTTTTCTGATATACAGAACTATGGCACCAAAGTTTCCAAAACAGACTTTGGTAAGGAAAGAGGAGACTCTTGATGATTATCAAGGATCATTCATAGACCAACTTCGTCAACTTTTAAAGACTTTTAGTTGTCCAACTAGAATTCCAGTAAACACTATAACTTACTATGATGGTCGGATGTTATCCAAGTATCGTGTGAATATCCAACTTCCAAAGGAGCTTGGATTATATCATGATCTACCTATAGGTGAAGGTTGGAGTCACTTAGCATCATATAATGGTGATGTTGTGGAGGCGATAGCTAATATTCGGGAGCATAAAGCCAAGGAGTTAGAAGGTAGCACATTTTCTGTGATACCTCATGATTCTATAGACTCGGAGCCTATACCTGATCATCTTACTTTGGTTAAGAAGCATCCTAAGTTACCTTCCAAGTTTATGGATAGATACCGAACACTCGTTGCGTCTTTTTATAAGACACATCAAGTGATTGTCGAAGATAAAATGACATGTTAGAGGATCTAACTGATCCGGAAAGGAGGAAGCAGTTAGCAATCTAGTTGGAGAAGGAAGGAAGTAGTAGTGCAACACCTATCTTTAAGGATATACCTATAGATCATGAATCTTTTATACCATATCCTTATTCACCAAGTCCTGAACCTATGCATGATCCTACTATGGATATGAGGTATGCAGTACCACAGGGTTTAGAGGATGGTTCTGACTCAGAACTTCCTATTGAGAATTCTGATGGTTGGAGAAGGGGATCATATGAAGGATCTCATGAACACCAGATGTCCACAGATGGTTCTGACAGAAATGTTGGACAATCTAGATGGATGGGTGCAAGAATTAACCCTAGTAATAGTAGTAGAAATGCCATGTCGATAGATAATCAGGATGAAGAAGAAGATCCTGAGGACAGAGTGTTTGAATCATCAACATCTTCTCTAAACCCAGGGAATATACATTATCCAGTGTTTAACTATCTTGCCCAAAGAAGCACCTGGGAAGCAGTAGGATCTGCGTATCCTGTTGACAACTCAAGGAATGAAGCTCAGGAGATGCAAGTGGGAGATAATGTTGAATATGTTTCTGAAGACTTTTCAGCTGAGCTGGAGGGAGTCAATGCGCTCAGGTTGAGTAATGAATCAAGTCCTGATACTTCAGATACTGAGTATGTTCCTTCTGGAAGGCCATCTGTTCCACAAACTGTGCGACGAACGACATGTCATCACGGTTGGACATCAGGCATGTATGATGAGCGTAGTTACTAATAGAACTAGGCAACTATTTAGAGGTATCAAGTACCATGTATTGTACTCCAAGAAATAATATAGTTAGATAAATAAGGTAGTGTTGTGATTATACCTATATGGTATATGTTGTAATGACTTTGTATTATTATGATATTATGTATAATATGTGAAATGCATATTTGGATTTTCTTTGGATCTTCATTGTGTGACTAATTCTGTGCGTAAAGTCGAGATCAGAACACATGTGCATGATGTAATTATGAGTATTCGCTTTATGTGCAGGACTAGAGGGTCATGGATACGGGTGTAGAAACCGAAGCTGAACAGCAGCGGATGGAACGTGAGGCCAAAGAGAAGGCCGATGCAGATGCAGCAAATCAGGGAGCATTGCCACCACCACCACCACCAATGAGGCCATTAATGGAGCAGAACTTTTTGTAGTGTATGCAAATGATGGAAGAGACCCAAAACAAGTTCATGGAAGAGTTGCTAGGATGAGCAAATCAGAGGGAACCTAAAGATGGAGGAGTGAGTCTATCTGACTTCCAGAATGCAAGGCCGTTACCTTTTGCATCAGCTCCTGAACCAATGGATGCAGAAGATTGGCTAGCAGATACAGAAAGAAAGCTGAAGACTGTAGGTTGCAATGATGAGGAGAAATTGAGGTATGCAACTCATCTTCTGACTGGACCTGCAACATCATGGTGGGAGAATCAGTTGGCCATGCAACAACCAGGAAGGGAGTTCACCTGGTAGGAGTTCAAGCAGAGATTCCGTGAATATCATGTTCCGGAGAGTGTTATGGAGTTGAAGCGGAGAGAATTTGAGGAGCTTCAGTAGGGATATACTAGTGTCATGAAGTATATCCGGGAGTTTAGTCAACTGTCTCGTTATGCTGAGGAGGATGTTAACACGGAAGAGAAGCGGAAGAAGCGTTTCCTGCGTGGGTTAAATCCATTTGTTAAAATGCAGCTAAGGTTAGCTAATAAGCAAACTTATCAGCAGTTGCTGGATGCATCTATTACTTTCGAAGATGACTACAAGAATGTCCAAGAGGATAGGAGGAAGAGAGCCAAGAATGAAACCAAGAGAATCCAGGCAAGTAAAACCTAAACCCAATCTGGATTTCAAACCCCGGAACAAGACCTATGGCAACAATAACAATAACAATAACAAGGGCAGTGGTGGAAATCAATCCAATCCTAGAAGGAATGTTATTTGTAACAACTGTGGAATTCCAGGGCATTTCCATAGGGAATGCAAAAAGCCTATAGTGATCTGTTAGGGTTGTGGTCAGAAGGGTCATATCAAACCCGATTGTCCGAGCAAACCACTAGGAGGTTGGCCTACCAAGGGAGGAGGACAAGCCAGTGGAGGTAGTGGACAACCCAATCGAGGAGCAAATAATGGCAAGAACAACAATGACAAGAGGAACAAACCTACCGGGAAACTGAACTATGCAACCCTCGAGGAGGTGGATAATTTGGAGCATGTAGTGATAGGTACGCTCAATATCCTTACCAATCCTGACAAAGTTCTATTTGATACTGGTGCAACTACTTCATTCATTTCTGAAGAATTCTGTGATAAATTCAGGATTAGAAGGGCAACGTTAGAAAACCCTATGACCGTAGTTACGGCAAGGGGAAATGTGATTGTACACCACATTAAACAAGATCAGGTTATCTCGATCTATGGTTGTACATACTTTGCAGACCTTTATGTGATTCCTTTGAAGGGAATTGCGGTAGTGTTGGGGATGGACTGGATGATGGAGCATGGGGCTCAGATAAATTGTGAGGAGAAAACTGTCTCAATCAAAACTCCAAGTGGAGCGAGGATAGTTTACCAAGCAGATAAGCACAGTCATATCATGGTGGATCTGCAATTGAACTCGATGAAAGAGGTCAAATTGGAAGATATTCCTATAGTAAATGAATTTCAAGATGTTTTTCTAGCAGATCTACCGGGAATGCCACCAGATCGGGAGATAGAGTTCACTATTGATCTAATTCCTAGTACAACACCAATAGATCAAGCACCATATAAGATGGGACCCAAAGAATTAAAAGAACTCAAAGAGCAAATTGATGAGTTAGACAGAAAAGGATTTATTCAGGAAAGTGTATCTCCATGGGGAACACCAGTAATCTTTGTGGATAAGAGGGATGGTGGAAGAAGGATGTGGAGAGATTATAGAAATCTGAACAATGTTACTATCAAGAATAAATATCCTTTACCAAGGATTCAAGATTTGTTTGATCAAGTGAAAGGAGCCAGAGTATTTTCAAAGATCGACTTAAGATCTGGATACCATCAAATAAAAATCAAACCGGAAGATGTTCCAAAGACAACATTTGTCTCAAGATATGGACAACATGAGTATCTGGTAGTACCATTTGGTTTGACCAATGCACCGGCAATATTCATGAATCTGATGAACAAAATCTTCATGCCATATTTGGATAAGTTCGTCATAGTCTTTATTGATGATATTCTGATATATTCCAAGGATAAGGAAGAGCATGCTGATCATTTGAGAATAGCATTGCAGACTTTAAGGGAACATAAACTCTATGCTAAGTTCAGTAAATGTGAATTTTGGCTAGATGAGGTAGAATTCCTCGGCCATGTGATCAGTAAGGATGGAATTGCTGTAAATCCATCTAAAGTTCAGTCAGTACTAGAGTGGACTGGACCAACCAATGTGAAGCAAATTCGGGGTTTCTTAGGAATGGCTGGTTATTACCAGAGATTCATTGAAAGTTTCTCCAAAATAGCTGGACCAATGACCAAGTTATTAAGAAAGAATACACCATTCAATTGGGATGAGAAGTGTGAGGCAAGTTTTCAGGAGTTGAAGACTAGGTTTACCACAGCTCCAATCTTGGCAGTTCCTGAAATAGGGAAAGACTTTATAGTATACTGTGATGCATCTAAAGAAGTTTTGGGTTGTGTGTTAATGCAAGATCGGAAGGTGATTGCTTATGGTTCAAGACAACTGAAACCACATGAAGTCAATTATCCAACTCATGATTTAGAGTTAGCAGCAGTAGTTTTTGTGCTAAAAGGATGGAGGCATTTTCTTTATGGAGCCAAATGTGAGTTATACACTGACCATAAAAGTCTCAAATATTTCTTTACTCAAAAGGAGTTGAATATGAGACAGAAGCGTTGGTTGGAACTAATCAAAGATTATGATTTAACAATCAACTATACTCCAGGGAAAGAAAATGTTGTAGCTGATGCTTTAAGCAGAAAGAGTGCAGATATTCAGCCTAGCAATCGGGAGTTACCAAAAGAGTTACAAATGGACTTGGAAAGATTAGAGCTTCAATTCATTAGAATAGAGGTTCTTGGAGGATAGCTACTATGCAGGTAGTTGCAGAGCAGGACAATGATCTTAAGCACGAAATTTCTAGACATCAAGCAGAAGATCCTTTCATTGCTGAGGAAATTCAGAGGATATCTCAAGGGCAAAAATCAGTTTCTCGCCTTGGAGATTATGAGTCTTTATGGTTTCAAGACCGTCTTTGTGTTCCAGATGTGACTGAGATTAGATATGTCATACTCAGAGAAGAACATGAAACACCATATTCTATACATCCAGGAAGTACTAAGATGTATATGGATTTGAAAGAACTATTTTGGTGGAATAACATGAAAAGGGATATTGCTAAATATGTATCAGAATGCCATACTTGCCAAAGATTGAAGGCTGAACATCAAAGTCCAGCAGGACCATTACAACATTTGGAAATTCCCGAATGGAAGTGGGAGGAAATAAGTATGGACTTCATCACAGGATTTCCCATGACACCTAAAAGGAAGGATATGATATGGGTAATTATGGACAGACTCACTAAAAGTGCACATTTTATTCCGGTAAATCAGAAAGATAATGCCGAGAAGTTACTAGAAGTTTACATCAAAGAGATAGTAAGTAAGCATGGAGTGCCCAAAAAGATCGTAACTGATAGGGGATCAGTGTTTACTTTAGCATTTTGGAAGCAATTGCATGAAGCACTTGGTTCAAAGTTAGATTTCAGCACAACCTATCATCCTGAGACAGGAGGTCAAACAAAAAGAACAAATCAGATACTAGAAGGCATGTTAAGAGCTTGTGCATTAGATTTTGGAGGTACATGGGAAGATCATCTACCATTGGCAGAATTTTCCTACAATAATAGCTATCAGAGTAGTCTGAAGGTAGCTCCATATCAGTTTCGGTATGGAAGGAAGTGTAGATCACCAATATGTTGGTATGAGCCTGGAAGCAGCAAAGAATTTGCACCAGACTATATCAAGGAAAGACAAGATATCATTAATAAGATTAAGGATAGGCTGAAAATAGCTCAAAGTAGGCAGGAAATTTATACTGATCAAAGTCGAAGATCATGGCATCCAGAAGTGGGAGACATGGTATATTTGAAAGTAATTCCAATGAAAGGGGTGAAAAGGTTCAGAGTTAAAGGAAAATTGAGTCCAAGATACATCAAACCATTCAAGATATTGAGTCAAGTGCATAATGTTTTCCATGTGTCACAACTTCGTAAATGTTTGAAAGTTCCAGATGATGCAATCACACATCAGGAGATAGAACTACAAGCAGACTTGACCTATGTTGAAAAGCCCTGTAAAATTTTGGAAGAAAACTGGAAATTGTTGAGGAATAGGGCAATCAAGTACTGCAAGATACAGTGGGAACATCACCCTGAAAGGAAAGCCACTTGGGAGAAAGAAGAGGATTTAAGAAAAGCCTATCCAGAATTATTCAGGTACACTTTAGCAAACTTCGAGATGAAGTTTAATTTAAGGGGGGAAGTCTGTAACATCCCAGCATTTAGGAACTAGCGAAGGGTAGATGTAGGAATTTGCGATATTGCATGCATTCATCTGTGAAAATGTGGGTAAATTTTTCGCCAAATAAAAACCTAAAGTGATCAAAGTTTCTTTCATACTTTGAGATTAGGTATAGTCTTGAAGGATGATTGTTACAAACTTTGATATGATCTTTGTGGATTAGAGTGTTTTGGGAAATGAAATTTGAATTTAAAACTTGAGTGTTTGAATTATAATTCAAAAGGATTTTTGAATGATGTTTGAGTATTTGATTTAATTAAGAGTTAACCAATAATAACTCAAACTTTAAATGAAAGAAGATAATCAATAAAATGAATATTCCAAAACTTCATTCAATAATGAGTTACAAAATGGAAATGAGCAACAATCTTTACAATAATAATTAAATAGAAGAATAATCTTTATTTATTGAATAATAATACAATCTTTATTACAAAAGGATAAGAATAAAATTACAAAAGAATAAAGATATTACAAGTGACTATTCTATAAAGAAAAATAAAAACCTAAACTAAAGTCTTGATCTTCAAATCTGGTACCTACAAAATAAACAGAAACTTAAAAAAGAAAGTTAGGATTAGAATTATTTTACTCTTAGAATTGACAGTGAAGTGCACTGTTCAAGATTTCATCATTGAGTAATCTTTTTAAGGGGCAAGTTTCACCAATATGAAAGAACATATCTTTCATAATTTTAAGCCATAAGTCAAATGAACAACAAGGAGGGGAAAGTTTCACCAGCCAGGTAAAAGGTAACCCGATGAATGTTACTTCCAAATTCAGAACATATCCACAACATGTGCAGCATGCACACAGGCAGCACACACACCAAACTACATGGTGTATGCTGTCAACACCACATCAATAGCACAATCAAACAAAACCATCCACACAGCCGTGGGAAGCCAATCCCCATACCATTCCATTGTTCTTACACACCAAGCACAACAGCCACCAGCTAAACCAAGCCAAAGCCAAGCTAGATCACACCAATCAAAACCCTGGATCACATCACCAAAATGGTGACATAAGGAGGGGTAGAACAGGTGGATAGCAAGACCAATATCAAGCCACCAGGACCAGGAGGTGGAGGGATAGATCAAGGACAAGCTAGGAGCTGGAAATACCAGGAGAGCACCAGATCAAGTTGGCACAAGATCAACCACTGGCAACCACAACATCAAATAAGTGTGGTGAATAAAATAGACCATCACATGATCTATATGTCTAAGATTAGACAAGCATACATGATCTATCTCTTACTCAAACTCTCAGAAAGCACCCAAGTGGGGTGAATCCGTCACTGAGGTTTTAAACACTAAAAGCAATCAGAAAAGTATAAGGATCCAACTAAGATCTCAGGACAACATCATTGATCAATTCAAGAATGAACATAGCCAAGATTTAAGCTTCTAGGCACATCTCTAAGACAAGAGTAGCACCTTAGAATTTAATCTTATGGATCTATATAAGTTATCAAGCCACAATCAATTTCCCCAACTTTGATTCAAGGAACAGTAGCTGGTATCACTACCAGAACCCATCCATATGAATCAACAAGATAAAGGCTTAATCCCTAAACCTCAGACCAACATCATGGGTCTTAGGGATTTAAGAAAGGAAGTTTCTACTTATCTTTAATGCCAAACTCATCTTAAGCTTGAACAAAACCAAGTAATAGAATCTAATCTTGTGTGCCATACAAGGATGGTGTCACATGAACAGTTCTAAACTAAGCAGGTTAAGCATCCAATCTTTATAGATACAACCAGCCAACTATAAATCATTTCCTGACATCACATGAATCATAATCAGGAAAATCCATCTACTTATCTGCACTGTAAGAGATCATTTGATCTCAAGCTATACATGAACTCTTAAGCCAATAGTACTGATACAGTGACTTAATCACACAACACTCACTGTCATCAACCAAATAATGACAGTGGTGAGCTATTAACCCAATAGATTTTCCAAGTATTGCTTCTAGAAAAACTTTACCATCTAAACCATATCAAAATGAATTCAGAGAATCATCAGGTAAACCACTAGCATCACCACAGTTAATCATAAGCAGGAAGCCACAGCTAACAACCACTTAGCATGCTTAGGGACCATCAAAACTTGATCGAATCCATCTGATATCTAATTTACAGAGGGATATGAACCCTAAGAAGAATAAACCATCTTAATCAGGACAGGACAGTCACCAGGAAGGTCACTACCAACATCTAGCATGGGATGGCCTAGCATAGAGAGCATGAGAGGGAGAGGAATAACTTACTAAAGGTCCTCGTTGTAGATTAGAAGAGGAAGCAGAGGAGGCCGACGACCACGACGGCACGGGGAACACCCCGAAGGGGGCGCTGCAACCAACACAACGTCACTGCGGCAACCATAGACACGCCTGGGGGCGAGGAGCATCCCCACGAAAGCAGCGGCGGCGTCAGCACCGAAGCCAACCCCAAACCCTAGGGTTTGGAACGACATCGATCTGGCCATATGAGGGCTCCAGGTCCAAATCCAATTGGACAGGAGGGTAGAGCAGGGCCGACAACCTTATCCTGCACCACGGCGGCGGCCAGGGAGGCTCACGGCAGCGTGAATCGCTGGCGGTGACACCGCTGACCACCGGGTCGGGGGAGGAGAAGGAGAGAGGTGAGCTCGAGAGAGAAACATAGAGTGTTGGGATGGTTTGGGCTAATACCCCTTCAGGGTATTGTTTTAACTTTGCCCTATTGGGCCACAAGGGCCCAATAAAACCAAACAATCAGCCCAAAATCCTTTAGAGTCTGTTTTAATAATTGGAAAAAGACCAAAATGCCCCTAAACGTAAATAAATTCTAGAAAATAAAAGTCGACAGATTATAAATAAAATATTTATGGATTCACAATAATACAAACTATCCAAATAAATTAATAAATAAATTTTTTGACATATAAATTTTATTAAGAATTTTGTAATTTATATATGCCTTATGGAATTTTACAAAATTATTGAAAGATGATAAAAATAAATAAAAATTAGTTTCATTATATATTAATATTGTAGTATTTTAGAAAAATACTAAACAAATATTTAATGTCAATTTTTGATAATAAATGATAATTCTTAGAAGGAATTATTAATTAAATAAAAAGCAAATAAATTAAAATAAAATAAAAACAATACAATAATCATAAATATTAAAAATTAATATTTATAAATTCTTTCTCATTAAAAGAATTTTTATAATTTAAATAAATGGGGAAGAATACATATAAAGCTAAATGATAAATTACATTACTTTGCATAATCATTTTGCTTCTTTAAATATTGTCCTTACCAGGCAATAATGATGTTTTTGTAGACATAGAAGCTCAAGGTCCAGTGCAAGCATCAGACTTCACTACCTTGCCATCACAAGGCAAGTTCATCACTTGCTCATATCCTTTGAAGAGTCTTTATCAAAGTATTTGCAAATTATGTGTTATCATATACTCCAAAGAAAGAAAATATTATTTTCACAAATAAAGAATTCATAGATATCATCCCAAGTGATGATATAATGGAGCAATAGAACTTAGGGTTCTATTTACAATAATGATGATCAATTAGGGACTTAATAACCCCTGACATCAGTGATTCTAGCGCCGTATATTACGTGTTAGCCATGAGATTTGGAATGGGACAGAGAAGCCAGCTGTATCTTCTTCCTCTCGCATGAAGCCAGATGTGCAGGTCGTGGCTGTTATCCTCGTAGCGTGCATATTAATTGGTAATCCGTAGAAGATATGCAGCATATGGGTGGGAACCATCATCGTCCCACGATAATTCTAGCATCTAACGGTATGTACAAACATTGCCGTAATTTAATATGTGAGCATGGTGTACACCAAGGATACATGCGAGGTCGCGAAGGGGGCAGTGATTGGCTTGGACCAATTAGTGGGCCCCACATCATGGAATTGTGGACGGGAAAGTACGCCCGGTTGTGCAACAAGAAGTTCATCTCTCATGGGTAAAGTAACGCACCTCTGTAGAGTGTAAGAATTATAACTTGTTACTCCCTGTTCTGGGAAGGAGCTGCGAACGCGGCAGGAAAGGAACTCCATGAAAGTTCTGGTCAACCTGTGAAGGCTGATGGTCATAGATTTTCATAATAAAATCAATCTTTAAAGAAAGATTTATAAAAACTGCATAGTACTAAGGACTTATAGTCCGAGGTGGTAGTTAGAGCATCAAACTTCCCACCTTGCATATAATAAACTTGTTGGGTAACGCTGTTACTCATCTTTTCCTTTGATCCCTTGCTTAGACTCTGAGGATCCCAAAGACGTGCCAATGTATGCAGCCGAATGTCAAGAAGATGTGTTCTACGAGGAGCCTGACTTGCCAGGAGGTGTTGAAGGAGTGGATTATGAAATCCGCTATGGTGTCGATGATAACGAGTCCAACTAAGTATCCTAGTTAGTAGTAACCAACGGAGCCGAGCAGCATGAACTGTATAGAATAAGCTGCTGAGCTCAACTCCTAGTGGGAGTTGCTACTTTTAAATTCCGCTGAAACACTTTATATTTTGGTTTGTAAGTTGAATCGTTTTGAAGTCTTGAACTTCTGGTATTGTAATAATAAGGTGTGAATGTTTGTAATATGGACCCGCAATGTTTCTGTTGTACCACTCGGAGGGATGTGATATTTACGGAACGGTGTTCTGTAGATGTCATGTCAACGACTATAGTGTACTACACATGCAGTGGTATGCTGGGTCACCGCATTGTTGAGCGGTGGAACTTTTTTCCCGCTTGCACTACTTCTTTGTACTGTATTTGTTCGATATATGACTTCTTAATATAGTGGTCATAATCTTATGACATATTAGCCAGATGTGACGATGGTCGCTCAAGAATGTCCACAAAGTGTTGAACGGTTTTTGTAGGTATTTCTCCTTTAGCTGGGCTTGTACCAGTTTTTGTAGGTATCTTGGAATTTTTTCGAATTTGATTTGATAGAATTCTCTTTGTCCTCCTCTAACAATTGAGACAAACCGAGCAAGAGATTTCCGAGCATCCAGTTTAACCCGCACACGCACAAAATTATTGATACCAGCAATTTCAGTTTCAATAGTACTAACTGCACCAACCTTCTTCTGAGCCAAGTTTTTTATCAAAGCCTTGTCCCTGTATCCAGTTAGTAACTTGTGTATCTGAAGCCAAACGGTGACTTGATTTAACTTGACAGACTTTGGAGATGATAATCCGTCATATGGCTCAATTATCAATGCGTTATGTCTAAATAACCACGGTCCGCCTTGCTCGATTTTCAGCCAATCTCCTAGACTGAATTGTAACAGATTCTCTTGTAGGTCTTTGATATTTACCTATTTTGGAGGGCTACATGTCATTCTCATGTGCTGCTCGAACGTTAATGGACTGAAGTAATTTCCGGCGCCAACGCTATGAACTTAATCCTATCCTTAGGCGCATTTTCCTCCTCTTCAAAGATCAGGTCATCGATCTCGCCATCGTCTATCTCAAGCAGCTGGAGCAGATCATCGAGCGACTCACCTTTTTTACTACCAGATCCTTCTCCTTGTTCGGACGAAGAAGATTCCGATCTCGACCCCATGGTGAAGACACAAACCTCCAAACCCTAGAATTCCAGGGTCACGAGAACCAGTGCAGAGCGAAAGCCCCCGAAGAAGGACTCCTCCGGGAAGAAGTAGGACTCCACTCGGATTGGAATCTAGCGTGGAAGAGGAAAACCCTAATCGCTGGCCAGTCGCCTGTCCCGCGTTTGGTCTTAAATTAACGCTTTGTTAATCAGGGCGAGGCGAGAGATGTTGGTTGAGAGTTGAGACGGTCACCTTCGCGCGCCAAGGAGAGTATTTCAAGGTGCCTGACATGCCATCGTTGTGCCGACTTTGGGCACTATGTGGGACCGCGGTCTCGTTTATCGGCCCGGCCCGCCGGACCTAAACCCTCACGAGCGCGAGGTTACCCATCCCCAAGCCCCTTCTGCTCCTGCGCTGGCGGCCAGGGACGGTTGCGCCACCTTTCCCTTCCCCGGCGAGCCTCTCCCTCCGAGCTGCCCAGCGAGACGGCGCGGTGAGGAAACGGCCGGTGGCATTGCTTCCTCTCCTTTCCCGATTGTCCTGGCGCGGGGCACGGACGCCTCCACCCCCGCCCGGCACCAGAAAAGCAAGGAAACGGGACGGCTGCAAGGGGCGAGCGAACAAGCAGCAGGACGGCTCCTCGCTAGTGGCTTCTCGCAGGATGCGTCTCGGTTCATGAGAGTAATGTGGAGTTCTGAAATTGCTCGAAAGTTGTGACATGGTGTGCTGCAAACTTGTCACGGCCGAACCAGTTTGGCCTTTGGCGTCGTTGGCAGACTCGGCTCGACTCACACGCCACACTAGTCACACTCTGCTGATCTCTCTCTCTCTTTTGTAATTTGGGCTTTTTATTCATAGAAGAAGGGGGACTTCAAAGAACATATTCTTAGTGCTAAAACAAGGTGGCTTCTTCTTGCTTGAAAACAGTGCTTCTTCTTGCTTCATTTTGCATTGCATACTACATACCTTTTCCAACATGTTCAGGTTAATTTGGAACAGGGACAGTACTATAGTATTTGCATTGTTCGTCAACTGCTTAGAGCATGACTAACAGTGTCCGTAAAGCCCCCGACCCTTAAATCACGAGTACGGGCCCATGTACTCGCGATTTACAGGTTCTATGGCGCTGTCACAGATCAGCGCCCTTCACAACTTGTAAAATAGAATATTATGTTTTACCGGTTCTATTTTATAGGTTATAAATAAGGGCTCTGATCTACGTCGGTTATTTTCTAACCCGTAAAAGAGGGTTTTAGACAGGTTTTCATGCACAAAAATAATATGCATAATATGCAAACATTTGATGCATTGTTCATAGTTTTATATCAAATCAACAAAGTAGTTCGCAGCAAATCCATATGCAAACAGTTCATGATTCATAGGTTACTAGCAACTTTCAAGGGAGAATCATGAATGTGAAGTTGATAGTGTGCAGTTCTCCCTCGAGGCTAAGGGCTCTACCGGTAGCTACGTGTTTATCTCTCTCTATGTTGGGGATATGCTATATGGATATCCTCATAGCATGTCTCCTATCCGGATAACCCGGGTGGCCCACAGTTGGTAGCATGGGCCATGGCCTGCTGGACGGCCCAATTAGATGGATCTAGAAGGGAGCCCCAAGCCGGATAAAGGAAGGCTACGGAGGAGTCACCGACGTACCCGGAGCCTTGGAGTGCAAGACACACTAGACTAGTTGTATGTAGTGTAGGACTCTGTAACCTGTCCGGCTAGGACTTTCCCTGTAACCCAAGGACCTGGCGACTATATAAGTCGGGCCTATGGGAGCCTTTAGGGCACGACAAGTAAGAGACAACTCATACCTCGCACAGCGAACCGATCTCTGTAACTCGGCGTATTGCCATTATAGTGATTTATAGCAGGAGTAGGATTCCGCCACCGTCGTGGGATCTGAACCTGGGTAAGTTGTGTTACCTCGTACCCGTCAACCGTCCGCCTTACCCCACGTCTCTAAACACACACTATGAGGAACCCTCCATGGCGTACACGTCGGCAATAACACGATAGTTGGCGCCCATTATGGGGCAAGAGGCGCTTTAGGCTCCACAACGGGCGAGGTCTAAGATCTTCGTGGGAATCGGCGAAACCGTAGCCATCGGCCGTGTTCTCTTCTCCGGCAACATTCCGATCGTCCCTCCCTACGAATTCTGGATCCCAGCAAAGAGGAACCCTACCAGATGCTCGATCGTCCCCATCGGAGACATCCACCTCTTCATCGGCGAAACCGACTCGGGCACTAGTTCCCTGGGAGTCGGAGGAACGTCAAGACCCGCACGGACCGCCTACGGGTAGGATACATTTGCGGAAGGATCGATGTGGGATCTCCCTTCGGAGTTTGCCGACAAAGATCGGAAAAGTTCAAGGCCCACCCAAACCGCCCCTGTGCAGGATATAACGGTGGAAGATCGCTGCAAGTCCGCTGGCTTCGTCCGAGCATCTGGACAGCAGAGATCCAAGTTCGTCGGAGTGGTGACCATCTTCGATCTGGCGCGTTGCGTGCAGAGAGGGGGTGAAAAACCCCGCGATTACCTTGCCAGATGGCTCCGTATACGGGCCGATCTGGCACATTACCCCAATGATGATGCCATGTATCACTTTGTGGAAGGACTGGACCTCACTTTTGAAAGCATGGTGAATACTGTCAAAACTACACTGAGGCTGAGAAGGCAGCTCAGACAGCGCTTGCGCTCTTAGACGGCACCCCTCCGCCTCAGCCACCACCGCCACTGCCTCCGGTCGTCATCGCTGCAGCTGCACCACCACCTCCAGTCATCATCGCTGCTGTTGCACCTCCACCGCCCGTCATCGAGGAAGCCCCAGCACCCTCCGACTCCGTGTTTGACGCGCTCTATGCTGACATCGGCGCTGACTCAGAGGAGATAGATTTCAGCCCGGAGGAGCTAGACTCTGCTATGCAGGAGATGGAGGAGGATTACAACCGCGACGAGCAGGCCAACAATGCCATCACGTCCTAAGAGGTGTTCGTCTCCATTGGGACATCGATGGATGAAGATCAACCCGGACGAGCTCCACCTACAATGCTGGAAAAAGGGAAGGGACCACCTGTTGCTGCCGACAATGATCGCGCAAAGGTCATGACCCCTCCGCCTAACCCAGTACATCAGCCGCAGGAACTCGGTACCGGTCCGAGTAACAACAACACCGCAAACCCACCGCCTCTGGCATCTACATCTGCTGCTGCCCAAATCACTCCAGCTGATAGAGTGATGTACGGCAACCTACTCGTCGAGCCCATGACCTTGGCCCATATACGGAATGTAGTCCAGCTTGATGAGAAGCGCCAGCAGCTATTGGAGGAAGCGCAGGCCATCACGGAGCAATGCGCTAAGCTGGATCAATATCTGGCCAACATGCAGAAGTCAATAGAGAAAGCTAGAGCCATGGAGGCCGAGTACAAGACTCTGCTCCGGCAGCAGAAGTCTAAGAAAGCTTCGGCTCGCGTCGTCAATGATCCTGGTGTACGGCGAAACCTAGGACGGGCTCCCTCGAAGCCGCCACAAGCAAATCCATACATTGACAGTGAAGGCAGGCAGGTGATGCCCACCCCTCTTCTCAACCTCGCCGTCGGCAATACCCTTCTGGAGCAGGATAGATCACCCGCAGCTGTGGATCAGGTCTATGACCTTGTGGCCAAGGCGGTGAAACAGCAGGAAAAGGCCACCTCTCAGAGGATTGAGTCTGACCCGGCGTTCTACCAGTCTAGCCAACCTAAGCCGCCAAGGGACCGATCTCCTCATGATGTCGGGTCCTAGACGGGTTCGTCAGAACGAAGACGGAGGGATGCAGGCAACAGGAAGGACGCTATCCCCATATCCTCCGACCATGGAGGAAATGCTCAACCTCGTCGCCCATCTCCACCATACCGTTCCCGACATCGCGAAGACCCCAAGACTCACTGTTGTACGGATATTCCTTCGCCAAGGCAGAGCGGCATCGTCATCCGCGACAACACGGAGCAGACCTGTCATGATGGGGAGCGCAACCAAGGACACAAGAGCAGGTCGCGTCATGACCCTCCACGTCCAACAAGCAACCGCGACAAGCGTGAGGCGTCGCAGGAGGGTAACAGCAAGAAGGCTAACCCACCGCCACCTCCGCCTCCATCGCCCCCTAGCAGCCACTATGGCGGAGGAGGCCCGCGTCATTCATGCAGCCCATCCCCTAGCAGCAAGAAGAAAAGAGCAAGCCTGGAGCCATATGACGCACGTTCACGCTTGTACAAGATTCACGAGGCCCGGGAAGGACAATACTTGGGACCATGTTGCTTTGGACCTATAATACGGACCACAACTTACCCTAAGGGTTTCCGGATTGACAAGACCATCAAGCCCTATGACGGCACCGTCAAGCCAGCTACATGGTTGCATGATTATGGCAACGCGATGGAGATCGTTGGGGGTAATCACAATGTCGTCGTCAAGTACCTCCCATTGATGTTGGCGGACATGGCTCGTGGATTGATGACTTGCCGAAGAAATCCATCTAGAACTGGTTGGACATGCAAGAAGCATTCACCAAGAACTTCGAGGGTAATTATAAGCGTCCCTTGATGGGGATATGCCGACCGGGGTATACCCAGCAGGACATTTCCTATTGTCTCAAGCTGCCAGCGAGTGGGCCTGCAGGACGACGACTGGATCGAAACTTGGCAAGGAACCAAGCGACTGGAAGCTGGAGGCCCAGAAGCATAGATAGGCCCAGTCGGATTAGGTCAAGAACCCTCCGAGTCCTTAACTAATTCGGTTGTAGATCTGTAAACCCTAGCGAGGTGAGCCTATATAAACCTCCCTAGGGTACGCATAGAGGACATGTTCCATCATACACCCCAGCGACTCGCCGCCTAGTCGTCGATCTCGCCCTTGTACTCTCTCCATAATAAAATCTAGCAGGAGTAGGTCTTTACCCTCCGGGGGGCCGAACCTGGGTAAAACCTTCTGTCTCCGCCCTCATCTCGCACCGCAGGATGGCTGGCCGCCCTTGCCCTTCATTCTACTACTCGCTGCCGATTGCAGCATCTGCCATGGCCATTCCCACGATAGTGGCGCCCACCGTGGGGCCTGGCCAGTCAGGCCGGTGTTCTGCGGCAAGATCCAATCTGCCCATCAACGAGACGATCGCCACTGGCCGCATGATTGCGATCGGCGAGATCCTCCAGATCTTGCCGAGCAGCTATGTCCCGACGGCGCCCCGTCACGCGCAGCGTGATCATGCCGGTCGACACGATCAGCCTCTTCGTCGGCTTCACCGACATCATCGTCTCGGAGGACTCGGCTCGCATCCGCGAGTCACGACCACGCGACCGGCTCTCTGAGAGTCAGGTCCACACCATCCACCGCCTCGCCTCCGAGTACGACTCGGCCAACAACAACATGGCCGAAACCACCATGGTCGCAGACGACGTGGCCCTCAACGACGACACCGACTCGGCGACCCCGGCATCGGCCGCCGGATCCATCGTCACCACGTCACCCACGGGCTCCATCACCTAGGTCTCCAACGTGGGAGACTTCGAGGATCCCTCCATTATTGGGATCTTCGACTTCAACTCTAGGTCGGAGAACTCCGGCGATCTCCACGTCGGATCTAGCCGCAACATCGCGGCCTACATGGCGAATGGTGCGGACGCCCCACCAGACCCCTTCTCCACGCCGATCCCGCCGACTGCGACAGCGAGAGAGGTTGAGGAACTCCGCCTAAGACTGGAGGAGGCGGTCCGCAAGGAACAAGCCGAGCGCGAAAAATTCCGCCTCGAGCAGGTGACGGCGCAGGAGATTTCGCGCTACCACCAACTCCGCTTCAGGTCGCGCCTGAACCCTACCGTTCAGGGCCGCGCCCTGAACTTCGACGATTGAAACGACCTGGCCTGCATAGCCGAGCGCGCGATATGCAAGAATGCGCCGCCATGAGGAAGCTCGTGACCACCACCAGGCACGACGACCAACGGCGACCCACCACCAGCACCCGGTCGAACGCCCCCCGGGATCAGCTAAGAATCCTGGTCTCCTCGCGAGAGCGAGACGCGAATGGCCTCCCACTGTTCTCCACCCCGATGGATAACGTCGTCACGAGCAAAGCCGCGGTCGACAACATCACCGTGACCAGGGAAGGCGCTCTGCAGATCCAGTACTCCAAGGCTCTACTCGCCAAGGCCGTCGAGCAACAAAACACAGGAGTTGACTCACAGGGTCGCATGTACTCCCGTTTGTTAGGCAGTAGGGCGGCCTCGAGCGGCCGCCCAATGGTGGCAAACACCCTCAACTGCCCATCGCCCGAGCCCCTGCAGCTCCAACACCGACCCGCACACGTGGCACTCTCCACCAACGACCCACGACCGGCGAACAACATCGTCGCTGCTAATGGGCAGCCAGGCGACACGCGCACCCACATCATCAACAACCAGAGCTGGCGCGCACGCCAGCCCGATGACTTGAGGAATACCTCACCAACCATCACGACAGCGAACCAAGGGGGTCGCTGAGCCGAGTTGGACCCCAGTGCTTTGGACCAATGATCCAAGGCGAAAGATACCCGGTGAACTTCAAGGCGCCGAAGGAGATCGAGAAGTACGACCCCTCGTATGACCCGTCCATGTGGCTAGACACGTACCTCATGGCGATGGGAATCGCCGGCCACACCTACCTGCTCGCCGCTCGCTACCTCCCCCTGATGATGGAGGGATGGGGCCGGCAATGGATCAACACCCTCCCCGCGGACAGCATCGACTCCTGGGAGGAAATGCGCGATGCCTTCGTCAGCCCCTTCGAGGACTCCTACACCCACGCCACCACCATCGAGGACCTGGAGCGATGCGTCCAGGGACACCGCGGGTCGACCCGAAGTTGGGTCCAACGGTGGCAAGACCTATGGTACAAACGGCCGGAATCCACCCGGACACCGCGATCCACTACTTCAAGACCTCGTGCCGCTACGAGCCCCTGGTCGCCAAACTCAAGAGGGTGTACAAAACACTCAACAACATACCGGAACTCCTCGAGATCGCCAAGCGGTACGCGGAGGAGGACCCAAACCAAGAAACCGACAACGAGTCAGGAGGGAATCGCCGCACGAGCGGCCACGACAACGGGAGACGACCCGAGCTACGATACAGCAACACTCGCCTCAACGGCAAGCGCCGCGGTGACGGGCGAGTCGACTTTGTCGCCAACGCCGGGTACGCCCCACGCGAGCCCAAAAGCTTCTGCCGTGATGGAGGCCAACGCCGCGACGACGACAACTACAAGGCAAAGCCGAGGTTTGACCCCGCGGCTCTCCTCAACCAGCCCTGTGTGTTCCACAGCAGGGAGGGGAAACCCGCCACGCACACGACCGCCGATTGCCACTCCCTAAGGGAGATCGAGAAGGCACGGCGCGCAAGGGAAGACCCCGACAACCACCCGCCAAACGGCGGGAAATTCGGCAACGACATCGGCTCGCTCCACACCTTCACCGGCTTCAACACAAAGCGCGAGAAGAAGGTCATCGCCCGCGCTGTCGCCGTCAATGCAGTGTCCCAGGTCGACATCCCCCAGTTCCTCAAATGGTCCGAGCAACAAATCACCTGGAGCCGCAAGGACCACTCGCCACGGATTGAATATCCGGGTGGAGTCGCCTTGGTGGTCAAGCCCAAGGTGGGAGACTACTGGCTCCCCAAGACGCTGATGGACGGCGGCAGCTCCATTAACATTATGTACCTGGACACATTCAGGCGACTGCGGCTCCTGCAATCGATGATCGAGACGACCTACACCACCTTCCACGGCATCGTCCCCGGTCGGAAGGCGTACCTGATTGGCAAGGTGACGCTGCCAGTCACCTTCAGCACACCAGCGAACTTCCGCACCGAGCGGATCGTATTCGAGCCGGTGCCGTTCAACAGCCCCTACCACTGCGTCCTAGGGCGTCAGGCGTTCGCCAAATTCATGGCAGTGCCCCACTACGCGTACAACGCGATGAAGCTCCCCGGGCCGTGCGGCATCATCACTGTCCACGGCGACCCCGACATGGCCGCAGAGTGTGAGGCCAAAGGCGCCGAGCTCGCCGACACTGTCATAGCGGCAGAAGCCAACCACGCAGAGGAGCTCGCCAAGTACGCGAGCGGGGTCAACAATGACGACCCCACCATACTCAAGAAGACCAACTTGGAGGGTGGCAGCTCCACCACCTTCGAGGCAACGACACACACTCGCACCGTCGAGCTGGTCCCAGGCGACTCCAGCCAGACGGTGACGATGGGACGGGCATGAGCCTAACATAGGAAGGCGCGCTCATTGAGTTCCTACATGAGAATCGCGACATCTTCGCATGGAAGCCATCTGACATGCCTGGTGTCCCGAGGGAACTCACTGAACACAAACTCAACACCGACCCCAAAGCGTGACCCGTCAAGCAGTCACTGCGGCCCTTCAATGAAGAGCGCCGATGAGCAATGCCGAGGAGGTGCAGCGTCTACTCGCTACCGGCTTCATCCGGCCAATCAAATACTCCAAGTGGCTGGCAAACCTAGTCCTACTCAAGAAGAAAAACGGGACCTGGAGAATGTGTATCGATTACACAAACCTCAACAGCGCCTGCCCAAAGGAGCAGTTCGTCCTCCCGCGGATCGACCAAATCATCGATTCAACCGCGGGATCGGAGTCGCTATGCTTCCTCGATGCCTACTCTGGGTACAACCAGATCAAAATGGCAGTCGAGGACGAGGAGAAGACGGCGTTCATCATGCCATTCAGAGTCGTCTGCTACACCGCCATGACCTTCGGCCTCAAGAACGCCGGGGCGACCTACCAGAGGTGCACGCAGGAGTGCCTTGCGAGCCAAATTGTCCTCAACATCCAAGTCTACATTGACGATGTGGTGGTAAAGTCCACTCTCCAGGGAGACCTACTCGCCGACCTGGCAAAAACCTTTGCCAACCTGCGGAGGTACAAAATAAAGATAAACCTAGGAAAGTGCACCTTCGGTGTACCTACTGGACAGCTGCTAGGGTACATCGTCTCCAAGCGTGGGATCGAGGCGAACCCCGCCAAGATCAACACGATCGCCCGGCTCTGCAGACCCGAGTTCCTGTGCGACGTCCAGAAGTTGGCTGGGCGAGTCGCGGCTCTCAGTCGCTTCATCCCCCGGCTAGGAGAGAAGGTGATGCCCCTCTACCGCCTAATGCGCAAGAACCCCACTTTCCAGTGGGACAAGGAGGCATACGACACGCTCCACGCTCTCAAGGAGGTGTTACTCGCGGCACCGCTACTCGCCACCCCCGTCGACAAGGAGCCCATGCTCGTCTACGTCGCGGCCTCCGAGCGAGTCGTCAGTGCCGTCATGGTCGTCGAACGACCAGAGGAAGGCAAGGAATGCCCGGTGCAGCGACCTGTATACTACATCAGCGAAGTCCTCACCGAGTCGTGCCAGCGCTACCCACAGTACCAAAAATTGGTATACGCGGTCTTTAGAGCCCAGAGGCGACTGCCGCACTACTTCCAGGAGCACCCAATAATGGTCATCTCCTCAGCATCATTGCAGGATATCATCCGCAACCGATGAGGTGACCGGGCGAGTCTTCAAGTGGGCCATCGAGATCGGAGTCCACAACATCAGGTATGAGGCGCGCAAGGCGATCAAGTCGCAGGCTCTCGCAGATTTTCTCGCCGACTGGGAGGAGGCCCAGCAGCCAGAGAAACTGCCATACCTCCATTACTAGAGCCTACACTTCGACGGCTCCAAGAATGCAGACGGTGCAGGGGCAGGGATTGTGCTAACATCTCCAAAGGGCGACAAGCTATGCTACGTCTTATACCTTGACTTCACACACTGCACCAATAACATGGCCGAGTACGAGGCGCTACTCCACGGCATGCGAGCAGCCAAGGAGATGAACATCAATCGCCTACGTTGCTATGGCGATTCCGACCTCGTCGTCGGGCAAGTCGACGGCACCCGCGACGCAGTCTCCCCCACCATGGCGGCAATACCGCCAAGCAGTGGACCAGCTGGGAGGCCACTTCGCGGGATACTACGTCGATTGGATCGATAGGCGGAAGAACGAGGAGGCCGACGCACTCTCCCGCATCAGCTTGGCTCGACTCGCACCACCTGCCGGCATCTTCCTCGACACCATCACCAAGCCTTCTGTCTCTCCCCCGAGGGAGGTAGACATCGGAATTCCGCTGCAACCGGATGCAGCCCTGGTCGCAATGATCACCGAGCCAAGCGACTGGACCGCGCCATACGTCGCCTACCTAGAAGGAGGCACCCTGCCCGCTGACGAAACAGAGGCCCGGATGATAGCACGCTGCTGCAAATCCTTCGTCATCATCAACGGCGAGCTCCACAAGCGCAGCGTGACTAGCGTGTTCCAACGCTGCGTCCAACCAGCAGAAGGACGCAAGATCCTCCAGGACATCCACGCCGGCGACTGTGGCCACCATGCTGGCGCCCGCTCCCTAGTCGCCAAGGCCATGCGACATGGCTTCTACTGGCTCACCACACATGCCAACGCGGTCGACATCATCCAACGCTGCGTCGGGTGAAAATAAAACTCCTATCTAAAATACATACCAAATCATGAGCAACTAAATCTTAAAGGGATTTAAAAAGATAAACAAATATTAAATAAAATTATACAAATTGGAATCACCAATTTTGGATCTATAAATAAAAAGATATGGATTTTATAAGACAAATAAAGAAATAAATAAATAAGGAATATTTAAAAGCCAAATTAAATCTTGGCCAAATCCCTAAACAAATGAAAGATTTTTGAATAATAAAAAGAAATAAAAGGTTATTTAAATAAAACTATAAAGGCTTTGAACCATATCCAATTTTATTTAAATAAAGACAAATCCCTAATATAAATGATTGATTAAATCATGAGTAAATAATAATTGGTAATTGTCAAAGTGAATTAAAAGTTATATAATTAACTTAAAAGGAATTATTTGAATACAATTTATATGGGTTAAAAACCATATTTGATTTTATTGGAATAAAGAAAAATGACCAATTTAAATGATTAATAAATCATATTAAAATATTTTAAATAATTCAAAGTGAATTATTAAACACACTATTAAATAAATAAAACTTACTGAAAAAGGGTTGATAAACATTTGAATTTAAAGCAGAAGTTTAAATTATTTTAATAAAATAATATGGATTGAAACCATATTTAAAATCCTATTTAATAAAGACAAAATGTCTATTAAAATAAATAATAAACCCTAAGGGGATAAAACAAATTATTCTAAGATGGACTTTAAAGTACATAATTAAACAGATTAAAAACCTACTAAATATTTGGAAAAGATTTGAAAAAAAATCTAAAATCAAAAGAGTGTTTGAATTGGAAAACAGAAAAATAGAAAAGAAAAAGGAAAAAGAATCAGAAAGAAAAAATAAGAAAAGACCCAGCCCAGCCTAACCATCCCACCAGGCCCAACACCCCAGCCCACCTGACACATCTCTCTACCCCCCAGAACCCTTTCTCACTCGAAACCCCACCCCCACACTCAGTGACCCGCGGACCCTCGCCACATCAGCGCCACACAAGCATCGTCTCTCCCACCCGCGAACAGTTCTCCCCAGACCTCGCTGCAGTTTCTGGCCGTGATTAAATCCCGTTAATTCGCGTTGAAAGCAGCATTAATTCTCGTCAGCGACCGAGCACTCTTAAGCGCCCATGTTCCCTCCTTCTTTACCCTCAGACCTCACACCACCGGAGCCACCAGGCTGCTGTAATTTCTACTCGCAACACTCACTGTTCCGACGCACTCCGGCGATAATTCCGGTGAGTACATGCCGCCCCATCCTCTCCAGTTCACGCTCACACGTTCACCATCGTTGTGCGCATCCATTGACCCCAGCCACATGTCTTCTCGTGACCCAGAGCGTCGACAACGACATCAACTGAGCGCCATCGTCTTTGGTTTCAACTCCGTCGAGCTCCCCTGGTAATCCCTGACCGTGCCTCCCCCTCTCTTTGACGCTGGCGCCTTCGTATCTCTCTTGCGTGTCTAATGCCGCCCTCATTTGGCTTTCTCGTGGCTTGTAGCTTCGTCTCTGTCGAAGACCGTGCACACCCGACGGTAGCAAGAACTCTGGCGAGCGATTCAGGTCATCCTCGTGCGCCCCTGCTCTCTGAAGACCACGTTGAGCATCAGCAACACCCTGCGAACCTGGTAAGCACCCCCTCCCTCTCCCTTGCTTCCTGGTTGCGCCAGAAAGCCGCAGCTCGAGCGCCGCCGCCGCGCCACCGTCGCCAGCACCGCGAGGATATGGTCGCATGATTAAGAGCCGTTAGATCTTGATCCCATGGCTGCGATAGAATCACTTAAAACGAAAGGGTACGCTAGAACAGAGCTGCGTGATTCCTTTTTAATCCAACACACCACACTTCTAGATCCGTTCGAACCGTTATCGTCCAATAAGAACCAGCCACGTGGCCAGCCTTTTGATTTAAAAACAGAAACTTGTCTATTAGTAGGTTGATTTTGTAAAATTCATAACTTTTAATCTACACGTCCAAATTTTGCAAATTTTATATCAATGGAATCAACAAAAAGAAACCTTTGCAACCATGCCCTTAGTTTGGCATTTTTCTTCAGGAAAATTGGTTGTTTAATGCAGAAACATTTCTAGGCTTATTTAGAGTATAAAAATTATTCTAGAAATGATTTTTGAGTAAAATCTTTTGCAAATGTTTTGTTTTTAACCTACTGAACATAAAAACCATCTTTTGGATTTAGAAGTATATTTTGTGACACTAAGGAATTATTCCTTGAATAAAAGCATTTCTAGTAAAACAAAAATTGTTGATTATGTTCTAAAAATCATTTTTGAGTAAAACCTTTTACAAATGGTTTTATTTAAACTCTGTGACCCTAAACACTAAGTTTTAGATTTAAAAATGTATTTGATTAACCCTAGAAAAATTATTACTTTGATTAAGGCATTTCTAGTAAAATAAAATGTTGCTTTGATTTAAAAATGATTATGGGTGAAACCTTTTGTTAATGGATTTGTTTTAAAACACTTTGACCATAAACATTAATATTTGTGTTTAAAAATATATTTGGCAAACACTAGGAATTATTACTTTGGTTTAAATCATTTCTAGCAAAACAAAAATGATTTAAATGGCCCATTTCCACTAACTTGTTTTTAAATGGTTTTGCCACATATTATAATTGACCAATAGGTGTTTTAAAATGTTTATAACCTTATTAGAAACCACTTTCCAATAAAACAATCTTTTGCATGCTTGCATGCATTGTTTTTTTTTCATTATTTTAGGTGGTGAAATTGTTTGAATGCTAGATTGAATTTGTCCCTTGATTGAATTGTAGTGAACTTTGAAGAGTGTGACAATTGCAAGATCAAGTAGTGAATCTATATTATCTACTAAAAAGGCAAGTGGAGCTTCATACATTTTGTCCTAATATTTTCACTATGCATTAGTGATATTTTGAGTAGGACTTGCATGGAAATTTTCTAAGTATAAGCTATGCCATGGGAAATCCTATATGATGTCTTATTAGAATTATCCTAAGTTAGGAAACTTGCCATGTTATCATGCTTAGCTTAGCTAATAGAAAACAAGGGTGGATTATATTCATGCTATGAAATATTTCTAAGTCAATGACTTGTGTTTTGGTTAATAAAACAACTATATGAATGAATCACCTGGGTGGAATGGTGTGAAAGGTTTATGTTGAGTGGTTACATAGGGCTCCATATTCATGGCCTACCCTAGTGTATCTCACTTGTGGAAAGCCACCCAGGAACAAAGAGATTTGAGATGTCAAATGTTGAGAAGCTTCAAGTGCAGCCACATGGCAATATGGGCTATGCCTGGATCATTAGGTTGCAATAACTTAGCCAGATGGAAAAAAGGTGGTAGGGGGTTGATAGGTTTGGAACGCGTCCATTTTGGTCTAAGGGAAGGCTTATGAAAGATCTTGTCTTGATGCATGTCGAGTATTGTGGGGAAAGTGCACCACCTCTCGAGAGAGTAATATCTAAGTACTTAGTCGTGTCCCCGGCAATGGACAATTTGAGCATCAAGACATGGAAGATATCAAGGATCTCTTCATCCCAATTTCTAAGTTAAAAGCTTGTGGTTGAACAAGGGTTAAAGGATCACCAATTTCTATCGGTAGATGCCTTGGGTGATTTTTGACAAACAAAAACTTAGTGTTTTCAACTTATAAGGAAAACCTTATTTTGAGCAAAGCAAGCCTAAGCTCCACCTAGCCAAATGCATATAGATGATAGATTCCACTATTCTACCATAGTATCACTTTCCAATACAATTCAAATATATTGACCCTTGTGGCTGTAACTTATTATGTTGCAGGTTTGTTTGATGTTAGTGAAGTGTTTTTAATAGGATTACAAGTCTACAACCAACATGATTGCCTATGGCACTTTGAAGATGAAGGACTCCATGCTATATAGATATTTCTGCTGCAAAGTAATGAGATAGCCAAATGATCTATGTAAGATGTAATGAATTATTTTATTCCTGGTTATAAAGTTGTATTATGACCTTTGTTTCTTGATATTACATCTTAGACTATGGATGCTAGCTATTGATCCAGGGACTAGCATTGTAAGCACAGGGATCTCTACCTTATCAGGTTGGGACCTCTACAGTGCATGTCACCTTAAAAATTATTCTTTTTATCACTTACCTACTCGAGGACGAGCAGGAGTTAAGCTTGGGGATACTTGATACATCGAAAACGTATCTATAATTTTTTATGCTCCATGCTTGTTTTGTATCTACTTTGCTTTGCTTTGTCTTTACTTTGAGGTGTTTTTATATCTTTTCTGGAACTAACCTATTAACAAGTTGTCACAGTGCCAATTGCCTTTTTTTCTTCTGTTTTTGGTTCCAAAAAGGCAGAAAATAAATATTCTTAGAATTGGACGGGACAAAAGCCAAAGTCATTATTTTTCCTGGAGCAACACAGAACCACGAAGCAGAGCGGAGGGGGGCCACAGGGTGGCCGCAACCCCCCCCCCCCCTAGGCGCGGGCAAGCCCTGGGGGCGCCCATAGGGGGTGTGGGCCCCCTGGACCCCCACCGACCTTGATTTATGCGCCTATAAGAAGCCTCTAACCCAAAAAACCTAAAGAATCTAGAAGAAATCCACGAAAACCTACACAGCACTGCCGCCACCGAAGGGGAGATTCGGGGGACAAAAAGTCTCTGTTCCGGCACCCTGCCGGGAAGGGGAAGTGCAACCGGAGCCATCTCCATCGATCTCCATTGCCATCTTCATCACCATTCCTGATTCCCATGATGATGAGGGAGTAGTTCTTCCTCAGGGCTAAGGGCTCTACCGGTAGCTATGTGTTCATCTCTCTCTCTATGCATGATATTGTGGTCATGAGCTTTGTAATCAAGTAGATCTACCTTGCTACTCAAGTGCTTCATTAGATCTCTGCTCTCCCCATGTGTGTTAAAGTGACAGCGTGCACGCCATGGTGGCACTTAGGCTCGAGTCTACATAAATACTCTTTGTGCTTTAATAGATCTATGCTTTTCCTCACGTGTGTGAAAGTGACAGCGGGCATACCGTGTGTGGAACTTTGGCTAGATTGAATATTTGTTATGAGTTATATTTGGAGTTAGATGTCTCTATGAAATTGTGGTGTTTGTTGGAACCATCTAGCGCTCAAGGTGACAGTTTGGGGTTATCTAGATTGGGGAAGGCGGACTTTGAGGTGTGTTGTTATAGCCCTACCTTGGATTAGAGGATATTTATATGAGAGAGTGTTCACTAGTGAAAGTATGATCCCTAGGCCTTGTATCTAAGCATTGAAACACCGTTTTCTATTAGATCGGTTGCATGTTTGCTTGCTTCCATATTTATTCTGTTTTCCGGGGAGGTTTTGGTCCTTTACCTTACCTCACCATCAAGCTCTTTTCTGGCACCGTTACCCCACGACAACAACAAGTCAGAAGCTATTTTCTGGCACTATTACCACTTGTATTTCACTATCTCTTCGCCGAACTAGTGCACCTATATTGGGTGTGTTGGGGACACAAGAGACTTCTTGTATCTTGATTGCAGGATTGCTTGAGAGGGAATACATTTGACCACATCCTCCCTGAGTTCGATAAACCTTGGGTAATCCACTTAAGGGAAACTTGCTATTGTTCTACAAACCTCTGCACTTGGAGGCCCAACAACTGTCTACAAGAATAGAAGTGCGTAGACATCAGGCTATAGTGGGATCTTTGAATTCAGCATAATGCTTAGTCTTTCTTTAAGCATCTAGTCGGAACTAATTCAGTTTTCAACTAGAAGCTTGGGGGCTACAATACGAGTTTTTAATTCAGCAAGTATGCTTAGTCTTTCTTTAAGCATCTAGTCGAAACTAATTCTGTTTCAACTAGAGGCTTGGGGGCTACAGTATTGAATTTTACAAACACTGTGTATGCTACTCTAAAAGTATCTAGTCGGAATAATTCATTCAAACTAAATACTTGGGGGCTACAGTGAGAAGTTTTCTAGCTTAGTCACTCTTAGAGCATTCAGATGCAAAGACCTATGGTTTTCCGTCCAAATCCTCGGGGGCTACAGTGGGATACTCATATGAAAAGCAAAAGGCAAACAAAACTTACAAGTGTGATGATCTTGATATTGATGGCGCTCTCGGCAAATATCTTGCTGAAGGAAAGGCTATTTCCTCGCAGGATATCAGCTTGCCTAAGGAGCTCCTCAAGACCGCAAGTCGGAGAGGTTGGCGCTGCACCAGGAGCCAGAGTTGAGCAACTCGGCGTAAGCGCCGGGTAGACTATCTTTAGAAGCTCTGTGGAAGTCATGGGTGCAGAGGCGCCGCCTTCGAGAGATGCTCCGCCTACCACCATCGCCTTACTGCTACCGATGGCATCCTTAGCCGGAGCTTCAGCCATTTTGGAAGCAGTACTTTCTTGTGTCGCCTGCTCGCCGGTAACAACCGACTCCGCAGAGGCAGCTGGGTACACTTCCATGGCGGAAGGGCCAGATGCATCCTTGGCTGGAGAGCTTGTCAGAGCGGCGGCAGGCTGGACGCTGGGAGTGGTAGGGGCGATGGCGGGAGATGCTTGGTGCGACACATCTTGGTGCAACATATCTTTAATGTTTTTAGAAGCCCCCGATGTTTTGGAGGTCTTCTTCAAACTCAAACTGGCCTTCTTCCTGAAATGTGCAAAGGTATAAGTACAGGAAAAAGATGAGCAATGGACAATGTCGGAGGAAAAGAGGCTTACAAAACAGTGGGTGATTTGGTAAAAGAGATCCCGATAATCTTTATTTTCTCCCCTCCAGGGCGGCGGTAGTCTTCTTGGAGGCTCCACCCTTCGTCTTTTTCTTCTTGCCTTCGTCGGCAGCGTCAGACGTGGAGCTCTTCCGCTTTCACGCCAACAGTACATCATCGTCGGACACGGCGGTGACTTCCTTCATCTTGGGGTCATAGATTTGGACAGCCCTGTTATCCTACTCTAGACTTTTGAGCTGTTAAAGAGGAATCCCAAAGTGTCAGATGAGATAATAAGGGCTAGACGGAAGAACTGGAGTATATGTCATACACGGAAAATAAATAGGTACCTCTGGGCACTTGCCCTCCTCGAACATGTCGTAGATGATGGTGAAGCCGCGCTTCCTGTCCTTCACCTTGACGATGTCCTTGAGGCGGAGCTTGACGGAGTCACTCGAGAACCTCAGAGATGCGAAGGTTATCCTTCCTCTCATTGGTATATTCATGCATCAGCTTCGAGCAGTGCTGCAGAGGCTGGATCCGCCTGACGAACCGGCACATGGCTAGGTCCAACCCGGTCAGACCCGTGTCTACGAACCACTTTATGGAGCGGGAAGCATCATTGTCAGAGGGAAGGGTGGCCTGGGATCTCCATGTAGGGGCTTCGGCGACGGCTCCATCGACAAAGTCTGGATACATTTCTTCTCAGCCAGACAGAGGGATATCTGGGCCGTAGAAGTACATCCGCTGCCAGTTCTTGCAAGATTCATGGCCGACGATGTCGGGGAGCCGCCGGCCACCGGATCTTAAAAATAATTGTTCCGCAATTCCTGAGCTCGTCCTTGCTCGCTCCAGCTTCCCTCTTGACGGTAAAGAAGTAGATGAACAAGTCTAACCTAGGCCAAATCCCTAAGTAACCCTCACAAAGCACCGCATAGTTGCTAAGCGCGAGGATGCTGTTGGGGGAAAGGTTATGAGGTTGAACCCGGAAGTGTTGGAGGACAGCAAGGAAGAAGTTGGAGATGGGGAGGGAGATGCCGCGTACCAATTGAGCTTCGAGGTACACCTTCTCTCCGGCTTGGGGAGAAGGGGTGACCTCGCCAGCCGACGCCGCCCGCCAGACAAGCCCCTCCGTCACAGGGAGGTAGCCTTCGATGAGCAGCTCCTTGATATCATTGTTGGTGATATCCGAGCCATGCCACTCCCCCTTATGGGAGTCGCCCTCTTCCTCCAGCAGCTCTAGCGCCGCTAGGATATGGTCGTCGCCGGTGGACTCCACCACCGCGGATTTTGGTAGCAACAGACCCTCTAGGGGCACTTGGACAGAGCTTGTTGGCTTCGCCGTAGCATCAGCCGCCGCCGCCATGGAAGGGGTGGAGCTGCTGCTCGCCATTGAGATGGGAGAAGAGGTGACTGAGAAGATTGGGGCTTAGGGTTTTTCGCGTGCGCGGAGAGGGCTCGAGGAGGTGCTCGTGGGAGGAAGACAATGGCGCAGGGGAAGAATGGGGTGAAGAGATGAAAATCTGCCACGGTTAAAATTTATAACCCCAGCGTCAAGATTCGTGCAAGGTGATCAAAAGGTCGGTGCGTGGATGACGTGTGCGGGCGCGTGCGCGGAAATTTCGCGACGTTCCCAACCGCCACCACCAACGGTTCGTATCCTTCACGCGGAAAAAATAGACATGATTGTGTTCTCTGCATGTGTGAGTTACGAGGCGCTGCTGACCCATGTCTACGTCGTTCTAGCTGACATGGGCAGATGAACCATCACATCGGAATATTCCAGCCTGGACGGATCCAGTCCGGCTATGAGAAGAGTACGATGGAAGATTCAGCATTTATCTGACTTACAAGTTGAAGATGGAGAACATTGCAGAGTTCTTGGGAGGACTACAAGATATTTCTTGACGATTTGCCGATATCCATATAGACAGAGCATTCAACCTGAAGAGACAAGACGACGCAAGATCTCAGAGTTCTCCGGGGGCTACTGTTGGGGATATGCTATATGGGTATCCTCATAGCATGTCTCCTATCCGAATAACCCGGGTGGCCCATAGTTGGTAGCATTTCCCATGGCCTGCTTGTTGGAGATATGCCCAAGAGGCAATAATAAAGTGGTTATTATCATATCTTCATACTTATGATAAATGTTTACATACCATGCTATAATTGTATTAACCGGAAACATTAATACTTGTGTGATTTGTAAACATAAAAGAGTCCCTAGTAAAGCCTCTTGTTAAACTAGCTTGTTGGTTAATATATGATCATGGTTTCCTGATCATGAACATAGAGATGTTATTAACAACAGGGTCATATCATTAGGGGAATGATGTGATGGACATACTCCTATAGTTAAGCATAGCATAAAGATCAAGTCATTTAATATAGTTCATTTGCTATAAGCTTTCTGATACATAGTAACCTAATTCCTTCGACCATGAGATCATGCTTATCACCATCACCGGAAGGATGCTTTGATGACATCAAACACCACACCGTAACTGGGTGGCTATAAAGGTGGCATTGAGTGTTCGTAAAGTATGGGTTGAGACACATGGATCAAGAGTGGGATTTGTCCATCCATATGACGGATAGATATACTCTGGGCCCTCTCGGTGGAATGTCATCCAATTAGCTTGCAAGCATGTGACTGGCACACAAGGGATCACATACCACGGGAACAAGAAAAGAGTACTTATCGGTAACGAGGTTGAACTAGGTGTGCAGAGATACCGACGATCAAAACCTCGGATAAGTAAACTATCGTGAGACAAAGGGAAATTGGTATCGTATGTAAGTGGTTCATTCGATCGCAAAGTAATCGTAGAAATATGTGGGAGCCATATGAATTTCCAGATTCCTCTATTGGTTATTGATCGGAGAAGTGTCTCGATCATGTCCGCATAATTCACGAACCGTAGGGAGACACACTTAAGGATTCGATGTTGTTTGAGTAGTTATGGAATGATGAGTAAGAGACCGAATGTTGTTCGGAGTCTCGGATAGGATCTGGGATATCACGAGAAGATCCGTAATGGTCCGGAGAATAACATTCATATAAGGAAAGTCCTGTTTCGGGGTTGGAGAATGGTTCCGGTGTTTTCATTGGGAATGTTCTAGAAGGTTCCGGAATGTCCGGCACTCCGGAGGGGAAGGGTATATGAATGTGTCATATCAAGTTGAAATGATTGCATCATGTACTAAGTGTCATCGCTGAACAAAATAAAGGGTTTAATCAAATCCTAGTTTGAAAAGTCAAACGCCAATTTGAAAAGTCAAACGGCTATTTTGTGAGGTGGAGGGGAAGTAGGAAACCTACTTGGGGAGGAGTTCCCTCCCTCCACCGCCGGCCCACTTGGGATCCGAGTTGGGGAGGGACTCCCCTCCCCTGGCGCGGCCCCTCCACCTATATAAGGAGGGGCAGGGCTGCCCCTCCAAGGACAAACCTCCACGCCTTGCGAACCCTAGCCCCGGCGCCGCCACCTCCTGCTGCCGCCGCCTAGGGAAACCCTAGCCGCCGACCTGGGCTGCTCCAAGCCCTAGCCGCCGGCTCTAGACCCTCCTCCTTGGTGCGTCTAAACCCTAGATCACCGAGGATCTCTCTCATAGTCCACCATACTCGCTCCGGCTTAAGGCGAAGCCCTGCGAGATCTCCCCTCTACTTCCGGTACCACGCCGTCGTCTTTGCGGAATCGCGAGAGTGCTACAACCTCCATTTTCTGGAACAAGGGAGAGGAAGGTCTTCATCGAAGTCAAGCGATGTGACCATTGAAGCGCTGCGGAAGCATGGCGCGGAAGGATCGTCTACGCGATCTTGAGATCGGCAAGTGTACGACTACATCACTCACGAGAATCTGCTCTCGTTAACCGCTTTGGAATCTTCGAGGGTGAGTTCCTCTATCGACTCGTTGCTATAATCTAGTAGATAGATCTTGGCTTGTTTGTGTGCATGCGGTAGAAATTTTTTGTTTTCCATATGCTGAACCCCTACATGGTATCGAGCCGTGTCTATATGTAGATCTGTTGCACGAGTAGAACACAATGGTCATTGTGGGCGTTGATGCTTTTGTTGTCGATTGCTTCTTGTGTACTTTGCATCTTGCGGGATGGTGGGATGAAGCGTCCCGGGCTAACCTTACATGACATCGTTCATGAGACTTGCTCCACGCTTGACATGCAACTTGTATTGCATAAGTGGCTTCTTGGTGCTGTTTCTCCCAACATAGTTAAGATTCAATTTACAACGGGTGATTGACAATACTAGTATCAATGTTGTGGTTCTTGTTCGTAAGTTAGAACAACACTTATTGAAAGCCCCAAACCACGTAAAACATGCAAAGAAAATTAGAGGCGTCTAACTTTGTTTTGCAGGGGTGTGCTGTGATGTGATATGGCCATGATTGTGATTATATTTGATGTATGCAATGTTCCTTATTGCAAGTTGGCAACCGGCAGGAGCCATATGTTTGTCTTTAAATTCTGTTAAGACCCGCGTGTCTATTCAAAGTAGTTGTAATAGTTGAAGCTGGTGGACAACAACCATGGAGCGGCGTCATTGACCTTGATGCAATGCCGGTGATGATGGAGATCATGTTCGTGCTTGAAGATGGAGATCGGAAGCACAAAGAAGAAAGGCCATATCATATCACATATTATGAATTGCATGTGATGTTAATCCTTTTATGCATCTTGTATTGCTTAGTTTACGACGGTAGCATTATAAGATGATCCCTCAAGCACATGAATTTCTAGTTTTAAAGTGTTCATCCTTAGTAAGCACCGTTGCTAAAGCTCATTGTTTCGAAGCACCACGTGATGATCGGGTGTGTTAGATTCTGCGAGTGTATACAACATGAGCAAGCCAGATTTGCTCATGCGGAAGCTAAGTTTTGATCTTGACGAGCCTAGCATGTACAGACATGGTCTCGGAACACGGATCGCCGAAAGGTAAAGCATGAGTCATATAGTAGATATGATGAGCATGTTGATTGTTCGCCATTGAAGCTACATCAACTCTCGTGATGATCGGTTTTGATGTGGTGGATTTGGTTCGTGTGATCACTAAAACAATGTGAGGGATATTGTTTTGAGGGGAGTTCAACAGCAATATGATTAAAAGTTGAACACTATTTATCATAAATTAAATCAAAGTGAATTTGCATAGTTGTTGTAGTCATTGGCATCCGTTTACCACCTTGCGCTTAGTTATAATTGAGATGATAGAACTATAGAATTCTGGTTAGTTACTTTACGAACCGGTATCATATTGTTTTGAAGTGTTAATCTAAAGTTTAAAAGTCCTATTGCAAACTTTTAGTAAGTTCCGGTTACTCCATGAAGTTTAATAACTGGTATTAAATCGAGAGTGAAAATTCCAAGAGTTAGTGTATGAGTATCATGTTTGTCTCCATGATTCTTGATATTCAAAGAATTGTCTTAATATCAAGGTTATCTAGGATCTGAAACAGTTGTTTCAGAAACCATGATGTGTGGAAGATATTGTGATATCTAAAACGAAGTTTTGATTGCAACATGATAGAGTATAATATGGCAAAATTCATGTTCTCATATTTGATGAGAATTTGCAAAAGATTGGAGACACTAGTTGTCCTAATCCTCCAAAAAGTTTTGGAGAGCAACATTATACTCGTGATTCATCGTTATAAGCTAAAGTAGCTTGATCATGAATAATTCCATGAGAAGGGTGAATATTTTATGTAGGTAAAATGTTTACTACATCAAGAGATTACTAAAGAAAGGAATTTGAAAGAACACCAAACATTTGATGATGGTAATCTACTTCAAAAGTGCAAGTCCAAAAACATTGGTATTTAACTATACACGCTTTGGACTATGTGTCATGTGTATGGCTCCACTATTGATGTTGATAGATTCTTTCAAACAGAAAAAAGAAATACTGAAAGAGAATCTCATAAATATATGGCAGAAAAGAAAAGACTAGAATTGTTCAGTTTAGGTATATAAAGGATATACGTGTTATGGCTATATTCTTTGCTTGTTAAACAATGTGGTTCTTAAGTATTTGATACTGAATTTGTTGGTATGAATCGTCATACGAAACAACAGAATTCATGAACTACAATGTCCTAAGTAACTAGCAAAAAAATATGTGATGATGTTCATCGAGAACAAATAAAGGGTTATTGTGTTGCTCGTTAAAATCTTGCCTTCAAGATTTGTTTTATCAGGTATTATGAGAACAAAAGGGTTGTTCAATTAATTGCCGTAATCCATAAAAGATGGATGATTCACAAATCTCGTTGGAGAAATCACATCCATAAAACTAGTGCTAAAAATGTCGAAAGACAAATTGATTGAAAGATCACTTATGAAGTGACATCGCCTTTTAAATTATATTGGAAAGAAAACATCAAGAAACTCCATGTGTATGGAATTTTGGAGTCTTTTGATTTTTGATCAAATGACGCTTGTGAAACTTTCCTAGAGATAATTAAAACTTTGTTCATAGGCCAAAAGGGAACGAATGACTAGCTTATTGGAACTTGTACATATTGTTGTATGAAGTCCATTATGTGTAGTCAAGAGCGATGGATTTCAACTTCATATGCTTCCTCTAAAAATTTGAGTGAATATATGAATATTTACTTAATAAGGATGAAGTATGAAACAATTGAAAAGTTCAAAGTTTTCAAGATGAAGTGCAAAATCATTGTAACAAGAATATAAATAGTTTATGATAAGATCATAAAGGAATATATTTGAGTTACGAGTTTAGCATAATACCTAAGATTTAAGGAATCGTTCCGTGGATTTGCATTTCCCGAAAAAACCATAAGATTATGGAGCGTTCGAGATATGTAATTAAACCTTGTTTGACATGGTAAGATCAAGGGTGTAATTCATAAAACTGTCATTATATTTTAAAGATTAAAAGCTTTAAAGACTACCGTTTTTCCACTGAAAAGAGCTCCATCATAATCCGTTGAATTGACACCATATAAAGTTATGGTTTGGGATAAAACCCAAGTTGTCTTTTCTTAAACATTGGTATGCTATGCATAAGAAAGATGTTTGCAACCAAAGTCGGATGAACCTATCTTTGTATGTTATTTCGAATAACTGTTCCTCCATAACATCGGAGACAAAAAGTTTGTCGCTTAGAACGTCAAGTTTCTATAAGAAGGAATTTTTCGGGAAAAGTTAAGTGGGAGGACAATAGAACTTTGATAAGGTTAAAAGAACCTTAGCTATATGTGCAGAGTTGCACAGCGCCGAAAAGTGTTCCAGAGGCAGCAACAATGCTCATGGCTCACGTGCCTCAAAGGTTGTGGTTACAGAGATCTAAGTTCCTATTAAAACAAGTAGGTCGGGTAAACAATCAAATACCAAGATTTGAGAGCTAAATCATTATTTGACAATAATGATCCGACTACATGCAAAGAAGCGATGATGGGCCCTGACTTCGTCAAATGGCTTGAAGCCATAAAATCCGTGATAATTCCATATACGAGAGATCAATCTTTGAACTTGAAAGACCCTCTGGAAAGGTACAAGACCTTACAGTCGTATTTGTATATATAAAGAAATAGACATGGATGTTTCACATCTATGAAATTATCGACATGTCGGGAAAGAGTTCACGACAATGTTCAAAGAGTTGACTATGACAAGATCTGATCTTTCATTAAGCGATATTTAGTCTAGACGGATTAATGTAGCAACTACGACATATAATTTTGTTATGTGTTGAATAAACAAAACAAGTTCTTCTAATAGAATGGTTACCAAGGACGTGTGCATGACACGATCCAAAGGATTTTGTTAATTCAAAGGATGCTAAAAGCATATGCAAACTTCAATGGTTGAAGTAAGCATCGCGGAGTTGGAATCTTCACTATGATGAAACTGTTAAAAGAGTTTAATTTCATCGGAGACGATGAAGATGCTTGCATTTGCAAGAAATTAAGTGGGAGCGCTAAGACATGTTTCTAATACATTATGTGGAACACATATTGTTGATTGGAAATAATGTATCTTTTATTAACATAGGATAAGAATTTCATCTCGATGAAAGACTTAGGCAAAACCCAAATATTTGGCGTCAATAGACGCTAATATGGTTGTGCCGAAAGTACATAGATGATATATTGAATGAGTTCAATATAGAAACTACAAGAAAGGTTCTTGTCGCACAGAAAGGATTGAATGAGTTCAATATTGATGATATATTCAAGTGTATTGACACTTGGTAAGTGAGACAAAGATTCAAGTATAGATTAATACTTGATGTATGAAATCACAAAGAGTATTTATATCAATCATGTTGTGATATGTACAAATCCAGATATGTCCTATGCTCTAAATGTTATGAGCATATACTAGAATGATTCATAAGATGATTATTGGATGATAGTAAAGATATTCTTATGATCTTATAAAAGAACTAAGAATATATTATTTTGTAGAAGTGACAAATAGATGGTTAGTTCATTGTAAATGAATTACATTGATACTAGTTTTGTCGCGAAGTACAAATTAAGTTTATCTCAATCTAAACTAAGGGTGGCACAATGTGATGGAAAGTAAGTTCCATAATGGATTTGGATGAGTTCCAAAGTTAAGACATTGTGACAGATACTACAACAAAAGGGCTAAGTATATAACTGCTATTATAGCAGCAAAAGAGGGCATTTGTGTCAAGTAGTTTGTTATCAAACTAGGTGTAGTTCACAGCAGGGATAATGCTATGGAGATATATTGTACAACAATATTATCAACATGTTTTAACCCCAAAGAACTAAAGGTCACACCAAAGGACCAAATTTGTACGAAGCCATCTCATTAGAGAATGAGTGATGCGTAGAGACGCAAAGACATGCAATTACACATGGACCTGGAAGTGTCAGATCCGGAGATCAGTTGACCACTAGCAATCGTGTACATACGACACCAGAAAGCCATAGGTGTTGAATACACAAAGGTTTGAAACTAGATTATTGACTCTAGTGCAGTGGGAGACTGTTGGAGATATGCCAAAGAGGCAATAATAAAGTGGTTATTATCATATCTTCATACTTATGATAAATGTTTACATACCATGCTATAATTGTATTATCCGGAAACATTAATACTTGTGTGATTTGTAAACATAAAAGAGTCCCTAGTAAAGCCTCTTGTTAAACTAGCTTGTTGGTTAATATATGATCATGGTTTCCTTACATAGAGATGTTATTAACAACAGGGTCATATCATTAGGGGAATGATGTGATGTACATACTCCTATAGTTAAGCATAGCATAAAGATCAAGTAATTTAATATAGTTCATTTGCTATAAGCTTTCTGATACATAGTAACCTAATTCCTTCGACCATGAGATCATGCTTATCACCATCACCGGAAGGATGCTTTGATGACATCAAACACCACACCATAACTGGGTGGCTATAAAGGTGGCATTGAGTGTTCGGAAAGTATGGGTTGAGACACATGGATCAAGAGTGGGATTTGTCCATCCATATGACGGATAGATATACTCTGGGCCCTCTCGGTGGAATGTCATCCAATTAGCTTGCAAGCATGTGGTGGCTCTGAGGGATCACATACCACGGGAACGAGAAAAGAGTACTTATCGGTAACGAGGTTGAACTAGGTATGCAGAGATACCGACGATCAAAACCTCGGATAAGTAAACTATCGTGAGGCAAAGGGAAATTGGTATCTTATGTAAGTGGTTCATTCGATTGCAAAGTAATCGTAGAAATATGTGGGAGCCATATGAATTTCCAGATTCCTCTATTGGTTATTGATCGGAGAAGTGTCTCGATCATGTCCGCATAATTCACGAACCGTAGGGAGACACACTTAAGGATTCGATGTTGTTTGAGTAGTTATGGAATGATGAGTAAGAGACCGAATGTTGTTCGGAGTCTCGGATAGGATCCGGGATATCACGAGGAGATCCGGAATGGTCCGGAGAATAATATTCATATAAGGAAAGTCCTGTTTCGGGGTTGGAGAATGGTTCCGGTGTTTTCATCGGGAATGTTCTAGAAGGTTCCGGAATGTCCGGCACTCTGGAGGGGAAGGGTATATGAATGTGTCATATCAAGTTGAAATGATTGCATCATGTACTAAGTGTCATCGCTTAAAAAAATAAAGGATTTAATCAAATCCTAGTTTGAAAAGTCAAACGCCAATTTGAAAAGTCAAACGGCTATTTTGTGAGGTGGAGGGGAAGTAGGAAACCTACTTGGGGAGGAGTTCCCTCCCTCCACCGCCGGCCCACTTGGGATCCGAGTTGGGGAGGGACTCCCCTCCCCTGGCACGGCCCCTCCACCTATATAAGGAGGGGCAGGGCTGCCCCTCCAAGGACACACCTCCACGCCTTGTGAACCCTAGCCCCGGCGCCGCCACCTCCTGCTGCCGCCGCCGCCTAGGGAAACCCTAGTCGCCGACTTGGGCTGCTCCAAGCCCTAGCCGGCCGCTGGCTCTAGACCCTCCTCCTTGGTGCGTCTAAACCCTAGATCGCCGAGGATCTCTCTCATAGTCCACCATACTCGCTCCGGCTTAAGATGAAGCCCTGCGAGATCTCCCCTCTACTTTCGGTACCACGCTGTCGTGCTGCCGGAATCGCGAGGAAAGTGCTACAACCTCCGCTGCCTGCTGGAACAAGGGAGAGGGAGGTCTTCATCGAAAATCACCGACGTGTGACCGATTGCGAAGGCGCTCTTAACGCAGCGCCGGAAGGATCGTCTACGAGATCTTGAGATCGGCAAGTGTACGACTACATCACCCACGAGAATCTGATCTCGTTAACCGCTTTGCAATCTTCGAGGGTGAGTTCCTCTATCGACTCGTTTCTACAATCTAGTAGATAGATCTTGGCTTGTTTGTGTGCATGCGGTAGAAATTTTTTGTTTTCCATGCTACGAACCCCTACACTGCTGGGCGGCCCAGTTAGATGGATCCAGAAGGGAGGCCCATGCCGGATAAAGGAAGGCTACGGAGGAGTCACCTATGTACCCAGAGCCTTGGAGTGCAAGACACGCTAGACTAGTTGTATGTAGTGAAGGACTCTGTAACTTGTCCAGCTAGGACTTTCCCTATAACCCTAGGACCTGACGACTATATAAGTCGGACCTATGGGATCCTTTAGGGCATGACAAGTAAGACACAACTCATACCTCGCACAGCGAACCAATCCCTGTAACTCGGCGTATTCCACCACCGTCATGGGATCTGAACCTGGGTAAGTTGTGTTACCTCATACCCATCAACCATCCGCCATACGCCACATCTCTAAACACGCACTGTGAGGTCCCCTCCATGGCGTACTCGTCGGCAATACCACGACACTCTATGTGTGATCTTATTGTGATCATGAGCTTTGTAATCTAGTTGAATAAGTAGATCTAATCTGCTACTCAAGTGCTTTAATTAATCTCTGTTTATCCCCACGTGTGTGAAGTTGACAGTGTGCACACTATGTGGCACTTAGGCTAAAGATTATAGAAATACTTAGCATGAGTTATATTTTGAGTTGGATGTCTCTATGAAATTGTGGTGTTTGTAGGAACCATCTAGCGCTCGAGGTGATAGTGTGGGGTTACCTAGATGGAGAATGTGAACTTTAAGGAGAGCTTTTGTAGCCCTACCATGGATTGGAGTTATCCAACCGGAGAGTAGTTCAGAGTAGCATAATAAAGAGAAGATATTTATATGAGAGTGTCCACTAGTGAAAGTATGATCCCTAGGCCTTGTTTCTAAGCATTGAAACACCATTTACAATCAGTCCTGTTACATGTTTGCTTGCTGCTATCTTTATTTTAGATTGCAATTACCACTTATAATCATCCATATACTTGTATTTCACTATCTCTTCGCTGAACTAGTGCACCTATACACCTGACAAGTGTACTGGGTGTGATGGCGACACAAGAGACTTCTTGTATCTTGGTTGCAGGGTTGCTTGAGAGGGATACCTTTGACCTCTTCCTCCCTGAGTTTGATAAACCTTAGGTGATCCACTTAATGGAAACTTGTTGCTGTTCTACAAACCTCTGCACTTGGAGGCCCAACACTGTCTACAAGAATAAAAGTGTGCATAGACATCAAGCTCTTTTCTGGCGTCGTTGCCGGGGAGGTAAGGTAAAAGGTACTCACATCTTCTGTCTACTAGGTTGTCTTCTAATACTATTGCTAGTGTGTGAGTGCTCGAAGTTATTTCCTTTAGATTCTGCAATTATATCTTTTTGTTTTTTTTTATTTTCACTAGTTAGGCTTAATGGAAAACAACAACAAAATTAGAGAGCATTTTAGCACTTTTCCTGAGTTAGAACATAAATGGTTTGGAGATAAAATTAAAAAACCTATGGAACTTTCTTTGCATGCTAATAGCAATGTTATTAATATGAATTTTTTGAACACCTTTGTTACTAATGCTATGGAAACATCTAAGCTTGGGGAAGCTAGTTTTAATGAAAATGATATTTTTAGTTCCCCAGCTTTAGAGGAGAAAATTTGCTCTGATAATACTTTATCTCCCATATGTGGTAATTCTGATGATGCTTGTGATATTTTAAATCCGCATACTGAAAGTGTCCCTTTTAAAATACCTATGGAAATTGTTAAACATGTTATGAATAACTACTATTTTGGAGATGGAACTGTCCATCCCGGTGATCATTTACTCTTTATACATGAATTATGGGAGTTGTTCAAGTGTGCAGGTAATTCAACAAACCAAGTTAAGAGGAAGCTATTCTCTTTATCACTTAAGGGCAAAGCAAGGGAGTGGTATGAGCTACTAGATGATCCTCATCATTCGGAGTGGAAGGAACTTAAATATCTCTTTTACTCTAAATTTTATCCTCCTCATGATGGAGAAAGTATTTCCCAAGCATGGGGGAGATTGAAATCACTAATTCTCAAATGTCCCATTCATGAGATCCCTAGTAATATTGGTATTAATAATTTTAATGCAAGGCTTTCAGGACATTACAAGGACTATCTAGATGCCTATTCAGAGGGATCCTTCACAAGTAAGGAGGTCAAACCTAAGTGGGATCTTCTTGAAACAATTCAAAGCAATACCGAAGATTGGGATAATGACAAAGGTAAAGAACCAGGTATAAACTATGAGTATGATTGCATTAAGTATTTCCCTGAAACTTCTGATTTTCAAGAGCTTAGTGCAAAATATGGTCTTGATCCTCAAATTCTTGTTAATTTTTGTTGAGCCTTTGCTTCTCATATTAATGCTCCTAAAGAAAATTGGAACATGTATCATGAACCTTTTAAAGACACTTGCATGAAAAATTAAATTTCTATTAATGATTGCAATAAACATGCTCAAACTTCTAAAAGTACTATTTCTTATAAGCATGTTAATTTTTGTGGAGTACTTAGACCTTGTGAAAAGAATCAAATCGAAGAAGAATATTGTATCCACCATAGGAATGAAACAACTAGAGCGTGGATTAGGGCTCTAAATGATCTTGCTAAAAAAGTTTGTGCCCTCTATCCTTTTATATGTGAACTTGGCCATAAAGTGGGTCATTCCAATTTTCAATGCTTAGGCCATGATAATAGCATTTCTAATCCAATGAGTACTGCAATTTTATATTGTGGTAACATGATCACTCTTATTAGCATGATGAACTTACATTATTTTTGGGGTGTGAAGAGCTATCAAGAAAAACTTCTTTGGTAGATATGAGTGCTTTTGATATGAATAGTGTCCTGCATGGTTGTCATCTTTATTGTGTTGATAATTGCCATGCAAATACTTACATACAAAATATTATAAAAGATGATATTTTACTAAAATATGACAGGACTAATATGTGTTTTGTTCTTATTAATGAAAAGGAGGAATCCTCCAAAGTTTCTTCCATTGTTTCTAACCATAAACCAGGGTATGTGGAGAAGCTTCCTTTCAAGCCTCTCCCTCCTAAAGAGGGGAAGAAGAAGAAGAAGAAGAAGAAGAAAAAGAAGAAGAGGAGTAAAAGGAGAGAGGAAACGGTATTTTCCCCTAATGTTGGGGGGTGACCCCAGGTAGGGTCAAGATAGTGGAGAGAGGGAAGGAACCTTTCTTACTCTAGGCCGGGTCATGGGCTGGTTCGGCCGAGTTATGCTAGGATCGGCTGAATAAGGCATGGCTTACCCAGAATCGAGCAATTAATACCTTACTCGGCCGACATATGAGCTAGGTCGGCCGAATGAGGTTAATCAGCTTATGCACATGTATAGGTCAAGCCGAGTTACACGAGGCAAGGCTGAATTACGAGAAGCTTGCGGAAGAAGTAAATGGTTCCTAGAGTCAAACCCTAGCTACCATCTAGGTGGAATCTACTGAGGGCCAAGCGCTAGAGACAAGGAACAGAACCGCAGAGGGGCAGACCAGCGTCACGGAGGTGACAGGCCCGAGGCTCACATGTGGGAAGCTCTGGGTCTTTGTCGTCGATAGAAGGGTGACACAGAAAGAAGTCCGCCGAGTTACCGCTTTGGGACAAGCATATTTCCAAGAATATGCTTGTCCACATCAGCCCCTAGAGTGAACCAAGGGAGTCCTTTATAAGGAGAGGCATAGCTTCCTGAAGAGGGGATCGATTCATTGGAGGTTAGAGGGATCATGTTGTAATCTTCTTCTTCCTCTTCCTGGTATAGCTCAAGGAGAATTTGTAGCTTGAGAGAGGTGGAATAAAGATTTTTGTTCTAACTTGTGTGTAGAAATCACTACATCTTCCCTCCCCAGATCACACTAGCATCCATTGGCCCCAAACTTGAGCCTACCCATGGCATCTGCCGTGCCACCACCACGATAGTTGGCACCCACCGTGGGGCCAGCAGCGGTGCTACCTGGATTCAAGATCCGGATGAGAAACTTCATCGACACTGGTGAGTGGGTGGTTTCTCGATTAGTCCAGAGATTTGACATCTGGGACTATGTCAGCGACAACGCTAGCAGTTTCAGAAGGAAGGCACCCCTGTGCAACGGAGTCTTCATCAACCTGGGCGCTCAGAAGATCTACGTCGGCATCAACACCTCCTGCGTCTATCCGCGTCGGGTCAGTTTGTGGTTCCGTGGCATTCTCTCTCTTCTTTAGTGTGAGAAGCCACCTCGAAGATTACGAAGCGCTTCGTCCACTCGTCATGGTGGGATGGATCAACCTCTTCGAGAAGATCGTTAAAGTTTACTGTGACCTTGTTCCTTCTATCTTTCTACCTAGGAATCTCGGGTCGAGATTCTTTGAAGGGGGTAGAATTGTAACACCCCTATTTCTACTAATAGTATTAGGGTTTGTATGTGCATAACATGAGCATCATATTCTAAAAATGAAACTAAGAAAAATTAAAGCAAAACCATAAACCCTATTTTCCCCTTCCTATTTGAAACATATTCAAAATGGTTAAATTTTGAAAACTATAAAAATATATGGAACCCAAATTGTTTACAAGGGTCCCTGCAATATTTGGATATTTTTAAAAGTTCTGGTAATTTGAAATGTATCAAAACAGATTTGAATTTCATTTACAAAAGAGAGAAATGAAAACAGAAAAAGGAAAACTATTTGGCAGAGAAAAAAATATCCAGACCAACCAGGCCAGCCCATCTGTCTCCTCTCCCTTACTGCCGCTCGCGTGCTCAGCTCTGCAGCCTAGTGCAGCCCACGCGCAGCCCGTCTCAGCCCAATACCGGTTCGCCCTCCCACTGTTGTCTTCTCCAACATCAGCAAGCAGCTGCCTGGCGCAGCAACCGTCGCCCGCCGCCGATGCGATGCGTGCTCTGCGCCGTGATGCTCGCTGCCGCTCAGACGAGGTAGATAAGGTCGTCGCAGATCCCTTTTCCCTGGTATTATACCTTCCCCGCGAGCTCTGTGTCTCTCGTTCCCCTTTGAGGCTGAACCCTAGCCTCCACAGTTGCTCATCGTCACCGTCGTTCTCGAGCTACGGCCACCGTAGGATCCGCCTCACTATCCTCGTTCGTTTTCCCCTACCCGACCAAGCTGGGGAGCTTCCAGACGGCTCAATCGCGACATCATTTCCGATGACGGCTGCCGCTCTCACCGCTGATTGCCGTGTCCCCTGACCTCGAGCGGCTTCCCTGACACCACCATCCTCCTCACGGTGAGCTCGTGGTTCTCAAGGACCTCCCCAGTCGTCCCCTTCCCCCTGTATCATCTTGTCACCATGGAGCTCCGAGCGCCGCCGTATTATTACTCGCCGTCGGTGTTCTCTGTGCCCATATCTTCCAGCACCGCTAGTTTATGGCTACTCATAGTCTCCTCTTTCCAACGTGCATGATCCCTGCAGCCCGCTTGGCCTCCTCCGCTGTCCCCTCACCGTTCTGCCGCTCACCGTCGTCGGTGACGTCACGGTGACGTCACCCAATCGTCACCGTGTGCGGGTCAGCGTCAAGCCATCACCGCTGTGGGTCCTTTTTTAACGTGGGGCTGATGTGTGTCCCAGGGGCCATCATCGATCCGGTAACTCTCACCGAGTATAAAAGATTTAATCAATTTGGTTTAATAATTCCAGAAAAGGTTTAATTATTGTAAAATCAATAACTTATTCATATTAATTCAGAAAAATATAGATAATATATCAAAATGTTCAGAAAAATGAGACCTATCTCTTTAAGCTATCATAATGCATTGTTAAACAACTTACATGACAAGTTTAATTAGAGAACATAATAAACCCTCTCATATGCATCCGCGGTTTCCTGAGTTAGGGTTTGCACCCCTCGGACCCCGTTTAAAATGACCAAGCATGTTTAGGGTTTTAATTTCAATAACTTTGAATTTGTCATATCATCATCCTTTATTGAGCATTACATCAATGACATGTGATGATTGTTTCCTTTCTTTCCGGTATTTGGTTCTTCTCCGGTAGAATACGATATCGGAATCGAGATCGAGTCCAAGACTGAAGATCGAGATCAATACCATCAAAGGTCATCAACGAACAATGCCAACAAGATGAACCTTGGAGAGCTATATCCTTGTAGTTGGCGAACAAGTCAAGCTGATGACTCTGAAGATCTGTATTGGGTATCAACAGGCAAAGGCAAGCGAAACGCCACACATACATATGAATCCTATGCTTTCAAAGCATTTTAAATTCTTGCCATGTGCATGCGATTCTAAAGTCTTTTATCGATAGATAGAGTTATCCTATCTGATGCATGTTCCCTTTGAAACTATAATCCCTCATCCACTGCTCCTAGCATGACTATGGTTTGGCTTTGTGAGCGCTTCTAGAGCTACTTTATCTGTTGTGCTTAGCCTAGTTGGATAGGAGAACGTGGTATGACAGGTGATGTGAAGTAAACATGCTAAGGCTTGTATGGGAGGTCACGCGGGTTGTGGTTTTTGCAGTCCCACACTTCCCACCCTTAGGACCCGAGGTTCTTGCCTCTTGAACCAAGACGAGCGTACAGCCACACGGGGGTTTATGGGGACCCCCTTGACCCCAACTTGCCTAGTATGATCCATGAGTCCGTAGTTTGAGGATTTATTCGCCACCCGCATGGAAAAAGGTTTTGGAAAATGGTGCAAGCATATAGGACGTGGACGGGTGAAGGATGCTCGGCATTGAACAGGATCCCGATACACAGAGTCGAGGACCGCCTGGGAGTATGGCCAACTACCGCAGCTGGGAGCCCTTCTGGTGACTCATGGATTAGGCAAAAGTAAGGGAAAGGTTTCGGTCGATCACCCTCTGTCAGCACACCAACTAAGTGTGTCATGTGACGTTAAGAGTCGGTCGGCACGCGTGGGTAAAGTTGTACACCCCTGCAGGGTAATAATCTTTTCGAAAAGTCGTGTCCACGGTTATGGACGACTTGGGAATGGACGTGGGATCATAGAGAATTTGAACCTAATCATAAAACTTGACAAGTTAAATAAAGTGTGCTTAAGGATGCTTCCTCTTGGGTACGAGGGGGTGATACTAGCTGAGGTTTGATGATGACTTGGTGGATATCAAAATATGATGATCAATTCTTTGGAGATGTCGCTTTCTTATCCCCTTTTAAAATACTCTGATTAGACGAGCTTCTTCTCCCTCCTCTTTTATAAACAAAGATGGCTTTATGCAAACAACTCCACCAGCCATAAGTCTTGCGGAGTACACCCTGTACTCACCCTTGTTTCGTTGATAGTTTTGCAGCAGAGTAAGTGTTACCATCGAAGATGAGTTTGGTACAGCATCGACATCGACGAGTAGCTTGGGGTTCCCGGCCGGCAGCCTGGAATCTATGGAATGGGACGTTATCGTTATGCTTCAGGCCTCTTAGGCCATTTGTTAAGTCTGCTATACTTAATAGAATAATTTGCCTTCCGTTGTTTGATGTTTGTGGTCAGTGACCTCTGCTTGTACTATTCTGGTTCTTCACTCAGTTATCATCTTGTTGTAATAATTTTTGTGTCGTAGGGTCACTATTGTGTTACCGATTCTTCACTGGATATTCTCGAGCTCAAGGTTAAGATTATCTTTAGACGGAGGTCTGGGATTTGTTTAACCCTGATCCCGGGGGTGTCACAATCATCGCAAGAGATCCTCCCCTCAGTGCTGCCATGATACAAGGCCTTCATCATGGGCAAAGATTGAGGTGATGATGACTCCCTTTTGATGTGAGGAAGAAGGCAGGAGCCGGGCCAAGCAAAGACCCGGTGGTAGCAGGACAGGTGGCGGCAAAGCAAGCAGCCCCAAAGCCAACAACAGCAGATCCTTCGGTAGCCAGGGCAGCCGAGGTGCAAGAGGTAACTCCAAAAGCAACAAGGGTAAGGTGGCCAACTCTAGAGAGAACAGAGAATATCCTACAGGCAGCCATAGATAATTTAACTACGCCTATAGCACCAATAGTTAACCCGGAAAACACACAAGCAGAGTTAGAAGAAACTAGATTGAAAATGTTAGAGGAGGCAAAAAAGGTGTCGGCCTTGTAGGAGTCCTTTAACAGGACTTTGCAAGAATATGCCAGGGCGAACAAGCTAGATACGTCCCCTGGCCGAGTAGATGATCTGAGGTTAAGAGGAAAGAACCTCATGGATGATATCAACAAGGAGCATGAGGCTCAGCCAGGCGATTCGGTTGACCCAGGTTTGCCGACGTATAGTACCCCGGCAAAGAACCTCAGGGCAGCAAATGCGGCAGCCCTGGAATTGGAAGGACTAACCGGGGAAGCCCGGCAAAAGCAGCAAGAAAGGGTAAATGAGCTGGTACGCATCGCGAACCGGCATAATGAGGAGATGCTTAGGGATAACCCGGCAAAGCCGATAGCTTCACGCATGGTTCATTCGGCAGGGGCTGCCCCCGCATTATCCGCGACAATGGCATCCTCACCCGGAAACAATGCGCAGAAAGATAAAGCAGTAACTTCGGGAAAGATAAACAAGCAGATTGTCCCGTATAACCCGGCAGTGGCCGGGAAGATCAATGAAAATAGGGAATGGAAGCCAAGGTAACAGCGGTGACATAAACCCTGGCCACGTGAACAGAGAGCATGGGAATCTCAGAAGGGGAAATCCAGAGAACAATAACTCGTGCGGAAGGAAGGAGGTACCTTCCGCAAGATCATCAGTCGAGACATGAACCTCGGCAAGAGCGAGAAGCAAGACAAGCTCCACATAACCAAGCAAATGACAGATATAATGATGGTTATTCGGAAATAGAAAATGCAGAGAAGGGTGGGCAAAACCGTTATGGAATGTAGGAAAGGATTATCTATAGAAACTTACCGTCAACAAACGCGAGATTGAAGTTGGATAGACTGTATCGGTCCGAGCTGTTGGAAGAGTAGGGTTCGCCTGTCCCGGCATGTTTTGGACCTCGGATTATGGGCGAGCTGCCAGTTCCGAACTTCCAGTTAGCAAGAGGCATGAGAACATGCAATGGAAGTATGAAACCACAAGATTGGCTAATTGATTATGCCACGACAGTAAAAATAGTCGGAGGGAATTTGAGATGGGCCGTGAGATACGTGCCCCAGATGTTGGAGGGGCCGGCCAGAGTCTGACTGAATAATCTGCCAACGGGCAGTATCAACTGTTGGTTGGATTTTGAGGAAATGTTTGTGAGTAACTTCACCAGTACATATAAGAGGCCAAACAGGCCACAACAACTCGCAATGTGCATGCAGAATCCGAATGAGACTGATAGAGAATTCTTAACTCGGTGGTGCAACCTCAGAAATTTATGTGAAGGAGTTATAAAATATCAAGAAATTTCCTGGTTCGCTCAGGGGTGCAGATATGGAAGTGTATTGTGGAAGAGGCTGCAGAGAAATATGCCCACCACATTGGCAGAGACAATCAGAGTAGCAGATTCATATGCCTTAGGTGATCCGACTCAACCAGAACTTATGTCGGCTGAACATCGTGAGCAACAGGATCATTACGCCCGAGATGGTGTTGGATCATCCCGGCACAATGAATATCAAGGTAGAAGAAGGGATGAGAGGTCGGATTACAGATATAGTTCATATCAAGTGGCAGCAGTTGTCCAGGATCAGCCGAGTCTTGGGAGCAATCAGCATCATAAAAATGGCCCTCGGCAGTGGACACCAAGGAACGATGGAAAGAAGCAATGGACACCTGAGCAGAAAAAGCAGTGGCAAGAAAGGCCGAAGTACACGTTTGAGTCCATGTTGGATCAGCTGTGTAAATTTCACACGCCTAACCCGGCCAAGCAGGCAACCACACAACTCGCCAATGCGCCTGGATGAAAAGTGTGATGGGAAACTCGACAGCCTTGCAAGCGCCGCAGCACCAAGCACATCACCAACAGCAACCACAGCTGACAGGGGGAATTCACAGCAACTGATGTTACTGCCACCGCCTCCTAGGTATGAGAACCAGGATCAGAGGGATACTGTCCATCAAGTAATAAATCAGAACCAAGATGGCAGGGGAAACCACAGTAATAATGGACGCAATGATTACAGGGAACATCATCAATCATATTGTGTGTTCACAATAGAACAACAGGACAAGCAGAGCGTACAACACCGACATATGGAGGTGAACGCAGTTATGCCGGCAGTTCCAAGATATGTGCCATGGTCAGAGCAGGAGGTTACCTGGAGCATGAGAGATCACCCGAAAATCATGCCGAACCCAGGTTCATATGCTTTGGTGCTAGATTCGACATTTGTTGGGCCCAGTATTAATGTGAAGTTCTCAAAAGTACTGATAGATAACGGGAACAGCATCAATATTATGTACAAAGACACAATGCACAAACTGGGAATAACTCCGAATATGCTGCAGTCAACAAGGACAACGTTCCATGGGATAGTGCCAGGACTATCATGCGAACCCATTGGAAAGGTCTGAGTAGATGTATTATTTGGCACAAGAGAGAATTATAGAGCTGAAAATCTTGAGTTTAAGGTGGTGGATCTAGAAAGTTGCTATCATGCGTTACTCGGATGGCCGGCATTGGCCAAATTTATGAGTAGCTGTCACATTAGTTACTTGAAAATGAAGATGCCAGGACCTCAGGGGGTGATAACAATAGCAGGAGACTATAGGAAATCAATGGAATGTGCTTCAGCCGGATCAAACCTAGCCGAGTCTTTGGTAATCGCAAGAGAGAAAAGTAGAATTCAGGAAGTGGCATCTTTATCTCAGTCGGCACAGCTTAACATGCCGGCACTTACCAACCTGCACAGAAGTGTGTCGTTCCATCCGACTAAGGAAACAAAGAAGATCCAGATTGATGATCGATTCCCAGAGCGCACCATCACAATTGGTGCAGGCCTGAGTGACAAATAGGAAAGCGAGCTCACCAACTTCCTCCATGAGAATTGGGATATCTTTGCATGGTCCACCCAGGATCTGCAAGGAGTGCCGAGGGAGTTGGCTGAGCACTCTTTGCATGTAAGGCCAGGAGCAAGACCGGTGAAGCAACCTCTCCACCGCTTCGCCGAAGATAGGAGAAAAATAATAGGGGATGAGATAGCTTGGCTCCTTGCGGCCGGGTTTATCATGGAAGTACTTCATCCGGATTGGTTATCAAACCCGGTGTTGGTAGAAAAGAAAAAGGATGACCCAAATGTGGCTATCGTTTGGCGAATGTGCATCGATTACACGAACCTTAACAAGGCGTGTCCCAAATATCCTTTTCCTTTACCTAGGATAGACCAAGTCATTGATTCAACCGCAGGTTGTGAGCTGTTATCATTTGTAGACGCGTACTCTGGTTTCCACCAAATCCGGTTGATCAAATAAAGACTGCGTTTATCACCCCATATGGGGCTTATTGCTATTGCACCATGCCATTCGGCATGCGTAATGCCGGAGCCATGTACCAGAGATGCCTGCAGAAATACCTGCACGACCAGATCGGAAAAAATATGCAAGTATATGTTGATGATGTGGTTATAAAAACCAAAGAGAGAAACACGCTCCTAGAAGATATCCGGCAGACATTCGCGAACTTAAGAAGGTTCTGAATGAAGCTTAACCCGGAAAAATGCACCTTTGGTGTACCAGCTAGAAAATTACTCGGTTTCCTCGTGTCTAGCCGAGGTATAGAGGCAAATCCAACTAAAATCCGTGCGGTTGAAAGAATGGAATTGCCGAAATGCCTAAATGATGTTCAAAAATTTACAGGGTGCCTTGCATCCCTGAGTCGGTTCGTAAGTCGGCTAGGTGAAAAAGCATTGCCTTTATATCAATTAATGAAAAAATCTGACAAGTTCACCTGGACACCTCAGGCAGATAGAGATTTTCATGAGTTAAAAAATATGCTGGCTACTTGATGACCCACAAGTATAGGGGGTGTATCGTAGTACTTTTGATAAATAGGAGTGTCGATCCCAACGAGGAGCAGAAGGTGCTGAACAGTGGTATGGAGCAGGAAATCCCTGTGAATACTTAGCAAATGGATTTTTAGTGGTTTTCTGACAAGGCAACAAAACAAGGAGTAAGTAACAAAAGTAACGAACAAATGGAGTAAGAGGCCCAATACTTTCTTAGCAAAGGACAAGCCGGTGGAAATACTTATAAGGACCAAACATTCAAGAGGAGACATGGGAATTTTGTCAAGTGCTTTCGCTTCAAATAGCTGAGTACTCTTCTTTGGTGTTTGTAAGTGTTGTATGGGTGAACCTGTGCTAACATACCGCCCTTCCTAGGACTAATACATACTTGTGATTAAACCCACTGCAAACATCCGTAACTACAGGAAAGTAATTAAGATATTAATCTAACCACAGCCTTAAACTCTGAGATCCTACACTCCCTTGTGCAAAGGTGTCCTAATGGGGGTTCAGGTTTCTGTCACTCCGGCAACCCCACAATTAGTAGCCAAATAGACAATGCATTCCCCTAGGCCCATAAATGGTGAAGTGTCATGTAGTCGATGTTCACATGACACTACTAGAAGAATAGCACCACAACTTGAAGACTAAACCATTGAATAATAACTCATCACAGATTCACTACTAACAACATGACTTCTCCCATTTCCTCAAGAACTAAACGAACTACTCATAAGACATCATATGGATCAAGATCAAAGATGATATGGTAATGGATAACAATCTGAACATAGACAATAATCCAATGGTTCCACTCACAAGCATCAACTACAATAGTAATCAACACCGGGAAAGTTTCCCCTAAGAACTAAAGCAATATCCAACACAATTGTTACAGCGGGAAGGAGTAGTGGTGATGGTGCTGGTGGAGATGATCGTGTGGATGATGATGATGATGATGATCCTGATGAAGTCTAGCTTGATGACGGTGTTGATGGCGACGGTCTCCCCTCTCCGAGAAGGAATTACCCCGGCAGAAATATGTCTGCCAGAGAGATCTTTCTCTCTCGGTGTTTCCCGCCCCCTGGAGGCGGCGTAAATCTATATGTTGTCGCTCTCTGAGCCTTAGGGTTTCGTAGGGAAGATATAGGCGAAGGGGCGGAGTCGGAGGCCGGGCAGGTGGGCCACACCTGCCCTAGGCGCGGGGTCAGGTAGGCCCGCGCCTAGGGGGTGTGGGCCCCTTGAGGCCTCTCTTCGTCCCTCCTTCTGGCTTCCTTCGTGTTCTGGTAAAATAATACATTTCCATATTTTTCTGGTATTTTTCTGATCTTTGCGAAATTGCACCGAAACGCCTTCTTTTCCATCAGAATCCAGACTCCAGCAGTCCATCCTCCAAGAATCATCCAACATGCATAAACAGATGAAAATCCATAAGTAATACCTCATAATAAGACAAATATCAATGAATTGAGGTAAATTATGATATAGAAAGGTGATGCAAATTGGGCGTATCAACTCCCCCAAGCTTAGACTTTGCTGTCCCCAAGCGAAAACTGATCTTAGTAAACATGTCCATAGGTTTATGGAGTGAAGTGTCGATAAAAGAATACAAACAAGAATCTTCACACTTACCATTGCACAACTCATAGAAGAAAGCAACTCACCATTAGATAACTTAGCTTGCAACCAAGTACAGTAGTCACAATAGAGATGCATAAAGATAAATCATAATTGGAATTGGCAAACTTGTTCTTGGTCAGAGAACACCTGGCAAACAGTTTCGCAAAAGCTTTTTGTAGAAGTTTCAAGACAGAAGCACTCCTGGCTCAAAAAGGTTTTTCACAAGTAAAGGCTTTCAAAGTAATACTCAATAGATAAGAGTTTTATGCAAACAAGGAGGATGAAGAACATGATTGAATAAATCACCATATGAATGCTTGAAACACAACAACTCAAATGCTTGCTGGAGATAGAGAGGAAGTAGGTTTACTAACTCAACTTGGAAGTGGGAGAAAGGCCCCTTCTTAGAGGGAAGCAGGGATTACAAGTCATAAATAGCTTCCAAAAGATTAATGTACTTACTATCTTTGAGCCCTCATTGCCCCTATCATAAGCATCTTGAGATGATTAAGGTTAGAGTGAACAAAGATGGAGTATATGCTTGACGAAATATAAGTTGGCAATCTCATATCCCTTGAATATGAGGGCCACAACTCATGCTACTCAACTTCGGTCACAGGTAAGTTCTTGTCATTGTAAATATTTGCATATCATTGAGAACCGCCAACGGGGCACCCCTTGCACATGGTACAGGAGCTTTCCCATAACCAAAATGACAAGGCAAGCATACAATGAGCATCTTAGCGATCTTTTTATTTACTATGTGCATAGCTTTTTATTGAGGATGCTTCATAGATGACTCACTATGGTGATCCTGCAAGTTTCCTCCATGATTAAGCATGGCTTAGGCTAGTGTCCCAAGCGTTTCTCTAACACAGAATACAGACTCCATGGACTTACAAGTTCCCTCTTTATTTCACACCATTGACATCCATAGACAAAAGAGCATGATATCAAATGTGTACAGAGTACAAGTGCAATGTTGAAAACGTTCCCCGTGACAACACGGTTCTTCTAATTCCAACGTATAGATGTAAGCATATACAACTTCAAAGTTCACAATTGTTCAAGTCTATTAGGGTCAGGAAATAAGGTGTGCCATCAAGTTCGTGAGAGCTTTACTAACTAGTTTTCACATAACAAAATACTTTTTAATTCGAAAGATAGATGAAGCTTGAGAATTTGCTTGGAATAGCAAAAGCTACTAGGTATATATGGTGGACACAAGTGGCAAAAGTTTTGGTTCAAGGGATTTGGAAACATGAGAAGTATTCCTTCTCAAAACAGGTTTTTGGCTAGCAAGGCTGGGTAGCAGGCAAGAGAGTTGAAAGAAACAAGAAAACATACAAGTAATAAAGCCAAACAGGAAATCTTCCTTGAAGACACAAAAGAATCTTAAATAAAGAATACTAAGCTTATGATCCAACAAGAAAGAAAACAAATGATACAAAATACCTGAAAGCTTTTTTTTCTTTCTTTCAAACTAATGCCACTGACCAGAACTCGGTTTGCCCAAACCAATTTAGATCCACTTGATGATCCCAAAGTGGTGCCAATACTGAATAACAAGATCCATCATATAATAGAGATTGCAAACTAAAATAAGAAGTGCAAAAAGTAAAAGATGAGACTTCTCATTAATATTCAATAAAGGCACTCACACCAAGGGATACATAGATAATCAACTAAAGGAGAGATACTTCCACATGCAAACCAAACTATAAGATAACATCTCTACCACAGATATGAATCCACTAAAAGGTAAAAGATAAAAGATAATGGTGGTGATACCGCGACACTCCCCCAAGCTTGGAACAAGCCAAGGGGATGCCAAACCTGATGACGAATTACTCCTTCGGTGGTGGTGGTATTCTCTTGATAAGCTCTTCAATAAGTTTCTTCAAATCCTCCATATCGAAGGTTAGAGTACACATTAACTCCGAATTATGCTCAATGCGGCCCATGATCAACTCGGACCGAGGATCCCAGTCCTTGTTATTCTTTCTCCATTCTTCCAAATTAGAGTGTTTCTTTCCTGCACGGTTAGAACAATGGGTACTAGGAGGAAGTGTGCGTGGAGAGAGGATATGACGCGGAGTTCTTCCTCCTGTAGACATCCATGCTGTCCTCTTAAGCTTGGTAGGTCATGCCACCAAACCAATGCTTGTGACGGTAGCACGAGTGTCCGGTTGCTTGTCCTCCTCCATGTCACCTTCATACCCTACCAAAATCTCCTCCTTGGGGACTTGAGGTTCTTCTTTCTCAGGCTCCTTGCCTTTGTTGTTGGCGGAGACCATGGTGCTCTAAACTTGAGACGATTTCCTGATAGAAACAGATCAAAACGAAAATACGACGAGAACACGATGCACGAACCTCGGGGGATCCAGGGGGTTATATATTACAAAGTTTCAATGCATAAGGAAGGTTTTGACATGGAAACGAGGCGGAGACGGAGTTCGAGGGGGGACACCCCCCTCAGGTGTGGCCAGGCTGGGCCTGCGCCTGGGGTGGGTTTGTCCACCCTGGGCTCCGTTTCCTCTTCAGTTTCGTCTCGTTACTTCCCTTATGTATTAAAAACATCAAAAATATAAAAATATTGGGGTTTCACGAACCTTCTGTTTTCAGCACTTTTACCTATTCAAAGACGAACTCTGTAGATTCCTTTTCTCTTTCTCCTGAGAATTTCCTTCATACAAAACTTTTGCACAAACTCAATGACAACATTAGTGTAAGAAAAAACAATAAACCTTTGGTAAACACTTCAACTTAAAAACCCATCAAAACAAAAGCTTCCGTAAGAGGCAAATGCAAATGATGGCAGAAATCTGTCAAAATAGACCAGCACGTAAAGATTGATTTTTTCGAAGACCTTTTGCTGCTCAAATCAAAAAAGTGCAGAACTGATTATCGTTGGGTAACAACTTGGAGAACAAGCTCAGAAACATGCAGCTCCATCCGAAGTACTGAGCTTCCTCACGAACTTTTACAATACAGCACAAAAATCAGTCCAAGGACAACCACTTTTCACAACTCCTCTACTTCACAAAAGTAGTTGAACTTGACACAAAAACCAAAAAAAAAGGATAAGGAGCGGTTATTACAGAGGTAATAACTTCCAAGACTCGGAAAAACTCTTGGGTTATCTCCCAACAAGTACTTTTCTTTAATGCCTTTAAGTTAGGCTTGAAACTTCCAAAGATGCTCACAAAGGAGATATATATCTGAAATGAAAGAGAGCATCAAGAAGCAAATAACCAACAAACTTCTAACCCACTTCCTATGCATGGGGGTATCATGAGAAAGCGAATTGTTGAAACAAAAGGCCACAAGCATAGGAAGACAAAGCAGATGCAACTTTAAAGCTTTCAACATAAAACGGGGAAACTTAACATCATTGAGATGCATAAAACCATGTTTCCCTCTCTCAAAATAACTTTTAGTAGCACTTTGAATAAAATTAACAATATAACTTTCACTGGAAACAACTGTATCATCAGAATAAGCATACTTATAGTCACCAAAAAGAGGTCCAAGGTCATAGACTGGATCAATAGAAACAAGTTGTTCCATCCTGAAATCTTTATTAGGCAAGCTATATTCACAAGGAGCTTTAGCAAATTTGTAAAAGTTGAACTCATAAGAATCTCCATCAAACTTAGTTAAAAAAATTCCTTCTTACAATCAATTATAGATCCACAAGTATTCAAGAAAGTTCTACCAAAAATGATAGGACAAGTTTTGCTAGCTGCTGAATTAAGCACTAGAAAATCAGTAGGATACTTAATCTTACCACAAAGAACCTCCACATCTCTTATAATGCCAATGGGGAAAATGTTTTCCTTATTAGCAAGGTGGATAACCACATCAATGTCCTCTAGCTCACAAGGACCAATATCATGCATAATTTCCCTGTAAAGCTCATAAGGAATAGCACTAGAACTAGCACCAATATCACATAAACCATAGTAGCAATGATCACCAATTTTAATAGAAAGCATAGGAACACTATATTTTCTAGCCTTACTAGGATGAGAGATAATATTGGAAGCTTCTTCATAGAAGGCAATGTGCTCATCCTCTATATTTCTAGTGATAGTGTCTTTCACAATAGCTACCACAGGTTCATCACTCAAATTCTTACCAGGATCCACAGTTTTCATTGTACCTTTGTTATTTGCACTAATAATCATAGAATACTCCTTTACCTTAGCTGGGAAAGGTAATTTCTCAACATGGGGTTCAGGCACAATATGATTAGTAGTATAAACTTGAGTACTTCTAACTAGAACATGACTAACAACATCTTTATAAGGAGCATGGTACTTATTCCACTTCTTTTTGGGAATTTCAATGTAAGAGGCAAAGGCCTTAAAATAGTTGGCAATACTTTGAGAATCAAGACCAAACTCATTACTAATATCACGAAAGTCATCAATTCACATAAAATATTTAATGCATTCATAATCATAGTTTATACCTAACTTTCTTTATTTGTCATTCTCCCAAGCTTCAATGTTCTCTTGAATACGGTCTAGAAGATCCCATTTAGCTTCTTCCTTCATACGTGTGAATGATCCAACATAATAAGCATCTAGTAAATCTTTATCATGAAGAGAAAGCCTAGCATAAAAGTTATTGAGAATAATATTGTTAGGGAGTTCATGAATAGGACATTTAAGCATTAGTAACTTCAATCTCCCCCAAGATTGAGCTGTACTCTCTCCATCAAGAGGCCAAAAGTTATATATAAGATTTCTATCCTTATGAATATCACTGGGAGGATAAAATTTAGAGTAAAAGAGAGATGCAATCTCCTCCCATTCCATGGATTGTCCATTCTTCAGCAGCTTATACCATTCTTCAGCTCTCCCTTTCAGGGATATGGAGAGTAACTTCTTCTTCACCTATTCAGTTGTGATACCTGCACACTTAAACAACCCGCATAATTCATGGATAAAAAGCAAGTGATCACCGGGATGGATAGTTCCATCCCCAAAATAATATTTATCGATAACATGATTAACAATACTTGTAGGTATCTTAAAAGGATCTATCTCAACAGGTGGTGGTTCATCTACTACCCTAGCAGTGGTAGTAGTTTTCCCAAACAGAAAACAAAGTGGGTTATCCATATTGGAAATAAAGTAACAAGTAGTAACAAAAGCAATGCTCATAGTAAAAGTTTCCTTTACCAGTTCCACTCTTTAATAGGGCTTCACTCCCCGGCAACGACGCTAGAAAATAGTCTTGATGACCCACAAGTATAGGGGGATGTATCGTAGTACTTTCGATAAATAGGAGTGTCGATCCCAACGAGGAGAAGAAGGTGCTGAACAGTGGTATGGAGTAGGAAATCCCTGTGAATACTTAGCAAACGGATTTTTAGTGGTTTTATGACAAGGCAACAAAACAAGGAGCAAGTAACAAAAGTAACGAACAAACGGAGTAAGTGGCCCAATCCTTTTTAGCAAAGGACAAGCCGGTGGAAATACTTATAAGGACCAAACATTCAAGAGGAGACATGGGAATTCTGTCAAGTGCTTTCGTTACAAATAGCTGAGTACTCTTATTTGGTGTAAGTAATTAAGATACTTGTGATTAAACTCACTACAAACATCCGTAACTACAGGTAAGTAATTAAGATATAAATCTAACCACAGCCTTAAACTCTGAGATCCTACGCTCCTTTGTGCAAAAGTGTCCTAACGGGGGTTCAGGTTTCTGTCACTCCGGCAACCCCAAAATTAGTAGCCAAATACACAATGCATTCCCCTAGGCCCATAAATGGTGAAGTGTCATGTAGTCGACGTTCACATGACACCAATATAAGAATAGCACCATGATGACTCCTTGGTGGCGCCAGAGAACTTGGTGCTTGATGTGGAGTCTTGTTGAGAACCCCAAGAGCAAGGTGTGAAGCAGCACAGCAGCAAGTTTTCCCTCAGTACAGACCGAGGTTATCGAACCAGAAGGAGGAAGGAAACGTCACACAGGTGTTGCAAGCAACACGGAGACCTGCACAACACAAACTCAAGACTTTTCCCCAATGAATCAGTGAGGTTGTCAAGCTCACCAGTTTGCTGTAACAAAGGATTAAACATATGGTGTGGAAGGTAATGGTTTGCAACAAGTAACAGTGGAAGATGTATCAATGGTAAAGATTGGACCAGGGTCCATAGTTCACTAGAGGTGCTCTCCTTAGATAAACAACATGGCATGAAGGGTAAACAAATTACATCAGGGCAATTGACAGGAACTGAGCAAGGCATAACAATGCAATTACTAGTCAGAAAGATCCTATGAGATTCGATTGGACAATACAACAAGATACATAGACCGCCATCCAACTGCATCTATGACTAGAAGTCCACCTTCAGGTTATCATCCGAACCCCTCCAAAGATAAGTTGCAAGCAACAGACAACTGCTTTAAGCAAAGTGTGTAAGGTAAACAGTCCACATGTTCCATGAACACGAGACCGTTGTTTTCTCCCTAGTGGCAACAGCACATCTACAACCGAAGAGATTGCTGTCACTTCCCTTGGAAACTTGAGGCATGAACCCACTATAGAGCATAAATACCCCCTCTTGGAGTCACTAGCAACTACTTGGCCAAGATAGCTACTAACAACAGAGAGCATGCAATATCACAAACAACACAGACATGATAGAATCATAAAGACAAAACCATTAATCCAACCAACATAATAATCTCAATATCCATCGGATCCCCGCAAACACAACATGCATGATTACAAATAGATTAGATCTTGATCATGAACGGAGCTCACAAGATCTATACATGAAAGCACAAAGGAGGAGATACAACCATCTAGCTACTACATGGACCCATAGTCCAAGGTGGAACTACTCACGCATCATACCTGAGAGAAGGCCTACGGGATGATCTCCCCTATGGCAGGGTGCCGGGAAGAACTTCAGATCCCCCTCCCCGATCTAGGGACGATGGCGGCGGCTACAAACGGTTTTGTGGAGATTTGATCATGTGCTTAGGATTTCTGCATCGGGGGCTTCTTATAGGCAAAGGGGGAGGCCGAGGTGGCGGCCAGAGGGGAAAAACCCTACCCAGGCGCGGGAAAGGGTCCACCCGCGCCTAGGGGGGTTTAGCCGCCCTAGCACGCCTCCTCGTCTCCCCTCTGGACTTCTTGTTCCCCACGGAAAGTAATTGACTTTGACGTTTGTCCCATCCAATTCCGAGAATATTCCTTTACTAAATTTTCTGAAACCAAAAACAGCAGAAAATAGGCATCTGGCACTGTTGCAACTTGTTAGTAGGTTAGTACCAGAAAACATGTAAAAAGCACCTCAAAGTGTGGACAAGTAAAGCAAAGTAGATACTAAACAAGCATGGAGCATCAAAAATTATAGATACATTTCCAGCGTATCAGCATCCCCAAGCTTAACTCCTTCTCGTCCTCGAGTAGGTAAGTGAAAACAGAATAATTTTTGAGGTGGCATGCACCCTCACAATAAAGATCCAACCATTTGCAAGCATTGAAAGCTGGGATCAAAGAACTCTAAACATGTGCATGAAAGATGGAGTTCTAACAATAGGACATAGTAACTATGAATGCAACATGACAAGCTACAAACAAAGATCATGAATAACATGCATTGAAAAACGTTTGTTTGTTTCACATACAGAAAACATAGCATAGTGGTAATCAGCTTGTCCCTCATATAGTAGCAAATAGATGCATAGGACACCTGGAAAGTTCACAAGGGTGACTAGAAACAAGTAGCACAAGAACAAGTAATATCACAATATGCATCAATTAATAAGCTTTGGAACACTGCACACAGAATGACAACTATGCTCTCTTAATGGTGCCTACAGGTAGAAGGTGGAGACTCAAATAATGGTGGAAGAAAGGCCTTTTTGTAAAAGAAGAAGGGATTACAAGTTTCAAAAAGAGCTTCCAAAAATTATGGTACTTGTTAGCTTTCAGCCCTCATTGCCCCTATCATAAGCATCTTGAAGTGGTTAAGTTTGAAGTGGCAAAGATGGAGTATATGCTTGATGAAGTATAAGTTGGCAATCTCAAGTCCTTTGAATATGAGGGCCACACCTCATCCATACTCAACTTTGGGTCCAGGTAAGTTCTTGTCAGTGTAAGTATTTGCATATCATTGAGAACCGCCAACGGGGTACCCCTTGCACATGGTATAGGAGCTTTCCCATAACCAAAATGACAAGGCAAGCAGACAATCAGCATCTCAGCAATCTTTTTATTTACCATATGCATAGCTTTTTATTGAGGATGCTTCATAGATAGCTCACTATGTTGATGCTGCAAGTTTCCACCATGATTAGGCATGGCTTAGGCTAGCGGCCCAGGCGTTTATCTAACACATGATACAAACTCCATGGACTTACAAGTTCCCTCTTTATTTCACACCAGTGACATCCATATACAAAAGAACATGATATCAACTGAGTACAAAGTACAAGTGCAATGTTGAAAATGTTCCCCGTGACAGCACGGTTCTGCTAATTCCAACTTATAAGTGCAAGCATATAAAACATAGATGTCACAATGGTTCAAGTTTATTAGGGGCAAAGAATAAAGTGTGCCATCAAGTTCGTGAGGGAATTAATCACTAAGTTTTCACATGACAAAATAGTTTTTAATTGGAAGATAGATGAAAACAAGAATATACTTGGAATGGTGTAACACACCATGCATAGGAGTTTATAGTGGAAACTTTGGAATAACTTGGTTTGTTGGTAGTTGGAGGCATGAGTAGAACTTACTCACACAAGTGGAGGCTAGCAAAAGACTAGGAGAAACCAACTAAGAGAGCATAATGGCCATAATCATGAAGTGCAACAAAGCATATTAATTAAAGCAAAGAGTGGTACTACAAGTCAAGGACTAAATGATCATAGAGGCTATGGTGACTTGTGAGAGTCATAACATGGTGTGAGCATGTGCCAAGTTAACCCAAGCAAAGCATCAAAGGAGAATACCACAATACTATGCTTTTGCATGCTAAAACAACGCATAATTTCTTCAAGGCACACTAAGCAGTCACAATTGTTTGGAACAAGACATTCTACAGCAATAATCACTAAGCATAATGCCAAAACAACACCTAGCATGTCATGCTAAAGTCTAAGTCACAGTCAATGCAAGCTCCTCTTGCACTTCAAGCAAGAACTTACTACTCCTTTCCAACACCAAGCAACTTATTTGCAAAACAACACGGAAAGAACGGGGGTTCAAACTACTCTATTCAAGCAAACTAAACAACCTAAGCAAAGCAAACAAAAACTAAGATGCTCCAAGAACAACACAACTGAGCATGAAACAATAAAAACGAAGTGTCTAGACAGACCTGAGCTTTTTATTGATGAAGAAGGGGATGCCTTGGGCATCCCCAAGCTTTGACGCTTGTACTTCTTGGATATTTCTTGGGGTGACACCATGGTGGCATACCCAAGCTTGAGCTTTTGTCCATTCTTCATCTTATTGCATCATTCTCTCTTTACACCTAAAATTTTTCTTTCATACAAAACTTCACACAATCATCATTAGCAACATTAGTGTATTCAAAAGATATTAGACCTCTGGCGAAGCTTTGGAACAACAAGGATTTTCAATAAAAACACAAGCTACTGTAGTAACTCCTTCAAAAAGCTCAATTCACCTAAAGAGAACTCAAAAAGGAATCAATAAGAAGCAAATGCAAATAATGGCAAAAATCTGTCAAAACAGACCAGCGGGTAGAAACCAATTTTTTCGAACATCTTCTGTTGCTCAAATCAAAAAGTATTAAACTAACGAAAGTTATCTAACATAGTGGGAGATTTATTCGTAAATTTTGAGCTCAATCCGAGTTACAAAGCTTCCTCACGAATTTTTTTGGTGGAGGACAGAAATCTGTTTCTCGACAGCAACTCCCCAAATCTTACTTCCCTCTCATTAGAGATCATTCTTGGCACAAAAAGCAAACAAAAAGGATAAGGAGAGGTCATTACTGAAGTAATAACTTCCAAGACTCAAGGAAACTCTCGGGTCATCTCCCAACAAGTACTTTTCTTTAACGTCTTTAAGTTAGGCACAAGAAGCAAGAAGAATAAGTATTTTCAAATGAGGAAGCATTAACATCCATACTTGCAAAGTCTTCAACTATGAAAGGTATCTATGAAGGGATACGGGTAGGCTACACTAGCGCAAATCAAAATTTTCTATCGCATAAACCAGGAATACTGTTATCATAGATCACAGGATTACCACTAGACGCGCAGTTGTGGAATCGATGAAGCGTGTCGAGGCAGTGCAAACGTTCCACATCTCCTCCTTGTCCTCGTCCCACGAGAAGCTCCCCTTGCGCAGCTCGTCCAAGTGCCACATATGCGGCACCTCCGAGGTATCCACACGTGCGGGGTGGAAGCGTCAGACGCCGAACTGCTAGGTCCGCGCGTGCAACACAGACGAGAGGTGTGGCGGCTGGGTGGAATGGTCTAAGGTCTAACCCTGGTCAGCTCGCCCCACCCTCTCTTATATAGGAGTCCCTAGTGGGCTTCTGCATTAGCAGCCCATTAGTAGCCTAAGCCTGGTCTAATTCGAATCCAATCCTCATTAGGCTTTCAGCCCCTTAAGTGTGTGACCCTATAGGTTCATATGCGTATAGACATGACACGAATACACTTATTCCGTCAATAGTTGGTAACGGCCTCTAGCAAGACGTGTCAACTCCTAAATGCATACAAAGATCATATCGGACGAACCATCACAAGGTTTAGTACATGTCTTTCCCTTTGCCTCACGATATTTGGTCTAGCTCCAAGATGAGCTCTCTTTCTTGATACCGTAACTCGGAATCCCTTTACTAGGTTAACTATTAACCTTATGTAGCATGGCCATGCATTTCTGGATCCGATCACTCGAGGGGCCCAGAGATATCTCTCTCAAGTAGAGAGGGGCAAATACCATCTTGATTGACCATGCCTTGCAGCATGTTTTAGGACAAACCCGAAAGCTACCTTTATAACTACCCAGTTACGGTGCAGCGTTTGATAGCCCCAAAGTAGGTCGATCCACATCTCAAGTACATGCGACAATCTCAGGTCTAAGGATAAAACGTACACGATGTGTAGAGAGAGCTGCAAGTCAAATTGCCAGTCTCATGTTGGGTCAGTCCAACCCCATGTTCATAACATGTGTCCACATCATTGGTTTGACATCTCCATGTCTATGACTTGCGAAACATAGTCATCAACCAATCGATGTGCTAGTCTAATATTCACGTGTGTCCTCACATGAACTCTGACTAGGGACAACTATTAAATAACCATACAAGTAAAGAGTTTCACAAACAATTCACATAATTGCCAATCAATACAAGTTGCCTGATATAGATATCCAAGGAGCATTACAATAACTCATGGATACATATGAAATATAATCATCTCTATGATTGCCTCTAGGGCATATTTCCTTCAATATCATCCAAATGGGTGTTGGAGGATCCCTTATCATCTCTCTTTGGTCTACTACCTTCATCAAAAAGATTTTCAGGAGCAATCCAATCAAAATACTTTTCAAAGGCTTCATGCATTCCAACAAGCTTAAAGGGTATGGGTATCTTAAATTCTTCTCTAGGCTTAGTTTTATCATAAATACCCACAACATCTACACTTGAGCCTAGCATATTGAAACGCTCAAAGACCTTTTTGGCTTCCCTAGCAATATCATGGAATTCTTTTGATAAAGTTTCAAGGATGAATTCCCTCTTTTCAACATTCTTCTCTTCTTTTAGTTTTAGGAACAAAAATTGTATGAAGGGGTTAAGGCTAACAAACCTAGCCTCCAACATATGAACTAAAGAAGTTGCAGCAATCTCAGAATTAGGAGCAAGCTCTGCTATAGATTTATCCTCAATATCCTCATGCTTGCTAACATAATTCAAGAATTCTTCAATATTATCTTTCCCAATTATGGAGCCACTACCTATTGCAAGATCTTTCAGGGCGAACTTGGGGAGCAACATGGTGGGCTAGAGCAAGGTGGCAACTAGAGCAGGAACTAATTTTTTTGTGTTTTTGAATAAAGCAAGCAAACCAAACTAGACTAATTTTTTTGGGTTTTTTGAAAAGAGGCAAACAAAACCAAGCAAAAGAAACAAAGCAAACTAAAAACAAAGTAAAGAGAAAGTAAGTGAAGGACTCCCCTAGTGAAGACATCCTTAGCCTCCCCGGCAACGGTGCCAGAAAACTTGTTGATGACTCCTTGGTGGCGCCAGAGAACTTGGTGCTTGATGTGGAGTCTTGTTGGGAACCCCAAGAGCAAGGTGTGAAGCAGCACAGCAGCAAGTTTCCCTCAGTAGAGACCGAGGTTATCGAACCAGAAGGAGGAAGGAAACGTCACACAGGTGTTGCAAGCAACGCGGAGACCTGCACAACACAAACTCAAGACTTTTCCCCAACGAATTAGTGAGGTTGTCAAGCTCACCGGTTTGCTGTAATAAAGGATTAAATGTATGGTGTGGAAGGTAATGGTTTCCAGCAAGTAAACAAGTAACAGGGGGAAGATGTATCAATAGTAAAGATTGTACCGGGGTCCATAGTTCACTAGAGGTGCTCTCCTTAGATAAACAACATGGCATGAAGGGTAAACAAATTACATCAAGGCAATTGACAGGGACTGAGCAAGGCATAACAATGCAATTAATAGTCAGAAATATCCTATGATATTCGATTGGGCAATACAACAAGATACATAGAGCGCCATCCAACTGCATCTATGACTAGAAGTCCACCTTCAGGTTATCATCCGAACCCCCTCCAGTATTAAGTTGCAAGCAACAGACAACTGCTTTAAGCAAAGTGTGTAAGGTAAACAGTCCACATGTTCCATGAACAAGACACCGTTGTTTCCTCCCTAGTGGCAACAACACATCTACAACCGAAGATATTTATGTCACTTCCCTTGGAAACTAGAGGCATGAACCCAGTATCGAGCATAAATACCCCCTCTTGGAGTCACTAGCAAATACTTGGCCAATATAGCTACTAACAACGGAGAGCATGCAAGATAACAAACAACACAGACATGATAGAATCATAAAGACAAAACCATTAATCCAACCAACATAATAATCTCAATATCCATCGGATCCCCGCAAACACAACATGCATGATTACAAATAGATTAGATCTTGATCATGAACGGAGCTCACAAGATCTATACATGAAAGCACAAAGGAGGAGATACAACCATCTAGCTACTACATGGACCCATAGTCCAAGGTGGAACTACTCACGCATCATACTGGAGAGAAGGCCTCCGGGATGATCTCCCCTCCGGCAGGGTGCCAGGAAGAACTTCAGATCCCCCTCGATCTAGGGACGATGGTGGCGGTGGCTACAGACGGTTTCGTGGAGATTTGATCGGTTGCTTAGGGTTTCTGCATCGGGGGCTTCTTATAGGCAAAGGGGGAGGCCGAGGCGGCGGCCTGTCACATCCCAAGATTTTCCAAATCTTGTTATGTGAAAAATAAATGAATAAAATAAAACTTTGTTGATTTTCAGGGTGAGAAGAAACTTTTTGGTTCCAATTGGAAACCTTCAAACCTATTTGATTAAACAAATCTTAAAGGGATTTGAAAAGATAAACAAATAATAAAGAAATTATTAAATATGTGAAATTACTATTTTTTTTGGATCTTTTAAATAAAAAGTTTTGGTTTACAAATGAAAAGGTAGAATTATAAATAAGGACTATTTTTATAGAGCCAAATTAAAACTTGGCCAAGCCTTTGAAATAAAATATTTCTATTTGACAAAAATAGTAAAGGTTTATTTAAATAAAATAATGAGAATTTATTAATACCCAATTTTGTTAAAGTAAAGGATTTTCCATTTTAATAAAACACTAAAACTTATTAATTTATTTTAAATAAGATTTCCAAGTGTTTTATATTTTCAAATAAAACCTACTAATTTGGTTTTGATAATATTTAGATTTCAAATGGAGATTTTAATAAATCAAAACCTATTTGAATTAATAACTAAGGACTATTTTATTTAATTATTAAATAGATCCTAAAATGAATAAAAATATTATTTTATTTTGGACTTTGGTTTTGTGTTGTTAAACAGAACTAAAACTCAATACAAAGTGTGGTAGAAAGTTGTTTGATTTGTTGTTTGAATTGTTTGATTGAATTTCCAAACAGAAAATCAAATTAGAAAAGGACAAAGTTTCAGTACAAAAAAAATGCTAAAGGAATCAGCCCAACAAGGCCCAACCAGCCCACTCCCTCTCTCCCCACAGAAAACGGTTCGCACCAAAGAAAGAACCCGCACCCTCACTGACTGGTGGACCCTATTCCCTCTCTCCCTCTCTCGCTGCCAGAGGACCCCACCGCCACCTCATCGTCATCCCTAACCTCGCGACCGTTTCCTCCTCTTCTCTCGCCTCGCCGTTTCTGGCCAAATGAATTCATTTGAATTCGTTTAAATGCACGGTTAATTCTCCCCCTGGACCCTGCCGTCTTAACCCCCTCTGTCTCCTTCCCATTTCCCCTCAATCACTCCTCTCTCCCGGCCACAGGGCTGCCACGATTTCGCGCATGAACCTCCTCTGCTCCGACGAGCTGCAGCACAAATTCCGGCGAAGCCAGACAACCCTATTGCCCCTGGAGCACACGAGCTCGCTCCTTACCTTCTGACGCATCTCCCTGTGCTTTCCGTTCATCTGCGCGAGCACCGTGAGCTCGGCAACGTCTTCCCCAAGCCAGCGCCGCCGTCTGTCTCCAACTGCGGCGACGTCTCCCCGGTAAACCCGACCACCCCTCTCTTCCTCGTAGACACTATAATGATCACCATGCCCTTGCGAACCTAACAGTGTCTCCCTTTTGTCCTAGGGTGCCCTCCATCCTCGCCCTCGACGACCTCCAGAGCCGCCCGTGCGCCACCCACTCCGAGGAATTGCCATCTTGCCCGGCGCCTCGACGAACCGACCCCACCTCGAGCATCAACGCTTCCCGACGAGTTCGGTGAGCATATTCTCCCTCTCCCGCGCTTCCTGGTTTGTCGGCAACCTGACTGGCCGAGCACGCGCCGTCGTCCGCCACCGTCGAGCGCCGCCCGTCCTTGGTCAAGATAGTTGAGCCGTTAGATGCGAATCCTGCGGTTGTGTTAGATTCACTTAAACGAAAGGGTATGTGATGATCTAAGCCGCACAGGCCCCTTTTAATCCTCTGGTCTGTATCGCTCGATCCACATGAATCGGTACCGCCCAATAAGAAACAGCCACATGGCTCTGAGTGTTATTTAAAAACAGAAACATTTCAATTAGATATGTGAATTTGTAAATTGCATAACTTTAAATCTACACGTCCAAATTTTGTAAATTTTATATCAATGGATTCATAAAAGCAAGCCCTAGCCAACCATGCCATTTGTTTAGTAAAAAGTTTCTGTTAAATTGTTTGTTTTTGCAGAAACTTGTGTATGCTTGTTTAGGTTATAAAAATTGTTCAAAAATGATTTTGGGGATAAAATCTTTTGAAAATGGTGTGTTTTGAACCTACTTACCATAGGAAACACTTTGTGGTTTCAAAAATGTATTTGGAGAAACAAAAGAATGAATCCTTGATTTAAAACCAATTCTAGTCAAATAAAAATATGGTTTATTTATTAAAAATGGTTTTGAAGGAAAACCTTTGGGAAATGTTTTGTTTTAAACTCTCTGACCCTAAACACAAAGTTTTATGGTTTGAAAACACATTTTGTGAATCCTTTAGATTAATGCCTTAGTAAAAACATTTCTACACCACATAAAATGATACCTTGTTTTAAAAAATGGTTATTAAAGTGAAACCTTTTGCAAATGACTTTGCCACTTTATAAAATGACCATTAGGTGTCTTCAAATGTTTGTGAACCTTTAGAAACCACTTCTCTAGATAAAACAATCCTTTAGCATGCTTGCATGCATTGTTTTGTTATTGTTATTTTATGTGATGAATTGCTTGATTGGTAGATTGAAATATTGTTTGCTTGATTGAATTGTAGTGACTTGAAGTGTGTGAACATTGCAAAGATCAAGAAGTGAACCTATACTCTACCAAAAAGGCAAGTGATGCTTCATACCTTTGTCCCATTACTTTCACTATGCATTAGTGATTTTTCTAAGTAAAACTTGCATGGAATTTTGCTAAGTATAAACTATGCTATGGGAAAACCTAGAAGATGAAAACCTTAGTAGAATTTCCTAAGTTAAGATTCCTACTACTATCATGCTTAGCTTAGCTAATAGAAAACAAGGGTGGAATATATACATTCATACTATGGAAAATTTCTAAGTCTGAGGACTTGTGTTTTTGTTTAATAAAACAACTAAGTTAATGAATCACCTGAGTGGAAAAGGACTTGCTTGGTGGTTTTGGTTGAGTGGTTACACAAGGCCCATGGCTATGGTTTACCTTGTGTATCACACTTGTGGATTGCCACCCAGGAACAAAGAGATTTGAGATGTCAAATGTTGAGAAGCTTCAAGTGCAACCACTTGGCATTATGGGCTCTGCCTGGATCATATAGGTTGCAATAACTTAGCCAAATGGACAGTTGGTGGTAGGGTTTGATAGGTTGGAGCGCGTCCATTTTGGTCTAAGGGAAGGCTTCTGAAAGATCTTGTCTTGGGAAACCAAGTGTTGTGGGGAAAGTGCACCACCTCTGCAGAGTGAAAAATCTAAGTACTTAGCCATGTCCCTGGTAAAGGACAATTTAAGCATCAAGACATGGAAGCTATCAAGAATCTCATCATCCAAATTTCTAAGTTAAAAACTTGTGGTTGAACAAGGGTTAAAGGATCTTCAATCTTTGATTGGTAGATGCCTTGGGTGATTTTTGTCAAGCAAAAACTTAGTGTTTTCAAATGATAAGGAAAAATCTATTTTTGAGCAATGCAAGCCTAAAGCTCCACTTAGCCAAATTCATATAGATGATAGACTCCACTATACTACCATAGTATCACTTGCCAATACAATTCAAATGTATTGACCCTTGTGGCTGTAACTTGTTATGTTGCAGGTTTGATTGATATTAGTGAGGTTTAAATGATTAGGATTACAAGTCTACAACCAACATGTCTGCCTGTGGCACTTTGAAGATGAAGGACCCCATGCTTATAGATATTCTGCTGCAATGTAATGTAATAGCCAAATGAGCTATGTAAGATGTAATAAATTATTTTATTCCTGGTTATAAAGTGTATTATGACCTTTGTTTCTTGATAATACATCTTAACTGTGGATGCTAGCTATTGATCTAGGGACTAGCATTGCAATCACAGGGATCCTTTTTCCTTTACAAAGGAGGGATCTTACAGATGGTATCAGAGCATTGTGTTGCCTGTAGGATTTGTAAACCTAGGATTGGACAAAACCCCTTAGAAAAAGATAGAAGTTGTATTTGTTCCAAAACATATTTACAAACAATCTTGTAAACTCTTTCCTCAACCATTTTGGTTTTGATTCTACATCTCTTCTATTTCAAACTTGATGGATAAAGCCTACCCCATGGCCAAAGACTTCACCATGTGCAAAGGACTTCTTCAACTCTAATGACTTCAACATCTCCAACTCTAATGACTTCAACATCTTTAGCATATTCACCAAGGACTTCAATCTTGGATGTCACTAAGGACAAGTGAGACAAGGAAATCTTGCTCAAGATTTGGATACTAAGGAAACACAACTTAGAAGGAGCCATCATCACCTATGAAGTTTTGTGATCTAGGGGTTTCCCAAGGAAACCAAGATCTCATGCAAGAAGGAATCAACCAAGAAGGATGGAAAGATCACAAATGAACCATATAGATGGACTACCATATATAGTTAAGTCAAACACACCAACATGCATCTGGCACTATTGCAACTTGTTAGTAGGTTACAAGGGCCACGACGGGGGACAACGCCGCGACGGTGGCAACTACAAGGCGAAGCCGAGGTTCGACCCTGCGGCCCTTCTTAACCAACCTTGTGTATTTCATAGAAGGGAAGGAAAGCCAGCCACGCACACGACCGCCGACTGCCACTCTCTCAAGGAGATCGAGAAGGCATGGTGTGCGCGGGAGGACCCCGACAACAACCCGCCAAACGGCGGAAAATTCGGCAGCGTCGCCGGGTCGCTCCATACCTTCACAGGCTTCAACACGAAGCGCGAGAAGAAGGTCATCACCCGCGCCGTCGCCGTCAACGCGGTGGCCCAGGTGGACATCCCCCAGTTTCTCAACTGGTCCAAGCAACCAATCACTTGGAGCCGCCAGGACCACTCGCCACGGATCGAGTACCCAGGCCGAGTCGCCCTGGTGGTCAAGCCCAAGGTGGGAGACTACCGGCTCCCTAAAACATTGATGGACGGCGGCAGCTCCATCAACATCCTCTACCTGGACACCTTCAGGCGACTGCGGCTCCCGCAGTCGATGATCGAGACGACCTACACCATGTTCCACGGCATCGTCCCCGGTCGGAAGGCGTACCCGATCGGCAAGGCACACCGGCGAACTTTCGCACTGAGCGGATCGTCTTCGAGCTGGTGCCCTTCGACAACCCCTACCACTGCATCTTGGGGCGCCAGGCGTTTGCCAAGTTCATGGCAGCACCCCACTACGCATACAACGCGATGAAGCTACCCGGGGCGTGCGGCGTCATCACCATCCACGGCGACCCCGACATGGCCGCCGAGTGCGAGGCCAAAGGAGCCGAACTCGCCGATGCCGTCATCGCGGGAGAGGCCAACCACGCCGACGAGCTCGCCAAGTACGCGAGCGGGGTCAACAACGACGACCCCACCATACTCAAGAAGCCCAACTCGGAGGGCGGCAACCCCGCCGCCTTCGAGGCAACAACGCACACCCGCACCGTCGAGCTGGTCCCAGGCGACTCCAGCTAGACGGTGACGATCGGGACGGGCATGAGCCCAGCATAGGAAGGCGCGCTCATCGAGTTCCTCCGTGAGAACAGGGACATCTTGGCGTGGAAGCCCTCTAACATGCTTGGTGTCCCTAGGGAACTCGCTGAGCACAAACTCAACACCGACCCCAAAGTGTGACCTGTCAAGCAGTCGCTTTGGCCCTTCAATGAAGAGCACCGCCGAGCCATCGCCGAGGAGGTGCAGCGTCTACTCGCTACAGGATTCATTTGGCCAATCAAGTACTCCAAGTGGCTGGCAAACCCAGTCCTGGTAGAGAAGAAAAACGGGACCTGGAGGATGTGTATCGATTACACAAACTTAAACAGCGCCTGCCCGAAGGAGCAATTCGTCCTCCCGCGGATCGACCAAATCATCGATTCCACCGCGGGCTCGGAGTCACTATGCTTCCTCGACGCCTAATATGGGTACAACCAGATCAAAATGGCCGTCGAAGACGAAGAGAAGACAGCGTCCATCACGCCATTCGGAGCCTTCTACTACATCGCCATGACCTTCGGCCTCAAGAACGCCGGGGCGACCTACCAGCAGTGCATGCAGGAGTGCCTTGCGAGCCAAATTGGCCGCAATATCCACGTCTACATCGACGACGTGGTGGTGAAGTCCGCCCGCCAGAGCGACCTACTCTCTAACCTGGCGGAAACATTCGCCAACCTGTGGAAGTACAAGATAAAGCTAAACCCAGGGAAATGCACCTTCGATGTACCAGCTGGACAGCTACTAGGATACGTTGTCTCCAAGCGCGGGATCGAGGCGAACCCCACCAAGATCTACACGATCGCTCGACTCGGCAAACCCGAGTGCCTGCACGACGTCCAGAAGCTGGCCAGGCGAGTCACGGATCTCAGTCGCTTCATCCCCCGGTTGGGCGAAAAGGCGATGCCCCTCTACCGCCTAATGCGCAAGAACCACACCTTCCAGTGGGATAAGGAGGCAGATGATGCGCTCCGCGACCTCAAGAAGGTGCTACTCGCAGCACCGCTACTCGCCGCCCCCGTCGACAAGGAACCCATGCTGGTCTACGCCGCAGCTTCCGAGCGCGTCGTCAGCACCGTCATGGTCGTCGAACGGCCAGAAGAAGGAAAGGACCGCCCGGTGCAGCGACCAGTGTACTACATTAGCGAAGTCCTCACCGAGTCGCGCCAGCGCTACCCGCAATACCAGAAATTGGTGTACGCGGTCTTTAGAGCACAGCGGCGACTGCCGCACTACTTCCAGAAGCACCCGATAACGGTCGTCTCCTCAGCACCATTGCAGGACATCATCCGCAACCGTGAGGCGACTGGGCGAGTCGCCAAGTCGGCCGTCGAGATCGGCGTCCACAACATCAAGTACGAGCCACGCAAGGCGATCAAGTCACAGGCTCTCGTAGACTTCATCGCCGACTGGGAGGAGGCCCAGCAGCCAGAAAAGCTGCCATACCTCCATTACTGGAGCTTACACTTCGACGGCTCCAAGAACGCGAACTGTGCAGGAGAAGGGATCGTGCTAACTTCTCCGAAGGGCGACAAGCTCCGCTACGTCCTCTGCGTCGACTTTACCCCCTGCACCAACAACATGGCCGAGTACGAGGCGCTACTCCACGGCATGCGAGCTACCAAGCAGATGAACGTCAACCGCATGCGCTGCTACGGAGACTTCGACCTCGTCGCCGGGCAAGTCGTTGGCACATGCGACGCCGTCTCCCCCACCATGACGGCATACCGCCAAGCAGTGGACAAGCTAGGTGGACACTTTGCAGGTTACTCCGTCGAGTGGATTGACAGGCGGAAGAACGAGGAGGCCGACGCACTCTCTCACATCGGCTCGGCTCGACTCGCACCACCCGCCGACGTCTTCCTCGACACCATTACCAAGCCTTCCATCTCTCCCCCAAGGGAGATCGACATCGGAATCCCGCTGCAACCAGAGGCAGCCATGGTCGCACTTATCGCCGGCCAGACGACTGGACCGCGCCGTACATTGCCTCATCGAGGAGGCACCACCGCCAAAGCAACGGACGCCCGGATGATAGCACGCCGCTGCAAATCCTTCGTCATCATCAACGGCGAGCTCCACAAGCGCAACGTGACCGGCGTGTTCCAACGCTGCGTTCAACCCGCTGAAGGACGCAAAATCCTCCAAGACATTCACTCCGGCGACTGTGGCCACCACGCTGGCGCCCGCTCTCTGGTCGCAAAGGCTATGCGACACGGCTTCTACTGGCCCACCGCACACGCAGACGCGGTAGACATTGTCCAGCGGTGCGTCGGATGCCAGAAATACGCCAACCAGACCCACGTGCCGAGCTCGACGCTCAAGACAATCCCCATCACCTGGCCGTTCGCCGTGTGGGGCATGGACATGGTAGGCCCTTTCAAGAAGGCCCCCTCCGGCTTCACCCACCTCTTGGTCGCAGTCGACAAATTAACAAAATGGGTGGAGGCCAAGCCAGTCCGCAAATGCGACGGGAAGACTTCCACCAAGTTCCTACGCGAGCTCATCTATCGCTATGGGTTCCCAAACAGCATCATCACGGACAACGGCACCAACTTCGCCAAAGGAGATATGGCCGAGTTCTGCGAGGAACACCACATTCGACTCGACCTCGCCTCAATCGCCCACCTGGAGTCCAACGGCCAGGTGGAACGCGCCAATCAGAGCATCCTCCATGGCCTAAAGCCACGGCTCCAAGTACCACTCGAGCGCACCGCCGGGTGCTGGGTCGAGGAACTACCCTTCGTCATCTGGGGCATTCGCACCTCCGTCAACAGGTCGATAGGGTTTACACCCTTCTTCATGGTGTACGGCGCCGAGGCAGTCATGCCCACCGACCTCGAGCATGACTCGCCAAGGGTGGTCAACTACACGGAGGCCGCAAACGAACTCGCACGACAAGACGGAGTCGACCAACTCGACGAGGCACGCGACCTAGCTCGCTCCCGCACCGCCATCTACCAGCAAGGGCTCCGCCGCTACCATAGCCGGCGAGTAAGGACTTGCACCTTCCAGGAAGGCGACCTCGTACTACGCCTCATCCAGGACAAGAAGGGCATGCACAAGCTCTCCCCCCCTTGGGAGGGACCATTCGCCATCGGGCGAGTCCAAGGCAACGACGCCTACTACCTCACCGATGTCCGAGGAGACGGCAGACTCGACGTCAAGCGGTCGTGGAATGTAAACCTCCTACGGAAGTTCTACTCATAGAACTCCATACATGTACTCTCCACCTACTATGAAATAAAACAGATCGGTTACCGCAAATTGCGTCTACTCTCCATGTCTTGTGCCACTCACACTCGTAATAACAGCGTTAAGCTATTCGCAGAAGTCAACCTCTGGTAAAGCGACCGACACGGCCAAGTAGTGCGGTATGAGGGCACTGGGAGACCCCAGGCCTTGTAACGTCCACGAAAAACGCCAACCCGGAGCCCCATTGGAGTCGCCTAGATCGACTGGCTTATCGAGCCAAGACAATTGCCCTCGCTTCTCATAGCGATCAAGGTCCTCCGCATCCTCGGCACAGCGACTCGAACGGCTAAATACCATGCTCGGGGACTGACGACCAGTCAAATACGAGCGACTAGGGAAAAACGCCAAGTATGAGAGCACGCCTAGGATTCGCCATGCGACTGATCCTTCGGGTCAGGAAGGAGTGACGCGCTTACCTTAACGCGCTTAGTCCTCTCCTACCTTGGAGCTGCGACTAGAACCACCAAGTACCACGCTCGGGGACTCGGCTACCCGACCTCGTTCGCGCACGGGAAAACGGTCAAGTAAAGAGCACCCATGGGAGTCGCCCTGCGACTGGCTCTTCGAGCCCTGGCGAGTCGACCTTAATCCATTCAAAATTCGCAAACGCATAACCAACGAGGTAAACCCCATAAAAAGAGCGGACGCGCTTGAGGACTCGTTCAATCAAAATCCAAAATCACAAATCAAATGACAAAACAACACGAATTTCCTTTATAACAGCACAAAGTTGCTCCAAAATACAAGGCAAGTTCAATAGATATTTGTTACTAACGCCCCAGGGCACCACGCTTCTACTCCGCAGGTTTTGACGCCGACTCGCCGCCACCCCTGCGGTTACGAATGAAGGGCTCGTACGGGTTCGACGGGTACGTCATCGAATCGCCCGCCATCGCCGCACGGAACGGCTGCTCGACCTTGAAGTCCAGATGCTTCGGTTCGGGATCGTTGGGTGCGACAACCGTCTCCTGATAGGGGAGGAGGTCGCCCATCGCCCAAACGCGATAAGAGTACACCGCGGCCCGGTCCGTCAGCTTCAGCACCTCGGAAATCTCCACAGAGCCCGTGGATGAGGGGTAGCCGCTCGTCACATCGTCAAGGTCGAAGTCTTCCGGGAAAAGAGCAAGCCCAAGGCTGAGCGCCGTCGCCGCCCCGCGCCAGAAGGCCGACCGCGTCATGAATTCGATGACGGACGGAGCCTTCTCCAGGTAGCGCCATACCTCGACGAGGTCATTGGGAATCACCTCCGTGGGCGATATCTCCTGAAGATATGCTCGAATGCAAGTCGCGGACAACGCGGCCGAGTCGACCAGGGTGGTCACACCGCCGCTGCGTCGTATGATCGCCTCCTCGATCTATCAATAACCCGCCCGTGGGAATGCGAAGCGGTGAGCATACCAACGACTTCACAACGCAGTTGCTGCATGCAGAAGGAAGAGGAAGAAAGATTTACCAATCAGCGGACGGCAGAGGCTCGTGATGAAGTTTTGAAGAGAGGAGAAGTCGTTCTGCAGACCAGGTGCATCAGACACTTTCCGCTCCTCAGCGGCAGACGTAACAGCAACTTTCGCTCGCCCCTCTGCTGAACTCGCTTCCGCCCTCGCTTCCTTGAGCTCACGCTCCAGGTCAACGACCCGCTTTTCGGCCACGCTCAAAGCAGACTGAGTCGTTGTCAAGTCACCCACCAGGACAAGGCCCTGGCGGACCTCCTCCGCTTCGGCTGCAATTTCTCGAAGTCCCTTGTTCGTCTCTTGGACGGCAACGAGTTCCTTCTCCATGCGACACTTTGCTGCAAGCCGATCGGCAGATTCGTGCTGCAGGCCCTGCGCACAAACTGCAACGTCAACAACATTGAAAATCCTAAGTGCCCACCCGCTGAAATTCAGCGACTAGGCACTCGGGGACTGGACATTGAAAATCCTAAGTGCCCACCCGCTGAAAATTCAGCAACTAGGCACTCGAGGACTGGACATTGAAAATCCCAAGTGCCCACCCGCTGAAATTCAGCGACTAGGCACTCGGGGACTGGACAATATAAAAACATTAAGAATCCGACCACTGAAATTCTGTGGCCCGATCCTCGGGGACTGGACATACCTGGATGGCAGCGCCCAGCATGCCGTGAAGCTCCAGCGCGTCCACAGACGCAAGCACGACCGGAGTGTGGCCGCGATGCTGCTCGACCTTCGTCTCGGTGACCCCAGGCATCCGGGTCGTTGGCGCCGTGCCACTCGCTGCGGCCGCCTTCGCCATGAAGCGAGGGAAAGTCGCAGTAGATGATGCGGCGCCACTCGGAGCTGGCTTGGCCACGTCGGGTGAGGCAACAACCTCCTTGGTCTTCGAGGCCACTTCCGCCGCAGTCGGAGGTTCGCTTGGAGCAACCGCCGTGTCGTTAGAGACTGTGACAACGTCATCGCCTTTCGCCTTCTTGACACCTTCGGCGGGAGCAACGACTTTGTCGATCTTCCTCTTCCGTGAGGAGTCCACCTCGGTGACGACTGGCGGAACCTTGGCAATGGAATGATGGCCGGTCTTTTTGACGCCAGTCCTGTAAAACAACGATATGAATAAGACTGTCCGACTACAATGAAAAAACAGGCAAATGAACAATACTCACTTGGCGACTGGTATGAATCGCAGACCGTGCGGATGCTAGCCGGCTTTTCCAACTCGGGACCCAACCTCCAAGTGAGGCACGTCTCGAAAACATCGTGTGCCCAAGACACTGATGGCTTCTTCGAAGATGAGGCCGCGGCAGGAGCCTCCGCGATAATTGCTGCGGGAGCCTCCCTTGGAGGCGAGGCCCTTGCGGCCGGAGAATCGCCCAAACCAGCGGCTGGGGTGAATGGAGGTGGTAGCGATGCCAGAGGCACCTCGTCCAGGGGGGAAGCAGCGTCCGATGCCACGGTCGCGCGCGCCGCTACGCCCTTAGCCGAGCTGGTGGCGTCGGAACTGGTCACGGATCGAGGCGGAGACATGTGCTTCGCAGGCTTCGTCTTCTTCTTCGGCGGAGCCTTCGCCTCCTTCTTATTCCTCTTCTTCGACGGCGTGGCCTCACGATGTGAGGTGTGCTCGGGAAGCTCGTCGTCGTCATCGTGAGGCTCGAGGCTTTTACTCGCCTCGAGCTCGCGCTGGTGTTGCTCGCGAGTCTTGCGAATCGTTGGGGCAGCATCTTCCACGGGCTCGTCTTCGTCGTCGTCGTCATCACCCTCGTCCCTATTGGCGTCGCCCTTGGCGGGCGGCGAATCGCTCCCGTCCTGGACGGACGAGCTCGAGTTCTCGTCGTCTGTGGGTGGGATCCACCCTTCCACCACTTGGAACAACTACAATAAGCATAAGACAACGTCAGCACAACCGCGAATGCATCATCTGCGACTGCGAGTGGTGGCGAAATGACGGCTTACCATCGGACCTGGGAACCTTGCAGTATAGGGGGCGACCCCGGCCTTCGCGTCCAGATACACCGCCTGGGTAATCTTCTTCAGGGCCAGGGTGTAGTCTTCAAGACGCCATTCGGCGAAGGAGGACTTCGTCAGATCGTCCTTACCTGTATACTCGTACATGTAGTGGTCACGGCGGGCCAAGGGCACGAGCCGCCGCCCGAACCAGCAGTTGTAGAGGTTGATGGTCTGGAGGCCCTTCTTCTTCAGGCCGTGGATGGTCTGCAGCATTTCGTCGATAACCATCCGCTGATCCAGCGGGAGCTTGACGACCTGGAGCCGACGCGGTTCGGGCCGGTCGGCGGAGTGCCTAGGAAGCGCCACTTCGCCGTTTGGAGTCGACTCGGTGACGTAGAACCAGGACTTCTTCCATTCGTTCGCCGCTTTAGCGGGCAGCATCAGGTCGAAGAATGACGCCTTCGACTTTAGCTGGAATATCAGGCCACCCGCGGCTAGCATCGGGCCGCCTGACTCTTTGCGGCTGATCCTCCCATGGAACAGATCTTGCCACAGGGTGAAGTAGGGCCTGCATCCCAGATAGCACTCGCAGAACACCACGAAGATGGCGAGCTGCTCGATACTGTGCGGACCTAGATCCGACGGCTGGATCCCGTAGTAGGCGCAGAAACGCCGAAAGAAGAGGGAAGTGGGAAACCCCAGCCCCCGCTCCAGGTGGCTGGTGAAGCAAATGAATTCTCCCTCGCGCGGGTCTGGAGTCACTTCTCCGGCCGCGGGGATGCGCCATCTGCCGGCGCGCAGGATCCCGGCCTCCTCGAAGGACGCCAGTAGCGCCCTGGTGCACTTGTATCTGCCCCATGATTTGGTGGAGGGGGCCATCGGTTCGAAGTTCGTGGAGGTCGGTGCTCTCTTGATTGGTTGGATCGCTATGCGGAGTGGGAAACGGAGATGAGCGAGATCGGAGGAAGAACGAAGGAGTGTTCCCCTGTTCGCTTATCATTCTCCTTATATAGCGGTTGCTACCCGCCAATTTCGGGAGTCGTTACTACGCGGTAATTACGCCGAAGTTACCGTTGGATTACCCCAACGGCTAGTTTGACCCCAATTGATGGTCCAACTTCACCCATTCGACTCGTCGCTCCACGCGACTCGACGATTCGCCGACCCGATCACTATAATAGTGACTGAGTACTCGCCGACCCGTTCACCGAGCTGCGACACGATTGGTCGCCATTATTGCGACTGGAATAACCAGTTTTTCCGTTATTCAGGAGTCCGCCGCCAATTCGACTGGACGTCCACATTGGACCGGCATACTCCGACTGCCAGCGAACGCCTGCGACCAATCAACGACGGCCTCGAGGACTACTGATGGGTATATGCCTACCGGGGTATACTCAGCAGGACGGCGACTGGATCAAGATCTGGCGTGGACTCAAGCGACTGGAAGCTGAAGGCCTAGAAGCATAGATAGGCCCAGTCGGATTAGGTCGTAGGGTCACCGAATCCTTAACTGATTCGGTTGAGATTTGTAAACCCTAGGGAGGTGAGTCTATATAAACCTCCCTAGAGGGCGCATAGAGGATACTTTCCAGCATACACCCAAGCGACTCGCCGCCTAGCCATCGAGCTCGCCCCAATGTACTCTCACCATAATACAATCTAGCAGGAGTAGGTCTTTACCCTCCGGGGGTCCGAACCTGGGTAAACCCTTGTGTCTCAGCCCTCATCTCGCACCGCAGATGGCTGGCCGCCCTTGCCCCATGTTCTACTACTCGCTGCCGATTGCAGCATCTGCCATGGTCATTCCCACGACAAACCCTGAAATCCTCATTATGACATTCATGTTCATAAGGAGTTTTAGCAAATTTGGAAAAATTAAATGTTGGGATGTGCTATATGGATATCCTCATAGCATGTCACTTATCCGTGAAGGGAATATGCCCGAGAGGCAATAATAAAGTGGTTATTATCGTATTCCTTATTTATGATAAATGTTTATTTTACATGATATAATTGTATTAATACGGAAACGTTAATACATGTGTGTTTAATAAACAAAAAGGAAGTTCCTAGTTATGCCTCTCTTATAAACTAGCTCGTTGATTAACAAGATGATCAAAGGTTTCCTGATCATGGACATTGGATGTTGTTAATAACGAGGTCACAACATTAGTGTAATGGTGTGATGAACATTCATCCGAAGTATAGCATTACGATCAAAGTCATTGATTTTATATTGCTATAACAACTTACGAAGTGATCCTAATCCTTAGACCATGAGATCATGCCAATCACTAACACCGGAAGAGTTTCTTGATAACATCAAACGTCACACCGTAACAGGGTGATTATAAAGATGGATTCAGAACTACTAAAGTGTTATGTTGAGGCCCATGGATCGAGAGTGGAATTTGTTCATCCCGATGACGGATAGATATGCTCTGGGCCCTCTCGGTGATATCACATTGATTAGCTTGCAAGCAAGTGATTTGATCACTAGAATGTTATATCACGGGAACGAGAAAAGAGTGCATGTCGATGCGAGATCAAACTAGGTATGGAGATACCGATGATCGAATCTCGGACATGTAATATATCGTGAAACAAAGGGATTAAGATACTAGCCTAAAAGGTTCCGACAATCACAAGAAAGTCATCGTTGAATGTGTGGGAGTCAGTATGGGTCTCCAGATCCCCCTTCTGATTATTGATCCGAGAGGGGTCTCGATCATGTCCGCATTATTTGCGAACCGTAGGGTGACACACTTAAGAGACACCGACATCCATTTGGAGCAAAAGTTTCATGCCAAAAGAATGAACAAGCGCAGGAATTTATTTCACTAGATACCGAAACAGGTTTTCAGGTGAAATTGCATAAAGTGGTTATGCATGTGAAATAGAATTCTAGCAAGGGGTTATTTGTGAATGTTTGTCATTAAAGTAATTGACAAAATTCTGAATAAAATAAAAGAGTTTTATTTAATGAGAGTTTGCATTAAATTTGGTGGAAATTTAATGGGAATTTGAGTGGGGTTTTGAGTGGAGGGAATTGAAAGGCTTTTGTGTGAGTGGAGTGTCCACCCACATGAATGAAAGGAGGGGAAGGGGCAGCCCCATGGCTGGTCGCATGGCCCCTTGGGTGCCCCCCTCTCCCTATAAAAGGAGCCCCCTCCCTCTCTCACACTCACACCTCCTCATGAAGGATCTCTCTCCCCCTCTAGAATTTATTCCCCATGGTCTCGGACTAGCGAGATACATGTTCCCGGTGGCTTTTCGGCAAGAAAGAGTTGTGCTTCCGCTGCATCGCTGGAGCGAGGAGGCGGAGGTTGCTCGGTGCCTCGAACGTGTGTGCGAGCACGGATGCGCTGTTGTTTTGCGGCGCTAGGACTTCCTCTCGATCTTGAGATCGGCAAGAGAACGTCTACATCAACCACGAGTTTGGACTCGTTAAGCTTTGTCGGTCTTCAAGGGTATGTTCTCTACGGATATACATCCGCCAGTTGTTTGTATCTAGTAGATAGATCTTGGTACATAGTTGTTCCCATCGTAGGAAAATTTTTGTTTTCTATGCTGCGAACCCAACAGTGGTATCAGAGCCGGATCTATGCGTAGATACTTTGCACGGGTAGTACACATATGAGTATGTGGGCGATGATGATCATTTTATTGCTTCTTAGTTGTACTTTGGATATTGGTGGCATAGTGGGATGAAGCGGCCCGGACAAACTTTACATGTCCTCGCACATGAGACCTGTTCCACGCTTGACATGCAACTAGTTTTACATAAGTGGCTAGCGGGTGTCTGTCTCTCCTACTATAGTCAATATCTAATTTGCAACGAGTTGTCAACAATTTGGTTATCCTCATTGTGGTTCATGTTCGTAGGTAAGAACGGTTCTATCTTCGAAAGCCCTAAGCCACGTAAAACTTGCAATGGATAAATTAGAGGCGTCTAGTTTAGATTGTTGCTGGGCTAGTGTTATGATATGGTAATGTTGTAAGTAGAAGTATGAGATGATACTCTTACAACACACATAGCATGTAAGTTCCATAGACCTTGGCCTTACACATAAAGGTATGATAGAGATCATACCACGGTGCACATGATGGAGATCATATGCGGGAACCATATCATTTCACTTATAAACATGTGATGTTTTGATAGCATCTTATATTGCTTATTTGGCATTTTATTAGCATAATAAGATGATCCCTCATTTAGATATCAAGATAAGAATGTGTTCTTCCTTAAGTATGCACCGACAATGTTTTGTCGATTCAAGACATCACGTGATGATCGGGTGTACTTGAATCCATGAGCATATCTCGGGTGTAAGATAGTTACACAAAGGTTCTTACTTGGCGAGCCTAGCATGTACAGACATGGCCGCGGAACACGGACCGAAAGGTTAAGCATGAGTCATATGTTTTTGATATGATGACCATATGGATGCTCGCCTTTGAAGCTACACCGACTCACGTGATGATCGGACTTGGTGTAGTGGATTTGGTTCATGTAATCACCAAAAAGACACGAGGGATGTCGTTTTTGAGTGGGAGTTCATTTCTAATTTGGATTAGTAGAACTCAATTTATCATAAATTAAATCAAAGTGAATTTGCATAATTTGTTGTAGTCATTGGTATTCGTTCACCACCTTATGCATAATTGTAATTAAGATAATAGAACTATAGAATTCTGGATATATACTTTACGAACTGGTATCGTATTGGGTTGAGTGTCAATCTAAAGTTTAAAGTCCTATTGCAAACTTTCAGCAAACTTTATTTACTCCGTGAGATTTAATAATTGGTATTAAATCAAGAGTAACAATTCCAGTGTTAGTATCTTAAGTATCATATTTGCCTCCATGATTCTTGATTTAAATATCAAGATTATCTAGGAGCTGAAAGAATTGTTTCAGAAACCATCATGTGTGACAGATATAACGATATTTGAAACAATGTTTTGGTTACAATATGATAGAGTATAATATATGTTCTCATATTGGATGAGAATTTACGAAGGTTGGAGATGCTAGACATCCTAATCATCCAAAAGGGTTTTGGAAAGTAATGTTATACTCACGATTCGCCTTTATAAGCTACAGTAGCTTGATCATGAAAGTCATCATGATAAGGGTAAATACAAGATGTATGTAAAGTGTTTACTACACTAAAAGATTACTAAAGAATGGATTTTGAAAGAATACCGATCATTTTGATGATGGTGATCTACTTCAATGTGCAAGTCCAAAGGTATTATTATTTGAATAGACACGCTTTGGACTATGTGTCATGTATATGGCGCCACTTTTGATGTTGATAGATTCTTTTAAAAAAAGGAAAAGGAAATGCTGAAAGAGAATCTATAAAATATATTTGGCAGAAAAGAAAAGATTGGAAATATCCAATTTAGGTATATATATATGATATACATGTTATGGTTGTATTCTTTGCTTGTTAAACAATGTGGTTCTTGGGTATTGGATACCGAATTGGTTGGTATGAAATTTCATACGGAACGACGCAGTTCATGAACCACAATGGCCTAAGTAACTAGCAAGAGAATATGTGATGATGTTCATCGAAAACAAACAAACCGTTGTTTGTATTTCTCGTTGACATCAAAGCTTGACTTCAAGATTTGTTTTAATAATTGTTATTTGAATCAGGTATTATGAGAACAAAGGTTGTTCAAATAATTACCATATTCCATATAAGTTGGATGATTTACAAATCTAGTTGGAGAAATCACTTCCATAAAACCTAATGCTAAAATGTCGCAAGACAAATGATTGAAAGATCACTTACGAAGTGACATCGCTGTTTAAATTATATTGGAAAGAAAACATGAAGAATCTCCATATTCATGGATTTTTGGAGTCTTTGATTTGATCAAGTGACGCTTGTGAGACTTTCCTAGGGATAATTAAAACTTCGTTCAAAGGCCAAAGAAGAACGAACGACTAAAATATTGGAATTTATACATATCGATGTATGTAGTCCATTATGTGTAGTCGTAAGCCATGGGTTTCAACTTCATATGCTTTCTCCAGAAAATTGACTGAATGTTCACTTAATGAGAAAGAAGTATGAAATATTTGAAAACGTTTCAAAGACTTTCAAGATGAAGTGGAAAATCATTGTAACAAGAAAATAAATGGTTTATGATTTTATCATAAGGGATTTGTTTGAGTTACAAGTGTAACAAGAAAATAAATGAATTATGATTTTATCATAAAGGGATTTATTTGAGTTGCAAGTTTAGCAAAACACCTAGATTTACATATCCCAAAACACCATAGGAATATGGAGTGTTTGAGATTTGTAATGAAACCTTGTTTGACATGGTTGGATCAAAGGTGTTATTTATAAAACTGCCATTATGTTTTAAAAGATTAAAGCTTTAGAGACTTACGCTTTTTACACTGAAAAAAGCTCCATCTTGATCCGTTGAAATGACACCATATGAGTTATGGTTTGGGGTAAAACCCAAGTTGTCCTTTCTTAAATTTTGGTATGCTAAACATAAGTAAGATGTTTACAACCAAAGTCAGATGAGCATGTCTTTGTAGGTTATTTCGAATAACAATTGGTTATTCCTCCATAACACCAAGGACAAAAGGGTTTGTCGCTTGAAACGTGAAGTTTCTTGAAAAATGAATTTTTCGCAAAAGTTAAGTGGGAGAACAATAGAACTTTGATAAGGTTAACGAACCTTAGCTAAATGTGCTAAGTTGCGCAGCACCGGAAATCGTTCCGGAGGCTGCCATAATGCTCATAGCTTATGTGCCTCAAAGGTTGTGGTCACGGAGATCTGAGTTCTTATTGAACCAAGTCGGTCGGATAAACAATCAAATGTTGAGATTTGAGAGTAAATCATTATTGTTTGACAATGATGAACTGACTATATGCAAAGAAGCGATGATGGGCCCTAACTCCATCAAATGGCTTGAAGCCATAAAATCCGTGATAGTTCCATACACGAGAAATCAAGTTTTGAACTTGGAAGACCCTACGGAAAGGTGTAAAAACCTATCGGTCGTATTTGGATCTATAAAGAAACAGACATGGATGTCTCACATCTATGAAATATTCGACATGTCGTAAAGTATTTTATGACAATGTTCAAGGAGTTGACTATGACAAGATTTGATTTTTCATAGCGATATTTAGTCTGGACGGATTAAAGTAGCAACCACTACATATAATTTGGTATATGGTAGATGAATAAACAAAACAAAGTTCTTCTAATAGAATGGTTACCTAGGATGTGTACATGACACGATCCAAAGGGTTTTGTTAATTCAAAGGATGCTAAAAAGGGCATGCAAACTTTAATGGTTGAAGTAAGCATCACGGAGTTGGAATCTTCACCATGATGAAAAAGAGTTTTCATCAGGAGACAATGAAGATGCTTGCATTTGCAAGAAATTAAGTGGGAGCGCTAATAAATATTTCTAATACATTATGTGGAGGACATCTTGTTGATTAGAAATGATGTATCTTTTATTGACAAAGGTTAAGAATTTCATTTCGATGAAATACTTAGGCAAAACCCGAATATTTAGCGTGAATGTCTATAGTGGATGTAGTGACACCAATATGGTTGTGCCAAACGTACATATATGAGATATTGAAGGAGTTCAATATAGAAACGACAAGAAACAGTTCTTGTTGCATGGAAAGGAATTGAATCAAGATTCAAGTGTATCGAAACTTGATAAGTGAAACAAGATTCAAGTGCTTTGACACTTGATGAGTGAAATCACAAGGATGTTTTGATCAATCATACCATGATATGTACACATCCAGATATGTCCTATGCTCTAAGTGTTCTGAGCATATACCAGAATGAGTCATAAAATGATCATTGGACGATAGTGGGGATATTCTTGTGATTTTTTGAAAGAACTAAGAATATATTTGTGTAGAGGTGACAAACAATTACAAATAGTTCATTGTAAAGTGTTACATTGATACTAGGTTTGTCACAAGATACAAATTAAGTTTATCTCAATTTAAACTATGAGTCGCACAATGAAATGGAAAGGAGTTTCCATGATGGATTTGGATGTATTCCAAAGTTAAGACATTGTGACGAATACTACAACGAAAGGCTAAGTATATGGCTGCTATAGTAGCAGCAAAGGAGGGAATTTGTGTCAAATAGTTTGTTATCAAACTAAGGTGTGGTTCACAACGAGCTAACACTAAAGATATATTGTATGACAATAGTATCGACATTTTTTAACCCCAAGGAACTAAAGGTCTCACCAAAAGACCAAATTTATACAATGCCATCTCATTGGAGAATGAGTGATGCGTGAAGACGCAAAGACATGCAAATACACACGGACCTGAAAGCGTCAGATCCATAGATTATGTTAACCACTTGCAATTGCGTATATGGAACACCAGAAAGCCATAGGAGTTCAATACGCAAAGTTTTCAAACTAGATTATTGTCTCTAGTGCAAGTGGGAGACTGAAGGGAATATGCCCGAGAGGCAATAATAAAGTGGTTATTATCGTATTCCTTATTTATGATAAATGTTTATTTTACATGCTATAATTGTATTAATAAGGAAACGTTAATACATGTGTGTTTAATAAACAAAAAGGAAGTTCCTAGTTATGCCTCTCTTATAAACTAGCTCGTTGATTAACAAGATGATCAAAGGTTTCCTGATCATGGACATTGGATGTTGTTAATAACGAGGTCACAACATTAGTGTAATGGTGTGATAAAAAATTCATCTGAAGTATAGCATTACGATCAAAGTCATTGAGTTTATATTGCTATAACAACTTACGAAGTGATCCTAATCCTTAGACCATGAGATCATGTCAATCACTAACACCGGAAGAGTTTCTTGATAACATCAAACGTCACACCGTAACAGGGTGATTATAAAGATGCATTCAGAACTACTAAAGTTTTATGTTGAGGCCCATGGATCGAGAGTGGAATTTGTTCATCCCGATGACGGATAGATATGCTCTGGGCCCTCTTGGTGATATCACATTGATTAGCTTGCAAGCATGTGATTTGATCACTAGAATGTTATATCACGGGAACGAGAAAAGAGTGCATGTCAGTAACGAGATCAAACTAGGTATGGAGATATCGATGATCGAATCTCGGACATGTAATATATCGTGAAACAAAGGGATTAAGATACTAGCGTAAAAGGTTCCGACGATCACAAGAAAGTCACCGTTGAATGTGTGGGAGTCAGTATGGGTCTCCAGATCCCGCTTCTGATTATTGATCCGAGAGGGGTCTCGATCATGTCCACATTATTTGCGAACCGTAGGGTGACACACTTAAGAGACACCGACATCCATTTGGAGCAAAAGTTTCATGCCGAAAGAATGAACAAGCGCAGGAATTTATTTCACTGGATACCGAAACAGGTTTTCGGGTGAAATTGCATAAAGTGGTTATGCATGTGAAATAGAATTCTAGCAAGGGGTTATTTGTGAATGTTTGTCATTAAAGTAATTGAAAAAATTCTGAATAAAATAAAAAAGTTTTATTTAATGAGAGTTTGCATTAAATTTGGTGGAAATTTAATGGGAATTTTAGTGGGTTTTTGAGTGGAGGGAATTGAAAGGCTTTTGTGTGAGTGGAGTGTCCACCCACATGAATGAAAGGAGGGGAAGGGGCAGCCCCATGGCCCCTTGGGTGCCCCCCCTCTCCCTATAAAAGGAGCCCCCCTCCCTCTCTCACACTCACACCTCCTCGTGAAGGATCTCTCTCCCCCTCTAGAATTTATTCCCCATGGTCTCGGACTAGCGACATACATGTTCCCGATGGCTTTTCGGCAAGAAAGAGTTGTGCTTCTGCTGCATCGCTGGAGCGAGGAAGCGGAGGTTGCTCGGTGCCTCGAACGTGTGTGCGAGCACGGATGCGCTGCTGTTTTGCGGCGCTAGGACTTCCTCTCGATCTTGAGATCGGCAAGAGATCGTCTACATCAACCACGATTTTGGACTCGTTAAGCTTTGTCGGTCTTCAAGGGTATGTTCTCTACGGATATACATCCGCCCGTTGTTTGTATCTAGTAGATAGATCTTGGTACATAGTTGTTCCCATCGTAGGAAAATTTTTGTTTTCTATGCTGCGAACCCAACAATCCGGATAACCCAGGTGGCCCACAGTTGGTACCATGGCCTATGGCCTGCTGGGCGGCCCAGTTAGATGGATCCAGAAGGGAGGCCCATGCCGGATAAAGGAAGGCTACGGTTGGAGTCACTGACGTACCCGGAGCCTTGGAGTACAATACATGCAAGACTAGTAATAGACGGTGTTGGACTCTGTAACCTGTCCGGCTAGGACTTTTCCCTGTAACCCTAGGACCTGACGACTATATAAGTCGGGCCTATGGGAGCCTTTAGGGCACAATCTCAGATGATCATTGACAACTTCAGACAACCTCGCACAGCGAACCAATCTCTGTAACTCGGCATATTGCCCTTATAGTGATTTATAGCAGGAGTAGGATTCCGCCACCGTCGTGGGATCTGAACCTGGGTAAGCTGTTTTACCTCGTACCCATCAACCGTCCGCCTTCCCCCACATCTCTAAACACGCACTATGAGGACCCCTCCATGGCGTACTCGTCGGCAATACCACGACAGTTGGCCGCCCACCGTGGGGCAGGAGGCGCTTCAGGCTCTTCAGCGGGCGAGGACCAAGATCTTCGCAGGAATCGGCGAAACCGTAGCCATCGGTCGTGTTATCTTCTCCGGCAACGTTCCGATTGTCCCTCCTAACGAGTTCTGGATCCCGGCAAAGATGAACCCTATGCGGTGCTCGATCGTTCCTATCAGAGACATCCACCTCTTCATCGGCGAAACTGACTCGGGCACTAGTCCCCTAGGAGTCGGAGGAGCATCAAGGCCCGCACGGACCACCTACGGGCAGGATATGTTCGCGGAAGGATCGATGTCGGATCTCTCTTCAGAGTTTTCTGGCAAAGATCGGAAAAATTCAAGGCCCGCGCGAACCGCCTACAGGCAGGATACGTTCACGGATGGATCGATGTCGGATCTCTCTTCGGAGTTTGCCGGCAAAGATCGGAAAAACTCAAGGCCCACCCAAACCGCCCCTGTGCAGGATATAAAGGTGGAAGATCACTGCAAATCCGCCGGCTTCGCCCGCGCGTCTGGAAAGCAGAGATCCAAGTTCGTCGGCGTGGTCACCATCTTCGTTCTGGCACGCTGCGTTCAGAGAGAAGGCGAAAACCGCCGCGATTACCTGGCCAGGTGGCTCCATATACAAGCAGATCTGGCCTAGTACCCCGATGATAACGCTTTGTATCAGTTCGTCAAAGGACTGGACCGTGGCACGCTTCTCCGGCATTCTTTAAGACGGCAGCAGGCAACAGGACGCCTTACCCTCAAACAGATGGTGATCACCGTCAACAACTACGCGGAGGCTGACGCGGAAGCTCAGAAAGCACTCGCACTCATCGACAGAGAACCTCCAATTCAGCCACCACCACCACCGCCTCAGGCTGCCATCGCTGCAGCGGCACCGCCACCTCCAGTTATCGTCGCTGCCATTGCACCTCCACCGCCCGTCATCGATGAAGTCCTAGCACCCTCCGACTCTATCATTGACGCGCTTTATGCTGATTTCAGTGCAGATTCAGAGGAGATGGAGGAGGAGTACTCGCGCGACGAGCAAGCCAACACCAACGTCGCATCTCGAGGGGTGTTCATCACCATTGGGACGGTGATGGATGAAGATCAACCAGGACGAGATCCGCCTACAGCGTTGGAAAAGGGGAAGGGGCCACTTATTGCTGCTGACAACGATCGTGCAAAAGTCATGCCCCCTCCGCCTAACCCAGTGCAGCAGCCGCAGGAACTCGGCACCGGCCCGAGCAACAACAACACCGCAACCTTTCCGCCTCCAGCATCCACGTCTGCAGCAGCACAAGTTACTCCAGCTGATAGAGTGATGTACGGCAATCTCTTCGTCGAGCCACTGACCATTGCTCATATCCGGAACGTGACCCAGCTTGACGAGAAGCGCCAGCATTCTTGGAGGAAGCGCAGCCATCATGAGCAAGGCGCCAAGCTAGATCGAGATCTGGTCAACGCGCAGAAGTCTATAGAGAAAGCTAGAGCAATGGAGGCCGAGTACAAGACTTTACTGTAGCAGCAGAAGGCTAAGAAATCTCTGGCTCGCGTCGTCAACGATCCTGGTGTACGGCGTAACCTAGGATGGGCTCCCTCGAAGCCGGCACAAGCCAAGCCATACATTGGCAGTGAAGGCAAGCAGGTGATGCCCACCCCACTCCTTAACCTCACCGTCGCCAAGACCCTTCTGGAGCAGGATAGATCGCCCGAAGCAATGGAACAAGTCTACGACCTAGTGGCCAAGGCGGTGAAGCAGCAGGAAAAGGCCACCACTCAGAGGCTCGAGTCTGACCCAGTGCTTTGGCGGTCTAGTCAGTACAAACCGCCAAGGGACAGATCTCCTCTTGATGTCGGGTCACAAACGGGTTCATCAGAACGAAGATGGAGGGACGCGTGCAAAAGGAAGGATGCCATCCCTATATCCTCCGACCACGGAGAAAAGGCCCAACCTCGTCGCCCGTTGCCACCGCCCCGATCTCCCCGACATCGTGAAGATTACAAGGCTCACCATCATACGAATATGCCCCCACCAAAGCAGTGCGGCATCGTCATCCGCAACAACGTGGAGCAGACCCGTCATGATGGAGAGCGCAACCAAGGGCATAGGAGCAGGTCGCACCACGACCCTCCACGTCCGTCAAGCAACCGTGACAAGCGTGAGGCGTCGCAGGAGGGTAACAGCAAGAAGACTAACCCACCACCACCTCTGCCTCCGTCACCACCAAGCAGTCACCATGGCGGAGGAGGCCCGCGTCGTTCACTCAGCCCTTCCCATGTTGACAAGAAGAAAAAGAACCCGGAGCCGTATGATGCACGTTCACGGATCGATAAGATCCACGAGACCCGGGAAGGACCATACCTGGGACCACGTTGCTTTGGACCTGTGATACGGCCCGCAACTTACCCCAAAGCTTTCCGGATTGACAAGACCATCAAGCCCTATGACGGCACCGCCAAGCCAGCCACATGGTTGCAGGACTACGGCAACGCGGTGGAGATTGCTGGAGGCAACCCCAACATCGTCGTCAAGTACCTCCCGTTAATGTTGGCAGGCACGGCCCGTCAATGGATCGACGACTTGCCATAGAAATCTATATACAATTGGTTGGAAATGCAAGAAGCGTTCACCAAGAACTTTGAGGGTACATACAAGCGTCCTTGCACTGTGGGCGATCTACAGCGGTGCGTGCAAGAGAAAGATGAGACATCTCGCGCCTACCTCTCTCGCTGGCTGGGCATGAAGAATTCCTGCGCAGGAGTGCATGCTCAGACCGCCATGGTTGCCTTCATCGACGGGTTGGAAAGGGGCACGTTGCTCCGGCATAAGCTGAAGCGCCTGCAGGACAAGCACCAGCTTGACTTGAACCAGATGATTCAGTTGGCTAGTGAGTTCGCAGCTGCCAACGATGATGCTCGCGGCTCCTTGTCGGCAACAGCCGTTCCAACTCAAGCACGGAGGAACAGCAATACAAAGCGGAAAACCGCTCCAGAAGAAAAGCAATCTAGCGACATGGTCGCTATGACTTTCGCAGGACGAGGTGAAGGCGGACAACATGGCTGGGGAAGGGGAGATGGTCGTGGGCAGCAACGAGGAAATGAAACCACCTCAGCGGCGCTCCGCCTTCCCCAAACCTACGAGGAGTACCGTGATATGTAATGCCTCGTACACCTCGATGCCAACGGTAAAGCCACCCATATCAATCGACATTGCAAGGTCGTCAACGACCTCAAGGAAGACCCGGAGTCTGGCTACAAGCAAATTCGGAAGAACAGACCACGAGGCAAGGGCAAGGGGAAGAAGAAGGAGGATGAGTCCAAAGATTCAAGTGATATGGATGAAGACGTTGACCCCAAGCACGCCGCCAAGAGCGATGACAAGGGCAAGAACCCCTTCACAAAGAAGGCTCCAGTCTACCACACTTTCCTTGGCACCCCCACCGTCCGACAACAGAAGACCTCGCTGAGGATCCTGATGGCCACTCTCCCCCAGTTCCCCAGTACCTGCGCTGGTTGGTGGTTCCAATAACTTGGGACAGGATGGACCACCCAGACCTTATACCTACGGAGAACCAGTACGCCATGATCATCAGCCCCTTGATTGACGGCGTGGAGTTCACCAAGTGTATGGTGGATAGTGGAAACAGCATCAACATCATGTACATGGATACACTGCAGAAGATGAACTTGACGGAGGCAAACCTAAGGTGGACCAACACCATCTTCCACGGCGTAGTTCCTGGTCGGGAGGCTCGGTCCCTTGGGTGCATTACACTTTAGGTTGCCTTTGGCGATGTTAACAATTACCGCCAAGAGCGCATGACCTTCGAGGTGGTCCCCTTCAAGAGCGTGTACCACGTCATATTCGGCCACGATATTTTCCACACGTTCATGGCCAAGCCATGCTTCGTCTACAACAAACTCAAGATACCCGGACCAAACGGTGTCATCACCGTATCCGGAAGCTTTACCAAGGCAAGGGACTGCGAGATCAATGAAGCAGCCGTTGCAAAAGCTGTCCTCTACAGCAAAGAATTCAAAGAGATCCAGATCAAGGTCGATGACTCAGAGATGCCCGCGTCGAAGAAGCAGATCTCCGAATCCGCTCCTGCGTTCAAGGCCGCCATCGAGACCAAGCCGGTGGAACTTGTGGTAGGCGATGCCTCCAAGACCACCGCCATTGGGACGAACCTGGATCCCAAATAGGAAAGCGCGCTCGTCGAGTTCCTCCGTGAGAATAGGGACATCTTTGCCTGGCAACCTGCCAACATGAAAGGTGTACCTAGGGAACTTGCCGAGCATAGCTTAAACATTGATCCAAAATGCAAACCAGTGAAACAACCTCTAAGACGCTTTGGAGATGAGAAGAGACGCGCCATTGGCAAAGAGATAGCTAGGTTACTTAAGGCTAGATTTATCCGAGAAGTCCTTCACACCCAATGGGTGGCCAATCCTGTTGTAAGGTTCCCAACCTTTAATAAGGTAGAGATCCATGTGTTTACAATGCTAGTCCCTGGATCAATAGCTAGCATCCACAGTTAAGATGTAATATCAAGAAACAAAGGTCATAATACAACTTTATAACCAGGAATAAAATAATTTATTACATCTTACATAGCTCATTTGGCTATCTCGTTACAATGCAGCAGAATATAACAATAGCATGGGGTCCTTCATCTTCAAAGTGCCACAGGCAGACATGTTGGTTGTAGACTTGTAATCCTACTTCACTAATATCAAACAAACCTGCAACATAACAAGTTACAGCCACAAGGGTCAATACATTTGAATTGTATTGGCAAGTGACTATGGTAGTATAGTGGAGTCTATCATCTATATGCATTTGGCTAAGTGGAGATTAGGCTTGCTTTGCTCAAAATAGATTTTCCTTATCATTTGAAAACACTAAGTTTTTGCTTGACAAAATCTTTCCCAAGGCATCTCCCAATAGAAATTGGTGATCCTTCAACCCTTGCTCAACCACTAGTTTTTAACTTAGAAATTGGGATGAGGAGATTCTTGATAGCTTCCATGTCTTCATGCTCAAGTTGTCCTTTTCCTGGGACATGGCTAAGTACTTAGATTCTTCCATCTGCAGAGGTTGTGCACTTTCCCCACCAGACTTGATTTTCACCAAGACAGGACCTTTCAGAAGCCTTCCCTTAGACCAAATGGACGCGTTCCAACCTATCATCCCCACTACCACCAACTGTCCAAAAGGCTAAGTTCTAGCAACCTATGTGATCCAGGTAGAGCCCATATTGCCAAGTGGCTGCACTTGAAGCTTCTTAACATTTGGCCTCTCAAATCCCTTTGTTCCTGGGTGGCTTTCCACAAGTGAGATACACAAGGTAAACCATAGAAATGGGCCTTGTGAACCACTCAACACAAACCATTCCTTCCATTCCACCCAGGTGATTCATTCACTTAGTTGTTTTATTAAACAAAACACAAGTCCTTGACTTGGAAATATTCCATAGTATGAATATATATTCCACCCTTGTTTTCTATTAGCTAAGCTAAGCATGATAGTGGTAGGAATCTTAACTTAGGAAATTTCTACTAAGGTTTCATCTACTAGGATTTCCCATGGCATAGTTTACACTTAGCAAAATTCCATGCAAGTCCTACTTAGAAATGTCACTAATGCATAGTGAAAATAATGGGACAAAAGTATGAAGCATCACTTGCCTTTTTGGTAGAGAATATAAGTTCACTCCTTGTCCTTGCAATATTCACACTCTTCAAATCACTACAATTCAATCAAGCAAGGCACAAATTCAAACTACCATTCAAGCAACATCACATAAAATTATAGAAACAAAACAATGCATGCAAGCATTCCAAAGATTGTTTTATTTGGAAAAGTGGTTTTAATAGGTTATAAACATTTGAAAAACACCTAATGATCATTTTATAAAGTGGCAAAATCATTTGCAAAAGATTTCACTTCATAAACCATTTTTAAACTAAGTCATTATTTTATGTGGTTGAAATGCCTTTAGCAAAGCAATAATTTTTATAGGGTTCACAAATTATGTTTTCAAACATAAAACCTTGTGCTTAGGGTCAGAGAGTTTAAATCAAAACATTTCCCAAAAGGTTTTCCCCCAAAATTATTTTTAAACCAAATCAACATTTTTAATTGGCTAGAAATGCTTTTATTCAAAGATTTGTACCCTTGCTTCACCAAATACATTTTTTAAACCACCAATTGATTCCTAATGTCAGTAGGTTCAAAAACAAACCATTTGCCAAAGATTTTATCCCCAAAATCATTTTATAACAAATTTTATATCCTAAACATGCATACACAAGTTTCTGCAAAAACAGTCAATTTAACAGAAGCAAATTACTAAACAAAGTGCATGGTTGGATAGGGCTTGTTTTTCTTAATCCATTGATATAAAATTTGCAAAATTTGGTCGTGTGGTTTGAAAGTTATGAATTTTTCAAATTGGAACATCTAATAGACCATTTCTGGTTTTTAAAACAGACTCTGGCGACGTGGCGCGTTCTTATTCGCCTGTACCGTTTCGGTTGGATTAGCAACACGGACCGCAGGATTTAAGTGGGATTGTGCGGTGCAAATCAAGCGTAACGGTTCAGTTTAAGTGATCTATCGTATCCCTACGATCTTCATCTAACGGCTATCAACACAACGACCAGGAACTGGCGGCGCTACGACGGTGGGCGGCGGCGGCGCGCTCGGCTCACGGCGTTGCGGCGGTTATAGGAAGCGAGGGAGAGAAAGGAGGCGCTCACCGGGTTTGCAGCTTGCTGATGATTCTTAACATGCTCGAGGGAAGGCAGGGGGCGCTCGGGGTTGACCGCAATTGCTCGTCGGAGGGATGCCTGGCGTCGGGTGCGGTCAGTCGTCGTCGAGGGCGGCGCTATGGAGCACGAGGGGGCAAACGGAAGATGCGGTTAGCTTCGTACGTGAGTCATGAACATGTGTGCATCAGAAGGAGGGCAAGGGGGGTCTGTGCTTACAGGAGGACTCGCCGGAGTTGAGGCAGACGGCGGCGATGCTTAGCTGACGTCGTTGCCGACGCTGTGGTTCAAGCGCGAGCAAGCGGAGACTACTGGGAGACGCGCAGGGGTCTGGGGAACACGCATGAGTGGTCAAGGGGGGCGAGGGGCGGCGAGGTATGGCCGGAATTGGAGCAGAGGCTCGTCGGAGACGGTGTGGTTCACGCGAGGAATCAAAGCAGCCTGGTGGCTCCGGGGAAACGAGGAATGAGGGGAAACAGAGAGGAGGGAGAGGCGGTTAAGGGAGAGACAGGGGAGGTGGGGTCCATCGGTCAGTTGCTGAGCGGGTGCAGGCGATGGTGCGAATCGTTTTTCTCGCGGGGTGGGTAGATGGGCTAACTGGGCCTTGTTGGGCTAGCTGGGCTGGCTGGGTTCGTTTCCATATTTTTTTGTTCCTGTTTCTTTTTCTTTTTCCATTTCTTTTATTCTGTTTTGATTTTGATTAAACAATTCAAACATCAATTTGAATTCAAACCTCAACCACAAATTGTGTAGGTTTAAATATTGATTAGTGATATAATCTGAAGTTAATTTTTGAATAATTTTATTCTTTTTGGGGTCTTTTAATTATTTAATTAGGCCCTTGTTTTAAATCAATTAAGATTTAATAATATTTTCAAACTCCATTTGAATTTCTAAAGACTTTCCAAATATTTTCAGTAGGTTTTTATTTGTTTAATAGGGTGTCAAATAATTCATCTTGAATTATTTGGAAAGTATTTAATATGATTCATAAATCATTTGAATTGGGTATTTGTTTTACTTCCAATGGAATTAAATCTAGTTTAATTCCCTAAATTTTATTTGGAAGATTTATTTTATTTAAATTAATTTAAACAACTTTTATTCCACTTGGGTAAATTCCAAAATACTATTTTCTCGTGAATTATATAATTATTCTTATTAGAGATTTGTCTTTATTAAAATAGGGATAGAATGGTTAATGCCATTTTATTTTATTTTGGAAATTCTTTATCCTTTTATTCTTATTTGGATTTGTATTGTATTCATTCCATTTGATTATGGACTAGGCCAAGATTTAATTTGGTCTTTAAATAATCCTTATTTAATATTTCTTTCTTCACCTTATAAAATCCATATCTTTTTATTTATAGATCCAAACTTGGTGATTCCAATTTGTAAAATCTCATTTGATATTTATTTATCCTTTTAAATATCTTTAGGATTATTTGCTCTCCATTTGGTATGGATTTTTAGATAGGTTCTGTCGGGGGTGTACCCCCGGGTACCCCAGAGTTGATGAATTAAGTAAACCCTATGGGATTGATGGTGGTCTCTATAAAAGAATAAGAAGATACATCAATAAGGAATTAAGAGAAATAGACAAAAAGAGAAGAGGAAAAGAGGACCTGGGCTGAACTGAACCTAATTTGGCCTGGTCCTCCCATCCCTCCTAGGCGGAACAGCAGTCATGGGCCGAAATAAACCAAATCCGGCCCAATGGCCGAGATACCAACGAACTCCCTTCGTTCCCGCCGGGCCTACACGGCGTCGGGCCACCAAACCCCGCCGACGTTCTGTCTCCACCGCGTGAGGCTGCACCAACCGGAGAGACCTGGATGGGCCGACCTGGGGCACCTAGGCCAAGTTATTTCACCCCGTATGACCTCTTATTTGTCTCCAGATATGTTCCTGATCTTCACAACTACACGCCATCGAGTCAGGACAAGGCCAACAAGTATTGTGCCAGTCTTGGGAGCCCACCAGCTCAGACTGGCACATGACGTATGGAATATGCCCATGGCATCTAACAAGATGCTAGGAATATGCTCTTAGCATCAAATAAGATGCTAGGGGATATGCCTAGCATCTCAAAAGATGCCAAGGCATATGCTCAGCATCTCTGGAAGATGCCCGGAATATGCCATCTAGATGCTAAGCGTGTAGCACAAGACTTGTCCCATGGGCTCTCCTTTATAAGGAGCACCAGGGTGATCGTTCTAAGGGGAGGCCCCGAAGGGCTCCTCCCCTCTCTGCTCACTAGGAGCTCGCCTTCTTCCTCTTCCTCCACTCTCATAGAGAGATCTAGATAGAAGCATAGGAGATACAGCTCAAGGAGCATGATTGTAGCCACAAGTATGGCAAGATTATAAGAGATTAGATGTATAGAAGGAGGTGTTAACTCCTCTTGAGAGCTTCAATCCAATATACATTGTATTTCTCTTTGTTCATACGAGTGCGGTCTTCACTGCATCATCCCTCCCCGGATTCCTCCACGTCCATCGGCCCCAACTTTAGCCTACCCATGGCATATGCCGTGATACCACCACGACATTTGGCGCCCACCATGGGGCCTCTCAGTGGCGTTGGTTGGGTTTCCATCCGGACGGGAGCATCTTCATCAACCTCTTCCTCATAAAGCTCTTTCAGTTCCTCCAAGCAAACAGAGAGCAGAGAGGTGAGCGTGGAGGAACTCCAAGTCTGACTCATCAAAGCAGGTAAGACTCAGCAAGAAGGACTCAAGCACTACTCCAAGCTTACTGTAAGTACCAAGTAACTCAGCAGGGAAGGTAAGGCGTAAAAAGACTCACTCAAATGCCTCTCCAAGTATGCTGTAAGTGCCAGATAACTCAGCCACCTACACTCAATCCTTCACCCCGGGGAGAAAACAGCTTAACCCGGGGACTAGCTAACTTGTTCGAAGAGTCACCTTTGGATAAAGAGAACGTCTTATGTTAATTTAGATCTGTGTTTGAGCCAGCTTACCTATAACTCAGCCATAAGTTGAATCACCTTATTTATGATTCAGGTAGATTTTGAGTCAGTTTATTTATGTTTAGAATTGACCTGTAACTCAGCTCACCAGCCAGCTTATTGATGATTCGGACAGAGTTTGAGTCACCTTATTTATAACTCAGATAGAATTTGAGTCAGCTTATTTGTGATTCATATAGAGTTTGAGTCAGTTTATTTATGCTTTGGATTATCTTTTAACTCGGCTCACTAGCCAACTTATTGATGATTCGGATATAATTTGAATCAATCTACTTATGCTTCGAATTAACCTTTGACTCAGCTCGGTAGATTGTCTCCGATTCGGACTAACATTTGATTCATCTTGCCAGGGTATATTATAATTCGGATTGGTATTCAGACTCGGCGTACTAATCATATCTCTGATTCGGGCCGGAGCTTTATTCAGTTCGCCAGATTGCCAGGTTATGTTATGACTCGGATTGATATTTCACCATCTTGCCAGGCTATCCCATATCTCGGATGACTATTGGCCAGCTTATCATATCTCGAATCTATATCTCATATCTACATCTCGAATCAGATCTCTCAGCGGTTAGCCCAATTATCGTATCCCAAAACTTAATCTCGGATCTATATCTCAGATCCATATCAAAGGCAAATTATCACCATCACGCCAAATCAAGTTATATCGTGGCAAACAGGCGATTCGGATTTGAGTCACATACCTCGGATTTGAGTCAGATGACTCAGATTTGAGATGTAAGTCAAAATTGAGTAAAGTAACTCAGATTTGGAATGAGATAACTCGGATTTGAGTCATATAATTCGTATTTGAGTAAGATGACTCAGACTTAAGACATAATGTCAATTTTGAGTAAAGTAACTCGGATTTGAGATGAGTTAACTCGGATTTGAGTCATATAACTCGGATTTGAGTCAGATGACTCAGACTTAAGACATAAAGTCAATTTTGAGTAAAGTAACTCGGATTTGAGATGAGTTAACTCGGATTTGAGTCAGATGACTCAGACTTAAGACATAAAGTCAATTTTGAGTAAAGTAACGCGGATTTGAGATGAGATAACTAGGATTTGAGTCATATAACTCGGATTTGAGTAAGATGACTCAGACTTAAGACATAAAGTCAATTTTGAGTAAAGTAACTCGGATTTGAGATGAGTTAACTCGGATTTGAGTCATATAACTCGGATTTGAGTCAGATGACTCAGACTTAAGACATAAAGTCAATTTTGAGTAAAGTAACGCGGATTTGAGATGAGTTAACTCGGATTTGAGTCATATAACTCGGATTTGAGTCAGATGACTCAGACTTAAGACATAAAGTCAATTTTGAGTAAAGTAACTCGGATTTGGGATGAGTTAACTCGGATTTGAGTCATATAACTCGGATTTAAGTCAGATGACTCAGACTTAAGACATAAAGTCAATTTTGAGTAAAGTAACTCGGATTAGGGATGAGTTAGCTCGGATTTGAGTCTTATACCTCGGATTTGAGTCAGAGGACTCAGACTTAAGACATAAAGTCAAATTTTGAGTAAAGTAACTCAGATTTGGAATGAGATAACTCGGATTTGAGTCATATACCTCGGATTTGAGTCAGAGGACTCAGACTTAAGACATAAAGTCAATTTTGAGTAAAGTAACTCGGATTTGGAATCAGATGACTCAGGTAATAACTTACCCAAAGAGGTTAAAAGAGCAGTGCCCAAGAAGGCCAGAACTCATAACTTACCCAAAGAGGTTAAAAGAGCAATGCCAAAGAAGGCCAGGACTCATAACTTACACAATGGGGTTAAAAGAGCAGAGCCCAAGAAGGACAGAACTCATAACTTACCCAAAGAGGTTAAAAGAGCAGTGCCCAAGAAGGCCAGGACTCGTAACTTACCCAATGGGGTTAAAAGAGCAGTGCCAAAGAAGGCCAGAACTCATAAATTACCCAAAGAGGTTAAAAGAGCAGTGCCCAAGAAGGCCAGAACTCATAACTTACCCAAAGAGGTTAAAAGAGCAATGCCAAAGAAGGCCAGGACTCATAACTTACCCAATGGGGTTAAAAGAGCAGCGCCAAAGAAGGCCAGAACTCATAACTTGCCCAAAGAGGTTATGACCAGTGCCCAAGAAGGCCAGAGGTCCAAAAACTTGCCCAAAGAGGTTATGACCAGTGTCCAAGAAGGCCAGAGGTCCAGAAACTTACCCAAAGGGGTTATAACCAATGCCAAAGCAGGCCCGAAGTTAAAAAACTTACCCAAAAGGGTTACGAACCAGAACCTTAGAGGACCAGAAATCAATGAACCATGAAAAGACTATAGGCCTGATAAACAACTCTAGAGATATTTAGTATAAAGCCTATGCACGACTCTACAAGTCCCACATAGCCTCAGGGACTAATGTCGGGGGTGTACCCCCGGGTACCCCAGAGTTGATGAATTAAGTAAACCCTACGGGATTGATGGTGGTCTCTATAAAAGAATAAGAAGATACATCAATAAGGAATGAAGAGAAATAGACAAAAAGAGAAGAGGAAAAGAGGACTGGGCCGAACTGAACCTAATTCGGCCTGGTCCTCCCATCCCTCCTAGGCGGAACAGCAGTCATGGGCCGAACTAAACCAAATCCGGCCCAATGGCCGAGATACCAACGAACTCCCTTCGTTCCCGCCGGGCCTACACGGCGTCGGGCCACCAAACCCCGTCGACGTCCTGTCTCCACCGCGCGAGGCTGCACCAACCGGAGAGACCTGGATGGGCCGACTTTGGCCATAACGGCCCGTCACGGGCTGGCGTCCCAGAAGCTCCTCCCCCGGGTGGGCTGGTGGGAGCAACGCGGCCCATCGCGGGGCCTTCCTCGGCAGGGGTCCCTCCGTCCATATAACCCGGCTGGGCCGAATTAGAGATAGCCCGGCTGGGCCACGCAGTAACTCGGCTGGGCCTTGTCCTTTTGCAATTAGGACCAGGCCGAATTGACTAAGGAGTAGGACGAATTACTGCTACGCCTGGGGCACCTAGGCCAAGTTATTTCACCCCGTATGACCTCTTATTTGTCTCCAGATATGTTCCTGATCTTCACAGCTACACGCCATCAAGTCAGGACAAGGCCAATAAGTATTGTGCCAGTCTTGGGAGCCCACCAGCTCAGACTGGCACATGCCGTATGGAATATGCCCATGGCATCTAACAAGATGCTAGGAATATGCCATCTAGATGCTAAGCGTGTAGCACAAGACTTGTCCCATGGGCTCCCCTTTATAAGGAGCACCAGGGGGATCGTTCTAAGGGGAGGCCCCGAAGGGCTCCTCCCCTCTCTCCTCACTAGGAGCCCTCCTTCTTCCTCTTCCTCCACTCTCATAGAGAGATCTAGATAGAAGCATAGGAGATACAGCTCAAGAAGCATGATTGTAGCCACAAGTATGGCAAGATTATAAGAGATTAGATGTATAGAACGAGGTGTTAACTCCTCTTGAGAGCTTCAATCCAATATACATTGTATTTCTCTTTGTTCATACGAGTGCGGTCTTTACTGCATCATCCCTCCCCGGATTCCTCCACGTCCATCGGCCCCAACTTTAGCCTACCCATGGCATATACCGTGATACCAGCACGACAGGTTCTTTATTAGCTTTGGAAATTTAATTTCCTTATCTTATTAAATTCATAAGATTTTATTTATGGTTCCAAATTAAGTGAAACCAATTTATATGGTCTTAATATATCTGTTTGTTATTCTTGATCATTTGTGAATGTTTGTTGACCAATTTTTATATGGATCAAATCCATAGGCTTGGAGATAACTTGGAAATGGTTTTTATTCCATTAGGGTTTAGGGTTTGGATTTATCTTCCAACTGTTTAAATTTCAAAATGCATCTTATGAGGAATGCATTCCACTTGATTTGAATTTTGTTGAATTCAAACTTTAATTAAAGTTTGTTCAAGATGGGATTTTAAGTTTCCATTTAGAAACAAAAGTTTCTTTTCACCCTAAATTTCAATATTTATTTATTTTTCACATTACAAGATTTGGAAAATCTTGGGATGTGACACCTGTACTTGTCCCCAAAAAGGGAACCAATGAATTAAGAATGTGCGTTGATTACACCGGCTTGAACAAAGCATGTCCTAAAGATCCATTTGCTTTGCCTCGCATTGACCAAGTCATTGACTTGACGGCTGGCTCGGAGCTTTTGTGTTTTCTCGACGCATACTCAGGATACCACCAGATCAAGATGAGGAAGTCGGACCAATTGGCCACTTCGTTCACTACCCCGTACGGCACGTTTTTCTATGTTACAATGCCCTTTGGGCTGAAAAACGCGGGTGCTACGTACCAGCAGACAATGCAACGTTGCCTCCATGATCAAATTGGTCGGAACATCCACGCCTATGTGGATGATATCGCGGTGATGTCTAAAAAGTCAAATGACTTAATCTCCGACTTAAAATAAACCTTTAATAATCTTCGGAAATACAACATGATGCTTAACCCTAAGAAGTGCGTCTTCGGGGTTCCAGTCGGCAAATTGTTGGGTTTCATCGTTTCCCAACACGGAATAGAGGTCAACCCAGAGAAAATCAAGGCCGTCCGACATGCCTAAAGGACATTCAACGACTAACAGGTTGTGTTGCAGCAGTTAGTCGGTTCGTCAGCCGACTTGGAGAGAAGGCTCTGCCGCTGTACAAGTTGCTGAAGAAGGCGGACAAATTCACATGGACAGACGAAGAAGATGCAGCATTGAAGCAGCTCAAGGAGATTCTTTCCTCAACGCCCATCCTTGCAGCACCCGAGCCTGGAGAGCCCTGTTAATTTACATGGCGGCAACCAACCGGGTAATCAGCATCGTCGTCGTGGTAGAGCGGGAGGAACCAGGCTATGAGCACGGAGTTCAACGACCAATTTACTATGTGAGTGAGGTCTTGACGGAGTCCAAGCAGCGTTACCCGCACTACCAAAAGATAGCTTATGGAGTATTCCTTGCTTCCTGGAAGCTGAGGCATTACTTTCAGGAGCACCCAATCACAGTGGTGAGCAAGACTCCACTGTCCGACATTATCAACAACAGCGACGCTACGGGAAGGGTCGCGAAGTGGGGCATTGCGCTTGCCGCCTTCGAGATCACCTACAAGAGACGCGACGTTATCAAGTCACAAGCCTTGGCGGATTTTGTTGCAGATTGGACAGAGATGCCATATGCTACTCCGTTGCCAAAAACGGAGTACTGGGTGATGCACTTTGACGGATCAAAGCTGCTCAATGGCTCGGGGGCTGGTGTATTGCTACAGTCACCAACAGGAGACAAGCTACGCTACGTTCTACAGATCCACTTCGAGGCTACAAATAACATGGCGGAGTATGAAGCACTCATTCACGGACTACGTATAGCCAAGGATATTGGCATCAAGCGCATAGTTTGTTGTGGAGATTCCGACTTGGTTACCCAGCAGGTGGCTGGCACCTGGAATGCGCAGAACCCTATGATGGCGGCATATCGAGACAAAGTGGACGAGATAGCCAAGAGCTTCTTGGGCTACAAAGTCAAGTATGTACCTAGGGAGCAAAATGAGGCGGCTGATCTGCTGTCTAAACTTGGATCAGGGTGCAAGCAAATTCCGCCAGGAGTTTTCCTAGAGCATCTACGCACACCATCTGTGAAGGGAGCCGACATCGACAACCCGGATAGAGCTGACTCTTTCGTCAACATGGTGACTAAGGTCCCTCCGGCTTGGACAAAACCGTTCATGGAATATCTCGAACACGGAACTTTGCCCGACGACAAAGTCGAAAGACGACAAATAGTACGACGAGCAAAGGGTTATACCATAATCAATGGGCAACTCTACAAAAGGAGCACTACTGGTGTATACCTAAAGTGTGTTTCCCAGCTAGAAGGTATGGAAATCCTACGCGAAATCCATCTCGGAGATTGCGGGCATCACGCCGCTCCTCGATCGTTGGTCGCGAAAGCCTTCAGGAAAGGATTCTACTGGCTGACCGCGAAGGCGGACGCCGACAAGCTGGTTGAAACATGCATGGGATGCCAGTATTATGCCCGACAACCACATGTTCCTGCTAAAGAACTACGAACAATACCAATAACTTGGCCGTTTGCAGTCTGGGGGCTAGACATGGTGGGACCGTTACAGACGACACCTTGTGGGTTTACGCATCTGCTTGTAGAAGTTGATAAATTCACTAAATGGATAGAAGCTAAACCCATTAGAAAGCTTGATGGGGCAACTGCCCTCAGGTTTGTCTGGGATCTAGTGGTGAGATTTGGTCTCCCACACAGCATTATCACCGACAACGACAGCAATTTGTCACTCGGAGAAGTGGAGGCTTATTGTTGGGAGAAAGGCATCCGACTTGATCTTGCATCTATGGCACACCCACAATCCAACGGTCAGGTTGAGCGAGCCAATGGATTAATTTTGCAGGGAATCAAGACACGTCTTGAGGCACCGCTACATAGAGTAGCTGGGGCCTGGGCGGAAGAATTGCCATCTGTGCTGTGGAGTTTACGAACTACACCCAACAGATCCACCGGCTACACCCCTTACTTCATGGTATATGGAGCAGAAGCCATCCTGCCTTCCGACATCCTTCACGATTCACCAAGAGTTGCCGCCTACGACGAAGATGACACTGAAGAATCCAGACGCCTAGATGTGGACCTTCTCGAGGAGGAGCGTGTTTTGGCATGCCAGAGATCCGCCATCTACCAGCAGAAGCTACGCAGCTACCATAGTCGCCGCGTTCGGCATCGCTCGTTTAAAGAGGGGGATTTGGTGCTCCTACTTAAGCAGAAGAAGTCACACAAACTATCCCCGCCATGGGAAGCACCGTTCATCATAAGCAAGGCGCTACTCAATGGGTCTTACTACCTCGTTGACAATCGTGAACTGAAGGATAGACCCAACGAGGATCATAAGCGTAAGCGACGTGACCCGGATGATGACTACCCGGAGATTGATCGGCCATGGAACATAGCACAGCTACGTCCTTTTTACACTTAGCATTTTTTATCTAATTGTGTACCTATTATATGATCAATGAAATAAAGCTCTCTGGTTCACTCATATTTCTGAGTCTTTTACCTCCTTTAGTGTTCATTTTTAGATCATGTAAAACCTTTATGCACAAGCTTTGCAATTGCACTTGTGAAAATTCCGCCTACGGGCGTTAGCTTAAGTTTTCTGGTCTACACGTTCTTTGTCGTTTTTATGTGGATTCTGAAGTAGTGACTTTCGGCACTTATTATCGGTGATTTTGTGCTCAGGTTATTGACAGTGCCATTGGGCATCATCACCTAAGTGCATGGTTCCGACAACGAGTCTTCCGACTCACGAAAAGTCAAGCATAAGAACCAAAGTAATGGATAAACCAGCACTTGCTTAAAAAATATATACATGATGGAAACTAGTTCTTGAGCAGCAGGAAATAACAACCATTGTTTTCCGCCTTAAAGTTACATACACAAAGTTTCTTCCGCATACACACCAAAGGTGGAACAAATGTTACAAAGTTGTTCCTCACTCCTTTGGCGCAGGTGACTTGGAGGCAACATCATCACCAGCTGGAGAGCCACCCTCGAAGTCGGCGCTACGGTGGGACTCAGAGGAACCTTGATCGCCATTGTCGATGATGTTCATAGGCACGAAGACATCGACGTCCACCAACTCGGCAACTCTGGTGTCATATCCCGCGAGCGATGACAAGATGGCTTCATGATTAATCTCTTTGCCATCATCGTCTATGTCGGGAATGCCAGAGGTCACCGTGTCGATGTCGGCATCTTCATAGTGTGCCTTCACCATCGACAGCACCATCCTTGCGCCAGCCCGTGCACATGAAGCTTTCCAGCTCGTGATACGCTCGGGGGCTCGGCGCAGAATCTCCGAGTACTTCACCACAGAGTCTGATGCCTTGATGTTTATCTGAAGGGGCTTGGTGATCTCCTTGGCTTGCGTGATGGCGGTGTTGATGAAGTTGCCGGAAAGAACCATGCATTCCTTGGCTGGAGGAGGCAATCGGGTTAAACCCATAGGAGCTACAAATTCCGACAAGGAGCGCATGAGTTCAACAATTCAAAGTATCCGGACTACAGAAATCCAAGACGGAGAAAACTTACTGAAGATGATGGCTTCAGCTTGCCAGAGGATGTCCGCCAAGGATTCTTTCTCTTGTTGGAGGAGCTTATACGCCTCGCTATGGCGTTGATTTTTCTCATCAGCAGCTTGCTTCTGATCTTTTAAGATCACAATCTCCTCCTTCAAGCGAGTGATTTCCGTGGTGGCGGAGTCCTGCAGGGCCTTCATTGAATACTCATGCATATTCAGCATGTCTTTCCTCTCCTCCTTAAGGATCTTGTTCTCGTTGTCCAGCTGCTGGATGTGCTTGGACTGCTCGATAATGTCCTTGGCCTTGGCAACATGTTCTGCAAAGTTGGAGAAATCAAAGTACACAGTGAGTACTTGGAGAATGTAGGCACAAAACCAAGACGGAATGCGCAAAAAGAAAACAGACTCTTGTTTTTGATGATCTGTTCCTTCAAGATGGCAGTTTTACCCTTTTCGGCTTCAAGATCTGCGCGCATCTTCTGGTACTTTTCATTGGCCATGCCCCTCCGAGCATTCTCGTTCTGTGGAAAAAAGGACAAAGTTAAAACATTGCTTAGTCTTCTTAGAGCATCTAGCCGGAAATCCTCCACCTAGACGCTCGGGGGCTGCAGCGAGAATTTTTAACCTAGCAACATGCTTAGCTTTTCTTTGAGCATCTAGTCGGAACTAATTCAGTTTTTCGATTAGAATCTTGGGGGCTACAGATAAAGTTTTTAACTCAGCTATGTGCTTAGCTTTCTTTAAGCATCTAGTCGGAACTAATCCAGTTACAACTAGAAGCTTGGGGGCTACAGTGCTGAAATTTATAAACACTGCGTATGCTACTCTTAAAAGCATCTAGTCAGAATAATTCATTCCATCTACATGCTTGGGGGCTACAGTGAGAAGTTTTCTAGCTTAGTCACTCTTAGAGCATCTAGACGCAAAAGCCTATGGTTTTCTGTCTACATCCTTGGGGGCTACAGTGGGATACTCATATGAAATGCAAAAGGAAAATAAAACTTACAAGGGTAATGATCTTGAGGTTTGTAGCGCTCTCGGCCAGCAGCTTGCCAAAGGAGATGTTGTTTCCTCACAAGATGTCTGCTTGTCGGAGGAGCTCCTCAAGACCGCACGTCGGTGATGTCGGTGATGCTCCAGGAACCAGAGTTGTGCTGCTTGGCGTAAGCGCCGGGTAGACTATCTTTCGAAACTCAAAAGATTTCTAGGGAGAAAGGGCGCCGCCTTCGGCAGAAGTACTAGCTTCCACCACCGCCTTGCCTCCGCCGATGGCATCCTTAGCCGGAGCTTCAGCCATTTGTTGGGCGGTACTCTCCTGCGTCGCCTGCTCGCCGACAACAGCAAGCTCGGTAGAGGCGCTAGAGTCCACTTCCATGGCGGAAGGGTCTGATGCCTCCTTAGCTTGTGAGCTTATCGGGGCAGACGAGGGCTTGACAGCAGGAGTGGTAGGGGCGATGGCGGGGGAGGCGTCGCGATTCAGCATGTCCTTAATATTTCGAGAAGCCCCGATGTTTTGGAGGTCTTCTTGAGGCTGGTCGTGGCTTTCTTCATGAAACGTGCAAAATGCATAAGTACAGGAGCAAGACAGATAAATAGGCAATGTCGGAGAATGAGAAGCTTACACAAGTGGGGGTGCTTTGGCAAAGGGGATCCCGATAACTCTTCTCTTTTCCGCCTCCAGGGCGGCGGTAGTCTTTTTGGAGGCTCCACCCTCCGTCTTCTTCTTCTTGCCTCCGTCGGCAGTGTCAGAGGTGGAGCTCTTCCACTTCCGCGCCAATGGAGCTTCGTCGTCGGACACGACCGTGACTTCCTTCATCTTTGGTTCATAGATTTGGGCAGCCAGGTTGCCCTCCTCTAGATCGCTAAGCTGTTAAGTGAGAGATCACCGTGTTAGATAAGATGACATTTGGAAGACGGAAGAACTAGAGAATATGTCGTACACGGAAAATAAATACTTACCTTTGGGCACTTGCCATCTACGAACATGTTGTAGGTGATGGTGAAGCTACGCTTCTTATCCTTTACCTTGACGATGTCCTTAAGGCGGAGCTTGACGGAGTCGCTCGGGAAGTTGTCCACAGAGATGTGGAGACTATCCCTTCTGTCGCTGGTATACTCGTGTATGAGCTTCGCATGGTGCTGCAGAGGTTGGATTCGCCTGATGAACCAGCACATGGCTAGGTCCAAGCCGGTCAAACCCGTCTCTACGAACCATTCGATCCGCCTTATGGCACGAGACGCGTCGAGGTCGGAGGGAAGGGAGGCCTGGGATCTCCATGACGAGGCTTCAGCGGCGGCTCCATCAACGAAGTCCGGGTACGTAACTTGTCGGCTAGCCAGAGGAATGTCTAGGCCGTAAAAGTACGTCCGCTGCCATTTTTTGCAGGACTCATGGCCGACGATATCGGGGAACCGCCGGCCAGGTTGAATCTTGAAGCTTATGGTGCCGCAGTTTCTAAGTTCCTCCTTGCTATGTCCGGCTTCACGTTTGACAGTGAAGAAGTACACGAAGAGGTCTAACCTAGGCCTTATCCCTAAGTATCCCTCGCAGAGCGCTGCGTAGTTGCTAAGAATTAAGATACTATTGGGGGAAAGGATCTGGGGCTGGACTCTATAGTGATTCAAGACGGAGAGGAAGAAGTTGGAGATGGGTAGAGAGACATCGCGTACCAGCTGAGCTTTGAGGTACACATTTTCTCCGGCTTGGGGAGAAGGTGTCACCTCGCCGGCCGGCGCCTCCCGCCAGGCGAGCCCCTCCGTCGTAGGAAGGTAGCCTTCAGCGATCATCTCTTGGATATCACGGTCTATGATATCCGAGCCGCACCAGTCACCCTTGTGCGAGTCTGGTTCCTCCTCCAACGGCTCTAGCGTCGCCAGATTAAGGTCGCCGCCGGTGGACTCGATAACCGCTGATGCAGGGATGACTAGGCCCTCTGGAGGCATGACGATGGAGCTCGCCGGCTTCGACGCGGCTCGTTCGATGCCGCCATGGAAGGAGAGGCGCTGCTGCTGCTGGCCATGGAGTGAGGCTGGGTGCGACTGGTGCAGATTGGAAGCTAGGGTTTTTTCGCAAGTTAGGCGTGGAGAGCTCGAAGGGACGTGCGCTGGAGGAAGAAGATGATGCAACGAGAATGAGGTAAAAAGTGGAAAATTCCACCGCGGTTACTATTTATCATCTCCAAGCGTCAAGATTTGTGCAGCTTGATCGGACGATTGCCGCGTAGACGACGTGTTCGTGAACGTGCGCGGAAATTTCGCCACATCTCCAACCGTCGCCGCCAACGGTTTGTATTGCTCGCGCGGGAAAATCGGACATGATTGCATTCTCTGCATGTGTGAGTTACGAGGCATCGCTAACCTAAGCCTACGTCGTCCTAGCTGACAGGGGCAGATGAGCCGTCACATCGAAGATTCCGGCATGGACGGATCCAGTCCGGCTACGGAAGAGTACGATGAAAGATTCAGCATTTCTCTGACTTACACGTTGAATACGGAGAAAACCTTGCAGGGTTCTTTGGGAGGACTACAAGATATTGCTTGACGATTTGCCGACATCCAACTAGACGGAACATTCATCTGAAGAGGCAAGACGGCGCAAGATCTCGGAGTTCTCCGGGGGCTACTATTGGGGATGTGCTATATGGATATCCTCATAGCATGTCACTTATCCGGATAACTCGGGTGGCCCACTGTTGGTAGCATGGCCTATGGCCTGCTGGGCGGCCCAGTTAGATGGATCCAGAAGGGAGGCCCATGCCGGATAAAGGAAGGCTACGGTTGGGGTCACTGACGTACCCGGAGCCTTGGAGTACAAGACACGCAAGACTAGTAATAGACGGTGTAGGACTTTGTAACCTGTCCGGCTAGGACTTTTCCCTATAACCCTAGGACCTGACGACTATATAAGTCGGGCCTATGGGAGCCTTTAGGGCACAATCTCACACGATCATAGACAACTTCAGACAACCTCGAACAGCGAACCAATCCCTGTAACTCGGTGTATTGCCCTTATAGTGATTTATAGAAGGAGTAGGATTCCGCCACCGTCGTGGGATCTGAACCTGGGTAAGCTGTGTTACCTCGTACCCGTCAACCGTTCGCCTTCCCCCACGTCTCTAAACACGCACTGTGAGGACCCCTCCATGGTGTACTGTCGGCAATACCACGACATTAAACTCATAAGATTCTACATCAAACTTAGTTAAAACTTTCTCCTTCTTACAATCTATAATATCCCCACAAGTATTCAAGAAAGGTCTACCAAAGATAATAGGAAAAGTTTTACTAGCTTCTGAACCAAGTACTAGAAAATCAGCAGGATATTTAATCTTACCATAAAGAACCTCCACATCTCTTACAATGCCAATTGGGCAGATTGTCTCTCTATTAGCAAGGTGAATAACCACATCAATGTTCTCAAGTTCACAAGGACCAATTTCATGCATAATTTCCCTGTAAAACTCATAAGGAATAACACTAGAACTAGCACCAATATCACATAAACCATAATAGCAATGATTACCAATTCTCACTAAAAGCACAGGGACACTAGTTTTCCTAGATTTTCTAGGATGAGAGACAATATTAGAAGCGTCTTCACAGAAGACAATGTGCTCATCCTCTATATTTTTAGTGACAAGATCTTTCACAATGGCTACTACAGGTTCAATGTTTATTTGCTCATCAGGTTCCACGGTTTTCTTTGTACTTTTGCTAACCTGCTTAGCTATGATAGAATGTCCCTTTAACTTAGTAGGAAAAGGGATTTTATCAATATAAGGTTCAGGCAAAATAGGATCAATAGTACAAACTTCAGTGCTTCTAACAGGAACATGATTAAGAACATCTTTGTAAGGTGCATGGTACTTGTCCCACTCTTTTTTGGAAATTTCAATATAAGAGGCAAAGGCCTTAAAACAATTTGCAAGAACTTGAGAATCAATACCATACTCAGTACTAATATCATGAAAGTCATCAGTTCCCATAAAAGATTTAATGCATTCATAATCATAATTTCTACCTGACTTTCTTCCTTTGTCATTCTCCCATGCTTCAGTGTTCTCTTGAATACAGTCTAGAAGATCCCATTTAGCTTCTTCCTTCGTACGCGTGAATGATCCAGCACAAAAAGCGTCTAATAAATCTTTATCATGAAGAGAAAGCCTTGCATAAAAGTTATTAATAATAATATTGTTAGGGAGTTCATAAATCGGACATTTAAGCATTAGTAACTTCAATCTCCCCCAAGCTTGGGTTGTACTCTCTCCATCACGAGGCCAAAAGTTATATATTAGATTCCTATCCTTATGAATCTCACTTGGAGGATAGAATTTAGAATAAAAGAGAGGTACTATTTCCTCCCATTCCATGGATTGTCCATTCTTCAGCAGCTTATACCATTCTTCAGCTCTTCCTTTCAATGATATAGAGAGTAACTTCTTCTTCACCTGTTCAGTTATGATACCTGCACAATTAAACAACCCGCATAATTCATGGATAAAAAGCAAGTGATAACCAGGATGGACAGTTCCATCCCCAAGATAATGATTATCCATAACACGATCAACAATTCTTGTAGGTATCTTAAAAGGATCTATCTCAATAGGTGGTGATTCATCTACTACCCAAACAGTGGTAGTAGTTTTCCCAAATAGGAAACCAAGTGGGTTATCCATATTGGAAACAAAGTAACAAACAGAAATAAAAAGCAATACTCACAGTGGAAGTTTCCTTTACCAGTTCCACTCTTCAATAGCGCTTCACTCCCCGGCAATGGTGCCAGAAAATAGTCTTGATAACCCACAAATATAGGGGGGGTATCATAGTACTTTCGATAAATAGGAGTGTCGATCCCAATGAGGAGCAGAAGGTGCTGATTAGTGGTACTGGCTCAAGAGTTCTATGTAAATACTTAGCAAACGGATTTTTAGGGTTTTTTAATAAAGCAAGGAAATAAAGTGCAAGTAAATAAAGACAGCAAATAATTGCAGCAAGTGGCCCAATCCTTTCTTAGCAAAGAACAAGCCGGAGGAAATACTAATGAGGACCAAACGTTCTCGAGGACACATGGGAATACTGTCAAGTGCTTTCGTTTCATATAGTTGATTAATCTTCTTTGGTTTTATAAGTGTTGTGTGGGTGAACTTGTGCTAATGTACCGACCTTACTTGGACTAATACATACTTGTGATTAAACCCCTTGCAAGCATCCTCAACTACAATAAAGCAATTAAGATAAAAACCTAACCACAGCCTTAAACTCTGAGATCCTACACTCCCTTGTGCAAAGGTTTCCTAATGGGGGTTCAGGTTTCTGTCACTCCCATGTCCTAGGCCCATAAATGGTGAATTATCATATAGTCGACGTTCACATGACACCACTAGAAGAATAGCACCACAACTTAAATATTAAACCATTGAATAATACCTCAACACAAATCCACTACTAACAACATGACTTCTCCCATGTCCTCAAGAACTAAATGAACTACTCATGAGACATCATATGGATCAAGATCAGATATGATATAATGATGGATAACAATCTTAACATAAAAAATAATTCAATGGTTCCACTCACAAGCATCAACTACAATAGTAATCAACGTCGGGAAAGTTTCCCCTAAGAACTATGCAAGATTCAACACAATTGTTACAGCGGGATGGAGTGGTGATGATGGTGCTGGTGGATATGATGGTGTGGATGATGATGATCCTGATGAAGTCTAGCTTGATGATGGTGTTGATGGCGACGGTCTCCCCTCTCCGGGAAGGAATTTCCCCGGCAGAAATCTGTCTACCGGAGAGCTCTTTCTCTCTCGGTGGTTTCCGCCCCCACAGAGGCGGCAGAATCTTTCTGTGGTCGCTCCCCCGACTTTAGGGTTTCAAGGAGAAGATATAGGCGAGAGGGCGGAGCTAGAGCTAGGACAGGGTGGCCACACCCCTTGTAGGAGCGGCCCAGGTGGCCCGTGCCTGGGGGGTGTGGGCCCCTTGTGGCCCAACTCCGCCTCCCCTTCTGGCTTCCTTCGTCTTCTGGGAGAATATAATTTTCTGTAGTTTTTCTGGTATTTTTATGATCTTCGCGAAATTGCATCAAAACACCACCTTTTCCATCAGAATCCTGACTCCGGCAGTTCATCCTCCAAGAATCATCCAACATGCAAAAACAGATGAAATAACATAAGTAACACCTCTTAATATGAAATATATCAATGAATAGAGGCAAATTATGATATAGAATGGTGATGCAAAATGGACGTATCAATCCCTAGGCCTTGTTTCTAAGCATTGAAACACCGTTTACAATCAGTCCTGTTACATGTTTTCTTGTTTCCATCTTTATTTCAGATTGCAATTACCACTTATAATCATCCATATTACTTATATTTCACCATCTCTTCGCCGAACTAGTGCACCTATACACCTGAAAAGTGTATTAGGTGTGTTGGGGATATAAGATACTTCTTGTATCTTGGTTGCAGGGTTTCTTGAGAGGGATACCTTTGACATCTTCCTCCCTGAGTTCGATAAACCTTGGGTAATCCACTTAAGGGAAACTTGCTGTTGTTCTACAAACTTCTGCACTTGGAGGCCCGACACTGTCTACAAGAATAGAAGCGTGCGTAGACATCACCTCTCCTTGGCCTTTTTGCTCCCCTCTGGCTTTTCAAACTTCATTCCTTCCCTATCATCATCACTATCATCCATTTTACCCATTGCTCCTTTATTCATTGGCATTTCTTGGTTCCTCAATGTCCACTTGGGAAGATGTTGGAGAACATCAAAGCAATGTTTGAATGCGAAGCCTCGGCTATTTCTTTGTAACTTGCTTCCGCAAAGCCCTCCTACAATCACAACATAAAGGTTAAATCACAAATAAATGATCAAAATTGACGAAGATGTGATGGACAACAAACTCACATATTGGTCGATAGTGCTACCACAGGGAGGATTCAACATCACCGCTACCATAGTCGCACTCCAACGGCTACTTGCCGGTTTGATCACCTCCCAACGGCCTTGAAGAGAACGGAAGGTGCGATACACCGGTTGCCGTACTCGAGGAATGAGCTTGAAAAACCTATCCTCAATGCGTTGCCAATAGCGCTTCCCAGTTTGATCTATACCTGATGCCGCATCCATTCCCACTTGAGCCCAAGCATAGCACAAAGTTGCATCCTCTATCTCCTTGTAGTTGATGGATCTCTTCTTCCTCTTCTTCACTTTGCCTGTCTTGGCCTAGGTCACCTCTTTGTCCTCACCGTCAACCTTGTCGTCATCACTTGTGAGCTCATCGTCATCAATGTCCACCAAATCCTCGGCATCGTCCATGCCAAATGGAGCGAGCAGTGGATCGGAGGTGTTGACACTTGTCGCATTCAAGAGATCCATGAATGAAGCATGTCCATTGTTGCTAAAATCAGCGATAAATGTCACAGTAATGCGAGGTGGTATTCATCGGACTTGAGTAAAAATTGACATACCTTTGAGGCAACTCGTCGAGCACATACGGGGCGGCAGCACAGGGGAAGACGTCGCCGGAGAGGCAGTGACCGGTGGGAGGGCGCTGCGCTAGACCGTTCTCTTTTGCTTCACCATCTTCGGCTCGTCCGAATATGATTTTGGACGCAACGCCCTCTTCGGCTTCGGTGTCAGCGCAGGGGCGGGGGCAGGGGCAGCCACAGCCGTCGGGGCAGCTCCTGGTTGCGGGACGAGGTGCATACCTGCATGCTTCCTCTTCTTGACGCTCGTGGCAACGGCAACGTTTGTGACGTCGACAGACGTCGGAAGCCCTCCACCAGCCCCGGTAGATACGGTCAACACGGGAGAGGGTGGTTGAGCCTGCGGATTGCCTCCAGAGGTGAGCAGGGTCGATTCAAGGTTCAAGCCGCCGGCATCCGGCCGTGGCGTTGAAGGAGAAGGTGGGGACGCGGAGATCGGTGGCGGCGGGTGGATGGGATGGGGGAAGGGATGAAACTCACTCACACGCAAACAATCATGGAATGCGGCTCGCGTTCGGGTTGGCCTCCCAACCCTCATTTGTATAGGACGAAGGACGATTTTTGCTCCGACCCTTAATTTTTTTTTTATGAATCGCGTCGTTTAAGGATTCTGATCGGCGGTTAGTATAAGGGTTTGCCCCTTTTATCGACGTTGTTAGAGCATCTCTAGCAGTGCCCGTAAAAACACGAACCATAAAACGCGAGTTCAGTCCCCGTATCCAGGTTTTATGGTTTCAAAAATCGCGGCGCAGATCAGTGCCCGCAAACGAAATCATAAATTGGAATATTCCAGTGGCAGAGGGTTTTGCATTAACAAAATGTTACATATAGTTTGCATAGTTTTACAAATCCCCGTCATTTTTGACACAAAAGGAAGCACGACGACCATGAATCGAGTATATCAAGCATCCATGGTGCTTTGGTGCTCGGATCCCATCACTCTAGCCTTCTCCTCTCCATGATCTCCTCCCTCCTCATCATCGTCTTGTTTTCGTCGGCGATGAGCTCCATCATTGCCTTCTTCTCTTCAAGCTCGATCTTCCTCTCCTCAAAAGCTTGTTTGCGCTTGTCATCCTCCCGGATTGCCTCCCACCTTTCTTGGTTGATGGCATTCTTCTTGTCGGCCAAGAGAACCTTTGAATGCAATGCCTTCTCCAAGCACACCTCCTTGGACTTGATGAAGGTGGCGGCCTGTGCGCCACCTCTTCCTCACGGAGGTGGCGGCCACCGTGTGGGCGAGGCGGCAGCGGACGGAGCTGTGGGATCCTTGGGGGCCGGTGGCTGCGGGGGTGCCGCGACATCGGCAGCGACCGGCGAGAGGCCGGAGAGGTCCATGTTGTCGATTCCAGGTGGGAGGGGGGTGCTGGAGACAAAGGGGAGAGGGAAATCAGCGTCGGCGGCGGCGAAGGAGCTAGGGCGCGGGAGGGGAACAAGCTGAAATATCCCTCTCACTAACGGGCGAAAGGGGATATAGGCTGCGCGTCGGTTCGATTTTTATCGGCGTCCATAATTTTTTTTATGGTTTCGGCCCTTTTACGGACGCTGATCGGCGCCAATTTTTCGCTCGCAGCGCGTAACCGGCGGTTATTTTATGTTTTTGGCCCGGACACTGCTAGAGATGCATTTAGTCATGCTCTTTTTTGGAAATGGGCACCTTTATTAACATAAAATGTTTAATGTTTACACCCGGCCTCTGCATAACTAAGATGCACACAGCCACACGAACGAAAGAACAAGGGAATAAAAAGGAAGACAAGCATTAGGAAAAGCACTATCAAAATAATTGTCTTCAAACTAAGGTACATCAATCCTCAAATCACGCGGCCATCCATGTCGAGAGAAAATATTTCTCGCCGTGTCCTCCAATCGCGTACATCCCACCACAAATAAGTCGCGAAACTCCATGCATTGGAGAGTAGTCCATGATCGAAGGATAGCCGTAGCTCGATAGATAACCTGCAAAGGAGAAGACACAAAGTTATTAAAAATATCATTTCTACAAAGCCACAGCGATCATATAATGGCAAGCGCTCCCACCATAAACAAAGTTCTGTACTTATCAATAATTCCATGCACCCAATTACCAAAAACATTGGTTACTGAACATGGAGGAGATAAACCAAAAGCTATTTGGATGAATGACCATATAGAGCGAGCAAATTTGCAATGGAAGAATAAATGACGAATTGTCTCATGTTGATGACAAAAAACGCATTGTGTACTTCTATGCCAATTCCTTTTTGCAAGATTATCTTTTGTTAGAATTACACCCTTACGTAGATACCATGCAAATATCTTTGTTTTAAGAAGTATTTTCATTTTCCAAATTTTACTATTGTCATCGACCGGGATATCAGGTTGAACCAATGCTCTATAAAGTGAGCCGACAGAAAAATTACTACTTTCCAGTAATTCCCATTTGAACACGTCAACACCGTCCGACAATTGTATCGTGGATAATCGTAATAGTAGATTGTTCCAGGATACCAATCGAGGACCAATAAGACTTCTTCTAAAAGACACATTGGGGGGATTTTCTTCCATCACTGTAGAAATTGTATCCCCTTTGTGTCTGATAATCGAATATAGAGCTGAATATTGTTCGCAAAGAGTAGTTTGGCCAAGCCACTTATCTTTCCAAAACCTAATCTGTGATCCATCCTTAATCTCGAAAGCACCAAAACGAAAGAAATGTTTTTTGGTGGCCATAAGACCTGCCCAAAAATGTGAATTACCGGGTTTTCAAACCACTTGAGACACAGCTTTGGACCCCACATATTTCCTCCATAACATGGATTGCCATACACCATCTTCCGTAAGTAGTTTAAAAAGTCATTTGCCCAAAAATACGGTGTTTTTGACTTGCAAATCATGTATGCCCAGTCATGGGCGGACCCAACAGGTGTGCCGGGTGTGCCATGGCACACCCAGAATTTGAAAGTTTTTTCCTACTACACCCTTAGTCTAGGATAACTGATTTGGGTCTGTTTAGATTAGAACATACCTATATACTAAAATATGTCTAGATATATTCGGATTTAGACAAACTTAAGTCAGTTATTTTGGACAGAGGAAGTACTAGTCTACTACCATATCGGCCCAATACTAGTGCTAGCCAGGTAATATAAAATGTACTCCCTACGTCTTAAAATAGATGTCGCAGATTTGTTAATATTTAGACGAATATTGATACTATTTAGTATATAGATTCATTTAAATTTTGCAAAACCCGAGACATCTATTTTAAGATGGAGAGAGTAACCGACAAAACAATGATGTATTTGTGAAAGGTGGTTTTAGAGATTGAAGACGCAAAGCATTTGAGAAACATGTGAATCAATTAGCTATGTATATTACTCATTTTACATATTTGTATCGTACTAGTGTGAAAAAAATTAAAAGTGTGCACATCCTCCAGTTTTTTCCTAGGTCCGCCACTGTGCCCAGTCCACCATACTCCTTCGGACGGCAAACCATATTTCATCTGGCCAGTCGATACTTCTTTTTCTCACTATCCTCTTGCCAAAAAAAATTTGAACGGAAATAATCCACTTTGTTCAAGACATCTTTTGTTAATTGGAAAAACGAGATCATACACAGTACCATATTAGTCATACTCTTAGCTGTGTATCGACTGAGCACCTGTAAAACAACCAAAGCTGAGAACAGAGACCCCATTTGTAAGCCTTCCTGCGACAAACGAACAAGGCCAAACATTAACCATTGGCATGCATGCTTCTGGATCTTAGAAATCATGGTGCCCTTCCCCTGTCCTTTAAAAGCATTTCATTTTTCCTCTGCTTGTTCAGCTGCCTTGTCAGCAAGGCATCATCTCATCATCACTATCCTCTCCTGATGACTCGTCCTCATCACCTCCTGATTCTGATTGGAGAGATTCCTTAGCATCCCCAACGCTGTCAGTGGTTGGATTTGCCGATTTGTTCTCACCGCTGGGACTTGTGCTTGTTTCATGCCGCAAGGTAAAGCAATGTAAGCAATATCCATTGAGAAGTTTGTCTAGTTTCTCTTCGGACGTCTTCAGAACAAGTTTCAGGTTTATTTGAACCCATCGCGATAAGATCAGGCACACACGTAGAATGCTGATAATGTCGCCCAGACCATATTCCGAAAACTGATTACTTGGGAAAACAGAAACTCCTAGATACCTCGGAGTAGGCAGAGCTTTGTGACACACTTAGCAAAATATTTGGTATGCAGCTTTGTGACACACTTAGCAAAATACCTCGGAGTAGGCAGCGCTTTGTGCCTTGTCTGCTATTTTCAAGGAACTGGTTTTATCGGACACAGCATCGCCACCTTCAGTTATTTAGAGGAAGCACTAACAGTAGCAGTAACAAGTTCATAAAATACAAAGAAAAAGGAAAAGGTTGACCAGGGAATACAATTTTTCTCAGGTTTATTGCTGTTTTCTTTTCCTTGGCGTCCAATCATAGGAGTTTGGAGTTTATTGCTGTTGACCAGGGTTTGGAGTTTGGACAGAGTTATGTCCAAACTTGAAACGGCAGATAGCCAACAAACAAGATTAGAAAGAAACGGTGACACCTTTCATTGGACTGAAACTTGATATGGCACATCTAAAGTCAAATGCTCAACTCACTCTAAGAACCACCACATCAGATGCTTCATCCAAGATAAATGCAGATAACAGCGATGAAATACTAGCCAGAATAACAACACAGCCATTACAAACGAATGGCACTGCATAATTGTGCAAACAGGTACTGAACTTTTAGAACCGCAAGGTCAAGACAATGTCATAAGGACAGATGGAACAAGATTAGGAAAAGAAGTGTGCAGCCTTTGGTTGGACTGAAACTTGAAACGGCACAACTCAAGTGCTCAGCTCACTACAAGAACCACTACATCAGATGCTTCGTCCAGGATAAATGCAGCTAACAGCAATGAAGTATTCACCAGAATCACAACGCAGCCATTACAAACCAATGTCACCGCATAATTGTTCAATCAGGTTCTGAAATTTTAGAACCGCGAGGTCAAAGCAATGTCATGAGAACAGATCAAGTTTATCTAGCAACACAAGAGCCACGGAGTTTTTCTCAACCTAAATCTCTGCAAAATATTAAGAATTCTCATGTAGCCGCGTCCGAGGCAGCGACACTTCTGAAGAGGTGAACTGTAAGGCAACAGTCAGGAGACCTGCTCTGGTCTTTCTCTACAGCTCGAAATCCGGGTATCTCGGCCCGCCGGTATCTGAAATAGCAGAAACAGTGAAACAGTTAGGCACCATGCCGCAGGAACTGCAACCTTTGCAGCTGATCAAAAATTCCATATTGCTAGAACAAGTAAACAGCAAGATCAAGAGAAGACGGCTGATGTGTATAAAACCTGAAAATAATGTAATGTGCGGAAACTAGCTTTCATGTAGTGTTGCATTGAATTTCACTCACGTTTATTCAAAACAATTACAACAGGCTAAGTCGTATATAAATCAGTATCCTCTTCTTTGAAGCTGAACCGAGATGAGTGGACTGATTTGGGTCTTCAAGTTCCAAAGTTTTTCACTAGCAGCAAATGGTATTAAATTGAAGAACTGAATCATCTGAACCAAGGACAGTTGTTTCAAGTCCTAACTGAAGAAAATTCGTGACAGTTCAGTAAACTGTTTTTCAGATTACAATTCCAAGCTCTAGTGACTACAGCAGTTTGTTGATACTAGCATTTCGAATAATCTGATACGAGACTAGAGCAAAAGCTTTCCAGGCATAGCACTCCATAACAAACCACAGAAGATACGGAGGCGTGTGTACGTACCAGTGCTGGTAATAGCAGCGCCCGAGGGGCGCGTAGTTACAGCGCCAGCCGAATTTGCAACGCCGTGTGTTGCAACTTGTTGGGAGGGGGCGGAGGGGCACCTGGCGGAGCTCTCCCTCGCCGTGCGCGTAGCGGCAGCTATCGCCTAAGGTGCAGCGACCCGGCCAGTAGCGGCACAGCACGGTCTTCAGATCGCCCTGCCTCGCCTGGGGTAGTCGGGGTGGAGCCGGGGCAGCACGAACCGCGCGGTTGTCGACCTGGGCGAAGCACTCGGGGAAGCCACGCCCACGCGTCCCCGCGGAACCGCGCGGACCAGGCGCGAGGTCGACCTGCGTGCAGGCTTCGGCGATGCACTTGTCGATCTCCACGGCAAGCTCATCATCGATCTCCCGGGTTAGGACTGCGTGCCCGCCGCTACTCGTCTCAGGTGGGAGTGCGACATGCTCCAACTCCCATGACACGGAAGAGTAACTGAACTGCGATTCGTAGATCTTGCGCCTCCGGTACTCTTGTTCCTCCTCCCAGGTGTTGAAGAAGGAAGAGGCGGAGGCGGATGCGGAGGTGGATGCGCCGCCGTTGAGCAGATGCCCCGCGTTGGGGCCAGAAGCGTGGGCGTGGAGGCCGGAGGCGTACTCGGTACCGTGGCCGCTAGAGGAGGAGGGGTAGACGACGTACTCGGTGGTTTCGATGTCCTTGAGGATGAGGCCCTGGGCGGAGGCGCCGCCGTGACCGCTCGTGCTAGCGACGTCGAAGCCCCTAGACTCGCGCTCGTCCTCCCCGGTGTTGAGGAAGGAGGCGGTGACGGAGGCGGAGGCGGAGCTGTAGTAGAACTCGGGCGCACTGCCGTGGAGCACGTGCCCCGCATTGACGCTGCTGGAGGATGAGGCGGAGGTGGAGGCGATCTCGGGCGCGCCGCCGCGGAGCACGTTCCCCGCGTTCATGCCGCTGGAGGATGAGGCGGAGGCGATCTCGGGCGCGCCGCCGGCGAGCACATGCTCCGCGTTGACGCCGCTGGAGGGTGAGGCAGAGGCGGTGGACGCGGACGCGCCGCCGGGGAGGAAGCTGTCTCCGGCATGGAGGCGCTGGGAGGCGCCGTGGCCGCTGGTGGGCGCAGCAGCCGCCGTGTCGCGGGGCGCGAACGGCTGAGCCGACGGATTGAGCGGACGACTCATGGCGCTGGCAGCGGGAGGGAGAGGGAGGGAGGGAGAGAGAGAGAGGCGGGGTGGAAGACGGCAGGCGAAAATGAATACTGTATATGGTTGGAACTGGGAAGATCGATTGGTACCTATATACTACGTACACCGCGAATTCGAATTTTGGTCATGTTGGTTCACCCGAGGTAGGGGAATCGGGTTGCAAACTTGCAATGGCGAATAGGCGACGAAAATCTTTTGATCATGTGGTCCCTACCTTGCAGGCGTCAGGTTTCTTTTGACTTCCCTGAGCTGGTATCTGGCTATCTCATGGAACAAACGTGCCACTGTGTCCATGCCGGTGGTCCAGGCGTGGCACGGGAGGAGCTCTACGCCACGGCATCGGCGGGGCCACGAGAGAAGCAGCCAGCTTGGTATGGTAGAGGAGAGAGCTGCTCACGTTTGTATCTCTACTTTTTTTTTTATAACAACGGAGAGCCCTGGAAGGGGCTAGAGCTAGGCATTTATAATAAAAGTGGGTGTACAGTAATACTACAGAGAACCCTATAAAAGCAAAAAAATAAAACATGGGTCCCTGACATTTGTAGATAGGACCCTGCTGAAAGATTGCAATTACAATCAGGACCTATCTCTTCCCCACCATGGAGCAAAGCGAGGCGAGCGCTGCAGCCGAGAACAACGACGGGGACGCAACCACTTGTCGCCAGCCCAGCAAAGCCCTCAGAGCACGACCTCGAGAAGGGCCTCCCAATGGAGGTTGAGAATGTGCCGGAGCTCACCGGCTTGATGAAGATTCGCGTCCTCGTGGACGGCGAGAAGATGCTCCAAGACCAATAGGCTCTTCCACTCCAGAGCCACTCCGGTGCAGTCTTGACTCCACCACCACTTTCCCCCATCCCCACCATGGAGATCGATAGGAAGAGAGGAGACAGAGCAAGAAGAGACAGAGTAGCAAAGGCACGCCACCACCGCAATATATGAAGCGGCTCACCATCAGCACAAAGGAACCTGCCACGGACCTGGGAAGGTGAACGGAGAAGATAGCGATGGCGACGAACCGGGCAGAAGGTTGGATCTTATTGGAGGGGCGAGTGGTGGTCTTCTCAGCCGCAGCCTCCGACTCTCCCCATGAGAGCACCACTACGAAGAGAAGAGCGACCACATCGAGCCAAAGGAGATCCAGCGCCCCTAGCTCGAAGCACCCAGTGCGGGCCTTATTTAGAGGGATGCACGCCTTCTGCCAGCTCCTTTGGACCACCATCTGCCACCAGCGAGATACATCGGACTAGAAGAAGAACGAGATGCAATAGATCTAGCCGCCAAGATCCACTGTCTGACCCTCAGATGCCACCAAGGGACAAATCACAAGAAAGAGAACACCTAGATCTAAAACTAGAGAAGAAAGAGGCCAACCACCAGCTCCATCTCCATGCCGGCCGCCATGGCTACCGGTGGGGAGGGAGGAGAGGGGCGGCAGAAGAGGTTGGGAGCCGACTCTCAAGGGGGAGGGGACGGGAGGTGGAAGAAGGTTATGTCGACCCCGGCTTTTTTGTTTGTATCTCTACTAAGAACTTCTGTAACAGACATCATAAAAGAGGGCGAAACCATAAAAATAACCATTATTTTTTGGTTTCGTACGATAAAAGTGGCCATAACAGACATCCTAAAATCGACCGAACCGAAAAAAAATTAGGGCCCCAAGAAAACACCCCGCGGAACCAAAAAACCCAGATTGCGAGCCTGACCTGTACGCGAACCATATCCTCCATTTCCGTTGGCGGGAGGGAAGTTTCAGCTCCTTCCCTTCCCTTCCGCCCGCACAGCCGCTGTCCACCGCCGACCGCCACCATAGATTTAGGTCGCTCCCGCTAGATTCCTCGCGTGCAGAAGGCCGTCGGAGCCCGCCGACCCCGTTCCCCAGCTTCTGTGGGTAGAAAAGCTCCTCCCAACGCAGATCCGGTCGCTCCCCACCGCCGCCGTCCTCCCGCCCCCATCAAAGGTAAAATTCGCCACCGCTCGAGTTCGAGCTCGTAGATCTCCTCTTCAAAAGCTCTAAATATCTTATGTGATTTGTAGATGGACTTGGACCCTTGCGAGCATTTTTTGTTGGACGACTCGTCCTTCTCCGATGACTCGGATGTGGAGATGCTGCTCGGAAACCACCGTTAACACATGATGTTGGCCGTTCTCGCCCTCAAGGAGGAGGACGACGACAGGAGGAAGAGGCGGCGAGGCTCCATGGTCGGTGATGACGCCCAACACTTTTCGTGGGACGCTTCGTTGGAAACCCCAAGAGGAAGGTGTGATGAGCACAGCAGCAAGTTTTCCCTCAATAAGAAACTGAGGTTATCGAACCAGTAGGAGGAAGGAAACGTCACACAGGTGTTGCAAGCAACGCGGAGACCTGCACAACACAAACTCAAGACTTTGCCCCAACGAATCAGTGGGGTTGTCAAGCTCACCGGTTTGCTGTAACAAAGGATTAAAGGTATGGTGTGGAAAGTAATGGTTTGCAGCAAGTAAACAAGTAACAGTGGAAGATTTATCAATTGTAAAGATTGGACCGGGGTCCATAGATCACTAGAGGTGTTCTCCTTAGATAAACAACATGGCATGAAGGGTAAACAAATTACAGCGGGGCAACTGACAGGAACTGAGCAAGGCATAATAATGCAATACTAGTCAAAAATATCCAATGATATTCGATTGGGAAATACAACAATATACATAGACCACCATCCAACTACATCTATGACTAGAAGTCCATCTTCAGGTTTTCATCCGAACCCCCTCCAGTATTAAGTTGCAAGCAACAGACAACTGCTTTAAGCAAAGTTTGTAAGGTAAACAATCCACTTGTTCCATGAACAATAGACCGTTGTTTTCTCCCTAGTAGCAACATCACATCTACAACCAAAGAGATTTCTGTCACTTTCCTTGGAAACTAGAGGCATGAACCCACTATCAAGCATAAATACCCCCTCTTGGAGTCACTAGCAACTACTTGGCCAAGATAGCTACTAACAATGGAGAGCATGCAAGATCACAAACAACACAGACATGATAGAATCATAAAGACAAAACCATTAATCAATCTGACATAATAATCTCAATATCCATCGGATCCCCGCAAACACAACATGCATGATTATAAATAGATTATATATTGATCATGAACGGAGCTCACAAGATCTATACATGAAAGCACATAGGAGGAGATACAACCATCTAGCTACTACATGGACCCATAGTCCAAGGTGGAAATACTCACGCATCATACCGGAGAGAAGGCCTCCGGGATGATCTCCCCACCGGCAGGGTGCCGGGAAGAACTTCAGATCCCCCACGATCTAGGGACGACGGTGGTGGCTGCTATAGAAGGTTTCGTGGAGTTTTGATCGGGTACTTAGGGTTTCTGCATCAGGGGCTTCTTATAGGCGAAGAGGCGAGGCCGGGAGGCGGCCAGGGGGCCCACACCCTGCCCAGGCACGGGTCCACCCTAGCTCGCGCCTGGGGGGTGTGGTGGCCCTCTGGCACCTCTCCGTCTCTCCTTCTGGCTTCGTGACGCCCATGGTAAAATATTGACTTTGGATTTTGTCCCGTCCAATTCCGAGAATATTGATTTTCTGCCTTTCTGGAACCAAAAACAGAAGAAAACAGGCAACTGGCACTGTGGCAACTCGTTAATAGGTTAGTTCCAGAAAAGATATAAAAACACCTGAAAGTGGTAGACAAAGCAAAACAAAGTAGATACTAAACAAGCATGGTGCATCAAAAATTATAGATATGTTTCCGACGTATCAAGAATCCCCAAGCTTAACTCCTGCTCGTCCTCGAGTAGGTAAGTGATAAAAAAGAATAATTTTTGAGGTGACATGCACCATCAAAACCAAGATCAAACCATTTGCAAGCATTGAAATCTGGGATCAAAGAACTCTAAACATGTGCATGAAAGATGGAGTTCTAACAATAGGACATAGTAACTATGCATGCAACATGAAAGGCTACAAACAAAGATCATGAATAACATGCATTGAAAAACGTTTGTTTGTTTCACATACAGAAAACATAGCATAGTGGCAATCAGCTTGTCCCTCATAGAGTAGCAAATAGATGCATATGACACCTTCAAAGTTCACAAGGGTGACTAGAAATAAGTAGCACAGGAACAAGTAATATCACAATATGCATCAATCAATAAGCTTGGAACACTGCACATAGAATGACAACTATGCTCTCTTAATGGTGCCTAAAGGTAGAAGGTGGAGACTCAAATAATGGTGGAAGAAAGGCCTTTCATAAAGGAAGCAGGGATTTCAAGTTTCAAAAAGAGCTTCCAAAAATTATGGTACTTGTTAGCTTTCAGCCCTCATTGCCCTTATCATAAGCATCTTGAAGTGATTAAGGTTAAAGTGAACAAACTATGGAGTATATGCTTGACAAAGTATAAGCTGGCAATCTCAAGTCCCTTGAATACAAGGGCCACACCTCATACTACTTAACTTCAGTCACCTGTAAGTTCTTGTCATTGTAATTATATGCATATCATAGAGAACCGCCAACGGGGTACCCCTTGCACGTGGTACAGGAGCTATCCCATAACCAAAATGTCAAGGCAAGCAGACAATGAGCATCTTAGCGATCTTTTTATTTAATATATGCATAGCTTTTTATTGAGGATGCTTCATAGATAGCTTACTATGGTGATGCTGCAAGTTTCTACCATGATTAGGCATGGCTTAGGCTAGCGGCCCAGTCGTTTCTCTAACACAAAATACATACTCCATGGACTTACAAGTTCCCTCTTTATTTCACACCGGTGACATCCATGAGTACAAAGTACAAGTGCAATGTTGAAAACGTTTCCAGTGACAGCACGGTTCTGCTAATTCCAACGTATAAGTGTAAGCATATACAACATAGATGACACAATGTTTCAAGTTTATTAGGGGCAAAGAATATAAAGTGTTCCATCAAGTTTGTGAGGGCTTTAATCACTAAGTTTTCACATAACAAAATAGTTTTTAATTGGAAGATAGCTGAAAACAAGAATATACTTGGAATGGTGTAACACACCATGCATAGGAGTTTATAGTGGACACTTTGGAAAAACTTGGTTTCTTGGGAGTTGGAAGCATGAGTAGAGCTTACTCATACAAGTGGAGGCTAGCAAAATACTGGGAGCAACCAACTAAGAGAGCATAATGGCCATAATCATGCAATGCAACAAAGAATTACTAATCAAAGCATAGAGTGGTACTACAAGTCAAGGACTAACTGATCATATAGGCTATGGTGACTTTTCATGGTGTGAGCATGTGCCAAGTCAACCCAAACAAAGCATCAAAGGATAAAACCACAATACAATGCTTTTGCATGCTAAAACAACGCATAATTTTTTTCAAGGCACACTAAGCAATCCCAATTGTTTGAAACAAGACATGCTACAGCAATAATCACTAAGCATAAGGTCAGAACAACACCTAGCATGTCATGCTAAAGTCTAAGTCATAGTCAATGCAAGCTCCTCTTGCACTTACAAGCAAGAACTTACTACCTCTTTCCAACACCAAGCAACTTATTTGCAAAACAACACAGCGAGAACGGGGGTCCAAACTACTTTATTCAAGCAAAATAAACAACCTAAGCAAACCAAACGAAAACTAAGACGCTCCAAGAACAACACAACTGTGCATGAAACAATAAAAACAAAGTGTCTAGACAAACCTGAGCTTTTTATTGATGAAGAAGGGGATGCCTTGGGCATCCCCAAGATTTGACGCTTGTACCTCTTGTATATTTCTTGGGGTGACACCGGGGTGGCATCCCCAAGCTTGAACTTTTGTCCATTCTTCATCTCATTACATCATTCTCTCTTTACACCTAAAAATTTTCCTTCATACAAAACTTCACACAATCTTCATTAGCAACATTAGTGTATTCAAAAGATATTAGACCTCTGGCAAAGCTTTGGAACAACAAGACTTTTCACTAAAAACACAAGATACTGTATCAACTCCTCCAAAAAGCTCAATTAGCCTAAAGAGAACTTAAAAAGGAATCAATAAGAAGCAAATGCAAATAATGGCAAAAATCTGTCAAAATAGACCAGCAGGTAGAAACTGATTTTTTTCGAACACCTTCTGTTGCTCAAATCAAAACTTGTTGAACTAAAGAAAGTTAGCTAACATATTGGGGGATTTATTCGTAAATTTTGAGCTCAATCTGGTTTACAGAGACTCCTCACGAATTTTTATGGTGGAGGACATAAATCTGTTTCGGGACAGCAACTCCCCAAATCTTACTTCCCTCTGATTAGAGGTCATTCTTGGCACAAAAAGCAAATAAAAAGGATAAGGAGAGGTCATTACTAAAGTAATAACTTCCAAGACTCAAGGAAACTCTTGGGTTATCTCCCAACAAGTACTTTTCTTTAACGCCTTTAAGTTAGGCACAAGAAGCAAGAAGAATCAAGTATTTTCAAATAAGGAAGCATTAACATCAAACCTTGCTTTCAAAGGAGGAGCAAAAAGCAACTTATATCTCCTCATAGGGAAGTGTTCAATACCTTTCTTGAATGGAAAATGATATTTAATGGTGCCTTCTTTCATATCAATTATGGCACCAACTATTCTAAGAAAAGGTCTTCACAAAGTAATAGGACAAGAAGCATTGTATTCAATATCCAAAACATAGAAATCCACAGGGACATAAGAATTATTAACCATAATGATAACATCATCAATACTCCCCATAAGTTTCTTCTTAGCATTATCATTAAGTGGGACATCCAAATAACAATCTTCCAAAGGTGGCAAATCAAGCATGTCATAAATCTTCCGAGGCATAATAGAGACACTAGAACCAAGATCACATGAAGCTTTGAGATCAAAGTCATTCACTTGCACATTAATAATGGGTTCCCAACTATCTTCTACTTTCCTAGGAATTGAAGCTTTGTGTTTTAGCTTCTCTTCCTTAATCTTAACAAGAGCATATGTAATGTGTTTGGTGAAAGCAACATGCATATCACTAGCATCAGGACTTCTAGCAAGCTTTTGTAGGAACATAATCACTTCAGAAATATTGCAACCATCAATATCAAAATCAAACTTAGCATCACTAGTAGTAGACTCAATAGTCTTAGGCATATTAGGAGGAGGAATAGGGACTACTTGTGGTTTAGTGGTGATGGTGCACACACTATTGTTTCTATCAATTTCAGCTTCCCTTTCCCACCTAGCATGAAGTTGAGCTAACAGCCTAACATTTTAATCAATAGTAACTTGTATGGCATAAGCAGTAGCAAAGGTATTCTCCATAGTTTCAGTATTAGTAGCCATTTTATTTATCAAGGAGGAATGTGCTTCAAACAAAGAGGATATATTCTTCTCAACAGTTAAAAGTTTCTCCTCCACGGTTTTTTTGAAAGCATTTTGTTTACTAATAAAGTCTTTGAGCATGACTTCAAGTTCAGAAGGGGCACTTCTAGCATTGTTGTAGGAGTTTCCATAGGAATTGCCATTATTAGAAGGATAAGGCCTATAATTGTTGTTGCTACCAAAATTATTCCTATAGGCATTGTTGTTGAAATTGTTGTTTCTAATGAAGTTCACATCAACTTGCTCTTCTTGAGCAACCAAAGAGGCCAAGGGGACACTATTAGGATCTAGAGGAGCTTTCCCATTAACAAGCATAGCCATAATAACATCAATCTTATCACTCAAAGAGGAAGTTTCCTCAACAGAATTTACCTTCTTACCATGTGGAGCTCTCTCAGTGTGCCATTCAGAGTAGTTAACCATCATATTATCAAGGAGTCTTGTTGCAGCACCCAAAGTGATGCTCATAAAGGTACCTCCAGCAGCTGAATCCAACAGGTTTCTTGAGGAGAAGTTCAAACCTGCATAAAAAGTCTGGATAATCATCCAAGCAGTGAGTCCATGAGTGGGACAATTCTTAACCAAAGATTTCATTTTTTTCCCAAGCTTGAGCAACATGTTCATTATCAAGTTGTTTAAATTTCATAATGTCACTTCTCATAGATATAATCTTAGCAGGAGGATAGTACTTTCCAATAAAAACATCTTTGCACTTAGTCCAAGAATCAATACTATTTTTAGGCAAAGATAGCAACCATTATTTAGCTTTCCCTCTCAAATAGAAAGGAAAAGGCTTGATCTTAATAATATCTCCATCTACATCCTTATACTTCTGCATCTCACAAAGTTCAACAAAGTTATTGAGATGGGCATCAGCAACATCAGAACTAGCACCAGAAAATTGCTCTCATCACAAGATTTAACAAGGCAGGCTTAATTTCATAAAAGGTAGCATCAGGAGCAGGTGGAGCAATAGGTGTGCTAAGTAAATCATTGTTGTTTGTGATAGTGAAGTCACACAGCTTGGTGTTCTCAGTAGAGTTCATTTTGGCAAAGGTGGGCAAGCCAAAAACAGTAGCATCAGCTAGAGCAGGAACTAATTTTTTTTGTGTTTTTTAATAAAGCAAGCAAACCAAACTAGACTAATTTTTTTGGGTTTTTTTGAAAATAGGCAAACAAAACCAAACAAAAGAAACAAAGCAAACTAAAAACAAAGTAAAGAGAAAGGAGGTGAAGGACCCCCCTAGTGAATACGTCCTTACCCTCCCTGGCAACGGCGCCAGAAAAGATCTTTTTGGCTTGCTGTTGCCGTGGGGTAACGTGTGTGAGTGCCTTTTACCTTTCCTCCTCGGCAATGGCGCCAGAAAAGAGCTTGATGATGCCCAACACTTTTCGTGGGACGCTTCGTTGGAAACCCCAAGAGGAAGGTGTGATGAGCACAGCAGCAAGTTTTCCCTCAGTAAGAAACCGAGGTTATCGAACCAGTAGGAAGAAGGAAACGTCACACAGGTGTTGCAAGCAACAGGGAGACCAGCACAACACAAAGTCAAGACTTTGCCCCAATGAATCAGTAAGGTTGTCAAGCTCACCGGTTTTCTGTAACAAAGGATTAAACATATGGTGTGAAAAGTAATGGTTTGCAGCAAGTAAACAAGTAACAGTGGAAGATGTATCAATGGTAAAGATTGGACCAGGGTCTATAGTTCACTAGAGGTGTTCTCCTTAGATAGACAACATGGCATGAAGGGTAAACAAATTACAGCAGGGCAATTGACAGGAACTAAGGAAGGCATAATAATGCAATACTAGTCAAAAAGATCCTATGATATTCGATTGGGAAATACAACAATATACATAGACCGCCATCCAACTGCATCTATGACTAGAAGTCCACCTTCAGGTTATCATCCGAACCCCCTCCAGTATTAAGTTACAAGCAACAGACAACTGCTTTAAGCAAAGTGTGTAAGGTAAACAGTCCACATGTTCCATGAACACGATACCGTTGTTTTCTCCCTAGTGGCAACAGCACATCTACAACCGAAGAGATTTCTGTCACTTCCCTTGGAAACTTGAGGCATGAACCCACTATCGAGCATAAATACCCCCTCTTGGAGTCACTAGCAACTACTTTGCCAAGATAGCTACTAACAATGGAGAGCATGCAATATCACAAACAACACAGACATGATAGAATTATAAAGACAAAACCATTAATCCAACCAACATAATAATCTCAATATCCATCGGATCCCCGCAAACACAACATGCATGATTACAAATAGATTAGATCTTGATCATGAACGGAGCTCACAAGATCTATACATGAAAGCACAAAGGAGGAGATACAACCATCTAGCTACTACATGGACCCATAGTCCAAGGTGGAACTACTCAAGCATCATACCTGAGAGAAGGCCTCCGGGATGATCTCCCCTATGGCAGGGTGCTGGGAAGAACTTCAGATCCCCCCTCCCCGATCTAGGGACGATGGTGGCGGTGGCTACAAACGGTTTCCTGGAGTTTTGATTGGGTACTTAGGGTTTCTGCATCGGGGGCTTCTTATAGGCGAAGAGGCGAGGCCGGGAGGCAGCCAGGGGGCCCACACCCTGCCCAGGCGCGGGTCCACCCTAGCCCGCGCCTGGGGAGGGTGTGGTGGCCCTCTGGAACCTCTCCGTCTCCCCTTCTGGCTTCATGACGCCCACGGTAAAATATTGACTTTGGCTTTTGTCCCATCCAATTTCGAGAATATTGATTTTCTGCCTTTCTGGAACCAAAAACAGAAGAAAACAGGCAACTGGCACTGTGAAAACGCGTTAATAGGTTAGTTCCAGAGAAGTTATAAAAACACCTCAAAGTGTAGACAAAGCAAAGAAAAGTAGATACTAAACAAGCATGGAGCATAAAAAATTGTTGATATGTTTCTGACGTATCAGTCGGTCGCCTTTGCATCCCTCGCAACCGCAAGTTGGGCAACGACATGCTCATGCGAGATTATTTCGCCGAGGTACCCACATACCTGCCTCACCTCTTTCATAGACGCTATTGAATGCGCCGCTCGCTGTTCGTGAACATAGTAAAAGCTTGCAAGGCCAAGACGCGGTACTTCAAGCGTCGAAGAAACGCCGCGGGGCTTCTTTGGCCCGTACCAAAAATATTCGTGGGGCTACTTGGACAATTGTTGTAATTGGATAATTGTTTTAATGTACAATTAACAATTTCGGGCTTTTACTTTACGTTGGTATCATATTTCTGTTTGAAAATGCGAGATATGTGGTGAAATTGACAGAAAATAGTTCAATTTACGGATTCGACCCTTATTGTGGTGAAACAGACCCGGTATGCGCGAAACAGGGAAAAGGGAATATTCCCATTTCTGGTTCGGGTTTCTGGTTTCTGTTCCGCCCCGCCGTCCGCGACCTGAAAAAACCACAAAACACGACCTAAAAACGTGTTTTCTGATTAGTCCTTTTACGATGTCGTCTAGAGATGCTCTAAGGTCTAAAAGTTGTGTTCATCCCTTTAAAAGCAGCCATTACTTTTATATTGGTTCTCTCCTTCTCTCTCATCATTCTTCCCCTCTCGCCTTGCTTTATCTGCCGAGCCTAGCTGGACCTGGCAGGGCAGCGGCTTGGGGCATACCATTTGGTTGTGCAACCCTTCTTGCCCAGACCTGGCCATCCAAGCGATCTATTTGGTCGGCAGAAGGGCGTTGCAGCTACGGTGCTTGGTGTAGTGGATATGGTCCTCGCGACGACATGGCAGCGGCAAGGAGATTTTGCGGCAGTAGTAGGGTGGCGGCTTCGATGTGCTTATTCAAGGTCTAGTGGGTGAGGGGATTGGTGCACGGCATTTCGAACAAAAGTCCTACCAACGAGGGAGGCACCGATGGGCATCGTTTCCTTCATGGAGACATCTTCAGTGAGTACTCCATATTGGAAGCGTCGCCTTACGTGGCTTCGAGTGATGCGTCTACCCAGCGCTTGAGCCCGTGAGGCGCAATGCGCACCATCATCGGTGCTTTCAGAGTATATAGCATAAATTCACCATAATTCGGTTGAAATTTCTCAAACACCACCACTTTACGTTTGCAGGACAAAATCCCATCAATTTTGGTTGGCTACTAGCAGAAAACGCTAAAACCCATTTGATCCCGAATTGAAACGGATTCTGACAACCCGCTGCAAGGTGACGTGGCAACCCTAGACAGCGCTCAGACACGGCCGTTGCCGGCCGTTAACAGCACGGACATCGGGCCCACCTGTTAGTATGCTAGGTCTCATTATTCCTCTACCAACCCCTCACTCACTCGGTACCGAACCAAAGCAGCAAGCCATACTGTTGTTGCCGCCTCTCCTGTCGTGCCCTCGTCGTTGTTCGTCTCTGTGCGGCTACCACCGCCACCACCGCCGTTTTCGTCGCGATGCCCAGCTGGGATGAAGGGTCTTCTTCCATCCAGTCGTACATAGGGGTAAGATCCAGTGCCACAATGTTCTGTCTAGGGTTAGGGTTCATCCGATTTTGGGATTTTTGATTTTTTTGTCGATTTAGCCCAATTTAATCTCCTTTTTCAACCAATTAGGATGTCACCCTCTCGATTTTGCACCAAACTCCCTGGATGATCCCACTTTTTGCGGCATAGCGTCTGGTGGCCAGGAGCTCTGTCATGGCCACAAGCTCCCGCCACACAAATGTGTTGCATTTGAAGGGTCTGACAATGGAAAGAGACCTTATAAAATGTCAGTTGATGAACTGAAAGAACTCAAGAAACAACTTGGAGAACATCTACAGAAAGGATTTATTCAACCAAGTTCTTCATCTTGGGGAGCCCCAGTTTTGTTCGTGGAGAAGAAGGATAGAAGTCAAAGGTTATGCATAGATTACCGATCACTCAACGAGGTGACTATCAAGAACAAATACCCTTTGCCTAGAATCAATGACTTGTTTGATCATCTAGAAGGAGCATGTGTGTTTTCAAAGATTGATCTCCAGTCAGGATATTTTCAACTCAAGATAAGAGAACAAGACATACCTAAAACAGCTTTCACTACAAGGTATGGATTGTATGAGTATACCCTAATGCCTTTTGGTTTGACCAATGCTCCAGCATACTTCATGAATATGATGAACAAGGTGTTCATGGAATTCCTTGACAAGTTTTTTGTCGTTTTCATCGATGACATCTTAGTCTACTCCAAGAGCAAATAAGAGCATGAAGGACATTTGTGTTTGATACTTGAGAAGTTAAGAGAGCATAAACTTTATGCCAAATTCAACAAGTGTGAGTTCTGGTTGGATGAAGTTGGTTTTCTAGGTCATGTTATGACAAAGGATGGTGTAGCAGTTGATCCTGCTAAGGTTTCAGCTGTGACTGAATGGTAATCTCCCAAGTCCGTGAAAGAAGTTCGTAGTTTCCTTGGCTTAGCAGGTTACTACAAAAGGTTCATTGAAAATTTCTCCAAGGTAGCTAAGCCTATGACTGAATTACTAAAGAAAGACAAGAAGTTTGCTTGGTCTGAAGGTTGTGAACTCAACTTTCAGGAATTGAAGAAGAGACTTGTGATAGCACCAGTCTTGTGTCTGCCAGATTTGGAAAACAATTTCCATGTATATTGTGATGCATCTCATGAGGGTTTGGGTGCAGTACTTATGCAAGACAGTAAAGTTGTGGCTTATGCCTCGAGACAACTCAAAACTCATGAAGTGAACTATCCAACTCATGATTTAGAGTTAGCCTCTATTGTCCATGCACTCAAAACATGGAGACACTATCTTTTGGGAAAGCGTTGTGAAGTGTTCACAGATCACAAGAGTTTGAAGTATATCTTCACCCAGAAGGAAATCAATATGAGACAAAGAAGATGGTTAGAACTTATCAAGGACTATGACTTAAGTTTGCAATACCACCTCGGTAAAGCAAATGTTGTAGCAGATGCTCTAAGTCGTAAGGTTTTTGTGAATGGCCTTACCAAAGGAGAATTGCCAGATGATCTGTGTACCCAATTTAGAAAACTCAGATTGGAGATTGTGCCTGAAGGACATCTCATGTCTTTGGATGTTCAACCCACTTTGTTGGACAAGATCAAAGAAGCCCAGAAGATTGATAAAGAAATTGAAGAGATTAAGGAAAAGATTGGCATAGGAAAAGCCAAAGGATTCCATGAAGACGAACAAGGTACCTTATGGCATGGGAAACGTATCTGTGTTCCACAAGATCCGAATCATGGAAACTGATTTTGCAAGAAGCACACAACTCTCCGTATTCCATTCATCCGGGTAACACCAAAATGTACATGGACATGAAAGAAAGATTTTGGTGGAATAACCTCAAGAAGGACATCGCCGAACACATTGCTTTGTGTGATGTATGTAGTAGAGTGAAAGCGGAACATCAGAAACCAGCAGGTTTGCTTCAACCACTACCTATTCCTGATTGGAAGTGGGACAAGATTGGTATGGATTTCATTACCGGATTACCAAGGACCAGGTCAGGATACGACTCTATTTGGGTAGTAGTGGATCGCCTAACTAAAGTGGCTCATTTCATACCCGTGAAGACAACCTATACAAGTGCAAAGTTAGCCAGAATCTACATGAGTAGAATTGTATGTCTACATGGAGTGCCCAAGAGTATTGTGTCTGATAGGGGAACTCAATTCACTTCCCATTTTTGGAGACAGTTATATGAGTCATTGGGAACAAGGTTGGAATTCAAGATCGCTTTCATCCTCAAACCGATGGATGCATGAAAGGACTAATCAGATTCTCGAAGACATGTTGAGGGCATGTGCCCTAGACTATGGAGACAGTTGGGATGAAAGTCTACCTTACGCAGAATTTTCTTATAACAACAGCTATCAAGCCAGTATTGAGATGGCACCATTTGAGTTTCTCTACGGAAGAAAGTGTACCACCCCATTGTTATGGAATGGTGTGGGAGAAAGAAGTTTATTCGGACCAGATCTTATCAAGGAAGCCAAGAGAAGGTCAAGTTGGTTAGGACACAGGTTAAAGATAGCACAGTCCCGATAGAAAAGCTACGCAGATTCTAAGCGTAGAGAAGTCACCTACGAAGTTGGTGATAGAGCTTATCTTAGAGTGTCACCACTTCGTGGAGTGAAAAGGTTCGGAGTCAAAGGAAAATTGGCACCAAGATATGTTGGACCATTCAAGATTCTGAGTCGTAAAGGAGAAGTTGCCTATGAAATAGAACCGCGTAATCTCGCCATTTGTTCATAATGTGTTTCATGTGAGTCAACTTAAGAAATGTCATCCAGAAATGGAAGAAACTTCTTTGAAGGATACTATACCTTTGGAGGAGGTTCAACTAGAAAGTGATCTCACTTACGAAGAGAAACCTATCAAGATTCTTGAGACTGCAGAAAGAGTCACACAGACTAAGACTATCAAGTTTTGCAAAGTGCAGTGGAACCATCATTCCGAAGAGGAAGCAACATGGGAAAGAGAAGATGATCTTCGGAAAGACCACCCACACCTATTTGCTAGCCAATCCGAATCTCGAGGGCGAGATTCACCTTAAGGGGGTTAGATTTGTAACATCCCTAAAATCATGTTTCAAACTCATGCATATCATCCATGCATTCATGATCATATAGAGTTCATTTCAAAACAAAACAATTCAAAAACAGGAGCTTATGAGCTCATTATTTTATGTGATCATCTTTTGAAACAAATGTTACTCTTTCTATGAGAGGTTGTTGTTCATGAAACCAAACTTTGTGCCTTGTTTTTTTCAGAATGTGTTGCTAGTTTGCTAAGGTTCAAACCAAGAGTTCAAAGCAAATACAATTTGAAAACCCATTTCAAAGTCAATATGAAACAAAGTGCTATGTCACTGTTTATTTTATTTTTCCAAATGACCAAGCCAATTCAAGGTGACCACTTGGTTTTATGCCAAGAATTGTGACTATTGCACACTGCAAAAATCCTGAATAAATTTGAATTCAATTAGAGTTTGAATTCATTTGAAAAACATTCCAGAAAATCAAATCAGAAATAGAAAAGGAATAAAGAAAAGGAAAAGGGTCGGCGCCAGACTTTGGGCCCAATAGCGAAACCAGCCCAGCTAGCCCACCCGGGTTTTCCCTCTCTCTCTTCACACCAGTCAAAGGAGTCGCCGACGCCAGACCCACACCCCTTCTGTTCCTCTGCATAACCTGGGCCCTCTCCACGTCGACTCCTTCTTCCCCAAATCTCGCCTTAGACGCCATCGCCGCCGTTGCTGCGTTGATTCCAGCGTAATTGCCATTGATTCACCAGGCGTTTCTTGTCGAGCCTCGCCACTTAAACCCTCCCCACTCGCTCCATTCCCTCACTCAATTTTTCTCCACGCCACTAGGCTGCTCGCCTTCGCCAAACACCGCCGCAGCTCCGACGATCTCCGGCAGAATTCGTGAGTCCCGACCGCGTGCCTCGATTCAACGAGTGTGTCCAGCAGGACCTCGTGCATCTTCTGATACCCTTTGCTTGCCTGCTGGTGACCCAGGACGCCGTCCCTGTTCGTTCTCGCAAACGACCGAGCCACCACTCAACTCCGGCGACCGATTACGGTAAGCATAGCGCGCCCCTTGATCTCTCTCGCATACGAGGTTGTTCGCCACCGTCTTGCGCATCTCCTAAACCACCTGGTTCGTGCTAGGGCGACGCGGAACCTCGGCAACAACTTCGACAAAGAACCACGACGCGTTCACGAACTCCGGCGAGGAATCCCCGACGACTCCGAGCGCCCCTTCGCCAGCCAGAGACACGTTGAGCTTCACCTCGTCACTGCGGTTCTGGTGAGCACCCTCTCCCCTCCCCGGGTGACCTAGTTCGCCGCATCACATCGACAGAAGCGCTCGCGCTCACCGCCATGCTAAGCCGCCGACTTTGGTCAGAACAACGGCAGCCGTTAGATCTGTATCGTAGGGACTTGATTAGATCTGGAGCGAAGCGTTTTCTTTAGATCTGGCGCGTTGGATCTAACTTGATCCGACGGCGCGGAAGCATGATCCTGAGCGAAGCGGTATCGGCCAGTAAAATTAAGACGCGTGGCAGTGAGTTAAGTTTAAAACAGAATTTGAATCTGATTTAGATTCAAAATTGATTTGGATATAACTTTTGATCCCCACGTTAGAATTTGACAAATTTTATACCGTTGGAATCAGGAGATGAAGCCCTTTAAGAATATGCAATGTGTTTAATGTTTTGCATCTGTTAAAATGGTTTATTTTCTCAAAAACATGTGTAGGGCTTATTTGAGCATATGAATTGTTTAGGAATTAATTTAGGGTTTAAATTATTGTTGTGTGGCAAGTTTTTGACTTGTTTAGGATTCAGTACTATGCACTTGCTTGGTTGAGTTTTAAAAAAATCACCACTTAGCATTATGCATGCATGCATATATTTTTGTTTGTTTGTATATGTTATGTGTGTAATTTGTTGCTACCATTCTTTGTGTAGACTTTGGTGCTAGTGATTGTGATTGTGAAGAGTGCTACTCTCCCAACTACCAAGGCAAGTGGTACTTCATGAATAATTCTACCCCTATATTTTATACTAAGCATTAGAAATATTTTGCTAAGTCTTGCATGTTATTATTTTGCCTATATGCCATGTTGGGAAATCCTAAGTAGTTGTAGAATTGCTAGGAAATTTCTAAGTTAAGTTACTATCTATGCCATGCTTAGCCTAGCTAGTAGCAAACAAGGGTTGGTGAAATATACATGCTATGATGAAAATATTTCTAAGTCTTTGGACTTGTTTTACTTAATAAAACAACTAAGTCAATGAATCGCCTGGGTGGAAAGGGACTTGAATGGTGGTTTTGGTTGAGTGGTTACACAAGGCCCATGGCTATGGTTTACCTTGTGTATCTCACTTGTGGTAAGCCACCCAGGAACAAAGAGATTTTAGAGGCCAAGTGTTAAGAAGCTTCTAGTGCAGCCACTTGGCAATATGGGCTCTGCCTGGATCACATAAGTTGCTAGAACTTAGCCATTTGGACAGTTGGTGGTAGTGGGAATGATAGGTTGGAGCGCGTCCATTTGGTCTAAGGGAAGGCTTCTGAAAGGTCCTCTCTTGGTGAAACCAAGTCTAGTGGGGAAAGTGCACAACCTCTGCAGATGGAAAAATATAAGTACTTAGCCGAGTCCATGGCAATGGACAACTTGAGCATCAAGGCATGGAAGCTATCAAGAATCTCCTCATCCCAATTTCTAAGTAAAAATTTGTGGGTGAACAAGGGTGAAGGACCTCAATGTCTATTGGTGGTTCCTTGGGAAAAGTTTTGACAAAGAAAAACTTAGTGATTTCAACTAATAGGAAAAACCTATTTTGAGCAAAGCAAGCCAAGCTACACTTAGCCAAATTTGCATATAGTATCTAGTCCACTTAAAATATACTAAGGTATCACTTGCCAATACTATTCCAAAGTATTGACCCACTGTGGCTGTAACTTGTGATGTTGCAGGTTACTCTGATGAGGATTAGGTGTCATGAGTCTACACTCAACATGTTTGCCTGTGGCACATGAATATGAAGACTTATATTTATTTACTTATTCAAACTCTTGTATTAGGCATGTGGCCTTGAGTTGTAAAGACTATGTTTATCTCTGGAATGGATGTAATAAATGACCTTTGTATCTGTGTACTTCATCTTAAACTGTGGATGCTAGCAATGATCCAGGGACTAGCATTGCAATCACAGGGATCCTTTTTCCTTTATAAAGGAGGGATCTTACAGATGGTATCAGAGCACTGTGTTGCCTGTAGGATTATGACCCTAGGATTGGAAACCACTAAGGAAAAAATTTCAACTTCTACACTTGTCTATTCTTCTCGTAAAACTTTTATAATCTTCTCTCTCATCTCTATTTGTAGATGAACTCCATCAACGAAGTCGTTAGGAAAGGACCACTCATGACAATGACTTTGGAGTGTGAGACAGAATTTCCCAAGGCTCTCAAGGACCTCATGGTTGCATTAGAGATACAAGGTGCAGCTGTGTACAAAGGTTTTCCTGTGATGGATGAAGGAGTGGAATACTGGTGGGTGCAACTTCACTTGTATAAAAACAAGGAAGACAACCATCAGGAAAAAGGGTTCTGTATGTTCACCAATTCAGTGGTGCACACTACATTCTTTGAATCAGCAAAGGATGCAGCTTGGAAGACCATCAAAGAACTTGGTGATAGAGTCAAGTGCAGAATGCTCAACCTCCAAAATGATCTAAGGAAAGAGAAGGAACATACCCAAGAGTTGGAAGCTACCAACCAAACCTTAAGAGGAGACTTTTTAGACTTAGTGATGGAATCATGTGAGCATGATAGGCTGATTGCTTCTAGAAACATTGTGTTAGCCAATGATCCAAAGGAGATAGGATTGTAAACGATTGTTAGTTGGACCACCACTATCACCTTATTTTCCAAAATGTTGCTTTAAAATAAGATTGAACGTTGGTTGTTGTAATGGTTTCATGTATGCATGACTTGTGTGTTTTGCTTCCCAAGGATATGTATGTGATGTTTTGTCTTTTATTTTATCTTGATTTGTGTTGTTCTAACTTTTCTATCTTATAAATAGATGCCTATTACCATCAGCACTGTTGAGGAGTTCCAGGTTACCCGCTTTGGTCCTCGTATCGTTGAGCTTACTACTTTGCTCAATCTCCCTCTTCCCACCATCATGGTGCATCCCCTCACCAAGTTTGAGAGGAAGGACCTCTGGGGCTTCAAGGTCAACCAGCCCGGATGCCAGACAGAGCCTACCACGGAGGCCATTGTCTTCAAGCTCATGCACGATGACAGGGAGAGAGGCCTTGAGGTAGTTATGTAGGATCTGATAGGACGTCTGCTAGGGAGACACTCCCGACAGGTTAGAAGTACCCACTTCCACGTCTTCGGAAGACGTGATGAGGATGGAGAGTCCATCGACTTCGAGGACGATTCGAGGGACGCAGCAGAGCCGATACGCCTGTACCTCCAGGACTTAGAGTCTCTCATTAGGCACGTGGACACGGACAAGACCAATGTCATGCTCAGCAATGACGAGCTCAGTGCAGCCATGAGAAGGACAAGCTCTTCGCGGAGCAAGACGAGATAGTCAAGGAAATGGAGGCGAAGTTTGAGACCCGGGACAGGAAGTTCAAGAGTCAGGAGAAGCGTGTCTAGGATAGGAACAAGAAGATCCGGGACATGACTGAAGAACTGCAGTCCAAGGATTTCGAGCTCGAGCAGCAGCAGACAGTGATCGAGAGACTTCGTTCCCAGAAGAGAGCTCTCAAGGCCAAGATAGAGACCTTGACCACTAACGTCGAGGAATACAAGACCGCGATGGAGAACGCAGGTCTTACCTTTGTCGAGGAGGAGATTGATGCCGAGGAGTAGATTTGACTACTCATTTATCTTTTATTATCGTACTTGTTGTTTGAGAACTTGTTATTTGACCATCCGACATGTGGATGGCTTGTTATTTGTGTGTTTTACTTTACGAACTTGTTATCTTGTTGTTGAACTTTTATCTTTGTGTTGCATACTTGTGTTTGCTTATGTGATGTAATGTGCATGAAAGCATCTATGGGTATCTCATTCTTATCTCTATTTGAACAAACCACAGATGCCTCCCCGTCGTGCAAACCCCAACCCCAACAACAACAACAACAACAACAACAACAACATCACTCCAGAAATGCAACAAATGATGACCGCTCAAACTTAGCTAATGCAGATGATGACGACGTTCATCCAGAACCAAAACAACAACAACAATAACAACAACAACAACCCACCGGGCTTTGATATGCTTACCAGGTTCTTGAGATTGAGGCCAGCAAAGTTCTCAGGGACGACTGATCCCATGGTGGCCAATGATTGGCTACGTTCTGTAAACAAGGACTTGGTAACCGTGGGCTGCACGGATGCTGAAAAGGTCAGATTTGTAGCACATTTGCTGGAGGGACCAGCCGCCACTTGGTGGGATAACTTCCAGATCACCACTCCCATAGATGAAGTGACATGGGCTATCTTTGAGGATGGCTTTCGCACTGCTCATATCTCATCTGGAGTGATGAGTCTGAAAAAGAAAGAGTTCCACAATCTGAAGCAGCGCCACCGCAGCGTGGCTGAATATATTGAAGAGTTCAACAATCTGGCGCGTTACGCACCGGATGAAGTGGACACCAATGCTAAGAGAAAGGAAAAATTTCTTGAAGGCTTGAATGATGAGCTGAATCTGCAGTTGGTTGTTGCATATGTTCCCACTTATCAGTCGCTCTGTGACAAGGCTGCTATTTTGGAGAACAAAATGAAGCAAGTTGAGAGTAGAAAGAGAAAGCACTCCGACAAGCACAGCTAGGGATCGTCTCACAAACGATCTCATTATGATGACAGCGGAAGCTCAGGATCCCACAAGCATGGGAAATTCAACAAGCACCACAACCACAACCGTCATGACAAACATCACCGTAGTCATGACAATGACAAATACAAGAACCACAAGGGTGGATACAAGAGTCACCATGGTGGTAATGGAAGTGGAAGTGCAAGTCAGCCTGTTAAAAGAGACATTAGTCAGGTTGAATGCTTCAAGTGCAAAAAGATGGGGCATTATGCAAATGACTGCCCAGAAAAGAAAGTTGAAGGACCCAACAAACCCAACCCTTTCCAGAAGGGACAGGTGAACCACATCAGTGTGGAGGAGGTCTATGAGGAGCCTGATGCTATTGCTGGTAAGTTCAGACTCAATTCTATTCCAGCATTTTTTCTTTTTGATACTGGAGCATCGCATTCATTCATATCAAAAGCATTTGTTGATAGAAATGGGTTTCCAACTGAAAACATTGGGTGTCCAATAAAAGTTAGTTCTCCGGGTGGAGATATGATAGTAAGTCTTGGATGCCGGGATCTAGTAATAGAGTTTGGAAAGCATAAATTTCCAGTGAGTCTGATAATCCTAGATTCCCAAGGACTGGACGTAATATTGGGAATGGATTGGATGGCTAAGTATGAAGGAGTACTAGATTGTGCTAATCGCACTGTTGCACTCACAACCCCGGAAAGAAAGCGGATTAAATTCAAGTCCAACTTTGAATCTAAAGGAAGTAAGCTAAATTCTCTTAAGGGGGTTAGCATGGACAGTGTGCCAATTGTGAGTGAGTATCCGGGTGTGTTTCTAGAAGAATTGTCGGGAATGCCACCAGATAGAGATGTGGAGTTTCTGATAGATTTGGTACCAGGGTCTGGACCAATAGCAAAGAGACCTTATAAAATGTCAGTTGATGAACTGAAAGAACTCAAGAAACAACTTGGAGAACAGCTACAGAAAGGATTTATTCAACCAAGTTCTTCATCTTGGGGAGCCCCAGTTTTGTTCGTGGAGAAGAAGGATAGAAGTCAAAGGTTATGCATAGATTACCGATCACTCAACGAGGTGACTATCAAGAACAAATACCCTTTGCCTAGAATAAATGACTTGTTTGATCAGCTAGAAGGAGCATGTGTGTTTTCAAAGATTGATCTCCGGTCAGGATATTTTCAACTCAAGATAAGAGAACAAGACATACCTAAAACAGCTTTCACTACAAGGTATGGATTGTATGAGTATACCGTAATGCCTTTTGGTTTGACCAATGCTCCAGCATACTTCATGAATATGATGAACAAGGTGTTCATGGAATTCCTTGACAAGTTTGTTGTCATTTTCATCGATGACATCTTAGTCTACTCCAAGAGCAAAGAAGAGCATGAAGGACATTTGCGTTTGATACTTGAGAAGTTAAGAGAGCATAAACTTTATGCCAAATTCAGCAAGTGTGAGTTCTGGTTGGATGAAGTTGGTTTTCTAGGTCATGTTATGACAAAGGATGGTGTAGCAGTTGATCCTGCTAAGGTTTCAACTGTGACTGAATGGGAATCAACCAAGTCCGTGAAAGAAGTTTGTAGTTTCCTTGGCTTAGTAGGTTACCACAGAAGGTTCATTGAAAATTTCTCCAAGGTAGCTAAGCCTATGACTGAATTACTAAAGAAAGACAAGAAGTTTGCTTGGTATGAAGGTTGTGAACTCAGCTTTCAGGAATTGAAGAAGAGACTTGTGACAGACAAAGACCTTGTGTTGCGCAGATTTGGAAAAAGATTTCCAAGTATATTGTGATGCATCTCATCGTGGTTTGGGTGCGACTTATGCAAGACAAGAAGTTGTGGCTTATGCCTCGAGACAACTCAAAACTCATGAAGTGAACTATCCAACTCATGATTTAGAGTTAGCCTCTGTTGTCCATGCACTCAAAACATGGAGACACTATCTTTTGGGAAAGCGTTGTGAAGTGTTCACAGATCACAAGAGTTTGAAGTATATCTTCACCCAGAAGGAAATCAATATGAGACAAAGAAGATGGCTAGAACTTATCAAGGACTATGACTTAAGTTTGCAATACCACCCCGGTAAAGCAAATGTTGTAGCAGATGCTCTAAGTCGTAAGGTTTTTGTGAATGGCCTTACCAAAGGAGAATTGCCAGATGATCTGTGTACCCAATTTAGAAAACTCAGATTGGAGATTGTGCCTGAAGGACATCTCATGTCTTTGGATGTTCAACCCACTTTGTTGGACAAGATCAAAGAATCCCAGAAGATTGATAAAGAAATTTAAGAGATTAAGGAAAAGATTGGCATAGGAAAAGCCAAAGGATTCCATGAAGACGAACAGGGTACCTTATGGCATGGGAAACGTATCTGTGTTCCACAAGATCCGGAACTACGGAAACTGATTTTGCAAGAAGCACACAACTCTCTGTATTCCATTCATCCGGGTAACACCAAAATGTACATGGACATGAAAGAAAGATTTTGGTGGAATAACCTCAAGAAGGACATCGCCGAACACATTGCTTTGTGTGATGTATGTAGTAGAGTGAAAGCGGAACATTAGAAACCAGCAGGTTTGCTTCAACCACTACCTATTCCTGATTGGAAGTGGGACAAGATTGGTATGGATTTCATTACCGGATTACCAAGGACCAGGTCAGGATACGACTCTATTTGGGTAGTAGTGGATCGCCTAACTAAAGTGGCTCATTTCATACCCATGAAGACAACCTATACAAGTGCAAAGTTAGCCAGAATCTACATGAGTAGAATTGTATGTCTACATGGAGTGCCCAAGAGTATTGTGTCTGATAGGGGAACTCAATTCACTTCCCATTTTTGGAGACAGTTACATGAGTCATTGGGAACAAGGTTGGAATTCAAGATCGCTTTTCATCCTCAAACCGATGGATGCATGAAAGGACTAATCAGATTCTCGAAGACATGTTGAGGGCATGTGCCCTAGACTATGGAGCCAGTTGGGATGAAAGTCTGCCTTACGCAGAATTTTCTTATAACAACAGCTATCAAGCCAGTATTGAGATGGAACCATTTGAGTTTCTCTACGGAAGAAAGTGTACCACCCCATTGTTATGGAATGGTGTGGGAGAAAGAAGTTTATTCGGACCAGATCTTATCAAGGAAGCCGAAGAGAAGGTCAAGTTGGTTAAGGACAGGTTAAAGATAGCACAGTCCCGACAGAAAAGCTACGCAGATTCTAAGCGTAGAGAAGTCACCTACGAAGTTGGTGATAGAGCTTATCTTAGAGTGTCACCACTTCGTGGAGTGAAAAGGTTCGGAGTCAAAGGAAAATTGGCACCAAGATATGTTGGACCATTCAAGATTTTGAGTCGTAAAGGAGAAGTTGCCTATGAAATAGAACTGCCAGAATCTCTGCCAGCTGTTCATAATGTGTTTCATGTGAGTCAACTTAAGAAATGTCATCCAGAAATGGAAGAAACTTCTTTGAAGGATACTATACCTTTGGAGGAGGTTCAACTAGAAAGTGATCTCACTTACGAAGAGAAACCTATCAAGATTCTTGAGACTGCAGAAAGAGTCACACAGACTAAGACTATCAAGTTTTGCAAAGTGCAGTGGAACCATCATTCCGAAGAGGAAGCAACATGGGAAAGAGAAGATGATCTTCGGAAAGACCACCCACACCTATTTGCTAGCCAATCCGAATCTCGAGGGCGAGATTCACCTTAAGGGGGTTAGATTTGTAACATCCCTAAAATCATGTTTCAAACTCATGCATATCATCCATGCATTCATGATCATATAGAGTTCATTTCAAAACAAAACAATTCAAAAACAGGATCTTATGAGCTCATTATTTTATGTGATCATCTTTTGAAACAAATGTTACTCTTTCTATGAGAGGTTGTTGTTCATGAAACCAAACTTTGTGCCTTGTTGTTTTCAGAATGTGTTGCTAGTTTGCTAAGGTTCAAACCAAGAGTTCAAAGCAAATACAATTTGAAAACCCATTTCAAAGTCAATATGAAACAAAGTGCTATGTCACTGTTTATTTTATTTTTCCAAATGACCAAGCCAATTCAAGGTGACCACTTGGTTTTATGCCAAGAATTGTGACTATTGCACACTGCAAAAATCCTGAATAAATTTGAATTCAATTAGAGTTTGAATTCATTTGAAAATCATTCCAGAAAATCAAATCAGAAATAGAAAAGGAATAAAGAAAAGGAAAAGGGTCGGCTTAACTTTGGGCCAACAACAAACCAACCAGCCCAAATAGCCCACCCGGTTTTCCCTCTCTCTCTCTCACGCTTGTGAGCCTTGACGCCAGACCCACACCCTTCCTCTCCTCTCGCATAACCGGGCCCTCTCCACGTCGACTCCTTCTTCCCAAATCTGCACAGACGCCATCGCCGCTGGCCGTTGCGTTGATTCCATGGCGTAATTGCCATTGATTCACCAGCGCTTCTTGTCGAGCCTCCGCCACTTAAACCCCTCCCACTCCGCTCCATTCCCTCTCAATTTTCTCCACGCCACTAGGTCGCCGAACTCGCCAAACACCGCCGCATTCGACGATCTCGGCAGCAAATTCCGGTGAGTCCCACCGCCTGTGCCTCTGATTCAACGAGTGTGTCAGCAGACCTCGTGCATCTTCGATACCCTTTGCTTGCTCGCCGTGACCCAGACGCCCTGCTCGTTCGCAAACGACCGAGCCACCACTCAACTCCGGCGACCGATTACGGTAAGCATAGCGCGCCCCTTGATCTCTCTCGCATACGAGGTTGTTCGCCACCGTCTTGCGCATCTCCTAAACCACCTGGTTCGTGCTAGGGCGACGCGGAACCTCGGCAACAACTTCGACAGCAACCACCCGACGCGTTCACGAACTCCGGCGAGGAATCCCCGACGACTCCGAGCGCCCCTTCGCCAGCCAGAGACACGTTGAGCTTCACCTCGTCACTGCGGTTCTGGTGAGCACCCTCTCCCCTCCCCGGGCGACCTAGTTCGGCCGGCATCCATCGACAGAAGCGCTCGCCACCGCCGCGCTAGCGCCGCTCGACTTTGGTCAGAACAACGGCAGCCGTTAGATCTGTATCGTAGGGACTTGATTAGATCTGGAGCGAAGCGTTTTCTTTAGATCTGGCGCGTTGGATCTAACTTGATCTGACGGCGCGGAAGCGTGATCCTGAGCGAAGCGGTATCGGCCAGTAAAATTAAGACGCGTGGCAGTGAGTTAAGTTTAAAACAGAATTTGAATCTGATTTAGATTCAAAATTGATTTGGATATAACTTTTGATCCCCATGTTAGAATTTGACAAATTTTATACCGTTGGAATCAGGAGATCAAGCCCTTTCAGAATATGCAATGTGTTTAATGTTTTGCATCAGTTAAAATGGTTTATTTTGCAAAAACATGTGTAGGGCTTATTTGAGCATATGAATTGTTTAGGAATTAATTTAGGGTTTAAATTATTGTTGTGTGGCAAGTTTTTGACTTGTTTAGGATTCAGTACTATGCACTTGCTTGGTTGAGTTTTAAAAAAATCATCACTTAGCATTTTGCATGCATGCATATATTTTTGTTTGTTTGTATATGTTATGTGTGTAATTTGTTGCTACCATTCTTTGTGTAGACTTTGGTGCTAGTGATTGTGATTGTGAAGAGTGCTACTCTCCCAACTACCAAGGCAAGTGGTACTTCATGAATAATTCTACCCCTATATTTTATACTAAGCATTAGAAATATTTTGCTAAGTCTTGCATGTTATTATTTTGCCTATATGCCATGTTGGGAAATCCTAAGTAGTTGTAGAATTGCTAGGAAATTTCTAAGTTAAGTTACTATCTATGCCATGCTTAGCCTAGCTAGTAGCAAACAAGGGTTGGTGAAATATACATGCTATGATGAAAATATTTCTAAGTCTTTGGACTTGTTTTACTTAATAAAACAACTAAGTCAATGAATCGCCTGGGTGGAAAGGGACTTGAATGGTGGTTTTGGTTGAGTGGTTACACAAGGCCCATGGCTATGGTTTACCTTGTGTATCTCACTTGTGGTAAGCCACCCAGGAACAAAGATATTTTAGAGGCCAAGTGTTAAGAAGCTTCTAGTGCAGCCACTTGGCAATATGGGCTCTGCCTGGATCACATAAGTTGCTAGAACTTAGCCATTTGGACAGTTGGTGGTAGTGGGAATGATAGGTTGGAGCGCGTCCATTTGGTCTAAGGGAAGGCTTCTGAAAGGTCCTGTCTTGGTGAAACCAAGTCTGGTGGGGAAAGTGCACAACCTCTGCAGATGGAAAAATCTAAGTACTTAGCCAAGTCCATGGCAATGGACAACTTGAGCATCAAGGCATGGAAGCTATCAAGAATCTCCTCATCCCAATTTCTAAGTAAAAATTTGTGAGTGAACAAGGGTGAAGGACCTCAATGTCTATTGGTGGTTCCTTGGGAAAAGTTTTGACAAAGAAAAACTTAGTGATTTCAACTAATAGGAAAAACCTATTTTGAGCAAAGCAAGCCAAGCTACACTTAGCCAAATTTGCATATAGTATCTAGTCCACTTAAAATATACTAAGGTATCACTTGCCAATACTATTCCAAAGTATTGACCCACTGTGGTTGTAACTTGTGATGTTGCAGGTTACTCTGATGAGGATTAGGTGTCATGAGTCTACACTCAACATGTTTGCCTGTGGCACATGAAGATGAAGACTTATATTTATTTACTTATTCAAACTCTTGTATTAGGCATGTGGCCTTGAGTTGTAAAGACTATGTTTATCTCTGGAATGGATGTAATAAATGACCTTTGTATCTGTGTACTTCATCTTAAACTGTGGATGCTAGCAATGATCCAGGGACTAGCATTGCAATCACAGGGATCCTTTTTTCCTTTATAAAGGAGGGATCTTACAGCCACAAGCTCCCGCCACACAAATGTGTTGCATTTGAAGGGTCTGACACTGGAAGGAGGTTTTTCCTCTGTCAAATTGAAAATGTAAGTGATATGTAACAGTATCATGTTTTTTTCATGCTAATCTGTAATGGACACTAGATCAAACCATCTATTCATGTAGTGTTCATGGTAGTTAGTACTTTGTACCTTTAATTTAGTGTTAATTGGAGTCGCTTGATCTAGTGTTCAATTAGATTTAGTACTAATTTGATATGAGGTGGTGTTAATTAGAACATGTTGATGTACTGTTCAACTAGACCAATGATTTAGTTCTGCATTTAGTACCATGGTTCATGCATATAAATTATAGTTGATTTTCAGTCTGTTGACATATTCTGTGTGCATCCTATATGTTTGCAACAAGCTATGAATTATGGATTTCAGTCTTGGTTAGATGCAGAGTGGCCTGACACTCTACAACATGCTTTGTCTAAATTGTGGGAGATGTACAATAGGAACAACTCTGCTATATTAGATCATACTATTGAGCATGAGAAGGTTGTGAAGGATCTCACTGATGAGAAGAGTAAGATACAGAAGAAAAATACTCTAGTATGATAGTTGATGTCAACAAGTTTGTTGAAGCTACTGAGCAAAGGGTTTTGGCTGCACATATGGCCACGTTAAGGGCAGAAGAAGCTGAGAACAATGTATCTCCCTTTCTGCATTTGAAGGAAAAAACTGCACTGCTAGAGATGGAAGAAGAAAGATATAAGTTGAAGAGTGAGGTTGAGATGTTGAAGGCTCTTCAGAAGTCTCAGGCTGATATAATCAAGGTTAGGCAGAAAGAATTTGAGGATGATAAGAAGGCAATTAAGGAATACAAGAAAAAACTTGAGTACACTATCTTTGATCTGTTCAATGCTAAGGAAGCTCAGAAGACCAAGCCGAAGAGGATCAAGACAATCATTGATGAGGAGTAATTGATCATTGTGTTGGTGTTAATGCAATGTTAGTGTAATGTTTCCTAGCAATTCTGATGGTAATAGGCAATTCCTAGGTGTTAACAACCCTAGTATGTTAAAAAATTGAGCATTACAAAGCAGAAAAAGACAATGATAAAGGTTTAAATAACATTACAATACCATAGGTTCAAATAACATTACAATACCATAGGTTCAGATAGCATTACAACACCTAGGATAGCATTACAAACCAACATACTTGTTCAAATAGCATTACAGACCAACATAGTTGTTCAAATAGCATACAAACTAACAACCCAAATACTAGGTTGTTCACATCTTTTTTATATCAGCAAGAGACATTTTATCAATCCCACTAGCATTCAGGTACTCCCTTATCTTCTGAGTAGGATAGCTTGATAGTTCTAGATGGCCTAGATGAGGTTCCTGAGTTAGCAGTTCTTGGTGCAATGAAGCCAGCTCTCGCTCCTTTTTTCCTGCCAGTAGTTGGAGCAGAGATAGTTGGCCTAATTGTTGCTGTTGTAGGAGGCACTAGTGGCCTGGTAGAAGAAGGCACTGGTGGCCTCGTAGTAGGAGGGACAACTATTGTAGTGCCTGATGTACTGGCCCGGTAGTTCTCCCTGGTAGCCTGTATAATATGCAAAGAACCATGTTGGTCAGTTCAAGTGAGCATAATATAGTATGAAAATTGAGTATAAGCAAACTGTAGTTCACTTGGTGGCTAGATTTTCTTAGCTGCAACTCTGGCCTCAATGGGGCATGACAAGTAGTGTACCTGTGTCCAATTTGTTTGCAATTACTATAGGTGATGTTACCCATTCATGAGGTATCCCTAGGTGCTGGAACCTCAAACTAGCCTTTCCTTCTAATTGTCTGCTTCCTGGCTTTTCTCTAAAAATAGGTGGTTCAATGTCTGGTGTATTTGTTCTAGTCCATCCATCAGGGCCAGGTACAGGATAGATCACATACTGGTAAGCTTTCTTGTACATTGGTTTCTTGAAAAAATCAATCACATAGTCCTCTGGGTGCTGCCTCATCTTCATAATATCAAACACAACATGGTTGCAAGGAATAACAGCGAAATCCCACTTTCTGCATGGACATATATTATTAATCAGGTTAACTGCACAGTTCCTTCTAGCATTTGAAACTTTCCACAAGCCTACATCAGAATTCTTTGTTGTGCACTCCCTTGACCACTTCTTAGCCTATTCTAGATTCTCAGCATAATGAGGTGTAATTTCCCACCTGGTGTTTTCAACCTTGCTTCTTACTGCACTATACTTCACCATGAGCATGTCCCTAATCCCTTCAAGCGTTGTTCTAATTGGTTTGTTCCTCACATCTCGGATCATTTTGTTAAATAGCTCACTGAGGTTATTAACAACAATATCAGTCTTACAAATGGTGTCAAAGCCATGCCTTGCCCATGTCTCCACAGGGATTTCCATCATCCAATTGTAAGCATTTACACAGTCTTTCTTCATTGACTCTATTGCAAGGTCAAAACCAGGTTTTGTGTATGAATAACTACCTGCATACATGTACTTCTTGAGATCTGGGCCTCTAAAGCCAGTAGATTGGAAGTTGGCATAAATATGCCTCAAACAAAACCTTTGAGGAGAGTGTGTGATGCAGCGCTGAGTTGATGTAGGAGTGCTTCGTTGGGAACCCCAAGAGCAAGGTGTGAAGCAGCACAGCAACAAGTTTTCCCTCAGTAAGAAACCGAGGTTATCGAACCAGTAGGAGGAAGGAAACGTCACACAGTTGTTGCAAGCAACGCGGAGACCTACACAACACAGACTCAAGACTTTGCCCCAACTAATCAGTGAGGTTGTCAAGCTCACCGGTTTGTTGTAACAAAGGATTAAACATATGGTGTTGAAGGCAATGGTTTGCAGCAAGTAAACAGGTAACACTGGAAGATGTATCAATGGTAAAGATTGGACCGGGGTCCATAGTTCACTAGAGGTGCTCTCCTTATATAAACATGGCATGAAGGGTAAACAAATTACAGCGGGGCAATTGACAGTAACTGAGCAAGGCATAACAATGCAATTAATAGCCAGAAAGATCCTATGAGGTTGATTGGGCAATACAACAATATACATAGACCGTCATCCAACTGCATCTATGACTAGAATTCCACCTTCAGGTTATCATCTGAACCCCCTGTGTAAGGTAAACAGTCCACATGTTCCATGAACAAGAGACCGTTGTTTTTCCCTAGTAGGAACAACACATCTACAACCGAAGAGATTATTGTCACTTCCCTTGGAAACTAGAGGCATGAACCCACTATCGAGCATAAATACTCCCTCTTGGAGTCACTAGCAACTACTTGGCTAGGATAACCACTAGCAACGGAGAGCATGCAAGATCACAAACAACACATACATGATATAATCATAAAGATAAAACTATTAATCAAACCAATATAATAATCTCAATATCCATCGGATCCCCGCAAACACAACATGCATGATTACAAATAGATTAGATCTTGATCATGAACGGAGCTCACAAGATCTATACATGAAAGCACAAAGGAGGAGATACAACCATCTAGCTACTACGTGGACCCATAGTCCAAGGTGGGACTACTCACAAATCATATCGGAGAGAAGGCCTTCGGGATGATCTCCCCTCCGGCAGGGTGCCGAGAAGAACTTCAGATCCCCCCCCGATCTAGGGACGGTGGTGGCGGCGGATACAAACGGTTTCGTGGATTTCTGATCGGGTACTCAGGGTTTCTTCATCGGGGGCTTCTTATAGGCGAAGGGGCGAGACCGAGAGGCATCCAGGGCCGCCAAACCCTAGCCAGGCACGGACTAGGGCCCACCCGCGCCTAGGGTGGGTCTGGCCCCCCTGGCTGGCCTTCCGGGCTCCCCTCTGGACTTCTTGTTGTTGGAATTATGCCCTAGAGGCAATAATAAATATGTTATTATTATAATTCTTGTTCATGATAATGTTTATATTCCATGCTAGAATTGTATTAAGCGGAAACTTTAATACTTGTGTGGTTTGTGAACAACACCGTGTCCCTAGTACGCCTTTATGGACTAGCTCATTGATCAATGATGGTTAAGGTTTCCTAACCATAGACATGAGTTGTCAATTGATAATGAGATCATATCATTGGGAGAATGATATGATGGACAAACCCAAACTAAGCGAAGCAATTAGATCGTGTCATCGTGTTCATCTTTGCGAAGCTTTTCTTATGTCAAATATTGTATTCCTTAGACCATGAGATAATACAACTCCCTGGTATCGGAAGAAAGCTTTGAGGTCATCAAACGTCATCCTATGAGAGGGTGATCATAAAGGTGTCTCTCAGGTGATCGGAAAGTATCTGTTGGGTTATATGTATCGAGATGGGATTTGTCCCTCCCAAGTCGGAGAGATATACTTCGGGCCCACTAGGTAATCGATATCAACAACGCTTGCAAGCATGTGGTTAAGGAGTTAATCACAAAGTGATATCGGATTACGGAACAAGTAAAGTACTTGCTGTGAACGAGATTGAACTAGGTATGACGGTACCGACGATCAAATCTCGGGCAAGTAAAATATCGCGAGATGAAGGGAATATATATATGGGATTGATTGAATCCTGGCATCGTGGTTCATCCGATATGATCATCGATGAATGTGTGGGAGTCAATATGGGTTTCCAGACCCCGCTGTTGATTATTGATAGTAGATCATGTCCGCGTATTCTCGAACCCGAAGGGTCACACACTTAACATGTCTCGACGCTAGGATAGATTGGATAATTGGTTTATGAGTTTTTGTTTGGAGTCTCGGATGGGATCCGGGACATCACGAGAGGTTCCGGAATGGTCCGGAGAATAAGATTCATATAAGGCAGTGCAGTTTTTGGAGTTCGGAATTGTTCCGGGTTAATCGGTATTGTACCGGAAGCTTCTAGAACCTTCCGGAAGGGGACCAACGTGGCCCCACCTTCCGGGAGGGGGCATGGGCCTATGAGGGAGTGCCCTGGCCGCATTGGGCCAGGGGCACAAGGCCCCATAGGGCCCAACCGGCCAACTAGGGTAAAACCCTAATTGGAGCTTCTAGAAGGGGGGGGTTTCCTTGCCCCCCACTCCTCCTCCTTTGGCCGCCGGTTTGGGCTTGGGGGAGGGGCTAGGGCTGCCGCCCACCCCTCTATATAAAGAGGGCTGGGGGCGCACCACCCCCCCACACCTTCCCCTCAAGCCAGTCGCCCTGCTGCCCTCCTCTCTCTCTCCCTCCCGACTGCGTGTAGGCGAAGCCCTGCTGCAGAAACTCTCCACCACATACACCACGCCGTCGTGTTGTAGATCCAATCCGTCTCTCCACCATACTTGCTGGACCGAGAAAGGAGGAGACGTCGAGGTGCTGCACGTGTGCATCTCACGGAGGCACCGCCACTTGTGGTGCTAGATCGAATCAGATCGCGAGGAGGAGAAGCGAGTACGACTACATCACCCACGTTCCGAATGAACGCTCCGCGTCGAATCTTCAAGGGTATGAAGATCTAATCCAATCTCTCTCGTTGTTTGCATCTCCTAGATTAGATCTTGGCTTCCCTCTGTTCGCATCCGTAGAAAATTTTGATTTACTATGCCGCGAAACCCTTCAGTGGTATCAGAGCTAGATCTATGCGTAGATGTGTTTCACGAGTACAACGCAACATGGTTGTTGCGGGCGTTGATGTTTTCTGTTGCAAGCCTCTTGTTTGTGTTCTTCTTATGACGCGGGATAGTGAGATTGAAGCGGTCCAGGCCAACCTTACGCGACGTCGTTACAGACCGCTCGCACTTGACGTGTGGCTTGTTCCACACATGCGGCTGGTGGATGCCAGTTTCTCTCACTATAGTTGTCATGGGATTAACACCGGAGTTTGGCAACCATAATATCACCGTTGTGGCTTTCCGTAGGTAAGAATTGTTCTTAGCATCTAGTCCCATAAGCCACGTAAAACATGCAACAACAAAGTAGAGGCGTCTAACTTGTTTTTGCAAGGAGTGTTTTCTATGATATGGTATGGCCCAAGATGTGATGTGTATAATGTATGCGACGATCATGTTTTGTAATGTTTCACGACTTGCATGTCGATGAGTACACAACCGGCAGGAGCCATATGGTTGTCTTTATAATTGTGTATGACCTGTGTGTCAACTTCTTATGCGCCATGTAATAGTTTCACTTTATCGCTAAGTAGTTAGCAATAGTTGTAGTTGCTATTCGTGGTGGAGGCAATCATGGTGGAGTGATGGAGATCATGCCGGCACGCACAAGATGGAGATCATTTCGCGAAGATTGGCTATACCATGTCACATAAAGTTATATGCATGTGATGTTTATCCTTTTATGTATCTTATTATGCTTAGATCGCGACGGTAGCATTATAAGATGATTCCTCACTTAAAGATCAAGATAAAAATTGTGTTCTCCCCAAGTATGCACCGTTGCGAAAGTTCGTCGTGTCCAAGCATCACGTGATGATCGGGTGCTATAGACTCTACGTTCACATACAACGGGTGCAAGCCAGTTTTGCACACACGGAAATACTTGGGTCTAACTTGACGAGCCTAGCATGTACAAACATGGCCTCGGAACACATGAACCGAAAGGTTAAGCATGAGTCATATGAATGATATGATCGACACTTCGTTGTCCACCATTGAAACCACATCTCTTCTCGTGAAGATCGGATTAGGTGTGGTGAATTTGGATCGTGTTCACTAAACAACTTGAGGGATGTTGAATTTAGTGGGAGTTCATCTAGTAATTTGATTAAAAGTTGAACTAGTTATCATGAGCATAGTCTAATTTGTACTTGCAAATATTGTAGATCAAATGGCTAAGTCCAACTTCAACTTCAACGTTTTTGCTGAGAAGGAAAAGCTTAAAAACAATGGGTCTAACTTCACCAATTGGTTCCGCAATCTGAGAATCATTCTCTCTGGCAGTCAAAAGGACTATGTCCTTGAGAATGCGTTAGGTGACGCCATCGCTACTCTACCGATGAGAAAGTTGTCTATCGATCGGCGCAAAGATGATTATGGTGTGATTAAGAGCACCATGTTGTTTGCTATGGAATCGGATCTTCAAAATCGTTTTGAAGACTATCCCGGGCCCTTTGAGATTCTCGAGGAGCTGAAAACCATGTTTTAGACTCAGGCCGCTCGAGAGATATGAGATCTCCGAGAAGTTATTTAACCGCAAGATGGAGGAAGGAGTTCCGTTAGTGAGCACGCCATTAAGATGTCGGGCTACACTCAACGCCTTGAGGAAGCTGGATGCAAGATTCCAGAGGAGCTCAAGATTGACAGGTTCTGCAATCACTCCCTCCCAGCTACAAAAGTTTTGTAGTGACTCATAATCAGATTGGTTCCACTGATACGATCACCGAGCTCTTCGCAAAGTCAAGGCTATGGAGGTGGACATCAAAAGGATAATCATGTGTTGATGGTCAACAAGCCCCCACCTTCAAGAAAGGTAAGGGTGCAAAGAAGCCCTTCAAGAAAGGCGGCAAGCGCGTTGCCCTCGCCGAGAAGAAGCTCAGTCTGGTCCTAAGCCGGACATCGAGTACTTCTATTGCAAGGACAAGGGTCACCGAAGCGCAATCGTCCAAGTACTTAGCGCACAAGAAGGTGGCACCATCAAAGGTATATTTGATATACATGTTATTGATGTTTTCCTTACTAGCCCTCGTTGTAGTGCCTGGTATTTGATACTGGTTCAGTTGCTAATATTTGTAACTCGAAAGGAGCTACTAATAGACGGCGGCTTGCGAGGGATGAGGTGACGATGCGCGTTGGCAACGGATCAAGAGTTGATGTGATGACCGTCGGCACGCTCTCCTTAGTTTTACCTTCGGGATTAGTTTTAAACCTCAATAAATGTTATTATGTGCCTGCGTTGAGCATGAACATTATTTCTGGATCTTGTTTATTGCAAGACGGTTATTCATTTAAATCGGAGAATAATGGTTGTTCTATTTATATGAGTAACATCTTTTATGGTCATGCACCTATTGTGAATGGTTTATTTCTTATAAATCTCGAAAGGGATGAAACACACATCCATAACATTGAGGCTAAGAGATGCAAAGTAGATAGTGATAATACTACTTATTTGTGGCACTGTCGTCTAGGTCATATTGGTGTAAAACGCATGAAGAAACTCCATTCTGATGGACTTTTGGAGTCTCTTGATTTTGAATCATTTGACACATGCGAACCATGCCTCATGGGCAAGATGATCAAAACCCCGTTCTCCGGTATGATGGAGCGAGCAACGGACTTGTTGGAAATCATACATACCGATGTATGCGGACCGATGAGTGTTTCGACGCGCGGTGGATATCGCTATTTTCTCACTTTTACCGATGACTTAAGTAGATATGGGTATATCTATTTAATGAAACATAAATCTGAAACATTTGAAAAGTTCAAAGAATTTCAGAATGAAGTGGAGAACCATCATAACAAAAAGATTAAGTTTCTACGATCCGATCGTGGAGGTGAATATTTGAGTTATGATTTTCTCACGCATCTTAAAGCAAGTGGAATCAAGCAACTCACGCCACCCGAACACCACAACGCAATGGTGTGTCTCGAACGGAACCGAACCCTATTAGATATGGTCCGATCGATGATGTCTCTTACTGATTTGCCGTTATCATTTTGGGGTTATGCATTAGAAACCGCTGCATTCACTTTAAATAGGGCACCATCTAAATCCGTAGAGACGACACCGTATGAACTGTGGTTTGGTGCTAAACCTAAGTTGTCATTTCTTAAAGTTTGGGGATGCGAAGCTTACGTCAAGAAGTTGATGCCAGACAAGCTCGAACCCAAAGCGGAGAAATTCGTCTTCATAGGATACCCTAAGGAAACTATTGGGTATACCTTCTATCACAGAACCGAAGGCAAAGTGTTTGTCGCAAAGAACGGTTCCTTTCTTGAGAAGGAGTTTCTCTCGAAAGAAGTGAGTGGGAGGAAAGTAGAGCTAAACGAGGTTATTGAACCTTCTCTTGAGTTGGAGAGTAGCGCAACACCTGAAATTGTTCCAGTGCCGCCTGCACCAACAATAGAGGAAGCTAATGACAAGGATCATGAAGCTTCGGACGATCTTTGCCATCGAACGTCGCAGGTCGACAAGGTCGCATGCCCCTCCTGAGTGGTACGGCAACCCTGTCTTGACTGTCTTGTTGGTAGAAGACAGTGAACCTACAAACTATGAGGAAGCGATGATGAGCCCAAACTCTGAGAAATGGCTAGAAGCCATGAAATCCGAATTGGGATCCATGAGCGAAAACCAAGTATGGACTTTGGTGGACCCTCCTAGCGACCGAAAGGCCGTTGAGTGCAAATGGATTTTCAAGAAGAAAACAGACGCGGATGGTAATGTTACCGTCTATAAAGCACGGCTTGTCGCGAAAGGTTTTCGACAAGTTCAAGGTGTTGACTACGATGAGACTTTCTCTCCCGTAGCGATGTTTAAGTCCATTCGGATTTTATTAGCAATTGCTGCGTTTCATGATTATGAAATATGGCAGATGGATGTCAAGACTGCTTTCCTCAATGGCAACATTGATGAAGAGTTGTATATGATGCAACCCGAAGGTTTTGTCGATCCTAAGGATGCTGATAAAGTATGCAAACTTCAGCGTTCTATTTATGGACTGAAGCAAGCATCTCGGAGTTGGAACCTTCGTTTTGATCAAGTGATCAAGAGCTTTGGATTTGTTCCAAATTGCTACGAAGCTTGTATCTACAAGAAAGTGAGTGGGAGCTCGGTGACATTTCTGGTACTATATGTGGATGACATATTGATTATTGGAAATGACATTAACATGCTTAACGATGTGAAGAGTTATTTGAACAAGTGTTTTTCAATGAAAGACCTAGGTGAAGCTGCTTATATATTGGGCATCAAAATCTATAGAGATAGACAAAGTCGCCTGATAGCTTTAAGCCAAAGTACATACCTAGACAAAGTTCTGAAAAGGTTCAGAATGGATAAGGCAAAGAAAGGTTCAAAGGCCTATGTTGTCGTAAGATATTGAGCAAGGCTCAGTGTCCAGCTACGGTAAATGATAGGGAAGCTATGAGCAAAGTGCCTTATGCCTCGGCCATAGGTTCTATCATGTATGCCATGTTGTGTACTAGACCGGATGTGTCCAATGCTCTTAGTTTGACGAGAAGATATCAAAGTGATCCAGGAGTGGAACACTGGACAGCCATGAAGAACATCCTAAAGTACCTAAATAGGACTAAAGAAATGTTCTTAGTCTATGGGGGTGATGAACACGTCAGTAAAGGTTACGTCGACGCTAGTTTCGATAATCGACAAGGATGATTCTAAATCTCGAATGTGATACGTGTATATTTTGAATGGAGGAGTGAAATTTGGAGAAGCTGCAAGCAAAGCATGATCGTGGGATCTACAGTAGAAGCGGAATACATGGCTGCTGCAGAAGCGTCAAGTGAAGGAGTTTGGATCAGGAACTTCATCACTGAGCCTGGCGTGGTTCCAAGTGTATTGGACCCACTGGAGATATTGTGTGACAACACTGGCGCCATAGCACTCGCTAAGGAACCAAGATATCATCCAAAGACCAAGCATATCAACCGCAAGCTTCATATAATCCGAGATTATATAGCAGATGGAGATCTGAAGATTAGCAAAGTACATACATATCTGAATGTCGCAGATCCATTGACTAAACCTCTTCCACGTGTAAAACATGATCAGACCTCGAGGCCATGGGTGTGAGATTGTTGCCAAATGTAAACTAGATTATTGAGTCTAGTGCAAGTGGGAGATTGGAATTATGCCCTAGAGGCAATAATAAAGATGTTATTATTATAATTCTTGTTCATGATAATGTTTATATTCCATGCTAGAATTGTATTAAGCGGAAACTTTAATACTTGTGTGGTTTGTGAACAACAGTGTGTCCCTAGTACGCCTCTATGGACTAGCTCATTGATCAATGATGGTTAAGGTTTCCTAACCATAGACATGAGTTGTCAATTGATAATGAGATCATATCATTGGGAGAATGATATGATGGACAGACCCAAACTAAGCGAAGCAATTAGATCGTGTCATCGTGTTCATCTTTGCGAAGCTTTTCTTATGTCAAATATTGTATTCCTTAGACCATGAGATAATACAACTCCCTGGTATCGGAAGAAAGCTTTGAGGTCATCAAACGTCATCCTATGAGAGGGTGATCATAAAGGTGTCTCTCAGGTGATCGGAAAGTATCTGTTGGGTTGTATGTATCGAGATGGGATTTGTCCCTCCCAAGTCGGAGAGATATACTTCGGGCCCACTCGGTAATCGATATCAACAACACTTGCAAGCATGTGGTTAAGGAGTTAATCACAAAGTGATATCGGATTACGGAACGAGTAAAGTACTTGCTGTGAACGAGATTGAACTAGGTATGACGGTACCGACGATATAATCTCGGGCAAGTAAAATATCGCGAGACGAAGGGAATATATATGGGATTAATTGAATCCTGCATCGTGGTTCATCCGATATGATCATCGATGAATGTGTGGGAGTCAATATGGGTTTCCAGACCCCGCTGTTGATTATTGATAGTAGATCATGTCCGCGTATTCTCGAACCCGAAGGGTCACACACTTAACGTGTCTCGACGCTAGGATAGATTGGATAATTGGTTTATGAGTTTTTGTTCGGAATCTCGGATGGGATCCAGGACATCACGAGAGGTTGCGGAATGGTCCGGAGAATAAGATTCATATAAGGCAGTGCAGTTTTTGGAGTTCGGAATTGTTCCGGGTTAATCGGTATTGTACCGGAAGCTTCTAGAACCTTCCGGAAGGGGACCAACATGGCCCCACCTTATGGGAGGGGGCATGGGCCTATGAGGGAGTGCCCTGGCCGCATTGGGCTAGGGGCACAAGGCCCCATAGGGCCCAACCGGCCAACTAGGGTAAAACCCTAATTGGAGCTTCTAGAAGGGGGGTTTCCTTGCCCCCCACTCCTCCTCCTTTGGCCGCCGGTTTGGGCTTGGGGGAGGGGCTAGGGCTTCCGCCCACCCCTCTATATAAAGAGGGCTGGGGGCGCACCCCCCCCCCCCACACACACCTTCCCCTCAAGCCAGTCGCCCTGCTGCCCTCCTCTCTCTCTCCCTCCCGACTGCGTGTAGGCAAAGCCCTGCTGCAGAAACTCTCCACCACATACACCACGCCGTCGTGTTGTAGATCCAATCCGTCTCTCCACCATACTTGCTGGACCGAGGAAGGAGGAGACGTCGAGGTGCTGCACGTGTGCATCTCACGGAGGCACCGCCCCTTGTGGTGCTAGATCGGATCGGATCGCGAGGAGGAGAAGCGAGTACGACTACATCACCCACGCTCGATAACCTTCCAGTGCAAATCTTCAAGGGTATGAAGATCTAATCAAATCTCTCTCGTTGTTTGCATCTCCTAGATTAGATCTTGGCTTCCCTCTGTTCGCATCCGTAGAAAATTTTGATTTACTATGTCGCGAAACCCTTCACTTGTTCCCCACGGAAAGTTATTGACTTTGTCCTTCGTCCCGTCCAATTTTGAGAATATTTCTTTACTAACTTTTCTGAAACCAAAAATAGCAAAAAAACAGGCATCTGACACTGTTGCAACTTGTTAATAGGTTAGTACCAGAAAACATGTAAAAAGCACCTCAAAGTGTGGACAAGTAAAGCAAAGTAGATACTAAACAAGCATGGAGCATCAAAAATTATAGATACGTTTCCAACTTATCAACATCCCCAAGCTTAACTCCTGCTCGTCCTCGAGTAGGTAAGTGATAAAAGAATAATTTTTGAGGTGACATGCACCCTCACAATAAAGATCCAACCATTTGCAAACATTGAAAGCTGGGATCAAAGAACTCTAAACATGTGCATGAAAGATGGAGTTCTAACAATAGGACATAGTAATTATGCATGCAACATTGCAAGCTACAAACAAAGATCATGAATAATATGTATTGAAAAACGTTTGTTTGTTTCACATGCAGAAAACATAGCATAGTGGCAGTCGGCTTGTCCCTCATAGAGTAGCAATATAATGCATAGGACACCTGCATTTCACGAGGGTGACTAGAAATAGATAGCACATGAACAAGTAATAACACAATATGCATCAATTAATAAGCTTTGGAACACTACACACAGAATGACAATTGTGCTCTCTTAATGGTGCCTAAAGGTATAAGGTGGAGACTCAATAATGGTGGAAGAAAGGCCTTTTTGTAAAGGAAGCATGGATTACAAGTTTGAAAAAGAGCTTCCAAAACTTATGGTACTTGTTAGCTTTCATCCCTCATTGCCCCTATCATAAGCATCTTGAAGTGATTAAGGTTAAAGTGGCAAAGCTGGAGTACATGCTTGACGAAGTATAAGTTGGCAATCTCAAGTCCCTTGAATACGAGGGCCACACCTCATGCTACTCAACTTCAGTCACCTGTAAGTTCTTGTCATTGTAAGTATTTGCATATCATAGAGAACCGCCAATGGGGTACCCCTTGCACATGGTACAGGAGCTTTCCCATAACCAAAATGACAAGGCAAGCAGACAATGAGCATCTTAGCAATCTTCTTATTTACCATGGGAATATGGTGCTTTTTTCTCTCTTTCCTATTTTCTCAATGTGTCTCTTTTTTTATAAGAAGAATGCTTCATAGATGTCACTATGGTGATGCTGCAAGTTTCCACCATGATTAAGCATGGCTTAGGCTAGAGGCCCAGACGTTTCTCTAACACAGGATACAAACTCCATGGACTTACAAGTTCCCTCTTTATTTCACACCGGTGACATCCATAAACAAAAGAGCATGATATCGACTGAGTACAAAGTACAAGTGTAATGTTGAAAACGTTCCCCGTGACAGCACGGTTCTGCTAATTCCAACTTATAAGTGCAAGCATATACAACAAAGTTTTCATAATGGTACAAGTTTATTAGGGCAAAGAATATAAAGTGTGCCATCAAGTTCGTGAGGGCTTTAATCACTAAGTTTCACATAACAAAATAGTTTTTAATTGGAAGATAGCTGAAAACAAGAATATACTTGGAATGGTGTAACACACCATGCATAGGAGTTTATAGTGGACACTTTGTAATAACTTGGTTTCTTGGTAGTTGGAATCATGAGTAGAACTTACTCATACAAGTGGAGGCTAGCAAAAGACTGGGAGCAACCAACTAAGAGAGCATAATGGTCATAATCATGCAGAGCAACAAAGCATTACTAATCAAAGCATAGAGTGATACTACAAGTCAAGGACTAAATGATCATAGAGGCTAAAGGTGACTTGTCATAGTCATAACATGGTGTGAGCATGTGCCAAGTCAACCCAAGCAAAACGTCAAAGCAGAATACCACAATACTATGCTTTTGCATGCTAAAACAACGCATAATTTCTTCAAGGAACACTAAGCAATCCCAATTGTTTGGAACAAGACATGCTATAGCAATAATCACTAAGCATAATTCTAAAACAACACCTATCATGTCATGCTAAAGTCTAAGTCACAGTCAATGCAAGCTCCTCTTACACTTTAAGCAAGAACTTACTACTCCTTTCCAAACACCAAGCAAACTTATTTGCAAAACAACACAATGAGAGCGGGGGTCCAAACTACTAAATCAAACTAAACAAACTAAGCAAAGCAAACAAAAACTAAGACGCTCCAAGAACAACACAACGGTGCATGAAACAATAAAAACAAAGTGTCTAGACAGACCTGAGCTTTTTATTGATGAAGAAGGGGATGTCTTGGGAATCCCCAAGCTTTTAAGCTTGTACCTCTTGGATATTTCTTGGGGTGACACCATGGTGGCATCCCCAAGCTTGAGCTTTTTTCCATTCTTCATCTCATTGCATCATTCTCTCTCTACACCTGAAATTTTTCCTTCATACAAAACTTCACACAATCTTCATTAGCAAGATTAGTTTATTCAAAAGATATTAGACCACTGGCAAAGCTTTGGAACAGCAAGGCTTTTCACTAAAAACACAAGCTATTGTAGTAACTCCTTCAAAGAAACTCAATTTACCTGAAAAGGGCTCAAAAAGGAATCTATAAGAAGCAAATGCAAATAATGGCATAAATCTGTCAAAACAGACCAGCAGGTAGAAACGAATTTTTTTGAACATCTTATGTTGCTCAAATCAAAACGTGTTGAACTAACGAAAGTTATCCAACATACTGGGGGATTTATTTGTAAATTTTTAGCTCAATCCTAGTTACAGAGCCTCCTCACAATTTTTTTTGGTGAAGGACAGAAATCTGTTTCAGGACAGCAACTCCCCAAATCTTATTTTCCTCTCATTAGAGGTCATTCTTGGCACAAAAAGCAAACAAAAAAGGATAAAGAGAGGTCATTACAGAAGTAATAACTTCCAAGAGTCAAGGAAACTCTTGGGTTATCTCCTAACAAGTACTTTTCTTTAACGCCTTTAAGTTAGGCACAAGAAGCAAGAAGAATCAAGTATTTTCCAATGAGGAAGCATTAACATCAAACATTGCTTTCAAAGGAGGAGCAAAAAGCAACTTCTATATCCTCATAGGGAAGTGTTCAATACCTTTCTTGAATGTAAAATGGTATTTGATGGTGCCTTCTTTCATATCAATGATGGCACCAACTGTTCTAAGAAAAGGTCTTCCCAAAGTAATAGGACAAGAAGCATTGTATTCAATATCCAAAACATAGAAATCAATAGGGACATAAGCATTATTAACCATGATGAGAACATCATTAATACTCCCCATGAGTTTCTTCTGGGCCTTATCATTGAGTGGGACATCCAAATAACAATCTTCTAATGGTGGCAAATCAAGCATTTCATAAATCTTCCTAGGAAAAAATATAGAATAGAACCAAGATCACATGAAGCTTTGAGATCAAAGTCATTCACTTGCATATTAATAATGGGTTCCCAACTATCTTCTACTTTCCTAGGAATAGAAGCTTTGTGTTTTAGCTTCTCTTCCTTAATCTTAACAAGAGCATCTGTAATGTGTTTGGTAAAGGCAACATGCATATTGTAGCACCCCCCGGATTAGGGTTAAACTAACGTCAGATCACCATCTAAGATAAGTTCAACTCCAAACACAGAAGATCACAGTATGATTCGGTAACATTACAGAACACAGGGATTCAACAGCATAAGTTTAAACTCTTAACAGAGTGAGATATTAGAGTTATTACAAACCAGAGGTCATAGACCCAAAATAACATCACACAGCGAAAGCAAATATGTTGTTCTACACAACAACTTAGCAAAAGGCCTAAGAGGCCATTAACAAAAGTGACGTCCATCCCATAGTCCTCAGGCTGCTACCTGGGACCCCCAACTACTCGTCGATGTCAACGTAGAAGCAAACTTCAGTTGCAACCAGATCCTCTGTAGAAAAACAACAATGGCGCAAGGCTGAGTACGAGAATGTAATCCGCAAGACTTAGATAACCTAGTATCTACATGCTCTGGCTAGAAAGACTTTCTCTGGATTTTCTTTTGCGGAAAGTAACCTTTATTTGTAAACAAGAGAGAGAAGAGGCTCGTTGTACAGGTCCCAACCTTCAATAAGGTAGAGATCCCTGTGTTTACAATGCTAGTCCCTGGATCAATAGCTAGCATCCATAGTTAAGATGTAATATCAAGGAACAAAGGTCATAATATAACTTTATAACCAGGAATAACATAATTTTATTACATCTTACATAGCTCTTTGGCTATTACATTACATTGCAGCAGAAAATCTATAAGCATGGGGTCCTTCATCTTCAAAGTGCCACAGGCAAACATGTTGGTTATAGACTTGTAATCCTATTCAATCAACTTCACTAATATCAAACAAAACCTGCAACATAACAAGTTACAGCCACAAGGGTCAATACATTTGAATTGTATTGGCAAGTTTCACTACTATGTTGAATATAAGTGGATCCTATCATTACATGCATATTTGGCTAAGTAGGGTTTATGGCTCATTTGCAGAAAGCAATAATTTATCCTATCTTTTCAAAATGGTTTTAATCTTTTGTCAAATCTTTCTGAACTCCTTGGTAAAACCCCAAGTGTTTCAAGTCTTTATCAAAACCCCTTGAGCTCCTTGGTAAATCCCCAAGTGCTTCAAGTTTTTATCAAACTCTCTTGAGCTCCTTGGTAAATCCCCAAGTGCTTAAAGTTTTTATCAAACTCTCTTGAGCTCCTTGGTACCCCCAAGTGCTTCAAGCCTTTTGTTGTCACTTTAAAGTTTTTATTTTAGAAATTGGAATGTCGAGATTTCCCATAGCTTCAAGCTTTAGTTGCTCAGTATTGTCCATAACCCGGGACACGGCTAAGTACTTAGAATTTTTATCTTCTACAGAAGTTGTACAATTTACCCACATGACACAATCTCATCTTGTTGCCACCAGTGGCCGCTGGATAAGTACTCACCAAGATGGAGTACTGGCAGATTGAGAATGTGACGAAGTCTTTCCAAAGGGTCCTCCCATACACCATTGCTAGCTTGTCTTCAGGCACCAATGTAGGGTTCCTAGTTCCCTCATTTCCAGTAAACCTGAAGACAATGCATGGGTCTTCCCAATGTAGTTGACTAAGCCAGAGCCATATTAGCATGTGGTTGTACACGAAAGCCACAGTTGGAGAAACATGTTCAATCTCTAAGTCCCTGGGTGGTTTTCTTTTGGTGCACAACACAAAGAGATTGCCATAGACATGGTTCCTTTTGTTGCCACCTTGTCCAAAACTTGAGTATCCTTGTCCACCCAGGTGGTTCATTGAGTACTTGTTTTATTATATAAAACACAAGTCTTTTCTCATCTTTATAAAATCTCAACATGTATCTCTTCTCAAAATATCTAGCATGGCTAAGCATCTTACAACTACATTGTTTTACTAAGGAATATATAAGGTATCCTATTAGGATTTAGCATAGCATAAGTATAGAAATTCTTTTCATGCATGTTTCAAAATCCACTAAGTATAATGAAAATAGTAGGACTTTTGATGATAGTGTAACTTGCCTTTTTGGTGGAGGAGGTGGGATCACTTCTTGATCTTGCTAATCTTACACTCTTCTAACTTCACTACAAATCAATCAAGCAAACATAGATTCAACTAGCATTCCAACAATAATCAAACAAATCATCACACATAACACAATAGAAACCAAGTCATGCATGCAAGCATACAAAAGATAGTTTTATTTGCAAAGGTGGTTTCTACTAGGCTCTAAACTTTGTAAGGTTCAAAGTGGACATTTTCTAAAGTGTCAAAACCATTTGCAAAAGGGTTTTATCTAAAAACCATTTTTAAACCAAATCATCATTTCATGTGATTGAAATTGTTTTTAGCAAAGCAACAATTTTATATTGTTCACCAAATAAATTGTTAGTTCACCAAACTTGGTGTTTAGGGTCAGTAGGTTTGATTTAAAACATTTTCCAAAGATTTTACCCAAAAGTCATTTCCATAGCAAATCAATAATTTTATTTTGACTAGAAATGGGCTAATTCAAGTTTTTATTCCTAAACTTCACAAAATCGATTTTAAAATACATGGGTGGGTTCCTAGGGTCAGTAGGTTCTCAACAAACCAATTTTCAAAGATTTCAACCCAAAATTCATTTTGGAATATTTTTTATAACCTAAACAAGCATACAATGTTTCTGCAAAAACAAACATTTTACCAGAAGCTTTTTAGTAAAAAAATTGCATGGTTGGCTAGGGATTGTTCCACTGATTCCATTGATATAAAGTTTGCAAATTTTGGACGTGTGGATCAAAAGTTACAAGGTTTACAAAATTGCATCTAAATCAGATTTCAAATTCTGTTTTAAAACAAACTAGTGCCACGCGGCGTGTTCTCATTGGGCGGTATCGGTTCGCGCGGATTGGGCTTTGCGGGGCGTTGGATCTAAACAGATCGCACGGCGCTGATTGCGTACCCCTTCAGCGTTTAAGTGATCTATCGCGTGCATACGATTAAAATCCAACGACTCACAGCTACTGGACATAAACCGGCGGCGCTAGCGGTGGTGAACGGCGGCGGCGCGGTCGGACGATGACGTTGCGGCGGCTACAGGAAGCAAAGGAGGAAACGAGGATGCTCACCATGCTCTCGAGGTCGAGGTGAAGCTCGAGGTGGTTCTGGTCTGGCGAGGGGCGCACTGGAGTGGGATTAATCGCTCGCCGGAGCTTGAAGCGGCGTCGGGTTCGTCTGGTGGTCGTAGAGGGCGGCGCTGCGGTTCGCCCCGAGGGAAAACAAAGGCATGGTCAGATGCGGCCGAGTGTGGCGAGTGCAGGAGCATGAACGAGAGGGCGTGGGGCGGTCTGTCTTACCAGGGAAACTCGCCGGAGAGAGAAGCAGACGCGGTGGCGCTCAGAGGTTGTCGAAGTCGAGGTTCTGGGGCGCCCGCGAGTGAACGGAAAACGCAGGGAGAAGCGCCAGGGGCTGGGGAGTGCGTGAGCTTGGTCGAGGAGGCGAGGGGTGGTGTCTACTGGCCGGAATTTGCTGGAAAGGTTCGCCGGAGCAGCGGCGGTGCAACTTCAATTCAGGGTAGCCTGGTGGCTCTCGTGCTGCGGTGTTTGAGGGGAAAGGAGGAGGAGGCAGGGGCGAGTATAAGGGCGTAGACGTTGGAGAGATTAATGCCCCCATTGATGCGAATTGATCGCTGCGATTCAAGACATAAATGGCGAGGAGTAATCGGCGCGGTTTGAAGACGATGAACAGGAGGGGTGGGGTCGGTTGGTCAGCGAGAGAGAGGAAGAGGGAGTGGGACCGAATGTTCAGTGACTCTGCGGGTTGGCTTTTTGGTGAAAAACGTTTCGCAGAGAGGGGAAAAGAACTGGGATGCGAGTTGGGCTGCTGGGCTTGTTGGGTTGGGTCAGTCCTTTAGCATTTTTTTATACTGAATCTTTTTCCTTTTTCTAATTGATTTTCTATTTTGAATTTCAATCAACAATTCAAACAACAAATCAAATCAAACTTCCTCCAAACTTTGCATTGAGTTTTGGTTCTGTTTAACAACACAAATCCAAGTCTCAAAATAAAATAATATTTTTATTCTTTTAGGATCCATTTATTAATTAAATAAAATGGACCTTAGTTATTAAATCAAATAGGATTTGTTTTATTTAAATTATTTATTTGAAATCTAAATAAAACCAAAAACACTTCAGTAGGTTTTGTTTGAGAATATAAAATATTTGGAAAACTTATTTAAAATAATTTAACAAGTTTTTAATGTTTTAATTAAAATGGAAAAGCTTTTACTTAAATAAAATTGGATATTAAATCCTTATTATTTTATTTATATAAACCTTTACCATTTTTATCAAAGCAAAACCTTTTATTTCAAAAGCTTGGCCAAGGTTTAATTTGGCTCTATAAAATAATCCTTATTTATATTTCTACCTTTTCATTTGAAAACCAAATCTTTTTATTAAAAGATTCAAAAATAGTAATTTCAAATATTTTTAGCTTTATTGTTTATTTATCTTTTTAAATCCCTTAAGGATTTTATTTGATCCAAATAGGTTTTGAAAGTTTCCAATTGGATTCAAAAAGTTTCTTCTCACCCTGAAAATAAACAAAGTTTTATTTTATTCATTTATTTTTCACATTACAAGATTTGGAAAATCTTGGGATGTGACACTCGTCTACTCCGCAAGACTTAGATAACCTAGTATCTACATGCTCTGGCTAGAAAGGCTTTCTCTGGATTTTCTTTTGCGGAAAGCAACCTTTATTTGTAAACAAGAGAGAGAAGAGGCTCGTCTACTCAGAATCTTTTAAAAGGGACAAGATAGCAACTTCTTCATCTTGTTCATCATATCTCGATAACCACCAGCTTCATGAGAACCTCCTATCTAGGATCACCCCCTCAACCCAGAGGAAGCATCCTTAAGCACACGTAGATCAGAAAGTTTTATAGTGGTTAATGTTATCTATGATCTTAAGTCCGGTCACCAAGTCGTTCATAACCGTGAACACGACTTTTTGAAAAGATTTAACCCTGCAGGGGTGTACAACTTTACCCACACGTACCAACCGACTCTTAATGCCAAATTATTAGCCCTCTTCCTTGGAAGGCCGACAGAGGGTGATTGACCACGACCTTTACCTTGCTTTTGCCGAGACCATGAGTCACGCAATAAGTATGAATCCGCCATAACGGGTCAAGTCCCGAAGCTGGTACTTAAAGATGTGAGGCGCGGTTGGTTCACCAGGGGCTCCATCGACCCCAAGCAACTGCAGCCACGCTTTCGTACCTGTTATGATGCACCTCCTTCTCCTCCTCGTTCGAAAACGTTTTCAATGCATATGCCAAATGGAAAGCCCGAACTATGTGACTCATGGAATCTACTAGGCAAGTTAGTTAGTCGAGAGATTGTCCAGGCCCCGTGTGGCTATACGCTCATCTTGTTTCCAAAGGTAATAACTCAGCTCATAGTGGTGGAGAGCATGGGACTACAAAAACCACACCCAACGTGGCCTCCCATACAAGCCTTAGCATATTTAATTAACTCCATAGATGATGTCACCATCTCCTATCTCACTACCAACCTTGGCACCTCTGATTCATCATTGGATAGACCAGACGTTGTTGCTATGCATGGCTAAGTTGTCGGTAATAGAATCTCTAACAATGCTCACATGCCAAACCTAGGTATGCTAGGAGCAGTGGATCAGGAGTATAAGGCTACAAAAGGGAAACTATGCAGCAGATAGGTAACACTAACTACTGACAAAAGACCACATTGGAATCGAGTGCATCACAGCGAGAAAGTAATATACTTTATAAAACATAGGTTCAGAATGAGAGGCTACGCTTGCCTTGTCCGTCAGTAGACAGGTATGGATCTTCAGTGTCGTTGACTTCAGCTTCGGGTTCGGTTCCTATTCGCGAAGAGCCAAACACCGGAAAAAGGGAACCAACATTCAATACATGATATAATGCAATGTGCAATCAATATGGATGATATGACAAGTTAAATAGTGTTGAAAAGAACCCTAGAACATGCTTGGGCATTTTAAACGGGGCCCGAGAGGTCCAAACCCTAGAACAGGGGGAACCTCGGAATCACCTGTGGGGTTCAATTAGTTCTTCTAATTAAACTTGTCATGAAAGTTGGTTAACAATGTATGATTATAGTGTAATTAAATAGTTCTCATTTTTCTGAACATTTTGATATATTATTTGTATTTTTCTGATTTAAAATGAATTAGTTATGAATTTCTCAAATTTTAATTCATTTTAAATCATTTTGAAATATTTAAATTATTTTCCAACTTGGGCCCACATGTCATAGTTTTATTCATTTATGAAAATTATTAAAAACCTGACAAGTGTGGCCCACAGGGTTTTATTTATATTCTAGAAAATGATTAAAGAAACATTTAAGAAAAGAAAATAGCTTTATTGCATCACTGTGACGTCACGGTGACGTCATCAATGGCAGGGCTCTCAGATCGAATGCAGGGCAGGCGATTGGGGGCTCACGCGTGCGCGTGGTTGGCCTCGTTCTAAAGAGGAGGCCGAGGCGAGCGTTATAGTGGCGGCGCCGCCTCGGTATGGTCACCGGAGCGACGGCGACGACACCAAACAGCGGCAGCAGCGTCGGGTGCTCATCGGGCCAGCAACACAGCGCGAGAGGGGAGGAACGGAGAGGTCTAGGAGGTCCGCTAGCTCACCACGATCATGACGGTGAGGTCGATGAAGCGAGGGGAGTCCGGACGAGGGAGAATCGACGACTTGACTGCGGCGGCCGGAGTTGAGGTCGAGCTCGATTCTGGCCAAGAGACGTCCTTCTAGCTTGCGTGGCTTGACAGAGACGACGACGGCGACACGGCGCTTCTCCCAGACCACTCCACGGTGCACGAGGCAGCTGGAGATGGTGAGGCTCGCCAGAGCCCAAACGGCTAGGGTTTGGCCTAGGAGGAAAAAGAAGCGAGCGAGGGGGAGAAAGAAAGATAGGGTTCTCCATGGCGGCAGGGGGGTTCTTGTAGGCGTCGGCGTCTTTGGTGGCGCGAATCTTGGCGCGGCAAGGCGGCGGACGGCGAACACAGCGACAGCGAGCAGCTTCTTGGTCGGGGACAAATACAACGGCGCATTCTCGGGGCCGAAGCGGTACGAGGCCGCTAGTGGCTGGTGTGGGCCGGTTACTTGGGCTACGCGGGTTGCTGGCTATGCGGCTGAGCGGCAGGGAAGAGAGAGGAGAGTTGGGCCACGGCCCAGCTACGGTTGCTACTATTTTTCTTAGCAAAACCCCTTTTCTTTTTTCTGATTTCAAAATCTGTTTTGTATTTCTATATTTGAATCTGTTTTAAATGATTCACAAATACAAGACTTTGTAGAAATATTTGAAATAATGTAGGGCCCTAATAATCCTTTTGGGCTCCAAACTTTTTGTCATTTCAAAATTCAAAACTATTTGAATTGCTTTCAAATAGAGGAGGAGGATTAGGGTTTAGAGTTTGGTAATTGTATTATTAAACCACACACTTGATCACATGGAAGCATTTTATTGATTTAAACAGATGCATGCAATGCTTAAGTACTAATTACATATATTACAAACTTGGGATGTTACAGCTCTACCCCCCTTACAAGAATCTCGACCCGAGATTCCTATGTTTTAGAAAAGAAGGCAGGGTACTTAGATCGAAGACGATCTTTTCGTTCCCAGGTTGCTTCATCCTCAGAGTGATGATACCACTGAACTTTCAAGAACTTGATGTTCTGACGACGAGTCTTGCGCTTGGTTTCATCAAGGATACGAACAGGATACTCACGATAAGTCAGATCCTTCTAGATATCAATAGTTTGGTGATCAACACCACAGATAGGATCTTTGAAGCAACGCTTGAGTTGAGACACATGGAAGACATCATGCACCTCAGGGAAGTTTGCAGGCAGCTCTAGTTTGTATGCAAGGTTACCTTGCCTGGACAGAACGCAAAAAGGACCAACATAGCGAGGAGCCAGTTTTCCTTTGATGCCAAAACGATGGACACCCTTTAAAGGAGTGACCCAAAGATAAGCTTGATCACCAACTTCATATTCAATATGTTGATGGTGACGATCATGATAGCTTTTCTGGTGAGACTGAGCAGTTTTCAAACGATCTCGAATGATATGAACTTGATCTTCTGCTTCCTGGATCATATCCGGACCAAAGAGCTTTCTTTCGCTGGTTTCTGACCAGTTCAAAGGAGTATGACAGGCTCTTCCATATAGGAATTGGAAAGGTGCCATTTCTATACTGGACCGATAACTTTTGTTGTAGGAGAACTCAGCAAAAGGAAGGCATTTCTCCAGTCCTTGCCAAAAGATATGACACACGCTCTAAGCATGTCTTCGAGGATTTGATTCACTCTTTCGGTTTGACCATTGGTACTAGGATGATAGGCTGTGCTGAAGGAGAGGCGAGTTCCCATAGCAGTTTGGAAGGTTGTCCAGAACCTTGAGGTGAACAAACTCCCTCGATCAGAGACAATTTTCTTTGGAATCCCATGAAGAACAACTATTCGAGAGATGTATAGATCTGCTAACTGACTAGCATTTATACTCTCGCGAACAGGTAGAAAGTGAGCAACCCTGGACAAATAGTCAACGATTACCTAGATGGCATCATTTCCTTTCTGAGTCTTAGGGAGACCAGTTATGAAATCCATACCAAGTTCATCCCATTTCCACTCAGGTATTTTATGTGGTTGCAGGAGACCAGCGGGTCTTTGGTGCTCAGCTTTGACACGACAGCAAACATCATATTCATCAACAAACCGAGCGATATCCTTCTTCATACCAGGCCACCAGAATCTTTGACGAAGATCCCAATACATCTTGGTACCTCTAGGGTGGATAGAAAGAGGTGATTCATGATGCTCTTGGAGAATTAAATCCCTCAATTCTGTTCTCTTCGGCACTACCAGACGGTTACCAAAGTAGACAGTACTTTGATTATCAACAGAGAAACACTTAGCAACTCCGCTAGCAATGTTCCATTTGATCTCAGCAATTTCAGAATCATGTTTCTGAGCAAGCTTGATTTCATCCTCTATAGAAGACATTACTTCAAGGGTAGAAAGGAATCCACGAGGAACTACTTCAAGATTCAATCGAGCAAATTCCTCATGAAGAGAAGGTTGAGATTGTTTGATCATCAGGGTGTTGCAATACGATTTACGGCTCAGGGCATCAGGAACAACATTGGCCTTGCCAGGTTGATAGTTGAGACCCAAATCATAGTCCTTGATGAGTTCCAACCATCTTCTTTGCCTGAGATTCAGATCAGGTTGAGTGAAAAGGTACTTTAGACTCTGATGATCCGAGTATAGCTCACAACGACTACCGAGGAGGTAATGTCGCCATTGCTTAAGAGCATGAACAACAGCTGCAAGCTCAAGATCATGAGTTGGGTAGTTGTTCTCATGTGGTTTTATCTGTCGGGAAGCATAAGCCACCACATTCCCATCTTGCATTAACACACGTCCGTGACCTTGGTGAGAAGCATCACAGAAGACAACAAAGTATTTGCTAGTGTCTGGAAGAACTAGCACCGGAGCAGTGGTTAACTTGGTTTTCAACAACTGGAAGCTTTACTCAGCCTTATCAGACCATTCGAACTGCTTATCCTTCTTAAGAAGATTAGTCATTGGCTTTGCAATCCTAGAGAAGTTCTCGATGAATCGACGGTAATAACCAGCCATCCCGAGAAAAATTCGGACATCCTTGACGGATTTAGGAGACTCCCAGTCGAGGATAGTTTGGACCTTATCCGGGATAATAGCAACCCCTTGGGCAGAAACAACATGACCAAGAAATACGAGCTCTTGTAACCAAAACTCACATTTGGAGAACTTGGCATAGAGACGATGTTCTTGGAGTTTTGTCAACACCAAATGAAGATGTTCAGCATGCTCTTCTTCAGTCTTGGAATAGACCAGAATGTCATCAATGTAGACCACGGCGAACTTGTCAAGATACTCCATGAAGACAGAGTTCATAAGCCGCATAAAAGTGGCTGGAGCATTGGTAAGACCAAAGAACATGACTGTATACTCGTAAAGACCATAACGAGTGGTGAAAGTAGTCTTTGGAATATCTTCCTTACGGATCTTTATCTGGTGATACCCTGACCTTAAATCCATTTTGGAAAAGACAGTGGCACCACTTAACTGATCAAAGAGATCATTGATCCTAGGGAGAGGATACTTGTCCTTGATAGTCACAGCATTGAGTGGGCGATAATCCACAACCAGACGCGGTATATTGGTATCCCGCTTCTTGACAAATATAGTAGGACATCCCCAAGAAGATGTGCTGGGCTGAATGTATTCTTTTCCTTCTAACTCCTCTAATTGCTTCTTCAACTCCACAAGCTCATGAGGAGGCATACAGTAGGGTCTTTTAGAAACAGGAGCAGTTCCAGGAATTAACTCTATGACAAACTCCACACTTCGATCAGGTGGCATGCCAGGTAACTCCTCAGGGAAGACATCCGGGAATTCACAGACCACGGAAACATCTTGGATCTCTAACAGAGGTAGAACTTCAAGAGCATACAACTCTGCTTCAGGAATAGAGACAGCTGAAGGAGATAGTGACCCTATGGTCCAATACTTGACTATTATGCCAGCAGGACTAGTCAGAGTCACAGACATGGTTGTACAATCGAGGATATCTTGATAACGGGTCAACCGATCCATGCCCAAAATAATGTCAATGTCAGTTGACTTGAGGGCGATCAAGGAAGTGGGGAAAGTTTGAAATGCAACTTCGATTAGATTCCCATGACTAACCATGGTGGAACGCCAACTAGAACCAGGAGATTGAACTAGCAGAGGAACGGATAACCCCTCGAAATTTATCCCATGCATTTGAGCAAAAGTTTGTGATAGGAATGAATGCGATGCTCCAGAATCAAACAAAACTTTAGCTGGAATTTGATTGATACGAAGTGTACCCATGATGACGCTTGGATCTTCCTGAGCCTCCTCAGCAGAGATATGGTTCAGGCGGCCTCTTCCAGCACCTTGGTACTTATCATTCTTCTTTGGTGGTTGTGCCTTCTCAGTGGCATTCTTTTGAGGACACTCCTTTGCATAGTGGCCAGGCTGGCGACAATTGAAGCATATAAAACCTGATGCATTGCCAGCAGGAGAGTAGTTTGAACCACCAGCATTGCTTGAAGTAGCATTCGGACGAGGAGCATATCCAGAAGACCTTGGGGTATAAGGAACACGTGGCACAGCACTATAAGGCACGAATACACGACGCTTCTTATTGCCAGAACCAGCCTTGTTGTACCCCTCCTAAGGACGCTTACGAGTTTCTTCATACTCCACCTTTCCACTCTCGGCTTTCATAGCCTTATTAACAAGACCTTGGAAGTTAACAAAGTCCATGAGATGGATATCACGGCGAACCTCAGGATCCAGTCCCTTGCGGAACAGAGCTTGCTTCTTAACATCAGTGGATACCTCTTCAGTAGCATAGTAGGCAAGACGATTGAAGTTGCTCTGGTAATCACACACGGAACTAGTGCCCTGCTTAAGCGTGAGGAACTCCTCCCTCTTCTGATCCACCAGACCCTCCGGAATATGATACGCTCGGAAGGCTTCAGTGAACTCTTGCCATGTAACAACATGTTGAGCTTCTTGCATAGCCAAGAAATTTTCCCACCAGGATTTAGCTGCTCCCTCCAAATGATAGGCAGCAAAAGTCACCCAATCAGCTTGAGCAACATGACCAACCTGAAGTTTGCGCTCCATAGTGCGAAGCCAGTAATCTGCATCAAGTGGCTCGGTGGAATAGCTGAAAACTGGCGGAGTGAGACGTGTGAAGTCCTTGATACCAAATTGATTGTTCTGGCGTTGAGCGGTGTTGCGCTCAATCCTTTCAAGAAGCCTCATGTTGTCAGCACGGTTGGTTTCGTACATGGACATGAGTTGAACCATGGACGGTGGTGGAGGAAGGTTGGAAGATTCACCCTCATTTGCAGCACCACGTGCATGAGCACGAGTACGGGCACGAGAGGTGTCACCCATCCTGAAAGATCAAAAATAAGGTTAGACAACGGATTCAAAGGAACAAGACAGAAAGATGAACAAAGAGTACTTGATATAAACATATCATCTTATCAAGCATGGTAGTATCAAAGCATACTAATGTATACACTAACCAGCTGACTTACAAACCATGACAATGGAACGCTAAGATGTTACATACCAAGCAAAACTGAGATATCTTGGAACTCTGAGAATAGCAACCAAGTACGGATTACTTTAGAAAAACAACCCCAAAACCACGATCCTAGAAGTTTTGAGATACAAGATAAGGAATAAAAACCTTTTCAAACCAAATAGGGTAAGAGAAACTCCAGCATCAGAAACACACCAGAGAAGGAGTAAAAAGAATCCTAGTCAGAGTTTCTGCAAATAATTTTTAACTTTCAAATAGTTTTGTCAACTTCTAGACTCAACATTGACCAATAAAAGGGTTTCCTACAGGCAGTCTTGCTCTGATACCAAAACCTATATCACCCCCCCGGGATTAGGGTTAAACTAACCTCAGATCATCGTCTAAGATAAGTTCAACTCCAAACAAGGAAGATCACAGTATGATTCGGTAACATTACAGAACACAGGGATTCAACAACATAAGTTTAAACTCTTAATAGGGTGAGATATTAGAGTTATTACAAACCAGAGGTCATAGACACAACATTACATCACACAGCGAAAGCAAATATGTTGTTCTACACAACAAATTAGCAAAAGGCCTAAGAGGCCATTAACAAAAGTGACGTCCATCCCATAGTCCTCAGGCTGCTACCTGGGACCCCCAACTACTCGTCGATGTCAACGTAGAAGCAAACTTCAGTTGCAACCAGATCCTCTGTAGAAAAACAACAATGGCGCAAGGCTGAGTATGAGAATGTACTCCGCAAGACTTAGATAACCTAGTATCTACATGCTCTGGCTAGAAAGGCTTTCTCTGGATTTTCTTTTGTGGAAAGCAACCTTTATTTGTAAACAAGAGAGAGAAGAGGCTCGTCTACTCAGAATCTTTTAAAAGGGACAAGATAGCAACTTCTTCATCTTGTTCATCATATCTCGATAACCACCAGCTTCATGAGAACCTCCTATCTAGGATCACCCCCTCAACCCAGAGGAAGCATCCTTAAGCACACGTAGATCAGAAAGTTTTATAGTGGTTAATGTTATCTATGATCTTAAGTCTGGTCACCAAGTTGTTCATAACCGTGAACACGACTTTTCGAAAAGATTTAACCCTGCAGGGGTGTACAACTTTACCCACACGTACCAACCGACTCTTAATGCCAAATTATTAGCCCTCTTCCTTGGAAGGCCGGCAGAGGGTGATTGACCACGACCTTTACCTTGCTTTTGCCGAGACCATGAGTCACGCAATAAGTATGAATCCGCCATAACGGGTCAAGTCCCGAAGCTGGTACTTAAAGATGTGAGGCGCGGTTGGTTCACCAGGGGCTCCATCGACCCCAAGCAACTGCAGCCACGCTTTCGTACCTGTTATGATGCACCTCCTTCTCCTCCTCGTTCGAAAACGTTTTCAATGCATATGCCAAATGGAAAGCCCGAACTATGTGACTCATGGAATCTACTAGGCAAGTTAGTTAGTCGAGGGATTGTCCAGGCCCCGTGTGGCTGTACGCTCGTCTTGTTTCCAAAGGTAATAACTCAGTTCATAGTGGTGGAGAGCATGGGACTACAAAAACCACACCCAACGTGGCCTCCCATACAAGCCTTAGCATATTTAATTAACTCCATAGATGATGTCACCATCTCCTACCTCACTACCAACCTTGGCACCTCTGATTCATCATTGGATAGATCAGACGTTGTTGCTATGCATGGCTAAGTTGTCGGTAATAGAATCTCTAACAATGCTCACATGCCAAACCTAGGTATGCTAGGAGCAGTGGATCAGGAGTATAAGGCTACAAAAGGGAAACTATGCAGCAGATAGGTAACACTAACTACTGACAAAAGACCACATTGGAATTGAGTGCATCACAGCGAGAAAGTAATATACTTTATAAAACATAGGTTCAGAATGAGAGGATACGCTTGCCTTGTCCGTCAGTAGACAGGTATGGATCTTCGGTGTCGTTGACTTCAGCTTCAGGTTCGGTTCCTATTCGCGAAGAGCCAAACACCGGAAAAAGGGAACCAACATTCAATACATGGCATAATGCAATGTGCAATCAATATGGATGATATGACAAGTTAAATAGTGTTGAAAAGAACCCTAGAACATGCTTGGGCATTTTAAACGGGGCCCGAGAGGTCCAAACCCTAGAATAGGGGGAACCTCGGAATCACCTGTGGGGTTCAATTAGTTCTTCTAATTAAACTTGTCATGAAAGTTGGTTAACAATGTATGATTATAGTGTAATTAAATAGTTCTCATTTTTTTGAACATTTTGATATATTATTTGTATTTTTCTGATTTAAAATGAATTAGTTATGAATTTCTCAAATTTTAATTCATTTTAAATCATTTTGAAATATTTAAATTATTTTCCAACTTGGGCCCACATGTCATAGTTTTATTCATTTCTGAAAGCATTTATGAAAATTATTAAAAACCTGACAGGTGTGGCCCATAGGGTTTTATTTATATTCCAGAAAATGATTAAAGAAACATTTAAGAAAAGAAAATAGCTTTATTGCATCATTGTGACGTCACGGTGACGTCATCAATGGCGGGGCTCTCAGATCGGATGCGGGGCAGGCGATTGGGGGCTCACGCGCGTGCGTGGTTGGCCTCGTTCAAAAGAGGAGGCCGAGGCGAGCATTATAGTGGCGGCGCCGCCTCGGTATGGTCAGCGGAGCGACGGTGACGACACCAAACAGCGGCAGCAGCGTCGGGTGCTCATCGGGCCAGCAACACAGCGCGAGAGGGGAGGTTCAAAGAGGAAGTTTCCTCTTTGAAGTAACACAGCGTCGGGTACTCAAAGAGGAAGTTAACTCAACAGAATTTACCTTCTTACCATGTGGATCTCTCTCAATATGCCATTCAGAGTAGTTAACCATCATATTATCAAGGAGCCTTGTTGCAGCACCCAAGGTGAGTCCCATAAAAGTACCTTCAGCAGCAGAATCCAACAGGTTTCTTGAGGAGAAGTTCAAACCTGCATAAAAAGTTTGGATAATCATCCAAGCAGTAAGTCCATGAGTAGGGCAATTTTTAACCAAAGATTTCATTCTTTCCAAAGCAGGAGCAACATGTTCAATATCAAGTTTTTTAAATTTCATAATGTCACTTCTCATAGCAATAATCTTAGCAGGAGGATAGTACTTTCCAATAAAAGCATCTTTGTACTTAGTCCAAGAATCAATACTATTTTTAGGCAAAGATAGCAACCATTCTTTAGCTTTTCCCCTCAAGGAGAAAGGAAAAAGCCTGAGCTTAATAATATCTCCATCTACATCCTTATACTTTTGCATCTCACAAAGTTTAAAAAATCTATTAAGATGGGCAGCAGGATCATTAGAACCACCACCAAAAAATTGCTCTCTCATCACAAGATTCAACAAAGCAGGCTTAATTTCATAAAAGATAGCATCAGGAGCAGGTGGAGCAATAGGTGTGCTTAGGAAATCATTGTTGTTGGTGCTAGTGAAGTCACACAACTTGGTGTTCTCAGCAGAGTTCATTTTGGCAAAGCTGGGCCAGCCAAAAACAGCAGCAGCAGCTAGAGCAGGAACTTTGTGTTTTTGAATAAGGCAATCAAACCAAGCTAGACTAATTTTTTTGGGTTCTTTGAAAAGAGGCAAACAAAACCAAGCAAAAGAAACAAAGCAAACTAAAAAAAAGTAAAGAGAAAGGAAGTGAAGTACTCCCCTAGTGAAGGCGTCCTTAGCCTCCCCGACAACGGCGCCAGAAAAAGCTTGATGCAGCGCTGAGTTGATGTAGGAGCGTTTCGTTGAGAACCCCAAGAGCAAGGTGTGAAGCAGCACAACAGCAAGTTTTCCCTCAGTAAGAAACCGAGGTTATCGAACCAGTAGGAGGAAGGAAACGTCACACAGGTGTCGCAAGCAACATGGAGACCTGCACAACATAGACTCAAGACTTTGCCCCAACGAATCAGCGAGATTGTCAAGCTCACCGGTTTGCTGTAACAAAGGATTAAACATATGGTGTGGAAGGTAATGGTTTGCAGCAAGTAAACAGGTAACATTGGAAGATGTATCAATGGTAAAGATTGGACCGGGGTCCATAGTTCACTAGAGATGCTCTCCTTAGATAAACAACATGGCATGAAGGGTAAACAAATTACAGCGGGGCAATTGACAGGAACTGAGCAAGGCATAACAATGCAATTACTAGCCAGAAAGATCCTATGAGGTTGATTGGGAAATACAACAATATACATAGACCGTCATCCAACTGCATCTATGACTAGAAGTCCACCTTCAGGTTATTGTAACATCCCAAAAATATTAAACTTGAATCATAAAAATTAGGTTTAACAAAAACTTTTCCAATTAAAAATATGAAAGCATGCATATGTGTGTGTATTAAAATTTGGATTCTTTTGAATTGCCTTGGTTCTGTGTTTCTTTGCTTGTAAAATGATTCTTAGGTGAAATAAACATCATCTAAACAATCCCCACACTTTTCCCAAAGACAAACAAATCAAAACAAACAAATTAAGTGAATGGTCACTTTGGCCAAACAAACAAAAATATTTTCAAAATTCAAAACTAAAGTTCATGCGGCCATTTCATCAAACAGGTTGCAGATTCAAATCAACAAAATCACAAACACTATTTTGAGCAGTGTTTTGAGCCAACCTTGTTCCCTCTCTGGTTACACTAGCCTTAGTAGATCATCTAGCAATCTTAACTAAGCTCTAGCACCACTGTAAGCTTGCCAATGTCATCAATGGTGAACAGGCCGAGAGCAGCCATGTCACCCTAGTGTGGACAGCAAGCTAGGAGAAGAACTAGTCGTGCCAACCTTGTCTAGCATGCAGCCCATGCCTCACCGCCCCCTCTCGACCAGCCCTAGCTCGAAGACAAACCAACCCAGAACGCCGTGAGAAGCGTCGTGCCGTGCCACTGTCGACCATCTTAGCCTTGCACGCGTTGTTCCCACGCAACCCGACCACCTCGAGCCCTCGCCGCCCGCCAGCATACACCCCACCGTCCCAGGAGACCACCAGACATGTTCGTTTCACCGCCCGTACCCCGTAGCCACCGCTCGCCGTCGAAGACGCCGCCTCTGCCGCGCAGAGCACCACACTTTCCCGACCATTTGTCACCGCCCCTACACGCGCATTTAAACCTTAGAGCATCGCCAGGAGACCGTCCGTCGATCGCCAACCTTGGCCATGCCTCTAGCCGTCCGTAGCCGTGTCGCCACTGTCGCCTGCCCATCCCTCTCGGTCTCGCCGTCGAGCCTATAAAAGGAGACGACCCCCGCTTGATTTATTGACACCATATCACTCCCCGCACCTCACTGATCATTCCACCCCTTAGCCGGAGCAAGGCGAGCAGCGCATCGCCAGAATTGGGCTGGATCTCGCCGCTGCTGAGGAGAAGAGGAGCCGTTGATTTCGTTCACCCCTGGAGCTACCGCGACCACCACTGAGTTCGCCGTTGTCGACTTTGTTGTTTGCCCGCCTCACCGTCGTCACTGGAGCCCCGGTATGCCCCCTATGCACCCCCACTGAGCCGCTAGGGTTCGAGCTCGCCGGTGACCTGTTCATCGTCGACCCTCAAATTGGTCGATCTTCATTCTAATCCAACGCACCACATCGCCCCGTACCACTTCGCGTTTAAAGAGCCACTGACCAGTAGACCCCCCTGTCAGTTGCGCCCCGTGCTGCGGAGTGACACTAGGTCGGCCCATTAACCCTTCCCGCGCAGCCCACTCGTTTGAATTTAGCTTTTTCTATTTTCTTTCAAACTCAGTTCTGTACCTAGTTTCAAAAATCAACCCAGCTCGATTTAGTAAACCAAATTGCATGAACCCAATTTTGTTAGAAAGATATTGAAATGCTTAATCCAAGCCCGTTGGATTCAAATCATTTGGATCTATAGATCAACCTTGGTAAAAATAACAAGGCAGAAGCTTTTCTGCATTCAAACATTTTTCAAATTTCAACCGTAATAGCTTTTGAGTTGATTCCAACTCTCAAAAATCACATTTGATCATACCTTTCAGAATATATAAAAACATATGGGTTTATTTACAGAAATAATGTTCAAGTAATAAAAGAATGCCACATAGGCATTTCTAGTCACTTATTTTATTTAAATAAAAAGGGTAAACCTTATTAAATTGTGACACCACTTTAAATCACATTCCCATGGACTGAAATATTTGGTGATGACATGTGTCAACATGATCCCATGTTTGAGTTGGAGAATATTAAATCTTAAGTAGTTTTTCAATGAGTAGAAATTACTTTTCTAAAAATAAAATAAATAAGACAAATGCTTTAATCTTGTAATGTTAGTGATGATGCTAGATCATCTATAGAACCCTTTTGTGTGATGATTGAAAGTAGTTAAGTATTGTTTGGTGATTGTGTACCTCGTATTTATTCATAGACGCTAGTACCGACCAAGGATACGAGGAGGAAGGAGGATACTATGAAGAATAAGCCGAGGAGAACTTCAACCACTGCTCTGCACAAGGCAAACCTTACTAATCAAGTTGACCTATGCAAGCAAATACTTGCTTGTTACCATGCCAACTATATGCCTTAAGCATATGCGATTATACTCACTTGATAACCCCATCCTAGTTTTACTTGCAAGCTTCCTACTTTATTTCTTTATCAAAGCTATTTCTTAGACTTTATTTAAGTGACTTGTAGATTCTAGGAAGATAATTGAAGGTTTCATAAAGAGCATTAAAGTTGGCCTAAGCTAGATAATCTTGATGTCATCCTAAGGCATGAGATTGAACTTAGCTAATCCCCACTTGTTTACCACCCCTCATTAGTACTTACCCCACTTGTAGATGCTAATGCTAAGCATAAAACTTGATCAACTTTGGATGGGAATACTTGGTGAAAATGGTTATGAAAACCTTGGAATGATGATTCATTCTACTGAAATGTTTTGACATGTGTTTCCGAACACCAGATGATTTTGATGATGAAAATGTTGAGGCATCAGCCTTAGCCCTTTATAAAACTGATGGTTGTCTCGATGCGATACCATTCCAATTTTACCGTACAACTACAATACCCAAAAACTGGGTAGGGCTTGACTGGAAACTTATATACTTTAGTATGGGTTCCCTCACGGCCAAGGTCTGAGCTGAGGCTACCTTGTGAAGATTGTCCACCTGTGCAGTACCCAAGATGACAGTTGGTCATGGTTGGGAGGCCAAACTCACAGGAGAGGTGCCTATACTAGGGCGTGTAATTGAAAGGTTAGGATTGATTATCCGCATACTGAGTATGGTGAATTTAGGATTTGTTCTATTTAATGTATCGAATGTTGTGGTGAAAGTGTACAATCTCTGCAGAGTGTCAAACTATTCGAATAACCGCGTCCGTGGTTATGGACAGTTGGAGTGGCCATACTGTTCCCCCGTCATATGTTTTCAAAATAACTTGTGAAATGGATTGAGATTTTGACTTGACCACAACAGAGTTGTGATATGAAGTACAAGTTCCCTCTTAGGTGTTATAAAATGTCAAATAGCTTTTCTTGCTTCTGAACTTAGTAGAGGTAAATCTGGCCTTTTGCAAAACAACCCTAGAGCTTAGTGTCGTACTACAAAAAACCCTTTAACTTGTTAGTATTAGTTTGCAAGTACCTAAAGAGTACTCATGGCTTTGTCCCTGGCTATTCCCATGGCCAAACTATGAAGAGGAGTACCAGGATGATGGACCCCAGGAAGGTTACGACAACTAGGATCATCTCCCATCGTCAGCATTGCCTGTGACCCTGAAGATGGAGCTTCGCCTATGCTATTTGACATTAGAAATTTAGGAAAAATCTGAGTCAAACTTTAAAAACTTTTCAAAGTCCCGAAACCTTAGAAATTTCCCTCTTTTCTCATGATTTATCTCAATCTTCAGATGCCACGCGGAGGAAGTGGTTCATCCCCGGACCCGATGTTGCAGATCCTGCAAATTTTGGTTTCTGACCGCGAAGCCGAAAGAGTCGAACGTCAAGCCAACCTAGACACCCTTCAGCGGATAGCTCAGCTAGCCCACAACAATCAAGGCCAAGGAAATCAGGACAACCATGGATCTAAGCTCAAGAATTTCCAGAACACCAACCCACCTATTTTCACTAAGTCGGAAAAACCCTTAGACGCCGATGATTGGCTGCAAACCATGGAGAATAACCTGGAATTCGCCGGAGTGGAAGCTAACGAGAAAGTTCTGTTCGCCACCCATTATCTAGCCAGAGATGCAAGAGCATGGTGGAACAGTGTTCGTGCAATGACCGGAGGATAGATGATGACCTGGGAAGAATTCAAGGTCAAGTTCAGCAGAACCCATGTGCCATCGGGTTTGATCAAGAGAATGAGAGATGAGTTCAGAGAACTGAAGCAAGGAAGGATGACCGTAGTGGAATACCGTGACAAATTATTGTCATTAGCTAGGTATGCCCCGGATGAGATCGACACCGAAGCCAAGAAGAAAGAGAGATTCCTGAATGGTTTGCATGATGAGATGCAGACTGTGTTGGTCAATATCCCCTTTGCAGATATTGAAGCCCTTGTCGACTCTGCCATCCAGATGGAAGGAAAGATCAACCAACCCAATGAGAACCGCAAGCGTCGCATGATGCATCAGCCAGGAACCCATCAGACCCCAAAGTATCGCCCTAACCCATCTCCAGGATTTGCCCCAAGAACCAACAGACCCCCAATGCACCGTCCGACCTATCCCAACCATGGAAACCCAAGGCCCGGAGGAAATCACAACAACCTCGGCAACTCTAGCAATTTCAACCGTGCACCACCCAAGTTCAACAACAACAATGCTACCGCCAACACCAACACTGCCCCGAGGACTGGAAGCAATGTTGTGCCTGTTGCAGCAAAGGACAAGTCGCAAGTGACTTGCTATGACTGTGGAAATAAGGGTCACTAATCCAATGAGTGCCCCAAGAAGAATGCCACAGTCCCCAATGCCAATGTCCCAGCTCAGCAGTAGCGTCGTGTTCAGCTTGGAAGAAGGTTTGCCCCAGGGAATTCGCTCAACCGCAACGGCCGTCTTTTTCTCATGCATGCTGAAGAAGCCCAGGAAGCGCCAGACGTCGTGCTGGGTATGTTTTCTGTTAATTCAGTACTTGCTCGAGTGTTGTTTGATTCTGGTGCATCGCACTCATTTTTCACCAAAGAATTTGCATGCACTAGTAAGATTCAACCAACCAAACTGAAGCATGAAATGATTGTTCAAATCCCCGGTTCCACCACCAAAGCTAGGCAAATTTGCAAAGTCGTCCCCATCCGAATCCATGTTATAGATTTTTATGATAATCTGATAGTACTCGGAACTAAAGGTTTGGAAGTAGTACTAGGAATGGATTGGATGTCCAAACATAAAGGATTGATTGACTGTGCCAAGAAATCCATAACCATGACCAGTACCGCTGGAATATCAGTCGAGCATATATCTGAAACCTTACCTCACCAATTCAAGTGCAACAAGAGTATAGCCCAACCTACCATTGACCAAGTCCTGATAGTCTGTGAATACCCCGATGTATTTCTAGATGTTTTGCCCGGTATGCCCCCAGATCGGGATATCGAGTTTATCATCGAACTAATCCCCGGAACAGGACCCATAGCTCAGAGACCCTATAGTATGAACCCGTCTGAACTAGAAGAACTGAAGAAGCAACTGGATGCCATGATGTAAATTGGATTGATTCAACCAAGTGCGTCTCCATGGATATCACCAGTCTTGTTCGTGGACAAGAAGGATGGAGGAAACCGTTTGTGTACGGATTACCGGAAGTTGAATGAAATCACCATCAAGAACAAGTACCCATTTCCCAAGATAGAAGATTTGTTTGATCAGTTGACCGGTGCCAAAGTGTTTTCTAAGATTGATCTTAGAACTGGCTATCATCAACTCAAGATTCGCGCAGAGGATATTCCCAAGACTGCCTTTACCACTAGATATGGATTATACGAGTATACTGTCATGTCTTTTGGATTAACCAACGCCCCCGCTTATTTCATGAATCTCATGAATAAGATTTTTATGGACTTCCTGGATAAGTTTGTCGTTGTTTTCATCGACGATATTCTGATTTATTCCAAATTATAAGAAGAAAATGAGCTACACCTAAGGACCATTCTTGGAACTATTAGAGAGCATCAGTTGTATGCCAAGTTTAGCAAATGTAAATTCTGGTTATAGGAGGTAGGATTCCTCGGTCACATTGTATCAGCCGGAGGAATTGCCGTTGACCCTGCAAAAGTGAAAGATGTCGAAGATTGGCAAGCCCCAACCACTCAAACCCAATTTCGTGCATTTCTCGGATTGGCGGGATACTACCGCAAGTTCGTAGAAGGATTCTCGAGTATTGCCAGACCCATGACCCAATTGCTGAAGAAAGACAAGAAGTTTGAATGGACGAACAAATGTGAAGCGAGTTTTCAAGAACTCAAGAGAAGATTGATTTCAGCCCCAATCTTAATCATGCCGGATATCACGAAGCCCTTTGACGTGTATTGTGATGCATACAATATCGGTCTCGGATGTGTGCTAATGCAAGAAGGCAAAGTTATATCTTATCTATCTCGACAACTGAAACAACATGGGAAAAATTACCCAACCCATGACCTCGAACTCGTAGTCGTAGTTCTAGCCCTGAAGACATGGAGGCATTACCTGATGGGAAACCGTTGTGAGATTTATTCGGATCACAAGAGCCTGAAGTATATATTCACTCAGAAGGAGCTGAATATGAGACAGAGAAGATGGATTGAGCTAATCAAGGATTACGACCTGGACATTCACTATCACCCTAGTAAAGCCAATGTGGTAGCAGATGCCCTTAGTAGATTGCCGTGCCGCTTGAACTCCATGATTTTGAAGGAGCAACCAAGCTTGCACAAAGAGATGGAAGATTTTCGAATGGAATTAGTAAGTGAAGGATTTTTGGCTAGCATAGAACTTCAACCCACTTTGATCAGCCAGATCAAAGAGGCATAGAAAGGAAATGCTAGTATCGATGGAATCAAGCATCGTATCGGTACAGGCAAAGTACCCGGATTCACCGAAGACGAAGAAGGAGTTCTGTGGTACAAAGGACGCCTTTGTGTACCAGCAGATTTTGAGTTGAAAGAAGTTATTCTGAAGGAAGCTCATGATACTCTTTATTCTATCCACCCCGGAGGAACGAAGATGTATCAAGACTTGCAAGAGCAATTTTGGTGGCATAAGATGAAGAGAGAAATCGGAAGCTATATCGCCAAGTGAGAGAAATCGGAACTACCCGAAGAGATGTCAGCCGTGCATAATGTGTTCCATATCTCAATACTTCGCAAGTGCCTCGAAGTTCCAGAGAAGACTGAAGTGTTCAAGAATATCGATCACCGGACCATAGAGATCAACGATGACCTGACCTATCCCGAAGTGCCCATCCATATTTTGGAAGAAGATTTCAGAACTACCAGAACCCGAAGCATCAAGTTTCTCAAGATTCAATGGAGCAACCACACGGAAGAGGAAGCTACCTGGGAGCGCGAAGATCACATCAGGACGGAGTTTCCCGATCTCTTCAAATCCTAGGTAATCTTTTTCGTCCTTTTTCAAATCTCGAGATGAGATTTTGTTTAAGGGGGGAAGGTTTGTAACATCCCAAAAATATTAAACTTGAATCATCAAACTCTAATCATCAAAATTAGGGTTAACAAAAACTTTTCCAATTAAAAATATGAAAGCATGCATATGTGTGTGTATTAAAATTTGGATTCTTTTGAATTGCCTTGGTTCTGTGTTTCTTTTCTTGTAAAATGATTCTTAGGTGAAATAAACATCATCTAAACAATCCCCACACTTTTCCCAAAGACAAACAAATCAAAACAAACAAATTAAGTGAATGGTCACTTTGGCCAAATTAACTCCCATGCCTACTTTGGCTATCTCTAACTTTCAGAACTTAACAGAAACATGTTTAGATATTTGCACCCCTTGATAGTACTCATAACAAGGTACCAAGGCCCACTTTGTGATCATGCAAAAACATTTAAATGCTTAGTTTAAAAGACAGTTGAAAATTGAATCTATTTCATATGGGAAGATCCCACTATTTCAAAAACCACTCAAACAAGCTCAGTTTTCAAAACCCAAACATGCACAGAATCCTCAACACATGCCCTGCACACCCACCAAAAATATTTTCAAAATTAAAAACTAAAGTTCATGCGGCCATTTCATCAAACAGGTTGCAGATTCAAATCAACAAAATCACAAACACTATTTTGAGCAGTGTTTTGAGCCAACCTTGTTCCCTCTCTGGTTACACTAGCCTTAGTAGATCATCTAGCAACCTTAACTAAGCTCTAGCACCACTGTAAGCTTGCCATGTCATCAATGGTGAACAGGCCAAGAGCACCCATGTCACTCCAGTGTGGACAGCAAGCTAGGAGAAGAACTAGCCGTGCCAATCTTGTCTAGCATGCAGCCCATGCCTCACCGCCCCCTCTCGACCAGCCCTAACTCGAAGACAGCAACTAGAACCGCCAGTAACGCCACACCCGTGCCGCTGTCGACCATGCCAACACACACCACAGAGCACGCGCCGTTCCCACGCAACCCGACCACCTCGAGCCCTCGCTGCCCGCCAGCATACACCCCACCGTCCCAGGAGACCACCAGACATGTTCGTTTCACCGCCCGTACCCCTTAGCCACCGCTCGCCTTCGAAGACGCAGCCTCTGCGGCGCAGAGCACCGCACGTTCCCGACCATTTGCCACCGCCCCTACACGCGCATTTAAACCTTAGAGCATCGCTAGGAGACCGCCCGTCGATCGCCAACCTCAGCCATGCCTCTAGCCGTCTGTAGCTGTGTCGCCACCGTCGCCTGCCCATCCCTCTCGGTCTCGCCGTTGAGCCTATAAAGGAGACGACCCTCGCTCGATTTCTTCACGCCATCTCACTCCACTCACCTCACTGATCATTCCAACCCTTAGCCGAAGCAAGGCGAGCAGCGCATCGCCGGAATTGGGCCGGAGCTCGCCGCTGCAGAGGAGAAGAGGAGTCGTTGATTTCGTCCACCCCCGGAGCTGCCGCGACCACCCCTGAGTTCGCCATCGTTGACTTTGTCGTTTGCCTGCCTCGCCGTTGTCACTGGAGCCCCGATATGCCCCCTATGCACCCCCACTGAGCCGCTAGGGTTCGAGCTTGCAGGTGACCTGTTCATCGTCGACGACGACCCTCAGCCGTCGATCTTTATTCTAATCCAACGCACCACATCGCCCCGTACCACTTCGCGTTTAAAGAGCCACTGACCAGTAGACCCCCACTGTCAGTTGCGCCCCGCGCTGCGGAGTGACACTGGGCCGGCCCATTAACCCTTCCCGCACATCCCACTCGTTTGAATTTAGCTTTTTCTATTTTCTTTCCAACTCAGTTCTGTACCTAGTTTCAAAAATCAACCCAGCTCGATTCAGTGAACCAAATAGCATGAAACCAATTTTGTTAGAAAGATATTGAAATGCTTAATCCAAGACCGTTGGATTCAAATCATTTGGATCTATAGATCAACCTTGGTAAAAATAACAAGGCAGAAGCTTTTATGCATTCAAACATTTTTCAAATTTCAACCATAATAGCTTTTGAGTTGATTCCAACTCTCAAAAATCACATTTGATCATACCTTTCAGAATATATAAAAACATATGGGTTTACTTACAGAAATAATGTTCAAGTAATAAAAGAATGCCACATAGGCATTTCTAGTCACTTATTTTATTTAAATAAAAAGGGTAAACCTTATTAAATTGTGATACCACTTTAAATCACATTCCCATGGACTGAAATATGTCGTGATGACATGTGTCAACATGATCCCATGTTTGAGTTGGAGAATATTAAATCTTAAGTAGTTTTTCAATGAGTAGAAATTACTTTTCTAAAAATAAAATAAATAAGACAAATGCTTTAATCTTGTAATGTTAGTGATGATGCTAGATCATCTATAGAACCCTTTTGTGTGATGATTGAAAGTAGTTAAGTATTGTTTGGTGATTGTGTACCTCGTATTTATTCATATACGCTAGTACCGACCAAGGATACAAGGAGGAAGGAGGATACTACGAAGAAGAAGCCAAGGAGAACTTCAACCACTGCTCTGCACAAGGCAAGCCTTACTAATCAAGTTGACCTATGCAAGCAAATACTTGCTTGTTACCATGCCAACTATATGCCTTAAGCATATGTGATTATACTCACTTGATAACCCCATCCTAGTTTTACTTGCAAGCTTCCTAATTTATTTCTTTATCAAAGCTATTTCTTAGACTTTATTTAAGTGACTTGTAGATTCTAGGAAGATAATTGAAGGTTTCATAAAGAGCATTAAAGTTGGCCTAAGCTAGATAATCTTGATGTCATCCTAAGGCATGAGATTGAACTTAGCTAATCCCCACTTGTTTACCACCCCTCATTAGTACTTACCCCACTTGTAGATGCTAATGCTAAGCATAAAACTTGATCAACTTTAGATGGGAATACTTGGTGAAAATGGTTATGAAAACCTTGTAATGATGATTCATTCTACTGAAATGTTTTGACATGTATTTCTGAACACCAGATGATTTTGATGATGAAAATGTTGAGGCATGAGCCTTAGCCCTTTATAAAACTGATGGTTGTATGGATGCGATACCATTCCAATTTTACCGTACAACCACAATCCCCGAAAACTGGGTAGGGCTTGACTGGAAACTTATATACTTTAGTATGGGTTCCCTCACGACCAAGGTCTGAGCTGAGTCTACCTTGTGAAGATTGTCCACCTGTGCAGTACCCAAGATGACAGTTGGTCATGGTTGGGAGGCCAAACTCACAGGAGAGGTGCCTATACTAGGGCGTGTAATTGAAAGGTTAGGATTGATTATCCGCATACTGAGTATGGTGAATTCAGGATTATCCGCAAAACAACCCTAGAGCTTAGTATCCTACTACAAAAACCCCTTTAACTTGTTAGTATTAGTTTGCGAGTACCTAAAGAGTACTCATGGCTTTGTCCCTAGCTATTCCCGTGGCCAGACTATGAAGAGGAGTACCAGGATGATGGACCCCAGGAAGGTTACGACAACTAGGATCATCTCCCATCGTCAGCATTGCATGTGACCCCGAAGATGGAGCTTCGCCTATGCTACCTTTATCATTACGTATTTCCGCTGCTTGATTTGTATTAAGAACTGGATCATGAGATCCTTATTTGTGTAAGACCTTATGTATGGCTTGTAATGGATGATGTACTGTGGTATCCAATTCTGTTATGTCTCGCAAAAATGGTAATCCTGGGATTGCGATGTATGGCATAACAGGCATCTGGGATTAAAAATCCGGGTGTTGACAATTATCATATGAACCCCCTCCAGTATTAAGTTGCAAGCAACAGACAACTGCTTTAAGCAAAGTGTGTAAGGTAAACAGTCCACATGTTCCATGAACAAGAGACCGTTGTTTTCTCCCTAGTAGCAACAACACATCGACAACCGAAGAGATTATTGTCACTTCCCTTGGAAACTATAGGCATGAACCCACTATCGAGCATAAATACTCCCTCTTGGAGTCACTAGCAACTACTTGGCGAGGATAACCACTAGCAACGGAGAGCATGCAAGATCACAAACAACACAGACATGATAGAATCATAAAGATAAAACATTAATCAAACCAATATAATAATCTCAATATCCATCGGATCCCCGCAAACACAACATGCATGATTACAAATAGATTAGATCTTGATCATGAATGGAGCTCACAAGATCTATACATGAAAGCACAAAGGAGGAGATACAACCATCTAGCTACTACATGGACCCATAGTCCAAGGTGGAACTACTCACGAATCATACCGGAGAGAAGGCCTCCGGGATGATCTCCCCTCCAGCAGGGGGCCGGGAAGAACTTCAGATCCCCCCTGATCCAGGGACAATGGTGGCGGCGGCTACAGACGGTTTCGTGGATTTATGATCGGGTACTCAGAGTTTCTGCATCGGAGGCTTCTCATAGGCGAAGGGGTGAGACCGGGAGGTGGCCAGGGCCGCCAAACCCTAGCCAGGCGCGGGCTAGGTCCCACCCGCGCCTAGGGTGGGTCTGCCCCCCCTGGCTGGCCTTCTGGGCTCCCCTCTGGACTTCTTGTTCCCCACGGAAAGTTATTGACTTTGTCCTTTGTCCCGTTCAATTCCGAGAATATTTCTTTACTAACTTTTCTGAAACCAAAAACAGCGTAAAGCAGGCATCAAGCTGCAACTTGTTAATAGGTTAGTACCAAAAACATGTAAAAAGCACCTCAAAGTGTGGACAAGTAAAACAAAGTAGATACTAAACAAGCATGGAGCATCAAAAATTATAGATACGTTTCCAACGTATCAGTGTGGAAACACAAGTGAAATTGCTTTTAGGATCCCCTGGTATAAAGAAGTAAGAGTTTCTGCATAAGTAAACAAATGTGCTATCGAAACAAAGGTAACATAATGTACTAGTGAGATTTACTGGTTAACAAAAGGTGAAAGAAAGCTCACCTTTTGCCTATCAGAGATTATAGTGTAATTTCCAAATCTACTAGCCTCCCCAATGCAGTACCTAAGCTTTGTCAAAAACTAAGACCAGCTAGCAAAATCTTCTTTATCAACCACACCAAATGCAATGGGAAGGATGTTATTGTTGCCATCTCTCCCAGTTGCAGCAAGTATTGTTGACATGTGCTCAACTTGATGAAACGGCCATCTAGACCTACCAAGTTTGTAGCAAAGGTGATTAAATAAAAACCATTGACAAAACCGTTGTTGTTCAATGGCAATAGCAGCAGTAAATCAACATTGTAATAGCAGCAGTAAATCAACATAATAAGGAATCATTATTTACCTAAGAATGGTCTACAATCATTGACAAAACCTTCCTTTGAAGCATTGAGGCAGACAAACAATCAATGGAATCTAAGAATTTCACTTGGATGCTCAAGCAGATTGATAGTTTTCATAATGCACCTACTACCTGGATTGGTATCAATGACATCTTGGAGATAGTCTTTGATTCTAGTGTACTGGGCCCTCTGATATGCCCAATTTGCATCACCATTCTATATCATAATTTACCTCTATTCATTGATATATGTCTTATTATGAGGTATTACTTATGGCTTTTCATCTGTTTATGCATGTTGGATGATTCTTGGAGGATGGACTGCTGGAGTCTGGATTCTGATGGAAAAGAAGACGTTTCGGTGCAATTTTGGGAAGATCAGAAAAATACTAGAAAAATATGGGAAATTATTATTTTTCAGAAGATTGAGGAAACCAGAAGGAGGAGCGAAGAGGGGCCGCAAGGGGGCACACCCCCTAGGCGCGAGCTCACCCTAGGCCGCGCCTAGGGCGGGTGTGGCCCACCTGCCCGACTCCCGACTCTGCCCCTTCGCCTATATCTTACCTACGAAACCCTAAGGCCATGGGAGCAACCACAGATAGATTTCTGCCGCCTCTGGGGGAGGAAAACACTGAGAGAGAAAGATCTCTTCGGCAGACAGATTTCTGCCGGGGGAATTCCTTCCCGGAGAGGGAAGATCGTCGCCATCAACACCATAGTCAAGCTAGGCTTCATCGGGATCATCATCATCCACACCATCATCTCCACCAGCACCATCATCATCACTCCGTCCCGCTGTAACAATTGTGTTGGATATTGTTTTAGTTCTTAGGGGAAACTTTACCAGTGTTGATTACTATTGTAGTTGATGCTTGTGATTGGAACCATTGGATTATTGTTTATTTTAAGATTGTTATCCATTACCATATCATCTTTGATCTTGATCCATATGATGTCTTGTGAGTAGTTCATTGTGTTCTTGAGGACATGGGAGAAGTCATGTTGTTAGTAGTGTATTTGTGTTGAGTTATTATTCAATGGTTTAGTATTTAAGTTGTGGTGTGCTATTCTTCTAGTGGTGTCATGTGAACGTCGATTACATGAAACTTCACAATTTATGGGTCTAGGGAATGCATTGTGTATTTGGCTACTAATTGTGGGGTTGCCGGAGTAACAAAAACCTGAACCCCCGTTAGGACATCTTTGCATAAGGGAGTGTAGGATCTCAGAGCTTAAGGCTGTGGTTAGATTTATATCTTAATTACTTTCTTGTAGTTACGGATGTTTGCAGGGGGTTTAATCACAAGTATGTATTAGTCCAAGTAAGGTCGGTACGTTAGCACAGGTTCACCCACACAACACTTACAACACCGGAGAAGAGTACTCAGCTATATGAAGCGAAAGCACTTGACAGAATTCCTATGTGTCCTCGAGAACGTTTGGTCCTTATAAGTATTTCCACCGGCTTGTACTTTGCTAAGAAAGGATTGGGCCACTTGCTGCCTTTGCTTGTTGTCTTTATTACTTGCTCCTTGTTTTGTTGCCTTATCAGAAAACCACTAAAAATCTGTTTGCTAAGTATTTACAGAGAGTTCCTGCTCCATACCACTGTTTAGCACCTTCTGCTCCTCGTTGGGATCGACACTCCTATTTATCGAAAGTACTACGATACACCCCCTATACTTGTGGGTCATCAAGACTATTTTCTAGCGCCGTTGCCGGGGAGTGAAGTGCTATTGAAGAGTGGAACTGGTAAAAGAAACTTCTACTGTGAGTATTTCTTTTGTTACTGCTTGTTACTTTGTTTCTAATATGGATAACCCACTTGGTTTTCTATTTGGGAAAACTACTACCACTGCTAGGGTAGTAGATGAACCACCACCTGTTTAGATAGATCCTTTTAAGATACCTACAAGTATTGTTGATCGTGTTATGGATAATTATTATTTAGGGGATGGAACTGTCCATACTGGTGATCACTTGCTTTTTATCCATGAATTATGCGGGTTGTTTAAGTGTGCAGGTATCACAACTGAACAGGTGAAGAAGAAGTTACTCTCCATATCCTTGAAAGGGTGAGCTGAAGAATGGTATAAGCTGCTGAAGAATGGACAATCCATGGAATGGGAGGAGATGGCATCTCTCTTTTACTCTAAATTTTATCCTCCCAGTGAGATTCATAAGGATAGAAATCTTATATATAACTTTCGTCCTCTTGATGGAGAAAGTATAGCTCAAGCTTGGGGGAGATTGAAGTTACTAATGCTTAAATGTCCTATTCATGAACTCCCTACCAATATTATTCTCAATAACTTTTATGCCAGGCTTTCTCTTCATGATAAAGATTTACTAGATGCTTCTTGTGCTGGATCATTCACACATATGAAGGATGAAGCTCAATGGGATTTACTAGACCGTATTCAAGAGAACACTGAAGCTTGGGAGAATGACAAAGGAAGAAAGTCAGGTATAAACTATGATTATGAATGTATTAAATCTTTTATGGGAACTGATGACTTCCGTGATATTAGAAATGAGTTTGGTCTTGATTGTCAAAGTATTGTCAACTGTTTTAAGGCCTTTGCCTCTTACACAGAAATTCCCAAGAAGAAGTGGAATAAGTACCATGCTCCTTATAAACATGTTGTTAGTCATGTTCCAGTTAGAAGTACTGAAGTTTGTACTACTAATCATATGGTGCTTGAACCTCATGTTGAGAAAGTTCCTTTCCCAGCTAAGGTAAAGGAGTATTCTATGATTATTAGTGCAAATAATAAAGGTACAATGAAAACTATGGAGCCTGATGAGCAATTTAATGATGAACCTGTGGTAGCTATTGTGAAAGACACTGTCACTAGAAATATAGAGGATGAGCACATTGTCTTCTGTGAAGACGTTTCTAATATTATCTCTCATCCTAGTAAGGCTAGAAAAGCTAGTGTTCCTGTGCTTTCTGTTAAAATTGGTGATCAATTCTACTATGGTTTATGTGATATTGGTGCTAGTTCTAGTGTTGTTCCTTATGAGCTTTACAGGGAAATTATGCATGAGATTGGTCCTTGTGAGCTTGAGGACATTGATGTGGTTATTCACCTTGCTAATAAGGAAACCATTTGCCCCATTGGCATTGTAAGAGATGTGGAGGTTCTCTGTGATAAGATTAAGTATCCTGCTGATTTTCTAGTGCTTAATTCAGCAGCTAGCAAAACTTGTCCTATCATTTTTGGTAGACCTTTCTTGAATACTTGTGGAGCTATTATTGATTGTAAGAAGGAAAAAGTTTTAACTAAGTTTGATGGAGATTCTTATGAGTTTAACTTTTCCAAATTGCTAAAGCTCCTTGTGAAAATAGCTTGCCTAATAAAGATTTCAGGATGGAACAACTTGCTTCTATTGATCCGGTTTATGACCTTGGACCTCTTTTTGATGACTGTAAGTATGCTTATTCTGATGATAAAGTTGTTACCAGTGACAGTTATATTGTCAACTTCATTCAAAGTGCTACTGAAAGTTATTATGAGAGAGGGAAACATGGTTTTATGCATCTCAATAATGTTAAGTTTCCCCGTTTTATGTTGAAAGCTTTGAAGTTGCATTTGTTTTGTCTTCCTATGCTAGTGGCTTTTTGTTTCAACAACTCGTTCTATCATGATACTCCCATACATAAGAAGTGGGTTATACTCAAATGTGTTGGTTATTTGCTTCTTGATGCTCTCTTTCACTTCAAATATTTATCTCCTTTGTGGGCATCTTTGGAAGTTTCAAGCCTAACTTAAAGGCATTAAAGAAAAGTACTTGTTGGGAGATAACCCAAGAGTTTGGTTGAGTCTTGGAAGTTATTACTTCAGTAATAACTGCTCCTTATCCTTTTTGTTTTGGTTTTTGTGTCAAGTTCAACTACTTTTGTGAAGTATAGGAGTTGTGAAAAGTGGCTGTCCTGGGATAGATTTTTGTGTTGTATTGTAAAAATTCGTGAGGAAGCTCAGTACTTCGGATGGAGCTGCATTTTTATGAGCTTATTCTACAAGTTGTTACCCAACTTTCATCAGTTCTGGACTTTTTTATTTGAGCAACATAAGGTTTTAGAAAAAATCAATCTGTACCTGCTGGTCTGTTTTGACAGATTTTTGCCATCATTTGCATTTGCCTCTTACATAAGCTTTTGTTTTGATGGGTTTTCAGTTGAAGTGTGTACCCAAAGGTTTATTGTTTTTGCTTACACTAATGTTGTCATTGAGTATTGGGCAAAGGTTTCGTATGAAGGAAGTTTTTAGGAGAAGGAGAAAAGGAATCTGTAGAGTTCGTCTTTGAATAGGTAAAAGTGCTGAAAACGGAAGGTTCGTGAAACCCCAATATTTTAATATTTTTTTGTTTTTAATACATAAGGAAAGCTACGAGACGGAACTGAAGAGGAAACAGAGTCTGTGGTGGACAAACCCACCCCAGGCGCGGGCCTAGCCTGGTCGCGCCTGGAGGGGGTGTGCCACCCTCGAACTCCGTCTCCACCTCGTTTCCATGTCAGTACATTCCTTATGCCTTGAAACTTCATAATATATAACCCCCCGGATCCCCCGAGGTTCGTGCATCGTGTTCCTGTCATGTTTTTGTTTCGATCTGTTTCTGTCAGGAAATCTTCTCAAGTTTAGAGCACCATGGTCTTCGCCAACGACAAAGGCAAGAAGCCCGAGGAAGAAGAACCTCAAGTCCCCAAGGAGGATGATATTTTGGTAGGGTATGAAGGTGACATGGAGGAGGATAAGCAACCGGACACTCGCGCTACCATCGCAAGCATTGGAGTGGTAGAAAAACCCACCAAGCTTAAGAAGATAGCACGGATGTCTATAGGAGGGAACCCTCCGCGTCATATTCTCGCTCCACGGACACTTCCTCCTTGTACCACTCGTTCTAACCATGCAGGAAAAGAACTCTCTAAGAAGGAAGAGTGGAGGAAGAATAATAAGGACCGGGATCCTCGGTCCGAATTGATTATGAGCTGCATTGAGCATAATTCGGAGTTGATTCATACTCTGACCTTTGATATTGAGGATTTAAAGAAACTTATTGAAGAGATTATCAAGAGAACACCACCGAAGGAGTAATTCGTCATCAAGTTTGGCATCCCCTTGGCTTGTTCCAAGCTTGGGGGAGTGCCGCGGTATCACCACCATTATCTTTTATCTTTTACCTTTTTAGTGGATTCATATCTTTAGTAGAGAAGTTATCGTATAGTTTGGTTTGCATGTGGAAGTATCTCTCCTTTAGTTGATTATCTTTGTATCCCTTGGTGTGAGTGCCTTTATTGGAATATTAATGAGAAGTCTCATCTTTTACTTTTTGCACTTCTTATTTTAGTTTGCAATCTCTATTATATGATGGATATTGTTCATCAGTATTGGCATCACTTTGGGATCATCAAGAGGATCTAAATTGGTTTTGGCAAACCGAGTTCTGGTCAGTAGCAATACTTTTTGAGGTTTGAAAGAAAAAGAGAAAAAGCTTACAAGTATTTTGTATCATTTCTTTTCTTTCTTGTTGGCTCATAAGCTTAGTATTCTTTATTTAAGATCTTTTGTGTCTTCATGGAAGATTGCATGTTTGGCTTTATTACTTGTATGTCTGCTTGTTTCTTTCAACTCTCTTGCTTGCTACCCAGCCTGGCTAGCCAAAAACCTATTTTGAGAAGGCATACTTCTCATGTTTCCAAATCCCTTTCAACCAAAACTTTTGCCACTTGTGTCCACCATATCTACCTAGTAGCTTTTGCTATTTCAAGCAAATTCGCAAGCTTCGTCTATCTTTCAAATTAAAAAGTATTTTGTTATGTGAAAACTAGTTAGTAAAGCTCTCACGAACTTGGCGACACACTTTATTTCTTGCCCCTAATAAACTTAACCATTGTGCCATCGAAATTGTATATGCTTGCATCTATACGTTGGAATTATCAGAACCGTGTTGTCACGGAGAACGTTTTCAACATTGCACATGTACTTTGTACTCAGTTGATATCATGCTCTTTTGTCTATGGATGCCAACGGTGTGAAATAAAGAAGGAACTTGTAAGTCCATGGAGTTTGTATTTTGTGTTAGAGAAACTCCTGGGCCGCTAGCCTAAGCCATTCCTAATCATGGTGGAAACTTGCAGCATCACCATACTGAGATATCTATGAAGCATCCTCAATAAAAAGCTATGCACATAGTAAATAAAGATCACTGAGATGTTCATTGTCTGCTTGCCTTGTCATTTTGGTCATGGGAAAGCTCTTGTACCATGTGCAAGGGATACCTTGTTGGCAGTTCTCTATGATACACACGTACTTACAATGAAAAGAACTTACCAGTAACCAAAGTTGAGTAGCATGAGGAATGGCCCTCATATTCAAGGGACATGAGATTGCCAACTTATATTTCATCAAGCATATACTCCATATTTGTGCACTTTAACCTTAATGATCTCAAGATGCCTATGATAGGGGCAACGAGGGATCAAAGCTAGTAAGTACCATAATCTTTTGGAATCTCTTTATGACTTGTAATCCCTGATTCCCTCTATAAAGGGACCTTTCTCCCACTTCCAAGTTGAGTCAGTAAACCTACTTCCTCTTTATCTCCAACAAGCATTTGAGTTGTTGTGTTTCAAGCATTCATATGGTGATTTATTCAATCATGTTCTTCATTTTCCTTGTTTGCACAAAATTCTTATCTATTGAGTATTACTTTGAAATCCTTCACTTGTGAAAGACCCTTTTGAGCAAAGAGTGCTCCTGTTTTGAAAACTTCTACAAAGCTTTGTTTGTGAAACTATTGCTAGCTATTCCCTAACCAGGAACAAAGTTTGCCAATTCCAATTATGGTTTATCTTTATGCATCTCTATTGTGACTGTTGTACTTGGTTGCAAGCTAAGTTATATAATGGTGAGTTTCTTTCTCCTGTGAGTTGTGCAATGGTAAGTGTGATGCTTCTTGTTCGTATTCTTTTATCGACACTTCACTCCATAAACCTGTGGACATGTGTACTGAGATCAGTTTTCGCTTGGGGACAAGCGAAGGTCTAAGCTTGGGGGAGTTGATACGCCCAATTTGCATCACTATTCTATATCATAATTTACCTCTATTCATTGATATATGTCTTATTATGACGTATTACTTATGGCTTTTCATCTGTTTATGCATGTTGGATGATTCTTGGAGGATGGACTGCCGGAGTCTGGATTCTGATGGAAAAGAAGGCGTTTCGATGCAATTTTGCGAAGATCAGAAAAATACCAGAAAATATGGGAAATTATTATTTTTCCAGAAGATTGAGGAAGCCAGAAGGAGGAGCGACGAGGGGCCGAAGGGGGCCCACACCCCCCTAGGCGCGGGCCCACCCTGGGCCGCACCTAGGGCAGGTGTGGCCCACCTGCCCGGCTCCCGACTCTGCCCCTTCGCCTATATCTTCCCTACGAAACCCTAAGGCTAGGGGAGCGACCACAGATAGATTTATGCCGCCTCTAGGGGAGGAAAACACCGAGAGAGAGAAAGATCTCTCCGGCAGACAGATTTCTGCCGGGGGAATTCCTTCCCAGAGAGGGGAGACCGTCGCCATCAACACCATCATCAAGCTAGGATTCATCGGGATCATCATCATCCACACCATCATCTCCACCAACACCATCATCATCACTCCATCCCGCTGTAACAATTGTGTTGGATATTGTTTTAGTTCTTAGGGGAAACTTTCCCGATGTTGATTACTATTGTAGTTGATGCTTGTGAGTGGAACCATTGGATTATTGTTTATGTTAAGATTGTTATCCATTACCATATCATCTTTGATCTTGATCCATATGATGTCTTGTGAGTAGTTCGTTGTGTTCTTGAGGACATGGGAGAAGTCATGTTGTTAGTAGTGGATTTGTGTTGAGAGTTATTATTCAATGGTTTAGTATTTAAGTTGTGGTGTGCTATTCTTCTAGTGGTGTCATGTGAACGTCGATTACATGATACTTCACAATTTATGGGTCTAGGGAATGCATTGTGTATTTGGCTACTAATTGTGGGGTTGCCGGAGTAACAGAAACCTGAACCCCCGTTAGGACATCTTTGCACAAGGGAGTGTAGGATCTCAGAGTTTAAGGCTGTGGTTAGATTTATATCTTAATTACTTTCTTGTAGTTACGGATGTTTGCAGGGGGTTTAATCACAAGTATGTATTAGTCCAAGTAAGGTCAGTATGTTAGCACATGTTCACCCACACAACACTTACAACACCGGAGAAGAGTACTCAGCTATATGAAGCGAAAGCACTTGACAGAATTCCCATGTGTCCTCGAGAACGTTTGGTCCTTATAAGTATTTCCACCGGCTTGTCCTCTTCTAAGAAAGGATTGGGCCACTTGCTGCGTTTGCTTGTTGTCTTTATTACTTGCTCCTTGTTTTGTTGCCTTATCATAAAATCACTAAAAATCCGTTTGCTAAGTATTTACAGAGAGTTCCTGCTCCATACCACTGTTCAGCACCTTATGCTCCTCGTTGGGATCGACACTCCTATTTATCGAAAGTACTACGATACACCCCCTATACTTGTGGGTCATCATCCTCTGATCACCCATCACCACTGTAAATTGTAGAGTTCGCAGCATAGAAAACAAAAAATTTCCTACGATGGGAACTATGTAGCAAGATCTATCTACTAGATACAAACAACGGGCGGATGTATATCCGTAGAGAACATACCCTTGAAGACCGACAAAGCTTAACGAGTTAAACTCGTGGTTGATGTAGACAATCTCTTGCCGATCTCAAGATCCAGAGGAAGTCCTAGCGCCACAAAGCAGCAGCGCATCCGTGCTTGCACATACGTACAAGACACCGAGCAACCTCCGCCTCCTCGCTCCAGCGATGCAGTGGAAGCATAACCCTTTCTTGCCGAATAGCCACCGGGAACATGTATCTCGCTAGTCCGAGACCATGGGGGATAAATTCTAGAGGAGGAGAGAGATCCTTCACGAGGAGGTGTGAGTGAGAGAGAGGGAGAGGGGTGCCTTTTATAGGAGAGGGGGGCACCCCAAGGGGTGGCCGGCGCATGGGGGCTGCCCCCTTGCCCTCCCCTCATTCATGTGGGTGGACACTCCACTCCCAAAAACCTCTTCAATTTCCTCCACTCAAAATCCCACTCAAAATTGCTATTAAATTTCCACCAAATTTAATGCAAACTCTCATTAAATAAAACTCCTTTTATTTATTCAGAATTTTGTAAATTACTTTAATTACAAACATTCACATATAACCCCTTGCTAGTATTCCATTTCACATGCAAAAACACTTTCTGCAATTTCACCCGAAAACCTGTTTCGGTATCTAGTGAAATAAATTCCTGCGCTTGTTATTCTTTCCGGCATAAAACTTTTGCTCCAATTGGATGTCAGTGTCCCTTAAGTGTGTCACCCTACGGTTCACGAATAATGCAGACATGATCGAGACCTTTCTTCGATCAATAATCAGAAGCGGGACCTTGAGATCCATACTGACTCCCACACATTCAACGATGACTTTCCTGTGATTGTCGGAACCTTTTACGCTAGTATCTTAATCCCTTTGTTTCACGATATATTACATGTCCGAGATTTGATCATCGGTATATCCATACCTAGTTTGATCTCGTTACCGACATGCACTCTTTTCTCGTTCCCGTGATATAACATTCTAGTGATCAAATCACTTGCTTGCAAGCTAACCAATGTGATATCACCGAGAGGGCCCATAGTATATCTATCCGTCATCGGGATGAACAAATTCCACTCTTGATCCATGAGCCTCAACATAACACTTTAGTAGTTCTAAAGCCATCTTTATAATCACCCAGTTATGGTGTGACGTTTGATGTCATCAAGAAACTCTTCCGGTGTTAGTGTTTGACATGATCTCATGGTCTAAGGATTAGGATCACTTTGTAAGTTGTTATAGCAATATAAACTCAATGACTTTGATCGTAATGCTATACTTCGGATGAATGTTCATCACATCATTATACTAATGTTGTGATCTCGTTATTAACAACATCCAATGTCTATGATCAGGAAACTGTGATCATCTTGTTAATCAACGGGCTAGTTTATGAGAGAGGCATAACTAGAAACTTTTTGTTTGTTTATTAAACACACATGCATTAATGTTTCCGTATTAATACAATTATAGCATGCAAAATAAACATCTATCATATACTTGGAATACACATAATAAACACTTTATTATTGCCTCTTAGGGCATATTCCCTTCATAAATGCCTTCTTCCTTGCCCTATAGGCTTTGCTCCTAGGAACCTCCACTCCCAACTTCAGCTTGGCATTTTCAATTAGTGTGTTAACACATGTGTTAGGATTAGTTTTAACTGCTTGCTCTGACTGCTATGCAAGCCAATCAATTGTGACCTTGGTGTTTTCTCCATGGGCAATGCAAGTGTGCAGTGCTCTTATTTTCTTAATACAAAATGTCTTCTCATGTTTAATTTGTGAGGCTGTCAAATAGAATGGACAACCTTTGTCCCTTTTAGAGCACTACACTATGATTCTATCCTTATTGTTCCCCCTGTAAGAAAAGTTCCTATGTTGAGCTATGTGATAGATCCTAAGAGCTTTCTTGAACCGATAAACATCTTTGAAGCAAAGTTTCAATCCAAATTGCTCATGTGGGTCTGCCCTTGTCTCATCATACCACACTCTCTTATTTGGCTTCTTCAGCTTCCTCTTCCTCCACTAGGCAGTGCCCACTTCACAACATGTCCATCATCATCACTATCTGCTAAATCATCTGGGCTACTTTCTTCATCAAATGATGGCATGAAATAGTTCATATCTTCGGCCACCTCGTCATGATGTGAACTACTAGTTCGGACAGACCTCACTAGCTCGCTCTTATTACTATCTGGTTCAATGATTTCCTCTGGCTCAGATATTTCATCTTCTAAAAACAACTCCTCCACATCTGTCTCCCCTTCTATGTGCATGAAAGGATCATCTCTCTGCTTCTTCATTTGTCCCAACTTATCCAATATTGCCTTCTCCTCTGAATCTTTAGCTACAATATCATGTTTATTTTTTTATTTCTCCTTCTTCAACTTCTTTATATATTCAAGCTCAGCAGCAACATCAATGTCATGCTCTTCCCTACTAAATTCACACAAGTGAAAATCATAAGTAAATCCTAGTTCTTTTTCCTCTTCAGAGTTAGAGTTAGCATAAACTGGGATTGTTTTTTGCCCGTATTCATATTGCAGCTCTGTTGTGTGCCAAACAAAAGCACATCAGAGAAATCGATTGCAACATGAACTAGTTCTTCTCCATCCTCCTCAACATCATCTGACTCAGATATGAATGTCACACCCTCTCTATCAACTGATAAAACTACAGGAATATCTATAGTTGTTGTGGTTGAAGCTTCTTCCAAGTTCAGTCCAACTGGCCATGGAGCTTTTTTCCTTTATTATAGTTATATTCAGAACCTGCTCCTGTTCATACATCTCTAGCATGTTGCAAACCTTTGACATGGTGTCACTATCTCCATGCCTTCCTTCCATTTTCCTTTCTCTTTAACATAGTACATGTAGTCTCTGATCACATAACCATGGCCTTCTATCAGTGCTAACAAGTTTAACACAGTAATATCTGACCTGCTAATTGTTCTCTCCAAATTATCTTCCCTAATAAAATGGAATCTCACTTCCCAAATTTCATCATCCAAGCTACAAAAATAAAATGCAAGTATCAGTGTTGAAAATAGTTCATGTTCATTATAACTGCTAATGTTCATTCCCATACAGCTATGTTGCAATCCAAACTACATATATATCTGTATATCTGCTAATATGTACTATATCTGCTAATGTTCATGTAAACTACATCTGCTAATGTTGCAACTAATGATGCTCATGCTCATGTTCGTGTAGCTATGTCGTAGCAGCAAGATCTTGTACAAGACAGCAAGAACACCAGGAAGAAGGGAGAGAGATCTTACTCGACGCCATCCTAGGAAGAACCCTACCAGTGGCTCTCCTTTGCATGTGAGGCTAGCACGTGCTGGGCGAAAGAGGCAGCTGCTCTATTCGACGGCGATGTCCGGGACGCTTGTTCTTCCTGCGGCTACGGGCGAGGGTAGAACGAGCTCGACGTGGCATCTGCGCTGCCGCTTGACACCTTTAATCCGGTGTTTGCACGACATCCATCATCATCGCTATCGGGGTCGACAACATCGCCGCCAGGAATCGCCGCCTCCATCGCTACGACTATGTCCAGATAGAGCGCAGGGGCAAACTGAACCTAACCGGCCATTTCCCCCGCTTCGTACAGCCCTAATGGACTGACAGGTGGGGCCCGATGTCCGCGCCGTTAATGGCCGGCAACGGCCGTGTTTGAGCGTCGTCTGGGGTTGCAACATCAGCCTATATGGGTGGGGTCGGGTTGTCAGAATCCGTGTCAATTCGGGATCAATCGGGTTTTAGCGTTTTCTACTAGCAACCAACCAAAATGTGGTTGGATTTTGTCCCGCAAATGTGAAGTGGTGGTGTTTGGTAAATTTCAACTGAATTGTGGTTGTTTTATGCTATATACTCGGTGCTTTCAAGATGTATTCTTCGATGGGACCAGCTAGGTCATATCATTCACTCGCCGACTCTTCTAGGAGGAAAGGGTGGTATGCATGTCGACTAGAGCAACCCTTGAAGAAGTGCTGCTTCCTTGGGGCGAGTGGCACCGGTCAAGATGTGTTCCCGAGGCTCTTGCTAGGTGTTGGTGGCACAGTGGGGACTACGGGCGCACGATGTCCTTCTCCCGCATCTTAGGGTGTGTTTGGTAGCCTGTATGGCCTATCTGCCTCCATACAAGCTGACCCTAGCTATGTTGCGTGGATACAAGCTGAACCTAGCAAGCTGTGTTTGGTAGCTTGTATGATCTTAGAAGGGCTGAGTTTAGATCTTGTTTGGTAGCTTGTGTGACTTGAGATAGAAAAAAAGCAACAAGGTCCTTGCACAAATAAATAAAACGCCATCGAGTCCCTAAACAGAAAAATACAAAAGCCATCGGGTCCCTGCCGGCGACGAGGAGCACGCCGGCGCGCCGCCGCCACACGCTGCCCCCAGGAGGAGTGGCCAGCACAGGAGGTCGGGGATGCGCCGCCGCCGACCGTCACAACCACGCGCCGACCGCCTCCGCCACGAGCCCTGCTGCTCCGCCTTGTGCTGCTCTGTGCCGACGCCACGCGCCCTGCTGCTCTGCCTTGTGATGCTCTGTGTCGCCGGCGCTCGCTCGAACTTGCCCTACTGCTGCGCTCGATGACTTTGACGAGGACTCAGCCCTGGCGAGTTGTGAAAGTGCTACGGGCCGGAGACCCCTAACACTGTCGAAGCGTTTTTCGGATGGACTCAGCCCTGCCGAGTTGTGAAGCTCGATTTCAGCATAGGTCATCTATAGTCTATACTCTACGGTCATACATAGGTTATCTGGGGCATGATTCAGGGGCTATACATACTATATAGATATTTGTAGGCTATAAGTTTTATCTTATAAAAAATAATAGACCATCATGCCCTTTGAAACGAAAAGGTAGTATATGATTTAATTTAATCTCTACCGTCGTTGAATCTAGGGGGAGCACTGAAGCAGGCCTCGTTGCAGCGTGTTGTTCGTTGTGACGTCCGTATCGCACCATGTTGTATCTCCCCTAGAGCTACATATATCATTGAAAAGAATGCTTCATCGCACACTACTAACGTACAAACAACATGTCACACATGGAGGACCAAACATGTTCACGTAGTAGTTCGTGCAAGCAAATTAAAGCTTAATCGACGCGTTTTTTTAGGGGAAGCTTAATCGATGACGTGCACACGAAGGAGTTCGAGCAAGCAGAATCTGGAACCTGTTGGATGTTTTGTGTTGCTTCCGATTTGTCTTAAAAAGTCAGGCTTAATGCTTTCAGTTTACAAATCCCATCCCACTGCTCTGATGTCCATGTCACCGTTCGACAAGTTTGCGCGGAGCGTGGGCTCGACGCCGTCCTCGTTCCCTGCCTCTCTGCCACTGCGAGAGCGCAGCGCTCTGTCCTGGAGCAGGCCCTGCGGCGCGTTCGCCTGGAGGACGCGGCGATCGACCAGCGCTCACTGCCTCTGTGCTGTGTGGCTGATTCCGCGGGCACATCGGCCCTGTGCAAGCTCTTTGTGGGCGGTGGCGAGCTCTCCCCCATTTTGACTTTGTTTGGGGGGCAGCTGCGCTCCTTCGAAGGTCAATTTTTTTGCCTGGCTCGTGGTGCGAGATAGATATATAGGATCTAGGCCAGGGCGAATCTGCTCCACAAGAACATCTTCGTCGAGGAGGAGAGCGGGTGCCCGCTATGCGCCGCGCATATCGAAACAGGGGCGCACATCCTCTTCGGCTACCCCTTTGCCCGTAGGTTCTGCGGGTGCCAAGTGGGATCCCACCTAAATCCCACTTTTAGTTCATTTGTCAAATTCTAATGTAAATTTTGAGCAAAAATTTACACTAGATTTTGAGAAATGAACTAGAAGTGGGATTTAGGCGGGATCCCACCTAACACCCTAGGTTCTGGGTGTGTCCATCGGCGCCGCGGCGGGCACCTAGATCGAGCTCGCGGATGCTGTACTGGAGCACAAGAGTAGTGGGGTGGTGTTCGAGCACCTGCCTCCGTCGCTCTCTTTGCTTCCGAAAAACTGTCGCGACAACGCCGTTCTCTGGCGCTCGAGAAACAGGTCGATGTTGATCTGTGGCTTACTTCCTTCCTTCCTTCCGGTGCGATTAGTGTAGTTCTGTGGGTGTGTGTGCCGCCACCCGCCACCGTGTGTTGGTCGGGCTCGCTTCCTCCCCTGCCAAAATGTAATCTCTGTTCCCGTGTAAACTCGGGTAAAATGATGATATTCAGGTGGAGGGCTTTGCCCCTCCCCCGGTGACCTGTCAACAAAAAAAATCGACGCGTGTGCAATATATGGGCTCTTCCACCAACCCAGCGGTTCAAGCAGGGCCAGCTCTATTTGCGGCACAGACAGAGGTCCCGTCGACGTCGACGCCGGGTTGCTGACTGGCTCAGGTCCCGCTCCTCGTTGCACTGATCCTGTTACAGATCCCTCTGGTAGAAGAAGGCTGAACCCTCGCCCTGCCCGTGCCGTGTCATCTCATCTCAGTTCTAATTTCTAAGCCAACACACAACTGGCAAATTGCTGGTCCCATGTGAACTCTGCCTTGGTATTATGCTGGTATAAGTGTTGGTTTTTCTTTTAACATGGGATGCTATGTAAGTTTTGAAAAAAAATATATGTGAAAATAGTTATGCGTTTAAGCCTTTATAAGGCATGCAGATATTGTATGCACGTGAAGATATGCAGATAATAATTTCCAAGTCGAGGGAAACTATGAATTAAGTACTAACATGATATAAAGCGCCATTAAGCTACCGCGAGTACGGACAAAAAAAATGATCAAAGTACTTTACCAAAATTGCATATACTCTGTATATGTTCCCATATGTCCTTTTTTAGACGCGCGAGCAATCCGTGGCTGGTTGGTTGGTTAGTCTAAACCAACTACCGCTTAATTAGGAAAGTATTATGTAGGCTTCATAATCCCGAAATGGAAACAAACAAAATGAGAGCCCCGCTCGCCTGTCTCCGACCAAAAGTCCTTCCTGGATGTGCTATCCCAAGGCTCGTTGGTGCATCCAACCCAAACAGAACATCACTAACGACTCCTGCTAGACCACGTGACTCCCAAAAGCACCACCACCAATGACCTCTCCCTTCAGATCTCAACTAAACATGCAATTTTCTTCAAAATGCGATGATTCAAAAAGCAAAGGAGTGAACACTGAGTAGTAACTATGTAGGATGTGAGAAACAACCTATGTACGAATTCTAAGAATAACTATAGGTGATCCGCGACAACTATGGCGGTTAAAAAAAGAGTAGAAACTATGCACGTCGTGAGTAGAACCCTAAGATTTCTAACAGCAACAATATGTGCATCTCAATAGCAACCTACAAATTCCAAATAGCAACAGTTTATGCGTTGGGTGCTGAGCTTTTCCCTGAGGAAGCAATCTACGAATTCTAAACAACAAATTTAGGTGCAACCTATGAATTCCAAACAACAACCTCAAGTGCATCTTAACAACAACTATGTAGATCTCTAGCATCAACAGTTTGTACGTTGGGTGCCGAGCTTTTCCTTGAAGCACCATAAGGTAAAAATAAGGTGGCGCCTAGTCATTTTCGTTATGTGAAATCCTCTTTGCGCATAAGGAAAAAAAGCACCACTAAATTAAACAATATAAGCAACTTCATTTACAGGAAGAGTAAACTGCACCAGCGGTCCTAAATCTTTCGACGAAACGTCAAGTAGGTCCGAGTTCTTCAAAATTGAACATTGAGGTCCTAATTGTTTCTAAGTGATTCATCGTAGGTCCTAAACTCGTCTGACCCTGGTTGACCAGCGCCACGTCGGCAAGGTGGGCCACTAGGACTAACCGCTGGAGGTGAATATTTGCACATAGCCCCGTCTTCTTCCCACACCTCACTGGCTCACCCGTCTCTTCCTCTTTCCACCTCTCTCCCGCGACATGGAAGGCGAGATGGCGGCGGTGACGGTTTTTCTCCGGTGCTGAACGACGGCAGTCGATAGGCGGCGGCGCTCGCGAGGATGGAGCCCGTGAGGAAGGGGCCAAAGTTGCGGCGACCCGGTGATCCTCCCGCGCGCTACGGTAAGATGACCTAACCCTAGATCTCCATTTCTATCGGTGTTGGCAGTAGTAGAGAATTAGTCCGAATTGCTGCTAGTTCTTGATGATTTGCATGTTATTTAGGAGTATTCGAGGATCAGTTCATCGTAGAAATCAACTGTGCTAGGTTTTTTGCGGATTTGGGATGTCGAAGAGCTATGTGGATGGAAAATTAGCTCGATTTGATGGATGTGAAGCAGACACATGGTCGCCTCTATGGCTCACTGATTTTATGCAGCAGCTAGGTTACTCTGAACCAGATAAATATGTGTTTTACTGGTTGCTTCCTAGAAAGAGGGTGGGTAAAGCAGCAGCTGGTAGGAGCAAAACCAGTGTTCCACCTAGGCAGGAGTAGAATATTGGGCATGAGCTTAGAAGAAGTAGGAGGCAGATAGATGTGGAAGAAGAAACAAAGATTTTCACAGATAGTGGCAGCAAGGAGTTTAAAAAGAAAGAAGTTAGTGAATAGGAAGAAGGAGAACAGACTCCCAGCTGAGAAGTAGTTGAGGAGTGAAAAGTAGTTGCATATTTTGGACAGAACTAGGTACTAGGTGGTAGTTCCATATTTTGGATGGTTTGTAATAAAACCCCTTGCTCTCATGTGGCTATGGTTTCACACAAACCATGTAAGTACAAACTTCTAAATAGTGCACTATTTTGCTGGATGTTGCAAAACTAGTTGTAAATCCTGAATGGTCTCAAACTATGTATGTCAACTACTAGTTGTAAATCCTGAATGGTCTCAAGATGACATATGTGTATTTGTCCATTTAACTTGTATACTTGACTAGCTCATCCCAAGTACAGAAAAACAAACAAAATTCTGCCAAAATCAAACAAGCATAATACATTCTTTTCAATCCCCAGATTACATCACAGGATACATGCTTGCCAAAATCAAACTAGCACTACTTAGCAACAGCTACATAAATCATGACTACAATAAAAAATACAATTGCAGTCAACAAATTCCTGCAAATCACCACTAACTCATCCAACTTCTTCAGCAATTCATCCATTTTCTTGAGTGAGTACTCCTTCTTCCCATGTTTATAAGGGTTCCCAACCACCAGCCGCGGTAAAATCTCTCGCCAAGCAGCACCTTGCCGACGTGGCGCTGGTCAACCAGGGTCAGACGAGTTTAGGACCTGCGATGAATCACTTAGAAACAATTAGGACCTCAATGTTCAATTTTGAAGAACTGAGACCTATTTGACGTTTTGTCGAAAGATTTAGGACCGCTGGTGCGGTTTACTCTTACAGGAATAAATAGTAAACTTAGTTTTGCAGCCTAACACTATAAGAAAAGTCGTCTTTTATAACGGACGATTTTTATGATTGAGTCTTTTACGACGGATGATCTTCCCGATAAAAGCCCCGTCACAAAAGAATCTACCATGTTTTTTTCCGACTGTAGTGGACCGCACGCTTCAGCACGGAAACTTGTTCCGTCGTAGATCTGTTTGCCAACCGCGTTGACTGCTTATGTCATGCAAACTATCACGTGGCGAACGTCGTTAACATGTGAAAAACATGTTGTATTCAAATGTTCCAAACTTTCACATGCATATAAGTTTTGGGTTAAAACCATTTTTGTATGTAGTATACAACAAGTATATAGAAGTTTAATAAAAATATACGTCCACGCGCATGGCCGGTTTCTAGCCTACCACACTACTCCGCACTAGCCGACATGCCATCTTTCTCGTCGGCTGAGGCAAAATAAAAAAGGACAAAAAAAAAAACGTTTGAAAAAAAGGAGCTAGCAATGAGAAGAAACAAAATCTTGAAAGGGTACTTGCAAGCAGAAAGACTTGACGTACGGAATGCTCGGAATGCTCACGGACCAATCTTCATTTGCAAAAGCCACTCCAGTGAATTAACGCCCGTGAGAAGTCAAAGAAAAAAAATAACACCCTATTGAACCTCTTTATTGATTTGTTTATTGTTTGTCTTCTAGCTATATTGAGCAAACAAATCCATAAGATTATATGTTCATTGCACCTGCACCCTTATTACCGAGTCGGTAGATAATACCCCTTTGATCCATATTAATGGTTCAATTTTAGTATATGTTTAGTTAAGTATTTGGACTAGATATATTCATATCTAGACAAACTTGAGACTATTAATATCGTGCCTTGTGTTGCCATTGTACAGTACATGGCCTAGCAGCTCATGTTAATTTTAGATTTCATTGTTGACATGAAAATAAGTAGCGGGGAGGGGAGTGGTACAGAGTAGATCGAGAGTAGGAACGAAGATGTACATTGTAACTAAGAAGTATTACGACTCTAGAAAGACACAAGCTGACTATCTCTCGATATCCTTTTTTCTCACCCCTCGGAGACCCTTTTTTCTCACTCCACAATTTGGGCTTCTAGGGAAGAGGTTGTACTGAAGCAAACACCATTTGGCTAATATATTACTTCCCCGGTCTATATTAATAACCTCAACTTATAATATGTAATAAATCTAGAGTTAGCTCGTAACAAAACAAAAATCACAAATGTGATTATCGTATTATTCAAGAATCACAAATACACGGGTACACAAGATTCAAAAGATAAATACTACTCACTCTATTCATTAATGTAAGACCTTCTACATATTTTAAAATAGACTAGATTCAGATTAAAACTGATGAACCTAAATAATAAAAAATGTCTAAAGAAATGCATTTTCAAAAAGAAATACTCCCTTCATCACGGTTTGGAGGGCGTCTTACAAAAGCCATGTGTTTCCAAAACTCCATTCCTCCTAGGCGCGTTAGACTTAATTACAGAATTAATGCCACATTTTTTCTCCCACTTTCTACTCCATGCAGCCAATAAATTAATTCTTGCATGCAACTCCACCAATGCATGTGCCTAAACTTCTCGTTTTCATTGAGTAATTACGTTTAATAGGGCGCCGAATAATTAATAGGTGAATGTTTTTGGCACAAATCTAGCCCCAATCAACATCTACCTAGATTCCAACAATATCTCTAAAAAGCCCTCTAAACCGTGAAGAAGGTAGTAGAAAGTCTTATATTAGTGAACGGATGAGCAATAGGTAAGTATATACTCCATCCATTTTAAAATATAAGATGTTTTAGCTTTGTGAAGCAAATGTATATAGACTTTTTTTTATTATATAGGTTCACTCAGTTTTTGAGTGACCATTAGAATATGTTTATTACCCGTTGCATGTTGAAGGAGTAGTCAGCTATAGAAAAAGACTTACCAACTTGGCAACTTCTCAAAGTCAATGGAACTATTTACTATCACCGTTTAAAAGAGGGTTGCGTTGCGGCGGTGTCAAATCAAGAAGTTAACCCTGCCACACTGTCGGTAAAAACAATTGCCCACCAGAACCAGATTAATTGGCTAGGCCTAGGCGGGACGACACGACCCCGTGCACGGAGGATCGGGATCTCGGCGTCGCGGCGGACACAAGTCACGGAAGGGAGAAGAAAAGAGAGCGAGAGACCGCGCGGCGCCAACCACGAGGCCCGGTCGTTCCCCAGTCCAGTAAGCAGTCCCCTCCGTTTCTCACTCTCAGTCGCGTCACATCTCGTCTCGTCTCGTTCCTCCCACTCCGGGACCAGATCAAAGCCCACCGCCACCGCGCTGCTCCCGCCGCCGCCACCGCCGCCGCCGCCGCCGACGCAGTGCGAGCAGGAGATGAAGCCCAAGAGCCTCCCGTTCATCGCCTTCGAGCACAAGCGGTTCGTTCCTTGCGAGCCCCCACCCCCTCTCCGCCTCGTCCGCCGTCACGGGAGGTTTCTCCTCGGGATTCTCGGGGGCGTGCTCGGTTTCGACGCCCGCGCACGCCAAAATTCCGCCTCCACCGAATTTTGGCGTATAGTTAGACCGAGGATCTCGCCTTTCGTCGTCTCTTATTCTCTTTGTTCCGTTGCGAGATTTTGGCTCCGCGGGTTTCGATTCCATGGGCTTCGTTTGCCGGGGATCTCGCTTCCGGGCCGCACGGATTCGGCGTGCCGCGTCGCGTCCGGAGGACGTCTTTTGCTATATTCTGTGGGGTAATGCCGTGCGAAATTGGGTAATGCCTAGACCGAGGACGGTTTCAGTGTAACTGAGCGGCGAAACACTCGGTGTCTCTCTAGAATCTGGATCCCCCCTCCCCATTTCATCGGAGGCCTCGGTTTTGCGCTGCAGGCTATAGATTGGTGGGGGCATTGGGTGAATTGCGGAGTTTAGTGATGGTTGCCTTTTCGATAAGATCTGGGATTCCATGGAAATGCCGCAGCAAGCTTAGGAATGTTTAAGTAGATGATTCTGCAATTGAGTTGCGACAGCGTCATATCGTATGGTCATGTTTGTAGCGAAGATTATAGATAGAGCCTTGAACCATTTCTCAGTAAATAATGCCAGCACTTCCTTCCTGATGTTGTCTGATTGAACCAGGGATGCCTATGGCTTTGCGGTGCGGCCCCAGCACCTGCAGCGTTACAAGGAGTATGCAGGCATCTACAAGGTACTATATAACAATACACATGCCTGAATTGTCGAATGCATCCTGCCATTGTCTGGTTCTTGACGAGCTGCACACATTCTTTCAGGAGGAGGAAGAGGAGAGATCTGATAGATGGAAGAGTTTTCTGGAGAGGCGGACCGAATCATCGGGACATGACGTCAAGGTTGCAGTGTCCGTGGAGAATGCTGAGACAGCAAGTTCTGAACTGTTGCATGAGAAGAGTGCGCAAGGGCCACATAAGATTGAATCATGGAAGCCAATTCGGGCATCCCTGGGCAACATCGAGCAGACGATGGGTCTGCGTGTTGAGAAGAAGCACTCATCTGCTGGCAGGTTGCAGCCGAAGGAATCCACCCAGCTTGTGACTGTTGAAGAGGCCAAGGTGTCAGGGGACTCCGATGATGAATTCTATGATGCCGATAAGGTTGACCCTAGCCAAGAGGTGCATTCAGGTGACAGTGTGAATGCTGAAATTGGCAACATGAGCCAAGAAGAAACTTATTCCTTGAAGGAACAGTTGGAGTGTCTTGTCCATGGTGGGCTACCGATGGCTTTGAGAGGAGAGGTACAGCCTGTTTCCTATAGCTTTTCGATTTATGTTTCTAATTTTAGATTTGCTCGGCTCATTCAGCATCCTGTTTTTTTTTATGACAGCTGTGGCAAGCTTTTGTTGGTGTTGAAACTCGCAGAGTAAATGGGTACTATGATAGTCTGCTTGCTTCTGAAGGTGAACTGGAAGATAGCAGACGTTCAGATTCTTCGACCTCAGAAGGTGTCGATGAAAAACCTGAAGTACTTTCAGCATTTTCCTCTGAAAAGTGGAAAGGGCAAATAGAGAAGGTAAACGTTTGTCTTCATTGTCATGCAGAAGTATTATCCTTTTCGTTAATAATTTACATCTGGGAATGCTAATAGAGTCACACCTGGGCTCTTATAGGACTTGCCTAGAACTTTTCCAGGCCATCCTGCATTAGATGAGGATGGAAGAAATGCCTTGAGACGATTGCTTCTGGCTTATGCTAGACACAATCCCACAGTTGGTTATTGTCAGGTAAGTGTACCCATTAATGCCACCCCACATTATTTTCTTTATGGTGCTGGAAGTTATCTGATTCTCTCAAGCTTCTTAACAACATTTGAAGTAAAGTTGTTGTATTCCAAGTCACATACCCCACCACTGAACCCAAAACATACTGTTCAATGGTTCCAATAAATAATGCATGTGATTGTAGAAGCCTTTCTCAATCAGTATTCTGGTCTTCCAGTGATATACTAGATACATGTTTACGCTTGGACATTTTTAAATTTTCTCATAGCAATGATTTCTCATTTGAGTAATACTGTAGGCGATGAACTTCTTTGCTGGACTCTTGCTTCTATTGATGCCAGAAGAAAATGCATTTTGGTAACACCCACCATGACCATTTGTTCTACTGTTGTCTGGGTTTAGGGTCGCATACCCTAAGATTTCAAGATAGCTCAGTTGAATAATATATTAAATCTCTTGATGGTATAACAGGACATTGGTAGGAATTATTGATGACTACTTTGATGGGTACTTTTCTGAAGAAATGATTGAGTCACAGGTATCTTCTGATGACTACTTTGATACCACTGCTTGAAAGTTGAAACTCCAACATCAATAAATCCTTATGCAAAATTAATGTTTGGTATGCATTCAGGTGGATCAGCTTGTTTTAGAGGAACTAGTCCATGAGAAATTCCCGAAATTAGGTTAGCAACTTATTACAAATATAATACATTGTTGGTGCGATGAGATTTGTTTAATTTATAGCTTCAAAATTGAATACCCCATGGCATAACATGCTTTTCAATGCAGTAAATCACCTGGATTACCTCGGCGTTGAAGTTGCATGGGTTACTGGGCCATGGTTCCTATCCATTTTCACCAATGTGCTTCCCTGGGAGAGTGGTTAGTGTTAATACGTTTTTTTCAACTGTTACTGCTTCCAAAAGGACATTTTCTAGTAGTCTGCCTTGGCTAACTCTATGAGGCTACCTCAACAAAGGTCATTGGCGTCTCATGATTAAGTCCAAGCCAACGTCTTCCTTAGTGAACATGTGAACAACGCTAATCTGATGTAACTATTATATCGATTGCAACATCTGTGCGATAGAACAAAATGATGCAGATTCATGTTATCTTTGTGAGGAGGAGGTCAGGGAGAAGTTGATTAAGCAAGACCTCGGCCCTCCTTAAAAATTGTGAAAACAACCATAATCATGTTTCTCACATCACAATTGATGGCTACGGGACACATAGGAACCATGTATATTGTTGTTTCTTATAATCAGTTACTCCATGTTTATTGTTGGTCATCTGTCCATAAGCACTGAATGTCTCGTGTGAAATTCTCATGTACTCCGTACTATTATTTGCTTTGTGTTAAAAAAGTGACACAAATTTATATTGCTATGAACTGCTTGAACATTTCAGTTCTCCGTGTATGGGATGTGCTTCTGTTCGATGGGAATCGTGTGATGCTATTCCGGACAGCCCTTGCACTACTGGAGTTCTACGGTACTGAGCACACTTTTAATTTGTCGCATTTTCCAAAAAAGATGATCATATTTCATAGATACCACAAAAATCCTTCTCATGAACTGAATCGAGACTGATGCTTGACTGGCTGTGCTAATTGCAGGCCCTTCACTTGTGACTACAAAAGATGCTGGTGATGCAGTTACTCTTTTGCAGTCTTTAGCTGGTTCGACTTTTGACAGCAGCCAGCTTGTCCTGACAGCTCGCATGGGATATCAGTCTGTAAATGAAGCAGGATTGCAGGATCTGAGGAACAAACACCGGCCATCTGTTATATCTTCAATGGAAGAAAGGACAAAAGGTCTAGGTGTCTGCAAGGACAGCGGTCTGGCGTCAAAGCTCTATAATTTCAAACGTGAGCCTGAACCGCTGGTATCATTAAATAATTCAGCAGACCAAATGAGTGATGTCGCAGATGGGGATGTTAACCAAGAGGGTGAGTATGGAGACATGGATGATATGTATGGTGACCTGACAGTCAATTCTGAGATTGATTCGTTGCCGGATCCAAAGGACCAGGTAGCCATTTCAATCATGTACTCCAAGCTTTACTACTGTACTCAAGTAGCTGCAACCTTTGACTCCATTTCTTTTTCTACCTTTAGTAGTAGCTCAGCAACTCACTCAGTTGCTGTAATTGCTAATTTGTGTTAGTTGTGTTACTGCAGGTCACCTGGCTGAAGGTTGAGTTATGCCGATTGCTAGAGGAGAGAAGATCAGCTGTTCTCAGGTATATTTTGTACACATTCATGATTGTATTTTGTCTCGGGTTGTTGAAACAATCGTTCTTAGGCATGTTGGATCCAGTTTCCGCGTTTCATGATTTTAGTTGTTCTATGTTACTGGAAGGAACAATCTTATATATCACTCCACTTTTAAGTTAGTTGCAATTGTTCAAGTGAATAGTACCGGTTTCTTAATGTTTTTCGGGGTTCCAGTACTCCAGTTTACTGCAGTAGCATGTTCTGAAACTGGTATATCCTAGGAATCCAACAACATAACCAGTTGAAACTTCACTAATCTTGTTTCAGCTACAAGCAAGCTGGAATTTGACTATTTTTAGTTATTTTCATTCTTGTTTGCTTACTGTTGAAAGACTTAGTTCCTTCTGCTCAGTGTAAGTGTTCTTTTTTTAATGATTTGTTCCTTTTGCTATTCAGAGCTGATGAACTTGAGACAGCATTGATGGAAATGGTTAAACAAGATAATAGACGCCAATTAAGTGCAAAGGTATAGCCAGATATACTTATTGTTATGTTAACAGTCAGACGGCATATCAATGTTTAACTTTATAGCTCAACATTTTCACCTATGCAGCTTTGCCCTTGCAATAGCTTTTTCCTAGTTCTGTATGTTAAGCTTGTATTTCTATTTTCTAAACATGTGCACCTTTTGTATCTAAGTAACCATTTTACCAAAATACTAATTCTGCAATATTTCTATAGTATAGGCACTTAGTCTTGTAACCACCATCCATCAAACTTTAACCCCTGCCAGTTATCATAGTTTATCCGAGGTTTTCGTGGAAGAAAATAACCGTGCAAATAACCACATCTCTGGTTTAGGCTGAGCAGTTTGAACATGAATTAACTGAACTAAAGCAGACCCTATCAGACAAGCAGGAACAGGAGCAAGCCATGTTTCAGGTACAGTCATCAGTCGGTATGGCTTCACCAAATGTATCTTTCTAGTTTCTACTATGGCATACTCACTAACAAGGAATTATATTGAAGGTACTGATGCGTGTGGAACAAGAACTGAAATTTGCAGAAGAAGCACGCATCTCTGCTGAGCAAGATGCTGCTGCTCAGAGATACGCTGCTAACGTGCTGCAGGTTAATTAGTTAACTTGATCTGTTGTCTACACAGATCATCTCTGGTTGAAGCATCACTTATTTCCATCAAAACTAACTGAAGTTCTAATCAGGTTCAGTGTAGCATCAGCGTCTAGTAATTAATATGGACACGCTATGTTATAGAGATTTTGATACATGTTTTAACAAAAGAGAATACACTTCTTCAATATAGTTGCAATACTTAGCTCAAAAGATCTCTAAGCAACATGGTTAGTACCCTTACCAAATATACCAGGCTATTAGAGAAAAGCTGGCCATTTTCTACAGCCAACTTGTTTAGTACCCTTAACAAATATACCAGGGTACTGGTACTTTTTATGCTTTGTTAACTAATTTGATTAGCAATTTTGTGTGGTTCTAATTGATTTTTCCATCAACTCTAGTCTCCTGATTTTTTAGAAGAGCATCTACTGTGGTAAAGTGGCAAGTAGCTTAACGCTTGACGATATCATTTTTTAGGAAAAGTGTCTTAAGCAGTTAAAAAAATTGTTCTTCTTTCGTGCCTAATCAAAACCTTTGCCAGTTGGGGAAACAATTATAGCTAGTAGATTTTCTATACAGCTATACCCTGAGTTGGATCGCTGTATTGGGTTTCGGTACATGTCCACTAGGGAATCTGAGAGGAAAAGCGTGCATGATGGCTCAGGCATACTCCATTTCTTGTAACTAAGGGAATAATAGAATTGACATGCAACTAAGTCAGCTCTATGTTTGCCATATTTCTTATTACTATGTTATACACTCACCAGGATCACGACACATGTGCAGGAGAAGTATGAGGAAGCTATGGCATCACTCGCCCAAATGGAGAACAGAGCTGTAATGGCAGAAACAATGTTGGAGGCCACACTGCAGTACCAATCTAGCCAGCAGAAAGCATATTCGCCTTTGCCTTCTCCAAGGTATCTCAGTCTTCCATCTTCAGATGTTTGTAGTACCAGGCGGCCTTCTGCCTAAACCTGGAACACATCGATATTAATTGATATTAATTTACTGATCATATTTTGTATACTATCTGGAGTTCTGAACTTAATTGGTGTTGACTATTCAAGCTCCTAATGTGCAATTATGGCAGCTCGGTTATAAAGTCCACTCGATTCACCACCACCATATTAGTGAAGTGTACTACTGTGACTATGATTTTTGAGTTAATTAATTTCCTTTATAGAAGAAGGGTTAAATGATTTCCTGTTATGGTGTTCTGGTTTTGTTATTTACTGGTCTCGTTATTCCCCTGTAGAGCATCTGTGCAAGATGATTCATCGCAGGAGATCCAGCCTAAAAGAATAAACTTACTTGGACCATTTTCATTGAGTTGGCGTGACAAGAGCAAGGTAACTTATTCTGACCAATAGACTAAGACATGAGATGCCTTGTATATGTCCGCACCAGTTTTGGCTAGTCGAAAGGGACTCAACTTGCCAGTCCAGTAGACTATTTTAGTTTGCAGCTCAACAATGGAGATATTCCCTGTTCCTTATATAGAAGCTATATCTACTACTCCCTCTGTTCACTAATGTAAGACCTTCTACTGTAGCTTTTTTGGAAATGCATGTGTCTAGACATGTTTTATTGTTTAGATTCATCCATTTTAGTCCGAATCTAGTCTACTTTAAATATCTAGAAGGTCTTACATTAGTGAACGGAGGGGAGTAGTACATGTCTAGTTCAAGTATAAACTTCTATCATCTCAACTAATACAATATTTTCAAATGGAAGCAATATGAATTCATGGTTAGACTTAAAATTCTGAGCAAGTTCTCCATTCCTTGCAACCCAGTTTGTACCTACACTTTTACTAAGCTAAATATTGACCTGTCAGCATTGTTTTTTCTCAGGGAAAACAGAACAATGCTGGAGACTGCATAGATGCCAAGCTTACAGACACTCATGATCAAAGGGAAGAAACACCCAACATGGATGATGAGAAACAGGGAGGAACACAGAAACTGGAAAGTGAATGGACAGTAGAATCACTCAAAGGAAATGACAAGCTGATGGCAGACATGCCGAAGAAAGACAGCGAGCTGCCAAAAGTCTATACGATCACAAACGATATGAATGGGCAGCATGAACAGTTGCAAGGAATACAATTGGATTGATAATTATAAGCTTATCCTTTACCATCTTCACCGCTGGTGTATGTTGCTATTGAGCAACACTGGATGGCTTCAAGTTTTGAACAATCGTGTATTCTTTTTCTATTTCTTTGCCCTTTAGAGTATCCTTTTTCTTTCACTACCACTTTGTAGGTGTATAGGTTCCTGCTTCTCTCCATTATTACTTGAGAAGAGAACAAGTGTCAAGGTTATATGGCTGTCTATTAGTTGTCACCTTGTGATGTAAATGCATGTAAATGCGTTTTAGAGGACACTGTACCAAATGAGCAATCTGCAAAAAACACAACATGCTTTGTTGCGAATTATCATATTGGTAGAGAAGAGGGCATGGTTGTTGTCAGTTACAGTATATATTGTCACTACAGGTGAACTGGTGCTAGGCCTTGATAAAGTGTTCCGCTGTGCTGTTACGACACCTTCAAGGCTTCAACTCTAGATCTTTCCTTCCAGACAACATTTGCTCTTTCAGTTTCAAACCTGCTGATGGAGTGATGGTTCTGCCGACGGCATCCTTTGACGCTACCTTTCCTTTTATTTTTACAAGTCTTTCTTCATACCACTCCGACAACTATTTCTTCCTACCACTCCGACTTCATACTCACCTCTACTCTCTCCTGCCTTGCCTGCCCGGATTTGCTCATCATCACCAGTGTTTGTATTCCCACGCGTCACTCTCTCAAAGATCGATTCTCCTTGATTAAGCCTGTGTAAACACGGTTTGACCGGTTTGGTCTAGTTTAAAATTTTGTATTAGTTTCAAAGTTTAGATTGAATTTGTGAATGAACTAGAGATTTTTGGCCGGTTTGGACGATTTGAACGGTTTCACGTTTTGCACAGACTTATCCTTGATATAGCGTCCATTGCCCCCTCCCCCTCTCCTTGGATCTTGGTGTTTTTAATAGGATGCGCTTCTGCTCTCACAAAAGAAAACATGGACGCTCATCGCGCGCAAGGGTCTGCCAGCCACCTGATGTAGCATCGACGCTCCAGTTTTTTTTGGCAAAAAATGTCCGAAAAACGAAAATTGCGGAGACCCACATGAAAATTACCCCAGCAACTTGTTTTTTGGTCGCTCCAACTTGCTACCGCGGGCACCTTTTGCCTTAGAATTTCCAAAAAAGATTATGTTTCCTGGAAGTTCAAATGTTGAATGACGCAATTGACAGTCTCCCTCTTATCGAGCTTCCTCTTCTTGACAATGACTTCCCATCCGGCAAAATCTTCAACCTAAAGAAAAGCCCCATGAACACTTAGTTTCACGACACCTTCATCAACAATACCGTTGAGTGAGTTGGACTTCAGATACCAAACGAAAGAAATGATTATTTGTTGTAATAACATAGCGAGACAAACATGATGAAAACCAATTCCTAGAACAAAACGGTCATAATGACGAGTGCGTTAATCGTTTTTATTTTAGGAAAAGCTTTCCAAGTGGGCACTTTCGAGGATGTATTAGTAAAAGTAACATTGGTAACATCGCTAATGCTAATGTGATGTATGAGATGACCACCATGGATGGTAAATCATATAAAGTGGATTTAGGGCGGGTGGCAAACTTCTTTTAGGAATTGGAAAACGATGAATCCCATTACACCGTCAAACTAGCTAGAGCGTCAGCATGGATTTGGTGCCCTTTCCAAGAAAGAGACCGGGTCCTAATAATCTTGCTAGTAGCCTTGTCGAACAACCTCGTTTCTCGTATATTTTCAGAACCACATTAGATCATCATGATGTAGAATAAAAAAAAGCTAATGCAATTAGATTCATCATGATGTATATTTTCATATGATATAAATTTGCTATTGTAGGTATAGGTAATTTTTTCAATAAAGTTGGTAAAAAATTACATCGTTTGACTTTTTGCTAAATTTTATATGCACTATATTTTGGTAGGATGGAGATAAGAATATATCTAGTGATAGCGGCCTCTAAATGATACGATGCTCAACATTACATTTTTAAGTTTCTAAAAATTCAAAAGAAATATACCGTAAATGTTTACAATCCCTAGAATTTTTAGAACAAAATTCGAAACACAAACAAATAAACTGAAACGACAAATTGACATGTGAATAGTGCCATTTTGGTTTAGTCCTTTTGTGACACTATTCATGTTGGATTTATCATTTTCCTTCCTCTGCATGCTTTCAATTTTGGTTCTAAATTTTTTAGGAATTATAAACATATAGTATCTTGTGAACACTCTCAATTGTTTTCCATTTTTTTGGAAACTTAATTTTTTTTATTTTGAGGACTGGTAGGTTGGTATCAAGCCCTTTCCTTTATTTTTCAATTAGCACTTGGCAGATATTATTACTACGTGTTTTCCTTACAATCGAGTAATTTTGGTATATTCGCTTTTTAGTCCTGGTTAACGAGTAGATCGAAATGTGTCGTGTGCACATCTGAGGTCTGACTCGCACGCGTCCCGTCACGCTCGCACCTCCCTGCCGTGACCGTGATTGCCCCGCGTCGAAGCAGAGGCCGCGCCCAGCGGCAACAGGCAGAGTGGTGCGTCCGTCGCCCCCGCCCCCCATCCCAGGTCCCCCGACGCCCTAGTTGCTACTCGCCCACGCCGGCGGCGACTCCCCCCACAACCACCCTGCCTCCCGCCTCTCACGGTCTCACCCCGCCGGGACATCTGGATCCGCCTCTGGCGTTTGGGCGTGTTCAGCTTCGGATTGATGGCGGCGGTAGCGGCGGCAGAGGAGGTGCTGCAGCACATGGGACCCGACCCTCGAGTGGAAGAGACCAACGGTGCGGCGGCGGAAGAAGAACTTGGGGGAGACGACGAAGAGATCCTGCGGTTCATGGACTCCGCGGATGGCTACCTCCTCCTGATGGACTCGCTTTCCTCCACTCTTCGTCAGGTAAATCACGCCGGCTGTTGCCCTCTGTGCTAGCTACTAATCGCCCAGTACTTTTCTCTTGATATGTGGAGCAGTTTGACTCCAAGTCAAGTGATTGTTACAGAAGTAGTATACCTCCAGTATGCATCAGGCACTCGAACAAAAAATTGTTGTCTAATTGCTATTTTCAGTGCCTAGCTAAATACCTGCAGCAGAATTGGTATCTGAGCAGAAGCTTTTTTTGCTCGGGTAATTTATTTTGTGTTTATGGGTACCTACGATTGTGCAATCGCCCTGAAACTTATCTTCATATGGATTGTTACATTTTGTCCCGACGATTCCCAGCAACTATGCGTGAGTGCTTTCGTAAGACTTGCAGGATAAACTGTTTGCCTATTGTAGTACTGTCGCAGTTGACAAGTAATAAATAGGGAATGATATATTGATGTTCTTTATTTTCTAGGGTTGGTTTGATCTGGCAAGTGCTCGTCACTCGATGGGTGCATCACGTGTTTCGAGTACACTGTTTGATCACAAGGAACAATCTGCAGCCACTAAGCTGCAATTGGATTATTCTGCAGACTTGCAACCATCAGGTAACCCAACAGTGTATTGTTTGAGTTAACAATCTTTATCAGCAATTCAGAGCTGCTATGCAATCATCATTTTTTTTCTCATGAAGTCTACTCTACTATTGTCATTTCTCAAAATTGTTAGAACGGTAGTTCCATGCGCATGTCATGAGACGTTCTTTCATCATGTTTCAGAATCAAACCCGCATTTTGCTTTGTCAAAGTGGTGCTTGCAAGAAGAATCAAATGCAAGTGATGATGTCAGTGCACAAGGTAGTACTAAACCAAAACTAAGGTACCGGGGATCAGAAGCTAACCCAGGTATTAGCAGAAGCACTATTTCTTACTTTTTAGTGTTAAAATATCGACTAGTTTTCATTGCTCACCTTCAAATCAAATATTTTTGTTAAGAAGATGGTAACCGTGAATCAGATGCAACTACTGCAAAGTCTTCTACTGGTGTTGACAGGAGCAGTCAGGCAAGTGCAGTATAAAGACCTGTTATCTTTTTGTAAATATGGTAGGTATGAGCAATATATGTTACTCTTAAAAATGGAGCACAATCGATGGTGAATGACGGCTTAAAAGCAACAAGAATAGAGCACTGGCTGTGATTAATCCGTAAGTCAATAAGACAAAGTTTTATGTGCTGGAGTGGTTAATTTGGCGAAGCCGTCCTGATATCAAAATGAAGTATCAAGGCAATGCAATATTGCAGTGTAGTAGTTGTACTCAGGTTTGAGATCTTTTTCTCAAGTTAGTCGCTCTTGTGAACCTTCATATCTAGGTAACACGTAACTGCACATTCATACTCTTAGAACGATGAAGAATAGATTCACGCAGGCACAAGAAACTGAGGTGCCAGGATGCACCTATATGTCAGTGTCGTGAGTAAGGAAGAAGTTGTGTGATTCTGATATGCTTAAATTCTATTGATTGTTCCTTCCCTCTGTACTTTAGGTTCAAAGTGCAAGATCAAAAGCATTATCAGTCTTCGGAGCGTTGGTGTCTCCAAAACTACGAACAACCCAAGTTTCCTTTGAAACAGGTTTTTATTTCTAACGAGAACAGTAGAACAAACTATGCTTTAACCTTTATGTTAATCTAACTTATACTTTTGTTTCGTGTAGCACTGGAACTGATTGTGGAGTTAGCAAATTCAAGATCAACCATGCTCTCTAGTTTCTCCCAGATAAAGCGTAAATCATGAATTACTGCCTGAGTTTGAGGTTTCATAACCTTGCACACCATCTCTTTCCTTTTGCGGGATCAGTGATATGTAACCAGCAGCTCCTGTAGAAAATACCATGATCCTGTTTGAAACGTGTATGTACTGAGATATATATTTTTATGCATCTGTTTGCCCTGTTGCACCTTGAGTTGCCTTACAACCACGGGGACATAGACCAGTTTTCTTTTTTCTGTAAGTTGATATATTTATTACTGAGTTAAACTCTGTTGATCACAACTACAGTACAACATTCAGGCTAGTATGTCTTAAATAAAATACAATTCTATTTGGTCTCAGAACTAGTTATATAGGCTTCTCCTTGTCCTTGTCAGTAGGCCGAGAAGAGACTGAGCGATGTTGATTCTTGGTTGAGATTCCAACTTATCAGGCTGCCTTAGTTTTTCGTCCTAGGATGTGCGTTTTAGGTTTATTAAAGAAGTTTCATAATTTCTTCCAGTTCTTAAGAGTATATCACCTACACATTGTTCTCGCGCCCATCGCTAGGCAGGCAACCATTCATATTGAGTTAATATATGAAACGTCAGCACTCACCTTATCATCAAAGAGAGTTCTCCAGAGAATGGTAACATTTGGTTCTATACTTAATTTGTCAAGTACTCTGTTCCAAATTATAAGATGTTTTACTTATAATTTGGAACAGAGTTGGGTTTTTTTTTTGAGTGCGCCCTATGGACCTGCTGAATCTCATGGAAATATGCTGTGGATAAATAAGCATGATGGATAATACACTTAATAATGATCAAAACATTGTTTCATCGGTGTATTCAGATGGTATAACACGATACTGTCATCAGGAACACCTTTGTGTTAGCGGATGTTTCTCTGTGGGCTTACACATAACAGTCTTCAACAACATAACTTTTGGTTCGAAGAACACCGTATGGAGCATAACAAAACGAAACCACCTCAAATTAGGATAGCGCATAACAAAACGAAACCACCGTCAGAAGACAAAAACCCGACCTTAGCTCAGTTGGCAGAGCGGAGGACTGTAGTATTTGCAGATCAATCCTTAGGTCACTGGTTCGAATCCGGTAGGTCGGATATTTATTTTTCGCTGCGTTCTGGTTTGGAGAGTTGTGGTAGGCTTGGCGAGCCAAGCTAAAAACTAGCCGTTCCTATGGCGTCATGAAATTTATTACTATTCCGTTTGACTTGTATTTTTTTTAACTTCCTCCGATCCATATTAATTGACTTGGATTTGTTAAAATTTGGATAAACCTATATTCTTAATAGTGTCTAGATTCATCTAAATTTAGATAAATATGAGACAATTAATATGGGTCAGAGGGAGTACTTTATTACTATTTTGTTTGACTTGTACTTTTCTCTAGTTTTTATTTGGGTTTTATATCTAGTCTACCCTAACTTGATTGGGACAAGAAGACTTGGTTGTTGTTGTTGTAAATGTGAGAACACGGTGGGCAGAGGTGGTAACCACCTCCCGGGTGCCGGTGGAGTGGGGGAACGGCAGGGAGAGGGAGACCATGTGAAAACGCTTCACCCAGCAAAACATGCTAAAATCATCCAAAGCCCCTGTGTAGGCAAGCATAGTTTGGCGAAAAACTCTGTTCGTTCCATGTGAATTTGAAGAGGTTTTTGGGACCAATGCTAACAGGGATGCCTAGGTGGACTGAGAAGTGACACCCTCTGGTGGATGATTTAGCTGAAGGTGAACATCGATAGGTCCTTTTGCTGCGACTAAACTGTCAGCGCAAAATTGCCCACGGAAAGCTTCAGTTCGCAGCAGCAGCAGGAAGAACTGATAATCTACAAAGTGCTTTCCTTAAGCATGCTCATATATCACAGAGTTACTACTGCCCCAGTTCCATAGTTCTTGACATGGTTTTAGTTAACCAGTACATACGGAAATTTACATAACCTCTGGATTCCTGGGTAGGACAGTCCAACCAGCACTCTAAAGAACAAAAACACTACTCCCTCCGTTTCGGTTTACAAGTCCTGCACGTAGTTCTATGTCACCAAATTAAGCAACTTAGTATGATGTATATATTACAAAAAATATATCACCGGAAACTTTAGACTTTATATTTTCCAATGATATAATTTTTATATTATATAATTCAAATTATATAGGTCAAATTGATAACCTAGATATACGCGTAGGCCTTGTAAACTGAAACGGAGGAAGTACTATGAAACGGTCTCTCAGCTAAACAAAAACCTCCTAAGAAAGTTCTGAACGGAAGGGGGGAGTGGTAGCTAGACTGCTAGAGCATATGGTTGTGCCGCTCTATAGCATCACGCAACGCCTGGATCTGATCGACAGACCGACTGTCGATGCTCCTTCGAGGAGCTTTAGTTGTAGCTGCCGAAGCTGGCGCGTGCTGCGCCCGTGCCGCCGCCGTTCCTCGGCGACACGAGGTTGCTGATGGTCCTCACGATCTGCCGCTTCAGCTGGCCCCTCTTCAGCGGCGGCCTCTTCTCCTTGGCGCCGTAGCTGCTGCCGATGCCGCTGTTGCTGTGCTGGCAGTAGTACTCCATGGATCGAGCTCGAGCTGCCCTCTCCCTTCTTGTTGTGTATGTGGGTGTCAGTGTTTCTGTGATGGTTGCTTATCCCACCAGGAGGTGGAAAGTATTTATAGGCGCAAACAAACCATCTGTGCTCTTGACGCACATGTTAGTAAGTTTGTTAAGGGGGGGGGAATAGTTTGACCGTTTCTAGGCCATGGTGATTGATTAGGAGTAACGGAGATGGCAGGCAGGGGCATCTTTGAAGCATCCAAAGACCGCTGACCGGTCAGTTCTAGCAGGTGTCCGAGCCCGTGGAAAAAAAAGGAATTGTGGGTGTCATCTGGACGCTTCCATTGCGTCTTCGAGTTTAACAGGAGTGTGCATATATGGATTCATTTACCCTTACGTTTGCTCTGTCAACTTGGATGTTCAAGAGCAGAGCAGGCGAGTAGGGGAGGCACGGCACCAGGAGCGATCGAGCAATATAAAACAACAGAGAGTGGACTGTGCTGCACGCACGTGCTTGAGCGCGGCTCATTGACCGTTTATTTTCCTCGGAGTCCGAGAGATATGACCGTGACATGGTCTTTGGATTTGGAGCAGCTAGTTTCAAGGTTCGGTGTACCTGTCTCCTAATGCTGGTGCAGTGGTGCTGATGGCGCTAGCTTGAGGTGTCAGCGCGGCTGCCTCCCACGGCAATCTGCCTGTCGGGATGATCCGGCCACCGAAGCTGATCTTATCCGAGCGGTATACAGGTACTCTCTCTGTCCGCGCGAAAACTATTACTCATTCTATCTAAAATAAATGATTTAAATTTATCTAGATTTGCACGTATCTAAACACGTTTTAGCGTGTAGATATATGGGAATCTAAATAAATCCAAGTCACTTATTTCCAAACGCAGGAGTAAAATTCAAGACTCCATAAATATAATCGAAAAAGGATTGGTGGTTGAGATGGAGGAGAAGAATATGGAGATTGGAAGATAAAGTGAGGTGAGGGTTTACGAGCAGCTAATAACTTTATTTTTTTTTGAACGGAGCTAACTTTATTGATCGTGTAGATGTACTTTTCTAAGACAAAATTTAAAGCTAAATACACACTTATTCGTGAACGGAAGTATACTACTCAATCGCGGCAATTCTCTCGTGCACCGGAGGTCCCGCGTGATTCGTGCACCATGTTTCCGTGTTTTAGGAGTTTTAATCGTATTCGTGCAAGGGAGAAAGTCATTTCTCCGTAGTGCTCTTCTTCCGACAAAAATATCACACGATGCATCTTGATCACGTGGTAAATGATAAGTGGCGGCGCTTTTTTTTTTCAAGGTGCATTATCTGATTCTGCCCCATTCTTACCACTTGGGGATGCATTGCCAGTACCTAATAAAAAAGAAACGCTGCTAGTGCCATCACAAAAGAGACACCGGCCGGAGCATCTTACCATCTTGGGGACCTAACTAGTAATAACTAGCATTAGTATGACACGCTTAATTCGTTTTGCAATCGCCGCAGGCTCAATCTGGAGCTTATGTTGCTAGCGGTCATTGGCCCTTTGATGCTTCAGAGACACACAAGCTCTTCCCTGGTTTACACGTCCAATGTGCGCTTCCAGTACAAGTTAACAAATTCAGCGCCTAACTCCATTCCTTTCTAAGAGCATAAATTCTTTGGTTTGGTTTCTATCACATCCACTTGAGAAGCTATTGGAATGTTATGCAAATTTTCAGATAAGTTTAATCAACAGAAACAACATCGTAGATGCACTAGCAAATCTAATAATCATCATAGAGAGTGTAGTTTTACTGCTCATGAGGTTTATCCATCAAGTACGCAGGAATAAAGACCAAGGACTAGTCTTTAAGATTGATTGTTAGGAAGCTTATGGATGAGTTAACCTAGATTCCTCTATGATATCTTAGAGGGTAGAGGATTTGGTCCTTTATTCATTACACTCATTAGGCAGGTAACCCAAGGTGGCTATGTGGGAGTTAAGATCTATGGTGTAGAAGGGAGTTTTTTTCCTTACTGGTAAAGGGGCTTAGGCAAGGTGACCCCGTTGAACCTTTGATCTTTAACATGGTAGTAGATGTCTTTTGTAGAATGTTGATCAAGGGTGTTGATCATGGTTTGATTAGAGGCTTATGCCATAACTTCACTCTAGGGTGGGGGTTATCAACGTCCAATAGGCAGATGACAGTCTACTCTTTCTAGAAAATGATCCTAGAGTATGACTTAACCTAAAATGGATTTTGACATGCCTTGAACAACTTTCGGGCACGAAAATAAATTTTCATGAGAGTGAACTGCCTCCTATTAGTATAGTGGAAGAGGAAGTCCAACCTTCTAAGTTCGATTTATCTTTTTTGGTGAGCCCAAAATAAAATGCACACTAGTTGTGTACATAGTTGATTACATCCCTTTTTTCGATCCTTTTTCAAATTTTTGACCCCAATATTTCAAATTTTCAAAAAAAAGCTACCCGGTGCTGTTGGAATTATGCCCTAGAGGCAATAATAAAGATGTTATTATTATAATTCTTGTTCATGATAAAGTTTATATTCCATGCTAGAATTGTATTAAGCGGAAACTTTAATACTTGTGTGGTTTGTAAACAACACCGTGTCCCTAATACGCCTCTATGGACTAGCTCATTGATTAATGATGGTTAAGGTTTCCTAACCATAGACATGAGTTGGCGATTAATAATGAGATCATATCATTGGGAGAATGATATGATGGACAGACCCAAACTAAGCAGAGCAATTAGATCGTGTCATCGTGTTCATCTTTGCGAAGCTTTCCTTATGTCAAATATTGTATTCCTTAGACCATGAGATAATACAACTCCCTGGTATCGGAAGAAAGCTTTGAGGTCATCAAACGTCATCCTATGAGAGGGTGATCATAAAGGTGTCTCTCAGGTGATCGGAAAGTGCCTGTTGGGTTGTATGTATCGAGATGGGATTTGTCCCTCCCAAGTCGGAGAGATATACTTCGGGCCCACTTTCGGTGTCGATATCAACACCGCTTGCAAGCATGTGGTTAAGGAGTTAATCACAAAGTTATATCGGATTACGGAACGAGTAAAGTACTTGCTGTGAACGAGATTGAACTAGGTATGACGATACCGACGATCAAATCTCGAGCAAGTAAAATATCGCGAGACGAAGGGAATATATATATGAGATTGATTGAATCCTGGCATCGTGGTTCATCCGATATGATCATCGATGAATGTGTGGGAGTCAATATGGGTTTCTAGACCCCGCTGTTGATTATTGATAGAAGATCATGTCTGCATATTTTCGAACCCGAGGTCACACATAACGTGTCTCGGCGCTAGGATAGATTGGATAATTGGTTTATGAGTTTTTGTTGGTCTCGGATGGGATCCGGGACATCACGAGAGGTTCGAATGGTCCGAGAATAAGATTCATATAAAGTGCAGTTTTTGGAGTTGAATTGTTAGGGTTAATCGGTATTGTACCGAAAGCTTCTAGAACCTTCCGGAAGGGGACCAACGTGGCCCCACCTTCCGGGAGGGGGCATGGGCCTATGAGGGAGTGCCCTGGCCGCATTGGGCCAGGGGCACAAGGCCCCATAGGGCCCAACCGGCCAGCTAGGGTAAAAACCCTAGATAGACCTTCTAGAAGGGGGGGGTTCCTTGCCCCCCACTCCTCCTCCTTTGGCCGCCAGCCTTGGCTTGGGGGAGGGGCTAGGGCTGCGCCCACCCCTCTATATATAGAGGGCTGGGGGCGCACCACCCCCTACACCTTCCCCTCCAACCCTAGCCACCCTGCTGCCCTCCTCTCTCCCTCCCGGCTGCTTGTAGGCGAAGCCCTGCTGCAGAAATTCTCCACCAATGGCACCGCGCCGTCGCGTTGTAGATCCAACCCATCTCTCCACCATACTTGCTGGACCAAGGAAGGAGGAGACGTAGAGGTGCTGCACATGTGCATCTCACGGAGGCATCGCCACTTGTGGTGCTAGATCGGATCGGATCGCGAGGAGGAGAAGCGAGTACGACTACATCACCCACGTTCCGACGAACGTTTCGCTATGCGAATCTTCAAGGGTATGAAGATCTAATCCAATCTCTCTCGTTGTTTGAATCTCCTAGATTAGATCTTGGCTTTCCCTCTGTTCGCATCCGTAGAAAATTTTGATTTACTATGCCGCGAAACTCTTCAGTGGTATCAGAGCTAGATCTATGCGTAGATGTGTTTCACGAGTAGAACGCAACATGGTTGTTGCGGGCGTTGATGTTTTCTGTTGCAAGCCTCTTGTTTGTATTCTTCTTATGACACGGGATAGTGAGATTGAAGCGGTCCAGGCCAACCTTAAGCGATGTCGTTCGCGAGACCGGCTCCGCACTTGACGTGTGGCTTGTTCCACACATGTGGCTGGTGGATGTCAATTTCTCTCACTATAGTTGTCATGGGATCTACACCGGAGTTTGGCAACCATAATATCACCGTTGTGGCTTTCCGTAGGTAAGAATCGTTCTTAGCATCTACTCCCATAAGCCACGTAAAACATGCAACAACAAAGTAGAGGCGTCTAACTTGTTTTTTGCGAAGTGTTTTCTGTGATATGGTATGGCCCAAGATGTGATATGTGTATTGTATGCGATGATCATGTTTTGTAATGTTTCATGACTTGCATGTCGATGAGTACACAACCGGCAGGAGCCATATGGTTGTCTTTATAATTGTGTATGACCCGTGTATCAACTTCTTATACGGCATGTAATAGTTTCACTTTATCGCTAAGTAGTTAGCAATAGTTGTAGTTGCTATTCGTGGTGGAGGCAATCATGGTGGAGTGATGGAGATCATGCCGGCACGCACAAGATGGAGATCATTCTTGTGAAGATTGGCTATACCATGTCACATAAAGTTATATGCATGTGATGTTTATCCTTTTATGTATCTTATTATGCTTAGATCGCGACGGTAGCATTATAAGATGATTCCTCACTTAAAGATCAAGATAAAAACTGTGTTCTCCCCAAGTATGCACCGTTGCGAAAGTTCGTCGTGTCCAAGCATCACGTGATGATCGGGTGCTATAGACTCTACGTTCACATACAATGGGTGCAAGCCAGTTTTGCACACGCGGAAATACTTGGGTCTAACTTGACGAGCCTAGCATGTACAGACATGGCCTCGGAACACATGAACCGAAAGGTTAAGCATGAGTCATATGAATGATATGATCGACACTTCGTTGTCCACCATTGAAACCACATCTCTTCTCGTGAAGATCGGATTAGGTGTGGTGAATTTGGATCGTGTTCACTAAACAACTTGAGGGATGTTGAATTTAGTGGGAGTTCAACTAGTAATTTGATTAAAAGTTGAACTAGTTATCATGAACATAGTCTAATTTGTACTTGCAAATATTGTAGATCACATGGCTAAGTCCAACTTCAACTTCAACTTTTTTCTGAGAAAGAAAAGCTTAAGAACAATGGGTCTAACTTCACCAATTCGTTCCGCAATTTGAGAATCATTCTCTCTGGCGGTCAAAAGGACTATGTCCTTGAGAAAGCGTTAGGTGACGCCCCTGCTGCAACTGCGCCGGCTAATGAGAAAGCTGTCTATTAGTCACGCAAAGATGATTATGGTGTGATTAAGAGCACCATGTTGTTTGCTATGAAATCGGACCTTCAAAATCGTTTTGAAGACTATCCCGGGCCCTTTGAGATTCTCGAGGAGCTGAAAACCATGTTTCAGACTCAGGCCCGTTCCGAGAGATATGAGATCTCTCAGAAATTCTTTAACTGCAAGATGGAGGAAGGGAGTTCCGTTAGTGAGCACGCCATTAAGATGTCGGGCTACACTCAACGCCTTGAGCAACTGGACTGCAAGATTCCAGAGGAGCTCAAGATTGACAGAGTTCTGCAGTCACTCCCTCCTAGCTACAAAAGTTTTGTAGTTGCTCACAATCAGATTGGTTCCACTGATATGATCACTGAGCTCTTCGCTAAGATGAAAGTAGCGGAGGTGGACATCAAAAAGGATAATCATGTGTTGATGGTCAACAAGCCCTCCTTTAAGAAAGGTAAGGGTGCAAAGAAGCCCTTCAAGAAAAGGCGGCAAGCGTGTTGCCCCTGCTGAGAAGAAGCTTCGAGTCCGGTCCTAAAGGGACAGGTGCTTCTATTTCAAGGACAAGGGTCACTGTAAGCGCAACTGTCCGAAGTACTTAGCGGACAAGAAGGCTGGCACCATCAAAGGTATATTTGATATACATGTTATTGATGTTTTCCTTACTAGCCCTCGTTGTAGTGCCTGGGTATTTGATACTGGTTCAGTTGCTAATATTTGTAACTCGAAACAGGAGCTACGGAATAGACGGCGGCTTGCGAGGGATGAGGTGACGATGCGCGTTGGCAACGGATCAAGAGTTGATGTGATGGCCGTCGGCACGCTCTCCTTAGTTTTACCTTCGGGATTAGTTTTAAACCTTAATAAATGTTATTATGTGCCTGCGTTGAGCATGAACATTATTTCTGGATCGTGTTTATTGCAAGACGGTTATTCATTTAAATCGGAGAATAATGGTTGTTCTATTTATGTGAGTGACATCTTTTATGGTCATGCACCTATTGTGAATGGTTTATTTCTTCTAAATCTCGAAAGGGATGAAACACACATCCATAACATTGAGGCTAAGATATGCAAAGTAGATAGTGATAATACTACTTATTTGTGGCACTGTCGTCTAGGTCATATTGGAGTAAAGCGCATGAAGAAACTCCATTCTGATGGACTTTTGGAGTCTCTTGATTTTGAATCATTTGACACATGCGGACCATGCCTCATGGGCAAGATGATCAAAACCCCGTTCTCCGGTGTGATGGAGTGAGCAACAGACTTGTTGGAAATCATACATACCGATGTATGCGGACCGATGAGTGTTTTGACCTTGGTGGATATCGCTATTTTCTCACTTTTACCGATGACTTAAGTAGATATGGGTATATCTATTTAATGAAACATAAATCTGAAACATTTGAAAAGTTCAAGGAATTTCAGAATGAAGTGGAGAACCATCGTAATAGAAAGATCAAGTTTCTACGATCCGATCGTGGGGGCAAATATTTGAGTTATGATTTTCTCACGCATCTTAAAGCAAGCGGAATTGTTTCGCAACTCACGCCACCCGGAACACCACATCGCAATGGTGTGTCTGAATGCCGGAATCGAGCTCTATTAGATATGGTCTGATCGATAATGTCTCTTCTTGATTTAGTTATCATTTTGGGGTTATGCATTAGAAACCGCTGCATTCACTTTAAATAGGGCACCATCTAAATCCGTTGAAACGACACCGTATGAACTGTGGTTTGGTGCTAAACCTAAGTTGTCGTTTCTTAAAGTTTGGGGATGTGAAGCTTACGTCAAGAAGTTGATGCCAGACAAGCTCGAACCCAAAGCGGAGAAATGCGTCTTCATAGGATACCCTAAGGAAACTATTGGGTATACCTTCTATCACAGAACCGAAGGCAAAGTGTTTGTCGCAAAGAACGGTTCCTTTCTTGAGAAGGAGTTTCTCTCGAAAGAAGTGAGTGGGAGGAAAGTAGAGCTAGACGAGGTTGTTGAACCTTCTCTTGAATTGGAGAGTAGCACAACACCTGAAATTGTTCTAGTGCCGCATGCACCAATAATAGAGGAAGCTAATGATAAGGATCATGAAGCTTCGGACGATGCTGCTACTGAATGTCGCAGGTCGACAAGGTCGCGTGCCCCTCCTGAGTGGTACGGCAACCCTGTCTTAACTGTCTTGTTAGTAGATGACAGTGAGCCTGCGAACTATGAGGAAGCGATGATGAGCCCAGACTCTGAGAAATGGCTAGAGGCCATGAAATCCGAATTGGGATCCATGAGCGAAAACCAAGTATGGACTTTGGTGGACCCTCCTAGCAACCGAAAGGCTGTTGAGTGCAAATGGATTTTCAAGAAGAAAACGGACGCGGATGGTAATGTTACCGTCTATAAAGCACGACTTGTCGCGAAAGGTTTTCGACAAGTTCAAGGTGTTGACTACGATGAGACTTTCTCTCCCGTAGCGATGTTTAAGTCCATTCGGATTTTATTAGCAATTTCTGCGTTTCATGATTATGAAATTTGGCAGATGGATGTCAAGACTGCATTCCTCAATGGCAACATTGATGAAGAGTTGTATATGATGCAACCCGAAGGTTTTTTGATCCTAAGGATGCTGATAAAGTATGCAAACTTCAGCGTTCTATTTATGGACTGAAGCAAGCATCTCGGAGTTGGAACCTTCGTTTTGATCAAGTGATCAAGAGCTTTGGATTTGTTCCAAATAGCTACGAAGCTTGTATCTACAAGAAAGTGAGTGGGAGCTCGGTGACATTTCTGGTACTATATGTGGATGACATATTGATTATTGGAAATGACATTAACATGCTTAACGATGTGAAGAGTTATTTGAACAAGTGTTTTTCAATGAAAGACCTAGGTGAAGCTGCTTATATATTGGGCATCAAAATCTATAGAGATAGACAAAGACGCCTGATAGCTTTAAGCCAGAGTACATACCTAGACAAAGTTCTGAAAAGGTTCAGAATGGATTAGGCAAAGAAAGGTTTAGTGCCTATGTTGTCAGGTAAGATATTGAGCAAGGCTCAGTGTCCATTCTGATAAATGATAGGGAAGCTATGAGCAAAGTGCCTTATGCCTCGGCCATAGGTTCTATCATGTATGCCATGTTGTGTACTAGACCGGATGTGTCCAATGCTCTTAGTTTGACGAGCAGATATCAAAGTGATCCAGGAGTGGAACACTGGACAGTCGTGAAGAACATCCTTAAGTACCTAAATAGGACTAAAGAAATGTTCTTAGTCTATGGGGGTGATGAACAGCTCGTCGTAAAAGGTTACGTCGACGCTAGTTTTGACACCGACAAGGATGATTCTAAATCTCAGACAGGATACGTGTATATTTTGAATGGAGGAGCTGTGAGCTGGAGAAGCTGCAAGCAAAGCGTGATCGCGGGATCTACAGTAGAAGCGGAATACATGGCTGCTGCAGAAGCGTCAAGTGAAGGAGTTTGGATCAGAAACTTCATCACTGAGCTTGGCGTGGTTCAAGTGCATTGGACCCTTGGAGATATTGTGTAACAACACTGGCGCCATAGCACTCGCTAAGGAACCAAGATATCATCCAAAGACCAAGCATATCAACCGCAAGTTTCATAGAATCCGAGATTATATAGCAGATGGAGATCTGAAGATTAGCAAAGTACATACAGATCTGAATGTTGTAGATCCATTGACTAAACCTCTTCCACGTGTAAAACATGATCAGCACCTCAGTGCCATGGGTGTGAGATTGTTGCCAAATGTAAACTAGATTATTGACTCTAGTGCAAGTGGGAGACTGGAATTATGCCCTAGAGGCAATAATAAAGATGTTATTATTATAATTCTTGTTCATGATAAAGTTTATATTCCATGCTAGAATTGTATTAAGCGGAAACTTTAATACTTGTGTGGTTTGTAAACAACACCGTGTCCCTAGTACGCCTCTATGGACTAGCTCATTGATTAATGATGGTTAAGGTTTCCTAACCATAGACATGAGTTGTCGATTAATAATGAGATCATATCATTGGGAGAATGATATGATGGATGAGACAAACTAAGCGAGCAATTAGATCGTGTCATCGTGTTCATCTTTCGAAGCTTTCCTTATGTCAAATATTGTATTCCTTAGACCATGAGATAATACAACTCCACGGTATCGGAAGAAAGCTTTGAGGTCATCAAGCGTCATCCTATGAGAGGGTGATCATAAAGGTGTCTCTCGGTGATCGGAAAGTGCACATTGGGTTGTATGTATCGAGATGGGATTTGTCCTCCCAAGTCGGAGAGATATACTTGGGCCCACTCGTAATCGATATCAACACCGCTTGCAAGCATGTGGTTAAGGAGTTAATCACAAAGTGATATCGGATTCTGAACGAGTAAAGTACTTTTGTGAGCGAGATTGAACTAGGTATGATGCAAACGATCAAATCTCGGGCAAGTAAAATATCGCGAGGCGAAGGGAATATATATATGGGATTGATTGAATCTGGCATCGTGGTTCATCCGATATGATCATCGATGAATGTGTGGGAGTCAATATGGGTTTCTAGACCAGCTGTTGATTATTGATAGAAGATCATGTACGCATATTTTCGAACCAGGGTCACACACTTAACGTGTCTCGGCGCTAGGATAGATTGGGTAATTGGTTTATGAGTTTTTGTTGGTCTCGGATGGGACCGGGACATCACGAGAGGTTCGAATGGTCCGGAGAATAAGATTCATATAAAAAGTGCAGTTTTTGGAGTTCGGAATTGTTCCGGGTTAATCGGTATTGTACCGGAAGCTTATAGAACCTCCCGGAAGGGGACCAACGTGGCCCCACCTTCCGGGAGGGGGCATGGGCCTATGAGGGAGTTCCCTGGCCGCATTGGGCCAGGGGCACAAGGCCCCATAGGGCCCAACCGGCCAGCTAGGGTAAAAACCCTAGATAGACCTTCTAGAAGGGGGGGGGGGGGGTTCCTTGCCCCCCACTCCTCCTCCTTTGGCCGCCGGCCTTGGCTTGGGGGAGGGGCTAGGGCTGCGCCCACCCCTCTATATATAGAGGGCTGGGGGCGCACCACCCCCCTACACCTTCCCCTCCAACCCTAGCCGCCCTGCTGCCCTCCTCTCTCCCTCCCGACTGCTTGTAGGCGAAGCCCTGCTGCAGAAATTCTCCACCAATTGCACCGCGCCGTCGCGTTGTAGATCCAACCCATCTCTCCACCATACTTGCTGGACCAAGGAAGGAGGAGACGTCGAGGTGCTGCACGTGTGCATCTCATGGAGGCGTCGCCACTTGTGGTGCTAGATCGGATCGGATCGCGAGGAGGAGAAGCGAGTACGACTACATCACCCACGTTCCGACGAACGTTCCGATGTGCGAATCTTCAAGGGTATGAAGATCTAATCCAATCTCTCTTGTTGTTTGCATCTCCTAGATTAGATCTTGGCTTTCCCTCTGTTCTCATCCGTAGAAAATTTTGATTTACTATGCCGCGAAACTCTTCAGGTGCCTGTGCTCCAAAGCGAATTTCTGAAGAACTCACATTATATATTGGTGATTTCCTTACTATACTATACCTATATGTCATGCAAGTGGGCTTGGTAAAGTAAGCATATATGCTTGAAAAGTTCTAGAATCTAAATGTACAAAACGATTCTATTAACCGATTGCCTTCTACATCAACTAGGACACAGAAGAATATCATGTAGTTCCTAAGAGCATCTCTAGAAAAGCAAAGCAACAATAACTTATTTACTATTGAAAATAATGCAAACCAAAGAAAATCAATGATGGAGATCAAATTCTCTTAGACAAAAAGGATAGAAAAACATCATTTCCAAAATTCTACCGCAAATCCTACGACAATGATCACATCCACTAGTCGATGGCATATGAGCTAAGAAAGTGTGCAACGTTCAAGGAAAAGCTTTGAGGAAGGAACCGCCCCTCACATGCTTATGTGAGTATATATTGTAAAGAATAATACATCACAAATACAAAAATATACATAACCTCTCTATTCCTTCGTACAATCCAAGTACCAACAAGCACTAAACGAACAAAAACGCTATGATGGAGCGTCTTAGATAATTAAACACCTAAGAAAGTTTTGAAGGAAAGATGGGGAGATAGCATCTACTACTAGCTAGAACAATTTCTTGCACCTCGCTCTAGTAGCGCAAGCCGTCTGTATGAGTGGGTGCATATGACTGCCTTTTGATCGATTTGTCTTGAGGATATTCAGTTGTAGATGCCGAAACTGGTGCGACCGACCACTCTTTTCTCTGTTGCGGCTGTGCCATCTTTCCTCGGCGCCACGAGATTGATGATGGTCCTACCGATCTGCCGCTTTAGCTGGATCCTCTCCAGTGGAGGCCTCTTCTCCTTGGCGCCGAAGTTGCCATCGATGCCGTTTTTGCTGTGTTGGCAGTAATACTCAATGGCTCGAGATGGTGTACTCTTTTCTTCTTGCTCGTTTCTTTGTTTCTATCTCTATCTTCTTTCTCCGTTAGTGTGCTCCCTGTGGTGAGAGTGTGTGGGTGGATGAAGAGGGCACAAGAAGGTGAAAAGTATTTATAGGTGGAAATAAGTCATCTGTGTTGTGTTAATGCGGTGCTTTGCCGCACGTGTCAAGTCCCAGGGCGGGTTTAGAATGTACTTCTACCCATTTCTACTGAACTTTTTTTATCTCATCAATCCTCTAGTCGTCAACATATGATTTGCATTGGTACATTATTTAGAATACTGTATAGAAAACTACATGTTTGTTATAGCCAGTACATTAACAAATGTAAAATGTGAATCATTAATATAAAGGTGTAATTATTCCATAGAGTTGTCATATTTATCATTCAAAATATATTTCTAGTGGTACACTAAAACCATACAATTTTGCATGATTTTTGTGGTGTTTAATATCTTTTGTATAAGAGTCTTCACCATAAATCCAACCAAACCAATACTTTCACATCATTCCACCAATTTATATTTAAGAAGTATGATGTATTATAATGCATTGGTATATGTGTCCTTTCCAAGGTATTGTTAAATATCTATATAACTTGATAGAGCTCTTTATAGTATATGGATCTAGAAAATAACTTGCAAGAGCTGTCACACTTCGAGACTAATAGTTTAGATATAACTAAGCTCATCCATTTTAAAATACACTCCAACTTGCAAGGAATTTTGCTTCACAAGTCATGATAATAAGAGATGAGTATGCAACACAAAGTCTCATAGATGAACTCAACTAAATCTAAAGAGGGAGGATACACAATGTACCTTGGTTCAGACCTCATCTTGAGTAATATATTGTGTTGTGCCTTGCATTTTTTCCATGATAATGTCATAGGAATTAAACTGGTGTATATGGTGGCTAAACTACAAACCCTAGGTCAACTTAGAGCTTGAAGGCGATCTATCCAGTGTCTAGGGATTCCGGGAAATCTTTATTGCTTGATTTCCGTTGTGGCCTACATGTTCTTTATATATGATCATTGTGTTGAGAATCACATTGATTGTAGCCAAATCTTGTAAGTACACCAAACTAAGGAAATAATCCTTAGCCATCATACACTCCGCTTTCATACGTCCATTTCCTTATCCACACTCAAGTCCCTCCCCAATACCATAAGGATCGGGCATTTTAGAAGAATCCCTCATACTTGTATGTAGTCATGTCGTCATATTTAGACATGGATACCATATTTGTACGCACACAAGTACATGCACCGACATTTAGCCATCTTCAACGTTAGTTCTTCTTATCTCCAGCGATTTAGTATGACGCCAAGGGTGCGGACGAAACTCGATAGGTGCTTAATATTTAGATTTTAGGTTTTATTTTCATGATCTTGAGGTGATATTTTGGTGGTGGATGTGTTGTATTTAATAAAGTAAAGTGCATGTTGATTTTATATTCTCTCTCTCTCTCTGGTGATAAGGAGGAAATTTAGACTATGAAGGTTATAAGTGGATTTAATCTCAATATATAGTGGAGAAAATGACTTGTGAGGACTTTGGTGTATCTTTTGTTTCAATCAAGTCAAATCATGTGTGTCCTTGTGAGCTTTTCGATCTTTTTTCTAATATCCTAAAAAGGATGTCGGAGATTGTCTAGATTCAAACGTGTTTTAGTGTATAGAATACATAACAATCTAGACAAATTTGCAACAAAGGGGATACCTTTTTCTTGAAAAGGAGGAAAACCGATCTCTGCACGGGTTCATGTACAATCTTTCGTATTCCTACTTCATTACTTTATCTAGCACCGTAAATCCTCCCTACAAAAACATACCCCCTCTGTCCTAAAATATAAGGCGCTTAAGGTTTAGTCAAAAGTCAACATTTTCTAAGTTTAACCAAATTTATATAAAATAATATGAACATTTACAACACTGAATCAATATCAATGGAATCGTCAAAGTATATTTTACTAATGTGTCTATTCAATTTATAGATGTAGATATTTTTCCTAAATATTTGATCAAAGTTAGTAAAATTTAACTTTGGACTAATCCTTAGACGTTTTATATTTTAAGACAAAGAGTATATATCTAAATGAGGGTTCAACCACCCATGGTCAGCTTACAGCCAATTCCAGACTTTAATTCGAGGCAGGTTAGACCTTGGGTGGACGCCTCAAAGATGCAGAAAATCCTTGCTGATCCACATGGCCTTTCTATCCGTGTCTCCATTTTAAGAGCATAAATTCTATGGTTCGTGCCTTGATCAGGCCCACACCATAAACCTCATAAGACCCGTCTCACCCCAAAAGAAGTCAATATATTCATGTTGAAAGATCTAAAATGAATGATTGGATGAACTTCCAAAATGGGCCTCCCATTAAATTCCCTTCCATTTTCACACATAATTTCTTCTTTAAGAAAGCATAAATATTCCAAAATAAAACCTGAGATTTTATGATTTTAAAAGCGCATAGATCGAAACAAAAAAAAATTAATGGAATTAGATAGAATTTAGATATTTGTATCTAAAAAAATTTAATTCAAAATTACATACATTTGAACTTTATGGAATTCTTAAATTTCCTGTTTTTTGTTTCCCATTCTTCCTTTTTTTTTCTGGTTTTACCTCCTTTTTGGATAACTATTTATTTTACGTTTCTTGGAAAATAATTTATACTTTCATATTTAAAAAAATATATTTTCAAGCTAAATAAATTGAATTTGTAAAAAACTTCTCCATATGTTTATTTGATGACCCTTTTCTCTGAACATCTTCTAACCGCGTTGTCATTGGAACATCATTCTTAGGGGCAAATGACCAAATCTACCTTATTTGGATACTCCATATTAGCCTTAACGAGTTAGAGGAAGGGGTTGTACCAGAGCAAACACCTTCCTTGAAATGAAATCGGTAGGTCTGAGTTCCTTAATTCGAAAAAACATCTTATATTACTGGATAGTGAGGAAGTACATCCCAAATACGAAAATTTACACAAGACTCAAGTTTGGCTAGGGTCGGATCCTGATGAACTTCGGGATCGTATCCAGGAGGATTGTAACTACACTATTATCTAATTAATACAAGGACAGTGCTAGGCGTTCCCCGGACGATGGGGAGCTCCCATCGTCTTGCTTCCCGTGCCGACACGTGTCCATTTGCTGCAAAACATCTCGCGTTTGCTGTATATGTCCCCGCTTTTGCTTCCGAAGCAAAAAAACGGTTCGTTTTAAAAATAGAACGTCTCGCCGGAGACCTCATCGGAGACCTCGCCGGAGACCATGCAGCAAAAAAAATGTCCTAATGTAGCAATACCGACTTCGCTGGAAACATCGTCGGAAAAACTTGCTGGTGACTCTCGTCGGAGACCTTGTAGCAAATAATTGACACTGTTGTAGCAAAACCACAAGACGATTGTAGCAAAAAAGTTCTTCTAATGTAGCAAAAACCCTACTTCGTCAAAGACATCGCCGGAAAAATTTAGCCGAAAGACCTCGCCGGTAAACTTGTAGCGAAAGCCAGGCCGGCCGCCTCTGGAAGCAACCACGACCGCCCATGGCAGCGACCAAGGCTGCCATGGAAGCAAGCTTGGCCACCGCTGGAAGCAAACTCGGCCGCAGTGTCGGCAACCAAGCTAGCCATGAAAGCGAACTCGGCAGCCGCTGAAAGCAACCACGGCCGCCCATGGCAGCGACCAAGGCTGCCCATGGAAGCAAGCTTGGCCACCGCTGGAAGCAAACTCGGCCGACGTGGCGGTGACCAAGCTGGCCATGGAAGCGAACTCGGCCGCCGCTGGAAGCAAGCTCGACCGCCCGTGGAAGCAAGCTCGGCCACCGCTGGAAAGTAAGTTCGGTCGCTGCTGGTAGCAACCATGGCCGCCGCAGCTTCGACCGGCGACGCGGGTGCTTGGGGTAACAGCTCCATGGCGTGTGGAGGGTGCTCGGCGCTGGAAGAAAGCTCCATGGCGGGTGGAGGGAGCTCGGTCTTGGAAATTGGCAGGAAGTGTTGGGGATATGCTATATGGGTATCCTCATAGCATGTCTCTTATCCGACTAACCCGGGTGACCCATAGTCGGTAGCATGGCCTATGGCCTGCTGGGCGGCCCAGTTAGGTGGATCCAGAAGGGAGACCCATGCCGAATAAAGGAAGGCTACGGTGGAGTCACCAGCGTACCCGGAGCCTTGGAGTGCAAGCTATCCAAGACTAGTGATAGACGGTGTAGGACTCTATAACCTGTCCGGCTAGGACTTTTCCCTGTAACCCTAGGATCTGGCGACTATATAAGTCGGACCTATGGGAGCCTTCAGGGCACAATCTCAGACGATAACTTAGACTCTCTAGTCACCTCGCACAGCAAACCTATCTCTGTAACTCGGCGTATTGCCCTTATAGCGATTTATAGCAGGAGTAGGATTCCGCCACCATCGTGGGATCTGAACCTAGGTAAGCCGTGTTACCTCGTACCCGTCAACCGTCCGCCTTACCCCACGTCTCTAAACACGTACTATGAGGACCCCTCCATGGCGTACTCGTCGGCAATACCACGACAGTTGGCGCCCACCGTGGGGCAAGAGGCGCTTCAGGCTCTTCAGCGGGCGAGGACCAAGATCTTCGCAGGGATCGACGAAACCGTAGCCATCGGCCGTGTTCTCTTCTCCGGCAATGTTCCAATCGTCCCCCCTGAAGAGTTCTGGATCCCGGCGAAGACGAACCCTACGCGGTGTTCGATCGTTCCTATCGGAGACATCCACCTCTTCATCGGCGAAACCGACTCGGGCACTAGTTCCCTGGGAGTCGGAGGAGCATCAAGACCCGCACGGACCGCCTACGGGCAGGATACGTTCGCGGAAGGATCGTTGTCGGATCTCTCTTCGGAGTTTGCCGACATAGATCGGAAAGCACCAAGACCCTCACGGGCCGCCTACGTGCAGGATACGTACGCGGAAGGATCGATGTCGGATCTCTCCTCGGAGTTTGCCGGCAAATATCGGAAAAATTCAAGACCCACCCAAACCGCCCCTGTGCAGGATATAAAGGTGGAAGATCACTGCAAATCCGCCGGTTTTATCCGCGCGTCTGGACAGCAGAGATCCAAGTTCGTCGGCATGGTTACCATCTTCGATCTGGCGTGTTGCGTTCAGAGAGAGGGAAAAAACCCCCGCGACTACCTCGCCAGGTGGCTCCATATACGGGCCGACCTGGCCAACTATCCCAATGATGATGCTATCTATCACTTTGTGGAAGGACTGGACCATGTCACGCTTCTCCGACATTCTCTAAGGCGGCAGCAGGCGTCAGGACGCCTTACCTTCGAAGGCATGGTGAACACCGTCAACAACTACGTGGAGGCCGAAGCGGCAGCTCAGACAGCGCTTGCGCTCATTGACGGAGCCCCTCCGATTCAGCCACCACCACCACCTCTGGCTGCCATCGTCGTAGCAGCACCACCACCTCCAGTCATCGTCGAGGCCGTTGCACCTCCACCGCCCGTCATCGAGGAAGTCCTGGCACCCTACGACTTTGTCATTGACGCGCTTTATGCTGACTTCAGTGCAGATTCAGAGGAGATAGATTTTAGTCCAGAAGAGCTAGACTCCGCTGTGCAGGAGATGGCGGAGGAGTACTCGCGCGACGAGCAAGCTTACAACACCGTCATGTCTCGAGGGGTGTTAGTCACCATTGGGACGGCGATGGACGAAGATCAACCCGGGCAAGCTCCGCCTACTGCGCTGGAAAAGGGGAAGGGCCACTTATTGCTGCTGACAATGATCACGCAAAGGTCATGCCTCCTCCGCCCAACCCAGTGCAGCAGCCGCAGGAACTCGACACCGGTCCGAGCAACAACAACACCGCAAACTTGCCGCCTCCAGCATCCACATCGAGAGCAGCCCATGTTACTCCAGCTGATAGAGTGATGTACGGCAATCTCCTCGTCGAGCCACTAACCGTTGCTCATATCCGGAATGTGACCCAGCTTGATGAGAAGCGCCAGCAACTGCTGGAGGAGGCGCAAGCCATCGCGGAGCAAGACGCTAAACTAGATCGAGATTTGGTCAACGTGCAGAAGTCCATAGAGAAAGCTAGAGCAATGGAAGCCGAGTACAAGACTCTGCTACAGCAGCAAAAGGCTAAGAAAGCTCTGGCTCGCGTCATCAACGATCCTGGTGTACGGCGCAACCTAGGATGGGCTCCCTCGAAGCCGGCACAGGCCAAGCCATACATTGATAGTGAAGGCAAGCAGGTGATGCCCACCCCACTCCTTAACCTCGCCGTCGCCAAGACCCTTATAGAGCAGGATAGATCGCCTGAGGTAGTAGAACAAGTCTATGACCTATTGGCCAAGGCGATAAAGCAGCAGGAAAAGGCCACCTCTCAGAGGCTTGAGTCTGACATAGCGCTCTGCCGATCTAGCCAGTACAAACCGCCAAGGGACAGATCTCCTTAGGATGTCGGATCACAGACGGATTCATCAGAACGAAGACGGAGGGATGCGCGCAACAGGAAGGATGCTATCCCCATATCCTCCGACCACGGAGAAAAATTCCGACCTCGTCGCCCATCGCCACGGCCCCGATCCCCCCGATGTCAGGAAGATTACAAGACTCACCATCGTACGGATATGCCCCCACCAAAGCAGTGCAGCATCGTCATTCGCGACAACGCGACACAGACCCGTCATGATGAAGAGCGCCACCAAGGACACAAGAGTAGGTCACACCATGACCCTCCACGTCCGACAAGCAACCGCGACATGCGTGAGGCGTCGCAGGAGGGTAACATCAAGAAGGCTAACCCACCGCCACCTCCGCCTCCGTCGCTGCCAAGCAGTCACCATGGCAGAAGAGGCCCGTGTCGTTCACGCAGCCCATCCCCTGTTGACAACAAGAAGATGAACCCGGAGCCGTACGATGCATGTTCGCAAATCGATAAGATCCACGAGGCCCGGGAAGGACCATACCTGGGACCATATTGCTTTGGACCTGCAATACGGTCCGCAACTTACCCTAAAGGTTTCCGGATTGACAAGACTATCAAGCCCTATGACGGCACCGCTAAGCCTGCCACATGGTTGCAGGACTACGACAACACGGTGGAGATTGCCGGAGGCAACCCCAACGTCGCCGTCAAGTACCTCTCGTTAATGTTGGCAGGCACGGCCCATCAATGGATTGACGACTTGCCGGAAATATCTATCTACAACTGGCTGGATATGGAAGAAGCATTCACCAAGAATTTTGAGGGTACATACAAGCGTCCCTGCACTGTGGGCGATCTACAGCGGTGCGTGCAAGAAAAAGACGAGACATCTCGCGCCTATCTCTCCCGCTAGCTAGATATGAAGAATTCCTGCGCAGGAGTGCACGCTCAGACCGCCATGGCCGCCTTCATCGATGGGTTGGAAAGGGGCACGTTGCTACGACATAAGCTGAAGCGCTTGCAGGACAATCATCAGCTTGACTTGAATTAGATGATTCAGTTAGATAGTGAGTTCACAGCTGCCGATGATGTGGCTCTTTGCCGGCAACGGCTGTTCCAACCCAAGCTCGGAGGAACAACAGTACAAAGCGGAAAACCGCTCCGGAAGAAAATCAATCTACCGACATGGTTGCTATGACTTTTGTAGGACGAGGAGAAGGCGGACAACATGGCCGAGGAAGGGGAGCAGGCCACGGGCAGCAACGAGGAAGTGAAACCACCTCGGCGCCGCTCCGCGTTCCCCAAACCTACGAAGAGTACCGCGATATGCCGTTCCTTGTACACCTCGACACCAACGACAAGGCCACCCATACCAATCGACACCGCAAGTTCGTCAACGACCTCAAGGAAGACCCAGAGTCCGGCTACAAGCGAAGTTGGAAGAACAGACCGCGAGGCAAGGGCAAGGGGAAGAAGGAGGAGGAGTCCAAGGATTCAAGTGACATGGACGAGGACGTTGACCCCAAGCACGCCGCCAAGAGCGACGACAAGGGCAAGAACCCCTTCGCAAAGAAGGCCCCAGTCTACCACACTTTCCTTGGCACTCCCACTGTCCGACAACAGAAGACCTCTCTAAGGATCCTGATGGCCACTCTCCCCCCAGTTCCCCAGTATCTACGCTGGTCGGAGGTTCCAATAACTTGGGACAGGACGGACCACCCAGACCTTGTACCCACGGAGAACCAGTATGCCATGGTCATCAACCCATTTATTGACGGCGTGGAGTTCACCAAGTGCATGGTGGATAGTGGAAGCAGCATCAACATCATGTACCTAGATACACTATAGAAGATGAACTTGACGGAGGCAAACCTAAGGCGGACCAACACCGTTTTCCATGGCGTAGTTCCTGGTCGGGAGGCTCGATCCCTTGGGTGCATTACGCTTCAGGTAGCCTTTGGCGACGTTAATAATTACCGCCAAGAGCGCATGACCTTTGAGGTGGTCCCCTTCAAGAGTGTGTACCACGTCATATTCGGCCCGACATATTCTACACGTTCATGGCCAAGCCATGCTTCGTCTACAACAAGCTCAAGATACCCGGACCAAACGATGTCATCACCGTATCCGGAAGCTTTACCAAGGCAAGGGACTGCGATATCAATGAAGCAACCGTTGCAGAAGCTGTCCTCTACAACGAAGAATTCAAGGAGATCCAGAGCAAGGTCAATGACTCAGAGATGCCCGCGTCGAAGAAGCAGATCTCCGACTCCGCTCCTGCGTTTAAGGCCGCCATCGAAACCAAGCCGGTGGAACTTGTGGTAGGCGATGCCTCCAAGACCGTCGCCATTGGGACGAACCTGGATCCCAAATAGGAAAGCGCGCTCGTCGAGTTCCTTCGTGAGAATAGGGACATCTTTGCCTGGCAACCTGTCGACATGAAGGGTGTACCTAGGGAACTTGCCGAACACAGCTTAAACATAGATCCAAAATGTAAACCAGTGAAACAACCTCTACAACGCTTCGGAGATGAGAAGAGACGCACCATTGGCAAAGATATAGCTAGGTTACTTAAGGCTGGGTTTATCCGAGAAGTCCTTCACACCCGATGGGTGGCTAATCCTATACTTGTCCCCAAAAAGGGAACCAATGAATTAAGAATGTGCGTTGATTACACTGGCTTGAACAAAGCATGTCCCAAACATCCGTTTGCTTTGCCTCGCATTGACCAAGTCATTGACTCGACGGCTGGCTCGGAACTTTTGTGTTTTCTCGATGCATACTCAGGATACCATCAGATCAAAATGAGGAAGTCGGACCAATTGGCCACTTCGTTCACTACCCCACACGGCACGTTTTGCTATGTCACGATGCCCTTTGGGCTAAAAAACGGAGGTGCTACCTACCAGCGGACAATGCAACGTTGCCTTCACGACCAAATTGGTCGGAACGTTCATGCCTATGTGGACGATATCGTGGTGATGTCTAAAAAGTCAAACGACTTAATCTCCAACTTAAAAGAAACCTTTGATAATCTCCGGAAATACAACATGATGCTCAACCCTAAGAAGTGTGTCTTCGGGGTTCTAGCCAGCAAATTGTTGGGCTTCATCGTTTCCCATCGCGGAATCGAGGTCAACCCGGAGAAAATCAAGGCCATCTTAAACATAAACCGTCCGACATGCCTAAAGGACATTCAACGACTAACAGGTTGTGTTGCGCGATTAGTCGGTTCGTCACCAACTTGAGAGAAGGCTTTGCCGCTGTACAAAGTTCTTTGAAGAAGGCGGATAAATTCACGTGGGCATGACGAGGCGCAAGATTGAAGCTCAAGGAGATTATTTCCTCGGCCTATCCTTGCAGACCGGAGCCTGGTGAGCCTCTAATTTACATGGCGGCAACCAACCGGGTTATCGACATCGTAAATGCGTGGTAGAGCGGAAGGAACCAGGCTATGAGCACGGAGTTCAATGACCAGTTTACTATGTGAGCGAGGTCTTGACGGAGTCCAAGCAGCGTTACCCGACTACCAAAAGATAGCTTATGGAGTATTCCTCGCTTCTCGGAAGCTGAGGCATTACTTTCAGGAGCACCCAATCACAGTAGTGAGCAAGACTCCACTGTTCGACATTATCAATAACAGTGACGCTACAGGAAGGGTCACGAAGTGGGGCATTGAACTTGCCGCCTTCGAGATCACCTGCAAGAGACGCGACGCTATCAAGTCACAAGCCTTGGCGGATTTTATTGCAGATTGGACGGAGATGCCAGATGCTACTCCGTTGCGTAACCAGTCTTGGGTGATGCACTTTGACGGATCAAAGTTGCTCAACGGCTCGGGGGCTGGTGTACTGCTACAGTCACCAAAAGGAGACAAACTACACTACGTTCTGCAGATCCACTTCGAGGCTACAAATAACATGGCGGAGTATGAAGCAATCAATCACGGGCTACGTGTAGCCAAGGATATTGGCATCAAACGCATAGTTTGCTGTGGAGATTCCGACTTGGTTGCCCAGCAGGTGGCTGGCACCTAGAATGCGCGGAACCCTATGATGGCAGCATATCGCGACGAAGTGGACGAGATAGCCAAGAGCTTCTTGGGCTACGAAGTCAAGTATGTGCCTAGGGAGCAAAACGAGGCGGCTGATCTACTGGCTAAGCTTGGATCAGGGCGCAAGCGAATTCCGCCAGGAGTTTTCCTAGAGCATCTACGCACACCATCCGTGAAGGGAACCGACATCGACAACCCGGTTAGAGCTGACTCTTTCGTCAACATGGTGACAAAGATCCCTCTGGCTTGGACAAAACCGTTCATGGAGTATCTCGAGCACGAAACTTTGCCCGACGACGAAGTCGAAAGATGACAAATAGTACGACAAGCAAAGGGTTATACCATAATCAATGGGCAACTCTACAAGAGGAGCACTACTGGTGTATACCTAAAGTGCGTTTCCCAGCTAGAAGGTATGGAAATCCTACGCGAAATCCATCTCGGAGATTGCGGGCATCACACCGCTCCTCGATAATTGGTCGCGAAGGCCTTCCGGCAAGGATTCTACTGGCTGACCGCGAAGGCGAACGCCGACAAGCTAGTTGAGACATGCACATGATGCCAGTATTATGCCCGACAACCACATGTTCCTGCTGAAGAATTGCGAACAATACCAATAACTTGGCCGCTTGCGATGCTGGGCTAGACATGGTGGGTCCGTTACAGACGGCACCATGTGGATTTACGCATCTGCTTGTAGCAGTTGACAAATTCACCAAATGGATAGAAGCTAAACCCATTAGAAAGCTTGATGGGCAACTGCCCTCAGGTTTGTCCGGGACCTAGTGGTGAGGTTTGGCCTCCCACATAGCATCATCACCGATAACGGAAGCAACTTGTCACTCGGAGAAGTGGAGGCCTATTGTTGGGACAAAGGCATCCGGCTTGACCTTGCATCTGTGGCACACCCACAATACAATGGTCAGGTTGAGCGATCCAATGGATTAATTCTGCAGGGAATCAAGCCACGTCTTGAGGCACCGCTACATATAGCAGCTGGAGCCTGGGCGGAAGAATTGCCATCTGTGCTGTGGAGTTTACGAACTACACCCAACAGATCCACCGGCTACACCCCTTACTTCATGGTATATGGAGCAGAAGCCATCCTACATTCTGACATCCTCCACGATGCACCAAGAGTTGTCGCCTACGACTAAGATGACGCTGAAGAATCCAGATGCCTAGATGTGGACCTACTTGAGGAGGAGCGCGTTTTGGCATGCCAAAGATCCGCCATCTACCAGCAGAAGCTACGCAGCTACCATAGTCGCCGTGTTCGGCATCGCTCGTTTAAAGAGGGGGATTTGGTGCTCCGACTTAAGCAGAAGAGGTCGCACAAATTATCCCCGCCATGGGAAGGACCATTCATCATAAGCAAGGCGCTTCTCAATGGGTCTTACTACCTTGTTGACAATCATGAACTCAAGGATAGACCCAACGAGGATCATAAGCGTAAGCGACGTGACCCGGATGATGACTACCCGGAGCTTGATCGGTCATGGAACATAGCACAGCTACATCCTTTCTACACTTAGCATTTTTTATCTAATTGTGTACCTCTTATATGATCAATGAAATAAATCTCTTTGGTTCACTCATATTGCTGAGTCTTTTACCTCCTTTAGTGTTCATTTTTGGATCATGTAAAACCTTTATACACAAGTCTTGCGATTGCACTTGTGAAAATTCCGCCTACGGGCGTTAGCTTAAGTTTTCTGGTCTACACATTCTTTGTCGTTTTTATGTGGATTCTGGAGTAGTGACTTTTGGCATTTATTGTCGGTGATTTTGTGCTCAGGTTATTGACGGTGCCATTGGGCATCATCACCTAAGCGCATGGTTCCGACAACGAGTCTTCCGACTCACAAAAAGTTAAGCATAAGAACCAGAGTAATGGATAAGCCAACACTTGCTTAAAAAATATATACATACTGGGAATTAGTTCTGAAGTAGCAGGATATAACAGTCATTGTTTTCCGCCTTAAGATTACATCACCAAGTTTTTCCCGTGCACACACCAAAGGTGAAACAAAAATTACAAAATGCTTTTCATTCTTTGGGTGCAGGAGACTTGGAGGCCACATCATCACCAGCCGGAGAATCATCCTCGATGCCGGCGCTATGATGAGACTCGGAGGAATCTTGGTTGACGTTGTCGATGGTGTTCCTGGGCACGAAGACATCAACGTCCACTAACTCGGCAACTCTGGTGTCATAACCCGCGAGTGATGACAGGATGGCTTCGTGATCAATCTCCTTGCCGTCATCATCCACTTCGGGGATGCCAGAGGTCATCGTGTCGATGTCGGCATTTTCATAGTGTGCCTTCACCATAGACAGCGCCATCCTTGCACCATCCCGTGCACATGAAGCTTTCTAGCTCGTGACACACTCGGGGGCTCGGCGCAGGATCTCCGAGTACTTCGTCACGGAGTCCGATGCCTTGATATATATTTGGAGAGGCTTGGCAATCTCCTTGGCTTGGGTAATGGCAGTGTTGATGAAGTTGCCGGCAAGAACCATGCATTCCTTGTCTGAAGGAGGCGAGCGGGTTAAACCCATAGGAGCTGAAAATTCCGGCAAGGAGCGCATGAGTTCGATAAAATCTAAGTATACAGACTTACAGATATACAAGGCGGAGGCAACTTACTGAAGATGCTGGCCTTGGCCGGCCAAAGGGTGTCCGCCAAGGATTCCTTCTCTTGTTGGAGGAGCTTAAACGCCTCGCTATGGCGATGTTTTTGCTCATCAGCAGCTTGCTTCTGATCCTTTAGGATCGCAAGATCCTCCTTCAAGCGATTGATCTCCGTGGAAGCGGAATCCTGCAGGGCTTTCATGGAATCCTCGTGCATCTTCAGCATCTCCTTCCTCTCCTCCTTCAGGATCTTGTTCTCGCTGGCCAGCTGCTGGATGTGCTTGGACTGCTCGACAATGTCCTTGGCCTTGGCGACATGTTCTGCAAGTCGGAGAAAACAAAGTACACAGTGAGTACTCGGAGATTGTGGGCACAAAAGTAAGACGGAAATGCGCAATAAGAAAACAGACTCTTGTTTTTGATGATCTGTTCCTTCAAGATGGCAGTTTTACCCTTTTCGGCTTCAAGATCTGCGCGCATCTTCTGGTACTTGTCGTTGGCCATGCCCCTCTGAGCATTCTCGTTCTGTGGAAACACATACAAAGTTAAATCGTTGTTTGGTCTGCTTGGAGCTTCTAGTCGGAGATTTTCCACCTAGATGCTCGGGGGCTACAGCGAGAGTTTTTAACTTATCAATATGCTTAGCTTTTCTTTAAGCATCTAGTCGGAGCTAATTCAGTTTTCGATTAGAAGCTTGGGGGCTACAGTATAAAGTTTTTAACTCAGAAACTGCTTAGCTTTTCTTTAAAGCATCTAGACGGAACTAATTCAGTTACAACTAGAGGCTTGGGGGCTACAGCATTGAAAATTATGAACACTGTGTATGCTACTCTTAAAGCATCTAGTCGGAATAGTATGTTCCATCTAAATGCTTGGGGGCTACAGTGAGAGTTTTTTCTAACTTAGTCACTCTTAGAGCATATAGATACAAAACCTATGGTTTTCCATCTACATCCTCGGGGGCTACAGTAGGATACTCATATGAAATGCAAAAGGTAAAAGTGAAAAACTTACAAGTGCAATAATCTTGAGGTTTGTAGCACTCTCGGCTAGCAGCTTGCCGAAGGAAATGCTATTTCCTCACAAGATATCTGCTTGTCGGAGTAGCTCCTCAAGGCCGCACGTCGGAGATGACGGCACTCCTCCAGCAACCATAGTAGTGTTACTCGGCAGAAGCGCCGGGTAAACTATCTTTGGGAACTCGAAGGGTTTCTAGGGAGTAGAGGCGCCGCCTTCGACAGAGGTACCAGCTCCCACCACCGCCTTGCCGCTACCGATGGCATCCTTAGCCGGAGCTTAAGCCATTTGAAGAGCAGCACTCTCCTGCGTCACATGCTCGCCGACAACAGCGAGCTCAGTAGAGGCGCCAGAATCCACTTCCATGGCGGAAGGGTCTGGTGCCTCCTGGACTTGAGAGCTTGTCGGAGCGGAGGAGAGGTTGACGGCAGGAGTGGCAGGGGCGATGGCGGGGGAGGAGTCGCGATGCAGCATATCTTTGATATTTCTAGAAGCCCCAAGAGTCTTGGAGGACTTCTTGAGGCTGGTCGTGGCTTTCTTCCTGAAACATGCAAAGTACATAAGTACAAGAACAAGACAGATAAATAAGACAATGTCGGAGAATGAGAGGCTTACACTAGGGGGGCGCTTTGGCAAAAATCCCGGTGGCTTTTCTCTTTTCCGCCTCCAGGGCGGCGGTAGTCTTCTTGGAGGCTCCACCCTCCATCTTCTTCTTCTTGCCTCCGTCGGCAGCGTCAGAGGTGGAGCTCTTCCGCTTTCGCGCCAACGGGACATCGTCGTCGAACACGACCGTGACTTCCTTCATCTTAGGATCGTAGATTTGGGCAGCCAAGTTGTCCGCATCTAGATCGCTAAGCTGTTAAGTGAGAAATCACCGTGTTAGATAAGATGGTATTGGCAAGACGGAAAAACTAGAGCAATGTCATACACGGAAAATAAATACCTACCTTTGGGCACTTGCCATCTACGTACATATCGTAGGTGATGGTGAAGCCACGCTTCTTATCCTTCACCTTGATGATGTCCTTCAGGAGGATCTTGACGGAGTCGCTCGAGAAGTTATCCACGGAGATCCGGAGGGTATCCCTTCGATCACTGGTGTACTCGTGCATGAACTTCGCGCGGTGCTGCAGAGGTTGGATTCGCCTGATGAACCAGCACATGGCTAGGTCCAAGCCGGTCAAACCCGCCTCTACAAACCACTCGATCCGCCTTATTGCGCGAGAAGCGTCGAGGTTGGAGGGAAGGGAGGCATGGGATCTCCATGTGGAAACTTCAGCGGCGGCTCCATCCGCGAAGTCCGGGTACGTCACTTCTCGGCCCGCCAAAGGAATGTCGGGGCCGTAGAAGTACGTCCGCTGCCAGTTTTTGCACGACTCGTGGCCGACGATGTCGGGGAACCGCCGGCCAGGTCGGATCTTGAAGCTTATGGTGCTGCAGTTCCTAAGCTCCTCCCTACTATGTCCGGCTTCACGTTTGACGGTGAAGAAGTACACGAACAAGTCTAACCTAGGCCTAATCCCTAGGCAACCCTCACAAAGTGCCACGAAGTTGCTAAGCACTAAAATGCTATTGGGGGAGAGGTTATGGGGTTGGACCTTGTAGTGGTTCAAGACGTACAGAAAGAAGTGGGAGATGGGCAGAGAAACGCCGCGTACCAGCTGAGCCTTGAGGTACACCTTTTCTCCGGCTTGGGGAGAAGGTGTCACCTCGCCGGCCGGCGCCGCCCGCCAGGCGAGCCCCTCCGTCGCGGGGAGGTAGCTTTCGGCGACCATCTCTTGGATGTCGCGGCCGGTGATGTCCGAGCCGCGCCAGTTGCCCTTGTGCGAATCTGGCTCTTCTTCTAGAGGCTCTAGTGCCGCCAGATTGTGGTCACCGCCGGTGGTTTCAATCACCGCCGACGCAGGGATGACCAGGCCCTCTGGGGGCACGACGATGGAGCTCGCCGGCTTCGCCGTGGCTTCGCTCGACGCTGCCATCGACGGGGAGGAGCTGCTGCTGTCCATGGAGGGCTAGAAGGGTGCGAATGACGCCGAGGGAGGCTAGGGTTTTCGAGGTTTTCCGCGGAGAGCTCGAGGAGGCTTGCGGCTGGAGGAAGAAGACGATGACGCGAGAGAATGGGGTAAAAAAGTGGCAAGTGTCCCACGGTTACTATTTATCTTGCTCTGCGTCAAGATTCGTGCAGCTAATCAGACGGTTGCCGCGTAGACGACGTGTTCGTGAACGTGCGCGGTAATTTCGCCACGTCTCCAACCGCCCCGCCAACGGTTCGTATAGCTCGCGCGGGAAAATCGGATATGATTGCGTTCTCTGCATGTGTGAGTTACGAGGCGTCGCTGACCTAAGCCTACGTCGTCATAACTGACATGGTAGATGAGCCGTCGCATCGAAGATTCTGGCATGGACGGATTTAATCCGACTACGGAAGAGTACGATGGAAGATTCAGCATTTCTCCGACTTACAAGTTGAAGACGGAGAAAGCCTTGCAGGGTTCTTTGGGAGGACTATAAGATGTTGCTTAACGATTTGCCGACATCCATCTAGATGGAGAATTCCACGTAAAGAGGCAATACGGCGCAAGATCTCGGAGTTCTTCAGGGGCTACTGTTGGGGATATGCTATATGGGTATCCTCATAGCATGTCTCTTATCCGACTAACCCGGGTGGCCCATAGTCGGTAGCATGCCCTATGGCTCTTTGGGCGTGATTAGATGGATCGGAAGGAGGCCCATGCCGGATAAAGGAAGGCTACGGTGGAGTCACCAGCGTACCCGGAGCCTTGGAGTGCAAGCTACCCAAGACTAGTGATAGACGGTGTAGAACTCTATAACCTGTCCGGCTAGGACTTTTCCCTGTAACCCTAGGATCTGGCGACTATATAAGTCGGACCTATGGGGGCCTTTAGGACACAATCTCAGACGATAACTTAGACTCTCTAGTCACCTCGCACAGCGAACCTATCTCTGTAACTCGGCGTATTGCCCTTATAGTGATTTATAGCAGGAGTAGGATTCCACCACCGTCATGGAATCTGAACCTGGGTAAGCTGTGTTACCTCGTACCCGTCAACCGTACGCCTTACCCCACGTCTTTAAACACGCACTGTAAGGACCCCTCCATGGCGTACTCGTCGGCAATACCACGACATGAAGAGATAAGATAGGAAGGGAGAAGAAAGGAACGTGGGGTGGGCCTATGCCTGTGTGGTGGAGCTGCGTCCACGCGGAAGAAAGGCGTGACCCGGACGATTGCATCGTCCGGGGGATTTCCATCATTTTCCTTAATACAATCCTTTTTCCCTGCAAAAAAAAAACAAAAATTTACACAACCTCTCTATTCCTTCGTACGATCCAACAAGCACTAAACGACCAAAAAAAACACACTATGAATTAGCCTCTCAGCTAGCTAATTAAAAAGCTTGGAACGTTTTGAAGGAAAGGAGGGAGGTTGAACATCTACTACTAGCTAGAACCAGTTCTTGCACCTCGCTCTAGCTAGCAGCAGACGAGTGGATGCATCTAACTGAGGTACTTGTTTTGACAAGCTTGAGTTGTAGGTGCCGAAGCGCTGGTTCGACCGGCTGCTCTCTTCTCTGCTACGTCAGCGCCGTCGTTCCTCGGCACCACGAGGTTCACTACAGGAACAGACTGCTAGGCCGACGGCAAAAAGCCCTCGGCGTAGCCACTTTCGCCGTCGGCGTACGCTACGCCGAGGGCTGCCGTCGGCGTAGCTCCCTCGGCGGAGCAACACTGGCCGTCGGTGTATCCACTCACCGTCGGCGTATAGCTTTGCCGACGGCCGTCGGCGGCCCGTCGGCGTTTTAGCCGTCGGCGCACGGCATCCTCGCCGTTACACGGCCGGCTAACGGCGCGGCACGTACGCCGACGGGCGCGCCCTCGGCGTAGGGTCGACACGCGTGCGCTGGCCTTGGGCCTTCCAGAGCGGCGTCGCCGACGGCCCCAACCCTCGGCGTGGGAGACGTGGCAGGCCTGGGCCTCCCAAAGTCGACGCTAGGCCGACGGCCACGGCCCTCGGCGTATGGCCTGATCGACACGCCACCGACAGGCCTCGGCATAAGCGCTGCACAAAATGGCACACAAGACGCCGACAGCAAGGCCCTCGGCGTATCACCTGCCCAGAATTTTTTTTCTGCTCCACAACGATATATACCAAATGGCACAGTTTTGTTTCACAGCAATATGTACCAATTTTCACAGCAATACTCACAGCAATATGTGGAAATATATTCCATAGCAATTCAAACAACATCACATATGCCATACATGTATCAAACAAAGATCACATCATTCATACATTATTCAAACATGTATCAAACAAGATCACACCATTCATACAGGGGTATCAACATCATCGCACATGCATAGACAATAACAACCTACAACTCTGGAGGAGACGGGTGTACCGAGATCTCCCCCGGTGAAAAGTGGCGACCTACGCCGAGGGTTGCGTCGATGAAAGCAGCGGAAGAGCCACCTGGCGAGGGAGTAGAAGTATGAAGCTCGGGAGAACCACCTGCAGAATGGCCAGGAGATGGACCATCATCATGAAGCGGTGTGATCTGACGCCCATCCGGCGAGGCGTGGCCAAAGTGCGGTTCCCGAGCTCTGTTCCTACATGTTGCCTACATGTTAGCAACTGCGAGGCAAAGTAAAGCGATAACCAGTGGGTTAGCAAACAACTTACCGGTGTCGATGCGTAGTAGGTCCTAGCGAAGCTTTCCTTCGATTGCAAAAATGGCGCCGGACCTGGCATGGGAGGCACGGGAAATCTCTATTCTGGCCAGTTTGAATATTCACCATCATGTCCTGCAAGATAGTTTAGAAGTCGGGTAGTACAACAAGCGGGGAAGTGGGACTTGTATCTTTTGCAAAATAAAGGTTCGGACTTACATTTACGTATTGCATGTAGATCGCATAGCGCCTCGATCTGCCGAAAGGCCACTGATATTCCTCATAAGCGGTATCGTAGCGTCTAACTCAGGCTACAATTTCAAATACAAGGAATCTCGTCGTTGGTTAGCCATGCAGGAGCAAAAGTCATAAAGATGATGAGAACGAGAAAAACTTACATCCTCGGCGGAGCGACGAGGCTGGCCACGAGGCGGGATAGGGGGGCCGTAGGCGGGGTAGGTAGCCTTGAGATGGCTGAAGCTCGTGCTGAGGGTAGGCTTGACCTTCTTATTCAGAATCTTGAGGCGTCCATGCTGCAATCCGTGCCCCGACAGGACCAACGACTCCTCGTCTATATCCGCGTGAATGGGGTCATCCACATGGGGGTGTGAGCCTTCACCATCGATTTGTAGTTCCCAAGTCGTTACGGCGGCTGCAGTACCACGACAAGGGTTGAGGCTCGAGTAATTGGGCTTCTTCACGCATCATCTCATAGCGGCGGCGTCATGAATCACCTCCCGGGTTGTGCCTCGGCCACCTGTACGCGAAAAGAAATATTATGCATATGAAGTACAAACATGACGAGAAATACACGCGGTCGTTCCATGTATATCGTACCACCTTCCCTTGAAGCGGTCAAAGTTGCGGTTTCCCGCGCAGTGCGTTCCACCATCGCCTCGGTTATCCGCGTTCCGCCTCGACAAGGCTGCAAACTCCTCATCTTCTCTGAGCCACCTTGTCCTAACCAGCTCCTCCCATGCGAGTCGATGCGGCTCGGCCCAATCGGGGATAACCTGAAAATGCAATACTCAACTCCAGACAATGCAATGGCAACTTAGAAGCAATGTAGAATCTCATTGACATTTTACTCACCGACATGTACTCTTCTGGCGTCATCGAGTACTCAGGATTAGGGTTCCTACCGACAATGTCTTCCTTCCTGACCCTCACGCCCCTGTCAGCCCAGAAGTGGCTAGCGGCCGTGACCTTCTGGTTGTACCACACCTGGGGGGTCAACTTCACACAAGCCCCAAGCAAAGTCCTCTGCGCCTTCTCCTGGTCCTCCTCGGCCACACGGTAAAAGCACTTCAATCATGCATAAGAGTCATGAATTAGCACGGTGGGGTCATCAAGTATGAACATAACTCGAGAAATATGCCTTACCCAAAACTTGGTGATGACATCGGCCGGTATGTCGGAAAGCCCGGGACACGGGTAGTCTGGTAGTCCGCCCAAGTAGTAGCTAGCTTCCTGTCACCCTCGGGGGTAATGTGATAGCCCGGCCAGAACTTCCTAATCAGAGCTCCAACGAGGCTGTTAGGAAGGCGAGCCTTGGTCCCCGGAGGAAATGTCCAATTGCACAATAATAAACATTAGTACACAATAATTATTTATGACCAACATGAAATAAAATGTTTTAAATTGCCAAATTAGTACACTTACTCAAGGCCATCTGGAATAATAAGGGCTTTCGCCTCCTGAGTCCTAGGCTCAAACTTCTCGTCAGGGACTCCCGATTCCCCACGATTCCGCAATTTCTTCGGCCCCACCAACTCGCGGCTAGTGTCCGCCTCCGTATCGGTCCCCGCCTCCCTCTCGGTCCTCGCCTCCCTCTCAGACTCTGCCTCCCTCTCGGCCCTGAAAGGCTGCTCTGTCAGGAACAACTCAGGAGCCACGTCGCTGTAAGCGGAGGGTGGTGGGTCAAAGTCCACGCCTCCCGTGGCACCTCGTCCTCATCCTCCTCGACCTCGGCCTCGACCCGTCCTCCGCCCAGGAGCAAGATCGGGAACGCGGATTGGGATTTGGCTGTCTCCCACTCCGTGTAGCTCTTTTCTTGTGCTGCTTCAGCGCATTAAGCAAGGACGAACTGGTTGCCTTGCCGCTGCTCATATTGTTCAATCACCTGCATTAAGTAAGAGAAAACAGTTAAGCACAAAGACATAATAAAATGTATACACAAAGAATAAAGGCATAATGCAATTAAGAAAACAGTTAAGCACAAAGACAAAATAAAATGCATTAAAAAATAAATACTCACTATCATTTTCATTCTCATTCTCATTCTCATTCTCACTATCACTATCTTTTGAGTAGAAATCTGGATTCTCATCGAAGGGTGTAGGCTCATCATCGTTGTCATTCTCGGTATGGAGCTTCTCGAGCATACTTATGTCATGTAGATTCACCACTGACTCACCCCGAGTTTCTACATCATTCCCAAGGTCCTCAAGATCAACCGGTTCTAAATCAAAGTGTCCGAAGTCCTCTTGCTCTTGATAGAAAATTCCTCGACGTTCTACAGGTTAATGTTGTTGTAATCGTCCTCGGAGGGAATGGGTAGGTTACCATGTGGCGATACCAGGAACACGACTTCCCAGCCCTGGAGTTCCGCTTTCTGGCATGGGTAGGGCAAATAATAAACTTGGTTGGCTTGGTGAGCAACAACAAAGACGTCGGCTCCGCTATAGGTGGTTGAAGGCCTAACTTCAACTAACCCAATGGAAGGGGTACTTCTCAGTCCACCCCTTGGGTCAAACCAGTGGCACTTGAACACAACAAGATTGAGTTTGACATTCGTATGATTGAAGGTCAGCTCGTATACATTCTCTAACCTTCCGTAGTAATCAAGGGAATCGGCTCCTTTGGTGAACACCCCAGTATTTATCGTTTTTGCATTGATTCGCCCTTTACAGTGCGTCTGTATGGAAGCGAAACCCATTCACATCATACTTCTCATACTTCATGACGACACTGTTACAACCTTGGGAAACACATTTCAGCTCATCTGACATCTCAACATTGGGATCAGCTCCCTACAGGTACAAGAGGAATTTGTTGCGTTCAGTAGTTACGTGGAATAAGAGCGACAACTCACATATTGCAAGGTAAGAGGGACATGTTAGAAATTACTTTTTCCATAAACCAGGACACAAAGTTTTTTTTATTTCCGGGAGCACCCTCTTTCAGTAGAGTGTCCAACTCCATGGGAGAGGGATCCGTCGGTCCCGGCCACTGTTCATCCGTGAAATCGCTAAGAAGGAGAAAATAAGCATTAGACGGAGACCGAGTTACTAGCTGCATAGAGAAATAGGGTGTTCACCATTTTACCTAATGAAATCGACCACTTCCTTCATGTTCATAAGCACATAGAGCATTATGCAATCCTTCTCTTCCTTCGGCAACCTATATTTTAGTCCTTTACCGGCCTTGCCACCGGGAATTTGGAATAGTTCGAGATTGGGGTCATTCTTGGGCAGGTCGACATTGTAACGAGAGACCGGGTTATGCATAGAGGGAACATCATCGGGCGATGGGTTGTCATGGCGTCACCATCTCCGAAGGCATGTTGCTTCAGCTATGCATGCTTCAATCTTGGCTTTGTTTCCAGTTATCTTTCGAATATACTTAAACTCTCTCTCAATACAAAATTGCCAACGAAATTGCACCGGCCCCCCCAAGAGTGCCTCATTCGCGAGGTGCACAATGAGATGTGCCATCGAAGTAAAGAAGCCTGGCAGAAAGATCATCTCCAAATTGCATAGCAACTCCGGCACCTGAACTTGCAGCTTCTCAATCACCAGAGGACATATCTGCTTAGCACAGAGGGTGCGGAAGAAATGGCTCAACTCCGCAAGCACACGCCGTAATTTTTCGGGGAGATACCCTCGAACCATCACCGGCATCAGCCGCTCAATCCATATATGATAGTCGTGACTCTTGAGCCTGTTGACTTGTCCCGTCAAAAGATTGACTCCCTTACTTATATTCGAACAATAACCGTCAGGGAACATCACGACGTATTTGAGCCACCTAAATGACTCCTTCTTTTGGACATTATCAAGGCAGTAGTAGGCATGCGGCTTGAACCAATTCTTTCGACGGACAGTAGGAGGCTGCATGTGTAATCTCTTCCTATCACAAAGCTTCTCAACATCGACTCTATCCTTGACATTATCCTTTGACTTCCCAGGAATGTTCAGGACTGTGTGAAAAAGGGACTCCTCGACATTCTTTTCGGTGTGCATCACATCGATGTTATGGGGAAGTTCGAGGTCCTTGTAATACACGAGATTCGTTAAGGCTGCCACGTGAGTCCAATTATGCGTTACACCATATCCCGCAAATTGATGGCGGTTCGGCGCCAGCGAACACGAGAGCACGTATCTCGGCATCAACAGCTGCACCCTCGAACTTTGGTGCCTCTTTTACTTCATGCACAACTTTGCCCTTCTTGAAGTTCTTTCTATCTTCTCTGAACGAATGATTTCTTTTGAGGTACTCTCGATTCGTGTCAAACGCAACATATTTGCGACCCAACTTTAGCCAAAGGAACTCAAGTCGGTGCCTGCACACTGGGCATGTCCACTTACCAGCTATACACCATCCGCACGTTAGGGCGTACCCGGGCATGTCATGCATAGTATATTGTAACCAAACTTTCATCAAAAAGTTTCTCTTTGATGCTCGGTCGTATGTCAACGTCCCGTGTATCCAAGAGTGGTTCAAATCATCCACAATCGGCTGCATGTAGACACTCAAGTTCTTCCCCGGATACTCAGGTCCTGGAATTATCAGCGACAAAAACATGGTCTTCCGTTGCATTAATACTCTGGGAGGGAGATTGAGCGGAATAACATACACCGGCCAGCAGCTGTACGAGGCCGTCGACATACCATATGGGTTGAAGCCATCTGTTGCTATCACAATTCTAACATTCCGAGCCTCTTCTGCCCACCGGGGGTATTTGTCATCGAAGTTCTTCCATGCCTTACCATCAGATGGATGTCCCATCTTCTTCCGTCCGTGCCCGTCCTCGTATCTTTTCCCCTTCTTGTGCCACGTCATCTGTTTGGCAGTCTCCTCGCTCAAGTAAAGCCGTTGGATTCTTTTTATGAATGGGAGATACCGAAGTATCTTCTTAGCGACCTTCGACTGCCTCACCTGACCATCCTTCCCCTTTATCTCTTCATATCTAGAGGCCTTACAAATGGAGCAGTACTTGTCACCCTCAAACTGTTTCCAAAATAAAAGGCAGCCTTTTGGACAACAATCTATCTTTTCATAATCCATGTTGAGCTCCTTCATGAGTTTCTTCGTTTCGTGAAAGGTTTTAGGCAGACAATGCCCTTCGGGCAACATGTTACCACATGTTCTCAGGTTAGCTTCAAAGTGAGAACGGGTGGCGAATCGCACTTGTCGGCTAGAACCGAGAGATGGCATCGAGCTGAGAAATCTTTGCACCCTCGTACAGAGGCCTCTTAGCCGCGGCCATCATATCAAGGAAGGCCTTCGCGGTTGGCTCCGGTTCCTCCGGTTCTAGCGGTTCCTCCGGTTCTGGTGATTCCTCTCGTGGAGGTGGCGAATTCGGCTGGTCGGCATCGATAAGATCATCTAGCATGTTTCTAATCCCATCGTGCTCATTGCCATTGAGCCTCTGACGCATCACCTCACCTGTCATCGCGTTAAATGCAAGGCAAAGTCGACTTGCGTGACATAGTTAGACATGTACCCATATTGCGGAAGGTGTTTGTACATGTCATCCTTTCCCCACGATGGCGCTTAGTGCAATGGCGCAGGGACAAAGTGCGAACCATTGCCTTGAACCACGCTAACTCATTCACTAACAAATGAGTGTTCCGTACCCAATCGTCTGTTTTATTAGTCGCACTAATACGGCCACTGTACATCCATCCATTATCAGCCATCCTCTTCTGCTTTGTTGGGAGACAAACAACAAATATAACATTTTATATCAAACAGGAGATTAAATGCTTCATATTTTTACGCATTCATCAACCTACATGTCCAATAGGAAAAGGGTTCTAACCAGCCGCGGATCGAAGATTGGGTAAGTTCTCCTGGTTCTACCCGATCCAAGCGAATTTTGGCACCTCCCGCTGCTCTCCGATGCGTCTCGACAAAAAGCCAAGAGGATGTGCATCCAGAGAACAACGAGGAGGCGCCAACGAAATCCTGTCTCGAATCGAGGTAGAGCCAGGTAGAACCAAACCCAACTACGAATCCGCCGACTGCCCGATAAAAGCCATAAGCGTTACGGTCCAAAATATGCGAGACCACTAATGCATATTAAGTCACGTAATGCTTACGGTCGGGATGACGCCTAGGTGACGCGACATACTTGGTGATCTAGACACGAAAATAAACCTAGGTACAAGAGAGGCGAACGGATTCTCACCCTCGAAGCGTGATCAAATCGTCGAAGATGATCCGGGACCCCGCCGTCGAAACACTCCCCCGCTCACCCTCCGGTAACTGCAAAAAACATGAGAAGATGGTTAAATATGCAACATCTATTTAGCAATTTCTAATTCTAATTCTAATTCTATTTCTACTACTATTTCTAGCATTTCTAATTCTACTCCTATTTCTAGCAATTCTAGTTCCATTCCTATTTCTACTCACATACTACAAACTACTTCTATTTAGGGTTTTCATTCTACTCCTACTTCTTTTCCTACATACTACAACTACTCCTACTCCTATTTATCATCACATAAAAAACTACAAAGTAAAAAAAAAATCGGGCTTCTACACTCACCTCCACTAGCTCGGGGTGGAGGAGCTAGGGACGGGCGGGGCCGGGGTCGGGGGAGGAGCAGCTGGTGGCGATGGGGTCGGGGCAGAGGTGCGCTGGCCGGAGCTAGCAGCAGGGGCGAGGCAGGCAGTGGTGGGAGGGGACGATGGAGGTGGAGGAGAGAGGGGACGGTGGCGGCGGGGTCGGGGCATAGGCGGCTCAGGGGAGTGAGAGGCGGCGGTGCTGGGGAGGAGGCCACGGTCTTTGGGGAGGCGGCTGGTGTTGGGAAGGAGGAGGCGGCAGTCTTGGGGAGGAGACGGCTGTCTTTGGGGAGGAGGCGGCACGGTGCTAGGGGAGGAGGCGCTAGGGGAGTGGGAGGCGGCGGCGTGGTGCTGGGGGAAGGGGCGGCACGGTGTTGGGGAAGGAGGCGGCGGCGCGGTGCTGGTGGCGGCGGGTCGGGGGTGGGGAGGTGGTTGGGAGGCGGGAGGTGGGAAGGGGGTGGGGATAGAGGCTGCGAAACGAGTGGTCCGGGGTGGGCCGCGGGTCAAAAAATCGGATGAGGCTACGCCGACGGCCAGGCATACGCCGAGGGCAGCCGTCGGCGTAGCTAGGGCGATTTTTTTTTATTTTTGTGTCTATTATTTTATGTCTATTATTATAGAAGAAACTATAATATTATCGGATGAGGCTACGCCGCCGTCATATATTATTTTGTGTCTATTATTATAGAAGAAACTATAATATATTATTACTATATATACTTTTTAAATTTCGTCTTGTGCTCGTTTTCCAAGCAAACCCTAGACAAGTCGAGAACCTTCGCTTCTAGGTTTCAAGCAAACTTGCGAGGGGGGACACATGCAAGCACCTATGCCAACCTCTCACCACACTCACACACATATGCTAGGGACACATGCAAGTTTTCATCTGATTCCGATGTTCTCGTGGTCTTCCTCCGGCGAAACCCTGATCTCTGTGCACACTCGGATCGTCTACCCCCCTAGACGTTCCTCGGCGAGGTAGCCATGTAGCTCTCTCTTGTTTTGTGTTTGTTTAGGTCATAGGGTGATGTAAAACCATGTTGGTTCACAAGTTGGGGCACTATCCTACCGGTTTCACCTAAAGCGGGAGATTCCCCTTATACTGGTCTAACCTTCGCCTCTAGGTTAGAGCGCATGCATGCGAGGGGGGACACATGCAAGCACCTATGCCAACCTCTCACCACACTCACACACATATGCTAGGGACACATGCAAGTTGTCATCTGATTCCGATGTTCTCGTGGTCTTCCTCCGGCGAAACCCTGATCTCTGTGCACACTCGGATCGTCTACCCCCTAGACGTTCCTCTGACAAGGGTAGCCCGGCGTAGCTCTCTCTTGTTTTGTGTTTGTTTAGGTCATAGGGTGATGTAAAACCATGTTGGTTCACAAGTTGGGGCACTATCCTACCCGGTTTCACCTAAACGGGGAGATTCCCCCCTTATACGGCTCCAGAACCTTCGCCTCTAGGTTAGAGCGCATGCATGCGAGGGGGGACACATGCAAGCACCTATACCAACCTCTCACCACACTCACACACATATGCTAGGGACACATGCAAGTTCTCATCTGATTCCGATGTTCTCGTGGTCTTCCTCCGGCGAAACCCTGATCTCTGTGCACACTCGGATCGTCTACCCCCCTAGACGTTCCTCTAACGGGGGTAGCCCAGCGTAGCTCTCTCTTGTTTTGTGTTTGTTTAGGTCATAGGGTGATGTAAAACCATGTTGGTTCACAAGTTGGGGCACTATCCTACCCGATTTCACCTAAACGGGGAGATTCCCCCTTATACGGGTCCGGAACCTTCGCTTCTAGGTTAGAGCGCATGCATGCGAGGGGGACACATGCAAGCACCTATACCAACCTCTCACCATACTCAGACACATATGCTAGGGACACATTCAAGTTCTCATCTGATTCCGATGTTCTCGTGGTCTTCCTCCGGCGAAACCCTGATCTCTGTGCACACTCGGATCGTCTACCCCCCTAGACGTTCCTCTGACAGGGGTAGCCCGGCGTAGCTCTCTCTTGTTTTGTGTTTGTTTAGGTCATAGGATGATGTAAAACCATGTTGGTTCACAAGTTGGGGCCCTATCCTAGCCGGTTTCACCTAAACGGGGAGATTCCCCCTTATACGGGTCCGGAACCTTCGCCTCTAGGTTAGAGCGCATGCATGCGAGGGGGACACATGCAAGCACCTATACCAACCTCTCACCACACTCACACACATATGCTAGGGACACATGCAAGTTCTCATCTGATTCCGATGTTCTCGTGGTCTTCCTCCGGCGAAACCCTGATCTTTGTGCATACTCGGATCGTCTACCCCCCTAGACCCGATGGAGGGCGCGTGGAGTCCTTTGTCCGGTGGATCTCCTGGGATCCTCTCCGTTTTCGTGTTCGTTGGTTTGTTCTCAAGTCAGTCTCTTCTGATCTATGATTTTCATTATTGGCGATGGCTGTTGACCCAGTATGTTTTTTTGTGTGGTTTTACCATGACGACTTCATGTCTGTCTTCTACAACAAGCTCTACTACGACAAGCTTTGCGTGCCTCCAGTGATGGAGAAGCGAGGATGGCAGCGCGCCTTCGGCTCGCACTAGTGTTTGTGGTAGCCGCTAGGTGGTCCAATGACCTATTTGTAATTTTTATTACTTTTGGTTCTCTTCGTACTTCTATTGATGGTTATTAATATATCTGTGGGTTTTCACAAAAAACTCCTTGAAAGATCATTGTCTCCTGAAGAAATGGCTCCTTCCAATGCGGCACCTAAAATATCGGCTTCTAAAATGTCTATATTCTCATAGGAGCCTTCCTTCTTGCATAATCCCAGGACGAGGCTTCTGACTTTATGAATTCTGGAGCACTCTCCAACCAAGATCACATCATCGATGTCTTCCAGTACGTCTACCAATGATAATTGTATTCTTTGCCTTTGCCATGATTATGTCTTGAAACTTGATGTCTTTGACAACCCTTTTCCTCCTTGCCACGACTTTGTGTGCACCATTCGTCGTAAAAATGAGGCGTGCTTTGTAGACGGTTATATTGGAAACTCGAGCTTTAGAGTTTTTGACACCTAAGCTTCCATCACGGATTCCATGACTAGGGATGGCAATAGAGCGGGTTTGGACGGATATAGCAAAACCAAATCCAAATCCAAATCCATGAAACTTACTCTAACCCACCCACGAAGATATCCATGGGCATGGATGTCGCTCTAGATCCAAACCCACCGGATATCCATTATCCATGGATATCCATTGGTTTACACACTATATACAATAATCATAATAACATTCAACATAACTACGATATAATAGGAATTTCCGACAGCATTTCAACAGCATTTCAGTTGCATTTCAGCAAATATTATATGGATAATACATAGGAATATCAAATCAATGATATTTTAACCACATAGTACTTAAAATATCACACGGTAACATCACAAAGTACATAGATGTCTCATAACAGTCTTAGAGAATGCTTTTTATTACAAGTTTCCAATACAACATCTCATACATTCAATATATATAGCAATGCATAGTAGAAATGTTGAGTTGAAACTTGGATGATTAGAGCCTCATTCCTCGGTGACAATGGATTCATTGGCATCCTACAATTGAAGAAACACCAAAGCTTATCAAAGTTACACATCACAAGAATGAATAATGGAAGTAAGTAAATGACTATAGAAATAGTACCATTTTTTCTTGTTCATCTTCAAGAACATTTTGTACAGCAAGGAGATTACCATGAATATAACCTAATGAAGCTTCCCTCTCCCGCCGCGTCCATTCTTTCCCACTGGAGCCATGACGTCTAGCAGTGCCTTGTCTCCTCCGGCCTGTGCATAATCAGTAGTTAAGTACTAGAGTATGTATGATGGAAGGCTGGCTTTGAGTGTACGACTACAACCTAGGGATGGGGCAGTGAAACAAGGCTTGGGGTAGGGCTTACTTAGGGGTTACACCGTATAGGGGGAATTAGGGTTAATTAGGATTACTAGGTGGGCTTTTGGGCCTATGGCTTGCAATTTGGGACCATTTATTAAGTAAATATTGCATACATAAAAAAATAATCTTACTAACATGTGGGTCCCACGTGTCAGCCGGGTATCCGTTGGATATCCGTAGAGCAAAACTACTACCCATGTCCGTCCCATGAATTAGCGGATATCTGCCCCATGAAATCCGTGGATGTAATTAAGCCTCCATACCCTTGCCCACCGGGTCGGATATCCGTGGATACCCGGATCCATTGATAAAATTGCCATCCTTATCCATGACCCAGGACGCAAGTTATCTTTGAATCATACAAGTTCTCTGTTCTAGTGTCGATCGGCGTCTCCGGTTTTAAAGTTGCAAACCATGACTTGTATATCGTTTGTACGGGCAATGTGGATACCACCGGTGTTAGATATATTGCTGGGTGCAAATGATATGGCTTGCTAGCTATTTAGGAGCCTAATATCTTCTACCTTCAAGTGATTGCATTTGTTGAGCAACAATGTTGTCGAGGCAACCGTGCATTTGAGGTTCTTGTCGACTCGGCATGAGTTTTTCCACCATAGCTCGTCCTTCCCATCCATGGTTCTAGTAAAGATAACAACAACTTGTGCATCTCCTCAAATGGCACATGATGACGCCAACTTGATGCTTGCAGCAGGATGCATCTCCACTGAACTAGATATGATTTCGGGATAAACTGGATCTCTTACCACAATTCATAAATTGTAGGGTGTAACATGCAAATATGTCATGTGGGAGAAGGATCCTGAGCTATGTTGAATCCTTTCACTTCGACCTGTTTGGATGGTTCAGATTCTCGGGGAATCGGTAGCATGCAAGTGCTATGTAGCACTAGATATACTTCCTTCATCTTCTAGGTACTAACTTGTAACACCCCGAACTCTCCATTCCCGGGTTGTCACTCCTGATAGCTCAATAGGATCTATAGACTAGCCCCAAAAACCAACACTTGTCTTTTCTACGCACTTTGTCCTCACTCGTGCGCACCCGGTACCCACTTTCTGGTCGGTCACCCATCCTCAAATTGCTCTAGGCCAAGCATGCTTAACCTTAGAGTTCTTTTCGGATGAGCTTTCAGAAAAGAAGTTGCAACTTATTGGTATTGGTATCCTATCAATCCTATTAAGCCATGTGCAAGGGTCTCACATACACCCACCCTTAGAAGATCGACACCATCATCAATCAACCACAAGCCAGGAACATCCTCTCTTGGCACAGGTCTGTGCGTCTAGTGCCGGCACATGTTCCATGTCGTGTATACTCTGGGCCACACATGCCATGCTCCACATGTCCGCCACTGACCCACACACACGCCCATGTAATCGCGAGGATCGGATCTGATACCACTTGTAATACCCCGGTATCCACTTTCCGGTCGGTCACCCATCCTCAAATTGCTCTAGGTCAAGCATTCTTAACCTCGGAGTTCTTTTCGAATCAGCTTCCGGAAAAGAATTTGCAACTTTTTGGTATGTGTATCCTATAAATCCTATTAAGCCATGCGTCAGGATTTCACATAACTAAAGTGAAGCCAACTAAGCTACGACACGCGGCGTGTTTGTCACGACTTGTGACCTCTTATTCTACTACATCTACCGTTTGTTGCCTAATCTTATGTTCCTCTCTATCTATGAGCTTCGAAGTGAGTGTGATGCTCTAGAAATTGACTGGACAATAGCCAGACATCTTGTATATATTTCTTGAAGGACAAATAGGAAGGTGTCATTTGAACATCATGAAGTTTAGAAAGTGACATCGTGCGTGAGTGGATGGAACACATAAAATCTAGAAAAATAGCCGACAAGGGGGAGTATATTGTGAGCCAAGTAGGTGAAAGATTTGGGACAAATTACTCTTTTTTAGAGTTCGCACTAGTCCATGATTTCACCTAGGATTTCAAATGAAGATGATTTAACATTAGCCATGATGTCTGGGAGGGTAGAGGGGATTTATTTGCCCCTCCAAGGTCTCATTGAGTTCTTTAGAAGGATTTTTGTTGGCTCATCGATAAAGGTAACATTTTGGTCAAGTCCATTTTAACTGTTTTAGGTCTAAGTTTTGACCATGGCAATGCCGATTTTTCCTTGTGAAGATCAGAATTTATCATAAATAAGATTTTTTAAACATTATAGATTCTTAGAAAAAATAGATATAAAATATGTATTTTAGTATTTATGCTCATAATTTTGAAAAAAGAAAATAATTACTTTAATCAATCAAACAAATATTTTCTCATGGAAATTAATGCAATACCATAGGTTACTAACATATGTTTTTTCTAATAATTATTGTTCTGAAATATTCAACTACACTATTTAAAACATAGGTTTTATGGGTTTTGGAGAAAACAAGAACCAGGTAAGGTTTGAGCCTTTGAGTTTTACCCCATATGACATGCTAAACTAAGTTGACTGCGTTGTATTTTTTCAACACACATTTATGGTTTGCATTGATTTCTTTGTTTCTAATGTTAATAAAAACAAAAGGAGGAACATGAATAGTAATTGTTCTTTTTAACTTCTATTTTTATGTTATTAATAAACATTTTAATCAAGTTATAGAATAGTGTGTGGGTGAGATTTTTTCTGAAATTTGTTGCAACTAGTGAATTTATATTTCCTCCTACCCCTATATATGAACCAATGAGTTATCTTTTATTTTTTCAGATTTGACGTTTCAGTTATGCAAAGGGGTGCACTCATGCCATATGGAGGGTCTTGTGCATTGTGCTTTAAAGCCATATAATTTGTTTCTAAACAGCAGCATTCTACAAGTTAAGCTTGGTGATTTGGGTTTAAGCGGGTCATATATGTACCATGTTGTTTAGAAACACAACGTATGGTCAGTCTATATGAAACATAATATATCTCTCATATCGTATTTATTATATTGTGTTTAAATGAAATATAGATGATTGTTGTGTAGATGGTATCTACGGAGATCCAGAGCTTTACCTTGGTGAAGTCAACCATTGCACAGCAGTTTAGTGGTTAGAATTGAGGGTGTGTTTGGATTGAAGCCAATGTATATCATACCAAAAAATTGGTTAGCCCGGAAAATCTAGTCAGTGTTTGGACTAACACCAACATATTGGCTAGCCAAAGTGCGCACGAGTCCGTTCGTGTGATTTCCGCCCGCATGAGGGCGAGCCAGCAGCACGGAAATACTTCACCAAAATATTGGCAGCCCGTCCCTCCGCTACACCTTGGTGGGTCCTAGGTAATTAGTGCTATTAGTATATTTGCTAGTACATGGCAATCTCGATTCAGCGCATAGTGTTTTCTCTATCTACTACAGGAAATATGTTTTCTCTTTAGCCTTTAGGTGTTCCATGTACTATTTCCTTGGCTGATAACTAGCCTAGCTACTTCGGAATAGTCGGTTAAGATTTTCCTTGCTAAAATTTATTTTCATTTGTTTTAATTGAATTGGAATAAAACTAAGCACTAACCAATGTATATTATCAGTACGTGCCAAGTCAGTTTTATTGCAACCAAACGGAGGGACTATTCTACCAAAATTTTGGAAGTGCAATGGCTATAATCCAAACAACACCACCATACCAAAATTTTGGTCATGCCCTTGGTTTGATCATGCCAAATTTTTGGTGGAGCTTGTTGGGGCTCAAACCAAACACACCCTAAGTTGTTGACAACCATATACATTCTCTCTTCTTATTTGGAAGTGTCCCAGAGCAGGTTTAGAATGTACTTCTACCCATTTCTACTAAATTTTTTTACCTCGTCATAAATCCACTAGTCATCAACATATGATTTGCGTTGATACATTATTCAGAATACTAAAGAGAAAACTACATATGTGATATAGCCAATACATTAAGAAATGGAAAATGTGAATCATTAATATAAAGGTTTAATTATTTTATATAGTTCTCATATTTATCATTGCAAATATATTTCTACTGGTACACAAACTGTACAATGTTGCATGATTTTTGTGGTGTTTAATAACTTTTGTATAGGAGTCTTCACTATAAATCCAACCAAGACAATACTTTCACATCATTCCACCAATTTATTTATGTAGTATGGTATATTATAATGCATTGGTATATGTGTCCTTTCCAAGGTATCGTTAAGCATCTATATAACTTGATAGAGTTCTAGTATATGGATCTAGAAAATAACTTGCAAGAGTTGTCACCCTTCGAGACTAAAACTTTAGATATAACTAAGTTCATACATTTTTAAAATACCCTCCAACTTGTAAGGAATTTAGCTTCACAAGTCATGATAATAAGAGAGGTGTATGCAACACAAGGTCTCGTAGATGAACTCAACTAAAACAAAAGAGAAAGGATACACGATGTACCTTGGTTCAGACCCCATCGTGGGTAATATACTTTGTTTTGCCTTGTGTTATTTTCCATGATCATGACATAAGGATTAAAATGGTGTATATGGTGGCTAAACTACAAACCCTAGGTAACCTTAGAGCTTGAATGCAATCTATCGAGCATCTAGGGATTTTGGGAATCTTTATTGCTTGTTTTCTGTTGTGGCCTACATGTTCTTTATATTTTCTCATTGTGTTTAGAATCAAGTTGATTGTAGCTAAATCTTGTAATTACACCAGACTATGGAAATAATCCTTAGAGAGCTTAAACTTCGCTTCCAAACCGCCATTTCCTTATCTACACACAAGTCCTTCCCCTATACTATAAGGATGGGGCGTTCTGGGGTGAATTCTTTTGGGATCCTACGTATGCATAAGACAGCTTATGCGAAACGCTGAGGAGAAACTGTGGTAGGAAGAAGCTACTAGAAACTATATGAGAGACTTCTTTTGGGCTTCTAGAAATTTGGCTTATTTGATATGTTAGTTTGTGAAATGTCCATAATGCCTCAAAATTAGATACATGTCCTAAGTGATAATAGCATATTTATGCTAGATTTTGGCAAAAAATGATATACAAATGAATGGAAAATTATGGAATGTCAATAATAATTAATCATACATCAGATGTGCTGAGAAAAATTAACCAAATGCTACACAATATAGTAGCACTGAACATGCATCCGATGTGCCAAGAAAAATTAACCACCAATGTACATGGACATGATGTATGTGAAGAACCATAATGTTAATATTTTAGACAAGGAACTAACCACCAACGTACATGGACATATGTGTGCCAAGGAAAACAATAACATGGAGTTAATTGACCATTATGCAACAAAAACGGAAGAACTCCATGTTACAAACAGAGAGCAGAAATTGGATCGATTCGAGCTCGTACCATTGGAAAATCCATGGTCAGTGAGCGACCGAAGAGCACGGGTTAGCGGCGGCTTCAGGTGAGCGGCGGCGGCTGCAGAGGAGCAGCCGCTTCAGGTGAGCGGCGGCGGTAGGGGAGCGACTGCTTCGGGTGAACAGCGGTAGCTGCTGCTGTAGGGGAGGGAACAACGGCGTCATTGGCCACGCCGACAAGGAACAGTGGCGGAGGTGCATGCGCCGGCAAGGAACAGCAGAGGCAGTGGCGACTGAAGGGAGCGGCTGCTTCGTGTGAGCGGCGGCGGCTTCTACTGCAGGGGAGGGAACAACAGTGTTGGTAGCCGCTCCAGCAGGGAACATCGGCGGTAGTTCCCGCGCTGGCAAGGAACAACGGCGACACCAGTTGCCTCTCCAGCAGGGAACAACGATTGTGGTGCATGCGCCGGGAAGGAACAGCAGTGGTGGCGGCAGCCGAAGGGAAGGCAACACGACTATGCTCACGAGGTATGTGTTACGCGAGATAGTTTTTTCTAGATAGCCAATCTTTTTGTCTAGCCGAGGGGCAGTCTCCTGAAAATAGAACAGAAATATGGGGCTAATCAACTGCCTCCGAGCAGTTTCTAGAATTGCACGTGAGTGTGGCTTCTCAGTGGAAAGCAGCGAGCGAGTAGCCGGGCAGTTCTTTTGGGCTTCAGCGATTTGGCACCTAGAAGCAGCTCCATAAGATCAAAAGAAGTTATCCTTAGATGCATTTAGCCCATCTTCAATGTTGGTTCTTCTTGTGTCTAGTGACTGGTATGACGCTAGGGGGGTGCGGGGCAAATTTAATAGGCGCTTAACATTTATATTTTAGGTTATTTTCATGATCTTGAGGTGATATTTTGGCAGATGATATGTTGTATTGAATAAATTAATGTGCAATTTGATTCTGTAGTTTCTCTTTCTTGTGATATGGAGCAAATATAGGAAGTGAAGGTTAGAAGTGGAGTTAATCTATATATAAAAGTGAAGAAAATAACTTGTGAGGACATTAGTGTAGCTTTTGTTTCAATCAAGTCAAATTGTGTGTGTCCTTGTGAGTTTTTTTTATCTTTTGTCTTCCATCCCAAAGAGGATGTCACATATTGTCTAGATACGCATAAATCTAGACATGTTTTAGTGTAAAGATACATATAAATTTAGATAAATTTACAACATCCTTTTCATGACAAAGGGAGTATTTATTTTTCTCAAAAAGGAGGAAAACCGTCAATCTCTACACCTGTTCGTGCACAATCTTTTGTATTCCTACTTCGTTAATTTATCCAAAACCGTAAATCCTCCCTACAAAAACATACTACCTCCATACCGGTTTGTTGGGCTAATACGGTGTTCAAGAAAAAAATTTGACCATAAAATTGGTCAATAAAATATGAATTATATATTGCAAAAATTATACCATTGGATTCATATTTAAAAAACCTTTATAATGATATATTTTTTGTGACATATGATTCATATTTTGTTGTTCAAATTTGTAGCCAAACATTTTCTTGAACTTCGTGTACGCCCAACAAACCGGTATGGAAGGAGTATATGTAAATGAGAGTTCAACCATCCATCGTTAGCTCACTGCCAATTTCGGACTGTAATTCGAGGCAACTTGGACCTTGGGTGGACGCCTCAAAGATGCAGAAAATCCTCAGCGATCCACGTGGCCTACCCACCCATGTATCCATTTTAAGAGCATAAATTCTCTGGTTAGTGCCTTGATCAGGCCCACACCATAAAGCTTATAACTGTCGAATAATAGAGCAATTTACCAAGCGAATTACCCATAATAAACGCTAGATAAAACATGATTAGAATAAAAGACAAAATACTAATCATGTGAAATAGCGAAAACATATTAAGACAGGTAACCAAACAGACTGCAAGACATAAGTCTTGAGATGCGATAAGAACAGGATTGATAAATAAAACATACACGACAACGGCAGCAGAAGAAGAACCGCCGGTGTTCGTGTTGGCACTGTCGTTAGCCATGTCGTCGAGAAAGAGGGTGCTGATGTCGGGGAAGAAGTCCTCGTTGGGGAAGACGTCGGCGCAATCGGTATCCGGGAGGGAGTCCGTGATGAAGCCAGTAGTCACACCGATAGCGCTCCCCAAAAACCTTATCGCACTTCTCCGTGCAGTCTCTCAAGCAAGGGTCTCGAGGCCCTCTTGTCGGCTCGCGGTGCACGCCACAAGACGGGATGGGGAATATCTAAGTAGCACGGTGCTCTGGAACTGGAGGCGCTAAGGGTTTGTGGCAGTGTATCTAAGAGGAGGCGCGACCTCTCTCTTATATAGACATAGAGGGGTAGGCAGACAGGCTGCGCTGAAGATGAAACGAACGGACAGAAGTTGAAACGAACAGGCAGCAGCCCACCGGGCAGCCTCCACTCAGTTCATATTTATTTAGCTCGTATTAAAAGTCCAAAATGTTTCAACTTTTGTACGACTTTTCATATACCATTCATGCGTGGAAAAATAAAGCTTGGACCGGCGAGATTCCCGCAACCCGCGGCACGCACGCGTCGTGACGAGGCGTGGCGAGGCGAGCGAGGAGGAGGAGGAGCGCGCGTGTGAAACTCTCTCCTTCTCCTTCTCATCCTTTTACCAAGTGGTAGGAGAGCTCACCTTATAAGCTGGTCCAACTTCCACTCAACTAGCAATGTGGGACTAAACATTTGTCTCAGCTCTTGCCTTGCATGAATGGGCCACATGGGCCTCTAGGATTTTCAGGAATTATTGAAATGGAAAATGGGCTAGACTATTTGGGCCAAAATTTCAAAAATCCCCACTGCATCCCGTGAGGCACATGTAATTTGCCTTTGGTTCCAAAACACCTGCTTATATACCGATCAGAGTGAAGACTGTTAAGTTGAACTTTCACCTAGAATTCTATGCTACACTAGGTTGCGACTTGTACAGTGGACTATGCCTTGAACTGCAAGTTTACTGCAACCTAGCTTCACACGAAGCCTTGACCGATACTGGGCTACCGTGGGACTTCCCCGCGGGTGAATCTTATGCGTCGTACTCCATGGCCTTTCATGAGTTTATTAGAGAGCACCAAACTCTCATAGACTGCGACGTTTTACAGTCAGACTCATATAGGTGTGTTCTTCAATAGATGTTCCGCAGGACAACATCTCTGCTTAAGATTAAGCCATTTAGAACACATTAAGATAAAATCAACCTGCCGTGCAGAATAGGAAAGTACTGCATCTTCACGGAGTGATGTTCATTAAAGTGGGAATACTTTTCTCTCAGTCTACCAACAGCTTGTCTCCCAATTCTAATTCACGGGATCTCCGATCACATAGATTGGTTTGCCACTATGGAAAACTCATAGTGTGGGTCTCATACCCATCTCATTCGATGCATTTTCTATCACATTGCGTGATAGTCCCTTTGTGAAGGATGCGCTGTGTTCTTAGATGTTTGGATATAATCCAATGCAATAACTCCGGAGTTTCTCATTTTCCTAACAGATTTTAGTCTCCTCTTCACATGTCTTGAGGACTTCATATTATCCTTAGAACTGTTCACCTTAATAATCACAGTTTGATTATCACAGTTCATTGGAATTGCGGGTATAGGTTTTTCAACCACAGGTAAGTCCATCAAGAGTTCACGAAGCCACTCTGATTCAACAGTGGCCGTGTCTAGTGTTGTGAGTTCTGCTTCCAAAGTTGACCTTGTTAAGATGGTCTGCTTGCAAGACTTCCAAGAAATAGCGCCACCACCAAGTGTGAAAACATATCCACTCATGGCCTTTATCTCGTCAGCATCAGATATCCAATTTGAATCACTATAACCCTCTAGTACCCTCGGATTCGTGGTATAGTGTATGCCATAGCTCGCAGTGCCTTTTAGATATCGCATAACTCCCTCAAGAGCATGCCAGTGATCATCTCCTGGATTTGAAACAAATCGACTGAGTTTGCTTACAGCAAAGGCGATGTCAGGTCTCGTTGCACTAGCTAAATACATAAGCGAGCCAATGATTTGAGAGTATCTGTTGGAGATATGCCCTAGAGGTAATAATAAATGTAGTTATTATTATATATCTTTGTGTTTATGATAAATGTTTACATTCATGCTATAATAGTATTAACAAGGAAACCATTAATACTTGTGTGATTTGTAAACTTAATTTGAAGTCCCTAGTATAGCCTCTATACTTCACTAGCTTGTTGGTTGATTGATGATTGTGGTTTCCCTATCATGAACATTGAGATGTTATCAACAACAAGATCATATCGTTAGGAGAATGATATGGTGGACATACTCCTATAGACAAGCGTAGCATAAAGATCAAGTCATTTCAATAGTTCAATTGCTATATGCTTTCTGATACATAGTAACCTAATTCCTTCGACCATGAGATCATGCATATCACCTTTACTGGATGGATGCTTTGATGTCATCAAACACCACACCGTAACAGGGTGGCTATAAAGGTGGCATTGAGTGTTCGGAAAGTATTGGTTGAAACACATGGATCAAGAGTGGGATTTGTCCATCCACATGACGGATAGATATTCTCTGGGCCCTCTCGGTGAAATGTCATCCAATTAGCTTGCAAGCATGTGACTTGGTCACAAGGGATCACATATCACGGGAACGAGAAAAGAGTACTTATCGAACGAGGATGAACTAGGTATGCGAGAGATACCGACGATCATAACCTCGGATAAGTAACATATCGTGAGACAAAGGGAAATTGGTATCGTATGTAAGTGGTTCATTCGATCGCAGTAATCGTGAGAAATATGTAGCCATATGAATTTCCAGATTCCTCTATTGGTTATTGTTCGGAGAAGTGTCTCGATCATGTCCGCATAATTCACGAACCGTAGGGAGACACACTTAAGGATTCGACGTTGTTTGAGTAGTTATGGTATTATGAGAAAGAGACCGAATGTTGTTGAGTCTCGGATGGGATCCGGATATCACGAGGTGATCCGGAATGGTCCGAGAATAAGATTCATATAAGGAAAGTTCCGCTTTGAGTTGGGGAATGGTTCCGTGTTTTCATCGGAACATTCTAGAAGGTCCCGGAATGTCCTAAGACCGGAGGGAAGGGTACATGAATGTGTCATTGCATATTGGAATGATTGCATCATGTACTAAGTATTCTTGTCCCAAATAAAGGATTTATTTAAATCCTAAATTGAAAAGTCAAACGGCTAGTTTGAAAGTCAAACCAGCTTTGGGAAGTGGGAAAAGAGGAGGAGAGGTGGAGGCCGAATTGGAGGAGGGTTCCTCCCCTTGGCCGGCGCACCTCCCTAGGCCGAGTTGGGGAGGAACTCCTCCCCTTGGCCGGCCAGCCCTCCCACCTATATAAGGAGGGGCAGGGCTCCCCTCCTAGACACACAAGTTTCCTATCCTCTAAACTAAACCCTAGATCTAGACCCCGGTTTAGAGCTATTCGGTTTAGAGCCTTCTAATTGGTTTAGAGCCTTCTAATTGGTGTGTCTAATTACTAGACCACTAATAGCCTCTCTCATAAGCTCCACCATACTGCACTTGCTTAAGGCAAGCCTCATGATTTCCCTCTACCTCCTGTACCACGCCGTTGTCTTGCCGGAATCGCGAGAGTGCTACAACCTTTGCCTCGCTGGAACAAGGAGAGGAAGGTCTTCACGAAAATCGAACGTGTGACCGATCATGGAGCGCTGCCAGAACGTGGCGCTGGAAGGATCGTCTACGCGATCTTGAGATCGGAAAGAGTACGACTACATCACCCACGAGAATCTGCTCTCGTTAAACACTTTGGAATCTTCGAGGGTGAGTTATTCCATCGACTCGTTGCTGCAATCTAGTAGATAGATCTTGGCTTGTTTGTTTGTATGCGATAGAAATTTTTTGTTTTCCATGCTACGAACCCCTACAGTATCTTAGTTGGTCTCTAGCATTTCCTCGATTCTTTCGAAGCAACACACTAGGATCATATGGTGTAGGAGAAAAATTGACGTCGCTATACCCGAAACGACTCAAGATCTTTTCCACATAGTGGAACTAAAGCAGTGTAATCCCACCATCATCATCTCTCAATATCTTGATGTTCAGGATGACATCAGCTACTCCCAGATCCTTCATCTCAAAAGAACGAGATAAGAAATCTTTGACCTCCTTAATTGCATTAAGGTTGGTTCCAAAAATTAGTATGTCATCAACATACAAACAAAGGATGACTCCCTCACCCCCACCATGGCGATAGTATACACACTTATCAGGTTCGTTTACAACAAAGCCTGTAGCGATTAAGGTTTTATCAAAATTTTCGTGCCACTGCTTAGGTGCTTGTTTAAGACCATATAAAGACTTCAGTAGCTTGCACACTTTTCTTTCTTGACCATTTACTACAAAACCATCTGGTTGATCCATATAAATTTCCTCATCCAACTCTCCATTTAGGAAAGCCGTCTTAACGTCCATTTGATGAACGAGAAGACCGTGTGAGACAGCCAGAGAAAGTAGTACTTGAATGGTGGTCAACCTTGCTACATGTGAGTAAGTGTCAAATAAGTCTTCACCTTCCTTTTGGGTATAACCCTTGGCCACAAGCCTTGCCTTGTACTTCTCAATAGTACCATCAGGCCTTAGTTTCTTCTTAAACACCCATTTACATCCTACAGGTTTGCACCCATAAGGACGATCAGTGATCTCCCATGTTTCATTAGCTAAGATGAAATTCATCTCACTATGAACAACTTTCTTCCAGTAGTCAGCATCAGGAGATGCATAAGCTTCTGAAATGGAAGTGGGAGTGTCATCGACAAGGTACACAATTAAATCATCACCAAAAGACTTTGCAGTCCTTTGTCTCTTGCTCCTTTTAGGAATTTCATTATCATCCTCCTTAGGACTTTCAGAGTGTTCAATTGGAATGGTAGGTTCAGAGAATATAGCAAATTCCTGATTAGATGAACTAGGTATCTCCGGATTTGATGAGTTAGGTTTATCCTTCATTGGAAAGATATCCTCAAAGAAAGTCGCATCAGTCGACTCCATGATTGTACCGACATGAATGTCAGGCACTTCAGATTTTACTATCAAGAATCTATAACCAATGCTATGAAAAGCATAGCCCAGAAAAACATAATCAATGGTTTTTGGTCCAAGCTTGCGCTTCTTGGGGATTGGTACATTAACCTTTGCCAAACAACCCCAAGTACGTAAGTAAGAGAGTTTAAATCTTTTCTTCTCCCATTCTTCGAATGGAGGAATTTCTTTGTTCTTTGTGGAAACTCGGTTTAGGACATGACACGCGGTCAATAGTGCCTCCCCCCACCATTCCTTAGAAAGACCCGATGTGTCTAACATGGCGTTAAACAAATCTGTTAGAGTACGGTTCTTTCTTTCGGCTACTCCATTTGACTGGGTGAGTAGGGAGGCATCCTCTCATGAATTATGCCATGTTCCGCACAAAAGGAATCAAACTTGTTGGAAAAATACTCTCCACCACGATCAGACCTAAGCCTCTTAATCTTTCGATCAAGTTGATTTTCTGCCTCAGATTTATAGATTTTGAAGAAACTCAAAGCCTCATCTTTTGATTTCAGAAGATACACATGACAATATCTCGTAGAGTCATCTATCAAAGTCATGAAATATTTCTTTCTACCTTTTCTCAACACACCATTCATCTCACAAAGATCAGAATGTATAAGCTCTAGTGGTGTTAAATTTCTCATTTCTACAGTCGTATGTGACTTGCGAGGTTGTTTAGCTTGCACGCAGACTTGGCTCTTAGATCCCTTAACAGTTGAGAAATCAGGAATTAAATTCATTTTGGCTAGCCGCGTCATACAACCAAAATTAATATGACAAAGACGAGAGTGCCAGACATTTGATTCAAAATTCGTATAAATATGATTAATAACTTTATTACAAATGTCTGACAGAGATAAGCGGAACAAGCCTCCGCACTCATAGCCTTTACCAACAAAGGTTCCATACTTCGAAATTACAAATTTATTGGACTCAAATACAATCTTGTAGCCATCTCGACACAGAAGAGGTCCGCTAACAAGATTTTTATTTATTGAGGAAACATGATGCACGTTCTTCAGGCGCACGGTCTTTTCGAAAGTGAACTTCAGATCGACCGTACCAACACCATGAACAGAAACATGCGAGCCGTTCCCCATCAGCACGGTTTGAGTCTATAATGCCCAAAAATATTAAAAAAATAGAAATTGATTGTTATTTTGTTTTGTGCATCATCATGCATATTCTATTCGCATTTTGACCACAAACTATTTTGCTAAAAACCTATTTTTGTTTTACTAAAATATCCTTATAATTTTACTAAATCCGTTTTCCTTTTCTTATTTTTAAACTAAAGCAAAATAATATTTTTGGTCTGTTACGTGTTCATAAATGGTTTTCCTATTTAACTAAAAATAAAATTAGGCTAAAACCCGTCTAAAATTTTGGCTCAAAACTAGCCTCATCTAATCTACTTTAGACTAGATAAATAATCTATTTTCTCTTTTCTTTCACCCCAAATGCTAGTCTAACACTAACCCTAGCCTCGCAAACATCACCCCGCCGCACACACGCCACACAAACCTGTCGCCACCCACTAACACAAAACCAACACACGTACACAACCAACACCAACACGTACCACCTGGTCCGGTCATACATGCACACCACAAACCCATGCAACGCACGCACGCACACGGAACACAGCGCACGCACGCCAGGCCGCACGCCACGCTCCGCTCCCGCATAGGGCCACCTACCCCAATCCCCATCAAGCTCCTCCTGTTTCCATCGCGATCCTGACGCCTTCCTGTGCCGCCGCCAGCGAGCCCTCCGCCGCGCCCCATCCGGCTCGAGCTGCTGCCCCTCCTCCCCGGCCGGCAGCACGTCGCATCGCTGTGGTGGCCTCTCTGGAGCTTGTCCTGCGACCCGAGACCCCCTCTCTCCTCAATCTCGTGCTGCGCCATTGCCGGCAGGAGCCGAGCTCCTCGACCTGCTCTCCTCGGCCTCGCACGACTTCTGTGGCCGTCCTCTTCTGCTCCGCCCGTGGCCGCCTCGACCTCCCAGTGGCGCCGCCGCCGAGCGCCCTCCAAGCCGTTGTTAGAATCCTCGCCGTCCTCTGACCTCTCCCCGATGAAGCCGCCTACCACAGTGTCGCCATCCACCGTCACCCCGTCCGCTAGAGGCTCGACCGACTTCCCCCTCTGCAACTCCTCGCCAAGTTCTGCCAGCCTCTGCCCGCCTCCGCGTCGCCGGCCTTTGAGCTCGTCGCCAGGAACCACAGCGTGTGTTGTTGTCGCAGCTCCCTGCAAGGTATTTGGGATAATACCTGAACAGGACACGGCCTCCTCGCACCAACCCTACGTGCCCGTCCCGTCTCGTGTATGTCCGCCCTTGGTGCGTTTGTGTTATGTCCCCGGCAGAAGGCTATTGCAAGCCTCTCGAAGTCGACAAGAACGTCACCGACCATCGGAAGCCGGATTCCAAGGCCTTCAACACGAAACGTCGAGTTCTCCTTCCTGGATTCAAGATCGATCCCGCTAAAGACCGATCCATCGGCACGCTAAGACCTCCGTCACGGAAACCTCAAGATCCACTTTCGGAATCCGAAGACCCGTTCCTGGCGTTCGAAGACCGATCACCTGAACCCTGTCAAAACCAAGATCTTCTGAGCCCCAATGTGTGACCCCTTTCCGATGCCCTATTTTGATAAATATAATATACTTGTTGCATATAACCATTCGTACTCGTATACATATTTATTTGTCTGGGGTACTTTGTCGATTCACCTCATAATTAAATATGGAGACCATATGCGGGCAAATCTAGTCTAATATTTGCTCCATTTAAATTTGTGTAGCGAACCGTCATATTTTGTCTTGTTAAGTCAACATTTAAATTGCAGGGTAGCTAAATAACTTGAACCTAATAATAAATGTCGGGATCCCGATTCCGCTTAATATTGCTAAGTGGGGCCGCATATTGCCATGCCATACATCATATCATAAACATGCCGGATCTTCCGCCTAGTATTAAATATTGCACCGGATGTTCCTTCTAGTGTTTGCATCTTCACCGGATAGGACGACGAGTCGATGTGAGATACGACAAGCCTCCGGTTTCTCGACTTTGTCTCACAGGCGAGCATTCTCCCCCTTCTACCTATTTTGCATTTATAGTCTTTACTTCCTTCCTTTGATCTATTGCTATCCTTATTATCGATGCTATAGTACCGTTCCTTTATTTACCTGCTCCACTATATTGCCTTGGTTATCCTACTGCCTTGTTTGATTAGCTAGCTTTTGTCCTTGCGAGTCGTAGGCATGCTTAGTATCGCTCTCATACAGGTGAAACATGATACTTGGATATGGTTGGTGATAAGATAATTAATCTGATGTTGTTGGTTATGGTTTCACCTAATGATAAGGCCCCGACAGGGACCACCTTTGGGAACTGCTTGAGCCGACCTAGGACCTGCTCGTTCTACGATACCAGTTCTGAGTTGATCGCGCTAACCAAACGTGGGGCCTCTCGATCCCCTCAACTACCGGCGCTATTCGTATATCCAGAGGGTTACAAAATTGGTTTTCCATTTGGTGCATACGCATAATATGTCCTCGGACATGGGTGAGTTGATATGTCTTCGGACTTGATGTTTGGTGGATTGCCATGGCTTGCATACATAAATCGCGGTACACTGTGGCGGCACCCACGGTGTGTACAAGTTACCCCGCAGGGCCCGATCCACCAGTAGGCGCAAACGCTGTGCCTTTCTTGAGAATCGTCGTACCTCTTGGTTGGTTTCCCACAGTAGGTGATGCCTCTAGATATGCGCGTAGTTAAGAGACAGTTCTTGTTGTGAGATTCGGATGGCACGCGTAATATATTGCCTGATGGGTTGAGCATGCGTTTGGGTACAGTAGTGCACTCCTGCAGGGTAAATCTTTTCGAGAAGCCGTGTGTCCACGGTTATGGACGCCTCAGGAGTACAGTGTCATGATCATAGACAACGCCACTAATGTTTTGCCTCTAATAATATGATTAGTAATTAGCCTTATCAACTAAACACCTGCTTAACTAAAATTGTCACCGCGCGTGTTCCGCAAGGGGACTTCCTCGACTGGTCTTCGAGGGGGAAATCTTAGGATGGGTTATGTTTGGTGTTATATTATGCTATCGTATAGTGCTCTCTTATCTCGCTCTAATAGCCGAAGTTATAGAGTGTCTCTATAAGTTAGATAGTGCAAGCTTTGCTGCCGCTGAGCCCACCATACCTATGTAGGCAAGGACCGCCGAATTCTAGTCTCGCCGTGTACTGGCCTCAGTACTGACCGCTCTCTTTCTGTTTTCCTTTGCCCTTTGCCGGCACCCTTTGGTTTGACAGGTATGTGATTGACGACGTTAGCAAGGTTACCATTGAGGCTTGGCCTGGGCAGGGTTGGACATCGCTTGGTTATTCTTCAGGACTCTTAGTCCCATTTGGATCTTGTCCGTACTCGGATACTATTTTGCTTTCTTCTTGAGTTGTATCTTTGTATTATACCTTTTGTATTCTTGACTCGTTGAGTCGTTGTTGTATATATATTAGTTCTTGGGGACTCTGTTGTAAACTACTGTGATGTAACTACTTGTATTCAAATCCCACCCACACGAAAGTGTCTGGTGGGCGTCTTTGAATCGCTTCTATGCGGGTTTCGGCGGGAAAATGCTGAGATCTGCATGGACCCGATTCGGGGGCGTTATAGAGTCCCTCTGACCTGATATGAAGAAAACATGGAAATATCAAAACAGACATGTACATTAGCGCCCGTGTCAATCCACCAATTAGGAGAATGACATAATGAAAGAACAGTAGGTAATATACCATACCCAACATCTTTCATCTCAACGTCGCCCATGACAACATTAGCAGTCTTGTTGCCCTTCCCATGTTGGCGCTTGTCAAAGCGGTTGGGACAAGCAGGAGTCCAATGATTAGGATCACCGCACACATGACAAGCACCTTTCCTCTTATCAGTCTTCTTCTTGAAGCTGGTGGACTGTGAGGCCTTGTTCTTTCCATCGAACTTTCCTTTGTCATCAAACTTGCCTTTGTTCTTGAACTTGTGAAGCTGGAAGTTCCTTTTTTGTACCAGGTTGGCATTAGAACCTCCCTCGGTACCTCGAGCACGTGTGTCTTTTGCTCTCGTCTTCTCTTCCACATCAAGAGTCCCAATGAGATCCGTCACGGAGAACTCTTGTCTCTTGTGCTTCAGAGAAGTAGCAAAATTCCTCCATGACTAGGGAAGTTTGGCAATGATGCCTCTGGCAACAAACTTGTCCGGTAACACACAAGTGAAGTTCTCAAGCTCCCTGACAAGTGACTGTATCTCATGAGCCTGTTCCACAATGGGGCGGTCCTCAACCATCTTATAGTCATAGAATTGTTCCATGACATACAGTTCACTGCTAGCATCGGAGACTCCAAATTTTCTCTCGAGCGCATCCCACATATCCTTGCCATTGCTAAATGACAGATATGAATCGACAATATTGTCGCCAAGAATGCTGATCAAGGCAGCCTTGAAAGTGGTATCAAGTTTTTGGAACACCTCTTCCTGAGCGGGATTAAGTTCTCCCTCAGGTGCGCCATAGATGGCTTTATAGCAGCTCATGGTCTGAAACCAGAGCACTGCTCTCGCACGCCATCGTTTGTAATTCACACCTTCGAACACAGGTGGCTTCATAGAAGCAACAAAGCCACTTGGGGCAAATTGCCTGAAATAAGGTTTTTGGATTGTTGAATAATAGAGTAATTTACCAAGCGAATTACCCGTAATAAACGCTAGATAAAACATGATTAAAATAAAAGACAAAATACTAATCATGTGAAATAGCGAAAACATATTAAGACAGGTAACCAAACAGACTGCAAGACATAAGTCTTGAGATGCGATAAGAACAAGATTGATAAATAAAACATACACGACAGCGGCAGCAGAAGAAGAACCGCCGGTGTTCGTGTTGGCACCGTCGTTAGCCATGTCGTCGAGGAAGAGGGTGCTGATGTCGGGGAAGAAGTCCTCGTTGGGGAAGACGTCGGCGCAATCGGTATCCGGGAGGGAGTCCGTGATGAAGCCAGTAGTCGCGCCGATAGCGCTCCCCAAAAACCTTATCGCCCTTCTTCCGTACAGGACTCGAAGCAGCGGGGTCTCGGAGGCCTACTGTCCCGGCTCGCGGTGCACGCTACAAGACGGGATGGGGAAGATCTAAGTAGCGCAGTGTTCTAGAACTGGAGGCGCTAAGGGTTTGAATATGAAACTAACGGACAGAAGTTGAAACGAACAGGCAGCAGCCCACCGGGCAGACTCCACTCAGTTCATATTTATTTAGCTCGTATATACCATTCATGCGTGGCAAAATAAAGCTCAGCGAGATTCCCGCGGCGCGCGTGGCGTGGCGTGGCGAGGCGAGGAGGAGGAGGAGGAACGCGCGTGTGAGACTCTCTCCTTCTCCTTCTCATCCTTTTACCAAGTGGTAGGAGAGCTCACCTTATAAGCTGGTCCAACTTCCACTCAACTAGCAATGTGAGACTAAACATTTGTCCCAGCTCTTGTCTTGCATGAATGGGCCACATGGACCTCTAGGATTTTCAGGAATTATTGAAATGAAAAATGGGCTAGGCTATTTGGGCCAAAATTTTAACAATAAGACCATGTCTTACTCCGAAACAAGTCAACATATTCATGCTGGAAGAGCTAAAATGAATGATTTGGTGAATATCAAAATGGGTCCCCCATTAAATTCCCTTCCATTTTCACACATACTTTATTCTCTAAGAAAACATAAATACTCCAAAACAAATCGAGATTTTAGGATTTTAAAAGTGCACAGACCGGAACAAAAAAAATAGAAAATTAATGCACTTATATTCCTTCGTACGATTCAAAAGAATCCTTATATTCCTTCGTACGATTCAACAAGCACTAGAGGAACAAAAACACTATGAATTAGCCACTCAGCTAGCTAATTAAAAACCTTATAACGTTCTGAAGGAAAGGAGGGAAGTTAACATCTATTGTACAATATTACTAGCTAGAACCATCTCTTTCACCTCACTCTAGCTAGCAACATACGAGTGGGTGCATCTGAGTGAAAGATGATGTTGTTTTGAGGAGCTTCAGTTGTAGCTACCGAAGCTGGTGTGACCGGCCGCTCTCTTCTCTGCTGCGTCTATGTCGTCGTTCCTCGGTGCCATGAGGTTGCTGATGGTCCTCACGATCTGCCGCTTTAGCTGGCCCCTCTTCAGCGCGGGCCTCTTCTCCTTGGCGCCATAGTTGCCGCTGATGCCGTGTTGGCAGTTGTACTCCATGGCTCAAGCTGCTTCACTCTCTCCTCTTGCTCTTTTTGTTTCTCTCTTCTTTGTTTGTCAGTGTGTTTGATCTTGTGTGTGCGAGTGGGTGAGGAGGGAGATCTTGGGGACGAAACGACTCGGGCTCCTCGGTCGTCCCCCGCGCGGGCGACCAGGAGCCGCACCCTAGCCGCCGCTCCCGACCCCCACCTCCTCCTTCCCTCCCGCCGTCGCCGCCGGCGCTCGCCGCCGGGCAAAGCCTGTGCGGTGCCGGCGGCGGCGGTATTCCCTGGTTCGTCCGGGCTCGGCGGGCGGCGCGGGTCGGCCCCCGGTGGCAGCGGCGGACTACAGCTCTGAGCCAGGCCTTCCCGGCGCGGTGGGCCGACGCACCGCGGCCGTGGTGGCTCAGAGGTCTGGAGGCGGCGAGGCATGGTGCCGGGGATGGGCTCCTCGCGAGGAGGACGACCTTGGCGGCGGTGGACTCTTCGGGTGATCCTCTGCTAGCGACAACCGGGCCCTTGGCGCCCCCTACTCCGGGACCGGGACAAAGGACGCCGGATTCGTCCGCCAGCGACGAGGGCGGAGGGTGGAGCTGGCTCGAGGCTTGTGGCCTGCCTCGCCCAGATCTAGGCCTCCCGCCTGCTCGGGTTGGCGGGCCTAGCGGCTTTCGCGGGTTTCAGGGGTTACCAGCGGGTCTGGGAGCCCATCCCCTGACCATGGTATGGTCGGGGTGCTAGATCGAAGCCGGTATGGCCTAGAACTGGCGTCCACCTAGTAGTTCCCGTCATTGGGGGTTGCGGAGTTAACTTGCCGTCATGGACCGCTCGTTAAATCCCCGTCCTTGTGCTGGTGGATTGTCCTTGTCTCCTCTGGCTCGTTTTGGTGTAGGTGTCGTCGGGCGTGGTCTTGTCAAAGGCGAGATCTTACGGGGGCGAGGCGGCCAAGGGGGGTGATGGGATGTTCTTTCGCCGGAGATCTTGCGCTGACAGAAGGCGGAAGGGGAATGAGTGCGTGATGGTCCGCCGGCGGCTTTCGGAGGTGTCTTGCTACGGTGGTTCTCTCGACCGACGACGGCCGGCAGCCGGGTGAGCTCGATGGCGTCGCTGCTGCTTGGTGGTCGGGACTTGCCGTGATGGCGGATCCTCGTGGACGGAGGAGTTGGGTCCGAGGCGGTTTGGCGTGTTCGGTGGCACCTTTGCTGCGCGGCGATGGCGGGACTTTCACGAGCCTTCGCTACCACTGGCGGTGGTGGAGGTTGTTCCTCCAGCGTCTTTGTTGGCGAGCCGGCCCTCAGTAGTCTCCTCTCTCGATCTATCGGCTTCGTGGTTCATGGTGTGACGGCGGTGGCGAACCCACGACCGGGATGGCGCGTGTCCGTGGGCGACGTGATTGGTGGAGCTTTTCAAAGTGCTCGGGAGTGTGGTTCTGGAGGGGTCGGGAGAAATCCTTGTCGTTGACTCCGGCACGGTGACGCCCGAGGGTATCACCTTCCTTCTTGAAGGGTGTCGAGGGCATCCCTCCCCCACCCCCGCTGCGTACCGGGGGAAACCCTAGGCCCCGGCCGGACAGCAGTGTCGTCGTCGTCACTCCCCTTCTTGGAGGTGCTGTCTTGGTACGCAGACACTTTGAACTGCGGGTCATGTGGTGGTACTTCTTTGGTGGGCGCACCAGTCGCGAGTTGTTTCCGTTTTCGGCTCACCGCCGTTCTCGGCTTTCTTTTTCTCTTTTTTCTTCTTGTTTTTAGTCTTAGGCTTGGGTTCTCCCCAGCCTCGTGCTTCATGTTGTGTATCATCCTTTGTGTGTTGTGCTGTCTGGCCCAGCAGCGGTCTCACCTGTTTGCTTTATTTATAAAGCGGGGCGAAAGCCTGTTTCGAGAGAGTGGGTGAGCAGGGTATGAGAAGGCAAAAAGTATTTATAGGCAAAAGTAAGCCGTCTGTGCTAGTATGTTAATACCGGTGGCTTGCCGCACGTGTTATTGGGGAGAATCGATTGACCATTTCTGGGCCATGATGGTTTGTGTGAAGGGAACCACACGAGTGGTAGCTCAGGAAAACGACTGGAATGGCCGATTGCTAAGGGAGATAGGAGGGAGGGCATCTCTGAAGCATCCAACGACCACTGACCGGTCAATTCGAGCCCGTGGAAAAATAGAAGTTCAGTGTGTGGTTTGTCTCCTTTTGAGTTTAAAGTAGAGCGCATGGATAATGGACTCATTCTGCCCATGCGATTTGCTTGTTGAACTGAAGATAATTCAGACTGTGAGCTAGAGCCAGCGAGCGATACCAGAGCAATACAAGAGTTGATCGAGTGGCACGTGAAGGGCTGCTGCACCTTGCCTGTTTGTTTCCCACAAGAGCTGCATCTGACCGTGACGGTCGGGTCACCGGTATCAAGGTTCGGTGTATCTCTGCATCTCGATGGCGGCATGCTTCACCTAGATTGTCGTCGTCCGGCCGCCGGCCGTGAACTTATCTGGTACGTGTCTCAATCACGTGATGCATTGATCCTTTCTTAATTATTTGGCACATAACTTTTTTTTCTTACGATGCATATATACACTCACTCCTATGAACACACGTACGCACACCCTACCCCTATGACCATCTTCGAGAGACTGGGCCGACGAGTCTTAAGATTGACGAAGTCATCACGGGAACATCGTCTCCCACTAAAAGAAAAATCCGTCTTTACGAGACACCAAAACATCAAACCTGAAGTTTGAACTCTAGTGGGTTGGGGATACCACTATCCTTCTAACCATCCAACCACGGGTTGGTTCTCACATAATTTGTTTGTTTGTTTGCTCCCTTTTCTGATTTTTTTTTGTGATGATAGGTCGGCCGTCCGCGGGAAATCACGAACACATGTCGTTGTTTCCTGACCGGTTATGGAAAGTTTTCCTGGCCTCTTTTGAATCTAACAATGAGTGCATGAATAATTCTACCCATAGTTTTGCTCGTTGGACTGGAGATAATTCAGAGTGATTCCGTTCCGAGCCCCACCTCTCCCACCACTTACACGAATCGAGAGGCACCCCTCCCCTGCTTCCTTAGGACCGGGCCACTCCCATGGCGCCCTTGCTGGATTAGCTGGCGAGCGGTGGCCAGGAGTTGGCACCGGAGTATTTAGGGCTTGTTTTTCTCTTTGTTTTTGTAGTTGTTACCCTGTATGGGAGTTTTGGAGCTATGCTCTGGATCTTTGCAGCCAGATCTGGGGTGTTGGCCCTCTGTTCTTGGTGTTCTTTCTCTTCTGGCTAGAGCAGAGCACTGAGACGGAAGTTTCAGTCTCCGTAAATAAAGAAGTTGCAGTTCTTCTTCTGGCGTTGGGGATCTGCAAGGCAACAATCCTCCTGGCCTGCTATGGTAGCGAGGGGGAGGGGCGTTGCGGTGTGGACAGGCGGTGGGTGGTGTTCCTCTTGGCCGGCCATGGTGGCGAGGAAGGGAAGTGTCGCCGGTCGCTGGCCTCGACGCTCTGAAGAAGGCGGTTATCTGGCGTCGTCTTCCGCATGCTAGCCCCCTTCCTTCCTCCTACTCTGAACGGCCATGGTGGCTTGGGGAGTAGGGGTTGGATGGTGGGGCTGGTCCTGTGGTTCCGGCGCCGGCGGGTCTCGAAGAAGCTCATCCGACGGAAGTTTCCAAGCAACGGCGATGAGCGCCGCTGCTATCCTTGGCTAAGGGGGCCACTCCGCGCCTCGAGAGTCAAAGCTCCGAGGATACTTCTCCTCCAGACTTGGAGGTTTCCCGATCCCAGCATGGCACCCCATCCTGACGGTGGACCAAGTGGCATAGTCCCCGGCGCCGCCGCCAGCGGCCGTGCTGCGCGATCCAGTCATCAGCACGGTGGAGACGAAGGACCCGATTGCTTTCCTTCTATGCTTTCTGAGGTCCTTTGTGTAATTTTCGAGGCCCAGCCTGTTACACTGGTTATGGCTAGGGTCCTCTTTGTAACTTTGCCCACCGAGTAATGGAGCTTCTGGTTGTTTATAGCATAAAACCACCACTTTTCTACCTAAATTTCAAAAAACCACCAATTTACGTTTGAATCGCAAAAAACCACCACCCTACTTCTAATTTTTTGCAATGTGCGCTAACCAGTCGATTGACATGAATTGACGCTGGATCTGACAAATGGGGCCCACCAGCTTGGGACGGTCGTTAACGGCCGTTAACAGACGTTAACGACATATAGCATAAAACCACCACTCTTCGGATTCAATTACAAAAAACCACCACCTTTCACTGAAATCGCAAAAAACACCACTCTATGGCAAATTTTTTGCAATGTGCACTAAACATCGTTTTCAGACGAACTAACGCTGGGTCTGACAAGGTGACCCCACCAACGACGTGGCACCTCCGGACGGCGCGTCGTCTGCCTTTTTCATATAGGTCCTCTAGTTTTGATAGAAAATTACGTAAAGGTCCCTGGCACGTACGTGTTTTCACAAAACTTTCTGTTTATTTGCGAATGTTCATAAATTTTGAATACAAATTTAAATAGATTTTTTAATATAAAACGTCCTTAGAAATATTTGATTCATTATATGTTTATTATGAAACTCTGATGGTGACAACCCATATACGTTGTCGCCAGTGTGATGCTGCTCAACATGTTTGCGGTGTAGGACATCGTCACCCTCAAATAAGAAGCATGTGCAGCTCGCCTAGCAAGGCTCTGTTCCTTCATTTTGATTCATTACACATATATGCATGGGACGAAAAGACATACATCGAATTTATGCGGCTCCAATGATTATACAATACATTAACATACAAAAATAAATAAAATGGCACATATTTATTATTACGTTTGTTTGTATAATCAAAATATCCGAGAGAAAATAGGTTATTCATGCATGATGGATGTCAGAAAGGGATTCCTTGTTTTTTCTAATAAATTTAGATATATTATTTATATTATTTGGAGTCATATAATAAAAGTTATGAATTTCCAAAGTTTTTATTACTAAGAAAAGCAATTTTAATGAGTTGCATATTTTAATTATCCAAATTAGTGAACCAAGTTTGTATTCAAAATATTCAAATATTTTTGAGGACGTTTCATATTAAAAAATCTATTTAAATTTATATTCAAAATTTATGGACATTCGCAAATAAACAGAAGGTTTTATGGAAAAACGTACGTACCAGGGACCCTTGCGTAATTTTCTATCAAAACTAGAGGACCTATATAAAAAAGGCAGACGACGCGCTGTCCGGCGATGCCACGTCGTTGTTGGGGTCGCCTTGTTAGACCCAGTGTTAATTCGTCTGAAAATGGTGTTTAGTGCACATTGCAGAAAAAAATACCGTAGAGTGGTGTTTTTTGCGATTTCAGTGAATGGTGGTGGTTTTTCGTAATTGAAGCAAAAGAGTGGTGGTTTTATGCTATATGTCGTTAACATCTGTTAACGGTCGTTAACGGCCGTCCCAAGATGGTGGGCCTCATCTGTCAGATCCAGCATCAATTCGTGCCAATCGACTGGTTAACTGGTTAACGTACATTGCAAAAAATCAGCAGTAGGGTGGTGGTTTTTTCGATTTAAATGTAAACTGGTACTTTTTCAAAATTTAGATAGTAAAATGATGGTTTTATGCTATAAACTCAGCTTCTCGGGCCTTCGGGCCTAGTCCTGTTAAAAAAAGAAAAAAAAGATAATTCAGAGTAAATTGAGTAGCACGTGCAGGGCTGCTGCACCTTGAATGTCCGTTTCCTTAGATAGAAGCACGTGGCCGTGACGGCCGGCTCACCCGCCGCCGTGTTTATATTCAAGGTTCGGAGCATCCGTGGAGCTAGCGCTGGTGGCGGTATGCTACCTCGAGGTGTCAGTGTCAGTCCGGTGGCTCGCCGAGTGGGACACCTCCATGATCTGCCGGGACGACGAGCCGCCGGCCGCGACCTTATCCACGACGACGTGCCTCGATTTTCTTCCGACAAGACGTTACTCACGTGATGCATGCTGATTACATGACTTGGTTCATTGGTGTATGATCCATGGTCCATGCCTCCATGGTCCATGGATGGCGATTTCCTTTTCCAGTCGCCTTATCTGATACTGATTCTGCTCCTAATTCTTTCTTAATTATCGGGGGTGTGTTGTCAGTACATAAGGCTAGTCATGGTGAAAGTAACTTGAGTAATAACATAGTCCTATATGTATCGCCAACTAAACATTTAGATGACATGGCATATAATTAAATAATGAGAGAGAAGTTTGTGATAACTAGCTATGTTACCATAACATTACAGATTTGAAGATAAAATGAGTCTATATTGCAATAAATAAGCCTTTGCATAACACCACATATATGTTACTATCCACTATAGAGGTAGTAACTTAGACTAGTAACATTCACATGTTATTATTCTAAATTATTCCACACTATGACCAGCCTAATAAAAAAGATATGCTGCTATGATATCTAGAAAGAGAGAAACCTGTGCCTATAGCTAGCGTTAGCATGGCACGTTAATTGAATTTTTAATGGCCCCAGAGGCTCAAGCTGGTGCCCATGTTACCAACGGTCATTGGACCGTGGACGCCTCAATCATATGCACAAAATCTTCGCTGATCCACACGGCCTGCCTACCTCGTCTCCATTTAAGAGCATATATTCTCTGGTCAGTGTCTTGTCCCACCCCAAAAGCATATTCATGTGGAAAGAGCTAAAATAATGATTTGGTGAGCTTCCAAAATGGGTCTCCCCTTAAATTCTCTCCCATTTTCACACATACTTTCTTCATTAACAAAACATAAATATTCCAAAAATGAAAAACCGAGATTTTAGTTTTTCTAGAAGTGCATACATCGAAGAAAAAAATTAATGGACTTAGATAGAATTTACATATATTTGTCTCTATAAAAAGTTAGTTCGAAATTACATAATTTTGAACTTTATAGAATTCTTAAATTTCTTGTTTTTTTTATTTTCTTCCCTTTTTTTGTTCTATCTTCATTCCGGGTAACTATTTACTCTAAGGTTCATGGAAAATAATATATACTTTCATATCTTTAAAAAAAAAATTCCAAGCTAAATAAATTGAATTTGTAAAAAACTTCTTCATATGTTTATTTATTGACCCTTTATTTTTCTTATGCTGGGCGTCTTCCAACCGCGTGAAATCATGAACGTGTTGCCATTGGAACATCATTTTGAGGGGCAAATGACCAAATCTAGCTCATTCAGATACTTGAGAGACCGACTGTTATTTGATTAAAGACCGGTAATAGACTTATGACAAAAGTATAGAGAAAAAAGTTAATATTCATAATTATTTCCAAATGTCGAAGTTTGCATATAGATGTTGTTCCAACTACTACGACGCGGTCAACATGCTGATCAATACAAATGCAGAAGTGGTTTAGATTTGGTCCCTTGAACAATGAAACTGGTTCCGACAATTATTTGGAGGTGGTTTTGCACATGCCACAACTCATTACCATACCCCCACCCCTCGTGCCTGGCACCCACAACACCCGCAAAAGTCAGTTCCCACGGACCACAGAAGTGAAGTACACCTAATTCGACCTGGGTATGCACATTCATACAACGGCTCCTGCACAAATAAACTAAGGTTGTATACATCTTTCTGAGGGAATTGATCTGATTTTCCTAGACAAAGGGGAACATTAATAATTGTCCATGGGCTTGTTCACGCTGGTCTGATCATCCACCAGTCCATATATTCTTCAAATTGATGGAACATGAAAATACATGAATGGACATGGATACTCACCATTCCAAGTTTAAACACGTGCAAAAAATTGGACTTCTAAGTTTCACAATATTTTGAAATAAATCATGCACATACATATTGACTCGATTTTTTGTTCATGCAAAATTTAGAGAAAAAAATTCAATCATATGTAGCCACCACCAAGAAAATAGAGAATGGAGCTTCCACAATGAAATCACCCAGTTTGTACTGTTCCTCGGGCAATTTGTATTTTTTTCTCAAGTTGCACACTTTTGTGTTTAAGTTTCAAACTTTGCATGTGCATATCTGCCAAAAAAAAACCGGAAATGTGGCATTTTTGGGGGAGAGAGAGCTTATAATTCAAGGAACTTGTTTTGGGGGTTAATCATGGTATTATTGTGGTGAGTGTGGTCGACTAAAATACGTCACTTTTTAGTGCAAGAGAATGCGTGTATCTTTCGGTTTCAGACGGGGCAAAAGAAAAATGCAGGTATCAGAATCTCTTATACCACTTTGGCACGGTGTGGCATCGATATCCATTCAGATACCCAACGATGAACATATTCGGTGTGCACGTGCTCCACTTGGATGGCCAAGGGATCTTTCGCTGCTAGATGGAGTCGTTGTAGGCATGAAAGTGCAAAGGGAGGGAAAACGCGACGCTACTCCTCGAAACGGACATACGCCCAGCTATATAAATATATCAATCAGTTGAGACCGCTGCTGGGCCAGGCAGCACATCGTCCAAGAAAAACAAAAAGAAAGCACAAAAGAAAAAGAAAAGAAAGCAAAGTCGATAACAGCGGCTTGACGAAAACGAAGACGACCCGCAACCGTTGCGCCCTCCAGCTAAGTACCACCGCAAGCCTAGCACTACGAAGCGCCGCGCACCAAGCAACACCTCCAAGAAGAAAAGCGACGATGACGACGCTGCTGCCCGGACAGGTCCTAGGGTTTCCCCCGGTGCGCACCGGGAGGTGGAGAAGAGGTACACCCGAAGCCCTTCAAGAAGGGCAGTGGCGCCCACAGGCGTCACCGCGTCGGTGTCAAGACGACAAGGATTTCTCCCGACCCCTCAGGAAAAACACACTCCCAGACGCAATCGTAGTGCTCCACCAAGCTCGTCGCCCACCAGTGCACGCCACCACGGTCTTGTAGCCGCCACCGCCGTTGCACCGAGACCCGCGAAGTAAGGCCGGTAGGACAGAAAAGAGCAGGCTTCGGCAAGGTTGCCAGAACAACAATACGCGGGAGGGAACTACCTCCACCACCAGAAGGTGGTAGCCGATCGGATACAGTCGCAAGGCAAACCAGGCCCAACTGGCCTGGCCGAGCCCCCGAGAGCCCGTGAAGCCCCACAGTCGCACTGCAGCAAGGGGACCGTCGTCCACGCCAACCCCACACTAGCCCCTACTAACCCGTCCACCAGGGGAACAACTGCCACCGTCGAACCCTGCCGCCAAATGGCAACACCGTCACCACCGCGCTCACCCGGGGCATCCGGACCACCATCGGTCTGAGAGGCACCATATAGGCCCGCAAGGGCTCGGAGAAACGAGCGTGGCGGACACACCCGCTCCATGCTGCCCACGAGACCCCGCGAGCACGGAGAATAGGAGACCACCAGACCCAGACCCGACTGGCCTAGCTCCGGAAACCCGGCCGCCGCGCAGCCCGGATGAGGTGCCTATGCTGGAGACCAAGGGGCCCGCCTGGCCTAGATCGGACCCACACTGGCCCAGATCGGGCCTGGTAAGGACCACCGAGGGAGCACCCGCAGCACCTCCGTCTCCCTCCATGCCGGGGAGCTCGCCGCCACGCAGCCACCGGTGGGGGGGCTCACAAGACCACTGGCCGAAGCGAGGGCCTGCCCGAGCCTGCGGCCCAGATCGGGCCCCACCTGGCCCAGATCGGGCCCTGCAGAGCTCCTAGCCAGGAGCACCTCCGTCCTCCCCCGACGCCCTTGGAGCCGCTGCCCACCACCCCACGCCCTTGGAGCCGCCGCCAACGCCACGCCACGTCCTGCAGAGCCCCGCGTGAGACCGCCATGGAGCGCCGCCGCCAGCGAGGGTTCCTGCAACCCCCGCCGGCCAGGGAGAAAGGCGCCCCGCCGCCTGCCCCGCCTGGCTTTTGCTCGGTGCACGCCGACGGCGGGGAGGAGCGAAAGGGTTGGGGGAGAGGGACGCTGGCGGCCCGCCCGTCGCCCATGAGGGGGCAAGACGAGACAAGCAGGGAGAGTCAGAAACGTGGAGTTCCCTCCATAGTCTGCAACGCGACGCTACTTAACCCTCTATGGTACTTATCCGGAGTTACGCTTGGTAACTCAGCGAAGTGTAGATGGTTAGAAAAACAATGTCTTGAGAGCATCTCCACTCGCCTATCCAGTACGTCGATTCGGACACCAAATTTAGATCCGGACGTTGAAAATCGGTTCAGTCGCGTTCCTAGCAACCTCTTTTCGTCGGATTTGGGCCAACTTCGGTCCAAACTTCCCAGGCCATACCAAGGATCCCGGGTACGCCCTGGGAACACCGAACGAAGCGAATTGACCGAGTGGACCAGCCTCTCTCACACCGCTCCCAACTCCGGCGAACTCCAGACGCTCGCACCTTTCTTCCTCCACAACTCCGCCGAAAAGCCATGGCCGAGAGATTTCCCGGCGACATCGCGACGGCGAACGGCTGACGCACGCTACAGACGTGGGAAGCCTGGCTGCTCCACAACACGGGCTATACAGCGCCTCTGGACTTTTGTCTCCCCGTCGGCTGGAAACTCAGCGCCAGTGGGATCCCTATTCCGTCGGTGCCCGCCGACGAGGACATCGCCGGAGAGATCCAGGCGGCTATCGCCGCCATGGAAGACCCGAATCTCGCCGAGGATCCTAGCAACCTGGTCTTCTGGAGGCAGTTCTTCGCCGATATGCGCCTCCAGGATCTCGCCCGACACGAGGGACCGCCGGGCTCGCCGCCGACGCATCACAATGTTGCGTTTCTCCGTCGCTGGTGGAGCGTTCCAGGGCGAACTCTCGCCGCCGTCATGGAGCACATCTAGGCCGGCAACCACCCCCGCCTCGGCCTGTAGAAGCGGCGTCCGTCGTCGACCATGGCGGCGGCGGCCTATTCCTAGTTTGAATTTAATATTTTCCTAGTTAAATTCGATGTAATATGTGTGTCCTTGCCCTAATTAATGAAATCCATCTATATTTGCCCAAATTTCGCCGTGTTTAACTAATTTCACCAAATGTGGGAACTCGGCCTATGAACACGAGTGGGAAACTCGGTTCTCAGGCCGAAAACGAGTTTCGTCCGGCCAAAATTTGGTCTGGATTTCGGCCTGGGTTCGCCCAACGAGTGGGGATGCTCTAACAAGGGCGAACAAATGGAGCGGGATTGTTATTTTTTTTTTTTGAATAATGGTACTTCCTCAGTTCCATATTAATATCCTTAACTTTATCTAGATTTGTATGTATGTATTTAAATATTTAAGACTAGATATATCCGAACTAGACAAAGTTGAGGCCAACGGAGGGAGTATATTGAAGTTTAAAGAAATCTGTTTTATTTCATACAGATACATGAAGATGATTTCTAAGGACCTGTAAATTCTGGTTAAATAGCATGTTATATTTTGGCCTACACAAAAATCACATTTATCATTTTTATTCCGGTATCATATGAAAATATAATTCCATAAAAATGTATATGTAGATATTAGAAATTTGTATTTTTTCTATAAAAAAATCAGGCCACATGTAATGGTACTTTGCAGTTTTAAAAAGGTTGATATTTCACCGATACATTTTTCTAGAAAGGGAAAAAACATCCTAGACTACACATTGACTGATGCATATGATCTTGTTACATTATTTTATAATCCATAAATTATTACAACTACACGAAGATGTTCAAGGATCACAAAGGGTTGATATGTGATTCAACCACCCAAGGAAAGCAAAAAAAACAGCATTGATGCACCAATATGATAGCTTTATTAAAACGTCAACCCCATCCAAAGGTATAATAGGTGCACCCCCATGGGCTACTCACAGCGCTCAGCCTCTCTTAGTCGCCAGATGCTCGACTTGGAGCAATCTGGGCCGTCGGTTCTGACCAGTGCTGCTAGTCCAGGCCATGAAAAAACCGATTCCTACCCGCCTGCCGATGTGTTGTGTCGCTGCCGCTGGGGTCGGCCGGCCGGTTGGCCCGCTTGGCGGTCCAATAGGCTGGGAGAGGGATGGTCTAGCACTGGAGTCACGTGTTTTGCGTTGCCGTTTAGGCCCCGCACCATCGCGCTCGTGTTTGTCTTTCCGCGATGGAGATATTTCTTGCGCAGTTGTATGCTGGGGTTTCCACCAGTTGCCCTTTCGATAACCGCATGGCCGTCTCGGTGGCATCTCGTCATTTGCAGCGCTGCCTACTCCTGCGTCCCGTCCTCCCGTTCGCCTCTGCATGCCACACTCAGCGCACCACGCTTCGCTCGGTACTAGATCCCGTTCTCTGGTTTAGGGTTCCTCGGTTTTCTTCAGCGCCAGTTTGGATTTCTCGGCGGCCGGATTCAACGTCGGGTCGTGGTCGGCGTACGTTCCGTCGCCATGGATGCCTTCCGCGCTGGATTCGGTTAAGGTGAGTCCTACTTGCCCGGTAGTAGCTGGTTCCCTTCCTCTTCGATCTCCCCTCCTTTTTATTCTATCCTTTGTTTGATTTCCCTTCTCTTTTTTGGTTTGTTTTTTCTTGCTTCCACTTCCGGTCTGTTCCTGCTTGTTTCTGACTTTTTTTGCGTGCTCCTTCTTCGCAGGTCATTCGCTCCCTGGAGGTTGCTGGATCTCGTGTTCGTTGGCTGTTCGTCCGCTGGATCTAGGTAAATTTGAGCCCTGCCCCGTCGAACAGTACAGAGATGGTGAGAGAAATTCCGAGACTTTGTTCCTTTTCTGTTCCTTCTATGCAGGCCGTACGCTTTTCCCGAGTAAGCTTGTCTGGATCTGTTCGTCTGCTGTTCGTTCTAGGTAAGTTCAAGCTGGCTGACCGATTCCTCTTATTTTCCCAACGTTGCCTTTGCCGAGCAGTAGATTCAGAGCTGGTCCAGGAATAGTGCAGCTGTCAGTGGGATTAGAGTTGGTCTAGGAATAGTGTTTGCCTATACAATCGGTTCAGAGCTGGTCCAGAAAATGTGTTTTGGTTCTAGATCGATAGCTTAGAATATTGTGATAGAGGTGCAAGATAATTAGGGTTATTAGGGCCTTGCTAGGACTCGTTTTCTTCTTGCACAGATTCTGTTACATACAAATAATTGGGAGCTAGATCTGTACAAGGCCATGTTTTCTTCTTGCACAAATTCTATTACATACAAATACTTGGGAGCTAGATCTGTACTCCCTTCTCATTCAATAGATCTATAATATTTTTAAGATACCCTGCTAAATCGTTTGAGAATTCAAGTTTGAAAATGACCATGGTCTAACATATTTTCTTATGTTGTGTGTGTGCTTAGCTTACTACTGCCTTCATCTTAGGCCGATGGAATTATGTTTGAATTTGTTGGCCGTGGTTTGGTTTTTATTCCATTGCATGTCTACCTATTCCTAGTCCCAAGCCTCTCGAACATGCAAGCGACTTATAAAACATCACAGCCTTCCATGTTCATTTTAACTGATTATGTATTCTTATAGATGTAGTCTGATACCCCAAAAGGCAAAGTGTTTCAGAACATGGAATAATATCCCTACAAGTTTCAAACACCACGATTGTGCTAATAGACGGTAGGAGATAGCTGACAAATAAATGTAGGAAACAAAGTTCAATGATTGAAATTAAATTCTTTTCTCTTTACTGGTTTCCGAAAATTGATTGTGTCGCAAGTAATGTTGTAACTTTAATTAAGCATATACTACAGAAACTGAAAGCGCGAGGTAGCAAAAATTGTTTCTCATCTTTATTTATTTTCCTAAAGAGAAAAACATAAAATAAAGGAAAAGTCAATGGTATGGTGAATACCTGAACACATTATGCGTTAGTTTGGTTTGGTTACTTTGTTGGTACCCATCAGCGGGTTTTGGTATGCGTTAGTGAGTTAAAGAGCCTATTAGAATAGTTGGGGTATAGGAGAACAAGTTACTTCATATGAGAAGATCAGCTTGAATGAATAAATTAGAAACTAAAACTACTATAGTGAGTTTTCCTGGGTGTTTGGTTCTGCTTTCCGTGGTGAGGGTATAGAATGGTATATTCCTCCTTTAGAATTCGGTTTTGCTTTCTTTTTACCTGCGTTGTTCATCCCTGTTTAGTAGAGGCCCGACATAGAAAGGACACACCTTTGCTTAGTAGGAGCGTAGCTCACATTAATATGAAAAAACAGATTATCAGAAACTTGGTCTATGCTTCATTCTAAAACCAGGATCTGCATAAATAACTGATGTCGCTGAGTAGATCATCAGTTTGCTTTGATGCTTTGTTTCATTTGTTTTTGTAGATTACGGAATATGGTTCCTTCTGTGAGGAATATCTTGCTTCCAGGGCAGACTCCCTCTGAGATAAGTGCCCAGGTTGACCTTGAGACAAAAACTGTTTAGGAGTTGCGGACTCTGAATATCTGTGACCATAGGGTTGGTCCATGTGTTGCTCACATCCCTATACTGTGTTGCTTTCATTTATCACTGTAGGTGTTAATGGTCATGATTTCCTTTGCAGAAAACTAAGTTCTACTGCACCGTTGTGATCACAAAACTCAGCCCTAGGGAATGTTGGTGGTTCCATGCTTGCTCAGCCTGCAATAGAGGAACGATCCCTTATGACACTTCACACAAATGTTCTGACAGAGAATGCAGTGGGGTTCATGGAACACCTAGGTAATTTCCAACACTTCCCCGTCTTTCATACAGGACTATAATCTTCTTGGACGCTTCTGATTCATTTTGTTTATCAGGTATCGGATTTGTTACTTTGGCTCTGATGGCACTGGAGAAATTGAGTTTGTGTTCTACTTATCCAACTAGAATCATGATTAGTCTCACACTGTCGTCAAACTTTTTCCCTCAATTTGCGGTTCTATGTTTTGTTGTGTAGGATCATATGAACAAAATATAGTTGTCTTAGGCTTTTATGCTATGTTAGTGGCCATCCGTCCGATCTACCGGATTTTGACAGCACGTCGTGTTCTATTGGACAAGTTTGCTTATAGTTGGTTGTACATCAGTATCAGATTGTTTAGAAATTACCTCAATAATTTTACATTTCTTCTTTAATTATGCTTACAGACTATGTAATCTTAGTTTGTAGGTTTCTATACTTCATCCAGCCAGATGATTTTTCCGATGGCGCTCAACATAACAGGGTTAGTCAGTCTTTGCCTCTAGCTACTTCCACCTTTAATATTATCATACCACTTTATTTTCCAATGTTTGCAGGCCTATGGAAATCGTCGAGGTCACAACCAACACCGCTTTTGACGCAATGCTAAATAAGTTAGATCTTCCTACTGCTCGGTACAAGGGCTCTAATATCGGCGGCTATTTCCAGATTGAAGTGGTATTTTATCCTTCTGCTTATTTTCTTCTGAATAACCTTCCTCCACACTTAATCATGGGTTGTCCATCATCATCTTTGAAAGAAGCAAAAGAATTTGCTGCAAAAGATGCAATAGAGTATATGGCAACAGATCAAAGGAAGGTACTTAAAGATTATAACTACGATTAACTCCAGCGACAAAGGGACCTAAACCACATCTTCGGTGCAAGCTGGAAGAAAAGAACAAGCAGCTGACCGAATCTATTATTACATGTGACACTCTCATTCATAAAGTATCTGATTCAAACAGACACATTCAAGACATAGTTTCCAAGAACAATGACCTCCTTCACATTCAGGACGTAGCTACTGAGCTTAAATGTCATGAAGACGAGGCGATTAGCAGTCTCAAGGATATGGGGGTGTATCCACTTTACAAAAACTTTTCTAAAGACAATGGCAACCTGGACATCTCCGCGCACAACGCGTCTGATGATCTACGCTACAACTCTCTAATGGAGAAGAACAGTATGAAGAAGAGGCGCTCCGCTATGGACGGCGTTAATTATATAACAACTAAGAACACTACTATCTGATCCTACAATCAGTGTCTTCTAAGCCTGCTTAAGTGAACATGCAGTTGTTACTCTCTACTACTTTGTAGAGCATTGCATGTAATAAATATCAGACGACTCTGCTGTCAAGCTTAGTGGAACTTATGTCATCACTTTGGTATTTTAGATCCTCTTTTCCTGTACATTTCAATTAACATGATTTCACACGACCGTCAGTTACAGCTGAATCTTTTGGCCCCTAAAACCCTTCAGCTCCTTCGGTTTAGGTTAGCAAGGATTCAACAGTTAAAATAGAACAAGTCTTTCATCAGCGCTAAACAATTGCTAAATTCACGGGCTCGTGCGCTAAGGCGTATAACAAAATCTAGTTGGCTGAATAAGCCCCGTACAACCATTTCTAAAACAGTTGTGCCCTGCAGCCATGGCCTACCTGTGGTCCCCTACCGAAGATAGGACAATGTACGGATCCGGTGCATGGCCAGAGGAATAACCTGCATGAAAGATGGGTTTGTTGTATGTTAAACACAAAATCATTTCTCACATTCCATATAGACAGTAGGAAAGCAAAAACACTCACTCATATTTAAACTTCATCCCCCTTATCAATACAATTTAGCCCGTTACTGAACGACTTTGTTATACTTTTTGGTGGGTGATGTTAAACATCATATGAATGATGCGCCACAAAAACTTAGCAAACGTACAACCACTAGTAGAAACCGCCCTATGTGTCCCGGTTGGTAAGGGGCTTTAGTCCCGGTTCCCCAACCGGGACGGGGCAATCGGGACTAAAGCCCCAACCTTCAGTCCCGGTTGCCCCACCAACCGAGACAAAAGGGTATACACATGGCCACTGCTGAGTGCGAGGGGGGAGGAGCAACCGTCCCGGTTCGTAACACGAACCGGGACAAATAACCCTCTGTTGCGGCAGAGATTTGGCACATTTCTCTGCCGCGGCAGAGAATTCATTTTGGCAACTTTTTTTTGCCGCGGCAGCATTTTGGCCACTTTTTGTGCCGCGGCAGAGAATTCGTTTATGTTGTTTTATTTTTTATTTAATGTTTTGCACTCATCAATGAAGGAACCATTATATTACACAAGATCATAATGACAATATAGATCCAAGTGTCGAACATATTATATTCGATACACGGATTTCATGAACTACATATATACAAAATAAGCTCTTTGTACAATCCCTATTGTATATACACACTCGAATATTATTCTCCTTTTGGGTTTAGGACTTCTGTATCCAAGAATCCCGCCAATTACTCTTGAATTTCTCGTACGCGATCCTTTGGCAGAAGACCGTCCCGTAGAGGTTCGATCTGATTTAAAAAAGGAGTCAACCTATATGAATGAAACTAAACACAATTTGATGGTAATTAAAAACTATAGAAATTGTTTACGTACGTGGAGTTGCTCTAAATTTCTGCCCTTCTCACAGCACGTCTGACGGATGAACTCGCAAACATAGTATCCACATAAATTGTTCCCTGGTCCCTGCGTCAGGCACTTTACGAGAACAGAGTTCAATCAAAAAAATAATCAAGCATGATAATAACGGTATCAAAACTAGAATCAAAGAGATGCGCGGATATAGCTAGTGGTGCTTACTGTTGGAATTATGCCCTAAAGGCAATAATAAAGATGTTATTATTATAATTCTTATTCATGATAAACTTTATATTAAATGCTAGAATTGTATTAAGCGGAAACTTTGAAACTTGTGTGGTTTATGAACAACACCGTGTCCCTAGTACGCCTCTATGGACTAGCTCATTGATTAATGATGATTAAGGTTTCCTAACCATAGACATGAGTTGTCGATTAATAATGAGATCATGTCATTGGGAGAATGATATGATGGACAGACCCAAATTAAGCAGAGCAATTAGATCATGTCATCGTGTTCATCTTTGTGAAGCTTTTCTTATGTCAAATATTGTATTCCTTAGACCATGAGATAATGCAACTCCCTGGTATCGGAAGAAAGCTTTGAGGTCATCCAACGTCATCATATGAGAGGGTGATCATAAAGGTGTCTCTCAGGTGATCGGAAAGTACTTGTTGGATTGTATATATCGAGATGGGATTTGTCCCTCCCAAGTCGGAGAGATATACTTCGGGCCCACTCGGTAATCGATATCAACACCGCTTGCAAGCACGTGGTTAAGGAGTTAATCACAAAGTGATATCGGATTACGGAACGAGTAAAGTACTTGCTGTGAACGAGATTGAACTAGGTATGCCGATGCCAACGATCGAATCTCGGGCAAGTAAAATATCGCGTGACGAAGGGAATATATATATGGGATTAATTGAATCCTGGCATCGTGGTTCATCCGATATGATCATCTATGAATATGTGGGAGTCAATATGGATTTCCATACCCCGCTGTTGATTATTGATAGAAGATCATGTCTGCATATTCTCGAACCCGTAGGGTCACACACTTAACGTGTCTCGACGCTAGGATAGAATGGATAATTGGTTTATGAGTTTTTGTTCGGAGTCTCGGATGAGATCCAGGACATCACGAGAGGTTCCGGAATGGTCCGGAGAATAAGATTCATATAAGGGAAAGCAGTTTTTGGATTTCAGAATTGTTTCGGTTTGTTCGGTATTGTACCGGAAGGTTCTAGAAGCTTCTGGAGTGGGACCAACGTGGCCCCACTTGTCGGAGGGGGGCGTGGTCCTACGAGGGAGTGCCCTGGCCGCATTGGGACAGGGGCACAAGGCCCCATAGGCCCAGCCGGCCAAAACCCTAGGGAAACCCTAGGGGGACCTTCTAGAAGGGGGGGGAAGACTTGCCCCCCACTCCACGGAGCCGTACGTGTGCATCTCTCGGAGGCGTCGCCACTTGCGGCGTTGGATCGGATCGGATCACGAGGAGGAGAAGGCTAGTACGACTACATCAACCACGTTCTGTTGAACGTTCCGCTGTGCAATTTCTTCAAGGGTATGAAGATCTCATCTATCCCCCTCGTTGATTTCATCTCCTAGATTAGATCTTGGCTTTCCCGTTCGCATCCGTAGAATTTTTTTGATTTACTATGCTGTGAAACCCTTCAGTGGTATCAGAGCTAGATCTATGCGTAGATGTGTTACACGAGTAGAACGCAACATGCTTGTTGCGGGCGTTGATGTTTTCTGTTGCAAGCCTCTTGTTGTGTACTTCTTATGACGCGGGATAGTGAGATCGAAGCGGTCCAGGCCAACTTTACGTGACCTCGTTCGCGAGACCGGCTCCGCACTTGACGTGTGCCTTGTTCCACACATGCGGCTGGTGGATGCCAGTTTCTCTCACTATAGTTGTCATGGGATTTACACCGGATGTTGGCAACCATAATATCACCGTTGTGGCTTTTCGTAGATAAGAATCGTTCTTAGCTTATTACTCAACAACAAAGTAGAGGCGTCTAACTTGTTTTTGCAGGGAGTGTTTTGTGATATGATATGGCCCAAGATATGATGTGTATGTTGTATGAAATGATCATGTTTTGTAATACTTCACGACTTGCATGTCGATGAGTACACAACCGGCAGGAGCCATATGGTTGTCTTTATAATTGTGTATGACCTGTGTGTCAACTTCTTATACGCCATATAATAGCTTTACTTTATCGCTAAGTAGTTAGCAATAGTTGTAGTTGCTATTCGTGGTAGAGGCAATCATGGTGGAGTGATGGAGATCATGCTGGCACGCACAAGATGGAGATCATTGCGCGGAGATTGGCTATACCATGTCACATAAAATTATATGCATGTGATGTTTATCCTTTTATGTATCTTATTATGCTTAGATCGCGACGGTAGCATTATAAGATGATTCCTCACTTAAAGATCAAGATAAAATTGTGTTCTCCCCATGTATGCACTGTTGCGAAAGTTCGTCGTGTTTAAACATCACGTGATGATCGGGTGCTATAAACTCTACGTTCACATACAACGGGTGCAAGCCAGTTTTGCACACGCGGAAATACTTAGGTTTGACTTGACGAGCCTAGCATGTACAGACATGGACTCGGAACACACGAACCGAAAGGTTAAGCATGAGTCATATGAATGATATGATCGACACTTTTTTGTCCACCATTAAAACCACATCTCTTCTCGTGAAGATCGGATTAGGTGTGGTGAATTTGGATCATGTTCACTAAACAACTTGAGGGATGTTGAATTTAGTGGGAGTTCATCTAGTAATTTGATTAAGTTAAACTAGTTATCATGAACATAGTCTAAATTGTACTTGCAAATTTTGTAGATCAAATGGCTAAGTCCAACTTCAACTTCAACGTTTTTGCTGAGAAAGAAAAGCTTAAGAACAATGGGTCTAACTTCACCAACTGGTTCCGCAATCTGAGAATCATTCTCGTTGGCGGACAAAAGGACTATGTCCTTGTGAAAGTGCTAGGTGACGCCCCTGCTGTAGATGCGCCGGCTGATGAAAAAGCTGTTTATCAGTCGCGCAAAGATGATTATGGTGTGATTAAGAGCACCATGTTGTTTGCTATGGAATCGGAACTTCAAAATCGTTTTGAGGAGTTCGCCGGGCCCTTTGAGATCCTTGAGGAACTAAAAACCATGTTTTAGAGTCAGGCCCGTTCTGAGAGATATGAGATCTCTGAGAAATTCTTTAACTGCAAGATGGAGGAAGGGAGTTCCGTTAGTGAGCACGCCATTAAGATGTCGGGCTACACTCAACGCCTCGAGCAACTGGACTGCAAGATTCCAGAGGAGCTCAAGATTGACAGAGTTCTGCAATCACTCCCTCCTAGCTACAAAGGTTTTGTAGTTACTCATAATCAGATTGGTTCCACTGATACGATCACTGAGCTCTTCGCTAAGCTGAAAGCTGCAGAGGTAGACATCAAGAAAGATAATCATGTGTTGATGGTCAACAAGCCCCCTAGCTTTAAGAAAGGTAAGGGTGCAAAGAAGTCCTTCAAGAAAGGCAGCGGCAAGCGCGTTGCCCTGCTGAGAAGAAGCTCAAGTCTGGACCTAAGTCGGACACTGAGTGCTTCTATTGCAAGGACAAGGGTCACTGGAAGCGCAACTGTCTGAAGTACTTAGCGGACAAGAAGGGTGGCACCATTAAAGGTATATTTGATATACATGTTATTGATGTTTACCTTACTAGCGCTCGTTGTAGTGCCTGGGTATTTGATACTGGTTCAGTTGCTAATATTTGTAACTCAAAATAGGAGCTACGGAATAGACGGCGGCTAGCAAGGGATGAGGTGACGATGCGCGTTGGCAACGGATCAAGAGTTTATGTGATGGTCGTCGGCACGCTCTCCTTAGTTTTACCTTCGGGATTAGTTTTAAACCTTAATAACTGTTATTATGTGCCTGCGTTGAGCATGAACATTATATCTGAATCGTGTTTATTGCAAGACGGTTATTCATTTAAATCAGAGAATAATGGTTGTTCTATTTATATGAGTAACATCTTTTATGGTCATGCACCTGCTATGAATGGTTTATTTCTTCTGAATCTCGAAAGCAATGAAACACACATCCATAACATTGAGGCTAAGGGATGCAAAGTAGATAGTGATAATTCAACTTATTTGTGGCACTGCCGTCTAGGTCATATTGGTGTAAAACGCATGAAGAAACTCCATTCTGATGGACTTTTGGAGTCTCTTGATTTTGAATCATTTGACACGTGCGAGCCGTGCCTCATGGGCAAGATGATCAAAACCCCGTTCTCCGGAATAATGGAGCGAGCAACGAACTTATTGGAAATCATACATACCGATGTATGCAGACCAATGAGTGTTTCGACGCGTGGTGGATATCGCTATTTTCTCACTTTTACTGATGACTTAAGTAGATATGGGTATATCTATTTAATGAAACATAAATCTGAAACGTTTGAAAAGTTCAAATAATTTCAGAACAAAGTGGAAAACCATCGTAACAGAAAAATTAAATTTCTACGATCTGATCGTGGAGGTGAATATTTGAGTTAAGATTTTCTCACGCATCTTAAAGCAAGCGGAATTGTTTCGCAACTCACGCCACCCGGAACACCACCGCGAAATGGTGTGTCTGAACGCTGGAATCGAACTTTATTGGATATGGTGCGATCGATGATGTCTCTTACAGATTTGCCGTTATCATTTTGGGGTTATGCATTAGAAACCGCTGCATTCACTTTAAATAGGGCACCATCTAAATCTATTGAGACGACACCGTATGAACTGTGGTTTGGTGCTAAACCTAAGTTGTCGTTTCTTAAAGTTTGGGGATGCGAAGCTTATGTCAAGAAGTTGATGCCGGACAAGCTCGAACCCAAAGCGGAGAAATGCATCTTCATAGGATACCCTAAGAAAACTATAGGGTATACCTTCTATCACAGATCCGAAGGCAAAGTGTTTGTTGCAAAGAACGGATCCTTTCTTGAGGAGTTTCTCTCGAAAGAAGTGAGTGGGAGGAAAGTAGAGCTAGACGAGGTTATTGAACATTCTCTTGAGTTGGAGAGTAGCGCAGCACCGGAAATTGTTCCAGTGCCATCTGCACCAACAATAGAGGAAGCTAATGACAAGGATCATGAAGCTTTGGACGCTGCTACTACCGAACGTCGCAGGTCGACAAGGTCACGTGCCCCTCCTGAGTGGTATGGCAACCCTGTCTTAACTGTCTTATTGGTAGACAACAGTGAACCTGCGAACTATGAGGAAGCAATGATGAGCCCAGACTCTGAGAAATGGCTAGAGGCCATGAAATCCGAATTGGGATCCATGAGCGAAAACCAAGTATGGACTTTGGTGAACCCTCCTAGCAACCGAAAGGCCGTTGAGTGCAAATGGATTTTCAAGAAGAAAACGGACGTGGATGGTAATGTTACTGTCTATAAAGCACGGCTTGTCGCGAAAGGTTTTTGACAAGTTCAAGGTGTTGACTACGATGAGACTTTCTCTCCCGTAGCGATGTTTAAGTCCATTCGGATTTTATTAGCAATTGCTGCATTTCATGATTATGAAATATGGCAGATGGATGTCAAGACTGCGTTCCTCAATGGCAACATTGATGAAGAGTTGTATATGATGCACGAAGGTTTGTCAATCCTACGGATGCTGATAAGGTGTGCAAACTTCAGCGTTCCATTTATGGACTGAAGCAAGCATCTCGGAGTTGGAACCTTCATTTTGATCAAGTGATCAAGAGCTTTGGATTTGTTCCAAATTGCTATGAAGCTTGTATCTACAAGAAAGTGAGTGGGAGCTCAGTGACATTTTTAGTACTATATGTGGATGACATATTGATTATTGGAAATGACATTGATATGCTTAACGATGTGAAGAGTTGTTTGAACAAATGTTTTTCAATGAAAGACCTAGGAGAAGCTGCTTATATATTAGGCATCAAAATCTATAGAGATAGACAAAGACGCCTAATAGCTTTAAGCCAAAGTACATACCTAGACAAAGTTCTGAAAAGGTTCAAAATGGATAAGGCAAAGAAAGATTCAGTGCCTGTGTTGTCAGGTAAGATATTGAGCAAGGCTCAGTGTCCAGCTACGGTAAACGATAGAGAAGCTATGAGCAAAGTGCCTTATGCCTCGGCCATAGGTTCTATCATGTATGCCATGCTGTGTACTAGACCGGATGTGTCCAATGCTCTTAGTTTGACGAGCAGATACCAAAGTGATCCAGGAGTGGAACACTGGACAGCCGTAAACAACATCCTAAAGTATTTAAATAGGACTAAAGAAATGTTCTTGGTCTATGGAGGTGATGAGCAGCTCGTCGTAAAAGGTTACATCGACGCTAGCTTCGACACCGACAAGGATGATTCTAAATCTCAGACAGGATACGTTTATATTTTGAGTGGAGGAGCTGTGAGCTGGAGAAGTTGCAAGCAAAGCGTGATCGCGGGATCTACAGTAGAAGCGGAATACATGGCTGCTGCAGAAGTGTCAAGTAAAGGAGTTTGGATCAGGAACTTCATCACTGAGCTTGGTGTGGTTCCAAGTGCCTTAGACCCACTGGAGATATTGTGTGACAACACTGGCGCCATAGCACTGGCTAAGGAACCAAGATATCATCCAAAGACCAAGCACATCAACTGCAAGTTTCATATAATTCGAGATTATATAACAGATGGAGATCTGAAGATTAGCAAAGTACATACGGATCTGAATGTCGCGGATCCGTTGACTAAACCTCTTCCACGTGCAAAACATGATCAGCACCTTAGTGCCATGGGTGTTAGATTGTTGTCAGATGTAAACTAGATTATTGACTCTAGTGCAAGTGGGAGACTGTTGGAATTATGCCCTAGAGGCAATAATAAAGATGTTATTATTATAATTCTTGTTCATGATCAAGTTTATATTCCGTGCTACAATTGTATTAAGCGGAAACTTTGATTCTTGTGTGGTTTATGAACAACACCGTGTCCCTAGTACGCCTCTATGGACTAGCTCATTGATTAATGATGGTTAAGGTTTCCTAACCACAGACATGAGTTGTCGATTAATAATGAGATCATGTCATTGGGAGAATGATATGATGGACAGACCCAAATTAAGCAGAGCAATTAGATCGTGTCATCGTGTTCATCTTTGCGAAGCTTTTCTTATGTCAAATATTGTATTCCTTAGACCATAAGATAATGCAACTCCCTGGTATCGGAAGAAAGCTTTGAGGTCATCAAACGTCATCCTATGAGAGGGTGATCATAAAGGTGTCTCTCAGGTGATCGGAAAGTACTTGTTGGGTTATATGTATCGAGATGGGATTTGTCCCTCCCAAGTCAGAGAGATATACTTCGGGCCCACTCGGTAATCGATATCAACACCGCTTGCAAGCACGTGGTTAAGGAGTTAATCACAAAGTGATATCGGATTACGAAACGAGTAAAGTACTTGCTGTGAACGAAATTGAACTAGGTATGCCGATGCCAACGATCGAATCTCGGGCAAGTAAAATATCGCGTGACGAAGGGAATATATATGGGATTAATTGAATCCTGGCATCGTGGTTCATCCGATATGATCATCGATGAATATGTGTGAGTCAATATGGGTTTCCAGACCCTGCTGTTGATTATTGATAGAAGATCATGTCTGCATATTCTCGAACCCGTAGGGTCACACACTTAACATGTCTCGACGCTAGGATAGAATGGATCATTGGTTTATGAGTTTTTGTTTGGAGTCTCGGATGAGATCCAGGACATCACGAGAGGTTCCGGAATGGTCCGGAGAATAAGATTCATATAAGGGAAAGCAGTTTTTGGATTTCGGAATTGTTTCGGATTGTTCGGTATTGTACCGGAAGGTTCTAGAAGCTTCCGGAGTGGGACCAACGTGGCCCCACTTGTAGGAGGGGGCGTGGGCCTATGAGGGAGTGCCCTGGCCGCATTGTGCCAGGGGCACAAGGCCCCATAGGCGCAGCCGGCCAAAACCCTAGGGAAACCCTAGGGGGACCTTCTAGAAGGGGGGAAGACTTGCCCCCCACTCCACCCTTGGGGCCGCCGCCCTAGGACTTGGAGGAGGGGGCAAGGGGGCCGGCCAGCCCTCTATATAAAGAGGGCAGGGGCGCACCCTCCTCCCACCCCTCCTTGAACCCTAGCCTCCTACCTGCTGCCCTCCAGATCTCTCCCTCTCTCCCGACTACGCGTAGGCGAAGCCCTGCCGCAGAAACTCTCCACCTTTGCACCACGCTGTCGTGTTGTAGATCCAATCTATATCTCCACCCCACTTGCTGGACCGAGGAAGGAGGAGACGTCGCGGTGCCGTACGTGTGCATGTCTCGGAGGCGTCGCCACTTGCGGCGTTGGATCGGATCGGATCGCGAGGAGGAGAAGGCTAGTACGACTACATCAACCACGTTCATTGAAGCGTTCATAAAGATTTCTTCAAGGGTATGAAGATCTCATCTATCCCTCTTGTTGATTGCATCTCCTAGATTAGATCTTGGCTTTCCCGTTCGCATCCATAGAAAGTTTTTGATTTACTATGCTGCGAAACCCTTCACTTACATCTAGTGGTTGAAATATAAGCTCCTCTTTCCAAACACCCCTAGCCTTGTTGGTGAACCGTTTCCAAGCGTTGTCCAGCGAAGAAAACGAATAAAAGAAGTTATTAATTACTTGATATCATAAAATTCACGAACGTTGCCGATATAGTGTCGTAATGATTAGAATTGCCGCTGGAGAATCATCTGCATGTCCTTCCACGACTCAAGGGGTTTATGTTTCGAGTCCATGACTAGTACACGCCCTTTGTCAGGTTGAATGATTAACAGAATATAGTGGAAGCTGCGCATGCATAACTAATCAATTATATACTTAACGTCGAGTAGACGAAATAGAAAGTGTATACAAGACAATAACACTCACTCGAAGTTGTAAGGAAATAGTATTTCCCTTCTGGTTTCTTAAAACCTTAACGCATGTACGATATTATCCTCCGTATCCTGGGGGTCAATGAATCCAATGTCATAGATTTATCCTCTGCTGCATTCGAGAATCTTCATTCTGCATATTATAGTATGATTATATACATGCAATAAACGAGGTGAGATAGCTAGAGACTAAATTAATTATAGAATTAGTACTTACAGACAATAGGCACTGATGATCGATTTGTCCAAGGCGTCTTGATTGAATAATTGAAATAGTTCATCAAATTTAATGAAAGGTTACTAAGAGCAGGCCAATCATTGATGGTTACGAAAAGCAACCCTCGTAGGTCAAATGGCTCATGTTTGTTCTCATCCCACGCATGTACACCTGGTTTGCCCCACAGCTGTAAGAGTTTTTCAACTAATGGCCTAAGGTACACATCAATGTCTTTGCCCGGTTGCTTCGGGCCTTGGATGAGCACTGACATCATAATAAACTTACGCTTCATGCACAACCAAGGAGGAAGGTTGTAGATACATAGAGTCACGGGCCAGGTGTTGTGACTGCAGCTCTGCTCCCCAAAAGAATTCATGTCATTCGTACTTAGACCAAATCATAAGTTCATTGCGTCACCTGCAAAGTCTGGGAAGTCTCTCTCGATTTTTCTCCACTGTGACCCATCAGCAGGGTGTCTCAACTTCCCGTCTTTCTTACGGTCTTCTTTGTGCCATCACAACAACCTGTCATGCTCTTTGTTTCTGAACATGCATTTCAACCTTGGTATTATAGGAGCATACCACATAACCTTAGCAGGAACCCTCTTCCGGAGGGGCTCTCCCTCAACATCATCAGGGTCATCTTGTTTGATCTTATACCGCAATGCATTGCATACCGGGCATTTATCTAAATTCCCATACTCCTTATCGCGATAGAGGATACAGTCATTAATGCATGCATGTATCTTCTGCAGATCTAATCCTAGAGGACAGAGAGTCTTCTTTGCTTCGTACGTACTTTCGGGAAGTTCGTTATGTTTTGAAAACTTTGGCTTCATTATTTTCAGCATCTTTTCAAATGAGGAGTCAGTTAGACCACACTCTGCTTTCCATCGCAGCAATTCCAGTGTGGTACCGAGCTTTGTGCTGCCATCTTCACAATTTGAGTACAACAATTTCTTGTGATCTTCTAACATGCCCTCTAACTTCAACTTCTCATTTTCCGTTTCGCAGTCTCACTTTGCATCAGAAATGACCCTACCAAGTTCATCAGCGGGCTCATCTGATGCCCGTTCTTCACCTCCTTCCTCTTTATTATCTTCCATTGCAGTATCACTATATTCAGGAAACATATGATGATAGTTGTTATCATCATCTTCTTCTTCACCATCTTCCATCATAACCCCTCTTTCCCCGTGCTTGGTCCAGCAATTATAGTTGGGCATGAAACCTTTTATAACCAGGTGGCCGCGAATGATTTTCGAGGAAGAGTACTCATTGTTGTTCCAACATTGAACACATGGACAACTATAAAACCATTCTCTTTGTTTGACGTAGCCACATCGATAAATTTATCCACGCCTTTAATGTACCCGGGTACACGCCGGTCACCGTACATCCATTCCCGACCGTTCATCTGCATCATATAACTAAGTTTATCAAAAACAGGACATCATAAATAGTGAAATGACCAATTCACATCGACATATGCATTGTATCAATGACAGAGAAAAGATAAGATTGCTAACCTCGATCGAAGGAAATAAAGAGGAGAAAGCTCAAGTGCGTCTCGGACACCTTCTATATTTTTGTTCTTTGAGAATTTGAACGGGATCATTCACTCAAACATTCCATCAAACACCTTGAATGCATGCATAGAAAAAAAATAAACTAGCACACCTCTCACACCTTCCACTAATAAAAAACAGAGGGGAGACACAGAGTTGGGGTGTCGTATTTATAGAGGGCAGGATCATACAAACCGGGACTAAAGGTTGGGCGTCAGCCACGCACAAACCGGGACTAAAGGTGTGTGCCACGCCACGTGGCTGACGCCCAACCTTTAGTCCTGGTTTGTGTTACAAACCGGGACGCATGACCCCTTACGAACCGGGACGCATGCCTCCGGCCACCGTGCCCGTTCGAACCGGGACGCGTGCCAGCATTAATCCCGGTTCGTGGTGCAACCGGGACTAATGCTGTTAGATGGCGCGAACGGATAGCTTGTTTTCTACTAGTGAGGTGCCGTATTGTTTCTTATTTATCACACTAACAACACAAAAAATCACATTTGTCAATTTTTGTGTAGGTCGTACATGAGAACATAATGCTATAAAAACGTGTATGTAGATACTAGACGTATATTATATTTTAGTTTTTTTTCCAGAATTTTTGTAAACAAAAACCAAAGCTTTTGAAAATTGTAAAATTCAGGCTACACCTACATCGAGCTCCGTTTGAGGTTTCATGTCTCTTAACATCCCTCTGTATAGTAACGAAAATATGTTTCTTCTAGCGTTAGTTCTACTGATTAAATATGACATCTAGTCTAATAAAGATTTCTGTCTTATTTAAACGGTAAGAAATCATAGAATTAAAATTCATCTTTAACTAAGAGAATTTTAACTTGTTTTCTTTATAGGACCTTTTGGAGCACTTGACTCTTTCAAACATGCTGATCACTGGTCCGGGCCACCTAGTCACGGTCCTCGGTGTGCAGGCACAAATTCCCTGGCTACCAATTTCCGTGATCACGTTTCACACTTGGAACACCGTGACTCCAAAAGCATAGCCACTTTGTTCCTGCAGATAGAAGTGAATAAGAATATCAGATGCACATACCAACTGGTGCAGGGCAGCATCCCCCCTATAAATACCTTCCTGCATCCTCATCCCTTCCTCAAGTGAAAACACAAGCACACATAAACAACGCAGAAGAAGCAGAGAAGGGGCAAGAAGAAGTTCCAAGACCGGAGGCGATGGAGTACGAGTACCAGTACATCAGCAGCAGCCTCGCCAAGGAGAAGAGGCCTCCGGCGAAGAGAGGACAGGTCAAGATGCAGATAGTGAGGGCCCTGAGCAACCTCGTGTCGCCCAGCACCGCTGCAGCTGCCGACGGCTCGAAGCAAGCGAGTCGCAGCAGCTTCATCAGAAGAGAAACGAGCTACAACTAGAAAAAATGGTTATCGTTTGTGGGACATAAAAGTGATGTTACTATTAGCTATAGCTGTTTTTTTTTCTTTTGAGGATTTTAGCAGGATGATGCCTGAAAAGAACTGGGCACCTGTCTGAGATCCACTAGACTGTAACTTTGCTTGAGCGGAAATTGCTCCATGTTACTTTGTGTATTATGTATGCATATTTCAGAAACAAAGGTTCCATGTTATATGCACAAACCATGAGTTCACCTTCAGTTTTTTTTTTTTTTTTGCGGGGAGAGTTCACTTTCAGTTACTTCGTTGTGTTGTTGGAAGAGGTGTAGTAAAAGGAAATATCAAGTGAAACCATTTGGATCTCTTTGTTTTGAGGGTATATGGTTTGGAGGATATATTCTCTAGAAACTAGCAGTGTGACCCACGCATATTTAGTTTTATAGGTTTGCTAGTTTTTATCTTTATGTTTTCACATGTTTATCATATTAACTTTGATACATCAATAGGACTACGATACATACTTTAAAATTATAGAAACCATTTGTAGCCAAAATACAACAACCTGCAGGTATTTATTTGACATTGTTTCACAACCAGATATTTACCCGATGCAAGTTGTTTGTCTAAAATCAGTTTGCCATTTTTATTAAAATATGACTCAAATATGACAACAATGATATTACCCATTATTGCATCTCTAGGAAAATTAATTGGCTTCAAATTTTCCATGTACATAATCCTTGTATTCGCTTCCCACCTGCCTCTACAACAATTGTGTTCTGCTTTTTTCTTCCTAATATCGTGCCTCTAGATGTTTTCATGCATACTCATCTTCTTACTGTAGTTGCATCTATAGTTTGGTCACCTAAGACATAGTAATTATATTAGTGTATAGTCAATGAAAATGGCTTCGTAGTTCTTCCTCACTTATCACAATTGTCTTTAGTTGAGAACGGGGCATTAGCCTAGTGGTTGGGTCACAGTTGGCGCATCCCAGCGACCGAAGTTTGATCCTGTCAGGGACGAATTTCCGGAATTCTCGCGCTGATCCACTTCTTTTATATCAAAATAGTGTCCAGTTCCTCCTAGCACTGTTTTATTATTCTCACAATTGTCTTTACTTATTTATCATATCAATAATATTTGTATAAACTACTGAGGTGACATATTACTCTCGACAAATCATTGCTTTTTTTCAAAATGGGGATCTTCCCCGGCCTTTGCATCCTAGTATGCACACAGCCATTTTATTACTTAAAAGTCTGGAGTGTCAAAATTGCAGTTCAAGCAACGAAGAGGGTTGATACAAGCACTAACCATCTGAAAAAGTCTAGAAAACTGAAGATGAAAAGCGTACAAAAGCTAAACATCTCTCAATCTACTAGTATGACGCCACATAGCCTGGTAGTAGATATCCTGAGCAACCATCACCAGACGGCTGCATCCAGAAACCATCATGTGGCGTTGCTGCTCTGGAAGCAAAAAAATCCCAGAGTTGGATCCATTCAGACGCCGAGATAATAACCTGCAAAAAGAATAAACTCAGACCCTATTAAAAATAATAGCATTACGACATTTTTAAATAGACCAACATAAAGCCGATACCTCTATACGTACATTACTTTCGACAAATCATTGCTTTCAGCCTTTAAGGCCACGTCCGAACATACATACCTAGAAAAAAAGAATGCGATAAATGTGTGACTAAAATGGCATGTCTTAACATCTTACATTAAACAGACTACAAGAACAAAGAAGACACATTTGGATGAGGAATGTGAAAATTTAGAAGTTTGATATTCAAGAATAATTGATTAGAGGGAGAATGGAGACTGGAAAATAAAATGTGCATTACGACATCTAGAAGAATTTTCCTCAAATCGGAGTACATGTTTGGTTTCTACAAAATTGTAGAAAAGTAACTATCAAGTGAAAGTCATACATTTGATGGTAAAATGATTGCAATCTTGTTGATGAATGGAGGAAATATCTTGTTCTTGAAAATAAACATATGAACATAGGGTTTTTTCCTTTAGGATTTTGATGCTTTATTATTCCTGAGTTTTTATTTAAAAAGTCCCTTGCTTTTGCACCCGCAACATTGTTTTACTTTCTTTGAGCAATAGGCTCTCTTGCGTCCATGACCCATGTCTGGCGGTAAATTAATATTGTACTCCCTCTGTCGCAAATTTGTTATTGTCTAGAAAACTTTCAACATCTATTTTGAGAAGGAGGGAGACTCAAAACAAATGAGTATCTAATCGCATATGTTTTCCCTGAAGAAGGAACATCCTTGTTATCGAAACTGTCACCGCCAATCTCTTATTAGTGCATAGCCTTCGCCACTCTTTCAAAAAAAAATGCACAGTTGATATTTTTTTTTCAGGTTGCTGCAAATGTGACCACAATCTGTGACATCTGACTTGTCAATGGTCCACGGATTCTTCAAGCATATACATCCTTTCCACCCACAGGTGCAACTTGTCCAGAAGTTAAGCAAGTAGCTACGAGACAGACATAAACCCATTTATTAGTGAAGAGCGACTTGGCTAAGACAAGATACCTCATGAACCAGATGATCGGTCAACTGTCCTTGTCACTCATAGTTTCCTTATATAGATCTCCTAAACTCGCTCCTATTTCTTCCCCCAAAAGATCTGGGCTCTCAAGTTCCACATAAATATCTCCAAAAGGTAAGCTAGGTGTGACCTCCGAGTGGTGAAATGAGAGAAAATATCTTCAAAAGTAAAACTGTGCTCTGGCCAATACCGCTGTACTACTCTAGTCCATTAAGATTTTTCACTTTATTACAAATATCGCAGCATGTATGTATGCCTGTATCTTTCATCTTTCAAGTGGCAGAAAAGCTCAAGTGCAAGTATCTGAATCTTCTACCACCTTGGCACGTTATTCCTGCAGATAGAAATGAATAAGGTGAACTTGCAGGCCGGCCAACTGATGCAGGCAACATTCATGTAGTGCCTATAAATATCACTCTGCATCCTCATCCATTCCCCAAAGAGCACTTGGACTCAACACAAGACATACAGAACACAAAAGGAGCAGAGAGGCAGAGAAGAAGATTGGCCGTGATGGAGTATGAGTACCAGTTCAGCGGCGGCTTGGCCAAGGAGAAGAGGCCTCCGGCGAAGAGGGGCCAGGTGAAGCTGCAGATGGCGCGGACGCTGAGCAACCTCGTGTCTCCGAGCGGCGCTGCTGACGGCTCAAAGCAAGCAAACCGCAACAGCTTCAGAAGGGAAACAAGCTACTGTACAACTGAATGAAATATTTAGCTGGTGGTAGTATGGTGTTTGGGACAAAGTGGGCTTATTACTACTGGATAGCTACTATGTTTTTGAGGATTTTAGCAGGATGCTCTCTCCGTTTTTATGTACCGAGAAAGCCTGTCTGATCCACTGTACTGTACCTTAGCTTGAGTGGGAACGGGAGGAAGCTCCATGTCATCATGTGATGTACTACAAACTTTGGGTATACATGCATTTTCCAGATCATCTTTAAATTGTCTCCTAGGTTGTTTTTTCGGATAAAATGAGGTTTTATTAACTCAAAAGTCCAATCAGAATGATGCAAGCAGAAGAGTTTACACTTTACAGCCTGTCTTTGCATAGCAAGATGCACACGACCCATAATATATAAAGAATAGAATTTGGGTAAAACTCGTATTTGTGCATCAAAAGAAGAAACAACCTAAGATTCTGGTGGCCCGATTCGTAGACTACGTCATTATTTATCATTGGTATAAAACCTTCTTAGCCGCCCAGTCCATTTGGATATATACCGCCATGAGAACAGCAATCCATATATCTTAGAATCATTTCCTTTGGAGTTTTAGAAGAGATGTAAAATAAAATGCAAATATAAAGCGAGAGGCTCCATTAAGGGGTTGATTTGGTAAATAGTACTCCGTAGTACTTTTTGGCAAAGTTTTGATACTGAATCAAATTTGAACTATATATCTTCTAGACATGCCCTTGGTTTTGGCATAAAAGAAGCGGAGACTTAATTGTTTAGATGTTCCTCCAATTCAAGTACCAAATCATTATGATTCCAATACAAGAATGATAATTTTAAACTTTTATAAGATATCTCTTAAGGAAACAGGCAAACTCTTGTTCTATATTAGACTAAACCAAAAACAAAAAGGATAGAACTTGATCTTTTGACAGGTCCATCTGAAACATTTGAAGAATATCACGTAGTGCTTTTCTTCCTTTGTCGATGATGCGCATATTTTTTTTCGCGCTACATTATTGAGGATAGAAAGAATATCAACTGAGCCGGTCGGCAAATGCATGTTTTCAATGGAAAGAAGAAGGACGCGACTTTGGTATCTGAATTCTGGAACTTCCGCCACAATACTGCCGTCCATATTCCATATCCATTTCGCTCTGCAGCCACAGGACTATTCGCCACTGACGCAGCTTCCCTTTTGGTGCACGTGCGGACAGTGGCTTGTGTCCACCATATCTGATCATATGGATTTGGCTTCTTTTTCTAGAGACTGCAATGTTTTTTCTTCTCTGGAAGCTGGACAGTGCAAGTTGGTGTGAATGTAGTCGATGTCACAACATCCAAGCTCCCCCAGGGCCTCCAGACAGAAGCCGCATGACACACATTACCGACATGCGGGCCAGCCCAGTCATCGATATAGCGGTTGGTTAACCTAAATTAATGTGGGCGTCAACCGACGGTAGGCTCTTAATAAAAGTGGCGACGTGCTGCCGAAGAACAAGAACGGGTGTGAGCTATGGTAGGATTTGCCCGTGCACACCCTCGACACCGTCATTGCGCACATTGAGGCGGCGAAGGCACTAGTGCAGCCAAGGGAGGCCAAGAAGGAGGAGGACAAGGCCGCCAACTACCGCTGGTTCTACTCCTATAGCGGCACTACTTAAAAAAGAAAGGAAATATGTCCTCATCTATACCTATACGTACGGTATCCAGATAGGCAAGACGTACCAGTAAGTTAGCAATCAAGGGAATCAATCACAGAAATTGAGCCAAAGAAGAACCGCTTAGTGGACACACGAGCGCCTACATCTATTTTTGAAGAGGACTTGGAAAGGTAAGACCTCAGAGTTATGAAAAATTTGGTAAATTCTATTTTGAAAAAAAAAGAAATTCAATTTAAAGTGGTATCCAAGCTAAACAGGCCTCAGAAATCAGAGCATAGAAAAAGGCTGGGCTGGCTAATTAAATGAAAAAATAGGTTTTTTAGTGCTGGGCCTAGCAAAATAGAAATCGCCGTATACTAGGCCCTCCAACTTCTTAATAGGAATATAGGCAGAAACGTCTCCAGATTGAGTCTCGACTATTGGTAAAGCGGTCATACTTCCTTCACCTAAAAGAGAATTTAATTTAGCGGCTCTTTCTAAAAGGCGTGAATGCAAATAAAAAACATCCCCTGGATAAGCTTCACGGCCGGGGGGTCTTCTTAATAGAAGGGACATTTGGCGATAAGCTTGCGCCTGTTTGGAGAGATCATCATAAATTATTAAAGTATGTCGCTCATGTACATAAAATACTCAGCCAGGACTGCTCCCGTATAAGGAGCGAGGTATTGTAATGTAGCAGGCGAGTCCGCCATTTCAGCTACTACAATAGTGTATTCCATGGCCCCCTCCTCATGGAAAAGAGAATATAGAAAGTAAAGAGGAGAACGCATAACCAGAAGAATTGTGAGAAATAAGTCAATTTATCAAGTTGAGGCATTTCGATTTGGATTTTCAATAAGTCACCCTAAAGACAGAAAAAGATTAGGCAGACTAACAAGAAACTGGCTTGATGGTAGATTCGCTCTGCGCCTGCCTTTATCGAGTTAGATACGAAATTATCCATCTTTGAAACAGGTATTAAGGTCGTCGATCTTTTAGCTCCTTATCGACGTGGAGGAAAAATAGGACTCTTTGGTGGGGCTGGAGTAGGTAAAACAGTACTCATCATGGAATTAATCAATAACATTGCTAAAGCTCATGGGGACGTATCCGTATTTGGTGGAGTAGGAGAACGAACTCGTGAAGGAAATGATCTTTATATGGAAATGAAGGAATCCGGAGTAATTAATGAAAAAAATATTGAGGAATCAAAGGTAGCTCTAGTCTATGGCCAAATGAATGAACCACCGGGAGCTCGTATGAGAGTTGAGGTTTTTCTCTCAACATATAGGAATTTTTGAAGAAAGAAAAGCTAGAAATACCCAATATCTTGTTCGAACAAGATATTGGGTATTTCTTTGTTTATTCAGAATGGAAAGATTCTGAATTCAGTTAACGACGAGATTTAGTATCCTTTCTTGTATTTTCATAACTCGTGAAATGCCGAGTAGGCACGAATTCCCCCAATTTGCGACCTATCATAGGATTTGTTATGTAAATAGGTATATGTTCCTTTCCATTATGAATCGCGATTGTATGGCCAACCATTGTGGGTAGAATGCTAGATGCCCGAGACCACGTTACTATTGTTTCTTTCTCCTCCTTCATATTTACCTTTTCTATTTTTGCCAATAAATGATGAGCTACAAAAGGATTCGTTTTTTTTCGTGTCACAGCTGATTACTCTTTTTTTTCCTTTTTAAAGAGTGGCATTCTATGTCCAATATCTCGATCGAAGTATAGAGGTCAGAATAAATAGACTAATGATGAATGAAAAAAAGAGAAAAATCCTTTAGCTGGATAAGGGGCGGATGTAGCCAAGCTTTTTTTAGTCTTGTTTATCTGATCTTACTTTCCTAGTTGTGCTTAGTCATACGCGCGATACAAAATTCGGGGTAGAGAACTTCTTTGAATCATCTTATTTTTCTGTTCATTCTGACAGAAGAAAATTAATATCTTTTTCAAAATAGGGAATCAAAATAAAACCCTTATTTGCTCAGTCTATCTGGACTGCTTTTGTATAATAGGAATTAATTAGAAATAGGTATTCGGTTTGATCTAGGAAGAGAACGGAAAAATATTCGTTCTTGAAAATCGGCACTTCTCCAAATCCAGAAGACAGACGGAATTCTAGGATTATTTTTTTGGGCAAAGACTTTTATGCAGACTTCTTCTGGATTATCTATGCCATACTGTATTCTCGTAAGATGATACACGCTAGCTAAAGATCCACCGGGTGCTACATCATAAGCACATTATGAGCGTAAATAATTGTAACCATATACATATAAAATGACAGCAATGGAATCCCAATCCCCTGCTTTTATTTGTAAAGTCTCTATTCCTCTGTGATCAAAGCCCAAAGATCTATGAACCACCTCATGTTTGACTAGCCAATTAGATAACCAACCCTGCTGCATTGTCTTCATCTCTCCCTCTTTGTATAAATATTTAACATTTCGGATGCAAGTTTGAAAGATTGCCCGACTTTTTATTTTGCTACACAAAAGAGCCCCCCTCCTAATTCACTAATTTTTCATCTTATTACATCATTCTCTCTCTACACCTGAAATTTTTCCTTCATACAAAACTTCACACAATCTTCATTAACAATATTAGTGTATTCAAAAGATAAAAGACCCTTGGGTTTAGCTTCAGAACAGCAAAACTTTTCACTAAAAACATAAGGTACTGTATCAACTCCTTTAAAAAGCTCAATTTCCCAAAAAGAACCCAAAAAGGAATCAATAAGAAGAAAATGCAAATAATGGCAGAAATCTGTCAAAACAGACCAGCAGGTAGAAACCGATTTTTTCAAAGACCTTATATTGCTCAAATCAAAAAGTGTTGAACTAACAAAAGTTAGATAACATAGTGGGGATTTATTAGTAAATTTCTAGCCGAATCCGACTTACAGAGACCCCTTATAAATTTTTATGGTGGAGGACAGAAATCTGTTTCGAGACAGCAACTCCCCAAATCTTACTTCTCTCTCATTAGAGGTCATTCTTGGCACAAAAAGCAAACAAAAAAGATAAGGAGAGGTCATTACTGAAGTAATAACTTCGAAGACTCAAGGAAAGTCTTGGGTTATCTCCCAACAAGTACTTTTCTTTAACGCCTTTAAGTTAGACACAAGAAGCAAGAAATCAAGTATTTTCAAATAAAGAATTATTACCTCTCTTGCTCCTTCCTTTCTTACCTTTCTTCTTATCTTTAGGGAATATATGATTGCTTAGTAGAGGAGCAAAATGCATAATGCCTTTTCCCACATTTATTATTGCTCCAAGGTGTTTTAGTAGGGATCTTCCAAGTGTAATATGTCATTTGCCTACACATTCAATAACAAGATAATCAGTAGACACTATTTTCCCTGAGATTTTTGTAAACACACCTTCAGCTATTACAATGGGTAATAAAGTGGTATTATTAGTAAGAGATATTTCTCTCCTCCTTTAGAAAGTCCCCAAAGACTCATAAATATCTTCAGGCATAAGGCAAAATTTAGGCATAAGACAAGATAATCAGTTGCACTATTTATAGTGACTTTGATTGTGGGAAACCACTTTGAAGGCTCGGAATTCATTGGAACATAATTATGGTACTCCCTAAGTATGTGATAGCAACTGTTCAAAGCAGCAGTACTGGACTCAAGAGTGTTCAACCTAGCAAAAATATCTATGAAAGAGGAATCAGACTTGCCAGACATATTATAAATTATAATCAATTTCTTTATGGCATCAAAAGCTTCATCCTCAGTACATTGAAAAATATCTTTCTCAGCCACAGCATCCAAAGCATATCTATAACAAAGAGCAATACCGTGGTAGAAATTATTAATAACCAAGCTAAGACTCATCTTAGGCTCAGTTTCCCTTTGTAAAGCAGAGATTCTAGACCAAGCTTCTTTGAAACTCTCTTCACTTTTTTGCTTAAAACTAAAGATCTCTTCCATAGGTGTCATAGAGATTGGACCAAAACCAGACATGGTAGCAACTAGGGCAGGAACTAATTTTTTTGTGTTTTTGATAAGAGAAAGCAAACCAAACTAAACTATTTTTTTGGAGTTTTTGATAAAAAAGAGGCAAACAAAACCAAGCAAAATAAACTAAGCAAACTTAAAACAAAGTAAATAAAAAGATTGAGGAGGACTCCCCTTGTGAAGACGTCCTTAGCCTCCCCGGCAACGGCGCCAGAAAGTCTTGATGCGTGTTGACGCCTCGTTGGGAAACTCCAAGAGAAAGGTATGATGCAGCACAGCAGCAGGTTTTTCCTCAGTAAGAAACCGAGGTTATAGAACCAGTAGGAGGAAGGAAACGCCTCAAAGGTGTTGCAAGCAACGTGGAAACCTGCACAACACAAACTCAAGACTTTGCCCCAACTAACAGTGAGGCTGTCAATCTCACCGGTTGCTGTAACAAAGGATTAACTGTATGATGTGGAAGGTGATGATGGTTTGCAGCAAGTAAATAGTAACAGTGGAAGATGTATCAATGGTAAAGATTGTACCGGGGTCCATAGTTCACTAGAGGTGTTCTCCTTAGATAAATAAACATGGCATGCTGGGTAAACAAATTACAGCAGGGAAATTAACAGGACTAAGTAAGGCATAACAATGCAATACTAGACAAAAAGATCCTATGAGATTCGATTGGGCAATACAACAATATATATAGACCGTCATCCAACTGCATCTATGACTAGAAGTCCACCTTCAGGTTATCATCCGAACCCCCTCCAGCATTAAGTTACAAGCAACAGACAACTGCTTTAAGCAAAGTGTGTAAGGTAAATAATCCACTTGTTTCATGAACAAGAGACCGTTGTTTTCTCCCTAGTGGTAACAGCACATCTACTACCGAAGAGATTTCTGTCACTTCTCTTGATAAGTAGAGGCATGAACCCACTATCGATCATAAATACCCCCTCTTGGAGTCACTAGCAACTACTTGGCCAAGATAGCTACTAACAACGGAGATCATGCAAGATCACAAACAATACAGACATGATAGAATCAATAAGACAAAACCATTAATCAATCAACATAGTAATCTCAATATCCATCGGATCCCTGCAAACACAACATGTATAATTACAAATAGATGAGATCTTGATCATGAACGGAGCTTACAAGATCTAGACATGAAAGCACAAGAAGGAGATACAACCATCTAGCTACTACATGGACCCGTAGTCCAAGGTGGAACTACTCACGCTTCATACCGGAGGATGGCATGATGAAGAAGAAGGCCTCTGGGATGATCTCCCCTCTGGCAGGGTGCCGGGAAGAGCTTTAAATCCCCCCCCCCCCGATCTAGGGACGATGGTGGCGGTGGCTATAGACGGTTTCGTGGAATATTGATCAAGTGTTTAGGGTTTTGGCGTCGGGGGGACTTTATAGGCGAAGAGGCGAGGCAGGGGCACCAGGGCGGCTGCACCCCCAGGCGCGCCTAGCCCTAGGCCGCGCCGCCAGGGGGTGTGGCCCTCTGGTGAGTCTCCTCCGTCTCGTACTCTGGCTTCGTGTTCCCCACGGTAAAATATTGACTTTGGCTTTTGTCCCGTCCAATTCCGAGAATATTGATTTTCTGTCTTTCTAAAACCAAAAACAAAAGAAAACAGGCAACTGGCACTGTGACAACTTGTTAATAGGTTAGTACCACAAAACATATAAAAATACCTCAAAGTGTAGACAAAGCAAAGCAAAGTGGATACTAAACAAGCATGGAACATCAAAAATTATAGATATGTTTCCGACGTATCAGTAGCTTCTTCAAAACGGAGGACAGAGTTATAATGCCATAATTAAATCTAGCAATATACAATCTATTATGGTAAAATTCATTAAACAACACCCGTAATTAGGCCCTGCTAGGTTCCAATTTTTTTGATTAAACTCTATTGGCATCCCATCTCGGCATGGTGCTTTATTAGCTTCCATATCAAAGACAATAAACTTAATTTCCCCTAAGATAAAAGGATCAACTAAAATATCTATCTTTATTATCCAATACATTCTCTACTGGAACCACAATTTTGATAACATTAATAACATCACTCTTTCCAAACAAATATTTATAGAACTGAGTAGCATACAAAAAAATCAATCCCATGAATAAATTTAGGAGCTTACGATGGAAACCAAATAATAAAATCTCCATATCCCCCTGAATAGAAAATCTTTAGGAGATTACAATGGAATACCAAATAAAATAAGGGGAGGGTGTTGGGAATATGCCCTACAGGCAATCATGTATGATGTAATTTCCAATATATTCATAAAGTTATTAAATTATCCTTGTAAGAACATCTAATATGTCTCATTAAATATGTGATTCAGTTGTGAAACTATATATTCATGTTGCTCATACTAGGTGTCTTTAGTCGTCAAGTTTATGTTGGACACACAACTTATACTTATGTCAAAGTCGGCTGATAACTAGATTCCATTTGTCATAGGCATGGTGATGCTATTCCGACTTACATGGATTTGACTAAACAGTTTAGCGAGTCAGATTGAACGATATTGAGATACAACAAGTAGATCATCATTTGTATGTCTCAATCAATGTGATCCTTAGACCTGAGGTTGTCGCAAAATCTGAGTTGTGTATCAAACGACTTAGTTTTTTTCAAAGTTGTTCCGTCATCGAGAAGTTATAAAGACAGAGTTCGGGTCGGTTGGGGAATCAAGCTGCACGATATGAATAACTAAGGTGGAATTTTGCCCCTCCAACTAAAGAGATATTCTCTAGGCTCTCTTGGATGATATGATTCGGAAAGCATGGCCATGCACGGCTTGATTAAGTGTTAACTGGGGTGGTCGGCTAAGAGTTAGTCGGATGAATTATATATCACGGATCAAGAAGAGAGTTGAGCGATAATTCGCCTATAGATCGACAAGGTATATCGTGAGGCAAAAGGGACTTGGACGAAGTCACATTGAAAAGGTATGTCGTCATGACTCTATGGCACTTGAGAGTCAGCACGTTCTGGTTGGAGCTGCTACCGATTGATCCATTATGATTCGGACTCAAGTCGTGTTCAAGTCATGAGAAGTCTGCGGGATCACACACTTAAGAGCGGGAGCTAGTCGAATGTGAATCCAACCGAGAAGTATGTCGTTTGGGTTGTACCCAAACCAGACACAGACTGGTTTAGTGAGTTGGATTCGCGGTGAACAGAATAGGCGTTTAGTGGATGGGCCACAAGTGTTGTGTAGCCCAATTCCACTCTCTATATATAGTGGGGCGCGGGATGCTCAAGGGCATGGTTAGCCACTTGCATGCGTCGGAAACCCTAGCCCCATCCAATCCAACCGTCATACCGGACCTAGCAGTCCACCGTCGGTGCTCCTTCTTGTACGTGTGGATACCGATACAGGTGTTGTATGTTTAGCATTTCGACGATTGTGGGACTGCACTGCTTCAACGCGCTTCATCGATTTCGCACATGCGCGTCTAGTGATAATCCTCGTGGTCTTCTACCTCGGCTATATCTTAGAAATTCCGCGTAGAAAAAGTTTTGTTTATCTCTTCGCGACCCAACAAAGGGCGCTGGCCTCACAACCAAACAGTGACTTGTATTGATCATCTTTCTTAGCTCGACTGAAGCACAAAATTTCAACTTTATGAATGTTAATTTAAGCCAAATAATCGCTTAAACATGCAATAAAAAGCATTATATTCAAACTCTTTCTATGCCGTGCTCTATTATGTTAGTGTTATTGGCGTGAGACTCGTCCGTCTACCAGATGAGGGAAAACTCAGTTGTCAATCCTCCTTAGCTCGTGCTATGAGAATAAAAAGCATTTTGGCAATGATTAAAAAGATTTTGGAAACACATGATCACGTTGTCTCAGTTGCTTCCTTGCTTGGAAGCGGTGTCCGATATCATCGTTGGCCTTAAGTTCCACACTTCTCGTTAGAAAAACTTTGCAATTTAGTCACACCACACATGTGAAAACCTTTTTGTGCATGCGTAACTAGCTAGGGACATGACGACATAAACGCATTTATTAGTGAATAGCGACTTGGTTAAGACAAGAAACTAAACCAAATTACTTGTCCTTGTCAAAGTTCTTTTTCGGGTAGTAGTGTAACTAACTAGGAGTGTGAACCAGATAAACCTGTCAACTGTCCTTGTCACTTCTACTATCCTTTCTTAGATCTCTTAAATTCAGCGATATTTGTTCCCCAAAAGATCAGGGGCTTTAACTGGGATGCTACTTGACCCACTGGGTGGTAATATGAGAGATGAGCTCTCAGGTTCCATACAAATATCTCCAAAAGGATTCCCTCAAAAAATATCTCCAAAAGGAAAGCTGTCTTTTGCCCTCTGAGTACAAATATCTTCCAAGTGAAACGGTGTCTTAGCCTATATCACTACCCTGGTCGACCAAAATTATTCACTTTAGCACAAATATCATAGCATGTCAGGTGTGTGTATCTTTCAGGTGGCAGAGAGGCGCAAATGCAAGTGTCTGAATCTTCTATCGCCTTGGCACTTTATTCCTGCAGATAGAAGCGAATAAGGTGCCGGCCAACTGATGCAGGCAAATTTCATGCGCCTATAAATACGCTCCTGCATCCCCATCCATTCCTCAAGCGAGTTCAGCACACAACACACACACAAACACATACACAAAAGAAGCAGAGAAGGAGCAAGAAGAAGAAGATCAGGCGGGATGGAGTGCGAGTACCGGTACAGCAGCAGCAGCCTCGCCAAGGAGAAGAGGCCTCCGGCGAAGAGGGGCCAGGTGAAGCAGCAGATGGCAAGGGCTCTGAGCAACCTCGTGTCGCCCAGCAGCGCTGCAGCTGCCGACGGCTCCAAGCAAGCAAATCGCAACAGCTTCAGAAGGGAAACAAGCTACAACTGAACCAAACATTAGATATACTCCATGGGGATGGAGTGTGTTACTAGTAACTAGTTTCATCTTCTTCTTTTTTTTTTTGAGGATTTTAGCAGGATGGGCTCTCGGTTTACATAACGGTCGCCTGTTGGATCCACTGTACTGTACCTTGGCTTGAGGGGAAACGAAAGGAAGTTCCATGTGACATCTATACAAACTTTGGGTATACATGACACAAGGGTGTTCTATCAGTCCGTAAGGTTTCAGTATGTAAGTCGAATTTGAACCAAGTACCAAAACTTTACAAAACATAAATACTCTTACAAGCAGGCCAATTTTTTTTGCTGAATGAAGCAGGCACTTAATGGTTTAAATATTCTTCCAGTCAAGTAAGATCATTATAATCCTGGTAAAAGAATCATACTGTATTCTAATTGGAAAATTTTGCTACAGGACACCGTTCTTAATTCAGAAGGAATATCTGGAAGTATCAAGCTCGCTATCAATCCATGTTGGGATACACGGAATAGACAAACCCCTGACACTTAAAAAGTTGTAAACAAGGAGGGAAAAGGGATAAAACGTAAAAGTCATTGTTCATCACAGTAATCTACTTCCTATCCTCCGAACATAAATATAGAACTGTAAAGATGCTCCTCACTGATGAGATGATAGATATTACTATGAAATGAGAACAAAAATTGCCTCTACAAAATAAGCAATTGAGAAACGGACAACCATTGGAAACTAGCCTAGTTTGTCTTTGTCAGCTGTCAATATGAATATTTTTACCTTTAGCAGCTCCTCTGAGCAACAGAAACATAGTCTCTGACGGAACATCGCAGTGGATTTTTCCATCAAATAGCATTACTCTGAGTGCGATTCTGGAGGCAGGGGAAAAGGACACAAACAATCATCAGATGGTGTCGTGGGCAAGAGGAAAGCTCATTATGTTAAGATTCCTTGGTTAGCCTTGCTGATTAAAAATGAGGCACTCAGTTTGCGTCGATGTGACCTTTAGCAACTCACTGAGCAATAGAAAGTCTGGTTGAATTATATCTTTAAAGCACTGATGATATTGCTTGTAGAAGGAAATTGGCAGCTGTTATACTCTTCTTTTACTCGAGAAAAATAGCAGGATCCACAAAGAAAACCCACCATGTAAATTTGTAAGACACTTCCATTAGGGACATATAGAGAAACAAGCACGACAGAAGACATTCTGCAAATACTCTAGAGAATGTACGCATATGGAAGAAAAAATTGGCACCACTAGGATAAGTTCCGGAATCTGGAGAACCAACCCGTGGTTGGATGGTTAGGAGGATAGTGATACCCCCAGCCCACCAGAGTTTAAACCCCAGATTTAACGCTTTGGTTTTTCATAAAGGCGAAATATTAATATTCTTTCAGTGGGAGGCGACGTTTCCGTCCATAGCGAGGCGTCTGCGGTGACTTAAGACCCGCCAGCTCAGTCTCTCGGAGGTGCTCATAGGGGTAGGGTGTGTGTGCGTGTGTTTATAGGGATGAGTGTATATACGCATTGCGAGCGTATGCGTTTGTACTGTGTTTCTCAAAAAAAAAGTTTAAAATCTGGACTAGGAACAGAAATAGAGAATGCCCTGGCTTTAGATGGCCAAAATTGTGCTATCAGGGACCAAAACGTTTTATACCTTTCCGAGCATTCCATTTCATACCCAACAAGATTCAAAATGTTTAAGTAATTTGTACCTGAGTATAGTTGCCCAGGCTTGTCACAGTTTGGTATGGTCAATTGCTACCCGACGGGGAGCTCCATCAGAAAGGGCCTAGACACAGGAAGGGTTCTACGTACCCAGATTCCCATTTTATGGTCATCTATTTCTGGAATAGATACCAAACCAAATCCGATTGCCAACCTTCCTGCATGGCATGCCTTATTAATATTTATATTTTTTGTCAGTTTTCCTTTTTAGGATAAAACAGGAAATTATATTAATTTATAACTTTATTAAAAATATTCAATAAGTGGGAAAATGTTTGTGTGTTATGTTATAAACTCAATGTTCACGGATGTCACAGTAAATGTTCGTATTTAAAAAATAATTATTCATGTATTTCCCTAAAGAAAAAAGTGTGTATGTGTGAAAGGAAATGTTCACATTTTTAGATGTGTTACTGGTATAAATGAATACTCATGTCCTATAATAAATTTTATGTAACTTATCAATATTATGTTGCTAACTAAAAATAAAATATTAATAATGTAATACTGCAATTAAAATAAAACAAGTAAAAGAGAAGAAGAAAAAAGTGTGGTAGATCCAATGGTCATTTCTCAAGAGATGTTTAAGTGTTTAAAAAAATAAAAGGAAAGATAAACTTATAAATATTTAAAATCAGGAAAATGAGCACAACATTCAAAAATGAAAGAAGAAAAGGTAAAAAAGTGAGAAACTTATGATTTACAGAATTTCACGAACGTCGAATTTTGTAAAGTTTGACCAACTTTATGATTCACAAAAATAATAAAATTACATACACAATTTATTGACTATACTCATAAACATAGAGAGTACTAATTTTGGGAGATTGAAATCTCGTTTGACTTGCTTGAAATAAATTCCTAGCCAACTATTCAGAAAACCTGATTAGACTGCATCTTAATTGGTTGTTGTCTAAATAAGTTGGCAGCTAAAGTTATAAGACCGAAAGCGGTAGCCAACAATTTATGTGCCAATGCCAGTTAGCTTGTCAATTGTGAGCCAATGGGGCAACATGGACCCCGGGGGTGTGGGGGGCTCCAACAAAAAACTCATGCATTATTCTGAAAGAAAATACATGAGCAATATTGAGCTAAAATAAAAAATCAAATAGAAAAAAAGAGAACAAAAGAGGTGGGAGATAAAAAATTCATGTATCTCAAAACAATATTTACAAAATTATAAATAAGAAAAAGTATTTAAATCATAAACATAAACACAACACTAAGAAAATGAAAGTGGAATAATAAAAGTATGAAAACAAAAAATCAAAAAATCAAAAAAAATGACCTTGTTGTGCGTCTAGTGCACGGGTGTCGCTTCGATAACGGATGTAAGCGAGCGTCAAATAGGATTGCATGCGCACATCCCCAAAGTGGACATGGTTCTAGAGAAAAATGGGGAGAAAAGAAGAAGATATAAAACAAATTGATTATTACGCTATTTTGAAAAGGTCGACTTGGTAGAAGTTGTAGTCTTCTGATGTTTTCTATTTTTTGCCAAGATGAAGTTAATCACTGCATAGTGTGGTAGCTAATGAGCTCACCCAAGTGGTGTAGTCCCTTGTGTTGACGACGGTGGCCATGCCTCGAGATCTTGCCAAAGTTTTGGCGGAGAAAGGACCTGATTGTGTTTTTCAATTCTTAGATGAGGTTTTTCTTGTAAAAGTCGAGGATCTTGTTACTTCTGTATTTGTAAGTTACCACTTGTCGTGGTATTTCCAACGAGTACGCTATGGCGGGGTCCTCACAGTGCGTGTTTAGAGACGTGGGGGAAGGCGGACGGTTGACGGGTACGAGGTAACACAGCTTACCCAGGTTCAGATCCCACGACGGTGATGGAATCCTACTCCTGCTATAAATCACTATAAAGGCAAATCGCCGAGTTAGAGGGATTGGTTCGTTGTGCGATATGACTAGAGAATCTAAGTTATCGTGCCCTAAAGGCTCCCATAGGCCCGACTTATATAGTCGCTAGGTACTAGGGTTATAGGGAAAAGTCCTAGCCAGACAGGTTACAGAGTCCTACACTGCTTACAACTAGTCTAGCGTGTCTTATACTCCAAGGCTCTGGGTACATCGGTGACTCCTCCGTAGCCTTCCTTTATCCGGCATGGGCCTCCCTTCTGCATCCATCTAACTGGGCCGCCCAGCAGGCCATGGCCCATGCTACCAACTGCGGCCCACCCGGGTTATTCGGGTAAGATACATGCTATGAGGATACCCATATAGCATATCCCCAATAGTAGCCTCCGGAGAACTCCGAGATCTTGCGCCGTCTTGCCTCTTCAGGTTGAATGCTCCGTCTAGATGAATGTCGGCAAATCGTCAAGCAATATCTTGTAGTCCTTCCAAGAACCCTGCAATGCTTTCTCCGTCTTCAACTTGTAAGTCAGAGAATTGTTGAATCTTCTATCGTACTCTTCCGTAGCCGGACTGGATCCGTCCATACCGGAATATTCCGATGTGATAGTTCACCTGCTAGTGACAGCTAGGGCGACGTAGACATAGGTCAGCAACGCCTCGTAACTCACACATGCAGAGAACACAATCATGTCCGTTTTTCCCGCGCGAGTGATACGAACCGTTGGCGGCGACGGTTGGAAACGTGGCGAAATTTCCGCGCACAAGCCCGCACACGTCGCCCACGCGTCAACCATTCGATCGTCTATCACGAATCTCGACGCCAGGGGTTATAAATTGTAACTGCGGTGGATTTTTACTTTTCACCTCATTCTCCTCCTGCGTCGTCTCCTTCCTCCAGCAAGCGCCTCCTCGAGCTCTCCGCGTGTTTTGCAAAAAACCCTAGCCCTTCAATCCTTCCAATCACCACTTCCCTCCTTCTAATGGCAAGCAGCAGCTCTGCTCCCTCCATGGCAGCGTCAGGCGATGCTGCGGCGAAGCCGGCGAGCAGCGTGCTCGTGCCTCTAGAGGGTCTGGTGATCCCCAAGTCCGCGGTGGTCGAATCCACTGGCGGTGACCACAATCCAACGGTGCTGGAGCTGCTGGAAGAGGAAAGCGATTCCAACAAAGGGGATTGGCGTGGCTCGGACATTACGGACCACGACATCAAGGAGCTGCTCGTCGAGGACTACCTCCCTGCGGCAGAGTGGCTTGCCTGGCGGGTGGTGCCGGTCGGCGAGGTCACCCCTTCTCCCCAAGCCGGAGAGAAGGTGTACCTCAAAGCCCAATTGGTACGCGATGTTTCCCTTCCCATCTCCAATTTCTTCCTAGTTGTCCTTAGCCATTACGGAGTACAGGCTCAGAACCTCTCCCCCAATAGCATCCTCGCGCTTAGCAACTACGCGGCGCCCTTAGGGATTATCCCTAGGCTAGATCTCTTTATTTACTTCTTCACCGTCAAGCGGGAAGCCGGAGCCGGCAAGGACGAGCTTAGGAACTGCGGGACAATTAGCTTTAAAATCCGGCCTGGCCGGTGGTTCCCCGACATCGTCGGCCATGAATCTTGCAAGAACTGGCAACGGACGTACTTCTACGGCCCAGATATCCTTTTGTCTGTCCGGGAAGAAACGTATCCAGACTTTGTCGACAGAGCCGCCGCTGAAGCCCCGACATGGAGGTCCCAAGCAACCCTTCCCTCTGATGACGAAGCCTCCCGCGCCATAAGGCAGATAGAGTGGTTCGTAGACACGGGTCTGACCTGGTTCATCAGGCGGATCCAGCCTCTATAGCACCGCTCGAAGCTGATGCATGAGTACACCAAGGATAGGAAGGATAGCCTCTGCATCTTTGAGGACAATTTCTCGAGTGACTCCGTCAAGATCCGCCTCAAGGACATCGTCAAGGTGAAGGATAGAAAGCGTGGCTTCACCATCACCTACGACATGTTCGTTGACGGCACATGCCCAGAGGTATGATGTTTATTTTCCGTGTATGACATATACTCCAGTTCTTCCGTCTAACCATTACCATCTTCATCTAACACTTATGGGATTTCACTTAACAGCTCGGCAGTCTAGATGAGGATAGCATGGTTGTCCAAATCTATGACCCAAAGATGAAGAAAGTCACTGTCGTGTACGATGACGATGTCCCGTTGGCGCAAAAGCGGAAGAGCTCCACCTCTGACGCTGCCGACGGAGGAAAGAAGAAGAAAACGGAGAGTGAGGTCTCCAAGAAGACTACCGCCGCCCTAGAGGCAGAGAAAAGAAAGGTTACCGGGATCCCCTTTGCCAAAGCACCCCCTGTCGTGTAAGCTTCTTTCTCTCCGACATTTATCCATTGCTCGTCTTATTCCTATACTTATACTTTTTGCACGTCTCAGGAAAAAGTCCACTACTAGTTTGAAGAAGACCTCCAAAACTTTGGAGGCTTCTAGAAATATTAAAGATATGTTGCATCGTGACGTGTCTCCCCACGCATCTCCCGCCATCGCCCCTGTTACTCCCAGCGTCCAGCCTACGTCTGCTCCGACAAGCTCACATGTCAAAGATGCATCTGGCTCTTCTGTCATGGAAGTGGACTCAGGCGCCTCCGCGGAGATTGTCGTTGTCGGCGAACATGCGACACAAGAAAGTACCGCTACCCAAATGGCTGAAGCTCCAGCTAAGGATGCCATCGGTAGCGGTAAGGCGGTGGTTGTTTGTGGAGCGTCTGCTGAAGGCGGCGCCTCCGCACCCAGGACAACCATAGAATTCCCGAAGATAGTCTACCCGGCACTTACGCCGAGTAGCTCCGCTTTGGTTCCTGATGCAGCGCCGACATCTCCAACGTGCGGTCTTGAAGAGCTTCTCCGGCAAGCAGAAATCTTGGGAGGAAACAGTCTGTTCTTCGGCAAGTTGCTTGCTGAGAGTGCTACGAACCTTAAGATCATCGCACTTGTAAGTTTTATCTGCCTTTTGCATTTCATATGAGTATCCCACTATAGCCCCCGAGGATTTAGACAGAAAACCTTAGGTCTTTGCATCTGAACGCTCTAAGAGTGACTAAGCTAGAAAATTTCTCATTGTAGCCCCCAAGTATATAGTTTGAATGAAATATTCCGACTAGATACTTTCAGAGTAGCATACATAGTGTTTCTAAATTTTGCTACTGTATCCCCCAAGCTTCTAGTTGAAAACTGAATTAGTTCTGACTAGATGCTTAAAGAAAGACTAAGCACATGACTGAGTTAAAAACTTTATACTGTAGCCCCCAAGCTTCTAATTGAAAACTGAATCAGTTCCGACTGGATGCTTAAAGAAAGACCAAGCATATTGCCAAGTTAAAAAATCTCACTGTAGCCCCAAGCCTCTAGGTGGATAGTTATCCGGCTAGATGCTCCAAGTAGACTAAACAGCATTTAAACTTTCTTTTCATAGAATGAGAATGCTCAGAGAGGCGTGGCCAACGAGAAGTACCAGAAGATGCGTGCGGACTTGGAAGCCGAAAAGGGTAAAACTGCCTTCTTGAAGGAACAGATCATCAAGAGCAAGAGTCTGTTTTTCCTTTCGTTTTCGTATTCCGACTTGGTCGTGTGCCAACATTCTCCGAGTACTTATTGTGTACTGTTCTTTCTCCGACTTGCAGAAGCCATTGACAAGGCCAAGGACATTGTGGAGCAATCCAAGCATATTCAGCAGCTGGATAGCAAAAACAAAATCCTTAAGCAGGAGAGGAAGGATATGCTGAAGATGCACGAGGACTCCATGAAAGTCCTGCAAGAGTCCACCAACACGGAGATGAACCGCTTGAAGGAGGAGATCGCGATGCTGAAAGAGCAGAAGAAAGCTGCCGATGAGAAAAATCAGCGCAATCTCAAAGCATACAAGATCCTCCGACAAGAACGGGACTCCATGGCAGAAACTCTCCAGCAGGCTGAGATTAGCATCTTCAGTAAGTGATTCTCCGCCTTGTACTTCTTTAAGCTAAATACTCTGAACTTTTTGTGTTATGGAACTCATGTGTTCCTTTGTCGGAATTTGTAGCTCCTATTGGGTTGACCCAGTCGCCTCCTCCGCCAAAAGAATGCATGGTCCTTGCTGGCAACTTTATCAACACCGCCATCAAGCAGACCAAGGAGATAGCCAAGCCCCTCCAGATTAACATCAAAGCGGTGGATTCTGTGGCGAAGTTCTCGAAGATCTTGCACCGAGCACCCGAGCGTATTGTAAGCTAGAAAGCTTCATGTACCTAGGCTGGCACGAGGATGGCGCTGTCAATGGTCAAGGCGCACTACGAAAATGCCGACATCGACACGGTGACCTCCGGTATCGCCGACATGGACGACGATGGCCAGAAAATAGATCACAAAGCTATCTTGGCGTCGCTCGCGGGTTTTGATATCAGAGTCACCGAGTTGGTCGACCCTAACGTCTTCGTGCCCATGGAAACCATTGACGGCAACAACCAAAGCTCCTCCGAGCCCCTCAACACCACCGACTTCGAGGAGGATGACTCTCCAGCTGTTGATGATGTTACATCCAAGTCGCATGCGCCAGAGGAATGAAAAAACAATATGTAGCATTTGTTTCCTCTGAAATTTGTATGCGGAAAAAACTACTTGTTAACTTAAGGCTGAAAACAATGGTTGTTATGTCCTGCTACTCAAGAACTGGTTCCAGCATGTATATATTTTTTAAGCAAGTGTTGGCTTATCCATTACTCTGGTTTTTATGCTTAACTTTTCGTGAGTCAGAAGACTTGTTGTCGGAACTATGCGCTCAGGCGATGATGTCCAATGGCACCGTCAATAACCTAAGCACAAAATCGCCGAAAATAAGTGTCGAAAGTCACTACTCCAAAATCCACATAAAAACAACAAAGAACGTGTAGACCAGAAAACTTAAGCTAACGCCCGTAGGCGGAATTTTCACAAGTGCAATCGCAAAGCTTGTGCATAAAGGTTTTATATGATCCAAAAATAAACACTAAAGGAGGTAAAAGACTCATAAATATGAGTGAACCAGAGAGCTTTATTTTATTGGTCATATAATAGGTACACAACAGATAAAAAATGTTAAGTGTAGAAAGGACGTAGTGGTGCTTTGTTCCATGGCCGATCAAGCTCCGGATAGTCATCATCCGGGTCACGTCGCTTACGCTTATGATCCTTGCTGGGTCTATTCTTCAGTTCACGATTGTCAACGAGATAGTAAGACCCATTGAGCGGCGCCTTGCTTATGATGAACGGTACTTCTCATGGCGGGGATAATTTGTGTGACTTCTTCTGCTTAAGTCGGAGCACCAGGTCCCCCTCTTTAAATGAGCGATGTCGAACGCGGCGACTATGATAGCTGCGTAGCTTCTGCTGGTAGATGGCGGATTTTTGGCATGTCAATACGCGCTCCTTCTCGAGAAGGTCCACATCTAGGCATCTGGATTCTTCAGCGTCATCTTTGTCGTAGGAGGCAACTCTTGGTGAATCGTGAAGGATGTCGGAAGGGAGGATGGCTTATGCTCCATATACCATGAAGTAAGGGGTGTAGCTGGTGGATCTATTGGGTGTAGTTCATAAAATCCACAACGCAGATGGTAATTCTTCCGCCTAGGCTCCAGCTGCTCTATGTAGCGGTGCTTCAAGACGTGGCTTGATTCCCTGCAGAATTAACCCATTGGCTCGCTCAACCTAACCATTGGACTGTGGGTGTGCCACAGATGCAAGGTCAAGTCGTATTCCCTTGTCCCAACAATAAGCTTCCACTTCCCCGAGTGACAAGTTGTTGTCATTGTCGGTGATAATGCTATGTGGGAGACCAAATCTCACCACTAGATCCCGGACAAACCTAAGGGCAGTTGCCCCATCGAGCTTTCTAATGGGTTTAGCTTCTATCCATTTGGTGAATTTGTCAACTGCTACGAGCAGATGCGTAAACCCACATGGTGTCGTCTGCAACGGACCAACCATGTCCAGCCCCCAGACTGCAAACGGCCAAGTTATTGGTATTGTTCGCAATTCTTCAGCAGGAATATGTGGTTGTCGGGCATAATACTGGCATCCCATGTATGTCTCAACCAGCTTGTCGACGTCTGCCTTCGCGGTCAGCCAGTAGAATCCTTACCGAAAGGCTTTAGCTACCAACGATTGAGGAGCGGCGTGATGCCCGCAATCTCCGAGATGGATTTCGCTGAGGATTTCAATACCTTCTTGCTGGGAAACACACTTAAGATATACACCAGTAGTGCTTCTTTTGTAGAGCTGCCCATTGATTATGGTATAGCCCTTTGCTCGACGTACCATTTGTCGTCTTTCGACTTTGTCGTCGGGCAATGTTTCGTGTACGAGATATTCCATGAACGGTTTTGTCCAAGCCGGAGGGACCTTTGTCACCATGTGAACGAAAGAGTCAAATCTGTCCGGGTTGTCCGCATCAGCTCCTTTCACGGATGGTGCCCGTAGATGCTCCGGGAAAACTCCAGGTGGAATTCGCTTGCGCCCTGATCCAAGCTTAGATAGTAGATCAGACGCCTCATTTTTGCTCCCTAGGTACATACTTGACCTCGTAGCCCAAGAATCTCTTGGTTATCTCGTCCACTTCGTCTCGATATGCCGCCATCATAGGGTTCCGCGTGTTTCAGGTGCCAGCCACCTGCTGGGCAACCAAGTCGGAATCTCCACAGCAAACTATGCGCTTGATGCCAATATCCTTGGCCACGTGTAGTCCGTGAATGAGTGCTTCATACTCCGCCATGTTATTCGTAGCCTCGAAGTGGATCTGCAGAACGTAGTGCAGCTTTTCCCCTGTTGGTGACTGCAGCAGTACACCAGCCCCCGAGCCGTTGAGTAGCTTTGATCCGTCAAAGTGCATCACCCAGTATTCTGGCTCCGGCATTAGGGTAGCATCTGGCATCTCCGTCCAATCTGCGATAAAATCCGCCAAGGCTTGTGATTTGATAGCGTCGCGTCTCTTGTAGGTAATCTTGAAGGCGGCAAGTTCAATGCCCCACTTCGCGACCCTTCCTGTAGCGTCGCTGTTGTTGATGATGTCGGACAGTGGATCTTTGCTCATAACTGTGATAGGGTGCTCCTGAAAGTAGTGTCTCGGTTTCCGAGAAGCAAGGAACACTCCATAAGCTATCTTTTGGTAGTGCGGGTAACGCTGCTTGGACTCCGTCAAGACCTCGCTTACATAGTAAACTGGTCGTTGAACTCCGTACTCATGCCCTGGTTCTTTCCGCTCTACCACGACGACGATGCTGATTACCCGATTGGTGGCCGCCATGTAGATTAACACGGGCTCCCTAGGCTCGAGTGCTGTAAGGATAAGCACTGAGGAAAGTATCTCCTTAAGATGCTTCAATGCTGCATATGCTTCGTCCGTCCACGTGAATTTGTCTGCCTTCTTCAGCAACTTGTACAGCGGCAGAGCCTTCTCTCCAAGTAAGCTGACGAACCGACTAACTGCTGCAACGCAACCTGTTAGTCATTGTATGTCCTTTAGGCATGTCGGACGGTTTATGTTTAAGATGGCCTTGATTTTCTCTAGGTTGACCTCGATTCCACGCTGGGAAATGATGAAGCCCAACAATTTGCCGGCTGGAACCCCGAAGACGCATTTCTTAGGGTTAAGCATCATGTTGTATTTCCGGAGATTATCAAAGGTTTATTTTAAGTCGGAGATTAAGTCGTTTGATTTTTTAGACATCACCGCTATATCGTCCACATAGGCGTGAACGTTCCGACCAATTTGATCGTGTAGGCAACGTTGCATTGTCCGCTGGTACGTAGCACCTGCGTTTTTCAGCCCAAAGGGCATCGTGACATAGCAAAACGTGCCATATGGAGTAGTGAACGAAGTGGACAATTGGTCCGACTTCCTCATCTTGATCTGGTGGTATCCTGAGTATGCATCGAGAAAACACAAAAGCTCCGAGCCAGCCATCGAGTCAATGACTTGGTCAATGCGAGACAAAGCAAACGGATTTTTGGTACATGCTTTGTTCAAGCCGGTGTAATCAACGCACATTCTTAATTTTTTGGTTTCCTTTTTGGGACAAGTACAGGATTGGCCACCCATCGGGTGTGAAGGACTTCTCGGATAAAACTAGCCTTAAGTAACCTATCTATCTCTTTGTCTACGGCGCGTCTCTTCTTGTCTCCGAAGCATCGTAGAGGTTGTTTCACTGGTTTACATTTTGGATCAATATTCAAGCTGTGCTCGGCAAGTTCCCTAGGTACACCTTTCATGTCGGCAGGTTGTCAGGAAAAGATGTCCCTGTTCTCACGGAGAAACTCGACGAGCGCGCTTTCCTATTTAGGGTCCAGGTCCGTCCCAATGGCGGTAATCTTGGAGGCATTGCCTACCACAAGTTCCACCGACTTGGTCTCGATGGCAGCTTTGAATGCTGGGGCGGAGTCAGAAATATGTTTCTTTGACACGGACATCTCTGAGGCATCGATCTTGCTCCCCCCCCCCCCCAAACCGCCACCACCACCACAACCAACTTAATACAACTTTGTTCAAAGGAAAAGGGAGTGTCTAGATCTCAGGCGCCTGAGAACTTCTTATGTCTAAGTCGTTGATGTCATCCTAATATTTGTGTTAATTCTCAGTTGTAACCTGGTTGCAACTCATAAGATTTTGTACTAATTCTCAGTTGTAACCTAGTTGCAACTCATTAAATTCTCAGTTACACCCGAGTTGCAACTCATGTGTAACTTTCATTTTGCACGAATTACGAGGTAAATCGAACAATAAAAGAGACGACTAAGACTTAAGAAGTTCTCATGCGCCTGAGAACTAGCAAATCCGAAAGAAAAAAAACTAAGCTTAAATCCTCGGAGCCGAGGACGAACATAGATGGTGTGTAATTTTTGTCATGGTTTTTCAAAACTTAGAATAAAAAAGGGAAGTGGGCAAGAAGCTTATCGCCTTATCTTAATCTCAACAGATGTGTAATGTGAACGTGACTTTTTCCCGAGTGCCAAATTGGGTTCCCCATCAACGACTTTGCGAGCGTTTTGGTGGCAAATAAAGCGCAGGAAGCACCCGGCACGCAGGGCAAGCAAGCAAGCGGACGCGCGTGAGATCCTCCTCCAAATCCATTCCTGCTTCCCTTCCTTGATTTGCTACCATCACTGCCAACATCACGACTCGAGGAGAAATGACGCGAGTCCGTCCCAATCCCAATGGCTCCATGTCTCTTCCAGAAACATACCACGCACGTACTGTACTGCCTTGCGATCCAAGACAAGCCAAGCCTGCCGTTGCCGGCTAGTTGGTCCGAACGTCGTCTACGTGGAAAGTACGTAAACGGGGAGGTGGGCCCAGGGATCGACCGACCACGGCTGGATATCCACGAATCCCGCCGAGTCACTCGCACGTCCCCACCTCAGAGTTGGCCGATGGCTCAGTGACTCCGTGACGGATATTGGGCTTACCCCACCTGTCATAGAGACGTCCTCCTCGACCCGCCTCACACGCAGTGGCTGGTGGGACTGCGCCAGCGCACTTTGGGCCCCACCAGCCCTGCGCTTTTGCCGTCCATACTCCGCTCTCTCTCTGCCCACTGCCATGGAGGATGGAGCCAACCAGCGCCTATATATACGAGCTCGAGGTAACGTCTACTGCAGTCTGCAGAAGTATCCCCACACGGACACATCACACACCTAGCCTCCCCCACCCACCAGCGCGCACCGCCGGAATCGCCTCGCCTGCCGATGTCTACCAAGGGGTGCCAGGCTCAGGCTCCGGCCGGCGGAGGCGGCAACAGGGCGCCGACCGCGGGGAGCGCGCCGCCGCCGAGGCGTGGCCAGATCAAGGAGAAGATCATCAAGGACGTGGTCGCCGCGGTCGCCAGCATGGCCGCGGGGCTCGTCGCCCGCGCCGACAAGAACGGCGGTCCGGCGGCCGCCGACGCCGACGGCAAGTGAGCATCCCGCTCGGTCGGTCTCTCTGTGTGCTCCCTAGTCCTCTGCTGCTACTCTGCGCTCGTTTTAGTGCGCGCAGCCGAGAGACGGAGCAAAATATATCAGAAGCCTCCTTTTACTGTCTGTCTTATTTCTCGTCGCGTCGTCGATCGGTCAGGGCGGATTCAGCTGCCTTATTTGAGCAAGCAACTGGTCCACCCTTAATCCCCTTAGCGTTTTCTTGGTCTTGGACTCTTGGTGTTTGGTGTTGCTGCTGTCTTCTTGATTACCAGGTGGTGAACTTTCAGCTGGCATCTTATCAGGAGTTTTGCGAAGGTTTTTGAGTGCAACCTCCTGATGCTGCCGCCGCTGCATTTTTCACCTCCTGGAGCTGGTAGATCGTCAGTCAGTCTTCAGGTTGTGCTGCTACTTGCTTGTATCTGGTTGTGTATTTGTGTGGTAAAGGTACTGTAAAAGGATGGGCGGATCAGCGAGTATTAAGGTCTGGTCCTCCCTCCCTCCCTCCTTGCTTGTGTGCTCCTACTCTGTACTTCTGGTTCCATATCGTGTCAACTCAATATACAGTATTGTTAAGCATTTTGTGTCAGAGACCTGTGTTGGCGGTTAGAGGATTCAGCTTCAGCTTCAGGACACCTTTGCACAAGGGAGCGTAGGATCTCAGAGTTTAAGGTTGTGATTAGATTTATATCTTAATTACTTTTCTATAGTTACGGATGTTTGCAGGGGGTTTAATCACAAGTATGTATTAGTCCAAGTAAGGTCAGTATTTTAGCACAGATTCACCCACACAACACTTAAAAACACCAAAGAAGAGTACTCAGCTATTTGAAGCGAAAGCACTTGGCAGAATTCCCATGTGTCATCAAGAACGTTTGGTCCTTATAAGTATTTCCACCGGCTTGTCCTTTGCTAAGAAAGGATTGGGCCACTTGCTCCGTTTGTTCGTTGTCTTTATTACTTGCTCTTTGTTTTGTTGCCTTGTCAGAAAACCACTAAAAACCTGTTTGCTAAGTATTTTCAGAGAGTTCCTGCTCCATACCACTAGTCAACACCTGCTGCTCCTCGTTGGGATCGACACTCCTATTTATCAAAAGTACTATGATATACCTCCTATATTTGTGGGTCATCAGCTATCGACGGGAACGTCGCCTCCCACTGAAAGAATATTCCGCCATTTATGCAACACACAGTGTCAAATCTGAGGTTTGAACTCTGGTGGGCTGGGGTACAACCACCGTCCTAACCATCCAACCATAGGTTTGTTTGCTCAATGAGTATAATTTTATTTCTCTAACCGTTTAGTAGTTCGGTTAGGTGCCGCCCCTGTATATTTTTACTAGAGGTATATACACTTTTGGTCTCATATCTTGCACTCTAAAAGCATTTTAGTCCCATATCTTGTAAATTAAACAAGATTAGTCCCACAACTTGTATCCTAAGAGCATTTTAGTCCAACTTGATTAAATTTCAGCAAGTCTAACTAAATTCGTTCACCTATCACGTTGCAATTTTTTCAAAATAACCCATGTGTATTTTTCTCTAACATTTGTGTACATATGTGGACTGATAGACAGATCAGACCTACAAATAAAATAAAATACCTTGAAAAGGATTCGAACACAACACATTTGACTAGGTGCACACCGGCACAGCCACTACCCAAAAGAATCTACTGTTTATTTACGAAGACGTATTCCTTTTGTATAAGATGAAAGCACAGGCGCACGTAAAAATGTAATTTAAAGTATCAAAAACACCTTCAAAAGATATGTACGTATATATGTGTGCAATGATGTAAGCATTTTTATTGTGCAAAATTTTATCCCTGACTGATTTGTATTGGGACTAAAAAAGAGATAACTCTTACAGGATTCGAAAGTGCATAGTTTGTAAACCCAGATTTTTTACTTTTATATTTTTTATGTAGCACGGAACATAAATTATTTCGAATTAAAAATTTGCATATTTCTTTAGAATTCTTCACAACTTTAGAACACGTATTTTTTAATGTCCAAAATAAAGACTTACATGTATCTCGGATGTGTCTCCTCGCGGGCGACTGAAGCGCCGCCCAAGCCCTAGCTCCCTGTCGCTTCTCCCCACCCTCTCCCCTCCCACCGCCGCCGGTGTTGGCCGCCGGGAAAAGCCTGCGTGGTGCCGATGGCGGCGGGTCCTCCTTCCCCCGGCGCAAGCTTCCTAGACATGACGAAGGAGTCTTGGCGCGCAGTGCGGCTCGACAGAGGTTGGCGAGGCCTGGTGTGGCGGCGGCTGGCGAGCGGCGCTGTGGGCCACCTTCTACATCTTGAGGCAGCGACAGGTGGTGGCGCTCGCGGCTGCTGCGTACGCGGTGGTGGCAGGGGTCGAGCTCGCCCCGTAGATCTCGGATGGCATCGCGGTGGCTTCTCCTCACCGACGGCGGTGCTCCGAGGAAGTTGAAGGTTTGACGTCTTGCGGTATTTCGAGAATATATCCAGGGTGTATACATTCAATCAATTAAGCTTCAGTTCACCGCGCTCTAGTATACATAATTTTCTTTCCGTGTTCCATCGTTGAGCCAACGAAATAGCTAACCTGTTGGCTGACTAATACCTAACTCTTTTTTTACGTGTTTCATATCGGTGTATATCCGTGTAGCCAAGCTAGGACGCATCACCCAGGAGAGTTCAACTCCCACTGTCTGTTGTTGTTTTCTTATTTATTTTCTTATATATAGTTGTGAACGAATTTGGTTAAAATCTTTGAAATTTGATTGAATTGGACTAAAATATTTTTGGATTGCAAGTTATAGGACTAATCTTGTTCAGTTTACAAGATGTGGGACTAAAATACTCCCAGAATACAAGATGTGAGACTAAAAATATGGGAACACCTACGTCTCAGGCGAATGAGAAATAACTATTTCTCAGTCGGCTGGCGTGACTGGCTCAATCGAATAGAAACATGCATGGTTTACAAATAAAAAATTGTAACCAGCTGGCAAACATGCATGGTTTACAAATAAAAAATTACAACCAGCTGGCTTAATCGAATCTTGGAACCAAAATCCAACAGTGAACAAAATGACCGAGAAATAACTATTTCTCATGCGCATGAAAAATAGCAAAACCGTAAAAATATATATACCTTTTTTTACTACTCTAACCGATTTTAGAAGATCGGTTACAGATGCCCTTATCGCCTTATCTTAATCGCAACCGAAGTGTAATGTGAACGCGGCTTTCTCCGGAGTGCCAAATTGGGTTCCCAATCAACGACTTTGGAGCTACTAGTAGCGTTTGGTGGCAAATAAAGCGCATGAAGCAGCACCCGGTCGACACGCAGGGCAGGGGCAAGCAAGCGGACGCGCGTGAGATCCTCCTCCAAATCCAATCCTGCTCCCCTTGATTTGCTATCATCACTGCCAACATCACGACTTGAGGAGCGATGACGCGAGTCCGTCCCAATCCCAAATTCCCAATGGCTGGCTCCATGTCTCTTCCAGAAACACCACGCACATTTACATACCGCCTTGCGATCCAAGCCAAGCCAAGCCTGCCGGCCGGCCAGTTGGCCGGGACGTCGTCTACGTGGAAAGTACGTACACGGGGAGGTGGGGCCAGGGATCGACCGACCACGGCTGGATATCCACGAATCCCGCCGAGTCACTCGCACGTCCCCACCTCGGAGTTGGCCGATGGCTCAGTGACTCCGTGACGGATATTGGGCTTACCCCACCTGTCATAGAGACGTCCTCCTCGACCCGCCTCACACGCAGTGGCCGGTGGGACCCGCTCCAGCGCGCTTTGGGCCCTACCAGCGCTGCGCTTTTGCCGTCCATGCTCCGCTCTCTCTGCCCACTGCCGTGGCGCCATCGCGTATTTATACGAGCTCGAGGTAGCATCTAGTACTGCAGAAGTATCCCCACACGGACACATCACACAGCTAGTCTCCCCCACCAGCGCGCACCGCCGGAATCGCCTCGCCCGCCGATGTCTACCAAGGGGTGCCAGGCTCAGGCTCCGGCCGGCGGAGGAGGCGGAGGCAACAGGGCGCCGACTGTGGGGAGCGCGCCGCCGCCGAGGCGTGGCCAGATCAAGGAGAAGATCATCAAGGACGTGGTCGCCGCGGTCGCCAGCATGGCCGCGGGGCTCGTCGCCCGCGCCGACAAGAACGGCGGCGAAGGCGGGGGCGGCCTCCCGGTGGCCGCCGACGCCGACGGTAAGTGAGCATCCCGCTCGGTCGGTCTATCTGTGTGCTCCCTAGTCCTCTGCTGCTACTCTGCGCTCGTTTTAGTGCGCGCAGCAGAGAGACGGAGCAAAATATATCAGAAGCCTCCTTTTACCGTCGCGTCGTCGATCGGTCAGGGCGGATTCAGTTGCCTTATTTGAGCAAGCAACTGGTCCACCCTTAATCCCCTTAGCGTTTTCTTGGTCTTGGACTCTTGGTGTTTGGTGTTGCTGCGGTCTTCTTGCTTATCAGGTGGTGAAGTTTCAGATGGCATCTTATCAGGAGTTTGCGAAGGTTTTTGAGTGCAACCTCCTGATGCTGCCGCCGCTGCATTTTTCACCTCCTGGAGCTGGTACATCGTCAGTCAGTCTTCAGGTTGTGCTGCTACTTGCTTGTATCTGGTTGTGTATTTGTGTGGTAAAGGTACTGTAAAAGGATGGGCGGATCAGCGAGTATTAAGGTCTGGTCCGTCTGTCAGTCCCTCCCTCTTTGCTTTGATTTGCTTGTGTGCTCGTACTCTGTACTTCTGGTTCCGTATCGTGTCAAATCAATATATATTGTTAAGCATTTGTGTCAGAAACCTGTCTTGGCGGTCACAGGATTCAGCTTCAGGTTCTATCACATCTTTTGTATGATGAGATGCACAAGTCATTCCCTTCCTAAATCCTAATGTCGTGTGATTCATGGTGCTCTGTTTTGTTTTAGCCTTGAGATGAGGGACAATCGTGATAAGATTCCCAATGGTGAAGAGAAAATAAATTTAGATTGGTTTCTCGCGAAGCAAAGTGCAACCGTAACAAAAGCGCTCCTGCTCTCACCTCGTCAGTGAGTCGCTACCAATTCCATCTCATCATCTCCCAGTCTAAGTCAAGTCTCCGCCCACAGTTAACTTGCTGCCCATCGCCTCGCACAGTAAAACACTAAACTAATGGACGTTTGCAGGGCTTGATTTATTTGCTTCTTCTGAAAACAACCACATACCCGCCCCACGCGGTATCTCCGCTCAAATGGCCGACGACTCCCTGGCACTGCCGGTCGGGTCAACCCATCATCGGAAATCATTTTATTCCGAGCGCAAATTGGTCAGCTAAATCATCGGAGAGGAGGGCCATGTATGTTGATTAGCGTGTAAGCTTTTTTAAAGAGAACTAATTCTAGCCACGTATCAAAAATCAGATGCAGATCCAAGCGAAAATTTGTGCTATAATCGCATCCGAGTTGAAAGCCAGTGATTCGTTTCAATTTGAGCCTACAAAAACCTCAATGGCAAAAGAATAAACTGAAAGAAAGCTTGCAAGCAAAACGAATTCATATGGACATAAGGGCATTCAAATTACCGATCGACGGTTCCATGTTTCAAATGATATCCGAGATGGTGTAGTAGATTATATGGATCAAATGGTGTTTTACACAATGAAAGAAGAGAAGGATGACAAAAGCTGATACATCAATGATACACGTCCAGTTTTTCGTTAGTTAACTAGACAGCTTTTTCTTAGTCAACCAGACGGTGCAAAAACATTTGCCTCCATTTCAAAAGAAAAAATATACTCAATGATACACAAAGGCCACAGCTACCTTTACTATGCCACAGTACAAAATATACTTTAAGAGCCTTTGAAGAGTATACAATGATACCTGATTGAAGAGTAAGAAAACATTGGTGATAACTGGGGGATATAAGCTAAGCATACATACACCTGCAGGCCATGGCCTAGGGGTTGGCGATGTAACATCTCTTCTGGCACAACACCCAAACAGCTTGCAAGTTCATCTTTTATGGCATGTTTCTATTGCACAGATACATTGTGAGAGATGGATGTACCCTGTCCAGGAGGCACCAAGTCATATACTTTAAAATTTTGTGAGTCCTAAATCTTTGAATTGTCAGTGTACCGACAAAATTGACTTCTGGCTAGAGAAGAAATCAAGCAGTCTGGAGCGCTATTATTTACACAAACTTTGTTATGGCATGGGATCACATACTACTCGTGTCATCCTCGAGTGTAATGCTACACCTTTGGAACATGGAGATCAGCTAACGAAGATGTGAGATCTTCTCTCGACTGGGATCTCCGGCTTTGAAGTGTTGTCTGACCTCTGCCGGGGTTCCGTGATCCACTAGAAAACTGCATCTGGCCTAAGCTCCCGACTGAATAGCTATGATACGAACCCAATGATTGCCTGGAAGACTCCATAAGCTGGATACTGCTGCCTCCTAATCCATGACTCATGCTGAACGGATGGAGTTCTGACCCAGCCACAGTGGGGCTCAACGGTGTCTTTGTTCTTCCATCACCTGTGCAGAGACGAAGGCAAAATGATGCAAACGAAAAGGTTTGGTAGGCTACAGTGAAGAAAAGGAGAGAGCACAACAGTGATTTGATAAAACAAATATCTTCACATTCTCCAACAACATCAGTGATTTGATAGAACAATGCTATAAAATTATTGCGCTGTAAAAGTTACATTGACTCACTGAGGTCTCATACTTTCATTACAAGAATTTCATTAACAATGTTACAATGGAAAAAAAAAAGGAACCTGTGTTGCAATATGCAAGATTTCTATGTGATGCTGCTGCTTATTAGATGTGTTATTAGAAGGTTAAATATTGTAACAAATTCCACCTTCTAAATTAAGCAGGGTAATAAATAGCTTGAAATCCTAACAGATGATATGTAATGGTCAACAGAAATTTGAGTAAAACATTCTAGCATTGTAGTCTTTAGACCATAGGCACTTTTTAGACGAGGAAAAACCACGAGATGGCAGCTCAATAAAAAACTTGAACACATACCTGAATTAATATGTCTCCATAAATGAAATCTAAAAGGCGATCCCATACCAAGCGCAGAACTACCTCCACTGTTTGGCCTAAAAAGTGGCAAATAGGATTTGCGGAACGATCTTGGGATGGAATTGCTAACGCACAATATGGCGCATATGACCAGCACAACTGAAATTATAAACAATACTATGATAATATTTGGGTTTATCTCCCGGTGTAGTATCATGTATCCTTGAATATCCATCCGGGTAGACACTGCCTGTCCAGCCTCTAACAAAGCAACACCAAGAGTCCAAGTGATACTACCTGAGCCAATTATCACCTGGTTATCTTTGATCTGCAGTCCCTCTCTCAGAAGTGATGTAATATAAGGAGCCCTGAAGCAATACTGCTCTATAAAAGGCTGTGGTGGAACACTAACCTTTGCAACATCCCATGTTTTTTCACAATATTCCTGCCCTCTTTTTAGAACATCAACCAGAGTTGCGTCAGGAGTCAAATTGAAAAATTTGAAAACCACATAGAAACCAGACATGGCATAGAACTGCCCATGTGGTTGGGGAAGGGTACTAGCAAGAGCACAAGGTTGAAGGTTACAATCAACTCCAGAACTTACATTGGACCACTCTGAAAGATTCACTGTTACTTTTGCAAGAGCACTACATTCATCCCACTGGGGTGCCCCCACCAGTTCAACTGGTGTTCCCTGCTTCTCTTTTCCTGTTGTCTTTCCTGAAACACTGGGACTCCCATCTTGTTTGAGCGGGTCACAGTAGGAACAAACATAATCTTCCCTGTATCCAGTTTGTAAACAAGGATGTTTGACCTGCACTTTGCCATTATCAGCTGTTCCCCCAAGCATCTTCACCAGATGCGCCACAGATTTGTCAAATGCATCATTTAATCCATAACCGGAAAGAGAATAAGCACTAAGTTGGTGATTGACAGAACCAATCCTAAGATGAATGCTTGTGTCATCCTGAACGGTCTTCTCAGTCTCAAATGTCACCTGTAATGATGAACCGCCTAAATCAAGTGAACCATAAGTCATTTCAGAAGATGAGGTGCCAAGCATGTTCAGGTGGTGGTTAAGGGCTATCCATCCATAATAAGCTTCGTCCATGCCACTGATGATCTTAACTCTGTCTCTACTACAAGAAAATGATGAATTCTTCAGAACATCCCAAGCGTTATCCAGAAGCCACTCAGAATCTGCACTTGGTAGCTTGCGGACACCAGCTGTGGCATATAGAAAAACAGGTGTGTGCTTGTGTGCACGCCTAGGGATCTGCCGCTCAGCCATTTGAAGGAGAGGCTCTATTGCCTTCTTCATTCCAGTTTCATTGTGAACAAGCTTGCTCAACCCAGGTTCAGTTTCCATTCGCTGATAGGCACGGCCAGTTAATTTACCCAATTTTTTCTTAGGAGCATTCCCTAAAGGTTTCAAAGCAATTGGAAGGGCATTCCCATCATTATGATTGATGGACCACTCATAAACATATACTCTTGTACCAGTGCTGCCACAATCAAGAATCACATAGTATTCAGAGCTACCTTCTGAGAGAAAGACATGGAAATATCTCAAAGAAGCATATATTGAGCACACCAATAGGAACAGGGCAATAGCACAACCAACTGTTCTCATGCATTTCTTACGATTTGTTGGTGATGATGGTGGTGTTCTCTCTTTTGAAAAGCTGGCTACAGGACCTTCCCTTTGAAGTGTGCGCACAGGTTTCGCACGCCCTGAGCTCAGATCACCACCGGTGCTAGAGCCCCTCTCTAAAGCATCAATTCTGGAGAAGGTTGGCAAATCTTGAAGAGAAGAAGAAAGCCGCATAGCTGCTTCTTTTGTAGTCGAGGTGGCAATTATTTAAATAAGTTGTCACTGACAGGGAGCAATGAGGAGCGACGTCGGCAAACACAAGCATAAGTCATGAGTAGGATGTAGGCAGCACATTTAGCAACACGGTAAATTAGTCCAACGGCACCTTCTCGCAGCCTTTGCCTGCAACAAATTTCCAATCGTCAGAAATATACTAAATATGCTAGCATCCAATAGATAAAACTAAAATTTGAAGGATATCAAACGTGTTGGACATTCAGAAATTAGTAAACAACATTCCCGTACTCAGTATGGTACCCAAAATAAAAATACTCGCAGCTAAGGTAGTATTATACCCTAATTAGACTCTTAAGTACATGTATCAATATCAGTATTCAAGAAATCACGCCACCAAACAATGAGCACCACCAATGTTAAGGTGTCAAGTGGGATCCCACCAAAATCCCACTTCTAGTTCATTTGAATTTGAACTAGATTTTGATAAATGAACTAAAAGCGGGACTTTGGTGGGATCCCACATTACACCCTAGTCTCCAAACAACTCCATGTGCTACTCAGGGAGTACCAATGCCAACAACGCCGCCATTCACATACATCATCCAATCCACACTACACAGCTATGCCATCTATCTCACTCGCCCACATACAACTTCGTGATCAATAGAAGCACATCAAAGGATGGACTTTCGATAGACTCCGGCACCCGTGATCAGAACCACCAAGTCACCAGCCAATGAGGGCATCAGGCGAACCTCCAATTTGACCGAAAAATGGTCTCTACAAGTAGCATTAGCCCAGCGAACCCTGTACAGTCCTACGCGATGGGTCCAACCGAGATCGATCTCGGAGAAGAAGGATCTGGCTGGGCACGATCGTTCCGCGGCAAAGGGGAGAGACCCCGAGGCAAAACGAACGGCGATCAAAAGCAGAGCTAGGGCTTCCTTACCGGGAGTCGCGTCCGGCCGGATCTTTATTCGCTCCGCGCCAGTCCAGTGCCAGCGGAGCGGGATCGGGGATTGGGCTGTGGAGGAGGGGCGTTTGGGGATCGAGACGGGTAGAGAACGGAGGTAGCGCCGGACGGCAGTAAGATCTGCGAAGAAGGTAGGGGCACGAGGCCGGATCGGACTAGGAGGCGGCGGCGGGGACAGGAACGATCCGGAGAGGAGGAGTCCCGCGGCGGGCGAGCGGGCGAGCTGGCGGGCTGTGATTTGGTGGAGATACACGGGGCGGCGGAGGAGGGCGGCGCTGCGAGAGAGGTGGGGAGGGCGCGGGGGCGGCGGAGCCGAAGCTAAGGCGGGGGAGGGGGGAGTGGCTGCGTGCGGCGTGGGTGCGCTACCCGCGGTGCGTGCGCGACGGCGCTGCGTCGGGGCGGAGTGAGGCAGACGAAATGGAAATCCAACCAGACGAGACGACCTGTCTCGTAGGCTCGGTGTCGCGGGAGGAGGACCCCGGCCGACGATGTAGCGGATGAACGGACGAGCGCTGGACTAGCCGAGACAACAAGCAAGCCGAGGTGCACGAGCCTGGTTAGCTGGGCTCGGCTCGGGTCCTGCTTCCTCGTGCCGGCTGAGGCCCAAAAGGAGAACGAGACCCCTCCTCTCGCCATGCAAGGCTCGAATACTCGACCGGCAAAACAACATGGCCCATATGTGGAAAAAATATACATATAAAATATGGGCATAGATTGGCTGACATGTGGACTCTGTATATGATGGGGTCCACATGTCAGTGACTCAAAGTCATTCAAAGTTAGCCACCACAAAGTCAGCTAATCCTAGCGGATAAAATATATGTTTTATATTCTTCACTCTTCTTCTAAAAGGAACATCGGAAATTGATGAATGGACACCAAACGAAGACTCCTAAAGCCTATGATCACGTGGAATGGAGGTTTCCGAAGAAGATCATGCTGAAAATAGGTTTTGACTAGCAATGGGTGAAACTCATCATGTCTTGTGTCACCTCCGTTCGATACAGAGTTAGAGTACCCTCTATCTCCATGCCTCTTTCTTTTGTGTGCAGAGGGATTAACTGCACTACTAGCGAAAGCGGAGGAGCTGGTGGGAGTAAAGGTTTGTTGTGATGCACCGGCAATATCAAATTTATTGTTTGTTGATGATTCTTTAATCTTGATGCAAGGTCTAAACACATACTAGATGAGTATTGTGTTGCGTCGGGACAGTTGGTGAGTGTAGATAAATCCATAATCTTTTTTAGTCCAAACACTCAAGTGGAGGAAAGGAAGGTGATATGCACTATACTCAACATTTTAACAGAAGCCTTGACGGATAAATATATGGGCCTACCATCAATTGTGGGGGGCGATCGTAGTGATTGTTTTCAATTTTTGATTGATAGAATATGCAAAAGAATCAGTGGATGGAAGGAGAAGTTACCGTCGGCAAGAGTCAAGGAGGTGTTATTAAAAGCAATAGCACAAGCTATACCATTATATGCGATATCAGTCTTTAAGATTTCATAGAAAATATGTAAAGGAGTCATGGCGACGATGTCTAAATATTGGTGGGTAGATGGTGCTGGTCAAAATAAAATGCACTGGCTTGCTTGGTGGAAGATGTATGTTCCCAAAAAACAAGGAGGTATGGGCTTCCGAGATATCCATTGCTTCAATCTAGCATTATTGCTAAGCAAGCGTGGAGGCTAGTAGAGGAACCAAATTCTTTGTGTGCTCAAGTCCTTAGAGCAAAGTACTTTTCTTCAGGAGACTTCCTAAATGCAGAGCTGGAAAAAGGTAGTTCATTTACCTAATAGAGCATTTGGGCAGGGATTCGGACATTTAAGAAGGGGCACATATGGCATGTTGGTAAGGGCACATCAATTAACATATGGGACAACGAATGGATTCCAAGTAGCCCTTCTCGCAAGGTATTAACCCCAAAAGGTCAGAATATCTATACCGTGGTTAGTGATTTAATTTATCCATACACTAATTCATGGGATGTGGAGTTTGTTAATCAAACTTTCTAGGAGGTTGATGTAAGGAGAGTAATGGAAGTTCCTCTGTCATCACACAATATGGATGATTTTGTGGCATGGCACCTGACTAAGACGGGTACATTCTCAGTTTTTTATACCTATCACATCGAGTGGGGGAGTCAATATTTGGACACAGAGTAAATCGCTGATATGTCGGAAACATATCTATAATTTTTGATGTTCCATGCTTGTTTAGTATCTACTTTGCTTTGCCTTGTCTACATTTTGAGGTGTTTTTATATGTTTTCTGGTACTAACCTATTAACAAGATGCTACAGTGCCAGTTGCCTGTTTTCTTCTGTTTTTGGTTCCAGAAAGGCAGAAAATCAATATTCTCGAAAATTGGACGGGACAAAAACCAAAGTCAATATTTTACCATGGGGAACACGAAGCCGGAATACGAGACGAAGGAGAGTCACCAGGGGGGCACACCCCCTGGCGCAGCGGGTGAGCCCACCCCGCACCTGGGGGGTGCGGTCGCCCTGGCGACCCCCTGCCTTGCCTCTTCGTCTATAAAGACCCCCCCATGCCAAAACCCTAGGTACCGGATCAATATTCCACAAAACCGTTTGTAGCCGCCTCCACCATCGTCCCTAGATCGGGGGGATATGAAGCTCTTCCTGGCACCCTGTCGGAGGGGAGATCATCCGGAGGCCTTCTTCTTCATCATGCCATCCTCCGGTATGAAGTGTGAGTAGTTCCACCTTGGACTACGGGTCCATGTAGTAGCTAGATGGTTGTATCTCCTCATTTGTGCTACCATGTTTAGATCTTGTGAGCTCCGTTCATGATCAAGATCTCATCTATTTGTAATCATCCATGTTGTGTTTGCGGGATCCGATGGATATTGAGATTACTATGTCAGATTGATTAATGATTTTGTCTTATTGATTCTATCATGGCTGTGTTGTTTGTGATCTTGTATGCTCTCCGTTTCTAGTAGCTATCTTAGCCAAGTAGATGCTAGTGACTCCAAGAGGGGGTATTTATGCTAGATAGTGGGTTCATGCCTCTATTTAATCTAAGGGAAGTGACATAAATCTCTAAGGTTGTAGATGTGATGTTGCCACTAGGGAGAAAACAGCGGTCTCTTGTTCATGGAACAAGTGGATTGTTTACCTTACACACTTTGCTTAAAGCAGTTATCTGTTGCTTGCAACTTAATACTGGAGGGGGTTTGGATGATAACCTGAAGGTGGATTTCTAGTCATAGATGCAATTGGATGGCGGTCTATGTATCTTGTTGTATTGCCCAATCGAATCTCATAGGATCATGAATGTCTAGTATTGCATTGTTATGTATTGCTCGGTCCTATCAACTGCCCTGCTGAAAGAACATGTGGGCCCCCATGTATGGTTTTGGTAATTAATGACAATCTTTATGGACTAATGTGTGTATTAAGTTGTACTTGTAGGAATTGTCCATTGGCATTGCTTGGAGCATGTGTTGACTTCAATATAGATGAAATGAGAAAAAGATGTGTTGTGCAAGCTCAAAATGTGCCATCTATAGAAGATCTCATGTTTGATGCTTGCCATCCTCGGTGACCATGGATCGATGATGAGGAATCAAGAAAGGTGTCTATCTTGAGAAGGACAAGATCGTCTACATCGAGCTCAAATGGATTGCTCAAGGCAAAGGTATAATATTGATAGGTTTTCCCTTTTGCCGGTCTCATGTTTGTTGGGAGACCGGGTTTAGGATAGATAACCGTACTATCAAGAGGGGCTCTCGAATGAGTAACTCGGTCACATCGTTCGGAGAGAGATCAAACCTTTGCATAATTTCATCATCATATTTGGTTGTTATTTGGTCTTATCCATGTGACGATATAGATCTTGTGGTAATCTCCATAACAAGCTCTAGTTCATCAAAAACGGATTTCCCTTTTATATCTTATTGCGTTTTGATCTTGGAGGTTTTACCGGTTTGTATTTTAGAGATAGGTAAAACCTTCCATTATTTGGTTCTTACTCATGTGAGGATTTAGAGCTTGTGTTAATCTCCATGACAAGCTCTAGTTCATCGAAAACGGATTTCATATGCATTTTCTATTACGTTTTTTATGTTGGAGGTTTTATCGGTTCGTCTTTTTGATAGAGGTTAAACATTTCGTCATTTAGATCTATCCTCCCTTGCTGTACTATAATGTTTATTTGCATGATCTTTTAGAGCTTGTTGTCCTCTTCGAGACGAGCCCAAGATCATCAAAATCGGAGTCCGGATGCAAAAGTTATGGCCGTTTTCGTTCAGGGATGACCGGACCAGGGTCCGGTAGTACCGGAGGTCCGGTAGTACCGCCCCTTAGTACCGGTCGGTACTGAATAAGGTGCGTTTGGCGACTTGGGATCCCCAGGGAATGTCCGGTAGTACCGGGAATGTCCGGTAGTACCGGGAAAAAGTCCGGTAGTACCGGGATTCGCGTTTTTGGGCTTCAACGGTTGGATTTTGGGGGAACCTATTTAAGAGGCCTTCTTCCCCAATAGTTCTACAACCATTCTTGCAAGTTTTCCCCTCCATTGTTGACCTTCTTGAGCTTGCTTTCTCTCAATCCCTCCGATGATTCTTTCATATTCTTGAGGGATTTGAAAGAGGAGATCTAGATCTACAATCCCACCAATCAATCTCTCCTCTAAGTGAGGGGAACATATTGGGATCTAGATCTTGGAGTCTTTTGTGGAATTCCTCCATTGTTCTTCCTCTCTTATTCCCCCATAAGCTTTTCTAGCTTTGGTGGAATTTGGGAGAGAAGGATTTGAACACCTTTGTGGTGTTCCTCCATTTGCATTTGGTGCATCGGTTTGTGTTCTCCTCGGAGGATTTGGTTTGAGTGACTCATTGGAGCTTGTCCCTCTTGGGTTCTTGGAACCCTAGACGGTTTTGTGGTCTTGGTGGCATTGTGGCCTTTTGTGGCATTTGTTGGGAGCCTCCAATTAAGTTGTGGAGAAGTGCCCCAACCTTGTGAGAGGTTCCGGTTGCCACCGACAAGTGCACCGATAGTGGAAGCGTGGATCGATCCCGTTGGGGTGAGATTCACCGGAGAATAAGGGAGGCCTTTTGTGGCGTTGGTGGTTTGATACCCCCCCTCCTATACAAACGAGACATACTCCATGTTGGGAGGAACTCGGTAAAATATCGGTGTCCCCGCGTGCCTCGGTTATCTCTATACCCGAGCTCTTTACTTATGCACTTTACATTGTGATAGCCTCCGTGCTTGAAGTAATATTTATCTTGCTATCACTTTGTTGCTTGTATTGCTTAGCATAAGTTGTTGGTGCACATAGGTGAACCTTAGTTGTTCTAGGTTGTGCTTAACAAAGTAAACACTAGTTTTATTCCGCCTTTGTTGAGCCACTCTAGGAAAAGTTTTAATCGCCTATTCACCCCCCCCCCTCTAGGCGACATCCATATCCTTTCAATTGGTATCAGAGCCTGGTCTCTCATTTTAGGCTTCACCGCCTTGAGAGTAAAGATGTCGGATAGGGGATTAGTGCACAAGGACATGCTCACATTCGATGGCACAAATTATGATGTTTGGAAAATTCGCATGCTTAATTTATTTCGGGAAATTCACCCAATTATCGAGGGATATCTATATGTGGGTCTCTCTTCTCCTATGGATACCCAAAACGAATCTTTAGAGGAGAAGTTGAACTCTCATATAGATGCTCTAGCTACTAAAATTCTTTTGCATGTTGTGAGCAATGTAGTTCTTTCTTCTATCATGCCTTATTCAAGTGCTCGTGAGATATGGACCAAGCTTCAAGATAAATATAGCAAGTCCAACATTTTTGAGGATGATTGTGTTGCTTCCACTTCCGGTCGAGATGAGTTCTCGTCCTCTACCACTTCACCAACATGTGACTTTTCACAAGGTAATGATATGGTGAGTGGTGATAGAAATTGCAATTTGGATAGTGTGCTTACTATTTGTAATCCTTCATCCCTATCTAGTTGCAATGATCTATCTTTGGACCTTAACACTTCTAGCACTCAAAACTCCTTACATGCTTGTGTTAATAGTCCTTGCATATCATGTAGAAATGACTTGAATAAATCTCATGATGATATGCTTGTGTTGTCTTGTTGCCATGATAAAAATTCTTCCATTTCCTATAGTGCTTGTGTTGCTAACCATGTAGAGGAAAATGAAGATTCTATGGGCCAAGACAAGGTCTCGAAGAGAGCTACAAGTGCAATCTCATCATCACCTTCCTCCGGTTCTCACATGTGCCTTATGGCTAAGGGAACAAAGGTGACCTCTTTGAATCCCATTGTATCTCATGATGATGATGATGATGATGAGGTTGAGAATGATAATGATGATTATAGAAGTAAGTATGATATTACCTCTATTAAGAAAATGGGAGAGGTTGTCTATAGCGCTCTCTTCAAAAATAAAATTGCTTCCTCCAACTTTCTTGAAATCTTGAATTGTGCCATAGAAGGCAATGATCTTATTGAGGAGCAAGAAAACTTAATTGATGAAAAGTTTGCACTTGAGCGTGAGTATGCTAATGAAGTTGCACAACTAAAGGACTCCCTTGAAGAAGAACAAACCACCAAAGAATCTCTTGAGGAGACTTTTACTCTAGAATTATCTAGAGTAAAGGACTACCATGATAGAGAACTTGCGGTGGCAAACTCCTTCAAGATTAAAAATTATGAACTTGAAGTTGCTTATGCTAAACTCCTTGAGGATTTTGAGCACCTCGAAAATGGCTCTCGGGTCGTTAAGAGGGAGCTCATCAAACTCACCGAGTCACATGAGCAACTTAAAGCTTCATATTTAAAAGATCTTGACAAGTTGCCCTCACCTCTTGCTAATAATAATGATGCTTGTGCTACTAACTCTATTTCTTGTGAAGCATCTATTTTGAAGGAGAATGTTGAGCTAAAGGCTCAACTTGCTTTGCTAACTAGCAACTATGGGAAATTAAATGAAAGTCATATTAAGCTCTCGAGCTCGCATGAGGATCTTCTAGTTTCCCGTGGTAGGCTAAAGTTAGCTCATGAGGCCATCGTGTCAAAGGTAACATCTAGTGGGCCTCATGTAGACATTAGCACTATATCTACTCCAAATGTTATATTGCCATGTGCTAGTCCTTGTAATTCATCCCCTCATAACCATGCTATATCTCGTGATGAATTACATTCCTTGCCTTGTTGCTCTAATAATGTAGCATCTACTTCCTCTAGTACATTTGTTGAAACTAACCATGTAGAGGAAAAAAGAGCTCAAGGCTCAAGTCACTTCTTTGAGAAATGACTTGAAAAAGGGTCATCAAGGGAATATCACACTCAACAAAATTTTGAGTGTGCAAAAATCCCCCAATGACAAGAGTGGGCTTGGATTCAACTCCAATGTCAAGAACAAGTCCACTATCAAGTTGAAGCACAAGGACAACAAGAAGAATGGCCAAGATAAAGTCAAGAATCTGGCCAACATTGTTTGCTTCAAGTGCAAGGAAGAAGGGCACCATGTTAGATCTCGCCCAATGAATAAAAAGCCTCCTAGTATGAAGCAACAAGGGAAGCGGCCTCAAGCTCCACCTCAAGTCATTAATGGGCCACTTCCTAAGAGGACTAATCGAGCTCTTCCTCGAGTTGTAGCTTTACCTAAGAAGAAAGATGGCAAGAGTAGAACTTGCTACATATGCCGTGAGAAGGGGCATATTTCTTCCTCATGCACTATCGGTATCTCCTCATCCAACCCTATCATTATTGATGATGCTTATTCTCTTTGTAAGGATGAGGTTGGCAATGTGTTTGCCAAATTTGTTGGTGCTCAATGTGGGTTCAAGAAAATAACCATTTGGGTTGCCAAGCCTATTGTGACTAACCTCTTAGGACCCAACTTGGTTGGGGACCAACAAGCCAAAACTTGATCAATAGGTGTTGTTGGAGGGCATTGGAGTCTTGGCTACATTATGAAGAATTGAGGGATCTTCATCAATTATTATTGACAAGCCAAGCCATTTGGATTATCATGATTATATTATATTCCCAATGTTCCTCCTTGCGGTAACATATGCTTAACTCATTACATTGAAAGTTACTCTCCCCTTGTGCATGTGTTGGTTTTGTATTTTCCATGCTTTTGTACATGTTGTGCTTTCCACTTAATTATCTTGAGGTATCAAGTATATTTGTATATGATTAGGTGGCACACCATGTATGTGTGTTTCTTGTATTGAAGCCTTAATTTATTATATTTGATATCTTATTTGGCTCTTGTGAGAGATTAATGGATTATCCCATTTTGGGGGAGTGTTATGCTTGGGCATTCCACAATCCTAAAATTGTGTGTACATGAGGAATACCACCTAAGTATTTATATTGTATTATTGTCTAGTCTCTATGTGGTATAATTCTCATGAGAAATTTAAGTTTTATAATGTCCATTAATCATCTCTATTTGTATCTTTTTGCCTCGGGTTGGTTTTATGGTAGTATCACATTATGGGGGAGTCATATGCTTAGTGCATATTACAAATCCTATAAAATGTGAATATTCGAGGTTGTGTCACTTAGAATTGATATTGATAATTATCTAGAACCTATGTGACACATTTGCTCATACAATTTCCAATTTGCTTGAATGGCTTTATTAATCTTATTCTGGATATTGTATATGAGAGTGTTTCTTGGTATGTGTTTCCTCATATTTAGATATATATATATCCTCATGGAAACCATTTGCTTCAAGTTACTCTAATCACTAGTGATTGTGTGACTATTGGAAGCTACCAAGAATCTTGTTCGAAGTATCATGCTTAATTCTTATCTTTTGTTATATGCTTCTTGTTGTAACTATGATCTTGGATATCCATGCTAGCTACCTTGGGAAAATTATTACCAATATTTCTTGTCCTTGGACAATGAGTACTCAATTTATGGTAAAATTTATTGATCATATTCACTTTGGCCTTTGTTTAACTTTATCCTATCTTTGGCCATGAAAATGTTTTGTGTTGTCTCCCAAGCCTTCCTTGCTTTTTGTGGATATTCTTATTTTATTGGTATCCTCTTGTGTTGTATTTATTGTAGGTACTAGTGATGATCCCATTTGTGTGCATTTTGCATTCAAAAGGAAAATCCTATATAATGCACTATCCATGGGGGAGCTCTCCTATATTATTTGGAACACTCATATTTATGCTTCTTTGTTTGATCCATATCGGGTTTTATGTGCTTGGAAGCTCAATCTTTTCGTTTTGGTATCTTGTGCCATCATGAGAAGTTTGGGGAGTTTGGTTTCTTGTTGGAACCTTGCTCTTTTTTTTGGGAGTTGGTTTTGTCTCATTCCTTGTTTCATGTTTTGTCCATTTTTATAATGAGATAAAACCTTGAGCATTTGTGTTTTTATATATCTTTTGTTCCTTGGCTTTTGCCTAGTTCATTTGTTGAACTTGTGATCTTTCATGTGTTGAATTGGTTCTTTGATACAATTTGGACATCGTTTGTCATGTCACACTCTTGTGTGTGCAATCTCGATTTACTTGGTGTTTTGTTCAAATTGTATCTCCTTTTTGGTTCTTGAAAGCTTTATGCATGCATATTTACTATATGATTATATTATGGCATGCTTGCTTTCTTTGATCCAATATATAGGGGAAACTCCACCAATTCCCATCAGCTAAGTTGTGCATGAAATTCAATTTCATATCAATATGCACATATTTATGTGGAGTATCTCCTATGTATTGTAGTTGCACTAACTACTTTGGACCCAATAAGTTTGGGGACCATTTTTGTACTTAAATATGTTTTAGGTACATTGGAGATATATTGGATGCTTGTATCTCAATCTTGAAGAAGTGGTGCGTTAATGAAAATTGGAGGCAAGCTATAGGATGATCAATGAATTCATATCCTCTACATCCTACCAATTATATCTCGGTAACAAGTATCTCTTGATCATGCATATTTATATTGCTTCCAACCTTTCGTAGGTTGCATCTTGGCATAAATTTTTGTTATTATATTTATTGTTGTATCTCTAGCCTTGGTTTTAAGAGAACTCTCTATTGTAAATGTGTAGAAGTTGAGATGAGTGCATATAATTGGGACTATACAAAATCATGCATATGATCCATCAATCCCAAATATGTCAATCTAGCAATCTTATTATCTACATTTTCCTCAACTTCTCTCATGTGCAATAGTGGGATTTTGCTAGTTGTTTATTTCTTGTGATACTTGTTGCCTTTCTCCATATATTTCATCTTTCTCCTTTTCCCTTAGTGATAGTTGTAATATATGTAGTGTGTTGTTGTTTGAAGTTCATTAATGTACAATAAGATAGATTTGAGCCTTTGGCCATGCTTTGAAGCAAAAATCGTATTGGTATATATTATGACTTCATTTTTGCTTTTCATGTGCCTTCTTGTATATCTTCTTTATGTGTGCATATTTATTTGTTGGCATATGTCTCTGTGATGTTCTCCACTTATAGACATATACACATATGAGAAGATAATTTTAGTTGATTTTTAATCCTTGGAGACCACCTTTCTATTTCTTTTGATTCTTCGGTGGCTTCCAAATTTAATTACCTATGAGTGCTTGTTCCTCTTGTTTGCATCTTTGGGCACTCATATTTGTTCTCTCATGCCTTGTATTGTTAAATGAACTTGGATGAGTGAGGATTCCATGATTATGCACCTTGTTCCCAAATGCAATTATCATAATTGGTGCATTATCTTTGGGGAGCTCATCTAATTCATTTAATAATGCTCATTTATCTTTTTTCTCATTTATTGCGTCTTAAATGTTTATGGGGAAGTGAGGATTCCATATTTGTGCATTTTTGTATTGAAATACAACGATTCTAAAGTGCACACAAATCTTGGGGAGCTTCTCTATTTTATTTAAGCATTTATTTGATCTCTCATTTGTTGTGCTTGAAATGCTTATGGGGGAGCAAGGATTCCATATTTTTGCAATATGTATTCTAATGCATTTATGTTGAATAGTGCACAAATCTTGGGGAGCTTCTCTATTTGTTATTTAAAGCACTCTCTTGCTCATATCATAATATCTTGTAGGATCCATTTGAACTCATTTGTTGTTTTCAATTGGTTTGTGGGACCTCGTAGTTACTTGCATCATTTGACTTTATTTATTTTGGCAATCTTCGGGTCCTCGATACAGTTCTACTCCCTCCCAAGTATTCATCATTGGATATGTGCGAAGGCACACCTTTGGAGGAATTATTATTATATTTTCCTTCTAGAACTTGTCACCTATTTCGGAAATCGATGCTAATGGGGGAGAAGTTTTAGAGGGTTTAAGGGAAGTTGGTTTTTGCATTGAGTTTGTTCTTGTGCATTTGCCTCTCATGCTCTTGCATCTTTGTCGTTGCTTAGCATGTGGTATATATAGTGGAAACTCCACCAATGATAATGATTGGAAATATATGCAATGAAATTCAAGTTCATCACACGTGCATAGATTGTGGGGGAGTTTGCTCTATATATGGTGGTACCAATATCACATACTTATGTAGTATTTGATATTGGTGTTACCAGTTTGTTCATTAAAATTCCTTATATAAACCCTCTTAACGGGATTGTCATCAATTACCAAAATGGGGGATATTGAAAGAACATGTGGCCCCCATGTGTGGTTTTGGTAATTAATGACAATCTTTATGGACTAATGTGTGTATTAAGTTGTACTTGTAGGAATTGTCCATTGGCATTGCTTGGAGCATGTGTTGACTTTAAGATATATGAAATGAGAAGAAGATGTGTTGTGCAAGCTCAAAATGCGCCATCTATAGAAGATCTCATGTTTGATGCTTGCCATCCTCGGTGATCATGGATCGATGATGAGGAATCAAGAAAGGTGTCCATCTTGAGAAGGACAAGATCGTCTACATCGAGCTCAAATGGATTGCTCAAGGCAAAGGTATAATATTGATAGGTTTTCCCTTTTGCCGGTCTCATGTTTGTTGGGAGACCGGGTTTAGGATAGATAACCGTACTATCAAGAGGGGCTCTCGAATGAGTAACTCGGTCACATCGTTCAGAGAGAGATCAAACCTTTGCATACTTTCATCATCATATTTGGTTGTTATTTGGTCTTATCCATGTGAGGATATAGAGCTTGTGGTAATCTCCATAACAAGCTCTAGTTCATCAAAAATGGATTTCCCTTTTATATCTTATTGCGTTTTGATCTTGGATGTTTTACCGGTTTGTATTTTAGAGATAGGTAAAACCTTCCATTATTTGGTTCTTACTCATGTGAGGATTTAGATCTTGTGTTAATCTCCATGACAAGCTCTAGTTCATCGAAAACGGATTTCATATGCATTTTCTATTACGTTTTTGATGTTGGAGGTTTTATCGGTTCGTCTTTTTGATAGAGGTTAAACATTTCGTAATTTGGATCTATCCTCCCTTGCTGGACTATAATGTTTCTTTGCATGATCTTTTAGAGCTTGGTGTCCTCTTCGAGACGAGCCCAAGATCATCAAAATCGGAGTACGGATGCAAAAGTTATGGCCGTTTTCGTTCAGGGATGACCGGTAGTACCGGACCAGGGTCCGGTAGTACCGCCCCTTAGTACCGGTCGGTACTGAATAAGGTACGTTTGGCGACCTAGGATCCCCAGGGAATGTCCGATAGTACCGGGAAAAAGTCCGGTAGTACCGGGATTCGCGTTTTTGGGCTTCAACGGTTGGATTTTGGGGGAACCTATTTAAGAGGCCTTCTTCCCCAATAGTTCTACAACCATTCTTGCAAGTTTTCCCCTCCATTGTTGACCTTCTTGAGCTTGCTTTCTCTCAATCCCTCCGATGATTCTTGCATATTCTTGAGGGATTTGAAAGAGGAGATCTAGATCTACAATCCCACCAATCAATCTCTCCTCTAAGTGAGGGGAACATATTGGGATCTAGATCTTGGAGTCTTTTGTGGATTTCCTCCATTGTTCTTCCTCTCTTATTCCCCCATAAGCTTTTGTAGCTTTGGTGGAATTTGGGAGAGAAGGATTTGAACACCTTTGTGGTGTTCTTGCCATTTGCATTTGGTGCATCGGTTTGTGTTCTCCTCGGAGGATTTGGTTTGAGTGACTCATTGGAGCTTGTCCCTCTTGGGTTCTTGGAACCCTAGACGTTTTTGTGGTCTTGGTGGCATTGTGGCCTTTTGTGGCATTTGTTGGGAGCCTCCAATTAAGTTGTGGAGAAGTGCCCCAACCTTGTGAGAGGTTTCGGTTGCCACCGACAAGTGCACCGATAGTGGAAGCGTGGATCGATCCCGTTGGGGTGAGATTCACCGGAGAATAAGGGAGGCCTTTTGTGGCGTTGGTGGTTTGATACCACCCCCTCTCCAAACGAGATGTACTCCATGTTGGGAGGAACTCGGTAAATATCGATATCCCCACATGCCTCGGTTATCTCTATACCCGAGCTCTTTACTTATGCACTTTACATTGTGATAGCCTTCGTGCTTGAAGTAATATTTATCTTACTATCACTTTGTTGTTTGTATTGCTTAGCATAAGTTGTTGGTGCACATAGGTGAACCTTAGTTGTTCTAGGTTGTGCTTAATAAAGTAAACACTAGTTTTATTCCGCCTTTGTTGAGCCACTCTAGGAAAAGTTTTAATCGCCTATTCACCCCCCCCTCTAGGCGACATCCGTATCCTTTCACCTGCTGTAATTTGTTTACCCAACATGTCATGCTTGTTTATCTAAGGATAACACCTCTAGTGAACTATGGACCCTGGTCTAGTCTTTACCATTGATACATTTTCCACTGTTACTGTTTACTTTCTGCAAACCACCATTACCTTCCACACCATACAGTTAATCCTTTGTTACAACAAACCGGTGAGATTGACAATCTCACTGTTCGTTGGGGCAAAGTATTGAGTTTGTGTTGTGCAGGTCTCCAAGTTGCTAGCAACACCTTTGAGTCATTTCCTTCCTCCTACCGGTTCTATAACTTCGGTTTCTTACTGAGGAAAAACTTGTTGCTGTGCTCATCACACCTTGCTCTTGGGGTCTCCCAACGAGGCGTTGACAACATGCCCATCATCAAGCTTTTTCTGGCGCTGTTGCCGGGGAGGCTAAGGACGTCTTCACAAGGAGAGTCCTTCTCAACCTTTCTCTTTACTTTGTTTTTGTTTTGCTTAGTTTATTTTGCTTGGTTTTGTTTGCCTCTTTTTATCAAAAACTCCAAAAAAATAGTTTAGTTTGGTTTGCTTTCTCTTATCAAAAACACAGAAAAATTAGTTCCTGCTCTAGTTGCTACCATGTCTGGTTTTGGTCCAATCCCTTTGTCACCTATGGAAAGGATCTTTACTTTCAAGCAAGGAAGTGAAGAGGGTTTTGCGGTGACCCAGCATACCACTTCATGATGTAGTACACTATAGTCATTGACATAACACCAATGAAACACCGTTCACTAGTATTACATCCCTCAGAGTGGTACAACAGAAACACAGCAGGTCCAATGTTGGAGATATGCCCTAGAGGCAATAATAAATGTAGTTATTATTATATCTTTGTGTTTATGATAAATGTTTACATTCATGCTATAATAGTATTAACAAGGAAACATTAATACTTGTGTGATTTGTAAACTAAAATAGAGTCCCTAGTAAAGCCTCTTTATAATACTAGCTTGTTGGTTAATAAATGATTGTGGTTTCCCTATCATGAAAATTGAGATGTTATTAACAACAAGATCATATCGTTAGGAGAATGATATGGTGGACATACTCCTATAGATAAGCGTAGCATAAAGATCAAGTCATTTTAATAGTTCAATTGTTATATGCTTTCTAATACATAGTAACCTAATTCCTTCGACCATGAGATCATGCATATCACCTTTACCGGATGGATGCTTTGATGACATCAAACACCACACCGTAACTGGGTGGCTATAAAGGTGGCATTGAGTGTTCGGAAAGTATTGGTTGAGACACATGGATCAAGAGTGGGATTTGTCCATCCATATGACAGATATATAATACTCTGGGCCCTCTCGGTGATATGTCATCCAATTAGCTTGCAAGCATGTGACTGGCTCACAAGGGATCACATATCATGGGAACGATAAAAGAGTACTTATCAGTAACGAGGTTGAACTAGGTATGCAGAGATACCGACGATCATAACCTCGGATAAGTAAACTATCGTGAGACAAAGGGAAATTGGTATCGTATGTAAGTGGTTCATTCGATCGCAAAGTAATCGTAGAAATATGTGGGAGCCATATGAATTTCCAGATTCCTCTATTGGTTATTGTTCAGAGAAGTGTCTCGATCATGTCCGCATAATTCACGAACCGTAGGGAGACACACTTAAGGATTCGACATTGTTTGAGTAGTTATGGAATAATGAGAAAGAGACCGAATGTTGTTCGGAGTTTCGGATGGGATCCGGGATATCACGAGGAGATCCGGAATGGTCCGGAGAATAAGATTCATATAAGGAAAGTCCTATTTCGGAGTTGGAGAATGGTTCCGGTGTTTTCATCGAGAATGTTCTAGAAGGTTCCGGAATGTCCGGCACTCCGAAGGGGAAGGGTACATGAATGTGTTATATCAAGTTGGTATGATTGCATCATGTACTAGGTGTCATCGCTGAACAAAATAAAGGGTTTAATCAAATCCTAGTTTGAAAAAGTCAAACGCCAATTTGAAAGTCAAACGGCTATTTTGGGAAGTGGAGAGGGAGGTGGAAACCGAGTTGGGGAGGAGTTCCTCCCCTCCACTGCCGGCCCCCTTGGGAAACCGAGTTGGGGAGGTACTCCCTCCCCTTGTCCGGCGCCTCCCACCTACAAAGGGAGGGGCAGGGCTGTCCCTCCTAGCACACAAGTTCCCTACCTCTAAACCTAAACCCTAGCCCTAGCCTCCAAGCCCTAGCCTCCGGCCCTAGCACCCCTCCTTGGTGTGTCTAAACCCTAGAACACCGAGGGCTCTCTCATAGTCCACCATACTCGCTCCGGCTTAAGGCGAAGCCTCATGAGATCTCCCTCTACTTCCCATCATCACAGTTGCTTTAAACGAGGAGAGTGCTACAACCTCTGCCGCTGCTGGAACAAGGGAGAGGAAGGTCTTCGTCAGAACCGAAATCAACGTGTGACCGATCAGGAGCGCTGCCGGAACGCAGCGCCAGAAGGATCGTCTACGCGATCTTGAGATCGGGAAGAGTACGACTACATCACCCACGAGAATCCGCTCTCGTTAAACACTTTGGAATCTTCGAGGGTGAGTTGTTCCATCGACTTGTTGCTACAATCTAGTAGATAGATCTTGGCTTGTTTGTTTGTATGCGGTAGAATTTTTTTGTTTTCCATGCTACGAAACCCTACAGTGGTATCAGAGCCGTGTCTATATGTCGATCTGCTAGACGAGTAGAACACAATGGTCATTGTGGGCGTTGATGCTTTTATTGTCGATTGCTTCTTGTGTACTTTGCATCTTGCGGGATGTTGGGATGAAGCGGCCCGGGCTAACCTTACATGACATCGTTCATGAGACTTGCTCCACGCTTGACATGCAACTTGTATTGCATAAGTGGCTTTGCGGGTGCCTGTTTCTCCTAGCATAGTTAAGATTCAATTTACAACGGGTGATTGTCAATACTAGTATCAATGTTGTGGTTCATGTTCGTAAGTTAGAACGACACTTATTGAAAGCCCCAAACCACGTAAAACATGCAAAGAAAGTAGAGGCGTCTAACTTTGTTTTGCAGGGGTGTGCAGTGATGTGATATGGCCATGATTGTGGTTATATTTGATGTATGCAATGTTCCTTATTGTAAGTTGGCAACCGGCAGGAGCCATATGGTTGTCTTTAATTTTGTTAAGACCCACGTGTCTATTCAAAGTAGTTGTAATAGTTGAAGCCGGTGGACAACAACCATGGAGAAGCGTCATTGACCTTGATGCAATGCCGGTGATGATGGAGATCATGTTCGTGCTTGAAGATGGAGATCGGAAGCACAAAGAAGAAAGGCCATATCATATCACATATTATGAATTACATGTGATGTTAATCCTTTATGCATCTTGTATTGCTTAGTTAACGACGGTAGCATTATAAGATGATCCCTCATGCACATGAATTTCAAGTCATAAAGTGTTCACCCTTAGTTAGCACCGCTAAAGCTTGTTGTTTCAAGCACCACGTGATGATCGGGTGTGTTAGATTCCGCAAGTGTATACAACGTGAGCAAGCCAGATTTGCTCATGCGGAAGCTAAGGTTTGATCTTGACGAGCCTAGCATGTATGCACATGGTCTCGAACACGGATCACCGAAGGTAAAGCATGAATCATATAGTAGATATGATGAACATGTCGATTGTTCGCCATTGAAACTATATCAACTCTCGTGATGATCGGTGTTGATGTGGTGGATTTGGTTCGTGATCACTAAAACAATGTGAGGGATATTGTTTTGAGTGGGAGTTCACCTAGATTAATTTAACTATTAATTAGAACTCAATTTATCATAAACTTAGTCTAAACTATTGCAAATATGTTGTAGATCAATGGCGCCCTACCATCAATTTTAATGCGTTCCTAGAGAAAGAAAAGTTGAAAACAATGGAAGCAACTTCATGGATTGGTTCCGCAATTTGAGGATTGTCCTCACACTGGTAATTTGACCTATGTGCGGATGCACATTTGGTAACTCCGCAAGAATGATCTGCCGACAAGTAAAGAATGTTTACCTCGCTGAAGACTCAAGACTCCACAGTTCAAAGGTGCTATCTTGTATGGTTTAGAATCGAGCATTAGAAAAGGTTTGAGAATTCAGACCCACATGATATTGTCCGTGATCTCAAATTGATCTTTGAGACTCACGCGGCAATTGAGAGCTATGAGGCTTCTGAAAAGTTCTTTAACTGCAAGATGGAAGAGGGCAGCTCCGTCAGTGAGCATGTGCTTAAGATGTCTCGGCACGCAAACAAACTTCAAAGCTTGGGTATAGTGATTCCTAATGCTTTGGGGATTTACCGTGTCCTCCAATCACTACCACCAAGTTACAAGAACTTTGTGATGAACTACAATATGCAAAACATGAACAAGCAGTTGCCAGAACTGTTTGCTATGTTGAAATCTGCAGAAGTGGAGATCAAGAAAGAGCACCAAGTGTTGATGGTCAATAAGACCACCAAATTCAAGAAAGGCAAGTCTAAGCAAAAGGGTGGTAAGAAAGTTACCGCGCCGACGAAGAAGACCAAGGCTGGACCTAAGCCTGATACTGAGTGCTTTTACTGCAAGGAAGAAGGTCACTGGAAGCGGAATTGCCCAAAGTACTTGGTGGATTTGAAGAACGGCAACATCAAGAAGAAAGGTATATCCGATATACATGTTATTGATGCGTATCTCACTAGTACTCGTAGTAGTGCCAGGTATTTGATACTGGTTCGTTGCTCATATTTGTAACTCAAACAGTCTTTGCAGAATAAACGGAAGCTAGCGAAGAACGAGGTGACGATGCGCGTGGGAAACGGATCAAAGGTTGATGTGATCGCGGTCGGCACGCTACCCCTTCATCTATATCGGGATTAGTTTTATACTTAAATAATTGTTATTTGGTGCCTGCGTTAAGCATGAACATTATATCGGGATCTTGTTTATTGCGAGACGATTACTTGTTTAAGTCCGAGAATAATGGTTGTTCGATTTATATGAGTAATATGTTTTATGCACATGCACCTTTGATAGATGGTCTATTCTTATTGAATCTCGATAGTGGAAATACACATATTAATAACATTGAGGCTAAACGTTTGAAATTGAGCGATAACTCGACCTATATGTGGCACTGTCATCTTGGTCACATTGGAGTGAAGCGTATGAAGAAACTCCATTCCGATGGATTTCTTGAATCACTTGATTTCGAATCACTTGAAAGATGCGAAGCATGTCTGATGGGTAAAATGACTAAGACTCCATTTTCTGGTATGATGAAGCGAGCTATAGACTTATTGGAAATCATACATACCGATGTGTGTGGTCCAATGAGTGTAGCATCGCGCGGTGGTTATCGTTATGTTCTTACCTTCACGGATGACTTGAGTAGATATGGGTATATCTATTTCATGAAACATAAGTCCAAAACTTTCGAGAAGTTTAAGGAATTTCAAAGTGAGGTTGAGAATCAACATAACAAGAAGATTAAATTTCTACCTTCTGATCGTGGAGGTGAATACCTAAGTTACGAGTTTGGCGAGCATTTGAAGAAATGCGGAATACTTTCACAATTGACACCGCCAGGAACACCACAGCGTAATGGTGTGTCCGAACGTCGTAATCGAACTCTCTTAGATATGGTTCGTTCTATGATGTCACTTACAGATTTACCGCTATCATTTTGGGGTTATGCATTAGAAACAGCCGCATTCACTTTAAATAGGGCACCATCTAAATCCGTTGAAACGACACCGTATGAATTATGGTTTGGGAAGAAACCTAAATTGTCGTTCCTTAAAGTTTGGGGTTGCGAAGCCTATGTAAAGAAGTTACAGCCGGATAAGCTTGAACCCAAAGCGGAAAAATGCGTCTTAATAGGATACCCGAAGGAAACTATTGGGTATACCTTCTATCATAGATCCGAAGGCAAAATCTTCGTTGCCAAGAATGGATCCTTTCTAGAGAAGGAATTTCTCTCGAAAGAAGTGACTGGAAGGAAAGTAGAACTCAACGAGGTTGTCGAACCTTCTCTCGAAATTGCGAGTAGCGCAGCACCGGAAGAAGTTCTTGTGGTGCCTGCACCAGTTAGAGAGGAAGCTAATGATGATGATCATGAAACTTCGGTTGAAGTTGCTATAGAGCCTCGCAGGTCAACGAGAACTCGTACCACTCCAGATTGGTATGATCCCGTTATGAGTGTCATGTTGGTGGACAACACCGATGACCCTGAGACATATGAGGAAGCGATGATGAGCCTAGATTCTAATAAATGGCAAGAAGCCATGAAATCCGAGATTGGATCCATGTACGAAAACCAAGTATGGACTTTGGTAGACTTACCGGATGGCCGGAAGGCTGTCGAGAACAAATGGATTTTCAAGAAGAAAACAGATGCTGATGGTAATGTTACTGTCTATAAAGCTCGACTTGTCGCAAAAGGGTTTCGACAAATTCAAGGAGTTGACTACGATGAGACTTTCTCACCAGTAGCGAAGCTAAAGTCTGTGAGGATTATGTTAGCAATCGCTCCCTATTATGACTATGAGATATGGCAGATGGATGTCAAAACAGCATTCCTCAATAGAGACATTGATGAAGAGTTGTATATGATGCAACCCAAAGGTTATGTCGATCCTAAAGATGCTAACAAGGTATGCAAACTTCAACGTTCCATCTATGGATTGAAGCAAGCATCCCAAAGTTGGAATCAACGTTTTGATAAGGTGATCAAAAGTTTTGGTTTTATACAAACTTATGGAGAAGCTTGTATTTACAAGAAAGTGAGTGGGAGCCCTGTAGCATTCTTAATACTATATGTAGATGACATATTGTTGATTGGGAATGATGTAGACCTTCTTAATAGTGTCAAGGAATATTTGAATAATAGTTTTTCAATGAAGGATCTTGGCGAAGCAGCTTACATATTAGGCATAAAGATTTATAGAGATAGATCGAGACGCCTAATATCATTGTCACAAAGTACATATTTGGACAAAGTTCTAAAGAGGTTTGGAATGGAAGATAACAAGAAAGGGTTCTTGCCCATGTTGCCCAATACGACCTTGAGTAAAACTCAAAGTCCAGCAACGCGTAAGATAGAGAAAGGATGAGTAATACCCCTATGCCTCAGCCATAGGATCTCTAATATATGCCATGCTATGTACTAGACCGACATTGCATATGCTGTTAGTTTAACTAGCAGATATCAAAGTGATCCAGAGTGGATCATTGACGTGATCAAAAACATCCTTAAGTACTTGAGAAGAACTAAGGATATGGTTCTTTCTTATGGAGGTGATGAACAGCTCGTTGTTAATGGTTACACCGATGCTAGTTGGAACACCGATCTGGATGATTCTAAATCACAATCTGGATACGTATTTACTTTGAATGGTGCAGCAGTTAGCTGGAGGAGTGCAAAGCAAAGCGTTGTGGCGAGATCTTCAACTGAATCAGAATACATGCTTTTGAGGATTCACAAGAAGCGATATGGATGAAAGACTTCATTATAGAGCTGGGTGTGGTTCCTAGTGCGCTGGACCCAATGTCTATCTACTGTGATAACATGGGCGCCATAGCCAATGCGCAAGAACCAGATCAAGCTACATTTTCACGCTATTCGAGAACATGTCCAAGATGGGGACATAAAGATTTGCAAAGTACACACAGATCTGAATGTGGCGGATCCGTTGACTAAACCTCTCCCGAGGGCAAAACATGACCAGCACCAAACTGCCATGGGTGTTCGGTATATTACCATGTAATCTAGATTAGATGACTCTAGTGCAAGTGGGAGACTATTGGAGATATGCCCTAGAGGCAATAATAAATGTAGTTATTATTATATCTTTGTGTTTATGATAAATGTTTACATTCATGCTATAATAGTATTAACAAGGAAACATTAATACTTGTGTGATTTGTAAACTAAAATAGAGTCCCTAGTAAAGCCTCTTTATAATACTAGCTTGTTGGTTAATAAATGATTGTGGTTTCCCTATCATGAACATTGAGATGTTATTAACAACAAGATCATATCGTTAGGAGAATGATATGGTGAACATACTCCTATAGATAAGCGTAGCATAAAGATCAAGTCATTTTAATAGTTCAATTGCTATATGCTTTCTAATACATAGTAACCTAATTCCTTCGACCATGAGATCATGCATATCACCTTTACGGGATGGATGCTTTGATGACATCAAACACCACACCGTAACTGGGTGGCTATAAAGGTGGCATTGAGTGTTCGGAAAGTATTGGTTGAGATACATGGATCAAGAGTGGGATTTGTCCATCCATATGACGGATAGATAATACTTTGGGCCCTCTCGGTGAAATGTCATCCAATTAGCTTGCAAGCATGTGACTGGCTCACAAGGGATCACATATCACGGGAACGAGAAAAGAGTACTTATCAGTAACGAGGTTGAACTAGGTATGCAGAGATACCGACGATCATAACCTCGGATAAGTAAACTATCGTGAGACAAAGGGAAATTGGTATCGTATGTAAGTGGTTCATTCGATCGCAAAGTAATCGTAGAAATATGTGGGAGCCATATGAATTTCCAGATTCCTCTATTGGTTATTGTTCAGAGAAGTGTCTCGATCATGTCCGCATAATTCACAAACCGTAGGGAGACACACTTAAGGATTCGACGTTGTTTGAGTAGTTATGGAATAATGAGAAAGAGACCGAATGTTGTTCGGAGTCTCGGATGGGATCCGGGATATCACGAGGAGATCCGGAATGGTCCGGAGAATAAGATTCATATAAGGAAAGTCCTATTTCGGAGTTGGAGAATGGTTCCGGTGTTTTCATCGAGAATGTTCTAGAAGGTTCCTAATGTCCGCACTCAAAGGGAAGGGTACATGAATGTGTTATATCAAGTTGGTATGATTGCATCATGTACTAGGTGTCATCGCTGAACAAAATAAAGGGTTTAATCAAATCCTAGTTTGAAAAAGTCAAACGCCAATTTGAAAGTCAAACGGCTATTTTGGGAAGTGGAGAGGGAGGTGGAAACCGAGTTGGGGAGGAGTTCCTCCCCTCCACCGCCGGCCCCCTTGGGAAACCGAGTTGGGGAGGGACTCCCTCCCCTTGGCCGGCGCCTCCCACCTATAAAGGGAGGGGCAGGGCTGCCCCTCCTAGCACACAAGTTCCCTACCTCTAAACCTAAACCCTAGCCGCCGCCCACCATAGCCGCCGCCACCTAGGGTTTATCCCCTAGCCGCCGACTTGGGCACCTCCAAGCCCTAGCCGCCGGCCCTAGCACCCCTCCTTGGTGTGTCTAAACCCTAGAACACCGAGGGCTCTCTCATAGTCCACCATACTCGCTCCGGCTTAAGGAGAAGCCCTGCGAGATCTCCCCTCTACTTCCGGTACCACGTCGTTGTGCTGCCGGAATCACGAGGAGAGTGCTACAACCTCCGCTGCCTGCTGGAACAAGGGAGAGGAAGGTCTTCGTCGAGTACCGAATGTGTGACCGACTGTAGAAGCGCTGCCGGAACGCAGCGCCGGAAGGATCGTCTACAAATACGTTACAACTCAACTCTTTACATCCAAGACATGACTATAGGTTACAACTCAACTCTTTACACAAGATCCAGAGAACACTCTAGGTTTGAGAGAGAGAAAGAAACTTCTTACAAATAATAATCAGAAATAAACAACTCAAAAACTATCATACTAATAAGACTAGTATCTAAACTACTGGTCTGGCATTGCTGTTATTGCAATACACTACAGAAAATAGGTTCTATGGCTAGAGATTATATTTCTATCTAATAAGAAACTTCGTCTTCACTTGAGTTGATGTATATGTTGACTTTCTTGACTTCATTGAAGAACTTTAGCTTCTGGTGATGATTCCTGGAGCATAACTTGATGTAGACAGCGTCTGAACTAGCTTTAGAACCTAGCAAGGGTTAAGAAGATACGTTGAGTACGAGCATACTCAGCAAGTTCACTAGAAAAGGAGTGTTTGATGCACTATATCTACAGCCACAGACCATAGGTCGTAGGCAATGCAAGTTTTTGTAAACATTTCTTCAAAGGTTGCTTTTATTCTGAAAAGCTATGTCCGTCAGCCTTCACGGGTTTACCAGAACTTTCATGGAGTTCCTTTACCCCCTCGTTCGTAACTCCTTCCCGGAATAGGGAGTAACAAGTTACAGTTCTTACACTCTGCAGAGGTGCGTTACTTTACCCATGAGAGACCTTAGGTTTTGTTGCACGGCCGGGAGTATGTCCCCGTTCAAACTTCCTTGGTTTGAGGCCCAACCTAAGATCCAAGCCAATCACTGCCTTCTCCGTGACCCCGCATGTCTCCTTGGTGTACGCCAGCCCACCTATGAATTACAACAATTGGTAGTATAGACCGTTCAGATGCCAGAACTATCGTGGGATGTTGAGGGTTCTCACCCATATGCTGCATATCCTCTACAAATTACCAAATTAATATGCACGCTACGAGTGATAACAGCCACGACCCGCACATTCGGCTCCATGCGAGAGGGAAAAGATACAACTGACTTCTCCATCCCATTCCAAATCTCATGGTCAACGCATAATATACGGCGCAAGAATCACTAGCGACATTGGTTGTTAAGTCCTAGATAATATGTTCCTTTACCACCGGAACTTTCATAGTAGGTTATTACCTCATGGTAAATAACCGATAATCATATTATTGTGAAAATAGTATTTTCTGACCTTTTTCAAATGCAGGTGACGACAACACTGGATTTGCAAAATACTTTACAAAAAATAATCAAAGGACATGAGCAAGTGTGAACTTGCCTTTTGTGATTGCAAGATTATGCACTCACGGTCTTCAAGACAATATAAGATCCAATATCTGAAATCATCATCATTGGTCCGGTAAGGACTAATGCTTAAAGAAGCAAGATGTTATTATGCATAAGTAATGTAATGCAATTTGATAAACTCGAATCCCGGGATAAACGTTGTTCTAGGGTTTGGATTCTAGAAATGGTTTCTTTGGAATGTGTTGCCCTTTTAGATTAATTTTCACACCTATGCTTCTTATTAAGGCGTGTTAGTATGTGGGAAACAACATGTGAGTATAATAAGTAGTATACAACAATAAGATACACAAATGTGGAATGATATTCAAAGATTACTTATATAAGAATTGCCTTATCTTCAAATCTTACTTTACAAGTATAGGTATTTATAAGGAACTTAAGTATTAACAATCCTAATATACAAGTAAAGTATCAAGTAATGTGATTATGATTAGTTGTTATCTGTTGATTGAAGTGGCAAAAAGAATAACATTTGAAGAAAAGATTTCTTTTCTAAGGTCTAAACAATCTTTGTGGTTAATCAAATGTGGTCGATGTTGTTTGAGCTTGCTTGAATAGCTTGGACTTGAGATGCTTTACGACTTAATTATAATATACCAAAGTTAACTATAAAACACATAATAAGATTTTTAGCATTATACTTAAAGTTTTATAGACTAAAGTTAACTTTAAAGACATAGATGAACTTAGGGTGTAATGCCTATGATATTTGTATCTTGTTCACTCCATAATGTTTCCCTAAGGATACTTTAAGAGTGGTAACACTTCTATTTGAATAGTGGTTTCCTAACCTTATAAATGTATAAAGGATTTATCTCCTTATAAGGGTATGGTAATGGCTTGTGAATAAGTAAACAATATTATTTACTACTAATGAATTATCTTTGGATTTAGTCCATTATAAAGTTGTGAGTGAAACAATGGTAAAAGATTTTATTTGGTTAAAAATATCATTCTTGAAGATTTTATAATTGTTAAAGATCTTTTTAGAAAATAAACTACACATATGGTTGAAGGATAATTCAATAAAATTTTATTTAAAATCTGTTGGGCCAATTTGACTTTATATTATAAATATTTAAGACTAGTATTACTTATTAGATATAAATTGGAAATTTTAGAAATATTAACAAATTTTATTTACCCTTATATGAATTAACAACTCAGGAAATAGGTTTAAATTCAAGTTATTAAAATATTTAAATTTTTATTTAACTCAAAAGTGGAATATTGTATTTTTAACATGTAGGTATTATTTTTGTGATCATTTTAGTATATTACATTTATTTTTGTGATTTATAAATAATAAGATATGATTTTTATAAAATTTATTACTTTATAATCACTTAATAAATATTTAATTAAGTGAAATAATAATGCATGCTTATAGTTTTAAATTATTGTTCTTATTTTTTTAAGATTTTAGGTATTTTATTTATATTTTTAACATTTACCAATATTAAAATATGAATTTTCAAAGTATTAGAACTTATAAAATCTTTATTTAATAATAATTATTTAAATAGCTAACATAATAATGTTTGATAATAGTTTTATGTTGTAGATTTTATTTTTCTAAAGATTTTATATTACATATATTTTTCTGAATTATAAAACAAAAGTTATTAAATTTTTAAGATTGACTCATTTTCTAATTAAATTCTAAATAATATTACAAATAGGGAATTACTTTTCTTACCCAGATTTAACCTACCCTAGTCACTGACTAGTGGGCCACATGCCACATGACACACACAGTTTAGTTAAAATGTTTATTACTGGACTAGTTCCTACTCACAGTCAATGACACATGGGCCAGGGGCCACGTCACATGTCACATCGGCAAGGACCAGTCAAACAGGTTGAATTAGTTAAGGATAATGTGAGCCTGACGTCATAATGACGTTATCGGAAGATGATCTTCAGATCATTGATGTACTGGGAGATTGAGAGCATGCGGGACGCCATGGATGGTTTTGTTAGAAGGCGAACCGAGGGGTGGCTGAGCCGCTCGTTTTTGGTCGCCGGAAGGCAGTGCACGGCGGCGACTGGCGGCGGTGCACGACAATGCACGGTGGTGGCTCGGTGTCAGAAGCAAACGAGTCAACGAAAGGCAGTAGCATGCTCAGCAGCTCACCAGGAAGCTCATGGAAGGCTCGGTGAAGAAAATCATGGCCGGAATCGAGATGGACGACAGCGGCCGGACTTCGGGAAGACGAGGTTGCCGCATTGATTCGAGGCGCCCTTGCTCAATTCCTTCGGCTAGGAGGCTCAGGGAAGTATGGCGGTGCTCATAGTATGCTTGGACTGCCACGAGGGAGGCTAGAACACTGGGAATCGACGGCAACCCGAGGTTAGGGTTTCGGTCTGGGACCTAAATCGAAGAGGAAGAGATTGGGGATAAGTATGAGGGAAGGCAAGTACGGCGGTATTATCTCCGTCTTCGGAATACGACAGGCGCCAGCGGGCATCGTGGCGCGAGGTTTCCGGCGGATGGCATTGGCCAACCCACGCAGGTGCTTCACTGCTGCGAGGAAGACGACTGCGACGATAGGAGGCCGAAGGGGTACACGCTCCTGTTGGGCTAATGTTGGGCCATGTGGGCCACTGCGAAGTGAGCGAAAAATCTGCAGCTGCTACACGCGAGCAACAGATAGATGCGAGAAGAAATGGGCCATGGGCCAGGATTGGCTGCTGCCTCTTCTTCCTTTATTCTTTTCTGTTTTCTGTTTTGATGATTTGTTTTTAATTTAAATTTCCTCAATAAATTAAATACCAGAAATTTGTAGAGTATCCCAAATACTCCAAAGATAATTATTCTAATTGTTTGCTCTAATCATGTTGGTATTTTTCAAAGTTCATAATTATATCAGAAGTTATTTATTGAGTAGAATAAGTAAGAATGAGGGTTTAGGGATTTGTTTATTATAATAAACTCTTATAAAATGATTTTTTTTCTTCTTAATGAATGTAATGAGAATGGTTTAAGATAGTTAAGGACATGCAAATAATATATACAAATTTATTATTATTTAGCATTCATTATATATGAGAGGATTTAATTATTAAGATTCTTAAAAAGATAAATTCTATTATCCAAATTCCACTAACAAGTGAATAATGTTCTAATAATTTTGGTTAAGACATTAATTATACATTGACAATTATAATTTAAATGAAAATTAGGGTTTTTAATTATAATTGTTTACCATAAGTTTTTTTAGGAGATTTAATATTCTCATATTCTTTTATAAGCATGGGTAGAGATTAAGGTTAAGTCATATTGTCCTCATGCTTGTGTTCATGAATGGTATCACCATCTAGGATAAAATAGTGAGGTTGTTCTTTAGGCTAACTTATGAGAAAAAATTGATAAACATAGTTCCTAAGCACCTATGATTATGATGGTTGAAAATTGCAAAGATGTGCTTAAGTGATTTGATATAGGAAAATATTCCTATAAACCATTGGGGAGATAGATCAACCATATGAAATGGATATTATGTTTGGTTAAAGATTTAGGGTTTAATGTTTACCAAGAATTCCTATCTTCCATAATTCACAATCCTAGACTTCTAATTAAGGAATTCCTTTCCTAGATATACTACTTCTTCCTATCCATCATCATGTGTTAACATGATGAGCTTTACTTCACAAGAATATTCTTATCCACCCTTTATTCTTCTAAATCCATTTATAAATCCAATGAGCTTGACACTAAAGCTTTCATAATCTTCTCATATCCATACTTGGTTATATCAACTACTCTACTACTGATAACCTCCAATCCAACAAGTAGTTACTATTAACTCCATTTATACTCTTTCTTAATCATCCATCACCAACATTACCCCAATAGATGTATATATATATATATCAAATCCTACTTCACCTCAAGTGTTTAGTATTTCCTAAGAGGACTATTCTACTTCTTTAATCCAATGTTGCTCTAACATCATCTTAATCATAATATCTTATATTTACTTCACTTCAGTATCTTATATTCAAACTTTACATCATATCATGGTGACTTATCATGGCTAACCTAGGATAAAGTATCTATACTAGGGTTTAATCATGTTATATCCACCAATGTCACTTATACCTGATATAATCATTCACTCTTAGTGACTTGAGCATGATCATTACAATCCTTTGATCATTTATGGCCTAGGTTTCCAGTTGGCTAATCAAGGCCTTCATCAATACAACATTGCAGTTGTATATAATTATTTTCTTAATATCTCTATCTGACTAAGAAGATATTATTCATTTACTATACCTACTTGATCCAATAGGATTACTCCTGGTAACTATCTTCAATATGCATCCTTGTAATCTTCTTTGTTACCATACAAATATATATTCCAGATAACTCTTCTATCCATTCAGGAGTGAGTTAACTCCATCAATTATCATATTGATCTTATTCTCTTCCAATACTCCCATCCTATAGATGATATTTAAATCTAGCATTACCACCTACCTCTTATTACTACTTTCTCTAAAGGACCTAAGGGGATGCTATGATATGGACAAGAGTTGACAAATCAAGAATTAATAGGTTAGGAATTGGTGAATCAATAGTTCATTACTCAACATTGATGAACAACAGATATTAGAACAAGGTTCAATATAGATGATAATGATTGATATGGGAAGAAAGATATATGGTGAATGTTCTTGATTTGGTTTTCTTCCTACTCAATCTCACTAAAGAATTAAGGTTTGGTATTACCATGATACTCATGGTATAAGTAGATGAGATTAAGATAGATCAAGATTTAGTTGTTATATTACTATTACTTAAGTTATATTTATAACTTGGTATTCATGAGTGGTGTAATGAATACTGAGATATGATTTCTTAAGGATCAAATATAAATCATTACGTAATGTATTAGTGATAGGGCAAAGGTGTCCGATCTTTCGATGAGATGAAGATAGTCGATTTGGTGGAGTTCGGGCTTGACGATCCGACTACACGTGCGAGCACGAGCGCCAATGCAATCGCTAGGCCAATCTCCTGGAGGTTACCGATCCTGCGGGAACACGATCAGCCTGACCAGCGAGGGTCTTAATTCCTACCTGAAATCGAGAACAAGTAAGAACTAATATTGCAATCAAGATATTGCGGATTAAGATGAAAGCTTTATTGAAGAAGTGGGATCCTGAATAGGTGTGAAGTACAAGAGGCCTCTTCGACGCTCGAGCCTTGGAGAAGTTGCGACTATGGCTAACTTAATGTCTAAACAAAATCCGAGTCTAGGGGGTCGGCTATGGGGAGTATTTAAGGGCGAAAAGGTGGGGTTTCGGCCAGCCATGGAAGTGTTGGCCGAATCCAACCCTAAAAGTCTTTTTCCCCTCAAATACGGACTCTAAAAAGTGGCTTATTAAAATCCTGCGAAAATTACATGGGCCTGGCCCAAAATAAAGGTGTCGCAACACCATATTAAGCTATGGACGAATTCGTAAAGTATTGATCTTGAATATTTCATCCAAGCCTTCTTTCTTCATTATGGTGGCCTCAAAGTTCTGAAATCTTCATCCGTGGCCTTCTCTTGGATCATCACATGCTTGCTGCCATCTCCATGCATGGCCATGCTCCAATGCTTGTCCCTCTCATCCATGCTTGGTCCATCATTCCTAAGAGTAAGAAATATATCTGATTTAGGCAGCATCATATTCTCATGTATGTGAGGAATAGTTCCAAGAAACGAAAGTACCTGATAGTTAAGTTGTTTGGCACGAGATCTTGTGATGGGTCCTTGTATGTGTGTTTCTGTAGGTACAACGGTTGTATCAATAGTAGGGATGTCCACATCGTGCTCTCCTTCTTGAATTGAAGTCGTCCTCGACGCAATCTCATCTTCCTCACCAAAGTAAGGCTTTAAATCTGCAATGTTAAATGTAGGACTAACCGTACCAAAGTCTGCAGGCAACTCAAGTTTATATGCATTATCATTTATTTTCTCTAACACCTTAAAGGGACCAGAAAAACATGGCATTAACTTAGACTTGCGTAAATCAGGAAAACGATCTTTACGCAAATGTAACCAAACAAGATCGCCAACATCAAACACAACATGCTTTCTCCCTTTATCCCCAAAGAAGTTTATACTTAGCATTCATGTGTTCAATGTTATCTTTAGTAGTCTTATGCAAGTTTAATATCAATTCAGCTTGTGTAGCATCCAAATTATGTTGCAATCAAGAAGGTAAAGGCAATAAATCAATAGGTGCACGAGGAACAAAACCATACACAATCTCAAATGGGCACATCTTTGTGGTAGAATGCAACGAACGATTATAAGCAAATTCTATATGAGGTAAACACTCTTCCCACAATTTTAAGTTCTTCTTTAAAACAACCCGCAACATAGTAGACAAAGTTCTATTTACGACTTCAATTGACCATCATCATTTTGGGGATGACATGTAGTACTAAAGAGCAATTTAGTCCCCAACTTAGCCCATAAACATCTCCAAAAGTGGCTAAGAAATTTAGTATCACGATCAGAGACAATAGTATTTGGCACACCATGCAAACGAACAATTTCACGAAAGAACAAATCAGCAATATGCGCAACATCATCCGTTTTATGACAAGGAATAAAGTGTGCCATCTTAGAAAACCGATCCACAACAACAAAAATACTATCCCTCCCCTTCTGTGTTCGTGGCAATCCCAAAACAAAGTCCATAGAAATATCCTCCCAAGGAACACTAGGAACAGGAAGAGGCATATATAAACCATGTGGATTAAGGCGAGACTTAGCTTTTTGACAAGTAGTGCAGCGTGCCACAAATCTCTCAACATCTCGACGCATACGTGGACAAAAGAAGTCTGCAGCAAGAATATCCTCCGTCTTCTTGACACAAAAGTGTCCCATCAATCCTCCTCCATGCGCCTCAGTAACAACAAAAGACGACAGAGCTATCTGAATGCATAGTTTGTTAGCGCGGAACACAAATCCATCATTAAAGACGAACTTGTTCCAAGTTCTACCATCTCTACAATTATGCAACACATCTTTAAATTCAGCATCATGCACATATTGTTCCTTAATAGTTTCCAATCCAAATATTTTGAAGTCAAGTTGAGATAACAAAGCATAACGGCATGACAAAGCATCAGAATAATATTATCTTTACCCTTTTGTGTTTGATAACATAAGGAAAAGACTCAAAAATTCAACCCACTTTGCATGACGACGATTCAACTTAGCTTGACTACGAATATGCTTCAAAGATTCATGATCGTAATGAATAACAAATTCCTTAGGCCATAGATAATGTTGCCAAGTTTCTAATGTCCAACCAACGATATAATTCTTTATCATAAGTAGAATAGTTCAGACTAGCCCCACTCAATTTCTCGCTAAAATATGCAACATGTTTCCCTCTTGTAATAACACCCCTCCCAAACCAATTCCACTAGCATCACATTCAAGCTCAAAAGTCTTAGTAAAATCGAAGTTGGAGTAAGGAGCATGTGTTAGCTTATCTTTCAATATGACGAAGGCGTTGTTGTGCATCGCCCAAACAAAGGGTACATCCTTTTTGGTAAGCTCATTCAATGGCGCAGCAATTGATCCAAAGTCTTTGACAAAGCGCCTATAAAAACCAGCAAGGCCAAGAAAACTCCTCACTTGTGTGACCGTCTTGGGTCAAGCCAATTCTCAATAGCTTCAATCTTGGCTGGATCCACTTCAATACCCTGTGATGTAACAACATAGCCAAGAAACGCAACTCGATTGGTGTAAAAGGTGCACTTCTCAAGGTTACCAAACAAACGTGCATCACGTAAAGCATTGAAAACATCACGTAAATGGTCCAAATGATCCTCTAAAGATTTGTTATAAATCAGAATATCATCAAAGTAGACTACCACAAAACGTCCAATGAAAGCACGAAACTTCGCTCATTAATCTCATGAAATTGCTAGGTGCATTAGTTAAACCAAACGGCATTCCTAACCACTCATATAAACCGAACTTAGTTTTAAATGCTGTTTTCCATTCATCTCCTAATTTCATATGAATCTAGTGGTAACCACTACGCAAATCAACTTTAGAAAACATGGTAGAGCCACTCAATTCATCAAGCATGTCATATAAACGTGGAATAGGATGACGATATCGAATAGTAATATTATTGATAGCTCTACAATCAGTACACATGCGCGAAGAACCATCTTTCTTAGGTACCAAAATAATAGGAACAACACAGGGACTAAGGGACTCACGAATATGATCTCTGTCGAGTAGTTCCTGAATTTGGCGTTGTATCTCCTTTGTCTCCTCCGGATTGGTTCTATATGGTAGCGGTTGGGCAACGTGGCACCAGGAATTAGATCAATTTGGTGCTCAATGCCTCTAATAGGAGGTAGTCCCGTGGCAGCCAATGAAAGACGTCCTCATATTCCCGCAAAAGGTTAGCAATAGCGGGTGGCAAAGAAGGAGGCATATCCTCAAATGAAAACAAAACCTCTTTGCGAACAATTGCATAACATTGAGTATTGTTTACATCTAGTTCAGCAATATCAATTTTATTTGCAAGCATACATGGACTCTTCAAACGAATTTCAGTAGCATGGGTAGAATCAGATTTAGTGTTCTTTGGTGGTACAAAATCTGCAACAACAATCTGATTCTCACTTTTATTTTTCTTCTCAGTTTTAGCTCTACTAGCTCTAGCAAGATCATCTTTTAAAATCTGTTCGGGAGTCATAGGTTTTAGACCAATTTTCTTTCCATCATGCATAAGAGAATAGTGATTAGTTTTGCCATTATGAACAGATTCTCTATCAAATTGCCATGGTCTACCAAGTAACAAAGAACAAGCTTGCATAGGTACAACATCACAATCAACAAAATCAGAATATGTACCAATAGTAAAATGCACGCGTACCGTTCTTGTTACCTTGATCTTGCGAGAACTCTCAAACCATTGGATGTAATATGAATGTGGGTGTTGTCTTGTTGGAAGCGCAAGCTTCTCTACCATGTCAACACTGGCCAGATTATTACAACTCCCTCCATCAATGATGATCCGTATAACTCTTTCCTTGACAACACCACGTGTTTGGAACAGGTTGTGGCGTTGATCTTGCTCAGATTTGCTCAATTGCACACTCAACACACGTTGTGTAATTAAGCTCTTGTATTGATCAGCAGCTTCAGCTCCCATAACCTCTGGCTCTTCATCAACATCAGAATTGTCTCCATCGCGACCAGAAATAAGGGCTAGTGTATCTTCATCGAAGTCACTCGCTGAATCGTATTGACCAGCTTCTCGCACCATCATCACACGTTGTGTTGTGCACTGTCTCTCAATATGACCAAAACCCCAGCACTTGCGGCATTGTATATCCTTTGTCTTACCCGTGGAAGCCATAGAAGATGCACTCTGACAGGAGCATTGGATGATGGTGGAGGAGCAGCTGGAAATCTTGTGGTGGCCTTGGATGTGGTAGTAGCTGGTGGCGAATCACGAGGAGGCGCTGATTGTCGGGATGTCCAAGAGGATGTGTGACCTGCAGAATTATTAGTCCTCCTCCATGGTGTTTGGCGATCCTGCACTTCACGTTCAGCTTTGCAAGCAAGATGAAACAAACGAGTGATAGAATTATATTCCTTATAATCTAATATGTGCTGAATGTCCTTGTTTAATCCACCAAAGAAATGTGCAAGCATTTGTTCATTAGATTCAACAAGACCACACCGAACCATCCCCGTTTGCAATTCCTGATAGTACTCTTCTACAGAATTTTTCCCTTGCTCTAAACATGTCGATTCTTTAGTAAATCACGTTGATAAGTGGGAGGTACAAAAGCAACGCATAGCAGTTTTAAAGCGGTCAAGTACTAGGAATAGTAGTAGGATTTAAGCGACAATACTCATACCACCAAAGGGAAGCAAATTTAGTAAATTCACATGTAGCAGACTAACACGCATATTCTCGGGATACTTTAAGCATGCAAAACGTTGTTCTACTTCCATCTCCCATGTAAGATATGCATCAGATTATATTTACCCTCAAAAGATGGAATATTTAATTTAAGCTTTGCAACATGATCATCATCACGTACCGGTGGGCGAGCGTTGCGGTAGTAATGTCGGGGACGGCCAGCTGGTACCTGGGGAGGTTGTTCAACCTCGTCGTCAATCCGATCGTCGTCGTCAGGGTCGTAGTAGTACCCGTCGGCGATCCCCAATGTCGCAGCAAGGAAGCCGCGAGGCGTCGGAGGAGCGGTAACCGAAGGGAAGTGCCTGCGGCCGCAATGAACCAGCACCGGATCGGAATGCGCCAGGCGCCATGTGTGCGGGTGCGGGTGCGGCATCGGTTCAAAAGCTCCTTGAACCGAGCGTCAAGCTTGGCGTTGAAGGATTTCTCGAGTCCATCGATCTTGTCCATGGCGTTGGTGAGCTTGGTGTCAAACTCCCGAGGCGCGTATCCACGTCTTCAGCGGCCGACCAAGAGCGCGGAAGTGGGCATGTAGTTCTTCGTTCGTCATTGTGGCGGGGTTCTTGAAGTATCTGTCATGGTTAGTCCTTAAAAAGCATAGGTATATACGGAAATATGGTGGAAGTCACGCGTAATCCGTCAAGCAATATCTGAAGCTCTTACAAGTTCTTACCAAACAGGGAAAAGGCGATGTGCAACCGCGAGGATCAGTGGGTCCGTAGATTGAACCAAGCGATTACCGAGTCGAGACACCGCACGTGGAGAATATCTGGAGCTCGGGAAGGCTTAGCAAAAGGGGGTTAGCAATTATCAAAACAGCAATGCAAAAGTTGAAAGAATGCTCAACGACGGTACTGTGCTGGTCCTAGGCTAGACCGTACTAGAGACGCGAGCCTAGATCACCAACGATGTCACGAAGCGGCACAACAAGCACTGTATGATGATATGGCACCCTGAAAAGCGAACCGAGAGGTGGAAAATCACTATGCTGGCGAGTGTCTAAAACTGATCTACGGGGTCTAAAAATAGGTTAGCCCCAAAAAAAATTGTCGAACTTTTTTATTTTGCTCCGGAAAGCGCGCAGGCGCCAAAAAATGTTGCTATAACGGCCGATGGAGAAAAGTGATCCCCAGGGTTTAAAAAGCAAGATAGCCGTAAAATTTTTTGGAGGCGGTTCCAGACTTTTTGCTCTCCTTCTGGACTTACGACCCAACTCTTAGCTCGACACGGACTTTAGCTGAACACGGAAACAACAAAGAAGGAAAGTAAAAAGAAATAACTAGGAAACAACAACTCTACTCGGACTCGTACCACGGCAGGAAAACTGATCGGATCTGTGTTACGGTGGGAAGGCGGTGGCGGAGTATTAGGGTTTATGGTGGCGGAATATGGTGGCGGTGATCGGCGAGTGTGGCGGTGACTATTATGATCAAAACTCGAAACTCTAAGGGATGAGACACTAAGACCAGCAACTCGACGCGACGATGTAGACACAAATTCAACAATGCAAAAACTGAAAAGATAATGCGAGGCGTAGGTTGGTTATAGGATGGATCTAAACTCTAACTGTGTTTTTGGCTTTTTCGTGGGTTATAGGTAAAAACAGATCTAATCTACGAAAACAGTAAAATCTCACCGAGCAACCTGAAATCTGATACCACTTGATAGGGCAAAGGTGTCCGATCTTTCGATGAGATGAAGATAGTCGATTTGGTGGAGTTCGGGCTTGACGATCCGACTACACGTGCGAGCACGAGCGCCAATGCAATCGCTAGGCCAATCTCCTTGAGGTTACCGATCCTGCGGGAACACGATCAGCCTGACCAGCGAGGGTCTTAATTCCTACCTGAAATCGAGAACAAGTAAGAACTAATATTGCAATCAAGATATTGCGGATTAAGATGAAAGCTTTATTGAAGAAGTGGGATCCTGAATAGGTGCGAAGTACAAGAGGCCTCTGCGACGCTCGAGCCTTGGCGAAGTTGCGACTATGGCTAACTTAATGTCTAAACAAAATCCGAGTCTAGGGGGTCGGCTATGGGGAGTATTTAAGGGAGAAAAGGTGGGGTTTCGGCCAGCCATGGAAGTGGTGGCCGAATCCAACCCTAAAAGTCCTTTTCCCCTCAAATACGGACTCTAAAAAGTGGCTTATTAAAATCCTGCGAAAATTACATGGGCCTGGCCCAAAATAAAGGTGTCACAGCACCATATTAAGCTATGGACGAATTCGTAAAGTATTGATCTTGAATATTTCGTCCAAGCCTTCTTTCTTCATTATGGTGGCCTCAAAGTTCTGAAATCTTCATCCGTGGCCTTCTCTTGGATCATCACATGCTTGCTGCCATCTCCATGCATGGCCATGCTCCAATGCTTGTCCCTCTCATCCATGCTTGGTCCATCATTCCTAAGAGTAAGAAATATATCTGATTTAGGCAGCATCATATTCTCATGTATGTGAGGAATAGTTCCAAGAAACGAAAGTACCTGATAGTTAAGTTGTTTGGCACGAGATCTTGTGATGGGTCCTTGTATGTGTGTTGCTGTAGGTACAACGGTTGTATCAATAGTAGGGATGTCCACATCAATTAGGGTTTAATTTATTGCATTTGATCTACCCTTAGATCAAAATACCTTTACCCAAAATAAGGTTTTAACAAAGGTCATATTGAAACTTATCGCAGTCAACTTGATGATCTACTTCAATTCCATCAAGTTAAGAGAAGCTTCAATCACTTTGACAAGTTTTATTCAAAAGCGCGAAAATTATTCGGATTTTCTATGCATGAATGCAATGCACACACCTGGGTTCAACTTATTTCTAAGCTCTAATGCTGGGATGTTACAGATCTATAGCGGAACTTGCTCCTAATTATGAAATTGCTGCAGCTTCTTTAGTCCATATGTTGGAGGCTAAGTTTGTTAGCCTTAACCCCATGATGAAAATTTTGTTCCTAAAACTAAAAGAAGAAAAGAATGCAGAAAAGAGAGAGTTTATTCTTGAAACTTTACTCAAAGAGTTCCATGATGTTGCTAAGGAAGCCAGAAAGGTCTTCGAGCGTTTTAATATGCTAGGCTCATGTGTAGATGTTGTGGGTACTTCATATAAAACCAATCCTAAAGATGAATTTAAGATACCCATGCCCTTTAAGCTTATTGGGATGCATGAGGCCTTTGAAAAGAATTTTGATTGGATTTTTCCTAAAAATCCTTTTGATGAAAGTAGTAAACCAAGGAGGAATGAGAAGGGATCCTCCAAGACTCATTTGGATGAGATACCTCTCATAGTTGAAGATTTTGAAAGTATTGATCTCAATTCTTCATTTGAAAATACTTGATTCTTCTTGCTTCTTGTGCCTAACTTAAAGGCGTTAAAGAAAAGTACTTGTTGGGAGATAACCCAAGAGTTTTCTTGAGTCTTGGAAGTTATTACTTCAGTAATGACCTCTCCTTATCCTTTTTGTTTGCTTTTTGTGCCAAGAATGACCTCTAATGAGAGGGAAGTAAGATTTGGGGAGTTGTTGTCCCGAAACAGATTTCTGTCCTCCACCAAAAAAAATCGTGAGGAGTCTATATAACTCAGATTGAGCTGACAATTTACAAATATATCCTCCAGTATATTAGCTAACTCTCGTTAGTTTAACACTTTTTATTTGAGCAACAGAAGATGTTCGAAAAAATTGGTTTCTACCTGCTGGTCTATTTTGATAGATTAATGCCATTATTTGCATTTGCTTCTTATTGATTCCTTTTTGAGTTCTCTTTAGGTGAATTGAGATTTTTGAAGGAGTTGCTACAGTAGCTTTGTTTTTAGTGAAATTTTTTGCTGTTCCAAAGCTTTGCCTAAGGTCTAATATCTTTTGAATACACTAATGTTGCTAATGAATATTGTGTGAAGTTTTGTATGAAGAAAAATTTTCAGATGTAGAGAAAGAATGATGTAATGAGATGAAGAATGGACAAAAGCTCAAGCTTGGGGATTCCACCCCGGTGTCACCCCAAAAAATATCCAAGAGGTACAAGCGTCAAAGCTTGGGGATGTCCAAGGCATCCCCTCCTCATCAATAAAAAGCTCAGGTCTGTCTAGACACTTCGTTTTTTATTGTTTCATACACCGTTGTGTTGTTCTTGGAGCATCTTAGTTTTCGTTTGGTTTGCTTAGTTTGTTTAGTTTGCTTGAATAAAGTAGTTTGGACCCCCGTTCTCGTTGTGTTATTTGCAAATAAGTTGCTTGGTGTTGGAAAGGAGTAGGAAGTTCTTGCTTGATAAGTGCAAGAGGAGCTTGCATTGACTGTGACTTAGACCTTAGCATGACATGCTAGGTGTTGTTTTGACCTTATGCTTAGTGATTATTGTTGTAGCATGTCTTATTCCAAACAATTGGGATTGCTTAGTGTGCCTTGAAAATAATTATGCGTTGTTTTAGCATGCAAAAGCATAGTATTGTGGTATTCTTCTTTGATGCTTTGCTTGGGTTGACTTGGCACATGCTCACACCATGTTATGACTATGAACAAGTCACCATATCCTCTATGATCATTTAGTCCTTGACTTGTAGTACCACTTTATGCTTTTATTAGTAATGTTTTGTCGCTCTGCATGATTATGACCATTATTGCTCTCTTAGTCTTTTGCTAGCCTCCACTTGTATGAGTAAGCTCTACTCATGCATCCAACTCCCAAGAAACCAAGTTATTCCAAAGTGTCCACTATAAATTCCTATGCATGGTGTGTTACACCATTCCAATTATATTCTTGTTTTCATCTATCTTCCAATTAAAAGTATTTTGTTATGTGAAAACTTAGTGATTAAAGCTCTCACAAACTTGATGGCACACTTTATATTTCTTGCCCCTAATAAACTTGAACCATTGTGTCACCTATGTTGTATATGCTTGCACTTATACGTTGGAATTTGCATAACCGTGCTGTCACGGGGAACGCTTTCAACATTGCACTTGTACTTTATACACAGTTGATATCATGCTCTTTTGTCTATGGATGTCGTCGGTGTGAAATGAAAGGGGAGCTTGTAAGTCCATGGAGTTATGTATGTGTGTTAGAGAAACGCCTGGGCCGCTAGCCTAAGCCATGCCTAATCATGATGGAAACTTGCAGTATCACCATAATGACATCTATGAAGCATTCTTCTTATAAAAAAAGAGATAGAAAAAAGAGATTGAGAAAAAGAAAAAAATGAGAAAAGAGGAAAGAGAGAAAAAAGCACCATATTTCCATGGTAAATAAGAAGATTGCTGAGATGCTCATTGTCTGCCTGCCTTGTCATTTTGATTATGGGATAGCTCCTATATCATGTGCAAGGGGTACCCCATTGGCGGTTCTCTACGATACACATGTACTTACTATGACAAGAACTTACCAGTGACTAAACTTGAGTAGAATGAGGAGCGACCCTCGTATTCAAGGGACATGAGATTGCCAACTTATACTTTGTCAAGCATATAATTCATAGTTTGTTCACTTTAACCTTAATCACTTCAAGATGCTTATGATAGGGGCAATGAGAGTTTAAAGCTAACAAGTACCATAATTTTTGGAAGCTCTTTTTGAAACTTGAAATCCCTGCTTCCCTTATGAAGGGCCTTTCTTCCACCATTATATTGAGTCTCCACCTTTTACCTTTAGGCACCAGTTAAGAGAGCATAGTTGCCATTCTTACTTCTATGTGCATTGCCCCAAAACTTATTGATTGATGCATATTATTGATATTATTTGTTCTTGTTCTATCTGTATCTAGTCACTCTTATGAACTTTGAAGGTGTCCTATGCATCTATTTGTTACTACATGAGGGACAAGCTGAATGCCACTATACCGTGTTTTCTGTATGTGAAACAAACAAACGTTTTTCAATGCATGTTACTCATGATCTTTGTTTGTAGCTTTTCATGTTGCATGCATAGTTACTTTCTCCTACTGTTAGAACTCCATCTTTCATGCTCATGTTTATAGTTCTTTGATCCCAGCTTTCAATACTTGCAAATGGTTTGATCTTGATTTTGATGATGCATGTCACCTAAAAAATTATTCTTTTTATCACTTATCTTCTCGAGGACGAGCAGAAGTTAAGTTTGGGGATGCTTGATACGTCGGAAACGTATCTATAATTTTTGATGCTCCATGCTTGTTTAGTATCTACTTTGCTTTGCTTTGTCTACACTTTGAGGTGTTTTTATATGTTTTCTGGTACTTAACCTGTTAACAAGATGCCATAGTGCCAATTGCCTATTTTCTTCTGTTTTTTGGTTCTAGAAAGTCAGAAATTAATATTCTCGGAATTGGACGGGACAAAAGCCAAAGTCAATATTTTACCGTGGGGAACACGAAGCCGGAATACGAGACGGAGGAGAGTCGCCAGGGGGCCACACCATCTGGCCACACGGGTGGGCCCACACCACGCCTGGGGGGTGCGGCCGCCCTGGCGACCCCCTGCCTCGCCTCTTCTCCTATAAATACCTCTCGATGCCAAAATCCTAGGTACCCGATCAATATTCCACGAAACCGTCTGTAGCCGCCGCCACCATCGTCCCTAGATCGGGGGGATCTGAAGCTCTTTCCGGCACCCTGCCGGAGGGGAGATCATCCCGGAGGCCTCCTTCTTCATCATGCCAGCCTCCAGTATGAAGTGTGAGTTGTTTCACCTTGGACTACGGGTCCATGTAGTAGCTAGATGGTTGTATCTCCTCCTTTGTGCTGCCATGTTTAGATCTTGTAAGCTCCGTTCATGATCAAGATCTCATCTATTTGTAATCATGCATATTGTGTTTGTGGGGATCCGATGGATATTGAGATTACTATGTTAGATTGATTAATGATTTTGTCTTATTGATTCTATCATGTCTGTCTTGTTTGTGATCTTGCATGCTATCTGTTTCTAGTAGCTATCTTGGCCAAGTAGATGCTAGTGACTCCAAGAGGGGGTATTTATGCTATATAGTGGGTTCATGCCTCTATTTAATCTAAGGGAAGTGTGTTGTTGCCACTAGGGAGAAAACAGTGGTCTCTTGTTCATGAAACAAGTGGATTATTTACCTTACACACTTTGCTTAAAGCAGTTATCTGTTGATTGCAACTTAATACTTGAGGGGGTTCGGATGATAACCTGAAGGTGGATTTCTAGTCATAGATGCAGTTGGATGGCGATCTATGTATCTTGTTGTATTGCCCAATCGAATCTTATAGGATCATGAATGTCTAGTATTGCATTGTTATGCCTTGCTCGGTCCTGTCAATTGCTCTGCTGTAATTTGTTTATCCAGCATGCCATGCTTGTTTATCTAAGGAGAACACCTCTAGTGAACTATGGACCCCGGTCTAGTCTTTACCATTGATACATCTTCCACTGTTACTGTTTACTTTCTACTAACCACCATTACCTTCCACACCATACAGTTAATCCTTTGTTATAGCAAACCGGTGAGGTTGACAACCTCACTCTTCGTCGGGGCTAAGTCTTGAGTTTGTGTTGTGTAGGTCTCCAAGTTGCTAGCAACACCTTTGAGTCGTTTCCTTCCTCCTACTGGTTCGATAACCTCGGTTTCTTACTGAGGGAAAACTTGTTGTTGTGCTCATCACACCTTGCTCTTGGGGTCTCCCAACGAGGCGTTGACAACACGCCCATCATCAATCGCCACGATGATGGTACAATGAATAATCATCCTATATGGGAGAAAATCTGGAAGCTTCGGGTCCCAAACAAAGTCTTTGGAGAATTATGCAAGAGACACTTCCATGTCGTTCATTACTAGCAAACAGACATGTTTCGGTTAGTGCACAATCCCCTAGAGCAATGTTGGTGATGAGGATGTGAAGAACCTTATGTTTCAGTGTCCTAGGGTGAAGAAGGTCTAGGAAATCTGGGAGTAGAACAATTGATTCAGAGTGCATGCATGATAGATAGAGCGGGGCAAGCAATGATGGGTTTTATTTTGTGCACAAAGCAAAGATTTACGCCATTGCTTGGCTATGCAAATATTCTCGAGCTGGTTGTTGTAGCATGCTGGTACCTATGGTGGGAGCGCTGACAGTTCACCAATGGATAAACCTTGCAGGAGCCAAGCAGAATGGCTCGAGACATTGATGCATTATACTCCAATTTTGTCGCAGCTAACAGTCCTCGAGCAAACCTAAAAGAGGAGGCTGGACTAAACCGCTCCGTGATCACCTGAAGATCAACGTCGATGCCTCTTTCGATGTGGATGAGATGAAAGGACCGACATGGGTTGTTATTCGTGATTGTGCTGGAAGATTCATAGCGACAGGGAATACAAAACTTGAATCAGTACAAGATGTGTTATCAGCCGAAGCACATGCGGTAAAATAGGGTCTCCTTCTCGCACAGACCATCGGCTGTAATCGGATCATCCTCAGCTCTGACAGCTTGGATGCGATCTCGGTGATGAAGGAAGGAGGTCACTCAAGTGGTGTGGTGTGGCGGTGGCGATTTTCAACGATTGCTATCATATTGCTTCTGAGTTCCCTAAAATTATTTTTGAACACTCTTTTAGAGAGTCGAATTGTGTAGCTCATGAATTAGCCAGAGTAGCTAGAGGTACTGCTGGCCAGGTGTGGCTTGATGACCCACCAAACTTCATGTTACCCATGCTCCTGAATGATGTAACACTGATATCGACCGAATAAAGGAGCTTATGGTTGTAAAAAAAGACTCCTAAAAAACTATATGCGAGACTCACTGGACATGGATCAGGTGACACCAATACCCCTTCCCCCTCCTAAATTATACAGTAACTCGTTAGGGCACCAACACTCTATCTTGACGTTGGTGTATGGGCAAGCATGCCATCGAGGTGGATGATGAGAAGATGGCAGTCTGATGATGAAGTATCAGAGCAACAAGAGAGGTAGGAAGATGAGGCACTGGCATGGAAAAGGAGGGGTGACAAGCCTTAGGTGGGATGAGGTGGTGAGGGAATTGATATGAGATTTTAGGAGAAAAAAGATATGGGGACAATTTCGCCTGTGCCAAGTCGCTTTCATTTTGCCTTTGCCCATGTATGCAAAGATATTGTCATTGAGCTCTTGTATCCCCTCCAACTAAGGGAGCTAGTGTTTTGTAAAAGAATCCCCGAGCCCTGGTATGTTGGAGTCAACAATGATGATGTCCATGCCACTACCTTATTGAAGCTCTCGTCTTAGGGAGCTAGATCACTGTCAGTAACTCATATTGTTGTTGGGGCGACTAATGACGGATGGCGGCCCCAGATGGTTGATGATTCTGGTGTACCAAGGTGAACACCTCATGAAGCTATGTACACGAAGGCTCTTTCAATGAGTTAATGTATCTGCATGGACGGTGACCCTAGGAGTTGGTTTTAACATATTGTACGGGGCATGATAAAGCGACTGGAAGTCGAGTTTAGTGGTCCAAGGAGCGTGGCAGCATGGTGGATGTTCCCCTGATTGCACGAGCAATGTGATTGTCCTTTGCTTTGGTAGACATCACATTTGGAGTGGGGTCTTGTGGAGTGCAAACTTCTTCACAATCTTAGTCGGTGGTGGGAGTCTCGGTCAACGGAGTGGCTCATCTGGTGTTCGCCATGCCTTATGCTAGAGCGGCGTGGATGTGCTTTTCAAATAGGCTTTGCGTGAGTTCGTGATTGGTTTCCTCGTAAAGTGAATCGGTTCAATTTTACAACCAGGTTATATTTTTCCAGACTCATGTTATAGCCAATTCTGATTTTGGGACTTGGGGCAAATCACATGCACAACAATGTAACTTCGTAACCAAATTATCCATTATATTACTACTATCCCCATTCCAAATTATAATATTTTAGTAGAACTAAAATAAAACTGAGAATGTGCTGTATTATTTTTTCATAAAAAAGGCACTGTTTTTTTTTGAAAAGGGTACATTTTGGCACGAGATGTATGAGCTCGGGTTGGAAACAGAACAAGAAAAACCACGAGGTCCCCTCCCCGCGGTCCCACCATCCAGAGAACGGCCATGAGATCAGATCCATCACGCCCGCACGAATCTCAACGTACGGAAACCCTAAGTGCCCAAACCCTGCTATAAATTTCCCTTCGCCTCCCATCCTCACTCTTCTCGCAGCCGCCGCCGCCGTCCTCGAAGCCCCTGCCACCGGAGACCTCCCGACCTCTCCGAGCGCCGCCCAACCGGAGATCTCCCGGCCTCTCCCCCCGCCATCATGGGGTGCGTGCTAACATCTCTTCTTCTCCTCCATTGTAATGCGTTTCAAGCGCACCTTTTCCTTTCTCGGCGATGATCTATCAGTCCCTAGATTAGGCCGCTTATACTATAGATGTTTCTTCTCGGCACTCCCCGATTCGGCCTTATAGCTCTTGTGATAAGGTTTTGGAGTAGCATCATGTGATTGAGGCTAATTTATGTTAGATTTAGAGCATGAGGTCGTCGTTCCGATGCGATGAAACTGAGCTTATTGACGGTCCGGCGCTGATCTGATACAACGTCAGTGCTAAACATATTCATAAGCGACATGAATTCGTTGCCACCGTGCAATCTATATTCCTTCGTCCAAATCATTGGGCCCTGGAAGTTGTGCATGGTAGCATACAAAACAAGCCCCCTTTTAGATTAATGGTCCCTGCTCGGTCTTGTCTTGGTACTGATATTAGGTGTACCTTGTTTTTTATGACGTTCTGAATGGCCACAATGTCCTTAGATTATGCCCAACTTATTCTTTATTATAGCTGTCCATGATTTTTACGAATGCAGTATGCACTGCTTCAATCCAGTAACATGTTTTTACTCTAATTTGCATTGGATGTGTATGCATGTAGTTGGTTGCAACATACGCTCAATTGTCAATATACTTAGTAGCATCATGAATGATGGTTGCAACATATCCACCTCTGATTCCTGTTCACGCAACTCGTATAGCTGTGTCGTTATCATATTTTTGTATAAGACTTTCATGTAACTCTTGATGCTGGACGTTAATTAATGCATGTATGCTCTAATTTGTGATTTCTTTAGCTAATATAAACATGGTTGAATTCTCATCACAGGAAGACACGTGGTATGGGAGCCGGGCGCAAGCTCAAGACCCACCGCAGGAACCAGAGGTGGGCTGACAAGGCATACAAGAAGAGCCACTTGGGAAATGAGTGGAAGAAGCCCTTCGCCGGATCATCTCACGCCAAGGGCATCGTTTTGGAGAAGATGTACGTTCAACAGCAGATTCATGTTCACTTGTTTTCAACTCATGTTTGTGTATGCTTGCTAAGGTGCAATTGCTCCATTTCAGCGGTATTGAGGCCAAGCAGCCTAACTCTGCCATCCGTAAGTGTGCTCGTGTTCAGCTGGTGAAGAACGGGAAGAAGATTGCTGCCTTTGTGCCCAACGATGGTTGCCTCAACTTCATCGAGGAAAACGTATGTGCTACTCATCCATTACTTAGAAATGTATCTACTATATGTAACCAGCCTAACCTGATTGCCTTTTTTGATGCTTCAGGATGAGGTGCTGATTGCTGGATTTGGTCGTAAGGGGCATGCTGTGGGAGATATTCCCGGTGTCAGGTTCAAGGTTGTCAAGGTATCTGGTGTGTCGCTGCTTGCACTCTTCAAGGAGAAGAAGGAGAAGCCCAGGTCTTAGAATGCTTTTTTTGATAGGCAAGGATGGAATGGACTCTTAAATCTCTGGATGTGTGAGGGGGAAAGTTGCCTGCTATGTTTACAATGTCCTATATAACCTGAAGTTGTATTAGTTTGAATTGTTCCTTCTCAGCTGTTGCTTTGGTTAACAGTTGCTACCAAGAGTTTTGTTTCCTTAATTTTGGATATATTAATGATCTGTTGCTCTGCTGTCTAGAGAGTTCTATCACACCTGTGCTATGTTTTATTTTGTGTGGTTGATAGTTTTTGAAAGAGTTCTTACCTATGATACAGTAATGTAAGTTTTTTTATGTCCTATGTTTAGTTTGATACTTGTTTAGTAAGTAGTAAAACGTATTCATTGAATCACCATATGCACATGTATGTAAAATTATGGCAATGCTGCAAGTCTGATCATTTTATTTGTATGTGCATCAGTGTGTATTGAATTACCATTTCCACAGGGTGATATCACTTTTCTCTTCGATTTATATAGATTTTGTCACGTATCAATCAGAATTAACCACATATCAAACTCACATGCAATAAGTAGGGGACTAAAATTATTCAGCTTTTGCAATCATATTTTGCGCATTGACTTTAATGCTCAGTTCTGATTGCAAGATTAAAGCAAAATCGTTGGGAAGTAACTTTCCCCATAGTATAAGCAAAGCAGACGAACAGCCATATTTTGTTTCTGTTAGATTAGACAAAGAATCATGGTCATCAGTTGAGAAATAAAGTGGGATCCGTCAACATGCTGGAACTTCAAATGTTACAAATCTTTCTCAACATCAGCTAACTTCTACTCCCTCCGTTTCAAAATATAAGATGTTTTAGGTTTGTGGAGAAAATGTATCTAGACTTGTTTTAGTGTGTAGATTCACTTCAAACCTTAGTGAACCTATTTACTAAAAGTAGTCTAGATATATTTGTTTCACAAACCTAAAACATCTTATATTTTGAAACGGAGGGAGTACAAGATAAACATTGTTGACAGACCGATCACGAACTAAATTAGAGGCCATCATAATACATAACGGTCCATAAGAGCGTATCCCTCCATATCTGTCAGAAAAGAAACTAGTCATGAATCGACAAGGAGGAAACTAACAATCAGTTGTCCTATCATTAACAACGAAAGTGTTGAATATTGACTCAAAGTAACTGTTAATCGACCAGATGAACATGGGGCACACATAGAACAGAATCCACCAACACCAACTCCTAATGTTTTTCACTAGGGTGTACTTGACCTTGTTGGTTGGGTCCGTCAATATGATGAGGTCTGTAGCTGTTGATAGATAAAAATTATGTTAGATTCTCAGTCGAGGAGGGCTCAACATGAGTCTACTAGTCATAATCCATAATCAGCATGATACTCATGACTGACACCGACGACATCATTGGAACTTGCTGTCAAGCAGTTTCATGAGACAATACCTGAAACTTATGTCCTTTTTGTAAAAGATGACCGGCACTGTTCAGACTTTCCACAATGCGATCTAAATCTGGAACTTGTAAGTTGATTTTATCCGCTAAGTTCTGTATCTCCTGCAAAAGGAAAATTATAGAACATCAAAGAAACCCCAAGAATCCTATTTACTGGAGAGACTGCATGACAAAGGAACCAAAGTGCACAAAAAAGCAAGTAAGGCAAATTTCTTCGGTCATAACAGGAGAAGAATTGTAACCAGCTGAAATCGACACTCTTCCATGTCTGGTTGGATTTTGTATAATGCTATAACTAACAGACCAAAAGCTTTTCAACAAAATCATTGTAGACGCATAATTGCTTACAGCTCTTGAAAAGTAATCTTTTTGCTGCAACTCAGACTGCTTGTTTAGGGCATTCAGAAGTCTCCTTGCCCCCTTTTGCTGGCTCATCCCACCACTCCGAGTGAAGTCCACACAACCATGCTCATCAACAAATTTGTCATATAAGGATTCTTTCATGATGTCAACAACATCCTGCGACATAAAAAATGCACAACGTTAAGACTGCATGCCCTCATTTTAGATTAAAATGGTGTGTGCATCTTTATGTCATCTAACTGTTCTATTTGCCAAACTACACTCCGGCATAGGCCTTAGGCATGCAGTAAGCACTGTACAATGACATTTTTCAGATTTAAAGTAAAGCAGCAAACAGGCAGAGAAGTTAAATCTGCAGACATCGACATGATATGGATTTTAAAGAACATAATTCATCATGCTTTTAAGTTTGATTCAGCAATTTTCTGAGGATGAAAAGTAGCAAGAGAAAGAGCTCAGCTTTTCCCAGCAACCATTGACAAGAACCTAAGCCGACCGAAAATTCTCTGCTGGCAATATATTTACAGAGTACTATGAAGGAATCCAAGCTGGCAGTGCAAGGAGGACTAAGCATTCAACTCATTTTACCTTGGCATCTTGTTTAGTCACTTCTTCTCTTAGATCCACCCGAGCACGAGCTTCTGCTAACCTTACAAGGCTCTCCAATTGTCTGGCTGTGATGGGTGTGCCATCAGCAGAAGTACTGCGGTCTCTCAAATGCAAGTAAAAATCTTGCAGAGTATCAGCTGCTGGCTTTGACATGCTTAAGAGGGAGGGAAAGTAACAAAATGAGAACTCATTGCATTACTTATATGGGATTAATAAGTGAGAAGGAGCTGACATAATACCGAGGGGTGACAAAGTTTCTCGCATAAGATATATACTTGCGAAGAAGTGGTCCAGGCAACGGAACAAAATCCCTATCTTTCTCCGGATGTAGTCTCAGCCTTGAAACTATTTTTTCACCAATCTCGGCCCCCATACTGCCATTACATCGAGGCTCTGAGCAAAGTTGCAAATCAGCAACAATGGATAAGGTTTCAGTTGTACAAAAAGGAACTAAGAGCATTACGGAGTAGCTACCTGTTTTTAACCTCTTATTGGATGTGCAATGGTCTCCATCGTTGGTATGGAGCTGCGTGTAGAAAATAATGACTTTGTCTTAGTTTTTCAGTTAGATAAATAGATTATAGCCCTAACTATATACCATTTTGTTACAAACTACAGAACCATTGCATTATGTGAGGATATTTCTCATCAGTACAATATGCTTGAGATGTGAATAAAAAGATATAGCCGAAGCTTACCGCCATTATATGGTCTGATAGTCTCTTATCTAGAAACTCATTTGGCTTGTCAAGCAAAATGAAAACCAAGTCAAACCGAGAGAGGAGGGCAGCATTCATCTTTAAATTCTCATTCACTGTTTTCCCTCGGCTGCAGAAATAGTATATTAAAAAGTTGGAAATAAACCATATCTATTATCTCTCGCTGACAGGCAAGATGAAGAAACAACACCAGAATAAACTAGAAAACTGTATTTACTTGCAGCCCTATCTGCTCCAGGCGCAGTATAGGGTCATGATTGTAAGTCAAAACAAGCATATAAGTAATTGCACACCAGGTGAGCGCGCACACACACAGACCAGTAGTACCGGTAATTGGTATCAATTGAAAAATAAAGATGAGATGGAGACAACATATCCAGAACAACAAACATTATACGGTAAGTAGGGATAGAAAATTTTATTAGAGAAGGATGGAAAAGATTAACCCACTCGTAATGACCACCAACAGGATTAGCAGCTGCCAGCACAGAGGTGCGGGAAGATAAACTTGCCACAAGGCCAGCCTTTGCCACAGATACACATTGCTGCTCCATGGCTTCCAGTAAGGACTGGGAACACAAATTAATTCCAAAAATGACAAGATGAGTTTGAAAAGTTTACCACTGCTGAGCATTTCATCGCGAAGCTTCTATCAGATGAAAACTAAGAACAATACCTGATACTCTGCTGACATTTTATCAAACTCATCAATGCAGCATAGTCCACGGTCAGCAAGTACCATGGCCCCTGCAAAACCAAGAGCTTAGCGTTATTTTCATCCTATCACAAAACCAAGACTTAAAACCACATCAGGACATGTAACAGTAGAACACAATATATGACAAGAAATGATCAAATTAGGTGACTTTCTGACAAGATTCTGCACACGATGCGTAAACTAACAGTCTACTAAGAAACAAATAAATCTTCCAAAAAAAATCTTCCATGCTTACCAGCCTCAAATGCATAATCACTTGTCATTGAATCTTTAACGACTGCAACAGTTAGACCAGCATTGGTTGTTGTATTCCCGCATACATATATTCCCCGTGGGGAAACGGATGCTGCAGCTTTTAGTAATTGGCTCTTTCCTAGTCCTGGATCGCCTGCCATGACATTAAGCAAAAGTGTAATTGCATCCTGGATAGTACTAAGCAAATCCTCCATGGATCAAGATTGATAAACTATAAGGATTACCAACAATGATAACATGTATGTCTCCTCTAATTGGGACTTTGTTCTGATCCATTGAATGCTTCTGCACAGCACCAAAAAGAGCGAGAGTGATACCAGCTGAAATTTGGAAACATTAATTTAGCCATGTCCAGTATAATGCAATGAAGAAATAAAACAGATCAGAAGCGGTGGCATCCAAGGAAATACTAATGTACTGAAATGAGCACTTCTATGATATACAGTGTTCTAAAAGTGGACACACACCTAGGCACTAGGTGCCCCCTTGCCACCATGATTTGAGTCAGCAGGCGGCGGCAAATTGGTCATTTACTATAACGAAGGTGCAAGTACATCATATGGATTGGTCGTTATGAATAACTTTTTATTTGAGGGAGTCGTTATGAATAACTTTTTATTTGAGGGAGTCGTTATGAATAACTGGAGGTGGACGAACTGCATTCTGGAAGTTTGCTCTCGTAGAAAATAATGTATGTCATAAGTGGAACATCTGATAATGTAATACGTTGTAGTTCCAAAATACAGTGTACATAGTCCACCAACAGGATTAGCAGCTGCCGGCAGACATTAAAGAACACTGCTCTTGAGAAAAGACATATCCCCTTACTGAACTGCAACTACTGATAGCTTGGTCAGTCCCTCAACTAAATTGCCTGGTTTTTTGCCAGTGCACTTCCCATGAAATAATCATTCAAACATATATCATTATATAGGTCCAGAACTAGTGAAGCAAAAAATGTTTTCAAATGTTTGGACAGTTCTGAGCAAACTAAACTGCAAATATTTAACCACATTAAATGGCCAGCAGAAATGCTGTTTATTCAAATTACTGCAAGAAAATACCATATTAGGTAAAAATATAATACCTTTTACAAGTTCATGTCCGTAGATGGAGGGGCAAAAAGAATGAAGTATTTGACGAAATAGATCAGGACCATGCTCATTATTATATTCGAAAATGAATTCAAGATCCTTATCAGTAAAACTTTCAAAACTGAAAGATCCACTAGGCAGAGTATTAGTAGAGCTTGCACCAGAATTTTCTGAAACAGCATGGCCCTTCGAGTTCCGTATTGAGATTGCTTCCAAGTACAAGTAGTATAAACCCTGATTTTTGCTTTTGGACTTCCCTGAAGATATTAAACAAAAAATCTTCAATATAATTTCAGAAAATGTGCATCTAGGTAGTAAAAAAACAGAATTTTTGACAAAAAATGCTCCAGCTTCAGAATAACATGAACTTCCCTGATTGCATTTGTATGGTAGAAGCAGAAAGCAGTACACAAGAGATAAGGGTACGATCATGCGGTGGTGGTGGGGCGTATAACCACCAGATGAGCAGCAACTGAACCCATATCAGCTGGTCCTAGAATCCAGGCAAGCCGTCCTGACTGCCGACGCTGCTGCCCCTGCAACAACCCAAAACTAGTCCTAGTTGTCTATGACAAGGACTTCAGTGCACTCAATTCGGTTAGTCCATCTGGACCTCTGCCATAAGTCTCAGAGATCTACAGACCACCAAGATTAAATACGAGTTGTAGTGGGTTAGGATTATTAGATATAAAGTCATACCCTGGTATATATACATGCTACATAAGCAATTTTCCTATATCTCTCACTCGTTGCATCTCTAATGCAATGCATTGCATCTACCAACTATAATCTGCCCCAACCCGTGATATTTCTGAGGAGACGTGGGTATCGGTCTTGTCCTCCCTCGCCCACAACTAACGGACAAGGCAAGATGGCAGTGGGTGCTGCTTCTCACAGCACCGAGTCCGTCCTGCCATATCCCTCCTTGACATGCTTCATTGCTGATTTGTGTCCCTCCTGGACATGATCTGTTGTTGTGCCATCTCCCTGCTGTGTGTGGCGTGCATGGGCTTTGTACATGATGCCGTGCATGACAGACAAGAGTATCACGAGTATTGCCTGTGACAAGGCTATGGCAGCCACACCTAGTAAGCTTTTAGCTCTGAGCATTGTTCTATAAAAAAATATTGAGTCTTACATTCAACGAAATCATACAAACTATGATATGTCAATATCTAACAAAGAACAAGTGTCATGGCAAGGTAAAGATAGAATATTAGAATGGGGAGTGGTTTTAGGGATACCAAACATAGCAGAAGATAGGGTTTTACCTAGGAGTAACATGGTACTTGATAATGCTTCTGCTGAACTACTTATACCTACTAGTCCGCAAGGCACAAGCACTAGATACTAGACAATCAATCCAAATTACTGAACAAGCATAATAAAAGACTGACAACATATGTGCTCAGGGGCATCTGCAGATTAGCACTTTTTGTTTTTCGAAGAGTGCACTCAGGCTTTGAAGCAATGTCAAATAGAGTATCCAAACAACATACTAGTTTCTTCAAAATCGTACCTCCTCCAACATCCATATAGTTGTTCAGCACTTTGACAATTCCAGTTACCGTTACAACCTCACCAGGGATGCAACAATCTACAAGATCTTCTGTAAGCTCGCATTCTATAGTTCGTGGAACTCGGCCTTCTTCGCGGTTTTCAGCACTAGCAAGCTCCTGTATCCTGGATTGAAAATAAGAAAAGCAGATCTTAGTGCTATAAGAGGAGAATGACGCAGATGGTCTATTTATCACTTGCCTTATTTTCTGAAAATCTATCAACTTGGCAGTAGATCTCACTGGGGTGAATGTTCTACCCTTGCAACCCTGAATTACACAAGATACTGGAGGTGAAAATTTCCCATCAGAGAACACACGGTGGATGGTTGTAGCACACTTCACACAGTGGAAATCCAGCTCCAGAACTAGAGGCTTCACAGTACTGACTTTTACAACAGTACCACGCACTGTGACCAGTTTCTCTGTGAGGTGAAACAAGTCAGTACTTCATTTAGATGCAGAAGGTCATACAAAATACAAGGATAGACATAAATTCTTTACTGATATAGGCCGCTTTCAAATTCTTCAAAGCAATTATTGTCTCGGTGTGGTTGTAAAGCCTGATATTGACCTTTTCTATATCGTTCACATTCCCACCTGAGAACTCATACTGAAAAGAACATCAAGGGACAAAGTGGAGTGAGTGAAAAGGAAGCATAACTGGTAACACTAATAAATTTTAGCATGAAAAGAATCATCAACCAGATGAACTGCAGCTCCCATGCAAATCAAGGCTTCTTTAGGATTTTTCTTGAGAGCATCCAAGAGATTGGTGCCGTCACACAAGCTCTTAAGCTGCTGGAAATCAATCGGAAGGAAGAAGATAACACCATCATCTTCTACCTGTGAATGTAATCATAAGTTACAACCACATGAACAAAAGCAGGGTACATTTGTCCATTTTATGAAACCGGAAAATTTGTTCCATGCATAAATGTGTGCATTGTAATGATAAAGGCACATTATGAATACATGTCTTTAGATAGACATGCTCAATATGAATAGTAAGTTATTGTGCAACTACATGATACTTGGTCTCTTTTGATTGGAACCTTTGCATCATGCTTTGGATAGTTATAAGCTTATAGCAGCATCATATTACGAGCAAGAGTATCAAACTTATTCACAAAATTACGAGCTCCATCCCATTCTTTTTTTCTAAGAAGAGATTATTCACCTCCCCTGAATACATATATGTGAGTAACTACTTCATCTACAAGGAACCAACAGCACATTGGGACCATAGTATTGGAGAATGTGAACCCGAATTATGCCCCATATTTTGGGATCAAATCAAATCAGGTAAGCAAACACTTAATCAGAAAATAATTAGCACACATGTATCACCCTAAGTTCCTAAAAATTAGAAACCAAAGTCAACCAACACACATTCTACTAACGTTGGCACCAAATTTTAAATAGCTAGATTGTCAAGCTTAGGAGCTAAAATAGTCGGGACCAAAAAGACATTAGGCACGAGCCTGCAAGCATTTTATCCATACAGTTCCAATGTTAGCTGCCACTCCCAGAGCATTTTCAGCTAACCGATCAGACAATTCGGCAAAACCCTAGGCATTCCCCGAAGTACCAACCTATATCACCCAGGACCCGAGCGATTGTCGCATCACACCCGACCCCTGTAAGCAACCCTAGAAACAGAGTCGCATCGCCGTGAGAGGTGACAGAAATGAGGCGCTATGTGGGGAATAGAGGCCCATGCTTACTCGTGGGAGGAACTTGCTCCTCTCCTTCAGGTCCAGGACCTTAACCAGGTCGGCGACGAGTTCTGCCCTGGGGTCGTGCGCCGAGGAGGGCTCAGTTTCCCCGGGGAAGTATCTCGGCCAGACCTTCGTGAGCTCCGTCGGGGCGGCGTTCTTGGGGCGGTAGCCCGACCGGTCCTTCTCGATGTCGGCGTACATTCCGGAGGTCCCGGAGGGTTGAGCTTCTCCGACGAATTGGGCGGTGGCTGTGGAGGCGAGTGGCGGGCGGAACGAAAATTTTAGCGGGCTTTTGCGCCGCGTGCGTGGGGAAGGGAAGTGGCGACACCGAGCCACCGGAGGTGATGGTTCAGACTCCAGAGATGGATGCGACGATGTCTGTGACAGACAGGTGGGCCCAGAGACGATCCTGTGCGTACAGTGAAGAGAACGAAGCTCTACAGCGTACCGTGGAATAAACCCTCTGTTTCTGTCCTCCATGTCCCGAATAAGTTTGAAATTCGAGAAATATACTACAGACTACATCTGTTTCAAAATAATTGAAGTTCCTGTATTAAAAATGGTCTGTACAAAAGTAAACTAATTTAAGTTTGACCTAGTTTATAAAAAAAATAACATCTACTACTGCAATACGTACCTTTTATGTCAATTGACTTAATTTCATGTGAACAAATGGTTTGTACCGTAACTTCACCCCCATGTGATTGTCATTGAGAAAACAAAAATCATTTGAGTACGGAGAAACTTGGTGCAACTTTTGTAACATGGTCGCGGAGCATTTCGCCACTCAGATTGCATCCACGTGGAGCTATTCTCAATCTACTCGGTTGTATTTTCTATAACTAACATAAACTCATGTGCAGTCCACTCAGCGGCATAGCTTGGTAGAAAACTTAGCATGGGCCAAGAATGTGTATTGAGGAGAAAACGTCACAAAGCAGTTCATTTGGACTGAACTAGTGGAGTTTCACAACTACATGATCGTTGATAGAGTGGAAAAGGCAGGGTCGGCTCTATGCTTTGGAGGGCCCTAGGGCGGAGTCGATGACATGGGCCTTATAAGGCTATATATATGCACACGTATATTAATATAAACACATATGAATGGCTATTTTTACTTGTAAAGTATTAAGAGTTAACATCCGACAACACACTCTTAGTTCAAGATGTATAAACATGATTGTTAAGCACTTAAACCATGTCATATAATAACAGAGAAAAATAAAATAGTAGTTAAATAACTTGTTGCTGCAAAATCATCTTCTCCCGGATCAGATTATCTTGTTGTTGATATCAAAACTATTTGTTGATCAAAAAATACTTATTTTAAAGCATCTCTTTGTGGTTCAATAAACCAACTCTTGACTTTTATTTTCTTTTCTCAACACGGGACTTAGGTTCTTAGGGCAACATTTAAACACCTATAATTGTAAAGGAATTAAATAGTACTTGAAACTATAACTCTAAGTCCTTAATCTCACATTGCAATTGGATCCTGTAGCGATTGAACGTATCACGGGCCAGTGCAGCAGAGAGCAGGGCCATGAGGAGCGGGATGTGGCGCAGATTGATTCACAAATTCAAATGATCAATTTTAGATCCCAATAGGCAATGAGGAATTTGCGATCTCCCATCTAGAGCAGGAGGACAAGGACAGTCCTCGGTCGAACAGACGATAGTAGGGAACAGGGGATACAAACAGGTGAATACGAATTAGACTACAATGGGGAGATCGATTCTTGATTTGGTTTTGTCCATTCTCTCTTCATGCTATCCCTTTTGACTCGAATTTTTTAACCCAAAACTAAATAGCAGACTAATAAAGGAGCATGTAAATCATGGGCCCCCAAAGGCATGGGCCCTAGGGCGCTGCCCATGCTGGCCATGGGTCAGAGCCGGCCCTGGGAAAAGGCTGGGTGGGCCATGACACAGGTTTTGCTTCAATGTATGTGGATGTTTGTACTCCCTCCGGCCCATATTAATTAACTTAATTTTTTTAGATTTAAATAAATCTAGACACTATTTAGTATATAGGTTCATCTAAATTTTGATAAATCAAAATCAATTAATATGGATCGGAGGGAGTAACAAATAGTTCGACCGGAATGACATATGCTTCGAACATCAATCGATCAATTCTTGCCCATATACGTTAAACAATCGATCAATTCTTACCAAAAAGAAAACAAGAGAAGTCACAGGCACACACGAGCTTTTTGACCAATTCTTAAACGTTGTTAGCCGAAACTTGAACTTTGATGTGCATAGTTAATCCCTGGTGCTTGCAGGTCATCGTGAGTTCACGAGAAGGAAATCCCACCATCTCCTTTATAGTCTTATACAAAAGGTGGTCTAATAGCATCTCTAGGTTAGAGTTTTACTCCTTTAAACCACACCTAAGAGATCCCTCAAAACAAATAGAGGAGTAAAATTATAAGAGTCACCTCTAAATAGGAGATCAACTCTCTCGCATATGCTCATTTCTGGCATCTTCAGAGTATAATTTTGGTCGCCTCTCTCTGCCGCCCAAGTCACTCATTCTCGCTGCCGTCGCACCGACCCCGATTGTGTTTGGAATAGAATCGGAAGGCTCTTCCACAACCCTGTTGGCCACGCTGCCTTGCGCAACCCCTCCTCCTTTTTTGCCCCCTCCCCATGAGCGAACGGCGGCGTCGCTTCCATCTTGTAGTCGTACCGATGGAGGCCTCCTGAGAACTCATCAAGTAGCCCACGAGCTCCGCCACAAAGTCCTTAGTCTCCCGCTCGAGGAATAGACCCTCCTCCCAATCCTCACAACAACGCCCTACTCTCTGGCCACCGCCCTAATTCATCGATTCTGACTTCCTTCGTCCTCCTTCAACCCTCACGAGCCCTCCATCACGTTCTTGGTGAGCATCCAGTCCTCCCAGTATTCTTCTTCCTCTATGTTTTTCTCTGGGTTGCTCTGGTGACGTTGACCGTCATTCTTCGCATCAGATGGTCATTGGCTAAGGCGCTTCGGTGACCACTTCAACAATGTGTTGCCACTTTCTGGTTCCCCGCGACGAGGAGTTCCATTGGCATCACTCCATCAACCACCTTGACCCTCATCCCATTGGTTCTGATGACCACCGAAGTTCTCCACGCGACCACGTCGTGGTCAACCATCAGTACCATGTGGGGTCGCTTTGTTTGAGGAGTTAAAATTTAGGGATCGGCTAGGTCCAGCCACCATTAGAGGAGTACAATTTTACTATTCTAAGTTTACTCTACCATTGTAAGGGTATTTTATCCTTAACACTTTTGGGGTTAATGATGACACTGGAGCTAGTAGTGGACTGATGTTACCTACAAGTGTTATATATAGGTCTTAGTCCCTAGATGATGGTGGAAGATGGTTGGATATGCCCCATTTATTAAAGAAGAAAAGGGTTGTAGTTTCTTTTGTTTTTGGCTTAATAAACTTTTGAGCCAATAGGGAACACCACACTATATAGACGGATGATCTCAATTATCTTAATGGGATGTTTACCAAAGCAAAATACATTCTACCATCACACAAAGGAAGAAGAGTGTTAGATCATCAGAGAAAAGTCGTTCGAAGGGATTCTACGAAGTTGGTCCCTGGGTTGGTGAAATAGGTGCCCTCACGACAAGATCGGTCAGTTGGTCGGTTGACCGGCACAGGCAATCGATTTGGTGTTGCTTATAGGCGTAGGTATCCGCACTAGTCTAGCGACATAAGCACCGACACCATCTGTTTGGTTGTCGATTCCACTGACTTGCCACCGACAGGAAAACAGATTTTCTCCCAAATGGCTTGTTTCCCCCTTGAGCTATAAAGTGTCTTTCTTACTCCCTGAGGAGGTTAGGTCAACCATTCAATTTGCATGATTTTGAGCTCTCTCTTCCACTTTCATTGAAACACCAAAGCTTGAGGATCTCATGTTTCCCCTAACCAAATACAATTCCCTCTGGGAGGAAGGAAGAGGAGGTCCGATACGTCGGAAATGTATCTATATTTTTTTATGTTCCATGCTTGTTTAGTATCTACTTTGCTTTGCTTTGTCCACACTTTGAGGTGATTTTTATATGTTTTCTGGTACTAACCTATTAACAAGTTGTCATAGTGTTAGTTGCCTGTTTTCTGCTGTTTTTGGTTCCAGATTAGCTAGTAAGGAAATATTCTCGGAGTTGGACATGACAAAAGCCAAAGTCAATATTTCACCGAGGAGAACACGGAGTCCGGAGGAGAGACGGAGGGGAGCCACAAGGCGGCTACACCCCCCCCCCAAGCGCAGGCCCACCCTAGGCCGTGCCTGGGTAGGGTGTAGGCCCCCTGGCCGCCCTCCTGATACGTCGTAAATGTATCTATAATTTTTTATGTTCCATGCTTGTTTAGTATCTACTTTGCTTTGCTTTGTCTACACTTTGAGGAGTTTTTATATGTTTTTTGGTACTAACCTATTAACGAGATGCCACAGTGTCACTTGCCTGTTTTCTTCTGTTTTTGGTTCCAGAAAAAGCAGAAAATCAATATTCTCAGAATTGGATGGGACAAAAGCCAAAGTCATTATTTTCCCAGAGCAACACGGAACGACGAAGCAGAGTCGGAGGAGCGCCACAGGGTGGCCACCCCCCCAGGCGTGTCCTAGGGTGGGCCCGTGCCTGGGCAGGGTGTGGCCCCCCTGGACCTCCACCGACCTTGCCTCCTTCACCTATAAGAAGCCTCCGACCCAAAAACCCTAAATAATCCATCATACTTCAAGAAAAAGTTTCGCAGCACCGCCGCCACCGAAGGGGAGATTCGGGGGACAGAAAGTCTCTGTTCCGGCACCCTGCCGGGACGGGGAAGTGCCCCCGGAGCCATCTCCATCAATCTCCATCGCAATCTTCATCACCGTTGCTGATTCCCATGATGAGGAGGGAGTAGTTCTTCCTCGAGGCTAAGGTCTCTACTGGTAGCTATGTGTTCATCTCCCTCTCTATGCATGATCTTGTTGTGGTCATGAGCTTTGTAATCAAGTAGATCTACCTTGCTACTCAAGTGCTTCAATAGATCTCTGCTCTCCCCATGTGTGTGAAAGTGATAGCGTGCACGCCATGGTGGCACTTAGGCTTCAGTCTACATAAATACTCAATGTGCTTTAATAGATCTATGCTTTTCCCCACGTGTGTGACAGTGATAGCGTGCGCGCCGTGTGTGGCACTTAAGCTAGATTACATATATATATCCATGAGTTATATTTGGAGTTGGATGTCTTTATGAAATTGTGTTGTTTGTTGGAACCATCTAGCGCTCAAGGTGACAGTGTGGGGTTATCTAGATTGGGGAAGGCCTTACTGGATTAGAGTGTCCAACCGGAGAGTAGTTAAGAGTAGTATCATTAAGAGAAGATATTTATATGAGAGAGTGTTCACTAGTGAAAGTATGATCCCTTGGCCTTCTTTCTAAACATTGAAACACCGTTTGCATCTAGATCTGTTGCATGTTTGCTTGCTTCCATCCTTTTGCATTTAGTCTTTACCTCACCGTCAAGCTATTTTCTGGCACCGTTACCACTTGTATTTCACTATCTCTTCGCCGAACTAGTGCACCTATACACCTGACAAGTGTATTGGGTGACTTGGGGACACAAGAGACTTCTTGTATCTTGATTGCAGGATTGCTTGAGAGGTAATACCTTTGACCACTTCCTCCCTGGGTTCGATAAACCCTGGGTAATCCACTTAAGGGAAACTTGCTGCTGTTCTACAAACCTCTGCACTTGGAGGCCCAACAACTGTCTACAAGAATAGAAGTGCGTAGACATCAAGCTATTTTCTGGTGTCGTTGCCGGGGAGGAAAGGTAAAAGGCACTCACACACGTTATCCCACGGCAACAGCAAGCCAGAAAGCTATTTGCTGGCGCCGTTGCCGGGGAGGTAAGGTAAAAGGTACTCACATCCTTCGGTGTGAGTGCTCGAAGTTATTTCCTTTAGATTCTGCAATTTTGTCTTTTTGTTTCTTGTTTTCACTAGTTAGGCTTAATGTAAACAACAACAAAAATAGAGAGCTTTATAATGTTTATCTTGAGCTAGGACATGAGGTGTTTGAAGAGAAAATTAAAAAACCTATGGAACTTTATTTGCATGCTAGTAGCAATGTTATTAGTATGAATTCTTTAGACACCATTATTGCTAATGTTATGGAAAAGTCTAAGCTCGGGGAAGCTAGTTTTGATGAAAGTGATCTTTTTAGTTCCCCAGCTTTGGAAGATAGCTATTCTATTGCTTATGATGATACCAAACCTCCAATATGTGATGATTACAATGATGAATATGATATTTTCAGTCCACCTACTATTGAGGATAAAGTTAATTGTGATTACAATCTGCCTCCTATATTTGATGATTATGGTGATGAGAATAATAGTGATAGCTATTTTGTTAAATTTTCTCCCACTACAATTAATAAGAATGCCTTTGCTTATGTGGAGAGTAATAATCATTTTATGCATGTGGCTCATGATAATAATGTTTTATGTGATAGTTATATTGTTAATTGTATTCATGTTGCTACTGAAAGTTATTATGAGAGAGGGAAACATGGTCTTATGTATCTCAACAATATTAAGTTTCCTCTCTTTATGTTGAAAATTTTGAAGTTGCATTTGTCTTGCTTCCCTATGCTTGTTGCTTTGTGCTTTCATGACTTGTTTCTTTACAAGATTCCTATGCATAGGAAGTGGGTTAGACTGAAATGTGTTTTGAATTTGCTTCTTCATGCTCTCTTTTACTTCAATTCATATTTCTTATGTGAGCATCTTCTCAAACTATCATGCCTAACTTAAAGGCGTTAAAGAAAAGTACTTGTTGGGAGATAACCCAAGAGTTTTCTTGAGTCTTGGAAGCTATTACTTTAGTAATGACCTCCCCTTATCCTTTTTATTTTCTTTTTGTGCCAAGAATGACCTCTAATGAGAGGGAAGTAAGATATGGGGAGTTGCTATCCCGAAACAGATTTCTGTCCTCCACCATAAAAAATCGTGAGGAGTCTCTGTAAGTCAGATTGAGCTGAAAATTTACGAATAAATCCCCCAGTATGTTAGATAACTTTCATTAGTTCAACACTTTTTTGTTTCAGCAACAAAAGGTCTTCTAAAAAACGGTTTCTACCTGCTGGTCTGTTTTGATAGATTTTTGCCATTATTTGCATTTGCTTCTTATTGATTCCTTTTGGGTTCTTTTTGGGAAATTGAGCTTTTTGAATGTGTTGCTACAATAGCTTGTGTTTTTAGTGAAAAGTTTAGCTGTTCTAAAGCTAAACCCAAAGGTCTATTATCTTTCGAATACACTAATGTTGCTAATGAAGATTGTGTGAAAAAATTTGTATGAAGGGAAATTTTTAGGTGTAGAGAGGGAATGATGTAATGAGATGAAGAATGGACAAAACCTCAAGCTTGGGGATGCCACCCCATGTAACCCCGAGAAATATTCAAGAGGTACAAGCGTCAAAGCTTGGGGATGCCTAAGGCATCCCCTTCTTCATCAATAAAAAGTTCAGGTCTTTCTAGACACTTCGTTTTTATTGTTTCATGCACTATTGTGTTGTTCTTGGAGCGTCTTAGTTTTTGTTTTTGGTTTTATTTAGTTTGGTTTGCTTGATTAAGTTGGTTGGATCACAACACACTTCTTTTGGAGAGAGACACACTCTGTTTTCATTGCCTAGAACACTCTAGTTTTCATTTTTATTGTCTTGTGAGTGTTCACTTTTGCTAGCACTGCGTTTAGCCTTAGTTTTCTTCTGCTTGTTGCTTAGAACTTTTTAGTTCTTCCTTGTGGATTTGTGAGACATGCTCACTGATATTTATTGATTATTATCTTTGTGAGTTGTTTCAAATAAGTTGATTGCTGTTGGAAAAGAGTAGGAAGTTTCATGCTTATAGTGGTACAAAAGGGAGCTTGTTTTGACTATGATTTAGACTTTATGATGTCAGGCTAGATGTTGTTTTGACCTTATGCTTATTGATTATTTTTGTAGCATGACTTGATCCAAACAATTGAGATTGCTTAATGTGCCTTGAAAGAATCATGCATTGTTTTAGCATACAAAAGCAAAGTATTGTGGTATTATCCTTTGATGCTTTGTTTGGGTTGACTTGGCACTTGCTGTGTAACATCCCAAAAATATAAAACAATGATCATCAAACTATAATCACTAAAATTAGGGTTAACAAAAACTTTTATTAATTAAAATCATATGAATGCATGTGTGAATGAGATGATTTGATAAGTGCATGAATGAACTTGTGTGATTAACCTAAATAGCAAGAAATGGGTTAAAGAGGAAAATAACATCATATAAAACAATTCCAAGAAAAAACAAATCAAGAGAAATTCAAAAACAAATCAAATAAAGCAAATGGTCATTTTTGCCAATCTTGCTCACTAGGTCACTTTAAGTGTTTCTAGTCCAAGATTTCAAATAGAAACTTTCCCGATTCTTTTCACCCCTTGCTAGAATAAGTAAAAGTGAATCAAAGCCCACCTTTCAAAATTACAGAAACATTTGGCAACCTCATTCAAATCCCATTTCAAAATTGAATCTTTATCATATGTGAAGATCACCCATTTTCAATACCCAACCAAACAAGTGCCCCTTGACTAATCCAATTAACCAGAAACACCCTAGTATATGCCTAACAAACCCACCAAGTTTGAATCCAAAATTCAAATTTGAATCTCTTGCGGCCATTTTATCAAACACCTTGCAGATACAACTCAAACACGGTAGTGTGCAGTAATTTTGGCCTAATTTGTTCCCTATCTAGCTCACTCTACACCCTCAGTAGATCATCTAACTTGTTTAACCCCTCTAGCTCACTGTAAACCAGACCATGCCATTAATGGAAAGCATGCTGAGCCTCACCTTGCCACCCCATTGTCGACAACAAGCTAGGAGCAGCACCAAGCCAAGCAAGCATGTCTAGCAGGCACTCCACCATCCACCGCCACTCCCTGTCCCAGCAACGATCACTGCCAGCCCCTAGACCACATGACAAGACCATGCCAAACCTCTCTGCGTGCGAGCCGAGAGCACGCCAGTGCGCCACCCTCGACCAACACCCAGAGACCGCGCATCGCCCTCGCCGCGTACATGCGTGATCACCACCATCCCAGCAACCCCGTAGACATGCCCATTCACCGTCGCGCGGACCACGCACGCTGTGCGCCATTAAAATCGCCGTCAGACCCGCCCAGAGCATCGACACGTTCCGACCGATCAGCACCGCCCCATGCCTCGCCACCACGTCGTTGAGCTTCGCCAGGGAGCACATCACCGCCCCCTACCTTCTCCCATGCCAGTAGCACTCTGTGTCGTCGACCACGACGAGCTCAGCCCGCGCCCGTCGGTCCCCTTCAATCACTATAAATAGAGGCCTCCACCACTCGTTTTCTTCACACCAGTTTACTCCCCTCTCCCTCAGAACCACCCCACCTCACTCCCATAGCAAGGCGAGCAACGCATAGTCGAAATTTGGCCGGAGTCCGCCGCTACTGGAGGAGAAGGGCGCCATCGATTGGAGCCGCCCTAGGAGAAGCTGTCGGTACCAGGAGAACCGCCGTCGTCGACTTCGTCATTCGCCCCCGTCGCCGACCATCGCCTGAGCCCCGGTGAGCCTCCCACGAACCCCACCTGCCGCGCTAGGGTTCTGTGTTGCCAGCGCTGCCCAACATGGACGATGAACCAGCGCCGTTTGATTAGAACTAGATCCCACGGTCCACATTTCCCCGTACCGCTTCACCCCTCACCGTCTCACTGACGCGTGGGGACAGCCACTTAACCAGCCCGCGCGTGCGCTGTGCGTAGTGGGTCGGCCCAGTAAAACCTCCTGCGCGACCCAACAATTGAAATTTAGTTTTATTCATTTAATTTCAAACACAGTTGTGTACATAGATTCAAAAATCAACCCAACTCGATTCACTGAACCAAAATGCATGAAACTAATTTTGTTAGAAAGGTACTGAAATGCTTAATCCAAGCCTGTTGGATTCAAACCATTTGGATGTATAGATCAACCATGGTAAAAATATCAAGCCAGAAGCTTTTTTGCATTCAAACATTTTTCAAAATTCAATAATAAGATTTTTTGAGTTGATTCCAACTCTCAAAAATCACATTTGATCAGACCTTTCAGAATATATAAAAACATATGGGTTTACTTGCAGATATAATGTTCAAGTAACAAAAGAATGCCCCACAGGAAATTCTAGTCATTTTAATTAATTAAAATAAAAAGGTTAAACCTTATTAAATTGTGACACCACTTTAAATCACATTCCCATGTACTGAAATATGTGGTGATGGCATGTGTCAACATGATCCCATGTTTGAGTTGGAGAATATTAAATCTTAAGTAGTTTTTCAATGAATAGAAATTACTTTTCTCAAATTAAAATAAATAAGACAAGTGCTTTAATCTTGTAATGATAGTGATGATGATAGATCATCTAGTGTGAACCTTTGAGTGATGTTTAGAAGTAGTTAAGTATTGTTTGGTGATTGTGTACCTCGTATTTATTTATAGACGCTAGTACCGACCAAGGATACGAGGAGGGAGGAGGATACTACGAGGAAGAAGCCGAGGAGAACTTCAACCACTTCTCTGCACAAGGCAAGCCAATACTTGCAACCTTGCAAGCTAACACTTGAAAGCTACCCTACTTATGCAAGCCTAATACTACTAGTTGAATGAGCAAGCTATTAACTTAGCAAGCTTACACCACTTGATACCCAATCCTAGTTTTACTTGCAAGCTTAATGCTTTATTTTTCTTTATCAAAGCTTTCTCTTAGAGTTTACATAGTGACTTGTAGATCCTAGAAAGATAACTGAAGGTAGCATAAAGAGCATAAAATTTGGCCTAAGTTAGATAATCTTGATGCCATCCTAAGGCATGAGATTGAACTTAGCTAATCCCCACTTATTTATTACCCCTCATTAGTCTTTACCCCCACTTGTAGATGCTAGTGCTAAGCATAAAACTTGATCAACTTTAGATGGGAATACTTGGATAAAATGGTTATGAAAACCTTAGAATGATGAGTCATTATACTAAAATGTTTTGACATGTGTTCTTTAACACCAGATGATTTTGATGATGAAAATGTTGAGGCATGAGCCTTAGCCCTTTATAAAACTGATGGTTGCCTGGATGCGATACCATTCCAATTTTACCGTACAACCACAATACCCAAAAATTGGGTAGGGTTTGACTGGAAATTTATATACCTTAGTATGGGTCCCCTTGCAGCCAAGGTCTAAGCTGAGGCTACCTTGTGAAGATTGTCCACCTGTGCAGTACCCAAGATGACCGTTGGTCATGGTTGGGAGGCCAAACTCACAGGAGAGGTGCCTATACTAGGGCGTGTAATTGAAAGGTTAGGATTGATTATCCGCATACTAAGTATGGTGACTTCAGGGTTATTCCTGATGGATGTATCGAATATTGTGGTGAAAGTGTACAATCTCTGCAGATTGTCAATCTATTCGAATAGTCGTGTCCGCGATTATGAACAGTTGGAGTGTCCATAATGTGCCCCCGTCAGAGGTTTTCAAAACAACTTATGAAATGATTTATGACTTTGACTTGAACACAACAGAGTTGTGACATGAAATGCAAGTTCCCACTTAGGTGTTATAAAACTTCTAACTGGTTTTCTTTGCTTCTGAACTTAGTAGAAGTAAATCTGGCTTTTTGCAAAACAACCCTAGAGCTTAGTATCCTACTACAACCCCCCTTAACTTGTTAGTATTAGTTTGCGAGTATTTAAAGATTACTCATGGCTTTGTCCCTGGCTATTCCTGTGGCTAGACTATGAAGAGGAGTACCAGGATGATGGACCACAGGAAGGTTACGACAACTAGGATCATCTCCCATCGTCAACATTGCCTGTGGCCCCGAAGATGGAGCTTCACATATGCTATCGTTATCTTTACGTTATTCCGCTGCTTGAGTTGTATTAAGAACTGGATCATGAGATCCTTATTTGTGTAAGACCTTATGTATGGTTTGTAATGGATGATGTACTGTGATATCCAAATCTGTTATGTCTCGCAAAAATGGTAATCCTGGGATTGCGATGTATGGCATAACAGCATCCAGGATTAAAATCCGGTGTTGACAAGTTGGTATCAGAGCCATCCTGACCATAGAAGACCCTAGTTAGAATGGACGTTTGAATCAAAAACTTAGTTTCAAAACCAAAGGAAGTGAGTATTTACAAAAACCTATTCTCATTCTTATCACTTGGATTATTTCCTGAAAATTCATGTTCCTCAAAAATTCTTGCAAAGTTCATAAAATTTGACACACTTGATCACTCTACTAACTTACTCATCATATATTCTTATAGATGGACGTGAAGTACAACAAGGTTTATCAGTTGGGGAATGGAGGAGACCTCATCTTTGAGCGTGGCTTGGACCAGCTGTCAGAGATGCTGGAGCGTCCACACCCCGAGTTCTTCGGAGCTCAGTCAATGATCAGGAAGGAGAAGATCTACAATGGCTAGTTGTGGCAAGTCTCCGAGGAAAGATTGAACCTCCCACTGCAGAGGGAATTCAGTTCACCTTAAGAGAGAACAACTGGCTCGATGGACTTGCGAAGGCCATGCAGGAAGCTCTTGCCCGTCTGTGTGGGCAGAGTATCAATCAGATCAAGGGTACCCATTTTGAGTTCTACCCAAGGCGTGATGTTATGGGACAGCCACTGGAGGACCCATATCACCCCGAGCTGAAGAGTCAATTGGACCACCTCAGCTTCATGATGTACGACCGTCAGAAGGAGTTGGACAATGCCCGTTCCTACGCCAACCACAAGTACGCCATCGCCAAGAAGAAGGATCAGACCCTCGCCATGCTAGTGAAGGATCGCAAGTCTCGTCGCCGCCAGCTTGACAAAAAGGAGCGCATCATTGCCCGTCTTCGTCACCGGATCACGAATTTGGAGGAGACCATCCACGAGAGAGATATGCAGCTGGAGGAGAGGGACAATGCCGGGGAAGACCTTCGTGGAGACCCCTACTCCTATCTCAGTGATGATGATGACTTTCTGGTGGATTAGGCCATGGAATTCTTCACCGATGAGGATGATTTCTCCTTCATCGATGATGATGAGGAGGAGGATGAGGACACTGATTCCGAGGAGTAGTAGCACTTGAGCACTACCGTTAGTGAGTTGTAGTCGGTCCCACTGTATCGTAGTTTCCAGAATGGTTCTTAAAACCATCTGTTTGTCCTTGTTATGGTGTGTGTTTGTACTATGTGCTATGAATGAATGAAAAGCAAGTTTCTAGAAAAATCCGAGTCAAACTTCAAAAACTTTTGAAAAAACCCTGAACCTTAGAAATTTCCCTCCTTTCTCATGATCTATCTCAATCTTTAGATGCCTCGCAGAGGAAGCAGTTCATCCCCAAACCCGATGTTGCAGATCTTGCAAATGTTGGTTTCTGACCGCGAAGCTGAACGAGCCGAACGTCAAGCCAACTTAGCCACCCTTCAACACATCGCCCAGATGGCCAACAACAATCAAGGCCATGGAAATCAGGACAACCATGGATCTAAGCTCAAGAATTTCCAAAACACCAATCCACCTGTTTTCACTAAGTCAGAAGAGCCCCTAGATGCAGATGATTGGCTGCAAACCATGGAGAACAATCTGGAGGTCGCAGGAGTGGAAGCTAACGATAAATTTCTGTTCACCACTCGCTATCTGGCCAGAGATGCAAGAGCATGGTGGAACATCGTTCGTGCAATGACCGGAGGTCAGATGATGACTTGGGATGAATTCAAGGTCAAGTTTAGCAGAACCCATGTGCCACCGGGTTTAATCAAGAGGATGAGAGATGAATTCAGGGAACTGAAGCAAGGAAGGATGACCGTAGTGGAATACCGTGACAAATTCTTGTCATTGGCTAGGTATGCACCGGATGAGATTGACACCGAAGCCAAGAAGAAGGAGAGATTCTTGAATGGTCTGCACGATGAGATGCAGACAGTGTTAGTCAATATCCCCTTTGTTGGTATTGAAGCCTTAGTTGACTCTGTCATTCAGATGGAAGGAAAGATCAACCAAGCCAATGAGAACCGCAAGCGCCGCATGATGCATCAACCATGAACCCACCATACACCAAAGTATCGCCCCAACCCATCTCCAGGATTTGCCCCAAGAACCAACAGACCCCCGATGAACCGTCCGACCTATCCCAACCGTGGAAACCCAAGGCCAGAAACCACAACAACCCCGGCAATCCCAACAATTTCAACTGTGCACCACCCAAGTTCAACAACAACAATGCCACCACCAACCCCAACACTGCCCCAAGGACTGGAAGCAATGTTGTGCCTGTTGCAGCAAAGGACAAGTCGCAAGTGACTTGTTATGAATGTGGAACCAAGGGTCACTATTCCAATGAGTGCCCCAAGAAGATTGCCGCAACCCCCAATGCAAATGCCCCAGCTCAACAGCAGCGTCATGTTCAACCCGGAAGAAGGTTTGCCCCAGGGAACTCGCTCAACGACAACGACCGTCTTTTTATCATGCATGCTGAAGAAGCCCAAGAAGCGCCAGATGTCGTGCTGGGTATGTTTTCTGTTAACTCAGTACTTGCAAGAGTGTTGTTTGATTCTAGAGCATCGCACTCATTTGTCACTAAAGAATTTGCATGCACTAGTAAGATTCAACCAACCAAATTGAAGCATGTTATGATTGTTCAAATACCCGGTTCAACCACCAAAGCTAGGCAAATTTGCAAGGCCGTCTCTATCCGAATCCATGACATAGATTTTTATGCTAATCTAATAGTACTCGGAACTAAAGGTTTGGAAGTATTACTAGGAATGGATTGGATGTCCAAACATAAAGGATTAGTTGACTGGTGCCAAGGTGTTTTCTAAGATTGATCTTAGAACTAGCTATCATCAACTCAAGATTCGCGCAGAGGATATTCCAAAGACTGTCTTTACCACCAGATATGGATTATACGAGTATATTGTCATGTCTTTTGGATTAACCAATGCCCACGCTTATTTCATGAACCTCATGAATAAGATTTTTTGGACTTCCTGGATAAGTTTGTCGTTGTTTTCATTGATGACATTCTGATTTATTCCAAATTGGAAGAAGAACATGAGCTACACCTAAGGACCATTCTTGGAACCCTTAGAGAGCATCAGCTATATGCCAAGTTCAGCAAATGTGCATTCTGGTTACAGGAGGTAGGATTCCTCGGACATATTGTATCAGCCGGAGGAATTGCCGTTGACCCTGCGAAAGTGAAGGATGTTAAAGATTGGCAAGCCCCAACCATTCAAACCCAAGTTCGTGCATTTCTCGGATTAGCGGGATACTACCGCAAGTTCGTAGAATGATTCTTGAGTATCGCCAGACCCATGACCCAATTGCTGAAGAAGGACAAGAAGTTTGAATGGATTGACAAATGTGAAGCGAGTTTTCAAGAACTCAAGAAGAGATTGATTTCAGCCCCAATCCTGATCATGCCGAATATCACAAAGCCCTTTGATGTGTATTGTGACGCATCCAAGATCGGTCTCGGATGTGTGCTAATGCAAGAAGGAAAAGTTATATCTTATCTATCCCGACAATTGAAACAGCATGAACAGAATTATCCAACCCATGACCTCGAACTCGTAGCCGTAGTTCTCGCCCTGAAGACATGGAGGCATTACCTCATGGGAAACCGTTGTGAGATTTATTCGGATCACAAGAGCCTGAAATATATATTCACTCAGAAGGAGCTGAATCTGAGACAGAGAAGATGGATTGAACTAATCAAGGACCATGATCTGGACATTCACTATCACCCCGGTAAAGCCAATGTGATAGCAGATGCCCTTAGCAGATTGCCGTGCCGCTTGAACTCCATGATTTTGAAGGAGCAACCAAGTTTGCACAAATAGATAGAAGATTTCCGAATGGAATTAGTGAGTGAAGGATTTTGGCTAGCATAGAACTTCAACCCACTTTGATCAGCCAGATCAAAGAGGCACAGAGAGGAAATACTAGTATCGATGGAATCAAATGGTGCATCGGTACAGGCAAAGTACCCGGATTCACCGAAGACGAAGAAGGAGTTCTGTGGTACAAAGGACGTCTTTGTGTACCAGCAGATTCGGAGTTGAAAGAAGTTATTTTGAAGGAAGCCCATGATACTCTTTATTCTTTCCACCCCAGAGGAACGAAGATGTATCAGGATTTGAAGGAACAATTTTGGTGGCATAAGATGAAGAGAGAAATCGGAAGCTATATCGCCAAGCGTGATATCTGTCAGAGAGTCAAGGCGGGACATCAAAGACCCGCATGACTATTGCAACCGCTACAGATTTCGGAATGGAAATGGGATTCCGTTGGAATGGACTTTATCACCGGATTGCCTACTTCTAGTAGGGGAAATGACTCTATCTGGGTCATAGTTGACAGATTGTCCAAAGTCGCCCATTTCTTACCAGTCAAGACCACATACCAGAGTTCGAAGCTAGTGGAGTTATACATTTCTAGAATCATCAGTTTGCACGGAGTCCCCAAAAACATTCTATCGAATCGAGGAACCCAGTTTACCTCGAGATTCTGGAAGAAAGTCCAAGGAGGTTTAGGAACCTAGCTAGATTTCAGCACCGTGTATCACCCCTAGACCGATGGACAAACAGAGCGAGTAAATAAAACACTCGAAGATATGTTGAGAGCATGTGTGCTAGAGTATGGATCTAAATGGGAAGACTGTCTACCTTTCGCAGAATTTTCATACAATAACAGTTACCAAGCTAGTTTGCAAATGGCCCATTTGAATTCATGTATGGAAGGAAGTGTCGCACCCCTTTGAATTGGTCGGAAGTAGGAGAGAGTCAGATTTTCGGACCCGACATCCTATGAGAAGCAGAAGAGAAAGTCCACAAGATTCGTGAGCACCTCAAGACCGCCCAGTCAAGACAGAAGAGTTACGCCAACAAGAGACGTCGAGACCTCGCTTTCAATATCGGAGATTTCGTGTACCTTAAAGTGTCGCCTTTGAAAGGAATGCAATGTTTCCAGCTCAAAGGAAAGTTAGCCCCCGGATATATCGTACCCTTCAAGATTCTGAATCGTCGAGGAGAAGTATCATATCAATTGGAGCTGCCAGAGGAAATGTTAGCAGTGCACAATGTGTTCCATATATCGTTACTTCGCAAATGCCTTAAAGTTCCGAAGAAGACTGAAGTTTTCAAGAACATTGATCACCATACCATAGAGATCAGCGATGACCTGACCTATCCCGAAGTACCCATACGTATTTTGGAAGAAGCTTTCAGAACCACGAGGACCCGAAGCATCAAGTTTCTCAAGATTCAGTGGAGCAACCACACTGAAGAAGAAGCTACCTGGGAGCGCAAAGATCACATCAGGACGGAGTTTCCCGATCTATTTAAATCCTAAGTAATCTTTTTCTTCCTTTTTCAAATCTTGGGACGAGATTTTGTTTAAGGGGGAAGGTTTGTAACATCCCAAAAATATAAAACAATGATCATCAAACTCTAATCACTAAAATTAGGGTAAACAAACACTTTGATTAATTAAAATCATATGAATGCATGTGTGAATGAGATGATTTGATAAGTGCATGAATGAACTTGTGTGATTAACCTGAATAGCAAGAAATGGGTTAAAGAGGGAAATGACATCATATAAAACATTTCCATGCAGAAACAAATCAATAGAAAGTCAAAAACAAATCAAATAAAGCAAATGGTCATTTTTGCCAATCTTGCTCACTATGTCACTTTGAGTGTTTCTAGTCCAAGATTTCAAACAGAAACTTTCCAATTGTTTTCACCCCTTGCTAGAACAAGTAAAAGTGAATCAAAGCCCGCCTTTCAAACTTACAGAAACATTTGGCAACCTCATTCAAATCCCATTTCAAAATTGAATCTTTATCATATGTGAAGATCGCCCATTTTCAAAACCCAACCAAACCAGTGCCCCTTGACTAATCCAATTAACAAGACACACCCTAGTATGTGCCTAGCAAACCCACCAAGTTTGAATCCAAAATTCAAATTTGAATCTCTTGCGGCCATTTTATCAAACACCTTGCAGATACAAATCAAACAAAAATCAAACACTATAGTGTGCAGTAATTTTGGCCTAACTTGTTCCCTATCTAGCTCACTCTAAACCCTCAGTAGATCATCTAACTTGTTTAACCCCTCTAGATCAGTGTAAACCAGACCATGCCATTAATGACAACCATGCCGAGCCTCACCTTTCCACCCCATTGTCGATAACAAGCTAGGAGCAGCACCAAGCCTAGCAAGCATGTATAGAAGGCACTCCACCGTCCACCGCCACTCCCTGTCCCATCCCCGAGCACTGCCAGCCCCTGGACCACATGACAAGACCATGCCAAACCTCTCTGCGTGCGAGCCGAGAGCACGCCAGTGCGCCACCCTCGACCAACACCCATAGACCGCGCGCCACCCTTGCCACATGCGTGCGTGATCACCACCGCCCCAGCAACCTGCCAGACATGCCCGTTCGCCGCCGCGCGGACCATGCAAGTTGTGCGCCATTAAAATCACCGTCGGACCCGCCCAGAGCATCGACGCGTTCTGACCGATCAGAACCGCCCCATGCCTCGCCACCACGCCGTTGAGCTTCGCCAGGTAGCACAGCATCGCCCCTACCGTCGCCCATGCCAGTAGCACTCTGTGCCATCGACCATGACGAGCTCAGTTCGCGCCCGTCAGTCCCCTTCAGTCACTATAAATAGAGGCCTCCACCGCTCGTTTTCTTCACATTAGTTCACTCCCTCTCCCTCAGAACCACCCCACCTCACTCCCAGAGCAAGGCGAGCAGCGCATCGTCGGAATTTGGCCGGACCCCGCCGCTGCTAGAGGAGAAGGGAGCCGTTGATTGGAGCCGCTCTAGGAGAAGCTGTTGGTACCAGGAGAACCACCATCGTCAACTTCGTCATTCGCCCCTGTCGCCGACCATTGCCTGAGCCCCGGTGAACCTCCCACGACCCCACCTGCCGCGCTAGGATTCTGTCTCGCCGGTGCTGCCCGACATGGGCGATGAACCAGAGCCGTTCGATTAGAACTAGATCCCACGGTCCACATTGCCCCGTACCGCTTCGCCCCTCACTTTCTCACTAACATGTGGGGACAGCCACTTAACCAACCCGTGCATGCGCTGTGCGTAGTGGGCCAGCCCAGTAAAACCTCCCGCGTGACCCAACAATTCAAATTTAGTTTTATTCATTTAATTTCAAACACAGTTCTGTACATAGATTCAAAAATCAACTCAGCTCGATTCACTAAACCAAAATGCATGAAACTAACTTTGTTAGAAAGGTACTGAAATGCTTAATCCAAGCCCATTGGATTCAAACCATTTGGATGTATAGATCAACTATGGTAAAAATAACAAGTCAGAAGCTTTTCTGCATTCAAACATTTTTCAAAATCCAACCATAAGAGTTTTTGAGTTGATTCCAACTCTCAAAAATCACATTTGATCATACCTTTCAGAATATATAAAAACATATGGGTTTACTTGCATATATAATGTTCAAGTAATAAAAGAATGCCCCATAGGCAATTCTAGTCATTTTAATTAATTAAAATAAAAAGGTTAAACCTTATTAAATTGTGACACCACTTTAAATCACATTCCCATGTACTGAAATATGTGGTGATGGCATGTGTCAACATGATCCCATGTTTGAGTTGGAGAATATTAAATCTTAAGTAGTTTTTCAATGAGTAGAAATTACTTTTCTCAAATTAAAATAAATAAGACAAGTGCTTTAATCTTGTAATGATAGTGATGATGATAGATCATCTAGTGTGAACCTTTGAGTGATGTTTAGAAGAGGAGGAAGGAGGATACTGTGAGGAAGAAGCCGAGGAGAACTTCAACCACTTCTCTGCACAAGGCAAGCCAATACTTGCAACCTTGCAAGCTAACACTTGCAAGATACCCTACTTATGCAATCCTAATACTACTAGTTGAATGAGAAAGCTATTAACTTAGCAAGCTTACACCACTTGATACCCAATCCTAGTTTTACTTGCAAGCTTAATGCTTTATTTTTCTTTATCAAAGCTTTCTCTTAGAGTTTACATAGTGACTTGTAGATCCTAGAAAGATAACTGAAGGTAGCATAAAGAGCATAAAATTTGGCCTAAGTTAGATAATCTTGATGCCATCCTAAGGCATGCGATTGAACTTAGCTAATCCCCACTTATTTATTACCCATCATTAGTCTTTACCCCCACTTGTAGATGCTAGTGCTAAGCATAAAACTTGATCAACTTTAGATGGGAATACTTGGATAAAATGGTTATGAAAACCTTAGAATGATGAGTCATTCTACTGAAATGTTTTGACATGTGTTCTTGAACACCAAATGATTTTGATGATGAAAATGTTGAGGCATGAGCCTTAGCCTTTTATAAAACTGATGGTTGTCTCGATGCGATACCATTCCAATTTTACCGTACAACCACAATACCCGAAAATTGGGTAGGGCTTGACTGGAAATTTATATACCTTAGTATGGGTTCCCTTGCGGCCAAGGTCTGAGCTGAGGCTATCTTGTGAAGATTGTCCACCTGTGCAGTACCCAAGATGACCGTTGGCCATGGTTGGGAGGCCAAACTCATAGGAGGGGTGCCTATACTAGGGCGTGTAATTGAAAGGTTAGGATGGATTATCCGCATACTGAGTATGGTGAGTTCAGGGTTATTCCTGACGGATGTATCGAATGTTGTGGTGAAAGTGTACAATCTCTGCAGAGTGTCAAACTACTCGAATAGCCGCGTCCGTGGTTATGGACAGTTGGAGTGGCCATACTGTGCCCACGTCAGAGGTTTTCAAAACAACTTATGAAATGATTTATGACTTTGACTTGACCACAACAGAGTTGTGACATGAAATGCAAGTTCCCACTTAGGTGTTATAAAACTTTCAACTGGTTTTATTTGCTTCTAAACTTAGTAGAGGTAGGTCTGGCTTTTTGCAAAACAACCCTATAGCTTAGTATCCTACTACAAAAAAAACCCTTAACTTGTTAGTATTAATTTGCGAGTACTTAAAGAGTACTCATGGCTTTGTCCCTGGCTATTCCCGTGGCCAGACTATGAAGAGGAGTACCAGGATGATGGAATGCGGGAAGGTTATGACAACTAGGATCATCTCCCATCGTCAGCATTGCATGTGACCCCATAGATGGAGCTTCGCCTATCGTTATCTTTACGTTATTCCAATGCTTGAGTTGTATTAAGAACTGGATCATGAGATCCTTATTTGTGTAAGACCTTATGTATGGTTTGTAATGGATGATGTACTGTGATATCCAAATCTGTTATGTCTCGCAAAAATGATAATCCTGGGATTGCGTTGTATGGCATAACTGGCATCTGGGATTAAAAATCTGCGTGTTGATATGCTCGCACCATGTTATGACTATGAACAAGTCACCATAACCTCTATGATCATTTAGTCCTTGACTTGTAGTACGACTCTATGCTTTGATTAGTAATGTTTTGTCGCTCTGCATGATTACGGCCATTATTGCTCTCTTAGTTGGTTGCTCCCAGTCTTTTGCTAGGCTCCACTTGTATGAGTAAGCTCTACTCATGCTTCCAACTTCCAAGAAACCAAGTTATTCCAAAGTGTCCACTATAAATTCCTATGCATGGTGTGTTACACCATTCCAAGTATATCCTTGTTTTCAGCTATCTTCCAATTAAAAAGTATTTTGTTATGTGAAAACTTAGTGATTAAAGCCCTCACAAACTTGATGGCATACTTTATTTTGCCTCTAATAAATTTGAACCATTGTGTCATCTATGTTGTATATGCTTTCAGTATGTAACATCCCAGCAATTAGGACCTAACGAAGGGTAGATTTAGGAATATGAATTGTTGCATGCATTCATTTGTGAAAATGTGGGTAAATTTTTTGCCAAATAAAAAAACCTAAGTGATCAATGTTTCTTTCATACTTTGAGATTAGGTTTAGTCTTAAGGGGTGATTGTTATAAACTTTGAGATGATCTTAAGGAGTTATGTGTTTAAAATGAATTTGAATTTTAAACTTGAGTGTTTGAATTATAATTTAAATGATTTAGATATAAGATTTGAATCTTAAATCAATTAAGAGATAAGTATTATAACTTAAATCTTATCCAAAAACAAGATTGAACATGAAATTTATTTCATATGATTAATACATAAACAAGTTACAAAGAATGTAACATACTGAAGCCATTTCAAAATTTTAGAATTTACAACAGAATAAAGAATAAGAATATTCTTTATTAAATAACAATATAATCTTTATTATAATTAAATAAAATAAAGATTGCAAGAATAATAAAAGAAAAATTACAAAAGAATCAGAAAATTACATTTGAATATTTACTAACTATCCTATATATAAATCTACACTAAATCTTCATCTTTATCTTTGTACCTGCAAAACAAATACTAAATAGAAACAAAATAAGATTAGTGTTAGTATATTTCTCTCAGATATGTTAGTGAAATGCACTTGACAAATTCATCATTGAGAAATGTTATAAAGGGGCAAGTTTCACCAATATGAAAGATTTCATCTTTCATAAATTCAAAGCCAGAAGTCAAATGACAGCCAAGAAGGATCAATTCACCAGTCAGGTGAAAGTAAGCTGGTAATAGTAAGTTCAAAATTTCTGAACTTATCCACAAGTGCATAGCAGGCACACAAGCTGGACACACACCAGCATGCAAATGGTGTGCTGTCGACCTCACAAGCAGAGCCAAATCCCACAAGACCACAACACAAACGTGGAGGAGCACATTAGTGCATCTCTCCACTACACAGCACACAAGCAGAGCCAGTGTAGACAGCAGCTAAACCAAGAACAACAGCCAAACCAAACTAACCCAGATCAACCAAACATCACCAGGATGGTGACATCAGGAGGGGGATGAATCTTGTGGACAGCAAGGTCAAGCCCAGGAGCTAGGAGGAGCAGGCTAGCTCAAGAGCAAGCACAGGAATCCAGCAGATCAAGATCATCATCATCAATCTACTACACCATCATCAGATTTTGTGGCGAGCCTTAAGAAGCAGATGCATATGCAGATGCAGCAAACCAAGAAGCATTACCACCACCACCAATGAGGCCGTTAATGGAGTAGAACTTTATGCAATGCATGCAAATGATGCAAGAGACCCAGAACAAGTTCATGGAAGAGCTACTGGGGCGAGCAAATCAGAGGGCACCTGAAAGAGGAGGAGTGAGTCTATCTGATTTCTAGAATGCAAGACCGTTACCTTTTGCATCAGCTCCTGAACCAATGGATGCAGAAGACTGGCTAGCAGATACAGAGAGGAAGCTGAAAACTGTGGGTTGCAATGATGAGGAAAAATTGAGGTATGCAACTCATCTGCTGACTGGACCTGCGGCGTCATGGTGGGAAAATCAGTTAGTCATGCAACAACCAGGAAGGGAGTTTACCCGGGAGGAGTTCAAGCAGAGATTTCGTGAATATCATGTTCCGGAAAGCGTCATGGAGTTGAAGCAGGGAGAATTTGAGGAGCTTCAACAAGGATACACTAGTGTCATGAAGTACATCTGGGAGTTTAGCCAACTATCTCGTTATGCTGAGGAGGATGTTAACACTGAAGAGAAGAGGAAGAAACGTTTCTTGCGTGGATTAAATCCGTTTGTGCAGATGCAGCTAAGGTTAGCCAATAAGCAAACTTATCAGCAGTTGTTGGATGCACTCATTACTTTTGAAGATGACTACAAGAATGTCCAAGAGGATCGGAGGAAGAGAGCCAAGAAGGAAACCAAGAGAATGCATGCAAGCAAACCTAAACCTAACCTGGAGTTCAAACCTCGGAATAGGAATTATGACAACAACAACAATAACAATAACAAGGGCAGTGGTGGAAATCAATCTAATCCGAGAAGGAATGTTATCTGTAACAGTTGTGGAATTCCAGGGCATTTCTAGAAGGAGTGCAAAAAGCTTGTAGTGATTTGTTACGGTTGTGGCCAGAAAGGGCATATCAAGCCAGATTGTCCGAGCAAACCACTAGGAGGATGGCCTACCAAGGGAGGAGGACAAGCCAGTGGAGGAAATGGATAGCCTAATAAAGGGGGAAACAATGGCAAGAACAACAATGGCAAGAGAAACCGCCCTACCGGAAAACTGAACTGTGCAACCCTCGAGGAGGTGGATAATTCGGAGCATGTAGTGATAGGTACGCTCAATATCCTTACCAATCCCGGCAAAGTTCTATTTGATACTGGTGCAACTACTTCATTCATTTCTGAAGAATTTTGTGATAAGTTCGGGATTAGAAGGGCAACGTTAGAACGTCCTATGACCGTAGTTACGACAGGAGGGAATGTGATTGTACGCCACATAAAACAAGATCAGGTTATCTCGATCTGTGGTTGTACATATTTCGCAGACCTTTATGTGATTCCTTTGAAGGGAATAGCAGTAGTGCTGGGGATGGATTGGATGATGGAACACGGAGCTCGGATTAATTGTGAGGAAAAAACTGTCTCAATCAAAACTCCAAGTGGAGCAAGGATAGTTTACCAAGCAGATAAACACAGTCATATCATGGTGGATCTACAGTTGAATTCAATGAAAGAAGTTAAATTAGAAGAGATTCCTATAGTTAATGAATTCCAAGATAATTTTCCAACAAAGTTACCGGGAATGCCACCAGACCGGGAGATAGAGTTCACCATTGACCTAATACCTGGTATAGCACCAATAGCTCAAGCACCATATAAAATGGGACCCAAAGAGTTGAAAGAACTCAAGGATCAAACTGATGAGTTAGCAGGAAAAGGATTTATACAGGAAAGTGTATCTCCATGGGGAACACCGGTAATCTTTGTGGATAAAAGAGATGGTGGAAGACGGATGTGTGGTGATTATAGAAATCTGAACAACGTGACTATCAAGAATAAGTATCCTTTACCAAGAATTCAAGATTTGTTTGATCAAGTGAAAGGAGCTGGAGTATTTTCAAAGATCGATTTAAGATCTGGATACCATCAAATAAAAATCAAGCCGGAAGATGTTCCAAAAACAGCATTTGTCTCAAGATATGGACACCATGAGTATATGGTAGTACCATTTGGTTTGACCAATGCACCGACAATATTCCTGAATCTGATGAACAAGATCTTCATGCCATATTGGGACAAGTTTGTCATCGTCTTTATTGATGATATTCTGATATATTCCAAGGATAAGGAAGAGCATGCTGACCATTTGAGAATAGCATTGCAGACTTTAAGAGAACATAAGCTTTATGCTAAGTTCAGTAAGTGTGAATTCTGGTGGAATAACATGAAAAGAGATATTGCTAAATATGTATCTGAATGTCATACTTGTCAAAGGGTGAAAGCTGAACATCAAAGTCCAGCAGGACCATTACAACCCTTAGAAATTCCTGAATGGAAATGGGAGGAAATAGGTATGGACTTCATCACAGGATTACCTATGACACCAAAAAGGAAGGATATGATATGGGTAATTGTGGACAGACTCACTAAGAGTGCACATTTTATTCCGGTGAATCAAAAGGATAATGTCGAGAAGTTAGTTGAAATATATGTCAAAGAGATAGTAAGTAAGCATGGAGTACCCAAAAATATCGTAACTGATAGGGGATCAGTGTTTACTTCAACATTTTGGAAGCAATTGCATGAAGCACTTGGTTCAAAATTATATTTTAGCACGGCATATCATCCTAAGACAGGAGGTCAAACTGAAAGAACAAATCGAATACTAGAAGACATGTTGAGAACTTGTGCACTAGATTTTGGAGGAACATGGGAAGATCACCTACCATTGGCAGAATTTTCTTATAACAATAGCTATCAGAGTAGTCTAAAGGCAGCTCCATATGAGTTTCTGTATGGAAGGAAGTGTAGATCACCAATATGTTGGTATGAACCTGGAGGCAACAAAGAATTTGCACCAGATTATATCAAGGAGAGACAAGACATCATTGATAAGATCAGGGATAGACTGAAAATAGCCCACAGAAGGCAGAAAAGTTATGCGGATCAAAGCCGAAGATCATGGCATCCAAAAGTGGGAGATATGGTCTATTTGAAAGTAAGTCCAATGAAAGGAGTAAAAAGATTCGGTGTTAAAGGGAAATTGAGTCCAAGATACATCAGACCATTCAAGATACTGAGTCAAAACAGAACTATAACTTATGCTTTAGAGTTACCATCAAGATTGGCTCAAGTGCGTAATGTTTTCCATGTGTCATAACTTCGCAAATGTTTGAAATTTCTAGATGATGCAATAACACATCAAGAGATAGAACTACAAGCAGACCTGACTTATATTGAAAAGCCCTGCAAGATTCTAGAAGAAAACTGGAAAAGAGGAACAGAGCAATCAAATATTGCAAGGTACAGTGGGAACATCACCCTGAGAGAGAAGCCACATGGGAGAAGGAAAAGGATTTAAGAAAAGCTTATCCAGAACTATTCAGGTACATCTCCACAAACTTCGGGACGAAGTTTAATTTAAGGGGGGAAGTCTATAACATCCCAGCATTTAGGATCTAACGAAGGGTAGATTTAGGAATATGAATTGTTGCATGCATTCATCTGTGAAAATGTGGGTAAAATTTTCGCCAAATAATAAAACCTAAGTGATCAATGTTTATTTCATACTTTGAGATTAGGTTTAGTCTTAAGGGGTGATTGTTATAAACTTTGAGATGATCTTAAGGAGTTATGTGTTTAAAATAAATTTGAATTTTAAACTTGAGTGTTTAAATTATAATTTAAATGATTTAGATATAAGATTTGAATCTTAAATCAATTAAGAGATAAGTATTATAACTTAAATCTTATCCAAAAACAAGATTGAATATGAAATTCATTTCATATGATTAATACATAAACAAGTTACAAAGAATGTAACATACTGAAGCCATTTCCAAATTTCAGAATTTACAACAGAATAAAGAATAAGAATATTCTTTATTAAATAATAATATAATCTTTATTACAATTAAATAAAATAAAGATTGCAAGAATAATAAAAGAAAAATTACAAAAGAATAAGAAAATTACATTTGAATATTTACTAACTATCCTATATCTAAATCTACACTAAATCTTCATCTTTATCATTGTACCTGCAAAACGAAGACTAAATAGAAACAAAATAAGATTAGTGTTAGTATATTTCTCTCAGATATGTTAGTGAAATGCACTTGACAAATTCATCATTGAGAAATGTTATAAAGGGGCAAGTTTCACCAATATGAAAGATTTCATCTTTCATAAATTCAAAGCCAGAAGTCAAATGACAGCCAAGAAGGATCAATTCACCAGTCAGGTGAAAGTAAGCTGGTAATAGTAAGTTCAAAATTTATGAACTTATCCACAAGTGCATAGCAGGCACACAAGCTGGACACACACCAGCATGCAAATGGTATGCTGTCGACCTCACAAGCAGAGCCAAATCCCACAAAACCATAGCACAACCGTGGAGGAGCACATCAGTGCATCTCTCCACTAGACAACGGCTAAACCAAGAACAGCAGCCAAACCAAACCAACCCAGATCAGCCAAACATCACCAGGATGGTGACATAAGGAGGGGGATGAATCTGGTGGACAGCAAGGTCAAGCCCATGAGCTAGGAGGATCAGGCTAGCTCAAGAGCAAGCACAGGAATCCAGCAGATCAAGATCATCATCATCAATCTACTACACCATCATCAGATTTTGTGGTGAGCCTTATAAAACCATCACATGATTTCATCTAAACAAAAGCATGTGTTGCTTTATGAAATGATCTCTCAATAATCACCCAAGAGAGGCGAATCTATCCTAGAGATTTCAAGTATAAAGATAAGAAATCAAACTCAGCCAAAAGCACTAAACCCTCAGACCAGCATCATAGAGTTTAGTGTTAATTTTTGCAACTTAGATAATTTTTCATTTGATCTTATCAGATCAGCGCACATCTCTCAAAGAGAGTAGCACCTCTAATCCTATAAGTTTCAAACAAACTATTTGCTCAGCTAACTAGGAATTAGATCCTAGAGCCTCAGACCAACATCATAGGCAGGAGGGTTAAGAGAAGCTCTTATTCTATCTTGCCAGTATCAGTCACAAGTATTGACAAAGCTAAGCCCAGAAATAAAAACCCAATCACTTGTGTGCCAGATTACAATGGTATCACAAGGACAAGTTCTTAATGAGCTAAAACCAATCTTTGCTTAGTTCCCATAGATAAAAGGAACAAACGAATACATATCGTCTTCCTGAAGCCAAGTGCCAGGAATCAACATCAAATTCATCTATACATCCACAGAAAAATCATTACATGTAATGATCATATTCAGTATGGATAATCTCATACAAGCCTACCATTATAATTGCAGTAAGCAACTACTGAGAGAAAACTACTGTCAGTACAAGCATTCTGACAGTGAGTAAGTTCTCAGATCAACAACATAATCCAACCAGGGATTCCATAGAAACACTAGCATGGGAACATAGTGAATCATCACTAGAATAAATCTGACAATCCATTAGCAACATCAAAGCCACTACCAATTATGTTCCACAGCAAACAATCATTCTTCATGCTCAAGTATGATCACCACTAGATCTAAAGCATCATGGATATGATCAACAGGGGGTTATGAACCCTAATCAGAACAAGAACCCTAATCTAGAGATGAACCCTAATCAACACATAGTCACTAGGCATGAGAAGCCACTAGACACACAGAGAGATTCATGGTAGCAGCAGGAACAAGAACCACAGACGCAACTTACCCGAGGTCCTCGCTGATGAATTGAAGAGGAAGCAGGCTGGCCGATGAACCCTTGCGACAGGAGCACCTGGGGCGCCAGAACTGCACCAGCCACGACGGCGGCCACAGCAGCACACGAGCCCAGCACACCACCATAGGCGGGACCGCGGCGGTGGCGATAGCACCTTTTCCTAACCCTAGGGTTCGGGAACAGGGTGAACCTGACCACGGGGAAGCCCTGGAGTCAAATCGATATGGACCAGATGAACGAGCGTGGCCGCAAACCTCGCCCTGCACCACGGCGGCGGCCAGGAGAAGCCTCAACGGTGGCCATCGCCAGCGGCGGCACCAGAGCTAGCGGGGTCGGGGAAGAGGAGAGGTGAGAACGAGGAGAGGGTAGAGTGTGTGGGCTGGGTGGGCCAAAAAAACCTCGGGGTGGTATTTTGACCTTGCCCTATTGGGCCACACTGGCCCAATAAGCCTAAAAGGCCAGTCCAATTTATTAAAAAAAACTGCTTAATCAATTGGAAAAGACCAAAATGCCCGTGACCTCAATAAAATTCTAGGAAATAAAATAAAAGTCCAAAATTTATAAATAAAATATTTTTGGATTCACAATAATCCACTCTGTCCAAAAAAATAAGATATAAAATTTTGGACATTTAAATTTTTATAAGAATTTTGTAATTTATAGATTCCTTATGGAATTTTACAAAATTATTGAAAAGTGATATAAATAAATTAATATCACTTTCATTATTTATTAATATTATAGTATTTTTGAAAAATACTAAATAAATATTTAGTAATAAATTTAATGTATAAGAATTATTAAATCAATAAAAGTCAAACAAAAAGGGAAATAAAATAAAAGATTATATGCAATAAATATATATAAAAATATATTTGTAAATACTTTATTAAAAGGCACCTTATATAGGGAAAATGCATATAGAATTAAATAATGCATTACATTATTTGCATAATCATTTTGCTTCTTTAAATATTGTCCTTACCGAGCAATAATGATGTTTTTGTAGAACTAGAAGCTCAAGGTCCAGTGCAAGCATCAGACTTCACTACCTTGCCATCACAAGGCAAGTTCATCACTTGCTCATGTCCTTTGAAGAGTCTTTATCAAAGTATTTGCAAATTGTGTGTTATCATATATGCTATAAAAGAAAGAAAATAATATTTTCATAAATAAAGAAATCATAGATATCATCCTAAGTGGTGATATAATGGAGCAATAGAACTTAGGGTTCTATTTGCAACAATGATGATCAAGTAGGGACTTAATAACCCCTGACATCAGTGATTCTAGCGCCGTATATTACGCGTTAGCCATGAGATTTGGAATGGGACAGAGAAGTCAGCTGTATCTTCTTCCTCTCGCATGAAGCCGGATGTGCAGGTCGTGGCTGTTATCCTCGTTGTCGTGGTGGTGGCACGGCAGATGCCATGGGCAGGCTAAAGTTAGGGGCCAATGGATGCTAGTGGGATCTGGGGAGGGAAGATGTAGTGGATTCTACACACAGAAAGCTAACGCAAAGATCTGTATTTCTCCTTCCTCGAGTTACAAGTGCTCCTTGAGCTGTATACAAGGAGAAAGAGAGAACTTTACCAGCCTAACGGTCCCAATAATCAGTCGATCCCTCCCTCAGGGTCCAAGCTTGCCCTTATAAAGGAGGACCTTGAGTTCCCTTAGGGTTGATGTGGCAAGCATATTCGAGGAATATGCTTGTCCCGATATAGTAGTTCGGCGCCCCCCTTTCCCTGTCGCTCCCCTAATGACGGCAAGGTTCCAGAGGGGCCCTCCTGTGTGCCTCGGGCTTTAGGACTGTCACCTCCGTGACCTCCTTCTGTCTCTCTGTTGCTCTGCCCCTTTGTCCCTAGTGCTTGGCTTCACTCTGATTCTTCCTAGCCTGCTACTAGAGTTTGATTTTAGGCTTCTCCTTCTCCTGCAAGCTTCAGATTATTCGCCCCGCCAGAACTTCGCTTGTTCTTCACCGCATCAAGATTATTTATTAACCCGCCGACTTACGATGTATCTCGCCGGTAATGCCTTGCCCTTACCACAAGGGTCCTGTCCTTTCCTATCTCGGCCGACCTCTACAGTGATTCGCCAACTCAGAGTGTAACTCGAAACTAGACGGGAACACCCTTTCATCTTTCCCGCCTTTACCCTATCCAGGTTACCTCCCAACATTAGTCCCCGAAGCTGGTACGTTCCCGCCGATAACCTCGGCCGGGTCGTATCAGTTTCACGACGCTCGTTATGTATTGTTTCCGAGTTATATTGTCATGGTGATAGAGCCGTATCTTGTAGCGCACGCCTCATCTCACGTGTCATTCTCATCATTATTTCTCTAGTTTTTTGTTCCTCTACAGTGTTTACTGACTAGCTACATCGCCGCTACTGTCCGTTGCTGTTGGCGACGCCAGGCGCCGCTCTTGTTGGGGATCGTGAGTTCCTGGTCAATCGTGTGACCTTCGGTGTGGTTCCGCCAGCGACGTGGTGGTTGCCAAGACACGATCCGCGCCGCCAACCGCTACACCCACGATCCCACTACCTTGCTCGCGGCTTGGTTATAAAGGGGCGGCGCTCTGGAGTTTCTTTTTCCCTTCTCGCCGCCTCGCACCCTTCTTCTTCCTCGCGTTTTTTCGCTTGTTCGTGGTTCCGCTACTAACTGGCTCGCAACAAGGGGACTCCGTGCCTGCTCCACCGCCTCGTCATTGCTCACTGCTCAAGGCGTGCTGGTGAGTTCTTTTTGGTCGTGCCGCTAAACTTCCTCTAGATATCTTCGCTTCCTTTTGCTTGTGCTGTTCTCTTCTTCGCTCCGCCATTTTTATAGAACTGCGACGGGCCTCGTATCTCTAAGTTTTCCTCCGCCACAGCTGTTCCTCCGCGATCTTTCCGCGAAATCATGTCTAGTTCCTTTAGTGGTGCATTGGTTGAGGATGATGATGTTGGCTCGGCCCGAAAGGGCTCGTGGCAGGGCTCCTCCGTTAGCGGCGGGAGATCGAGTGGCTCATCCGAACCGGAGGATTCCCGCCGAGGTCTCTTGTCGCTTACTCCGCAATGAGTTATCTCGAACTCGTGGAGGGTGAGTATGTTTTTATGTCACATTTCTCGCGTGGCTTTCGGTCTCCTCTTAGCGATTTCGCAAGAGAGTTTCTCGACTACTTCGCCTTCACCGATCATCTTCGCGAACGCCATCGCTTCTTTTCTGCATTCATCTCCGCCTCAGGGATACTTCGCCTATGGCCGTCTGCTCACGTCTGGGCGAAGTTCTTCCAGATTCGTTCTAATGTGGTCCCGGACAAGTCTCTGCACCCTTCCGAGAAACTGCTTACTCAGTGCGGGGCGGCATCCATTACACCTCGGAGGAAGTCTGTCTTTCCTCGCGTCACCGGGTTAGAATCGTGCAAGAAGTGGCACAAATCTTTCTTTTACGTCAAGAACAGAGGAACAGAAGACAAGATTAGGCTCCCTGCCTTCTCCATTGGTCCACCTTCCAAGGTAAACTGGACTTACAATCCAAAGAGGAGCCATGTCTTGGCCGAGCTCTTCGAGACTCGGCTCAAAGAATTGATCCGGGCCAGGTTACGCGGCGAGGACTTGATGGCTACCTTCATCAGTAGCCGAATTTGCCCATTCCAGAAAAGGACGCACAAACTTTGCTACATGAGTGGTCCGCTTGATCCCAACCGAGTCTCGACCGTCGAGCTGGACAATTACCTTGTCTTCAAGCGCGTCCGAGCTATATTTAAGACGGAGATGCCTGAAGATTGGACCTGGGGATTGAAACCATTTACCCGCTAGCGTCCTCCTCCCGCAGTAAGTTTTAACCCTCAACGCTTTGATTCTCTTTTGTTTTCATAGATGTTTTCCCTAACCTTCCTTCTCCTTCGCCTCATAGAGGTTCGCGGAGCAAAAGGACGAGGACGCCGAGGTTTTGTCGCTTGGATCATGGATCGGAATACCCCGGACGTTGGGGAGCCGGACTCCGAAGAATTCGTCCCTAAGTCGGATCCTGCTACGGCTCGCGTTCGTGGCAAAACTTCGGTCCATGAGGAGGAAGGTGATTTGGACGAGGTCCAAGCTCTTGAGGTAGTTGCAATGCCTATTTCTTATGCATTTCGGCTTCTACTTTCTCAGCTAATCCGCCGGTCAGTCCACGACGCCGAGCCTATTGCATCCCTGCCCCCAGTTACCTCGGGGAAACGCGGGGCTTCAGCTAGTGCTTCAGAGGCGGCCCCCAAGAAACGAATGAAGAAGTCTGCTCCGAACCCTCCCAGGCGCAAGACCATGCCTGGGGTTGCAGGGTAAGTCTGCTTCGCTCAGATCTCTTGTTTCCCTATTTCTGTTTTCCTCCCGACCCCTTTTTTCTTTCTTACTTCGCAAAGGTTCGCTTCCTTAAGCTGGCGGTCCTAGCATGACTAGTCACCGATTCGCAGCCGTCTCCTCCGCCTGTTGAAGATACTAGGATTCCTAGTCCTACTGTACACGTCTCCTCCAGCTCCACCTATGTCACCCCTTGTCACGATCCTGATATTCGCCCGAGATTTCTACTGAACCCGTTGCCTCCACTGAATCCGAGCCTGCCCACCGAGCCTCTTTCTACCTCGGTAGCTCCTCAGAACCCCAGCCACGGTAGTGGTCGATAATACCCGGCGCCTCAGCCTCAGAATCCCTCCCCGCCTCTAAGGGCACTGTTCCCACTGCCGAGGTATCAGCTTCTGCTGGTGCCTCCACAATAAGAAAAGCTGCTCCCACTAAAACTTCCACTTCCCAAAAAGGTCTTGCCGGCTCTTCTCAGCCTAGTATTGCCGACGTGCTGCGCAAAGGAACTGCGCCTACTAAAGCCTCTGTTACCTCTGCTGCCAACACCCAGCTTGCTCTTCATACAAGCCCTGCTGCTGCAGTGGTTACACAACATGTCCGAGGTAAAGTCTTAACCCGGACGGCTAGTGGGAACAGCCTCGGCTCGCTGGTGGAATATGCTCATAACTGGAATGCTGCTGATCAGCTTGAGGGCAATCGAAACAGTCAGCCGTTTCAACTCTCCGACATCAGCAGCCGTTTGGATCAAGCTGCCAGGATCATCCTGGATAGCAACAAGATGAACGAGGTAATTGCTACTTCTTGGGGTTTAGACTGATTCTCCATATGCTATTATATATACATTAGTCCCCGAAACTTGCAAACGAGTAACTTGTTACTCGCTTGGAAGTTTTTATAGTGCTATACTTAGTTCTACTTAATTTATGGCTCGAGCCTATATCCGAGTAGATCTATCTTAGACTTTTGCTTAAATTTTCCCTAGCTGTTCTTTGAATGTCTAGCCACATAGGTCTAGGTTAAGCTTTCGCCTGACTCGAATCTACTTTTGGCTTTGAATATCCAGCCACCTAGATCTGGGTTAATTTCTCGCTTAACTCGGATCTGCTTTTGCTTCGAATATCCAGCCGCCTAGATCCGGGTTAAGTTTTCGCTTAGCTCGGATCTGCTTTAGCTTTGAATATCCAGCCACCTAGATCCGGGTTAAGTTTTCGCTTAGCTCGGATCTGCTTTAACTTCGAATATCCAGCCAGCTAGATCCGGGTTAAGTTTTCGCTTAGCTCGGATCTGTTTTGGCTTCGAATATCCAGCCACCTAGATCCGGGTTAAGTTTTCGCTTAGCTCGGATCTGTTTTGGCTTCGAATATCCAGCCACCTAGATCCGGGTTAAGTTTTCGCTTAGCTCGGATCTGCTTTAGCTTCGAATATCCAGCCAGCTAGATCTGGGTTAAGTTTTCGCTTAGCTCGGATCTGTTTTGGCTTCGAATATCCAGCCACCTAGATCCGGGTTAAGTTTTCGCTTAGCTCGGATCTGTTTTGGCTTCAAATATCCATTCATTATTTGTTCCATTGCTCAGGTTGCGCATGACCGGCGGACTGCTGAATTTCAAAGACTGTTGTTCTTGCACAAGAAGTTGGAAGAAAAATATGAAAAAGTTATTCCTGTGGTGAAAAAAGCAGGTATGCCCGATCATTTTCCTTGTCATCTCTATTATTGTCATTGTTTTGTCTGTGGGATGCCGGCTTACTTTGTGGGTTAACAGGTAACATCAATAATCTCAACATTCGTCTTGAGAAGAAAGTCAAGAGCTTGGAAGGTTAGTTTTCCATCTACCTCGTACTTTTCCTTTTCTAAGACGTGCACTAAGTTTCTTTTACTTTGTTTGGCTTTGATCAAGCCGAGATATGAACCTTTGCATCATCTCACCAAAATTGTACGCCCATGCCTGATGTAATGCTGCATTTGTTAGAACAAGGCGCCACCCATTCGGGCGCACTAAAAGAAAAGGATGATTTAGATAGCTCGCCACGCCGAGGTGGAGGCCCTTAAGCTTTCTCGAAATCCGAGCTGGAGAAGGTCGATCAGAGTTCTCCGAGGAGAAGAACCGGCTGGCTTTGGAATTGCAAAAGCATAAAGAGCTCTTAGAGGCTGCCGAGCTGAAAACTCGAGGAATGAGCGAGGAAATTGCTCGCTTTGAGAAGAACAAGATTGTCTGGGCGAAGGACCTTCAGCTGATGATGAGTTTCATTCATCATAAGCATCTTAACACAGCCGGATTATCTTTCTTCCTTCTGCTTCCCTCTGACGCCTCCCTTTTTTGCGCAGGTCATTTTCCTGAGGCTAAACCCGTGAGCTCTAAAGCGGTCCTTGCTGCTCGTGCACGCCGAGGTCTCCCTGTTGACGTGAACTTTGAGTATTCAATAGAAGATTTCTTGGTTTCGGCTACGCCTCTTGGTCCGTGAAAATCATGGGCAGGACTTGGTGGCAGCTATTCGAGCCCACCGTGCTCTCTGGCCGAATACCTCTGGAACTCCTAAGATCAGCGAGATCGAATTGCTGGTGACTAGATTGAATGCCACTGAAAAGCAACTAAGTCTTTGGAGGGAATCTGCTGGGCGAGCTGGCGCGGATATGGCCCTCACCGTTATCATGTCATGGTACGAAGACATCTCTCTTGATATCCTGAGGAATTTTCGCACAGGTTCCCGTTGGGTTGAGGATCCCACCTTTGTTGCTCTTTGGCAAGCTCGCGCCTTTCAACTCGTCGAGTATGTCGACGTGCACACCTGGAATGAAGGGCCGAGTTTCCTTTCAAATCCGGACGAGGAGGTCGTAGTCGAGGATGCATCAGATGACTCAGCTGAGCAGGGGGGAGATGAAGATGACTCGGCCACTTCTGGTGACTCCAGTTCGAGCTCGGATGACAACGACGATGCGCGATCCTCCTCCAAGGGTACCGGGCATTCCACTGCGCAAATTGATGCTCCTCAGCAGCCTCAGGCTTCGGCCGAGGTTGCACCTAGGTCTGCGGAGGGCGAGGTAACCTCGGCCGAAGTTCCTCCTGCCTCGGAGTCCCCAGTCCCTGACCAGGTTGCTGTCTCTCCAGTGAAAAACGTTTAAGTCATTTTCTATCCCTGGTATGCCGGGTGTACGATGTCCGTGGAATACTCATTTATTTCCTGTATGACCTTGAATCTCCTTTTGCCGTACATTGCTGCGACATATAAGTTTGCAGTTATTATAACTTTGCTTAAGTTGGTTGCCATCCGAATTCTTGCTTTGATATCCTGCATATTTTGGTGTTAGGATTTATCTTTGTCTTTGTTTTCTCATGTTTTAGTCGAATAATCTATGTGTGAGCTTCGAACATCATACGGGGTTGATCTGTTCTTATCCTGAGTGCCGAAGTGTGATACCCTTTCCGTATCAAAGATTGACTACCACTTTGGAACAATTCATGGCAGTCCCCGAGTGATTGCCTGTTCTGCTGAAGTTCAGTGTGCAAACTAACTTTCAGAAAAAATACAAGACCACCACCGAGGTGCTGCTCAGGGCGTCAAGTTTTGGTGCTCAACATAACTCCGGGGCGGTATATGGTAGTCTTCTAGCTGCTGCTTTGACTGCCGAGGTTTTAATACATAACCTGAAATTAAAATAACATATGGCGCTCGAGTCATCGCTTCGATGCCGAGATTCAATACATAACATGGAATTGAAATAACATATGGCAGTCCCAGTCATCGCTCGGATGCCGAGGTTCAATACATAACATGAAATTGAAATAACATATGGCAGTCCCCGAGTCACTGCTCCGGATGCCGAGATTCAATACATAACATGAAATTGAAATAACATATGGCAGTCCCCGAGTCACTGCTCCGGATGCCGAGGTTTAATACTTCCTTGGTCCTTGACCTTGAAATACTATACTATGAGTAAAATGGACGAAGCAGGGCTACGTTCCATGGCCGCTTCGTTTCTTCGCCAGCCTTGTCTGCCTTGTCCTTTCCGGGGGGTTGAGCATCAATTAGATAATAGGCATCGTTATGTAATGCCTTGCTCACGATGAATGGTCCCTCCCATGGAGGTGACAGCTTGTGCATGCCGGCCGTGCGTTGTACCAGTCTGAGGACTAAATCTCCTTCTTTGAATACCCTTGGATTCACCTTTTTGCTGTGATATCGTCGTAGGTTCTGCTGATAAATAGCTGATCATGATAGTGCCAGTTCTCTGGCTTCTTCTAGCAGGTCTACGATTCGCCGAGCTATTTCGTTCACTTCGGAGGTTGTATCTTGAGTAACTCTTGGCGAAGTCATGTATTATGTCGGCCGGAAGCACGACCTCCGCCCCATATACTAGAAAGAATGGTGTGTACCCTGTTGACCTATTTGGAGTAGTTCGAGGCTCCATAATACGGCCGAGTTCCTCAATCCAACATCCTGCCGACCTTTGCAGTGGTTCAACAAGTCGTGGTTTTATTCCGGACAATACTAGTCCATTAGACCTTTCCACCTGCCCATTAGATGCTGGGTGAGCCACAGAGGCAATATCTAACCTTATGTATTTTTCTCTACAAAATCTGGCAAAGGCTCCTTCTGCAAAATTTGTGCCATTATCTGTAATGATACTGTGTGGGTACCCATATCTTAAAATAATATCTTTGAGGAATCTCACTGCTGTGGGCCCATCGCATTTTCTTATTGGTTTCACTTCAATCCATTTTGTGAACTTGTCCACCATAACCAATATGTGGGTCATTCCCCCTCGGGCCGGCTTAAATGGTCCCACCATATCTAAGCCCCATACAGCAAATGGCCAAGTGATGGGTATTGTTTTTAACTCGGCCGATGGCATATGTATTTTGGTTGCGTATCTCTGGCAACCATTGCATTTTTCCACCAACTCTTTGGCTTCCTTCAACGCCGTCGGCCAATAAAATCCATGCCTGAATGCTTTGGCTACCAATGCACGAGATGAGGCATGATGTCCACACTCTCCTTGATGTATATCTAGGAGGATTTCCCGGCCTTCTGCCGAACTCACACACTTCTGCAATACGCTTGTGACACTTCTTTTATATAGCTCATTGTTTATGATCATGTAAGCTTTTGCTTTCCTTACGGTTTGTCTTGCTAATACTTCATTGCTTTGTAATACCGCGTCCTTAAGGTAAGAGAATATGGGTTGCGCCCATGGTGGTGTGACTTTTTCTGGTATGGTCTCACTGTCTATTTCCATATTTTCTGCCGACATATTTACCTCGTCCTTTTCCACAATTGTGCTTACTTCTGTTGTCCTCCTCTTGGGGGATTCCGAGTTATATTGATGATCTACCTCCATCGGCATATTGTCTGCTGCTGAATTAGCCGGGATAAAGATAGATTCGGATTCTGGTGAAGGGATTATTGATGGTTTTCTGAGGTGTTCCAGGGCAATACCCGGTGGTATTGACTGGTAATTCATAGAGGATATGCAGCATATGGGTGGGAACCCTCATCGTCCCACGATAGTTCTGGCATCTAACGGTTTGTACAAACCATTGTCGTAATTCATTATGTGGGCATGGTGTACACCAAGGAGGCATGCGGGGTCACGAAGGAGGCATGGATTGGCTTGGACCAACTACTAGGCCCCACATCATGGAATTGTGGACGTGAAAGTACGCCTGGTTGTGCAACAAGGAGTTGATCTCTCATGGGTAAAGTAACGCACCTCTGCAGAGTGTAAAAAACTGTAACTTGTTACTCCCTGTTCTGGGAAGGAGCTACGAACGCGGCAGGAAAGGAACTCCATGAAAGTTCTGGTCAACCCGTGAAGGCTGATGGTCATAGTTTTTCATAATAAAATCAATCTTTGAAGAAAGATTTACAAAAAAACTGCATAGTGCCATGGATTTATCATCCGAGGTGGTACTTAGAGCATCAAACTTCCCACCTTGCATATAATGAATTTGTTGGGTAACGCTGTTACTCATTCTTTCCTTTGATCCCTTGCTTAGACTCTGAGGATCCCGAAGACGTGCCTATGTATACAGCCGAATGCCAAGAAGATGTGTACTACAAGGAACCTGATCTGTCCGGAGGAGTTGAAGGAGTGGATTACGAGATCCGCTACGGTGTCGCTGAGAACGAGTCCACTTAAAGTGTCTAGTTAGTAGTAACTAACGGAGCCGAGCAGCATGAACTCTATAGAATAAGCTGTTGAGCCCCACTCCTAGTCGGGGTTGTTACTTTTAAATTTCTGTTGAACACTTTATATTTTGGTTTGTAAGTTGGATCTTTTGGAAGTCTTGAACTTCTGGTATTGTAATAATAATAATGTGTGTACTTTTGTAATATGGACCCGCAATGTTTCTGTTGTACCACTCTGAGGGATGTGATATTTACGGAACGGTGTTCTGTGGATGTCATGTCAACGACTATAGTGTACTACACATGTAGTGGTATGCTCGGTCACCGCACACTTATACGTTGGAATTAGCAGAAACATGCTGTCACGGGGAACGCTTTTAACATTGCACTTGTACTTTGTACACAGTTGATATCATGCTCTTTTGTATATGGATGTCGTCGGTGTGAAATAAAGAGGAAGCTTGTAAGTCCATGGATTTATGTATTTTGTGTTAGAGAAATGCCTGAGTCGCTAGCCTAAGCCATGCCCACATAATTCTGCCGATGGTAGATGATCTTCCCATGTACCTCCAAAATCTAATGCACAAGCCCTTAACATGTCTTCTAGTATCTGATTTGTTCTTTCTATTTGACCCCTGTCTCTGGATGATAAGCTATGATGAAATCTAATCTGGAACCAAGTGCTTCATGTAATTGCTTCCAAAATGCTGAAGTAAACACTGATCCCCTATCAGTTACGATCTTTCTGGGCACTCCATGCTTACTTACTATCTCTTTGATGTAAACTTCTACTAACTTTTCGGCATTATCTTTTTGATTTACCGGAATAAAATGTGCACTTTTAGTGAGTCTGTCCACAATTACCCATATCATATCCTTCCGTTTAGGTGTCATGGGCAATCCTGTGATGAAGTCCATACCTATTTCCTCCCACTTCCATTTAGGAATTTCCAAAGGTTGTAATGGTCATGCTGGACTTTGATGTTCAGCCTTCACCCTTTGCCTAGTATGGCATTTTGATACATATTTAGCAATGTCCCTTTTCATGTTATTCCACCAGAATAGTTCTTTCAAGTCCATATACATCTTAGTACTTCCTGGATGTATAGAATATGGTGTTTCATGTGCTTCTCTGAGTATGACATCTCGAATCTCAGTCACATCTGGAACACAAAGACGATCTTGGAACCACAAAGACTCATAATCTCCAAGGCGAAAAACTGATTTTTTCCCTTGAGATATCCTCCGAATTTCCTCCGCAATGAAAGGATCTTCAGCTTGATGTCTAAAAATTTCGTGATTAAGATCACTGTCCTGCTCCGCAACTACCTGCATAGTAGCTAATCCTCCAAGAACCTCTGTTCTAATGAATTGAAGTTATAATCTTTCCAAGTCCATTTGTAACTCTTTTGGTAGCTCCCGATTGCTAGGCTGAATATCTGCACTCTTTCTGCTTAAAGCATCTGCCACAACATTTGCTTTCCCTGGAATATAGTTGATTGTCAAATCATAATCTTTGATTAGGTCCAACCAATGCTTCTGTCTCATATTTAATTCCTTTTGAGTAAAGAAATATTTGAGACTTTTATGGTCAGTGTATAACTCACATCTAGCTCCATAAAGAAAATGCCTCCATCCTTTCAGCGCAAAGACTACTGCTGCTAACTCTAAATCATGAGTTGGATAGTTGACTTCATGTGGTTTTAGTTGTCGTGAACCATAAGCAATCACTTTCCGATCTTGCATTAACACACAACCCAAACATTCTTTAGATGCATCACAGTATACTGCAAAGTCTTTCCCTGTTTCAGGAACTGCTAAGATTGGAGCTGTGGTTAACCTAGTCTTCAACTCCTGAAAACTTGCTTCACACTTCTCATCCCAATTGAATGGTGTATTCTTTCTTAACAATTTGGTCATTGGTCCAGCTATTTTGGAGAAACCTTTAATGAATCTCCGATAATAACCATCCATTCCTAAGAAACCTTGAATTTGCTTCACATTGGTTGGTGCAGCCCACTCTAGTACTAACTAAACTTTAGATGGATTTACAGCAATTCCATCTTAAATGATCACATGGCCGAGGAATTCTACCTCATCTAGCCAAAATTCACACTTACTAAACTTAGCATAAAGTTTATGTTCCCTTAAAGTTTGCAATGCTATTCTCAAATGATCAGCATGCTCTTCCTTATCCTTGGAATATATCAGAATATCATTAATAAAGACTATGACGAACTTATCCAAATATGGCATGAAGATTTTGTTCATCAGATACATGAATATTGCTGGTGCGTTGGTCAAACCAAATGGTAACACCAGATACTCATGGTGTCCATATCTTGAGACAAATGTTGTCTTTGGAACATCTTCAGGTTTGATTTTTATTTGATGGTATCTAGATCTTAAGTCGATCTTTGAAAATACTCCGGCTCCTTTCACTTGATCAAACAAATCTTGAATCCCTGGTAAAGGATACTTATTCTTTATGGTAACATTGTTCAGATTTCTGTAGTCTCCACACATCCTTCACCCACCATCCCTTTTGTCCACAAAGATTACTGGTGTTCCCCATGGGGATACACTTTCCTAAATAAATCCTTTTCTAGCTAACTCATTAATTTTCTCTTTGAGTTCTTTTAATTCTTTTGGTCCCATCTTATATGGTGCTTAAGCTATTGGTGTTGTACTGGGAATTAGATCAATAGTTAACTCTATCTCCCGATCTGGTGGCATTCCAGGTAGCTCTGCTTGAAAAACATCTTGAAATTCATTTACTATAGGAATATCTTCCGATTTGACCTCTTTCATTGAGTTTAACTGCAGATCCACCATGATATGACTGCGTTTATCTGCTTGGTAAACTATCCTTGCTCCACTTGGAGTATTGATTGAGACGGTTTTCTCCTCACAATTTATCTGAGCCCCATGTTCCATCATCCAGTCCATCCCCAACACTACTGCAATTCCCTTCAAAGTAATCACATAAAGGTCTGCAAAGTATGTACAACCATAGATCGAGATAACCTGATCTTGTTTAATGTGGCATATAATCACATTTCCCCCTGCCATAACTACGGTCATAGGGTTTTCTAACGTTGCCCTTCTAATCCCGAACTTATCACAGAATTCTTCAGAAATGAATGAAGTAGTTGCACCAGTATCAAATAGAGCTTTGTCGAGATTGGTAAGGATATTGAGCGTACCTATCACTGCATGCTCTGAATTATCCACCTCCTCGAGGGTTGCACAGTTCAGCTTCCCGGTAGGTGATGGGGATATGCCTACCGGGGTATACCCAGCAGGACGTTTCCTACTGGCCCAGGCGCCAACGAGTGGGCCTGCAGGACGGTGACTGGATCGAGATCTGGCGTGGACTCAAGCGACTGGAAGCTGAAGGCCTAGAAGCATAGATAGGCCAAGTCGGACTAGGTCATAGAATCGCTGAATCCTTAACTGATTCGGTTGAGATCTGTAAACCCTAGGGGGGTGAGTCTATATAAACCTCCCTAGAGGATGCATAGAGGATACGTTCCATCATACACCCAAGCGACTCGCCGCCTATCCGTCGAGCTCGCCCCATTGTACTCTCACCATAATACAATCTAGCAGGAGTAGGTCTTTACCCTCCGGGGGCCCGAACCTGGGTAAACCCTCGTGTCTCAGCCCTCATCTCGCGCCGTAGATGGCTATCCGCCCTTGCCCCATGTTCTACTACTCGCTGCTGATTGCAGCATCTATCGTGGTCATTCCCACGACAGTGGTGCCCACCATGGCGCCTGGCCGGTCAGGCTGGTGTTCTGCAGCGAGATCCAATCTGCCCATCAACGAGACGATCGCCACCGGCTGCATGATCGCGATCGGCGAGATGCTCCAGATCTTGCCGAGCAGCTACGTCCCGGCGGCGCGACCCGTCACACATAGCATGATCCTGCCGGTCGGCACGATCAGCCTCTTCGTCGGCCTCACCGACGTCATCGTCTCGGAGGACTCGGCTCGCATCCGCGAGTCGCCGCCACGCAACCGGCTCTCTGAGAGTTAGGTCCGCACAATCCACCGCCTCGCCTCCGAGTACGACTCGGCGCACAACAACGTGGCCGAAACCACCGCGGCCGCGGAAGACGTGGCCCTCAACGACGACGCCGATTTGGCGACCCCGGCGTCACTCGCCGGATCCATTGTCTCCGTGTCACCCGCGGGCTCCATCACCCAGGTCACCAACGTCGGAGACTTTGAGGATCCCTCTATCCTTGGGATCTTTGACTTCGACTCCGGGTCGGAGAACTCCGCCGACCTCCGCGACGGAACCGGCCGCCACACCGCAACCTACATGGCGACTGGCGCCGACCCGCCGGAAGATACATTCTCCACGCCGATCCCTCCAAACGCAACGGCAACGGAGGTCGAGGAACTCCGCCTGAAGCTGGCGGAAGCAATCCGCAAGGAGCAAGCCGAGCGCGAAAAGTTTCGCCTCGAGCAGGTGACAGCGCAGGAGTTGTCGCGCTACCACCAGCTCCGAATCAGGTCGTGCCTGAACCCCACCGTCCAGGGGCCTGCCCTGAATTTCGACGACGAGAACGACCCAGCCCGCGCGACCGAGCGCGCGATCTACGAGAACGCGCCACCAGGAGGAAGCACTCGGCCCCCACCAGGGGAAACGGCCAATGGCGCCCTGCCACCACCCAACCGCGCACCCCCCACGGACCAACCAAGGATCGTGGTCTCCTCACGGGAGCAAGACGCGGACGACCTCTCGCTGTTTTCCACCCCAATGGACAACCTCGTCGCGGGCTGAGCAGCAGTCAACAACATCGCAGCCACTGGTGAAGGCGCTCTGCAGATCCAGTACGCCAAGGCCCTGCTCGCAAAAGCGGTCGAGCAACAAAACAGAGGCGTTGACTCATAGGGTCGGATGCACTCGCGTTCATCGGGCAGCAGAGCGGCCTCAAGCGGCCGCCCCATGGTGGCAAACACCCTCAATTGTCCGCCACCCGAACCACTACAGCTCCAACACCGACCCGCGAACGCGGCACTCTCCACCAACGACCCCCGTCGGCGACCAACTTCGTCGCCACCAACGGTGAACCCGTCGACACCCGCACCCACATCATCAACAACCAGAGCTGGCGCGCACGCCATCCCTACGACCTGCAGCATACCCTCACCAACCACCGCGACGGTGAGCCGAGGGGGTCGCTAAGCCGACTCGGGCCCCGGTGCTTCTGACCGATGATCTGAGGCGAGAGATACCCGGCGAACTTCAAAACGCTGAAGGAAATAGAGAAGTACGACCCCTTGTACGATCCCTCCGTGTGGCTGGATACCTACCTCATGGCGATGGGGATCGCCGGCCACACCGATCTACTATCCACCCGCTACCTCCCCCTGATGATGGAGGGGGCATGCAGGCAGTGGATTAACACTCTTCCCGCGGATAGCATCGACTCCTGGGAAGAGATGTGTGACGCCTTCGTCAGGCACTTCGAGGGTTCATACACCCACGCCACCACCATCGAGGACCTGGAACGGTGCGTCCAGGGACCTCGCGAGTCGACCCGTAGCTGGGTCCAACGGTGGCAAGATCTGTGGTACAACGCGGTCGGCATCCACCCAGACACCGTGATCCACTGCTTCAAGACCTCGTGCCGCTACGAGCCCCTGGTCGCCAAGCTCAAACGAGCGTACCGCACACTCGACAACATACCGGATGTCCTGGAGATCGCAAAAAGGTACGTTGAGGAAGACCCAAACCAAGAAACCGACGACGCGTCAGGAGGACAACGCCGCACGAGCGGCCACCACAACGGGAGACGATCCGATCTATGCTATAGCAACACTCGCCTCACCGGTAAGCGCCGCAGTGACGGGCGAGTCGACTTCGTCGCCAACGCTGGATATGCGCAGCGCGATCCCAATAGCTTCCGCCACGACGGGGGACAACGCTACGACGGTGGAAACTACAAGGCGAAGCCGAGGTTCGACCCCGCGGCCCTTCTTAACCAACCTTGTGTATTTCACAGCAGGGAAGGAAAGCCCGCTACGCACACAACCGCCGACTTCCACTCTCTCAAGGAGATCGAGAAGGCACGACGCGCGCGGGAAGACCCCGACAATAACCCGCCAAACAGAAGAAAATTCGGCAGCGCCGCCGGCTTGCTCCACACCTTCACAGGCTTCAACATGAAGCACAAGAAGAAGGTCATCGCCCGCGCCATCACCGTCAACGCGGTGGCCCAGGTGGACATCCCCCAGTTCCTCAACTGGTCTGAGCAACCAATCACTTGGAGCCGCCAGGACCACTCGCCACGGATCGAGTACCCAGGCCGAGTCGCCCTGGTGGTCAAGACCAAGGTGGGAGACTACTGGCTCCCCAAGACATTTATGGACAGCGGCAGCTCCATCAACATCATGTACCTAGACACCTTTAGGCGACTGCGGCTCCCGCAGTCGATGATCGAGACGACCTACACCACGTTCCACAGCATCGTCCCCGGTCGGAAGGCGTACCCGATCGGCAAGGTCACGCTGCCAGTCACCTTCGGCACACTGGCAAACTTCCGCACCGAGCAGATCGTCTTCGAGCTGGGGCCCTTCGACAACCCCTACCACTGCGTCCTGGGGCGCCAGGCGTTCGCCAGTTCATGGCAGCGCCCCACTAAGCGTACAACACGATGAAGCTCCCCGGGCCGTGCGTGTTGGAGATATGCCCTAGAGGCAATAATAATATGTAGTTATTATTATATTTTTGTGTTTATGATAAATGTTTATATTCATGCTATAATGGTATTAACAAGGAAACATTAATACTTGTGTGATTTGTAAACTTAAATTGAAGTCCCTAGTAAAGCCTCTATACATCACTAGCTTGTTGGTTAATAAATGATTGTGGTTTCCCTATCATGAACATTGAGATGTTATTAACAACAAGATCACATCATTAGGAGAATGATATGGTGGACATACTCCTATAGATAAGCGTAGCATAAAGATCAAGTCATTTTAATAGTTCAATTGCTATATGCTTCCTGATACATAGTAATCTAATTCCTTCGACCATGAGATCATGCATATCACCTTTACCAGATGGATGCTTTGATGACATCAAACACCACACCGTAAATGGGTGGCTATAAAGGTGGCATTGAGTGTTCGGAAAGTATTGGTTGAAACAGATGGATCAAGAGTGGGATTTGTCCATCCATATGACGGATAGATATACTCTGGGCCCTCTCGGTGGAATGTCATCCAATTAGCTTGCAAGCATGTGACTGGCTCACAAGGGATCACATATCACGGGAACGAGAAAAGAGTACTTATCAGTAACAAGGTTGAACTAGGTATGCAGAGATACCGACGATCATAACCTTGGATAAGTAAATTATCGTGAGACAAAGGGAAATTGATATCGTATGTAAGTGGTTCATTCGATCGCAAAGTAATCGTAGAAATATGTGGGAGCCATATGAATTTCCAGATTCCTCTATTGGTTATTGTTCGGAGAGGTGTCTCGATCATGTTCGCATAATTCACGAACCGTAGGGAGACACACTTAAGGATTCGACGTTGTTTGAGTAGTTATGGAATGATGAGAAAGAGACCGAATGTTGTTCGGAGTCTCGGATGGGATCCGGGATATCACGAGGAGATCTGGAATGGTCCGGAGAATAAGATTCATATAAGGGAAGTCCCGTTTCGGAGTTGGAGAATGGTTCCGGTGTTTTCATCGGGAATGTTCTAGAAGGTTCCGGAATGTCCGGCACTCCGGAGGGGAAGGGTACATGAATGTGTTATATCAAGTTGGTATGATTGCATCATGTACTCGGTGTCATCGCTGAACAAAATAGAGGGTTTATTCAAATCCTAGTTTGAAAAGTCAAACAGCTAGTTTGAAAGTCAAACGGCTAGTTTTGGGAAGTGGAGAGGGAGGTGGAAACCGACTTGGGGGAGGAGTTCCTCCTCCCACCGCCAGCGCACCACCAAGCCAAGTTGGTGAGGGACTCCCCTCCCCTTGGCCGGCCCCCTCCACCTATATAAGGAGGGCCCTCCCTAGACACACAAGTTCCTACCTCTAAACCCTAGTACCAAGCCGCCGCCCTAGCCGGCAAACCAAACCGCCACGCCTAGCTAAACCCTAGCCGGCTTGCCCTCCTCGGCGTGTCTAAACCCTAGATCGCCGAGGGACTCTCTCATACTCCACCATACTCGCCCGGCTTAAGGCGAAGCCTCATGAGATCTCCTCTACTTCCGTACCACGCCACAGTCTTGGGAATCGTGAGGAGAGTGCTACAACCTCCGTTGCCTGCTGGAACAAGGAGAGGAAGGTCTTCGTCGAAAATGCAATGTGTGACCGACAAGGGAGCGCTGCCGAACGCAGCGCCGAAGGATCGCCTACGCCGATCTTGAGATCGGAAGAGTATTTACTACATCACCCACGAGAATCTGCTATCGTTAAACACTTTGGAATCTTCGAGGGTGAGTTATTCCATCGACTCGTTGCTACAATCTAGTAGATAGATCTTGGCTTGTTTGTTTGTATGCGATAGAAATTTTTTGTTTTCCATGCTACGAAACCCTACAGTGGTATCAGAGCCGTGTCTATATGTAGATCTGTTGCACGAGTAGAACACAATGGTCATTGTGGGCGTTGATGCTTTTATTGTCGATTGCTTCTTGTGTACTTTGCATCTTGCGGGATGTTGGGATGAAGCGGCCCGGGCTAACCTTACATGACATCGTTCATGAGACTTGCTCCACGCTTGACATGCAACTTGTATTGCATAAGTGGCTTTGCGGGTGCCTGTTTCTCCTAGCATCGTAAAGATCCAATTTACAACGGGTGATTAACAATACTAGTATCAATGTTGTGGTTCATGTTCGTAAGTTAGATCGACACTTATTGAAAGCCCCAAACCACGTAAAACATGCAAAGAAAGTAGAGGCGTCTAACTTTGTTTTGCAGGGGTGTGCTGTGATGTGATATGGACGTGATTGTGATTATATTTGATGTATGCAATGTTCCTTATTGTAAGTTGGCAACCGGCAGGAGCCATATGGTTGTCTTTAATTTATGTTAAGACCCGCGTGTCTATTCAAAGTAGTTGTAATAGTTGAAGCCGGTGGACGACAACCATGGAGAAGCGTCATTGACTTTGATGCAATGCCGGTGATGATGGAGATCATGTTCGTGCTTGAAGATGGAGATCGGAAGCACAAAGAAGAAAGGCCATATCATATCACATATTATGAATTGCATGTGATGTTAATCCTTTATGCATCTTGCATTGCTTAGTAGATAATGGTAGCATTATAAGCTGATCCCTCATGCACATGAATTTCAAGTCATAAAGTGTTCACCCTTAGTTAGCATCGTTGCTAAAGCTTGTTGTTTCGAAGCACCACGTGATGATCGGGTGTGTTAGATTCTGCAAGTGCATACAACGTGAGCAAGCCAGATTTGCTCATGCGGAAACTAAGGTTTGATCTTGACGAGCCTAGCATGTACAGACATGGTCTCGAAACACGGATTACCGAAAGGTAAAGCATGAATCATATAGTAGATATGATGAACATGTCGATTGTTCGCCATTGAAACTATATCAGCTCTCGTGATGATCGGTGTTGATGTGGTGGATTTGGTTCGTGTGATCACTAAAACAATGTGAGGGATATTGTTTTGAGTGGGAGTTCACCTAGATTAATTTTGTTATTAATTTGAACTCAATTTGTCATAAACTTAGTCTAAACTATTGCAAATATGTTGTAGATCAATGGCAGCCCCTACCATCAATTTTAATGCGTTCCTAGAGAAAGAAAAGTTGAAAAACAATGGAAGCAACTTCGCGGATTGGTTCCGCAATTTGAGGATTATCCTCACAGCTGGTAATTTGACCTATGTGCTGGATGCACCGCTGGGTGACCCACCTGCAGCTGATGCTGCCGACGAAGTAAAGAATGTTTACCTCGCTTCTAAGACTCAAGATCTACGATTCAGTGTGCTATCTTGTATGGTTTAGAATCGAGCTTTAAAAGGTTTGAGAATTCAGACCCATATGATATTGTCGAGGATCTCAAATTGATCTTTGAGACTCATGCGGCAATTGAAAGCTATGAGGCTTCGAAAAGTTCTTTAACCGCAAGATGGAAGAGGGCAGCTCACAAGTGAGCATGTGCTTAAGATGTCTGGGCACGCAAACAAACTTCAAAGCTTGGGTATAGTGATTCCTAATGCTTTGGGGATTTACCGCGTCCTCCAATCACTACCACCAAGTTACAAGAACTTTGTGATGAACTACAACATGCAAAACATGAACAAGACGTTACCAGAACTCTTTGCCATGTTGAAATCTGCAGAAGTGGAGATCAAGAAAGAGCACCAAGTGTTGTTGGTCAATAAGACCACCAAATTCAAGAAAGGCAAGTCTAAGCAGAAGGGACACTTCAAGAAGGGTGGTAAGAAAGTTACCACGCCGACGAAGAAGACCAAGGCTGGACCTAAGTCTGATACTGAGTGCTTTTACTGCAAGGGAGAAGGTCACTGGAAGCGGAATTGCCCAAAGTACTTGGCGGATTTGAAGAACGGCAACATCAAGAAGAAAGGTATATCCGATATACATGTTATTGATGTGTATCTCACTAGTACTCGTAGTAGTGCCTGGGTATTTGATACTGGTTCGGTTGCTCATATTTGTAACACGAAACAGGTGCTGCAGAATAAATGGAAGCTAGCGAAGAACAAGGTGACGATGCGCGTGGGAAACGGATCAAAGATGATGTGATCGCGGTCGGCACGCTACCCCTTCATCTACCATCGGGATTAGTTTTATACTTAAATAATTGTTATTTGGTGCCTGCGTTAAGCATGAACATTATATCGGGATCTTGTTTTATTGCGAGACGGTTACTTGTTTAAGTCCGAGAATAATGGTTGTTCGATTTATATGAGTAATATGTTTTATGCACATGCACCTTTGATAGATGGTCTATTCTTGTTGAATCTCGATAGTGGAAATACACATATTAATAACATTGAGGCTAAACATTTGAAATCGAGCGATAACTCGACCTATATGTGGCACTGTCGTGTTGGTCACATTGGAGTGAAGCGCATGAAGAAACTCCATTCCGATGGACTTCTTGAATCACTTGATTTCGAATCACTTGAAAGATGCGAAGCATGTCTGATGGGTAAAATGACTAAGACTCCATTTTCTGGTATGATGGAGCGAGCTACGGACTTATTGGAAATCATACATACCGATGTGTGTGGTCCAATGAGTGTAGCATCGCGCGGTGGTTATCGTTATGTTCTTACCTTCACGGATGATTTGAGTAGATATGGGTATATCTATTTCATGAAACATAAGTCCAAAACTTTCGAGAAGTTTAAGGAATTTCAAAGTGAGGTAGAGAATCAACGTAACAAGAAGATAAAATTTCTACGTTCTGATCGTGGAGGTTATCTAAGTTACGAGTTTGGCGAGCATTTGAAGAAATGCGGAATACTTTCACAATTGACACCGCCGGGAACACCACAGCGTAATGGTGTGTCCGAACATCGTAATCGAACTCTCTTAGATATGATTCGTTCTATGATGTCACTTACAGATTTACCGCTATCATTTTGGGGTTATGCATTAGAAACAGCCGCATTCACTTTAAATAGGGCACCATCTAAATCCGTTGAAACGACACCATATGAATTATGGTTTGGGAAGAAACCTAGATTGTCGTTCCTTAAAGTTTGGGGGTGCGAAGCCTATGTAAAGAAGTTACAGCCGGACAAGCTTGAACCCAAAGCGGAAAAATGCGTCTTCATAGGATACCTGAAGGAAACTATTGGGTATACCTTCTATCATAGATCCGAAGGCAAAATCTTCGTTGCCAAGAATGGATCCTTTCTAGAGAAGGAATTTCTCTCGAGAGAAGTGACTGGAAGGAAAGTAGAACTCGACGAGGTTGTCGAACCTTCTCTGGAAATTGCGAGTAGCGCAGCACCGGAAGAAGTTCTTGTGGTGCCTGCACCAGTTAGAGAGGAAGCTAATGATGATGATCATGAAACTTCGGTTGAAGTTGCTACAGAGCCTCGCAGGTCAACGAGAACTCGTACCACTCCAGATTGGTATGATCCCGTTATGAGTGTCATGTTGGTGGACAACACCGATGACCCCGAGACATATGAGGAAGCGATGATGAGCCCAGATTCCAATAAATGGCAAGAAGCCATGAAATCCGAGATTGGATCCATGTACGAAAACCAAGTATGGACTTTGGTGGACTTACCGGATGGCCGGAAGGCCGTCGAGAACAAATGGATCTTCAAGAAGAAAACAGATGCTGATGGTAATGTTACTGTCTATAAAGCTCGACTTGTCGCAAAAGGGTTTCGACAAATTCAAGGAGTTGACTACGATGAGACTTTCTCACCAGAGCGGCTAAAGTCTGTGAGGATTATGTTAGCAATCGCTGCATATTATGATTATGAGATATGGCAGATGGATGTCAAAACAGCATTCCTCAATGGAGACATTGATGAAGAGTTGTATATGATGCAACCCAAAGGTTTTGTCGATCCTAAAGATGCTAACAAGGTATGCAAACTTCAACGGTCCATCTATGGATTGAAGCAAGCATCCCGAAGTTGGAATCAACGTTTTGATAAGGTGATCAAAAGTTTTGGTTTTATACAAACTTATGGAGAAGCTTGTATTTACAAGAAAGTGAGTGGGAGCTCTATAGCATTCTTAATACTATATATAGATAACATATTGTTGATTGGGAATGATGTAGACCTTCTAAATAGTGTCAAGGAATATTTGAATAATAGTTTTTCAATGAAGGATCTTGGCGAAGCAGCTTACATATTAGGCATAACGATTTATAGAGATAGATCAAAACGCCAAATATCATTATCACAAAGTACATAATTGGACAAAGTTCTAAAGAGGTTTGGAATGGAAGATAGCAAGAAAGGGTTCTTGCCCATGTTGCCCAATACGACCTTGAGTAAAACTCAAAGTCCGACATCGGCAGAAGATAGAGAAAGGATGAGTAAGACTCCCTATGCCTCAGCCATAGGATCTCTAATGGATGCCATGCTATGTACTAGACCTGACATTGCATATGCTGTTAGTTTAACTAGCAGATATCAAAGTGATCCAGGAGTGGATCATTGGACAGCGGTCAAAAACATCCATAAGTACTTGAGAAGAACTAAGGATATGGTTCTTTCTTATGGAGGTGATGAACAACTCGTTGTTAATGGTTAGACTGATGCTAGTTGGAACACCGATCCGGATGTTTCTAAATCACAATCTGGATATGTATTTATTTTGAATGGTGCAGCAGTTAGCTGGAGGAGTGCAAAGCAAAGCGTTGTGGCGAGATCTTCAACTGAATCGGAATACATGGCTGCTTCGGAGGCTTCACAAGAAGCGATATGGATGAAATAGTTCATTACAGAGCTGGGTGTGGTTCCTAGTGCGCTGGACCCAATGTCTATCTACTGTGATAACATGGGCGCCATAGCCAATGCGCAAGAACCAAGGTCACACAAGAAGCTGAAGCATATCAAGCTACGTTTTCACGCTATTCGAGAACATATCCAAGATGGGGATATAAAGATTTGCAAAGTACACACAGATCTGAATGTGGCGGATCCGTTGACTAAACCTCTCCCGAGGGCAAAACATGACCAACACCAAACTGCCATGGGTGTTCGGTATATTACCATGTAATCTAGATTAGATGACTCTAGTGCAAGTGGGAGACTGTTGGAGATATGCCCTAGAGACAATAATAATATGTAGTTATTATTATATCTTTGTGTTTATGATAAATGTTTATATTCATGCTATAATGGTATTAACAAGGAAACATTAATACTTGTGTGATTTGTAAACTTAAATTGAAGTCCCTAGTAAAGCCTCTATACATCACTAGCTTGTTGGTTAATAAATGATTGTGGTTTCCCTATCATGAACATTGAGATGTTATTAACAACAAGATCATATCATTAGGAGAATGATATGGTGGACATACTCCTATAGATAAGCGTAGCATAAAGATCAAGTCAGTTTAATAGTTCAATTGCTATATGCTTTCTGATACATAGTAATCTAATTCCTTCGACCATGAGATCATGCATATCACCTTTACCAGATGGATGCTTTGATGACATCAAACACCACACCGTAACTGGGTGGCTATAAAGGTGGCATTGAGTGTTCGGAAAGTATTGGTTGAAACACATGGATCAAGAGTGGGATTTGTCCATCCATATGACGGATAGATATACTCTAGGCCCTCTCGGTGGAATGTCATCCAATTAGCTTGCAAGCATGTGACTGGCTCACAAGGGATCACATATCACGGGAACGAGAAAAGAGTACTTATCAGTAACAAGGTTGAACTAGGTATGCAGAGATACCGACGATCATAACCTTGGATAAGTAAATTATCATGAGACAAAGGGAAATTGATATCATATGTAAGTGGTTCATTCGATCGCAAAGTAATTGTAGAAATATGTGGGAGCCATATGAATTTCCAGATTCCTCTATTGGTTATTGTTCGGAGAGGTGTCTCGATCATGTCCGCATAATTCACGAACCGTAGGGAGACACACTTAAGGATTCGACGTTGTTTGAGTAGTTATGGAATGATGAGAAAGAGACCAAATGTTGTTCGGAGTCTCGGATGGGATCCGGGATATCACGAGGAGATCCGGAATGGTCCGGAGAATAAGATTCATATAAGGAAAGTCCCGTTTCGGAGTTGGAGAATGGTTCCGGTGTTTTCATCGGGAATGTTCTAGAAGGTTCCAATGTCCCAAGACTGGAGGGAAGGGTACATGAATGTGTTATATCAAGTTGGTATGATTGCATCATGTACTCGGTTTTATCGCTGAACAAAATAGAGGGTTTATTCAAATCCTACTTTGAAAAGTCAAACAGCTAGTTTGAATGTCAAACGGCTAGTTTTGGGAAGTGGAGAGGGAGGTGGAAACCGACTTGGGGGAGGAGTTCCTCCTCCCACCGCCGGCGCACCACCAAGCCGAGTTGGGGAGGGACTCCCCTCCCCTTGGCCGGCCCCCTCCACCTATATAAGGAGGCAGGGCTCCTCCTAGACACACAAGTTCCTACCTCTAAACCCTAGTACCAAGCCACGCCTCCATAGCCGCCCGGCCTTAGCAAAATGACACCGCGCCGCCTAGCTAAACCCTAGCACGGCTTGCCCTCCTCGGCGTGTCTAAACCCTAGATCGTCGAGGACTCTCTCATACTCCACCATACTCGCTCGGCTTAAGGCGAAGCCTGAGATCTCCCTCTACTTCCGTACCACGCCTTGTCTTTAGGAATCGCGAGGAGAGTGCTACAACCTCCATTTTCTGCTGGAACAAGGGAGAGGAAGGTCTTCGTCGAGTACCGAACGTGTGACCGACTGCGGGAGCGCTGCCGGAATGCAGCGCCGGAAGGATCGTCTACGCGATCTTGAGATCGGAAAGAGTACGACTACATCACCCATGAGAATCCGCTCTTGTTAAACACTTTGGAATCTTCGAGGGTGAGTTATTCCATCGACTCGTTGCTACAATCTAGTAGTTAGATCTTGGCTTGTTTGTTTGTATGCGATAGAAATTTATTGTTTTCCATGCTACGAAACCCTACAGTGCGGCGTCATCACCATCCACGGCGACCCCGACATGGCCGCCGAGTGCGAGGCCAAAGGAGCCGAACTCGCCGACGCCGTCATCGTGGCAGAGGCCAACCACGCCGACGAGCTTGCTAAGTACGCGAGCGGGGTCAACAACGATGACCCCACCATACTCAAGAAGCCTTGAGGGCGGAACCCCAACCTTCGAGGCAGCAGCGATACGCCACCCGAGCTGGTCCCAGGCGACTCCAGCAAGACGGTGACGACCGGGACGGGCATTTGCCCAGCATAGGAAGGCGCGCTCATCGAGTTCCTCCGTGAGAACAGGGACATCTTCGCATGGAAGCCCTCTGACATGCCTGGTGTCCCTAGGGAACTCGCTGAGCACAAACTCAACGCCGACCCCAAAGTGCGACCCGTCAAGCAGTCGATGCGGCCCTTCAATGAAGAGCGCCGCCGAACCATCACCGAGGAAGTGCAGCACCTACTCGCTGCAGGCTTCATCCGGCCAATCAAGTACTCCAAGTGGCTGGCAAACCTAGTCCTGGTCGAGAAGAAAAATGGGACCTGGAGGATGTGTATCGATTACACAAACTTAAACAGCGCCTGCCCGAAGGAGCAATTCATCCTCCCGCGGATCGACCAAATCATTGATTCCACCACGGGCTCGGAGTCGCTATGCTTCCTCGATGCCTACTCTAGGTACAACCAGATCAAAATGGCCGTTGAGGAAGAAGAGAAGATGGTGTTCATCATGCCATTCGGAGCCTTCTGCTACACTGCCATGACCTTCGGCCTTAAGAACGCCGGGGCAACCTACCAGCGGTGCATGCAGGAGTGCCTTGCGAGCCAAATTGGCCGCAATATCCACGTCTACATCGACGACGTGGTGGTGAAGTCCGCTCGCCAGAGCGACCTACTCACTGACCTGGCGGAAACATTTGCCAACCTGCGGAAATACAAGATAAAGCTAAACACAGGCAAATGCACCTTCGATGTACCAGCTGGGCAGCTACTGGGATACATTGTCTCCAAGCGCGGGATCGAGGCGAACCACACCAAGATCGACACGATCGCTCGACTCGGCAAACTCGAGTGCCTGCGTGAGGTCCAGAAGCTGGCCGGGCGAGTCGCGGCTCTAGGTCGCTTCATCCCCCGGTTGGGCGAAAAGGTGATGCCTCTCTACCGCCTGATGCGCAAGAACCCCACCTTCCAGTGGGACAAGGAGGCAGATGATGCGTTCCGCGACCTCAAGAAGGTGGTACTCGCAGCACCGCTACTCGCCGCTTCCTTCGACAAAGAACCCATGCTGGTCTACGTCGCGGCTTCCGAGCGCGTCGTCAGCGCTGTCATGGTCGTCGAACGACCAGAGGAAGGAAAGGAGCGCCCGGTGCAGCGACCAGTGTACTACATCAGCGAAGTCCTCACCGAATCACGCCAGCGCTACCCGCAATACCAGAAACTGGTATACACGGTCTTCAGAGCACAACGGCGACTGCCACACTACTTCCAGGATCACCCGATAACGGTCGTCTCCTCAGCACCGTTGCAGGACATCATCACCAACCGTGAGGCGACTGGGCGTCCACAACATCAAATACGAGCCACGCAAGGTGATCAAGTCGCAGGCTCTCACGGACTTCATCGCCGACTGGGAGGAGGCCCAGCAGCCAAAAAAGCTGCCATACCTCCATTACTGGAGCTTACACTTCGACGGCTCCAAGAACGCGGACGGCGTAGGAGCAGGGATCGTGCTAACTTCACCGAAGGGCGACAAGCTCCGCTACGTCCTCTGCCTCGACTTCACCCCCTGCACCAACAACATGGCCGAGTACGAGGCGCTACTCCATGGCATGCGAGCTGCCAAGGAGATGAACATCAATCGCCTGCGCTGCTATGGAGACTCCGACCTCGTCGCCGGGCAAGTCGCTGGCACCTACGACGCTGTCTCCCCCACCATGGCGGCATACCGCCAAGTAGTGGACAAGCTGGGTGGACACTTCGCAGGCTACTCCATCGAGTGGATTAATAGGCGGAAGAACGAGGACGCCGATGGACTCTCTCACATCGGCTCGGCTCGACTCGCACCACCCGCTGGCTTCTTCCTCGACACCATCACCAAGCCTTCCGTCTCTCCCCCAAGGGAGATCGACATCGGAATCCCGCTGCAACCAGAGGCAGCCCTGGTCACACTTATCGCCGAGCCAGACGACTGGACCGCGCCGTACACTGCCTACTTGGAGGGAGGCACCTGCCGATGGGCCAAGCGGATGCGGATGATAGCACGCCGCAAATCCTTCGTCATCATCAACGGCGAGCTCCACAAGCGCAGATGACCGGCGTGTTCCAACGCTGCGTTCAACCCGTGAAGGACGCAAAATCCTCCAAGACATTCACTCCGCGATCGGCCACCACGCCGGCGCCCGCTCTCTGGTCGCAAAGGCTATGCGACACGGCTTCTACTGGCCCACCGCACACGCAGACGCTGTCGACATTGTCCAGCGGTGCGTTGGATGCCAGAAATACGCCAACCAGACCCACGTGCCGAGCTCGGCGCTCAAGACAATCCCCATCACCTGGCCGTTCGCTGTGTGGGGCATGGACATGGTAGGCCCTTTCAAGAAGGCCCCCTCCGGCTTCACCCACCCCCTGGTCACAGTCGACAAATTCACAAAATGGGTGGAGGCCAAGCCAGTCCGCAAATGCAACGGGAAGACCGCCACCAAGTTCCTACGCGAGCTCATCTATCGCTACGGGTTCCCAAACAACATCATCATGGACAACGGCACCAACTTCGCCAAAGGAGCCATGGCCGAGTTCTGCGAGGAACACCACATCCGACTCGTCCTCGCCTCAGTCGCCCACCCAGAGTCCAACGGCCAGGAGGAACGCGCCAACCAGAGCATCCTCCATGGCCTGAAGCCACGAGTCCAAGTACCACTCGAGTGCACCGCCGGGTGCTGGGTCGAGGAGCTACCCTCCGTCATCACAGGGCATTCCGCTCACAACAGGTCGACAGGGTTTACACCCTTCTTCATGGTGTACGGCGCCGAGGCAGTCATGCCTACCAACCTCGAGCACGACTCGCCAAGGGTGGTCAACTACACGGAGGCTGCAAACGAACTCGCACGACAAGACGGAGTCGACCAGCTTGACGAGGCACGCGACCTAGTTCGCTCCCGCACCGCCATCTACCAGCAAGGGCTCCGCCGCTACCATAGCCGGCGATTAAGGACTCGCACTTTCTAGGAAGGCGACCTGGTACTACGCCTCATCCAGGACAAGAAGGGCATGCACAAGCTCTCCCCCCCTTGGGAGGGACCATTCGCTATCGAGCGAGTCCTAGGCAACGACGCCTACTACCTCACCGACGTTTGAGGAGACGGGAAACTCGACGTCAAGCGGCCGTGGAATGTAAACCTCCTACGGAAGTTCTACTCCTAGAACTCCATACATGTACTCTCCACCTGCTATGAAATAAAACAGATCGGTTACCGCAAATTGCGTCTACTCTCCGTGTCTTGTGCCACTCGCACTCGCAATAACAGCGTTAATCTATTCGCAGAAGTCAACCTCTGGTAAAGCGACCGGCACGGCCAAGTAGTGCGGTACAAGGGCACTAGGAGACCCCAGGCCTTGTAACGTCCACGAAAAATGCCAACCCGGAGCCCCATTGGAGTCGACTAGCCGACTGGCTTACCGAGCCAAGACAACTGCCCTCACTCCTCACAACGACCAAGGTCCTCCACATCCTCGGCACAACGACTCGAACGGCCAAGTACCACGCTCGGGGACTGACGACCAGTCAAATACGAGCGACTAGGGAAAAACGCCCAGTATGAGAGCATGCCCAGATTCGCCATGCGACTGATCCTTCGAGTCAGGAAGGAGTGACGCGCTTACCTTAACGCGCTTAGTCCTCGCCTACCTTGGAGCTGCGACTAGAACCACCAAGTACCACGCTCGGGGACTCGGCTACCCGACCTCGTTCGTGCACGGGAAAGCGGTCAAGTAAAGAGCACCCAAGGGAGTCGCCCTGCGACTGGCTCTTCGAGCCCTGGCGAGTCGACCTCAATCCATTAAAAATTTGCAAACACATAACAAACGAGGTAAACCCCATAAAAAGGGCGGATGCGCTCGGGGACTCGTCCAATCAAAATTCAAAATCACGAAACAAATGACAAAACAACACGAATTTCCATTATAGCAGAACAAAGTCGTTCCAAAATACAAGGAAAGTTCAATGGCTATTTGTTACTAACGCCCCAGGGCACAATGCTTCTACTCCGCGGGTTTCGACGCCGACTCGCCGCCACCCCTGCGGTTGCAAATGAAGGGCACGTACGGGTTCGACGGGTACGTCGTCAACTCACCCGCCATCGCCGCACGGAACGGCTGCTCGACTTTGAAGTCCAGATGCTTCGGTTCGGGATTGTTGGGGGCGACAATCGTCTCCTGATAGGGGAGGAGGTCGCCCATTGCCCAAACGCGATCGGAATATACCGCGGCCCGGTCCGTCAGCTTCAGCACCTCGGCAATCTCCACAAAGCCCGTCGACGAGGGGTAGCCGCTCGTCACATCATCAAGGTCGAAGTCCTCCGGGAAATGGGCAAGCCCAAGGCTGAGCGCCGTCGCCGCCCCGTGCCAGAAGGCCGACCGCGTCATGAATTCGACGATTGACGGAGCCTTCTCCAGATAACGCCATACCTCGACGAGGTCGCTGGGAATCACTTCCGTGGGCGATATCTCCTGAAGATATGCTCGAATGCAAGTCGCGGACAACGCGGCCGAGTCGACCAGAGTGGTCACACACTGCCGCGCGTCGTATGATTGTGCCTCCTCTGAGCTATCAATAATCCGAGCACGCGACAGCAACGGTGAGTACAAGCAGCATTGTTGCGAGGAAAGAGGGAGAAAGGCTTACCAATTAGCGGACGGCAGAGGCCCGTGATGAAGCTTTGAAGCGAGGAGAAGTCGTTCTGTAGCCCAGCAACGAGTGCGTCAGACACTTTCCGCTCTTTAGCGGCAGACGTAACAGCAGCTTTCGCTCGCCCCTCCGCCGAGCTCGCCTCCGCCTTCGCCTCCTTGAGCTCACGCTCCAGATCAGCGATTCGCTTCTCGGCCGTACTCAAAGCAGATTGAGCTGCCGTCAGGTCACCCGCCGGGACAAGGCCCCGGCGGACCTCCTCCGCCTCGGCTGCAATCGCTTGGAGTCCCTTGTTCGTCTCCTGGACGACAATGAGTTCCTTCTCCATGCGACACCTTGCTGCAAGCCGATCGGCTGACTCGCGCTGCAGGCCCTACGCACAAACTAAACCGTCAACGACATGGAAAATCCTAAGTGCCCACCTGCTGAAATTCAGCGACTAGGCACTCGGGGGCTGGACATTGAAAATCCTAAGTGCCCACCCGCTGAAATTCAGTGACTAGGCACTCGGGGACTGGACATGGAAAATCCTAAGTGCCCACCCACTGAAATTCAGCAACTAGGCACTCGGGGACTGGACATTGAAAATCCTAAGTGCCCACTCGCTGAAATTCAGCGACTAGGCACTCGGGGACTGGACGATACAAAAACATTAAGAATCCGACCACTGAAATTCAGTGGCCCGATCCTCGGGGATTGGACATACCTGGATGGCAGCGCCCAGCATGCCGTGAAGCTCCAGCGGGTCCACAGACGCGAGCACGACCGGAGTGTGGCCGCGACGCTGCTCGACCTCCGTCTCGGCGACCCCAGGCACCCGGCTCGTTGGCGCCGTACCACTCGCTGCGGCCGCCTTCGCCATGAAGCGAGGGAAAGTTGCTGCAGATGCCGCGGCACCACTAGGAGCCGGCTCGGCCACGTCAGACGAGGCAACAGCCTCCGTGGTCTTCGAGGCCACTTCCGTCGCAGTTGGAGGTTCGCTCGGAGCAACCGCCATGTCATCAGAGACCGTGACAACGTCGTCGCCCTTCGCCCTCTTGGCACCGTCGGCGAGAGCAGCGACTTCGTCGGTTTTCCTCTTCCGTGAGGGGTCCTCCTCGGTGACGACTGGAGGAACCTTGGCCACGGAAGGATGGCCGATCTTTTTAACTCTAGTCCTATGAAACAACGATATGAATAAGACTGTCCGACTACAACGGAAGACAAGCAGATGAACAAGACTTACTTGGCGACTGGTATGAACCGCAGACCGGTGCGGATGCTAGCAGGCCTTTACAGCTCGGGCCCCAACTTCCGACTAAGGCCCGTCTCGAACACACCGTGTTCCCAAGACCTGAAGGGCTTCTTCAAGGCAGGAGCCTCCGTGATGACAGCTGCGGGAGCTTTCCTGGGAGGCAAAGCTGTTGTGGCTGGAGTAGCCCCCAACCGAGAGACCGGGGCGAATGGAGGTGGAAGCGATGCCAGAGGCACCTCGTCCAGGGGGGCGGCAGCATCCGGTGCCACGGTCATGCGTGCCGCCTCGCCCTTAGCCGAGCTGGTGGCGTCAGAACTGGTCGCAGATCAGGGCGGAGACGTCTGCTTTGCCGGCTTCGTCCTCTTCTTCGGAAGAGCCTTCGCCTCCTTCTTCTTCTTCGACAGCGTGGCCTCATGATGTGAGGTGTGATCGGGAAGCTCGTCGTCATCATCATCGTGAGGTTCGAGGCTTCTACTCGCTTCGAGCTCGCGCTGGTGTTACCCGCGAGTCTTGCGAACTGTTGGGGAAGCGTCTTCCACGGGCTCGTCTTCATCGTCGTCGTTGTCACCCTCGTCGCTCCCGACGTCGCCTTTGGCGGGTGGCGACTCGCTCCAGTCCTGGACGGACGAGCTCGAGTTCTCGTCGTCTGCGGGTGGGAGCCATCCTTCCACCACTTGGAACAACTGCAATAAGCATGAGACAACATCAGCACAACCACGAATGCATCATCTGCGACTGCGAGTGGTGGCAAAATGACAACTTACCATCGAAGCTGGGCGCCTTGCAGTATAGGGGCAACCGACCTTGGCCCGTGATACACACCGGGTAATTTTCTTCAGGGCCAGGGTGTAGTCTTCAAGATGCCATTCGGCGAAGGAGGACTTCGTCGGATCGTCCTTACCCGTATACTCGTACATGTAGTGGTCGCGGCGGGCCAAGGGCACGAGCCGCCGCCCGAACCAACAATTGTAGAGGTTGACAGTCTGGAGGCCCTTCTTCTCCAGGCCGCGGATGGTTTGCAGCATTTCGTCGACAACCATCCGCTGATCCAGCAGGAGCTTGCCGACCTGGAGCCGACGCGGTTCGGGCCGGTCGGCGGAGTACCTTGGAAGCGCCACCTCACCGTCTGGAGTCGACTCGGTGACGTAGAACCAGGACTTCTTCCATTCGTTTGCATTTGGCGGCAGCATCAGTCGAAGAATGGCGCCTTCGACTTCACTGGAATGTCGGGCCACCCGGCCGCCAGACATCGGCCCAGACTCTTCACGACTGATCCTCCCATGGAACAGATCTTGCCACAGGGGGAAGTAGGGCCTGCAGCCCAGATAGCACTCGCAGAACGCCACGAAGATGGCGAGATGCTCGATACTATGCGGACCTAGATCCGACGGCTGGATCCCGTAGTAGGCACAGAAGCGTCGGAAGAAGAGGGAAGTGGGAAACCCCAGCCCCCGTTCTAGGTGGCTGGTGAAGCAGATGATTTCTCCCTCGCGCGGGTCCGGAGTCACTTCTCCGGCCGCGGGGATGCGCCATCTGGCAGCGCGCAGGATCCCGGCCTCCTCGAAGGACGCCTTGCCTTGATGGTACACTTGGATCTGCCCCATGGTTCGGTGGAGGGGGCCATCGGTTGGAAGTTCGCGGAGGTTGGGGCTCTCTAGATTGGTTGGATCGCTATGCAGAGTGGGGAACGGTGACGGGCGAGATCGGAGGAAGAGCGAAGGAGTGTTTCCCCGTTCGCCTGTCATTCTCCTTATATAGCGGTTGCTACCTGCCAATTTCGGGAGCCATTACTACGCGGTAATTACGCCGAAGTTACCGTTGGATTACCCCAACGGCTAGTTTGACCCCAATTGACGGTCCAACTTCATCCATTCGACACGTCGCTCCACGCGACTCGACGATTCACCGACCCGATCACTATAACAGTGACTGAGTACTCGCGGACCCGTTCGCCGAGCTGTGACACGATTGGTCGCCGTTATTGCAACTGGATTAACTAGTTTTTTCCTTTATTCAGGAGTCCGCCGATTTGTTGGGCGTCGCATTGGACCCGTACTCGACTGCCAATGACGCTGCGACCAATCAACGACGGCCTCGAGGACTACTGATGGGGATATGCCTACCGGGGTATATCCAGCAGGACGTTTCCTACTGGCCCAGGCGCCAGCGAGTGGGCCTGCAGGATGGCGACTGGATCGAGATCTGGCATGGACTCAAGCGACTGGAAGCTGAAGGCCCATAAGCGTAGATAGGCCCAGTCGGACTAGGTCATAGAATCGCCGAATCCTTAACTGATTCGGTTGAGATCTGTAAACCCTAGGGGGGTGAGTCTATATAAACCTCCCTAGAGGATGCATAGAGGATACGTTCCATCATACACCCAAGCGACTCACCGCCTAGCCGTCGATCTCGCCTCATTGTACTCTCACCATAATACAATCTAGCAGGAGTAGGTCTTTACCCTCCAGGGGGCCGAACCTGGGTAAACCCTCGTGTCTCAGCCCTCATCTCGCACCGCAGATGGCTGGCCATGCTGCCCATGTTCTACTACTATTGCCGATTAAGCATCGCCGTGGTCATTCCACGACAGAGGATGCATTCCTCTTGCCATTGTTGTTCTTGCCATTATTCCCTCCTTTGTTGGGCTGTCCATTTCCTCCACTGGCGTGCCTTCCATCTCGAACCGGCCATCCTCCTTGTGGTTTGCTTGGACAATTTGGCTTTATGTGGCCTCTCTGCCCACAAGCATGGCATACAATTACTGGTTTCGGGCAATCCCTGCTCATATGCCCTGGGAGTTTGCAATTGTGGCATATAATATTCTTTACATTTGGATTTGCACTCCGATTGGAATTGTTTTTGTTATAGGGACTATTCCTTGGTTTGAATTCCAGATTGGGCTTAGGCTTACTTGCTTGTATCCTCTTGGTTTCCTTCTTATCTCTCTTCCTTCTATCCTCTTGGACATTCTTGTAGTCATCTTCGAAGGTAATAGCTGCATCTAGCAACTGCTGATAAGTTTGCTTATTAGCCAACCTCAACTGCATCCTCACAAATGGATTTAATCCACGCAGGAAACGCTTCTTCCTCTTTTCCTCCGTATTAACTTCTTCCTCAGCATAACGAGACAGTTGACTAAACTCCCGGATATACTTCATGACACTAGTATATCCCTGCCGCAGCTCCTCAAATTCTCCCCGCTTCAACTCCATAACACTCTCTGGAACATGATATTCACGGAATCTCTGTTTAAACTCCTCCCAGGTGTACTCCTTTCCTGTTTGTTGCATGGCCAACTGATTCTCCCACCATGATGCTGCAGGTCCAGTCAGAAGATGAGTTGCATACCTCAATTTCTCCTCATCATTGCAACCTACAGTCTTTAGCTTTCTTTCTGTATCTGCTAACCAATCTTCTACATCCATTGGTTCAGGAGCTGATGCAAAAGGTAACGGCCTTGCATTCTGGAAGTCAGATAGACTCACTCCTCCAACTTCAGGTGCCCTCTGATTTGCTCGTCCCAGCAACTCTTCCATGAACTTGTTCTAGGTCCCTTGCATCATTTGCATACACTGCATAAAGTTCTGCTCCATTAACGGCCTCATTAGTGGTGGTGGTAATGCTCCCTAATTTGCTACATCTGCATCGGCCTTCTCTTTGGCCTCACGCTCCATCCGTTGCAGTTCAGCTTCGATCTCTACACCCGTATCCATGACCCTCTAGTCCTGCACATAAAGCGAATACTCATAATTACATCATGCACATGTGTTCTGAGCTCGACTTTATGCATAGAACTAGTCACATAATGAAGATCCAAATAAAATCCAAATATGCATTACACATATTATACATAATATCATAACAATACAAAGTCATTACAACATATACCATAGAGGTATAATCACAACACTACCTTATTTATCTAACTATCATATTTCTTGGATTACAACACATGGTACTTGATACCTCTAAATAGTTGCCTACTTCTAGTAGTAACTACCCTCATCATACATGCCTGATGTCCAACCGTGATGATGTGATGTTCGTCACACAGTTTGTGGAACAAATGGCCTTCCAGAAGGAACATACTCAGTATCTAAAGTGTCAGGACGTGAGTCATTACTCAACCTGAGCGCATTGACTCCCTCTAGCTCAGCTGGGAAGTCTTTAGAAACATTTTCAACATTATCTTCCACTTGCATCTCCTGAGCTTCATTCCTTGAGTTGTCAACAGAATACGCAGATCGTGCTAATCCCCAGGTGCTCCTTTGGGCAAGATAGTTAAACACCGGATAATGTATATTCCCTGGGTTTTGAGAAGGTGTTGATGATTCAAACACTCTCTCCTCAGGATCTTCTTCTTCATCCTGATTATCTATCGACATGGCATTTATACTACTGTTACTAGGGTTAATTCTTACACCCATCCAGCTAGATTGTCCAACATTTCTATTAGAACCATCTGTGGACATCTGGTGTTCATGAGATCCTTCATCCGAACCCCTTCTCCAGCCATTAGAATTCTCAATAGGAAGTTCTGAATCAGAACCATCCTCTGAACCCTGTGGTACTACATACCTCATATCCCTAGTAGGATCATGTATAGGTTCAGGACTTGGTGAATAAGGATATGGTATAAAAGATTCAGGATCTATAGGTATATCCTTAAAGATAGGTGTTGCACTACTACTTGCTTCCTTCTCCAATTGGAATGCTAACTGCTTCCTCCTTTCCGGATCAGTTAGATCCTCTAACTTGTCATTTTTATCTTCGACAATCACTTGATGTGTCTTATAAAAATATGCAACGAGTGTTTCGTATCTATCCATAAACTTGGAAGCTAACTTAGGATGCTTCTTAACCAAAGTAAGATGATCCGGTACGGGCTCCGAGTCCATAGAATCATGGGGCATCACAGAAAATGTGCTACCCTCTAACTCCTTGGCTTTATGCTCCCGGATATTAGCTATTGACTCCACAATAGCAGCATGATAGGCTGCTAAGTGACTCCTACCTTCACCTATAGGTAGGTCGTGATATAACCCAAGCTCCTCTGGGAGTTGGATACTCACACGATACTTGGATAACATGCGACCATCATAATAGGTTATGGTGTTCACTGGAATTCTAGTTGGACAACTAAAAATCTTTAAAAGTTGACGAAGTTGGTCCGTGAATGATCCTTGGTAATCATCAAGAGTCTCCTCTTTCCTTACCAAAGTCTATTTTGGAAACTTTGGTGCCATAGCTCTGTATATCAGAAATATATTTTTATTAGTAACCAGTAATATATTGCATCATAACAAAGAATTATCGCACTAAAACATATAACAGAATATTCTCATTTGAATACCCATTATATTTCTTTTAGAGAATTCTTTATCGTTGCTACACACTCCTACAGGTAATACCCTTACTAGGTTTCCAACCTAAGGTCAAAGCAATTTGCTCTAATACCAACTGCGGTGACCCAGCATACCACTGCATGTGTAGTACACTATAGTTGTTGACATGACATCCACAGAACACTGTTCCGTAAATATCACATCCCTCGGAGTGGTACAATAGAAACATTGCGGGTCCATATTACAAACATACATACGTTCTTATTATTACAATACCTGAAGTTCAAGACATCCAAAAGATTCAACTTACAAAGCAAAATATAAGTGTTTCAGCAGAAGTTTCAAATTTAAAACTTAAACTCCAAATTGAGCTGAACAACTTATTGCTATATATTGTTCATGTTGCTCGGCTCAAGTGGCTACTAGAACTATAGTAATTATTTGGACTCTTGGAACTCTCCTCCATAGACGACATCGTAGTCCTCCCCTTATACGGCTCCATACAGGTTGGGCTCTTCATAGAAGACCTCCTCCTGCCTTTCAGTTGCATACATTGGAGTATCTTCGGGATTCTCAAAGTCTAAGCAAGGATTCAAAGGAAAGAATGAGTAACAGCGTTACCCAGCAAATTCATTATATGCAAGGCAGGAAGTTTGATGCTCTACCTACCACCTCGGACTATAAGTCCTTGGCACTATGCATTTTTTGTAAATCTTTCTTCAAAGATTGATTTTATTATAAAAATCTATGACCATCAGCCTTCACATGTTGACCAGAACTTTCATGGAGTTCCTTTCCTGCCGCGTTTGTAGCTCTTTCCCGAAACAGGGAGTAACAATTTACAATTCTTACACTCTGCAAAGGTGCGTTACTTTTCCCACGAGAGATCAACTCCTTGTTGCACAACCGAGCGTACTTTCTCGTTCACAATTCCATGATGTGGGCCCCAATAGTTGGTCCAAGCCAATCACTGCCCTCTCCGCGACCTCATATGTCTGCATGATCCTTTGGGGATGGCTCACCTCCGTTAAGCCCCCTTTCGGGCAGGCTAAAACCCTGATGAGTTCCCGAAGACTCTATGATCTGGTGATGCTCGGAATAGTACCATTTACATGGACTATATCCCTAAACACCATTCATGGATAATCTAGACACCAAAAGTGTGGGGCGTAAGGGTTCCCACCCATATGTTGGGTCCGCACAAGGAATCATAATGTCACGTTAAGGTCGTCTTGCCTCCATATAAAAGGAAAAGGATACATCTGACTTCTTCATCCCATTCCAAATCTCATGGTTAACGCGTAATATACGGCACTAGAATCACTGATGTCATGGGTTATTAATCCCTAATTGTCCATCATTATTGCAATTAGAAACCTAAGTTCTATTGCTCCATCATATCATCACTTAGGATGATATCTAAGATTTATTATCTTGAGAAAATAATATTTTCCTTTTTCTATAATATAGATGATAACACACAATTTGCAAATACTTTGATAAAGACTCTTCAAAGGACATGAGCAAGTAATGAACTTGCCTTGTGATTGCAAGGTAGTGAAGTCTGATGCTTGCACTGGACCTTGAGCTTCTATGTCTACAAAACATCATTATTGCCCGGTAAGGACAATATTTAAAGAAGCAAAATGATTATGCAAAGTAATGTAATGCATTATTTAGCTTTATATGTATTCTTCCCCATTTATTTAAATTATAAAATCCTTTTTAATAATAAAGGATTTATAATTTTTTTAATATTTATTGAATATTGTATTCTTTAATTTAATTTAATTTTATTAATTTAATAATTCCTTTAAGAATTATTCTTTAAATACCAAAAAATGTTATTAAATATTTGTTTGATATTTTTCTAAAATACTACAATATTAATATATAATGAAAGTGATTTTTATTTATTTTTATCAACTTTCAATAATTTTGTAAAATTCCATAAGGAATATATATATTACAAAATTCTTAATACAATTTGTATGTCTAAAATTTTATTTCTTAATTTATTTGGATAGTTTGGATTATTGTGAATCCAAAAATATTTTATTTATAATTTTTAGATTTTTATTTTATTTTCTAGAATTTATTTAAGTTCATGGGCATTTTGGTCTTTTTCCATTTATTAAAACAGGCTCTAAGTGATTTGGGATGACTGTTTGGGGTTTATTAGGCCCTTGTGGCCCAGTAGGACAGAGCCAAAATGATACCCCGAAGGTGTCCTAGCCCAATCCAGCTCACTCCCTTTGTCACTCGTTCGACCTCATCTCTCTCTTCTCCTCCTCGACCCTGTGGTCGATGGCGCCGCCGCCGTGCACTGCTCGCCACCGTGGTCCTCCCTGGATGCTACCATGATGCAGGGCAAGGTTGTCGACCACGCTCTACCCTCCTGTCCAATTCGATTTGGCTCTGGAGCTTTCCCGTGGCTAGACTAGCTCCATCCCGACCCCTAGGGTTTGGGGTGGTGCTGGTGTTATCGCCGCCACTGCTGCTGTGTGCCGTGGTGATGGTCCGAGCCTTAGGCGTGGCTATTGTCGCCGCCTCGGCGTGGTATGGGTCGCAGCGCCCCTCTTGGGGTGCTCCCCGTGCCGCCATGTTCGTCGGCGACCCTCTGCTTCCTCTTCTAATCTACAGCGAGGACCACAGGTGAGTTGGTCCTTGGGTTATCACCCGTGCCTCTATCTCCTCTGAGTTCATATGTGCGTAACTAGTGGCCATCCCTCATTAGGGTTCATATTTGTTCTAGGGTTCTTCCCTGGTTCTAGGATTCATCCCTCTTTGTGCTTGTAAGATGATGGTTCGATTTGGTAGTGATGCCTAGTGAAGATTGTGCTCACTACACTTCAGTGCTTTCTGTAGTGTTTTGATTGCCTGTTGATATTCTTGATATGATGCTGGTGATTCAGTAGTGTTGCCTCTAACTGGTGATAAAGTTTGGTTGAGCTAATGGTGTGACTGTGAAACTTGGCTGGTTAGGTTGATTCTTAGTGTGTCTCTCTACTGTCAGTACTCTAGAACTGTTGGTAGCACTATTAGTGGTGATTTACTGCATTAGTAAAGATTGGCTTGTGAATTCATGTGCAGATTGAGGTTACTTGGTTTCTTACAGTAACACTTTGCACATATACACCTGATCCTGATTCCTGGTTATTCTTTCCAGGAAAATGATAGTTAATGTCTTATTGTTTTATTTATGAAAGCTAAGTGATTGTTGGCTTGATTTTAGAATTGGTTCTTGTGACTCCATTTTAAGATGGCACACAAGTGATGATTCTACTGCTGGGCTTTACTATGATCAGTGCTTAAGATTGAATATCTGTTAAAGATAAATTGTGAGGTTCTTTCTTTTAAAGATCAATGCCTATGATGTTGGTCTGAGGCTTAGGAATTAAATTCCTATTCTACTGTCCCTCATAGATATGCTTAAGTATCAAGGTTGTTCACTGGATCTTGGATCCTAGTGGCTAAAATGATTGGTTTGCTTGTAGCTTAATGTTAGTGCATATAGTTTTATGAAATCTGTGGTGCTACTCCGTTATGAGATGTGCCCTAATTTCATAAGCTATATGAGAACATTTTGGAATATATATGAGTTGTTGTTGATCACCAGGATCTATGATGCTGGTCTGAGATCCTGGTGGATTTGGTAGAGTCTACTACTGGCCTTATATTTCAAATTTCCTCTATGATAGGTTCACACCACTTGGGTGATCACTGAGAGGTTTAATTTGTAAAACAACACATGCTTTTCTGTTTGAATATGATGAACAGAATATGTGGATGCTTTATGATGCTCACCACACCTGGGTGTTGTTGTTGCAAGTTGTTGATCTTGTGGCTAGATTGATCTGGTGCTTTTTCTGATACTACCAGCTCCTGTACTTGTCCTTGATCTAGCTCTCCACCTCCTGGTCCTGGTGGCTTGATCTTGTCCTTTCTCTCCACCTGATCTCCCCCTCCTTATGTCACTATCTTAGTGAGATGATCCAGGGTTTGGTTGGTGTGATCTGGTTTGGCTTTGCTAAAATGAGTGTGTTCTTGGTGTGTAAGAATAGGGAAATGGTGTGGGGATGTCTCCCACGGCCGTGCTGATAGTTTTGTGTGTGTGGAGTTGTTGCTGCTGTGCTAACAACACACACCATGCAGTTTGGTGTGTGTGCTGCCTATGTGCCTGTTGCACACCTTGTGGATATGCTCTGAATATGAAAGTTACTTTTATCTGGTTATATTCACTTGTCTGGTGAAAGTTGCCCCTCCTTGCTGTTTATTTGACTTATGGCTTGAAATTATGGAAGATATATTCTTTCATATTGGTGAAATTTGCCCCTTTAAAAGATTACTCAACGATGAACTTTGAACAGTGCACTTCACTGTCAATTCTGAGAGTAAAACCTTTTTAACCTTAACTTTCTTTCTTTTTGTTTGTGTTTGTTTTGTAGGTACCAGACTTGGAGATTCAAGACTTATATTAGATTTTTCCGTTTCTTTATAGATAGTTACTTGTAATATTTCTTTTATCTTTTTGTAATTTTATTTTATTCTTTTGTCATAAAGATTGTACTGTTATTCAATATATAAAGATTCTTCTTTTGTTTCATTTACTATTGTAAAGATTTCTAATAAGTTACATTCTGTAACTCATTTATTGAATAAAATAATAAAATAAATATTCATTTTATTGATTAATTTATTTTATTTAAAGTTTGAGTTATTAATTGTTAACTCTTGATTAAATCAAATCACTCAAACCTAATTCTAAATCCTTCTACATTATAATTTCAACATTCAAATTTAAATTTAAATTTCATTTTCCAAAACACACTAATCCACAAAGATCATATCAAAGTCTATAACAATCATCCTTCAAGACTATACCTAATCTCAAAGCATGAAAGAAACTTTGATCACTTTAGGTTTTTATTGCAAAAAATTTACCCACATTTTCACAGATGAATATATGCAATATCACAAATTCCTAAATCTACCCTTCGTTGGTTCCTAAATGCTGGGATGTTACACATGCTCTCTATTGTTAGTAGCTATCTTGGCCAAGTAGTTGCTAGTGACTCCAAGAGGGGATATTTATGCTCGATAGTGGGTTTATGCCTCTATTTAATCAAGGGAAGTGACATAAATCTCTAAGGTTGTAGATGTGTTGTTGCCACTAGGGGGAAAACAACGGTCTCTTGTTCATGGAACAAGTGGATTGTTTACCTTACACACTTTGCTTAAAGTAGTTGTCTGTTGCTTGCAACTTAATACTGGAGGGGGTTCGGATGATAACCCAAAGGTGGACTTCTAGTCATAGATGCAGTTGGATGGCGGTCTATGTATCTTGTTGTATTGCCCAATCGAATCTCATAGGGTCATGATGTCTAGTATTGCATTGTTATGCCTTTCTCAGTCCTGTCAATTGCCCTGCTGTAATTTGTTTACACTGCATGCCATGTTTTTTATCTAAGGAGAACACCTCTAGTGAACTATGGACCCCGATCCAATCTTTACCATTGATACATCTTCCACTGTTACTGTTTACTTTCTACAAACCACCATCACCTTCCACACCATACAGTTGATCCTTTGTTTCAGCAACCGATGAGATTGACAACCTCACTGTTCGTTGGGGCAAAGTCTTGAGTTTGTATTGTGCAGGTTTCCATATTGCTTGCAACACCTTTGAGACGTTTCCTTCCTCCTACTGGTTCGATAACCTCGGTTTCTTACTGAGGGAAGACTTGCTGTTGTGCTGCATCACACCTTGCTCTTGGGGTTTCCCGACGAAGCGCTCCCACGTTGACGCAGCGTCATCAAGGTCCCAATCTACATTCTCACCAAGCCAAACATCATTCCTCCTCGAGCTTGCTTGTTACTCTTGGGTTCGTGGAAACACTAGGCGTCCATGGTCTCCCAGAGGCTTTCGACTTGTGATTTGATCCATGCAAAGTTTGTGAGGGTTTGGAGGCCACCTCAAGGCCTACCACTAGTGATTGAGATCTTACTTCGTGGAGGAGGCTCACGGAGAAGAAGGCGAGCCTCCGTGGAGTTTGAGAACTCTTCGTGGATTCCCAAACCTCTCCAACCGTGATGTAGTTCCCCCAAGGAAGCGAACACCAGGCTTACATCTTCGTCTCAGGCATGCCTCGATTATTTCTACCCAAGCTCTTTACTTGTGTTGTTTAATTTGTATAGCCTTCGCACTCGAAGTACTCGCATCATCATATAGGCTGCCTCACGTAGTTTGCATCGACCAATTTATTTATCCACGCAGCCTAAAATTGTAAAGAACTAAAAGAAAACATGTAGAACCTATTCACCCCCATTAGGTTACCATATCTATCCTTTCAACCGTTTTCTCCTCTAAATGATAAGAGATCGGCTAGAGATGCTCTAAAAGAGTTCCAAAGCAGATAATAAAATGCTATGTCGTTCCTTGTTGGCTTTTACTACCCTAAACACACCCGTTCCTAGCGAAATTGATTTTACCTCAAGGCTTACATCTTCATTACATAAGATTAGTCGCTCTTTCCTTTCTCTGATCAATCAGAACGAGAGGTTCTCTATGAGCAGAGGAGATGCAGTGTGTTTGACCGACTTCACTAAGGCGTATTTGGTTGCTCTCATGGAGGCAAACCAGGCCCTATGGGTGCAAAATCACGCGTTGTGATGCATGCACGATGGGCTTGGCCTGATTCACATGGAGCTTAAAGAACCTCTCATCCACACACGATGGGACCACTCGAATCATTCGTGCAGAGAGGAAGCGGGAGAGGAGAGCCGACCTCCTGTTTATAGTGGTGCGGGTGGTTTTAGGTCTAGGGTTTGCCTGTGTTGGTCCTATGTGGTGTATGACGTCATACCGTCTAGGAATTCACTGCCGAAGTTGGTGGGTGACGGTGTGGACGGTGGTTGTGACACTCCGATGGACGGAGGTGATCCCCCACATGTGGTACAAACAACCAAACACGACGTTGTTGCAGCCATACGCACACAACCAATCCCGACGTATCAAATGACCAACCGATGCGAGACAGGGCAATGCAGCGGGTTGCAGTCTTGAAGACCGTGACGGACTCGAGAAATAGGTGCAGGTACACACGTACTTAATCCTAAACACCGCAACGGCATCTCCCATGGAACGGCGCTGTGGCTACGTCACGACCTAACCAAGTCGCGACTAAACCCAAATACCCAATCGATAATTAAAGCAGCCTAAGAAATCCCGTCCTTGCTCAACAACAGGCCCAGGGTCGCGGTCACCGTTCCAACCCTCCACATACTCCTCGCAATTAACAAAGCACACCTCCAAGCAGTCCCGTACCAAGCCTCGACCCGTGCCAATGGACGACGCCACGGCCGCCAGTCACGGAGCCTTACCAAGTAAGCCATCCGAAACAACCCAACCCAAGCCCCGCAGGCACAGGCAGTTCCATTATTATTACTCCACTCCTTTCCACCCACCCCTCCGTCCCATGGAATGACTGACAGGGTGGGGCCCGACCCCGGGCGCCCGGATGGATAGACTCGAAAACTCACGGAATCTCCCCGAAAAACCGCCCCGAATCGGTTGAAAATCTCTCGCAAACCCTGACGATTTTAAACGGAATCGCGGTGGGAGTAAAAGTAAAGAGGACTAGCAGGCAGCAGCAGCACTCAGGCAGGCACGTCTCCTCTGGTCTCGTCTCGTATCCGCGGCCCGATTGATTTCCCCAACCCGATCGATCGTGCTGCTACCCTTGCTTACGTCTTCGCGGCGAGAGGAGGGCGAGCGCCGATGGATCGCTGCCGGAAGCGCCCCGACACCGACCCCGGGGGCTCCGCGGAGCCCGAGCCCCCCGCCGATAAGCGCCCCTGCACCGCCGACCAGTCCACCTCCGCCGCTCCCGCTCCCGCTCCCGCTCCTGTCGCCGTCGACGCGGACGCGCTGGCGGTGGCTCTTGCTGCTGCTGCCGCGGCGCCGCCGCCGCCGCCGCCGCCGGCCGCCTCGGACATGGACACCTCCTCCTCGGGCCACGCCGGCGACGGCGACGCGGACGGAGACGACGGCGACGGCGACGACGGGGGCTCGTCGTGCGACTCGGACGGCGGCGGGAGCGGGAGGGAGGGCGGCAAGTTCCGCCGGATGGTGGCGGCCGTGGCGGCCGACGGCGCGGGGGGAGACGCGGTGCTGGCGGCGCTCACGGAGCTCTGCGAGGCGCTCTCCTTCTGCACCGAGGACGCCGGGGGATACTTCCCCACCGAGGCCGCGGCCAAGGCGCTCGTAAAGATAGCGCGCGGCGGGGACGGCGCCGGCGGCGGCGGCGCGGTCGCCAGCCCCGACGAGATGCTGCTCGCCGTGCGCGCAATCACCTACCTCTGCGACGCCATGCCGCGCGCAGCCGATGCTTTTGTGCGCCATGGCTTGCTCCCCGTGCTCTGCTCCAGGCTCCTCGTCATCGAGTACCTCGATGTGGCAGAGCAGGTAAACCCAGTCGACCCAGCAGCTCTCATCGAACGATCGCATTGACCTACCTGATCATGTTTCCTCTCTGTGCCCGAGCAGTGCCTGCAGGCCTTTGAGAAGATATCACGGAGGCAGCCGACACCCTGCTTGCAGGCAAGCATGATAACTGCCGTGCTGGCCTACATTGACTTCTTCACTGCAAGTATTCAGGTTAGCATCGCAAAAACTCCATCTTTTTCTGATGAGAATGTACTGCATTCGCTAATACGATGCTTGCTTGGACGTTTCAGAGGGTTGCTGTCTCAGCTGTTGCAAATGTTTGCAAGAAGATCCCCGCAGAGTGCTCCCAGTTTGTGATTGACTCTGTCCCGACGCTGTGTAATCTGCTGCAGTCTGAGGACAAGATGGTATTCTCCGTCACCAGCATATGGTCACCAGTTGAACTGACGCTGTCTTAGCATGTATCTGGTGCTCTGCTAATGTTTCAGCTGATATAATCTTGCAGGTTGTGGAGAAGGTTGCGGCTTGCTTCATAAGCATTGTGGACTCTTTCAGTGGTTCAGTGGAGCTTCTTGACCAGCTCTGCCACCAGGGCGTGGTGGAGAAAGTCCTTCCTTTGATCAACACCGCTGGAATCACATCCCTTAGCCCGTCGACTTCCAGTGTATGCTTCCCCTACTACACCTTCTATGTGTGTATCCTGAGCGTGCATTGCAGGAGTTGACTGTAGTTTTGTTGTGATTGCAGAACTTGATTGGGCTTCTAGCTAAGCTAGCATGTGCTTCACTTGTGGCAGTCAAGTCTCTCTTTGAGTTGAATGTTGGTAGCACCATAAGGGGGATTTTGGTCACTTCAGATCTCTCCCATGGGATGCCATACCTTCCTTCAGAAAACCAAAATAACCAGGTTGGTTGTGTACATTTTGTTTTTCTGTGTAAGTAACATTGCTATGGGCAGTATGGGCATCTGTGCAGACTTAACTTTTACTGTAAACACTAATTTCTACTTCTGAACAAGTGAAACAGTATGTGCACTAATATGGGTTTGATGATGATACCATGCCAGGCATTATATTATAAATAAGTTACTACAACAGTATAATTTTTCTAATCACACCCCTTGATTTCTCTTTATACATAAACATGCAGTCCTGAGTCATCCATTGATTTGTCAATTTAATGTTTGGTTATATCAGGTTAATGAAGCTTTGAAATTAGCAATCCAGCTTATTCCTTCTGTGGCAAGAGATGTTGAAGACACCCATATGGTACTTGCAAAAGAAAAAATAATTGTGGATGAACCGGGGTTCTTGTGTCAGTTCTCTAGGGATATTCTTCCTGTCTTGATCAAGGTATGTTCATGATAATGAACTAACTGTTCATGATGATGTTTTGTGCTCTGAAAAATGAACTGACTGTTATGTGTGCAGGCAGTTAACTCTGGTGCAAATTCGTACATTTGCTATGGCTGTTCTACAATTGTAAATAACATCTGTTACTTCAGTAAGCCTGAAATGCTTCAAGATTTGCTCAAGGAAACAAACATATCAAGGTAAGCATGAACTGCAGAAGAAGGCTGGATTTCTTCCATAACAATCGATAGAGCATATTCACTTAAGTTGTGCTAATTTTCTGAGTCTAAACTTTTGTGATTTTCGTGTCAGCTTCTTGGCTGGTTTATTGTCCCGGAAGGATCATCATGTGCTAATCTCATCACTAAAGATCATCGAGATTCTCATGCAAAAGCTTCCAGATGCTTACCTTGGATCTTTTATCAAAGAAGGCGTGGTCTATGCGGTAGAGGCTCTTCTTATGCAAGACGATTGCTCAAAATCCAGTCCTCCGCTTTCTGATGACAATGAACAGTCAGAGAACCAACCCGTTATAAGAAGTAAACCTACATGTTTCTGCTATGCATTTGATTCCCGCAAATCTGAGTCTGCTGAAACAAGGACTTGTAGGATTGGACAGGGCAACCTTTCTAATTTTGCTAGGCATGTGAAGACAACTTACTTTACAGCTGAAGCAGTGAGTTCTGAGATGGGGTTAACAGAGATTTTGCAGAAGCTCAAAACTTGCTGTGCAGTTCTGAATGACTCTGCAGATAAGTCATTAAACCAAGATGGTCTTCAAAATGAAGAAAACTTGTCTAACATTTTGAGTGAGGTGATGATGGAGCTTCATGGAGGAGAAACGATGACAACCTTTGAATTCCTTGAGAGTGGACTGGTCAAATCTTTGTTAAATTACCTGTCCAACGGCGTATACCTCCACGCAGATGACAATCCTGAAGATCACAATGCTGACCATTTTTGTGCTGTGCTGAAAAGGTTTCAGTCATTTGCCCGGATTTGCTTTTCAAGAATGGAGCAAGGTTGGGGCGATATGCTCTTGACACTACTAGTAAGGAAACTACAGAATGCTCTTACTTCTCTTGACAACTTCCCAGTGATAATGAGCCACGATTTTAAGCCAAGGAACAATATATCTGATATCCCTATTAGGCACTCAACAAGTTGTCCATGTATTCGAGTACGTTTCAAGAAGGACGAAGATGAAACCATCTTAGCAAGCTATGATAATGCTGTGAATTTGGAAATCTCTTCTTCCTTGAATTCTATTGAACAATTTTTGTGGCCCAAAGTCAGTACAGGCACAAGCGATCAGAATACCGAATCATCACCTAGTAGTGTTGCTTCCGAGAGCAAATATGCTGAAGATGATGCTCAAGAAAGGGATCCTAGCCCGGAATCTTCTCCTTCATCAGAGGTACTATTATGCTTTGCAATTGTATGAATATGAACATGATTAATATTGAAATATGATAGGATCTTTGGTGGAATGCTACACTGCTATTTGCTTATATTTATAACTTTTCTTTACTGCCGTAATAGGCTATAAGTAGTATGAGAAGTACTTCATACATATCTGTTGATTCTAGAAAAAATCATTCAATAAACACACATCATTTTGCGGTTCACACGTCTAGATTTCTGTGTTTTAAGGTTGAATGTCTAATTTTCAGGGTATTACCAGGGAAAATCAAAATTCTTCTGCAGAACCATGCTCGAAGAAAGGGCTATCATCCTCCGGTGAGTGCGTGTACCCTAGATTTGACTTTATTGCTAGCTGCTATTCTCTGATTCACAGCCCGTCTCTTGTTCTGGTAACTTTATAATAATACCTTAATGAATGTGCAGATGGAGGTCAACCAGAAAGAAACAAGTTGATTGGGACTGATGGTGCTGTACAACCAAAACTGGTATTCAGCCTGAAAGGCAAAGAGCTTGACCGATCTGTTACTCTATATCAATCAATCCTGCAAGATCAGATCAACGCGGGAGCTGATGTAATTTTGGACACCCAGTTTTGGCGCAGTTTGCACGATGTAACATTTCGAACAGCTGCAAATCCAGAAAAAGATGATTCTCCTAAGGATTCTTCTAATGCAACAATAACAACAAATGACAGTAAAACAGGGTTGATGTGGAAAACACTCCCTTTCTTCAGCAGCTTGTTGATTGGCAAGATTCCTTGCAAAATTGATAGATCAAGTCCATCATATGACACATTGTTTATGCTAAAAGTTTTAGAAGGATTAAACCGATTCTCGTTTCACCTTGTGTCTCATGAGAGAAACCATGCTTTTGCTCAAGGAAGGATAACTAACCTCGACGATCTGAAGCCTTCTATTTCTTCAGTTCCACTGCAGGAGTTTGTTAGTGCTAAATTGACAGATAAACTGGAGCAACAGATGCATGATCCCTTGGTGTTAAGGTCTCGCTGTCTGCCTTTGTGGTGCACTGAACTGATGTCTGCATGCCCTTTCTTATTTTCTTTTGAGGCAAGATGGAAGTATTTCCAACTGACAACATTTGGTTCTTCATCAATGCAACATGGGCATATGGTAGATAATAATGGTAACACTATACCAACAGAAAGAAGCCCATCCTTTACACGGAAAAAGTTCAAAGTTGACCGCAACGATATACTGGTTTCAGCTGCAAAAGTGATGCATTCTTATGCTCGGAGTAATGCACTGCTCGAAGTAGAATACGAAGAAGAAGTAGGCACAGGTTTGGGTCCTACAATGGAGTTCTATACATTGATAAGTCATGATTTCCAGAAGTCTGGGATAGGCATGTGGAGGGGGGAGCTTCCTTGTGAAGCTCGCATTGACAAAACTCATATTGGTCCCCGAACTGTGGTCGCACCTAATGGACTATTTCCTCGACCTTGGTCTGTTTCTGTAGACTGTGCTTCCTTCTCGGAAGTAAATAAAAAATTTCAACTCCTTGGTCAGGTTCTCGCAAAGGCAATTAAGGATGGCAGAATTCTTGACATTCCATTTTCCAAGGCATTTTACAAGCTTATCCTAGGACAGGTATTTTGGACCCTACATTCTTGTATATATCATGTTTGTCATGCTTTGCTACTTTTGTTAGTCAACCTATAATAAGTTTTTCTTTGTTAGGAGCTTAATATATATGATATCAATTCATTTGATCCTGAACTGGCAACGACCCTTATGGAGTTTAAAGCACTTACTTGTCAAAGGAAATATTTAGAATCATGTTCGACAAAGGAATGCCAGAGCCCATCTGATTTGTCTTATCGGGGTTGTACAATTGAGGATCTTGCTATTGACTTCGCTGTCCCAGGGTATCCAGAGTATCTGCCTTTTTCGGAGAGTAGCTCAGATAATGTAAGTGATATGACCGTGCACTTTCTGTTGCTGGCTTCTCAGCAGATTAAAGTACTCTCTAAATTGCTTATGCTGTTTCCAGGTAACTGGTGAGAATTTGGAAGAATATGTTTCTTTTGTTGTTGAGGCAACGGTTAAAAGGGGAATCTTAAGACAACTGGATGCTTTTAAGTCCGGATTCAATCAGGTATGCTGTGTCATGGTGCTGCTTTCATCTAATTATACTTGTGTAAAGAATGACAGCTTTTCAGTTCCACTATGACTGGCTTGGTTGACCCCAGTTCTCAAAATGTGCAGAGTGGTTAGGATGGATTGTATACCTAGAACTTTGTCTTTAGTTTTTATGATTTCTTCAACAAAACTTATTAGTTTTCTCTTTCCTACTATCACATTTGTCTTTGGAGGGACTAGCAGTAAAGTTTAAATTAGGCAATGCAGAAGCCTTTCCTTATGTTTGTAACCCTGTGTATTTCTTAAACAATCTCAGTCCGGTATTTATAAACTTCTAATTGCTTTTGATAGTAATTAGTATGCTTCGGTGATTGACTCAGCCTTCATCCTTCAGCTGCATAGTGTTTTCTCATCTGTTGGTTCAGATGTATTTCGGCATTAGTGTGCTTTCTGTGCTTTGATTTGTAATAACTCACAAGCCTTAACTGGCGCCTGTAGGATGACATGAACCCGGTGTCCACTTCTCATTTTATATTTTTCATTTTCCTCTGGTAGTGCTTGTTACTGTTTGTACGTTTCTAAAATTCATTTTGTTGTGGCACACTGACACTGAAAATTGCAGGTATTTCCACTGAGCGCACTTCAGGTATTCTCAGAGGATGAGCTGGAAAGATTACTCTGCGGAGAACAAGACAACTGGGATGTATGTTCCTGTCTTTTGTTGTTTTTTCGTTGGATTTTGGTGATTTTTCTTACTATACTTTTTTCCATATTGATGCCTTGCTTTTGAACAGTTCGTGAAACTTGTTGATCACATAAAATTTGATCATGGCTACACCTCCAGCAGCCCTGCAGTCATTAATGTAAGTCTTTTGACTAGATACGTTTTGAAGTTCGATTCTTCAAGAAAAAAAATGATCTAAGTACCATAACAAGATATCTGAATACACCGCAGTTGTTGGAGATCATACAAGAGTTTGGACGCCAAGAACGCAGAGCTTTCTTGCAATTTATAACAGGCTCACCTCGACTCCCTCCAGGCGGTTTGGCTGCACTGAATCCAAATTTGACAGTTGTCCGGAAGGTCTGTTTCCAATGTAAAGCTATCTCTCTCTGCCTATCAGTTCATTGTTACTACGTTTGCTAACATTGTGTTATGCAATCAACAGCATAGCAACAACGATGCTGACGATGACCTGCCCAGTGTGATGACGTGCGCCAACTATCTCAAGTTACCTGCCTACTGTTCTAAGGTCTGAACTTGCTACCTTTCTGCTATATAAACTGAGCTAGATTAATCTGCACTTCTATTCAACATATCATTTTCTGTAGTTAAGATTAGATTTATTGGACTGATGCAACACTTAAGCTAAATGACACTGGAACGTGAATCATAAACCACTAAATGCAAGTCAGACATCACGATGATTGGCATTCTGAACAAACTATTTCGGGCATGATGATTTTGCAGTCATTACTTCCAGTTACTGCATGTTTGTACTATTTCCTGAGATGAATACCTGTGTAATTGCACTAACACCGAGCCTTTTGTGTTCTTGACCTTCAGGAAAGGATGAGGGAGAAACTGCTGTACGCAATTACAGAAGGCCAGGGGTCCTTCCACCTATCTTGACTGGACACCAGTAGCTGCACGCGCCACACACAGTACAAGTTCGTGCGTGTTTTGTAAGTATAATCACGTAGGGAAAAACATAGCTTAGAAGTGTGGGAGGCACACTGCTTAACTTATGGCACGTTTCGCAGTTTCGGGTGGAGGGGAAGAAAACAGAAGGTGCCTGCCCCTCTCCTATCTATCCTTGTCTGTACATAGTGGTAGAACCTTAGAAGGCTTTAGGTGCGTGTGTGTGTTCCCGAGTTGGTCGCGCACATGGCGACCTCAGGTCAACTTACCTCGGTACCTATTTATGTGGCCTGATCTTTTGATGTACATATACGTGGCCACAAGTGCTATTGCTATCCATCCTATATATTGTTCTTAGTTGGTGTTTGCCCGCTGAAATCTGTATTTGGCGAAGTATGTTTGTAGCAGTCTTGCATGTGGGTCTGTCTGGCCTTCACTGAAACTATTGCCCACCTTGGCTCCTTTGGAATCTTGATTTTTTACCTGGAGGGGTTGAACTGTTTCCAACGGTATTTCTCTGGAAACGAAAATCTGACAAAGAGATTGCACAGTTTCTTGTGCAATTCCAAATAATATCGCCCACATAAATTTAACAAAGAGATCACCATCTTTGATTTTTGTGAATAGATTGGAATCTATTTTGCCAGGTTTGTAGCCTTCTTGAGTAGAAACTTTCTTAGGTACCCTACCTTAGGCTGGTCCTAGTGCCAGTATCATAAGGTGTATCATGCATGCCAACTTGACAAAAATTTGATGTGGCTCCATAATTAATAAAGAGAGAGGTGATTAGAATAGTCACAATGGGGAGTATCATATAGTAGTATCATGCATATGATACTAGTATATGATATCATCTCCATAATGCATAGTATCATATAGTAGTATCATAGTCTTGGTGTATTTATTTGTTTGTAGAATCTCAATGTAAAATTATGGCCAAGATTTGTTTAGGATTATTTTTTCTAGTTTTATGTGCTATGATACCGTATCTACCTATGATACCAACACAATCTCTTTCATCATTAATTACTATGACACATAAGCATTTTGCATGCATGTGGTGCATGATACTACCTATGATATCCCCATTAGGGCTAGTCTTAGTGTATCATAGTTAGATACCGTATCATAGCACGTAAAACTAGAAATCATAATGACAAGTAAATCTTGTACACACATTTTACATAGAGATTCTACAAATCAATAAATATACCACTACTATGATACTACTATATGATACAATACACTAGAGACATAGTATCATGCACTAGTATTATATGCATGATACTAGTAGTATGATACTACCACTGGGACCAGCCTTAGAGTAGGGTGTCAGGTGGGATCCTACCAAAATCCCACATCTAGTTCATTTTAAGATTTGACACTACAAAATTTAAAATAATAGGAGTAGGATTTAGGTGGGATCCCACTTGACACCCTACATTAGAGTATCTTCAAGGTAATCCCTTGTGGGGGACATGTATCTGCCCCTACCTATCTAGTTCTAGTCTCTATGAAGAAGAACCAAAGAACACGATTTTGACACGGCAAATTGCGACTATCCAAATTCCCATAATAGGCCAAGGTGTATCATATTTTTTTTAAAAGGCAGAATTTACAACAACAATGAGAGGGAACTAAAGGGACCCTATGGCTCTCTCCCACCTTTACTGGTTTTTGGCCTGATCTTATGTAAGGTATTTCGGTATCATCTTTGCAAATAACTCAACATCACATAGACACATATATCATATATGCAGTGTTTTACTGGTTTTTGCGTTGTTTTATAAAATCGTCATATGCAAATGAACACTTTGCATTAAAAAAGATGGATCAAAAGATCACATATCATGTTTAAACTATGCTTGTCAAACAAACGATAGAAACCCAGGGCTTAGTATTCTCTGGTATGGTAACATGATTGTAACTTTTATGCAATTAGATCATCAAACCCTTTATCTGAAGGACAGCACTACGCGTCGTCCCCGGGGATAATTCCCCAAAATCCCTGTCTCTCAAAAAATACTAAAATCCCCCTTTTACTACAAATGTATCCGCTTTTGCTACAAATAGTCCCGTTTTTGCTACATGTAGCAGAAAACGGTTTGAGCCAGAAATAGAAAAACAGACTAGACCTCGCCTGGAATTTCGCCGGAGACCTCGCCGGCGACCGTGTAGCAAAATAGTTGTGCTAATGTAGCAAATCCGACCTCACCGGAGACTCGCCGGAAATTTCACCGGAGACTTTCGCCGGAAACCTTGTAGCAAAACATTTACGCTATTGTAGCAAAATCATAAAAATATTGTAGCAATTTTTTTTGCAAAATGTAGCAAGAATCCATTTCGCCGGAGACATCGCCGGGACTTTGTAGCAATTTTTTTTGCTAGCATAGAAAAATCTACTTCGCCGGACATCTTGTAGCAAAATTTTTATAACATTATAGCAAACACGTAGAACAGTTCGAGCAAAACAAATACATTGATATAGCAAATCCCCACCACATCAAAAAAATTCCTAAAATGCAACCCTCGTCGTCGGTGGCACCTCCGGGCACCATTAGTAGCAAATCAGTTCGCCTTAAGTAGCAACTCTGCCCGATCGTGCATGGCGCATCGGTGACCATTGAACACGTGCGCCGCATTACCACGGAGAGGGCGCTAAGCGTGAGCCTCGACCGCCATGGCGAGCCGCCCTTGACCTTGCTCCCTTGGCGGCGTGACGCCTGCCTCGTGGGCATGGAGGCGGGCAGGATGGGGTGGAGGAAGGCGCGCGGCAACGCCCTGCCCAAGAGCACCATCCGAGCGCGGCGAAGGAGGGCACGTCGGAGGAGGGCCTCGCGGAGGAGCTCGACGGAGGAGGGCATCACGAAAAAGCTCAGCGGAGGAGGGCACGTCAGAGTAGGGCGTCGTACGTGGAGGAGGAGCTCGGCAGAGGAGGGCCCTGCTACACGACTGCAGCAGATGTGGATGTGGCGGAGGTGAACGACAGGGAGAGTCCCTTGGAGGGAGCAAGGCCGGCGGTGGCTTGTATATCCAGCGACGGCTAGCGCCGAAGCTAGGGGCAATGACGAGGAGCTTGGATGGCGGCGGCGGATCTGAAGAAAGAAATTAGGGAAGATGCAAATTAGACGTTGACGTACGTGCGGTGACGGGCTCACCCACGATACACAGTTGGTTGGATCCGGAGGATGCTATCCCCTGAGGGAGGCATATCATTTTCCTTATCTGAATATGAATTCAATGATATAACTTTTATGGCATACACTTGATGTTTCGTTGGTCAAATTGACGGTCAATCATAAGGAGTAAAATCATGGTGCCCACATCTACACACATCCATGTACTTGGCAGAAATTTATTAAGATTGTAAATGATACTATCTCCAATATCCGTCGTTCTAGCGTGAGAGTAGTAGTGCGGTGCGGTGGGTTCTCGTGGGGCATTTTCATCACGTGATCTCGGGGACCGAAAAGCCCTCGCGCTTGCAAAACCGTCAGTAGGCGCCAAAAACCTGACCCTCCAGTGCGGCTGCAGCAGCATCGTAGACCGGGTGCACGGTGCGCCGGCTGCACGGACGCCAGGCTATTTATACGACTCTGACGAACGGCCTGGATAGCGGACGGCCCGCTCCCAAACGAATCGCACCCGCCTGCGCCGCCTTCTCTTCTCCAGCGTCGGATCTCCCACTCGCCGCCCTCCTCACCGCACCTCCCCCCGCGCCTCCATTCCCCGCCTTCCCCTACCTTCCTCCCTCTACGCGCTCGGCTCGCTTATATAAGGTAAGCCTCCCTCTCTCTCCCTCTCCAGACCCTTCCCGGCTCTTCTGGAAGGTTGGGGCTAGGGTTTCGTGCTGATGGATCTGGGGTTGCTGCCGTCGGGGCTGTGGTGCAGGAGGAGGACCGGATGTCGGACGGGCCGACGAGCCCCCCGGGCGGCGGGAGCGACGACGGCGGCGGCGGCGGCGGCGGCGGAGGCGGGTTCGGCGGCGTCAGGGAGCAGGACAGGTTCCTGCCCATCGCCAACATCAGCCGCATCATGAAGAAGGCCATCCCGGCCAACGGCAAGATTGCCAAGGACGCCAAGGAGACCGTGCAGGAGTGCGTCTCCGAGTTCATCTCCTTCATCACAAGCGAGTATGTCTGCCCTGCTCCTCCTCCTCTGCTCTGCCTTTGCTGAATGGAAATGTTTGAGCTTTAGCTGGTCCGGTGCTGACCTGTCTGCAGGGCGAGCGACAAGTGCCAGCGGGAGAAGCGCAAGACCATCAACGGCGACGACCTGCTGTGGGCGATGGCCACGCTGGGCTTTGAGGAATACATCGAACCCCTCAAGGTCTATCTGCAGAAATTCAGAGAGGTGCGTAGTACCTATCTAGGTGTTCCGTTAAATCCAGATTGGAGCTATTCTGCAATGATTGGGCTGGATTGGTGTGATTTGGAAGTTAGGCAGGACCATCGCCACTTATGCCTGCTGTCACGTTAGCCTTATTTAGCAAATTGGCTCGGTTTTGGCTTACTCTTACTTTGCAAGATTAAATAACGTTGTGCTTAGACCATGTGTTAAAAGAGTACTGTTTTTTCAGATTATTAAATCATATAAGCATTAAGAATCATCTCAGGCCATTGATTAAATGAAGTCATCTACTATTGGACTGGGACATGCATACAGACACTACTTTCTCTTGTCCAGGGCCCTGTTACCAATTGAACAGATTTATTTAAAGCAGATTTTATGTGAAGACATGCACATCATATACTAGAACCTCACATCTAGAACAGAAGTTCAGAGCTGATACAAAGATCATCTTTGCATCACAAGTTCCTGAAAGTTCTGTGATTGGAGCTATGCGTCCTACTTATAAGGCAATAAGTAATGCACAATCTAGCTTAAAGAATAAATACCTGATATGCATTCAATACTTCTTAGCAGCTTAGAGTTTATTTATGGTCATTCGTCAGTGTATACTTTTTATCTTATTTTTTTGCTCCAGTTTATCCATCTGATATGTCTTCTCTTGTTTGTCTTCTATTTGGCGGATGGCTACTTCTGATTGCAGATGGAGGTATGTGTTATATGGAATCTGTTGTATAAGTTAAAAAAAGATTCATCCCTTGTTATGAATTCCTCCTAGATTTCTTCATGTGATCCTTGGCATTTAGACACAAATTTTCCGAAATATGATATTTCAATGGAAATTGAAATTACTGAAAGTTTGTAATTTGAGGCTTTGAGCTATCCAATTCCATACACGCTGTGATTTAGAGATGTAAGTGGGATCCTGCCAATGTCGCACTTATAGTTCATTGGAAATTTGTACTCCCTCCGTCCTGAAAAGGATGTTGCAAGTTTGTCCAAATTTGGATGAATCTATATACCAAATAGTATCTAGATACATTGGATTTTAGACAAATCTGTGACATCCTTTTTAGGTCGGAGGGAGTAGTTCAAATTTTTGTTTGAACTAGGAATTTCCAAATGAACTGTATATCCCACTTGACACTTTGTCGTGATTGTATATCCTTTGTGCACATTTGAACTAACCATGCTGAAAACTTGAAGCCACACAATCCATCATGGAAGCCTAAATTTTGTTAGTTCCGAATTGCGAAGATATATTGCTAATTAGATGTGGTGGGATATGTGTATAACCTAAATTAGTTATCTGTTTATGAAGTTTTGTAGTTCCAGTAGCTGTCTGCATTGTTTCCTACCAAGTTACCAACCGAGCAGAAAATTCGCATGTATAACGCAGACTACTCGAGCAGAATTTTGTGAGAGTCCCCTTTGTGTTGACCACTTAATGGCTGTTCTTTTGGCTTCTCTGACTGCCTGTCAAGTGCTAGGATATTGATATGATTCATGATTGCACTACAATGCCTATACTATACAAATCAGTGGCGTGAGAAACATGACTCATCTTGGCATCTCTCCTTTTGTCAATAATTATCAGGGTGATAGCAAGGTAACATCGAAGTCTGGCGATGGCTCTGTTAAAAAGGATGCACTTGGTCATGGAGGAACAACTAGCTCGAGTGTGCAAGGGGTTAGTATGGCAAATTTCTTTCCTTTTTATAGTATTGCTGAAAAACTGAGCTCTGTGTGTTTCTTTTAGATGGGCCAACAAGTAGCATACAACCAAGGAATGGTTTATATGCAACCTCAGGTGATTATCTTGAATATGCTTTGACGATTTTTTTCGTCAGTTACGTAGTATCGACTGGACTTGGTGTTTAGCTCGAGTATAGCAGCAATTAGGCATAGTTGGTGCCTGTGAGACGTCTCCTGGCTATGTTGTAGTTTGTCTACACAGATCGCCTTGAGGAAATTCTGCTAAAGTGCCCTGTTCGATAACTGCTATTGTGCAAATCTGTTTCTTTTCCCTAGTGAATGAAAATATAGTTAGGCATGAGCAGTGTTGTGTTTGCATTTGTACTTCTAGTGAAAGCCCATGCTTTTAGTAACTGCACAAAAGTCAGTTCCTCTGTAAATATCTTGTGATAACTCTGATATCTGTACTATATAAGGAGAAACATTTCGATACAAAAACCAGTACTCTTTGGCCAAGCCCAGTAAAAAGAGAGAACTATTTACTGCTACTCTTTTCTCTCTATCTGTTTCTTCAGTTAATCAAATTTAGGGGAGTTTCAAAATCTTGCACAAGATGGAACTTTATGAGCAAGTAGATTAGCCCTTACATCCTCTATGTTGTGCACAATCACTGTATCTTAGCTGGGAAAACTAGATGGTCGATATTGCAGCTAAGTTTTATTTGTTCTCTTAGAAATGCAAAAACTTTGGATATTTTCCGTGTGAAACATGTTTTTGTGTAACAAAGTACCCTGGACTCTAATGTTCAGCATTTCATGCACTGTGTATGTGCTTTTGTTTGGCATATGGAACTTTTCTGTTTCATTCATCAACACTTTTGTGTAACTTATCAATGTAATTGTGTGCTTGCATCTGGTATCTGTATTGATAGTTTTTTTTCTTTCCCTTGCACAGTATCATAATGGGGATATCCCAAACTGAAGATATGGACCTTCTCCGTGACTGCTGCTGCTCTGCAAGGTATGTATCACCTCGAAGACCTACAATGTCACTGAATTATATGATATTGTGCTATCTTGTGTCTCATGCGCTGATATATTTCTAACTTAGGTTGGTTTTGATACACACCTCATGGAGAGCAATAAGCAGTGAAGGAACTTAGTACCCCCATAGGTGTGTGTTCGTCTGCCAGAACTGATGCTCCGAAGTGCCAAGGCTGCTTCCCAGATGTAAATTGCTTTTTCCTGAGAGTAGAGTCAGTTGTGGTTTAGCATCAATGTTGTATGTTGTATATTTATGATAATTTAACAATTTGCCCTCTTGGTTGCCATTTGATTCCGTATGGAGAAATTTGTATTGGGGGAGTCGTACATCCAGATACATCTGTCCTGAATTAGTTGTATCGAACCCTGAGAAGGGTTGTCTTCGTTGTCACAAACTCCCTGAGCTAAGGCTCATTAGAATTCATTTTACTATATCTGCTTGTTGAAACAACCGACAGAGTTTTCTGCCTATCCCTCCCTCTGAAAGGCTTTCTGTGTGCCAAAGCTTCTAGAGTTTTTTGTTGGCATCATGCGACCGCAGAATTGTTGCTCGCAAGTCACAGCACCGACGATTTTTGGTTGGTTATCCCGAGAAGCTGCCTTACCGTCAGCTTTTAGAGAAGCCGGTTTAAATACCGTCAGCTTTTAGAGAAGCCGGTTTAAATACCGTCAGCTTTTAGAGAAGCTGGTTTAAAAAAATTATGAAGCTTCTAATATGCTTAAGGCTAAATTAATTTAAAAGCCTCATAAAATTTTAGAACCGGCTTCCTAAGGATATAGCGGTTTCTCGAAGAAACCACTAAGGCCTTGTTCGTTTTGTTTGGAATCAAACCAGATGTGGAACCAATCCAGTCTTGGATTGGGTTGATTCAATACCATCACCAAATCCATGTCATGCTAATCCCTGCTAACCACTAGTACAACATACGTGTTCGTTTAAGTCAACTCGATCCCCGTGTCCGTGTTGCGCTCGCTCTCTTCCCATACTCGATCCCCGTGTCCGTGTTGCGCTCGCTCTCTTCCCATACTAGAAATTATTCCATGGGCTGCTTGGCGATTATTTTTTTCCAGGGCCAGATAGTGTAAATGGCCTAGATCAGAAGGAAAAACAATACCGGACTGGAATAAACGAAGACCATAAATTGACTGGACTGGAAAAATTGACTCGCTGGGTTGGATGACATGGATTGGGCTGGAATCCAGATCAATCCATGCCTTCGTGGGATCAACCGAACGAGGCCTAAAAGAACTGGGCCATAGCTTAACTCCAGCAAGTACAATGGACGGGGAGAGGGAGAAAAACTCTGAAGCACATACAACACACACCACTGCTGCGAGCTTCAATAATTAACACAGCAACCAAGGAAGGAAATATCGACGTGAACATGAGGCTCCTAACCAAAATTATCCAGCTTTCTGGCCAGTTGACTACAACCAGAGTATGCAGAAAACTTCAAACTGGAATCCAGCCCATGATTTTTTTTTCCGCACCATCCAGCCCATGATTTCCAAAAGACGAGAAACATAATTAGTTCCCAGCAGACGCCGTAACAACAGGGCAAAAGCTAAAACTGAGAAATAACAGGGCAAAAGCTATAAAGCAAGTCGAATCAGCCCGCAAATACATGAACCATGACAGAAGAGGGAGAAACGCGCTCCCGAACACAGCCAGTTTTACAAATATGACAGTTAATACAAGAATCATGACATCCCAGCAGAACGGGCCTCACACTAAAATTGTAGGAAAGAGCATGGATTCACCTACCTGATCCAGGATATACTAACCCAATGGAAGCCGCACCAAAGTTTCGCAAGAACTCTGTTTATGATTACACCACCAATGCATGTGCTCCCAAGGCAACTAGATGGATGTCTATATGGAAGGGGCCAAATATTGCTAATGCCCTAGCTAACCTAATGGCACCGCGAATGCTAGGGTCAGACTCCTGTTTTTCCTATACAAAACACAACATCCAGATGGGAGAACCGGTTGGACAGATTACCTCAATATCAACAGGAACAAGAATTCAGCGTAAGCTAGCTGGTTTGTTCGGTTACACCACCCACTTGCACGTCAGCCGCCTCAACCGTGGCGCCCTCCTTGGCTGTTGTAGCTTTCTCATCTGGCGCTTCAATGGTGGCATCCTCTGCAGTTTTCTCGGATGTTGTAGCTTTCTCATCTGGCGCTTCAACCATGGCAACCTCTGCAGTTTTCTCGGATGTCGTAGCTTTCTCATCTGGAGCTTCAGCGCTTGCATCCTCTGAAGTTTTCTTGGCTGCTACAGCTTTCTCATCTGGCGCTTCAACCATGGCATCCTCTGCAGTTTTCTCGGATGTCGTAGCTTTCTCATCTGGAGCTTCAGCGGTGGCATTCTCTGAGGTTTTCTTGGCTGCCACAGCTTTCTCATCTGGCGCTTCAACCATGGCATCCTCTACAGTTTTCTCGGATGTCGTAGCTTTCTCATCTGGAGCTTCAGCGGTGGCATTCTCTGAAGTTTTCTTCGCTGCCAAAGCTTTCTCATCTGGCGCTTCAACCATGGCATCCTCTGCAGTTTTCTCAGATGTCGTAGCTTTCTCCTCTGGAGCTTCAGAGGTGGCATTCTCTGAAGTTTCCTTGGCTGCCACAGCTTTCTCATCTGGCGCTTCAACCATGGCATCCTCTGCAGTTTTCTCGGATGTCGTAGCTTTCTCATCTGGAGCTTCAGCGGTGGCATTCTCTGAAGTTTTCTCTGCTGTCGCAGCTTTCTCATCTGGCGCTTCAACCATGGCATCCTCTGCAGTTTTCTCGGATGTCGTAGCTTTCTCATCTCGTGCTTCAGCTGTGGCATCCTTTGCAGTTTTCTCTGCTGTTGCAGCTTTCTCATCTGGCGCTTCAACCATGGCATCCTCTGCAGTTTTCTCGGACGTCGTAGCTTTCTCATCTCGTGCTTCAGCTGTGGCATCCTTTGCAGTTTTCTCTGCTGTCGCAGCTTTCTCATCTGGTGCTTCAACCTTTGCATCCTCTACGGGTTTCTCGGCTGCCGTAGCTTTCTCATCTGGTGCCTCAACAACGATGGCATCCTCTACGGGTTTCTCGGCTGCCGTAGCTTTCTCATCAGGCGCCTCAACAACCATGGCATCCTCTACGGGTTTCTTGGTTGCCGTAGCTTTCTCATCTGGTGCCTCAACAACCATGGCATCCTCTATGGGTTTCTCGGCTGCCGTAGCTTTCTCATCTGGTGCCTCAACAACCATGGCATCCTCTACGGGTTTCTCGGCTGCCGTAGCTTTCTCATCTGGTGCCTCAACAACCATGGCATCCTCTACGGGTTTCCCGGCTGCCGTAGCTTTCTCATCTGGTGCCTCAACAACCATGGCATCATCTACGGGTTTCTCAGCTGTCGTAGCTTTCTCAATTGGTGCTTTGGCTGTGGTTTCAGCTTCAGTGGTCTCACCAGCTAGTGCTTTAGCAGTAGCTTTTTCCATTCTCTCATCCGGTACATCACTTGTAGCTTCAGCTGCATCTGTGTTTTTCATTTCGTCACCTGCTGCTTCAGCTGTAGTTGTACCTTCTACAGCCTCCCCAAGTGTTCTGGCAGTAGCTTTATCTTCTACAGTTTCCTCATCCGGGGCTTCGACTTTTGACTCCACAGCTCCCTCAACCTCAGCCATAGTCACCTCTTCTGTAGTTTGTTTGCCAATATTGGTGTGTCCACCTGATACATCAATTATATCGTCCACTCGAACAGTTTGCTCAGGACAGCTGACTTGTCCGTCTGCTACTTCAGCAGTTTTCGGTTCCACAACTCGCTTATTTGGCCCAGCTTCTTGGGATGATGCTTCAGCTACGTCTTGAACAATATCAGCTTCTGCGGCCGTACCCTCTTGTTCTATTGACGTTCCGCCTACAGCCTGGACCTGCATAGTTTCTGGTTGCAGCTCAGACACTTGAATATCTGAAGTGCCAGAGGGTACAGCATCTGATGGAGCTTTGACTTCCTCAGTTGCAACTCGATTTACAGATTCTTCAGGTAAAGATTTACTTTCCAACTTCACGTCACGAGGAATTTCAACTGATGCTTCTTTTGGAGCTTGAATTTCCAACATTTGCTCAGCTGCATCTTGTTCCACTGGTTTTTCAACAGAACTCTGAGCTTGCAATTCCATAGCTACATTAGTCTCTTCTGGAACTTCATTCACAGTATCAGACTCTATTACCTGTTTGGCACTCTTGTTTAGATGTTCCTCCCTGACTGGATCGGTCGCACCAACTACCTGAACAGCTCCAGTTCCAGCTCCAGACAGGGCAATCTCTGATTGTTTTTCAAGTGAAGCTTGCTCCATTGCGCCAGATGACTCCTTGGCAATCATTTCAGCTTGCCCATTATGTGTAGCTGTTGCAATTTGGTCAGGTGGGCCAATTAGCTTAGCATCAATTTGGTCAGGTTGCCCAGTTAGCTTAGCATCAATTTGGTCAAGTTGGCAAGCTTGCTGGACGGTCGTAACTTGTCCACCTGATGATCCTTTTACAGGTTCAGATTGGCATGTTTTCTTGAGGGTCTCAACTTGTCCACCTGATGATGCTTTTACGGCCTCAGCTTTCTCAGTTTTGTCGACTTGGTCAACTTTCACGGTATCCAGCGGAATTTCAGGCTTACTTGGACCTAGAGAAAATACATCCTCAAATGGTTTAAGCATGCAAAATTGTTCAAGCTATGAACTAAATTTTTGTTAAATATAAACAGGAATGTTTACCAGGAACCTCTGGGGCATGATCCCGAGGGCACGCCTCAGGCTTGGTTGGTTCTTTCACTCCTAGAGTAAACGGCATATTCACAAGACGATAGCTACGGAGCGAAGGACCAAGAGTGCCATACTTTCCAGCAGCGCTGAAAGCCCTTTCAGCATCAGCGCGCTTCTTGAAGACAATTTTAACAGTATTTGTATTCTTTTGCACTTCAGTTTCGGATTCTTTCAGTGGCCCATAGCGACCGAATATCTTGATCAGGCCACTTTCTGACGGAAGAGCAGTAGACCTGCCAAAGCTTAAAACAAGTGCGGTGGGCTTCCACTCGTCGACTATCTTTTCGTCGACATGGATAATTGATCTTTCTATCACCTGTATCTGTTTCTTAGGAGGCTCCTCTTCATGCTGTACTGGCGACAAAACTGTGTTGTATAATGACTTGCGCTTACGCCTTGGCCTCGTGTTGGTAGCAGCTCTTTTCAGGCTATGAATCGGGTGATTATGCAAACTCAAACCAGACCAGTAGGAGTCCTGCATATGATCAGTAGTCTCTAGCTCGGGAGAAGGTAAAACCCTCTTCTTTCTCCCTCTCTTTGATGCAGTTTTTTCGATAACGCTTGCTTCAGTAGTAGCAGATACAACATAATTCCTATAATCACTGAAGTAGCTAATTAGTAATGCTGAGGAATCATACTTGTCCATTGGCTCCACAGCAACTGAGCAGAGCTGAATGAGTAACTCCTTGGGGTCCGCAATGTGATGCATATGCAAGCGTCTCCTCTTTGCGCGCTTTTCCACAGTAAGTTCATTCACAGCATCATCACTAGAGACATCAAATTCTGCATTCTCTAGTTCATTCTGAGACTTCACAGCGGACGAAGATCCTGTCAGCTGGTTTGCAGCTCGCCGGATGCACTCCCCAATCTTGAAAGAACCACCAACAGCTGTAGTTGGTGATTTTGCATCTGAATCTTCAAACGAATCAAGACCCCTCTTCTTCTTGTTTGAATCCTCAAAGTCCCTAACACTTTGTGGAGTGCTGTAAGAAGCATTATTATTGGACAGACTGGCGGTGCCCTTTTTCCCTGCCAACTCCAGGTTATCATTAGGCTTGTGTTTTCGAGGTCTCCCCCTTCCTCTTTTGGGCTTGACCTCAGGAGGAGGCTCTTCAATAACAACAACTTCCTCAATAACTACATTATTGGTAGAAGAAGTATCAATAGCATCCTCAACCCATGCACTACCAGTCTGGAACGATGCAAGTTCAGGGCACCCCTTAGATCGATAGAGAGATGTAAGCTGAGAACAGGCTATCACCAACTCTAGCAGATCACCACCTTGGCCAGGGAATAGAGCTAGCGACTTAATATAATGAAGAAGGCTTTCCGGACTAAAACATGTCAAGATCTCAGACCGGTTAACTGATGAGCAAGTAACTCCATCCTTGAGTCCAGCATTCTCAACCATATACGACATTCCATTGTCAGAGAGCTCTTCTGGCAAACAAGAACAGCTCATCCCCGACAAAATCCGCCTTGAGAGCTCTTCGAGTGCATAATTAACAGAACCGACAAAGGCATCTGAGCTACTCTGTTTCTCCATCTGCGAATAGTTGGTTACAAAAGGCTTCAGCTGGGATTCGTCGCACCATGCAAAACTGTTGTCACCAAAGTACGCGACCAAACGACAGCCCTTCTTCTGGTGCTTCAGTGCCAACTCAGATGCATTTGAAGGATCGAAAATCTCACCAGGCCACCAAGGGTGACTTTTCACTTTACCCCACACAAGATCAGAAACTCGAAAACCGTCTATATCGAGAGGGGGAAGGGAGTATCTGGCGCACTGAACAGAAGTTTCCGGTCCATTCTGTGTCCCCTCGTCGAAATGTGCGACTCCATTGTCTTGTCCTGCCACATTGACATGATTTTCTTCGAGTTCAGTGGATTCTGCAATGGAAGTTAGAAGATGTTATTGCAAGCTAGAAAACAGTGGGCATCGGTACATGAAAGTGACCGGGGCCGGGCCTCACCAGCAACATCTCCTGCTGGAACCAGCTTCCTCTCCGTCTGGCCTGTGGGAGCTTCTGGCTCTGCTTCTGCTCCTTCTGCAACAACCATGCCAGCCGCCTCCGTGAAGTACAGCGGATCAGCCAGCGTCGTCGCAGATGCCTCTTCTCGAACAGCATCCGCCGTCAGCACGCCAGCCCTCGCCACCGCAGAACCCTCCTCCTTCACTTCAGCAGCAGCAGCAGGCGCCTCATCCGAGGCCTCCGTCATCGTCACATCGGAATCTCCTGCCGGTCCCGAGCTCGCCCCCGCGGCCCGCTCCTGCTTGGGCTCGGCACGGCCGCTGTCTCCCCCCGGATCCGAGGCCGCGACGGCCGCAGGGCTCGAGCTCATGTGCGCAGAGCCTCGGGGGGCGCCTCCCTGCCGAGCTCCGGGGCGAGGAATCTGGGGGGATTTGCAGTAGCGGTGAAATCAGCAAGGAGCTCGAACGAAATTCCCCGCCTCGATCTGGAAAAACCGCACGGGCGAGAGGGCGGGGGGAAACCCTAGGCGGGGCGGGGCGGACCAGCAGGGTAGCTCGGGAATTTACCTGGCGCGGGCAGGGTGGGGCGTTGCAGCGCCGCGGCGGAGACGGGAGCGGAGGCGAGGCGGGCGGGGCCGGGTAGGGGGGGGGGGGGGGGGGGGGGGGAGGGAGGGAGATGGCGGAGCTGGATGGATGCGGGAGCGAACAGGGAGAGTGTGTACGCTTTGCGCCCTAGCGAGCTCTCTCACAGCAAGTCGCGTGCTCCAGCGCTCCAGCAGGCAGCAGGCAGCAGCAGCGTGTGCGTTACCGTGGGATGATGGGCGAGAGCACCAGGATCTGATCTGGTCTGATCGGAAAGGCTTTCAACTCCTTTATTTTGAGACAGCAAGGGTGCCTAGATCTGCAGCATAAAACCCCTCCTTGACATTCTGACCAACACCACCATTATGACTTTGTATTGTCCATTCGAGTTAAAGTACACGAAAGGAATAAGAGCATCTCCACTCGTCTATCTAGGACGTCGATCCGGACATTGAATTTATGTCCGGACGTCGAAAATCGACCCAGTCGCGTACCCAGAAACCTGTTTTCATCCGAATTTAGGCGAACTTTGGTCCGGGCTTCCCGTACCGAGGATCCCGATGCATAAAAACACCGGACGCGTATAAGCAGGCGTGAGCCAGCTCTGTCGGCGAGAGAAGGCTGAACTCCCGCCACTTCGCCGAGCTCCCGCCTTTTCTTTCTCCCCTCCCGCCTTTTTTCCCCATTCCCCTCCCGCCACTCTGCCGAGCTCCCGCCCACCATGCCGCCCAAGAGCTTCGTCCAACCCAGGTCGATCCTCGGCGAGTATCCGACGGAGAAGAAGGCGAGGAAGCCGAGAGCGCCGCCGAAGAAGCTGGAGGGCATGTCCTCCGCCGATTGGGAGAAGAAGGAGCAAGCCAGGAAGATCTCGTCGGAGGACCGAAAGGGCAGAAAGGAGAGGGCAAAGCTCCGACAAGAACAAGAGAAGGCGGCGGTAGAAGAGCAGGCGATCATTAGGTAAGAGCGTGGCGGCAATCGGCGTTGATGGCGGCGCCATACCCACCCATTTGGGAAGCCGAACAGCGTCGGCTCGCCGCGGATTCGTCGATCTCTCCGTCTTCCGGAGAGTCGGTATTTTCGGCAGAGATACTCCTCCCCCCGAGTTCGACGACAGGTTCAACCCCAACGTGCTCTTCCCCTGCCCGGCGTCGTGCCCTCCTTCGGCCTTCAACATGGACATCAACATCCCCTACTCCGCCTCTCCGGCGTACGCAGGCCCCGCGCTGCGTCGTGGCCCGCTGCCTTTCGGCGCAAGCCCGGCGCAAGCAACCTACGGCAAGGCCGTAGCATAACATGTTGGCGGAATGCGATTAACCGGCCCGGCATGTCGGCCGAGACGTACATGGAGGACATGATCACAACAGGATCGGACTCCAACCACCCCTCCTTCTTCACGGAAGAACAGACCCGGGCCGACGCCAAACACGGCATCGAGTCTCAGGATTTCGCCAACATCGACGCCGAGGAGACGCAGGCCGAGCCGACACATGCAAAGGACGCCGAGGGTGAAGCCGTGCTGCTGGCGAAAGGCAAGAAGGGGAAGAAGAAGCCGGGCACTTCGGCGGACGCTTGGATCAAGTGGAGCGTGGTCGAGGACACCTGTCTCGCCGAAGCTTGGAAAACGGTGAGCATGGATCCGATCACCGGTGACAACCAGAATTCCGATAACTATTGGAGACACGTGAAGCTAGCTTTCGATGAGCGTAGCATTTGCGACCCGAAGTATCGCAAAATTCACATGGAGCGAGGGGAGAAGGCTATTACCAACCATCAGGCGATCATCCAGACTGCGTGCAACAAGTGGCACAGCTGCGTGGAAGAGGTGGAACGCACACAAGCCAGTGGGGAAAACATGGACAACAAGGTATTAGCGGACACTAGCTTCGTCGTGCACTCGCTTCCATTTTGACACACTTCCATTTTGCAGCTTCGTCGTGCACTCGCTTTGTTTCGAGAGGACATGAAGATGGAGTTCAAGTTTCATCACGTCTCCGAGGAGATCGAGAGCTGCGAAAAATGGCGGGACACTCGCTTGAGCCTTTTCAAGACCAAGGACGACGTCTACAACCCGGAGGCCCCTCTAGCTGCTGCCGGCGAAGGAAGGCCAGAGATCGGCCAGAAGAAGACGAAGATGCTCAAAGTCGTCGGTCCTCCCGCCGAGCGTCTCTAAGCTTCGATCGAGAAATGCATCGCCGACACGAGGGCGCACGTCGAGAAGAGGGTCGAGAAGACCGACAAGCGATGGAAGCACTTGATCGAGACCCAAGGGGAAAAGGTGGCCCTCCTTAAGGCCAACTATGCCGAGAAGAAGGCCAACTACGCCGCCAAGAAGCGAAACACATATCTGAAGTTCTTGATGGGCGGTGAGGACACGTCGAACATGAGCTCGCCGGTCAAGGCATGGTACATGGCGCAACGTCAGGCCATCCTCCAGGGCGAGATCACGCCTTCGCCTTCCTCTGCACCGAACGCCCCTGCGCCGAACGCCCCCTCGCTGAGCTCTGCTTCTACCTCCTCCAACCAATCGGCGTCCGCAGACGAGACGGCCGACGCCGCCGCATCGACCACGCAGCAGCAGCCCATCCCCATCGACGACTGAGAGATGTCCGAGTCATTTTCTCTATTCTGTAATAATAATCCGTCGCCGAACATATGGGCGTTAATTCTGTCGAACACCTTGTGTCGAGCTCTTGCCAACGGAAACGATAAAAATTCAAATATGTCGCCGTTTTTGTTACTTTGGGATCTCGGCACTAGTCATGAAAACTTGTTTCGTCGGCCAAAAAAAGTCCGGATTTTAAATGCAGGTTAAGCCCAGTGGAGATGCTCTAAGTTTACTCACAGCCGAAAATATAAGTGTATTGAGAGCCAAAATACAAAAAAAATACAAGTTTACTCACAAGACAAGTACACGAAAGTATAATCATACTAAGAGCCAAAACACAGAAAAGTACAAGTATACTCGTTCTCAAAGTACACAAAAGTACAAATATGTATCAACCCAAGTACAAAGTATACCAAGAACGGTATAAAAAGTTCAGAACTAAAGTAATCTAAAGTATGAACGCAATGGTTTTGAAAATATAAAAAAATTTGCTCAAAACCTATCAATATGGGATCTAGTTTTAAATCTCTTGGCAGGACGGTTCATTTGGACAAAACGGTTCTTAAGATATTTCATTTTAAATCATCGGATTTGAAAAATAAAAGGGAAAAAACTATACGCGCGCTTATGTATCTCCCTCTCTCTAATCATAATCCCACTTTTAGTCTGTTTGTGACACTTGCCAAGCATGCAGAGCCCCATTAGAAGGACCACGTGAAGGAGAAGCCGTTAATTGGTACGACGATGACACGTGGGACAGACCTTTGTAGGCCTTTTTAGGATTTCCGAATGTTGTGTCTAACCTATTCCATGCCCTTAGCTCAACGAGCATATCTCATATCGCACATGTGTCACACCGTTGAGAAGGTTTCACACCTTAGACTACAACATTATGCCTCCTAGGAATGAGCCATGGGAATGACAAATGGCACATTCCGCGGAAAAAAATATTAGCTTGATCCTTTCTAACTCGTTACTATTGTTCATAGCATTTTTCTCTCTTTTGAGGATTTATACCGAAAGAAGTATGACGTGCACATGTTTTAACTAATTATAGAGGATCTTTTAAAATCTTATATAATCATTTATCACTAATGCTAACTTCATTTATGCTATTATCTAAAAAAAACTTCATTTATGCACATTTACACAATAAAATTGAAATGTATAGGATAAGTTGGTCTATAATTATTTGCATTTCTCTAGCTATTATCTACTCCAACTTTGAAAATAGACTTAATCTTACACAATTCGTAAAAGGTATACAGATTACTGAAAGCTCCCATCCATTGTGGGTTCTATATTTCTAGGCAGATTTTTCCTTGCTTTTCTAAGTAGTTTTTTTCTTACTTTTTACTCCCGCCATCCCAAGGCTTAAGATAAAGAGGCCGATTCAAACCTAGGACATCCAGGTCACAAGTGGAGACACTATACCACTGTGCCAAGTATAGCCTTTAATAGAACACAATTTATTAATAATAAATAAATTAAACTTAACTTCATTTCTACTCACTTTTCCCCTATAAAATCCCTACAACTATGTTTGAACTTATATGATGGAAATGTCAAGAAGGACTTGCCTTGTCCTGTTGCATCGCTCGTGTCTAGGTATGTTAGAGAAATCTTCAACCTGTACATGGCTAGATTGATTTGTTTCTTGAACTTACACTGTGAATATGTCAAATTGTAGCCTTTTTAAGCTGAATTTAATATAACTTAGATTCAAAGTCAGATTATCAGTCATTTTAATGAAGAGTATTTTTTTTCTTATTTGATGGAGTGGAAAGGACAAGAATTGAAGTTATGTTGATTTTTCAGACAATTTTTAAAATAGACTAATCATATTTAAGTTAAAATCCAAAACTAGAAATAAAGTTCAATACAATTATAAAATGATTTAACATATAATTTTAGAGATTGGATGAGAAACGATTAGACTAGATGTTAAACAAAAATATATAAGCCTAATAAAAATCATAAAAATTTGCACCATTATTTTGATTCCTATATTACAAAATATTTAGGGTTGGTACATCTAACTTGAAGTCTAATTAAATGAAAACATTTTTTGTAAGAATGTTAAGAGAAATTTATATTTATTTCTACTATTATGAGACGTGGCGTCCATGTGACTTCTAGCTTAGCTCCCCCATGGGACTGTCATGTGGATCACTTGAGACTAAGGCCATCCACAACGGCCCCTCGCAAACGGACGCCACGCGTCCGATCTCGCCCTCCCGGACTGATCCCAAGGCCCAATGCCCTCCTCCCCGCGCGCAAACGGACCGGACAGCGCGGTCGGGTCCGATTCGGCGCATACCGGGTCAAAACCTGCGGTTGGTTTGCGGGGGCTCGGACGCCGGCCTCGTCCGAGGCGGTCCAGCCAAGTCTTTCTCGGGCCCCACTTGGCGGTGTCCTAGAGGGAGGGGTCGCGTCCTTTTTAATGAGACCACGTCGTTGATACGTTAGAAACGTATCTATAATTTTTGATGTTTCACGCTTGTTTAGTATCCACTTTGCTATGTTTTTGTCTACACTTTGAGGTATTTTTATACACTTTCTGGAACTAACCTATTGACAAGATGCCACGATGCCGTTGCGGTTTTACGCTGTTTTGGTTTTGAAAGCTAAAAATGAATATTCTCAGAATTGGACGGGACAAAAGCCAAAGTTCATATTTTTTCCTGAACGATACGGAAAATCAAAGACAAGACGGAGGAGGGCACCGGGGTGGCCACAACCTAGGTGGGTGCGAGGCCCACCCTGCTGTTGGAGATATGCCCTAGAGGCAATAATAAATATAGTTATTATTATATCTTTGTGTTTATGATAAATGTTTATATTTATGCTATAATAGTATTAACAAGGAAACATTAATACTTGTGTGATTTGTAAAATTAATTTGAAGTCCCTAGTAAAGCCTCTATATAATACTAGCTTGTTGGTTAATAGATGATTGTGGTTTCTCTATCATGAACATTGGGATGTTATTAACAACAAGATCATATTGTTAGGAGAATGATATGATGGACATACTCCTATAGATAAGCGTAGCATAAAGATCAAGTCATTTTAATAGTTCAATTGCTATATGCTTTCTGATACATAGTAATCTAATTCCTTCGACCATGAGATCATGCATATCACCTTTACCGGATGGATGCTTTGATGACATCAAACACCACACCATAACTGGGTGGCTATAAAGGTGGCATTGAGTGTTCGGAAAGTATTGGTTGAAACACATGGATCAAGAGTGGGATTTGTCCATCCATATGACGGATAGATATACTCTGGGCCCTCTCGGTGAAATGTCATCCAATTAGCTTGCAAGCATGTGACTGGCTCACAAGGGATCACATATCACGGGAACGAGAAAAGAGTACTTATCGGTAACGAGGTATGCAGAGATACCGACGATCATAACCTCGGATAAGTAAACTATCGTGAGACAAAGGGAAATTGATATCGTATGTAAGTGGTTCATTCGATCATAAATGTCGTTGAAATATGTAGAGCCATATGAATTTCCAGATTCCTCTATTGGTTATTGTTAGAAGTGTCTCGATCATGTCTGCATAATTCACGAACCGTAGGGAGACACACTTAAGGATTCGACGTTGTTTGAGTAGTTATGGAATGATGAGAAAGAGACCGAATGTTGTTCGGAGTCTCGAATGGGATTCGGGATATCACGAGGAGATCCGGAATGGTCCGGAGAATAAGATTCATATAAGGAAAGTCCCGTTTCGGAGTTGGAGAATGGTTCCGGTGTTTTCATCGGGAATGTTCTAGAAGGTTCCGGAATGTCCGGCACTCCGGGGGGGAAGGGTGCATGAATGTGTTATATCAAGTTGATATGATTGCATCATGTACTCGGTGTCATCGCTGATCAAAATAGAGGGTTTATTCAAATCCTAGTTTGAAAAGTCAAACGGCAGTTTTTGGAAAGAGGAGGAGGAGTGGGAAACCGAGTTGGGGAGGAGTTCCCTCCTCCAACCCGTGACGCACCACCAAGCCGAGTTGGGGAGGACTCCTCTCCTCCCCTTGGCCGGCCGGACCCTCCACCTATATAAGGAGGGGCAGGGCTCCCTCCTAGAGACACACAAGATCCTCTCCTCCAAACCCTAGCCCCAAGCCGCCGCCGCCTCCATAGCCGCCGCCGGCCCTAGGGCAAACCCTAGCCGCCGTCTAGCTAATCCCTAGCCGCCGGCTTGCCTCCTCCTTGGTGTGTCTAAACCCTAGAACACCGAGGGACTCTCTCATACTCCACCATACTCGCTCTGGCTTAAGCCTTCTGAGATCTCCCTCTACTTAGGTACCACACCGTTGTCTTCTTGGAATCGCAAGGAGAGTGCTACAACCTCCGCTGCCTGGAACAAGGGAGAGGAAGGTCTTCGTCAGTAATCGAGCGTGTGACCATCATTGGGGCGCTTCGAGCAACTTGGCCAGGAAGGATCGTCTACGCGATCTTGAGATCGGGAAGAGTACGACTACATCACCCACGAGAATCCACTCTCGTTAAACACTTTGGAATATTTGAGGGTGAGTTATTCCATCGACTCGTTGCTACAATCTAGTAGATAGATCTTGGCTTGTTTGTTTGTATGCGGTAGAAATTTTTTGTTTTCCATGCTACGAAACCCTACAGTGGTATCAGAGCCGTGTCTATATGTAGATCTGTTGCACGAGTAGAACACAATGGTCATTGTGCGTTGATGCTTTTATTGTCGATTGCTTCTTGTGTACTTTGCATCTTGCGGTATGTTGGGATGAAGCGGCCCGGGCTAACCTTACATGACATCGTTCATGAGACTTGCTCCACGCTTGACATGCAACTTGTATTGCATAAGTGGCTTTGCGGGTGCCTGTTTCTCCTAGCATAGTTAAGATCCAATTTACAACGGGTGATTAACAATACTAGTATCAATGTTGTGGTTCTTGTTCGTAAGTTAGAACGACATTTATTGAAAGTCCCAAAACCACGTAAAATATGCAAAGAAAGTAGAGGTGTCTAACTTTGTTTTGCAGGGGTGCTGTGATGTGATATGGCCATGATTGTGATTATATTTGATGTATGCAATGTTCCTTATTGTAAGTTGGCAACCGGCAGGAGCCATATGGTTGTCTTTAATTTCTGTTACGACCCGCGTGTCTATTCAAAGTAGTTGTAATAGTTGAAACCGGTGGACGACAACCATGGAGAAGCGTCATTGACCTTGATGCAATACCGGTGATGATGGAGATCATGTTCGTGCTAGAAGATGGAGATCGGAAGCACAAAGAAGAAAAGCCATATCATATCACATATTATGAATTGCATGTGATGTTAATCCTTTATGCATCTTGTATTGCTTAGTAGACAACGGTAGCATTATAAGCTGATCCCTCATGCACATGAATTTCAAGTCATAAAGTGTTCACCCTTAGTCAGCACCGTTGCTAAAGCTTGTTGTTTCGAAGCACCACGTGATGATCGGGTGTGTTAGATTCTGCAAGTGTATACAACATGAGCAAGCCAGATTTGCTCATGCGGAAACAAAGGTTTGATCTTGACGAGCCTAGCATGTACAGACATGGTCTCGGAACACGGATCACCGAAAGGTAAAGCATGAATCATATAGTAGATATGATGAACATGTCGATTGTTCGCCATTGAAACTATATCAACTCTCGTGATGATCGGTGTTGATGTGGTGGATTTGGTTCGTGTGATCACTAAAACAATGTGAGGGATATTGTTTTGAGTGGGAGTTCACCTAGATTAATTTTATTATTAATTTGAAGTCAATTTGTCATAAACTTAGTCTAAACTATTGCAAATATGTTGTAGATCAATGGCAGCCCCTACCATCAATTTTAATGCGTTCCTAGAGAAAGAAAAGTTGAAAAACAATGGAAGCAACTTCGCGGATTGGTTCCGCAATTTTAGGATTGTCCTCACGGTGGTAATTTGACCTATGTGCTAGATGCACATTTGGGTGACCCACTGCGGTGATCTTTGCCGATGAAATAAAGAATGTTTACCTCACTCGGAAGACTCGGTACTCCACGATTCGATGTGCTATCTTGTATGGTTTAGAATAGGAGCTTCAGAAAAGGTTTGAAAATTCAGACCCATATGATATTGTCGAGGATCTCAAATTGATCTTTGAGACTCATGCGGCAATTGAAAGCTATGAGGCTTCTGAAAAGTTCTTTAACTGCAAGATGGAAGAGGCTCTCGGTGAGCATGTGCTTAAGATGTCAGGCACGCAAACAAACTTCAAAGCTTGGGTATTGTGATTCCTAATGCTTTGGGGATTTACGTGTCCTCCAATCACTACCACCAAGTTACAAGAACTTTGTGATGAACTACAACATGCAAAACATGAACAAGGCGTTGCGAACTCTTTGCCATGTTGAAGTCTGCGAAGTGGAGATCAAGAAAGAGCACCAAGTGTTGTTGGTCAATAAGACCACCAAATTCAAGAAAGGCAAGTCTAAGCGGAAGGGACACTTCAAGAAGGGTGGTAAGAAAGTTGCCACGCCTCTGAAGAAGACCAAGGCTGGACCTAAGCACGATCTTGAGTGCTTTTCTTTGCAAGGGAGAAGGTCCTTTGAGCGGAATTGCCCAAAGTACTTGGCGGATTTGAAGAACGGCAACATCAAGAAGAAAGGTATATCGATATACATGTTATTGATGTGTATCTCACTAGTACTCGTAGTAGTGCACAGGTATTTGATCTTGGTTGGTTGCTCATATTTGTAACTCGAAAAGTCTTTGCGAATAAGCGGAAGCTAGCGAAGAACGAGGTGACAATGCGCGTGGGAAAGCGGATCAAAGGTTGATGTGATCGCCCATGACACGCTACCCTTCATCTACCATCGAGATTAGTTTTATACTTAAATAATTGTTATTTGGTGCCTGCGTTAAGCATGAACATTATATCGGGATCTTGTTTATTGCGAGGCGGTTACTGTTTAAGTCGAGAATAATGGTTGTTCGATTTATATGAGTAATATGTTTTATGCACATGCACCTTTGATAGATGGTCTATTCTTGTTGAATCTCGATAGTGGAAATACACATATTAATAACATTGAGGCTAAGCGTTTGAAATCGGTGATAACTCGACATATATGTAACCTTGTCGTCTTGGTCACATTGGAGTGAAGCGTATGAAGAAACTCCATTCCGATGGACTTCTTGAATCACTTGAAAGATCGAAGCATGTCGATGGGTAAAATGACTAAGACTCCATTTTACGGTATGATGGAGCGAAATGCGGACTTATTGGAAATCATACATACCGATGTATGTGGTCCAATGAGTGTAGCATCATGTGATGTTATCGTTATGTTCTTACCTTCACGGATGACTTGAGTAGATATGGGTATATCTATTTCATGAAACATAAGTCCGAAACTTTCGAGAAGTTTAAGGAATTTCAAAGTGAGGTAGAGAATCAACGTAACAAGAAGATTAAATTTCTACATTATGATCGTGGAGGTGAATATCTAAGTTACGAGTTTGGCGAGCATTTGAAGAAATGCGGAATACTTTCACAATTGACACCGCCGGGAACACCACAACGTAATGGTGTGTCCGAACGTCGTAATCGAACTCTCTTAGATATGGTTCGTTCTATGATGTCACTTACAGATTTACCGCTATCATTTTGGAGTTATGCATTAGAAACAGCCGCATTCACTTTAAATAGGGCACCATCTAAATCCGTTGAAACGACACCGTATGAATTATGGTTTAGGAAGAAACCTAGATTGTCGTTCCTTAAAGTTTGGGGATGCGAAGCCTATGTAAAGAAGTTACAGCCGGACAAGCTTGAACCCAAAGCGGAAAAATGCATCTTCATAGGATACCCGAAGGAAACTATTGGGTATACCTTCTATCATAGATCCGAAGGCAAAATCTTCGTTGCCAAGAATGGATCCTTTCTAGAGAAGGAATTTCTCTCGAAAGAAGTGACTGGAAGGAAAGTAGAACTTGACGAGGTTGTCGAACCTTCTCTCGAAATTGCGAGTAGCGCAGCGCCAGAAGAAGTTCCTGTGGTGCCTGCACCAATTAGAGAGGAAGCTAATGATAATGATCATGAAACTTCGGTCGAAGTTGCTACAGAGCCTCGCAGGTTAACGAGAACTCGTACCACTCCAGATTGGTATGATCCCGTTATGAGTGTCATGTTGGTGGACAACACTGATGACCCTGAGACATATGAGGAAGCGATGATGAGCCTAGATTCCAATAAATGGCAAGAAACCATGAAATCCGAGATTGGATCCATGCACGAAATCCAAGTGTGGACTTTGGTGGACTTACCAGATGGCCGGAAGGCTGTCGAGAACAAATGGATCTTCAAGAAGAAAACATATGCTGATGGTAATGTTACTGTCTATAAAGCTCAACTTGTCGCAAAAGGGTTTCGACAAATTCAAGGAGTTGACTACGATGAGACTTTCTCACCAGTAGCAAAGCTAAAGTCTGTGAGGATTATGTTAGCAATCGCTGCATATTATGATTATGAGATATGGCAGATGGATGTCAAAACAGCATTCCTCAATGGAGACATTGATGAAGAGTTGTATATGATGCAACCCAAAGGTTTTGTTGATCCTAAAGATGCTAACAAGGTATGCAAACTTCAACGGTCCATCTATGGATTGAAGCAAGCATCCCGAAGTTGGAATCAACGTTTTGATAAGGTGATCAAAAGTTTTGGTTTTATACAAACTTATGGAGAAGCTTGTATTTACAAGAAAGTGAGTGGGAGCTCTGTAGCATTCTTAATACTATATGTAGATGACATACTGTTGATTGGGAATGATGTAGACCTTCTTAATAGTGTCAAGGAATATTTGAATAATAGTTTTTCAATGAAAGATCTTGGCGAAGCAGCTTACATATTAGGCATAAAGATTTATAGAGATAGATCGAAATGCCAAATATCATTGTCACAAAGTACATATTTGGACAAAGTTCTAAAGAGGTTTGGAATGGAAGAGCAAGAAAGGGTTCTTGCCCATGTTGCTAATCGACCTTGAGTAAAACTCAAAGTCCGACATCGGCGAAGATAGAGAAAGGATGAGTAAGACTCCTATGCCTTAGCCATAGGATCTCTAATGTATGCCATGCTATGTACTAGACCCGACATTGCATATCTTTGTTAGTTTAACTAGCAGATATCAAAGTGATCGAGAGTGGATCATTGGACAATGATTAAAAACATCCTTAAGTACTAGAGAAGAACTAAGGATATGGTTCTTTCTTATGGAGGTGATGAACAACTCGTTGTTAATGGTTACACCGATGCTAGTTGGAACACCGATCCGGATGATTCTAAATCACAATCTGGATAATGTATTTATTTTGAATGGCGGCGGTTTATTTGGAGGAGTGCAAAGCAAAGCGTTGCGGCGAGATCTTCAACTGAATCAAAATACATGGCTGCTTCGGAGGCATCACAAGAAGCGATATGGATGAAAGAGTTCATTACAGAGCTGGGTGTGGTTCCTAGTGCGCTGGACCCAATGTCTATCTACTGTGATAACATGGGCGCCATAGCCAATGCGCAAGAACCAAGGTCACACAAGAAGCTGAAGCACATCAAGCTACGTTTTCACGCTATTCGAGAACATATCCAAGATGGGGATATAAAGATTTGCAAAGTACACACAGATCTGAATGTGGCGGATCCGTTGACTAAACCTCTCCCGAGGGCAAAACATGACCAGCACCAAACTGCCATGGGTGTTCGGTATATTACCATGTAATCTAGATTAGATGACTCTAGTGCAAGTGGGAGACTGTTGGAGATATGCCCTAGAGGCAATAATAAATATAGTTATTATTATATCTTTGTGTTTATGATAAATGTTTACATTCATGCTATAATAGTATTAACAAGGAAACATTAATACTTGTGTGATTTGTAAACTTAATTTGAAGTCCCTAGTAAAGCCTCTATATAATACTAGCTTGTTGGTTAATAGATGATTGTGGTTTCCCTATCATGAACATTGGGATGTTATTAACAACAAGATCATATTGTTAGGAGAATGATATGATGGACATACTCCTATAGATAAACGTAACATAAAGGTCAAGTCATTTTAATAGTTCAATTGCTATATGCTTTCTGATACATAGTAATCTAATTCCTTCGACCATGAGATCATGCATATCACCTTTACCGGATGGATGCTCTGATGACATCAAACACCACACCGTGGCGGGTGGCTATAAAGGTGGCATTGAGTGTTAGGAAAGTATTGGTTAAAACACATGGATCAAGAGTGGGATTTGTCCATCCATATGACGGATAGATATACTCTGGGCCCTCTCGGTGAAATGTCATCCAATTAGCTTGCAAGCGTGTGGTAGCTCACAAGGGATCACATATCAGGGAGCGAGAAAAGAGTACTTATCGGTAATGAGGTTGAACTAGGTATGCGAGATACGCGATCATAACCTCGGATAAGTAAACTATCGTGAGACAAAGGGAAATTGATATCATATGTAAGTGGTTCATTCGATCGCAAAGTAATCGTTGAAATATGTAGCCATATGAATTTCCAGATTCCTCTATTGGTTATTTTTCTAGAAGTGTCTCGATCATGTCGCATAATTCACGAACCGTAGGGAGACACATAAGGATTGACGTTGTTTGAGTAGTTATGGAATGATGAGAAAGAGACCGAATTTTTTTATTAGTATCGAATGGGATTCGGGATATCACTAGGAGATAAGGAATGTTCAGGAGAATAAGATTCATATAAGGAAAGTCCGTTTGGAGTTGGAGAATGGTTCCGTGTTTTCATCGGGAATGTTCTAGAAGGTTCGGAATGTCCGGCACTCGGGGAAGGTGCATGAATGTGTTATATCAAGTTGATATGATTGCATCATGTACTCGGTGTCATCGCTGATCAAAATAGAGGGTTTATTCAAATCCTAGTTTGAAAAGTCAAACGACAGTTTTTGGAAAGAGGAGGAGGAGTGGGAAACCGAGTTGGGGAGGAGTTCCCTCCTCCAACCGGCGGCGCACCACCCAAGCCGAGTTGGGGAGGGACTCCTCTCCTCCCCTTGGCCCGGCCCCTCCACCTATAAGGAGGGGCAGGGCTCCCTCCTAGAGACACACAAGATCCTCTCCTCCAAACCCTAGCCCCAAGCCGCCGCCGCCTCCATAGCCGCCGCCGGCCCTAGGGCAAACCCTAGCCGCCATCTAGCTAATCCCTAGTCGCCGGCTTGCCTCCTCCTTGGTGTGTCTAAACCCTAGAACACCGAGGGACTCTCTCATACTCCACCATACTCGCTCCGGCTTAAGGCGAAGCCTTGCGAGATCTCCCCTCTACTTCCGGTACCACACCGTTGTCTTTGGAATCATGAGAGTGCTACAACCTCCTTTTCTGGAACAAGGAGAGGAAGGTCTTCGTCGAAAATCGAACGTGTGACCGATTGCGGAGCGCTTGAACGCATGGGAAGGATCGTCTCTGCGATCTTGAGATCGGGAAAATCGACTACATCACCCACGAGAATCCACTCTCGTTAAACACTTTGGAATCTTTGAGGGTGAGTTATTCCATCGACTCGTTGCTACAATCTAGTAGATAGATCTTGGCTTGTTTGTTTGTATGCGGTAGAAATTTTTTGTTTTCCATGCTACGAAACCCTACACCTACCCGCGCCCATAGGGGGTGTGGGCCCCCTGGACCTCCACCGACATTGCCTCCTGCGCCTATAAGAAGCCCCCGGGGAGAAAACCCTAAATAATCCAGAAGAAATCCACGAAAACCTCCGTAGCACCGCCGCCACCAAAGGAGATCTTCGGGAGACAGAAAGTCTCTGTTCCGGCACCCTGCCGGGACAGGGAAGTGCCCCCGGAGCCACCTCCATCAATCTCCACCATCATCTCCATCACCGTTGCTGATTATCATGATGAGGAGGGAGTAGTTCTTTCTCGAGGCTAAGGGCTCTACCGGTAGCTATGTGTCCATCTCTCTCTCTATGCATGATCATATTGTGGTCATGAGCTTTGTAATCAAGTATATCTATCTTGCTACTTATTGTGCTTTAATAGATCTATGCTTTTCCCCACGTGTGTGTGAAAGTGATAGCGTGCACATCGTGTGTGACACTTAAGCTAGGTTACATATATATATATATATTTACCTATATATATATCATGAGTATATTTTGAGTTGGTTGTATCTATGAAATTGTGGTGTTTGTTGGAACCATATAGCGCTCAAGGTGACAGTGTGGGGTTATCTAGATTGGGAAAGACGGACTTTGAGGTGTGTTGTATAGCCCTACCGTGGATTAGAGTGTCCAACCGGAGAGTAGTTAAGAGTAGTATCATGAAGAGAGGATATTTATATGAGAGAGTGTTCACTAGTGAAAGTATGATCTCTAGGTCTTGTTTCTAAACATTGAAACACCGTTTGCTACTAGACATGTTGCATGTTTGCTTGCTTCCTTTTGTTGCTTTAGTCTTTACCTCACCGTGAAGCTATTTTCTGGCACTGTTACCGGTTATATTTTACTATCTCTTCGCCGAACTAGTGCACCTATACACCTGACAAGTGTATTGGGTGTTGGGGACACAAGAGACTTCTTTATCTTGATTGCAGGGTTTTTTGAGAGGGATATCTTTGACCACTTCCTTCCTGAGTTCAATAAACCTTGGGTAATCCACTTAAGAGAAACTTGCTGCTGTTCTACAAACCTCTGCACTTGAAGGTCCAACAACTGTCTACAAGAATAGAAGTGCGTAGACATCAAGCTCTTTTCTGGCGCCGTTGCTGGGGAGGTTTTGGTCCTTTTACCTTTCCTCCACGTCAAACTCCATCAAAGCTATTTTCTGGCGTTGTTGCCGGAGAGGTAAGGTAAAAGTTACTCACATCCTCCGGTGTGAGTGCTCGAAGTTATTTCCTTTAGATTCTGCAATTTTGTCTTTTTGTTTCTTGTTTTTACTAGTTAGGCTTAATGAAAAAAATAGAGAGCTTTATAGTGTTTATCTTGAGTTAGGACATGAACTGTTTGAAGAGAAAATTAAAAAACCTATGGAACTTTATTTGCATGCTAATAGCAATGTTATTAGTATGAACTCTTTGGACACCATTATTGCTAATGTTATGGAAACGTCTAAGCTTGGGGAAGCTAGTTTTGATGAAAATGATCTTTTTAGTCCCCCGTCTTTGGAAGATAGCTATTGTATTGCTTATGATGATACCAAACCTCCAATATATGATGATTACAATGATGAATATGATATTTTCAGTCCACCTACTATTGAGGAGAAAGTTAATTGTGATTACAATATGCCTCCTATATTTGATGATTATGGCGATGAGAATAATAATGATAGCTATTTTGTTGAATTTGCTCTCACTACCATTAATAAGAGTGACTATGCTTATGTGGAGAGTAGTCATTTTATGCATGTGGCTCATGATAAGAATATGTTATGTGATAGTTATATTGTTAATTTTATTCATGTTGCTACTAAAAGTTATTATGAGAGAGGGAAACATGGTCTTATGCATCTCAAAAATATTAAGTTTCCCCTCTTTATGTTGAAAATTTTGAAGTTGCATTTGTTTTGATTTCCTATGCTTGTTGCTTTGTGCTTTCGTGACTTGTTTATTTACAAGATTCCTATGCATAGAAAGTGGGTTAGACTTAAATGTGTTTTGAATTTGCTTCTTGATGCTCTATTTTACTTTAATTCATATTTCTTATGTCAGCATCTTCTCAAACTATCAAGCCTAACTTAAAGGCGGTAAAGAAAAGTACTTGTTGTAGTCTTGGAAGTTATTACTTCAGTAATGACCTCTCCTTATCCGTTTTATTTGTTTTTTTGTGCCAAGAATGACCTCTAATGAGAGGGAAGTAAGATTTGGTGAGTTGCTGTCCCGAACAGAATTTTGTGATCCACCGTAAAAATTTGTGAAGAATCTATGTAAGTCAGATTGAGCTGATATTTTATGAATAAATCTCCCAGTATGTTAGCTAACTTTCGTTAGTTTAACACTTTTTGATTTGAGCAACAGAAGGTCTTTGAAAAAAATAGTTTCTACCTGCTGGTATGTTTTGATAGATTTCTGTCATTATTTGCATTTGCTTCTTATTGATTCCTTTTTGGGTTCTTTTTGGGAAATTAAGCTTTTTTAGGGAATTTCTACAGTAGCTTGTGTTTTAGTGAATTTTTTGCTGTTCTAAAACTAAAACCCAAGGGTATATTATCTTTTAAATGCACTAATGTTGCTAATGAAGATTGTGTGAAGTTTTGTATGAAGGAAAATTTCAGATGTAGAGAGAGAATGATGTAATGAGATGAAGAATGGACAAAAGCTCAAGCTTTGGGATACCAACCCAGTGTCACCCCAAGAAATATCCAAGAGGTACAAGCGTCAAAGTTTGGGGATGCCCAAGGCATCCTCTTCTTCATCAATAAAAAGCTCAGGTCTTTTTAGACACTTCGTTTTTATTGTTTCATGCACTGTTGTGTTGTTCTTGGATCGTCTTAGTTTTTGTTTTGGTTTTTGTTTGCTTAGTTTGCTTGAATAAGTTGGTTTGATCACAACACACTTCTTTTGAAGAGAGACACACTCTGCTTTCATTGCCTAGAACACTCTAGTTTTTATTCTTATTGTTCTGTGAGTGTTCACTTTTGCTAGCACTGTGTTTAGCCTTAGTTATCTTGTGCTTTCAGCTTAGAACTTTTTAGTTCTTGTTTGTGGATTTGTAATACAAGCTCACTGATCTTTGTTGATTATTATCTTTGTGAGTTGTTTCAAATAAGTCAAATGGTATTGGAAAATAGTAGAAAGTTTCTTGCTTATAGTGATACAAAAGGGAGCTTGCTTTGACTATGACTTGGACTTTATCATGTCATGCTAGATGTTGTTTTGACCTTATGCTTAGTGATTATTGTTGTAGCATGACTTGTTCCAAACAATTAGGATTGCTTAATGTGTCTTGAATGAATCATGCGTTGTTTTAGCATACCAAAACATAGTATTGTGGTATTATTCTTTGATGCTTCGTTTGGGTTGACTTGGTACATGTTCACACCATGTTATGACTATGAACAAGTCACCATAGCCTCTATGATCATTTAGTTTTTGACTTGTGGTACCACTTTATTCTTTGATTGATAATGTTTTGTCGCTCTACATGATTATGACCATTATTGCTCTCTTAATTGTTCGCTCCCAGTCTTTTGCTAGCCTCCACTTGTATGAGTAAGCTCTACTCATGCATACAACTCTCAAGAAACTGAGTTATTTCAAATTGTCCACTATAAATTTCTATGCATGGTGTGTTATACCATTCCAAGTATATTCTTGTTTTCAGATATCTTCCAATTAAAAACTATTTTGTTATGTGAAAACTTAGTGATTAAAGCCCCTCACAAACTTGATGACACATTTTATATTATCTGCCCCTAGTAAACTTGAACCGTTGTGTCATATATGTTGTATATGCTTGCACTTATACATTGGAATTAGCAAAATCATGCTATCACGGGGAACGTTTTCAACATTGCACTTGTACTTTGTACACAGTTGATATCATGCTCTTTTTTCTATGGATGTCACCGGTGTAAAATAAAGAGAGAGCTTGTAAGTCCATGGAGTTATGTATTTTGTGTTAGAGAAACGCCTGGGCCGCCAGTGACGGATCTAGCAGGTATGTCGGGTGGGCCACGTCATACCCTAGATCCCATGCATGTTACTACATGTAGTAGAAATTGATCGATGCAAAAGTGGTTAGCTGATGCGTGTAGCTGAATGGTACGTGCATCGTCTTCTAAAAAAAGAGAATACTTGATCGATCGCTGATTCATTGCAAATCGCTTGGCCTTCGCATACGCCTCCGACTCTAACAATCTACGTCGTCCAATACCTAGACCTACAGCAGCGCCACGCCGAGTGACACGCCGCCGCCACCGCGCCACGACCACACCCAACCACTACCGGCCAGACCCAGTAGGAGACAAGTGGATTGCTATATCAGTACTGCAGTCTCGCCGGTCTATGGTGCCCACCCACACATGCCATGACCTGGACGTCAGCCAGCGCGCCTGCTCGCCGCACACCATGAAACTGGGCACGAGTTTCTTTTCCGCTGGCCGCGGGAGCCCACTACCATGAGACCAGGATAATCTCGCACACTCTGCGGTAATTGTATGTTTCTTAATCTTTCTTTCTCCTTTTCCTTTTTATTTAAATTTTTGATATTTTTCCTTGCATATTTGATCAAACTTTGTAAATTTTAACTTTGATTAAACTTAGAACGTGAAGCAAATAAAAACAGGGGAGTAATATTATTTATTGTTTCTACTCTATTTTACAATGCTAATTGTACAATTATTTATCAAAATAGTAAAAAAAATGACGTCTAAATTTAGTGCGACATACTCATCAATAAAATTCTAGATTCGCCACTGTGGGCCGCTAGCCTAAGCCATGCCTAATCATGGTGAAAACTTGCAGCATCACCATGAGGAGCAATCTGTGAAGCATCCTCAATAAAAACTTATGCAAATAGCAAATAAAAAGATCGCTAAGATGCTCATTGTTTGCTTGTCTTGTCATTTTGGTTATGAGATAGCTCATGTAACATGTGTAAGGGGTACCCCGTTGGCGGTTCTCTATGATACACATGTACTTACTATGATAAAAACTTACATGTGACTAAAGTTTAGTAGCATGAGGTGCGACCCTCGTATTCAAGGGATATGAGATTGTCAACCTATACTTTATCAAACATATACTCCATAGTTTGTTCACTTTAACCTTAATCACTCCAAGATGCTTATGATAGGGACAATAAGGGCTAAAAGCTAACAAGTACCATAATTTTTAGAAGCTCTTTTTGAAACTTGAAATCCCTGCTTACCTTTATGAATGGCCTTTCTTCCACTATTATATCGAGTCTCCACCTTCTACCTTTAGGCACCAGTTAAGAGAGCATAGTTACCATTCTTAGTTCTATGTGCATTGTCCCAAAACTTATTGATTGATGCATATTGTTGATATTACTTGTTCTTATGCTATTTGTATCTAGTCACTCTTATGAACTTTGAAGGTGTCCTATGCATCTATTTGCTACTACATGAGGGACAAGCTGAATGTCACTATGCCATGTTTTCTATATGTGAAATAAACAAGCGTTTTTCAATGCATGTTATTCATGATCTTTGTTTGTAGCCTTTTATGTTGCATGCATAGTTACTTTGTCTTACTGTTAGAACTCCATCTTTCATGTTCATGTTTAGAGTACTTTGATCCCAGCTTTCAATGCTTGCAAATGGTTTTATCTTGATTGTGATGGTGCATGTTACGTCAAAAATTATTCTTTTTAGCACTTACCTACTCGAGGACGAGCAAGAGTTAAGCTTGGGGATGCTTGATACGTCGGAAATGTATCTATAATTTTTTATGTTCCACGCTTGTTTAGTATTCACTTTGCTATGTTTTATCTACACTTTAAGGTATTTTTATACACTTTCTAGAACTAACTATTGACAAGATGCCACAGTGCCAGTTGACTATTTTCTGCTGTTTTTGGTTTCAGAAGCTAAAAAATAAATATTCTCGGAATTGGACGGGACAAAAGCCAAAGTTCATATTTTTTCCTGAACGATACGGAAAATCGAAGATGAGACGGAGGAGGACACCAGGGTGTCCACACCCTAGGTGGGCGCGGGGCCCACCCTGCCCACGCCCATGGGGGTGTGGGCCCCCTGGACCTCCACCGACCTTGCCTTCTGCGCCTATAAGAATCCCCCGAGGAAAAAACCCTAAATAATCCAGAAGAAATCCACGAAAACATCCGTAGCACCGCCGCCATCGAAGGGGAGATTCTGGGGACAGAAAGTCTCTATTCCGGCACCCTGCCGAGACGGGGAAGTGCCCCCGGAGCCATCTCCATCGATCTCCACCACCATCTCCATCACCATTGCTGATTCTCATGATGAGGAGGGAGTAGTTCTTTCTCGAGGCTAAGGGCTCTACCGGTAGCTATGTGTTCATCTCTATCTCTATGCATGATCATGAGCTTTATACTCAAGTAGATCTATCTTGCTACTCATTGTGCTTTAATAGATCTATGCTTTTCCCCACGTGTGTGAAAGTGACAGCGTGCACACCGTGTGTGGCACTTAAGCTAGGTTATATATATATATATATATATATATATATATATATTTCGTGAGTATATTTTGAGTTGGTTGTCTCTATGAAATTGTGGTGTTTATTGAAACCATCTAGCGCTTAAGGTGACAGTATGGGGTTATCTAGATTGGGGAAGGCGGACTTTGAGGTGTGTTGTTATAGCCTACCGTGGATTAGAGTGTCCAACCAGAGAGTAGTTAAGAGTAGTATTATGAAGAGAGGATATTTATATGAGAGAGTGTCCACTAGTGAAAATATGATCCCTAGGCCTTGTTTCTAAACATTGAAACACCGTTTGCTACTAGACCTGTTGCATGTTTGTTTGCTTCCTTCTTGTTGCTTTTAGTCTTTACCTCACCGTCAAGCTATTTTCTGGCACCTTACCGCTTGTATTTCATTATATCTTCGCCGAACTAGTGCACATATGCACCTGCCAGTGTATTGGGTCTATTGGGGACACAAGAGACTTCTGGTATCTTGATTGCAGGGTTGCTTGAGAGGGATACCTTTGACCATTTTCTTCTTGAGTTCGATAAACCTTGGATAATCTACTTAAGAGAAACTTGCTGCTGTTCTACAAAACTCTACACTTGGAGGCCCAAAAACTGTCTACAAGAATAGAAGTGCGTAGACATCAGTCGTCCCCATCCACATCCACATCCACTCCCCCCACTTCACTTTCTCACTCCCACTTCCAAACCCCCAAACCCTAGCCGCTCCCTCCCCACCGACAAGATTCCCTCGTCGCCCCTCGTCGCCGTGATGACCAAGGACAGCGGAAGTCCTGGTTCCAGCGCGACCAGAACAACCGCGAGGCCGGCTCATCCACCGGCGGTGCCTGTGGCTGCCATTCCATCTCCCGCTCGCCGTCTCGGCGTAGCTCCTCCTTCTCCCGCGGCCCGCCACCGCGCCCGTGTAATGAGCGCCGCGTGTACGTGAGCCTCGAGGCCGCGTGCATACTCGCCGAGGCAGGCATGCCCTGCCAGTGGCCCAACGTTAACCTGCCGGTGGGATGGCACCTCAACGGCGCCCGCGTGCCGGTGCCGGCCATCCCCACCTCGGGCCCTGCACGCCGCCGCAAGATCTGTCGGTGTCGGGCCTTTCGTGCCTCCAGATCTGCGGCGGGATCCGGCCTACGCCATCGACTCCCCGGTCCAAGACCGGTGGTTCGAGGCAGAGCACGCGACCCGGCGCGTGGCCATCGAGGTCCACCTCAAGAACCTCGACAACGCTGATGAGGACTACTAGGAGGGGTCCCACGAGGACTCCGATGTGGAGGACGACGATGACATCGGCCTCCACTTCCCGCCGCTGTAGCCTAGCGTCCCAGACTGGTCACGCTACCGTGGCGCGGACACTGTTGCGTCCGAGGTGTGGCCGTGGCCGGAGCCGGAGGAGGACCCAAAGCCGCCCCGGCTGGTGGCTGTCAAGATGGAGGAGGAGGGGTTGGAGCCGCACCCCCGACCGATGACGGAGGAGGAGGAGCTCTAGGCCGCCATCCTCGTGTCGCAGCTGGAGGAGGAGAAGCAGTGGGATGGCACCGCCCAGGCCCTGCACGAGTCCTGGGTGGCCACGCAAGCCCAGATGTCGTCCGCGCTCCCAGCACCGCCTCCGTCTCCCGCTCCGGCTCTGACCCAGGCCGGCGCAGGGCCCCTGCCGCAGGTCTTCATCGACCTCGCCGACGACGAGGAGGAGTAGGCGGCGTAGCCGCAGGACCAGGGCGCCGGTCGGCCAGCAGCAACGCCCGCCGCCTCGCCTCCCTTCCACGCCAAGGCACCCCATAATATTGGGGCTTTTTTCTGTATATTTTGTGAAAGGGGGAGGGGGCAAGACAATGACCGTTTATGTAATATGTTAATTATTTTCAACCTCTTGTTTTTTTCCTGCACCTTTTTTTTGCGGGTGGGTGCCGTTGGGGGCACAGGCCACCGCAAACTGGGCCGAGCCCGGACGGCCTATCCTCCACCCCCGCAAACGGACCAATTCAGGCCAAACTACTGTTCGAAATGCGGGGGCCCATTGGGATGGCCTAAGGTTGCGATGCTAAATGGGATAAATACTCCAATCTTATAACTTGAGATATTTTTTCTTAAAGAGGGGTATTTGTTGTCACTTAAGCAGGGTCAAAAGAATTTACTATAATATAAATAGGTAGAACATAACTTGGTCGATGTTTTTTTCTTCACTTTTTATCTAATATATTTTGTAATCATTTGGTGCCCCCAGTTTCGATGTACCACCAGACCAGCACACACAAAGAATTCAGATGAATAGGCAGATAGGAAACCGGAATCAGCCTCAGCTGAGACTCGTACTCCCTCTGTTGTAAAATATAAGATGTTTTAGGTTTGTGAAGAAGATGAATCTAGACTTTTTTTAATATGTAGATTCATCCCAAAGTTGAGTGAACCTATATACTAAAACAAGTCTAGATTCATTTTCTTCACAAACCTAAAACATCTTATATTTTTAAACGGAGGGAGTACATGCCATACACAAACTAAAGCCTCACAAAATTGTAATAGTACCTAGCGAATGTCAGAAAAAAACTGTGTCCTATAGCAATTTTTTCCTATTTTATTTTACTCCCTCCAATTCATATTAGTTGTCACTAATTTAGAACAAAGGTGTACCACATCAGCGATAACTAATATGAATTGGAGGGAGTATTTTCTGATCAGGCAGCAATTATATAAATAATTTACCGTGATGGCTTACAAACGGTACATGACGGTCAAATAGTACTCAAATGACAAGAAACATGGGCTAAAATCACGATTTCCAACAAATGCATTTGCATGCCAACACCGAGAGTGGTTACAATCATCAATGAACCAATATGACAGAAGGATAGCTGTGAGGGTAATCAGACAGCTTTGCACGCTAGACATTCAGATCTATATTAAGTTTATAGTTTATACAAATGAAGACAAAAAAAGGCAATGGCCTAGTTACAGAAAAAAAACAGTATGATACTAGAAGAGTCAACTACTTTATACAGCAGGCATCGTCCGATTAAGAGAAACCATTGCCACTGACCAGACAACCTGAACATCAACAGGAGTTCTGTAACTCGATACAAGCTGTTCAGTCAGTTAAACCCACTTGTCCAACAGGCGCTTTAGTTGCGCCATCGCTCAGAGTAGTCAGCTTCTGAAGTTTCATAATCTGCTGGTTCAGCTGCAATCCTACTATCTTCAGTTCAACAGCAGCTCCATATTCTAGTCTCCCCAACAGGTATTTCAACTTTTGACCCCACCAATCCCCTGGAACACATATCCATCTTCCACTGACTGTTTTGCTACATATCCAGTAAAAGCTTGAGCTCTCAAGTCCTCAGGTATGCTGGTCTGTTCTTGAGCCCCATCCGGATTATCAACTTTCATGGTACCTGCGGAGGCCTCAACACTACCATCTACACGAACAAGACTCTGTTTTGGGGCCTCGACAGTATCTGAGAGAACATCAGGTGACTCTTTATTTTGTCCTGCTTGCTTGACCATCTCAGTGTGTTCAACTGATGTTTTCTTTACAGACTCACTTCTGTCGGCTTTATTGAAGATGTCAACTTGCGCAGAATCAAGCGTAACTCCAGACACCCTAGGAGCTATAAGAATACACATAAACAAGATATTGTAAGCAACTAAGCATATATAGCTCACTGGATTTTACATAAGTAATAGAAAAGGGTGTTTACCAGGAATCTTCAGGCCACTATCTTCAGGGCCGAAGTTAGGACAATTCAGCTCAGTTGTGCCAAGGGAAAATGGCATATTCACAAGCCGAAAACTGCGGAGTGAAGGTCCAAAAGAGACAAATTTTCCAGCAGCACTGAAAGCCCTTTCAGCATCAACGCGTTTCTTGAAGACAACTTTAACAGTATTTGTGTTTCTGTGCACTTCAGTCTCGGTTTCTTTTAATGGTCCATACAGACTGAACATCCTATGAAGATCCATTTCTGAAGGAAGATCTGGTGACCTGCCGAAGATCAAAATAAGTGCGGTGGGTTTCACCTCATGGACCATCTTCTCGTCAACGTGGATAATTGATCTTTTTATCACTTGTATCTCTCTGTTATGACCGAATGTTCCAGGCTGAATATTCTGTACAGGGGAGGAAAGATCAGAAGAAGGCGCAGATACCCGCCATGTCGGTCTCCGCTTACGTTTCGGCCTTGTTTTCCCACTTGCTCCTTTAAGGCTATGAGTCGGAATAGTCTGCAAACTCAATCCTGACCAGTAGGCGTCCTGCATATGGTCAGTTGTTTCTACCTTGATTGTTGTCCCAGATCCATCAATTGGCGCTGCCGAGGTTGAGCAGAGATCTCCTAACAAGTCTTCGGGGTTCACACCATGGTGCCTCTTCACATGTCTCCTTTTGGCCGACTTCTTCTCAATGGGCTCATTCTCCATCAACTCTAAGTTAGCATCAGGCTTTTGCTTACGAGGTCTCCCCCTGCCTCTTTTAGGCTTAACATGATTAGGCTGCACTTCGTTGGTGACAGTCTCCCCCAGCATGACGTTCTCGGTGAATAAACTGTCGATGCCACTCTCTCCCCATCCACTGCCAGTTTGAAATGATGCAATTTCAGGGCACCCCTTAGACCGATAGTAAGACATAAGCTGAGAGCAAGCTATCACTAAATCCTGCAGATCACCTCCTTTGCCAGGGGACAGAGCCAGCGACTTAACATAACAAACAAGGCTTTCTGCACTGAAATGTTTCAACATCTCAGCCTTGTTAACCGTAGAGGTAGTAACTCCAGCCTTGAGCCCAGAATTCTCAAGCAGATAAGACATGCCACCGTCAGAGAGTTCTTCTGGGAGACAAGAGCAACTCGTTGCCGACAGTATCCGCCTCGAGAGTTCTTGAAGCGCATTGGTAACTGCAATGGTGAAGGTATCAGAATTTCCTTGTTTCTCCATCTGCGAACAGTTCTCCATGAAAGGCATCAACTGGGATTCATCACACCACGCAAAAGAACAGTCACCGAAAAACGCTACCAAATGGTTGCCCTCCTTCTGATGCTTCAGTGCCAGCTCGGATGCATCTGAAGGGTCAAAGATTTCACCAGGCCACCAAGGATGACCCTCTAACTGAGCCCAGACAAGATCAGAGACTCGAAAACCATCTTCAGAATCAGCGGGAGGGAGATGGAATCTAGCACGCTGACCATCTTCGCTCGATTCTGCAAAAGCATAAAGAACGCATTTTTTTTCAGGGATATTATGTAACCAGTGGAAAAGGAAAAACGCGGTGGAATCAACATGCGGTGGATCAACAAATTGACAAGAAATATGCTTACCGGCTTCAGCATGTTGAGGTGTCGCAAAATCGAAAATCTCCACCGTCTCGGCAGCAATCGTTTGCACCTGCACCGTGTTACTGTATGTCTCGCCCTGCATACCGCCTGATTCCACCACCATCATATCAGAATCTTCCGCTGCACCGAAATTCCCCTGCAGAACCACGGACACCTCCGCGGAATCCACCGCCGCTGGATTGTCCCGCCCCTCCGGATTCATTGCTCCAAGCAGGCCGTCACCTCCAGGAGCCCAGATCATCGCAGCGAACCTCCCCGGCGAGAAATCTGCGGAATTGGGGCGAAGAGGTTAAGCGCGAAACCTCGAAATCCACAAATCGATCTTGCCGCTTGCGAGAGGGAGGGCGAGGAAACCTTAGGCGCGAGCCGGCGAGAGCGGGAGGCGTGGGTTGGAGCGAGAGTGCATCAACCTTAGGCGCTCGGTGAGTCGGCGGAGAGTCGGAGACGGAGGCTAGGGTTGGTTTGGCCTCTGCGCGCGCGGGCGTTTTGGGTTGTGATATCGTTGGGGTCGGGAACGGCGGAGGAGGGGTGGGGGATGGAAGAGGCCGAAAGGCCGGGCTATATGGGCTGGACTAACAGGCCGAGATAAGTCTGGGCCAGGAGATTAAATTTTGGGCTGGTTTTGTTTAATCGGGCCGGCCTAGTAGGACGTGTGTGCGTTTATCACGGCGGGGCGTGAGGCGTGGTGGGACTGAAATGTAGGGACAGGACACACACGCCACCGTCCAGTGGGGTCCACGACGGGAAGTGGACGTTCCATGGCGGTTCGCCGTCGTCAGGAGAGGACCTTTGACAAGGTGTCCTCTTCGGCTTACATTTTCTTTCTGCTCGATCGTTGCAATGTCGTCGGTGATTACGGTTTTGCTGCCACACGAAGAAATTTCGATTTCTTCATTTCGTGGCCTGTGATCTCTCGAGTTCGCATTGATCTGTTGTTGATCTACCATCGATAGGCGAGGCACGCAGCGAGAGGAAATGGGGAAGAAGGTGAGGTGGTTCGATGCCGTGCAGAGGATCTTGAGCACGTCGGAGCCTGGTCGCGAGGAGAAGGAAGACAAGGTAAGAAGAACTCCCTTTCTTCATACGGGAACTCCCTTCCTTCTCGCGATAAAAATACAGCCGATGGTAAATTAATCGATCCACGATGCTTTTGGATCCAAGAAGCAGGCCGAGAAACCGACGAGCAAGCTGAACTTCAAGAAGTTATGGCAGTTCGGCAAGTCCAGCTCGTCCAATCCTTCTTCCTCGGCCGCGCCGGAGAGTACTGCTCCGGCGGCACGCCCGCAGCCTCCCCCGCCGCCCCCCGCGCATCCTGATCGTCCGGACGCTGCGGAGGTCACGGAGGCCAAATCCGGCGGCACGACGAGCGAGCAAAACGATGGCGTATACCAGGCGGCGGCCATGGCCATCGTCACGCCAAGAGCTCCCGCGCGTTCGAAGAAGGAGGAGGTTGCGGTCATCAGGATTCAGTCGGTTTGCAGGGGCTATCTGGTAGGTGCATCTGCGCGCTTCGTGTATATATATATATAGACATATTCATACTACACCCATGTATGTTTCACACTATCTAGGCAGTATCTATCATACCGGAGAGTATCAACGCGTAGTATAAAGTATTATAAGACTAATTGGTACTATATATACTACTTTTGAGCTAGTATTATAAGTTTTTCACATACTCTTCTTTTTACGTACAAATATAAAGGTATTTCGGATATATAGTGCAAACTCTGACTATATTTGAATTTTTTCGTGTAACTTGATTTGAAGTATCTTAGATATAGTATATGAACATACTCAAACTGATAAAGTATCACGTATACTTCCGTATGGTGGTATATTAGACGCTACACCCAGGAGTAAGTAGGATTTTATATATATATATATATATATATATATATATATATATATATATATATATATATATATATTTGCGTAGCCGCATCGTGATCTATCTAGAAATTTGCAGGTAAGGAGAGGGTACCATGCGAGAGCGCAGGCTCGGCTGATGTTGCTAATGGAGGGGATCGCCGTCAAGCGCCAGACGGAGGAGGCACTGAGCTGCATGCAGACGATGACGAGGGTTCAGACCCAGATAAACTCGAGGAGGGTGAAGACGGAGGATGACAAGAAGGCTCTCAAGACCCGGATCCAGCTTAAGCAAGGGCTTGACAAAACAAAGGTGCGAAACACCATCTGTTCATGTTATCTGAAAAAAAATCTCTGTTTGTATGACCATTATGTGTGTTAGCAGACTGGTGAAGGCTGGGATCACAGCCACCAGTCCAAGGAGCAGATGGAAGCCACGGTTGCGATGAGGCAAGAAGCTGCGTCCAGGCGGCAAAAGGCGCTGTCATACGCGTTCTCTCACCAGGTAGTGATGATCGCCATTGTAATTCATCAGCTGTGTAGTGTAGAGCTCGTCCTCATCCTGTTCTTTGCTGAACTCTGTCGTGTACTGTATCTGCGTGCAGTGGAGGAACAGGAACCCTGCCTCTGCTCCTGCTCCTACCGGAAGAGCTCCACCCCCGCAGTCGCAGCATCCAGCAATGTACATGGACACCGGCTGCCCCAACTGGGGGTGGAGCTGGTCGGAGCGGTGGGCGGCGGCGGCGAGGCCGTGGGAGTGCCAGACCGCGCCGCCGGAGAAGGACCACGCCCCTGCTCGGCCCAAGACCCCCGGCCGTGCCGCCAAACCGGCCGGGCTGTCCATCACAGTCCAGGTACCCACCCCCACCACGCCGACAGCCAGGTCCCCCCGGCCGCTGGGCTGGCTCACGCCATCGACCCCGCCGCGGTCGCCGTCGACGATGGGGAAGACGATCGCGTCGCCGAAACGGCCGCCGAGCCCGAGGGGAAGCCCGCTCCTCAGGTCGACGAGCCAGCGGGCGGAGCGGCCGCAGAGCAGCCAGGAGCAGCTGGGGAGCGGCGCGATGGAGGCTTCGCTGCGGCGGACGACAAGTATGAGGTCGGAGGAGATGCCGAGGAGGCTGAACGTGGGTGCGAGGGACATGGACGCTGGCGAGACGGGCGGCGCGCCGGTCACGCCCAGCTACATGCAGGCGACCAAGTCCGTGAGGGCCAAGGCACGGGTCCCGAGCCCCAAGGCCGCCGACAGGGCCGAGCTCACCGTGAGGACGCCTCCGGTGTCCTCGCCGACCGCGAAGAGGCGCATGTCGCTGGACCATGCGGAGAAACCGGGCGTGCCGTCGTCGCCCAGGACGCCCGGAAAGGCGAAGCGGCCCCCCAGTCCCAGGTTGGTTTAGCTAGCTGAGCTTCGAGTGACAGTATTTATGTGAGGTTTTGCCTAATTTCGAATGTGTAGTCTATAGTGATTTTGGTAATTTGCCGAAATTTGGTTTTGTAATTTAGGCACCGTGAATAAGTATATCTGTGGTTCGATCACTAATGTATGCAAAAGTATAGACATTGGTCATGAAAATTGTCGCCTTATTTGTCTTGCAAAATGTTTTTATTTTATGTATTGTCTCACTCCATTTCCAAAAAAAATGTATTGTTTCACTTCTTTGGGGGCACAATATAAATGTAATTTGCAGTAAAACATTGTGCATTAGAAATTGTGAAAAGAGAGCATATATTTCGACTTGGATAGAATTGCTGGGTGCTCGATATTTCGGGAACCAAGCTCAATCCTCATCTGCACAAACAACCATCCATCAGCGGAAAATACATGTGGGTATACATGGATAGAGTCGTTCCGTCATTTCTCAGCAAAAAATGGTTCTTACTATGGTAAAAGTACAGACACTATCCATGTATTTGGTCCAAAGAAATGGAGCAAACTAAAAAGAGAGTGAAACTTCTTTTGATCTCAGTTTGTAAGGCAAAACTCAATAATTTTACAATTTACTTGGACCTCTCGTAACAATTCCTGCCAGAACCACGAGACCAAGGTTTTTATCACAATAATTATACCAGTTTATGTGGTTTGATAATATTTATTAGGATTGATATATTTTTCCTTTTGTTGCGAACTAAATACAGTATGAAAGTTTGCCAATATTCCTATGTTTTCCAGTTGTCTGTTTTGCTCATGCATTGCTATCCTATTTTTGTGCATACTCCTATGTGTAGTTCCGAATCCATACTAAAACTCTCCTAGCTGAGTAACATATTCAAAGGTCTAGCGGGGTGTTTGTGCGTTGGAACGAAATTCATATCAAATGGCGATGATGAAAAATGGGAGCACGATGAACAGAAACTTGGCTAAGTACATCTTATATGTTATTATAGTTAATGACTCTCATACGAAAATCATCAAGATTAGAGTGGATCGAGTGGAAGAATAGAGGCGAAGCTGAAGTATGTGGATTTTTCTGGAAACCATATTATCCATCTCTATTCTCTTCTCTATATTATTTGTACATTTTACATTCAAACTCTCTAACATATATATTATTACCAACACTCCCCTTAAGATGGGGCAAACACGTCAAATAGATCCATCTTGCTACAAAAGATAGAGATCATTTTTTCTAAAATACCTTCTATTAGAACATGTGCTATCTAAATTGCTGAAGTCAGATATGACATACAAACTACTCCTCTGTCCAGTTTTCCCTTAATGAAATGACGATCCACTTCAACATGTTTAGTACGATCGTGTTGCACTGAATTATTTGTAATATCGATTCCTCCTTTGTTATCACAATAGAGCATCAAAGGCTTATTCCGATATAGCATCAGTTCGGTTAGCAGAATATGCAGCCATAGCAATGTAGGGGGTCGTAGCATGGAAAATAAAAAAATTCTATCGCATGAACACACACAAGCCAAGATCTATCTATTAGATTGTAGCAACGAGTCGATAGAGTGCTAACCCTCGAAGATCCAAAGCGGTTAACGAGAGCATATTCTCGTGGATGATGTAGTCGTTCACTTGCCGATCTCAAGATTGCGTAGGCGATCCTTCCGGCGGCGCGTTCCGGCAGCGCTCCCGCAATCAATCACACGTACGGTACTCGATAAAGACCTTCATCTCCCTTGTTCCAGCAGGCAGCGGAGGTTGTAGCTCTCTCCTCGCAATTCCGGCAGCACGCCGGCATGGTGTCGCAAGTAAAGGGGAGATCCCGTAGGGCTTCACCTAAGACGGAGCGAGTATGGTGGAGTAGAGGGAGCTCCGGCGATCTAGGGTTTAGAGGGACGAGGTTTAGAGGTAGCTAGCAACTAGAGTTTAGCTAGTCGGTAGCGGTTTAGAGGAGATCTAGATTGGTCGCAACTAGAGAGGGGGCGGCGGCCAACCTAGGATTTCTTGGGCGCCTAGGGCAAGGGGGGATACCTTGAGGTGCACCCCCACCCCTCCTTATATGGGTGGGGGCGTCCAAGGGTGTTCCCAACCCAGTTGGAAACCCTCCCTAACTTAGAAACCCTCCCTAACTCGGAAACCATGTTGGGATTTGACTTTTTCAAACTGCTTTTTTGACTTTCAAATTAGAGTTTGATTTCTCTCTTCCAAGTGTCCAGCCAAGTAACCTAGGACATGATGCAACCATTACATTTTGTCAAGACACATCCATGTACCCTTCCCCTTGAAGATCGGTGAACCTTCTAGACCCTTCTAGAACATTTCGGTGAAAACACCGGAATCATTCCCGAACTCCAAAATTGTACTTTTCTTATATAAATCTTATTCTCCGGACCATTCCGGATCTCCTCGTGATATCCCGGATCCCATCCGAGACTTCGAACAACATTCGGTCTCTTTACTCACATTCCATATCTACTAAACAACATCGAATCCTAAAGTGTGTCTCCCTACGGTTCATGAATTATGCAGACATGATCGAGACTCCTCTCTGATCAATAACCAATAGAGGAATTTGGAAATTCATATGGCTCTCACATATTTCTACGATTACTTTGTGATCGAATGGACCATTTACATACAAAACCAATTTCCCTTTGTCTCGCAATATTTTACTTATCCGAGGTCTGATCGTCTGTAACGCCCCCGAATCGGGTCTATGCAGATCTTAGCATTTCTCGCCAAAACCCGCATAAAAGCGATTCAAAGACGCCTACCAGACACTTTCGTGTGGGTGGGATTTGAATACAAGTAGTTACATCACAATAGTTTACAATAGAGTCTACAAGAACTTATATATACAACAACGACTCGATGAGTCAAGAATACAAATGATACAATTCAAAGAGAAAGCGAAATAGTATCCGAGTACGGATAAGAATCAAATGGGACTAAGAGTCCTGAAGAATAACCAAGCGGTGTCCAACCCTGCCCGGGCCAAGCCGGAAGGGTAACCTTGCTAACGTCGTCAATCACATACCTGTCAAGCCAAAAGGGTGCCGACAAAGGGCAAAGGAAAACAGAAAGAGAGCGGTCAGTACTGAGGCCAGTACACGACGAGACTAGAATTCGGCGGTCCTCGCCTACATAGGTATGGTGGGCTCAGCGGCAGCAAAGCTTGCACTATCTAACTTATAGAGACATGCTACAACTTCGGCTATTAGAGCGAGATAAGAGAGCACTACACGATAACTATATATAACACCAAGCATAACCCATCCGAAGATTTCCCCCTCGAAGACCAGTCGAGGAAGTCCCCTTGCAGAACACACGCGGTGGCAATTTTAATTAAGCAGGTATTTAGTTGATAAGGCTAATTAATAGTCATATTATTAGAGTCAAAACATTAGTGGCGTTGTCTATGATCATGACACTGTACTCCTGAGGCGTCCATAACCGTGGACACACGACTTCTCGAAAATATTTACCCTGCAGGGGTGCACTAATGTACCCAAACTCATGCTCGCCTCTTCAGGCAACATATCACGCGTGCCTTCCGAATCTCACAACAAGAACTGTCCCATAACTACGCGCATATCCAGAGATATCACCTACTGTGTTTTATCCACACAAGAGATACAGCTGATTCTCCGGGTGGCACAGTGTTTGAGTCTACGGCCGGGCGATGATCGGAAGATAACTTGTAGAGCTCCATCCCACCTCCGACACGATATCCCGATTTTATGCAATGCAAGCCATGGCAGTCCACCAAAACATCAAGTCCGAAGACATATCAACTCACCCATGTCCGAGGACATATTATGCGTATGCACCAAATGGAAAACCAATTTTGTAACCCTCTGGATATACGAATAGCGCCGGTAGTTGAGGGGGGATCCCAGAGGCCCCCACGTTTGGTTAGCGTGATCAACTCAGAACTGATATCGTAGAACAAACGGGTCCTAGGTCGGCTCAAGCAGTTCCCAAAGGTGGTCCCTGCCGAGGCCTTATCATTAGGTGAAACCATAACCATGACCAACATCACCAATTTAATTATCTTATCACCATCAACATCCAAGTATCATGTTCCACCTGTATGAGAGCGATACTAAGCATGCCTACGACTCGCAAGGACAAACTAGCTACTCAAACAAGGCAATAGGATAACCAAGGCAATATAGTGGAGCAGGTAAATAAAGGAACGGTACTATAGCATCGACAATAAGGATAGCAGTAGATCAAAGAAAGGAAGTAAAGACTATAAACGCAAAATAGGTAGAAGGGGAAGAATGCTCGCCTGAAAACATTGCCGAAGGTTCACCCGAGGATCGGGTCGACACTCGCATCAACTCATCGGCCTAGTCCGCGAAGAAGCAAAACACTAGAAGAGGCAACAGATGCAATATTTAATACTAGGCGGAAGATCCGGCATGTTTATGATATGATGCATGGTATGGCAATATGTGGTCCCATTTAGCAATATTAAGCGGAACCGGGATCCCGACATTTATTATTAGGTTCAAGTTATTTAGCTACCCCGCAATTTAAATGTTGACTTAACAAGATAAATCATGACATCGGTTCGCTACTCAATTTTAAGTGGAACCAATATTAGACTAGATTTGCCCGCATATGGTCTCCATATTTAATTACGAGATAAATCGGCATAATGCTCCCAAACCACACAAATATGTATGCAAGCATGAATAATTTAAATGCAACAACATATATGTCATATTATAAAAATAGGGGCTCGGAAAAGGGTCACACATTGGTTCGGAGATCTTGGGTCCGGAGGAAGATAGGGACGGTCTTCCGATTCCGAGAAGGAGATCTTGGGGTTCGACGGGATCAGGGCTTCACATCATCGGATCCGGGAAGGAGGTAATGGCGTTCGGTGAAGGAGGCCTTCGTGTCCCATGATGAAGATCTTGATACCGGGCCGTCCTTGTCGGGCATACTTCAGGTTACCTCGCCACTTGTCGATCTTGTCGGTGTTGTGCATCGGAAACCTTGTTCACTTGACAATCTCAGAAAGGTACTTGGCCTCGGTCTTCGGCACTATCGTTGCGAAACAAACGGAGCACCGGGAAGAAGTTGTCACAAGGCGCCACATGATTCACAGACGTTGTGGCTAGGAACAACAACACCCTGTCAAGCACATGTACAGGAATAAGAGGAACACACTCCCTTAGTCGTAGATGACAGGAAACGGAACAGAGCAACCACACGCGGGGGCGGCCAAGGCGTGCCCAGAGAGGACGTTGGCCACTTGTAGGTGAGGTCGGGGATGACGCGCTGCAGGAAACGGCTCGGAGGGGAAGGGCGCGCAGGCGGACAAGGTGGCGGAGCAGCCTCAGCGGGGCAGCGAGGTCACGGCAGAGGGTCACGGCGGCTCGACGGAGGGGCGCGGCCAGCGATGTTAATGTCGAAGAAGGCGACGCCGATGATGGCCGGAGGTCGAGGGAAATCAGTGGCTCGGTGAGGTGCTCGGGCAGCACAGTGAGGAAGCGGGGCTCGAGAAAGGGCGTGGGCGGCCTACGGCCGGAGAGGAAGGGGCCGTGCTCGTGGCTGTCGGCGGCCGCACGGGAGGAGGCGGAGGTCGCCCGCGGCGACAACGTCTTGGGCTCGAGGTCGAGGCGACCGGGTCGCAGGGAAGGCGGGACTCGGAGCCGAGCAAGGAGGTGGCGGCGACGCGCCTGCGGAGCACAAGCCGGACTCGAGCAGAGGTGGTGGGGCGAGGAAGACGAGGGGCACACAGCAGCGGAGCTCCTGGCGGCGGCGGGTCGGAGAGGTTGGGGATGCGCCAGAGAGCAGCGAGGAAGGAGGCGAGATGGGGTCGTGAGGATGAAGACGTGGTGCGGGAGCGGAGCGTGGTGTGCGGCCTGGCGTGCGTGCGTTGTGCGTGTTGTGTGCGTGTGTCCTGGGTTACGTGTGTGTAGGTGTGTGCGTGAACGTGGTGTGTGTGGTCGGTTGGTGTGGGTGCGTGCGTGATGGACATGTTGGGGTGCAGCGTTGTGGTGCGACCGATGTGTATGCGTGGTGGTTATGTGCGTGTGTGGCGCGTGGCCGGCTAGGGTGTGTGGCGGCGGCAGGTGGGGTGTCTGTGGCTAGGGTTAGGATTAGGGTTTGGGGAGAAAAAGGGAATATATTGTAGATCAAATAGGTTAGATGGTCTAGTTTTAGGCCAAAATTTTAGACGGGCTTTTAGCCTAATTTTATTTATAAAACAAGAAAAGCTTGTGCTTCTAGAAATATTATTTGTTTTAATTTTAAAATAAGAATGAGAGACGGGTTTAATAAAACCACATGGATATTTGGCAAAACAAAATATGGTTTGTTAAAATAATTTTATGAATAAAATATGCATGATAATGTCATGATGATGCGAAAAATAAAATAACACGAAATTTTATTTTAGAATATTTTCCGGGGCATTACAACTCGACACCACTAACATGGATCGCGTCCCGAGATCCAAGCAAGGACACCGGGGGGAATGAGGTTGTTGATTGGATATTCTTGAGTCGGGTTAATGGTCGCGACACCACTAACAAGGATTCTTGCTCCGTCTAAAATTTGTCGACCACCATCAAGGGGTTGTTGCTCACATTCTTCGAGATGACACTCCGGAGAAGCAAAGTCAGAACTAAAGGTCTCAAAGATAAGGCCACCTTTAACTTCCGTGAAAGGAGTAAAAGTCACGTTGGTCCACCAATTTAATATGCAAGAGAGAATGATAAGAGTAGTCGGATGGGGATCAGTCCATCGCGCACCCAAAGCATTACTCCGCACATGAATAGAAGAATTACGCAACCCAACTCTCAGCATACGGACTGAAGATCTTGACAGATAGTATTAACAAAAGATTCAGGTAGATGATGTCGTCGCAGAAGTTGCAGGACACCGGGAAACATTTGAAGAGAGGTTACATAGAGCGAAATCCAGATGTAGCACCACCGTTACAACAGGAGGGAAGCAAAACCCTAAAGGTGTGACGGAAAACCCAACCACGAGATCCTAGACTTGAAGAAGGTAAGATACCAGATTAAAACACGCAAAGGTAAGAAGAGAAAGAATGGAGGTAAGGAGTAAAATCAGAGCTAATTAGATCTATCCAACGCATTTGTAGCAAAAATAGTTTTGATACTAGACATCGGCCGTTAGCTAGGTTAACCTACAGGCTGGACCAGTGGGGTATCGTAAACCTTTGCTCTGATACCACTTGTAACGCCCCCGAATCGGGTCTATGCAGATCTTAGCATTTCTCGCCAAAACCCGCATAAAAGCGATTCAAAGACGCCCACAAAACACTTTCGTGTGGGTGGGATTTGAATACAAGTAGTTACATCACAGTAGTTTACAATAGAGTCCATAAGAACTTATATATACAACAATGACTTGATGAGTCAATAATACAAATGATACAATTCAAAGAGAAAGCAAAATAGTATCCGAGTATGGATAAGAATCAAATGGGACTAAGAGTCCTGAAGAATAACCAAGCGGTGTCCAACCCTGCCCAGGCCAAGCCGGAAGGGTAACCTTGCTAACGTCGTCAATCACATACCTGTCAAGCCAAAAGGGTGCCGACAAAGGGCAAAGGAAAACAGAAAGAGAGCGGTCAAGATCGAGGTCAAGACACTCGAGACTAGAATTCGGCGATCCTCGCCTACATAGGTATGGTGGGCTCAGCGGCAGCAAAGCTTGCACTATCTAACTTATAGAGACACGCTACAACTTCGGCTATTAGAGCGAGATAAGAGAGCACTACACGATAACTATATATAACACCAAGCATAACCCATCCGAAGATTTCCCCCTCGAAGACCAGTCGAGGAAGTCCCCTTGCGGAACACACGCGGTGGCAATTTTAATTAAGCAGGTATTTAGTTGATAAGGCTAATTAATAGTCATATTATTAGAGTCAAAACATTAGTGGCGTTGTCTATGATCATGACACTGTACTCCTGAGGCGTCCATAACCGTGGACACACGGCTTCTCGAAAAGATTTACCCTGCAGGGGTGCACTACTGTACCCAAACTCATGCTCGCCTCTTCAGGCAACATATCACGCGTGCCTTCCGAATCTCACAACAAGAACTGTCCCATAACTACGCGCATATCCAGAGATATCACCTACTGTGTTTTATCCACACAAGAGATACAGCTGATTCTCCAGGTGGCACAGCGTTTGAGTCTACGGCCGGGCGATGATCGGAAGATAACTTTTAGAGCTCCATCCCACCTCCGACACGATATCCTGATTTTATGCAATGCAAGCCATGGCAGTCCACCAAAACATCAAGTCCGAAGACATATCAACTCACCCATGTCCGAGGACATATTATGCGTATGCACCAAATGGAAAACCAATTTTGTAACCCTCTGGATATACGAATAGCGCCGGTAGTTGAGAGGGGGATCCCAGAGGCCCCCACGTTTGGTTAGCGCGATCAACTCAGAACTGGTATCGTAGAACGAACGGGTCCTAGGTCGGCTCAAGCAGTTCCCAAAGGTGGTCCTTATCATTAGGTGAAACCATAACCATGACCAACATCACCAATTTAATTATCTTATCACCATCAACATCCAAGTATCATGTTCCACCTGTATGAGAGCGATACTAAGCATGCCTACGACTCGCAAGGACAAACTAGCTACTCAAACAAGGCAATAGGATAACCAAGGCAATATAGTGGAGCAGGTAAATAAAGGAACGGTACTATAGCATCGACAATAAGGATAGCAGTAGATCAAAGGAAAGGAGTAAAGACTATAAACGCAAAATAGGTAGAAGGGGAAGAATGCTCGCCTGAGGATCGGGTCGACACTCGCATCAACTCATCGGCCTAGTCCGCGAAGAAGCAAAACACTAGAAGAGCCAACGGATGCAATATTTAATACTAGGCGGAAGATCCGGCATGTTTATGATATGATGCATGGCATGGCAATATGTGGTCCCATTTAGCAATATTAAGCGGAACCGGGATCCCGACATTTATTATTAGGTTCAAGTTATTTAGCTACCCCGCAATTTAAATGTTGACTTAACAAGATAAATCATGGCATCGGTTCTCTACTCAATTTTAAGTGGAACCAATATTAGACTAGATTTGCCCGCATATGGTCTCCATATTTAATTACGAGATAAATCGGCATAATGCCCTCAAACCACACAAATATGTATGCAAGCATGAATAATTTAAATGCAACAACATATATGTCATATTATAAAAATAGGGGCTCAGAAAAGGGTCACACATTGGTTCGGAGATCTTGGGTCTGGAGGAAGATAGGGACGGTCTTCGGATTCCGAGAAGGAGATCTTGGGGTTCGACGGGATCGGGGCTTCACGTCATCAGATCCGGGAAGGAGGTCATGGCGTTCGGTGAAGGAGGCCTTCGTGTCCCATGATGAAGATCTTGATACCGGGTCGTCCTTGCCGGGCATACTTCAGGTTACCTCGCCACTTGTCGATATTGTCGGTGTTGTGCATCGGAAACCTTGTTCACTTGACAATCTCAGAAAGGTACTTGGCCTCGGTCTTCGGCACTATCGTTGCGAAACAAACGGAGCACCGGGAAGAAGTTGTCACAAGGCGCCACATGATTCACAGACGTTGTGGCTAGGAACAACAACACCCTGTCGAGCACATGTACAGGAATAAGAGGAACACACTCCCTTAGTCGTAGATGACAGGAAACGGAACTGAGCAACCACGCGCGGGGGCGGCCAAGGCGTGCCCAGATAGGACGTTGGCCACTTGTAGGTGAGTCGGGGACGATGCGCTGCAGGAAACAGCTCGGGGGAAGGGCGCGCAGGCGGACAAGGTGGCGGAGCAGCCTCAGCGGGGCAGCGAGATCACGACAGAGGGTCACAGCGGCTCGACGGAGGGGCGCGGCCAGCAATGTTGAGGTCGAAGAAGGAGACGCCGACGATGGCCGGAAGTCGAGGGAAATCAGTGGCTCGGTGAGGTGCTCGGGCGGCACAGTGAGGAAGCGGAGCTCGAGAAAGGGTGCTGGCGGCCTGCGGCCGGAGAGGAAAGGGTCGTGCTCGTGGCTGTCGGCGGCCGCACGGGAGGAGGCGGAGGTCGCCCGCGGCGACAACGTCTTGGGCTCGAGGTCGAGGCGACCGGGTCGCAGGGACGGCGGGACTCGGAGCCGAGCAGGGAGGTGGCGGCGACGCGCCTGCGGAGCACAAGCCGGACTCGAGCAGAGGCGGCGGGGCGAGGAAGACGAGGGGCACACAGCAGCGGAGCTCCCGGCGGCGACGGGTCGGAGAGGTTGGGGATGCGCCAGAGAGCAGCGAGGAAGGAGGCGAGATGGGGTCGTGAGGATGAAGACGTGGTGCGGGAGCGGAGCGTGGTGTGCGGCTTTGGCGTCATGCGTTGTGTGTTGGTGTCCCGGTTACGTGTGTGTAGGTGTGTGCGTGAACGTGGTGTGTGTGGTCGGTTGGTGTGGGTGCGTGCGTGATGGACATGTTGGGGTGCAGCGTTGTGGTGCGACCGATGTGTATGCGTGGTGGTTCTGTGCATGTGTGGCGCGTGGCCGGCTAGGGTGTGTGGCGGCGGCAGGTGGGGTGTCTGTGGCTAGGGTTAGGATTAGGGTTTGGGGAGAAAAGAGGAATAGATTGTAGATCAAATAGGTTATATGGGTCTAGTTTTGGGCCAAAATTTTAGACGGACTTTTAGCCTAATTTTATTTATAAAACAAGAAAAGCTTGTGCTTCTAGAAATATTATTTGTTTTAATTTTAAAATAAGAATGAGAGACGGGTTTAATAAAACCACATGGATATTTGGCAAAGCAAAATATGGTTTGTTAAAATAATTTTATGAATAAAATATGCACGATGATGCATGATGATGCGAAAAATAAAATAACACGAAATTTTATTTTAGAATATTTTCCGGGGCATTACATCGTCGGTATCTCTGCATACCTAGTTCAACCTTGTTACCGATAAGTATTCTTTTCTTGTTCCCGTGATATGTGATCCCTTGTGAGCCATTCACATGCTTGCAAGCTAATTGGATGACATTCCACTGAGAGGGCCCAGAATATATCTATCTGTCATATGGATGGACAAATCCCACTCTTGATCCATGTGCCTCAACATATACTTTCCGAACACTCAATGCCACCTTTATAGCCACCTAGTTACGGTGTGGTGTTTGATGTCATCAAAGCATCCTTCTGGTGATGGTGATTAGCATGATCTCATGGTCGAAGGAATTAGGTTACTATGTATCAGAAAGCTTATAGCAAGTGAACTATTTGAATGACTTGATCTTATGCTGCGCTTAACTATAGGAGTATGTCCATCACATCATTCTCCTAATGATATGAACTTATTGTTAATAACATCTGAACGTTCATGATCAGGAAACCATGATCATATATTAACCAACAAGCTAGTTTAACAAGAGCTTTACTAGGGAATCTTTTATGTTTACAAACCACACAAGTATTGATGTTTCTGGTTAATACAATTATAGCATGGTATGTAAACATTTATCATAAGTACGAGGATATGATAATAACCACTTTATTATTGTCTCTTGGGCATATCTCCAATAGTCTCCCACTTGCACTAGAGACAATATTCTAGTTTCAAAACTTTGTGTATTCAATAGCTATGGCTTTCTGGTGTTGTATTTACACGATTGCTAGTGGTCAACCGATCTTCGGATCCGACACTTACTGGTCCATGTGAAATTGCATGTCTTTGCGTCTCTACGCATCACTCATTCTCTAATTAGATGGCATTATATAAATTTGGTCCTTTGGTGAGACCTTTAGTTCCTTGGGGTTAAAACATGTTGATAATTTTGTCGTACAATATTTCTTTATATTACTAGCCCGATGTGAACTACACCTAGTTTGATAACAAACTACTTGACACAAATGCTCTCTTTTGCTGCTATAATAGCAGTCATATACTCAGCTTTTGTTGTAGTATCTGTCATAATGTCTTAACTTTGGAACTCATCCAAATCCATTATGGAACTTGCTTTCCATTATATTTTGCCACCCTTAGTTTAGATTGAGATAAACTTAATTTGTACTTTGTGACAAAACTAGTATCAATGTAGTACTTTTACAATGAACTAACCATCTATTTGTCACCTCTACAAAAAATAATATATTCTTAGTTTTTCCAAAAGATCATAATATTATCCTTACTATCGTCCAATGATTATCTTATGAATCATTCTGGTATATGCTCATAACATTTAGAGCATAGGACATATCTGGATTTATACATATCACAATATGATTGATATAAATACTCTTTGTGATTTCATACATCAAGTATCAATCTGTACTTGAATCTTTGTTTCACTTACCAAGTGTCAATACATTTGAATTTCAATTCAATCCTTTCTGTGCGACAAGAACCTTTCTTGTAGTTTCTATATTGAAATCATTCAATATATCATCTATGTACTTTCGACACAACCATATTAGCGTCTCAATCTATCTATATAGATATTGATGCCAAATATTCGGGTTTTGCCAAGTCTTTTCATCAAAATGAAATTCTTAACTTGTGTTAACAAAAGATACATTATTTCCAATCAACAATATGTCTTCCACATAATGTATTAGAAATATGTCTTAGCGCTCCCACTTAATTTCTTGCAAATGCAAGCATCTTCATCCTTTCAGATGAGATTAAACTCTTTTAATAGTTTTCTCATGGTGAAAATTCCAACTCCGCGATGCTTATTTCAACCATTGAAGTTTGCATTCGCTATTAGCATCCTTTGAATTAACAAAACCATTTGGATCGTGTTATGTACACGTCCTAGGTAACAATTCTATTAAAAGAACTTTGTTTTGTTTGTTCAACCACCATATAACAGAATTATATGTAGTGGTTGCTACATTAATCCCTATAGACTAAATATCGCTATCAAATCTTGTCACCTTTGAACATTGTTGTGAACTTTTTCCCAACATGTCGACTATTTTATAGATGTGAAACATCCATGTCTATTTCTTTATAGATCCAAACACGACTGTAAGGTCTTACACCTTTCCAGAGGGTCTATCAAATTCAAAGCTTGATTTCTCGTGTATGGAACTACCACGGATCTTATGGCTTCAAGTCATTTGACGGAGTCAGGACCCATCATCTATACTTTGCATGTAGTCCGTTCATTATTGTCAAATAATGATTCGACCCTCAGATCTTGGTATTTGATAGTTTACCCGACCTACTTGATTCAATAGGAACTTAGACCTTCGTAACCACAACCTTTGAGGCACGTGAGTCATGAGCATTGTTGTTGCCTCCGAAACACTTTTCGGCGCTGCGCAACTTTGCACATATAGCTAAGGTTCTTTTAACATTATCAAAGTTCTATCGTCCTCCCACTGAACTTTTCACGAAAATTCCTTCTCAAAGAAACTTGACGTTGAAGGGTTTCGCAACATAGTAAATCAAAAAAATTCTACGGATGCGAACGAGAAAGCCAAGATCTAATCTAGGAGATGCAAACCACGAGAGAGATTAGATGAGATCTTCATACCCTTGAAGATTCGCACAGCGGAACATTCGTCGGAACGTGGGTGATGTAGTCGTACTCGCTTCTCCTCCTCGCGATCCAATCCGATCTAGCACCGCAAGTGGCGATGCCTCCGAGAGATGCACACGTTGAGCACCTCGACGTATCCTCCTTCCTTGGTCCAGCAAGTATGGTGGAGAGACGGATTGGATCTACAACGCGACGGCGCGGTGCAAGTGATGGAGAGTTTCTGCAGCAGGGCTTCGCCTACACGCAGTCGGGAGGGAGAGAGAGGAGGGCAGCAGGGCGGCTAGGCTTGAGGGGAAGGTGTGGGGGGGTGGTGCGCCCCCAGCCCTCTTTATATATAGGGGTGGGCGCCAACCCTAGCCCCTCCCCCAAGCCTAGGCCGGCGGCCAAGGAGGGAAGAGTGGGGGGCAAGTTTCCCCCCTCCTTCTAGAAGCTCCATTAGGGTTTCCCCTTGTTTGGCCGGCTGGGCCCTATGGGGCCTTGTGCCCCTGACCCAATGCAGCCAGGGCACTCCCTCATAGGCCCATGCCCCCTCCCGGCAGGTGGGGCCATGTTGGTCCCCCTCCGGAAGGTTCTAGAAGCTTCTGGTACAATACCGATTAACCCGAAACAATTCCGAACTCTAAAAACTGCATTGCCTTATATGAATCTTATTCTCCGGACCACTCCGGAACCTCTCGTGATGTCCCGGATCACATCCTAGACTCCGAACAAAAACTCATAAACCAATTATCCAATCTATCCTAGCGTCGAGACACGTTAAGTGTGTGACCCTTCGGGTTCAAGAATATGTAGACATGATCTTATATCAATAATCAACAGCGGGGTCTGTAAACCCATATTGACTCCCACACATTCATCGATGATCATATCGGATGAACCATGATGCCAGGATTCAATCAATCCCATATATATATTCCCTTCGTCTCGCGATATTTTACTTGCCCGAGATTTGATCGCTTGCAGGCCATACCTAGTTCAATCTCGCTCACGGTAAGTACTTTACTCGTTCCGTAATCCGATATCACTTTGTGATTAATTCCTTAACCACATGCTTGCAATAGGTGTTGATATCGACACGAGTGGGCCCAAGTATATCTCTCCGACTTGGGAGGGATAATCCCATCTCGATACATACAACCCAATGTACTTTCCGATCACCTGAGAGACACCTTTATGATCACCCTCTCATAGGATGACGTTTGATGACCTCAAAGCTTTCTTCCGATACCAGGGAGTTGTATTATCTCATGGTCTAAGGAATACAATATTTGACATAAGAAAAGCTTCGCAAATATGAACACGATGACACGATCTAATTGCTTCGCTTAGTTTGGGTATGTCCATCATATCATTCTCCCAATGATATGATCTCATTATTAATCGACAACTCATGTCTATGGTTAGGAAACCTTAACCATCATTAATCAATGAACTAGTCCATAGAGGCATACTAGGGACACGGTGTTGTTCACAAACCACACAAGTATTAAAGTTTCCGCTTAATACAATTCTAGCATGGAATATAAACATTATCATGAACAAGAATTATAATAATAACATCTTTATTATTGCCTCTAGGGCATAATTCCAACAGTCTCCCACTTGCACTAGAGTCAATAATCTAGTTTACATTTGGCAACAATCTCACACCCATGGCACTAAGGTGCTGATCATGTTTTACACGTGGAAGAGGTTTAGTCAATGGATCTGCGACATTCGGATCTGTATGTACTTTGCTAATCTTCAGATCTCCATCTGCTATATAATCTCGGATTATATGAAACTTGCGGTTGATATGCTTGGTCTTTGGATGATATCTTGGTTCCTTAGCGAGTGCTATGGCGCCAGTGTTGTCACACAATATCTCCAGTGGGTCCAATGCACTTGGAACCACGCCAAGCTTAGTGATAAAGTTCCTGATCCAAACTCCTTCGCTTGACGCTTCTGCAGCAGCCATGTATTCCACTTCTACTGTAGATCCCGTGATCACGCTTTGCTTGCAGCTTCTCCAGCTCGCAGCTCCTCCATTCAAAATATAAACGTATCCTGTCTGAGATTTAGAATCATCCTTGTCGGTGTCAAAACTAGCGTCGACGTAACCTTTTACGACGAGCTGTTCATCACCCCCATAGACTAAGAACATTTCTTTAGTCCTATTTAGGTACTTTAGGATGTTCTTCACGTGTCCAGATGTTCCACTCTGGATCACTTTGATATCTCGCCACAAACTAAGAGCATTGGACACATCCGATTTAGTACACAGCATGGCATACATGATAGAACCTATGGCCGAGGCATAAGGCACTTTGCTCATAGCTTCTCTATCATTTACCGTAGCTGGACACTGAGCCTTGCTCAATATCTTACCTGACAACATAGGCACTGAACCTTTCTTTGCCTTATCCATTCTGAACCTTTTCAGAACTTTGTCTAGGTATGTACTCGCTTAAAGCTATCAGCGTCTTTGTCTATCTCTATAGATTTTGATGCCCAATATATAAGCAGCTTCACCTAGGTATTTCATTGAAAAACACTTGTTCAAATAACTCTTCACATCGTTAAGCATGTTAATGTCATTTCCAATAATCAATATGTCATCCACATATAGTACCAGAAATGTCACCGAGCTCCCACTCACTTTCTTGTAGATACAAGTCAGAGCAATTTGGAACAAATCCAAAGCTCTTGATCACTTGATCAAAACGAAGGTTCCAAGCGATGCTTGCTTCACCATAAATGGAATGCTGAAGTTTGCATACTTTATCAGCATCCTTAGGATCGACAAAACCTTCGGTTGCATCATATACAACTCTTCATCAATGTTGCCATTGAGGAACGCACTTGACATCCATCTGCCATATTTCATAATCATGAAACGCAGCAATTGCTAATAAAATCCGAATGGACTTAAACATCGCTACGGGAGAGAAAGTCTCATCGTAGTCAACACCTTGAACTTGTCGAAAACCTTTCGCGATAAGCCGTGCTTTATAGACGGTAACATTACCATCCGCGTCCGTTTTCTTCTTGAAGATCCATTTGCACTCAACGGCCTTTCGGTCGCTAGGAGGGTCCACCAAAGTCCATACTTGGTTTTTGCTCATGGATCCCAATTCGGATTTCATGGCCTCTAGCCATTTCTCAGAGTCTGGGCTCATCGTCGCTTCCTCATAGTTCGTAGGTGCATTGTCTTCTACCAACAAGACAACAAGACAGGTTGCATTCACTCAGAGGGGCACACGACCTTGTCGACTCCGCGACGCTCAAGAGCGACATCGTCCAAGCTTCATGATCCTTGTCATTAGCTTCCTCTATTGTTGGTGCAAAGACCCGAACAATTTCAGGTGCTGCGCTACTCTCCAACTCAAGAGAAGGTTCAACAACCTCGTCTAGCTCTACTTTCCTCCCACTCACTTCTTTCGAGAGAAACTCCTTCTCAAGAAAGGAATCGTTCTTTGCGACAAACACTTTGCCTTCGGTTCTATGATAGAAGGTATACCCAATAGTTTCCTTAGGGTATCCTATGAAGACGCATTCGCTTTGGGTTCGAGCTTGTCCGCATCAACTTCTTAACGTAGGCTTCGCATCCCCAAACTTTAAGAAACGACAACTTAGGTTTAGCACCAAACCACAGTTCATACGGTGTCGTCTCAACGGATTTAGATGGTGCCCTATTTAAAGTGAATGCAGCGGTTTCTAATGCATAACCCCAAAATGATAACGGCAAATCAGTAAGAGACATCATCGATCGGACCATATCTAATAGGGTTCGATTCCGCTCAGACACACCATTGCTACGTGGTGTTCCGGTATGGAGTTGCGAAACGATTCCGCTTGCTTTAAGATGCGTGAGAAAATCATAACTCAAATATTCACCTCCACGATCGGATCGTAGAAACTTAATCTTTCTGTTATGATGGTTCTCCACTTCATTCTGAAATTCTTTGAACTTTTCAAATGTTTCAGATTTATGTTTCATTAAATAGATATACCCATATCTACTTAAGTCATCAGTAAAAGTGAGAAAATAGCGATATCCACCGCGTGTCGAAACACTCATCGGTCCGCATACATCGGTATGTATGATTTCCAACAAGTCCGTTGCTCGCTCCATCATACCGGAGAACGGGGTTTTTATCATCTTGCCCATGAGGCATGGTTCGCATGTGTCAAATGATTCAAAATCAAGAGACTCCAAAAGTCCATCAAAATGGAGTTTCTTCATGCGCTTTACACCAATATGACCTAGACGACAGTGCCACAAATAAGTAGTATTATCACTATCTACTTTGCATCTCTTAGCCTCAATGTTATGGATGTGTGTTTCATCCCTTACGAGATTTAGAAGAAATAAACCATTCACAACAGGTGCATGACCATAAAATATGTTACTCATATAAATAGAACAACCATTATTCTCCGATTTAAATGAATAACCGTCTTGTAATAAACAAGATCCAGAAATAATGGTCATGCTCAACGCAGGCACATAATAACACTTATTAAGGTTTAAAACTAATCCCGAAGGTAAAACTAAGGAGAGCGTGCCGAAGGACATCACATCAACTCTTGATCCGTTGCCAACGCGCATCGTCACCTCATCCCTCGCAAGCCGCCGTCTATTCCGTAGCTCCTGTTTCGAGTTACAAATATTAGCAATTGAACCAGTATCAAATACCCAGGCACTACAACGAGGTCTAGTAAGGAAAACATCAATAACATGTATATCAAATATACCTTTGATGGTGCCAGCCTTCTTGTCCGCTAAGTACTTCGGACAGTTGCGCTTCCAGTGACTCTTGTCCTTGCAATAGAAGCACTCAGTGTCCGGCTTAGGACTAGACTTGAGCTTCTTCTCATCGAGGCAACGCTTGCTTGCCGCCTTTCTTGAAGGGCTTCTTTGCACCCTTACCTTTCTTGAAGGTGGGGGCTTGTTGACCATCAACACATGATTATCCTTTTGATGTCCACCTCAGCCTTTCACTGCGAAGAGCTCGGTGATCGATCAGTGGAACCAATCTGATTATGAGTCACTACAAAACTTTTGTAGGTGGGAGGAGTGATTGCAGAACCTGTCAATCTTGAGATCCTCTGGAATCTTGCGATTCTGTTGCTCACAGGCGTTGAGTGTAGCCCGACATCTTAATGGCGTGCTCACTATGAACTCCTTCCTCCATCTTGCGCTTAAAGAACTTCTCGGAGATCTCATATCTCTCGAGCAGGCTTGAGTCTCAAACATGGTTTCAGCTCCTCGAGAATCTCAAAGGGCAGGATAGTCTTCAAAACGATTTTGAAGGTCCGATTCCATAGCAAACAACATGGTGCTCTTAATCACACCATAATCATCTTTCTTGTGACGATAGACATCTTTCTCATCACCGGTATGATCTAAGATGGGCGTCACCTAAGCGCATTTTCAAGGACATAGTCCTTTTGGCCTTGAGAGAATGATTCTCAGATTGCGGAACCAATTGGTGAAGTTAGACCCATTGTTTCTAAGCTTTTCCTTCTCAGCAAAAACGTTGAAGTTGAAGTTGGACTTAGCCATTTGATCTACAATATTTGCAAGTACAAATTAGACTATGTTCATGATAACTAGTTCAACTTTTAATCAAATTACTAGATGAACTCCCACTAAATTCAACATCCCTCAAGTTGTTTAGTGAACATGATCCAAATTCACCACACCTAATCCGATCTTCACGAGAAGAGATGTGGTTTCAATGGTGGACAACGAAGTGTCGATCATATCATTCTGATGACTCATGCTTAACCTTTCGGTTCATGTGTTCGAGGCCATGTCTGTACATGCTAGGCTCAAGTTAGACCCAAATATTTCGCGTGTGCAAAACTGGCTTGCACCCGTTGTATGTGAACGTAGAGTCTATAGCACCCGATCATCACGTGATGCTTGGACACGACGAACTTTCTCAGCGGTGCATACTTGGGGAGAACACAGTTTTATCTTGATCTTTAAGTGAGGAATCATATTATAATGCTACCGCCGCGATCTAAGCATAATAAGATACATAAAAGGATAAACATCACATGCATATAACTTTATGTGACATGGTATAGCCAATCTTCGCGCAATGATCTCCATCTTGTGCGTGCCGGCATGATCTCCATCACTCCACCATGATTGCCTCCACCATGAATAGCAACTACAACTATTGCTAACTACTTAGCGATAAAGTGAAACTATTACATGGCGTATAAGAAGTTGACACACAGGTCATACACAATTATAAAGACAACCATATGGCTCCTGCCGGTTGTGTACTCATCGACATGCAAGTCGTGAAACATTACAAAACATGATCATCGCATACAATATACACATCACATCTTGGGCCATACCATATCACAGAAAACACTCCCTGCAAAAACAAGTTAGACGCCTCTACTTTGTTGTTGCATGTTTTACGTGGCTTATGGGAGTAGCAAGCTAAGAACGATTCTTACCTACGGACAGCCACAACGGTGATATTATGGTTGCCAAACTCCGATGTAAATCCCATGACAACTATAGTGAGAGAAACTGGCATCCACCAGCCGCATGTGTGGAACAAGCCACACGTCAAGTGCGGAGCCGGTCTCGCGAACGATGTCACGTAAGGTTGGCCTGGACCGCTTCAATCTCACTATCCCGCGTCATAAGAAGAACACAAACAAGAGGCTTGCAACAGAAAACATCAACGCCTGCAACAACCATGTTGCGTTCTACTCGTGAAACACATCTACGTATAGATCTAGCTCTGATACCACTAAAGGGTTTCGCAGCATAGTAAATCAAAAAATTCTACGGATGCGAACGAGAAAGCCAAGATCTAATCTAGGAGATGCAAACAACAAGAGAGATTAGATGAGATCTTCATACCCTTGAAGATTCACACAATGAGCGTTAAATCGAACGTGGGTGATGTAGTCGTACTCGCTTCTCCTCCTCGCGATCCGATCCGATCTAGCACCGCAAGTGGCGATGCCTCCGAGAGATGCACACGTGCAGCACCTCGACGTCTCCTCCTTCCTCGGTCCAGCAAGTATGGTGGAGAGACGGATTGGATCTACAACGCGACGGCGCGGTGCAAGTGGTGGAGAGTTTCTGCAGCAGGGCTTCGCCTACACGCAGTCGGGAGGGAGAGAGAGAGAGGAGGGCAGCAGGGCGGCTAGGCTTGAGGGGAAGGTGTGGGGGGGTGCGCCCCCAGCCCTCTTTATATAGAGGGGTGGGCGCCAACCCTAGCCCCTCCCCCAAGCCTAGGCCGACGGCCAAGGAGGGAAGAGTGGGGGGCAAGTTTCCCCCCTCCTTCTAGAAGCTCCATTAGGGTTTCCCCTTGTTTGGCCAGCTGGGCCCTATGGGTCCTTGTGCCCCTGGCCCAATGCGGCCAGGGCACTCCCTCATAGGCCCATGCCCCCTCCCGGCAGGTGGGGCCACGTTGGTCCCCCTCCGGAAGGTTCTAGAAGCTTCTGGTACAATACCGATTAACCCGAAACAATTCCAAACTCCAAAAACTGCATTGCCTTACATGAATCTTATTCTACGGACCACTCCGGAACCTCTCGTGATGTCCCGGATCACATCCGAGACTCCGAACAAAAACTCATAAACCAATTATCCAATCTATCCTAGCATCGAGACACGTTAAGTGTGTGACCCTTCGGGTTCGAGAATATGCAGACATGATCTTCTATCAATAATCAACAGCGGGGTCTGGAAACCCATATTAACTCCCACACATTCATCGATGATCATATCGGATGAACCACGATGCCAGGATTCAATCAATCCCATATATATATTCCCTTCGTCTCGCGATATTTTACTTGCCCGAGATTTGATCGTCGGTACCGTCATACCTAGTTGAATCTCGTTCACAGCAAGTACTTTACTCGTTCTGTAATCCGATATTACTTTGTGATTAACTCCTTAACCACATGCTTGCAAGCGGTGTTGATATCGATTACCGAGTGTGCCCTAAGTATATCTCTCCGACTTGGGAGGGACAAATCCCATCTCGATACATACAACCCAACAGGTACTTTCCGATCACCTGAGAGACACCTTTATGATCACCCTCTCATAGGATGACGTTTGATGACCTCAAAGCTTTCTTCCGATACCAGGGAGTTGTATTATCTCATGGTCTAAGGAATACAATATTCGACATAAGAAAAGCTTCGCAAAGATGAACACGATGACACGATCTAATTGCTTCGCTTAGTTTGGGTATGTCCATCATATCATTCTCCCAATGATATGATCTCATTATTAATCGACAACTCATGTCTATGGTTAGGAAACCTTAACCATCATTAATCAATGAACTAGTCCATAGAGGCATACTAGGGACACGGTGTTGTTCACAAACCACACAAGTATTAAAGTTTCTGCTTAATACAATTCTAGCATGGAATATAAACATTATCATGAACAAGAATTATAATAATAACATCTTTATTATTGCCTCTAGGGCATAATTCCAACAGACGTTCCAAGCGACAAACATTTTGTCTTTGGTGTTATGGAGGAATACTCAACAGTTATTCGAAATAACATACAAAGACATGTTCATCCGACTTTGGTTGTAAACATCTCACTTATGCATAGCATACAATGTTTAAGAAAGGACAACTTGGGTTTTATCCCAAACCATAACTTTATATGGTGTCACTTCAACGGATCATGATGGATCTTTTTTAGTGGAAAAGCGGTAGTCTCTAAAGCTTTTTTATAAATGACACCTTTGATCTTACCATGTCAAACAAGATTTTATTTACATATCTCGAACACACCAAACTCATATGGTGTTTTGGGAAACGCAAATTCATGGAACGATTCCTCAATCTTAGGTGTTATGCTAAACTTGTAACTCAAATATCTCCCTTTATGATCCTATCATAAATTCTTTATTTTCTTGTTACATTGGTTTTGCACTTCATCTTGAAAGTCTTCGAACTTCTTCAAATGTTTCACACTTCATCCTCATTGAGTAAATATTAATATATTCACTCAAATATTCGGAAAAAGCATATGAAGTTGAAATCCATCGCTCTTGACTACACGTGATGGGCTTTATACATCTATATGTACAAGTTCCAATAAGCTAGTCATTCGTTCACTTTTGACATATGAACGGAGTTTTAATTATCTCTAGGAAAGTTTCACAAGCGTCATTTGATCAAAATCAAAAGACTCCAAAATTCCATGCACATGGAGTTTCTTCATGTTTTCTTTCTAATATAATTTAAACGGCGATGTCACTTCCTAAGTGATCTTTCAATCAATTTGTCTTTCGACATTTTTAGCACTAGTTTTATGAATGTGATTTCTCCAACGAGATTTGTAAATCATCCATCTTTTATGGATTACGACAATTATTTGAACAACTCTTTTGTTCTCATAATACCTGATAAAACAAATATTGAAGGCAAGCTTTGGTTTCAATGAGCAACACAATAACCCTTTATTTGTTCTTGATGAACATCGTCACATATTCTTTTGCTGGTTACTTAGGCCATTGTAGTTCATGAATTGTGTTGTTTCGTATGACGATTCACACTAACAAATTCAGTATCTAATACTTAAGAACCACATTATTTATCAAGCAAAAAATACAGTCATAACACGTATATCCTCTATATATAAGCTGAACAATTCTAGTCTTTTCTTTTCTGCCATATATTTCTGAGATTCTCTTTCAGTATTTCCTTTTCTGTTTGAAAGAATCTATCAACATCAATAGTAGAGCCATACACATGACACATAGTCCAAAGCATGTATAGTTAAATACCGATGTCTTTGGACTTACACTTTGAAGTAAATCACCATCATCAAATGTTTGGTGTTCTTTCAAATTCCATTCTTTAGTAAACTTTTAGTGTAGTAAACATTTTACCTACATCAAATATTCATCCTTATCATGGAACTATTCATGATCAAGCTACTTTAGCTTATAATGGTGAATTGCGAGTATAATGTTGCTCTCCAAAACCTTTTGGAGGATTAGGACGACTAGCGTCTCCAATCTTTTGAAAATTCCCATCAAATATGAGAACATGAACTTTTCCATATTATACTCTAGCATGTTATAATCAAAACTTCATTTCAGATATCGCAATATCTTCCACATATGATGTTCCTAGATAACCTTGATATTAAAACAATCTTTTGAATATCAAGAATCATGGAGATAAACATGATACTTATATACTAACACTGGAATTGTTACTCTTGATTTAATACCAATTATTAAACTTCACAGAGTAACCGGAACTTACTGAAAGTTTGCAATAGGACTTATAAACTTTAGATTAACACTTCAAAACAGTACGATACCAGTTCGTAAAGTAACTAACCAGAATTCTATAGTTCTATTATCTCAATTATAACTAAGCGCAATGTGGTAAATGGATGCCAATGACTATAACAACTATGCAAATTCACTTTGATTTAATTTATGATAAATAGTTTTTAACTTTTAATCATATTGTTGTTGAACTCCCACTCAAAACAATACCCCTCACATTATTTTAGTGATTACATGAACCAAATCCACTATACCAAGTCCGATCATCACATGACATGATGTAGTTTCAAAGGCGAACAATCATCATTTCATCATATCATCTATATGACTCATGCTTTATCTTTCAGTATTCTGTGTTTCGAGACCATGTCTATACATGCTAGGCTCGTCAAGATCAAACCTTAGCTTCCGCATGAGCAAATCTGGCTTGCTCCCGTTGTATACACTCACAGAATCTAACACACCCGATCATTATGTGGTGCTTCGAAACAACGAGCTTTGGCAACAGTGCCTACTAAGGACAAACACTCTATAACTTGATATTTTGTGAGAGGGATCATCTTATAATGCTACCGTCGCGATCTAAGAAATACAAGATGCATAAAAGGATTAAAATCACATGCAATTCATAATACGTGATATGATATGGCCTTTCTTCTTGTGCTCCATCTTCAAGCACGAACATGATCTCCATCATCACCGGCGTGGCGTCAAGGTCAATGGCACCACTCCATGGTTGTCGTCCACCAGCATCAACTATTACAACTACTTTGAATAATAGACACAGGTCTTAACGAAATAAAAAAACAACCATAAGGCTCCTGCCGGTTGCCGACTTACAATAAGGAACATTGCATACATCATATATAATCACAATCATGGCCATATCACATCACAACGCACCCCTGCAAAATAAAGTTAAACGTCTCTAATTTTCTTTGCATATTTTACGTGGTTTGGGGCTTTCAATAAGTACCATTCTAACTTACGAACAAGAACCACAATGTTGATGCTTGAACTATCAAGTGCCTGTTGTAAATTGAATCTTTACTATGATGGGAGAGACAGACACCCGCAAAGCCACTTACGCAATACAAGTTGCATGTTGAGCGTGGAGCAAGTCTCATGAACGATGTCATGTAAGGTTAGCCCGGGCCGCTTCATCCCACCATACCACAAGATGCAAAGTACACAAAAGGCAATTGATAATAAAAGCACCACCGCCCATAATGACCATTGTGTTCTACTCGTGCAACAAATCTACATATAGTCACGGCTCTGATACCACTGTAGGGGTTCGTAGCATGAAAAAAAAAATCTATCGCATGAACAGACACAAGCCAAGATCTATCTACTAGATTGTAGCAATGAGTCGATAGAGTACTAACCCTTGAAGATCCAAAGCGGTTAACGAGAGCAGATTTTCATGGGTGATGTAGTCGTTCACTTGCCGATCTCAAGATCGCGTAGGCGATCCTTCCAACAAGATTCGGCAAGCGCTCACCGATCGATCACACGCATACTTTCGAAGACCTTCCTCTTCCTTGTTCCAGCAGGCAGCGGAGGTTGTAGCTCTCTCCTCGTAATTCCAGCAGCACGACGGCGTGGTGTCAGAAGTAGAGGGGAGATCCCGTAGGGTTTCGCCTAAGCCGGAGCGAGTATGGTGGAGTAGAGGGAGCCCCGGCGATCTAGGGTTTAGAGGGCCCAGGTTTAGAGGTATCTAGCAACTAGAGTTTAGCTAGTCGGTAGCGGTTTAGAGGAGATCTAGATTGGTCGCAACTAGAGAGGGGGGCGGCGGCCAACCTAGGGTTTCTTGGGCGCCTAGGGAAAGGGGGATACCTTGGGGTGCGCCCCACCCCTCCTTATATAGGTGAGGGGCGTCCAAGGCTATTCCCAACCCAGTTGGAAACCCTCCCTAACTTAGAAACCCTCCCTAACTCGGAAACCATGTTGGGATTTGACTTTTTCAAACTGCCTTTTTGACTTTCAAATTAGAGTTTGATTTCTCTCTTCCAAGTGTCTAGCCAAGTGACCTAGGACATGATGCAACCATGACACTTTGTCATGACACATCCATGTACCCTTCCCCTTCTGGATCGGTGAACCTTCTAGACCCTTCTAGAATATTTAGGTGAAAACACCGGAATCATTCCCGAACTCCGAAATTGTACTTTCCTTATATGAATCTTATTCTCTGGACCATTCCGGAACTCCTCGTGATATCCTGAATCCCATCCGAGACTCCGAACAACATTCGATCTCTTTACTCACATTCCATATCTACTAAACAACATTGAATCCTTAAGTGTGTCTCCCTACGGTTCGTGAATTATACAAACATGATCGAGACTCTTCTCCGATCAATAACCAATAGAGGAATCTGGAAATTCATATGGCTCCCACATATTTCTACGATTACTTTGCAATCGAATGAACCATTTACATACGAAACCAATTTCCCTTTGTCTCGCGATATTTTACTTATCCGAGGTCTGATCGTCGGTATCTCTGTATACCTAGTTCAACCTCGTTACCGATAAGTATTCTTTTATCGTTCCCGTGATATGTGATACCTGGTGAGCCATTCACATGCTTGCAAGCTAATTGGATGACATTCCACCGAGAGGGCCCAGAATATATCTATCCATCATATGGATGGACAAATCCCACTCTTGATCCATGTGCCTCAACACATACTTTCCGAACACTCAATGCCACCTTTATAGCCACCCAGTTACGGTGTGGTATTTGATGTCATTAAAGCATCCTTCCAGTGATGGTGATTAGCATGATCTCATGGTCGAAGGAATTAGGTTACTATGTATCAGAAAGCTTATAGCAAGTGAACTATTTGAATGACTTGATCTTATGCTACGCTTAAATATAGGAGTATGTCCATCACATCATTCTCCTAATGATATGACCTTATTGTTAATAATATCTCAATGTTCATGATCAGGAAACCATGGTCATATATTAACCAACAAGCTAGTTTAACAAGAGGCTTTACTAGGGAATCTTTTATGTTTACAAACCACACAAGTATTAATGTTTCCGGTTAATACAATTATAGCATGGTATGTAAACATTTATCATAAGTATGAAGATATGATAATAACCACTTTATTATTGCCTCTTGGGCATATCTCCAACAAGCAACTCGCATAGACCATGTGCCATGGATCTGAACTCAGCCTCGACAGTTTACCTAGCAACCACATTTTGTTTTTTACTTCACCGGGAAACTAAATTCCCACCAACAAATGGATAATAACCAGAAGTGGATATCCTATCATCTAGAGAACCAACATTTGTATAACACTCAATTTGCAAATTACCTTGCTTTGTATAGAGAAAATTTGTACTTCGTCTCTACCATACTTGTGTTGGAGATATGTCCTAGAGGCAATAATAAATGTAGTTATTATTATATCTTTGCATTTATGATAAATGTTTACATTCATGATATAACAGTATTAACAAGGAAACATTAATACTTGTGTGATTTGTAAACTAAATTAGAGTCCCTAGTAAAGCCTCTTTATAATACTAGCTTGTTGGTTAATAAATGATTGTGGTTTCCCTATCATGAACATTGAGATGTTATTAACAACAAGATCATATCGTTAGGAGAATGGTATGATGGACATACTCCTATATATAAGCGTAGCATAAAGATCAAGTCATTTTAATAGTTCAATTGCTATATGCTTTCTGATACATAGTAACCTAATTCCTTAGACCATGAGATCATGCTTATCACCATCACCAGAAGGATGCTTTGATGACATCAAACACCACACCGTAACTGGGTGGCTATAAAGGTGGCATTGAGTGTTCGGAAAGTATTGGTTGAGACACATGGATCAAGAGTGGGATTTGTCCATCCATATGACGGATAGATATACTCTGGGCCCTCTCGGTGAAATGTCATCCAATTGGCTTGCAAGCATGTGACTCACAAGGGATCACATATCAGGAGCGAAAAGAGTACTTATCGATGCGAGGTTGAACTGGGTATGCAGAGATACCCACGATCAAAACCTCGGATAAGTAAACTCTCGTGAGACAAAGGGAAATTGGTATCATATGTAAGTGGTTCATTAGATCGCAAAGTAATCGTAGAAATATGTGGGAGCCATATGAATTTTCAGATTCCTCTATTGGTTATTGTTCGGAGAAGTGTCTCGATCATGTCCGCATAATTCACGAACCGTAGGGAGACACACTTAAGGATTCGATGTTGTTGAGTAGTTACGGAATGATGAGTAAGAGAACGAATGTTGTTCGGAGTCTCGGATGGGATCCGGGATATCACGAGGAGATCCGGAATGGTCCGGAGAATAAGATTCATATAAGGAAAGTCCTGTTTCGGGGTTGGAGAATGGTTCCGGTGTTTTCATCGGAAATGTTCTAGAAGGTTCCGGAAGGTCCGGCACTCCGGAGGGGAAGGGTACATGAATGTGTCATAACAATTTGGAATGGTGCATCATGTACTAGGTGTCATCGCTGAGCAAAATAAAGGGATAAATCAAATCCTAGTTTGAAAAGTCAAACGCCAATTTGAAAAGTCAAATGGCAAGTTTGCTTGGTGGAGGGAGAGTAGGAAACCTACTTGGGGAGGAGTTCCTCTCCCTCCACCCGTTGGCCTTGGAAGTCAAGTTGGGGAGGGACTCCCCTCCCCTTGGCCGGCGCCCTCCACCTATATAAGGAGGGGCAGGGCTGCCCCTCCAATGACTACACCTTGCCTCACCAAAACCCTAGCCCTAAGCCGCCGGCGCCACCACCTCCTGCTGCTTTGCCTAGGAAAACCCTAGCCAACTTGGGCTTCCCAAGCCCCTCCTGCCTAGCCCCTCTCCTTGGTGTTTATAAACCCTAGATCATCGAGGCCTCTCATAGTCCACCATACTGCTCGGCTTAAGGCGAAGCCTCGAGATCTCCCTCTACTTCCGAACCACGCCTCATCATGCTGCGGAATCACGAGGATAGTGCTACAACCTCTTTTCTGCTGGAACAAGGGAGAGGAAGGTCTTCATCAGTACGAGCGATGTGACCGATTGAAGGCTATCAGGAACGCCTACGGAAGGATCGTCTACACGATCTTGAGATCGGCAAGAGTACGACTACATCACCCACGAGAATCCGCTCTTGTTAAACACTTTGGAATCTTCGAGGGTGAGTTATTCCATCGACTTTTTGCTACAATCTAGTAGATAGATCTTGGCTTGTTTGTTTGTATGCGGTAGAAATTTTTTGTTTTCCATGCTACGAACCCCTACAATGGTATCTGAGTCGTGTATATATGTAGATCTATTGCACGAGTAGAACACAATGGTCATTGTGGGCGGTGGTGCTTTTATTATCAATTGCTTTTTCTGTACTTTGCATCTTGCGGTATGATGGGATGAAGCGGCCCGGGCTAACCTTACATGACATCGTTCATGAGACTTGCTCCATGCTCAACATGCAACTTGTATTGCATAAGTGGATTTGCGGGTGTCTGTCTCTCCCATTATAGTATAGATCCAATTTACAACGGACACTTGATAGTTCAAACATCAACGTTGTGGTTCTTGTTCATAAGTTAGATCGACACTTATTGAAAGCCCCAAACCACGTAAAATATGCAAAGAAATTAGAGGCGTCTAACTTTGTTTTGCAGGGTGTCTTTGTGATGTGATATGGCCATGATTGTGATTATATTTGATGTATGCAATGTTCCTTATTGTAAGTTGGCAACCGGCAGGAGCCATATGGTTGTATTTAATTTCTGTTAAGACCCGCGTGTCTATTCAAAGTAGTTGTAATAGTTGAAGCTGGTGGACGACAATCATGGAGCAGCGTCATTGACCTTGATGCAATGCCGGTGATGATGGAGATCATGTTCGTGCTTGAAGATGGAGATCAGAAGCACAAATAAGAAAGGCCATATCATATCACATATTATGAATTGCATGTGATGTTAATCCTTTATGCATCTTGTATTGCTTAGGTAACGACGGTAGCATTATAAGATGATCCCTCATGCACATAAATTTCAAGTTCTAAAGTGTTCATCCTTAGTAAGAACCGTTGCTAAAGCTTGTTGTTTCGAAGCACCACGTGATGATCGGGTGTGTTAGATTCTGCAAGTGTATACAACGTGAGCAAGCCAGATTTGCTCATGCGGAACCTAAGGTTTGATCTTGACGAGCCTAGCATGTACAGACATGGTCTCGGAACACGGATCACCGAAAGGTAAAGCATGAATCATATAGTAGATATGATGAACATGTCGATTGTTCGCCATTGAAGCTACATCAACTCTCGTGATGATCGGTTTTGATGTGGTGGTTTTGGTTCGTGTGATCACTAAAACAATGTGAGGGATATTGTTTTGAGTGGGAGTTCACCTAGATTAATTTAACTATTAATTAGAACTCAATTTGTCATAAACTTAGTCTAAACTATTGCAAATATGTTGTAGATCAATGGACGCCCCTACCATCAATTTTAATGCGTTCCTAGAGAAAGAAAAGTTGAAAAACAATGGAAGCAACTTCGCGGATTGGTTCCGCAATTTGAGGATTGTCCTCAATGCTGGTAATTTGACCTATGTGCTGGATGCACCATTGGTGACCTACTGCATGATGCTACCGATGAAGTAAAGAATGTTTACCTCTCGAAGAATCAGTACTCCACTTCAAAGGTGCTATCTTGTATGGTTTGGAATCGGAGCTTCAGAAAAGGTTTGAGAATTCAGACCCACATGATATTGTCCGTGAACTCAAATTGATTTTTGAGACTCACGCGGCAGTTTAGAGCTATGAGGCTTCTGAAAAGTTCGTTAACTGCAAGATGGAAGAGGGCAGCTTCGTCAGTGAGCATGTGCTTAAGATGTCTAGGCACGCAAATAAACTTCAAAGCTTGGGTATAGTGATACCTAATGCTTTGGGTATTTACCGTGTCCTCCAATCACTACCACCAAGTTACAAGAACTTTGTGATGAACTACAATATGCAAAGCATGAACAAGCAGTTGCCAGAACTCTTCTCCATGTTAAAATCTGCAGAAGTGGAGATCAAGAAAGAGCACTAAGTATTGATGGTCAATAAGACCACCAAATTCAAGAAAGGCAAGTCTAAGCAAAAGGGACACTTCAAGAAGGGTGGTAAGAAAGTTACCGCACCGACGAAGAAGACCAAGGCTGGACCTAAGCACGATATCGTGTGCTTTACCGCAAGGAGAAGGTCATTGAACTGGAATTGCCCAAAGTACTTGGCGGATTTGAAGAACGACAACATCAAGAAGAAAGGTATATCCGATATACATGTTATTGATGTATATCTCACTAGTACTCGTAGTAGTGCCTGGGTATTTGATACTGGTTCGGTTGCTCATATTTGTAACTCAAACAGTCTTTGCAGAATAAACGGAAGCTAGCGAAGAACGAGGTGACGATGCGCGTAGGAAATGGATCAAAGGTTGATGTGATCGTGGTTGGCACGCTACCTCTTCATCTACCATCAGGATTAGTTTTGTACTTAAATAATTGTTATTTGGTGCCTGCGTTAAGCATGAACATTATATCGGGATCTTGTTTATTGCGAGACGGTTACTTGTTTAAGTCCGAGAATAATGGTTGTTCGATTTATATGAGTAATATGTTTTATGCACATGCACCTTTGATAGATGGTCTATTCTTATTGAATCTCGATAGTGGAAATACACATATTAATAACATTGAAGCTAAACGTTTGAAATCGGCGATAACTCGACCTATATGTGGCCTTTGTCGTCTTGGTCACATTGGAGTGAAGCGTATGAAGAAACTCCATTCCGATGGACTTCTTGAATCACTTGATTTCGAATCACTTGAAAGATGCGAAGCATGTCTGATGGCTAAAATGACTAAGACTCCATTTTCTGGTATGATGGAGCGAGCTACGGACTTATTGGAAATCATACATACCGATGTGTGTGGTCCAATGAGTGTAGCATCGCGCGGTGGTTATCGTTATGTTCTTACCTTCACGGATGACTTGAGTAGATATGGGTATATCTATTTCATGAAACATAAGTCCGAAACTTTCGAGAAGTTTAAGGAATTTCAAAGTGAGGTTGAGAATCAACGTAACAAGAAGATTAAATTTCTACGTTCTGATCGTGGAGGTGAATATCTAAGTTATGAGTTTGGCGAGCATTTGAAGAAATGCGGAATACTTTCACAATTGACACCGCCGGGAACACCACAGCGTAATGGTGTGTCCGAACGTCGTAATCGAACTCTCTTAGATATGGTTCGTTCTATGATGTCACTTATAGATTTACCGCTATCATTTTGGGGTTATGCATTAGAAACAGCCGCATTCACTTTAAATAGGGCACCATCTAAATCCGTTGAAACGACACCGTATGAATTATGGTTTGGGAAGAAACCTAAATTGTCGTTCCTTAAAGTTTGGGGTTGCGAAGCCTATGTAAAGAAGTTACAGCCGGACAAGCTTGAATCCAAAGCGGAAAAATGCGTCTTCATAGGATATCCAAAGGAAACTATTGGGTATACCTTCTATCATAGATCCGAAGGCAAAATCTTCGTTGCCAAGAATGGATCCTTTCTAGAGAAGGAATTTCTCTCGAAAGAAGTGACTGGAAGGAAAGTAGAACTCGACGAGGTTGTCGAACCTTCTCTCGAACTTGCGAGTAGCGCAGCACCGGAAGAGGTTCCTGTGGTGCCTGCACCAATAAGAGAGAAAGCTAATGATGATGATCATGAAACTTCGGTTGTAGTTGCTACAGAGCCTCGCAGGTCAACGAGAACTCGTACCACTCCTGATTGGTATGATCCCGTAATGAATGTCTTGTTGGTGGACAACACCGATGACCCTGTGACATATGAGGAAGCGATGATGAGCCCAGATTCCAATAAATGGCAAGAATCCATGAAATCCGAGATGGGATCCATGTACGAAAACCAAGTATGGACTTTGGTGGACTTACCGGATGGCCGGAAGGCTATCGAGAACAAATGGATTTTCAAGAAGAAAACAGATGTTGATGGTAATGTTACTGTCTATAAAGCTTGACTTGTCGCAAAAGGGTTTCGACAAATTCAAGGAATTGACTACGATGAGACTTTCTCACCTGTAGCAAAGCTAAAGTCTGTGAGGATTATGTTAGCAATCGTTGCATATTATGATTATGAGATATGACAGATGGATGTCAAAACAACGTTCCTCAATGGAGACATTGATGAAGAGTTTTATATGATGCAACCCAAAGGTTTTGTCGATCCTAAGGATGCTAACAAGGTATGCAAACTTCAACGGTCCATTTATGGATTGAAGCAAGCATCCCGAAGTTGGAATCAACATTTTGATAAGGTGATCAAAAGTTTTGGTTTTATACAAACTTATGTAGAAGCTTGTATTTACAAGAAAGTGAGTGGGAGCTCTGTAGCATTCTTAATACTATATGTAGATGACATATTGTTGATTGGGAATGATGTAGACCTTCTTAATAATGTCAAGGAATATTTGAATATTAGTTTTTCAATGAATGATCTTGGCGAAGCAGCTTACATATTAGGCATAAAGATTTATAGAGATAGATCAAGACGCCTAATATCATTGTCACAAAGTACATATTTGGACAAAGTTCTAAAGAGGTTTGGAATGGAAGATAGCAAGAAAGGGTTCTTGCCCATGTTGCTAATCTGACGTTGAGTAAAACTCAAAGTCCAACAACGGCAGAAGATAGAGAAAGGATGATTAAGACTCCCTATGCCTCAGCCATAGGATCTCTAATGTATGCCATGCTATGTACTAGACCCGACATTGCATATGTTGTTAGTTTGACTAGCAGATATCAAAGTGATCCAGGAGTGGATCATTGGACAACGGTCAAAAACATCCTTAAGTACTTGAGAAGAACTAAGGATATGGTTCTTTCTTATGGAGGTGATGAACAACTCGTTGTTAATGGTTACACCGATGCTAGTTGGAACACCAATCCGGATGATTCTAAATCACAATCTGGATACGTATTTACTTTGAATGGTGCAGCAGTTAGCTGGAGGAGTGCAAAGCAAAGCGTTATGGCGAGATCTTCAACTGAATCAGAATACATGGCTGCTTCAGAGGCTTCACAAGAAGCGATATGGATGAAATAGTTCATTACAGAGATCGGTGTGGTTCCAAGTGCGCTGGACCCAATGTCTATCTACTGTGATAACATGGGCGCCATAGCCAATGCGCAAGAACCAAGGTCACACAAAAAGCCGAAGCACATCAAGGTACGTTTCCACGCTATTCGAGAACATGTCCAAGATGGTGACATAAAGATTTGCAAAGTACACACAAATCTGAATGTGGCGGATCCGTTGACTAAACCTCTCCCAAGGGCAAAACATGACCAACACCAAACTGCCATGGGTGTTCGGTATATTACCATGTAATCTAGATTGGTTGACTCTAGTGCAAGTGGGACACTGTTGGAGATATGCCCTAGAGGAAATAATAAATGTAGTTATTATTATATCTTTGTGTTTATGATAAATGTTTACATTCATGCTATAACAGTATTAACAAGGAAACATTAATACTTGTGTGATTTGTAAACTAAATTAGAATCCCTAGTAAAGCCTCTTTATAATACTAGCTTGTTGGTTAATAAATGATTGTGGTTTCCCTATCATGAACATTGAGATGTTATTAACAACAAGATCATATCGTTAGGAGAATGGTATGATGGACATACTCCTATAGATAAGCGTAGCATAAAGATCAAGTCATTTTAATAGTTCAATTGCTATATGCTTTCTGATACATAGTAACCTAATTCCTTCGACCATGAGATCATGCTTATCACCATCACCGGAAGGATGCTTTGATGATATCAAACACCACACCGTAACTGGGTGGCTATAAAGGTGGCACTGAGTGTTCGGAAAGTATTGGTTGAGACACATGGATCAAGAGTGGGATTTTTCCATCCATATGACGGATAGATATACTCTGGGCCCTCTCGGTGGAATGTCATCCAATTGGCTTGCAAGCATGTGACTGGCTCACAAGGGATCACATATCACGGGAACGAGAAAAAGAGTACTTATCAGTAACGAGGTTGAACTGGGTATGCAGAGATACCGACGATCAAAACCTCGGATAAGTAAACTATCGTGAGACAAAGGGAAATTGGTATCATATGTAAGTGGTTCGTTCGATCGCAAAGTAATCGTAGAAATATGTGGGAGCCATATGAATTTCCAGATTCCTCTATTGGTTATTGTTCGGAGAAGTGTCTCGATCATGTCCGCATAATTCACGAACCGTAGGGAGACACACTTAAGGATTCGATGTTGTTGAGTAGTTACGGAATGATGAGTAAGAGACCAAATGTTGTTCGTAGTCTCGGATGGGATCTGGGATATCACGAGGAGATCCGGAATGGTCCGGAGAATAAGATTCATATAAGGAAAGTCCTGTTTCGGGGTTGGAGAATGGTTTCGGTGTTTTCATCGGGAATGTTCTAGAAGGTTCCGGAAGGTCCGGCACTCCGGAGGGGAAGGGTACATGAATGTGTCATAACAAGTTGGAATGGTTGCATCATGTACTATGTGTCATCGCTGAGAAAAATAAAGGGATAAATCAAATCCTAGTTTGAAATGTCAAACGCCAATTTGAAAAGTCAAACGACAAGTTTGCTTGGTGGAGGGAGAGTAGGAAACCTACTTGGGGAGGAGTTCCTCTCCCTCCACCCGCCGGCCTTGGAAGCCGAGTTGGGGAGGGACTCCCCTCCCCTTGGCCGGCGCCCTCCACCTATATAAGGAGGGGCAGGGCTTCCCCTCCAATGACTACACCTTGCCTCACCAAAACCCTAGCCCTAAGCCGCCAGCGCCACCACCTCCTGCTACTGCCGCCGCCTAGGGCAAACCCTAGCCGCCGACTTGGGCTTCCCCAAGCCCTAACCACCGACCTAGCCCCCTCTCCTTGGTGTGTATAAACCCTAGATCATTGAGGCCTCTCTCATAGTCCACCATACTTGCTTAAGCATGGCTCATGAGATCTCCCTCTACTTCCCAGACCACGCCGTCAGGCCGAATCACGAGGAGAGTGCTACAACCTCCGCTCACCTGCTGGAACAAGGAGAGGAAGGTCTTTATCGAAACAACGAGTGATTGACCGATTGCGGAGCTATGAACGCAACACGGAAGGATCGTCTACACGATCTTGAGATCGGCAAGAGTACGACTGCATCACCCACGAGAATCCGCTCTCGTTAAACACTTTGGAATCTTCGAGGGTGAGTTATTCCATCCACTCGTTGCTACAATCTAATAGATAGATCTTGGCTTGTTTGTTTGTATGCGGTAGAAATTTTTTGTTTTCCATGCTACAAAAGTACGACTACAATCTAGTAGATAGATCTTCAGTGTATTTATACCACATTGTCATTGTACTTTGTATTTCATCGTCGGTGTACTTATTACTTTGTCATCATCGATGCTTAGTATTTATACTCTGTCTTCACGTTTTTGTGCAGTGGCAACGTATCTTCGTAATTTATGTAGTGCACTGTGTACTTCATGCACCCGTGAATTTTTTACAGTGTATTTGTGTGTACACAAAGGAAAAGAGGGAGTTTCCTTTTCCCCCCACACGTCGTAGCCACCAGGAGAGGAAAAGAGATCTAGGGCACCCGCCTTCCGATGCCCCCCGTCGACGACCTGTGTCATCGGTGGTTAGGGGGTCGCCAGATCCACGCATGTGGATAGTTTTAGGCTAACGTAGCTTCATTTTTAGGCTACTCATCGTCTTGGATTCGGGAGCGACGATAACGACGCTTAATAAATTTTTTTCAGATTCCTCCCCGATGGATTTGGAGATCAATCTATCCAAGCAAGGATGGTGTGGCGGTGGCGGCATCCTCGTGGTGGATTTGTGTCCTGAGGCTCCGCCGTTGCGGCGGCGTGTGCTTCAGCGCCGATGTGGAACCTAGGAGGTAGTCCAGGAGCGGATGCAGATTGTGGTCGGTATCGACGACATCTGGTAGATGGTGAATCGTGTGCTGGGTCTGTGGTTCGTGGATGAGAGGTGTGGCTTTCTCCTTCGATGTCTTAGTCGTGCGAGGGTGCTAGATCTAGAGCTCGATGGCGTGTCCGGGGTGTTGCCCCGGTCTGATTCGTTCAAGGACAATGGTTTCACCTTGGGTGAGCCACCTTGGAGGTCCGCAAAGCTGCATGTCAGCGATGGAGCCGCTTCGAGCTCGTGTGAGAAGGTGATCCGTCATTCTTTTCTTCGGTGGCTGTTGTGGTGGTGCCAGAGACAAGTGACGGGCGTTGGCGTCAAGCTCAAAGGCTTTTTCGGCCTCTAGTGATCCGTTAGCAATGGCTTAAGTTATGCTGTCTTTTCAAATTGTCAGGTTGGTGTTTAAGTGACATGTACTATAATCTTTATGATATATAAATAAAACACGTATTACCATAAAAAAAATAAAAAAATAAACGCATACTCAAAACCTGGGAGCCGGTCTAACTCTTCGGAGGCTGGCGTTTTTCTAGGCCTACCCACAAAAAGGGCAACTCACGATATGCAGGGCCGAAACATACGATTTTTTTGACAGAACGAAACCGACGATCTGGGCCTCCAGATCCGATTGGCCCATACGCACGGGCACCACCACGGCATCCAGATCCGCCCCGCTCGCTTTTATAAAACGCGCACGAGACCTCCCTTCCGAAAACCCTACCTCCCCGCGCCGCCTTCACGGTCCCCATCTCCTTTTCCGTCTCTCCTCGCAGAGACAGAACGCCGCCTGCGTCTTCCTTTTTCTCCTTTCGTTTGTTGCTGGATTCGTGAAACAAATCTTCCGATTGCGCGTGCTTGCTTGTGTATTTTTGTCGCCTCTTCTTTCGGCTACAAGAGCAAATCCACTCTTGCTGGCCTTGTTCTGGAGGCGCAGAGCGACCCGCCGCGTTGCAGGGGACGAGACGTATTTCCCCGGCCGCCATCTCCGGCCGGGGTCTTCTCCCCTGCAGCGCGCACATCTTATGCATAATTTGTAATCTGTTCTGCATCTGAGTCGCCTGTGCTAAGGCATATCGGGAGCGTGATGAGATGGATTTTTGTCGCCCCAGTCTTAGGATCCGGTTCGCCGGACCTGTGCTGATTGACATGTTATCTAATCTGACTCCCATGGCCTTTCGTTAGCTTGCTGGATGATATTCTTCGCTTTTTTTACGGTTTTCTTCAGCTGTAGTACGTCTGAACAAATGTTTCTTAATAACTTGATTAATTAATGAACCACTTTACATGGGCACTGAGCGATTCGTCGAGTTACCAACTCGTCCTAGTTTGGACGCCTAATGATAGTTACTTGGTGTTAGTTAACATTGTACTCCCAGCGCCTGGAGAAAAACAACGCATGCCGCTGGTATTGAAATAAGATTATTGGCGTAGGCAGCTATTCGCCACTGGTCTGTGCGCCATCTTGCCACCGTGCTGTTTCTATCGAGATGCTACTGGTCTATCGGTATTGTACCGCTGAGCCTGCACGTCACCATGGTATTGGGACGCTAAGCGCATGTATAAGGCGGTGATGTCAGCCTTCTATGATACTTATATTGGATTTTTTTGTTAGAGGTGAGAAAAGTAAGAAAGAGAAGTCAGCTAAGAGCTTGTTTGGCTGTACAGAATTAGCACTCAGTTTTGATGAAACGAATTTTGGCCCTGTTTGGGTATGAATTTTTATCTGAACCGGTTTCTGGCAAACTTAGATAACCATGTAGCAACCTAAAACTTTGTTTGGATGCGGCAACGAAAACAGTAACACTATATTTTATGTTTTGATAGAAACAACTATTACTCATTTTTGTGAAAACGAGAATTAGCAATACTTATGTAAACCAACTCTATCCATCCACGTTTAAAACAACTATTACTCATTTTTGTGAAACCGAGAATTAGCAATACTTGATGTTCAACCACTTTGGGTACTCACTCTGGTCCATATTAATTGACTCAAATTTGTTTAGATTTAGATAAATCTAGATATTATTTAGTATATAGGTTCATTTAAATTTTAATAAACTTAAATTAATTAATATGAGTCAGAGGGAGTAGAATTTTCTGGAATCCCGTTTTGCTGAAGATTCTGTAAAAAAAGGGATATGTTTGAGTTAAAAACGGCTTTGGTCTATCTAGTTCATGGTGTGAGGAGTTTGTTCAGCCACCGTGGAGATCTCTATAAGCTCCACAGAGCTTATTTCAAGATTTGTAAACCATCAATTTCAAGATTTGTAAACCATTTCTTCTCCAATTGCGTTGCATCGGAAAAGAAAATTCAACTTTTGGATATATTTAGCCAGAAAGCATATACCATTTATCAGACTAAAAGGTCAGATATTGGTTATGGCGGAACCTGTAAACTTACAGATACAACAGATCATTTAATTGCCTACCAAAGATCCAAAATGGACATGCCATTTGAGTGCAATCAGTACAACTGCAAAAGCAACGTTCCTACAAGTTTGCCTGGCCGTGAGAGTGAGGCTAGTACTCCATGACTTGATGAAGAAATCAGAACACAAGCAGTGCATACGCAGGCCTTCTTCTTATTCTCTTTCTATTACAATTTTTCTCTAATGTTGCTAACGGAGGTGTGTTTTGCTCACAGCCTAGTTCTTGAACATGATCAACCTCCCCAATATATAGTCGAACATGCACTTATGGACCTGCAAGGTTGTTGGGACATCTTAGCTCTTCATATGAGGTTGTTGTCACCGGGTCCTTTTCCTTATCCTTACACTTAATAACCAACGCCTTCAAAGATTAGAACATGTTATGAACTATTTCTCACAATTGAGATAGACTGCCATCTTTGCTCACAATTGAGCATACCTACTATCCTCCCAAGACTAACTTTAGATCACTGAAGGAACATGAAGATCATTGCTAACCTTTGTTAGATGTATATATCTGTATATTATTTTTCTCCATATGTTAGGGGGCTTCCTGCATATTTGCCCTGTACCTGTACTATATATTGTGGCCTTTGGCCCCTAGAGGAATACATGTTGCATATTCCTGACATGGTATCAGAGCTAGGTTAGACAAATTTTTGCAACATCGTCACAGCCGCGACCGTCCCTCGCCGCCGCCGGTCGCCGCCTCGTTCCTGGCCGTCGTTGCCGGTTTTCTTTCGTCTCCAGATCGGTTCCCGTCCTTGTTTCGTTTCCAGATCGGTTCCCGTCCTTGTTTCGTATCCCGATTGGCTCGATGCGCGGATCCACGACATCCGCCGCCGCGCTTCGCCCCGTCCGCTGCCTCATTAATCTCAATCCGACACCGCTGCCCGCGCTCACGCGGCACGCGAGAGCCACGCGCAGGACAGCCCTCCAGCGCACCGTCCACGTACGGCACGCGAGAGCTCACGCGCGGCTCCTGCTGCTTGCAGACGCGCGGCACCCGCTGCTTGCAGACGCACGTGCTCCCAGGCGCACGGCTCCCGCTGCTCCCTGCCGCGCGATTCCCTCCGCTGCTCCCGTCGCCGGCTGATCTGGTCCCTGCCGCGCGACACCGTCCTCCCGCTGCCTGCCTGGCCCGCCGCCGGCTGATCTGGCCCGCTGCCGGCTGTCTCTAGATCTGGTTGTATCAGATTTGTGTTAAATATATATATATATATATATATATATAGAGAGAGAGAGAGAGAGAGAGAGAGAGATGTCTTTTGCATCGGGCTACGTTGCGATTCCTCGCTGCCCAGTGATTTTTGATGGCGCGAATTATTCTGATTTTGCTGCCTTTATGCGCGTTCACATGCGCGGTCTCCGTCTTTGGGGTGTGCTCTCTGGCGAGGTCCCCTATCCGCCGTGCCCCCCTGCTCCTGTGGCTCCTCAGCCTCCGACGCCGATTGTGCTTGCTGCTGATGCTTCTCAGGAGGCCAAGGATGCTGCTCGAAGTCTTGATGATATTCTTTGTTGCCTATGACCTGAAGTTCAAGCAATATTCTGCTGATCTCGAGTCCATCCTTTCGACGCCTCGATCGGTGGGTCGATGAGGATGCTCGTCTTCTTGTTATTCTCACCTCGATGTTCGCCCGATGTCTTGCTGAGTTCATGAGTCTCCCTCATTGCTTTCGGTGGGCCCATCTTCGTCGGCGTTATCGGCCGTCTGGGATGCTCTTTACTGTCGTGGTTCGCCAGAGCATGCTCTTCAGAGGTGATTCCACTATTGATGAGTTTTATACTCAGAGTTTGCTATCTCTGGCGTCGACTTGATTCTCTCCGTCTTGCTGTTTGTGGCACATGCTCGTCTTTGCCAGTTGTCGCCGAACTTGGAGTTTCACCACATCTATGAGTTTCTGTCTCGGCTTCGCCAGGAGTTTGAGCCCCGACGTGCTCAGCTGAATGTTCGTGGTCGTGTTCCGCTCTCTGAGGTGTTGTCTGAGCTTCGGGCTGAGGAGACCCGTCTCCGTGGTGCTGGTCTTCTTGCGGTTCCATCTGCGCTTGCTACTCGTGGTGCTCCTTTGCCGTCGCTTCTCGACTCAGCCAGCGGTCTCTGTGCCGCCGCCGATACTACCCACTCCTCCAGTCGTGGTCGGGTCTTCAGCAGCAACCTCGAGGTCCGAGTCGGCACCAGCAGGCTCGTGGTCAGGGTCGCCGTGGTTCTCTTCGTCACTGCTCTTACTGCAACAGGGATGGTCACACTTGGGCCACCTGTTATACACGGGACCCCAGTTTACGTCAGCATCACCAGGTTCGTGGACAGTCGGCTCCTTCCGGGTCTTCAACAGTGGCTCTCTCTGATCAGGACATTATCAGGAGTCTTCGCGGTCTGCTTGCTGCTACAGGCTCTTCTTCGACGGGCATTGCTGGTTCTGTGACTGACTCTTTAGGCACTGTGCGACCACCACCTTCTACACAGTCAGGTACGTCTCCGTGGTATCTGGATTCTGGAGCTTCTTTTCATATGACATTTGAGTCTTCTTCTTCTCAGCTTTTCGTTCTCTCCCTTCTCCTGTCCGTGTTTTTACGGCTGATGGTACCTCTCTCCCTGTTTCTCGTCGGGGCACCCTTTCTACTTCTTCTTTTTTTGTTCCTGATATTTCTCATGTCCCTCTTCTTAAGATGAATCTGTTCTCTGCTAGCCAGCTTACTGACTCTGGTTGTCGCGTCATTCTTGATGCTGATTCTTGTGTTGTTCAGGACCGTCGTACCCAGGCCCTGGTTGGAGCTGGCCCTCGCAGCCGTGATTCTTTAGGACTTTGGGAGTTAGACTGGCTTCGCGTTCCTTCCGCTGCCACTTCATCCGCCAGTTCTTCTCCGGTTGTCGCCTCTACTACCAGCTCTTTTCAGCAGTGGCATCATCGTCTTGGTCACCTATGTGACTCTCGTCTGTCGTCATTAGTTCATCGTGGTCTTCTGGGGTCTGTCTCAGGAGATGGGTCTTTGCATTGTCAGGGCTGTAGGTTGGGTAAACAGATTCAGCTTCCCTATCCTACTAGCGCGTCTGTATCTCAGCGACCTTTTGATTTAGTTCATTCCGATGTTTGGGGTCCGGCTCCTTTCGCTTCGAAAGGGGGCCATCGCTATTATATTTTATTCATCGATGATTTTTCTCGGTACACTTGGTTGTATTTTATGCGCTCTCGTAGTGAGGTGCTCTCCATATATCAGCGTTTTGCGGCCATGGTTCGTACTCAATATTCTACCCCCATCCGTGTGTTTCGTGCTGATTCTGCTAGTGAGTATATCTCCCAGATGTTGCGATGTGTTCTTGCTGAGCAGGGCACTCTTGCTCAGTTCTCCTGTCCTGGTGCACATGCCCAGAATGGCGTTGCTGAGCGTAAGCATCGCCATCTTCTTGAGACCACTCGTGCTATGATGATTGCTTCTTCTCTTCCGCCGCATTTCTGGGCTGAGGCTGTCACTCGTCCTGACATCTCTTATCCTGTTCATATTCTGAGTCAGTTTGTTTCTGCTCCTACCACTGTTCACTATAGTCACCTTCTCCGTGTTCTTCGTTATCTTCGTGGTACGATCACTCGTCGTCTTTTCTTTCCGCGTTCTAGCTCCCTCCAGCTCCAGTGCTATTCGGATGCTACGTGGGCGAGTGATCCTTCGGATCGCCGTTCCCTTTCTGCTTACTGTGTGTTTCTTGGTGGTTCGCTTATTGCTTGGAAGACGAAGAAACAGACAGCGGTTTCTCGTTCGAGTGTCAAGGCTGAGTTGCGTGCTATGGCCTTGTTGACTGCTGAGGTGACCTTGTTACGGTGGTTACTTGCGGATTTTGGGGTCTCTATTACCACACCCAGTCTGGTTTTGTCTGACAGTACAGGTGCTATTAGTGTTGCACGTGATCCGGTCAAGCATGAGCCAAGCATATTGGTGTTGATGCTTTCTATACACGTGCTCAGGTGCAGGCTCAGGTTGTTGCGCTTCAGTATGTGCCTTCAGATTTACAGTTGGCGGATTTTTTCACGAAGGCACAGACCAGAGCGCAGCATGATTTCTTACTCTCCAAACTCAGTGTTGTGGATCCACCATGAGTTTGAGGGGGGGGGGGTGTTAGATGTATATATCTGTATATTGTTTTTCCCCATATGTTAGGGGGCTTCCTGCATATTTGCTCTGTACCTGTACTATATATTGTGGCCTTTGGCCCCTAGAGGAGCTGCAGCAGAACCACTTTCCTTGGATTTGTTGTGTCATGCCCCACGCCTCCTGCCATGGCGGCGCCCTCTGCATCGTGGTAGCGGCTTCCCAAGGCGGCAATCCTATCCCGACCGAGGTAGTGGTCCTAAGAAAAAAATGATGTCACACAGCCATAGAAAATTATACTACCTCCGATCCATAATAAGTGTCGCCATTTTGAACTAACCTCAGTTCAAAACTGCGATGCTTATTATGGATCGGAGGGAGTACAAATTATTATGTACATATGCATATACAAATGCAAAAATACACAAAATTCTCCTAGACGACTGCACAAAAAGTACATAAATCTCTTATATACAAATACACAAAAAGTAAAAAAAAAGGTCTATACTCATATTCACCTAGCACACCAACACCAACTAAATGCTTAAGTTCGGTCTAGCAGAACAGCACAACAACTAAATCGATATATTTATTGCCACCAACAGCCTGCTCTAGTGAATCGTCTAGACCTACCTACCCAATATATTTCATAAGAACACACTCCCAATATAAGCAATAGCTCATGTAAGAATTTATCATACCCAATATATTTCATAAGAACACACTCCCAAGATAAGCAATAGCTCATGTAAGAATTTATCATAAATTATTTCCACGCCTTTTAATCAATGTACTTGCAAAGACACAAAACAAGATATAGTTCGGAAGCCTTTCTGATTAAGAATTGACATTTATAATATCAGTAGAGAAAATCTGACATATTTTTCTTTGGCTTTGCAGCTTTATCCCATCCTCTAGCTTCGTCCTTTGAGTAGTATTTATTCTTGGCCTTTTTTGTTGCCAAACAGTTGGGTCTCATTCTTGTTGGAAACAGAAAAATGTCATTATAATGACCTGCAACAGTTGCAATTTCTAAGTAGCAACTATAAACCATGCTCTTCAGGAAATTACATGTTTCTATCGCCGGCCGCCGCTCATAGAGGCAAGCACACAGGGGACCACACGCAACACAACATCCAATGACCAGAAGAAATCGATCCCAGGCCTGCAACCAGCACGGGAAAAACCAACTACTCAGAATCTCACATCCTATATCCTTTTTATTTAACAGGGAAAGAAAGAAAACATCTTGGGGCGGTGGTGACCTATTTGAGGCGGGATCAGAGGGCGCCGACAGCCTGGTTTGCGGTGGGGAACGGAGGGGCGATGAGGTCTACGAACATATATTCTTGTAGACAGTTGTTGAACTTCCAAGTACAGAGGTTTTGTAAAACAGCAGCAAGTTTCCCTTAAGTGGATTACCCAAGGTTTATCGAACTCAGGGAGAAAGTGGTCAAAGGTATCCCTCTCAAGCAATCCTGCAATCAAGATACAAGAAGTCTTTTGTGTCCCCAACACACCCAATACACTTGTCAGGTGTATAGGTGCACTAGTTCGGCGAAGAGATAGTGAAATACAAGTGGTAACGGTGCCAGAAAAGAGATTCTGACTTGTTGTTGACGTGGAAGAGACTAAAAGCAATCTGAAATAAAGATGAAAGCAAGCAAACATGCAATAGATCTAGGTACGCTTACTGTTGGTGCGCCTAGTTGATGTAGGTGCGCTTCGTCGGGAAACCCCAAGAGAAAGGTGTGATGCAGCACAACAACAAATCTTCCCTCAGTAAGAAACCGAGGTTATCGAACCAGTGGGAGGAAGGAAACGTCACACAAGTGTTGCAAGCAACGTGGAAATCTGTACAACACAAACTCAAAACTTTGCCCCAACTAACAGTGAGGTTGTCAAACTCACTGGTTGCTGTAATAAAGGATTAATGTATGGTGTGAAAGGTGATGATGGTTTGCAGCAAGTAAACAGGTAATAATGGAAGATGTATCAATGGTAAAGATTGGACCGGGGTCGATAGTTCACTAGAGGTGCTCTACTTAGATAAACAACATGGCATGAAGGGTAAACAAATTATAGCTGGACAATTAATAGAAACTGAGCAAGGCATAACAATGTAATACTAGACAAAAATATCCTATGAGATTCGATTGGGCAATACAACAATATACATAGACCTCCATCCAACTGCATCTATGACTAGAAGTCCACCTTCAGGTCATCATCCGAACCCCCTCCAGTATTAAGTTACAAGCAACAAACAACTACTTTAAGCAAAGTGTGTAAGGTAAATAGTCCACTTGTTCCATGAACAAGAGACCGTTGTTTTCTCCCTAGTGGCTGTCATGGGAATGGTCACGGCAGATGCTACAATCGGCAGCGAGTAGTAGAACGAGGGGCAAGGGCGGCCAGCCATCTGCGGTGCGAGATGAGGGCGGAGACTCAGGGTTTTACCCAGGTTCGGCCCCCCGGAGGGTAAAGACCTACTCCTGCTAGATTGTATTATGAAGGTGGTACAATGGGCGAGCTCGGCGGCTAGGCGGCGAGTCGCTTGGGGGTATGATGGAACGTATCTCTACATGCCCCGCAGGGAGGTTTATATAGGCTCACCTCCCTTAGGGTTTACGTATCTCAACCGAATCAGTTAAGGCTTCAGTGCTTGTTTAACCTAATCCGACTGGGCCTATCTACTCGCCTGGGCCTTAGCTTCCAGTCGCTTGGATCCACGCCGGGCTTCGATCCAGTCGCCGTCTTGCAGGCCCACTCGCCAGTTCTTTGGGCCAGTCGGAAACGTCCTGCTGGGTATACCCCGGTAGGTACATCCCCATCAGTAGTCCCCGAGGCCGTCGTCGATTGGGCGTAGGTGACTGCTGGCAGTCGGAGTATGCAGCTTCAGAGTAGGCACCCAGTCGAATCGTCGGTGGGCTCCTGTATATAGGAAAAACTTGTCATTCTGTTCGCAGCTTTGGCAAATCGAATCGGCGAATCGCTGTTCGCAGCGAGTAGGTTGGTGAGCCGAGTGGCTAAAGTTGGACCGTTAAGCGTGGTCAAACTAGCCGTTGCGGTAATCCAACGGTAACTTTTGGCGTAATCACCGCGTAGTAACGGCCTCCTGATTTGGCGGGTAACAACCGCTATATAAGGGGAATGGCAGGCGATCAGAGAGCTATCTTCTCGCCATTCTCTCCGACTGCATGCATTCTCGCCTCCCTTCGCTTCACGATCCAGCCGACCCGAAATCCTCCGACCCCCCACAAAGTCCTCCGCCATGGCCCTATCCACGAACCACAGGGAGGTCCAAATGTCTGGCGCTGGCGTCCTTCGAGGAGGCGGGATCCTGCTGGCAGCCGGGCGCATCCCAGCCGGAGAGGTGACCCGAGCCAGCGAGAATTCATCTGCTTCACCGATCACTGGCGGGATTGGGATTCCCCCGTCCTTGTTCTTCCGGCGGTTCTGCGCCTACTACGAGATCCACCGTCGGATCTGGTCCCCATAGCATCGAGCAGCTCGCCATCTTTGTGGCGTTCTGCGAGTGCTACTTGAGCCTGCCCTACTTCCCTCTTTGGCAAGATCATTCCATGGGCGGATCAGCCGTGAGGAAATGGCCCAATGCTGCGCCGTGGTGGCCTAACCTTCGGCTGAAGTCGAAGGCCTCATTCTTGACCTGATGCTGCCCGCCAAACAGCGGCGGCGGAAGAAGTCGTGGTTCTACGTTGCGGCGACTCCGGAAGCGAGACGGCGATTCAGCGGTACTGCCGACCGGTCCGAGCCGCTGCCTTCAAATCGGCAAGCTTCCCAGCGACCAGCGGATGGTCGTTGACGAGATGCTTCAGACCATCCAGCGGTCTAAAGAAGAAGGCCTCAGACGATAAACCTGTACAACTGCTGGCTCGGCGGCGACTTCGTCCCGCTGGCGGCCTTGAGCACTACATGTACCGATACACGGCCGGGACGACCCGACAAAGGCTAGCCTGGCTGAGTGGAGGCTCGGCGACTACACAGCGACCACGAAGAAAATCACCAGCGGTGTACTTGGGCGCTCAAGCTGGGGTCGCCCCTATACATGGCGCTCAGCTAACGGTAATCACTTGTATCATTCGCGATCGCGATCCTTTTGCGATCGCGGTCATACTAACTTCAACTTGCCTTTGTTGCAGCTGTTCCAAGTGGTGGAGGTGGCTCCGCCGGATGGCGAGAATTCAAGCTCGTCCGTCCAAGACATGGAATGATCGCCCGCCGAGCGAAGCGACAGCGGCAACAACGACGGGTCGAGGAAGAAGCTGCCCGCTCGCAAGACCAGCGAACGTCGGCCGAGCTCGAGGCGAGCAAGAGCCTCGAGCGCCATGATGATGAAGAAGAACTTCCGGAGACGACCTCACGCCGCCAGGCTACTCCGTCAAAGAAGAAGAGGAAGGAGAAGGAAGCAAAGGCCCCTCCAAGAAGGAAGACGAGGCCAATGAGGCCGGCCTCGCCACCACACTCGGCAAGCAGTTCTGACGCCCCCAGCCCTATCAAGGACGAAGCGCCACCGGCGCGGCCGCTGAACCACGGCCACCGTTGAGGTGCCACTGGCTTCGATGCCCCCGCCATTCGCCCCAGTCTCGGGGCTGGGGGATGCTCCTGCCGTAGCGGCTTCGCCTCGCAGGGAAGCTCCTGTCGAAGAGGTTACAAAGGCTCTGGTTGCAGCCTCGACGACGAAGAAGCCGTCCGTGTCTTGGGCACGCGACGTCCTGGACATGGGGCTCGGCCCGGCAGGCCCGGGCTGGAGAAGCCAGCGGCCTCCGTCTGAGACTACGCTTCATTCGATGCGCCAAGTGAGTACACTCGCCTTCCTTCGTCTTTCAAAATCGCTTGAATTATCTTGCTTATACGACTGATGTACAGGACCGGAGTGAAGAGGATGGGCCACCCAACCGTGGCCAAGGTGCCACCCGTCGTCAGCGAGGAAGATCCTTCTCGCAAGAGGAAGGCGGACGAAGTCGTCGCCCCTGCGGATGGCGGCAAGAAGGCCAAGGATGACACCGTCGTCACGATTTCTGACGACACGGCGGCCGCGCCGGCTGGACCTGCAATGGAGGCGGCCGCGTCCACGAAGGAGGGCGCTCCCTTGCAGAGCGGCGAGCCGACCTCCTTTGGGGCGGGTGCCTCTATCGCCACCTTCCCGCGCTTCATGACCAAGGCGGCCGCGGCGAGTGGAACTTCGCCCTCGAGCCACGCTCCTGGGATCGCCGATGCTGAAGTCGACCAATGTCGTGGGAACACGCCGGCTCTCCTCGTGTCCGTGGACGCGATACAACTCCACGGCATGCTTGGCGCAGCCATCCAGGTACATCCAGTCCCCGAGGATCAGGTCGGTGCTTTGCAGCGGCCTAATTCTTTTAATGTCTTATCTTTATTTTTCGCATCCAGTCCCGATGCGCGCGCTGAATTTCAGCGGGTGGGCACTTAGGCTCTTTGATTGCGGTCCCGATGCGCTTTTCGCTGAATTTCAGCGGTGGGCACTTAAAATTCTTTGATTGCCGGTCCCGATGCGCTTTTCGCTGAATTTCAGCGGGTGGGCATAAAATTCTTTGATTAACCTTTTGGTGATGTGCAGGGTCTACAACTTGAATCGGCCGACGATTGGGCGGCGAACAGCCGGAGAAGGAACTGGCCATCGTCCAGGAGGCGAACAAAGGGCTTCAGGCTGTTGCCGCGAAGGCAGAGGAAGCTCGCCAGGGTCTTGTTCCCGCTGGTGCATTGGCGGTGGCGCAATTGGCTTTGAATTCGGCTGAACAGCGGATCGCCGACCTCGAGCACAAGCTGCGGGAAGCGAAGGAAGAAGCGAGCTCGGTTGATGGGCGAGCCAAGGCCGCCATTGCAGCCGCCGAAGAGGATCGCAAAGTGTCGGATGCCCTTGTTGCTGGGCTTCAGGACGGCCATACATCGCTTCAATGCTTCATCACGGATCTCGCCCGCCCGTTGATTGGTAAGTGCGTCTGCCTCTTTCAGTAGTTGTGCCATTTGTGGTGTCCGTCGTATTCATTATTATCTTCTACTCTCAGGTCGCATCATCGATAGCGCGGAAGAGGCGAGCTCGTTCGACGCGCGGCAATGTGTAAGCATGCTTGTCGACTCAGCAACGTTGTCGGCGACGTGCATCCGTGCCTATCTCCAAGAGATATCGCCCACGGAAGTGATTCCCAGCGACCTCGTTGAGGTGTGGAGGTATTTGGAGAAGGCGCCTGCGGTCGTTGAGTTCATGACGCGGTCGGCGTTTCGGCGCGGAGCGGCGACGGCACTTAGTCTTGGACTTGCCCACTTTCCTGAGGACTTCGACATCGACGATGTGACGAGTGGCTACCCATCGTCGACTGGCGCGGTAGAGCTTTCCGAGGTCCTCAAGTTGCAGGATCGTGCCGCCGCGTACTCGGAGCGTGTCTGGGCAATGGGCGACCTCCTTCCGTACCAGGAGACGGTCGTCGTGCCGAACGACCCTGAGCCGCCGCATCGTGATTTCAAGGTCGAGCAACCCTTCCGCGCGGCGATGGCGGGTGAACTGACGACGTATCCGTCGAACCCGTACACGCCGTTCATCCGCAATCGCCGGGATGTTGGCGAGTCGTCGTCTAAGCCTGTAGAATAGGATAGTTTGCCTTGTGGCGTTAGTAGCAGGTCTGCCATGCGGGCATATTTTGTAATATGAGACAATGCAACATGCTATCGAATGAAATGTCGTGTCTATTTTAGTATTTGTCAAGTGTTTGTGATTGTTGTTTGAACGAGTCCCCGAGCGCGTCCGCCCTTTTGTGGGGTTTACCTCGTATGTGATGTGTTTGTTGTTTTTGTGTGTTTTATTATTGTGGTCGACTACTTGGGACTCGAAGAGCCAGTCGCTAAGCGACTCCTTGAACGCTACTTCGCCGCTTTTCCTGCGCGAACGAGGTCGGGTGGCCGAGTCCCCGGCGGTACTTGGCTGTTCCAGGCGCGACTCGAGGGTGAGTGAGGACTTGGCGCGTTAGTTTGTGCGCGTCACTCCTGCCTGGCCCGTGGGGTCAGTCGCGTGGCGAGTCCTGGGCATGCTCTCCTACTTGGCGTTTTCCCGGACCGCTCGAGGTGAACTGGTCCGCAGTCCCCGAGCGTGGTACTTAGCCGTTCGAGTCGCTATGTCGAGGATGCGGAGGACCGTGGTCGCTGTAAGAAGCGTAGGCAGTAGTCTTGGTTCGTAGAACCAGTCGAGCTAGGCAACTCCAATGGGGCTCCGGGTAGGCGTTTTTCGTGGACGATGCAAGACCTGAGGTGACTCGGTTTTGCACCGCACTACTTAGCCGTGCCGATCGCTGTACCAAAGGTTGACTTCTGCGGTTAGCGTGATGCTGTTATTACGAGTGCGAGTGGCACAAGACATGGAGAGTAGGCGCAATTTGCGGTAACCGTTTCTTTTTATTTCATAGCGACTGGAGAGTACATATGTGGGGTTCTAGGCGTAGAACTTCCGTAGGAGGTTTACATTCCATGGTCGCTTGACGTCGAGTTCGCCGTCCCCGCGGACGTCGGTGAGGTAGTAGGCGTCGTTGAGCACGCGCCGATGGAGAATGGTCCCTCCATGGAGGAAAGCTTGTGCATGCCCTTCTTGTCTGGATGAGACGCAGCACCAGGTCGCCTTCTTGGAAGGTGCGAGTTTTCACCCGCCACCGTGGTAGTAGCGGAGTCCTTGTTGGTAGATGGCGGTGCGCGGCGAAGCTGGTCGCGTGCCTTGTCGAGTTGATCGACTCCATCCATCGTCGAAGTTCGCTCAGCTTCCGTGTAGTGGGCGACCCTTGGCGAAGTCGTGCTCAAGGTCGGTGGGCATGACTGCCTCGGTCGTACACCATGAAGAAGGGGTGAATCCTGTCGACCTGACCGAGGTGCGGATTCCCGGATGACGGAGGGTAGCTCCTCGACCCAGCACTGGCGATGCGCCGAGTGGTACTTGGAGTCGCTTCAGGCCGTGGAGGATGCTTTGGTTGGCCCGTTCTGCCTGGCCGTTGGATTCCGGGTGGGCGACTGACGCGAGGTCGAGCCGAATGTGGTGCTCTTTGCAGAATTCGGCCATGGCTCCTTTGGCGAAGTTGGTGCCGTTGTCCGTGATGATGCTGTTTGGGAACCCGTAGCGATATATGATCTCAGAGGAATTTGGTGGCGATCTTCCCATCGCATTTCGAACTGGCTTGGCTTCCACCCACTTTGTGAATTTGTCGACCGCGACCAAGAGGTGGGTGTAGCCAGGGCGCCTTCTTGAAGGGCCTACCATGTCCATACCCCACACGAATGGCGGTGATGGGGATTGTTTTGAGCGCCGAGCTCGACGTCGTCTGGTTGGCGATTGCACCCGGCGCACCGCTGGACAATGTCGGCAGCGGCGTGTCTGTGGGCCAGTAGAAGCCATGTCGCATAGCCTTGGCGACAAGAGAGTGGGCGCCGGCGTGGTGGCCGCAGTCACCGGAGTGGATGTCGTGGAGGATCTTGCGTCCTTCGGCGGGTTGGACGCAGCGTTGGAACACGCCGGTGACACTGCGCTTGTGGAGCTCGCCGTCGATGATGGCGTAGGACTTGCATCGACGATCATCCGAAGCTCGTCTCGCTCACGCAAGGTGCCGGCTTCCAGGTAGGCGATGTAGGGCTTGGTCCAGTCGTCTGGCTCGTTGACGAGTGCGACCAGGGCTGCCTCTGGTTGGAGCGGGACTCCGATGTCGATCTCCCTTGGGGGAGAGACTGATGGCTTGGTGATCGTGTCGAGGAAGACGCCGACGGGTGGTGCGAGTCAAGCCAACCCGATGCGAGAGAGGGCGTCGGCCTCCTCGTTCTTCCGCCTGTCGATCCACTCGACAGAGTAGCCTGTGAAGTGTCCGCCCAAATTGTCCTTTGGCTTGATGCGCCGCCATGGTGGGGGAGACGGCGTCGCAGGTGCCAGCAACTTGTCCTGTGACGAGGTCGGAGTCGCCGTAGCAGCGTAGGCGGTTGACATTCATCTCCCTGGCGGCCCTCATGCCGTGTAGTAAGGCCTCGTACTCGGCCATGTTGTTTGTGCAGGGTGTGAAGTCCAGGCAGAGGACATAGCGGAGCTTGTCGCCCTTCGGAGAAGTTAGCACGATCCCTGCGCCTGCGCCGTCCGCGTTCTTGGAGCCGTCAAAGTGCAGGCTCCAGTAGTGGAGGTATGGCAGCTTCTCTGGCTGCTGGGCTTCTTCCCAGTCGGCGATGAAGTCCGCTAGGGCTTGCGACTTGATCGCTCTTCGTGGCTCGTATTTGATGTTGTGGACGCCGATCTCGACGGCCCACTTGGCGACTCGCCCGGTCGCCTCACGGTTGCGGATGATGTCCTGCAACGGTGCGGAGGAGACGACCGTGATCGGGTGCTCCTGGAAGTAGCGGCAGCGTCGTGCTCAAGACCGCGTATACCAGCTTCTGGTACTGCGGGTACCGCTGGCGCGACTCGGTGAGGACCTCGCTGATGTAGTAGACCGGTCGTTGTACTGGGCGCTCCTTTCCTTCCTCTAGTCGCTCGACGACCATGACCACGCTGACGACGCACTCGGAAGCCGCGATGTAGACTAGCATGGGTTCTTTGTCGACCTGGCGGCGAGTAGCGGTGCGGTGAGTAGCACCTTCTTGAGGTCGCGGAGCGCGTCGTCCGCCTCCTTGTCCCACTGGAATGTGGGGTTCTTGCGCATCAGGCGATATAGAGGCATTCCTTCTCATGGCCTGGGATGAAGCGACCGAGAGCCGCCATCGCCCGCCAGCTCGAACGTCGCGCAAGCACTCGGGTTTGCCGAGTCGGGCGATCGTGTCGATCTTGGTGGGGTTCGCCTCGATCCCGCGCTTGGAGACGACGTAGCCCAGTAGCTGCCCTGCGGGTACACCGAAGGTGCATTTGCCTGGGTTGAGCTTTATCTTGTATTTTCGCAGGTTGGCGAACGTTTCCGCCAGGTCGGCGAGTAGGTCGCCCTGGCGAGCGGACTTTACGACCACGTCGTCGATGTAGACGTGGATGTTGCGGCCAATTTGGCTCGCAAGGCATTCTTGCATGCACCGCTGGTAGGTTGCCCCGGCGTTCTTGAGGCCGAAGGTCATGGCGGTGTAGCAGAAGGCTCCGAATGGCGTGATGAACGCCGTCTTCTCCTCGTCCTCGACAACCATTTTGATCTGGTTGTAACCAGAGTAGGCGTCGAGGAAACACAGCGACTCCGAGCCCGCGGTGGAATCGATTATCTGGTCGATCCGGAGGACGAACTCGCCTTTGGGCAAGCGCTGTTCAGGTTTGTGTAGTCGATACACATCCTCCGGTCCCGTTTTCTTCTCGACCAGGACTGGGTTTGCCACCACTTGAGTATTTGATTGGCGGATGAAGCCTGCGGTAGACGCTGCACCTCCTCGGCGATTGCTCGGCGGCGCTCTTCATTGAAGGGCCGTGGCGACCGCTGACAGTCGCACTTTGGGGTCGGCGTTAGCTTGTGCTCAGCGAGCTCCTGGGACACCGGGCATGTCGAGGGCTTCCATGCGAAGATGTCCTGTTCTCATGGAGGAACTCGGCGAGCGCCTTCCTATGCCGGGCTCATGCCCGTCCGATCGTCACCGTTCGCTGGAGTCGCCGGGACCAGCTCGATGCACGGGTGTCGAGTGGCCTCAAAGGTTGAGGTGTTTGCGCCCTCCGAGTTGGGTTTCTTTAGTATGGTGGGGTCGTCGTTGTTGACCCCGCTCGTGTACTTGGCGAGTTCATCCGCGTGGTTGGTCTCCGCCGCGATGACGACGTCAGCGAGCTCGGCACCTTTGGCCTCGCACTCGGCGGCCATGTCGGGGTCGCCGTTGATGGTGATGACGCCGCACGGCCCGGGGAGCTTCATCGCGTTATGCAGCGTGGTGGGCGCTGCCATGAACTTGGCGAACGCTGGCGCCCAGTGACGCAATGGTAGGGGCTGTCGAAGGGCACGAGCTCAAGACGATCCGCCGTGCGGAAGTTTGCTGGTGTCTTAAAGGTGACTAGCAGCGTGACCTTGCCGATCGGGTACGCCTTCCGACCGGGACGGCGCCGTGGAACGTGGTGTGGGTCGTCTTGATCATCGATCGCGGAGCCGCAGCGCTGAAGGTGTCCAGTACAGGATGTTGATGGAGCTTCCGCCGTCCATCAATGTCTTGGGGAGCCAGTAGTCGCCGACCTTAGGCTTGACCACCAGGGCGACTCGACCTGGGTACTCGATGCGTGGCGAGTGTTCTTGTCGACTCCAGGTGATGGGCTGCTCCGACCAGTTGAGGAACTGGGGAACGTCCTCCTGGGCCACCGCGTTGACGGCGACGGCGCGGGCGATGACCTTCTTCTCGCGCTTCGTGTTGAAGCCCGTGAAGGTGTGGAGCGAGCCGGCCACTTTGCCAAATTTTCCGCCGTTTGGCGGGTCGTTGTCGGGGTCCTCCCGTGCTCGCCGTGCCTTCTCGATCTCCCTGAGGGTGTGGCAGTCGGCGGTGGTGTGCGTGCTGGGCTTTCCTTCCCTGCTATGAAACGCACATGGTTGGTTAAGGAGAGCCGCGGGGTCGAACCTTGGCTTGGCCTTGTAGTTGCCGCCGTCGCGGCGTTGTCCTCCGTCGCGGCGGAAGCTCTTGGGCTCGTGTTGCGCGTGCCCGGCGTTGGCGACAAAGTCGACTCGCCCGTCACTGCGGTGCTTGCCGGTGAGGCGAGTGTTGCTGTAGCGTAGGTCGGACCGTCGTCCGCTGTCGTTGCCGCTCGTGCCGCGTTGACCTCCTGACTCGTCGTCAGTTTCCTGGTTTGGATCTTCCTTCGCGTACCGTTTGGCGATCTCGAGGAGGTCGGGGATGTTGTCGAGTGTGCGAGAGTGTCGCTTGAGCTTGGCGACCAGGGGCTCGTAGCGGCACGAGGTCTTGAAGCAATGGATCGCGGTGTCCGGGTGGATGCCGACCGTGTTGTACCAGAGTTCTTGCCACCGTTGGACCCAGCTTGGTCGACTCGGGGTCCCTGGACGACGCCCAGGTCCTCGATAGTGGTGGCGCGGTGTAGGAGCACTCAAGTGCCTGACGAAGCGTCGCGCATCTCCTCCTGTGAGTCTATACTGTCCGAGGAGGGTGTTGATTGATCCACTGCACGCCCCTCCATCATCGTGGGAGGTAACGAGGCTAGCAGGTCGGTGTGGCTGCGATCCCCATTGCCATGAGGTATGTGTCGAGCGGACGGCTGGGTCGTCGAGGTCATACTTTTCTATCTCCTTGGCGCCTTAAAGTTTGGCGGGTACTTCTCGCCTCGGATCATTGGTCCGAAGCACTTGGGGCCGAGTCGACTGAGCGACCCCATGGGCTCGCCGTCGCGGCGATTGGTTAGGTGTGTCGCAGGTCGTCGGGCTGGCGTGCGCGCCAGCTTTGGTTGTTGATGATGTGGGTGCGGGCGTCGATGGGTTGACCGTTGGCGGCGAGGTTGGTCGCCGCCCGGGTCGTGGTGGAGAGTGCCGCGTTCGCGGGTCGGTGTTGGAGCTGTAGTGGCTCTGGTGGCGGGCAGTTGAGGGTGTTTGCCGCCACTGGGCGGCCGCTTGAGGCCGCCCTGCTTCCCGACGAACGCGAGTATACTCGACCCTGCGAGTCGGCGCCCGCTCTTTGCTGCTCGACGGCCTTTGCGAGCAGGGCCCTGACGTATTGGATCTGCAGGGCGCCGTCGCCGGTGGCCGTGATGCTGTCGCTTTCACGCCTGCCTGCCACGAGGTTGTCCATCGGGGTGGAGAACAGTGGAAGGCCGTTTGCGTCTCGCTCCCGTGAGGAGACTACTATCCGCGGCTGGTCCCTGGGGGGTGTGCGGTTGGGTGGAGGCGGGGCGCCCATCGCCGTCGATCCTGGCGGGGGTCGGGCACTTCCTCCTGGTGGCGCGTTCTCGCAGATCGCGCGCTCGGCCACGCGGGCCGGGTCGTTTTCGTCGTCAAAGTTCAGGGCGCGCCCCTGAACGGTGGGGTTCAGGCGCGACCTGATCCGCTGTTGGTGGTAGCGCGATAGCTCTTGCACCGTCACCTGCTCGAGGCGAAATTTTTCGCGCTCGGCTTGCTCCTTGCGCATCGCCTCGCGCGGCCAGCGGAGTTCCTCGACCTCCGTCGCCGTGGCGTTAGGAGGGATTGGGGTGGAGAATGGATCCTCCGGCGGATCGGTGCCGGTCGCCATGTAGGTCGCAGCGTGGCGGCCGGTTCCGTCACGGAGGTCGGCGGAGTTCTCCGACCCGGAGTCGAATTCGAAGATCCCGAGGATGGAGGGGTCCTCGAAGTCTCCCACGTTGGAGACCTGGGTGATGGAGCCCGGGTGAAGCCGGTGATGGACCCGGCGAGTGACGCTGGGGTCGCCGAGTCGGCGTCGTCGTTGAGGGCCGTGTCTTCTGCGGTCGCTGAGTTTTCGGCCACATCGCTGTGGGCCGAATTGTACTCGGAGGCGAGGTGATGGATCGTGCGGATCTGGCTCTCGGAGAGCCGATCGCGTGGCGGCGACTCGCGGATGCGAGTCGAGTCCTCCGAGACGATGACGTCGGTGAGGCCGACAAAGAGGCTGATTGTGCCGACCGGCAAGATCACGTTGTGCGTGACGGGTCGCGCCGCCGGGACGTAGCTGCTCGGCAAGATCTGGAGCATCTCGCCGATCGCTATCATGTGGCCGGTGGCGACCGTCTTGTTGATGGGCAGATTGGATCTCGCCGCAGAACACCGGCCAGACCGGCCAAGCCCCACGGTGGGCGCCACTGTCGTGGGAATGGTCACGGCAGCGAGTAGTAGAACGAGGGGCAAGGGCGGCCAGCCATCTGCGGTGCGAGATGAGGGCGGAGACTCAGGGTTTTACCCAGGTTCGACCCCCCGGAGGGTAAAGACCTACTCCTGCTAGATTGTATTATGAAGGCGGTACAATGGGCGAGCTCGGCGGCGAGTCGCTTGGGGGTATGATGGAACGTATCTCTACACGCCCCGCAGGGAGGTTTATATAGGCTCACCTCCCTTAGGGTTTACATATCTCAACCGAATCAGTTAAGGCTTCGGTGCTTGTTTAACCTAATCCGACTGGGCCTATCTACTCACCTGGGCCTTCAGCTTCCAGTCGCTTGGATCCACGCCGGGCTTCGATCCAGTCGCCGTCTTGCAGGCCCACTCGCCAGTTCTTTGAGCCAGTCGGAAACGTCCTGCTGGGTATACCCCGGTAGGTACATCCCCATCAGTGGCAACAACACATCTACAACCGAAGAGATTTCTATCACTTCCCTTGGAAACTAGAGGCATGAACCCACTATCGAGCATAAATACCCCCTCTTGGAGTCACTAGAAACTACTTTGCCAAGATAGCTACTAACAACGGAGAGCATGCAAGATCACAAACAACACATACATGATAGAATCAAATAGACAAAACCATTAATCAATCTGACATAGTAATCTCTATATCCATCGGATCCCCGCAAACACAACATGTATGATTACAAATAGATTAGATCTTGATCATGAACGGGGCTCATGAGATCTATACATGAAAGCACAAGGAGGAGATATAACCATCTAGCTACTACATGGACCCATAGTCCAAGGTGTAACTACTCACGCTTCATACCGGAGAGAAGGCCTCCGGGATGATCTCCCCTCCGGCAGGGTGCCGAGAAGAACTTTAGATCCCCCCGATCTGGGGACGATGGTGGCGGAAGCTATAGAAGGTTTTGTGGAGTTTTTATCGGGTGCCTAGGGTTTCTGCATCGGGGGCTTCTTATAGGTGAAGGGGCGAGCCAGGGGGGCCACACCCCTGCCCAGGTGCGGGTCAGCCCTAGCCACACCTAGGAGGGTCTGGCCTTCCTGTGGCGCCCCTCCGTCTCGTCTTCTGGCTTCGTGGTGCCCACGGTAAAATATTGACTTTGGCTTTTGTCCCGTTCAATTCCGAGAATATTGATTTTCTGCCTTTCTGGAACTAAAAACAGAAGAAAACAGGCAACTGGCACTGTGGCAACTTGTTAATAGGTTAGTTCCTGAAAAGATATAAAAACACCTCAAAGTGTAGACAAAGCAAAGTAAATACTAAACAAGCATGGAACATCAAAAATTATAGATACGTTTCCGACGTATCAAGCATCCCCAAGCTTAACTCCTGCTCGTCCTCGAGTAGGTAAGTGATAAAATAATAATTTTTGAGGTGACATGCACCATCAAAACCAAGATCAAACCATTTGCAATCATTGAAAGCTGGGATCAAAGAACTCTAAACATGTGCATGTAAGATGGAGTTCTAATAGTAAGACAAAGTAACTATGCATGCAACATTAAAGGTTGCAAACAAAGATCATGAATAATAATGCATTGAAAAACTTTTGTTTATTTCACATATAGAAAACATGGCATAGTGGCATTCAGCTTGTTCCTCATAGAGTAGCAAATAGATGCATAGGACATCTTCAAAGTTCATAAGAGTGACAAGATACAAGTAGCACAAGAACTAGCAATATCACAATATGCATCAATCAATAAGTTTTGGGACATTGCATATAGAACTAAGAATGACAACTATGCTCTCTTAATGGTGCCTAAAGGTAGAAGGTGGAGACTCAATATGATAGTGGAAGAAAGGCCCTTCATAAAGGGAAGCAGGGATTTCAAGTTTCAAAAAGAGCTTCCAAAAATTATGGTACTTGTTAGCTTTCAGCCCTCATTGCCCCTATCATAAGAATATTGAAGTGATTAAGGTTAAAGTGAACAAACTATGGACTATATGCTTGACAAAGTATAAGTTGGCAATCTCAAGTCCCTTGAATACGAGGGCCACACCTCATGCTACTCAACTTCAGTCACCTGTAAGTTCTTGTCATAATAAGTACATGTGTATCATAGAGAACCGCCAACGGGGTACCCCTTGCACATGGTACATGAGCTATCCCATAACCAAAATGACAAGGCAAGCATACAATGAGCATCTCATCGATCTTTTTATTTACTATGTGCATAGATTTTTATTGAGGATGCTTCACAGATTTCTCGTTATGGTGATGTTGCAAGTTTCCACCATGATTAGGCATGGCTTAGGCTAGCGGCCCAGGCATTTCTCTAACACAAAATACATAACTCCATGGACTTACAAGCTCTCTCTTTATTTCACACTGGTGACATCCATAGACAAAAGAGCATGATATCTACTGTGCACAAAGTACAAGTGCAATGTTGAAAATGTTCCCCATGATAGCATGGTTCTGCTAATTCCAATGTACAAGTGCAAGCATATACAACATAGACGACACAATGGTTCAAGTCTATTAGGGGCAAGGAATATAAAGTGTGCCATCAAGTTCGTTAGGGCTTTAATCACTAAGTTTTCATATAACAAAACACTTTTTAATTAGAAGATAGCTGAAAACAAGAATATACTTGGAATGGTGTAAGACACCATGCATAGGAATTTATAGTGGAAACTTTGGAATAACTTGATTTCTTGGGAGTTGGAAGTATGAGTAGAACTTACTCATACAAGTGGAGGCTAGCAAAAGACTGGGAACAACCAACTAAGAGAGCAATAATGACCATAATCATGTAGAGCGACAAAACATTACTAATCAATGCATAAAGTGGTACTACAAGTTAAGTACTAAATGATCATAGAGGCTATGGCGACTTGTTTATAGTCATAACATGGTGTGAGCATGTGTCAAGTCAACCCAAACAAAGCATCAAAGGAGAAATACCACAATACTATGCCTTTGTATGCTAAAACAACGCATAATTCTTTCAAGGCACACTAAGCAATCCCAATTGTTTGGAACAAGACATGCTACAACAATAATCACTAATAATAAGGTCAAAGCAACACCTAGCATGTCATGCTAAAGTCTAAGTCACAGTCAATGCAAGCTCCTCTTGCACTTTCAAGCAAGAACTTTCTACTCCTTTCCAACACCAATCAACTTATTTGAAACAACACAGCGAGAACGGGGGTCCAAACTACTTTATTCAAGCAAACTAAACAAACTAAGCAAAGCAAATGAAAACTAAGACGCTCCAAGAACAACACAACAGTGCATGAAACAATAAAAACGAAGTGTCTAGAAAGACTCGAGATTTTTATTGATGAAGAAGGGATGCCTCGGGCATCCCCAAGCTTTGAAGCTTGTACCTCTTGGATATTTCTTGGGGTGACATCGGGGTGGCATCCCCAAGCTTGAGCTTTTGTCCATCCTTCATCTCATTACATCATTCTTTCTCAACACCTAAATTTTTTTCCTTCATACAAAACTTCACAAAATCTTCATTAGCAACATTAGTGTATTCAAAATATAATAGACCTTTGGGTTTAGCTTTGGAACAGCAAAACTTTTCACTAAATAAACAATATACTGTAGCAACTCCTTCAAAAATCTCAATTTGCCAAAAGAGAACTCGAAAAGGAATCAATAAGAAGGAAATGCAAATAATGGCAGAAATCTGTCAAAACAGACCAGCAGGTAGAAACCGATTTTTCCAAAAATCTTATGTTTATCAAATCAAAAGGTGTTTAACTAATTAAAGTTAGCTAACATATTGGGGGATTTATTCGTAAATTTTCATCTCAATCCGACTTACAGAGACTCCTCACGAGTTTTTATGGTGGAGGACAGAAATCTGTTTCGGGACAGCAACTCCCCAAATCTTACTTCCCTCTCATTAGAGGTCATTCTTGGCACAAAAGCAAACAAAAAGGATAAGGAGATGTCATTAATGAAGTAATAACTTCCAAGACTCAAGTAAATTCTTGGGTTATCTCCCAACAAGTAGTTTTCTTTAACGCCTTTAAGTTAGGCACAAGAAGCAGGAAATCAAGTATTTTCAAATGAGGAATTGAGATCAATACTTGCAAAGTCTTCAACTATGAGAGGTATCTCATCCAAATGAGTCTTGGAGGATCCCTTCTCATTTCTCTTTGGTTTACTACTTTCATCAAAAGGATTTTCAGGAACAATCCAATCAAAATTCTTTTCAAAAGCCTCATGCATCCCAACAAGCTTAAAGGGTATGAGTATCTTAAATTCATCTCTAGGCTTGGTTTTATCTAAAGTACCCACAACATCTACACATGAGCCTAGCATATTAAAACGCTCAAAGACCTTTTTGGCTTCCTTAGCAACATCGTGGAACTCTTTGAGTAAAGTTTCAAGAATAAATTCTCTCTTTTCAACATTCTTTTCTTCTTTTAGCTTTAGGAACAAAATTTGCATCATGGGGTTAAGGCTAACAAACCTAGCCTCCAACATATGAACTAAAGAAGTTGCATCAATTTCATAATTGTTGCAAGCAACGTGGAAACCTGGACAACACAAACTCAAGACTTTGCCCCAACAAACAGTGAGGTTGTCAATCTCACCGGTTGTTGTAACAAAGGATTAACTATATGGTGTGGAAGGTGATTGCGGTGACCCGGCATACCACTGCATGGTGTAGTACACTATAGTCGTTGATATAACACCAATGGAACACCGTTCCATCCGCATTATATCCCTCAGAGTGGTACAACAGAAACATCGCGGGTCCAAGACAACACTTTATATTACATATAGCATATTACAAAAGATCCAGAGAGCTTCCTCGGACAGTGAGGAATATTATACAGAAAGAACCAGAAAGATCCACTCGGAGTTACTTTAGAAGTACTACTATTAATATATGTATAAGGCTTGAAAGTACTACTATAGTATTATTCTACAGAAGAAGGTTCTAGATTCTAGGAGTTTTATTTCTATTCTATGCTTCAGCTTGTCTTCGATAGATTCCGGTAAGGTCTTCGACTCTGTTGATCTCCCTTAGATATCTTCAACTCTTTAAGGGACTTATTTCCTGGAAACGTCATTGGTTTCTCCGAGATCTAGCAAGGGTTAAGAAGATACGTTGAGTACGAGCATACTCAGCAAATTCACTAAAGAGGAGTGTTTGTTGCACTAGCTACAGCCACAGACCATAGGTCGTAGGCAATGCAAGTTTTCATAAACATTTCTTCAAAGGTTGATTTTATTCTGAAAAGCTATGTCCATCAGCCTTCACGGGTTTACCAGAACTTTCATGGAGTTCCTTTCCCGCAACGTTCGCAGCTCCTTCCCGGAACAGGGAGTAACAAGTTATAGTTCTTACACTCTGCAGAAGTGTGTCACTTTACCCATGAGAGATCTTAGCTTTGTTGCACATCCGAGTTATAGGCTCGTTCACACTTCCTTGGTATGAGGCCCAGACTAAGATCTAGGCCAATCACTGTCCTTCTCCGCGACCCCGCATACACCACAATTGTTGGATGTCCAAACTCAAGGCAGTCTTTTCCCCGTATAAAATGGCTATACCTTAGTTGGATACACACAACAACCATTAACACTAGTAATCTGTCTTTTGTAAGCCCAGATCCACGGTAGACTTTCCCCGTATAAAACGTCTATACCCACGATCTGTAACTTACAAATGCCCAGAACAGTGTCCAATGCATGCGAAAGGGAGTCGATCCAGCTGACTTCTCCGTCCCATTCCAAATCTCATGGTTAACGCGTAATATACGGCGCAAGAATCACTGGCGACATTGGTTGTTAAGTCCTAGATAATATGTTCCTTTACCACCAGAACTTTTATAGTAGATTATTACCTCATGGTAAATAACCTATAATCATATTATTATGAAAATAGTGTTTTCTGATCTTTTTCAAATGCAGGTGATGATAACACTGGATTAGCAAAATAATTTACAGAAAATAATCAAAGGACATGAGCAAGTGTGAACTTGCCTTGTGTGATTGTAAGATTATGCACTCACGGTCTTCGAGATAATAGAAGATCCAATATCTGAAATCAGCATCATTGGTCTGGTAAGGACTAATGTTTAAAGAAGCGGGATGCCATTATGCATAAGTAATGCTATGCAATTTTATAATTCCCAAAGTGAAACCCTTAGTATTTTGAATAAGTTGATCTTAGGTATCTTCTTTAAGATTGGGTTTATCTTTAAGTTTATTTCATAAGCAATGACATTGATAAGGAACTTAAGTGTTAACAAACCGAAGTATACAAATACTAATAGAATAATGTGATTATGATTAATTGTTATCTGGCGATTGGGATAAAAAGTCCTTGAGTTGAGTTCTTAAGAGCTGAAGGAACTAATATAGACTTGTTTGTGTGAAGTGGCAAAAAGAATAACATTTGAAAAAAACTAGTATTTAGTTAAGGTTAATTAGTCTTAAGGTTTATTAGGTTTTACATTAGGGTTGGTGATGGTTATGAATGGTGTTAAGTTATCATATTTTAGTTGATGATACAAGTGACTAAAGTTAACTTTAAAACATGAATAAACTTCAAATGAGATGTTTATGATTGTTTAAACCAAAGTTAACTATAAAAATAGAAGTGAATTGTAAGATATGATGAGTTTTAGAATAGCATCTAGTTTTAGGGTTTTGGCAAATATGATTAGGGATGATCCCTTTTAATTTAAGTGAAAGATAAATTTAATAATATGCAATTTATTAATGGGAGCATAATTAGATGATCTTACAAATTTATTTGAGTTTAGAGTCATTTTTATAATATGGTTGAGGGATGGATATTATTCACCCCCTTATACGTGAGTGATGGATATTATTCACCCCCTTATACGTGAGTGATATATAATATTTATTTAAAAGGAGTTTAATTTTGAATTTAAGATTTAAAAACATTTAAAGGCTAATAGTTATATTTAAATTTTATTTTAATTATGGATTTAGACTTAGTAATCAAACTTTAAAGGTTTGGGTGTTTTATAAGGAAATGTGATTATTTCTTACTTAAGAAATAATTTTAAGAATTAACAAAGTGGTTATTTTATTTGAGTAAAATAAGTAATGAAATTTATTTATCTTAAAATGTTTTTGAATAATATATATAGTATTTTTTTAGTGAAATATACTTATTGAAGATCTTAAAAATGAATTTTATTTATTTTTAAGTATTACCCTTATTTTATAAAATTCTTTAAATAATTAAGTGTCTTTAAATATTTGATTTATATTTTATGTGTAAAACTCTAAGTTAGTATTTTTATAAAATAGTAGAGTTATTTACACAAAAATGAATGTTTATTTATTTTTAGGAGTTTTTCTTATTTTATTAAATTTTACTCAGGATTTAATGATTTTAAAATTTATGTGTTGTGTATTTATTTTAAATAAATAAAGTTATAATTTTATTAGATAATCTTTTTTTATGAACATTTTGACATATTAAATGTATTTTTATGATTTTTCTATAATTTTTTATAGCTGAAAATGTTTTAAAGGTTAATTTGGTAATTTATTTGTTTTACTTTTATTTCATTTCTTATTATGATTAATTTGGGTCGTTTGTTTGGGGTGGGAATATGCTGCCTCGACACCTCTTCCTTCTTATTTCCCCCATCAATTTGGCTTGCGCGCCCCCTGATGCGTACTCGTCGGAAACCCTAGCTCTGCCATGGTATGGTGGCTGTTGATTCTGGCGGTGTTGTTGCTCGGCTACGACACTCGTCGCGCCGCAGACGTTGCCGGAACGGCTTGGTGCGGTGCAGGTGCTTCGGTGCCCACCGTGCCGCCATGTTGTTGCACCCGTGGCCTCTGCTTCCTCTTCGGCGAGCTAGGACTCGCCCTAGGTAGGTGTTCCTGCTACCCCCTCTCTTCTCTATGACCAGCCTTTGTGCTGATGATTTTTTGGTTGACAACTATGCTATGGTTGTGTGCTACTGATCCATTGCTAGTTAAGGTTCCTTTATTTGGATGAATAAATTTCAAGTTGGTACACTGTTTGATCTATGGATAGGTTTGTGGTAATTGTTTTGTTGGTTCACATCTGGTGAATATCTGTGTCTTGTTGAGATATCTTAGCTATGGTTTGATGCTCAATTGACATGCTTGGTTTACTTGTGATGGTCTCAAGGCCCTGTTTTAATTCTTTACCCTATTATTAAATGATGAGGTACTATGGTAAGAGTAGGTTTATGCTACTCTTAATCTGGGTAGATGATCTGAGAAACCCTTCTGGATGATTACAGTAGACATGAAAATTCAAACCATTGGTTTGGATTTTATCTGTTTGGGATACTTACTGGTCTGAACATTTACTATTTCATGTTGACAGTTAAGAACTATTGACACTGATTCCTAGTTGAGTTGGTTAGGAAAATGATCTGGAAATCATATTGGCTTGAAATTATTGCTGGATGGTGAATGACATATGGCAATTAGCTCTGAGTGTGTTAAGATATGCACTCCTTGTAACATCCCAAAAATACTAAGCTTGGATCATCAAATTCTAATCATCAAAATTAGGGTTAACAAAAACTTTTCTAAATGAAATCATGAATGCATGCATATGTGTATGCATGGATTTTGAAATCCTTTAAAACCACCTTGATTGTTTGCTTCATTGCTTGTAAAATGTTTCTTAGGTGAAATAAACATCATCTAAAACATTTCCCACACTTTTCCTAAAGACAAGTAAATCAAAACACATATATGAAATGAATGGTCATTTTGGCCAATTTAACTCCCATGCCTACTTTGGCTGTCTCAAACTTTCAGAACCTAACAGAAACTTTTCTGGATCTTTGCACCCCTTGAATGTACTCATAACAAGGTATCAAGGCCCACTTTGTGATCATCCAGAAACTTTCAAATGCATAGTTTAAATGACAATTCAAAATTGAATCTTTATCATATGGGAAGATCCCACTTTTTCAAAAACCACTCAAACAAGCTCAATTTTCAAAACCCAAGCATCTGCAGACTCACCAACACCAATCTAGCAAACCCACCAAAAATCATTTCAAAATTCAAAACTTGATTTCATGCGGCCATTTCATCAAACAGGTTGCAGACACAAATCAAACAAACATCAAACACTATTGTGATTAGTGATTCTTGCCTAACTGGTTCCCCATTTAGCTCACACACAACTCAGTAGATCATCTAGGAAGATTAGCCAGGCACTAGCACCACTGTGAGCTTGCCATTGTCATCAATGGTGAACAGCCGAGCATCCTCTTGCCACCCCATAGTCGACAAAGAAGCTAGGAGCAGCAGAAGCCTAGCCGCATCTCTGAGGCAGCCACCGCCCACCGCCACTCCTTTGTCCCAGCCACGGCGTTGCCAAGCCACGACCACGCGCACAAGCCGCGCCAGACCATGCGAGCGTGCGCCAGCGCCACCCTCGACCATCACCCAGCCGCGCGCCGCCCTCGCGCGTGCATACACAATCCCACCGACCGAGATCGCCATACATCCCCGTTTGCGCCCGTCAAGCCGCCCACCGCCGCCCGTCCGAAGACGCCGCCTCTGCCACGCAGAGCACCGCCCGTTCCAGACCAAACCACACCGCCCCATGCCTCGAGACCATGTCGTTGAGCATCGCCGGGAGACACCGCACCGTCCCCTACCCTTGCCCATGCCTTTAGTCTTTGTAATTCGCCCGACGAGCTCAATGTGTGCCCGACGGTCCCCTCGCCGACTATAAATAGAGGCCACCTCGCACGATTTCTTCACACCATCTCACCTCTCCTCACCGATCGTGCCACACCATTCTTAGAGCAAGGAGCACCACTCGCCGGAATTTCACTGAGCCGCTCTGCGGAGAAGAAGGAGCCAGCGATTGGAGCCGTCCAGAGCTGCCGCGACCACCCCGAGTTCGCCGTTGTCGACTTCGTCGTTAGCCGCCGCCGACCTCGACAAGACCCGGTGAGCCCCAGCGACCCTCACTGGCCGCTAGGTTTCGTTCGCCGGAGTTGTCTCGTCGACGATGACTCCTATCGTTAGATTAGAACTAGATCGAACGATCCACATCGCCCATACCGCTTCGCCCAGCCCGTGTCACCGACGAGTGGGGACACCCACTTAAGCCAGCTGAGCACTGCGCTTAGCAGGCCGACCCGATAATTTTCCACAGCCCGTTATTCAAATTAAACTTTTTCTATTTCAATTCAAACACACTTCTATACCCAACTTCAAAAATCAACCCAGATCGATTCAGTGCACCAAATTGAATGAAACCAATTTTGTTGGAAAGGTCTGTGAATGCTGAATCCAACCCGTTGGATTCAAGTCATTTGGATCTATAGCTCACCCATGGTAAAAATAACAAGGCATAAGCTTTTCTGCATTCAAACATTTTTCAAATTTAAACCATAATAGCTTTTGAGTTGATTCCAACTCTCAAAAATCACATTTAACCATACCTTTCAGAATATATAAAAATATATAGGTTTACTTGCAGAAATAATGTTCAAGTAATAAAAGAAGCCACTTTAATTAATTAAAATAAAAGGGTAAAACCTTATTAAATTGTGACACCACTTTAAATCACATTCCCATGGACTACAATATGTGGTGATGACATGTGTCAACATGATCCCATGTTGGGTTTGGAGAATATTAAATCTTAAGTAGTTTTTCAATGAGTAGAAATTACTTTTCTAAAAATAAAAAGATTTAAACCAAGCCTTAACCTTGTAATGTTAGGGATGATGCTAGATCATCATAGGACCCTTGTGTGTGATGATTGCAAGTAGTTAAGTATTGTTTGGTGATTGTGTACCTCGTATTTATTCATAGATGCTAGTACCGACCAAGGATACGAGGAGGAAGGAGGATTCTACGAAGAAGAAGCCGAGGAGAACTTCAACCACTGCTCTGCACAAGGCAAGCTGATACTATACCAATGCAAGCCTAATACTACTAGTGAATGTGCAAGCTAATCCTTGCAATACACCCTACTGATGCAACCAACCCCTACTTGTTACTATGCCTTAAGCACATGTGATCATACCCATTTGATAAACCAATCCCAGTTTTATGTGTAAGCTTCTTACTTTATTTCTTTATCAAAGCTTACTTAGAGTTTACTCAAGTGACTGGTAGATATTGGAAAGATGTTGAAGGTTGCATAAAGAGCATAAAATTTGGCCTAAGTTAGAAACCTTGACATCAGCCTGAGACATAAGGTTGTACTTAGCTGAAACTCCACTAGTTACCACCCATCATCATTACTACCCCCACCTATAGATGCTAGTGCTAAGCATAAAAATTGATAAACTTTAGATGGGAATACTTGGTGAAAATGGTTATGAAAACCTTGGAATGATGGATCATTATGTTTTGGACATGTGTTTCCAAACACTTGAGGATTTTGGTGATAAAAATGTTGAGGCATGAGCCTTAGCCCTTTATAAAACTGATGGTTGTCTGGATGCGATACCATTCCAATGTTATCGTACAACCACAATACCCGAATATTGGGTAGGGCTTGACTGGAAACTTATATTCCTTAGTATTAGTTCCCTCACGGCCAAGGTTTGAGCTGAGGCTACCTTGTGAAGATTGTCCACCTGTGCAGTACCCAAGATGACAGTTGGTCATGGTTGGGAGGCCAAACTCACAGGAGAGGTGCTTATACTAGGGCGTGTAATCGAAAGGTTAGGATTGATTATCCGCATACTGAGTATGGTGAATTCAGGATTTGTTCGTGACGGATGTATCGAATGTTGTGGTGAAAGTGTACAATCTCTGAAGAGTGTCAAACTATTCGAATAATAGCGTCATGATTATGGACGATTGGAGTGGCCATACTGTTCCCCCGTTAGACTTTTCAAAATGACCTGTGAGATGAATTGAGACTTTGACTTGACCACAACAGAGTTGTGATATGAAATACAAGTTCCCGCTTAGGATTTATAAAATTGTGACTAGCTTTAGAGCTTAGTAGAGATAAATCTGGCTTTTGCAAAACAACCCTAGAGCCTAGTGTCCTATTATCCAAAAAAAAACCTTTTACCTATTAGTATTAGTTTGCGAGTACTTAAAGAGTACTCATGGCTTTGTCCCTGGCTATTCCCATGGCCAAACTATGAAGAGGAGTACCTGGAAGGTGGACCCCAGGAAGGTTATGACAACTAGGATCATCTCCCATCGTCAGCATTGCCTGTGACCCCGAAGAGGGAGCTTCGCCTACGCTACCGTTATTGTTACGTATTCCGCTGCTTGATGTTGTATTAAGAACTAGATCATGAGATCCCTATTTGTGTAAGAACTTATGTATCGATTGTAATGGATGATGTACTATGGTATCCAATTCTGTTATGTCTCGCAAAAATGGTAATCCTGGGATTGCGATGTATGGCATAACAAGCATCTAGGATTGAAAAATTCGGGTGTTGACACTCCTCTACCAGGGATAATAGCAGTACACTAGATGATTCTTGGCTTATTAGCTAGGAAAATGATTTGAATTATTTGCAAGTGAGATTTGGTGATCATGTAGGTATGTTGTCAACATGACAGTAATTGATCTCATGGTTCCTAACCATTCTGTTAGAAAGATGATGCAAAGATTTAGTTTGTTTGATGATGTATACAAGCATGTGTACTTGCTGATGTTGCTAGTGTCAATTTTTAGTGATCTTTGTGACTTGGAATTTTCTACTGTGGTGCCTCAGTTGAGTGTGCATAGTAGAAATCCATTGTTACATGATCTACTATATCTGCCCCTGTCAATGATGCAATGATGAAAAAGTATGGTGGATTATTTCTTTGCCAATGATGTGGAAACTGAGGCTAGCATATGATAGAGAAAAAGATGCTATGGTTGGCCTTCTATGTGCTCTGTGATGATCTTTACATCTAGGTGTATGCAGATTTGAGGGCTATTCTTTGCACTACTATTTTCTCCTATCAAAATCTAATAAAAACAGATTTGACTTACTATCCTTGTTGGTAGTAAACAAAGTATACAATTGATTCCTAGAGACTTCTACTAGGAAAATGATAAATATGTTTTAGCCAAAATGTCTGAGTGACCATTTAGTGTGAGGATAAACTCTAATGGTTGTTGTGCATTAGACTGTCTCTATGGTGCCTCCATTTTGGTGTATACATAGTGATAAGTGGTGTTTACTTGAACTACTATGAGCTAGATGATTTTATTTGATAAGATCATACACCTGGCCTGTGATGCAAAGGCTGAGGCATTGATCAAAATAAGAATAGAGATTATGATGTAGCTTTCTAATTCTCTATGAGGAATATACATAACATCTCTATGTAGATCTGAGAGAACACCCTCCTCCAATCCTCCTAGATGATCATCTAGTTGAAGGGTATAGGAGTGGATTTGATGTGTATTAGTCCCTTTATTTTCCAAAGATGCTGATGCAAAAGAGAATACAGATGCTTAAAATATTGTAAAGTTCTACCTGCTACAAAGATATGATTGTTGATCTTGTTCTGCTACTAATGTAAGCTTCCATGCATCCTGTCCTGGAAATCCTTCTCCTCCTTATTCCTTGCTGGATCTACTTTTAATCCTATCCTGATACTTGATATGCTGGCTGGTTCTTCTTTGGACTACTAGTGCTTCTTGCCTCCTCCTACTTTGCAACCATGTTGCCTTTGTTGTGAATTCCTCTACTCCTAGCTCCTGGATGGCTCCAAGGAGCAACCAGAGTTGGTTGAGGGTGAGGTATACCTATCTGATGGTAATGTGGTGTGGATGTGCTGTGGATTATGGGAAGGTACTTGTTTGCTACGGTTGTTTCCTTCTTATCTAGTTTCCTGGTTTGCTGTGGTGTTGACAGCAGCTACTTGCATGTTGATGTGCAAGCTGCTTGCAAGTGGGACCTGCTGGTGTGGATGAGATCAAGTGAAAACTTGATATTTGTGGAATCTTTATCTGATTACTTTAACTGTCAGGGTGAAACTTGCCCCTCTCCAAGCCTATGATGTTGTACTGAGGCAAAAATTACTGCTATGAACAGATGCTACTATTTGGTGAAATTTGCCCCTTACAGATTAGCTCCATGACGAATGTTTAATAGTGCATTTCACTGTTCACTTCTGAGAGCAAAACTAACCACTAATCCTTCTTTGATTTGATTTTATTTTTGTTTTCTTTTTCTTTTTGTTGTGTTAGCAGGAAATGAAGATCAAGAAGAAGAAAAGAAGCTTAGTTAGGTTTTATCTTTAATCTTGTTGTAATTTATTTTTTATATTCACAAGTGTAAAGATTTGGTATTATTATTGTGATTGTAAATAATGAACTATTTATTTATTAATTCTTCCTTTGTAAATCTTGATTGTAAAGACAATGTCATGTATATATAAATATATTGTTGTAATTAAGAATTATTTTATTTATTATTTATGTAATCATTTTATTTCAAGTTATTAAAATATTTCTAATTCCTATTTGTGAATTTTATAAATTCATATGAATTTGAAATTCAAATACATGTTTGAACAAATTTTCCTCGAAACAAAGAATTCTGCAAAGGTCATGTCGAAATCTATCGCACTTGCTCCGAAGTTTCCTTTAGTACAAGAGAGATCCCGATCCCTTTGTATCTCTTTTAGTTTTGCGCGAAAATTCCTCGGATTTTCTTATGCATGAATGCAATGCACAAACCTGTGTCCTCTCTATTTCTAGGTGCTAATCCTGGGATGTTACAGTGGTGATGGTTTGCAGCAAGTAAACAATGGAAGATGTATCAATGGTAAAGATTGGACCGGGGTCCATAGTTCACTAGAGGTGCTCTCCTTAGATAAACAACATGGCATGAAGCGTAAACAAATTACAGCAGGGCAATTGACAGGAACTGAGCAAGGCATAACAATGCAATACTAGACAAAAAGATCCTATGAGATTCGATTGGGCAATACAACAATATATATAGACCGCCATCCAACTACATCTATGACTAGAAGTCCACCTTCAGGTTATCATCCGAACCCCCTCCAGTATTAAGTTGCAAGCAACAGACAACTGCTTGAAGCAAAGTGTGTTCCATGAACAAGAGACCGTTGTTTTCTCCCTAGTGGCAACATCACATCTACAACTGAAGAGATTTCTGTCACTTCCCTTGGAAACTAGAGGCATGAACCCACTATCGAGCATAAATACCCCCTCTTGGAGTCACTAGCAACTACTTGGCCAAGATAGCTACTAACAACGGAGAGCATGCAAGATCACAAACAACACAGACATGATAAAAATCAAATAGACAAAACCATTAATCAATCTGACATAGTAATCTCAATATCCATCGGATCCCTGCAAACACAACATGCATGATTACAAACAGATTAGATCTTGATCATGAACGGATCTCACAAGATCCATACATGAAAGCACAAGGATGATATACAACCATCTAGATACTACATGGACCCGTAGTCCAAGGTGGAACTACTCACGCTTCATACCGAAGGCTGGCATGATGAAGAAGCACAAAGTGTCTAGAAAGACCTAAGATTTTTATTGATGAAGAAGGGGATGCCTTGGGCATCCCCAAGCTTTGACGCTTGTACCTCTTGAATATTTTGTTGGGGTGACACGGGGTGGCATCCCCAAGCTTGAGCTTTTGTATATTCTTCATCTCATTACATCATTCTTTCTCTACACCTGAAAATTTTCCTTCATACAAAACTTCACACAATCTTCATTAGCAATATTAGTGTATTCAAAAGATAATAGACCCTTGGCTTTAGATTTAGAACAGCAAGACTTTCACTAAAAACACAATCTACTGTAGAAATTCCCTTGAAAAGCTCAATTTCCCAAAAAGAACCCAAAAATAAATATATAAGAAGCAACTGCAAATAATGGCAGAAATCTGTCAAAACAGACCAGCAGGTAGAAACCAAATTTTTTTAGAAGACCTTATGTTGCTCAAATCAACAAGTGTTGAACTAATGAAAGTTAGCTAACATACTGGGGGATTTATTCGTAAAATATCATCTCAATCCGACTTACATAGATTCCTCACGAATTTTTACGGTGGAGCACACAAATCTGTTTCGGGATAGCAACTCCCAAATCTTACTTCCCTCTCATTAGAGGTTATTCTTGGCACAAAAATCAAACAAAAATGATAAGGAGAGGTTATTACAGAAGTAATAACTTCCAAGACTCAAGAAAACTATTGGGTTATCTCCCAACAAGTACTTTTCTTTAACGCCTTTAAGTTAGGCATGATAGTTTGAGAAGATGCTCATATAAGAAATATGAGTTGAAATAAAAGAGAGCATCAGGAAGCAAACTAAAAACGCATTTAAGTCTAACCCACTTCCTATGCATAGGAATCTTATAAAGAAACAAGTCATGAAAGCACAAAGCAACAAGCATAGAAAAGCAAAACAAGTGCAACTTCAAGATTTTCAACATAAAGAGGGGAAACTTAATATTTTTGAGATACATAAGACCATGTTTCCCTCTCTCATAATAACTTTCAGTAGCATCATGAATAAAATTAACAATATAACTATCACATAAAACATTCTTATCACGAGCCACATGCATAAAATAATTATTACTTTCCACATAAGAATAGTTATTCTTATTAATTGCAGTGGGAGCAAATTCAGCAAAATAGCTATCATTATTATTACCATCACCATAATCATCAAATATAGGAGGCATATTGTAATCACAATTAATTTTCTCCTCAATAGTAGTTGGAATAAAATATCATATTCATCATTGTAATCATCATATATTGGAGGTTTAGTATCATAAGCAATAAAATAGCTATCTTCCAAAGTTGGGGAACTAAAAAGATCATTTTCATAAAAACTAGCTTCCCCAAGCTTAGACGTTTCCATAGCATTAGCAATAATGTTGTCCAAAGAATTCATACTGATAACATTGCTATTAGCATGCAAATAAAGTTCCATGGGTTTTTAAATTTTCTCGTCAAACACTTCATGTCCTAACTCAAGATAAATATTATAGAGCTCTCTAATTTTGTTGTTGTTTTCCATTAAGCCTAACTAGTGAAAACAAGAAACAAAAGGACAAAATTGCAGAATCTAACGGAAATAACTTCGAGCACTCACACCGTAGGATGTGAGTACCTTTTACCTTACCTCCCCGGCAACGGCGCCAGAAAATAGCTTGATGTCTACGAACTTCAATTCTTATATCAGTTGTTGGGCCTCCAAGTGCAGAGGTTTGTAAAACAGCACCAAGTTTACCTTAAGTGGATTACCTAAGGTTTATCGAACTCAGGGAGGAAGTGGTCAAAGGTATCCCTCTCAAGCAATCCTACAATCAAGATACAAGAAGTCTCTTGTGTCCCCAACACACCCAATACACTTGTCAGGTGTATAGGTGCACTAGTTCGGCGAAGAGATAGTGAAATACAAGTGGTAACAGTGTCAGAAAAAAACTTCTGACTTGTTGTTGACGTGGGAGAGACTAAAAGCAAACTGAAATAAAGATGGAAGCAAGCAAAAATGCAACAGATCTAGATGCAAACGGTGTTTCAATGTTTGGAAACAAGGCCTAGGGATCATACTTTCACTAGTGAACACTCTCTCATATAAATATATTCTCTTCATGATACTACTCTTAACTACTCTCCGGTTGGACACTCTAATCCATGGTAGGGCTACAAAAGCACACCTCAAAGTCCGCCTTTCCCAATCTAGATAACCCCACACTGTCACCTTGAGCGCTAGATGGTTCCAACAAACACCAGAATTTCATATAGACAACCAACTCAAAATATACTCATGATAAATATATATGTAACCTAGCTTAAGTGCCACACACGGTGTGCACGCTGTCACTTTCACACACGTGGGGAAAAGCATAGATCTATTAAAGCACGATGAGTATTTATGTAGACTCTAGCCTAAGTGCCACGATAGCGTGCACGTTGTCACTTTCATACACATGGGGAGAGCAGAGATCTATTAAAGCACTTGAGTAGCAAGGTAGATCTACTTGATTACAAAGCTCATGATCACAACATGATCATGCATAGGGAGAGACATGAACACATAGCTACTTCTAGAGCCCTTAGCCTCGAGGAAGAACTACTCCCTCCTCATCATGGGAATCAGCAATGGTGATGAATATGGTGATGGAGATCGATGGAGATGGCTCCGGGGGCACTTCCCCATCTCGGCAGGGTGCCGAAACAGAGACTTTCAGTCCACCTAATCTCCCCTTCGGTGGCGGCGGCACTATGGAACTTTTCGTGGCTTTCTGGTCGATTCTTTATGGTTTCTGAGTCGGGGGCTTATTATAGGCGAATGAGGCAAGGTCGGTGGAGGTCCAGGGGGCCCACACCCCCTATGGGTGCGGCCAGGGTGGGACCCGCTGATATGTCGGAAATGTATCTATAATTTTTTATGCTCCATGCTTGTTTAGTATCTACTTTGCTTTGCTTTGTCTACACTTTAAGGTGCTTTTTACATGTTTTCTGGTACTAACCTATTAACAAGTTGCCACAGTGCCAGTTGCCAGTTTTCTGCTGTTTTTGGTTCTAGAAAAGCTAGTAAGGAAATATTCTCGGAATTGGACGGGACAAACGTCAAAGTCAATAACTTTCCGTGGGGAACAAGAAGTCCAGAGGGGAGCCGGAGAGGCGTGCCAGGGCAGCCACAAACCCCTAGGCGCGGGTGGGCCCTGCCCCGCGCCTAGGCAAGGTGTGGGGCCCCTGGCCACCGCCTCGGCCTCCCCCTTCGCATATAAGAAGCCCCCGATGCAGAAACCCTAAGTACCCGATCAATATTCCACGAAACCTTATGTAGCCGCCGCCATCGTCGTCCCTAGATCAGGGGGATCTGAAGCTCTTCCCGGCACCCTGCCGGATGGGAGATCATCCCGGAGGCCTTCTCTCCGGTATGATTCGTGAGTAGTTCCACCTTGGACTATGGGTCCATGTAGTAGCTATATGGTTGTATATCCTCCTTGTGCTTTCATGTATAGATCTTGTGAGCTCTGTTCATGATCAAGATCTAATCTATTTGTAATCATGCATGTTGTGTTTGCGGGGATCCGGTGGATATTGAGATTATTATGTTGGTTTGATTAATGGTTTTGTCTTTATGATTCTATCATGTATGTGTTGTTTGTGATCTTGCATGCTCTCTGTTGTTAGTATCTATCTTGGCCAAGTAGTTACTAGTGACTCTAAGAGGGGGTATTTATGCTCGATAGTGGGTTCATGCCTCTAGTTTCTAAGGGAAGTGACAGAAATCTCTTTGGTTGTAGATGTGGTCACTACTAGGAAACTAGCTATAGATAGACAAACCTTCCGTGGCGCATGGTTCTGGCCATGCGCCACAGAAGTCTTCACACTTCTGTGGCACATATAGGAAAAATGCGCCACAGAAGTTGAAACTTGTGTGGTGCATATGTCCACATGTGCCACAGAACTTCTGTGGCGCATATGGACGTATGCGCCACAGAAATCTCGGGTGGACCCTATCATGAAATCTCAATGACTGTACTCTGACCAATATTTTGTGGCGCATATGACCATATGCGCCACAGAAGTTCATCTTATGTGGCGCATATAGAGGCATGCGCCACAGAAGTTGGAGTAGGAAAAAACGATTCCCCCCCCCCCCCCGAGGATCACCTTTTTAGCCTTGCAAAAAATAATAGAAAATGAAAAACACTTCAAAAAATAAAATCCTTTCACATAGTGATAGGTAATATGGTCTAGTTTGTAGGAAAATTAACAAACATGCATTTCGAATTTTTATGCAAGAAAAGTTTATGCCACGGTAAAATGGTCATAACTTTTGCATACGATGTCGGAAAAATACGTATAATATACCAAAATGACGAGAAATTTAGATTTTCAAAATTCGAAAAGAGTAAAAAGTTATGGCCAAAAGATCGTTTTTTCCTGCAAAAAAAAAGAAGGACAAGCTTCTGTGGCGCATTTCTTCCATATGCGCCACAGAAGTCTTGGCCAAATTTCGACATTTGAATCCCGCCCTTCTCCCTCTCTTCTACTCCTCTACCTTTCCCCTTCTCACCTTCTTCTCTCATTCTCCTCACCTTCTCCTCCTCCTCCTCCACCCCGGTGAGATCCTCCTCCTCCATCCCGGTGAGCTTCTCCTCCTCCTCCTCCTCCTCCACCACCACCCCGGTGAGCTCCTCCCTCCTCCACTCTGGTGAGCTATTCCCTCCTCCACCCCGGTGAGCTCCTCCTCCTCCTCCCACCTCCCTCCTCCTCCACCTCGGCGAGATCCTTCTCCTCCCACCTCCCTCCTCCTCCACCCCGGCGAGCTCCTCCTCCGGCGACCTTCTCCTCCTCCTCCTCCGGCGGCCTCCTCCTCCTCCTCCTCCTCCTTCGGTGGCCTCTTCATCCGGTGGACTCCTCCTCCGGTGGCCTCCTCCTCTCCTCCACCGGCGACCTACAGCTCCTCCACTAGCGACCTCCTTCTCTCCTCCATCGGCGACCCCCACCTCCGACGAGCACCACCTCCGGCTAGATCTGGCCGGGTTTTTTTTTGAAATTTGAAAAAAACTTCTGTGGCGCATATTTGCCAAATGCGCCACAGAAGTTTGAGATCTGGTTTGGGACTTCTGTGGCGCATTTTGGCAATATGCGCCACAGAAGTTTTTCAGACTTCTGTGGCGCATTTCAATATGCACCACATAACTGCAATTTAGTGGCGAGATAATAGTGGCGTATCCCATATGCGCCACAGAAGTCCCAAAATGGTGCGCCGCTGATAGGCCTTTTCCTAGTAGTGGCTGTTGCTACTAGGTAGAAAACAACGGTCTCTTGTTCATGGAACATGTGGACTATTTACCTTACACGCTTTGCTTAAAGTAGTTGTCTGTTGCTTGCAACTTAATACTGGAGGGGGTTTAGATGATAACCTGAAGGTGGACTTCTAGTCATAGATGCAGTTGGATGGCGGTCTATGTATCTTGTTGTATTGCCCAATCGAATCTCATAGGATCTTTCTGACTAGTATTGCACTGTTATGCCTTGCTCAGTTCCTGTCAATTGCCCTGCTGTAATTTGTTTACCCTTCATGCCATATTGTTTATCTAAGGAGAGCACCTCTAGTGAACTATGGACCCCGATCCAATCTTTACCATTGATACATCTTCCATTGTTACTTGTTTACTTGCTGCAAACCACCATTACCTTCCACACCATACGTTTAATCCTTTGTTACAGCAAAGTGGTGAGCTTGACAACCTCACTGATTCGTTTGGTCAAAGTCTTGAGTTTGTGTTGTGTAGGTCTCCACGTTGCTTGCAACACCCGTGTGACGTTTCCTTCCTCCTACTGGTTCGATAACCTCGGTTTCTTACTGAGGGAAAACTTGCTGTTGTGTTGCTTCACACCTTGCTCTTGGGGTTCCCAACGAAGTGCTTCTACATCAACTCAGTGCTGCATCAAGCTTTTTTGGCGCCGTTGTCGGGGATCTACAGGACAGCTTCAACCTCTTCCTCACTGTCAAGCATCAAGTTTCTCTAGCGCCGTTGCCAGGGAGTCTAAGGACGTCTTCACTAGGGGAGTCCTTCAATGCCTTTCTCTTTACTTTGTTTTTAGGTTGCTTTGTTTCTTTTGCTTGGTTTTGCTTGCCTCTTTTCAAAAAACCCAAAAATATTAGTCTAGTTTGGTTTGCTTGCTTTATTCAAAAACACAAAAAAATAGTTCCTACTCTAGTTGCCACCTCGTTCTAGCTCATCATGTTGCTCCCCAAGTTCACCCTGAAGGACCTTTCTATAGGCAGTGGCTCCATAATTGGGAAAGATAATATTGAAGAATTCTTTAATTATGTTAGCAAGCATGAGGATATTTGATATGTCCAAAATGTATCTACTTTCTCGAAGACTTTGCTATTGTTTCTCCTCTAAACTTGTGTGATTTAGATACAACTAACCCGGACTGACGCTGTTTTCAGCAGAATTACCTTGGTGTCTTGTTTTTGTGCAGAAAATGAACTATCGGGAAAAATTCCAGAGAAATATGCCAAAAATTATATTTCACCAGAAGGTCCACGGAGCCAGAAGACGAGACGGAGAAGGGGCCTGGGGGGCACACACCTATGCCAGGCGCGGGCCCACCACTAGCCTCGCCTGGGGGGTGCAGCCACTCCAGGCACCCCCTCGGCCTCCCTCTGCGCCTATAAGTTGTCTTTCGACCTAAAAACCGAGGGGTCCGATAGTTTTCCAGAAAGAGTTCTGCTCCACTGCCGCCACCAGAAACCAAGATTCGGATCCAGAAACTCCGTTCTGGCACCCTACCAGGACGGGGAATTTGGAGAGGATCATCGCCATCGCCATCACCAACGCATCTCCATTAACCACCGATGTTTCCCTCATCCATGAGTGAGTAATCCCCCGTTGTATGCTTGGGGATGGTAGGGATTGTATGAGTTCTATCATGTAATCGAATAAGATCTGTTAGGGCATAGTGCCTAGTATCTCTATTAGTGCTATTTGACTTTGTTGCAACTTGTTGTGCTTAATGCTTGTCACTAGGGCCCGAGTGTCATGATCTCAGATCTGAACTTATTATTGAATCATTATGATAGTATTGTTTGTGATCTTATCTGCAAGTTGTGTACACATATCATTGTCCGGATCCAAAGCCCCAAAGTGACAATAATTGGGACAACCGGAGGGGATGCTTGTGGTGTGAGGATCACGTGTGTTCACGGAGTGTTAATGCTTTGCTCCGGTGCTCTATTAAAAGGAGCACCTTAATTGCCAGTAGTTCCCTAGAGGCCCCAATGCCACGGGTTGGCTAGACAGAAGATGTTGTGCAAGTTCTCATTGCGAGCACGTATGACTATATTTGGAGCGCATGCCTATGATTGTTTAGTACTTGGATGCTTGTTATTATTTATCTGCAATGCCCTAGATCCTGAAGTTAAATGTTTAGACTCGTCCATGCAACGCCCGTCCATCCATCCCTATGCCTACCGTACTCGAATCCTATTGTTACCGTTACTGTTACTATTGCTCCTGTTTCACTGCTGCTGTTGCTTTACTGTTGCTACTACCAAACTGTTGCTACTGATAAACTTCTATAAGAAAGAACTATTTCCAGGTGCAGCTGAACTGACAACTCAGTTGTTAAGGCTTGCAAGTATTCTTTGGCTCCCCTTGTGTCGAATCAATAAATTGGGTAATACTACCTGCGAAGACTGTTGCGATCCCCTATACTTGTGGGTCATCAAGACTATTTTCTAGTGCCATTGCTGGGGAGCATAGATTTATTTGTAAGTTCACTTGGATCTACTATTGTTCACTGCTACTCCTTTCATCATGGGCAAGTCTCGTGATGGAAAGTTTCCTATTTTACCATCCACTGCAAGAAGAGGTACAATCCTAAACACCGCTGCTGCTCTTGATTCACTGTCTATTATAAGTAAGCTTGTCACACCACCACCACATACACATGCTACACACATGTTACTTCTACTGTGCTTGATGCAAGTGGTTCATTAGGTCCTTTTCTAGATGCTACTATGACTAGTCTAGGAAATACCGAAACTCCTAGTGAAGACACTGTTACACCTGTTAGCTCACCTGAGTCTAGTGAGAATTATGATATTAATGATGGTTACATTGAGTTCACTGATGATTTTGTTGAAGAGTGCCGAAACACACATGGTACTAGTGCTATTAAGAGTCTCCTTGCTAGACGAACTATTATGCCTAAGATGTTCTCTGATCCTAAGTTTGCCACCTCTCCCATAGATATTAAAGATAAAGATTATGATTTCTCTCTTGATTTATCTTATTTAGATATTGTTGAGAAAGAACCTTTTTGTGGGACTGAAAATGAGAGTGTTGTGGCTCATATGAATGAGCTTTCTACTATGAGTGCTTTATTCTCTGATGATTTTAAGATGCGTAAGTACTTTGTTACTAAGATCTTCTCTTTTTCACTAAAAGGAGAAGCTAGGGCTTGGTTTAATAGATTACCTCTTGGTTCCATTGATAGCCTTGATTGCTTGATTGCTTCTTTCTTCCAAAAATATTTTCCTCCCAGTGCTAGACATGCTGCTTTGCAGAGACTTTTTGATTTTAAACAAGGAGAAGAAGACAAATTGTCTGAGTCATGGACAAGGTTCCGTGCCTTGATTCATGCACATCCTGGATGTCCATTACCTAAGAATGAGCTTCTTGATATTTATTATAATGGACTAACTAATGATTCTAGGACATTCCTAGATAGCTTTGCTGATTGTGTTTTCAGGAAAAGAACTCCTACAGATGCTGAAGAATTAATGACTAAGATAAGCAAGAATTATGATGATTGGACTTCAACTGAGCTGAATACACCTGAGCCTATTACTCCTGAACTAGATGTTCCTGAACCAGTTCCAACACCAACAACAAAGAAGAGGGGAGTTATTGCATTAAATGATGAAGTGATGAAGGAAGCTAATAAGTTTCTAAAGGAGAAAGGTATTAGAGCTGAAGATGTGAAGAATGTACCTCATATATAAGAATTATGTCAGCCAATTCCCCACTCATCCACTATTGAGGTACACTCTCTCCAACACTTTGATGAAGGTGATATTTCTTATGGTAAGCCTCCTGATCAATGCTTAGAGGAACTTGACACATTTATTGTTAAACAAGGGTATTTTAATAAACAAGTTCAGAATCATTTATTGGAAAAGTCTAGAGCTATCCATGAGTTGAAATATATTGTGGAAAGAACTTCTAATGATATTAAAATGCTTTGTAAACACTTTCAAATGGTTCAAACCCAACTTGGTCAACTTGCTAAGGTACAAAAGGATATGTTAGTTAATGCTTCAGGAGATAAACATGCTTATGGAATTAGAAGTAGAGTGGTATAGCTACTCAAGATCCTTTATATCCTGAAGGACATCCTAAAAGAATTGAGCAGGATTCCCAACAAGGTGAAGATAGTGGTAGTCCTCGTAAGAGAAAGAAACATAAAATAGGTTAGGAACCACTTGAACCTGCTGTAGATCCTAATAGTATATCTATCTCTAATGCTAAAACTGAGAGTTGTAATGATAAAAATGAGTCTCCTGATAAGGAGGAAAGTGATGAAGAACCTGAGAAGCACACTAATAACACTAGGTACACTAAGGAAGATTTTATTGCTAATAAACATGGTAAAGAGAGAGACCCTTGGGTGCAGAAACCTATGCCTTTTCCAGGTAAGAAACACAAGTCAAAGGAGGAAGAACACTATAACAAGTTTTGTGAGTGGATGAAGCCTTTATTCTTGCAAATTCCTTTGACTAATGCTATTAAGTTGCCTCCTTATTCAAAGTATATGAAGGATATTGTCTCTAATAAAAGGAAGAGTCCTAATGAGGAGATTTCTACTTTGCTTGCTAATTATTCTTCCAATGGTAAGGTTCAAAAGAAACTTGGTGATCCACGTATACCAACTATTCCTTGCTCCATTAAGAATAATTATGTTAGAACTGCTTTATGTGATTTGGGAGCTGGAGTTAGTGTTATGCCTTTTTCTCTCTATAAGAGACTCCAGCTGGAAAAGTTGATACCAACTAATATATCTTTGCAAATGGCTGATAAGTAAACTACTATTCCTGTTGGTATTTGTGAGGATGTTCATGTTCAAGTTGCTCATAATTGCATGGTTTTAACTGATTTTGTTGTGCTTGAAATGCCTAACGATGATAATATGTCTATTATTCTTGGGAGACCTTTTCTTAATACTGCAGGTGCTGTCATCAATTGTAATCAAGAAAAAGTAACATTCAATATTAATGACAAAGATCACATTGTCTATTTCCCCAAGAAGGTTGCTAAGAGCTATTGCCTGAATTCCATTTAAAATATTGAGAGCATCAAGGTTGGAGAAATATATTGCCCCATTCCACAAGAAATTTTTGAAACTATTATGATTGGACCATTGCTATCAAATATGAGGTAACATAATCACTTTGTGGAATACAAAGTTTTTTTTCATATAAGATTGTTTTGGTAACAAGACTTGATCAACCTTGTTAACAAAAGGATTTTAATGAACAAAATAATGTTTTCACTATGGTTATACTTGCTTTCTTTTACTTTTCTCCTTACTAGTCTTTGCTCTTCGTCATGCCTAACTTAAAGGCGTTAAAGAAAAGTACTTGTTGGGAGATAACCCAAGAGTTTCCTTGCATCTTGGAAGTTATTACTTCATTAATGACCTCTTCTTATCCTTTTTGTTTGCTTTTTGTGCCAAAATGACCTCTAATGAGAGGGAAGTAAGATTTGGGGAGTTGCTGCCCCGAAACAGATTTATGTCCTCCACAAAAAAAAATTCGTGAGCAGTCTCTATAACTCGGATTGAGCTGAAAATTTACAAATAAATACCCCAGTATGTTAGCTAACTTTCGTTAGTTCAACACTTTTTTATTTGAGCAAAATAAGATATTCTAAAAAATCGGTTTCTACCTACTGGTCTGTTTTGACAGATTTCTGCCATTATTTGCATTTGCTTCTTATTGATTCCTTTTCGGGTTCTTTTTGGGAAATTGAGATTTTTGAGGGAATTGATATAGTAGCTTGTGTCTTTACTAAAAGTTTTTCTGTTTTAAAACTAAACCCCAAAGGTCTTTTATCTTTTGAATGCACTAATGTTGCTAATGAAGATTGTGTGAAGTTTTGTATGAAGGAAAAGTTTTAGGTGTAGAGAGAGGATGATGTAATAAGATGAAAAATTGACAAAAGCTCAAGCTTGGGGGGAGCCACCCCTTGTCACCCAAGAAATATTCAAGAGGTACAAGCGTCAAAGCTTGGGGGTGCCCAAGGCATCCCCTTCTTCATCAATACAAATCGTAGGTCTTTCTAGACACTTCGTTTTTATTGTTTCATGCACAGTTGTGTTGTTCTTGGAGCGTATTAGTTTTTGTTTTTGGTTTTCTTTTGTTTTGTTTGGTTTGACTTTTCTTTGTTTGTTTTTGCTTTGTTTACTTTCTTTAAAAATCGAAAACACCAAAAATATTTGTTGTTGTTCTTTGGTTTTGTGAGTTCTTTGCAGGGTTCAATCGTCCTCAGTGGATTTTGGTTTCATGTTATTATTCAAGTCACACAAGTGAAGGCAATAATGAAGATTAAGACAACTTGAGGTGTGGTAAGAGGCTGGTAACGAACTCTCTTTGTTTGTTTTTTTACATATACTCATCATGGTGAGCATGCTTAGCCTGTTTGTGTAAGGTGTATGTCATTATGGATGCTTAGTAGTTCTTGCTTGTCTAAGATTAGCTCCAACTTGCTAATAGTTTGTAGCATGTCATATGAATGTTTACTTGCATTGCTTTATTCATATTTTGGTATGATATTGTGGTATCCTCCTCTGACTGTTTATGTGAATCGACTTGGCACATGCTCATGCATGCATATGACTAATCAATAGTCGGTAAGCCTCGATGATTTATTTTGTGCGGTGACCCAGCATACCACTGCATGATGTAGTACACTATAGTCGTTGACATAACACCAATGAAACACCGTTCACTAGTATTACATCCCTCAGAGCGGTACAACAGAAACACAGCAGGTCCAAGACATGACTATAAGTTACAACTCAACTCTTTACACAAGATCCAGAGAACACTCTAGGTTAAAGGGAGAGAAAGAAACTTCTTACAAAGAAGAATCAGAAATAAACAACTCAAAAACTATCATATTAATAAGACTAGTATTTTAACTAATGGTCTAGCATTACTGCTATTGCAATACGCTACAAAAAAAGGTTCTATGGCCAGATATTATATTCCTATCTAATCAGTAACTTCGTATTCTCTTGAGTTGATGTATATGTTGACTTTCTTGACTTCATTGAAGAGCTTTAGCTTCTGGTGATGATTCCTGGAGCATATCGTGATGTAAACGTCGATTGTACTAGCTTCAGAATCTAGCAAGGGTTAAGAAGATAAGTTGAGTACGAGCGTACTCAGCAAGTCCACTAGAAAAGAGTGTTTTATGCACTATATCTACAGCCAGAGACCGTAGGTCGTAGGCAATGCAGGTTTTCGTAAACATTTCTTCAAAGGTTGCTTTTATTCTGAAAAGCTATGTCCGTCAGCCTTCACGGGTTTACCAGAACTTTCATGGAGTTCCTTTAACGTCGCGTTCGCAGCTCCTTCCTAGAACAAGGAGTAACAAGTTATAGTTCTTACACTCTGAAGAGGTGCGTTACTTTACCCATGAGATACCTTAGCCTTGTTGCACAACCAAGTCATGACCTTGTCCATACTTCCTTGTCTAAGATCCAAGCCAATCACTGCCCTCTCCGCGACCTCATATGTCTGCACGATCCTTCGGGGCCGGCTCACCTCCATTAAGCCCCCTTTTGGCAGGCTAGAACCCTGATGAGTTCCCGAAGACTCTATGACCTGGTGATGCCCGGACAAGTACCATTTAAATGGACTATATCCCTAAACACCGTTCATAGATAATCTAGACACCAAAAGTGTGGAGCGTAAGGGTGCCCACCCATATGTTGGATCCGCACAAGGAATCACAACGTCACGTTAAGGTCGTCTTGCCTCCATACGAGAGGAAAAGGATACAACTGACTTCTCTGTCCCATTCCAAATCTCATGGTTAACGCATAATATACGGTGCAATAATCACTGGCGACTTTGGTTGTTAGGTCCTAGATAATATGTTCCTTTACCACCGGAACTTTCATAGTAGGTTAGTACCTCATGGTAAATAACCTATAATCATATTATTATGAAAAATAGTGTTTTCTGACCTTTTTCAAATGCAGGTGATGACAACACTGGATTTGTAAAATACTTTACAGAAAATAATCAAAGGACATGAGCAAGTGTGAACTTGTCTTTTGTGATTGCAAGATTATGCACTCACGGTCTTCAAGACAATATAAGATCCAATATCTGAAATCAGCATCATTGGTCCAGTAAGGACTAATGTTTAGAGAAGCAAGATGCTATTATGCATAAGTAATGTAATGCAATTTCGTAAACTCAAGTCCCGGGGATAACGTTGTTCTAGGGTTTGAATACTGGAAATGGTTTCTTTGAAATGTGTTGCCCTTTTAGATTAAGTTTCACACTCGTGCTTCTTATTAAGGCTTGTGAGTGTGTGTGAACAACACGTATTTATATAACAATAAGATACGCACATATGGAATGCTACTCAAGATTGCTTACACCATAATTGTTTATCTTCACATTTTACTTTATAAGTAATGTCACTTATAAAGAACTTAAGTGTTTTCAAACCTAAGTAAACAAGTATAGTATAAAGTAAGGCGATTACGATTAATTATCATATGTTTACTAAAGTGGCAAAACGAATAACTTTTGAAAAAAAGATTTCTTTATTAAGGTTTAAACAATCCTTGTGGTTAATAGAATGTGGTTGATGTTGTTTATGCTTGCTTGAATAGTCTGGACTTGAGATGCTTTATGGCTTAATTATAACAGACCAAAGTTAACTATAAAACACATAATAAAGTATTTAGCATTATACTTAAAGTCTTGTAGACTAAAGTTAACTTTAAAGGCATAGATGGATTTAAGGTATATTGCTTAAGTTATTTGTACCTTGTGTACTTCATAATGTTTCCTTCAAGTTACTTAAGAATGATTATACTTTTATTTGAGTAGTGATTTCTTATCATTATACTGGAGTGGAACCATTATCTCTTCATAAAGATGTGGTTATGGTTTGTGAATAAGTAACCCATGTTAGTGACTACTTGTGAAGTCACTATAGTGTTTTAGTATGATTATAATCTTGTGATTTAAGTATTGGAAAAGATTTTATTTATTCACAAATTATTCTTGAAGATTTTATATTGAATAAGGATCCTTTTAGAAAATAACTTCCACTAATGGTTGAATGATAATTTAATAAAATTGCATTTAAAATGTGTTGAAGCATTTTGACTTCACATAATTAATATTTAGGACTAACACTATTTATTAGACTCAATTGGCTAATTTTTAGAATTATTAGCAATTTTTATTTACCCTTATATGAATTATCAATTAAGGAAATAAGTTTAAATTTGAGTTATTAAAGTATTTGATTTTTTATTTAACTCAAAATTGGAATATTATAATTTTAACATGTAAGTATTATTTTTGTGATCATTTTGGTATATTACATTTATTTTTGTGGTTTATAAATAATAAGATATTATTTTTATAAGATTTACTACTTTATAAATACTTAATAAATAATAAATGTTTAATTAAGTGAACTAATAATGCATTATTATAGTTTTGAATTATAGTTCTTATGTTTCTAATATTTTTTGTATTTTATTTATATTTTTAGCATTTACCATTATTAAAATATGAATTATCAAAGTTTTATTACTTATAAGATCTTTATTAAATAATAATTATTTAAATTGTTAACATAATAATGTTTGATAATATTTTCAAGTTGTAGATTTTATTTTTCTAAAAAAATTCATATATAAAACATATTTTTCTGAATTACAAAACTAAAGTTATTGAATTTCTAGGATTTAATCATTTTCTAAATTATTTTCTATATAACCAGTTTACTTTTTACACCCACCCTAACTCTACCCTGGTCACTGACCCGTGGGGTCAGGACCACGTCAAATGCCACGCGGGCAGTGGACGAGTCAACCGTGGACTTGGTGAGGATGAGATCATCTTGACGTCATCCCGCCAGAAACCCTCTCAGATCGGTGACCATTCTGTCAATTGGGAGAGCGCGAGCACGCGAGGATGGTTGCGTTCGAAAGAGCGAAATGCGGGGAGTCTAATAGTGGCGGTGCAGCCCAATTTTGGTCACCGGAGCAGCTGCTGCGATGGTGAATGGCGGCGATAGAGACAGACAAATGACGATAGAGCAAACCAGAGAGAAAGGGAGGCAGAGGGAAGGTGATGGAGCACCGCAGGCTCACCGGGGTTGCATCGAAGCGGTTGCTAAGATGTGAGGAGGTCAAAATCGACGGGGAGGATGGTGGCCGGAGTTGGGAACGGAGGTCTCAATCCGAGCGTCTCGGACCTCACCGGCTTGTGCTAACGGGGGCAATCGATAGAGTCAAACATGGCGAGTCTTCCAAGCATCACGGTGTGTCTCGGGACGGCCGGAAGCGTCGGCAACGAACAGCCCTGGCTGAAGCTAGGGTTCGGTCAAAGAGGAAATTGAGTAGGAAGAAGGGGAATTGGGGGTCTAGGGTTTTCTTGACGGTGGCGTTGAAGCTTTTATAGGCGTTGATCAGCGGCGGCACGAATCTGGACGGAGGCGGACGATCGGGCGGTCGCCGGAGCTCCACCGAGCTGCTTTCCACGGTGCTGCCTTCTGTCACGAGGAGGAAGAAAGGAAAAAAAATCCTCGAAAGGGTATTGGGCTTGGTTGGGCTGGTGTTGGGCTTCGGTGTGACGCACGTGAGCGACAGGAAGTGACGAGGAAGATGGGTCGTGGGCCAGATATGACGGATGCCTCTTTTTTTTCTGTTTTGAATTTTACTTTCATATTTTTATATTACTCATTTGTTTGAATATTTCCCATATAATTTTATCTGCTAAATAATTGCAGTAATAACTAGGTTATTTAGAATCAATTTGTGAATTTTTACTATATAATGTTATATTTCTTTATTTTCTTTAAATAAGTACTTATCCTTCTAATATTCTGTAATAAGTTTTGTGATGAATTTTCTCTTCATAATAAACCATGGATTTATATTAAGATATTCCCTTATTTGTTTATGGGACTTAATTTTAGTTAACTTATAGTTTGGAAAGAAGTTTTTATATAATGATCATATATTATTATTTGATGTGTGATAAACAAAGGAAACCATTTGGTTAATATTACTCCCATAGATCTAGGGAATAATAAGGTATATATTTTATTATAACTAACATAGTAGTTAGGGTTTGAATTGTAAATGCTTACCATAAGTTCTTAGGAGATCTAATATTCTCATCTTTCTTTTATACTCATGGGTAAACATTAATGGTTGAGTCATATTGTTCTCCTGTTTGTGATCTTTAATGTTATCACCCTTTAAAATAAATAGTTATTTTCTGGAATGTCTTATGTAAAATAATTGATAAATATAAATCCTAAGCACATATGGTTATGATAATTTGAAATGATAAAGATGTGCTTAAGTGATTTGCTATAGGAAAATATTCCTACAAAGCTTTGTGGAAGTCAAATGATAGATCAATCAGATGAAATGGATATTATGTTTGGTTAAAGATTTAGGGTTTAGTGTTTACCAAGAATTCATATCTTCCATAATTCACAATCCTGGACTTCTAATTAAGGAATTCCTTTCCTAGATATTCTACTTCTTTATAACCATCATCATGTGTTAATATGGTGAGCTTTACTTCACAAGAATATTCTTATCCAACTTTTATTCTTCTAAATCCATTTATAAATCCAATGAGCTTGACACTAAAGCTTTTCATAATCTTCTCGTATCCATACTTGGTTATATCATCCACTACTAATATTACTCCAGTAGTTGTATATATCAAACTTTACTTCACCTCAAGTGTTAGTATTTCCCAAATTATCCTTATACCATTATGACTTGTCATGAATAATCTAGGGTAACATATCTATACTAGGGTTCAATCATGTTCTATCCACCAATGTCACTTGTACATGATATAAGCATTCAATCTTGGTGACTAAAGCATGATCATTATAATCCTTTGATCCTTTATGGTTTAGGTTTCCAGTTGGCTAATCAAGACCTTCATCAATACAACACTACAGTTGTATTATAATTATCTTCTTAGTGTATCTATTGGATTAAGGGATGTTATTTATGGACAATGCTTACTTAATCCAATAGGATTACTCCTTGGTATCTATCTTCAATGTTCATCCTTGTAATCTTTACCTCAGATACTCTTCTATTATTTTAGGAGTGAGTTAACTCCATCAATAATCCTATTGATTTAATTCTCTTTCAACACTCCCATCCCATAGATGATATTTAAATCTAGCATTACTATTTACATCTTCTTACTTCTTTCTCTTAAGGACCCAAGTGAATGCTATGATAAGGACAAGAGTTGATAGATCAAGAATTGATAGTTTAAGAATTTGTGAATCAATAGTTGATTACTCAACATTGATGAACAACAGATATTTAGATAGGATTCTATAAGGATTGATATGGAAAGAAAGATATATGGTGAATGATCTTGACTTGGTTTCTTTCCTACTCAATCTCACTAAAGAGTTAAGGTTAGGTATTACCATGATACTCATGGTGTAAGTAGATGAGATTAAGATAGATCAAGATTTACTTGTTACATTCTTATTACTTAAGTTATATTTATAATTTGGTATTCATGGGTTATGTAATGAATACTGGGATATGACTACTTAAGAATCAAGTATAAAGCATTAAATAATGCATTAGGGTTTAACTTTTGTTACATTTGATCTACCCTTAGATCAAATCTCCCTTACCCAAAATAAGGTTTTAGCAAAGGTCATATTGAAACTTATCGCAGTCAACTTGATGATCTACTTCAGTTCCATCAAGTTGAGAGAAGCTTCAATCACTTTGACAAGTTTTTGTTCAAAAGCGCGAAAATTATTCGGATTTTCTATGCATGAATGCAATGCACATATCTGTGTTCAGCTTATTTCTAAGCTCTAATGCTGGGATGTTACATTTTGCCTCAGAGTTATTGTATCAGTTTCATGCCATAATTAGTCATGTTTTGTTGCAAACATGATTATGACAGTTATTGCTCTCTCGTTTTTCGCTCCCTCTCTATTGCTAGCCTTCACTTGCACTGAGTATGTGCTCTACCTGTGCTTCCAACTCCCCAAAACCAATATTGCCAGCTATGTCCACCTTACCTACCTATTAGCATCATTTGCTACTTCAACGCATATTTTATATGTCGTGTTTTCTTCCAAAATAAAATGTTTGTGTGTTTTGAGAAAGTTAGTTAGTAAAGCTCTCACAAACTTGATGGCACACTTTATTCTTTGCGCTTAATAATTCTGAACCATTGTGACATGTCCATGAAAGTTATATGCTTGCTAATTATATGTTGGGAGTCAGCAGAACCGTGCTGTCATGGGGAACGCTTTCAACACTTTTTGGATATCCTATCCAGTTGATACTTTGCTCTTTTGTTTACGGATGTCGACGATGTGAAATAAAAGGAGAGCTTGAGAGTTCATGGAGTTTATACATTGTGTTAGAGAAACGCCTGGGCCGCTAGCCTAAGCCATGCCTAATCATGGTGGAAACTTGCAGCATTACCATAATGAGAATCCTCAATAAAAAGCTATGCATATGGTAAATAAAAAGATTGCTGAGATGCTCATTGTCTGCTTGCCTTGTCATTTTGGTTATGGGAAAGCTACTGTACCATGTGCAAGGGGTACCCCGTTGGCGGTTCTCTATGATATGCATGTATTTACAATGACAATAACTTTCGGGTAACCAAAGTTGAGTAGCATGCGGAGCGGCCCTCGTACTCAAGGGACTTGGAATTTCCAATCTATGGTCTGTCAAGCATATAATTTAGAGTGGACCTCACTTTCACCCTAACCACATGAAGATGCCTATGATAGGGGCAATGAGAGCTCAAAGCTAATGAGTACCTTCCTTTCAGCATTTGGAAGCCTTTCAAACTTTCCAAAACTATTTTCACAACTTTGTTGAGTCACCACTTATTCTATGAGCACCTTGTTCAGAGCATAGTTGCCATTCTTGTGTTTGTTCCAAAACTTGGTTAATTATGTCATGACTTTGATGCTTGTATCTCTGATATCTTTATCTCTAGTCTTCACTTGAACTTCAGAGGTGCCTTGGCATTTATATTGTGCTCTTCAAACAAAGGCAAGCGAGATACCACTATATCATACTTTACTATGACCATTGCAATGTTGCTTATGTTTATGTTTCATGCTACTTATTATTATTGAGTTGGTTACTCTTCATAGCTTGCAATGACTATTGAGTAGACTTAGTTGCATACTTCTTATTATGAATTGTCTAAGCATCTACTCATGTGCTAAGAATATTTACATCATATGAAGCAAAATGTTCGTGAAAGTTCTTTTATCGCACTCAGTTTTCAACTGAATTGCTTCAGGACAAGCAACAAGCTAAGCTTGGGGGGAGTTGATACGTCCAAAACGTATCTACTTTCTCGAACACTTTGCTATTGTTTCTCCTCTAAACTTGTGTGATTTGGATACAACTAACCCGGACTGACGCTATTTCAGCAGAATTGCCTTGGTGTGTTGTTTTTGTGTAGAAAATGAACTATGAGGAAAAATCCTGAAAAATATGCCAAAAATTATATTTCACCAGAAGGTCCACGGAGCGAGAAGACGAGACGGAGAAGGGGCCTGGGGGGCACACACCCATTCCAGGCGGGGGGGCACCACTGGCCTCGCCTGGGGGGGGTGCAGCCACTCCAGGCACCCCCTTGGCCTCCCTCTGCGCCTATAAGTTGCCTTTCGACCTAAAAACTGAGGGGGATTCGATAGTTTTCCAGAAAGAGTTCCGCTCTGCCGCCGCCACCAGAAACCAAGATTCAGATCCAGAAACTCCTTTATGGCACCCTGTCGGGACGGGGAATTTGGAGAGGATCATCGCCATCGTCATCACCAACGCATCTCCATCAACCACCGATGTTTCCCTCATCCATGAGTGAGTAATCCCCCGTTGTAGGCTTGGGGATGGTAGGTACTGGATGAGTTCTATCATGTAATCGGATAAGATCTGTTAGGTCATAGTGCCTAGTATCTCTATTAGTGCTATTTGACTTTGTTGCAACTTGTTGTGCTTAATTCTTGTCACTAGGGCCCGAGTGCCATGATCTCAGATCTGAACTTATTATTGAATCATTATGATAGTATTGTTTGTGATCTTATCTACAAGTTGTGTACACATATCATTGTCCGGATCCAAAGGCCCCAAAGTGACAATAATTGGGACCAGAGGGGATGGCTCTGGTGTGAGGATCACATGTGTTCATGGAGTGTTAATGCTTTGCTCAGGTGCTCTATTAAAAGGAGCACCTAAATTGCCAGTAGTTCCCTAGAGGCCCCGCTGCCACGGGCTGGCTGGATAGAAGATGTTGTGCAAGTTCTCACTGCGAGCACGTATGACTATATTTGGAGCGCATGCCTAGGATTGTTTAGTACTTGGATGTTTGTTATTATTTATCTGCAATGCCCTAGATCTTGAAGTTACATGTTTAGACTCGTCCATGCAACGCCCGTCCATCCATCCCTATGCCTACCGCACTCAAATCCTACTGTTACCATTACCGTTACTATTGCTCTTGTTTCACAGCTACTGTTGCTTTACTGTTGCTACTACCAAACTGTTGCTACTGATAAACTTCTGTGAGCAAGAACTATTTCCAGGTGCAGCTGAACTGACAACTCAGTTATTAACGCTTGCAAGTATTCTTTGGCTCCCCTTGTATTGAATCAATAAAATGGGTAATACTACCCGCGAAGACGGTTGCGATCCCCTATACTTGTGAGTCATCAATATTGAGGATAAATCTATAGCAGAGCTTGCTCCTAATTATGAGATTGCTTTAGCTTCTTTAGTTCATATGTTGGAGGCTAGGTTTGTTAGCCTTAACCCCATGATGCAAATTTTGTTCTTAAAACTAAAAGAAGAAAAGAATGTTGAAAAGAGATATTTTATTTTTGAAACTTTACTCATAGAGTTCCATGATGTTGCTAGGGAAGCCAAAAAGGTCTTTGAGCGTTTCAATATGCTAGGCTCTTGTGTAGATGTTGTGGGTACTTCAGATAAAACAAATCCTAGATATGAATTTAAGATACCCATACCCTTTAAGCTTGTTGGGATGAATGAGGCCTTTGAAAACAATATTGATTGGATTGTTCCTGAAAATCCTTTTGATGAAAGTAGTAAACCAAAGAAAGATGAGAAAGGATCCTCCAAAACTCATTTGGATGAGATACCTCTCATAGTTGAAGACTTTGCAAGTATTGATCTCAATTCTTCATTTGAAAATACTTGATTCTTCTTGTTTCTTGTGCCTAACTTAAAGGCGTTAAAGTAAAGTACTTGTTGGGAGATAACCCAAGAGTTTCCTTGAGTCTTGGAAGTTATTAATTCAGTAATGACCTCTCCTTATCCTTTTTGTTTGCTTTTTGTGCCAAGAATGACCTCTAATGAGAGGGAAGTAAGATTTGGAGAGTTGCTGTCCCAAAACAGATTTCTGTCCTCCACCATAAAAAATCGTAAGGAGTCTCTGTAACTCGGATGGATCTCAAAATTTATGAATAAATCTACCAGTATGTTAGATAACTTCTGTTAGTTCAACACTTTTTGATTTGTGCAACAAAAGATGTTCGAAAAAATTGGTTTCTACCTACAGGTCTGTTTTGATAGATTTCTGCCATTATTTGCATTTGCTTCTTATTGATTCATTTTTGAGTTTTCTTTAGGTGAATTGATCTTTTTAAAGGAGTTACTAAAGTATCTTGTGTTTTTAGTGAAAATACTTGTTGTTCCAAAGCTTTGCCAGAGGTCTAAAATCTTTTGAATAAACTAATGTTGCTAATGAAGATTGTGTGAAGTTTTGTATGAAGGAAAAAAATTCAGGTGTAGAGAGAGAATGATGTAATGATATGAAGAATGGACAAAAGCTCAAGCTTGGGGAACCAAGAAACCAAGTTATTACAAAGAGTCCACTATAAATTCCTATGCATGGTGTGTTACACCATTCCAAGTATATTCTTGTTTTCAGCTATCTATCAATTAAAAACTATTTTGTTATGTGAAAACTTAGTGATTAAAGACCTCACAAACTTGATGGCACACTTTATATTCTTTGCCCCTAATAAAATTGAACCATTGTGTCATCTATGTTGTATATGCTTGCACTTATACGTTGGAATTAGCAGAACCGTGCTACCACGGGGAACGTTTTCAACATTGCACTTATACTTTGTACTCAGTTGATATCATGCTCTTTTGTCTATGGATATCACCGGTGTGAAATAAAGAGGGAACTTGTAAGTCCATGGAGTTTGTATTCTATGTTAGAGAAACGCCTGGGCCGCTAGCCTAAGCCATGCCTAATCATGGTGGAAACTTGCAGCATCACCATAGTGAGCTATCTATGAAGCATCCTCAATAAAAAGCTATGCATATGGTAAATAAAAAGATTGCTAAGATGCTTATTGTATGCTTGCCTTGTCATTTTGGTTATGGGAAAGCTCATGTACCATGTGCAAGGGGTACCCCTTTGGCGGTTCTCTATGATATGCAAATACTTACAATGACAAGAACTTACATGTGACTAAAGTTGAGTAGCATGAGGTGTGGCCCTCGTATTCAACGGACTTGAGATTGCCAACTTATACTTCGTCAAGCATATACTCCATCTTTGTTCACTTTAACCTTAATCACTTCAAGATGCTTATGATAGGGGCAATGAGGGCTGAAAGCTAACAAGTACCATAATTTTTGGAAACTCTTTTTGAAACTTGAAATCTCTGCTTCCTTTACAAAAGGCTTTTCTTCCACCACTATTGAGTCTCCACCTTCTACCATTAGGCACTATTAAGAGAGCATAGTTTCCATTCTGTGTGCAGTGTTCCAAAGCTTATTGATTGATGCATATTGTGATATTACTTGTTCTTGTGCTATTTGTTTCTAGTCACCCATGTGAACTTTGAAGGTGTCCTATGCATCTATTTGCTACTCTATGAGGGACAAGCTGAATGCCACTATGCTATATTTTCTACATGTGAAACAAACAAACGTTTTTCAATGCATGTTATTCATGATCTTTGTTTATAGCATTTCATGTTGCATGCATAGTTACTATGTCCTATTGTTAGAACTCCATCTTTTATGCACATGTTTAGAGTTCTTTGATCCTAGCTTTCAATGCTTGCAAATGGTTGGATCTTTATTGTGAGGGTGCATGTCACCTAAAAAATATTATTTTTATCACTTACCTACTCGAGGACGAGCATGAGTTAAGCTTGGGGATGCTTGATACGTCAGAAACGTATCTATAATTTTTGATGCTCCATGCTTGTTTAGTATCTACTTTTCTTTGCTTTGTCTACACTTTGAGGTTCTTTTTACATGTTTTCTGGTACTAACCTATTAACAAGTTGCCACAGTGCCAGTTGCATGTTTTTTGTTGTTTTTGGTTCCAGAAAAGCTAGGAAGGAAATATTATCGGAATTGGACGGGACAAACCTCAGTCAATAACTTTCCGTGGGGAACAAGAAGTCCAGAGGGGAGCCGGAGAGGCGTGCGAGGGCAGCCACACACCCCTAGGCGCGGGTGGGACCTGCCCCGCGCCTAGGCAGGGTGTAGGGCCCCTGGCCACCGCCTCGGCCTCCCCCTTCGCATATAAGAAGCCCCCGATGCAGAAACCCTAAGTACCCGATCAATATTCTACAAAACCTTATGTAGCCGCCGCCACCGTCGTCCCTAGATCGGGGGGATCTGAAGCTCTTCCCGGCACCCTGCCGGAGGGGAGATCATCCCGGAGGCCTTCTCTCCGGTATGATGCGTGAGTAGTTCTACCTTGGACTATGGGTCCATGTAGTAGCTAGATGGTTGTATCTCCTCCTTGTGCTTTTATGTATAGATCTTGTGAGCTCCGTTCATGATGAAGATCTAATTTATTTGTAATCATGCATGTTGTGTTTGCGGGGATTCGATGGATATTGAGATTATTATGTTGGTTTGATTAATGGTTTTGTCTTTATGATCCTATCATGTCTGTGTTGTTTGTGATCTTGCATGCTCTCCGTTGTTAGTAGCTATCTTGGCCTAGTAGTTTCTAGTGACTCCAAGAGGGGGTATTTATGCTGGATAGTGGGTTCATGCCTTTAGTTTCCAAGGGAAGTGACAGAAATCTCTTCGGTTTTAGATGTGTTGTTGCTACTAGGTAGAAAACAACGGTCTCTTGTTCATGGAACATGTGTACTGTTTACCTTACACACTTTGCTTAAAGCAGTTGTCTGTTGCTTGCAACTTAATACTGGAGGGGGTTCGGATGATAACCTGAAGGTAGACTTCTAGTCATAGATGCAGTTGGATGGCGGTCTATGCATCTTGTTGTATTGCCCAATCGAATATCATAGGATCTTTCTGACTAGTATTGCATTGTTATGCCTTGCTCAGTTCCTGTCAATTGCCCTGATGTAATTTGGTTACCCTTCATGCCATGTTGTTTATCTAAGGAGAGCACCTCTAGTGAACTATGGACCCCGGTCCAATCTTTACCATTGATACATCTTCCACTGTTACTTGTTTACTTGCTGCAAACCACCATTACCATCCACACCATATGTTTAATCCTTTGTTATAGCAAACTGGTGAGCTTGACAGCCTCACTGATTCGTTGGGGCAAAGTCTTGAGTTTGTGTTATGCAGGTCTCCGCGTTGCTTGCAATGTGTGACGTTTCCTTCCTCCTACTGGTTCGATAACCTCGGTTTCTTACTGAGGGGAAACTTGTTGTTGTGCTGCTTCACACCTTGCTCTTGGGGTTTCCAACGAAGCGCTTCTACATCAACTCAGCGCTGCATCAAGCTTTTCTGGCGCCGTTGTCGGGGATCTACAAAACAGCTTCAACCTCTTCCTCCCCGTCAAGCATCACCCACGCCCACCTAGGGTGTGGCCACCCTGGTGTCCTCCTCCGTCTCGTCTTTGATTTTCCATATCGTTCAGGGAAAAATATGAACTTTGGCTTTTGTCCCGTCCAATTCCGATAATATTCATTTTTTAGCTTTTTGAAACCAAAAACAGCAGAAAACTGGCAACTGGCACTGTGGCATCTTATCAATAGGTTTGTTCCAGAAAGTGTATAAAAATACCTCAAAGCATAGACAAAACATAGCAAAGTGGATACTAAACAAGCATGGAACATCAAAAATTATAGATACGTTTACGACGTATCAGGCGCCGCCGGTGGACACATGGATCTCCATCTAGTACTCCCCTTCTTCTGATGTTGGTCCGCGCGACCTCCATTCCCGCCTGCGGGGTACCGAATCCCCGACCCATCCCCTGAAAAATTAAGGGAAGATGTTGCCGACGACCTCATAGTTCGATTGCTTCGGTGGCCGACGGGAGCGGCGGTGGCAGCGACCTCATGGTTCGATTGCTTCAGTGGCCGACGGGAGTGGCAGTGGAAGCACCGCGCATGGGGCTAGAGCGGTTGGAGGGAGCGCTGCTAGATCGGCAGAGGGTGGCCCTGGAAGAGGCCGACCGTGTTCATAGAGGGGACATACAGGGGCAGGGCAAGAGCACCGTCACCTAGGAAGAAGCCATTGTCGAACAACTCTGTTCTATGAGGCAGAAGGGGATTTTTTCTATCCAAATGAACCACTCAAGTTCACTCGACGATGGTAGGGACTACGATTTTACTCTGAAAAGCCAGGGGGCAAAAGGGTCCAAAAAACGGACGGTAGACAGAAACGTTGCGTTCTTTATTATTAGGTATAGATTTGTCGCATGGAATCAACCGCTTGAAATTTCCTTCTAGGAACTGTTTGATCTCGTTGTTCCTTACAATTTTTGTCTTGCAAGTGGTTCGTTTTGATGGAGGTAGAGGATAGCTTAGCTCTCTCAATTGCCAACTGTAGGTATAGGTACGATGATGAACTTTTGAGCTTGTGTGTGAGGTTGAAGATGAGGTATAGGAAGATGGTCTACTCGACAGGCGGTCGTCCAGGTAGAGGAACGCCAAAGTCGTCGTCATCGTTGACCGCGTGTAGCTCCCCTTTGTCACCTATTGTCACCTACGTGTTCCAGATGGTCCAGTCTGCTTGTTCGAGCATAGAGTTCCTGGATGTCGTGCCAGATCTCTTGCCGGTCTCCATCGTCGGTGCAACCATAGGAGGTGTCCCGCCAACCTCCGTCATCGGCGCAGCTGCAGCAGTTGTCTTGCTACCCTCCATCACTGGCACAACGGCAGCAGCTGTCCTGCCATCCTCTGTCGTCAGGATGCAGTACGAAGACGAAGAACAAGAGATGCTAATGACTGTTTAGGAATGCATATTAGTGTGACAGACAATCCGATGTAGGCAACCAAACAACATGCATTTGTTGTCCTCCTGCAAGAAAATTTCACGCAGACTATCAAACAAGATGCAAAAGGTGGCTTGGAGGTCGGATGAGTTTGGCAGTGCCCTCCGCAGCACTGCCCGATCGAGCCAAAAATCGGTGCAGGCTACCAAACGCGTCCTTGAGGACCATAGCGAATGTTAGGATTGAGTTTTTGTTTTCTGTATACCTGTTTTTGGTGCGGCACCCAAACACGATTTTAATCCCATATCCAAACAAGGTATAAAGGACCATCTCTTAGAAATAAGAGATGTCTATTTTCTCCATTGTATGGCATGTGTTCCCTTAGAAAATGTAGAACCCCGGATAAAAACTACTATTAGAAAATGTCTGTTATTTATTTTTTGCATCATCATGACACCATCATGCATCTTTTAACCTAAAAACTATTTCTCCAAAGACCTAATTGTTTTCTATTTACCTCCCTCTTTATTTCAACTGCAAAATCCGGTCTGTCCGAATATTTCGTTTTGTCTAAAAATTAATTACAAAAGTATATTTACAACTAAATATATAATACAAACTATTTTTCTTGGGAGGCCACCCCAAGCCAGGCCACCTACCACCCCGGCAGGCCCAGCCCATACCGTCTAGACCAAACCTTAGTTTTTCTCACCTAAACCCTAACCCTAATCTCCCAAACCACCCAACCCTAGCTACCACTCCACATCCCTGTAGCCGCCGCCGACACTCAAACCTCGCACGCGTGCAACCTAGCTGCCCGTGGCCTCACCTAACACGCTCAGCGCCCTTGGCCCCATCCCGCGACCCACTCCTTCCCTGTAACCCCTCTCTCTCCCTCACGCAACCCCCGCTCACCCCACCCCGCGTGAGCCCTGGCCCCACCCCACCTCGCGGCCCTCTCTGCTCGACCCTTCACCCACCCCGCCTCCCCGTTCTCCCCTTCCTTCCGAGAGCCGCCGCCGCTAGCGGGCCTCCTCCCGCTCGCGAGCCTACCCCCAACGCGACCCCATCTGCGTCTTGCCCAAGCGCGCCGCCGCGTTCGTGGGCCGCCGGAGCCGCCCGTGGCCCTCTGCGACACGCCACCCCGAGCTCGCCTCCGCCAGCAAGCCGCCCCCCTCAAGATCCTCGAGCCGGAGCCCGGCCGACCCTCTGTCGCCCTTTCCCATCGGCAGGAGCACTGCCCGAGCCCGTCGGCGCCCCTCTGCGGCCGCCCGTCGAGCTCCCCGCGACCCGAGCGCCCCCTCTCCCTCGCCCGCATCTTACTGCCGTGACCCCCTTCCTCCCGCAAACTCCCCTACAGCGCCCGACCTCCTTTGCAGGACCCCGCCGCCGCGAGGGCCCTCTCCTCCCTCTGTTCATCGGCCTCCCCAGCGAGCCATCCTCGACCGCCGTTCGTTGCCGCGTGCGTCCTCAGCAGCAAGCGGTCCTCGCCCAGCGCCATTCCTCTCTGGCCGCGGGCCCGCTCGCGTCCTGCTACTTCGAAACGAGCCTACGAGTGCTCCTCTGCTTCCCCGTGATGTCGCCGCTTTGTGCTTCTATTGCTGAATGGGAGCATCCCATTCCGTATCAGTGTATCGTGAGCATCTTGTACGCTGGCATTGGTGGCCTGTCGTGGACAGGATATTCACTGTCCTGGCCCCAATATGTGGAGATGTTGATGTCAAAGACAAGGCGAGCGGTGTACCGTGGAACGTCATGACCTTCCGAAGATAGTTGATTCAAGTTTGATGTGTCAAGGCCTCCTTGTTAACAAGCAACCCGAGTCCGACACCGACAATCGAAGTGGGAACCCCAAGTACTCCGTCATGGTAATCGGAGGCGATGTCGCCGGACCGGCAAGATCTCCCTCGTGGATTTTGGAACCCCATCCTCGGATTCGAAGCACAAACCCGTCGCCCCTCGAAACCCTCAAGGTCGTCGAACCTCCATGTGTGATCCCTTTTCTCGAAGCCCTATTTTATTAAATGATATATCTTGTTGCATATTAAATTGTCATGGACGCATACATATTCGTGTGGGTTGGGGGCATTATGCCGATTCACCTCATAATTAAATATGGGGTCCATATGCGGGCGATTCTAGTCTTATTTTGGCCACATTTAAATTTGTGTAGCGAACCGGTGATATCTTTGCCTTGTTGCTACAACATTTAAAATTGCGGGTATCTAAACAACTTAAACCTAATAATTAATTGTTGGGATCTCGGTTCCGCTTAATATTGACTAATTGCATCGCATCTTTGCCATGTCATACGTCATACATGCATCATGCCCAATCTTCTGCCGTAGTATTAAATAGTGCATCCGGTGTTTCTTCTAGTGCTTTGCTTCTTCACGGATTAGGTCGATGAGTTGATGCGAGTGACGCCCGTTCTTCGGATGAACCTTCGGCAATGTTTTCCAGGCGAGCATCTCCCCCTTTCTACCTATCTTACTTTTATAGTATTTATTCCCTCTTGTTGATCTATTGCTATCTATGTTGCGATGCTCTAGTTTTCGTGTCCGTGATATCCCATGCAGCCTTATATTGCCTTGGACACATCCTATTACCTGTTTTTTGGTAGATAGTTGGACTTGCACGTCGTAGTCGCTTGCTTAAGTGCTGTTGCGTGTAAATCGATTACCACCAATGTTGGAAGGCTGCCATATGCTTTATGTTGGAGATGATCATGGCTTTAATTATTGTTTAATAACTAAAATTGAAAGTAGGTAAATGCAGAGGCACCGGTGGGTAATAGACAATATTTGGATTTTAACCGCTCACTGGTGTCCCGTAGGACCCCGAGTTCTTGACACCTGTTCCGAGATCGAGCGCGCTAACCACAGGTGGGGTGTGTGGGCACCCCCATCGATTTAGTACCTGATTTCAAGTACTGTACTGGGGGCCACAAAGTAGTTTGGGGCTTTATTATTATCCTGTACTTATGCCATGCTTTACTGCTTTATTTACGATTGTACATGGAGCGCTTGTACTGTTTAGGAACCCCGTGATACGTTTTCGCTGTATCGACAAGTCCAGTCACACTTTAGGGTTCCCAGTCGTTTACAGCCATCGACACAAACCCTGGGTCCGTCTCGGAGACCGGCCGACTTCGTTACGGGTAGCTTAGTGGGGTGGCCCCCTGTGCTTGCTTTGGGTCAGGAAGCGTCGTGTCCGAAACCCGTCGACATACCGTTGGGTGTATGTTTTGTGATCTTGTAACTACCTGATCGACAACAAGGGTGTAGTGCGTGTGGAAACTTTGGTGCACCCTGCAGGTTAAATCTTTTTAGAAGCCGTGTCATGGTTATGGACGACTTGGAGCACAGTTCTCGATCATAGACAACTATAACTAAAGTTTGCTGTTATAATTTGACTTGTATCCGTATGACTAGTAATCAGCTTCACTGCAACGGAATGGCTAAATAAAAGTACCAACAACTGCTGGGTTTGAGATATCTCATGCTAATTGTATCTGACTAGTAAGTGTTGCAACTACAACGGAATGGTTAACTAAAAGTGCCCACTGCTTATTATATTAGGATGACTATCTATACCTGACTAGTAATTGCTGCAACGATAACTGAATAAATAAAACTGCCAACGGTGTGAGTTCCTCGGTTGACTTCCTCGTTTGGTCTCGAGGGGGAAACACCAGGATGGGTATGTTTGGTGGTAGTATCAGGTTGGTTCCGAATAGGTCTTTCTTACCCCTCTCTGATAGCCGCTATTTGTATCGAGTCTCTATAGGTTGTTTAGTGCATGCCGCTGCGCTTGATCCACCATACCTATGTGGCGAGGACCGCCGAATTCTAGTCTCAGTGTCTTGGCCTCGATCTTGACGCTCTCTTTTTCCTTTGCCCTCTGTCGGCACCCCTTTTGTTTTTAGCAGGTTTTGAGATCGACGTTGTTAGCAGGGTTACCCTTCCGGCTTGGCCTGGGCAGGGTTATGGACGCCATTGGTTATTCTTCAGGGCTCTTAGCTCAATTTGCATCTTGTCCGTACTCGGACGCTGTATTGTTTTCAAGGTGATTTGGATCTTTGTACTGTAAATCTATATTCTTGACTCTTTGAGTCTCTGTTGTATATATATGTTTTGTGGGTTCCATCGAGGACTATTGTGTAATGATATTACTTCGTTTTCCACCCGCACGCAAGTGCCTGGTGGGCACCTGTGAATCGTTTTCTATGCGGGTTTGGCGGGAAGCGCTGAAACTTGCATAGGGCCGATTCCGAGGGTGTTACAGAAAACCATTAGAAAACCAGTTTCTTACTAAAAATAGTTAATTCTCATTAATTGCGAGATATGATACTAAGAGATGATGCATTGTATAACGTACATATAGTGTAGATGATCTGGACAGCTAAGAAAAGATATGTATTCTCCACCATCGTGCCCTAAGACAATGAAAAATATGTCAGAACCGATAGCCATTTTGCTAGTATATGTTGAATCGTCTTTAGATCCTAGTTTTGGTTAAACAACCGGCCGTTTCTCCCTTGCCATGATTTCTCCTCACATTTTGTTTACTTATGCTCGCAAAGAATCGAACCATGAAGTTGTTAGATTTTCTTGTCAAACTCACGAGCCGATGCTCCACTATTTGTTGAACCGTTTTATTGCCTAACCAATTTTAGTTCACATAGTGGATGGTCTAAGCTGATACATCATCGACCGTGCCTACAAAAGCACCTGTCCAGGTATCAATCCATATCTATTGGTTTACACACTATGCACATAATCATAAAAATATTTAACATAACAACGACATTATAGCAACATTTCAACAATTATTATATGTATAATACATATGAATATCAAAACAACAATATTTCAACCATATAGTGCTTAAATAATAACACCACAAAGCATATATATGTCTCATTAGAACCTGACAGGACATAAAATGCTTTTTATTACAAGTTTCTACTAGCAAAACATCTCATGTATTGAAGAGATATATCGATAGGTAGTCCGTAGTAGAAATGTTGAGTTAAAACTTAGATGACTAGAGCCTCATTCCCTCGGTAATAATTGATTCATTTGCATCCTACGATCGAAGAAACACCAAAGCTTCGCAAAGTTACACATCACAAGAATGAATAATGGAAGTAAGTAAATGACTATATAAATAATACCATTCTTGTTTCATCACAACAATGAATAATGAAAGTAAGTAAATGACTACAAAAATAATACCATTTCTTGTTTATCTTTAAGAACATTTTGGACAACAAGGAGTCACCGGGAATATCACCTAACGCAATTGAAAAAAATATGAACAACTTAGATATCATATTTCACAGCAGAAGTTAGAAACTTGGAACACAAGGTGGAATGTATAAATGAATTACTTAACATGTCCGCTCAAGACCATGATTGCATACACATAAGAGTTTCTACTATTTTTGGTGCAAATCGACTATGATGTGGACTAATTAATCTCCCACTAGCACTAAAGGCACACTTTGATGCTACATATGTAACAAGAATAGGTAATATATCATGAGCATTCATTTGCAAAGTAGGGTACTTAATACCTCCATACTTTCACCAACCAATGATGTTTATCTCTTTTTCAAGGGTGAAGGTCCTCTCTAAGTATAAATCCAACTTTGTGCGTACTTGAGAAGAGGAGGCAGCAACCTTTGAATTCATATATTCATCAAATATTTTATAAATTTTATCTACACCACCATCAATAGAAGTATTTTCAATATTTGATACCACGTCACTCTAGAACTAATTTTAATATTCAATATTTTCAATAAAGTTAACATAGTTGTCTTATCTTTGCAACTTCTTTGGCCACATGCTCATATCCATACAAGGCCTGAAATAAAGCCTACAACCTTAACCTAATAACACATGAAACTAAGAATAACATGCACAAACATTGGCAAATGAAAACCGTTACCTTACTTGTAACATTGGAATAGCCATGATACCATGCACATGTATCAAATACTTCCCAAATTTATCGTTCATTTCCTTCGACATAGCTTTTATAAGTTTGTTGTCACTAGAGTGCAATTTAGTATTGCCAAACGGATACCATAGATTTGGGGGTAACGTGAGACCCCGACGCATGGCTTTATAAGATTAATAGTATATCCATACCAACAAGTTGTAACTTTTTTTTGGAAGCTCATCTGAAAAAATTCCGAGGTTCTCCATGCTTGGCCTGGATAAATTTGAATATGAGTGACCGACCGAGAAGTTGTTCCCAGGTGCGCATGAGTGAGAACAAAGTGCTCATAAAAGACTAGTCTTGGTTTGTGGGTCCAGTCTAGAGATCCTATTGAGCTGCTAGGAGTCATAACCGCTGGTACAGAGAGACCGGGGTATTATAGGTAATAAGATGTTTGCTATAACATATTTAGAGCCTAAAAATAACTCGGTTATATCAAAGAATACTTTTACGTCTCAAAAACTTGTTTTGCAAACTCCCAATCCTCATTAATTGGACAATTAAATGGTTTTTCACATGTAGGTAGAATTCCATCTAGTTCTACAATCAAGAGATAGCTTACATGTGTATTATGTGTTCATAAGACGAGCCACGTTTTCACATTTATCATGCCTTTTAAGTTTAGCTAACCAAAATGTGACACCATCGTCTTTTTCTATCAGAATTAATATATGTGCAGCACAACACATACACAAATATTCACATAGGTTAAGAGGATGGAAAGGAGAATAAAAATGCTTTCAATAGGAGACAGATTCCTGGAGGTGGGCCAGGCCCATTTCCAAGCACACGACTTTTGTTTGCCTTTTTGGTTTATTTTTGTTCTTTTGATTTCTCTTTCTTTTTCTTCTATTTTTATATTTTATTGTTTTGTTTATATTTTTTTTTTTTATTTTTTTTTTCTTTATTTATTTCCTATTTTTCTCTCTTTTTACATAAGATAAATGTTGAGACTTTTGAAAAAATGTTGAGATTTTAAAAATATTCAGATTTTTTAAAAGTTTGGCTTTAAAAAGTTTATTTCAAATATGTTTAAACTTTGAAAATGTTTAGAATCCCAAACATGTTGGATTTAGAAAATGTGCAAATTTTAAAAAATCTATTTTTCTATTTTTAAAAAAAGTTCAACCTTACTTGTGGGACTAGAAATAAAAAAGAAAAAAGAAATAAAAAGAAAACCTGAAACAAAAACTAAAAATACAAAATAAAAATACTTACGTGTGTAAATGGGCGCAACCATTTAAGACACATGCACATATATTAAACCTGAAATAAAACATGATTTTAATAGGAGACAAGATGATGATTTGGGGTGAGCTTGACCATAAATGGAAACATCTCTCTTTATTGATTGGTCTGCCTGCCAAAAGACTGTGGTGGTCTTGATGTTTTGGATCTGACAACCATGAATCAAAGTCTATTTTGCAAGTGACTATGGAAACTAGAAAATACTAAAGGAACCTAGCAGCAGTTGATGACTAGGAAGTATCTAGCGAACCAAACCCTCTCTCATATAGTTGTTCGTCCTGGGAGTTCACATTTTTGGTAAAGACTTGTTGGGGTTAACCATACCTTCCAACAAATTCACTAATAGGCATGTCAAAAATGGTGAAAAAACCCTTTTCTAAAAAGACAATTGGGTGAGAAATTTACCTCTAGCAGTACAATTCACAAGATTGTATTCTCTCACCTTTACCAAGATGGTTACTAGTAGAAAAATTAAAGATAAGGTTGGGATTTCATAAAATTCAGAAGAATTTTGTTGGGTGAAACTCTGGCTCAGATCAATGCTTTGAAAAACATTATGGACAACTTCCCTCTCAATGACCTACCAAACAGAGTGAGATGGAGAATTGACACTTTAGGGATCTTTTTAGTCACGAGACTTTACCTGCAACTGAGGTCCACTAGGAGCTACCCACATAAATTTCTTTGGGAAATTAAAATCCCTTTGAAAATCAAAAAAGTATCTAATTGGTGTTAAAGAACAAGATCCTAACAAAAGACAAACTTTTGAGGAGGGGTTGGACTGGAAGTGATCAATGCCACTTGTGCAGCAAGAAAGAGATTGTTGACCATCTCTTGTTCACTTGTTGTCCAAGTTCATTTGGCAGGTTATCCTTTTCTCCTTTGGACTTGGCAGGCCAGCAGATACCTCTAATGATCTAGCTACTAGAAGCGAACCAAAGGAACCTGGTCGTTGTTGGAAGTATTGCAGTTTGTTGTGCAATCTAAAAAACAAAAAATGGTGTTTTATTTAATAGAAAATTTCTCGATTATCCTACATATGATATATAGACTCTGCAATATTATTCCCTCTTAGGCATTGTTGCAGAAAAACCAAGACGGAAAACATCTTGAGGAGGGTGTGGAGATCCCGAAGCTAGTGATACGAGAAGCCTACTCAAGGTCGAATGGCTAGACGCCAACTAATTCAAGGATCAATGCTAGGTGACATATGTCGCTCTTGTTCTTGTTCCCCTACATTTAGACTTTTCCTCTAGTGTGGATGCTTATGCTTGTCTCCAGCGGCGCTCTTGTGAATTGAACTTTCTTGTTGCTTTATATTTTGAGTTTATATACTCAAAAACAATTTTTCTTTGTCATCCTTTCTTCCATTTTTTTTATTATTGAGCTTATAATAAAATGGTGGTTTCTTGCCGAGTCTGTTTTGTAAAAAAAAACTTAAGTTTCATGTATGATTTTTATTTAGATGGTTTGACCTGTTTTGGTTTGTACTTCAAGTGAACCGATTTATTACAAAGTTAACAGACTCTTATATGCTGATGGAAAAAAATAGTTGATTAAAGATGGAGATAGGAATATTTCCTTTTTTTTCACCGTGTCATTGTTAAGAAAAGAAGAAGAAACACTATTGTTTCTCTCCGAGATGAAGATAACGTTATCCACTTTATGCGTGACATAATTAGCAATACTTTTGTTAACTATTTCGGATCTATTTTTACTTCCACTCAACCTAACAATGGCAATCCCTTCATGCATACACAATTACCTCCATATATGCAGGGTTATACTTATTCCATTCGAGATGAAAAGAAGATTCTAGAGACAATAAAGGATATTAAAATAAATGCCTTCTCTGACATGGTTTCAATGTAGAATTCAACATTGCTACATGGTATTGGATAGGACTAGATGTCATGCAACTGGTAAGGAACTTCTTTCACACACTTATTATGCCATCACATATTAATGATACTGATATTGCCCCGATATCCAAAAAAACGTGTTCCTTTGGTTTTGACTGACTATAGACCTATTAGTCTTTGCAATGTCATCATATAAAATAATTGCTAAATGCATTGCAAGTAGATTGAAACCACGCCGTCGAGACTATATTCGCCCCTTGTAATAAGCTTTCATCAAACTTAGGCGCATAATTAATAACATCATTATTGCATAGGAAATCATTCATTCCTTTTCTCTTAGCTCATGGAAACATAAAGCTTTCGTGCTTAAAATAGATCTTGCAAAAGCTTTTGATAGGCTAGAATGGAATTTCTTGTCGCTACGCTTAGACAAAAAGGGTTGCATGATCATTTTATCAATATTTTCCATGCTTGTGTCTCCTCTATGACATTCTTTGTCATCATTAATGATCAACCATTCACAAAATTTTGAGGAGACAGAGGTATCCGACAAGGCTGTCCCTTCTCCCCTTATCTTTTTGTCCTATCTATAAATGAATTATCCATTGCGCTGTCTGCTAACTATTTTGCAGCGATAGTTTTAGGCCCAAATTGCCCCCGAATACAGTCCCTTCTTTTTGCAGGCGATCTCCTTGTATGTGGACAAGCTACAATTCAAGAGGCCACTAGGATGAAGGAAATTATAAATGATTTTTGTGGCCAATCAGGACAAACTCCAAATTGGACAAAAATTGGAATCATCTTCATTAAGCATGTTCATTGAAATATTTCCCAGCCCATTAGGAGAACTTTCCATCACCCATATATTGATAATTACTCCATTAGGACAAAACTGTTGCTTACAGTTTTGTCTTTGATAAGTTTAAATCGAAACTTTCAACTTACAGATCTGATTAACTATCTCATGCTGCACTAGAACTTATTAAATATGTTTTCTCCTCCATACTTGTCTACTAAATGTCCAATATTATTATCACTAAAATGTTCATTGCCAAACTGACAGCTATTATTAGAAACTTTTGGCAGATAGGGGTTAGAGAAGAGACAAACTCCATAAGTCCTTGTTTGAAGGCTTGGAAGGATATTTGCTCACCAAAGAAAGAAGGTGGTCTTGGAATTAGAAATATTCAAGCTATGAATCAGAGACTTATTCTCATGACAGCTCGAAGAATTGGAGACAAGCCAAATGACTTCCTTCGCTAGGTTTTAAAATACAAATACTTTCCTGGCTCCTCTATTTGGCACCCAAACTCAAATGTCCCAAAAATCGGCATTTTGGGCCTCCATCATAAAAATCCTCCCAATTCTTAAGGAGCACTCCTAATCCTTCTATCAGATAACTTTTGGACAAATCTCTATCTAGAGCACTCCTTGGTGTGAATTTTGGGATCATATATATGACACTCTTATTATTCAGCCAAGTAACTATTCCTATCTAGCCCAAGTAAAATACTTATGGATTCAGAATAAACAAACTTGGAACCATCAACTCATAGAGACTTTTCCTACCTCCCATGGCTTCCAAAATAAAAAAACACTCCAATTATCTGCTCTCAAGATGGTGATATCTTATGACGAAAACTAATCCCTATAGGTAAATGCAACTCTGAGACTACATACTATGTTTGCCTTACAAATTTGCAGGACCAAGGAGAGCCAAAGCCAGCACAAGTGCATCCTAACACCAAGCATCTTCTAAACCTAATCTCGAAAAATAAAATAAAATGACTCCAAGAGTGTATGCATTTGGTTGGAGGCTAATACGAAGGGAAATGCCCACTGGAGCTAGAGCAGGTAAGTACAGTAAACATATTAGCAAGCTTTGTTGCAGGTGTGGAGCTGAAGAAACTGACTTCCATCTCTTCTTAGCCTATGCTTTTGCTAGAGCTTATTTGTTTAGTCACCCCTGGTACTTAAAATCCGACTCTCTCATAGCTAATGCAGATTCACTTACTCAAATCCTTTTGAATATTTTAAATATGAATCACCCTTATACTACTCTGGATAATATTCTCACTTTCTTGTGGTGCATTTGGAAAGCTTAACGACTATTTTTTTAATAGAAAAGAGAATGATCCTTTTCAAATTCATTATAGGGCTGATGCTATTAACAAAAACTTGGAGATGCTGGATGTTATATAGGAAATCACAAATAAAAGCACAACTAGTGTTGCCACTCAACATGACAATGCATGCACGACATATGGACGGCAACCAATGGGGGATAACTTCAAGCAAGGAGAAACAATCGGAACAAATTTCAATATCTAGGCAAGCAATACCGTGATGTTGCATGGAAAACAAAAAAGCTCCAGGTATGTAAGGACAAAACTCGACTGGGCTAGGAGTTTTCTACCAACTACAACAGACCCAAGTGGTTGCAACAATCCCGATCCAAGCTTCTTCGGCAAAATCACCATCACCGTTACCGGCAGAGGCTACTTCCCTTCTTCTTGCATCTCATGTCGCCAAACTCACACATGCACGAAATGTATCGTTTCTCACGGACAACCTGATCACTTTAGCAAGAGCAACTCCAACGGCAAAAACATCAGACACCCAGATCCCTTGAGAAATTAGAAAACATGTTGCAGGTTACGAGGAAATCTCCAGAGAGCTATACCTAAGATCTTCCATATTAAAAGAGAAACTAACGGTGTTGCTCACAACTGTGCTCATCAGGCCATTAGACGTTCTCGGTATATGCCTACTTTTCCAATTCAGCTCATACTAAGAACAATTGCCCTAAAGCTCTAGCTCTCAAAAAAATTGTATTGCGGGAATTGTACTTCTTGATGTAAACTGTAGTTGAGCTAAATGCAATTTGGCGCCTCCGGCGCCCCCTTTGTTAAAAAAAAGATTTATTAGTACTTGAAAATTTCATAAAGCTTCAATTATTTGCAGTATAACCCGCACTTGAGACTGAATATATCCATATTATTGCCAATTATCATCCTCAATCACCTTCCGCGACGCGTCGTGTTGTCCGCGACGCGTCGTGTTGTCCGCGACGCGTCCGCGATGCATCGCGACCTAAATTTGGTGGTCCGATGGTCGCGCTGGATGCGTCGGTCTGTATTGCTCGCGCCGATGGAGCCTGCACGGTCTGTGTGTCCGCGTGGACCGGTTCGAACGCGACATGACATGTTGGGTCGTGGTGCCGCTGGAGAGGCCCTCAAGCTGAATATATCCACATTATTGCCGATTATCATCCTCAATCATCTCGAACTCCAAAAACACAGTACTCAATTATTAGTTGGAGTACTAGCTCATGGTGTGCATGAAATTAGTTGACGGCCAACACGCGATCGACAGACGAAGCGATTCGTTTCCGGCAGGAACATGCAAGTGACGATCGAAGGTCATGCAGCAGGTGGACAGCAAGAATGGCCGAAACGTCCCCTCCACGACGCCACGCCTCCCTTTCTCTGCCTTGGCTTCAAATAGATGGTGGTCCGCACGTTCCCCACCACCCAAACCCCCCTTGTTTTGCAGCGCTCCGTTCACCCGCGCGCCAAAATTAGGCTCCTCCTCCTCCTCTCCTACCCTCTCCTTCCTCCATCTCTCCTCCCAGGGAAGGCCTTGGGAGTTTGGATCCCACAATCTCCAAGGCCTTCTCCTCGGACCACTGCCACCGTTCTCCATCGATCTCGATCCCGCACACCCTTCTTCGATTCATTTCCATTTCCCCTAGGCGATCACGATCGCGCCTCCTGATCTGATCCACTCCACCACGCGCCCTCTGCTCGATCGATCCGACAGCGCCTGACCGACGAGGGGCAAAAGCAAGCGCGTCTGCGCGCGCAGCGGACTCGTACGTGTGTAACTGCATACGGTGCGGCGCGGCGCGGCGGGCTTGATGGCGCTCCATGTGGTCGAGGCGCCGCGACGGTGCTGAGTCGGCACTCGATCGATGATCGTCCGCGCGCAGTGACGACGGCGGCGGCTCCTCGGAGGTCGTCCCTGCGTGTACCTTGGCGGCCTTCCTCTTGGCCCCCGCGAGGTCACTGGCAGTGGCAGGCAGCGGGGCGGCAAGATGAGCTGCTTGCCGTGTTTCGGGAAGAAGAAGACCGACGAAGGGGGCGACGAGCAGGCCGGGTCGACGCGGCGCGGGCCCATGACGGCGCCTGCCGTGGTGCAGGCGCCCATGTCCTACTTCGGCGCCCCGGCTGCCGCGCCCGTCGCGGTCGCCGCGCCAGCGGCCGTCACGCCGGCCAAGCCGCCAGGCGGTGCGTCGTGATGACACATGACCCCTGCTTTATTTATTTAGATCGGATCAGATGTCTGAATGTCGAAGGCAGGCCGGAAACGTGTTCTGAAACTGCAAAATCGTTTTGTGCAGAGAGCGACAAGGGCTCCTCGGAGGACGCGCTGCGGCAAGGCATCGAGGGCAAGGCGTTCGCCTTCCGCGAGCTTGCGGCGGCCACCGACCACTTCACGCCCTACAACCTCGTCGGAGAAGGAGGATTCTTCAGGGTGTACAAGGGCCAGCTAGAGAAGGACGGCCGGGTATGTATTTCCCGTGCATGCATGGCTCGCTCCATCGCCGATCATGAAAATGCACACGCGCGCGCCGTACCGATCATATAGATGGGATGTTGATTCGTTCGTTTGTGCGTTCAGACCGTGGTGATCAAGCAGATGGACAAGCATGGCTTCCAGGGCAACATCGAGTTCCTCACCGAGGTATCCAAGCTAAGCAAGCTCCACCAGGAGAACCTCGTCGACCTCATCGGCTACTGCGCCGACGGCGACCAGCGGCTGCTCGTCTACGAGCACATGGACGGAGGCACCCTGGAGGACCACCTCTTCGGTATGTGCCGCTGCACAACACATGCGATCGTTATTAATCGGTCAGTCGGACGGACGGACAGTGCTGATCGAGACCGTTCCTTGATCCACAGACGTGCCGCCGGAGAAGAAGCCGTTGGACTGGACGACGAGAATGATGGTGGCCAACGGCGCGGCGCAGGGGCTCGAGTACCTGCACGAGAAGGCGGACCCGCCGGTGGTCTACGGGGACTTCAAGGCCTCCAACATCCTCCTCGACGCCAGCTTCACGCCCAAGCTCTCCGACTTCGGCCTCGCGCAGCTCGGCAAGTCGGGCGGCGGCAACATGCCCATGGCGTCCCCGATGATGGGCTCCTTCGGCTGTCTCGCGCCCGAGTACGACCGCGGCGGCCAGGTCACCATGAAGTCCGACGTCTACAGCTTCGGCGTCGTGCTGCTGCAGCTCATCTCCGGCAGACGGGCCGTCGACACCAACAGGCCCGACGAGGAGCAGAACATCGTCACCTGGGTACGTACGAATTAATATTCACCATTATTGCATTGCATTGCATTCATCTAGCCAAATCCATCGGCGTTTGCTAACTAAGGTCTTGCGATCTGGCACAATTGCGTTTGCTTGCAGGCACAGCCGATGTTCAAAGACCAAAAGAGATATCACGAGCTGGTGGACCCGCTTATCAAAAGGGAGTACCCGTCCAAGGCCTTGAACCAAGTGGTGGCCATGGCGTCGATGTGCTTGCAAGAAGAGGACTGCGTGCGGCCGATGATGGGCGACGTCGTCATGACGCTAGGCTTCCTCACCATGCTGCCACCGGATCCGCCGAGTGTCGAGGTCGTTCCGGCTCCGGCTCCAGCTCCCGTTCCCGTTCCGGATGCCGCCCCGGCGCCCAAGAAAGAGAAGAAATCGCATCATCATCGTCATCACTCCGATAGTTCGTCGTCTTCTTCCGACGGTGAGGACGCCCACGAAGAGGAGGAAGAGGAAGAGGAGGAAGAGGAGGAGGAGCAAAGTTAAGGATCATTTTGTTTTGGGGAAGGAAACGATAATAATATGCTTCAGAATTTTAATTGTCAAGAACCATGATGTACGCCATGTGGTTTGTTTCATGCATGTGTCTGATGTGTAAGTAGTTCTACACATGAATTGATTCGGGGGTGTTCTGGGAGAGATTGTGGCAGGGAATTTTGAACGGCGGGGCTTCAGAATAGACAAACTATAAATTTTCGATTTCTTAATGACACGGAGCTGCCTTTTTGATTCGTAATATAACAAATTCAGTGTGTCCGAAAATAGGACGCGATATAAAACAATATATTTTACCTGGTTATGTGAACTTCTTTTATAAAAATCTGAGCACCGAATGTCTGCAAAATGCAACTAAAATGTCTTTTTTTTTCAATTAAACTATAGATAATATATAGATTAGCATGAGCGCGAGACAACAACATAAATATATGTTGAGCAAAATTCCAGGAAAAAAAAACAGTTTTGAGGACAACACCTCCACTTTGCCTTCCGCTGCAAGATGACCCCGTGAGGAAAAGCCCATGCGACATACCACGGTGGCAAAGTTGTCTCCTTCCGCAGCGGGGCGGTCTGTGCTCGTACCTAGGACAACGACCCTAGGATCTTCGGATGGCGGCGGCTGTTGAGGCTACGGGCGATGCGATGGTCGGTCCTCATGGTGTTCCGACGATCATTCCCTCGGTGATGTTCGAGTGTGCGGGGGTGTGGCGGATCTCGGCACATGAAGGTGCAACCCCAAGGCTTCGAGGCACGCCTAAGCATCATGTGGGGCTTGTGTGGACGACAACGGGGTGGTTGGTGTCGTTGGTTCTGATCAGGCATATACCCGCTTTCAACTGAACAACGGGTGCTTGTAGCGGATATACTTGTGTGTTGTGGTTCCTGGCGGTGACTTTAACCCAAACATTCTCCAGTTCTGGCATGGCGAGTTGAAAAATCAAGATGTGAATATTTGTCATTTTAAAACAATTACAGGGTTGGTTTGAATAAATGCGGAATTAAACTTCCCGTATAGTCTTCAAACAAAAATCATATATAGCTAGGCTCAACTAAGTGCACCAATAACTTAACCTAAACAATATGAGTAAAGTAGGAAACTAGCAAGCCCAAAATATATAACTAGATCAGTAGCATGAGTCATCAACAACTATACATAGCAACATGTGAGAAGGTAATAACTTCAAACACGGACGAATATCATAATATAAAGAATATCATAATATAAAGCGTAAGTGAATGATTTGGGGGTATAATTGTAACTTAGACACGTGGAGACGGAGATTTATCACAATGTTCATTCCTCGCAGGTAATTAATCATGATTGGATAGGTTCAGGTTACTATGAAGGATAACTGGACCGTGGCGTTCGGCCCTGATGCGATGCTAGAACTAATGCGGCAGATCATATGCGCTGAGAGAAAGCACCACATGTACACTTTCCCCAACAGTTATCTCTGATATATTTATTTACCGTGCTAGCACGAGCCCGGCGATTAGACATGTGACTCGGCTTTTATAACAGCGAGAGCCCGTGTGTCATCTTATTTTTTTAAGACGCACGGAGAGTTGCATGTCTTCTTTAATAAGATAGATCTTCAATAAGATAGAGAGATGTTTTATAAGAACCTATAAGGACTATAGATCACAATCGATCTAGTCTCCCAACTTCACACCCACAAGGAAAAAGAAACTACTCTATTTATCCTAATGTGATGATCTTGTGTGAGGTTGAGTAGTGAAAATCATACACCTTATCTATATCTATATCTAATAATAAAGGACAAAATATTTCTTTCGATCTAACACTTTTTGGGACTGTTCTACCCTTACAAATTAGTAAATATTACCCACTATGCCATCCGTAAATCAGATAGAAGTTGACAGAATAACAACATGCGGCTGCCGGGCTCGGTTCGTTCGTCTTTTCCATTCTCAAAGGGGCATCGCACGTTGATAGAATATTAATAACAAACGCAGCCGCCGGGCTAGTATCTATTATGGGCCTCAATTAAGTTTGTGAACTTCTAATTAAATACTAGGTGACTTAGTGAACAAATTGCAATTGTATTTAATCATATATTTACGTGTGTCATTCCGTTTTTCATTAGACTTTCGTTTGTTGTGTTATCTATTATGGGTCTCAATTAAGTTTATGAACTTCTAATTAAATACTAGGTGTTGCTTACGGTAAATAAAAGGGAGCGGTACGAAAGAATTGTCCCACCTTGATCCCTTGGTATGAATTCCAGCGGTTTATATACCCGCAGAAATCGATAGGATCAGCCGCCTATGGAATAAACAAGCAGCATCAACTCATCTTCTTGGAGGTAGAAGAAGGGGCAGCACCAGAGAAGGAAGCACTTTAGAGGGAGGCGAGCTTGCCAGCAGGAGTGAGCGTTTGAAAGTAGAGAGAGCCAGTCGGGACATGCTATGAATGTGATGGCAAAGAGGGGAGTCTCGTGTCCTGCCGGTTGCCAGAGGCAGAGTGGACGTTGGAGCACATAGGGAAGAAGGCGGGGGCGAGTGGCGGCGGATCCTCCCCAATAGAACTCCATGGGCCGCCACCCACATCCGTCGCGCTTTGTTCGATCGTGGCTGGGATGCGTCGGGATACGGGGGATGGGAGGGGATGACGAGGCAGAGGATGGGAGGGGGGCGGTTCTACTAGCCAGGGAAACGCTCGAGGCGGCTTCCATTCCCGCCACGCCTGCGTTCCACCGGTCAGGCGAGCCACGCGTGCTCCGTCGGTCAGGCGAGCTCCAGGAAGGGGGTTGAGGGTGGCACTGGCGGACTCACGGACGGGGGGCACCATGGCGGCTACACCTGATCCTCTTCCTTCAGGATCTTCCCATCTCTCAATCTTTGTCCCCAGTCGTCGGTTACTGCCCTACCCTCCCGTGTCTCGAGAAGATCTGGCGGGGAACTCCTCTCCGGCTGGATCACCGGCGCGCAGACGCACACCCCCACTCACCGTCGGGTCCTACCCTGGTTGTCAACACCCGGATTTTTAATCCCAGATGCCTGTTATGCCATACATCGCAATCCCAGGATTACCATTTTTGCGAGACATAACAGAATTGGATACCGCAGTACATCATCCATTACAAACCATATATAAGGTCTTACACAATTAGGGATCTCATGATCCAGTTCTTAATACAACTTCAAGCAGCGGAATACGTAATAATAACGGTAGCGTAGGCGAAGCTCCATCTTAGTCACGAGGCAATCTTGCGATGGGAGATGATCCTAGTTGTCGTAACCTTCCTGGGATCCATCCTCCAGGTACTCCTCTTCATAGTCTGGCCACGGGAATAGCCAGGGACAAATCCATGAGTACTCTTTAAGTACTCGCAAACTAATACTAACAAGTGAAGGTTTTTTTTTAATAATAGGACACTAGGCTCTAGGGTTGTTTTGCAAAAAGCCAGATTTATCTCTACTAAGTTCAGAGAGAAGCTAGTCACAATTTTATAACTCCTAAGGGGGGGAACTTGTGTTTTGTATCACAACTCTGTTGTGGTCAAGTCAAAATCTCAATTCATTTCACAAGTCATTTTGAAAACATTTGACGGGGGAACAGTATGGCCACTCCAACTATCCATAACCGCGGAGGTGGCTATTCGAATAGTTTGACACTCTGCAGAGATTGTACACTTTCACCACAACATTCGATACATCCGCCAGGAACAAATCCTGAATTCACCATACTCAGTATGCGGATAATCAATCCTAACCTTTCAATTACACGCCCTAGTATAAGCACCTCTCCTGTGAGTTTGGCCTCCCAACCATGACCAACTGTCATCTTGGGTACTGCACAGGTGGACAATCTTCACAAGGTAGCCTCAGCTCAGACCTTGGTCGTGAGGGAACTAATACTAAGGTATATAAGCTTCCAGTCAAGCCCTACCCAATCTTCGGGTATTGTGGTTGTACGATAAAATTTGGAATGGTATCGCATCTAGACAACCATCAGTTTTATAAAGGGCTAAGGCTCATGCCTCAACATTTTCGTCACCAAAATCATCTGGTGTTCGGAAACATATGTCAAAACATCTCAGTAGAATGATCCATCATTCTAAGGTTTTCATAACCATTTTCACCAAGTATTCCCATCTAAAGTTGATCAAGTTTTATGCTTAGCACTAGCATCTACAAGTGGGGGTAACACTAATGAGGGGTGGTAAACTAGTGGAATTTCAACTAAGTACAACCTTATATCTTAGGATGATATCAAGGTTTCTAACTTAGGCCAAATTTTATGTTCTTTATGCAACCTTCAAACATATCTTTCTAGGATCTATAAGTCACTTAAGTCAACTCTAAGTTAAAGCTTTGATAACGAAATAAAGTAGAAGCTTGCAAATAAAACTAGGATTGGGTTATCAAGTGGGTATGATCACATATGCTTAAGGCATATAGTTGGCATGGTAACAAGCAAGTATTTGCTTGCAAAGATAAAGTATCTTGCAAGTGTTAGCTTGCATATTCACTAGTAGTATTAGGCTTGCCTTGTGCAGAGCAGTGGTTGAAGTTCTCCTCGGCTTCTTCTTCCTAGAATCCTCCTTCCTCCTCGTATCCTTGGTCGGCACTAGCGTCTATAAATAAATACGATGTACACAATCACCAAGCAATACTTAACTACTTGCAATCATCACACAAAAGGGTCCTATAGATGATCTAGTATCATCACTAACATTACAAGATTAAGGTTTGGTTTAAATCCCTTTTATTTTTAGAAAAGTAATTTCTACTCATTGAAAAACTACTTAAGATTTAATATTCTCCAAACCAAACATGGGATCATGTTGATACATGTCATCACCACATATTTTAGTCCATGGGAATGTGATTTAAAGTGGTGTCACAATTTAATAAGGTTTTACCCTTTTATTTTAATTAAATAAGGTGTCTAGAAATGCCTATGTGGCATTATTTTATTATTTGAACATTATTTCTGTAAGTAAACCTATATATTTTTATATATTCTGAAAGGTATAGTTAAATGCGATTTTTGAGAGTTGGAATCAACTCAAAAGCTATTGTGGTTTAACTTTGAAAAATGTTTGAATCCGGAAAAGCTTCTGCCTTGTTATTTTTACCAAGGATGATTTACAGATCCAAATGACTTAAATCCAACGGGCTTGGATTCAGCATTCCCAGACCTTTCTAACAAAATTGGTTTCATTCAATTTGGTGCACTGAGTCGACCTGGGTTGATTTTTGAAAATGGGTATAGAAGTGTGTTTGAAATAAAGTGAAAAAGGTTTAATTCAAATAACTGGGCTGCGCGGGAAAAGTTAACGGGCCGTCCTGCTAAGCGCAGCGCTCCCGCGGGCTATTTAAGTGGCTGTCCCCACGCGTCAGTGAGACGAGGGGGTGCGAAGCGGTATGGGACGATGTGGTGCGTTTGATCTGGTTCTAATCCAGCGGCTGAGAGTCATCGTCGACGTTGGGCAACGCCGGCGAGACAGAAACCTAGCGCGGCCAGTGGGGGTCGTTGGGGGCTCACCGGGGTGCGGGCGAGGGTCGGCGAGGCGAGCAGCGAAGTCAACGACGGCGAACTTCAGGGGTGGTCGCGGCTCCTAGGTGGGCGAAATCGATGGCTGCTCGGCGCCAATTACAGCGTCGTTGCTCGCCTTGCTCCGAGACTGAGGTGGGGTGGTTCTGGGTGAGAGAGGAGTGGAATGGTGTGAAGAATTCGAGCGGGGGAGTCCTCCTTTTATAGGCTTGATGGCGAGACCAAACAGGATGGGCAGGCGACGGTGGCGACATGGCTATGGGATGCTAGAGGCATGGCCGGCGGTGGCGATTACTTGGTGGTCTCCTGGCGATGCTCTACGGCTTTAATGCACGCGTAGGGGCGGTGCGGTTTGGTCTGGAATGGGCGATGCTCTACGCGGCAGAGGCGGCGTCTTCGACGGCGAGCGGTGGCTGTGCAGCATGGGGCGGCGAACGGGGATGTCTGGCAGTCTCCTGGGTCGGTGGTGATCACGTATGCACGCTTGGCGAGGGTAGCGTGGTGGTCTGCGGTGGCTTTGGATGGACGGTGGGTTGTGTCCTAGACATGCTGTTTCGGCTTGGTGCTTGCTCTGGCTAGCTAGCCATGGTCGGCTGGCAAGGGGGTGCTCGGGTTGGCATGGCATGGGGCAAAGGGTAGGGGCTAGAGTTGGTCCAAGCACTGGTTGGCACTAAGGGATACAAGAGTGATCAATGGTGAACATTGCTTAGTCAATTTACTGCTCAAAACAGTGAAGTTTGGCCAAATTGATTTGTTGCCTCCAAGTGTTTGATGAAATGGCCGCAAGAAGTCAAGTTTTGAATTTTGAAAAGATTTTTGGTGGGTGTGCTAGGTTGGTGCTGGTGAGTCTGCAGATGCTTGGGTTTTGAAAGTTGAGCTTGTTTGAGTGGTTTTTGAAAAAGTGGGATCTTCCCATATGATATAGATTCAATTTTGAATTGTCATTTAAACCATGCATTTGAAATTTTCTGTATGATCACGGGATGGGCCTTGATACTTTGTTATGAGTACAATCAAGGGGTGCAAAGATCCATAAAAGTTTCTGTTAGGTTCTGAAAGTTTGAGACGGCCAAAGTAGGCATGGGAGTTAAATTGGTCAAAATGACCATTCCCTTATTTTATTTGTTTTGATTTATTTGTCTTTAGGAAAAGTGTGGGAAATGTTTAGATGATGTTTATTTCATGTAAGCATCCATTTACAAGCAATAGAACACACAAACAAGGTGGTTCAAAAGAATTCAAAATAAAATGCATACTCACATGCATGCTTCCATAATTTTATTTAGAAAAGTTTTTGTTAACCCTAATTTTGAGGATTAGTGTTTGATGATCCAAGCTTAGTATTTTTGGGATGTTACAAACCTTCCCCCCTTAAACAAAATCTCGTCCTGAGATTTTAAAAAGGACGAAAAAGATTACCTAGGATTTGAAGACATCGAGAAACTCCGTCCTGATGTGATCTTCGCGCTCCTAGGTAGCTTCCTCTTCTGTGTGGTTGCTCCACTGAATCTTGAGAAACTTGATGCTTCGGGTTCGGGTAGTTCTGAAGGCTTCTTCCAAAATACAGATGGGTACTTCGGAATAGTTCAGGTCATCGTTGATCTCTATGGTCTGGTGATCGATATTCTTGAACACTTCGGTCTTCTCTGGAACTTCGAGGCACTTGCGAAGTAACGAGATATGGAACACATTGTGCACGGCTGACATCTCTTCGGGTAGTTCCAATTGATACGACACTTCTCCTCGACGATTTTAGAATCTTGAAGGGTCCGATATATCTGGGGGCTAACTTTCCTTTGAGTTGGAAACGCTGCATTCCCTTCAATGGCGACACTTTCAGATAAACAAAATCTCCTGTGTTGAAGGCAAGGTCTCGACGTCTCTTGTCGGCGTAACTCTTCTGTCTAGACTGGGCGGTCTTGAGGTGCTCACGAATCTTGTGAACCTTCTCTTCTGCTTCTCGTAGGATGTCGGGTCCGAAAATCTGAATCTCCCTCCTTGAGCCAGTTCAAAGTGCGACACTTTCTTCCTACATAAATTCAAATGGGGCCATTTGCAAACCGGCTTGATAACTATTGTTGTATGAAAATTCTGCAAGCAATGGCAGTCTTCCACTTGGATCCATATTCTAACACAGCTCTCGGCATATCTTGAGTATTTGATTTACTCGCTCGTTTGTCCATCGATTACGAGGGTGATCGCCGTCTTTGAAATCTAGGCGGGTTCCTAAACCTTCTTGAACTTTCTTCCAGAATCTCGAGGTAAACTGAGTTCCTCGATCCGATACAATGTTCTTAGGGACTCCATGCAAACTAACTATTCTAGCTATGTATAACTCCACTAGTTTCAAACTCTTATATGTGGTCTTGACGGGCAAGAAATGGGCGACTTTGGACAATCGGTCCACTATGACCCAGATAGAGTCATTTCCCCTACTAGAAGTAGGCAATCCGGTGATAAAGTCCATTCCAACGGAATCCCATTTCCATTCCGGAATCTGCAAGGGTTGCAACAATCCAGCGGGTCTTTGATGTCCTGCCTTGACTCGCTGACATATATCACACTTGGCGATATAGCTTCCGATTTCTCTCTTCATCTTATGCCACCAAAATTGCTCCTTCAAATCTTGATACATCTTCGTTCCTCTAGGATGGATAGAATAAAGAGTATCATGAGCTTCCTTCAGAATAACTTCTTTCAACTCAGAATCTGCTGGTACACAAAGGCGTCCTTTGTACCACAGAACTCCTTCTTCGTCTTCGGTGAATCCGGGTACTTTGCCTGTACCGATACGACGCTTGATTCCGTCGATACTAGTATTTCCTTTCTGCGCCTCTTTGATTTGGTTGATCAAAGTGGGCTGAAGTTCTATACTAGCCAAAAATCCTTCGCTCACTAATTCCATTCGAAAATCTTCCATCTCTTTGTGCAAGCTTGGTTGCTCCTTCAAAATCATGGAGTTCAAGCGGCACGGCAATCTGCTAAGGGCATCGGCTACCACGTTGGCTTTACCAGGGTGATAGTGAATGTCCAGATCGTAATCCTTGATTAGCTCAATCCATCTCCTCTGTCTCATATTCAGCTCCTTCTGAGTGAATATATACTTTAGACTCTTGTGATCCGTATAAATCTCACAACGATTTCCCATCAGGTAATGTCTCCATGTTTTCAGGGATAGAACTACGGCTGCGAGTTCGAGGTCATGGGTTGGGTAATTTTTCTCATGTTGCTTCAATTGTCTAGATAGATAAGATATAACTTTGCCTTCTTGCATTAGCACACATCCGAGACCGATCTTGGATGCGTCACAATACACATCGAAGGGCTTCGTGATATCCGGCATGATCAAGATTGGGGCTGAAATCAATCTCCTCTTGAGTTCTTGAAAACTCGCTTCACATTTGTCAGTCCATTCAAACTTCTTGTCCTTCTTCAGTAATTGGGTCATAGGTCTGGCGATACTTGAGAATCCTTCTACGAACTTGCGGTAACATCCCGCCAATCCGAGAAATGCACGAACTTGGGTTTGAGTGGTCGGGGCTTGCCAATCTTCTACATCTTTTACTTTGGCAGGGTCAACCGCAATTCCTCCCGCTGATACAATGTGACCGAGGAATCCTACCTCCTGTAACCATAATTCACATTTGCTAAACTTGGCATACAATTGATGCTCTCTAAGGGTTCCAAGAATGGTCCTTAGGTGTAGCTCATGTTCGTCTTCTGATTTGGAGTAAATCAGAATGTCATCGATGAAAACAACGACAAACTTATCCAGGAAGTCCATAAAAATCTTAATCATGAGGTTCATGAAATAAGCGAGGGCATTGGTTAATCCAAAAGACATGACAGTATACTCGTATAGTCCATATCTGGTGGTAAAGGCAGTCTTTGGAATATCCTCTGCACGAATCTTGAGTTGATGATAACCAGTTCTAAGATCAATCTTAGAAAACACTTTGGCACCGGTCAACTGATCAAACAAATCTTCTATCTTGGGCAAGGGGTACTTGTTCTTGATGGTGACATCATTCAACTTCCGATAATCCGTACACAAACGGTTACCTCCATCTTTCTTGTCCACAAACAAGACAGGTGATCTCCATGGTGACGCACTTGGTTGAATCAATCCGATTTCTAGCATGGCATCCAGTTGCTTCTTCAGTTCTTCTAGCTTCGATGGGTTCATACTATAGGGTCTCTGGGCTATGGGTCCTGTTCCGGGGATTAGTTCGATGATAAACTCGATATCCCGATCTGGGGGCATACCAGGCAAAACATCTGGAAATACATCGGGGTATTCACAGACTATCTGGACTTGGTCAATGGTAGGTTGGGCTATACTCTTGTTGCACTTGAATTGACGAGGTAAGGTTTCAGATATATGCTCGACTGATATTCCGGCTGTACTGGTCATGGTGATGGCTTTCTTGGCACAGTCAATCAATCCTTTATGTTTGGACATCTAATCCATTCCTAGTACTACTTCCAAACCTTTAGTTCCGAGTACTATCGGATTAGCATAAAAATCTATGCCATGGATTCGGATAGGGACGGCTTTGCAAATTCGCCTAGCCTTGGTGGTTGATCCAGGAATTTGCACAATCATTACATGCTTCAATTTGGTTGGTTGAATTTTACTAGTGCATGCAAATTCTTCGGTGACAAATGAATGTGATGCACCAGAATCAAACAACACTCTTGCAAGTACTGAATTAACAGAAAACATACCCAGCACGACGTCTGGCGCTTCCTGAGCTTCTTCAGCATGCATGAGAAAAAGACGGCCAGTGCGGTTGAGTGAATTCCCTAGGCAAACCTTCTTCCGGGCTAAACACGACGCTGCTGCTGAGCTGGGGCATTGGCATTGGGTGCTGCGGCATTCTTCTTGTTGGGGCATTCGTTGGAGTAGTGACCCTTATTTCCATAGTCATAACAAGTTACTTGCGAATTGTCCTTTCTTTGCTCTGAGCACAACATTGCTTCGATCCTCGGGCAGTGTTGGTGTTGGTGGCAGCATTGTTGGTGTTGAACTTGGGTGGGGCACGGTTGAAATTGCTAGAGTTGCCGGGGTTGTTGTGATTTCCTCCGGGTCTAGGGTTTCCACGGTTGGGATAGGTGGGACGGTTTATCGGGGGTCGATTGGTTCTTGGGGCAAATCCTGGAGATGGGTTAGGGCGATACTTTGGGGTCTGATGGGTTCCTGGCTGATGCATCATACGACGCTTGCGGTTCTCATTGGCTTGGTTGATCTTTCCTTCCATCTGGATGGCAGAGTCGACAAGGGCTTCAATATCCGCAAAGGGGATATTGACTAACATTGTCTGCATCTCATCATGCAGACCATTCAGGAATCTCTCTTTCTTCTTGGCTTCCGTGTCGATCTCATCCGCGGCATACCTAGATAATGACAAAAAAAATCACGGTATTCCACTACAGTCATCCTTCCTTGCTTCAGTTCTCTAAACTCGTCTCTCATCCTCTTGATCAAACCCGGTGGCACATGGGTTCTGCTGAACTTGACCTTGAATTCCTCCCAGGTCATCATCTGTCCTCCGGTCATTGCACGAACACTGTTCCACCATGCCCTGGCATCTCCGGCTAGATAGTGGGTGGCAAACAGAACTTTCTCGTTGGCTTCCACTCCGGCGAATTCTAGGTTATTTTCCATGGTTTGCAACCAATCATCGGCGTCTAGGGGCTCTTCTGACTTAGTGAAAACAGGTGGGTTGGTATTCTGGAAATTCTTGAGCTTAGATCCATGGTTATCTTGATTTCCGTGGCCTTGGTTGTTGTGGGCTAGCTGAGCTATTTGTTGCAGAGTGGCTAGGTTGGCTTGACGTTCCGCTCTTTTAGCTCCGCGGTCAGAAGTCAACATTTGCAGGATCTGCAACATCGGGTCCGGGTATGAACCACTTCCTCCGCGTGGCATCTGAAGATTGAGATAGATCATGAGAAAAGAGGGAAATTTCTAAGGTTTCGGGGACTTGAGAAGTTTTTTTAGTTTGACACTGATTTTCTAGAAACTTGCTTTTCATTCATTCATTCACACGATACAACACACACCACAACAAAGAAAAATAGATGGTTTTAAGAACCATTCTGAAAACTACGATACAGTGGGACCGAGTACTACTCACTACTCTAGTGCTCAAGTGCTACTACTCCTCGAACTCTGTGGCTTCATCATCTTCATCATCATCGATGAAGGCGAAATCATCCTCATCGGTGAAGAAGTCCATAGCCTGATCCTCCAGAAAATCATCATCATCGTTGAGATAGGAGTAGGGGTCTCCACAAAGATCCTCTCCTGCATTCTCCCTTTCCTCCAACTGCAAGTCTCTCTCGTGGATGGTCTCTTCCAAAGATGAGATGCGGTGGCGGAGACGGGCAATGATGTGCTCCTTCTTGTCGAGCTGACGGCGGTGAGACTTGCGATCCTTCGCTAGCATGGCGATGGTTTGGTCCTTTGTCTTGATGATGGCCGACTTGTGGTTGGAGTAGTCACGGCAATTATCCAACTCCTGTTGACGATCGTACATCATGAAGCTAAGGTGGTCCAATTGAGTCTTCAGCTCGGGGTGGTATGGGGCTTCCAGTGGTTGTCCATTTGCATCACGCCTTGGGCAGAATTCAAAGCGGTTTCCCTCGATCTGATTGATACTCTGCCCACACAGACGGGCAAGAGCTTCCTGCATGGCCCTGGCAAGTCCATCGAGCCAGTTGTTCTCTCTTAAGGTAAACTGAATTCCCTCAGCAGTGGGAGGTTCAATCTTTCCTCGGAGACTTGCAACAATTAGCCACCGCAGATCTTCTCCTCCTTGATCATTGAGCTGAGCTCCGAAGAACTCGGGGTGCGGACGCTCCAGAAGTTCCGAAAGCTGGTCCAAATCCCTCTCAAAGATAAGGTCTCCTCAATTCCCCAACTGATAAAACTTGCTGTACTTCACGTCCATCTATAAGAATATAGGATGATTAATTTAGTAGAGTGATCAAGTGTGTCAAAATTTTATGTATTTTGCAAGAGTTTTTGAGGAACATGAATTTTCATGAAAGAATCAGAGAGATGAGAAGGAGAATAAGTTTTTTGTAAATATTTGCTTCCTTTGGTCTTGAAACTAAGTTTTTGATTCAAACGTTCACTCTAACTAGGGTCTCCTATGGTCAGGATCGCTTTGATACCAACTTGTCAACACCCGGATTTTTAATCCCAGATGCCTGTTATGCCATACATCACAATCCCAGGATTACCATTTTTGCGAGACATAACAGAATTGGATACCACAGTACATCATCCATTACAAACTATATATAAGGTCTTACACAATTAGGGATCTCATGATCCAGTTCTTAATACAACTTCAAGCAGCGGAATACGTAATAATAGCGGTAGCGTAGGCGAAGCTCCATCTTCGGGGTCACATGATCCTAGTTGTCGTAACCTTACCAGGGTCCATCCTCCAGGTACTCCTATTCATAGTCTGGCCACGGGAATAGCCAGGGACAAATCCATGAGTACTCTTTAAGTACTCGCAAACTAATACTAACAAGTAAAGGGGTTTTTTGATAATAGGACACTAGGCGCTAGGGTTGTTTTGCAAAAAGCCAGATTTATCTCTACTAAGTTCAGAGAGAAGCTAGTCACAATTTTATAACTCCTAAGGGGGGAACTTGTGTTTCGTATCACAACTCTGTTGTGGTCAAGTCAAAATCTCAATTCATTTCACAAGTCATTTTGAAAACATCTGACGGGGGAACAGTATGGCCACTCCAACTGTCCATAACCGTGGACGCGGCTATTCGAATAGTTTGACACTCTGCAGAGATTGTACACTTTCACCACAACATTTGATACATCCGTCAAGAACAAATCCTGAATTCACCATACTCAGTATGCGGATAATCAATCCTAACCTTTCAATTACACGCCCTAGTATAAGCACCTCTCCTGTGAGTTTGGCCTCCCAACCATGACCAACTGTCATCTTGGGTGCCGCATGTGGACAATCTTCACAAGGTAGCCTCATTTCGGACCTTGGTCGTGAGGGAACTAATACTAAGGTATATAAGCTTCCGTCAAGCCCTACCCAATCTTGAATTATTGTGGTTTGTCGATAAAATTTTGAATGGTATCGCATCTAGACAACCATCAGTTTTATAAAGGGCTAAGGCTCATGCCTCAACATTTTCGTCACCAAAATCATCTGGTGTTCGGAAACATATGTCAAAACATCTCAGTAGAATGATCCATCATTCTAAGGTTTTCATAACCATTTTCACCAAGTATTCCCATCTAAAGTTGATCAAGTTTTATGCTTAGCACTAGCATCTACAAGTGGGGGTAACACTAATGAGGGGTGGTAAACTAGTGGAATTTCAACTAAGTACAACCTTATATCTTAGGATGATATCAAGGTTTCTAACTTAGGCCAAATTTTATGTTCTTTATGCAACCTTCAAACATATCTTTCTAGGATCTATAAGTCACTTAAGTCAACTCTAAGTTAAAGCTTTGATAACGAAATAAAGTAGAAGCTTGCAAATAAAACTAGGATTGGGTTATCAAGTGGGTATGATCACATATGCTTAAGGCATATAGTTGGCATGGTAACAAGCAAGTATTTGCTTGCAAAGATAAAGTATCTTGCAAGTGTTAGCTTGCATATTCACTAGTAGTATTAGGCTTGCCTTGTGCGAGAAGCGATGGTTGAAGTTCTCGGCTTCTTCTTCCTAGAATCCTCCTTCCTCCTCGTATCCTTGGTCGGCACTAGCGTCTATAAATAAATACGATGTACACAATCACCAAGCAATACTTAACTACTTGCAATCATCACACAAAAGGGTCCTATAGATGATCTAGTATCATCACTAACATTACAAGATTAAGGTTTGGTTTAAATCCCTTTTATTTTTAGAAAAGTAATTTCTACTCATTGAAAAACTACTTAAGATTTAATATTCTCCAAACCAAACATGGGATCATGTTGACACATGTCATCACCACATATTTTAGTCCATGGGAATGTGATTTAAAGTGGTGTCACAATTTAATAAGGTTTTACCCTTTTATTTTAATTAAATAAGGTGTCTAGAAATGCCTATGTGGCATTATTTTATTATTTGAACATTATTTCTGTAAGTAAACCTATATATTTTTATATATTCTGAAAGGTATAGTTAAATGCGATTTTTGAGAGTTGGAATCAACTCAAAAGCTATTGTGGTTTAACTTTGAAAAATGTTTGAATCCGGAAAAGCTTCTGCCTTGTTATTTTTACCAAGGATGATTTACAGATCCAAATGACTTGAATCCAACGGGCTTGGATTCAGCATTCCCAGACCTTTCTAACAAAATTGGTTTCATTCAATTTGGTGCACTGAGTCGACCTGGGTTGATTTTTGAAAATGGGTATAGAAGTGTGTTTGAAATAAAGTGAAAAAGGTTTAATTCAAATAACTGGGTGAGGAAAAGTTAACGGGCCGTCTGCTAAGCGGCGCTCCAGAGCTATTTATGGCTGTCCCCACGCCGCGTCTGAGACGAGGGTGCGGCGGTATGGGACGATGTGGTGCGTTTGATCTGGTTCTAATCCGGTGGTGAGAGTCATCGTCGGCGTTGAACGCCGGCAGACGAAACCTAAGCTGACGATGGGGTCATTGGGGGCTCACCGGGGTGCGGGCGAGGGTCGGCGAGGCGGGTGAACGACGAAGTCAACGACGGTGGCGACATGGCTACGGGCTGCTAGAGGCATGGCCGGCGGTGGCGATCGCTTGGTGGTCTCCTGGCGATGCTCTACGGCTTTAATGCACGCGTAGGGGCGGTGCGGTTTGGTCTGATGCAGAGCAGGCGATGCTTGCTGCGTAGGCGGCGTCTTCGACGGCGGTGGTATCGTGACATGGGGCGGCGAACGGGGATGTCTGGCGGTCTCCTGGGTCGGTGGTGATCACGTATGCACGCGGCGAGGTCGGCGCGCGGTCTGTGGGCTTCGGTCGAGGGTGGCGCTCTGGCGCATGCTCGGCATGGTTGCAGGCGAGCTGGGCATGGTCCGTGCGTGTGGTCCAGTGGCTGGCAGGGTTCGAGCGCTGGATAGGGGGTGGCGGTGGACGGTGGACTGTGTCCTAGACATGCTGTTTTGGCTTGGTGCTTGCTCTGGCTAGCTAGCCATGGTCGGCTGGCAAGGGGGTGATCGGGTTGGCATGGCATGGGGCAAAGGGTAGGGGCTAGAGTTAGTCCAAGCACTGGTTGGCACTAAGGGAGACAAGAGTGATCAATGGTGAACATTGCTTAATCAATTTATTGCTCAAAACAGTGAAATTTGGCCAAATTGATTTGTTGCCTCCAAGTGTTTGATGAAATGGCCGCAAGAAGTCAAGTTTTGAATTTTGAAAAGATTTTTGGTGGGTGTGCTAGGTTGGTGCTGGTGAGTCTGCAGATGCTTGGGTTTTGAAAGTTGAGCTTGTTTGAGTGGTTTTTGAAAAAGTGGGATCTTCCCATATGATATAGATTCAATTTTGAATTGTCATTTAAACCATGCATTTGAAAGTTTCTGGATGATCACGGGATGGGACTTGATACTTTGTTATGAGTACAATCAAGGGGTGCAAAGATCTAGAAAAGTTTCTGTTAGGTTCTGAAAGTTTGAGACAGCCAAAGTAGGCATAGGAGTTAAATTGGTCAAAATGACCATTCCTTTATTTTATTTGTTTTGATTTACTTGTCTTTAGGAAAAGTGTGGGAAATGTTTAGATGATGTTTATTTCATGTAAGCATCCATTTACAAGCAATGGAACACACAAACAAAGTGGTTTAAAAGAATTCAAAATGAAATGCATACTCACATGCATGCTTCCATAATTTTATTTAGAAAAGTTTTTGTTAACCCTAATTTTGAGGATTAGTGTTTGATGATCCAGGCTTAGTATTTTTGGGATGTTACACTGGTCGTGAGCCCTGTTTGAGGGCGCAGTCTGCCTAGCCCCACCCTGGCTCCGAGCACTCCGCCTCAGTCCTTGGTTGGGCATACAAATAGTGAAGGAATGGGAGTAGCCTAGAAGGAGGAGGAGGGGACCCTGTGCGGGTGCGGTGGTGGGGAAGAGGAGGGCGCGCCTATGGGTTTGGGCAGCCACGCCTAGAGTTGCATCGGGATCTAGGCATAGAGGAGGCAGACGGCGAGGGAGCTCATTATAGCGCTGAGCAGAGAGGGAGACGACCGTGTGACATGTGTGTATGGAGCTAGGATGCTCGTGCGTGTGTAGAAAATGGAGATGACAGGGACAACTAAATTTCTAGATCGCTGATAGTGTGTGTGTTGACGGAATGGTAACTAAATATGTAGTTGATGCTAGCTCAGTGTAAGCTAACTGAATGCTAACATAATACTCCTCAGCAAGCTTTAGAAATTTATATGCAGATTCCAGTATTGTGCAAAGGAAGTCTGGATCCTTTTTTACTTCAGAAGCTTTACCGGGATAGGTTTAGTTCTTGACATATTTAGTGGTGTCTAACTATATTTAAACCCAAGTCAATAGAATAATTTTTTTGTTGCTAATTTTTAGTTTCCATCCTAGCACCTTCACCTTGCAAATGTTCATTGCATGTCAAGGGATCCCTATATTGCTTTTTTAGAGATTGATCATGCGAAATTCATGTAAGACAGTACATTCTTGTCTCAAACATTTCATTTTAGATTTCTTTGGTACACCTTTAGTATTACTAAATTGTCATTTTTGATTAATATATTCCATGGATTGTAAATTAATAGGGAAGCAATTCATATTGCAGTTATGGCAGTTCTTCAAGCTTCAACATTCAACTCCGACAAATGACTTTTGCGTCATACCAGCAAAAATTGGAATACTTATCGCACAATACTGGTGCCTTGTTAATAAGAAACTCATTTAGACAGTTAAGAACCAAATATGTCTTAGTTTCAAAATTGTAAGAAAAGTGTATTTTAGTTTATCATTTGCAGTCAATGATAACAAAATTTAATTGTTTTGTTGAAAACATGTGTTTTACACTTGGTCTATCCGTGGCAACGCATGGGTATTGTGCTAGTAAATGTCAAATTGTAATATGGATTTATTTTCAATATGAGTACATGAAAACGTTTCTTTGGCATGGCATTTTTGCGTGAATGTTTTGGGTCATCATAATACATATCATGTCCCTTATTTTATACTACTCCGTACTTGACAACTATAACCGTACGAAGAAATCTATCTCGGTCTCACTCACACTAAAATTGCAATGACGATGGATTTTTCATTCCCTTCATAACTTCTTTTGTCCCTATTGTTAGATCCTTAGAGGACCATCCAGCTCAAGATTTGAGCCACACAAGATAGGATCAGGGGTATGTGCCTTGATCTGGAGGTCCAGCCATGGCCTCCTCTTGATTTGCTTCACCTTATCCTTGTTAATATAGATGTGAGGGTTCTTCCTAGTGCTTTAGGTGCTTGCTTGATCAGTGAGCTGGGGAGAGTGAGAGAGAGAAGCACAGCTGAATGAGCAGCCTCTCTCAACCCTAACCCTAGGTCCCCTATTTATAGCACTTGCACTAGGGGAACCAATACCTTAGGATGGATGGCTAGGATGCCCCTGATCAGGGCATCCAATGGCTGTTATTAAACAACCCCTTAATCATCATTAATTTGACTTAGATTGATCACAACAACCTTTAGATCACTGCAGATCATTTATATCCAACACCTATAACTTGATTGCATAGTCAGTGAAAGTTTATGGAATATCTGTTATAAGAACTATTATTTCTATTGTTGTGAAATGAAATTCTTCAGCCATACTGCCTGCCCGGTTGCCTCATAACATGCCACAAACTTTGCCTGCATTGTTGACGATGCAGCAACACTTTGCTTGGTGCTTTTCCAAGATATAGCTCCTTCTGCAAGGGTGAATATGTAACCTGATGTGGAATTCTTAGTATCAACACACCCCGCAAAATCAGCAATAACCCACCACCTCGAGGTTATCAGTTCTCTTATATGTGAGCATGAGGCCTTTAGTACCTTGCAAATAACACAAAGCTTTCTTAGCAGCCTTCCAGTGATCCAACCCTGCCCTGGATTAGACTGATATCTGCCAAGCATCCCGGTTATGAATGCTAAGTCAGGGCGAGTGCACACTTGTGCATACATCATACTTCAATGATTGAAGCATAAGGAACTGACTTCATTTGTGCAGATTCATAATCATTACTTGGGCACTGCAAAGTCCCAAACTTATCGCCCTTGACAATAGGAGCAGGCGAGGCTGAGCACTTATGCATATTGAAATTTTTGAGTACCTTCTCAATATATGCTCTTTGTGATAGCCCCAGGATTCCTCTGGATCTATCTCGGTGAATTTGAATGCCTAATACATAAGCGGCTTCACCAAGATCTTTCATGTCAAACTTTGAAGAGATAAACCTTTTAGTTTCCAGTAGCATATTCTTAACGCTACTGGCTAAGAGTATGTCATCAACATACAGTATCAGGAAGACAAAATTGCTCCCCCTGAACTTCACATAAATGCAATTGTCCACTTCATTCTCCTTGAAACCAAAATTCTTTATGACTTGATTAAACTTGAAGTACCATTGCCTTGAGGCTTGCTTTAATCCATAAATGGATTTCTTAAGATGACATCCTAAATTTTCTTTTCCTTCCATAACAAAAACTTCCGGTTGAGCCATGTAAACATCCTCATGTAAGTCACCATTTAGAAATGCCATTTTGACATCCATCTGATGCAACTCTAGATCATAATGAGCCACAAGTGCCATTATAATTCTGAATGAGTCCTTAGAAGAGACGGGTGAAAAAGTCTCATTATAATCAATACCTTCTCTTTGAGTGAAGCCCTTAGCCACAAGCCTTGCTTTGAACCTTTCAATATCACCCTTGGAGTCACATTTGATCTTATAGACCCATTTGCTGCCCACAGTTTTGGCTCCTTTAGGAATTTCTACTAAGTCCCATACATCATTAATGCTCATGGACTTCATTTCATCTTTCATGGCATCAAGCCATTTTGATGAATGATCACTTTGTATGGCTTCCTTAAATGATGCAGGATCATCATCCAACATCGACTCATTTATATCCTCACTCATATAAGTCACATAATCATCAGGAATAGCAGACTTTCTAGCCCGCTTTGACCTTCTGAGAGGTGCATTATTTGGTACCTCAATCACAACTTCAGGCTGCTGAGCATCTTCCGTAAAAGTATCATTAGGTGTGGACTCTAACGGAGCCACTGGTATCTCAGTAGGAGTAGCATTAGCGGTCCTCACAACTAGAGATGAAAACTCAGCATGAACAGGAAACACTGGTTCTTGGATCATAGGTACCGGGACATATTCCCGTTTCTCCTCTAAGGTTATTTCCCTGGGTGTCAAACTCCCCCTCAACATATCACTTTCCAAGAACACAGCGTGTCTTGTTTCAACAAACTTAGTAAATTGCTTTGGACAATAGAGACGATATGCCTTAGATTTGTCAGGATAACCAATGAAATGGCAGCTGACAGTCTTGGGGTCTAACTTTCCCATAATTGGATTGAAAACTCTTGCCTCAGCAAGACAGCCCCACACATGCAAATAACTCAGGGTAGGTTTTCTCCCAGTCCAAAATTCATACGGTGTTTTTGGCACCGATTTACTGGGGACCTTATTAAGAATATGTGCAGCTGTCTTTAGAGCTTCTATCCATAAACCAAGTGGAAAAATGGAGTGACTTAACATACTCCTTACCGTATCCATAAGAGTACGATTCCGCCTTTCAGCGACTCCATTTTGCTGAGGTTCGCCCGGTGCTGAATACTGAGCAACAATACCATTTTCCTGTAGGAACTTAGCAAAAGGTCCAGGAATTTGGCCATAAGAAGTGTGTCTTCCGTAGTACTCACCGCCACGGTCAGACCTTACAACTTTGATCTTTTGACCAGCTTGATTCTCAACTTCAGCTTTAAATATCTTGAACTTTTCTAACGCCTCAGATCTTTCTTTGATAGGATAGATGTATCCAAAGAGGGAGAAGTCATCAGTGAATGTTATGAAGGAATCAAAACCATCCACTGATTTCACATTAAACGGACCACAGATATTCGTATGAACAAATTCCAAAACCCCGTGCTTCGATTTGCACCTTTCTTGATTCTCTTAGCACATTTCCCTTTGATGCAATCAATACAATGATCTAGATTCGCATATGAGAAATTTAAAGGATGAAGAACTTGCTCCTTAATGAGACGCTCGATTCCCCCCTCGAAATATGGCCCAGATGATAGTGCCATAGTTTCGAAGAAGTCTCATCATCATCGCGCTTACGCTTGGTACTAATATTTACATTAGAGGAAGCATTAACTTCACTTATGGAATCACTTAAGGAAACAAGATAAAGTTTGTCTTGTCGGAAGGCAAGACCAACATCATTATTGTCAAACATAATTATACATCCCTTGTTCCCAAAGTCACAGTGAAAACCATCATCACCTAAGCATGAGACGGACACAAGGTTTCGTCTCATAGAGGGTACATAAAGTACATTACGTAAACGAAGCATAAAGCCACTATGGAGTGTAACTGTAAACTCTCCAATAGCCTCAGCTTCAGCTTCAACACCATTAGCAACTCTAATGGTTCTTTTCCCTCTTCTTAGGGTCCTCTTCGTATCGAATCCCTGTAAGGAGTTTGCAACATGAATTGTTGCACCTGAGTCAACCCACCATGTATTGGTGGCATAATTAACATAAAGGGATTCGTCAACAAAGGTTATAACATTAGTACCTTTCTTATTGATCCATTTCATGAACCCAATACAATCCCCTGGACGTGTCCGCTTTTCCACAAAAACGACATCCATTAGGATCTTTACCATCAGCATTAGGGGGTGCATCTGCATTAGGAGCTCTGTTAGGGTTCTTTTGCTAAAAGAACTTAGAAGATTGCCCTTTATCTTTAAACTGAGCAGGCTTAGGCTTTATAAACCTTTTCTTCTTCTGAGAATGCTTGAACTGATTGACATGATCAACTCGTCCACCTTTAAGCCTTTCCTCCTCTTGTACACATCTAGCCATCATTTCATCCATGCCCCATTTATAATCCATCGCATTGTAATTGATGGTGGACGGAGAAAACTTCGTGGGCAAGGATGACATAATAAAATGGACAAGGAAACCTTCAGAGATTTCCATTTCCATTTTCTTAAGTTTAGTGGCCATGTTAATTTTCCTCATGATATGTTCTCTCAGACTCCCAGTTGGATCATACCTTTCATCAATAAGCCTTCTAACGAGGCTTGTTGCATAAATTTTGGATGATCCCTTAAACTGGTCCTCAATCTTTCCAAGGTAACCCTTGGCAGTCTGAGAGTCTGGAACAGCTCCCCTCATACTTTGAGTAATGGAGCCCTTAATAATCATGAGGCACTTACGATTTGAATCCTCCCACTTAGTTTTCTCATCATCATAAGCCCTTTTCAGGACATCATAATTCTCATCACCTTCAGTAGGTGCTATAGGAGGATCGTTAAGGAGGGCATAATCTATATTCAGCAAAGCTAAAGTGATCTCAAGCTTCTCCTTCCAAGTACCAAAATTGATAATACCGACAATTTGAGAGGCATTAGATGCTGCAAAAGAAAACAAATGCTTTGAATAAGCATCATAATTTTCTACTCCTTTCATCAATCTAGTCTACATCAGCTTTGGCCAGAAATAGGCATGATCAATAAAATTTTGTGATCAAAATATCTGCTAATCAGCTTTACCCAGAATGACAGATATAAGCCACACTTAATTAAATCCTCTAATTATATAGAATTCTTTTATCAATCTGGAACACATCGGCTTTGGCCAGAAGTGAACCAGATCAATAGATTTTCATGGTTAAAATGCCCATCAATCAACTTCGGCCAGAATGATTGACATAAGCCATGCTCGATTTGAGGACTTACAAACTTTATTTTGCAGCAAAACATTATTATCATGATTTATTTGGATAAAACCACAAAAGAATCAACTAAGCATGAAAAAACTCATTAAAATTACTAAAGTATGAAACACAATTGCATGACAAAAGAATAAAAGATCTCACACAGTTATGTTACATAATTGGCATAAAAGATATGCCAAAAATAGCCCCAAAAACCATTTATATATAATCCCTAACTCATAAAACATTAATTCTTAAATATTTATTCTTAATCTAGGCTAAAATAGGAAATTTGGCCCAAAACAATTCTTCCGGAATGGGCCAAAACTGGCCCAACCCGTCTCCCCTCACCCCACTTTAGTGGCCCAACCGACCTGTTTAAGCAGCCAGCGCTGCGAGCCGTTGGATCGCATCCAACGGCAGAGGACGCACCGGAGCAAAACCGACCCACGGCGACGCCCCCGCGAACCCTAGATCCCATTCGCCCCCTCCTCCTCTGCCTCCCCACCATCCAAGCATGGAGAGAGAGAGAGATACGAGAGAACAAGACGCGGCGAGCGACGGCGGCGCGCCCGAAGATGGAGGCCGATAGCGCCGGTGAGTGCGTCTCGCTGGAATCACGTGCAGCTTTGGCGCAAGGCAGCTCCGTCGGCGGTGCTCGCCGGTGTTTTCCCACGCATCATGAAGCGCCGGGCGTCCCACGACGTCAAAGGCGGTAGCAGATTGACCGGCGGACGAGCTTCCATAACACAATGACACGAGGAGGCTCGACTACCAGCTGGTGCAGTGGATGGCGAGGCGGCTCGGGTGTGCGCCCGTGCAGGCCTGCCCAATTCAGGTGGTGACCCCGACGCCGCCGTGGCCAATGACGAGGACAAAGCCCTTAGGTAAGTACCACCGCCTTTAATCTCATAAGAATTAGGGTTAGGGTTCCTCAATTTGGGGATTTTAGGAAATTAGGGTTCGTCAGTAATTGGGGAATTAGGGTTAGGGTTCATCAATCTGATGAACTAGGGTTAGGGTTCATCGATTTGATGAACTAGGGTTAGGGTTCCTCAGAAATTTGGGGATTTTCGATTAGGGTTTGCACCAAAACCTCAATCCCCACACCAGATAGACATAATCAAAACCCTAGACCCATTGATTCATCCATTAGGTCTTAAACTTAGAAAAAACTGGGCTAAAACATCAACCTTATCTAGTTTTGAGCAAGAACTTGATCAGGAATCAGAATTCCGGTAACAAAACTAGGTCTTGAACACAAAAACTTAGCATAATTAGGGCACAAACTTGCATCTAGAAGCTTTGATACCACTGTTAGATCCTTAGAGGATCATCTAGCTCAAGATTTGAGCCACACAAGATAGGATTAGGGGTATGTACCTTGATCTGGAGGTCCAGCCATGGCCTCCTCTTGATTTGCTTCACATTATCCTTGTTGATGTAGATGTGAGGGTTCTTCCTATTGCTTGATTAGTGAGCTGGAGAGAGAAACGCAGCTGAATGAGCAACCTCTCTCAGCCCTAACCCTAGGTCCCCTATTTATAGCACTTGCACTAGGAAAACCAACACATTAGGATGGATGGTCAGGATGCCCCTGATCAGGACATCCAATGACTGTTATTAAACAATCCCTTAATCATCATTAATTTGACTTAGATTGATCACAACAACCTTTAGATCACTGCAGATCATTTATATCCAACACCTATAACTTGATTGCATAGTCAGTGAAAGTTTATGGAATATCTGTTATAAGAACTACTATTTCTATTTTTGTGAAATGGAGTGATTTTTTTTTTGTTAAGAGCGACCGTTACACAATATGCATGCCATCGCTTGTTTGTTCGCGCGAGTTTTTTTTATTGCATCGGTATTTGTTCGGGCGAGTTGCCTAGTGCGTACACGAGCACCAGCACGACGGAGCGAATCTGAGAATTCGCAAAAAGAGAGAAGGAAACGCACACGCACCGCGCCCCGAAAAGTTCCGACCTGGCGCCCTCGCGGAACGAAACTGCAGACCCACCGCGCCAATCTCCCGCGAAGAACCTCCCGCCACGTCATCGATCCGCGTGACTCTCTCCCGGATCGCCATCTGAACCGTCTATTCCGTCCGCGTCCAACGGCAGCCAAAGGTCCTCCTCGCAAGCTCCCACCTCTCGCTCCCCTTTTAAACCCGTCCCCCCCTTCCCCAAATCATCACTCCAACCAATCCACCACCACCGCACCTCCAACCAAAGCAAAGCTCGAATCAAAGCAAAGAGATCTCGTCAGCCATGTCGGGCCGCGGCAAGGGAGGCAAGGGGCTGGGCAAGGGCGACGCCAAGCGCCACCGGAAGGTGCTCCGCGACAACATCCAGGGCATCACCAAGCCGGCCATCCGGCGCCTCGCCCGCCGTGGCGGCGTGAAGCGCATCTCGGGGCTCATCTACGAGGAGACCCGCGGCGTGCTCAAGATCTTCCTCGAGAACGTCATCCGCGACGCCGTCACCTACACCGAGCACGCCCGCCGCAAGACCGTCACCGCCATGGACGTCGTCTACGCCCTCAAGCGCCAGGGCCGCACCCTCTACGGCTTCGGCGGCTAGAGGCCATGCCCCCTATGCTCGCCGTCTTCCTCCGCGCCGACCCGTCGCCTCCTCGCCGTCAACAACTCTGCCCGTCCCAGTGTCCTTGTTCAGTAGTAGCTGTAGTTGGAACTCTGTCCTGTGTATCGCAAAATATCCCTAGCTAGCTTGTAACTCTGTATGAGCCCAGATCTGAAATCGAATATATTATCATCACCCCTGCAATTATTCTAGCCCGCTGCTTGTGAATTTGCATCACATAATCTGAGTTTGGAAGCGATTGTGTTTTCTGAAGCTGAATCTGGGAGCAGATATTTTATTCAGTCTCGCTACCAGCCGGGCTCAAACATAGCAGGCCCACCCGGCCTTTAAAAGCCCATCGGCCCAAGGGCCGTACACGCAACTGCCAGTACAAGTCTGCCGTCTCCGCCACGTTCTCTTCCCCGACGAACTCGTTACGACACCCACCCAAACCGCAACGCAAGCCTGTGCGAGGAGAGGACGCAACGCACCCAAAAAGGGCAACCAACAGAAAAAAAAATCGCTGCTCCTCTTGTCGTCGTCCCATCTCGCTTTCTGCATCCTCCTTTCCACCCTCAAAAAAACTTCTCACGGCTTGACCACACGAATCTCTCCTGAATCCCTCCGTTCGCTCGATTTCTCCTTGAATCCGTTGACCCGATTTCCTTCGCCGTCGATTTCCCCTCTCCTCGCCGTCTCTGGTCGAATCCAATCGCGCCGTGCGTCGCGCGGTGGGGTTGGTTGACTTGACCCTGTCGCTGGGGTTCGACCTCGGGGAGGATGGGGAGCCACGGCGCTGGGCCGGCCGCTGGATCCGACGCCGCGCGCGCCGAGGTATGCGACTTGAATCCCCTGGTTTGATTTCTTCTAAGCTGCTGTGATTCAGAAAGTATTGGCGCTGGCTTGATTCCTGCTAAGATGCCTGTTTTTGTTTGTTTGTTCTGGGCCTGGTAGTTGGGAGCAACCAATTCGTAAGTTACGGTAATCACTGCAGTTGTAGGAGATTTAGCTTCGTTCTGATATGCTGTGGGAATTAGATTTGTGTGTGTGCATAAGATATCCCCGAGCTAAGTTGATGACGTGGTTAGGAAACCAAAATTTTACCTGATTGAGTAATTCATGCAAGGTTGTTTTGGTGCATTTTGTGCCAATTTTTCTCTATTTTCGGTGTGCTAATTTTCATAGGCTTGTTGTAGTAGTATAGTGTGTATAAGCACTTCATAGAGCCGTACTACTGAATCTCATGGAAACGTAGTGACAGATCATTTTTCTGCTGATAAATTTGACCAGTGTTGCAATACAAAACCATTTTGTAGCCCCCTTTGTTTGCGGATTTGGTCAGGGTATGTTAGTCTATCTGAATGACGATTATTCCTTCACTAATGGCAGGTCAGCGGCATGGGCCAGACAAACCAACCTGCTTATCCGCCTTTAGCTTCTGGGGATCATCCGTGGTCCTCTTCAACTGGGGCAGCAGCAGTTTCGTGGAACTATCCAGTGGACAGTCAAAAGCAAGATGCTGTTTACTATGATCCACAGAGGGATGTTTCGGTTTCAGGAGATAATAATCATAGTGTGGCAAGCAGTGCGCCTCCTCCTGTTCAGTCGATTATGAGCTTGACAAGTGCAAGTCATTCTCATGTGCCTTACTCAAGTTCACTTCAACATGGCTACACTCCCGCAGAATATGGAAATTACTACTATAATAACTACCCACAAGCTACAAACAATTATTCTGCGCAGCAAGGAGGAGCAAATCAACATTCAGGTGCAGCTTATCAGCCTCTTACTTCATTTCAGAATTCCGGGTCTTACGTTGATCCTGCAAGTAACACATATTACAATGCTGGTGGTCACCAGACCGCGCCAGGATATGCAACCAACAACTATTATTATCAGAACGGCACACAGAATGATGGAAGCTCAGGAAATAATTATGCTCAGTCATACCAGAACTACTCGTCATCTGGCACTAATGCAGTACAGAGTTCCAGTACAGTGCCTGCCAATTCTTTCTCATATCAGCCGCAATACAACCAGTGGCCATACTATCACAATCACCCCACGCCAAGTCCCGCTGTCAATCCAGTTGCTGGGAGCAGTAACATAGATAACAGAGTTGTTAACACCACTTCTGGTTACTCTTATCCTAGCGCCGAGCCACCTCCGCCGGGTACTACATCATGGAAAAGTGATTCAGGTGCTTCTGTTGCACCTCCTGTGCAGGTATGTTGCTTCTTTTCACTGCAAATTGCTAGTTCCTGTGCATAGCTTTTTTCCATCGGACTCTGGACAATTATTTATCATAAGTTTTAGTCTGTCTTGCCATGATAGTTATTCTGAACAATTATTTTTCACAACGTTTATCTGTCCTAGACAATGATTTCACATAGGTTTTAGTTTGTCTAGCCATGTTCCTTACTCTGGAAAGAAAAAATGGCTGTGGCTTTTCTATAGGGACTTTTGTAGTGCCCCTTCCATTTTACAGTAAATTAACCCTTCCTTTGTTAAAATTTTGTTGCTGGTATGTCTTTAGGGGCCTTTTAAGTGCTATTCTTTAACCCACTTGAAGTGCGAGTTAATAATTGTAGCATGATATGTGAATTGTAGCATTTCATCCACAATTTATATCATGGGAAGAGAAGCACCTTTCACCTAAGTTCTACTACTGTGCAGGCTCCAAGCGTTACAGAACCTCAAAATCAATACGTCAAACCTGCGCAAGAAACTCCAACGTTGCAAAACCAGTATGCTTATCAGGCACCAGCTGTTCCAGTGTCCCAAAACTATTACGCAAACCAGGCACCAGCATACTCACAGACAGCTTACCCACAGAACAATATGAATGTGAATCAAGTACCTGTGAACAACCATGGTGATCAACAGAAGATTGTAGGTTCAAAAGGTTTAAGCTCAAATATTTTCTCAATCAACCATGTTTCTGATAAATCTTCAGCCAAATTTGCAGGGTTCTTTGACAACAAATACTTCCAGTGAAAACTTTCCAACGATTCCTCGAATTGCTCCTGGTTTCTCTATGGTAATACCAAAGAGTGAGAAGAAAATTCAGGGTGCTGATTTGGCGAAGAAACCTGCCTATGTTAGTGTTTCTGTGCCGAAGAATGATGCCAAAGCAGTTCAACATTTACCAGATGCTGTAAATTTCTCGTCTCCTTTTTATTTGTCATTGTTAGCACATGATATATGCTTAGGTATTTGTTTTCAATCACAAGGGTAAGTGATTGGCACATGAGGGCTTAAACTACATCTTCATCGGTTAGTTCCAATTGTCGTAATTAAATATGTTCACTGTCTATGGAGGTTTATTTGTTCATAATTTTTAGAACTAGGATAACAAAAGAATGCTGTAAATCCTATGTTTATAATTCCACAATCGGGGCATGTGATATCTTATGGTATTTGCATATTCACCATCCGTTTTTCTTCTTCTCATGTTTAGAGATCCCTCCCTTTTTCGCTCCGTAACTATACTATGAGGAATCTCAACCGTTGCAAGGATGAGGCCCAGAGGGATGCCTGCCAAAGTATAATACAACAGGTGAAAATTCTTCTTGTTGGCTTTTGTTAGTTGCCACCATTTCTAAAAAATGACATTCATATTTTAGTCATATGGATGGGGTAGTTATCTACAACAGCCTGTGAAAAGTCAATACCCTACTCAAGGATTGATGGTATAAAAGTAGGACCTTATCTTTCGTAGGTGGCAACAGAAGTCAGTTTTCTTTTGCTAAGCACATCTGTGAACTAGCATTTTAAATGCCGTAAAGCCATAACAAAGTTAATGTGCTATCAGCTATATATTGGTGATATATGGATAATGAATGCCTGATCAATTCTGGAATTGAAGTTGCTTCAGCTTTTGGGCATCTGATCAAAGCCCATGTTTCATTTACATTCTTTATTTTTTTGGTTCTGATACATCATTTCAATGATTCAAAGTTGTTCAATCGATTTGGTTGTATCAATTTCTTTCTTTCCTTTGTGTTTATTTTCAGATAATAAACAAAGCTAAGCATGATGGAACCCTTCTTACTAAGAACTGGGACACTGAGCCGCTGTTTCCGTTGCCAGAGAATCTTTTGACCATGAACGAAACAAGGTCCGTGCTTCTCTTATACCCTCACCTCCCACCAAAAGAACAAAAAACAGAATCTGTAAGGTGACAATGCAGTGTTGTGGAGACCTAAATACATTAGCTGATGCAGTTTTGTGGTCCGTCGCTTTTGACTTCTTTACAATACTGTGGCTCTTTGAACACCTCTATAATTATTGCCTTTTTCCTCGAGAAATGGTTTCATTTTTCAGATCATGTATTTCAATATATTTGTATATTGGATTGACACCATCAAAAAGTGCTGCAAACTAAGCAAATATCAGAACGTGTCATTTGTTTGCAATATTTGTATAATGACCATTTGATGAGCTTCAACACTTGGACATCTCTAACACCGATAATTCTGGCAAGAACTATAGAAATGAGCTATGAAAGTATCATTTAGTCAAAAAATAGCAAAATCTAATCCTCTCTGATTGCGAAGCATAATACAGAAATAAAACTCAAGGCGATTACTGGAAATCATTTCCTTAACTGCTGAACGAAACCCCACACGATCAATATATTGGCTGCATAATTTAGTTGCCTGAGAAACAGTGATCCATCAAATTTAATGCTGACGTACATCCATTGTTTCCATCATATACATGTTGTAAACTTGTAATATGGTTTCTTCATTGTACTCTGAGAAAATTAGGCCTTCTTGCTGTTTCTGTGGTTTGCAGAATCACAGAATTCTAATAACTTTTATTATTCTTGTACTGTTTTTTGTCCTGTACAGCAGTGCAAACAATTCAAGTCTTTTGTCAAAATCTACTCCTAAAAAACGCCTGAAAAGTAGGTGGGAGCCTGTTCCAGAGGAAACGGTTACTGATAAGGTGGAGCCACTAGCAAAACCATTCATGAATGGTAACGCCCACAATACTTTGGAAGCCAAAAATAGAACGGTGAGAACTGGCATGTTGCTCTTGTTAAAATCTTGTTATCAAGCAGTCAACACACAGGATAGACTTCTTTTTTTAACAAAAATATACATGATGGACTTTGGCACTGTTATCATTATCGATTTATGCATTATCACATGCTTGCATTTTTGCTTTAATAAGCTCTTTCTCGGAAATATTTAACTAGTTGTTATGCAGGGTAACACCTGGAATAATGGGAAGTTTCCCCAGTCTGCACATACACCTTTAAACAAAATCACCCAGAGGCTTTCCAAGAAGCAAAAGATGGGTAGTTATTCAAGCGTGATACACAATGGAAACACTTCAAGTGATAGTGATAAAGAGCAGGATCTGACCAAATATTACGCCAGTGCATCTACATTAGCAAATTCACCAGAGGAAAAGAAACGCAGGGAGCATAGATCTAAGCGTTTTGAGAAGAGTAAGGATTCAGCACCAAAATCAAGGAATTTGTCGGTCAATAAAGATGCCATGGCTTATGTACATACAAGAAGACCTGTTTCAGCACTTGCTACTAGAAATTCTGAAAATGGCAGCAGCTTGGCTGTCGAGGATCTGGATTGGGATGCACTGACAGTCAAGGGAACATGTCAGGAAATTGAGAAACGATACCTACGCCTCACATCAGCACCTGATCCTTCCACGGTAATAGCACCCACCAATTGTCTTTCTTAACTTCAAGTTGAAAGGCATTGATAGTATCAGTCCATCATTGCTATTTCTAGCTGGTGGGTCCTTTCTACTGTTTGGCTGCCTATTCTCTGAATACGCTCTTTGCAGGTAAGACCAGAACATGTCTTGGAGAAGGCGCTTTCCATGGTTGAAACATCTCAAAAGAATTATCTTTTCAAGTGTGACCAACTGAAATCTATTCGTCAAGATCTTACGGTTCAGAGAATCCAGAATGAACTGACAGTGAAGGTAGTCTTAATCATCAAGTTGTGTGGAACTGTGGATCACATAATATGTCTGTTTAGTTGCTAGACAAGATACTATACTATATATACTACTTGTAGAACTCCTGCCGTCTACCAAAAGAAAATATTTGTTAATGTTGTGGCGTTGTGCATTAGGAAATAAGTTCAACAATGCACAATGTTTTGTAACCTTCAGATTTCTTATTTCAGGTTTACGAAACTCATGCACGTTTAGCATTGCAAGCTGGTGATCTACCTGAATTTAACCAGGTCTGTTTGTCTCGTCTGATCTGATTCTCTTGAAATATCAAATAACTGTATACATGTTCTGTTTGCTAGCTATTGCAACTTTGCATAGTGATAAATGGAAGTTGTAAGAAGGGCTTTGCTTTCTATTAGTACCAGAAGTTTGCTTACACTTTCTAGTTATCAGGTCGTGTATCGATTTCTTTAATTCCCTTCAAAAATAAGATTGCTTTTGTGGTAATGCTAATGGTTCAGGAATTTTGATTGGACTTGGAAGTTCTTGCTGTGGTTTTGTACATATCTGTAATTCAACTTCTGCATGTTCGTCATAGTTCAAACTATTTTTGCTTGCACCGTTTTTTCAGTGCCAGTCACAACTGAAGAGGCTATATAGAGATGGAAACAAGGGTTGTTATTTTGAATTCGCTGCGTATAATTTGCTCTGCGTCATGCTGCACTCTAACAACAAACGGGATCTGCTGTCTTCAATGGCAAGGTATCATTTTGTAAACAGTTAGCATGGAAACCTATTAGTTCCTAAGTGGATTACACATTTGATATATTCATTGTATTCAGCTTACCGAAAGAAGCCAAACAAGATGGAGCTGTCAAGCATGCCCTCGCAGTACATTCTGCTGTTTCATCTGGCAATTATGTCATATTTTTCAAATTATACAAGCAAGGCCCCAACTTGAACTCTTGCCTCATGGGTAAAGGGCAATTTTGCAACTTTCTACGTCAATTCAATGCACTCCTCTTTCTGTAAGAGGTTTTGATGTATGTCGCTCTCCTCTTTGACAGATCTCTATGTGGAGAGGATGCGTTTCGAGGCTATAAAATGCATCTCGAGATCATATCGCCCGACAGTACCTGTGGGGTATGTTGCACGAATTTTGGGTTTCTCACTTAATGTAGATGACAGATCGGAAGAATGTGAAATATGGTTAAAAGCGCATGGTGCTATTCTTTCATTAGATAACACTGGGGAATTGCAGATAGATACAAAGGTAATTATCTCTCTCTCTGGGTACGCACGAGTTTAACTGCATGAATGCAACCATGTGTTTTTTATTCTCTCTTTTGATGAGAGAATACACCAGTATGAATGCAAACAAGTTTTTCATGGCTTATTTGGTAAGTTGAATCTCGTCCAATGTTTAAGCCAGTGGGATGGGTTATGGTTTTTGAATGGTAGTCTCAGCTAGGATGGTTTAGTGGACATTCTTCACCGAGGCGACAAGGCCGATGTGTTGCTTGAGTTACCTAAATGCTGCTGTTCACAGCTCCAACCAAATATCTGTTTGATTTCAGCTCGGCAAACTTGGACTATTGTCTTTTCATATTGTCAAATGTGCAGAGATTAACAAACTGACTGCAGGACATGATAAAGAAGTACCTCATAGTGTTATGCTTGAATGTGCTAGTACCCTGTCTAATGGAGAATAATATATCTGCTTTAGCAAATGGAGAACTATTGCATCTAATTCATTCTGATGTTCTAACCTGGCATTATTCTGCTATGCACTACAATTGCTTCCAGGTTTCTGCTACCACGCTTTACATGCCAGAGCCAGAGAACGCGGTTGCGCATGGTGATGCATCGCTCGCAGTTAACGACTTCTTTGCGCGGACATCGTAAAAGGCATAAAGACGGCATACTGTTATGCTCAACGGGAACATGAAATGGACCAGGCCCGAGAAGCTCAATAATGCTTCTGGGACTAGGGAGGTTTGGAGCGAGGATAGATTGCCCCAACTGGACTAGCAGTCCAGTGAGCTGCCGCAGCGCAATTGCGGAGCATTGCCCAACACGACCTGGGGCTTCGCGGGGCAAGACACATTATCTGCCAGGCCTCTCCCGTGAGGAAAATGTTACAGAAACCGCATATTATATGTAGAAGTTTCAGAGTGACTATAGTACATGTGTTGTAGTATTACGCAATTTATACTAGGTGGTAGGGGGGAAATACAGAGACAAGAACGGTTCAGAAAATTATTTTTAACACGGACCGTGGTCTGGTTTTGTGAAAACTTTCCTACCTGGATATCATTTTGTGAACGGAACCAATTGGTATTGCTCTATAATAATTCTTCCGCTGCTAGTAGACTCCAACACTAGGCTATATTACATTACGAAGGATCTGAGCTTTCCAGCTAAACGATGCGTACACGCCTTTGAGCCATGGAAGCCCCAAGCTTACGCCGACGAGGAGGGCCAAACCTCAAAAGGGCAGCAGCTAATGGCAATGACATACTGTACCAAGAACAGGAAGGTCCTAGACCTGTGGTACAGGTAACTGTCGTTAGTTGGTAACCACCGGTCTAATTGCCGGTACCCAACCTATGTTTACCGGCTCCATTAAAACCTTTCCAGGAAAGTGGCCGCTAGCTGCTGATCTCTTTCTAACCAGCAATAATATTCTATTCACTGCTCAGTCTGCTCTTCTTATTCTGATGACTCACTATCCATTGCTCCGACCTCTGATCTTGTGGATTCTGCGATGTACTACGTAGTTTCTGGTTAGGAATGACACGACATGTCGAGATCCTTCCTTCCATGTCCTGTCCCCTCAACTTTTCTTCAATTTTCATGCTTGTTTTTTAGCTGGTAGGTGCTTTGGATCGTTGGAGCAAAAAACAAAGAAAAGCTGGACGGTGACGCATTACCAAAAAAGTTGTCCCATACATTTCATTTTAGTTTCCTTCCACTCCAAAACCAAAAAGTACTTGACCACGGTCCCATGATGATTCAGTTTTGCAGATAGCACTTGTGTATTCAGAGACGTTTTAAAGGATCCGTAAAAAATATATTTTAAGGGAGCGAAAGAGAACGCAGTGGTGGGACTTCAAATACCAATCAGGACATATCATATGATACAGCACAACATCACGTCACAGAAAAAAGGGCAGCGATAGTCAAAACGTGCCAAAATGAAATGACTGATTACCACACAAAAGCAGCCAGTGTCAAACTTTGCCTGAAGATACAGTGCTTGCTCAACTAATTCCCTCGTGCATCCATCAGGAAATTTTGAATCTACCCCACAAAGGATGCCCGACCACATAAGAGATTTCAGAGATTCAGTTTTGCAAATAGCACTTGTGTATTCAGAAGATGTTTGTTTTAAGAGATCTATAAAAAATACTAATATTTTAAGGGAGTGAAAGAGAGCAATGGTGGGACTTCAACTACCAATCAGGGGACATATCATATGAGTACAACATCAAGTCACAAAAGGGGCAGCGATAGTCAAAACGTGCCAAAATGAAATGACTGATCACCAAACAAAAGCAGTCAATGCCAAACTTCGCCTAAATCCAGTACTTGCTCAACTAATTTCCCCCCGTCGATAAAATTTGAATCTATGAAGGAAAGAGTAATGAATAATCACCCATGCAGTACATACAAGAGGATGATCTATGCCTGACATTTTGCACATACCGTGTGCTAAATTTCACAACCCTGCAGCACATAAAAGATTCAGTATTTCAAGTTTGAAAACAGCACTTGTGTATTCAGAAGAGATGTTTCAAGGCAGCGAAGAGAATGAAATGATGGGGACTTAAAATGCAATCAGAGACAAATCATATGAGTAGAACATCAACATCGAGTACTAACAGAAGGATCAACAGAAGTCAAAGTGATAGAATGAAATGACCGGTTTACCACCCCACAGAAATGCAGCAAATTTCAAACTCTGACCCAACAACAGCACTTGCTCAATTAAATCTCTATGCACCTTCAATTCAAGCAAGTATCCTGCGTCTCATCAGCAAAATTTGGAACTACACGGAAAGAGGAACCAAGTAAATCTTACATCCCTGCAGTACATACATACAAGATGGTGTGCTATACCTGACATTTTGTATAAATAGTATGCTAGATTTTACAGAGAGGGAAGATCAAATAAACAGGTTGCCAGGAGAGCAATCCCCTGACAACAGTGCCATGTCGTTGTGGAAATAATCACAACTCGAATTCCTCTTCTCGGAGCACCATCTCCGCAGCTTCTTCCTCGTCGTCGTCGAGAGAGAAGTACTTGCTCCTCTCGGCTGGCCTGAATGTGTAGAACATGAACATGTAGAAGGCCACGGCGGCCACCTCCTCGGACAAGATGCTCACCCACCGGTATTGGTAGCTGGCAATGGTGCTGAGCATGTACACGACGATCCTAGTGAAGTACAGGTACCCAATCACCACGGTGTAGAACTGCCGGAAGAGAGTGAGCTTGGATAGGTTCCGGGCTGCCTTGCCGTCGGTCTTGGACGTCTCCTGGAGCGACCGCATGGACCAGACGACCGGGAAGAGCACGGCGCAGCAGCAGGCGACGTCTACGAGCATCAGGATCTGGTTCCATGTCACCCACCCCTGCCAGAAGGGCCCGGTCTCCCCAATCACCGCGGCGGCGATGTTGGCGATGACCTGCAGCGGGATGACCACCATGAGCACCTTCTTCTCCCGCTCCTGCAGGAAGGGCCTGAGGAAGGACCAGCCCGTGCCGACCAGCACGATGACGGCGAAGAGGATGACGCCCTTGATGAGCTGGAAGAGGTAGAAGGCGACGTCCCAGCCGTGCGGCGTGCCCGTGACGCGGATGTAGTGCTGGTCCTCGGCGGCGGAGAGGCAGTAGAGCAGGCGCGCGACGAGGAGCGCGGACATGAGGTGGTGGATTTGGTTGGCCGAGACGCGGTCGCGGGAGAGGGTGAGGTACAGCCAGGCGGCGAGGAACGCGGCGTAGCAGAAGGCGGAGAAGCCGTAGATGGCCGGGACGGGCGCCTGGCCGACGGGGAGGTAGTCCTTGGAGCCGTCCGGGTTGACGTTGTACATCTCGGTGCGGACGGTCATGGAGACGAGCGACTCCGGCGCGCAGTTGGCGAAGTAGAGGCTGTACTCGTCGGGGTGGGTGACGGGGAAGGACTTGTTGTAGTGGCCGCCCTCCATGTCGTGGAAGTTGAAGAGGGTCTTGACGTAGGGGCTGGAGAGGACGCACCCGGAGAGGTCGGGCTCGTCGGGGCCGCTGGGGTCCTCGGGCTCCGCGGGCTTCTTCTCCGCCCGGTCCCGCGACTCGGCGACGGCCTCCAGGAGGGACTCGTCGGCGAGGAGGAAGAAGCCGATCTGCTTGGGGTCGGCCCGCGCGAAGGAGGAGGAGACGGCGGCGCCGGAGAGGATGATGCGGACCGCGCCGGTCTTGGAGAAGCCGAACTTCTCGAAGAGGATGGTGTGGCGCGGGTCCTCGTGGAAGGACTCCGATCTGATCTCCGCGGCTGCGGGGAGGGCGAGGGATCCCGCGACGGCGAGGAGCAGCAGGAGGCGAGCTCCGGCGGTGGCCATGGCGAGATCTGCCATCCGTCGAAATGCGTGGGAGTGTGTCGGCGTGCGCGTGGGCGTGGGCGTGGGTGGAGCGGAGCTCACGGCCTTTTTCTTATGTGGCCGGAGGGTGGGGGTCGGATGCGCCTCGCGATTGGTGAGGCTGGGAGTTTGGTAGGGAGGTTGACTTGGGCAGTCCTAGCAGTCGGTGTGATCGACAAGTTTTGCTCGTTTTGTACACTTCGGTGGTCATACCGGGAGGACTCGACGCCTCGACGGTCCACATCCACATGTTTATTTTTGTTCCAACTCTCTCGTCGTAAATCTAAAACATCTTAAATTTTGAAACAGAGAAAGTAGTTACCATTTCGAGATCTACCCATCGTTGTATAAAACTATATAAATCGATCACCGGTTTAAGCAATTCCCTCTTAAAAACATTCTCCTCTTGTATACTACCCCGTTCCATAACGTAAGATTCCCTGCCAGTTCACCTTTTCCCTCTGATCCATATTAATTGACTGGGATTTGCCAAAATGTGAATAAATCTAGACACTATTTAGTATATGGGTTCATCTAAAATTTAACAAATCAAAGTCATATGGGCCGGAGGGAATACTCTCTTCTATTCATATTAGTTGACTCAACTTTGTCTAGATACAGATGAATTTAGACTGAATAATTAGAGCATCTCCAGTCGTTGGGCGAACCCAGGCCAGAAATCGGTTTTCGATCGGACGAAACAAGTTTTCGGCCTAGGTACGCCGAGTTTCCCACTCGCGTATCCAGACAGAGTTCCCTCGTTCGGCTAAATTTCATTAAAGATGGGCGAATATAGGCGGATTACATCGAATTTAAACTAAAGTAGTATATAATAAACTAAAAAAGGCCGCCGCTGTGGCCTTCGCCAGTGTCGTCGTCGTTCTACATGCCAAAGTTGTTGTAGAACGTCATGTAGCCGGGATCGGCCCTTCCATCATCCTCGTCGCCGCCGTCGGTCGTTGCTTGCCGCGCCGGGCGGAGCTCTCGCCTAGGTCGTCGCACCTCCACGTCTGGTAGGAAGGGCCGTACTCCTCCTCGTCGTCGAGGACGGGAGCGGACGCTTTGGTAGGCGAAGCTCGCGCTCAACAACGCCCGCTCGCCGCCGCGCTTCTCGCTCGCTGCTACAGGCGGCGGACGCTGCCGCCTGCTCGTCTCTCCTAGTCCGCTTCGACCATTCCAGATGTTCAATGAGAGGTTTCCACCGACGGTGGCGGGCGCTGAAGTCGCAAGCGATCGCTTCCAAAGACCATCTCAAGCGCGCAAGGCGCCGTTTGGCGAAGCGCAGTGTCCGCGGCGAGGCGCCGGCGAGCCCGGCCAGCGCTTGATCGGGCGCAGTTTCGCGAAGCCCGGCCGGCGACGCAACGACGTGGAGCCCGAGGAGTGGGAGGCCAATGCGGAGGAGGAGGAGCTCATGCTGGCCATCCTCCTCGGCATCCAGTTCGCCGGAGGACGCTGCCCCGACCTGGACGCCAGCGTGGGTGTGTGCGGGAAGCCGAGACGCGGCGTGTTCCCGACGTTGATGTGCTCCAGCACCGTCTTGAGCGTCCGTCCTGGCGCGCTCCACCAACGCCGGCGACCGGCCGAGTTGTTGCGCTTCGGTGGCGACTCGTTCGGCGGCCCCTCGTGGCGGGCGAAGCCTGGCGCGCGATCCGCCAAGAACCGCTTCCCAAGACAGAGGTTGTCGGGGCTCTCAGCGGCGGAGGGGTCATCCATGGCACCGATGTACTCTTGGATCTCGAACGGCAGCTCCTCTGGCGTCGGCGCCGGTGGGATAGGGATGCCGCCGACGCTTAGCTTCCACCCCGGAGGGTTCCGCGTGTCCGGCGACGCCATATAGCCGGCCTCGTAGAGCAGACGCGCCTCCCAAACCTGGAGGGTGCGTCGGCCGAAGCCGTTCGCCGTCGCACCGTCGCCTGGGTATCGCTCGGCCATGGATGGGGGAGGGGAGTTATGAGAGAGTGTTCGCCGGAGATCGGGCTGGTGGGCTTGGGGAGCTGTGAGAGAGTCTGAGGAACTCCAGCGAGGGGTACGGCTTATATAGGCCGAGGTGGGCGGCGAGGGCAGGAGGGGTGTAGCGGCGAGGGCGGAAAAAGGGGAAACGGCGGGAAGTTAGTGTCCGCCGGTCCGTCGCGGGAGCCGAGGCGGCGGCGGTGGCGCGGCAATTCGGCGACGTGTGGCCGACGCGACGGGCAGTTAATGTCCGGCGGTCGCCGCGTGGTTCCGAGGATGACGACGACTCGGGTTCCGTCGCTGACTCGGCGGGTCCACACGACGCTTCATTTTTTTTCGCCGAGTTCGCTGCGTCTGGCGTTCCCAGGGTGTACCCAGGAACTTGGGTTCGGCCTGGATAGTCCGGACCAAAATTGGCCTAAATCCGGCCGAAAACAGGTTCCTGGGTACGCGACTGGGCCGATTTTTGGCGTCCGGACCTAAATTCGGCGTCCGGATCGGCGTTCTAGGTAGGCGAGTGGAGATGCTCTTAACTAGATACATATGAATTTAGACAAAATTGAGTCAACTAATATAGATCGGAGGGAGTAACACAACTAGGTAGTTTTAGCGCATGTTTGGATCGGAAGGATTGAGAACCATAACAATAAGGAAAACACAAAATCAAATAAATTTGCCTATACAAAACAAAGAAGGACAATTGTAGTACATCGGTGATGTATAAATAATGGTTTAGATGGAACAAAAGCAAAGTGTCTATGTCTAGGAATGAGGTTGGAGTGTTGTTAAAAAACCTATGGGATTGAGGCGTATGAATTCAATTCATAGGAATTGTTTTGAGAGAATGTGGTATTTTATTGATTAAATAACATCAATATAAAGTTCCTCTCGAATAAGCTTCAAAATAACACCAACTAAAACATTGCAAACTAAGGGCCCAGAACAATGAGCCAATTTATGCATGAACACATTCGCTTTACGACTAGAAAAGCTGAAAGAACAGAACCCAAAGTCCGTCGCTAGAGTTTTGATATCACCTATCACAATGCCTAACGACGACCGATCTCGAACCTAGGACAAGATGCGGCAGATCAGAGACACACAATTTGAAACCAAAGCAACCTTTGAGACATTGTGATCCCTTGCCATGGTCATTCCACGTCGAACAGCCAGGGCTTCAGTAAGCTCTGAGGTCGGAAAACCCTCCAATCCCTCACTCACAGAGAGTATGAAGCTTCCTTTGTGATTTCTAAGAACAGATCCCCAACCAGGGGCGGAGCCAGGATTTGACATTGAGGGGGGCAAAGATACTGATGATCATATATACGATTTTTTTCTCATGAAGACAACAATTAGCTATCATTTTGTGTTGAAATAACTGTTTGGATAAAAATCATAACAGTATATCAAAGTATCGACATATAACTAATATTAATATATATCACTAAATCTTAGACAATAGAAAACAAAAGATTAGTTTATATTGGATCAACTTTATCTCTACGAGTATAAAGCCTGATAATTCCATTAATTGCAGGTGACCGTCCTATTATTATTTCCCAATTATTTTGCAATAAGTTGTCGTCATCACCGAACAAACATCAAATAAAAGACGCATATTTTTTTGTAAATTAATCAATTAGACTATAGATTAAGCAATCTATCGATAAAATACTAACAATTTGGTACCTTCAATCAGAGTGAGGAAAATTGATTCCTACACTCGATGGCACAACATGCTTATTGTTGGCGTTGCGGCATGATTAGCAAAGGTAGAAACTGGCAAACAACATGGTTGGCTAGCATGGCGCCACGGCAATCACCGGTCGTGTATGGCTACTGAGTAGGAGAGAGCGATGGTGGCAGACATCGAGTCAGTTGATCTGAACAATTGCATATAGTGCTAGCTATTAGGTCTAGTTACACAAATGAAAAATGTTGGGACATGTTACTACGGTTGACTAATAAAACGAATTCATGGGCTATATTTGGCTTTCGGTATAGAGAAGCACGACAAATCAATTAAATTTAGGCTTAGTGTTAATTAAGCCTATGAGGCCATTAGTTTAGTATACTAAAATCTGCACCTATCTATTAAGGGGGGCTGATGGTTAGGGGGGTCTAGCCCCTGCTGGCCCCCCCTTGGCTCCGCCCCTGTCCCCAACCCATTCTCTGATCAGCTGGAAACATGGCTGCATCAACATTAACACAAGTCACACTTGGAGGAGGAGGAATCCAACGAGGCATCGAAATTGCTCGTCCATCCTTGACAACATTGGAAGCTTTGGAGAATAAGTGGTAATCATTTTGAAATAAGCCAAAACCTGTGAGACAACCCTGGATGGAATCAGCTGGAACTCATTATTTCTGACATCATTACGAGCTTACCAAATGAGCCAACATGTGACCGCCATGACAACAATACTTTTACCTTTTTCTCTTTGCAGAAACACGAAGAACCATTGTCTAGCATTGACAAGATACTTTCTATGGAGATGGCGAGGAAATTTATTCTAAACTTCACCCAGCACGGACCTCGCAAACGAACATAACAGGAAGAGGTGCTCCACCCTCTCGTGCTGACCACAGAATACACAACATCCATTAGTAGGGATATGCCAATGCTACAACTGATGGCCTACAGGGAGGCAGTCATGAATCACCCGCCATATAACAACTTTCATTTTCCTAGGGGCATTGATAGACCAGACATCCGTCCATTTTTTTGTCCTCCACATATAGCTAGCCCCTTGTCCTGCATTGCCATGATGATCAAAGAAAGAAGTTGTGCATGCCAGGTTGTACGCTGACCTGACAGTGTAACTTATCCTAAGGCTAGGAGATAAAATCAGTGTTCCCACGTCAACCTAAAGGAACATGTAGTATGATCTTAGCCGATTCCCCGTGAAAGATAGCTTGGACATTGTCCACTTCCTAGCCAGTACCCTCGTAATTCATTAGGTATCGCACCTTCGCATTATTAGGGGCGATAGAGGTTTAAACATACCTTTTGGTCAGGAATCTAGGTGTCCTTCATGAGACTAATGTTGTCCCTATTGACAATTCCCCACTTGAAAGACGCCACCTTCTATGACATCGCCCCAGGGAAGCATGTCCTCCCCTGGGTAAGATCGCCCTGGACAGGATCTTCGAAAAACCTGACAACTTCAAGCGCGGGAGAATCGACTTCGAAGTCATCGATTGGCCATCGCGGTACCACGTCTATTAAAGTGTAAAACTTGTATAGCTCTACCTAGTGTACCCTACCTGTATTTAGTTGTAGATTGATACACGTATTGGTAGTTCCTTTGTTCTCCAAGGCATAGAAAACAAAAAAATTCCTACGATGGGAACAACTATGTACCAAGATCTATCTACTAGATACAAGCAACGGGTGGATATACATCTATAAAATACATACCCTTGAAGACCGACAAAGCTTAACGAGTTTAACTCGTGGTTGATGTAGACGATCTCTTGCCGATCTCAAGATCGAGAGGAAGTCCTAGCGCCAAACAAAGCATAAGATCCGGTGCTCGCACACACGTTCGAGGCACCGAGCAACCTCCCCCTCCTCGCTCCAGCGATGCAGCGGAAGCACAACTCTTTCTTGCCGAAAAGCCACCGGGAACATGTATCTCGCTAGTCCAAGACCATGGGGAATAAATTTTAGAGGGGGAGAGAGATCCTTCACGAGGAGGTGTCAGTGAGAGAGAGGGAGGGGGGCTCCTTTTATAGGGAGAGGGGGGCACCCAAGGGGACATGCGCCCAGCCATGGGGCTGCCCCCTCCCCTCCTTTCATTCATGTGGGTGGACACTCCACTCACATAAAAGTCTTTCAATTCCCTCCACTCAAAAATCCACTCAAATTTCCATTAAATTTCCACCAAATTTAATGCAAACTCTCATTAAATAAAACTCTTTTATTTTATTCAGAATTTTTCAATTACTTTAATGAAAAACATTCACAAATAACCCCTTGCTAGAATTCCATTTCACATGCATAACCACTTTATGCAATTTCACCCAAAAACCTGTTTCGGTATCTAGTGAAATAAATTCCTGCGCTTGTTTATTCTTTCGGCATGAAACATTTGCTCCAATTGGATGTCGGTGTCTCTTAAGTGTGTCACCCTACGGTTCGTGAATAATGCGAACATGATCGAGACCCCTCTCGGATCAATAATCGAAGCGGATCTGAGACCCATACTGACTCCCACACATTCAACGATGACTTTCTTGTGATCGTCGGAACCTTTTACGCTAGTATCTTAATCCTTTTGTTTCGCGATATATTACATGTCCGAGATTCGATCATCGGTATCTCCATACCTAGTTTGATCTCGTTACCGACATGTACTCTTTTCTCGTTTCCGTGATATAACATTCTAGTGATCAAATCACTTGCTTGCAAGCTAATCAATGTGATATCACCGAGAGGGCCCAGAGCATATCTATTCGTCATCGGGATGAACAAATTCCACTCTCGATCCATGAGCCTCAACATAACACTTTATTAGTTCTGAATCCATCTTTATAATCACCCTGTTACGGTGTGACGTTTGATGTTATCAAGAAACTCTTCCAGTGTTAGTGATTGACATGATCTCATGGTCTAAGGATTAGGATCACTTCGTAAGTTGTTATAGCAATATAAATTCAATGACTTTGATCGTAATGCTATACTTCGGATGAATGTTCATCACACCATTACACTAATGTTGTGATCCCGTTATTAACAACATCCAATGTCCATGATCAGGAAACCTTGATCATCTTGTTAATCAACGAGCTAGTTTATGAGAGAGGCATAACTAGGAACTTTCTGTTTGTTTATTAAACACACATGTATTAACGTTTCCATATTAATACAATTATAGCATGCAAAATAAACATTTATCATAAACAAGGAATACGATAATAACCACTTTATTATTGCCTCTCGGGCATATTCCCTTCAGTCTCCCACTTGCGCTAGAGACAATAATCTAGTTTGAAAATTTTGTGTATTGAACACCTATGGCTTTCTGGTGTTCCAAATACGCAATTGCAAGTGGTTAACATAATCTACGGATCTGACACTTTCAGGTCCGTGTGTATTTGCATATCTTTGCGTCTCCACGCATCACTCATTCTCCAATGAGATGGCATTGTATAAATTTGGTCTTTCGGTGAGACCTTTAGTTCCTTGGGGTTAAAACAAGTTGATACTATTGTCATACAATATATCTTTAGTGTTAGCCCGTTGCGAACAACACCTTAGTTTGATAACAAACTACTTGACACAAATTCCCTCCTTTGCTGCTACTATAGCAGTCATATACTTAGCCTTTTGTTGTAGTATTCGTCACAATGTCTTAACTTTGGAATACATCCAAATCCATCATGAAAACTCCTTTCCATTTCATTGTGCCACTCATAGTTTAAATTGAGATAAACTTAATTTGTATTTTGCGACAAAACTAGTATCAATGTAACGTTTTACAATGAACTATTTGTAATTGTTTGTCACCTCTACACAAATATATTCTTAGTTCTTCCAAAAGATCATAAGAATATCCTTACTATAGTCCAATGATCATTTTATGATTCATTCTGGTATATGCTCATAACACTTAGAGCATAGGACATATCTGGATGTGTACATATCATGGTATGATTGATCAAAACATTCTCGTGATTTCACTCATCAAGTGTCAAAGCACTTGAATCTTGTTTCACTTATCAAGTGTCGATACACATGAATCTTGATTCAATTCCTTTCCATGCAACAAGAACTGTTTCTTGTCGTTTCTATATTGAACTCCTTCAATATCTCATATATGTACGCTATATAACCATATTGGCGCCATACCATCCACTATAGACATTCACGCTAAATATTCGGGTTTTGCCTAAGTCTTTCATCAAAATGAAATTCTTAACCTTTGTTAATAAAAGATACATCATTTCTAATCAACAAGATGTCATCCACATAATGTATTAGAAATGTGTCTCAGCGCTCCCACTTAATTTCTTGCAAATGCAAGCATCTTCATCGTCTCCTGATGAAAACTCCTTTTCATCATGGTGAAGATTCCAACTCCGCGATGCTTACTTCAACCATTGAAGTTTGCATGCCCTTTTTAGCATCCTTTGAATTAACAAAACCCTTTGGATCGTGTCATGTACACGTCCTATGTAACCATTATATTAGAAGAATTTTGTTTTGTTTATTCATCTACCATATACCAAATTATATGTAGTGGTTGCTACTTTAATCCGTCCAGACTAAATATCGCTATGAAAGATCAAATCTTGTCATAGTCAACTCCTTGAACATTGTCGTAAAATACTTTACGACATGTCGACTATTTCATAGATGTGAAACATCCATGTCTGTTTCTTTATAGATCCAAATACGACCGATAGGTTTTTACACCTTTCCGGAGGGTCTTCCAAGTTCAAAACTTGATTTCTCGTGTATGGAACTATCACGGATTTTATGGCTTCAAGCCATTTGACAGAGTCAGGGCCCATCATCGCTTCTTTGCATGTAGTCGGTTCATCATTGTCAAACAATAATGATTTACTCTCAAATCTTAATCATTTGATTGTTTACCCGACCTTCTTGGTTCAATAGGAACTTTAGACCTCCGTGACCGCAACCTTTGAGGCACGTAATCCATGAGCATTCTGGCTGCCTCCAGAAGATTTTCTGGCGCTGCGCAACTCAGCACATATAGCTAAGGTTCGTTAACCTTATCAAAGTTCTATTGTTCTCCCACTTAAATTTTTATGAAAAACTCCTTCTTCAAGAAACTTCACGTTTCAAGCGACAAACCCTTTTTGTCCTTGATGTTATGGAGGAATAACCAATTGTTATTCGAAATAACCTACAAAGACATGCTCATCCGACTTCGGTTGTAAACATCTTAATTATGTTTAGCATACCAAAATTTAAGAAATGACAACTTGGGTTTTACCCCAAAATATAACTCATATGGTGTCATTTCAACGGATCAAGATAGAGCTCTTTTCAGTGTAAAAGCGGTAGTCTCTAAAGCTTTAATCTTTTAAAATATAATGGCAGTTTTATAAATAACACCTTTGATCCAACCATGTCAAACAAGGTTTCATTACAAATCTCAAACACTCCATACTCCTATGGTGTTTCGGGAGATGTAAATCTAGGTGTTTTGCTAAACTTCCAACTCAAATAAATCCCTTTATGATAAAATCATAATTTATTTATTTTCTTGTTACACTTGTAACTCAAATAAATCCCTTATGATAAAATCATAAACCATTTATTTTCTTGTCACAATGATTTTCACTTCATCTTGAAAGTCTTTGAACGTTTTCAAATATTTCACACTTCTTTCTCATTAAGTGAACATTCACTCAAATTTCCGGAGAAAGTATATGAAGTTGAAACCCATCGCTTACGACTATACTTAATGGACTACATACATCGATATGTATAAATTCCAATAATTTAGTCGTTCGTTCTTCTTTGGCCTTTAAACGGAGTTTTAATTATCCGGAGGAAAGTCTCACAAGCGTCACTTGATCAAATCAAAGACTCCAAAAATCCATGAAAATGGAGTTTCTTCATGTTTTGTTTCCAATATAATTTAAACGGCGATGTCACTTCGTAAGTGATCTTCCAATCATTTGTCTTGTGACATTTTAGCATTAGGTTTTATGGATGTGATTTCTCCAACTAGATTTGTAAATAATCCATCTTATATGGAATACGGTAATTGTTTGAACAACCTTTGTTCTCATAATACCTGATTCAAATAACAATTATTAAAACAAATCTTGAAGTCAAGCCTTGATGTCAACGAGAAATACAAACAACAGTTTGTTTGTTTTTGATGAACATCATCACATATTCTCTTGCTAGTTACTTAGGCCATTGTGGTTCATGAATTGCGTCGTTTTGTATGAAATTTCATACCAACCAATTCGGTATCCAATACCCAAGAACCACATTGTTTAACAAGCAAAGAATACAACCATAACATGTATATCATATATATACCTAAATTGGATATTTCCAATCTTTTCTTTTCTGCCAAATATATTTTATAGATTCTCTTTCAGCATTTCCTTTACCTTTTTAAAAGAATCTATCAACATCAAAAGTGGTGCCATATACATGACACATAGTCCAAAGCGTGTATATTCAAATAATAATACCTTTGGACTTGCACTTTGAAGTAGATCACCATCATCAAAATGATCGGTATTCTTTCAAAATCCATTCTTTAGTAATCTCTTAGTGTAGTAAACACTTTACATACATCTTCTATTCATCCTTATCATGATGACTTTCATGATCAAGCTACTTTAGCTTATAAAGGAGAATCGTGAGTATAATATTACTTTCCAAAACCCTTTTTGGATGATTAGGATGTCTAGCATCTCCAACCTTCGTAAATTCTCATCCAATATGAGAACATATATTATACTCTATCATTTTGCAACCAAAACATTGTTTCAGATATCGTTATATCTGCCACACGTGATGGTTTCTTAAACAATTCTTTCAGCTCCTAGATAAACTTGATATTAAAACAATCAAGAATCATGGAGGCAAACATGATACTTAAGATACTAACACTAGAATTGTTACTCTCGATTTAATACCAACTATTAAATTTCACGGAGTAAATAGAGTTTGCTGAAAGTTTGCAATAGGACTTTAAACTTTGATTGACACTCAACACAATATGATACCAGTTTGTAAAGTATATATCTAGAATTCTATAGTTCTATTATCTCAATTACAACTATGCATAAGGTGGTGAATGAATGCCAATGACTACAACAAATTATGCAAATTCACTTTGATTTAATTTATGATAAATTGAGTTCTACTAATCCAAATTAGAAATGAACTCCCACTCAAAAACGACATCCCTCGTGTCTTTTTGGTGATTACATGAACCAAATTCACTACACCAAGTCCGATCATCACGTGAGTCAGTGTAGCTTCAAAGGCGAGCATCCATATGGTCATCATATCAAAACATATGACTCATGCTTAACCTTTTGGTCCGTGTTCCGAGGCCATGTCTGTACATGCTAGGCTCGCCAAGTAAGAACCTTAGTATTCGTGTGTGTAACTGTCTTACACCCGAGATATGCTCATGGATTCAAGTACACCCGATCACGTGATGCCTTGAAGCGACGAAACATCGTCGGTGCATACTAAAGGAAAAACACATTCTTATCTTGATATTTAAATGAGGGATCATCTTATTATGCTAACAAAGCGCTAAACAAGCAATATAAGATGCTATCAAACATCACATGTTTATTAGTGAAATGTTATGGTTCCCGCATATGATCTCTATCATGTGCATCGTGGTATGATCACTATCATACCTATATGTGTAAATCCAAGGTCTATGGAGTTTACACGCTATGTGTGTTGTAAGAGTATCATCTCATACTTCTACTTACAACACTACCATATCATAACACTAGCCCAGCAACAATCTAAACTAGACGCCTCTAATTTATCCATTGCAAGTTTTACGTGGCTTAGGGCTTTCGAGATAGAACCGTTCTTACCTACGAACATGAACCACAACGAGGATAATCAAATTGTTGACAACTCGCTTGCAAAATAGACATTGACTATAGTAGGAGAGACAGACACCCGCTAGCCACTTATGAAAACTAGTTGCATGTCAAGCATGGAACAGGTCTCATGTGCGAGGACATGTAAAGTTTGTCCGGGCCGCTTCTTCCCACTATGCCACCAATATCCAAAATTACAACAAAGGAGCAACAACATGATCATCATCGCCCACATACTCATATGTGTACTACCCGTGCAAAGTATCTACGCATAGATCCGGCTCTGATACCACTGTAGGGTTCGCAGCATAGAAAACAAAAAAAATCCTACGATGGGAACAACTATGTACCAAGATCTATCTACTAGATACAAGCAACGGGTGGATATACATCCATAGAATACATACCCTTGAAGACTGACAAAGCTTAACGAGTTCAACTCGTGGTTGATGTAGACGATCTCTTGCCGATCTCAAGATCGAGAGGAAGTCCTAGCGCCGCAAAACAGCAGCACATCCGTGCTCGCACACACGTTCGAGGCACCGAGCAACCTTCGCCTCCTCGCTCCAGCGATGCAGCGGAAGCACAACTCTTTCTTGCCGAAAAGCCACCGGGAACATGTATCTCGCTAGTCCGAGACCATGGGGAATAAATTCTAGAGGGGGAGAGAGATCCTTCACGAGGAGGTGTCAGTGAGAGAGAGGGAGGGGGCTCCTTTTATAGGGAGAGGGGGGCACCCAAGGGGCCATGCGCCCAGCCATGGGGCTGCCCCCTCCCCTCCTTTCATTCATGTGGGTGGACACTCCACTCACATAAAAGTCTTTCAATTCCCTCCACTCAAAAACCCACTCAAATTCCCATTAAATTTCCACCAAATTTAATGCAAACTCTCATTAAATAAAACTCTTTTATTTTATTCAGAATTTTGTCAATTACTTTAATGAAAAACATTCACAAATAACCCCTTGCTAGAATTCCATTTCACATGCATAACCACTTTATGCAATTTCACCTGAAAACCTATTTCGGTATCTAGTGAAATAAATTCCTGCGCTTGTTTATTCTTTTGGCATGAAACATTTGCTCCAATTGGATGTCGGTGTCTCTTAAGTGTGTCACCCTACGGTTCGTGAATAATGCGGACATGATCGAGACCCCTCTCGGATCAATAATCAGAAGTGGGATCTGGAGACCCATACTGACTCCCACACATTTAACGATGACTTTCTTGTGATCGTCGGAACCTTTTACGCTCGTATCTTAATCCTTTTGTTTCGCGATATATTACATGTCCGAGATTCGATCATCGGTATCTCCATACCTAGTTTGATCTCGTTACCGACATGTACTCTTTTCTCATTCCCGTGATATAACATTCTAGTGATCAAATCACTTGCTTGCAAGCTAATCAATGTGATATCACCGAGAGGGCCCAGAGCATATCTATCCGTCATCGGGATGAACAAATTCCACTCTCGATCCATGAGCCTCAACATAACACTTTATTAGTTCTAAATCCATCTTTATAATCACCCTGTTACGGTGTGACGTTTGATGTTATCAAGAAACTCTTCCAGTGTTAGTGATTGACATGATCTCATGGTCTAAGGATTAGGATCACTTCGTAAGTTGTTATAGCAATATAAACTCAATGACTTTGATCGTAATGCTATACTTCGGATGAATGTTCATCACACCATTACACTAATGTTGTGATCCTGTTATTAACAACATCCAATGTCCATGATCAGGAAACCTTGATCATCTTGTTAATCAACGAGCTAGTTTATGAGAGAGGCATAACTAGGAACTTTCTGTTTGTTTATTAAACACACATGTATTAACGTTTCCGTATTAATACAATTATAGCATGCAAAATAAATATTTATCATAAACAAGGAATACGATAATAACCACTTTATTATTGCCTCTCGGGCATATTCCCTTCATGAAATTGTATTAAGAACTGGATCATGAGATCCTTATTTGTGTAAGACCTTATATATGGTTTGTAATGGATGATATACTGTGGTATCCAATTCTGTTATGTCTCATAAAAATGGTAATCCTGGGATTGCGATGTATGGCATAACAGGCATCTGGGATTAAAAATCCGGGTGTTGACAACTTGGTATCAGAGCCATCCTGACCATAGGAGACCCTAGTTAGACTGGACATTTGAATCAAAAACTTAGTTTCAAAACCAAAGGAAGCAAATATTTACAAAAACTTATTCTTCTTCTTCTTATCTCTCTGATTCTTTCATGAAAATTCATGTTCCTCAAAAACTCTTGCAAAATACATAAAATTTTGACACACTTGATCACTCTACTAACTTACTCATCCTATATTCTTATAGATGGACGTAAAGTACAGCAAGTTTTATTAGTTGGGGAATGGAGGAGACCTTATCTTTGAGAGGGATTTGGACCAGCTTTGAACTTCCGAGCGTCGCACTCGAAGTTCTTCGGAGCTCAGCTCAATGATCAAGGAGGAGAAGATCTGCAGTGGCTAATTGTTGCAAGTCTCCGAGGAAAGATTGAACCTCCCACTGCTGAGGGAATTCAGTTTACCTTAAGAGAGAACAACTGGCTCGATGGACTTGCCAGGGCCATGCAGGAAAGTCTTGGCCGTCTGTGTGGGCAGAGCATCAATCAGATCAAGGGAACCCGCTTTGAGTTCTGCCCAAGGCGTGATGCAAATGGACAACCACTGGAAGCACCATACCACCCCGAGCTGAAGACTCAATTGGACCACCTTAGCTTCATGATATACGATCGTCAACAGGAGTTGGATAATTGCCGTGACTACTCCAACCACAAGTCGGCCATCATCAAGATGAAGGATCAAACCATCGCCATGCTGGCAAAGGATCGCAAGTCTCGTCGCCGTCAGCTCGACAAGAAGGAGCGCATTATTGCCCGTCTCCGCCACCGCATCTCATCTTTGGAGGAGACCATCCACGAGAGAGACATGCAGTTGGAGGAAAGGGAGAATGCAGGAGAGGATCTTCGTGGAGACCCCTACTCCTATCTCAGCGATGATGATGATTTTCTGGAGGATCAGGCCATGGACTTCTTCACCGATGAAGATGATTTCGCCTTCATCGATGATGATGAAGATGATGAAGCCACAGATTTCGAGGAGTAGCAGCACTTGAGCACTAGCGTAGTGAGTAGTATTCGGTCCCACTGTATCGTAGTTTTCAAAATGGTTCTTAAAACCATCTGTTTTTCCTTGTTGTGGTGTGTGTTGTATCGTGTGAATGAATGAATGAAAAGCGAGTTGCTAGAAAATCTGAGTCAAACTTTAAAACTTTTCAAAGTCCCTGAAACCTTAGAAATTTCCCTCTTTTCTCATAATCTATCTCAATCTTTAGATGCCACGCGGAGGAAGTGGTTCATCCCCGGACCCGATGTTGCAGATCCTGCAAATGTTGACTTCTCACCGCAAAGCTGAAAGAGCGGAACGTCAAGCCAACCTAGCCACTCTGCAACAGATAGCTCAGCTAGCCCACAACAACCAAGGCCATGTAAATCAAGATAACCATGGATCTAAGCTCAAGAATTTCCAGAATACCAACCCACCTGTTTTCACTAAGTCAGAAGAGCCCCTAGACGCAGATGATTGGCTGCAAACCATGGAAAATAACTTAGAAGTCGCCGGAGTGGAAGCCAACGAGAAAGTTTTGTTTGCCACCCACTATCTAGCCGGAGATGCCAGGGCATGGTGGAACAGTGTTCGTGCAATGACCAGAGGAAAGATGATGACCTGGGAGGAATTCAAGGTCAAGTTCAGCAGAACCCATGTGCCATCGGGTTTGATCAAGAGGATGAGAGACGAGTTCAGAGAACTGAAGCAAGGAAGGATGACTATAGTGGAATACCATGACAAAATTTTGTCATTAGCTAGGTATGCCCCGGATGAGATAGACATGGAAGCCAAGAAGAAAGAGAGATTCCTGAATGGTCTGCATGATGAGATGCAGACAGTGTTAGTCAATATCCCCTTTGCGGATATTGAAGCCCTTGTCGACTCTGCCATCCAGATGGAAGGAAAGATCAACCAAGCCAATGAGAACCGCAAGCATCGTATGATGCATCAGCCAGGAACCCATCAGACCCCAAAGTATCGCCCTAACCCATCTCCAGGATTTGCCCCAAGAACCAACAGACCCCCGATGAACCGTCCCACCTATCCCAACCGTGGAAACCCTAGACCCGGAGGAAATCACAACAACCCCGGCAACTCTAGCAATTTCAACCGTGCCCCACCCAAGTTCAACAACAATGTTGCCACCAACACCAACACCGCCCCGAGGATCGGAAGCAATGTTGTGCTCAGATGCCAAGGACAAGTCGCAAGTGACTTGTTATGATCAGGAAATAAAGGTCACTACTCCAACGAGTGCCCCAACAAGAAGAATGCCGCAGCACCCAATGCCAATGCCCCAGCTCAGCAAAGAACAGCCGTGTTCAGCCGGAAGAAGGTTTGCCCAGAATTCACTCAACCGCAATGGCCTTTTTTCTCATGCATCTTTGAAGAAGCTCGAAGCGCCCAGACGTCGTCTTTGGGTATGTTTTCGTTAATTCAGTACTTGCAAGGGTGATGTTTGATTCTGGTGCATCGCATTCATTTGTCACCAAGAATTTGCATGCACTAGTAAAATTCAACCAACCAAATGAAGCATGTAATGATTGTTCAAATTCCGGATCAACCACCAAGGCTAGGAAAATTTGTAAAAGTCCCTATCTGAATCCATGGCATAGATTTTTATGCTAACTGATAGTACTCGTAACTAAAGGTTTGGAAGTAGTACTAGGAATGGATTGGATGTCCAAACATAAAGGATTGATTGATCGTGCCAAGAAAGCCATCACCATGACCAAAGATAGCGGAATATCGATGAGCATATATCCTGAAACCTTACCTCGTCAATTCAAATGCAATAAGAGTATAGCCCAACCTACCATTGACCAAGTACGGATAGTCTGTGAATACCCCGATGTATTTCCAGATGTTTTGCCCGGTATGCCCCCAGATCGGGATATCGAGTTTATCATCGAACTAATCCCCGGAACAGGACCCATAGCCCAGAGACCCCATAGTATGAACCCATCGGAGCTAGAAGAACTGAAGAAGCAACTGGATGCCATGCTGGAAATCGGATTGATTCAACCAAGTGCGTCACCATGGAGATCACCTGTCTTGTTTGTGGACAAGAAAGATGGAGGTAACAGTTTGTGTACGGATTATCGAAAGTTGAATGATGTCACCATCAAGAACAAGTACCCCTTGCCCAAGATAGAAGATTTGTTTGATCAGTTGACCGGTGCCAAAGTGTTTTCTAAGATTGATCTTAGAACGGGTTATCATCAACTCAAGATTCGTGCAGAGGATATTCCAAAGACTGCCTTTACCACCAGATATGGATTATACGAGTATATTGTCATGTCTTTTGGATTAACCAATGCCCCCGCTTATTTCATGAACCTCATGAATAAGATTTTTATGGACTTCCTGGATAAGTTTGTCGTTGTTTTCATTGATGGCATTCTGATTTACTCTAAATCAGAAGACGAACATGAGCTACACCTAAGGACCATTCTTGGAACCCTTAGAGAGCATCAATTGTATGCCAAGTTTAGCAAATGTGAATTCTAGTTACAGGAGGTAGGATTCCTCGGTCACATTGTATCAGCCGGAGGAATTGCCGTTGACCCTGCCAAAGTGAAAGATGTAGAAGATTGGAAAACCCCAACCACTCAAACCCAAGTTCGTGCATTTCTCGGATTGGCGGGATATTACCGCAAGTTCGTAGAAGGATTCTCAAGTATCGCTAGACCTATGACCCAATTACTGAAGAGGGACAAGAAGTTTGAATGGACTGACAAATGTGAAGCGAGTTTTCAAGAACTCAAGAGGAGATTGATTTCAGCCCCAATCTTGATCATGCCGGATATCACGAAGCCCTTCGATGTGTATTGTGACGCATTCAAGATCGATCTCGGATGTGTGCTAATGCAAGAAGGCAAAGTTATATCTTATCTATCTCGACAATTGAAGCAACATGAGCAAAATTACCCAACCCATAACCTCGAACTCGCAGCCATAGTTCTAGCCCTGAAGACATGGAGGCATTACCTGATGGGAAATCGTTGTGAGATTTATACGGATCACAAGAGCCTGAAGTATATATTCACTCAGAAGGAGCTGAATATGAGATAGAGGAGATGGATTGAGCTAATCAAGGATTACGATCTGGACATTCACTATCACCCTGGTAAAGCCAACATGGTAGCCGATGCCCTTAGCAGATTGCCGTGCCGCTTGAACTCCATGATTTTGAAGGAGCAACCAAGCTTGCACAAGGAGATGGAAGATTTTCGAATGGAATTAGTGAGCGAAGGATTTTTGGCTAGTATAGAACTTCAGCCCACTTTGATCAGCCAGATCAAAGAGGCGCAGAAAGGAAATGCTAGTATCGACGGAATCAAGCGTCGTATAGGTACATGCAAAGTACCCGGATTCACCGAAGACGAAGAAGGAGTTCTGTGGTACAAAGGACGCCTTTGTGTACCAGCAGATTCTGAGTTGAAAGAAGTTATTCTGAAGGAAGCTCATGATACTCTTTATTCTATCCACCCCGGAGGAACTAAGATGTATCAAGATTTGAAAGAGCAATTTTGGTGGCATAAGATGAAGAGAGAAATCGGAAGCTATATCGCCAAGTGTGATATATGTCAGTGAGTCAAGGCAGGACATCAAAGACCCGCTGGATTATTGCAACCCTTGCAGATTCCGGAATGGAAATGGGATTCCGTTGGAATGGACTTTATCACTGGACTGCCTACTTGTAGTAGGGGAAATGACTCTATCTGGGTCATAGTGGACAGATTGTCCAAAGTCGCCCATTTCTTGCCCGTCAAGACCACCTATCAGAGTTCGAAGCTAGCGGAGTTGTACATCGCTAGAATCGTTAGTTTGCATGGAGTCCCTAAGAACATTGTATCGGATCGAGGAACTCAGTTCACCTCGAGATTCTGGAAGAAAGTTCAAGAAGGTTTAGGAACCCGCCTAGATTTCAGTACCGCGTATCACCCTTAGACAGATGGACAAACAGAGCGAGTAAATCAAATACTCGAAGATATGCTGAGAGCCTGTGTGTTAGAATATGGATCCAAGTGGGAAGACTGTCTGCCGTTTGCAGAATTTTCATACAATAACGGTTATCAAGATAGTTTGCAAATGGCCCCATTTGAGTTCATGTACGGAAGAAAGTGTCGAACCCCTTTGAACTGGTCGTAAGTAGGAGAGAGTCAGATTTTCGGACCCGACATCCTACGAGAAGCAGAAGAGAAGGTTCACAAGATTCGTGAGCACCTCAAGACCGCCCAATCCAGACAGAAGAGACCTCGCCTTCAACATATGAGATTTTGTTTATCTGAAAGTGTCGCCATTGAAGGGAATGCAGCATTTCCAACTCAAAGGAAAGTTAGCCCCCAGATATATCGGACCTTTCAAGATTCTGAACCATCGAGGAGAAGTATCGTATCAATTGGAACTACCCGAAGAGATGTCAGCTGTGCACAGTGTGTTCCATATCTCGTTACTTCGCAAGTGCCTCGAAGTTCCAGAGAAGACCGAAGTGTTCAAGAATATCGATCACCAGACCATAGAGATCAACGATGACCTAACCTATCCCAAAGTACCCATCCATATTTTGGAAGAAGCCTTCAGAACTACCCAAACCCGAAGCATCAAGTTTCTCAAGATTTAGCGGAGCGACGACACAGAAGAGGAAGCTACATCGGAGCGCGAAGACCACATCAGGACGGAGTTTCCCGATCTCTTCAAATCCTAGGTAATCTTTTTCGTCCTTTTTCAAATCTCGGGACGAGATTTTGTTTAAGGGGGGAAGGTTTGTAATATCCCAAAAATACTAAGCTTGGATCATCAAACACTAATCCTCAAAGTTAGGGTTAACAAAAACTTTTCTAAACAAAATTATGGAAGCATGCATGTGAGTATGCATTTCATTTTGAATTCTTTTAAACCACCTTGTTTGTGTGTTCCTTTGCTTGTAAATGGATTCTTAGGTGAAATAAACATCATCTAAACATTTCCCACACTTTTCCTAAAGACAAGTAAATCAAAACAAATAAAATAAGGGAATGGTCATTTTGACCAATTTAACTCCCATGACTACCTTGGTTGTCTCAAACTTTCAGAACCTAACAGAAACTTTTCTGGATCTTTGCACCCCTTGATTGTACTCATAACAAAGTATCAAGGCCCACTTTGTGATCATCCAGAAACTTTCAAATGCATAGTTTAATTGGCAATTCAAAATTGAATCTATATCACATGGGAAGATCCCACTTTTTCAAAAACCACTCAAACAAGCTCAACTTTCAAAACCCAAGCATCTGCAGACTAACCAACACCAACCTAGCACACCCACCAAAAATCTTTTCAAAATTCAAAACTTGACTTCTTGCGGCCATTTCATCAAACACTTGGCAGATTCAAATCAAACTGGCCTAACTTCACTCTTTTGAGCAGTAATTTGACTAAGCAATGTTCACCATTGATCACCCTTGTCTCCCTCAGTGCCAACCAGTGCTGGGACCAACTCTAGCCCATACCCTTTGCCCATGCCATGCCAACCCGAGCACCCCCTTGCCAGCCAACCATAGCTAGCTAGCAAGCACAAGTCAAACAAAGATGTCTAGGACACACCCACCGTCCACCGCCACCCTCGCCCAGCCGAACCTCGCCACCATCGACCACACGCACGGACCGCGCCCAGCTCACGGAACCATGCCGAGCATGTGCCGAGCGCCACCTCGACCGAAGCCCAGACCGCCAGGCCTCGCCAAGGCATACTCGATCACCATCGACCCAGAGACCGCCAGACATCCCGTTCACGCCCGTGCGTCAGAGCACACCGCCGTCGCCGAAGACGCCGCTTCGCCGCCAGAGCATCGCCGTTTCTAGACCAAACCGCACCGCCCCTACTCGCGCATTAAAGCCGTAGCGCATCGCCAGGAGACCACCAAGCGATCGCCACCGCCAGCCATGCCTCTAGCAGCCCGTAGCCATGTCGCCACCATCGCCTTCCCATCCTGTTCGTCTGTCGCCACGAGCCTATAAAAGGAGGACTCCCCCCGATTTCTTCACACCATTCCACTCTCTCTCACCCACCCCCCTCGGTCCGAGCAAGGCGAGCAAGATCACGGAATGGCGCCGAACAGGCCGCCTGAGGAGAAGGGTGCCATCGATTTCGCCCACCCGAGAGCCGCGACCACCTCGAAGTAAATCGCTGCCGATTTCCGCTGCCTCGCCTCGCCGACCTCGCCCGCACTCCGTGAGCCCCAACGACCCCCATCGCCGCTTAGGTTTCGCTGTCGGCGTTGCCCAACGTCGACGATGACTCTCAACCGTTGGATTAGAACTAGATCGAACGCACCACAGCGTCCCATACCGCTTCGCACCCCCTCGTCTCACTGACGCGTGGGGACAACCACTTAAACAGCCTGTGGAAGCGCTGCGCTTAGCAGGCCGACCCAGTATCGTTTCCCGCGTAGCCCAGCTATTTGAATTAAACCTTTTCTATTTTATTTCAAACACACTTCTATACCCATTTTAAAAAATCAACCCAGGTCGACTCAGTGCACCAATTTGAATGAAACCAATTTTGTTAGAAAGGTCTGGGAATGCTGAATCCAAGCCCGTTGGATTCAAGTCATTTGGATCTGTAGATCATCCTTGGTAAAAATAACAAGGCAGAAGCTTTTCTGCATTCAAACATTTTTCAAATTTAAACCACAATAGCTTTTGAGTTGATTCCAACTCTCAAAGATCACATTTAACTATACCTTTCAGAATATATAAAAATATATAGGTTTACTTACAGAAATAATGTTCAAGTAATAAAAGAATGCCACTTAGGCATTTCTAGACATATTATTAAATTAAACTAAAGGGTAAAACCTTATTAAATTGTGACACCACTTTAAATCACATTCCCATGGACTAAAATATGTGGTGATGAAATGTGTCAACATGATACCATGTTTGGTTTGGAGAATATTAAATCTTAAGTAGTTTTTCAATGAGTAGAAATTACTTTTCTAAAAATAAAAGGGATTTTAAACCAAACCTTAATCTTGTAATGTTAGTGATGATGCTAGATCATCTATAGGACCCCTTTTGTGTGATGATTGCAAGTAGTTAAGTATTGCTTGGTGATTGTGTACATCGTATTTATTTATAGACGCTAGTACTGACCAAGGATACGAGGAGGAAGGAGGATTCTACGAAGAAGAAGCCGAGGAGAACTTCAACCACTGCTCTTCACAAGGCAAGCCTTACTAATCAAGTTGACCTATGCAAGCCAATACTTGCAAGCTAACACTTGCAATTTAGCAAGCTTATACTGATAATGTGCAAGCTAACACTTGCAAGATACTCTACTTTAGCAAGCCTAATACTACTAGTGAATGTGCAAGTTACTACTTGCTTGTTACCATGCCAACCATATGCCTTAAGCATATGTGATCATACCCACTTGTTAACCCAATCCTAGTTTTATTTGCAAGATGCTACTTTTTTTTCTTTATCAAAGCTTTAACTTAGAGTTGACTTAAGCGACTTATAGATCCTAGAAAGATATATTTGAAGGTTGCATAAAGAACATAAAATTTGGCCTAAGTTAGAAACCTTGATATCATCCTAAGATATAAGGGTGTACTTAGTTGAAACTCCACTAGTTACCACCCCTCATTAGTGCTACCCCCCACTTGTAGATGCTAGTGCTAAGCATAAAACTTGATCAACTTTAGATGGTAATACTTGGTGAAAATGGTTATGAAAACCTTAGAATGATGGATCATTCTACTGAGATGTTTTGACATATGTTTCCGAACACCAGATGATTTGGTGACGAAAATGTTGAGGCATGAGCCTTAGCCCTTTATAAAACTGATAGTTGTCTGGATGCGATACCATTCCAATGTTACTATACAACCACAATACCCGAAGATTGGGTAGGGCTTGACTGGAAGCTTATATACCTTATTATTAGTTCCCTCACGGCCAAGGTCTGAGCTGAGGCTACCTTGTGAAGATTGTCCACCTGTGCAATACCCAAGATGACAGTCGGTCATGGTTGGGAGGCCAAACTCACAGGAGAGGTGCTTATACTAGGGCGTGTAATTGAAAAATTAGGATTGATTATCCGCATACTGAGTATGGTGAATTCAGGATTTGTTCCTGACGGAAGTATCGAATGTTGTGGTGAAAGTGTACAATCTCTGCAGAGTGTCAAACTATTCGAATAGTCGTTCATGTTATGGACAGTTGGAGTGGCCATACTGTTCCCCCGTCAGATGTTTTCAAAATGACTTGTGAAATGAATTTAGATTTTTACTTGACCACAACAGAGTTGTGACATGAGTTACAAGTCCCCCGTTTAGGAGTTATAAAATTGTGACTAGTTTCTTTCTAAACTTAGTAGAGATAAATCTGGCTTTTTGCAAAACAACCCTAGATCCTAGTGTCCTATAATCAAAAACCCACCTTCTCTTGTTAGTATTAGTTTGCGAGTACTTAAAGAGTACTCATGGCTTTGTCCCTGGCTATTCCCGTGGCCAGACTATGAAGAGGAGTACCTGGAAGATGGACCCCAGGAAGGTTACGACAACTAGGATCATCTCCCATCGTCAGCATTGCCTGTGACCCCGAAGATGGAGCTTCGCCTACGCTACCGTTATTATTGCGTATTTTCGCTGCTTGAAATTGTATTAAGAACTGGATCATGAGATCCTTATTTGTGTAAGACCTTATATATGGTTTGTAATGGATGATGTACTGTGGTATCCAATTCTGTTATGTCTCACAAAAATGGTAATCCTGGGATTGCGATGTATGGCACAACAGGCATCTGGGATTAAAAATCCGGGTGTTGACAACTTTGAGGTGCTTTTTACATGTTTTCTGGTACTAACCTACTAACAAATTGCAACAGTGCCAGATGCCTATTTTCTGCTGTTTTTGGTTTCAGAAAAGTTAGTAAAGAAATATTATCAGAATTGGACGGGACAAACGCCAAAGTCAATTACTTTCCGTGGGGAACAAGCAGTCCAAAGGAGAGCCGGAGGGGCCGGCAAGGGTGGCCAGACCCACCCCAGGCGCGGGTGGGCCCTACCCCGCGCCTGGCTAGGGTTTGCCACACTTGGCCGCCGCCTCGGTCTCCCCCTTCGCCTATAAAAAGCCCCCGATGCAGAAACCCTGAGGACCCGATCAAATCTCCACGAAACCATCTGTAGTCGCCGGCACCATCGTCCCTAGATCGGGGGGATCTGAAGTTCTTCCCGGCACCCTGCCGGAGGGGAGATCATCCCGGAGGCCTTTTCTTCGGTATGATGCGTGAGTAGTTCCACCTTGGACTATGGGTCCATATAGTAGCTAGATGGTTGTATTTCCTCCTTTGTGCTTTCATGTATAGATCTTGTGAGCTCCATTCATGATCAAGATATAATCTATTTGTAATCACTGTTTGCGGGGATCCGATGGATATTGAGATTATTATGTTGGTTTGATTAATGGTTTTGTCTTTATGATTCTATCATGTATGTATTGTTTGTGATCTTGCATGCTCTCCGTTGTTAGTAGCTATCTTGGCCAAGTAGTTGCTAGTGACTTCAAGAGGGGGTACTTATGCTCGATAGTGGGTTCATGCCTCTAGTTTCCAAGGGAAGTGACAGAAATCTCTTCGGTTGTAGTTGTGGTGTTGCTACTAGGGAGAAAACAACGGTATCTTGTTTTACCTTACACACTTTGCTTAAAGCAGTTGTCTGTTGCTTGCAACTTAATACTGGAGGGAGTTCAGATGATAACCTGAAGGTGGACGTCTAGTCATAGATGCAGTTGGATGGCGGTCTATGTATCTTGTTGTATTGCCCAATCGAATCTCATAGGATCTTTCTAACTAGTAATTGCATTGTTATGCCTTGCTCAGTTCCTGTCAATTGCCCTGCTGTAATTTGTTTACCCTTCATGCCATGTTGTTTATCTAAGGAGAGCACCTCTAGTGAATTATGGATCCCGGTCCAATCTTTACCATTTATACATCTTCCACTGTTACTTATTTACTTGCTGCAAACCATTACCTTCCACACCATACGTTTAATCCTTTGTTACAGCAAACCGGTGAGCTTGACAACCTCACTGATTCGTTGGGGCAAAGTCTTGATTTTGTGTTGTGCAGGTCTCCGTGTTGCTTGCAACACCTGTGTGAAGTTTCCTTCCTCCTTTTGGTTCAATAACCTCGGTCTCTACTGAGGGGATACTTGTTGCTTGCTGCTTCACACCTTGCTCTTGGGGTTTCCAACGAAGTGCTCCACGTCAGCACCGTCAACAAGTTTTCTAGCATCGTTGCCAGGGAGGCTAAGGACGTCTTCACAAGGGGAGTCCTTCACTTTCTTTCTCTTTACTTTGTTTTTAGTTTGCTTTGTTTCTTTTGCTTGGTTTTGTTTGCCTCTTTTCAAAAAACCCAAAAAAATAGTCTAGTTTGGTTTGCTTTCTTTATTCAAAAACACAAAAAAATAGTTCCTACTCTAGTTGGTGGTCTGTCATTGCTTTGCTTGGTTATGCTTTCTATCAATGGATGGTTTCTTTGAAACTAGTTCTTATTGGCAAGGTGGGTTCACGGAAGAACAAAAGTATTATTATAAGGAACACCGTTTGTCACAAATAGGGAAGCACTTATGGGAACAAATTGATAAGTTGAATACTATTGCTAGAGACGTGTGCTCTACTTATAATGTTACTTATTGCTTTGATAAGTCGTGTTGCTGCAGGAGGTATAAACACCTCCCTTTTCAATGTGAGTATAATGATAATGTTACCATATCCTCTTATGTTAAAGGAAATTATGAATTTTATGATGTGGAACAGATTGAAGAATTTATTGCTTTCAAGAGTGCATTTGAACTTGCCAGTTTGCTTGAAAATGCTGATGATGCACCTTATGAATATGAGGTTTATGAGATACTTAAGTTTTTCTTTTATAATTACAAGGAAGAAAATGGCTATATTCTTGAATATTGTAATAGGTGCTTTCCACAAATGGAAGAGACTAATGCCTTGCATGATGGAAGAAGAAATTGTTGAAACTGGAAGCTTATTAGATGAAAAAGAGGAGGAGAGCAATGAACAAAAGGAGGAAAAATGGATTATCTACCCATGCCTACCTTCTAATGAGAGTAAATCTTTACCCCTTACATTATTTGATTGTCCCCCTTACTTATCAAAGAAGGATGATTATTATGTTCATGTGGATCCTTTTGAAATATCTACTTTGGGTAAAACCTGTGAAGGTTTTATCCCCACTATTTTTGAGCTTGATAGAAATTATGTGTTTGTAGATCATGAAAATCATGCTTTATGTGATAGCTGTATTGTTGAGTTTTTTCATGATGCTACTAAAAATTATTATGAGAGAGGAAAGTATGGTTGTAGAAGTTTTCATGGTACTGAAATGTGCTGAAAGTTTTGAAGTTGCTCTTGTTTTATCTACCCACTCTTGTTACTATGTGCTTCTTTGATTTATTTTCTTACAAGATTCCTATGCATAGGAAGTGGGTTAGACTCAAATGTGTTTTGAATTTGCTTCTCGATTCTCTCTTTTACTTCAACTCATAGTTCTTATGAGAGCATCTTCTCAAACTATCAAGCCTAACTTAAAGGTGTTAAAGAAAAGTACTTGTTGAGAGATAACCCAAGAGTTTCCTTGAGTCTTGAAAGTTATTACTTCAGTAATGACCTCTCCTTATCCTTTTTTTGCCTTTTGTGCCAAGAATGACCTCTAATGAGAGGGAAATAAGATTTGGGGAGTTGCTGTCCCGAAACAAATTTCTGTCCTCCACCAAAAAAAATTGTGAGGAGTCTCTGTAACTCGGATTAAGCTCAAAATATACGAATAAATCTCTCAGTATGTTAGCTAACTTTCATTAGTTCAACACTTTTTGATTTGAGCAATAGAAGATGTTCAAAAAAATCGGTTTCTACCTGCTGGTCTGTTTTGATAGATTTCCGCCATTATTTGCATTTGCTTCTTATTGATTCCTTTTTGAGTTCTCTTTAGGTGATTTGAGCTTTTTGAAGGAGTTAATACAGTAGCTTGTGTTTTTAGTGAAAAGCCTTGTTGTTCCAAAGATTTGCCAGGGGTCTAATATCTTTTGAATACACTAATGTTGCTAATGAAGATTATGTGAAGTTTTGTATGAAGGAAAAATTTCAGGTGTAGAGAGAGAATGATGCAATGAGATGACGAATGGACAAAAACTCAAGCTTGAGGATACCACCATGGTGTAACCCCAAGAAATATCCAAGAGGTACAAGCGTCAAATCTTAGGTATGCCCAAGGCATCCCCTTCTTCATCAATAAAAAGCCCAGGTCTGTCTAGACACTTCGTTTTTATTGTTTCATGCACAGTTGTGTTGTTCTTGGAGCGTCTTAGTTTTCGTTTGTTTTGCTTAGGTTGTTTAGTTTGCTTGAGTAAAGTAGTTTGGACCCCCTTTCTCGCTGTGTTTTTTTGCAAATAAGTTTGCTTGGTGTTTGGAAAGGAGTAGTAAGTTCTTGCTTGAAGTGCAGGAGGATCTTGCATTGACTGTGACTTAGACTTTAGCATGACATGCTAGGTGCTGTTTTGACCTTATGCTTAGTGATTATTGCTGTAGCATGTATTGTTCCAAACAATTGGGATTGCTTAGTGTGCCTTGAAGAAATTATGCGTTGTTTTAGCATGCAAAAACATAGTATTGTGGTATTCTCCTTTGATGCTTTCCTTGGGTTGACTTGGCACATGCTCACACCATGTTATGACTATGACAAGTCACCATTAGCCTCTATGATCATTTAGTCCTTGACTTGTAGTACCACTCTTTGCTTTGATTAGTATGCTTTGTTGCACTGCATGATTATGGACATTATTGCTCTCTTAGTTGGTTGCTCCCATTCCTTTGCTAGCCTCCACTTGTGTGAGTAAGCTCTACTCATGATTCCAACTCCCAAGAAACCAAGTTATTCCAAAGTGTCCACTATAAACTCCTATGCATGGTGTGTTACACCATTTCAAGTATATTCTTGTTTTCAACTATCTTCCAATTAAAAACTATTTTGTTATGAGAAAACTTAGTGATTAAATCCCTCACGAACTTGATGGCACACTTTTTATTCCTTGCCCCTAATAAACTTGAACCATTGTGACAACTTTGTTGTATATGCTTGCACTTATAAGTTGGAATTAGCAGAACCGTGCTGTCATGGGGAACGTTTTCAACATTGCACTTGTACTTTGTACTCAGTTGATATCATGCTCTTTTGTCTATGGATGTCACCGGTGTGAAATAAAGAGGGAACTTGTAATTCCATGGAGTTTGTATCCTGTGTTAGAGAAACGCCTGGGCCGCTAGCAAAGCCATGCCTAATCATGGTGGAAACTTGCAGCATCACCATAATGAGCTATCTATGAAGCATCCTCAATAAAAATCTATGCTTATGGTAAATAAAAAGATTGTTGAGATGCTCATTGTCTGTTGCCTTGTCATTTTGGTTATGGGAAAGCTCCTGTACCATGTGCAAGGGTTACCCCGTTGGTGGTTCTCAATGATGTGCAAATACTTACAATGACAAGAACTTACTTGGACCCAAAGTTGTGTATGCATGAGGTGTGGCCCTCATATTCAAGGGACTTGAGATTGCCAACTTATACTTCGTCAAGCATATACTCCAGCTTTGCCACTTTAACCTTAACCACTTCAACATGCTTATGATAGGGGCAATGAGGGCTGAAAGCTAACAAGTACCATAATTTTTTAAGCTCTCTTTGAAACTTGTAATACCTGCTTCCTTTATAAAAAGGCCTTTCTTCCACCATTATTTGAGTCTCCACCTTCTACCTTTAGGCACCATTAAGAGAGCATAGTTGTCATTATGTGCGTAGTGTTCCAAAGCTTATTAATTGATGCATATTGTGATATTACTTGTTCTTGTGCTATTTGTTTATAGTCACCCTTGTGAACTTTGAAGGTGTCCTATGCATATATTTGCTACTATATGAGGGACAAGCTGATTGCCACTATGCTATGTTTTCTGTATGTGAAACAAACAAACGTTTTTCAATGCATGTTATTCATGATCTTTGTTTGTAGCTTGCCATGTTGTATGCATAGATACTATGTCCTATCGTTATAACTCCATCTATCATGCACATGTTTAGAGTTCTTTGATCCCAGCTTTTAATGCTTGCAAATGGTTGGATCTTTATTGTGAGGGTGCATGTCACCTCAAAAATTATTCTTTTTATCACTTACCTACTCGAGGACGAGCAGGAGTTAAGCTTGGGGATATTGATACGTTGGAAACGTATCTATAATTTTTGATGCTCCATGCTTGTTTAGTATCTACTTTGCTTTACTTGTCCACACTTTGAGGTTCTTTTTATATGTTTTCTGGTACTAACCTACTAACAAGTTGCAACAATGCCAGATGCTTATTTTCTTTTGTTTTTGGTTTCAAAAAATTTAGTAAAGAAATATTCTCGGAATTGTACGGGACAAACGCCAAAGTCAATTACTTTCTGTGGGGAACAAGAAGTCCAGAGGAGAGCTGGCGGGGCTGGCCAGACCCACCCCAGGCGCGGGTGGGCCCCACCCCGCGCCTGGCTAGGGTTTGCCACCCCTGCCCGCCGCCTCGGTTGTAACATCCCAGCATTAGAGCTTAGAAATAAGCTAAACACAGATGTGTGCATTGCATTCATGCATAGAAAATCTGAATAATTTTCGCGCTTTTGAACAAAACTTGTCAAAGTGATTGAAGTTTCTCTCAAATTGATGGAATTGAAGTAGATCATCAAGTTGACTGCGATAAGTTTCAATATGACCTTTGCTAAAACATTATTTTGGGTAAACATGATTTGATCTAAGGGTAGATCAAATGTAATGAAATTAAACCCTAACATTACTTAATGATTTATATTTGATGCTTAGGTGATCAAATCATAGTATTCATTATAATCACTCATGAGTACCAAGTTAAGGATATAACACAAATAATAAGAATGTAACAACTATATCTTAATCTCATCTACTTATACATGAGTATCATGGTAATACAATCTTAACCCTTTAGTGAGATTGAGTAGGAAGGAAATCAAGTCAAGACCATTCACCACATATCCTTCTTTCCATATCAATCCTTATGGAATCCTATCTTTATATCTGTTGTTCATCAATGTTGAGAAATCAACTATTGATTCTTGAGTTTGTGTTGTGCAGGTCTCCGTGTTGCTTGAAACACCTGTATAACGTTTCCTTCCTCCTTCTGGTTCGATATCCTCGGTCTCTACTGAGGAAAGACTTGCTGCTTGCTGCTTCACATCTTGCTCTTGGGGTTTCCAATGAAGTGCTCCACGTCAGCACCATCAGACTCCCATCATGTCCAAGTTTCCATGATCCTGTAGGGTCACACACTTAAGAGCAGGAGAAAGTTCGGATTGGATCTGAACCGGAAATCTGGTTGGATTGGACCTGAGCCGGATTTGGACTGAGTGAGTGAGTCGGATTCACGGTGACTAATATTATATGGGCTTTAGTGAATGGGCCACGAGTGAGTGGAGCCCACGTTCACTCCTTATATATAGTGTGGTGCAGAAACCTAGGTGGGTGGATCAGTTAGGTCATTCCATGCGTTGGAAACCCTAACTCCACAGCAGTCCAGCCGTCGTACTGAACCTAGCAGTTTACTGCCGGCGCTCCTCCGTGTACGTGTGGGTACCAACAGAGGTGTTGTACAATCAACACCAGGACGATCGTGATCGGATCGGATCTCGAGGACTGCACTGCAATCAACTGCCGCGCTTCATCAGTAATCTGCAGCTGTGCGTCTAGTGGTAATCCTCGTGGCCTTCTACCTCAGCTAGATCTTGGGATCACGACGTTAGAGGAAAAAGTTTTGTTTTATCTCTATGTTTCCCAACAAAATCATATTCCCGTTTATATGGTATCAATATTCGTTCCTAAACCCTAGCTTCCGTCGCACCATTAATCATGGATAGGAGTGATTTTGTTGAATCGACTAGTGAGTAGTACTTGCATCAAGGATCTTAATTGATTTCAGTGGCATGATTCCGACCATCTTGTCTTTGTCAATGTTTAGACACATCAAGGAGTATATCTTGTCTCAACAGAAATGTGGTATATGAAGTATATCTTCAAGGGCTCCTGGGAACAAACCGAAGGCATCATCAGCACCATGGGAGATGGGGGAAGTAGAGAGCAAAGCAAGAGGGTAGATATATAGTCTCAACCGGTCTAGCCACGGTGAGTCGGTGAGCATCTCACGGCGGTTTCCTGGTTGGAGCGGAGGAAGAAGAAGGGGCGATGTTGTTGCTGGGGCCAGCCGGTTCTTCTGCTCCTGGGGATGGCAGCCGGCGCTACTCCTACCGGGGCCGGCCGGCGCTGCTATTGCTGTTGGGCTTGACACCTGGGGCTATCGATCAGTGACGCCAAATACTAGTACAGGAGGCACGGGGAACAAGTACAAGGACGTCGTGATCAATCATCGTTGGGCAGACAGTCGATCCCAATACAGGCGACGCGGAGAAGAAGGACCCGAGGAAGGACGTGATCCCGGTGTGTTAATTTTGAATTAGATCGATCGGGGATAGGGGTAGTTTTGTACTTTGGGGATTCTTAATCGGTGTTAGAAGGTTTGCTTCCATGAATTACATTTGTGGACGGAGAGAGTACAATTGATATGTGCACTTACAGTCATCATCCACCAACTTGGGTCCCGCATATGAACTCGTGCTCGTCGAATTCCTCCGGGAGCGTTGCGAAATTTCCGCCTTGTGTCCAGCTGACATGCCAGGTGTTCCCTAGAAATCCATCGAGCATGCACTCAATGTGTATCTAGATGCTAGACCCATCAAGCAATCAATGCACCATTTCTCGGAACTGGAGTGCAAAGCAATTGGCAAGAAAGTCAACAGACTACACAAAGCAAAATTCATTCGAGAAATCAAGCAAAACACCTGGGTAGCTAAACCCGTGCTGATCCCAAAGAAGGCGACCAAGATCCTCCGCATGTGCTCCGGAGACCTAGGGAGTAGTTCGCGGATTGGAGGAACTAGTTATCTTTATTTTTCATATTATTTTTCTGGTCACTATATTATGATTATGTGTAAGACTAAGTTTTAGCACTTTATGCGGTTATGCATCCCGGTGTGTGAGACAATGCTACACAACTATCCTCTGTGTCAATATATATGTATACTATGTGATGTTTTATCTATGTTTATGCAATCATGTATTCAGTTATCTAGTGCAAATATAGTATCCACAAAAATTAGGCGTCCTAGGAAATGTTGTAATTCCACGGCCGATACAAACATATAGATAAATACCACCTAGTCATGCATGCTAAATATTGCCACTGCATGAGAGCGCATAACAAGAATGTGGCACATATCCATGATTAATGATATGTACCTAGCTTCTCATCTTTTATTTGCATCAGACCGCTTATGTATTTGTTCCCGTAAATAGGCGCAATGTCCGGCGAACTCCACTCTCAGTGGTGATGCCATGCAAAGTAAACACCATTGCCTCATCATCCATCCATTTAGGCTCTCTCTTTTCTTCATCATAGACCTACGAATTTTAAAAGAAAAATTGAATAAAAATACATTTGGTATGTTCTTCTACCTCTCACACAAAAGCGTAGCACTACTAGGAAAACGGCTATAGGTAATCAGCACATCCGTGGCTCACATGGTTGAAGTGCCCCACGGCTAAAACAGGCGTGGCTCATCTGTGGGCAGTGCCCTACTAGTAACTAGAATAACCGTGGCGCACATGACTATAGTGCGCCACAGATGTGTGTGGGCCAGGGGCTGCTGCCACGCCAAACATCTGTAGCGCACTAGGGTCATGTGCGCCACGGTTGTTAGTCTCATCTGTGGCGCACATGAGGGGTGCGCTACGCCTAAGCGCACGCCCCCCTCTGCTGTGAAACGGCCACAAACTTCTGTGGCGCACTCGGCCTAGTGCGCCATTGGGAGTAGGAACATCTGTGGCGCACATGGGGGGGGTGCGCTACGCCTAAGCGCACACCCCCCTCTGCTGTGAAACGGCCACAAACTTCTGTGGCGCACTCGACCTAGTGCGCCACTGGGAGTAGGAACATCTGTGGCGCACATGGCCTAGTGCGCCACAGTTGTGTCTACTCCCTGTGGCGCACTAGGGCCGTGTGCGCCACGGATGTGTCGATTTTTTTAGGACAGCACTTTATGTGCACATGTGTGACCACACATCCACCACCCCACACTTCACTTTCCCCTTCTTCCTCCTTAGATCTAGTCGGGATCTTCTCCTTCCCACCTCAATTTCTCCACCCATTCACCATTTTTAGCATGTAAAACTTGCTTTGGATGTTACATAAGTAATAGAGGTCTCCGGTCTCTTATCTCCTTCTCCGGTTAACGCGCGCACCTCTCCTTTCCATCTTTTCTCGCGATCGGTCTCTCATCTCGGTAAGTTGCCCATGTAAGGATGTGTTCATGTGTATATGGATGATGTGCTCATATGTATGTAGATGATCGATGCTCATGATGTGTGTATGTGGAGAGGATGGTCATATGTGTGTGTATATGGAGAGTATCGATGATGCTCATGCATGTGCGTATGGAGAGGATAATGATATGTTCATGTGTGTATGGATCGGTCTCGATCTCTCTCTCTTGTGTTTGTATGTGAACAAGTTGCCATTTGTTTTGCCAAAATGTTGATTCATTTCCACTTTGGCATTTCGCAAAGGTCCTAATTTTAGGATAGGTCATGCCGAAATTTTCTATCGACCATTGCATGCATGCATTCATTATGTGGTTCTAATAGACTTCAAAATTGTACCGTGTACACCGTGCAGGCAAAAATGGTCCGCATAATGAGAGAAGGCATTGTGGCTAGATTTTTGAAATGTGCTACGACGACATGATACGAAATAACAAGATGATATAAGATGTCCGTGCGTAAGATGCAAACTCAATCGGGTGATCGACCAGTTCCGGAATCTGCAGCGCACTGCTCCGCCATGGTTTCATGGATGGATACACTCGTTGGATAAGCGATGGCGACGAGATGATGGAGACGGTGAAGGTGGCCAACATGGCGATGATCATCATCACGGCGAGAACGGGCGAGATGATGAAGAGTCTCCGGAGATGGTGAAGGTGCGGAAGGCATCGGGATGATGATGATCTAGATGCCGGAGGAGCGTATTTACGATGGAACAACGTCAGGTGCGGGACCCTTATGTGCAAGAGCTGCTTCTCAGCGCATTTAGTAACGCCAGGCTGCCGCTAGAGAGAAAGCCAAGCTTAGCAACTTGAGAAAGACGCGTTACTCCATTGTATGAAGGATGCAGGCCCGATGATACCCGGTTGAATGTAACGCTCAAGGCTATGGAGATGAAGGCAAAGCACAAATTGAGCGACGCAAGCTTCGACGATATGATGGCATTCTGGCATGATCGTCTCCCGGAGGGGGACACATGTCCAACTAGTATCGAGGATGCCAAGAAAATCGTCTGTCCTCTCGATCTACCGCACGTTAGATATCACGTATGCATCAACGATTGCATCATTTATCGGGGCGAGGACGCGGAGAAAACCACATGTCCGGTGTGCGGCGTGAGTCGATACAAGAAAGGGAAGAAAGCACCTCGAAAAGTGGTATGGTACTTTCCTATCACTCCTCGTCTGCAGCGCTAGACCCTAAGGAAGCGAAGCTCATGCGATGGCATGCGGAAAGGAAGAAGCCAGGAGATGATGATGACCCCGAAAAGGATGAGCTGCCGACGACCCTTCAGATGCTAGCCGCTGAAAGCATTGGACCTCGAATTCCCTGCATTCGTGGAGATTCGAGGAACATCAGCTTGGTGCGAGCACCGATGGACTCAATCTGTTCGTAGCGAGCAGACGCAAAGACTTGGCCCGTGTTTGTATGGATGTACAACCTACCTCCATGGTTGTGCATGAAGAAGAAGTACATACAAATGAGTATGCTAATTCAAGGGTCAAACAACCGGTACCGACATCAATCAGATCTCGGGTTGAAAGAGGAGCTAGCCACGTTATGGGAATCGAGCCAATACTTACGACGCCGTCGCACAAGATTATTTCACTATGAGAGCCGCTGGTCACTACGGTGCAAGACTATCCAGGTTATGGGTATATCTCGGGCGTTATCCAAGGATTCTGCGCATGCGTTAGGTGCATGGATAACACAAGCTATCTCCAACTAGAGAAAGATCCAGGTCATCAAAACCGTGTTCATGGCGCACCAAGGTGGCTCGGCAAGAATGATCCATGGAGAAAACGTGGAGACCTGTTCGATGGCAAATCGAGACCCGAGGAATCCTGGAGCATAGGAGCAGCGAAGAAGTGGAAGAGTTGCTGAAAACTGGAAAGATTGTCCTAAGCCGAAAGAAGCGAAAGAGGCAACAAGACAAGCCACCGATGAAGGTATGGAAAACAAGGTCTGTTTTCGGGAGTTGCCATATCGAAGTTTCTCCGCACACCTCATAGCCTCGACATCATGCATATCACGGAAAACGTGTAGAGTCCGGTCGCCACCATAATCAACATGCCATAGGACGAAAGATGGTCCAAAGCAAGGCACGACCTGATATGCTTGGGTATCCCAAGGAGCTTCACGGAGGACGACTACTCCGATGATCAAGAAGATGGCGATGATCATGAGTCGGAGACGACACAAGGTCGCTTAAGGGTAAAAAGTTCAAGAAGAACGAATATTACTGCCTCCTTCTTGCTTCATTCTAAGCCGTGATGAGATCAAACAGTTTTCAAGTGCCTTCTAGGAGTCAAATTTCCTTACGGCCACGCTGGCAAGATAAGAAGATACCTAGACGAGGCGGCAGGTTCGATGGCATGAAGTCTCACGACCGCCGTGCTAATGACGCATGTACTTCCGGTCGCACTAAGAGGGATAATGGACGAGCACGTCCGTGAAACGTTATTTGGCCTATGCAAGTTTTTCGATGTCATCTCTAGGAAGTCGATTGGCTTGAATCAGCTCAGAAGGCTACAAGAGGAGATCGTGGTGATACTATGTGAGCTTGAGGTCTACTTCCCACCCGCATTCTTCGACATTATGGTGCATCTGCTGGTCCATGTCGTGGAGGACATCGTACAACTTCGTCGATGTTCCTCCGCAGCATGATGGCGTTCGAAGGATGAACGGACACATCAAAGGATACGTTCGCAATGTGTCGCGGCCCAGATGGAAGCATAGCCAAGGGCTTTCGGCGAAGAGTGCATCTCTTCGCATAATTATCTAGACATCGAGAACCCGTCGGTCTCCCCGTCAACGAACACCTTGGCAAGCTCGACGGATCTGGTCACCGAGAGGGTCGCCGACATCGCATGCGCACTTTGATTTTCGACGCGCAGACTTTGATTGAGCAAACCTCGTCGCGCTACAGATTTAGAACTGGTCGATCCTGGGTGTAGCACAAAAGGTTAATCGAGAAGAGGTACGAGGACCAGGGCATACAGAGGACGCAGGGAGAAATAATCAAAGAGCACAACTCAGATTTCACGCGTTGGTTTAGGCAGACGCTCCTTGATAATCCCCCGCGCTCGCATTCTTCTGACACGGAAAAGATCATATTCACCTTGTCGCAGGGACCGATGCAAAACCTGGTGACCTATCGCGTATGATATCAACGGCTACACATTCTACACGGAGGAAAAGGACAACAAGTGTGATTATCGAACTCGAGCGTAACGTCGAATTCTACACCGATGACAACGTGAAGGAAAGATTCTACTGAAGAATCGAGGAGATCCGGGAGCTCGACTCGTGGAGAAAAGGTGCCGATGTTCCGTCGATGGGCAAAGAGCGCCGAAAGAGAAGACCGTATTTCACAACCATGGTTATACCCGGCAGCCAAATCCAAGGTCACGGCAAACGTGGCCGCAAAAATGAACCGTGGGTACTGGCTACCAAAGTGGACCAATGTTTTCTCATTACCGACCCGACAAAGCCTAGCCGTGTTGTCGTGAGGAGAGGAAAAAGAAACATCATCGGAATGGATGGAGTCGCCAACGAGCAAGACTTCACCAAGACGGCGATCCAAAGATTGAAGATGACGGCGACTACGATGCAACAACATACATCACAAGAAGAAAATGACAACCCTACCCAAAAAGATAGCCCGCTCGAAAGAAGAAACATTAAAATGCCGGGCTAAATTATTCAACCGCGACAAAGAAGGGAAAAAGATTGTAAAACGCTAGCTCAAAAAATATTGTAAACGCTGTGGTCTAAAAAAGATTGTAATATTCATGGAAAAAGTATTATGAAATTTAGTTATACTTTAAATCATATTTTGGGCATTTTGGAATATTATTACTTTTGGGCATTTTTGAATATTTAAAAGTATTTTAAAATTAAAATAAAACTTCTATGGCATATATCACCACTTTTGGGCATTTTTGGAATATTTAAAAGTATTTTTAAAATCAAAACAAAAATTGGGGCACTGTGATTCAACCTAGGTGCTCTTAGGTTTAGAATAGAGTAGTGGGCGTAACCAATTGGGATAGGCTAGTATAGTTGTTAACTAGTGGGGTGTAGTTCTCTTATGCAGAGTTAGAAGTCGATAGGCGTAGCGCACTAGCCCATAGTGCGCCATGATATCCGTAGCGCACTATGGCTCGGCGCCACGCCTAAGTGGCTTTATCCACACGTGGCGCCCGACCCCTCTCTCATCCCCATCTCCATCTCTCAGCCAGTCGAAGGACCGCCGCCGCTCTCGATCCGCCGGCCAAGCGTCCGAGGAGGACGAGGCCTGCCACGCCCGAGGAGGAGGAGGTCCGCCTGCACGTGTCCGAGGAGGAGGTCCGCCTGCCTCAGAGAAGGCCCGTGTCCGAGGAGGAGCAGCCACTGCCTCGGGAGGTGGAGGCCGCCGCCCACCCGCTGTCGTCTGCCTGCTAGAGGTGAGCGCCGCCTCCCTCTCCTCTCCCTCTCTCTCTCCTCTGTTTTGGGGGCATCCTAGGCTTTGCAACCCTAGTAGCGGGCATCCCGCAAGGTGGCAGCTATGCATCGCAGCCTCGCAAAGATTGTTTTCTCTTTGCATGGAAGCCACGGCATGTTGCGCCTCTCGCTAGCTAGGTGCCTGCTTGTAGTGAGTAATCAGCATGGGCAACAGATCACCCTGTGTTCATACAATGCTAATGAGATGAAATGGCCACAGATAAATAATGGTCCATTGTTCCAATCCGCACAATACCTAGTGGTTAGGAAAGGATCGATTTGCTGTTGTTGTATCTCTCTCAACACACACTCGCTCCTTTTTCTGCTAAGCACAAATAAATCCAAGAAAAAATATGGTTTGAACAGAGAACTAGGGTCTTATCGAATTTTAAGGCTGCAAATTTGATATGACAGCTTGGTTCTACATGATGCCAAGTGAAGATTATCACTTCGTGTACAAGCTTCATGTGTAGATAGTGTGTAACTATCTAACCTAGTACTTGTACACCTATGTACTTTGTAGTATTACATTCAGATTGACAAGAGTAGAATCATCAGAGAGTTGCTATACTAGCATGCTGTTACTTGAAGTCATCTTCGCTGCTCCCCTAAAATCTCGAATAATTATTAAACTCATAATAAAGATACCCGCATTCGCACAATTCCACATTAAGATCACACATGTTTTTGTTTTATGTATGCCCTTTGGGTTACTCGCTTGCTAGCTAGCTATTAGCTGCCTTTTTACTTTTAGATGGGATTGAGGGAGTTTGTGTCCCTACTACCTAGTGCCTACGGAAATTGGCTTCTCAACCCATTCATATGAACTGAACCATCATCACAGCAAAAATCCTGCATCATTAATTGTGGTTTGGTGAAGCCCGAAAATAATCTTGCATGATCATTCTCATGGAAACCGATGTATGTTGCTTGGTGCTCACACGTGTGACGAATAAGCAGCTCGTTAGGCCAAGAAACATTAGATTCATATACTTCTAATGAGATGGAAAACTCGCGATGTGCGATAATAAATAAAATCCTAGGCTGTGTACAATTGTTTTTCAAGAGACTATTTGTTTGAGATGTAAAGTCTGAAATCTGATCTGACACCTGTAGCATTTCTATTGGCTGACCATTTTTTGTAATGGCTGGTATCTAGTTTAAAACTATAAAGTATCAACTTGGGTCGTTGATGCAGTTGAGACCTAGGCTAAAGTTTGAACAAGTGCTATTTTACCGCCTTTTCTTAAAGATCCTATGATGTGCGACCATGTCTCTTGCATGATTATCGAGGATATTTCCCAACAACTATTGTATATACATGTATGTGATCAAGTGTTGGATCAAAAGATTGGAGGTTTACCTTGTGTTGTTGCCTTGTGTTGTTGTTGCACTACCCTAGTGTCTGCAGCTGCTGGTTATTCCTCCTTGACCTTGCCTCGAACTCCTGAACTATAGCTAGTACCGATTAAGGTTAGTGCTAGTCTTGACTAGTGCTAGTGCTAGTACCGATACCTAGTGCTAGTGCTAGTGCTAGTACCAGCATCAGACTCCATGAAGTTAAATTCAGACACAAACTTTGCTAGTGCTAGTGCTAGTACTAGTACCTCTGAAGTTAAATTCAGACACAAGAATGTGCTAGTGTCGACACAAGAATGTCCAGCATTTGCGTAAGTATTTCTTGATTGATGTGATATAGGAGCTACTTTATTATGTCGTATGCAGGTTCTTGTATGAAACGAGTCACGATTTTTGCCGAATGTTGATTAACTTCCGCTTCGCGTAAATCGGAACTCCTAGTTTAAGAAAATTAGCAAAGGTCATGCCGGATTTTTCCGCATTTAACCAATTATTTGTTTTTATTAGTGCAAAGATGTGTGACAACGACGAGGCTGGATGTTCTAAGCGCATCATGCTGAAGGAGAACTCAGACCTCGAATAAACAATTGACATTCGGGAGGCGCCCAATGCTAGAAGACGATGAAGAATACCATCCTGTGGAGAGCAAGGATGATGAGATGGAAGACGGAGGAAGAAGCCAAGGAACGGACGATGAAACCACCGATGGCGGCGAGGGCACGTGAGTGGTAGCAACCTCCCAAGAAGAAGAAGAAGAAGGATCCCGGCGCCCAACACGGTCGGCACGGTCGGAGGAAATTACCAAGTGAGCCCATCAGGTTCCTTTGGAGCCCGCCTTGTCGTCAAAGGGTATGGTGGGCAAGTGGCGCGATCACCGGACAACCATCTCGATCAACACCGAGAATCTCCGCATAAAGATAATGGCCACTTGCGCACACTCCTCTTCGAGAAGTCAGACGCCGATACAAGTTCCCGCTAAGTATCGTAACACAAATTATCATGGGAACGGTAAACAAATCCGCCCTCACAAAGATGAGCACCGCCGCCAGCCGGAGAACCCGGATAAAGAAGAAGATCTATAAAGAAGGCAAAAGTCTCGAGGAGATCCAAGATTGACCCAGATCACCAAGATCAGTTCCGGAGTTCAAGGAGAGGTGTGAATCGAAAGAGCCCCGCCAATAGTAATCGGGAAAGGTGCTGCAGCAATGAATATAGGTCATCACCATCTCGGATCTGGTGGATACGTAATCATGAGGCCAAATGGAATAAGGAGGACGAAGAGTATAGATCCAAGGATAGAAAACCCTTTATAAATTCAACCCGCAGGTTCGAAACTTCATCGAGGCCCGCTACCATGTGGACCCAAAACCAAACAACTCACCGCGGATCCTGCGGTGAAGGAATTCGAGGAAATTGTGGTAAGTATAATCTAATTACCGGATCAACACGATTGCAATCTAATCGATGATCTAAATGATTCATCGTTACTTCTTCCGCAGGAGGAGGAAATTGTTGCTAGTCATGGATCCTGTGGTTCCTCATCCTGTGGGTCGACGGGCCACCCGTGGATAACCTTTAACAGTATGCGATGAATCGGCCAAGAAAATAGAGCCATTCTGAAGAAGCCGTTGCCGGCCGTCTGCCGGCCTCGGGGTAAGAATTGGGTGGATCATTTTGGTCCACCGCCGAGGACGCATGTGGCGCCGCCGGAAGGAGCGAGGAGGAAAACCGAGAGGTTCAAGAACTTAAGGCACAAGTGGCGCGGATCCCGCAGATCGTCCAAGACAACTGGCAATCACCCTCACGCCCTTCCCGCCTACCTTGGTGGAGTCAATAGCGAATCGAGTGCGGGTGGTCGAGTAGGGCCGCGTTCGATTCCAAGCATGGTCGCAGCCACCGAACAATGCGGCGCCGACGAATCAGCGAACTACGTGTTCGTGACTCGCCGCTAGCACCGCTGGCGTCGCAAGTGTTGGTGACTTCGCCATCACCACGGGCGCCGGAGTACATGTTGGTGCCCCCGCCATCGTCGCGGCGACCGGCGCTCAAGCACCCGTCGGTAGGGAGAATACACCGGCGGCCAGACCGCGCCATCAAGCAGCCCTTCCGCCTCTTGCACGCCTGTCATGCGGTGCATCGACATTAGCCGATCTCGACGCCATCACGGTAAACAAATTGCTTTAATTACCGCCTTTCATGCCATCTATTACTCCTATGGCATCTCGCCCGACGACGCCAGACATGTTTTCCGCAGACGGATGTTCCTTGCACTCTTATGCTACGTGAACAACGAAATGAGGGATGTTGCCAAGGGTACCATCGTTCAACCTTGCAGCGACGCTCCACTCAAAGCCGATGCCGATAGCGGCACAGTGGTTAAAATTAGTCGGTGCTAAGGGCTGCGACGACCGAACCTCCCATTCAACCCCTGTGAGCGGATGAAGAAGAGCCGCTCCTCGGTTGCTTCGCTTATTCTTGCTATGGCCAAAGAGCATGATCCGTTTGGGGACGGCGGGGCCATCACGCCACGCATAACAAGACCGCTGTCGTGCGGCCGACAAGGGGTGGCAAGCCCTCTTACCGCCCTCGCCATCACCTCCACGCGGTGGGTCGGATGATCATGTTGATGATATGCACATGGCGCAGGATCCGGCCGAGGACGACGAAGACTAGAATGATCACTTCTTCAGCACTCAGTTTGGCAACGAAGAAGACCTAGCTGGTGGCCCCACAGAGAAAGCCACTATCACCAAGCGCCTGCTTGGTTCTCGAGACGCCCACTTGCGCTTTACTGAGCCACCGATACAACCAAGCTGCCCTTTATTCTAAGCCCGACACTACATAGGGCGGCCGTGCTCAGATTAGGTGCCTGCCCGCCTCCAAAAGGAAAAAGGGCGGGAAAAGAAAATCTAGCAGCTCGAGCCAGCCGGTGGCGTCAACAACTGCGAATCCGATCAGGTTTCGGGACGGGCCACCAAGACCCGAGGGAATTATGTGGAGGATTCATGTGGCGGGTGAGCCCATGCTACCTAAGAATTTGCGGAAGCTCGCCAGTTCAGAACTGCAGAGTGTGCATGACGGCGTGCTGACGATAGAGAGACGCCTTCTATCAGAGAAAGATCCCTCGCACCCGGTATTCGTGGTTAAGGTGCCACCAGGCTTGGGCTTCGACAATGCCCTCGGATCTGTTCTTCCCGCGTTCGACGACATCTTCAATATGTTCCACCTATACCGCTGCACTATACCATGGTCCGTGCTTTTCTCTCACCGCCATGCGATCATTAGAGAGAACACACCGCATCGCTATAGTGGACCCCTACTACATGCGTGACGGCTTTGGGTTCCCCGCCAAACGATGTATCGTGGCCTCGTACCTAAAAAAGAATCTCGTATAACAAGACAAAGGAATATATTCTCGTGCCTTACTTTCCCGAGTAGGTCGTTATTCACTCGCCACCGTCGATTGGCTTTATTAGATCATCATCATTCTTTTTCCAACACATTCCATTTGAATTTTTTGCGCAGAGATGAACACTGCACGCTCATCTCCTTATCGCCGAAGCATTCCCACGCCACGTATTTTGACTCGGGGAGTCTAGAAAAGAAGAAAAACTACGACAAGATCAAGGAAGTTCTGGATGATGCTCTCACTGGCTTTGCCTCGACGGAAGGCACCACCTTCGTGCGTATGAAGGTCAAGTTCGGCAGGCACGTCTTCAACCACGTAACGGAGTTCCCCTGCGTGAAGCAGCCGGAAAACAGTAAGAAGGAAGCCTACTAAGCACTCCATCACATGAGGGCGTTCCTACTTGACCAGCAAAATTCTACGCTGCCAGATCATCTCAAACAGTGGGCCGAAGCAAAGGCCAAGATCAATGATTCGGATATTAGACAAGAGATGTATCGCATCCAGCAGCAGTTTGGGGCAATCATCTTTCGTGATGTCATGACTTCGGGGGGGATCTTCTACGGAGGAAATATCCCGAATAACCGTGACATAGAAGATCGCCGAGAGATGCAGGGTGACTATAGGAAGTTCATGACGAGACAGGGCGTCCTCCCATTCCCTAAGCCGAGCCAGAAGGCTTGATGTTGGCCTAGTTGTAGTTACAAACTATAGATGACCTTTGTGTATGTGTGTGTGGACGACAAGTGAACTTATTTTGCTTATTATTATATATCAATTAATGCTTGGTTTTTTTGCTTACTCTTTGGTCCTTTGCTCGATTTGGTCCTTCTTTTTTTCCTTACTCTTTTTTCGAGAATAATACCGATGATTGAAATGTCGTGGCACACTATATATGTGAATGTGCTACGATGGGACTGTGAGCCTTGTGATATGCACAAGTCCAGGTGTTGTGCATCCTACTTGGCGTACGGTTCCATCGTAGCATATTCCTGTGTCGAACGACCTATGTATATATATGAGGCATGCTTTCTGAGTTACTTTGGTCTTTTTCGAGAATAATGCCGATGATTGAAATGTCGTGGCACGCTATATATGTGAATGTGCTACGATGGGATTGTACGCCTTGTGCTATGCACAAGTCCAGGTGTTGTGCATCCTACTTGGCGTACGGTTCCATCGTAGCATATTCCTGTGTCGAACGACCTATGTATATATATGAGGCATGCTTTCTGAGTTACTTTGGTCTTTTTCGAGAATAATGCCGATGATTAAAATGTCGTGGCACACTATATGTGAATGTGCTGCGATGGGATTGTTCGCCTTGTGCTATGCACATGTCCAGGTGTTGTGCATCCTACTTGGCGAACAGTTCCATCGTAGCATATTCCTGTGTCGAACAACCTAGTTATATATGAGGCATGCTTTTGAGTTTGGTCTTTTGATTTAGGAGTACTTTCTATAAGTGTATCTTCATATGCGACTTTAATTATATATGTTTTTTTCAATAGTCGGTTAATTATTATTGTCAACTTATAGATGACGTGGTACGTCGTGTACAAGGGACGGGTTCCCGGAGTCTACGATGATTGGGAAGACTGCCGGAGACAGGTACACCGTTTCAGCGGCAATAGCTACAAAGGGTACAACACTATGGCGGAGGCGGAAGCTAGATACACGCGCTATCTAGCGGGAGTTAGGACAAGGAACCGGATGAAGACCTACACCTTCGTCGCGGCGGTGATCATGCTTATCTTCTTTGGTTATTTATCCCGCGTTTGTGTCTAGCTAGCTAGTTTAGATGTCTAGGCGAGCTTCCGAGCTCTAACTTGTTCGATCGACACATGTATTCGCATGTCACCAACTACTACTTTGTAACATGATCGAAACAATGTAATTAACTTAGACTATGTATTCATGTATGAGACTTATCTATATGTATTTGTTTCGATCTTGTATCTGTGTGTGTATATCTGCTGTAATATTGTATATAATCTGTATTGCATATAATCTGGCTCGGAAATTAAAAAAAAAAAAAAATACATCTGTGGCGCACATGGTCTACCTTCTGTGGCGCACTATACCTAAAGCGCACTATGGAAGTTTAGTGGCGCACTAGGTAGTGCGCCACAGAAGATCCCAGGGGTAGCGCACCATCCCAAACTTCGTGGCGATTAGGAGCGCTCGCCTATCTCTACACAACCGTGGCGATTAGGCGTGCGCCACTACTGAGAGATAGTCAGAAGGCAAGGCTGGCGCACTGCTAGTGCACCACGGATGAGCATTTCGGGTGCGCCACTAACAGCCTGTTTCCTAGTAGTGTAGGGCGGGAGGAGAATGCACCTCTTATGCATTATGTCGAACACCATAGATGTGACATGGAGATGAGAAGAGGAAGACGTGGTGGCTGCGAACAAAACGACGGCGAGCTCCGTATTAGGAGGAATAGAGCTTGGCCGAGCAAGTTCACCCTGCTGACAGATCTCCGGTAAGGAAATCACGTCACATCCCATGGTTGTGCCCTTGCTGCGAATGCACCGACGACAAGCTCTGAATTGGGAGGTGCAGAGCGGGGCTGAGTATGTTCACCATGTTGACAGATCTCCTCCCAGCAATAATTCTCGGATCTCCTCCCAGCAATAATTCTCGTCCCGTATCCGTGGCATGGCTACGACCACAACGACAACGAGCTCCTCTTTGGGAAGGAGAGTGGTACCGAGAAGAGGACCTGGAAAGGGAATGGATATGTGTGCTAACTGTGTTGTCTACATGATAACCCAGCTGGGAACGAAATAACGGTCAAAACTGACAAACATGACCCAACTTAACGGACGTGACATCGATATTTTGAGTTCAAACGTTTTGATTCCATTCATGTTGAAATGGCCCGTCCGTACAATTGGCTATATAACTTGGGTAGCTCGGTGATACGTGTATTTTGCATCATCAAAATAGTGACTTATATGATATATTCAGAATAATATTTGTCATGATCCATTATTATTTATGCATGTTCTAAATGATTTATGGGACTTTCTTACAAAGTTCCCTTTATTGGTATTTAATTTCTGAGATGCAGAAAATCTCCTTTTTCGCAGACCTTCTGGACGTTTAAAAGTTTGAGGAAAAATACCTAATGAGTTTTTCACTAGGATAAGAACACTAGGCCAAAGAAGCAAGAGAGGGGAGCCATGATTCCCAAAAGAGCAGTGGTGGCGCGCCCTCCCTTAATGGTCGTGCCACCCAGGCCTGTTTGTCCCTCGAGCATCATCGCCTCTCCTTTTATACAGACCTTCGTCTTCACCGAAAACCTACATCACATTTTCCCAAGATTTACAAAGGCGGTGACAGAGGTTTGCAGACTTTCGCCTCCGTACTATCCTAAATTTGACAAGTGAGGCCTCCATACTATTCTAATGTACTTCATTTTTTTTCTAATCATGCACTGATCGAGCTAGGTCGATTGACCGCTCATAGATTAGTTTGTATCACTTCATGTTCCGCCAAGTGACTATCGCCGTTCATATCTTCTTTATGTGATCAGATCCCGATTCTCGAGTGATCTATATTGTTCTTGTATTTTTCTTATTGTCGAGTGATTTGTATCGTTCTCGTATTTTTATTATCATCGCAACTTCGTGAGTCACTACCAGGATTACTGCTAGACTATGAACATCTCTATTCTAGCTTTGGCTACCGTTTATAATGTGTCGTTTTTATAATGGCTTGCTATTTTTTCTTAATTTGATGTGTTGTAAACATGAGTATTTTTATCCACGGGTATCCATTTATCCTGCCGGATGATAGGTATGGGAAAAACTTATACCCATCGATGGATATGGGTACAGGTGAGGTAAAATTGGAGGAGACGAGTAAGGGTATTGGGATGGCTCCACCCGTACCATCCCTATATGGAAGGGAGGGAACTCCTGGTAGTAACGGGCTTAACTTCAATCCACGGTCTTAATCTTTGGTGAAAAGTTAGAAAAAAAAATACGCCTTGTTCTCGGAAACGGAGAGAGCATGAAACTTCTCCCAAAACGTCACGGAAACGGAGAGAGCATGAAACTTCTCCCAAAACGTCACGGAACTCCTCCCGAAACGACCAGAACTTGGAACTAGTTTTTATTTTTTTTCCCTAGACAGTAGTGTGTTAACTGGGTCGAGCAGGAGTAGGCTAACTGGGCCGGGCTAGTGGGCTGAGAGTACGTTGCACCAGGTGCCCAGGCCTTGCTGTGTTAACATTAATTTTGGATCTGCATAATGCTCGCATGTTTTGTTTTCAGCAGTAGCCATGATGAACGTGACGCTCCGATGGATCCGATGAACCAGACGCGCACGACACATCATGATTCCTTGTCCACTCACCGACATACATCTGGTATCAGACATGTTCAGCTGGTGGAGTTACATAAAGACCGTCGCAAAGTCTGCCCCGTCTGAAAAATGGCGGTACAGTAGTAGAACATCCACTACATTGAGGAAAACAGTGCTGCACTTAATAGCCGGCCAAATTTAATGGGCGTTGCGCTGGGCAGATGGATAATGGAAGTGGACCGGATGCTGGTTGCCAGGTCTTTGATAGGATAGGACGCATCGCCTCTTCTCCGGTCCATAGAGGAGGATCCCTGCTATTTTTGTGAAACT